>OW386286.2:16737178-21621389 GCA_936432065.2 Rutpela maculata | reverse complement strand
ATGACCTTTGACTTGATTGGCGTAATTATCATACTTATTATTTTTTCCGCAAGAATTTCGGAATTCGCCAGATTTGCCTTAAACAATTTAATGATCTTTCAAAATATTGGGTGGGCAGAAGCCATACCAGATATCAGTTTTGCTCTTGTCATAAAAATTTGTCAGCATAAAAATGTTTGTACAAAAATCAACACCGCAAAGTGTCACTTTCCAGTATTTCTGATTTACAGACTAATTTGCTAGAATACTTTGGTAAATTCGTATTTTATTATTGCATTTTATATTGATAATGTTTGTTTTTAAAACATTATTAAAACTTGCCTGGGAAGAAATTGCCACTATGTGACTGATTTCTGCTGAATTGCCAAAAGGTATAAATGTGTTTACAGCAATTAGATACTCAAGTACCATCTCGACTTTTGTACCATCTCATACCATTTCGAAATTGAACGAAATGAATAAATGGATTAAAACACTATAAGCACTATTTCCAAATATCAGCCAATTTATAAACATCTTACATGATTCATGAAATCGTTTATTCATTGGCATTTGTAATATCAGTTTACTACGACTGGCCATTTTCACTATAATAGTAAGAAACATTTAACACAACTTGTCACATTAATGTCATTATAACATTACTTTAAAAGCAAAGTGTTTTGGATTAAAACAATTTAATATCGCACAGTAATGGATAAAGGTGGTATTTTAAAAAAAATAAATATCTTGTATTTCTGCTTACATCATTGTTATAAAATATTACAGAGTTTTGGTCAATCAAACATTGATTGAAATATTTTATTTATTATGACATGTAAGTGAAATTTTATTCATATATTTCATTGTGCTTTTCAGTAGTTCTTGGCTTTGAAATGTAACTAATGTTTGTTTGTGATGTAGTATCCTCTAGGTAGGGCTAGAGATGCTTGAAAGATTTCCTCGCAAGGGTGGATTTCTGATAATATATTGGCATATCAGACTTAGATCTTCAATATATAGAAAGAATGGTTATTTTCTTGTTTATCGTATTGAATGGAGTATCCTCTAGGTAGGGCTAGAGATGCTTGAAAGATTTCCTCTTAAGGGTGGATTTCTGACAATATATTGGAATGATCAGACTTAGATCTTCAATATATAGAAAGAATGGTTATTTTCTTGTTTTTCATATTGAATGTTAGACATAGTAAATGTATAAAGAAAGTGACAAGTTTGTTTGTAAGAGGACTACTCGTTGATATTCTAGCTTGATCAGATTTAGATCAATAATATATGAAAGGAACGAATGATTTCTTTGAAAGTTATCTGCTGAATACCCAAAATAATATTTTATAACAAAGGTGGTATGTGATCCTTTATCCATTAAATTATATAAAAACCATATGTACATAACACCTTTATCAAACATTAAAACGCATTTAGGAAAGGTTTATTATCCCAAAAACTTATTGAGATGATGATAAGTTAAAATAATTGTCTGTGTAGAAATCTCAAAATTTTCAAAAATGTCACATAACAGCTTTATTCACTTAGCTCTTCAATTTAATTGTTATAATCAGCCTCTAGATATTTCTTAAACCTTTACTTTATATACATAGGAATTCCCTGCACTTTAAATAAGTAAGTAAGTTTATTGGTGCTATTACCATTGGTTTACACAAGTCAATAGAGGGCAGATTAAAAAAACATTAGACACTTAGGACAAAGTTATTTATCCGTACCCATACGACCTATCCTTATTACAATACGTTTGGCTCCTCCATTTTTTCGTATTTCTGTACAGATACGTTAACCTTGAAAGATGCACTGACATAGGAAATGCAGTGTTACGTTTGGATTTAACGCATGACGTTATTTGACTTATAGTCTGAAGGAACATGTATTTTATGATGTACAGGAATTTTATGATTATTTATACCTATTATAACCATGTTAAGGGTTCTAGAATGGATGCCTGTATCGGTTAGAATTACCTACTTTACAATGATTTTTATATTTAAAATTCTAAAGGGCTTATTACCCGAGTATTTGAATAGGTTCATTACATTTAACCATGAAATTCGTGCATATGATACTAGGTCTCATACTGATATTCATATTAGCAGAACTCACTGCTGCAGAGCAATGAATAACATATTTTTTAAAGGAGTTCGTGATTATAATAACTTACCAAAGAAAATTAAAGATAGTAATTCCCTAAGCACTTTTAAACGTGAATTAAAATTGTATCTAAGTGGTGATTGATTATATATTTTTATATTCTTGCTCTATATTATTCATAATTGTATAATGTATGTTTTTATGTTATTTTTATGTATGTATTGTATTCTTTTACATTTGTGTATTAGGAATTACCTATTTAAATAAAATAAAGATAAAGAAGATATATTTATTACACTCTTCGTAAATACTAAAAACAAAGTGTATATTGCATTTGATCGGCACATTTCTAAAACCGTAAATATCGCTCGCAGACAAAAAATTCTGAACAACTTTCAAAATGTCCGTCTGTCCGTCCGTCCGTCACGTTTCTTGTAAGCACGATAACTCAAGAAAGAAAAATCCGATTGTACTGAAATTTGGAGAGTAAGTTAGTGTTAGCTAGAGGAAGTACCTTATTGTTTTTGAACAATCGATCGGTAAATAAAAATGATTTAAATTTGAAAAAATTTTTTTTTCGATTTTTATGTTTTTGTAATTGAATATAAATCTGGTGATATTTCATTTTAATATCTAAATATTTATATATTTCACAAATATACATTTCATAATGTAATATACAACCGTGAAAATATGATTTTAGCTCGTGTCTTATAATGTAAAAATTTACATTTTTTTACGTGTAAGGTGGTGGTGTAGTTCTTACGCTTTTGACTTGGAATCCAAATGGGAATCCAAACGGGGTTTGGAATGGTTTCTTTAAATTTTTACTTTATTTTACACTGTCTTACTAACTTCGTTGGTTCGTAAAATTAAAAATGTCTAAAACTAACATTATTTACAAAAAATGCAGAGTATCCTATAGAATGTGTAACAATTATATAAAAAGTTCAGTCAACAGGCGAAGAGTACGTTTTTAACTTGTTAATATTACGATTTTCTAAGGAACTTCATTCTCAGAAGAACCAGCAACCGGAATCTGTCTTGAAATTACATGCATTTTGTGTAATTACACATCAAATTAAAAAAAAAGTAATTTCTCGCGATCGTTAGTAGTTGCTGTTTTTGTCATTAGCAATACAATGGAGAAAAATAGCTATACATATCTCTACCACCACTATTGTATTTACGAAAAATTTGGTCTTAGGCCAGTAATATATTTTCTTCCACCCTGAGTGGGTCTTTGTCCAGAGCGAAGTCAAACTATGCCTACAATTTTTTTTATTTTTTGATCTGTTGTTTTCAATGTTATTTAATATATTATATATCCATATTATCGATATGTAGACCTATTTAAGAATTTAAGACTTATTTTTTTATATTTGTTATTTATTTTGATTGTAGTTTCTAGTTCATTGTTAATTTGATAAATATTTTGATATATAACTGACAACTAATAAATAACACTTAAGTTTATGCATTTTGAACAGTTTTTATTTGGCCGGATGTTGACCGGATATTTTTTCATATCCGGCCAGAGCCGAATATTCGATTTGGAAGCCGGATTGGCCGGATGCAGTAGCCGGACCGGATATCCGTCCCATCCCTATCCACCACAGCACGTTTCTAAATGTAAAGATTATAACCTGGACAACATTAATATATGTAACATCAGTCAAATCGAAATCGTAGATGCAATAAAATCATTGAAACCCCAAGCTGCTATAGGTGTAGATGGCTACCCTCCTACTTTCTTTAGGCCTATACCGACCTACTTGCGATACCTCTGCAAATTATTTTTAATCAAGCATTGGAAGCTTATATTTTTCCCGATAACTTTAAAATTGGTCGCATAACTCCCATACATAATCCGGCACTACTAGTTTAATAACAAACTATCGACCAATTACAGTACTGCCATCACCATCTAAAATTTTTGAACATGTCATATACAACAGGGCATATTCTCATGTTTCGCCAACACTTCTGGAAGAACAACATGGTTTTGTCAACAAAAAGTCAACCATCACAAATTTTTCTGTATTCAGTGACTATATAGCAAAAGATATAAATAAAGATCAAATTGATACCATATACACGGATCTAGCAAAGGCATTTGATCGAGTAAATCATAAAGTCTTGTTAGAGAAACTAAAGTCATTTTCTTTTAGTAACAACTTATTGAAATTCTTAGTCATATCTAACCAACCGTCCTAATTTTGTGAGATTTGACAACAGCAATTCAGACATCTTTATTTCCACCTCAGGCGTGCCACAGGGCTCCATACTAGGACCATTGCTTTTTGTACTGTTTATTAATAATATATCTGATTATATTAGGTATGCCAAATTTCTGCTGTACGCAGATGATTTAAAACTCTATTACACGATAAGGTCTAATGAAGATATTGATAAGTTCCAATGTGATATCAGAGCCATTTCTGAATTTTGTGAGGATAATGACCTGGTTCTAAATGAATCTAAATGTAAAGTTGTATCTTATACAAGAAAGAAGAATCCTTTGATAGGATCATATACTGTGAATGATGTTCAAATCGAACCACTAAATGAAATGAAAGATCTGGGTATAGTATTCACTAAAAACTTTTCATTTAATGACCATATTATAAAGTTAACTGCTGAGTGTTACAGAAAACTGGGTTTCATTCTTAGAGCCAGTCAGGATCTTAATTATAATACATCCATTATTCTCTTCAATTCATATGTCCGATCTAAATTAGAATACTGTTGTGTTATTTGGCATCCTAGAACTTTGACATACACTGATATGTTGGAAAAAATCCAAAAAATTTTTTTAAGATCCATGTACCTAAAAAAACATGGGACATATCCTTTTTTAATATCATATGAACACCAAAGAATTGAATTTAATGTAACTCTCTTAAGTAAGCGCCGTGAAAATGTTTAAATTTTGTTCATTTTTAATGTGTTACATGGCCATATTGTTGCACCTGATATATTATCGGCTATAAATGTTAACGTACCTGATGTTCGATTAAGAGTTAGAGATAATGTATTCAAAATATTTAATGTAAATTCCCCTATTGAGAATTGTTTAATTACTGTCAATAATTTTTTAAAAACCTGTGATATAGATATTTTTGATACTAATAAAAATAGGCTACACTCCCATCTGTGACAAAATATTCTTTTGTCGTTAGGTTGATATATTTTTGTGACATTGTATATATACATATATTTGTTTTAAATTTTTTTCTCTTTATTCTATAGCACATGTATGTCAAATTTTTACCTAACACTGTATACATGTAAGTGGACTCTGTCCGATTGTATGCAGTATAAATAAATAAATAAATAAAGCATATTGCAAAAATAAAAAATCGCTGCCCAAGGAATCACTACTTCCACATCCAATTCTCTATCCAAGTCACTCAAAACGAAAAAACTTTGTATGTGGAAATAATTGTTTATGGAACTTTAATAATATAGTATTTGAAATCCTCTACCCCAAAAACCCATAAAACGATACCCCAAATCGGTAGTGGGGTGGGGGTTGTGATAGGGGGTGGTAGTGGGGGTGGATGAAGTAAAAAATGTTTTGAGGTTTCTGGTTCTTGTACATACACTAAATCATAATTTTTTTTCATCCCCTTTAATAAGGGGGTGGGAGTTGGTAATGGCTAATGCCAAAAATTTTTTTGAGACATTAGCTTTTCTTGTATATACTAAATACCAATTTTATGGACTCTTACCTGCTTGATTTACCCATTTACCCCAAATTTACCCCCCAACCCTTCGACGGAACAAGATGAAAATATAATCTAGTTCTAGATCTTGTTAAAGTACATATGTGTACCAAATTTCAAGTCAATATCTCAAACGGTTCCAGAGTAAACGTGCGCACAAAAAAAAGTTACAGACAGACAGATCGACAGACAATTTTTTTTCGCATTTTTACTGCTTCGCTTACTGTACTATATATTCATTTGGATTTTGCTAGGGTGATTGTACCAACAATTTACCTGAAGTGCCAGCAACAGCAGATTGCTTCTTTTTCTTTTTCCTTATATATGCTAACATAGGGTCACCATCTCGCTCTTGTTCTTTAAGATATTTCTCAAGGTCTTCATCATCAGCATATCTTGCAAGAGGTTTACTCATTTCATGCAACTGTTCTACCATTCGTTCATTTTGATCTTCTACTTGTTTAAGACCTTTTCCCCACCGGTCATATTTTTCCTTGGTTTTTTTTTCATTGTCTCTTTGTCTAGCTTCTTCTTCTAAATTTCTGACCTCTTTTCTCCTGACAACAGTAGCTGCGTTCATGCCTGATACTTCCGCAGACAATTTCTTGAATATTTCATCTTCCCTGTGACGTAGCATGGTTGTTTCCTTGACTAGGTCTTTAGCATCTTGAAGACCAGCTGTTTTCCCATCTAAAGTTTTCTTAATTCTTTTGTCAGAATTTCCTGGTCTCTCAGGAGATGCCTCTGGACTCCACTGACCCCAACGAGATTTCTTTTGTTTATCATCCGATCGCTTATTTTTTCGAGGAGGCGAGTTATCAATTTCTTCGATTCTAGCTCTCATTCTTGGTGGTGAAATATCTTCATCACGTCTTTTTCTTCTTGGAGGCGAACTATCATCGCCCGACTTGTCTCTTTTCCTTGAAGGAGATCTGTCATCTGTTTTACTTGTACGTCTTTGAGGGGAATTATCTTCTGGATATTTTCTTCTTGGAGGTGACCTATCTTCTCTATTTCTTTCTCTTGGGGAGAAAGTCTCATCACCATGTTTTCTCCTGTGAGGAGAACTAACATAGTTATAGTTTTTTCTTCTTGGTGGAGAATTATCATCTTCTTCACTTCCCTTGTTGGGTAGAGGTGAAATATCTTCTCTATTTTTTCTCCTTGTAGGTGAACAATCTCTACTACCCTCTTTTCTCCTTAAAGGAGAATTATCATTTTCCATATTTCCTTTCTCTGATGAGAAAGAATCTTTCCTATTTAATCTTCTTGTTGGGGAATAGTCACGTTCTTGTTTTATTATTTTAGAATTATTGTCATACCTATTTTCTCCTTTATCCTCTTTTCTATTTCTAGGTGGTGAATAGTCGTAATCTTCTTCATCGTCTATTTTGCCATCATCCCTATTCCTTTTTAATGATGAATGAACCTCTGCACTGTTATTACTCCTGTAATCAGAATTACTCTCAACTTCCCTAGGAGGATTTTTGTCACTTTTTATGTATCGCCTAGATGATGAATAGTCACTTCCATTTAATGGTATTAATGGTAAGGTTTCAAATTCTCGTTCTATTTTGACTTTTGTATCATTTTTAGTGTCGTATATTCCGTGTTTTCTGCCACTACTACTTTTAATTTGTTTGCTTAGTTTAAAACTACTGCTCAATTTTAAACTTTGTATATCAGTAGATATGTTAGAACTTTCTCCGATTGGTGTCCAAAGATTACTTTTAGTTTGCTCATCTATTCGAAGCGAGGGTGGTCTTTCATCGATTACTGCTACAATCTGTGGAGCATCTTCATTCGCAGCTGATATATCATCTTGTATTTCTTGGGAAATTAAGGCATCAGCATCATCATCTATTATTTTCAGCCTAAAATAAGAACTTTTTAGAAAATATTAATATAAAAATTAAATGATTATCATACTTGTTCCCAATGATTTTTTCTTTCTTCTTCTTTTTTTTCTTTTCACCTGGCGCCTTACCGATTCCTAAATACTTTTTCAGGTACTCCTTTTGGTTAATTGTAGTCATTCTAAACAAATAAATACTAAGTACACTAAGTAAACATACATTTCTTAAACGTAATTTGAGGTTATTTACGTCATTACGTCACGCAATTTTTGGCAATTAACATCTCTTTAGTTTAGTAATCTGTGGTTTAGTTCCAAGATTTGTATACCAACCTGTGTTTAGTTCAGCGTTTCGAGCATGAATAATAAAAGATAAGGATGACGAACGCCGTGCTTTCAACATTTCCGTGAAACTGGAAGATGGAAGGAAGAAAGAAGCGCACGTTATAGGTGGCGCGGTTCTCACTAGCACCACAGAAGACTAAACAATCAGAATGGAAACTGGCGGCATATCCTTTGTACAATTTAACTCCAGAATCGCGTATCTTGTTGGAATAGATATCAGGGGCGTATTTTGTAATGTTGTAGTCAGGGTCGCAATTAGGAGTTTATAATTTAATTTTGCACAAATCTTCAACTTTAATCAAATTTGCAAAATCACTCGTTCTGAATTGTCTAAAAGTTGTCTTGGTTTGACATAATGCTGAACTTGTCATTTTGTTGATTTTTTTAATCTGTTTTCAAAATTACAAAGTATGTAACTACTAAATTATTGTACAAATCAGATTTATTTGTACATCTGGCAACTCTGTATTGAGTACCAGATTATTTGTTGTTCTCAATCTACCAAATGTGGCATCGCTGTATTCTATTCCAGGAACATATGGGGATTCGATGCGCGCTTAGAAATGCGCGAACCTTCCCCCTCCCTGAAAGATTCCATTCTGATTGTTTAGTCTTCTGTGCTAGCACATTGGAACCCGAGCTGCTCATTGGCTAATGATATTGTTGTTAGTGTTCCTAGCGCCACCTCTTCAGATTTTGTGGATCGGTTTTTATTGGAATTCCTATTAGCGTCCGTAATCCTCTTTGTCGCTCCTATTTTTTGCTCATCATTCTAATTTCATTTGCTACTTTTCATTCTGTCTTACAAGACGGAAGCATCGGTAGTAAGTTAATGTAGCTGATATTAAGTTGGTATTCATGATATGTATCTTTTTAAAAATCGTATTCATACACATGAATCAAGGACTGTTAACTACACAGGATAGCTCATTTCTACGGATTTATTCCCCCAAGGTCATACCACAGAATAAGGAACTACTACTAGTTCTCTTTTCTGTGGTCATACGCGATTAGCCAGGTTGTGACGTCGACAACGGTCCCGGTCTGCTAGCGGCTCGCACCAACGGTCCTTTTTAAAATAGATACTACCTTTTGTGGGATGCTGTTTTATGTTATTTTTTTTTTTTAGTTAAATAGATCTCGATATTTTATGAACAGTAAACTAAAAATTTCTAGTTTTTTTTCTAACACAGTTATCATATATACATGTATAAATTATGTAACAATCCATGGCCGTAGAGCCCGTGGCGCAATAAACTACCGTCGCACCGAGAAATGAACAGCTTAACACGTCACAAACGGTCCAAAAAGAGTGGGGGAATGGACAACGTTACGCCACAGAAGACCTATAAGACCTATACCAGAAGCGTCACTGTCGGAGGCACGTTCGATGTTTGGGTGCGTTTGCACGCATCCAGTAATTTAGTCGAGTAGAGAGACGGTCCAGTAATTTAGTAATTGGTTTCCACTAAATTACTTGACTAAAACACGCTGTCCGCATTGGTCGAGAACTAAATTACTAAGCGACTCGACTAAATTACTGGATGCGTGTAAATGCACCCTTTCATTGGTAAATTGGGGTGACCTTCGGCCATCTTGTTGGTGGTATCAGGCGGGAAATTCAAATATCCCATAATGGGAACACATAGTTTCATTATTTCCGCCAGAGTGCAGCAGCCGTATTCGGTTGTTTCACATGCCTCTCTTGGAATCATAGATTAAAGAATATTATATGTTATAGATAGGCAACTCTTAAGGATTTTTTGAACAGCAAAACTTACGTCGAGAGTGGAGCTGTATTCCCGCCTTTTTTATATAGGCGGGATTGTCATAGGCGGGAATTTTAAATGATTTTCAAACAAATTGCTTAGGCCATCATTAGACTACAAAAGTTCTTTAACAAAGATTTTTTATAAAAGATATTTTATGAGATGAAATATCTATCAAATTACTCATAAAATATCTTTTATAAAAGATCTTTGTCAAAGAACTTTTATAGTCTAACAGTGGCCTTAAAATAAATAAGTCATTTCAAAACTAGAAATTGATCATTTATTAATTTAACGGAAAATTATTACAATAAATACAATAATATTTAAAAATACATTTAAAAAGTAACTAACGTAAGTAAAATTATTACAAAAGTATTAAGATGTTGAAACTGCCTTGAAATAAGTAAAATGTTAAAGTAACTAATGTACCAAAATACCTATAATACAATTAAATAATAGCGCCAGTAGATATTGGCACGCTAGTAAAAAAATATTACACATATAAACAGTTACTGGCGAGCAAGCTTTTACCTTGCATGCATTGATGCATGCTCGCCAGTAACTGTTTATACGCGCAATATTTTTTTACTGGCGTGCCAATATCTACTGGCGCCACTAAATCCATGCACGTATAAACCCGCTATAATATACATTTTCACGTCCTTTACTAACATTAAGTGGTGTGAATCAGTCTTTTTGGAATTTAGATTTTTCATTATCATATAGGTTACAAAAAACTGCGACATTGATTGTGAAACGTCATAAGTTATGTATTTGAATAATGTTAATCCAGAAGAAAAACATACGTATTTTTGTTTTTTTTACACCATTCGATGGGAATGATTTCGATTTATAACAAATGTAAAAACTGACGTTGAAAAATTCACAGCAACTGCACATAGCTGCAATGGACCCGTTTAGTAGTGACGTCAAATATTATGCAACCAACAATACAAGTGGGATAACGAAATTTACAGTTAATATTTTCGCTCTTATGCACCTTGCTATTAAGGATGACAAAAATTGCTGTTAACAATTTTGTGTTATTACTCAATTATATGGCATATCTAAGACAATTCAATTCATAGGCCATATTCTTAAAATACGTTAGATTCGTTCTACATATAATTTACTCAATTAAATTAATATGTGTTTTAACCAAATAAAATTAGAGGCCCTGATCAACAGCCATATTTTTAACCCTTAAATGTATCGTACATAAGGCTCAAAATCTTTAGCAACACACACTTGTATTGTTGGTTGCCTAGAATCTGACGTCACACTAAACGGGTCCATTGTATTTATTGTAATGTATTTCAACCCCTAGAATGTAGGCAACACAGAATGCGATTAATTGATTGGATGTCTGCCTAAATATAGAGATTTGCAGTATTTGCACCTACCAGAGAAAGAACATACTAGAAGATCTAGAGAGATGGCATATCTGTTCTGGAACCATCTGGAGAATGTGACATCATCACAGAAACTTCGAGATCTGTCATCTATAGGTATATAAGGCATGGAGTAAACCAAAAGAAGTAAGAAGTTAGTGCAGTACTAATTGTCAGTTGAAATGGTCAGAGAGTAAACACAGTGATAAAGTGACTGAATAACTGAATTGTAGTACACAGTGTATTATTAGCCAAGTAGTTATTGTTGCAATTAAGTAAGTTAATAAATTAGTGTTTAGTGTTACCCTGCTGTTATAATTTCCGAACCCACGATACAGGGTGTTTACAAAAAGGGTGTAAGCACGTCACAATTGGTGTCAGAAGCGGAATTATAACAGAAGATTTCTGGACTGTTCAAGAAGAGGTTTCTACAGTGTTCTTCTTGGGAATTAGTGGTGACACTGGGGATTGATTAACGGGACATTGTTTAAGGACTATTTTTGGACTCGAAACTGTGAAAAAGTGCGTTTTCGGGAAAGTGACAGAGACACTGAAAAAGACTAATTTGTGCTAGTGCGTGAAAATTACTAGAACTACTGGATAGTGACAAAAGACTCTGGATAAGACTTTTTCGTGCTGTTTGAGATTTTTCTGGAAAGTTCCATTGACGTGATAGTTTTATTTTGCCAAAAACATGGCAGCTGAGAAACAAATACAGGACCTATTTGCGAAATTAATGAGGACGATGGCCCAGCAACGTCAAGAAGAAAAAGAAGAGTATGAAAGAAAACGACAAAAAGAAAAAGAAGAGTATGAAAGAAAACGACAAAAAGAAAAAGAAGAGTATGAAAGAAAACGACAAGAGGAAGAAAAGCGGCGTCAAGAAGAAAAAGAAGAGCAAGAAAAAAGGCGACAAGAGGAAAAAAAGCGTCGTCAAGAAGAGCAAGAAAAAAGACAAGAGAAAGAGAAGCTTCGTCAAAAAGAAAAAGAAGAACAAGAGAGAAGACATCAAGAAGAAAAAGAAGAGAAAGAAAGACAAGAAAGACAACGTCAAGGGGAAGAGAAGCGGCGTCGAGAAGAAAAAGAACAAGAAAGAAGACGGCAAGAAGAAGAAAAGCGTCGTCAAAAAGAAAAAGAAGAACAAGAAAGAAGACGTCAAAAAGAAAAAGAACAGCAAGAAAGAAGACGTCAAGAGGAGAAAGAGGAACAAGAAAGACGCCAGGAAGAACTGAGGAAAATCCTGAACGAACAAATGAAAATCCAACATGATGCTATGAATTCAATCATTAACAAAATCAAGGAGGATATAAAGGCTGAAGTCAGTCAAATCAAAAGAAAGATGAGTGAGGTCGAAGGAGAAGTAGAGCGACTTAAGCGACAATTGGTTGAGAAAGGAGGCCAGCTAGTAACATTGTCAGGCCCTCGGTTAAAACCTCCCTCCTTTGACGGCCTAAGCTCATGGACAACCTACAAGAGACAATTTGAGGCGGCTGCAAGTGCAAATAACTGGGATAACGAGGAAAAGGCTATGGCATTAGTTCTGGCGCTAAGGGGCCAAGCCGCAGAGTTGCTTCAGACCATCCCGGTGGAGAAACAAAGAGACTTCAAAGTTCTGGAAGCTGCATTGGACTTGAGGTATGGCGACCAACACCTCGTTCAAGTATACCAGGCTCAGCTAAAGTCACGGGTTCAAAAAGCTGGAGAAAGTCTGCAAGAATTTGAAGCTGCGATAGAGAGACTGGCACACCTGGCGTATCCGAGTGCACCTAGAGAATTTCAGGAGCAGTTAGCCGTGGGAGCCTTTTTAGAAGGCATAAGGGACGAAGAGGTCAGGCGAATTCTGAGGCTGACGAGACATCAAAGTATTAGCGAGGCTTTGGTGCGTGCCCTTGAAGTAGAGGCTGCCTTTAAAGTCACCCAGCGGTCAGAAGTGCGAGCTGTGACTCTCGAAGAATTACAACCAGCAATGAACCGGAACCCTACGTTGCCCGACCTGCAGAAAATGTTTACCAAATTATTTGATAAACTGGATGACCTCGGAAAGCAGGAAAAACACCAAAATAAAGGAAAGCCGAGTGGTGGTATTAAATGTTACAACTGCGGCAAGATGGGACATATGAAACGAGACTGTCGACAGCAGAACTCAGAGAATCGAATAAATGCTGTGAATGTTGAAGAGAAGCAGGAAAACAGTACCAGGGGGGCGGTGCTGGCTGAAGAAAAGAATGCGCCCAGAGAAATAAAGGTTTGCCAGCTTCGAAGAATCACGAGTAGTCTACCATCACAAGGCTGTGTAAACGAAATGAAAGACATTCCAGAGAATTGGACAAAGGAAGCTTTAAGACAAGAGCAGCTGAGTGATGCAGAAATTGGACCCATATTGCGAGCAAAGGAGAAAGAAACCCGACCAGAATGGAAGGATGTTTCAAACCAAGGAGTAGGAGTGAAGGCTTTGTGGTCGCAATGGGATTCACTGAGAGTCTTAGATGGGCTATTGAGGAGAGCATGGGAAAGCCCGGATGGGAAACAGGTTGCCATGCGTTTAGTGATTCCCAGGTGTCGTGTACCAGAAGTACTCCAGAAAGCGCACAATGAAACATCCGGCGGACACCTTGGAGTAAACAAGACGTTGAGTACAGTACGGGAACGGTTCTATTGGGTTAATAGTCGACAAGATGTAGAGGCTTGGTGTCTCAAGTGCAAGAATTGTGCTGCCAATAAGGAACCACTTTCCGTAACCAACTATGCGAATGAAAGTCGAGAAAAGCCGAAGAATAACCAAGAGCAGTTGACCAAAGCTGGTAACCGAATGAAGGCTCGTTATGATCGGAATGCGAGTACAGGAGGATTCAAGGTGGGAGATCGGGTCTGGCTGTACAATCCACAGCGGAAAGAATGGAGATCCCCGAAGCTTCAACCACCTTGGGATGGACCGTATTCAGGGGCAGTGTAATGTATTTCAACCCCTAGAATGTAGGCAACACAGAATGCGATTAATTGATTGGATGTCTGCCTAAATATAGAGATTTGCAGTATTTGCACCTACCAGAGAAAGAACATACTAGAAGATCTAGAGAGATGGCATATCTGTTCTGGAACCATCTGGAGAATGTGACATCATCACAGAAACTTCGAGATCTGTCATCTGTAGGTATATAAGGCATGGAGTAAACCAAAAGAAGTAAGAAGTTAGTGCAGTACTAATTGTCAGTTGAAATGGTCAGAGAGTAAACACAGTGATAAAGTGACTGAATAACTGAATTGTAGTACACAGTGTATTATTAGCCAAGTAGTTATTGTTGCAATTAAGTAAGTTAATAAATTAGTGTTTAGTGTTACCCTGCTGTTATAATTTCCGAACCCACGATACAGGGTGTTTACAAAAAGGGTGTAAGCACGTCACATTATTATGTAAATAATGTAACCTAATATTTTGTACATGTCCTTCATTACAAGATTGAAAAACTTTTTCATCGGTAAACACAACATTGGTCCAAAACTCCAACGGGCGATAGACACAATTTAAACAAAACATAATGCGGGCTTGCTTGTTCTCCTGTTAATATGGTCTTCTTGGCACTTGTACAGTTTTTTATTTTCGATTTTCCTATCCCTCGGCTAGCTGCTAACCTCGACACTAGAAAATGTGTCATGAACACAGCATCTCCTGCTGTTTAAAACGGATTTTGCCTCAAATAGCCAAGGAGTGCTTCATCTTGAACGAGATTTGAACTTCTCGATAGGCCTGAACCGTCTTTTCTCTTTACGCTACCTTCCTCTTCCCACTTTTCTTCACACTCATAACAGTACTTTTATTCAATTGATAATGGTTAGCAACTGCTCTGATAGACCATCTCTCTTTAATTTTAAAGAGAATTAAAATTTTTTCATGTTCAGTTAATTTTGGCATTGCGAAAATATGACACTGACAAATAAATAATGATTTAATAAGGCGAAAAAATAGGTGTACGGGATTTCATTGCACAGAAGTGTACAACCCGTCAGTCTTTCGTTTTTAGTCAATTTCTTGGGAGTCATGTTCTTTGCAGATCAATAATACCTATGCATGTTGGAATTTTTCGAAGTCGCAACACGACGTGAACACATACAACACTTATAACCCATTACAGTTTTTAATATTTAATAGAACAGCGTCGTGTCTAATCAGTTTCATTGGAAACTCACATTATTTACAAATAAGGAAATGGACTCCTGCTCTATGGATTTAATAATTATTAGTTTAATGTCCAAAACACAAAGCACAGACATGTAAACAATAATGGCGCGACAAAGGCATATTTTTGCGATCTCGCGTCTTACTCTTACCCCAATGCTTTAAGCACAGATCAAACAAACCAGATGTTTCACTTATGACGTTTCATGGTTTAGATAATAAATCAACTCCTGGAAGGTACGAATTTGTGTAGTGATCTGCGCATATATCAACCAGCGAGTATAGTCACAGGAGGGAGCTGATGACACAACAATAATTAAAAGTCACCTAATAAATACTCAAAAAACCACTTAAATGTATAACAATAACAACTCTAAGCTTTAATACAATACACTACATTCCAAAATAATTAATATCACTGGTGTAGCTGATGACGACTTCCATCTCTGAGATTTCAGTACTAAACACTCCCTCCTGTGACAATATACTCGCTGGTCTTAACTTCCATGTCAACCGCTAGGTCGCTCTGTTTATGTCTTCTGCGCAGAATCCTGGAAGGTATACGTCACACGACAAAAAATGAAACTGGTTACATAGGGAATACTATTAAGTGAAACATCTGGTTTGTTTGATCTGTGCTTTAAGCGCCTTGAAGCGCTACGTCATCATATATTTCTCCGCAAAAATGAATGTCTTTTTAGCTTTTTTTAACAGTTTAGTTCTAACCATCTCTAACGTTCTTATGTCATATCCCTACTATTTTCCGTTTACACATTTTCTAGCGCCTTAGTGAGACCGCGTGATACCGCTTTAAGCGTGACGTCACAGCTTATTCGCTCGGATGGCTCCGCTTATCGCGGTTTGTAGCCACGGTCAATAAACGATACGGTTGCATCAATCAGCAGCTTTAGGACGAGAGAGACGCGGGGGGCGGGAAATCGAATGAAAGAGATAGACATATCTGATTTCCGTGCAAAAGACAGAGACAAAGATGCTTGTAGTGTCTACAGGTGACGTAGGCTGTAGACCCTACCGGAATCTTTGTCTCTGTCTTCTGCACGGAAATCAGATATGTCTGTCTCTTTCATTCGATTTCCCGCCCCCCGCGTCTCTCTCGTCCTAAAGCTGCTGATTGTTGCAACCGTATCGTTTATTGACCGTGGTTTGTAGCGTCTTATGCGCAAAACATGCCTCAGATTTGCGCAGCCGCCGTGATTCAAGTACAAGTAGCGACAGATCGACGGAAGTTCAAACTAAACACGCTGTTTTGAAATATAGTGGGAGTGCGCAGGGCCTGCTTGGAATGTGGGTTGTTCGCCCTGTTGAGGTTATGTTATATCCAATGTCAATACGAACAATAATCTCTTTGAATAAAGCAATTAAAAGGAATTATTTTACTGGATATTCCAAGCATTTTTTTAATGGTAAATTGTTGCTTGTTGATTTAAGAATTCGATTTTTAGTGTGGATTTATGTTACAGAAAAGACGGCCGTAATTCAAGACCACGATGATCCGTCCAGTTAGGTATTCTTTGTTAATATCAGATACAACTTAAAACCCAAATGTGAAAGTAAAAGTACTTGTGATAATAACTACTGCTAAAGCAAACAATAAACAATTCATGGTAAAAAAATAACACTTTATATTGATTTGTCAGTATTTTTAATAACAATTTCTTGTGTTTAAATTTTAGTTAAGCGAGGGTAGAGTTGATGCCGAGGGAGAAAGAAATGTAATAGCAAACATTATTTTAAATCACATCAAGAGGAAGATACACAGATATATGATGTAGTGCATAAATTAAGGAAATTCAAAGTAGTGCCATTAGCGATTGATCTGGCAGCTGAACGTCCTTTTAAAGTACTTATGTTGTGTGGTGTTTAAAAATCCAGTGTTGGATTGTTTAACATTCAAAACTATGAAACTAAGACTGAAAGTGATCTAAAGTCAGTGAGCACATAAATAATGCCCGAATGGGCTTTGAAACTGTCAAATTGTAGCTGTAAATTTCGTTGAATTATGTAATTACAAATGTTACTACATAGATATTAGTATACTTAAATGTATAACATAATCATTTATTTTTTTATTGCAATAATAGATCTTTCTTTGTATCTCCTGAAGTTTCTTGTTGATTCATCTTATAAGTACTAATGGAACCTTGGATAATAAATAATTTGTTATTTAGTAAGTATATTTTGTTTTAATTTCAGTTAGATGCAAAGATGCATGTATATATATATAGGTTCAACATAATCGACTATTTCAATTCACTGCTAACAGCAATAATAATATGAGTGATAAATAAAACAATAAAAAGTGAATATACATATTTAATAAAATACACGTTAGACATATTTATGACATTAATAACACACGATAAGAAAAAGTTCTTGCGCAAATTACAATGGTTTGTAAAGTTCAATCTATAGGTGTATCATAGGTAATGGGTCAACCACTGGAAGAAATTGTATACACTTTTTTACATATTTCAAGTAGTTCACAGTACTTTAGTTTATATGGTATTTTTCACAAAATTCATCAGTTAAGCCTTCGGCCATAGCCATTGTTTACTGTTAAAAAATTGAAAGGAAAGACTGGATAGTGAAAGAATCTTGTCTAGACCAGTAACACAATCACAATGAGTACTGAAGATCAGCAATAGTCCAAGAAGTCGATGGCTTTTGTTGAAGATGCGAAGCTAAGAGTTCATAACCTGAAAAATGAATTTGTATGTTAGCAATTATTCATTAAGCAACATTTAATTAGGTAAACATATATTGAAAAAAGTGTTGATCATCGACAACTTATTCCTACCTTTGCAAAAAGCTTTTATCCTGTAAATTTCTTGGATAGTAGGTACCTACTTCTTTCACCCAACCACAAATAGCTTCAAGATTTTTGAATGTCTTGAACTCATCCTTTTGTCTATGCATTTCTTACAAAAACCAAGAAATTTACAATATCTCTATATGAAATATTATGAAATACACCAATATTTGTTGTGAACTCATCATTTTTCAAAATATAAGCGATTTAATTCGATGACACCAACTTTTTCCATTATGGGACGATTTCGTAAAATATAAACTTATCTCCATATTAACGAACAAAATTCACAACACGAAATAATTAAGGATAGTTGCGGATGTTATGTTATCCAAAATTAAGTTGTAAAATATTACAAAAACGACAAAATATACTTTAAAACATGTTCAATGGGTACGTCACCGATGACAGCTGTTTGTTTTCCTAAGGTCTCAGAATCTGTGATGTCAGCGCACACGACTTATAGGTTGACAATACCACCAGCAAGATGGCTGTCTTCATAAAAATTCAATATTGGCGGGAAGGCAGAGAGTCGTTTCTGGTATAGGTCTTCTGTGGCCGGAGTGCAACCACAGCATAGATAGAGAGACAGCAAAGAAACTCCTTTGTGTTGGCGTGACTAAAATCATTCACCTTGAAGTCGCCATTTCGGGTAAAAAGTCAGAGTTGGATTCCAAACAATTTAAATGTTTCCTACAGGACCGTATTATCCAATTCAAATTAAACAGTCTGTGTGCTTGAAAATGTAGACTAGAAACTACGAAACTGTACTTAGTCATAAACAGAAAAAATATCGTGATATTTAACAAGAAAAATTTGTGTTCGTTACCTGTTTAACACCCGCTTTTACAATCGCTGGTTAACTGCCAGTCAGAGTTAACTTTCAGGTTATTATAGAAATTCGGTTTTACAATAGCTGGTCATTTTCAAGGTCGTAGTTATCTAGTAGTTAACTTTACTAGCAGATGAGGTGTGAGTAAACTAGAAGTTGGTAGTTTACTAGCAATTTATAACCTATAAAATAACTACCACAAAATAATGTTTTGATATTTCGTTTAAAAATGGATACGTACGAAGAAAATGCATAGGTGTAGCAGTGATGAGGAGCCAAGAAAGCCCAAGGTAATCCGGACCTAACTTTTTTGAAGAATATATTTTTATTCCTATAACATTTCCATATTTTTCTAATAAATTTACGAGAATATCCTCCTCATCGACAGAAAAATTTGCGCACCTTTTATTATCCATGATGTAATACTTAAAATAAAACTCATTTTAATTGTTAAAATAAACGTTTCCATTTTTTGTAACAGAATATAGAATAAATTATACAAATATAAAATAAAAAATTGTAAATATTAAACACTACATACCTCCGATTAAAGAACTTATATTCTTTAATCGGAGCTACATACTTACTTAATAATAATAAACCAGTAACTCAGAAATCGCTTCTGACATTTATATTTGAAGTAAGTGACGTGTGACTTTGACAAAAATTCATACATTTTATAATGGAATATCACAAAGTAACAGACAACTCTATTAATTTCTTTAAATACACAATAATTTTAGATAGCTAAAAAAGTCATGTAATTTTTTTTCTAACTTGTAAAAATAGGAAGTAAAAGCATATGAAACAGAATTTTCTTTTATAAATACATGCATGATATAATTTTTTTTAGTATTTTTTCAAATAAAAATAGTTCAAAAAAATGGAACAATAGTTTCTCCATAGCTTCATTTGGGATTCTTTATAACAGAAGGGCCTTCGTTACTTGAGTTAAGTAACTAAGTAATTTTATTAATTTTCTTGAGAGTTTAGTACACATTTACTTGCAAAATTTCATGAACTTAGCACGCCTGCAAAAGCCCAAACAAACAGATATAGCCGTTATATGACTTATTAACTACGCCGAGGCATCTTGCGAACTAAAGTAGAGATGAGTTGCTATTTAACAACTTGTTATTTTATAACTGTTATTTGTAAATAGCATTAGCAGCCTGTTATTTCTGTACGAAAATAACAGATAAGAAACACGACCGTTGAGTGAATAGACTCTTCAATCAACGACACGACGTAGTAAAAATGTTCTTGCTGACTGCTATTAAACTGTTATTCAGAAAACAGCAGTAGCAGATAATGAAATCGCAACGCAACCGCTAATGTAGTGAAGTTGAATATATTATTGTGGGTATCTTGAGTCATCGGCTCTATGTATACACTTCTTAGTTGCTTTTTAATCATAACATATTCAAATCTTTTCGATTTTTTCTCCGTGTGTATATATTCGATTACCCACATACCAAGTTTAAAAACCGCTGCCCAAGGAATCACTACTTCCACATCCAGATTCTCTATCCAAGTCACTCACAACGAAAAAACTTTGTATGTGAAAATAATTGTTTATGGAACTTTAATAATATAATATTTGAAATCCTCTACCCCAAAAACCCATAAAACGATACCCCACATCGGTAGTGGGGTGAGGGGGGTGGTGATAGGAGGGTGGTAGTGGGGGGTGGATGAAGTAAAAAAATATTTTGATGTTTCTGGTTCCTGTACATACACTAAATCATAATTTTTTTTCATCCCCTTTAATAAGGAGGTGGGGGTGGTAATGGGGGTGGCTAATGCCAAAAATTTGTTTGAGACCTTAGCTTCTCTTGTGTATACTAAATACCAATTTCATGGACTCTTACCTGCTTGATTTACCCATTTACCCCAAATTTACCCCAATTTACCCCCCAACCCTTCGACGGAACAAGATGAAAATATAATTTAGTTCTAGATCTCGTTAGAGTACATATGTGTACCAAATTTCAAGTCAATATCTTAAACGGTTCCAGAGTAAACGTGCGCACAAAAAAAAGTTACAGACAGACAGACCGACAGACAGACCGACAGACATACCGACAGACAGACAGAAAATTTTTTTTGCTCAAACTTAAAATCTCGACGTTTCATGACATTTTAAGCCTATTTGGACAATAAAAATGTTTAAAAAATTTTTTGTCGTTACTATACTTCCACTGGACGTGGAAGTAAAATGAAGGAATGCCAGAGTTGAGTTGAATATTTTTGTAGAAATCTCGAGCCATCCGCTTTATGTACTGACTTTTAGCTGTTTTTTAAATCATAATATGTTCAGAGCTTTTATATTTTCTTCTCCATATGTATATTTTCGTTTACCTGCATCTCCAATATTGTCATTGCATACGCTGTGTTTGGCGTGTTTCTATGCTGGTATTCCTTTATTAATTTAACATAAAATAATAATAATTAAAAGTTGAGGCTTAAAAAATTATTTATATAAATAAAATTATTTATATTTTATTTATATGTATATGAACGTAAGAAAAAATCAATTAATACCTCTATGAAACATAAAAATCAAAAGATTTTTTCTGCCCGTCGGCCAGCGGCAGCAGCATAATGTATAATATAACGCCTATGAACTAACAGTTGCAAACTGCGCGTTGCGGTATACCAATGTCAGTACTTCTCAGCGATCTGTTATTTTTAAACATATACTTTAAACTGTTATTTCAAAATAGCAGTAGCAGTTTAAACCTGTTATTTAAAAATAACAGTTTTTATCCATCACTACTAAACAGAGTAAAAAGTAAATAAACCAAATACATAGAACAGAATAGAAATGGAATTTATGTAATAATTTATAATTGAGCAATTTTATGTAAATAAAACAAAACGCATCAAAATTTTTCTACCTGCGATAATTCCTTATTTACAGGTAAAGAGTACCCATATTTTATTGTTTTGGCAATATATGCATTTAAATTCGTTCAATCCGCATTAAGCCACACTGTACGCTTCCTGTGTACATAAGTATTAAAAAAGATACACACGTATGCACTCGCATTCTTTTTTGTAAAAAATTTAATTCTCTATACAAGTATCTGTTACTAAAAAGTTTCAGTTAATTTTACTTACCTATTATTATGATCAGTGGGGAATTTAAAAAAGACTTTTTGCACAAATAACGTTTGTTCTGGCAATATTTTGCAGTACAAACAGAGCCCATACTTGAAAATAATAGAGAAATGTTAAACAATAAATAACACACAATAACACTAAGTACGTCTATGAACTAAATAAATTGTACCCAAATTGTACCTATGTCGCCCGCACTGTTTTCCAAGGTTTTAACCCAAAATGGTTCGTGCGCGACGATCTGCGCAAACCGTTCCCGCCATTCAAGTTTCCCTGCTGTCTCTCTTTCTCTGCTGTGGTGCAACTACATATGGGGTTTTCAATTTGCACCAAACCGATGTACGTACATTCCTTATACATCCGATGTGTGTCTGTCTAGTCACGGCGTTTTCAATTAACCGTATCCTACCAACATTCCGATCAGAATCTACTAAAATCTACTAACCTAAAATTAAATTCTACTAAAAACTACCGCTATCTGGTGTCGGGCGGAAATTTTTTGAAACATTTAATTCATACCTAGTGGAAACCTATAAATTAATGTTTGTGAGTTAACACCGCTACCGCTAGATGGAGCAGTATTACTGTTAACAAACAATAAAAATAAGAGGAGTAATGAAAAATAAACATTTATTCAAATAAAACAGAAAATAAAACATAAAATAAAATGAAACGTTTATAAAAATAAGAAGTAAACAAAAATATTAAAACATTTTGAACGAAAAATTCATACTTAAGTACCTTGTACTGTCGTGAGCAAAATTAAATAGGACAAATCTTATAACGTATTTTTGCTAAAATCTAGTTGTGTACATCTAACTTTAATTTGTGTGACATTGTCAGTTAGTTGTCATAATTCATTGGAAGTGTGCAAATAGAGAGAGATTTACATTAGAAAAAAATAGTTGTCCTATTTAATTTTGCTCTTATCAGGCGCGGATTTAGAAAATTCTTGAGGGGGGGGGGACGCACTTTTAAACTAAATTTCTGATTCGACATCTATCGGAGAAATACTAAAGTTACCTAAAGGTCGCGTGCGCCCACGGCGTGCGCCGACGTCACAGATTCTGAGACCTTAGGAAAACAAACAGCTGTCATCAAGTGACGTGCCGATTGAACGTGTTGTTTTAAAGTATGTTTTGTCGTTTTTGTGATATTTTGAAACTTAACATCCACAACTATCCTTAATTATTTCGTGTGGTGAATTTTGTTCGTTAATATGGAGATAAGTTTATATTTTATAAAATCGTCTCATAATGTAGAGGTTAGGTACATGGAAAAAGTTGGCGTCATCGAATTAAATCCTTTATATTTTGAGAAATGATGACTTTAGTACAAATATTGGTGTATTTCATAATATTTCACATAGGGATATTGTGAATTACTTGGTTTTTGTGAGTAATGCATAGACAAAAGGATGAGTTCAAGGCATTCAAAAATCTTGAAGCTATTTATGGTTGGGTGAAAGAAGTACTCTCCAAGAAATTTACAGAATAAAAGCTTTTTGCAAAGGTAAGAATTAGTTGTCGATGATCAACCCTTTTTTCAATATATGCTTACCTAATTAAATGTTGCTTAATGAGTAATATTTTTCAGGTTATGAACTCTTAACTTACCATCTTCAACAAAAGCCATCGACTACTTGGACCATTACTGATGAGATTTTCTCAAATATATGCAAAACAGAAGTAGGATATCAAAAAAGCAAATCAATGACAGAATTTTAATATGCAGTTAATTAATATTATTGACAACTATTTTCAAACAAACTTGATATACATTCAATACTAAAAGCTACGTCCTAGGTTGACCGGTAGATGGAGTCACTTAGTTTTTTTATTTTAACACCTTCTCCAAAACTCTACCATCCAACTTTGAAACACCAATGTTTTGACGAATAAGTTCAAAACGAACCTTATCTAAAGGTTTTGTTAGGATGTCAGCTAACTGCTGTTTTCCTTCTATATGCTTGATAATTATTTCCCCATCAAGATACCGCTCTCTAACATAAAAATGACGTATCTCTATATGTTTAGAACGTTTGTGATACTCTGGGTTTTTCGCTAGCTTTACAGCACTTGCATTGTCGATGAAAAGTATTGGAGTTTCTTTAACATCGATTATCTCGAGGAGCAAACGTTTTAACCAGATAACCTCCTTTGCTCCTTCGCTAGCTGCCATTATCTCGGCTTCCGTTGTGGATAATGCAACGGATTTTTGCAATTGACTCATCCATGATACAGCTCCTCCTGATATCATTGCTACAACACCTGTTGTGGAACGTCTGGTGTGTATATCTCCACCAAAATCAGCATCACTATATACTTTCAAAAAATCCTCTGCTTTATAGATAATTCCACACTTTAGAGTTCCTCTAAGGTATCTAAATATGCGTTTAATGGCATTCCAGTCACTTCGAGTTGGTTTATCTAGAACTCGAGCCACTTTGCTAACAGCAAATGCGATATCCGGTCGAGTTGTTGTCATAAGATGCATAAGACACCCAACTGCTTCCCTGAATGGTACTTTATCTGTTACATCTTCATTGGACTGTGCTTCTTCACGACCGATAGGAGTAGACACCGGATTACATTCGTTCATCTGAAATCTATTCAGGATATTTTGTGTGTATGCTTCTTGGCTAACCATGATGGCACCATCAGAACAATGCTGAATTTTCATTCCTAGGTAGTTTTCAAGATCTCCAACTGTAATTTTAAATTCTTCTTTTAATTGTTCAAGAAAATCTTTTATTTCATGGTCGCTGTCACCAACAACAATACCATCGTCTACATAAATTGCTATATACAAAGATCCTTCGTCGCGCTTTCGGTAGAAGAGGCATGGATCAGCACTGCTGTTTTCTAGACCTGACTTTTTCATAAATTGAAGAAATCGCTGGTTCCAACAACGTGGGGCTTGCTTCAACCCGTATAAACTTCGTTGCAAAAGACACACACGTCCCGAGCCATCTTGGAATCCTTCTGGTTGCTCAATGAAAACCTTCTCCTGAAGAGAACCATACAAGAACGCAGTTTTTACATCAAACTGTTTAAGTTTCATGTGCTTTGCGGCTGCGATAGCAAGAAGTGTACGAATGGTGTCGTATCTTGCCACGGGGCTGAAGGTTTCTTCATAGTCAATACCCTGTTTTTGTACATGACCTCTGGCTACCAGACGAGCTTTGTATCGACATCCATTGCTTAATTGCTTAATGCACAGTACCCAACGATTCTGCAGTACTTTCTCATTCTGAGGCCTTTGAACCAGTTTCCATGTGTCGTTTTCTTTTAAAGATTCAAGCTCCTCTTGCATAGCAGAGAGCCACTTTTCGCTTTCTGGACAGTCCATTGCTTCTTTGTAACAACTTGGAGTTGTGACAGTTTGTCCTTGTGTAAGACAGACAAAGTCACCACTGATCATCCATCTTGGTTTTACATTTTTACGTTTATTGGATATTAAATCAGAAGTTTCTTCGTCATTTGATGTGTTGCTCTCCTTTTCATCTGAGATGTGTGTATTATTTGAACTGCTTTGTAAATTTACATCCCACTCTGGTGTTTGACAGTATGAATTTTTATGTTCATTTTCAATTTCAACGATGCTGTTTCTACGCAGATTGTATACAACTTCCGGTTTGAAGCGAACATCATGAGAACAAACCACCTTATTTTGAGAAGGAATCCAAACACGATATCCATCCCGTTCATTGACGTATCCAACCACGTAACCAAGTTCTGCTTTGTTCTCAAATTTTGTTCTCAGCTGTTTTGGAACATGTACGTAACACTCGGTGCCGAATATTTTTAGATGATCCAGATTCTCCAATCTTCTTTCATACCATAGTTCATACGGTGCTTGAAATTCTACGGAAGACTTTCCAAAGTGGTTCAAAGCATACGCTGCTGTATTGCATGCTTCGGGCCACAATTTTTGGGGTAGTCCACTTGCGTTCAACATTGAGCGTGCTGCTTCCACCAAAGTGCGGTTTTCTCTTTCAGCTGCGCTATTTTGCTGTGGCGTATATGGAGGAGGAACCAACTGCTCAATACCATGTTTACTGAACAATTTTGCAACATTTTTGTTAACAAATTCTTTTCCACCGTCACAACGAAATCGCTTTACTACATGTCCATTTGCTTTCGCTTCGTTGAGAAAACGTTCAAGATGTTCACATACCTCGTCTTTGTGCTTCATGAAGAATATTCGACGAAACTTACTAAAATCGTCTTTAAAACATACAAAATATTTTGAACCAACCACTGATGATATCGACATTGGACCATTTACATCTGCGTGAATCAATTCACCCACATATTTAGATTGATTCGGTCGACTTTGAAAGGGAAGTCTGTGCATTTTTCCAACGGCGCATCCATCACAGAAACTGTCAGGCACTCCAGTCATATCAATGTCAAAGCGCTTAAGTATTTGCTTGACATGGTGCTTATTTTGATGTGCCAGCCTCTCATGATACATTTGCAATGCATCTTCATTTGTGATCGTCATATTAACTTCAACGGCATATGCTGGTTTTATAACTCTAATTTTGAGCACATACAAATTGTCACTCAGGAAACCAGTAGCACAAATACTATTTGTCATCTTACTTCGAATATATACTCCTTTATCATTCAACTCTGTTTTGTATCCTTGGCGTGCAGCCGCTTTTACAGAAAACAGATGAGCATTTGCATCTGGTACGTACCACACATTGCTGAGTTGCCTATCATGCCATGAACCATTGCAGTACACCTGTACATTGATTGTGCCCTGTCCATACGCTTTCATGGTTGTATCACGCTTTCCAAGGGAAATTGTCTGTGGCACTCCAAATTTCTTGTACGTTGCAAAATAAAGTTTATTTGGTGTTAGGTGCACTGATGCACCACTATCACATATCCATATATCAGGACTGAGGTTTTCGTCTGTAGATGCTCCGAGAGCATGAGCAACGAACGCTGTTTGTCCATCATTTCCAACCTGGGAATTCTTTTGAGGACACTCCGCCGCCCAGTGACCCAGCTGCTTACATTTGTTACATGGAAAACGCATTTTGGCTCTTTGAGCACCTCCTCGACCTCTTGAAGTAGAGTTTCCCTGTGTCTTCTTAAAATTCCTTGACTTTTGATGTTTGCCAGACATAAAAGCCGATTGTTGATCATTATTGTCTGATACAGATTTTGTCTCTCTGAGTTCAATATTACACAACTTCTCAATTAACAGATTTAGCGTCTGTTGCTGTGCTGGGATGGTATCCCAGACGTCCTTGAAGTTATCGTATTCTTTTCCAAGAGTTGATAATATTCTGCCATTCAGCATTTTCTCCGAGAGCTTGTTCTCGCTATGTTTTTGTAATTCGTTATTTAAATCAGTGAATAATGTTTGTAGCCTTGCTACGTGTGAGCTTATGTCTTCTGTCTCGTTGCGCTTTGCTTGGAAGAATTGTTCGATAAGCATGTTTAATCTCTGCGTGCTGCTTCGCTCGAAACGTATGAACAAAGCTTTTCCCAAATTTCTGCTGACGTTTCACTCGTCAACACAAGATCCGCAACGGGTTTTGACAACGCACCTGCAATTTGAGCTGCTGCTTTTGCGTCTTCAACTTTCCATTTCTTCAATGCTTCTTTTTCTGGTACAGTTGGCTGGACAGAAAGTTCTGGTCTTTTGTGAATGCCGAATACTATGTCTTCACATTTATTTGCTCGAAACACCATCCTCATGTGCCATTTCCAAACTGCCCAATCTTGAGGACTTTTGAGTTTTTCGACCACATTCTTCATGTTGGTAGAGTCACTCGCTAAAGCCATTTCAAAGCTACTCAGTGTTACAAATTTGAATTTGAATGTTTCTTTACTTTACTGTTTATATACTTGTATTAGAGCGTCCTCGGGCCCATAACCTGATGAGATTTTCTCAAATATATGCAAAACAGAAGTAGGATATCAAAAAAGCAAAACAATGACAGAATTTTAATATGCAGTTAATTAATATTATTGACAACTATTTTCAAACAAACTTGATATACATTCAATACTAAAAGCTACGTCCTAGGTTGGCCGGTAGATGGAGTCACTTAGTTTTTTTATTTTAACAATTACTGATCCAGATGATCCTTCAGTATTCATTGTGACTGTGTTACTAGTCTAGACAAAATTTGTTCACTACCCAGTCCTTCCTTTCAATTTTTAGCAGTAAACGGTGGCTATGGTCTGTTATGAATTTTATGAAAAATACCATATAAATTAAAGATGAAGGACTGAAGTACTGTGAACTACTTGAAATATGTAAACAGATGTACACAATTTCTTCCAGTGTACCTATGATATACTCTAGATTGAACTATACAAACCATTGTAATTTGTGCAAGAACTTTTTCTTATCGTGTCTTATTGTTATATAATATGTCTAACATGTATTTTATTATTTTATGTAGGCAGGTGAATTGTTAAATATTTATTGTATTTTATTAAACACGTATATTCACTTTTTTATTTATCACTCGTATTATTGTTGTTAGCAGTGAATTGAAATAATCGATTATGTTGAACTTATACATGCATCTTTGCATCTAACTGAAAGTAAAACAAAATATACTTACTAAATATCAAATTCTTTATTATCCAAGGTTCCATATGTTCCATTAGTACTCGTAAGAAGCATCAACAAGAAACTTAACATGAGATACAAAGAAAGATCTATATTGCAATAAAAAAATAAATGATTATATTATATACCTACTTATAGGTACAAAGTATCTAAGTAGCAACATTGTTATTACATAATTCAAAGAACATTTATAGCTACAATTTGACAGTTTCAACGCCCATTTGGACTTTATTTATGTGTTCACTCACTTCAGATCACTTTGTCTTAGTTTCATAGTTTTTGAATGTTAAAAATCCAACACTGGGTTTTTGAGCATTACACAATATATAATTTAAAAGGGCGTTTAGTTGCCAGATCAATCAATGACAGCAATACTTGGAATTTCCTTAACTTATGCACTTCATCAGATATCTTAATGTAGCCTGTGTATTTTCCTCTTGAGGTGTACAACAATTTCTGCTATTACACTTCTTTCTCCCTCAGCATCAGTTCTACCATCACTCAACTAAAATTTAAACAAGAACTGATTTTTAAAAATGCTGACAAATCAATACCCAATAAACATTTATATATGCAATGCATGTTCTTTTCATGTTTCATGTGCACTTGAATGATATACATTGCCTGTGTTAAGCATATGCTTTTCACATGGAATTTAAATGCAAAGTGACCGGTCCACACATGTTCATGTCATATTCATTGTACTATCCATTTATATATGCAATGCATGGTCTTTTCATGTTCCCATATCCGTTAAGCATATTCTTTGCACATGTAATCTACAAAGAGACAGGAGAATTTCCATTTAACATGGAGAATTACCCCAAAATATAAGGGAAATAAAAATTTTCCACTCTCTTTGCGGTAAAATTCCATTACTATTGGGGGTAAATTTACTATGGAAAAAAATCCTGTCTGGATAAGGGGCAATTTTATTACCCCTTATCCAGACAGGATTTTTTTCCATAGTAAATTTACCCCCAATAATAGTAATGGTATTTTACTCGCAAAGAGAGTGGAAAATTTTTATTTCCCTTATATTTTGGGTAACTCTCCATGTTAAATGGAAATTTTCCTGTCTCTTTGCGGGTAAAATTACATGGGAATTTTACACGCAACGATGGTAAATTTATATCATTTTTTACAGTGTAAGTGAAAGATAATTACCCACACAGCACAGAATATTTTCAGAATATTCTCATTAAGTGACAATATTCTGTAAACAGAATATTTACCTGAAATATTCCTAGAACCTCCATAAATATTTTTATCTAGTTTGGAATATTCATGAAACATTTTTGATTAAATATTTCTGTAATATTTTAAAAGAACGTTCGCGGTATGTTCCACATAAAATTTTGATGCGATACCTATATAACAGTGGTTATTATTTTTAATTATTATTATAATTATTTTGGTATACTGAATGGGCCTTATCAGGGGGTGCGTCTAAATAATGAATTGAGTGAACTGTATTTTATAGGTGCGAGATTTCCAAACAAAAGAAAAATAACTTAAAAATGTCGAAAACTTACCCACTTTCAGGATGTCTCGTGGTTTCACTGTTGATGTCGGTAAGGTGGAAAGGATAGGAAATTAGGATGTAAAATTTCCGACACTTTAAATTATTATTGATTAAACTAATAACTAATAAATAAAAAAAATATTATAATTCACTTTTGTAGTTGATAACTATATGCCTTTGTTAACTATATATATGCGTGAAGCCGCGTGCTATGCTATCTACTTTCTATCTATTAATCCCAATGTCTTGCGCCCGGTGCTATCTTTCTTTACGCACCCTTTTTTGCTGGTGCTAAGACCTTGAAATTTTTATTAAGACTACCAAATATATAGAATAATTAAAACTACTTAATTATACTACGATTAATATTAAGGCGCGTAACCATATACTAAATACAAATATTTATTTAAGTACCTATTTGTTTCTCAGAAATAATGATACCTTAATTTATATGGCTTTTTTTTGTAATAAAAAACTTCTACGACTAAGAGGATCATGAACAACTGCGAAAAGAATAATGACTAATACACTACTAATTGCATCTAAAATAATTTATATTCGAAAGTGTTTGCAAATATTCGACAATATATTTGTGCAGATATCGAGCTCTTTTAATAATAAAATTAGATTAAAATGTATTAAAAAGTAAAATCTAGCCGTTGCGTGTTCCAACTATAAAGTCTTTAAATAAATATTCTCAAGAAGTTAGTGGTCGAGTGAGTTAAGAGTGTGCAATGCCTATGCTTTTACATGGGAAACTTTGTGATTTTTTTCAAAGCTCCCTGTCCCACAAAAAAAAAATTAAAAAGGAATAAACATTTAGAAGTATGCGATGCAAAAAATAAGATTTTTGTTGTTTTAAATAAACCACACATTTGCCTAAAAAGTTGGGAAAACGAAATCATGTAAAAGTTCATTCATAGTTTCATAGATGGCGACACCTTGACAATTAGACTCAGGGAATGGATTACAAGTGTTTATTTAATTTAGACCACAACAGTAAATATATCAAATATCTAACTTCGTAATGACAAGCACAATATTTTTCTACATAATAAAATATGTTTTCTGTATTTTTTATGCAACCCGTTTAGTAATAAAGCCTATAAAACGAAATATATAAATAACTCTCTAGCCACACCTACTTGTTATCGCTGGCAATTCGACGAGCATAAACTGCCCGACTTAGTAAAAGAGTCGTCTATTTGACATTCAAGCATAATCCAACTAGGATACTATCAGTTGTAAATATACTGTTATGAGCACTTCGAACCAACAAAATTATATTCAATATCCATAACTAATAACTTCTTCTTACCAGACCTATATCACACATTTTAACTAAAAAAGTGTAGAATATATGCGTATAGGACAGAAGATGTGAAAATCTAAAATTATCTATTTTTGTAGTTAGGATGCTTTTACTTAAGACGGCAGTATACTGAGTAACATTTTCTAGGGATGCTTTATATTTAAAAATGCAGCTGTGTAGAGAATATTATGTTATACATTCTATCTTTGAGGCAATAAAATCCATGAAAAATCTGGGTAATTATTTATTTTTAACTTCCACATCCAGTGGAAGTATAGTAACGACAAAAAATTTTTATTGTTCAAATAGGTTTAGAATGTCATGAAACGTCGAGATTTTAAATTTGAGCGAAAAAAAAAATTTCTGCCTGTCGGTCTGTAACTTTTTTGTGCGCACGTTTACGTTTGAGATATTGACTTGAAATTTGGTACACATATGTACATTAACAAGATCTAGAACTAGATTATATTTTTATCTTGTTTCGTCGAAGGATTGGGCGGTAAATTGGGGTAAATTTGGGGTAAATAGGTAAATCAAGCGGGTGAGAGTTCATGAAATTGGTATTTAGTATATACAAGAGAAGTCAATGTCTCAAAAAAAATTTTGACTTTAGCCACCCCCATTACCACCCCCACCCCATTATTAAAGGGGATGAAAAAAAATTGTGATTTAGTGTGTGTACAAGAACCAGAAACCTCAAAATATTTTTTTTACTTCATCCACCCCCTATCACCACCCCCACCCCACTACCGATGTGGGGTATCGTTTTACGGGTTTTTGGGGTGGAGGATTTCAAATATTATATTATTAAGGTTCCATAAACAATTATTTCCACATACATATTTTTTTCATTGTGAGTGATCGAAAATCTGGATGTGGAAGTTGTGATTCCTTGGGCAGCGGTTTTTTAACAAATAGTGTTTTGATTCGGGATTATATGTAGCCAGTAGCGATTACACCCTAACGTAAATGGTCTATCATCTTTATATTTTACTCCCCTCGCTTACTGAAGACAAGTTCGAAGTATTGTAAAAACCGCTGCCCAAGGAATCACTACTTCCACATCCAGATTCTCTAACCAAGTCACTCACAACGAAAAAACCTTGTATGTGGAAATAATTGTTTATGGAACTTTAATAATATAATATTTGAAATCCTCTACCCCAAAAACCCATAAAACAATACCCCACATCGGTAGTGGGGTGGGGGTGGTGATAGGGGGGTGGTAGTGGGGGTGGATGAAATAAAAAAATATTTTGAGGTTTCTGGTTCTTGTACATACACCAAATCACAAATTTTTTTCACCCCTTTTAATAAGGGGGTGGGGGTTGGTAATGGGGGTGGCTAATGCCAAACATTTTTTTGAGACCTCAGCTTCTCTTGTATATACTAAATACAAATTTTATGGACTCTTACCTGCTTGATTTATCCATTTACCCCAAATATACCCCAATTTACCCCTCAACCCTTCGACGGAACAAGATGAAAATATAATATAGTTCTAGATCTCGTTAAAGTACATATGTGTACCAAATTTCAAGTCAATATCCTAAACGGTTTCAGAGTAAACGTGCGCACAAAAAAAAGTTACAGACAGACATACCGACAGACAGACAGAAATTTTTTATTCGCTCAAACTTAAAATCTCGACGTTTCATGACATTTTAAGCCTATTTGAACAATAAAAATTAAAAAAAAAATGTTTGTCGTTACTATAATTCCACTGGATGTCAAGTAAAAACCGCTGCCCAAGGAATCACTACTTTCACATCCGGATTTTCTATCCAGGTCACACAACGAAAAAATTTTGTATCTGGAAATAATTGTTTATGGAACTTTAATAATATAATATTTGAAATCCTCTACCTCAAAAACCCATAAAACGATACCCCACATCGGTAGTGGGGTGGGGGTGGTGACAGGGGGTGGAAGTGGGGGGTGGATAAAGTAAAAAAATATTTTGAGGTTTCTGGTTCTTGTACACACACTAAATCACATTTTTTTTCGTCCCCTTTAAAAATGGGGTGAGGGTGGTAATGGGGGTGGCTAATGCCAAAATTTTTTTTGAGACCTTAGCTTTTCTTGTCTATACTAAATATCAATTTTATGAACTCTTACCTGCTTGATTTACCTATTTACTCCAAATTTACCCCAATTTACCCCCCAACCCTTCGACGGAACAAGATGAAAATATAATCTAGTTCTAGATCTCGTTAAAGTACATATGTGTACCAAATTTCAAGTCAATATCTCAAACGGTTCCAGAGTAAACGTGCGCACAAAAAAAGTTACAGACCGACAGACCGACAGACAGAAATTTTTTTTTCGCTCAAACTTGAAATCTCGACGTTTCATGACATTCTAAGCCTATTTGGACAATAAACATTTTTAAAAATTTATTTGTCGTTACTATAGTTCCACTGGATGTGGAAGTAAAAATATAAATCGACCATAGAGTATAATCATTACCCTAATTATTTTTTAAAGTGGTTCATTTTTTGTTACAAAACAATTTACCAACAGTGAAGGAATGGCAGATTCAGTGGAGATTGAAGACAGGGTAAAACGGTGGAGGAACGTATGAAAAATCAAAAACTGTTCATTTTAGAAAAAAATATTCAAACAAAATAGTTACGTCCATCTCTTATCTTCATTCCTTTTCATATATTTAACCCTCATATTAGCACACTTTGTTAATAAATCTGTGATAATTCGGTAAAAATCTAAAATCGATGTATTGTTCCGTTTTAGGCTTAGGGCGAGATAAACGATAAAATAATTGCTATTTGTCCAGCAAACGCCGAGAACGAGAAAAATGGTCCGCGAATACTCGTGAAGGTGTTGAATAATTATTTATAATAATTAATTACCCGACGGATTATTATAAAATTCAATATAGAGTTCTATTCTGATAATATACGAAGCGATTAAAAAAAAATCAAACCGGGCGCGCAATACTGGTAAGTATAAAATAATCTCATAAAAACTTAGGTACTTTGATTACATTCGAAGTTTTTACATGACTTCCTACATGTAAAACAAAGCTGAATATACACTTATAACCTTTATCGTAATGTATTTATTTGAATTATATTGTACGTAATATACAAATATTTATAAACGGTTAGATTTGTAAAACAAAGCAGCAATGAATTATTTAGAAAATATAAATATAAAGTAACACCTAAGATATTGGCGAGCAGTGTATTGTATATAGTTTGCTTTGCTTATTCCTTTTAAACTATAAATATGTGAGGAAGGCCTATAAAGCCACGCCCATCATCCGTACTTCTCCGTACCCCACTTCCTCACAGGTGAAACTGTTTGATCCGCATTCTTCGCTCTTAAGGTTGTCCTACAAGTCACGAGGTCGGCGATTCGACCCCTGCTCACCCCGTTTTTTTATTGGTAAAATAATTGCGAAAAAAATGTTGTTTTAAGGGTAATAATTGCTTATAAAACCGATATACGAATATATTTTTTCCAATTCTAGGTCTGTTTAGACCATTAAATATTGTAGAAACGATATTATATCTTTACCGTTTTTTCTCCAACACGTTTCCTAGGTTTGTATAAGTACCTCAACTATAAAATCTTAAGAGTATAATCTGCGGTCAGTGAAATGAAGAAACGAATTATTCGGCTTATTTTTGAAGATAGAAACTTCAAATTTTGTACGTATGTATTAAAATATATATTCTAGTTCGTCACGTTTTTAATTTTTTGTTTTAATCAAAAACACGTGATCAACGGAAAAATTGACGTCGAAAAATTGGAATTTACAAAAAACGAAATCGTGACGCCCTACATAGTTCACAAGTAATTACGTAGATAAAATATAACCTCTTAATTTTCAAACATAAATTCAATAAATAGTTTCCAATTTTGCCGTCAATAGATGGCACTCGCCTCGGCATTCGCATAGGTTTACACGCTCTCAGACTTTAGGGAGGAACTTGTTGTCATGGAGACCAGACGCGAATGAATGCTTGCCAGGGAAGCATTTAGGAGTTCTGGTAATTGTAATCTTAAATTTATTTTTAAATTATTTTATCTTACAGGAATGACTTAATAGATGAAATTCTTGAAAATGTTAATACATATATAAAAGGTGCCAAATAGAGAGGACCGTTTTGTATAAACACTCCTACAAATTTTATTATGAAAATTTGAATTCGGTTTTTAGTTAGGTCAGAAATCAATTTATTCGAAATTATTACCAAGCAAAATGTACAGGGTGTCCCAGTCAACGCGCTATGCTCGATTTTCTCGGTAGTTTCTGAGATAAGTTTATGGTTCAAAATCCAGTCTGAGGTAGGTTTTCCGAGGAATCTCATACTGCTAAGATATTTAGGAATCCAAGATGACGGGCGAATTTCGTCATCTATGGTCCTATTCGCCTGAAAATCGATATCTGGGGGTTTTCGGGGATGTGGTTTACGAATTTTTGGTCAAAATTTAGGAATCCAAGATGGCGGACGAATTTCGTCATCTATGGTCCTATTCGCCTGAAAATCGATATCTGGGGGTTTTCGGGGATGCGGTTTACGAATTTTTGAACAAAATTTAGGAATCCAAGATGGCGAACGAATTTTGTCATCTATGGACCTATTCGACTGAAAATCGATATCTGGGAGTTTTCGGGGATGCGGGTTATGAATTTTTAATCAAAATTTAGGCCTCCAAGATGGCGGACGAATTTCGTCATCTATGGTCCTATTCGACTGAAAATCGATATCGGAGGGTTTTCGGGGATGCGGGTTACGAATTTTTGGTAAAAATTTAGGAATCTAAGATGGCGGACGAATTTCGCGATCTATAGTCCTATTCGACTGAAAATCGATATCTGGGGGTTTTCGGGGATGCGGGTTATGAATTTTTTATCAAAATTTAGGACTCCAAGATGGCGGACGAATTTCGTCATCTATGGTCCTATTCGACTGAAAATCGATATCGGAGAGTTTTCGGGGATGCGGGTTACGAATTTTTGGTCAAAATTTAGGAATCTAAGATGGCGGACGAATTTCGCGATCTATAGTCCTATTCGACTGAAAATCGATATCTGGGGTTTTTCGGGGATGCGGGTTATGAATTTTTGATCAAAATTTAGGACTTCAACATGGCGGACGAATTTCGTCATCTATGGTCCTATTCGACTGAAAATCGATATCGGAGGGTTTTCGGGGATGCGGGTTAGGAATTTTTGGTCAAAATTTAGGAATCCAAGATGGCGGACGAATTTCGCGATCTATAGTCCTATTCGACTGAAAATCGAGATCTGGGGGTTTTCGGGGATACGGGTTACGAATTTTTGGTCAAAATTTAAGACTCTAAGATGGCGGACGAATTTCGTCATCTATGGTCCTACTCGATTGAAAATCAATACCTCGGCGTTGTCAGGGATGCGGGTTACGAATTTTTGGTCAAAATTTAGGAATCCAAGATAGTGGACGAATTTCTTCATCTATGGTCCTATTTGGCTGAAAATCGATGTCTGGGGATTTTCGGGGATGCGGGTTACGAATTTATGGTAAAAATTTAGGAATCCAAGATGGCGGATGAATTTCGTCATCTGTGGTCCTATTCGAATAACAATCGATATCTGGGGATTTTCGGGGATGCGGGTTACGAATTTTTGGTAAAATTTAGGAATCCAAGATGGCGGATGAATTTCGTCATCTGTGGTCTTATTCGAATAACAATCGATATCTGGGGATTTTCGGGGATGCGGGTTACGGATTTTTGGTAAAAATTTAGGAATCCAAGACAGCGGACGAATTATAACTATATTCTGACCCCCCTTTATTTATGTTATTATTGGAGATAAAAAAAAGTTTCGTATAAGAGTTGTAGGGTTGTATACATATTTTTTTAAATGCAATTAAAAAACAATTGCTTGCATATGTCACGTGATATAACAATGAAGGTTGCTTTTTAAATGAAAACCCTGTATATTTTTATATATTCTTTTAGATCCTTTATCCTTGATTTCAAACATATAAGGATTGATAGATCTAGCTGTAATATTTTTTGATATATCGGACATTAAATATGCTCCAAACATGCATATAGGTATTTTAGGGTTTCTGACGGAGCGCAGTCGGTGGCGGATTTAAGGGGGGGGGGGGGCTATAGGGGCTATAGCGGCAAAATCCAAGGGCGGCAATTTTTTTGAAAAACACCAAAGGCATAAAAACAAAAAATTATTATTATTAATATGTTCTATTAGAACATGTTTAATTTGAGAATTTTTATTTGAGAACGTGTTTTTTATATTAACTAGACCAACGATCCTTATTATAGTCAACAGTACAAGGTGGTTGTGCAAACGTTAGAACCTCATTTAACTTCTTTATTTTTGGAGTTACGTAAATAAGTTCAAAAATAAAAGTTATGAGATATCACATGTATTTTCCAAACATCATTTCAGCAAAACAATTCAAAGAAGTCGAATTTCGGAGATATGAGCTTTACCTTGGTTTTTTTTTAAATAGAACACCCCCATATATTTTTACACCATTTGAAAGGCCATAGAAAAATCTTTTCAATGATATATGACACAGTATTTTTCTTAAAAACCATAGTAGATATTAAGTTTTATATTTTCTTACATTAAGTCATGGTAGTCCGAAAAATATATACAGAGTGTTTCACTTTTTAATTTTTTTTTCTGATTTGAATCAAATTTTACTTAAGTACGGAACAAATTAGGATCTACTTATGACCAGAAAAAAATTCATCTCCTACAAATGCAAAGCCAGCTGCGTAACCAAAATATGCGGATAAAATCAAAAAATCATATTAGGCATATTTTTATTGGAAAATTTTGTCAATGAAACTTGTTCAGAATTGTTCAGAAACCTTAAGTCCAAAATTTAATCAAAATAAAAAATATATAAATTTTTATTAAAATAATGTCCAAGTCCGAAAATATCATTTTAATGGGTTTTTTCGTTTAGAAAACTATACTATGACAATTTTGTTTGAAATTAAACCCAAGTTGCCAGGTAGTTGTAAAACAATTTACAGTTTTTTTTAAATAATTATTTTAAAAATTTTTAAAATTTCAAGTCCTTCATTTTTTAATTTTGGTTAAATTTTGGCCATTTTGGACAATTCTGAACAAGTTTTATTAACAAAATTTTCCGATAAAAAAATGCCTAATATGATTTTCCGATTTTCTCCACATATTTTGGTACCGCAGGTGGCTTTGGTACCGTAGGAGGCGAATATTTTTCTAGTCATTAGTAGATCCTAATTTGTTCCATACTTAAGTAAAATGTGATTCAAATCGGAAAAAAAATAAAAAAGTTATTGGGGTGTTACCATTTCAAGTGAAACACACTGTATCAATTATTGAAATTCTCCATTTTATTTAAAATAAAGTGAAATTAGACAGAACTAACATATTGTTTATTTTAATTTACATACTTTTGTTTTCCATGGCTAATTTGATGATAAATTGTAAATTTATAGTAAATTAGATAAAAGATGTTTAAGATAAGTACCATGTATTATATTATAAATACAAAGCTTTTTTTATGGCGTTTCAAATGGTACATATATGGAGTGTTCCTTTAAAAAAAAGCAAAGTGAAGTTCATAACTCCGAAATGCCACTTTCAATAGGCATGTCCACAAAATTTTAATTTCAATTGGAAATGAGAGAATTATCGATATTGTACACTAATTTAACAATAAACCGCTGCCCAAGGAATCACTACTTCCACTTCCAGATTTTCTATCCAAGTCACTCATAACGAAAAAATGTTGTATGTGGAAATAATTGTTTAATAATATAATATTTGAAATCGTCTACCTCAAAAACCCATAAAACGATACCCCACATCGGTAGTGGGGTGGGTGTGGTGATAGAGGGTGGTAGTGGGAGTGGATAAGGTAAAAAAATATTTTGAGGTTTCTGGTTCTTATACACACACTAAATCAAAAATTTTTTCTATCCTCTGGGGGTGGTAATGGGGGTGGTAATGGGGGTGGCTAATGCCAAAATTTTTTTTGAAACCTTAGCTTCTCTTGTATATAGTAAATACCAATTCTATGAACTCTTACCTACTTGATTTACCTATTTACCCCAAATTTACCCCAATTTACCCCCCAACCCTTTGACGGAACAAGATGAAAATATAATCTAGTTCTAGATCTCGTTAAAGTACATATGTGTACCAAATTTCAAGTCAATATCTCAAACGGTTCCAGAGTAAACGTGCGCACAAAAAAAAGTTACAGACCGACAGACAGAAATTTTTTTTCTCTCAAACTTAAAATCTTGACGTTTCATGACATTCTAAGCCGATTCGAACAATAAAAATTTTTGTCGTTACTATACTTCCACTGGATGTGGAAGTAATATATGTATCCTTATTTTGCCAGTTATTCGTAATAGAAATCACCCCAACATAGCGAAGATTTTTGGTAATTTTTTAATAAAAATTCTTGACCTATGAAGTAAAAAAATATTTTGAGGTTTTTGGTTCTTGTACATACACTAAATCACACTTTTTTTTCGTCCCCTTAAAAATGGGGTAGGGTGGTAATGGGGGTAGCTAATGTCAAAATTTTTTTGAGACCTTAGCTTCTCTTATATATACTAAATACCAATTTTACGGACTCTTACCTGCTTGATTTACATGTTTACCTCCCCATTTACCCCAATTTACACCCCAACCCTTCGATGGAATAAGATGAAAATATAGTCCAGTTCCAGATCCCGTTAAAGTACATACGTGTACCAAATTTCAAGTCAATATCTTAAACGGTTCCATAGTAATCGTGCGCACAAAAAAGTTAGACCGACAGACACACAGAAATTTTTTTTCGCTGAAACTTAAAATGTCGACCTTTCATGACAGTCTAAGCCTATTTGAACAATAAAAATTTTCAAAAATTTTTTTGTTACTATACTTCCACTGGATGTGGAAGTAATTAATATTCTATTTTCAAGAAAAGGAACGCCATTGCCATGTAAACCGGAAGTGATATTTAAAATTTAATGCCTTTTTTTACTTTCCTTTAATAGTCGATTAAGAACATAAATAATCCGATCAATTCTTCTTTGATGTTCAATTATGTTTCTTAGCGGCATCGATTCCCCGGAAAATAATACTTATCTCAAAAACTACCGAGAAAATCGGACATAACGCGTTAACTAGGACACCCTGTACACTGTAAATATACATTATGTACCTACAGATAGTTTTTTCTTTTAATTAAAAGCCACTGCCTAAGGAATCACTACAACCGCATTCAGTTTTCCTACTCAAATTACTTTAAATAAAAATTCTTGTGCACCCAACGCGAAATTCGACTCTGTACGACAGAAATATATTTGAACTATTTCTCTTATATTACACAATCTGCTAATCTCCGCCTTTTTACGAGGACGGCATATTTCATTGGTCAAAGGTGCACGCCCACCCGTATAAACCTTTTTCATATATATCAATGAAAATATTATTTGTCCTACCACAGATTATCCTCTTAAAATAGTTGACTTCTGACTTCCCCCCCACCGCTCATCAAATTTGAGATCAGAAAAAATTTTGTTTCGGATTTCAACTAAAATTACAGTCTTTAAGTAGGTAGTAGCATGTGTAACTTCAGTGGCCGAGTGAGTTAAACCGTTGACTTCCAAATCAGAAGGTTGGACGCGCAGCGGTTCGACCCCTACCGACGGCAATTGGTAAAGGTAAGTAAAATGAAATTAATTTAATACTTTAATACAATATAATTTGCAGGCAACCCTTGTGATGGTAAACAATATTAGATAATTAGATATGTTAATGTAAATAAAATATACGGATGGCTAACAAACAAATTCATAGGACAATATACTTATTTATGCATTAATTACTTCGTTTTTATCAAGTAGACTACTAACTAGTCACATCATTTTCACGTGCCTTTGCTTCCTGGGAAAACATACCTGAAATGTTCTAGGAACATTTAAAAGACTCCACTTTGTAATGTGCATGGCACATTCTATATGGTAATGATTTTCATGTTGTGAGAATATTCTCAGAATATTGAAACGTTCCGAGCAAACATTCTGTGCACCTTCTTAGAATATTTCTGTGCTGTGTGGGTAGGCCATACACTTTCATATTAAATACATTTTATATATGAAATTTTTATTTTAGAAATAAAATACATAAAATAAATATGTGTACTAAATGTATGTATTATTCTTTATTGTCTCCCTCGTTGTCTCTCAATTTCCTTATTGGTTGTTTATTTGCTCTCTGCTTGGCTTTTATGAGCCATTTTTTAATGGCTTCAATAATTACGTTGTCCGTAGCTTGTGCAGTGCTGGCATTTTTTCTTATTGCACCTGTTGACAATGAATACATATAAATAATCAATAGGCATGTAATATATGAATCTTATATTAACTATGAGGATGAATTTTGATACACTAGCAGCAAGCGAGTGACGTAATTCAAACTAGTGGGTTAGAACATTAAAAACATTTAAGTTACATTTCTATATAGCACAATAATAAAGTACACTTGTTTCTACAGCAAATTTATGTCCATCGACAGTATTAAATAATAAATCAGCGTCTTCAAAGACACTAATAAATCAGATATATAACATTTCCGTCTAATAGTAATATTTTTGTGCTACTTGGGAGATATGACCTCGCATGACCTCCATTTTAATATTTTCCAAAATTTCGATTATATGTATGTACATATTCTGTAAAACATTTTGTGTTCTAGTCTAAAATAAGACTTATTTACTGATTTTTGGTTTAAAATTAAAATATTTTAAAGACATTAGTGCATTTTTTAGGTTAAATAGGTTATTGACGTGTTTTCTTTTTACACAAAATGAGGCAATAACAGTGACTAAATCGTTTATATATAAAATAGCATTCAACACTATTTGTATAAATTGATTTTGTTAAACCTAAACATCATTGAATCTTTTGGTGAAATTAGCAACGCACGAATGGCAGCGATTATACATGTGGGACCCATATCCAAAACGAAGAAAACGTCTTGTCTAACGAGAGATCTAATGGCATATTAATATTACAGGAATTACACAATACACTTGATATTTACTACTTAGAAACGGGCACAACACAATTATTCTTACAAGGGAAGTTGTTCTTGGGTGGCACTAAAAACTTAAAAACATATAAACAGTATTTTTAATGATAGACGGCTAGACACCATTGCGAATGCGTGTTGCTATCCTTCTTGGCGTACATCCGAGTGACCGCGAAATTCAAACTGCTATACCCATGCATGATTAAATTAATAACTGAAATATTACTTGCGGGTGTTTTTTTATATTTGGAAAGAACCTACTAATTTGCATATATATTTTTTTCGACTATATGTTATTCCCTTACGGCAGGAAAATTAATTTATGTATCATAATCAGATTAATATATACTAAATCGAGTTGTTTTGAATAGGTACCTACATGCTAAAATGAATAAAAAAAATTAATTTCAATAAAATTAAATAAATAATCTTAAACATCGCGGATGTACTGTTCTTTTAATTATAAAAATGTTTTTATAAAATATGCCGATTGGCTTCCCACTAAACAAAATATATATCCGTAATATTACGCAATATTAAACTGAAGTAATATATTTAAATGATCAAATGACTTACCTGTAAGGAAATTTGATCCAAATTGTACGAGCAGCTCTGTCTGAAATTATTTCAACTATGTAGTAGTGTCCTTTTGTCCCAAATTTGTACAATGTTTAAAGAAAAGAAAAGTCCGGTCCTGTGCCCCATCCTGTCTCTGTCAACCATTGTGCCAGCGCCATCTGGCCCACACTCTGGAGCCGGCCATCTGTTACGTTACTAAGTTTAAAGATTCCTAGATCGCTAGGGGAAAAGGGATATATTTTTGGGGGGGCTGTAAATAATTTCAGACAGAGCTGCTCGTACAATTTGGATCAAATTTCCTTACAGGTAAGTCATTTGATCATTTAATTGTACTTCGCAGCTCTGTCTGAAATTATTTCAACTATGTAGATGTTCAGAGTTTTTGTCGATCTAGGTAGGAAGCAAGGTTGGTATACTTTAAGGTGGCCTAATAACTCACAATCCCCACCAAAAAATGGCATTAGCCAATGAACAGCTGGTGTGAGATCACACCAGATGCAGAGCCTTATTCAAAATATTGTAAGAATTTGTGTAATGTTAATTAAGCAAAGAACTCGTAACTGGAACGGGCTCGCAATAACCCGCTTTTGAGGTCGGTGGTAATTATCCTCGCATTTTGAGTCACTGTTCTGCATGCTGGTAAAGAGGATAAGTTGTAGAATGTAACCACATTTCGGGCCAGTACGGACGATTCTTCTAGAGTGAGATAACTGCGCCGCTACTGCGCGTTCGAAGAACAAAGATAGTCTGACCTTTCACCCCCGCACTGACTTCTTCGCCTAAAAGCTGTATATTAGGGAACCTTAAAGTATACCAACCTTGGGTAGGAAGTAGGCAATAAATTACTTCTGCGGTATGAACATTTTTATTTCTTCAGCCTTGTAACATTTATGAGTTTGAAAATTAGGTGCCTCATTTTAACTTATATCTATGTATACATACAATATAATCAATGGAACAATTTTTCTAACAATCTGCAGTATATGGCAAACTGAAAACCAAAACTTATACCGATGTAGGCTATAAATATAATTTTATAGAATTATAGAAAGTAATTAGTCAGTAACTACCTTGGCTCCTTTTAATACAGTTTTTACAAATCTGTCCTAATATATGGAAGTATCAATGCCACTTTGTTTAAGGGTGGCTTTCATCCATCCACTTTATGGTTTGAGCAGTGGCAGGGCGCCAAGGACTTTTGTGCGTTAAAATGAGTTTATCCTCCCCATGGCACCTTAAGGGTCTGGTTTTTTTTTTTTTTTTTTTTTTTTAGTATAATGTATAACTGAAGCTGGATACAGTTTTGGTTCTTCCAAGAGGAAAGGGATAATTATAATGGGTTGCACATTTGTTCGGCTTGAGGTTTTTAGTTTGTCAGTTATCATTATCTCGATCCTGTCCGTAAATGATTTGATGTTGCTTATTTTTGTAAGAGTTTGCACTCTGTGTGCAGATATTAGTGCTAGTAGAACTAGCTTTAGTGCTCTATTTTAACATTAACATTAACTCGTGAAGAGATAATTTTTCTATTGGACATTGAGCCTCTAGAAACTTTAGAACTGACTGGGGATCCTAGAGGTGTAGGAGTACTTTTGGGTCTCGATGGATTTTTATTATATATGCCAAGAATTCCTGGTATCTTTTAATGAAACATTTAACATCCTTATCCACTGATAAGTGCTAGTGCAGATTTATAGATATTGATAAGAGAATATGAGCTTCCGTTTTCATATATTGAGTTTAAAAACTGTGTTAAACTCTCCAAATTATATTCTACGGGGTCCACATTCTTAACTGAACAGAACTTATACCGTCTGTGGTAACAGCAGTTGTATTGTTTTAAGATGCTTGTTGATACCGAATTCAAAATAGCATGAATTCCTATCTCTGGAAAACCTCTTCGCTGATATGATGTCCTGATAATAGATCGGCAATCTGTAAGATTTTTCCACAGGGACGTGAGGGTCCCTGAGAGTTTTTTATTTGGGCTTGAAATAGATGGAGATGTTGAATCAATAACCTCCCACTTTGGTACAATCACAATTCCTCGAGCCTCCTCTTGTGTTATTAGACAGAAAGTATTTGCCTTCCCACAGTGCTGTAAAAGCATATCAGTGCATACTGAGCCTGGGTCTGCTTTCCAAGCATATATTGTTTACATTTTGTATTTAAGCTTGTTGAAAACAAATTTATCTCAGGACTACCAAATTTATTGCAAATTTCTTGAAAACAGTTTTGTGAAAGGGCATATTCGGTGTCAATTGATAATACTCTGGATTTCATATCCGCATTTAGGTTAGACTTTGAATTTAATGGGTGATGCTTGTAATTTTATATTTTTTAATTTACAATATTGCCAAAAGTCTCTGGCCAATGAGTTAAACTTCTTAAGTCTTATGCCCCCGCCCCATCTTGTTTATGTAAGCCATTGCTGTCATGTTATCAGTCCTGTTCGTTAAGTCTTTTGTGAAGCATTTTATTGCATTAAAGACTGTCTTAAGTTTAAGGTAGTTTATATGCTGTTTAGAGTCTATGTGACTCAATTTTAGATTTTGCAAATTCTCTAATTGTGCACTATGACTTTTTTGATATATTCTCAATAAAATTTCTGATGGTCTGGGTTTTGGCTTGTGGTAACCTCATTGTTATGTCTATGGTTTATAAATGAAACCTAAGAATTCACAATTCTGTTTAGGAATTCACACGGTTTTTTCCCAGTTTATTTATTATAAAGCCTAGAGTGGTCAATAAACACACCACAGGTAGTAGACAATCCCCAAATTCAAAGCCAAGACTGTCCGGAAGGGGGTTACATATTTGAAAAAAAACGCATACATCCACACCACACCCACCGGTGTTGTCAATACCAGGGCTGGGGGTCGAACCCAGAGCGCGATAGGCAGTCGGTCAGCATATTTGCCACTCAATACGCCTTAACCAATTGGGCTACCGTGCCGGTAGCTTTAAGCTTTAATTATTTCTGAGGTATTGATATGGTGTGCAACACAGGTTATACCCAGCATATGTAAAAGTTGGCCTCAATAATTTCATAAACACGTAGGGAGCAGTATTCAGACCGAATGGTAAGCATTTAAATTCAAATAGCTTATTGTTATAGATAAATCTTAAAAACTCCCTGCGGTCCTTGTCAATGGGACAAGTAAGTATGCATTTTTTTAGATCAATTGTTGTTAAGTAAAGTGTATTCTATTATTAACTTCTTAACTGACCTAGAATCCTCCAATTTAAAGTGTGGTGGTGTGATGTATTTATTAAGTCCCCCATTAGGTTTAATATAAACCTGAAGTCTCCGTTGGGTTTCCTATGTAGGAAATAGGGTGAAATACATTCACCGCTTATATGGCGGCATTCAGCTATGGCGCCAATGTTTAGAAGTTTTCAATCGCCCTTTGGTATTGGGCTAGCTCAGCATGTCCTATACTTTGATATTGTTTGTTGATTAGGAACCCTTGTAAAGTTAATTTTATAACCTTGGACCCAACTCAAAATTAGAGGATTACTAGAGATATTTTTCCATTTGGAGATAAACTGTTTCAATCAGCCTGAGTATTCTGTGCTTACCTCCAACGTTGATGTGGATAAGTTTTCTTTCTGATTTTTTCTCCCTTCGGATCGTTTCTCTTTTTGTTCTCACCCTCCTCTCTCTTTTTCAAGGAGTTTAAAAAACTTTTCGAAGTACCTACTTGCTGATCCCTCAAATTTTCTTCTATTAATTTGACTGATTTAAGTTGTTTGAAAATTCTCCAAACAGGTAGTATCGATAGGGAATTCTTCAACGGTCTTTCTTAGCGCCGGGTTGAGACTGGGTCCTATTAAGAACCATCTATGTAACGAGTTGGAATATTGAAGGTCACAAAACAGTTGGCTTGCATCGGCTAGCTTTGCCAGCGGAGGATTTGTTTCATCCTTTGGGTTCGAGAATAGCTGATTCGTTGGAACTGCTAATGCACACTGACAGATCTCGATTGTTCTGTGATGACGCCACCATTCTCTAGATAATTCCAGATGTCATCACTCTAGAACTACTACTGGTAGCTTCTTTCTCGAGTAGGTGCAAATACATCTGAATTAATTGAAAGGGTTGCAACACATCACACTGCCCACTCCTTAAGCCTGAACGTCCCGGTCAGGCCATTTGGAATCATCGGTGTATTTTGCCAGTCTATCCAAATGCACGATCTTCATCTTGGAGTTTTTGCTTCGTTGAATCCGATAAACGACATCATTAATTCGGGTAATAACAGTATACGGTCCATCCCAAGGAGGTTGAAGTTTCGGGGATATCCATTCCTTCCGCTGTGGGTTGTACAGCCAAACCAGATCCCCCAACTTGAATCCCCCTGTACTGGCATTCTGATCATAACGAGCCTTCAAGCAGTTACTAGTTCTGTTCATCTGCTCTCGATCATTCTTCGGCTGTTCTCGACTTCCATTACTGTAGTTGCTCATAGAAAATGGTTCTCCACGGGCAGCACAATTTTTACACTTGCGACACCAGGCCTCCACATCCTGGCGACTATTAACCCAATAGAACTGTTCCCATGCTCTACTCAATCTCTTGTTTATGCCGAAGTGTCTGCTGGATGTTTCATTATGTGCTTCCTGGAGTACTTCTGGTACACGACACCTGGGAATCACTAGACGCATGGCAACCTGCTTCCCATCTGGGCTTTCCCATGCTCTCCTCAAAAGCCCATCTACGACCGTAAGTGAATCCCATTGTGACCATAAAGCCTTCAGCCCCACTTCTTTGTTGGAAACATCCTTCCATACTGGTCGCTTTCCCCCTTCCTTTGCTCTCAACATGGGTCCGATTTCTACATCGTGCAATTGCTCCTGCCTCAGAGTTTTCTTTGACTAACTGTCTGGAAGATCGACCTTGACAGTGTTGACTTTAACCATGTTCGGCAATTTTCTCACCTGGGGGTAGCGCTTGCAATCTTCCTTGTCTGGTTTTCTGGATTATGCAGGAGTTTTGACTGCCTGCGTTGTCAACAGCCTGGTTTTCTCGCATTGGTCGTTCACTTTTGACAGAATAAATTGTTCGTTCCCAATCCTTAACATTCGCTTTCCTACGTCAACAATAAATCCATACTGTTCCATAATGTCCAGTCCCAAAATGAAGTTATCCGTAATGTCAGCCACGATAACCCTGTGGTCGAACCTCAAATGCCCAATCTGCAAACCCAGGTCTACTTCTCCATGAACCGTAGCCCTGTCCCCCGTAGCTGTCCGGACGATCACCTCATTTTGCCTCTTGTTAATCTTTATACCCGATATAAATCCTGGACGTACTATTGATGACGTAGTACCTATGTCGATGGTAAACAAACATTTTCTTCCGTTCACATAGCAGACTATTCGACTATTCGAAATTTCTCGAAGCTGGGAAATCTTTATTTCTCTGGGGGCACTGCATTCCTTAGCCAGCACAGCCCCCCTGGTGTAGTTTTCCTGCTTCTCTTCAATATTCACAGCATTTACTCGACTCTCCGAGTTCTGCTGTCGACAGTCTCGTTTCATGTGTCCTACCTTGCCGCAGTTGTAACATTTAATACCTCCGCTCGGCTTTCCTTTAGTTTGTTGTTTTCTCTCCTCTCTAAGATCATCCACTTTGTTGAATAATTTGGTAAACATTTTCTGCATCTCAGTCAACATGGGGTTCTGGTTCATTTCTGGTTGCGATTCTTCGAGAGTCACAGCTCGCACTCTCGACCTTGGAGTATCTCTGTAGGCGGCTTCTACTTCAAGTGCACGCACCAAAGCTTCGCTACTACTTTGGTGTCTTGTCAGCCTCAGAACTCGCCTGACCTCTTCGTCCCTTATGCCATCTAAAAAGGCCCCTACGGCTAATTGTTCCTGAAATTCTCTAGGTGCACTCGGATACGCCAGGTGTGCCAGTCTCTCTATCGCAGCTTCGAATTCCTGTAAACTCTCTCCAGCCTTTTGTGTTCGTGATTTTAGCTGGGCTTGGTATACTTGGGCGAGATGTTGGTCGCCATATCTCAAGTCCAATGCAGCTTCCAAGACTGTGAAGTCCCTTTGTTTATCCACTGGGATAGTCTGAAGCAACTCTGAGGCCTGGCCCCTTAACGCCAGAACTAATGCCATAGCCTTTTCCTCGTTATCCCAGTTATTTGCCGATGCTGCTGCCTCAAATTGTCTCTTGTAGGTTGTCCATGAGCTTTGGCCGTCAAAGGAGGGAGGCTTTAATCGAGGACCCGATGATACCACCTGCTGGCTTCCTCTATCTCTCAACTGTCGTTTAAGCCGGTCTATTTCTACTTCAAACTCAGTTACTTTTTCTTCTACCTTATCTACTTTTCCTTCAACCTTATCTACTTTTTCTTCGACCTTGTTTATCTCTTCTTTAACTTCTTCCTTGACAGAAATGATTGCGTCCTGTTGCATTTTTATTTGATCACTCAGGATTTTCCTTAATTCCTCCTGGCGTCTTTCTTCCAAGTCTTCCATCATTTTTCTGAGTTCGTCTTTTTCCTCTTGACGTCTTCTTTCTTCATCCTCTTTTTCTTTCTGACGTCGCTTTTCTTCCTCTTGACGTTCTACTTTGTCTTCCTGGCATCTTCTTTCTTGTTCTTCTTTTTCTTCATGACGTTTTTTCTCCTGTTCTTCTTTGTCTTCCTGCCGTAGCTGCGCCATCATTTTTTGGAATTGTTCGAATAAGTCCTGTATTTGTTTATCGGATGCCATACTCCTTGTTGTTACGGGCATACGATGAAATTAAAATAAAATAAATTTAACTGTCACGTCAATATCGGTAATGGAACTTTCCAGAAAAATCTCGAAACAGCACGAAAAAGTCTTATCGAGAGTCTTTTGTCACTATCCAGTTCAGAGAATTTAATAATCTCCACTAATGTCCAAATAGAAAAGTTCTAGTAATTTCCACGCACTAACACAAAAAAATGAGTCTTTTTCAGTGTCTCTATCACTAATCAGTTTAAAGGATTTAATTATTACACTAGTGTCCTAATAAAATGTCTCAAAAATGCACTTAACACTATTTTTCTGTCCACAAATAACCCTTGAACAATGTCCAGTAAATTAGTCCTGTGTTAGCACTAAACCTCGAGAATACTTCTCGAACACTCCAGCACAACTTCAGAGCTCCTCTTGTCATAAAATTCCGCTTTCTGACACCAATTTGTAACGTGTTTCCACCCTTAGGAAACTACCCCTTGCAAAATTCGTGGGTTCCAAAAATTATAACAAGAGATGTCCACTAACACACTTTATTAAATATTTACTGGATACTTCACAATACTATTATTAATTTAAATACACTTTACTGACTAAAAATCACAATGTTTATCACTTTGTTTATTTTTGAAGTCTTAACCTCACTTTCTATACTTTCTGAACTTTCTGAACTACTCGCCGAGAATGCGGTCGGTCTTTTATACCCAAAAATGACAGATCTCGATTGTTCTGTGATGACGCCACCATTCTCTAGATAATTCCAGATGTCATCACTCTAAAACTACTACTGGTAGCTTCTTTCTCGAGTAGGTGCAAATACATCTGAATTAATTGCAACACATCACAATATGTAATTTCAGTGGCGGAGTGAGTGAAACTGTTGTATCCTGTAACCGTTGAGTGAAAAATACCCTTCAATCAACGCTGTAACATTAATAAATGCTGTTGTTGTTGTTATTGTTGTTGTGACTTACAAATCAGAAGGTTGGACGCGCGGCGGTTCGGTCCATACCGGCGGCAATGAGCAAAATGCATAAATTTTTTTGACATCACCGAATAATAAATCACTAAAAAGCGTTATTTTCTATGTATTTTTTATTTTTTTTTATCGGAATTAAAGGATAAAAAAATAATTTAGTTTCGCTGAAACGAAGCAAGTTTAACGCCATTTGCGTGTGACGTCATCCGGCATTTAGCATTGGCAATGTTTATTAGTATTATTTTCAACAGATATTTAATCTATGTACTTAGTGGTGGCAAACTATTTAATATAAAAAAGTTATATAATCCGAGACGAAAAACAATAGTTAATGTTGATAAAAATATTAAAATAATGCATTATGTTTACATATTCTGAGGTTAGGTATCTAAATCTAACTGCAGTAAAAGGATAAAAGTGAGCGTAAACAAATTTATTGTTACGGACAATGAATGATGCATCCTTGTCGCTTTTCCACCTCCAATTTCTGCAATGATATAATCGGTATTATTACCAAAAAATTGCTCATCATAAACACGTCGATTTTCGGCAAATTGTCACTTTGAGCTTGCACAAAGTCGCTGTTCGTCATTTTTACCACTTAGATAAATTAATACACTAATAATTTTTACAAAAATAAACAAATCGATATTTAAAGGTCAGCAGACTAAAATTTAACATTTAATTAATACACAATTTAATATTTCAGCACTAGCAGATGTAAACTGTCAAAGCTATCAAACTTGTCACTTGTCTCCGTACTTTTCTAAATTTACCGCTGGGTGGATAAAATACGATGCTGATTGGCTGTGTTTTTCAAATTAGCCAATCATATAATGTTATTTCTTACTGATGCGCTCCGCCGGTGAATTTAGAAATCTGCGGTCTATGGATGAAACTAAAACGTTATGCCAGATGACATCAGTACCGTTTATAGTCACGTGGTTTTGTTCCGATAAAATTTGAATTTTAAAATGATTTTTTTTTACAAAATAACTTTTTTTATAGTTTCCTTTTATTATATACTCGGCTTATATAATATGTATAATGAAAAAATAATAAATTAATGCATTTTTAAAATTCATGCATCTTGCTCATTGGTAAAGGTAAGTAAAATAAAATGAATTTAATAATTTAGTAAACAATATAATTTGCTTGTGAGAAAAAATTGGAGTGATGGTAAACAATACTAGTGTAAATAAAATATACAGATGGCTAACAAACAAATTCATAGGAATAATACTTATTTATGCGTTAAATACTTATTTTTATCAAGTAGACTACTTACTAGGTATGTAGTATTTATACGTTCCTATTACTAAAAACCTGTGGGGGATTACCAAATATAACCTGAAAAATACGTCAAATTAACGTCTAGCATAAGACGTCATTCATCTGAGACATTAGGAAGTCATTTTCACGTTTCGTTCAGGTCATCTAATTCGTAATTTCTCGTCACTCCTGACTATTCTTTCACGTCATTTTCACGTGCCTTCGCTACCTGGGTAATTTGTGTTTGCATTTTAAAAATACTTTTATTATTACGAAGGATATCGTTAAAAAATGATTAATGCCCAAAAAATTTGTGTTTATGCGTTATCTGATTAGTAACAGAAAATAGCAGGGTCCCATTAAAAATATCTCACTTATTTTTTGGAATTTTTCAATCAGAAAGAACTGTTGCACTTTAAATTTTATACTTAATATGAAACCATCAATAAAATATAGCCATTCCCCAACTAGCACAATTAGTTCCTGGAACGTAGCAACGACTATTGAAGTTACTTTAAAGTGTTACTAGTCACAAGAGCATAACAGGAACGTTCCCATTACGTGAGTACGACCAAAATGGGGAATATTTTTTCGGTTACCGCAACGTTCCGGTTGCGTTCCCGGAACTAGTCCGGTTACGTTTCAATGGCGTTGTGGTTATGTAGCGGTAACGTCGCGGAGTGTAAACCGCGACTTTCGGGGAACTTTACCACGCCCCACTCTATCAAATGAATGTTGCCTGCTTTGTCTTGCAACTGATTTTATTATACTTGTGTTTCATTCCTACATGATTATTGCTATCCATTTCCCTAACTCAGAAACTTAATAGAATAATAGAATAGTATAATATTAGAAAGCAAAACTTGTACAATTTCCCAATGGCTAAGCATCAAAATTAAAACGAATGCAAGTTTATTGTCAAACATAATGATAAAACGTCCGAATCTGGCACGCGCCTTTATAATTTGCATTTTTTAATTAAAATATTGTCTTTAAAATATTTAACGTCATGCGAGAAAGTGTCAACCTGGATGCTGAAAACTATATTATATTGTTCTTTGAAACCTGAAAATAATTTTGATTGATTAATTTATTTATATTTGGTGCAGAAATAGTGATAAATTAAATTTTTGAGTTATTTATGAAGTTATGGTTCATGTCTTGTAATAATGGCGTCATAAGCCTGGGCCAACAAGATGGCGTATTTCAGAAAGAATCACTTTAAAGTCGTTTCTACTAAGAAATGCGACTTGAAAGTAATTGTTACTTGAGGATAGTGACAGGAACTGAAAATATGTAACTTTAAAGTTACATTTATTACAAAGTACCGAATGGGACCGTAACGTCACTTTAAAGTTGCAGCAAGGTTCTCGCTGCCACTTCATAGTTACATGTTTCCAACATTGATTCTGAACGCCGCGCCCTGGTATGCTGCCGTACGTCCGACGCGTGACGTTTAAACTGAACGCGCCCCTAATTTTGACTTTTGTCTATAGGGGAAAATCACATCAGCAGATGGTATCAGTGAATTTCAATATTTTCAATACGACGAAAACATGTAGTTATCATAACGTTACGTCTGTTATTTTAATAATTTTCTTACGTTTGTGAACTGTTTTCAAATATGCCGAAGGTAGAATTAGAATTGTGTGATATCTTTACTCAAATTGCATGCAGAAGTAGTATAGACTCATCAAGGAAGGGGAAGTGGTATTTAGAGCTGGACATGTAATTCTCTGCTAAGTCGAAGACGCCGTGAAAAAACAAATCTTTGCCCTTTGTTTGCTCCCATGAAGTTAGAATGAATTTATAAGGTGATGTTGATAAATGAAAATGCATGTGTAGTTGTACAGCAGGCCAATCCGGATATTATAAGCAAACTAGGAATTATTTTAACCATATGCACATGTATGTTGTGAAAAAGAAGAAAAATTTGAATACATGATTTTTTTTAAATTATGTTTTATTTCAGTACTATTGTATTTGTTTACCTGTTTATGTTTCTCAAAAAACAATACAAGTTCAACATAGTTAAGAGTGCAAAATTACTTTACATCAATTAAATTTCTGAAATATGACTAGTAAGTGTAAAAGACAATGTTCAGTAACAGTGCATATAGTTTAAAAGTCGTGTTTACGCGCAGTTTTCCAAATAGATAGAAAACTTCGCAGTAAGTGGCCAATAGCTTAAACAATCTAGCAAATTATGTTAAGTGTAATAAATTCCAACCCAAGAGATTATTATAGGTATTTTGAAACATATCTATAAATGCAGATACAAATACGAATAACTTACTTTAGTGAAAAAATCATCCTGTAGAAAATGTTGACTATATACTAGGGTGACCATACGTCCGGAATTTCGCTGGATTTTCCGGAATTTTGGAGTACTGTCCAGCATTTACAAGTGTCCAGCGAAAGTCCAGCATTTTGACCATATGTCCGGAATTTCGCTGGAAAGTATTAGAAGTGTCCAGCATAAGTTCAGCATTTAGATTATAGTGAAGTTATAGTATAAATTTTTGGACGGAAAAAATATTTCCCCCCCGCTCTTCAAAAAATTTTGTGGGACGAAAAAATTTTTTGTTATTTTCAGCCCAAGCTGGAGGTCCAGATCCGCCCTTAGCAGAAGTGTCCAGCATTCATTTAACAAAAATCCGGTCACCCTACTATATACACATATACATTTGCTAAGTGGTTTTCCAATTTCTTAAAGCCGATAAATCCACTTACTGCGAAGTTTTTTTGTCTTTAGGCACTGAATAATAACTTACTCTTACCAGTTATTTTAGAACATTAATTAGGTAATATTATGGAGCGACTTCGTACTCTTACATATTACCTATACTATATAGAACATTTATTATCTTTTGAAAAACATTAACAGGTAAACAAATCGAAAAATACCTAGTTGTTTTCCTCACTTAACGAGTTGTGTTGGACGGAAAAGATAAATGTATGAAATTCAACACAAAATAGCATGTTATTACTTTAAAATGGTAAACAACCCAAATTTGGAAAAGATAAACGCCACAAAACAAGCATAAACTATATAGGTTAGGTATTTCATTCCTCTCGTTACATCGCTCCTCCTTTCCTATATATGTAACAATGGGAACTAGATGGTGAGATTTACTTCATGGTGAATTTAAGAGGTAATACGCACTTCGTAGTAGCCGTGCACGGTGAAGTTCAGTTCTGCAGGTAGCGGTAGCGTCATTAACACTAATAAATGTTACTAACAAGGTCCACGACTTTAAACGGATAGTAAAAGTTCCCAGAGCGTCGCGGCCACTATGAAAGCTACTTGACAGTGGTTGCAACTATGAAGGTCGTCCCACTGGTAACTAGGGCGTTCCCATGCTCTGAAAAAGCTACGTAGAAATCACATAACTCTAAAGTAACCGCTAGTGGTAAAAACTACGAGGCAGTGACTACGGATATATCAAATGAAGTTATTTACACAGTCGTAAATTTAGTGACGGATTCGCAGTGGTTACCCATTTGAAGTTCCCGTCTCAGTTACTGTTACTTTGGTGCTAGTTGGGTCTATTTAAGAACAAAAAATGATATCACTTCCGGTTCAACCGGAAGTGATATTTTTGTTCCTGTTAGTTTGAAAGTAGCCCACTTTTGTCTAATTTATGTATACCGAAAACGAAATTTTTAAAAACAATAAAAAAATTGGGGGCGTACATTGACTCGTGTCCACCCGGTATACCACTTATGGGATTTTATGTAAAACAGAAATTGGAAGTTAATAAACAAATGTTTTTATTAGAAAACGATGACAAATCCAATTATTAAATGCAACAGTTTCTTATTAGGTGACGTTCTTCCCATGCCTTCCCATGTCAATAATCAAATTTGATAAATCCTTTGGAAGTTGATTTCTGTTTAAGTAAAGATCCAATTGTTTACCTTAAATGGGTTCATGATAACAGTTTTTATTATTCAAAGGAATGTGTTTTTGCGTTGTGACTAAAGATATTTATAAATAAACAGAACCTTTCACACAGTACCAAATATTAAAAATATGCAATACTTGTACTATAAGTGTATATAACACAATTCTCAACTGCCATTAATAAAAACTCACGTTTATTTATTAGAATTCGCCATTTAAAATAAATATAATAATGAAATGGTTAAAAGTTATAATAATAATATTGGTCTTAAGAAGACATTCCTATGAATGCACCACAAACTCCGCATGTATGCCTTGCTATCCTGAATCTTTTTGTGCAGTAAGGAACCCAGCAAAGTAGTATTGGAGTGAACATCGCAGCTGCTATGTGAGTTTTTTTGGTAGATATCATGGTAACAACTGTATTGTCAGAAGAGCGACAACTTGGACATGTCATAACAACCGATGTCTTCCCGAGTTTAGGCATACGAAGAAAGTTCAAAATACTGGCGGTGTTCCAGTCAGTTTTAGATCGTTTAAATTTACAATTCATAAATAACTTACCTAAAACAAAAAAAAAGTTGAATGTGATATTTTATAAATAATATCCCAGCAAACACTCATAATTGGCACATAAAAGGTCACACGCCCCGTCGCCAGCATTATCATAATTGGCACTTTTATGGGGAGCCACAAGCGGCGGACCATTGGCGAAATGTCCCACCGGCCAGCAGCTGGCCATTCTTCAATTTGCCAACAGTGTACAATAATATTTATACATCCATAAAGTACGACATATGGACATCCTACTTTTTTATATCTATATAAAATATATATTATTCAGGACGCTTTTTACGAAAAAGTACAACTTTGACAGGTAAGTACTTTACTTGATAAAAATGAAATAATTAATGCATAAATATTGTACTATGAATTTGTTTGTTATAATCCGTACATTTTATTTACATATTTAATATTGTTTACCATAGCTCCAATTTATTCTCACAAGGGTTGCCTGCAAATTGTAATGTTTATTAAGTTATTAAATACATTTTTACTTACCTTTAATAATTGCGGTCGGTGGGGTTCGAACCTGCATGTCTCCGTTGTCCGTATTACAGTACTGACTCTCTGACCATCTGAGCTATCTTAGTGACCGTTATTTCGGATGCTAAAAGCAGAAATGCGCATGCGCGTAATTATTTAAAATATTAGCCTGCATATTACCACAAAAGTACCATCAACTTATAAACTGAAGGAGCATTTTTTATGGCTGCACAATAATTGACCATTTCTGGTTATTATGTGGCAATTCATAACAACATGAAGCTGGTACGCCGGCATATAATTTATTATGGGCCACAAAAGGTTAGCCTATGCCATAAGAAAGCCATTGATCGCTACAATGGCCCACTTAAGGGCCGCAATTTTTGTGTTTGCTGGGATAAAGGTTGAGTAAACCTCTGACTAGATTTACACGCTGCCACTACTATATTGGCGATGATGTCGTTTCTACAAAGATTAAGGCTCTAGCATTATCATCAAATAAAATCAAAACCTCTTTAACCATCTTCAGGTGAGACACCTTGGTTTGTCAAATACGTACTCATCGAGTATACTATAACGGTACATTTACCAACAGTTAAATATTGTGAGTATTATTCAGAATTTTAGTAGTCATTTTAGTTATGGTTGAAATAATATTATGCATTATTAGTAGAGCGGCAACCCAGAAAGAAACGGCTATTAGTGAAACAATCTTGTAATTTGGTGATTTCTGTCATTAAAAAAAATAGTCGATTTTTGTGAGCAGCGTCAAATCAAAATGGCAATTTTTATTGTTCAAATAGGCTTAGAATGTCATGAAACGTCGAGATTTTAAGTTTGAGCAAAAAAAATTCTGTTTTTCTGTCTTTTTTTTTGTGCGCACGATTACTCTGGAACCGTTTAAGATATTGAGTTGAAATTTGGTACACGTATCCCTAATAGCACATGGATATCCTATGGATGTCCAGTCGACGTCCCCAAGGGACATTCGGGACGTCCTATGTACACCCATTTTTAGTACGGTTGGACGTCCTATGGACGTCCCAGGGACGCACAAATGTCACGATAATTTATTCAAATTCAATGTTGGACATTAAACGGTGGTCCATGATGGACATTATTTGGACTAATAAAAATTGTCCTTATTTGGACCAAAAATGGGTGTCTCTAAAATCTCAAGCCATTTTGGAAAAAAAAAACTGCTGCCCAAGGAATCACTACTTCCGCATCCACTTCCACAACGAAAAAATTTCGTATGTGGAAATAATTGTTTAGGGAACTTTAATAATATAATATTTGAAATCCTCTACCCCAAAAACCCATAAAACGATACCCCACATCGGAAGTGGGGTGGGGGTGGTGATGGGGGGGTAGTGGGGGTGGATGAAGTAAAATAATATTTTGAGATTTCTGGTTCTTGTACACACACTAAATCACATTTTTTTTCATCCCCTTTACTAATGGGGTGGGGGTGGTAATGGGGGTGGCCAATCCCATCCCTTTTAATCTCGGCTATCCATCTTTGACGTCGTTTTCTCGATAGATCATTTAAATGCTAACCTATTTTAGTTGTTTTTTTTAAAGGTAATAATTGTTTGTAGCCGTGTTCGGATATTACGTCTGATTGATAGGACGCGCCACAATCTTTCATTTAATGCTAATCGAGCTAACCGAGCTAAATCTGAAACGTTCGAATATTACAAAATAAAGGACTCGGACAGAGCTCGACTTGCTCAGATCTTTTTGATCGTGCAGGAAGATTTTAATTTGACGCATGCGTAGTCTGCTTGAACTGTCCATAATGTTATTAAGCAATCCAAACCACGTGACTTTTAACATGGCGTGGTGGGCAAATATCCGGCAAACGTTTGTTTTCATTCGTTAAACATTTGTTAAAGAGTTTGTTTTTCGGTTGCCTTGGCTACGTTTCCGCGAGTTAATTAAAATAAACCCCGTGTTTGCCCACCACGCCATATTGCCAAAATAATTTGACAGGTTGTTGGATTGTCTAATTGACTTGTTGAGGTTAGAGTGTCATTTGGTCTAAATTCTGTATTATTATTTTTTTATTCGCTATTCAATGTTCTACAAAATCTTCGAAACGTTATCTGTTAATACACTTATAATATCCGGCAATTGATTAACATGCAACATAAACAAACATGAGAGGTTATGTTTTAACAGATTGCTTGTAGTCCACTTCAGTTCGTTCGATATTTGTCCATGAAATAAATAGCTCCAAAGTCACGTGTAATTTACCTGTTTGCTCAGTGCTCTGATTTCCGACGTAATATCCAAACACAGCTGATTTGGATCCACCGTGTTGGGAGGTTCCAGCCGCTTCCAGTAGCTGCCGATTTTTTTCCATGTTTAGACAAATACATTTCAAAATTAGCTTAAACGTCCAAACACAAATTCGTAATTTGACGTTACAAAAGCAAAGATTGTGAGACAACTTCATTTGTTGTTATTGCACTCGGGGATCCGGTTAGACATAAGAGAGAAATAATGTTACTTTTTTTTAACGCTTTTTATTTTTTTTCACTATAACCATAAACGTATGTTTTACGCACTAAAAATAATGTAAATGAATACAGTTTTTAACAGTAGAAAAAACATATTTTGTGCGAAAAACTTCAAGTAATCGATTCAGTTAAAAAGATAGTTTCAATTCTGAATATAAATGCTTTAGGCATGGCTTTTAGATTATATTTGCAGATTGTATATTTGCAAACTTCTGAGAAACATTTTATTCAACAGAATTCGATGCATCATACTCTTATTGTATACATTATTATTTGTCATAGTAACAAAGTACGTAACAATAAATATATGAGGTTTTCAAAAAAATGTCAATTTTTATAACCTAGAATCTGTTCTACGTGCCTTTTGTATAATGTATTACGACGAACAATTTTTAGAACTGCGTGTCTATCTCCTCATCTATCCTTGAAACATTGGTATCAATTTAGCAACCTGCTAAAAGTGGGGGGGGGGGATGAAGTAAAAAAAAATTGAGGCCTTTGGTTCTTGTACACACACTAAAAATTTTATTTTTTCACCCCCTTTAATAGTGAGGTAATGAGGGTGGCTAATGCCAAAAAATTTTTTGAGATCATAGCTTCTCTTAGATATACTAAGTACCAATTTTATTTTTGGTACTCACGATTACTCTGGAACTGTTTAAGATATAGAATTAATATTTGGCACACGTATGTATTTTAACGAGATCTGGAACTAGATTACATTTTGATCTTATTCTGTTGAAGAGTCGAGGGGTAAATTGGGGTAAATGGGGGTACATAAGTAAATCAAGCAAGTAGGAGTCCCTGAAATTCATATTTAGTATGTATAAAAGAGGCTAAGGTCTTAAACAAATTTTTGGCATTAGCCTCCCCCATTATTAAAGGTGGTTAAAAAAATATTGTAATTTAATGTGTGTACAAGAACGAAAGTCATCAAGAATTTTTTTCACTTCTTCACGCAATAAAGATTATGTCCAATTAATGTATAGGTCATCACATTGTGTAGCTTGTATGGATGTGACGAACATACCTAGTTACAACATTTTGGCTGATTAGGCCATTAGGCAATAATTTTTACAAAATTATACCTTTGTAATTTTCTAATGAAAGTGATAAAATCGATAATACTCATAAAAATGACAATAATATTGACGTGTGGTTCCAAAATGAGTTTTAAGACTGTATAGGTATGTATAGATACGATGCAAAATTTGTACATTTTATAATGTAAAACGTAATGATACATATAAATAAAGATATTTATCTAACGAAAAAATTCCTGCGTTTAGTATATTTTTTTGTACAAAATTTTGCATCTTGTCATATCCCTTTTATAGAAAATTTACAAGACAAAAGATAACCTATAAATAAAAAAAATTAAATCTTTCCTTTGTTTCATGCAAAATTAGAAAATAACTTATTTATCTGTTTCTTCAATAAAATATTTGAAAGCGTATAAAATATAATCGCACTTTTTTTTGTTCAAATAGGCTTAAAATGTAGTGAAATGTCGAGATTTTTGAGATTAAACAAAAAAATTTTTCTGGCACTAACATTGCATATTACCACTTCTGAAAACATAACTGCTGCAAAATGTTTCATTTTTGCTTGAAGTTTTATGAGTGGTAGTAAACCACTATTTTCATAAATTTCTTGCGAATATAAAAAATAGTGTATGGATAAATCGTAGTTCTTTTAAAAAAATTAGAATAAAACTGAAAATAAATTTTAAAAAATCAAAAAAAAAATCCTGATTATTTAAAAAAAAAATTTAAATCATGATTTTTTCCAGCCCTGATATATTTGTATATTTTCAGAAAGTTATAATGTAGCAAGAAAAAAGTTCAAAAAGGCAGAGGACACTAGCGATTTGAATACTGATGTTAATGAAACAGAAAGAAGAAAAATAACCAGAAAAAGAATATCTACTTCTTCAGATGAAGAGAATGAAATACCAGATAGACTTTGCAGATAGACTTTGTTCCATGGTGCATACAAAGAACAATATAAAAATTAATTAGGTGTTTTTTAAAGCCAAAGTTATGTTTTAAGTTATTTTGCACAGCAAATAACATACAGGGTGTAACTTAACTGCATGCATATATTTCAGGATGATTCCTCAAAAACAGCTCAGGAATAAAGTTCTAAAATATAAATATCTACATGCAATTAAGTTAAAGAGCAAGATTAACAAATATTTATTTGAATTTTGAGATTCCTCCGACTTCTCCCTTTAGAAAAATTCTCCTCATTACTTAAAAAATTATTTAAATTTCGAATCAATTAGTAAAAAAATTCATCAAGTACTGACTAATTCGATGTCTTCTCTTTATTGGGACTTTTTTTGGTCCTCAGTTCTTCCAAAATGTCAACAACATAGATCGTAGATGGTGTTGTTGATAAAGTATATTTTTTAGAGTCTTCCCTAAAATAAAAATGATATTATAAAATACATTGAGTATTCACGATTTAAATGAATTGTAGCAAATTATATAGGACACACTGTATATATTTTATTTTTGTATTTTATATATATTTTATTTATTTTTGTATTATATGTATACATATATTTGTATATTACATATAATAAATATTTTTGACGAATTTTGAGTTTTTTTTACGCCGGCTCCACACATTAGGGCCAACGTTGGAGCCAACAGCATTCGTCCAATGTGTGGATTGACGAAAGAGCATTGGCGTCAATGCTTTTTTGTTGATCTACACATTGGACGAAGCTGTTGGCTCCAACGTTGGCCCCAATGTGTGGAGCCGGCGTTACGTTATTTATAACGTACATATAACGTACTATGTACGTCCATATTCTGTCCTATAATGGCCTATAAATATCTTAAAATGTACGTGTTATGTACGTACAATTTAGTGGAAATCTAACATCCCCGGTACGTCTCATGTACGTATTGTGGACAAAACCGTACATATCTCGTATGTAAGTTACGTCCAGTGTGTACGTAATTAAAACGTCTTTAGGATGTAAGTGTGCTGTCTGGGTAATAGTTTGATTGAAAAAGTCAGCGGTAGGTAATGAAATTTCAAGTGTTGATCTTGAGAGAGAGAAAGAGAGAGTACATTTATTAGCATTTGTTGCTATACAAAGAAGTGGAACGAACAATTTTTCACTTGTTTAACTTGCGAAAGTTCATGCACATACTGCTTTATGCCTCTCAGTTACTTCCACATCCAGTGGAAGTAAAGTATCAACAAAAACAATTTTGAAAATTTTGTTCAAATAGGCTTAGAATATCATGAAACGTCTAGATTTTAAGTTTGAGCAAAAAAAAATTCTGTCCGTCTGTAACTTTTTTGTGCGCACGATTACTCTGGAACCGTTTAAGATTGACTTAAAATTTTATACACATATATATTTTAACGAGATCTGGAACTAGATTATCTTATTCCGTTGAAGGGTTGGCGGGTAAATTAGGGTAAATGGGCGTAAATAGGTAAATCAAGCAGTCGATAAAATTGATATTTGGTATATATAAGAGAAGCTAAGGTGTCAAAAAATTTTTTGGCATTACCACCCCTACCGTATTATTAAAGGAGGTGAAAGAAATAAAATTGTTATTTAGTGTGTGTAAAAGAACCAAATTCCTCAATTTTTTTTTATTTTATCCACCCCCACTACAACCCTCCTTCCACCACCCCACCTCAACTACCGATGTGGCATGAGTTTTTGGGGTAGACGATTTCAAATATTATATTATTAAAGTTCCATAAACAATTATTTCCACATACAAAATTTTTTCGTTGTGAGAGACTTGGATAGAAAATCTGGATGTGGAAGTAGTGATTCCTTGGGCAGGGTTTTTTTTTTAATAATAATGCCACATACTGCTGTTTGCCATTCCATTTTATTTGGTTATACGTAGGAATTTTTAAAACAAGATTAATTCAGAAGCTGCGTCAGTTACTGCTCTTTCATAATCAATAAAAATGTAATTTTTCAAAATTTGTCATTTACTGCCTTTTACCTTTTTTGGTCAAATTTACTTAATGTTTTTCTTAATTAGGGAATATGGATCTTAAAGTCAAAAATATTTGGTAATTTTATCTTTGGCCTAAGGAGATTTTATAATTGAAGATTATTAGACTTTCAAGTCTCAATTGTAACATACTTCTTATTTAAGATTAGAACGTATTCCACCATGATGAAAAATATATTATTATTTTATGATTAAAGATTAAATTAATTATTTTACAAAAAATACCCTCAAAAATTTTATATAAATTGCGAGATACTTTGTCATCACTCCAGTGGCAGAGATAACTATGGGGACTATTTTAATCTTATCTAGATTTCGATGTGTTCATTTCTAAGGCAAGATTTCCCCTTCAACTATAATTAAATTAACATTAGTATTATTACTATTATTATTCCTGGAGGGACCTGAACCTTCGGTGCGACGCTGCCTGTGAAGTAGTTTAAACAAACACCAAAACACTTGAATATTATTACTCGACGCGCATTTTGCTAACCAAAAAACTGTTGCACTTAGAATTGTATGCTTATAGGGTCTACACACGACACAGCATGCTGTGGCCAGCCTGCTGGTATTTTTTTTGCTACTTTTTTAATCTCCTGTGCTGGGCCTCGCAGTTGGAAGTGTGCACGACGGCTGGGTGAATTAGCGTGTGCGCTTACGGGCCGAAAGGGCGTTTTCACAGCTGACGGCACCGACACAACGAGAGGAGCTCTTCACATTTAGCGGGCATGCTGGGCGAAATCGGCTGTCAGCTTAAACCAAGGGCGGATCTAGAAATTTCAATAACTTTTTTCTCCTCTGTGGCGCATGGGGCCCATATGAAAAATGGGAAATAACATCTAGAGAAGCACTCCTCTAACCACCCCTAAAAAGTTTTGAAAAAGGAGTTTGCGAAAAAATTTTTCAAAATTGGAGTGCCCTCCCCCCTGGTCTAGGAATTCCCGTTTAAAATTATTCTTTTTTGTCATATACATTTTACTTGTTGGAATTTATGAAAATATTTTCATTATTAACTGAAATACAATGAACTGAAATTTTGTAATTCACAATTTAACAAATTACAAAATTTCAATTCAAGAATGATTTTAAACGGGAGTCCCTAGACCAGGGGGGGCACTCGAATTTTGAAAAAATTTTTCGCAAATTGCTTTTTCAAAATTTCTTAGAGGTCGTTAGATGTTATTTCCCATATATCGTATGGGTCCCATGCGCCACAGACGAGAAAAAAATTATTGAAATTTCTAGATCCGCCCTTGACTGAAACTAGAGTATTTTTTAAATGTGCAAGTGTGAGCAGTAAACATGGCAGCAGTTAACAAATTATATTTAATTTACTGCCAACTGCCTATTTTATTTTTAAGATTTTCATTTGTTTCGTCCCAAATACAGGGATTTATCTCCACAAGTTCGATTAATCTAACAATATCATATTTAAAACCAGCCATATTGTTTACTAAATTAATTAAACAAAGTAAATGAAAACTGTAGACCAGGCCTGTAGCTAGAAAGTGCTTTCAGGGCGGGCCCGTAAAAAAAATCCGAAAATTTTTTTGATGAGCGGGGGGGGGGGAAGAAATCCAAAAAAAAATTTGATCCAAGGAAATTTTTTTGATAAGCGGGGGGGGGGGGAGAAATCCAAAAAAAATATTTTTGGTCCGGAAAATTCGGGCGAAACTTATTCCAGGACGGGCATCGCCGGTCCTGCCCCCCCCCCCCCTAGCTACAGGCCTGCTGTAGACACCACACAAATGAATAAAAATCGGCGACGAAACGAGTGGCGTGTTTCTATTCTATTTTTTGTTGAATTTTTGTTGTACCTTTTATAATAAGTATTATTAAAACACTGTACTGATAATTTGAAATAATAAGGAATAAAATATGATCACATGTTACTTTACAATAATTAAAAATTATATTAGCAATCGAGAGAATTTTTATCTTTCGAAATAGATACAAGTATATCAAAAAGAAATGAAAATAAAGGATGGAGAAAACTTGTTATTTCAAATTATTTTTTACTATTAGCAGTTAAGTACTAAGCTTATAACTTTATCTCCTTGATCAAATTATTATTATACGTATTTGGTTTAATAGGCCAGTCAGCAGAGGCGAAAAAAGGCCTTAATTAGAAAAAGAAAAAAAAATAGGAGAAAGCTTGAAACTGTTTTAATCGCTTTATTTGAACATAAAATATAATAATCAAGTTTCCTGCGATGTAGTGGACTTAGTCCAGTCAACGGAACGCTAAAATAACCAAAATCTCTAACTTGAGTGCTACTGAATAGATTTTGATGAAATCTTGTGCAATGTATTTGTGATGACGTTAATAAAAAAGTCGAAAAAAGGTTAGAGTAGAAAATGAACGGAAGGGGCAGAAAACACCCCTTTTATCACGCGTTCCGTAACTTGTAGAATTAGGTCAAAAATCGAAAATTCCTGAAAATGGGGGAAGGGAAATGTAAAAGTTGAAAAAAAATCTGAAAAAATTCAGGTGAATGTATCATCGAAATACAAGACTTTTTTTATTTGCAACATTTCTGTAATGTGCGTTTTCGCTGAGTTTTTCCGGAAAAACATGAAAAACTACCCCTATCTTTGACACTGTAGCGCTTTAAAAATATGTAATTTAAAAATTTGAAAAAATTCAGACGTATGCATTGCCTTGAGGCAGATTTTCAAGATAAATAATGTTCATTTTTTGCACATTAAAAAATACATGAAAATTCGAAAAACGAGTGTGATTTATATACCGGGTGAGTCACGAATTGCGCTCGCCCCGATATCTCCTAAAATATTTGGAATAGAAAATTGAAATGTGGAGGGCTTATTACACGACTAAAATGCCATCTTTTCAATAAAAAATCAAGTTTGGTGCACATCCGGTTTGACCGGAAATGCCCACAACTTTCGATTTTTAAATGGAACACCCTATATATTTTTACATTTTTGGAATCTAGAGGAAATTTTGAATACAATACATCCATTTTGGTCACTTTTTGATAAACATTAAAAAGTTTATTAAAAAATCTATTTCTGAATCCAGAGTGCTGTGGTGCCCAAAACATATTTTAGTTTGTGTGCTACGTTACTATAAAAATACAAAGAGCAATATGAACGCATTACTTAATTGTCTAGAGGCGTTTAAAATTTTCAAATGTGATTTTTACCCACTAACTCGGTTTTCTTAAATGGGAAGTTAATCGTTCACCAACAATTTTAAATACCTCATTTTCATACGAATCTAATGATACCAAAATTTTGAAAATCCGCTCAGAAATATTTGAGATTTCAGCCAAAATACAATGCAACCAAGCTTTCAGAAACATGCGGCTAATAGATAATAGATTAGTGGGCTTTGGAAACTAAAATGACACATTTCTGTGTAAATCTGGTAACCTAATAACATTGGAAACATCATAGTAGCCATTGAATGTAATAAAACAATATCAGCTGCCAGACAGATAAAAAATAAAGCGTTGCGGAAATCTCTTTGATTAAAAATTAAAGAAAATGAATAATTTTAGTAGAAATGAAAAGGTCGATATGTTACTGATATATGGAGAGTGTCACAAAAATTCAACTGCAGCTGCAGGACTGTATCAGCAACGATATCCCAACAGACGTGCTCCAAGCAGACACTTGTTTGCCACAGTGGAACAAAAATTAAGAAACGAACCCGATCAACAAGATTACCATCAAACATTTATTGTAAGTGAGGACAAAGAAATTGATGTATTAGGATTTGTGATGGTACACCCAACAACATCAACAAGGGAATTGGCAACGGAATGTGACATTAGTCAGTCTTCGGTTTGCAGAATTTTAAAGAAACATAAGTTTCGGTCTTATAAATACCAAATACACCAACATCTTTATGGAGATGATAACGACAGGAGGCTAGTATATTGCAACTGGTTCTTAAATGCAGTACAACAAAACCCAGGTTTTCCTTTTCATATTTTATATTCAGATGAAAGTAGATTTACGAACCGAGGTATGTTTAACAGAAATAATACTAGGTACTGGGCTCAAGAAAATCCGAGGTTGGTAGGGCGGGGGAATATTCAGGAAAGATTTGAGTTTAACTGTTGGCTTGGAGTACTTGGAAATCGAATAATTGGACCCATATTTTTTGATGGAACACTTACTGGCGAACGATATTTATTCTTTTTACAAAACCAGACAGCAGAATTTCTTGACTTACTTCCTCTTGCCTATTTACAAAATCTGTTTTTCCAACAAGATGGTGCTCCCCCACATAATTCCAGAAGAGTGATGGAAGATTTATATAACAACTTGTATGGTGAACGCCTTATCGCAAATCAAGGTCATATCAGGTGGCCTCCTAGGTCACCTGACTTAACACCCCTCGACTATTATGTATGGGGCACTCTCAAAAATAAAGTTTATCAAACTTCTTCAAATACCCGTGAAGAGCTGCAAAATGAAGTTGTACGGGCTCTTAATAAACTAACGCCGGCTGAATTGCGTAGAGCCATTCAAGCAACTGTACGCAGAGCCGAGTTGTGTATAGAAAAAAATGGTGGACATTTTGAACAATATCTATAAATGTCAATTTAGGGTTTAATTATATTAATTATTTTAGTATGGATACCTATTGTTACCTAGTTTAAGTTTAATTGTTCAAACGGAATTGATTTTTGTTTATTTATAGGCCCGATATTTATGTTCATTTAAATAAAACACTGAAAACCGTACTGATGTCGCATTCTATTGCTAATTTCCTTGTGGATGTAACTGTGTTTACCTCAACATACCTATGCTAAACTTACTTGTAACGTTCTTTGCGCTCACAATTATTAAATGTTTGATAGCTCAAGATTGCCTATAACTACACGAGTCTGTCTGGCAGCTGATATTGTTTTATTACATTCAATGGCTACTATGATGTTTCCAATGTTATTAGGTTACCAGATTTACACAGAAATGTGTCATTTTAGTTTCCAAAGCCCAATAATCTATTATCTATTAGCCGCATGTTTCTGAAAGCTTGGTTGCATTGTATTTTGGCTGAAATCTCAAATATTTCTGAGCGGATTTTCAAAATTTTGGTATCATTAGATTCGTATGAAAATGAGGTATTTAAAATTGTTGGTGAACGATTGATTAACTTCCCATTTAAAAAAACCGAGTTAGTGGGTAAAAATCACATTTGAAAATTTTAAACGCCTCTAGACAATTAAGTAATGCAATCATATTGCTCTTTGTATTTTTATAGTAACGTAGCACACAAACTAAAATATGTTTTGGGCACCACAGCACTCTGGATTTAGAAATAGATTTTTTAATAAACTTTTTAATGTTTATCAAAAAGTGACCAAAATGGATGTATTGTATTCAAAATTTCCTCTAGATTCCAAAAATGTAAAAATATATAGGGTGTTCCATTTAAAAATCGAAAGTTGTGGGCATTTCCGGTCAAACCGGATGTGCACCAAACTTGATTTTTTATTGAAAAGATGGCATTTTAGTCGTGTAATAAGCCCTCCACATTTCAATTTTCTATTCCAAATATTTTAGGAGATATCGGGGCGAGCGCAATTTGTGACTCACCCGGTATAGTTATTATAAAAAAATATGAAACCTATATAGTTATACCATTTTTAAAGGTTCAATATAAATTTTAAATTGAAAATGTGAAAAGGTTCTCCGGAAAAATTGATAAAAATGTAGTACTTTATTTATGTTGAAAACTGCCTGTAACTCGGAAAATTAGCAAGTTACAAAAAAATTCCAAGAGATAAAAAATGTTTAGAAGGCCTCAATGCATACGTCTGAATTTTTTCAAATTTTTAAATTATACGCTACAATGCAGGGGTAGTTTTTCCGGAAAAACTGTGAAAACGCACTTTACAGAAAAGTTGCACATAAAAAAGCCTTGAATGTTTTCAGATTTTTTTTCAACTTTTACATTTCCCCTCCTCTATTTTTAGGAATATTCGAGTTGCCATATCTCGAAAAATAAGTATTTTTCGAAAAAATTCACAAGAGTAAAAGCATCTTATTTTGGACCAAAAAAAGGTAAATACATTTTTGTAGAATTACAAATTACGGAACCCGTGATAAAAGGGGTGTTCTTCCCCTTCCGATCATTTCCTACTCTAATCTTTTTTTCAACTTTTTTATTAACGTCATTACAAACACATTGCATAAGGTTTCATCAAAATCCATTCAGTAGCACTCAAGTTAAAGGTGAAACCCCCCCGTTGACTGGACTAACTGGAACATTTCGAAATTTTCCAAAAAAGGTACAAAAAAATCAATTTTTGTCAATTTTCTCGTTTTTAGTAGTTTTTATGGGAAAAAGGTTATATACAAAAATGAAGAAGAAAAAATTCTCTACAAAAAATGATATATGCATTTTTTTCGTTTGTATTGTTATACTCTTTGGAAATACAAAAGCAAAGAGTATATTGTATTTTATCGACACATTAAAAAAAATGTAAATATCGCTCATAAAGAAAAAAAATATCATACCATTGTGTTATAGAATTCTCAACAACTTTTATAATGTCCGTTATGCGTCCGTCTTTCTGTCAGTTCGTTTGTCTGTCCATCTACCTCTCCGTCCGTTAGGTCTCTTTTAAGCTAAATAACTTAAATGAGAAAAGTCCGGTTGTATTAAACTTTGGACCATAAATTAGTGTTATCTAAAGGAAGAACTATAACTAAATACTATGAGTAAATAAATAATAAATCGATGAGTAAATATAAAGGTTATGAAACATTTTGTGAAAAAAAAAAAATGCTCGTGAAAAGTGTTGTAACACCTGTGATTAGATTCTATAAACACAAAGATAGTAAGTCATTCAACAGTCAAGATGGTATCATCAACGCTCAAGATGGTATCATCGGGAGATCATTAAAATTGCAAGTATGGCACTTAAACATACAATCGTATCATATCTGTAACACGTTCATAAAATGATCGAGACGAGTTCAAATCCGTGCGTCAACAAAAAATTTACCGTTTCTCCGATTTTGAATTTTTTTTTAATTTAATCCGAGGTGGCGTGATGAAATCATAATATCGGTCATGTCGATTTTTTCTTAATTAAACAATAATTTGTTATAAACAATTATTTTTGTTAAAAATTTTTTTACGAATTTATTAAAAAAAAATCATCTCGGCTTTTAGTAAGGCTACAGTCATTTTTATTTTGAAAATGTGTGAAAAAACCCCTACAACAAAGATATAAGAACGATATTGCAAAATCTTCATTTGTTTAAAAGTTATTAGCAAAATACCTAACCTCAAAATGTGACACTTCTTCAAACGCCATTTTGAAGTTGAAAATAATGCAAATTTGATTTACCACGAATGAAAACATAAAGTTTAAGTCTCAACAAAAAAATAATGTCCCGATCAACCCTCGACAACGGGAACTGGGTGAATTTGCATTTTACATTATTTATGTTTTTAATAAACAAATTGAATATCTCTTAAACTAATTAAAATTTTCTGATGAAATTTTAGGGGTAACTTTGAGGTAACAAAAGACATATATTGTCAAAGTTTCAAGCACTAAAGTGCTTTTGTCAAAGAATGAAAAATATTTGCAAATTGCGAAAATTTTCGCGGTTTTTTGAAATTATTTAAACAAATTTTCAAGCGTTTTAAATGAAACACCTCTCAAATTAACCATTACAGTATCTACAAATTGAAAGACCTATCGTTAAAGGTCTTTGAGTTATCTTTAAAAAAGTCGATTTTTTGGGATTTTTCAACAATAAATCGTTAAATAAACAATTTTCCGGCGGTCAAAAAGTGGACCAAATTCAGGGTCATGTTCGTAATCAATAAAACTATCGTTTAATCCACGTGGCATCCTGAAACGAATTACAATAAATTTCAGTCTTTTTTTACTAATTCTACTGGACTAACCAGTAACTGTAGATAAACGTCGTACACTAATATTCGGATTTTCTGCTACTCGCTCTAAAATATCCTCTTGTTCTTCAGCGGTTCGAGCAGTTGGTCTTCCTGCATGGTGCTTCACTCGAAAAGTCCCATATTCTCTTTGCCGTTGAAACAGAATTTGAAACAATTTTCTGTTGGGTTGGCGAAGATTTTGATGCAGTTCTCTGTACCTTCTCGCTGCAGCTCCTCCATTAAATTGCATTTATCAATAAACCGCAATCATATCCGCCATTTCCGAGTTTGAAAATAAATTGTGTAGTAGCATATTCTCAAAATAGAGGTAAAATATGACAGAAAAAATTACACAATAGAAGAACACAATCGCCAATGTGTTAGTAGAACAATAATTGTTACTAAACTGGTTAAATATCATATTTCTTATAGTCCAAGAGAGATTTTCATGATCAAGTCCTTCTCAAGCGGTAATTAGTGGAATGCATCAGAGAGTTGTATTATAAAGCCTCGTGAACGTCAGCTGCGGTAGCTCCCACGCATGGGGAAAAAAAACATTTTTAGTCATGTCCTCCTGACTAAAAATTTGTCAAACTATAGCTAATCCAATATCTTGAAGAAAAAAAAGTCAGCTGACTATAACATGGTGTATTATACGTCAGCTGGTCGCTTGAACATGAAAAAAAAATTTATACATTCAATGATTTCCTCTCAACTAAAAATTCACCTGATGATAGCTTATATGCTACTGCGAATGAATATAAATGTCAGCTGGCTGTACCTCGGTGGAAATAGCATCAGCTGATACCTTGAAAGTTGTAACGCAGAAGTTAGGCGGGAGCATAATTAAGTAGGGAGTTCGTTTCTAAAGAAATATTGATGAACTTGTCGACTGATTGCATATAGATCGAAGTCATCTACTATATCAACAATTATTTTTCGGTTTTGGTTGGTTTTTGGCACCGAAAATTTATGGTTAGTGGTATACTCTCTGACAATTTTATAAACACTGCGGCCACACACTCCTGTCATATTTGCCACTTTGTTTACATTTCATCTTTGAGTAATATAGGATTTTCTTGAATCTCTTAATGAGGCAAGAGTAGCATTGTGTAAAAAAAACATACAAATTCTTGGAAAATGATGATACGTTCAAGTTTCCCAAAAAGGGTATTGATGGCTCTGCTCTACCACCATGCAAATCGGAGCTATATCAGCAATTTTTAAGAGCATGTTATATAGCGTAAATTTGGTCGCACGCACACCTGAAAGTCCCAACTACTGATGAACCTTCAGACTATGGCTGGGTAGAAATCGACAACAGATTTGAATTCATCTGGTTTTCTGGAACTCAGTTACTAGAGTCGATTGAAGAAATAACTATTCAGCCCGAAAAAGGTAATATTCTTTTGATCATTTTGATTATGTTACACTAAATATGCATCTTAATATATTTTTTTAATTTTTGTACAGATGAAGATGATGAAGACATTATGGCAGACAGCTCTGACAGTGAATCAGAGAGAGATGAGAGTGACACAAGCCAAAGCGAGAACGAAAATGATTAAATTACATTATTATTTTTAATCACTTCTTTAAAATGAATATTATTTATCGAACAGCTAAATTACAATAAACTATAAATTGATTAATTTACTTATCTAAATATTTCTTCAGTTATTCAATTACATACTTATTAGTTTTAAAGTATCTATACAGAATATTGATTTAATCGGAACACTCATATCGGAGCGTAATGCCGAATAATTTAAGATACGTCATTTCCCATCGGATAAAAATTTGTAACCTGATTGTTAATATACTTTTGTAATTAATAAAAAAAAATCAGGTAGCAGTAAGTCGAGGGAAAACACGTCAGCTGATGCATTTAAATAGGCGATAGATGCTCCCGCCTAACTTCTGCGTTACAAATTTCAAGGTATCAGCTGACGATCTTTCCACCGAGGTACAGCCAGCTGACATTTATAATCATTCACAGTAGCATATTAGCTATCATCAGGTACATTTTTAGTTGAAAGGAAATCATTGAATGTATAATATTTTTTTTCATGTTCAAGCGACCAGCTGACGTATAATGCACCATGTTATAGTCAGCTGACTCTTTTTTTCTTCAAGATATTGGATTAGCTATAGTTTGACAAATTTTTAGTGAGGTGGAAATGACTAAAAATATATTTTTTGGGGGAGGCTACTGCCGCTCATCCCACCCACGGAACCGCAGCTGACGTTCACGAGGCGTTATGATACAATTCCCTGATGCGTCTCACTAATTATCGTTCGAGAAGAAATAATTGACCAAATTTTCACCTGGCTCCGGGTCTATTAGTACCATGGTTAAATATCAATTTGACAAACGCTAACTTGATCGAATATAATATCATGTTGCATGGTAGCTCTTGGAATGCGCTGAAATACATAAATGCGATTGTACTGAAATTTTTATCGACATGAAACAAGTAGACCTTATTTTTGTAAAATTAGTTATTATATCATAATATTAAGTCATACGAACCCGAAATAATAATAATAAAAAAGTTATGATGAAAAATGTGTCAAAAAACAATGCCGACAGCGCCATCTATGATATGCAGATATACTTATGCCTTCACAATATTCGGACTCCCCTAAATTATATGTGTACCAATTTTCAGCTTGATTAGTCATTTGTTTTCCGAAATATACCCATTAAAAATTTTTTTTTTAAAATGTTTTAAGGCCCTATAACTCCTTAAGGAAGTACTTTTGGACTAAGGTATGTTTAGTTTAATCAGCTCCATTTGACCTCAGAAAGCTACAGTTAAGCTGGGTCTCTTTACTTTCCGGACACCCTGTATATGCCCTCCCATCCCAATAATTAAATTTGATAGATAAATCCTTTCGAATTTGATTTTTGTTTAAATGAAGATCCAACTGTTTACCTTAAGTGGGTTCATAATAACAGTTTTTATTATTCAATGGAATGTTTCTTTCGCTGTGACTAAAAATATTTATAACCTTTCACGTAGCACCAAATATTAAAAATATGCAATACTTTTGCCCATGAGTGTATGTTAAACAATTTTCAACTGCCATTAATAAAAACCCACGTTTATTTATTAGAATTCGCTATTTAAAATAAATATAACAAAAATGGTTAAAAGATTTTAATAATAATATTCATTCATCATAAGAAGACTGTCCTAGGAATGCACCACAAACTCTGCATGTATGCCTTGCTACTCTGAATCGTTTTGTGCAGTAAGGAATCCAACAAAGTAATATTGGGGTGAACATCACAGCCGCTAGGTGAGTTTTTCTGGTAGATATCATGGTAACAACTGTATCATCAGAAGAGCGACAACTTGGACATGTCATAAAAATCGATTTCTTCCCGCGTTTACTCATACTAAGAAAGTCCAAAATACTGTTGATCTTTCAGTCAGTTTTAGATGGTTTAAATTTACAATTCGTAAAACTATGTTTTCTTCCCGATTTACCTAAAACAAAGAAAAGCTGAATGTGATATTTTATAAATAATGCAAAAGTTGAGTAAACCTCTGACTAGATTGACACGTTGCCACTATTATATTGGCGATGAAGTCGTTTCCACAAAGATTATAGCTTGAGCATTATTATCAAACAAAATCTCTTTAACCATCTTCAGATGAGGCACCTTGGTTTGTCAAATACGCATCGAGTATACTGTAACAGTACAATGTCCGTTACAATGGTTAAATATTATGACATCATGTAATGTTAAACTAAAGTTAAAGTAACTTTTAATCTGTTTATTTTAGGATCTTTTACTATGTTAAGTTGTAAGTGATACTGGCAATGTAGGCTTGTCCTGTTTAACATAACCGTTTTTTTCTTAGTCAAGTGGCAATGACCAATGTGGGGCTTGCCCACCTTAACTTCATATTTTTTATTGATTGTGAAAGAGCAGTAAATAATGAAGCTTCTGAATTAATCTCATTTTAAAAATTCCTACGCACAACCGAATAAGGCATGAGCCATAAGGCAGTATGTGCATGAACAGCAACTACCACGATTTATCTTAGTATGATATTCGCATTTCAAACTGTTGCACTTGGCCAAACGGTAGTTAGTACGTGCATGAACTTTCGCAGATTAAAGATTTTTTGTTTTACTCAGGCTATTTAAAAAATATATATATCGCAGGAATTGAAGAAGATAGTGATGATGACTGATTTAAATGTTTATAAATTCATATTGCTTACTTGTGTGCAGTTATAATTATTATCCTAAATACTTAAATAAACAAATTCTCTAATAAATAAATATATCAAGTACCTGTCTGTATTATCAATGAGTTTAGACCTGACTTGACCCGCCCTATTTTACCACCCTCCCACCCTTACAAAATTTTTGAAAAAAAAATGTTTTAGTATATAATTAAGGGGCTTCATGATAAAAATTTCGTTATTGTGACAGGTCATATAAGCAAAAAAAAATGAAATGAAAATTAGAAAAATTAATATTTTTAATTTTTTCTCTAAATTTTTTAATAAATTTATTATCATATGATGTCATTTTAATGGGCCTATAACATATATAAAAACGGTCAAAATATATCACGCCATTAGAGAGAAAAATAATATTTTTCAGTTTTTTTTATTTTGCTCATATCTCAAAACTAGCACGCGCGACTGGGTCCTTTATAGGAAAACGCCTTCAGAAAAAATGTCACCCTCACTTTCCATTGAGGCCGCCATTCCAAGTTTACCCGCCCCGGCTCTTTGGGCATTTCCTACAGTTCCATTCGGAGAATTTTAATAAAATATAGATTTCTTAATTTTAAGTTTGCTATAGTGCAAGAATTTTATTTTGAAGACCTATGCGAAGAATAGAATTTTGCGAAATGATATTAATCCGCACTTAAGACGACCCTCAATTTATAGAGAAAATTATTTAGAGTGACGAAGCAATATTTTCAGAGGAAGGTATTTTCAACCGCAGAAATTCGAAATTTTCGGCAATGATAACACAGGCACACACACAAAAAAAAATGTCGAGTGCTAGAAGGCAGACCAGACCTATGTACTCCCATGCATTTCGACCCGCTGAACACGAATCCGATGTCCGTTTTGTCGGATTGGCGCTTGCATTTTTCCTAACCCCAAAAAACACCCTGAGACTGCCCGAAAAATCTCAAACAAGTAAATAAAAAGCTTAAGTGAGCTGACCACCATTTCCATACGTATTTTGGGGCGCTGAGACCGAATCTGAGGTCAGAATTGAGTTGTTGACGAATTTTCAAAAATGGTGAAATATGGTAGTGGAGGACTTAATTTAGTTATATATTTAATTTGGAAGAAAAATTCTTAGCGCAACATATTTTAAAAAATTGTTAAACTTCGACTATTTGAATGTGCCGCGAAAACGGTAGTGACATCATAACGGCAGTTAGATGTGAACTTATAAGCAGAACAGATGAAGACGAATAAGTTGACATTGCTGACAAGAAAGAAAATAAGCTTATATGTCAAAAGTAAATTTGACGTTTAGCCAGCAGTGATTGATGTTTGCAGTTATTGTTAATATTTTTTTACAAAACGACTAAGGCAGTATATCTGTAAAAGCTAATTCTGACATTCTACTTGCGGTAGATATATTTATGGTCAACGAATTTTTAAAAAGAGACGATCGTTTTGACATTGCAATGGTTGGAAGTACAAAAGCTGCAATGTACTTACGTTACAGCTGCTATAGACAGTACAAACTATTGTAATTTCTGCAACAACTTCCTTTATCTTATCTTATTAATACTACTTAATATGTCTAATATGTATTTTATTATTTAATTTAGATGAATTTGTTAACTATACTTTGTATTTTATTAAATATTTCCTTTTCATTGTTTTATTTCCTATTAACTATATACATGCGTATCTAACTGAAAACAACAAAATAAGTTTATCTACTAAAGAAATTATTTATTATCCATTGATACTCACTTCTAAGAAGAGTCAGAATGAGACTTACGAAGATATCAAGAAAGGTCTGTATTATAACAAAAATAATAAATAGGTAAGTACTTTATGCTAGTATCTATCTAAGCAATAAACAATGATATGTATTTATAACACACATAATTCAAAGGGCATTTATAACTACAATCCAACGCATTCGTAGCCATTTCCGACTGATTGTGTTTACCGACTTTAGACGACTTTCACAGTTTGTTTCATATAGTTTTTCAACGGCGTGTTGTTAAATTTCCTTTCTTAATTTATTGATCATGCTAGTATTATGGGGCGTCTAGGGAGCTTCATAAATAATCAATAGCTAACAAAAACAACTGCACTTTATTCCAACATAAACTAGATAAAATACATAAAAGCAGATTAAAGCCATTTCCCTCCTTTTAGGAAGTCAAAGCATGAATAACATTCTAATCTAGAGCCGTTAAGAATACAGTAATACACCCTGTTTTATCCACCAGTTTGGCGGGTAATTTAAATTTGTAACAGCTAGAACGTCACACAAGTTTTGTAATGCGGCCGTTTTTCCTACAATATAAACCCATATTAAAAATCAAATTCAAATATCAAATTAAGATACAACTTACCACAAATAAAACGCTTAGAATACATTGTAATTTGTTACTTTACTTGACATTGAAATGGTCTCCACAATAAGAAGACTTGGTCCTTCTCTGGTGGCTTTGAATCATTCATTATTACGTTCAGCGTTTATTACTGGAACACAACAGTTTTTCTGGTGAATTGGTGGTATTATTTACACAGTACGGCAGAAAACACTATCTGTACTTATATTTATCCATAACTAGATGCTGTTAAACTATACCGAATTGTAACCCATGAACGTCAGTTGAATTTGACGTTAAATATAATGTCATATTAAACTGTCGTGATTGTCTTTTTTCTCCGTCGCTATCAGCGAGTTTCTAAATTAGTACCCGTTTCTCGTCGTTTTATAACTAACTTCTCTACAGACTGCCGTTATTATGTCATCTCCGTTTTAAATGTATGTATTTTTGTAATTAATATTATAATATTATAAGACTTTCTTTTCAACTTCTACATGTTTCTAATGATTTTTTATGAATAATTGTTATTGTTTAACATAGATTCTCCTCAAATTTTAACTTAGTGCAACAACCCAATTGGCGATCAGTTAGGAATTTTGACATAACCTCAAAAAACTCCCGAAAACTCCCTAAAAAATTCCCGAAAACTCCAAAACAAGTAAATAAAAAGCTTAAATGAGCTGATCACTATATCTATACGTAATTTGGGGCGCTGAAACTGAATATGAGGTCAATAGTGGCTTCTGTGAGTCGGATAGGTTATGTAAATAATTTATAGTATAACGAGACTATGCCCCCCCCCCATTTTCCAGGATGCTGAACACGATGGCGGTGGTTTAAACTCTATCCGAGTAGACCCCACCCCCCAAACGGCCAAAAACCACCCCATAAAGGGGTTAACGCGGATACGCCGTCTCATACCGACAAAACCTGCGTCACACCCCGTTTTCGAAGATGCTGAACACGATGGCGATGGTTCAAACTTTTTTCGAGTTGACCCCACCCCATAAACGGCCAAAAACAACCCCCGAAAGGGGTGAAACGCGAATACGCCGTCTCATACCGACTAAACATCGTTTTCGAGGATGCTGAACACGATGGTGATGCTGGATCTTCTCCCCGAAACAAACTAACCCCTCAAACGGCCAAAAACTAAAAACTAGACACAACCCAGGTAGCAAGGGTACGTTATAATGACGTCAAAATCTGGTGATTCTGGTCAAAAAGACGTCAGGGCACTAAAAATCGACGACAGAATGACATTAAAATGACGTGCTACACATCACGTCATATTGTCGTCTTTTTTCGGTGTTAAATTTATTTATATTTTATCGGATTACAAACTTTAAAACTCGCTAATGGCATTTTGTTATCGTAAGCAGAGTGTAAAGTTTAAAAAAAAATAAACCGTGTCGTGAGGGATAAGTATTAGCGTTTTTATTCGAGGATATAATGTTTTTTAACATTATCCAAAATAATTAATGTAATAATTACATTGTTCAACAACTACTTGTACTTCTCAGGTGACACTGATGACAGTTTAATTAAATTAAATAAGTTCTTCTTAATAATTATAAATAAATAAAAATACTAGTAACTCGAAGCGGAGAACCTGAAAGATTTTCATATATTTTAAATAAGGCAAGAAATTCAATTTCACATAATAAAGACTTCATTCACCACCATAAATACTGCTTTTAGCATCCGAAATAGCGGTCGCCAAGCTAGTTCAGTTGGTTGAAGCGTCAGTACTGTAATACGGACAACGGGGAGACATGTAGGTTCGAATCCTACGGACCAACCAATTGGTAAAAGTAAGTAATAGTAATTTACGTTATAAGTCCGGTAGGTGACTTATTACAGTACGAGTTGTTTTACGGACGAGGCGACGCAGGAGCCGAGTCCGGAATATAAACGAGTACTGTAATGAAACCTACCGGACGTGTATCGTATAATATTTTATTTCATACTGTCCAGTAAATCCATTTTTAAAATGAATAAAAAGTTATAATTATTGAAATTTGAGAAATATTAGTTCGTAATCTGACAATCGCATCACCGTAACGATGTTATAGCCATTGTTTTCCATATCTAATTATGATTGTCTCTAGCTTGTCACTGTCAACTAAATAAAATCATAATTTTTGCATTGTTTTGTATTATGGAGATTTCGGAGGAGACTTAAAATAAATGTGTTGAAACAACCGGAAAATTATCCAGAAAAAATCATCATATTTAGTGTAAATTAAATAATCTGTATATTGGCTCCAAATAAAATAAAGAACTTTAGAACTAGAGAACTTTATTTAATTAAAATAAAATAAAAATTACTAATTTTAGTTAAGCAAAATATTAACAATTTTGTAAGTAGAAGCCTAATTTGTAGTTATCTAACATTCTTCGTTTACTAAAATTGGTAGAAAATTATGTTTCATAGGTAGTGGTAGGGGCCAAAGTGCTTACTTCACAATAGTATCAATATGAATTAATATAAGTTCAAATAAAATAAAAAATACGTATGTACTTTAACGAGATCTGGAACTAGATTATATTTTCATCTTGTTCCGTCAAAGGGTTGGGGGGTAAATTGGGGTAAATGGGGGTAAATAGGTAAATCAAGCCGGTAAGAGTCCATAAAATTGGTATTTAGTATATATAAAAGAACTTAAAGTCTCAAAAAATTTTTTGACATTAGCCACCCCCATTACTACCCCCACCTCATTATTAAAGGGGGTGAAAAAAAATAAAATTGTAATTTAGCGTGTATACAAGAACCTAAGCCTCAAAATTTTTTTTTACTTAATCCAAAGCCACCCTCACCCCCCCACCCCACTCTGCCACCACCCCCAACCCCCACTACCGATGTGGCATATCGTTTTATAGGTTTTTGGGGTAGGCGAATTCAAATATCATGTTATTAAAGTTTCTTCGAATAGTATGGATGCGCAGTGGCTTTCCTCGAGTACCATCGATGCGCAGTAGGTTACCTCTAGTAGTATGGATGCGCAGTAAGTTTCCTCGAGTATTTTGGATGCGCAGTGGCTTTTCTAGAGTACTATAGTTATTAAAGTTCCTTCGAGTAGCATGGATGCATAGTGGCTTTCCTCGAGTACCATCGATGCGCAGTAGGTTACCTCTAGTAGTATGGATGCGCAGTAAGTTTCCTCGAGTATTTTGGATGCGCAGTGGCTTTTCTGGAGTACTATAGTTATTAAAGTTCCTTCGAGTAGCATGGGTGCGCAGTGGCTTTCCTCGAGTACCATCGATGCGCAGTAGCTTGCCTCTAGTAGTTTGGATGCGCAGTAGGTTTCCTCGAGTATTTTGGATGCGCAGTGGCTTTTCTAGAGTACCATAGATGCGCAGTAGGTTACTTCAAGTAGTATGTATGCGCAGTGGATTTCCTCGAGTCAAATGGATGCGCAGTGGGTTATATCAAGTAGTATGGATGCGCAGTAGGTTTCCCCGAGTATTATGGATGCGCAGTGGCTTTTCTTGAGTACCATTGATGCTCAGTAGGTTACCACGAGTAGTATAGATGCGCAGTAGGTTACCTCAAGTGATATGGATGCGCAGTGGGTTTCCTCGAGTAAAATGGATGCACAGCGGGTTATTTCAAGTGGTATGGATGCGCAGTAGGTTTCCCCGAATGTTATGGATGCGCAGTGGCTTTTCTTGAGTACCATTGATGCGCAGTAGGTTACCACGAGTAGTATAGATGCGCAGTAGGTTACCTCAAGTGATATGGATGCGCAGTGGGTTTCCTCGAGTAAAATGGATGCAGAGTGGGTTATTTCAAGTAGTATGGATGCGCAGTAGGTTTCCCCGAATGTTATGGATGCGCAGTGGCTTTTCTTGGAGTACCATTGATGCGCGGTAGGTTACCACGAGTAGTATAGATGCGCAGTGGGTTTCCTCAAGTAAAATGGATGCGCACTGGATTTCTTCAAGAAGTATGAATGCGCAGTGGCTTTCCTCTAGTAAATTAGATGCACAGTGAGTTACCTCGAGTAATATGGATGCATAGTAGGTTTCATTGAAAAAAATGCTTGAAGTAGAGGCTTTACTTCTCTCGTGTAGTCCACGGCACAGAATGATGTTTTATACCTTTGTCATGCTATTTTCTGCGTATTACTTGCACATCCAGTTGAAGATACTAACGCAAGAAAAATTTTTGAAAATTTTCATTGTACAAATAGACTTAGAATGTCATGAAACGTCAATATGTTAAGTTTGAATAAAATAAATTTGTCTGTCGCGTCGGCCTGTCTGTTAGTCTGGTATCTGTTTGGTGCTCACGATTACTCTGGAACCGTTTAAAATATTGACTTAAATATGGCACACGTATGTATTTTAACGAGATCTGGAACTAGATTATATATTGATCTGATTCCGTTGCAGAGTTGAAGGGTAAATTGAGATAAATAGGTAAATCAAGCAATTAAGAGTGCATGAAATTGGTATTTAGTAAATATAAGAGGACCTAAGTTCTCAAAAACATTTTGCAATAGCCACCTCTATTACCACCCCATTATTAAAGGGGGTGAAAAAATATTGTGATTTAGTGTGTGTACAAGAACCAGTCATCAAGAATTTTTTTCACTTCATTCACTCCCACCACCACCACCACCCCACCCCTACTACTGATGGGGCATATCATTTTATGGGTTTTTCTGGTACACGATTTCAAATACTATACCATTAAAGTTCCATAAACAATTATCTCCACTTAGTGGAGTGCATTGTAGTATTTTCGTTGTAAGATATTTAGATAGGAAGTCTGGATGTGGAAGTGGTGATTCCTTAGGCAGCGGTTTTTTTCAGTTGAACTGTCAATCAAGAAACCTGGAATCATCATCCGGTGTGTATTCAATGATCTGTGAACATATGATTCATTTTCTCTTATCCGGTGCACTTCATTAAACCGGGTAAACCGTTAGAGGGGTTAGTTTGCTTCAGGGAGAAGATCCAGCATCACCATCGTGTTCAGCATCCTCGAAAACGGGGGGTGACGCAGGTTTAGTCGGTATGAGACGGCGTATCCGCGTTTCACCTCTTTCGGGGGTTGTTTTTGCCCGTTTATGGGGTGGGGTGAACTCGAAAAAAGTTTAAACCACCACTATCGTGTTCAGAATCCTCGAAAATGGGGGGCAGGTTTTGTCGGTATGAGACGTCGTATCCGCGTTAACCCATTTGGGGGTGGTTTTTAGCCGTTTGGGGGGTGGGGTTAACTCGTAAAGAGTTTAAACCACCGTCATCGTGATCAGCATCCTCGATAACGGGGGGTGAAGCAGGTTTTGTCGGTATGAGACGGCGTATCCCCTATCGGGGGTGGTTTTTTGGCCGTTTGGGGATGGGGTTAACTCGGAAAGAGTTTAAACCACCACCATCGTGTTCAGCATCCTCGAAAACGGGGGGAGACATAGTCTCCTTAAGCTATAAATTAGTTACACTTTTCGAGATTTTTTCCGACTCACAAAAGCCACTGCAGAATTAGCCGATCAGTTAGGAATTTTGACATAACCTCAAAAGACACCTAAAAAATGCCCGAAAAATCCCAAACAAGTAAATAAAAAGCTTACATGAACTGATCACTATATCTATACGTAATTTGGGGCACTGAAACCGAATCCAAGGTCAAAATTTATGTGCGACGATCGAATATCTTGTACAATCCAGAGCTGGGTAATTACTTGTAATTTAAAGATAATTACAATTACAAATTACTTTTTAAAAAAAGGAACTAATTACAATTACAAATTACTTTTTTAAAAAGGAACTAATTACAATTACAAAGTACATGTCTTTAAAAAAGGAATTAGCAATTACTTTTCTAATTACTTTTCTAATTACTTTTATGATAAAATAAATTATAGTGACCAAACAGACAAAAAGGAAAGTTAAAAATTTTAATAAAAGTGTTGTGTAATATTGCGTTTTTATATTTATTAGAATCGTTAGTAGAATGTTTGACCTTACGAGTAACCAGGAAAAATTAAATAAATATATAGAAAACGCAGCTTAATAATGGAGTCGGTTTAGGAAAGGATTGGGAAAATTTTTAAGATGGATGCAGACCCTGCGGAAATTGTTTGTCATGACGAGTATGGTGGAGCCATGCTTTTTTGGTCGAAAAAGTGTATTTTGGACATTTTAAGGGTAAAATTTGTTGTTTTAATTTTTTTTTGATCACTTAAACAACTAGTTAAGAAAAGAAAATGGTATCCTTTTATTCTCAATATTAAAGGAACCTTCAGTTTAAATTTGGGGAAGATATCTGGCCATCCTCCTCCTGATATATATATATATATATGTATATATACACGAAAAAAATTGAAAAAATCAAATTTCGGCTATCTTGATCAGATCTCAACCGATTTGGCTGAAATTTGGAATGGAAGTAATCTTTATCACACAAAAACTGTTAACCAAATTTCAGCCAAAAATGTTAAATAGTTTGGCTGAAATTGCAGTTTCAGTCGAATTTTCTGAAATTTTCAAATCGAAATATCTTCGGATACAAAAGTCGGATCAAAATTGGCTTTGTGGCAAAAGGTAGGCGTGGTACAATATAAAAATACTCGTTTTGAAAAGTAAGATAGACCAGGGTTACCCTTCGATTATACATGAAGCGGCTACCTGAGTCACGTAAAAATAAAAATTGTAACACATTTACATACTTACAGAAATAAATATACGCACGCACACACACATATATAATATAATATACATTTATCTATACCTAGTCAAAGCAGTAGGTACGACTATACAAATAAAAAATATATATATTTTTTAAAGTTTTATAAACAATAAATACAATTGTTTTCTGCTTTATACCAGTGCGCGCACACATAGTCACTGAGTACACATATATTATATATATAGTGCAAATGACTAAAAAACGACCGAATGTAAAAAAAGTGATTCTTGACTTATATCATGTAAAAGTACATAAAATAACCTACCTTTTGCCATAACGCAAAATTCGATCCATCTTTTAGGTCCGGAGATATTTCAATTTGAACATTTCAGAAAATTTTACTGAAACTGCAATTTCAGTCAAACTATTTGATATTTTTGGCTGAAATCTGGTAAATAATTTTTGTATGATAAAGGCTATTTCCATTCCAAATTTCAGCCACATTGGTTGAGATCTGATCAAGATAGCCAAAATTTGGTTTTTTCAATTTTTTTCGTATATGTATATATAATATACAGGGTGTTTCAGCTAAAAGTCTCCGGGTCATTATCTCGTAAAATAATAAAGATACTTAAAATTTGTAAATTGCGGATAATTGACACCAAAAAAGGGCTTAAATAACTGCAGTTAGAATTGTTCCTTCGCAGTGCACAGAGATGGCGCTGCGATAATAAGTTATTTTTCGATAGCTGGAACCTTGAAACACGATTCATACGATTAATGAATAAATTGTGAATAATTTTGACTATATAAAAAACTTTGTAAATACCAACCGTTTTGGAGCTACATGAATGTTTTTCTCCATTTTTTTGTCTCTATAAATTTTGTAACTTTTCTGTTTATCATTTTAGAACAACAATTATTTAGAACTTTTATCTTATTATATTCCATACTTCACAACTAATTTTTAAAATTTGAAATTAGTAAAAATTTTCAAAATATTGTAATAATATAAGTATGGAATATAATAAGATAAAAGTTCTAAATAATTGGTGTTCTAAAATGATAAACAGAAAAGTTACAGAAGTTTTCAAAATTTACAGAGACAAAAAAATGGAGAATTCATGTATAATATACATAGTCAAAATTATTCACAATTTATTCACTAATTGTATGAATCATGTTTCAAGGTTCCAGCTATCGAAAAATAATTTCTCACCGCAGCGCCATCTTTGTGCACTGCGAAGGAACAATTCTAACTACAGTTATTTAAGCTCTTTTTTGGTGTCAATTATTCGCGATTTACAAATTTTAAGTATCTTTATTATTTTACGAGATAATGACCTGGGGACTTTTAGCTGAAACACCCTGTATACATATCTATCTATCTATCTATATATATATATCTATATCAGGGGGGGGAATTTTCGTTCCTTAAATAATTGTTTAAGTGGTCAAAAAAAAATTAAAACTGCAAATTTGACCCTTAAAATGTCAAAAAAAAACCCTATTCGGCCAATAAAACACGATTCCACCCCATTTGGAAATCAAGACTTTAGAGTTTTGTTATACTCGCCATGACAAACAATTTCCGCCGGGTCTGCATCCATCTTAAAAAATCTCCCAATCTCGCTATTTTATTGACTAAATCGACTCCACTATAATAACAATGCCTAATAATAATAAGAAAATAATAAACGGTAAACACATTTAGTTTTTAAAAGTTTATTGAACAAAAATACAAAAGTTTATGTACTTAATAAAAAAACATAAATGTGCAGCGGACCACGACAGAAACTCGTGTGTAGAGTAACTTTTTTGAACTTTTCAGATTCATTTTAAACTATGCAACTGTAAAATTCTGCTTTAATGTATTCTTGTTTGTTAAATCACATACGCATGTTCTTAAAGTAATTGTAATTAGAAGAAGTAATTGTAATTGGAGAAAGTAATTGTAATTGGAGAAAGTAATTGTAATTGTAGAAAGTAATTGCAATTAGAGAAAGTAATTGTAATTGGAAAAAGTAATTGTAATTGGAAAAAGTAATTGTAATTAGATAGTTCAAATAATATAATTACAAATTACAATTCCTTCAACAATTTTCCTGCAATTACAATTCCAAATTACTTTAATAAAAAAAAGTACTTAATTACAATTACAATTACACGAAAAAAAAGGAATTGTAATTGCTAATTACTTTTTCACCAGGAATTACCCAGCTCTGGTACAATCCATATTTAGGATGAAAACGTGCCTACCCAAAAATGACTGAATCGTAGTCCGAAATTGACCTTTGCTCTACATAATATCTGAACATATAATTTCCGACGTATTTTCACGAGCTGAACACAATACCGTAGTCAGAATTAAAGCGCAATCTGCAAACTTCAAAGAGAAATATCATTTCAGCATATATTCTCATCAACCCTAGTAAGCGGAGTAACTTTTAAATTTTCAAGTATCTAAAGGAAAATATTACTGAACAGTGACATTTTTAGGAAAAATTTTTCAGACAAAGTTTGCTCCGTTGAGAGAGGAATACCGTTTGGACTTAACATTTACCCTTGATGATTTTTTACGTTTTTTTCTTAAAGCTGTTTAGTATTGTATAGTTTTCTTTATTCTGTTTGATTGGCATATGCCATTTAATTTAATACAAACAAAACCGAAGGAATTCGCATTATTTACACAGTTGTGCAAATTTCTAGTAGCCCTATACTCATAGGAAGCCAAGTTTCCCACTTCACTAGAGCTGCGGTTGCATGATGATGACGCCCGCGGTCCCGCTTTCCCAACCTGACCGGTCGCTGATACTGGGATTTCCTTCCCCTGCATCGTAAATTCTTTCTCTACTTTTGCCATAACGGCATTTTTTTACCTAGGAACTTAGTCGAAATAAATCGTTGCCCGCCGTTACCATGTGGACGTGTTCTAGTCGCAAAAATAGAAAAAGAAACAAATGGCATCTGATGACAATCAAACAGAATAAGGAAAACTATGCAATTCTAAAGAGCTCTAAGTAAAAAAAGTAAAAAAATCATCAAGGGAAGTTGTAGGTAAATGTTAAATCCAAACGATATTCCTCTCTCAACAGAGCAAACCTCGTCCGAATAGTATATTGTGTATCTAGGTGTGAAAGCGATACATTCCCGGACGACGATGTAATTGTTGGCCGAGGCGCTAGCCGAGGCCAACAAGCATCGAAGTCTGGGAATGTGCTTTCACACCGAAGTACACATACTATTTTTTCTGAAATCACAATAAATACTATTTTAAACGTATAAAAATCAAAAATATAAACATTTAAAAAAAAAAAATTCTGAAATCACAATCAATACTATTTTAAACGTATAAAAATCAAAAATATTAACATATTAAAATACATATAAAAAACCGTACGGGAATGTTACTTCCCGGCCTAGGCCGGGAAATAACATTCCCGTACGGCTTTGTTGATCGATGCTTGGCAACGGATCTTTTCCGGTCTGTTTTCTGATAGTTTCCTAGCAACAGACTAAAATACTGGAATTGTGCATTTTTCGCTATAAAATCGCGCCGAAAATGTAGACATTCCCGATCGATTTCAGAAAAAAATTTTTCCTAAAAATGTCACTATTCAGTAATATTTTCCTTTAGATACTTAATAATTTAAAAGTTACCCATCTCCGTTTACTACGGTTGATGAGAACATATGCTGAAATTATATTTTTCTATGAAGTTTGCAGATTGCGCTTTAATTCTGACTACGGTATTGTGTTCAGCTCGTGAAAATACGTCGGTCATTTTTGGGTACGTTTTCATCCTAAATATGGAGTTTAGATATTCGATCGTCGCGCATAAATTCTGACCTTGGATTTGGTTTCAGTGTCCCAAATTACGTATAGATATAGTGATCAGTTCATGTAAGCTTTTTATTTACTTGTTTGGGATTTTTCGGGCATTTTTTTAGATGTTTTTTGAGGTTATGTCAAAATTTCTAACTGATCGGCTAATTCTGACCTCATATTCAGTTTCAACATCCCAAATTACGTATAGATATAGTGATCAGCTCATTTAAGTCTTTTATTTACTTGTTTGGGATTTTTCGGAATTTTTTAGGTATTTCTTGAGATTATGTCAAAATTCCTAACTGATCGGCCAATTCTGACTTCAGATTCGGTCTCAGCGCCCCAAAATACGTAAGGAAATGGTGGTCAGCTCATTTAAGCTCTTTATTTACTTGTTTGAGATTTTTCGGGCAGTCTTAGGGTGTTTTTTGGGGTTGAAATGCAGCGGGTTGAAATGCATGGGAGTACATAGGTCTGCCTTCTAGCAATCGACATTTTTTTGTGTGTGTCTGTGTAATGCACATATGAGCAAAGAATTGGTTTTGTTTGATAACAGACAATGAATTGTGTTACCTTTGGAGATTTTACGAACTATCGTAACGAACTTTTTAGTTAGACAATATACCTGTTAATCAATATTTCTTATGCTGGTAGCAGATTGATGGAGCTCCAGAACATTGTACTAGACCAGTTAGTAACGAATTGGATCAACTGTTCGAGGACAGGTGGATAAGACGTTTGGGTCCATGAATTTGGCTTATCAGGTCTCCTGACTTGGGCTCTATGGTTTTTTATCTGTAGGGCCACATAACGAGTGAGATTTATCGAACCCGGTAAATAACAGAGAGGAACTGTTAGATAGAGTTATGAAAGCCTTTGAAGGTTTGGACCCATTTAAATTCGGAGTGCTGCTACATATCCAGTGAATAGAAGGATTCTAAAATGTTTGGAGATTAATGGACAACATACTGAACACTTTATTAATTGATGTTATAAATTGTCTTTATTAATAAATTATAAAAGTCTCATCGATAAAATTAGAAAATAGCAAATATCTAAAGATCCATAGAGTTTGGGTATAGGAACATGATAGAACAGAGTATGGATGCACATTTTCTTTCTTTATCGAGTGATATATTAGGTTAGGTATGGTGTTATTTAAATACAATAACGTTTGCTGTTTTTGTGTGGTCGATATATGTCATTAAATTTAAAAACATTTTAGTGGATATTTCGATAATTTTTTTACATGACGTATAACTCAAGTACCTTGTACCTAAAGGCGCGGTTACACGGCGCGTGATTCGCGAAGCCACGAGCTCGGCTCGCGACTCGCGCTGGTTCAGCTAATAGCGAGCCAGATGTGTCAATACGGCGCATGACCAATGCAGATTTCGTGTGGGGTTGTAGGTTGTGGGTTGTAGGCTTGTCAAAACTACATGGAAAATCAGTCGATTGTAATGAATGCAAATAGACAAACGGAAGTTGTAGCTGCCACTTTGTGCGTAATTGCTGATGGTAAATTGCTACAAGAGAAGTTGAAAAAACGTAAAAAGAGGTGGTGGATGGCATCGCACATGAGAAGTCGAAAAAGGCAAGCACCCGTTTATTTGAAGTTAAAATTTTTAAATATATTATCTTTATAGCCCAGAGTCGATCCAGGTCGATGCTCAACAAATTAGAGACAAGCTGAAATTTGGTATGGTGCTTTGTTTTGAAGTGCTAAATATACTCTGAAACCCCAGCGGTAAGTCGTTGAGCCCGTCCTCCCAAAACAACCCCCCAAAATAAAAAAATGGTCCATTTTCTACTTTTTTCTTTATAACTCGAAAACGAAGCATTGCAGGAAAAAATTCCAGGAGGCCAAAGTTGAAGCGCAGAAAATTTCCTATCACATACATCTACTTTGAAAAATTTCGAGTTAGCAGTGGTGGAGCAATGAATTTTCAAAGTTAGGATATTTTTCTAAATATTTCGAAAAAGTGCTAAATTATGTTTTTTTGGCTAGGTAACTACAATTTTAATCAAATATATAATAATACAATGTAGCACTATAGGACTATAAATTTTTGAGGGTACTCTGTGGTGGGTATAATAATAATAAAGATTAAATAAACCAAAACGTTTTAATTTTAAAATAGGATTTAAAAAAACAAACAACTTGTAAAGATCTTCTTCTTCATCTATGTCCAAATTTACAGCCCGATTTAGAAAGTAATTCCATTGCATTGACTACATGCCATAGTGCACTTCAGGCCCTTTCGTTTGCATGCACATACTTTTTTACATCCTGATGAACAACTACATTTAAATTTTTGTAGAATCCATGTAGACATTGTTTTGGTCGGAATGAATTGGCTGCAACTCTTGATTTTTTAGACTCCAACCCCAATCTTGCGGTGGTAAATGGTTATTTAACCACGTTTGTACCTAAAAAGTTGAAAAGAATATGACCTAATGTTTTAGTTGCATGATAAATCTGACTTTGACTTACCTGGTGGAAAACTCTAAAAAATCTAATCTAAAAAAAATCTAACACTTTGCGCTGCTTGAGGTAGGTGGTAATGTGGCCAAGTTAAAATCAGTACTAAGGTTTCGTTTACGTACGTACTGATGATAAAGAATGTACCTAGCACTATCCAAATCTGTATTTGATGAGTTTTTAACATATGCTACTATAAACAATTGCATTGTGACTGCTTCTAATTTCTCCTTTGTAGCCTGAGGGTTATAAAATTCTTTTAGCAGGTTACCTAACTATTTTTCTTGGTGGTATTTACTAAATTAATTTTCCCTTTATTGAATAATGCAGACGTGGTGTCACAACCGGACATAGCGTGCAAACTTAGAATATAAAACATCTTGTCTCCCAATTTTTGTTGTAAGGTTGGTATGTCGGTTATTTTATTTGGCTTTGATGATTTTCCCGGACGAACCATAAACAATATTTTCTGGCAATAATGGATTAATAACACCAAGAGGTCTATATCATCGCTACTACTGCTACCGCATCTTCAGAAAAATTCTCACTAATTGTTATTGCTGTCATTACAATGAGAGTATCGGCATCACCATCTGAGTATTTTACATTAATTCCATTTTTAAAGAACATTTTTCCGAGGATACGTATAAAATTGTTTTTGTTGTTGCTATTTAACGAAAAATCTGCTTTTGAAATCCTCACAGCAGATAAATTCGAAAAAGATACAATGGGTACTATTCTTTTGCTCGTAGACCTACGATTTTGCTCAACTATTCTGGTCCATAAAACCTCTTGTGCGCCACTGGATAATATTGATTTATCCGGTGATTATTACATACTTTAATAATTAATCCTAACTATAAAATATTAACATTTAGAATAGAAATATATTAAAAATTCATTGCTCCGCCACTGCTAGGTCAAAATTTCTAACAATAGACTTACTTCATAGGAAATTTTCTGCTCTTCAACTTTGGCCTCTCTGAATTTTTTCCTACAATGCTTCGTTTTTGAGTTATAAAGAAAAAAGTAAAAAAAGGACAATTTTACCCCCTTTTGGGGGTTGTTTTGCAGGGATGGGCTCAACGACTCATCGCTGGGGTTTCAAGGTATATTTAGCACCTCAAAACAAAGCACAATACCAAATTTCAGCTTGTCTCTAATTTGTTGAGCATCACTCATATAACATGAGGAATCGACCTTGGGCTATTAGGCCAGTCAACGGAGAGGTTCACCTCCGATTTGAGTGCTAATGAATAGATTTTGATGAAACCTTGTGCAATGTGTTTGTAACGACGTTAATAAAAAAGTTGAAAAAAAGATTACAGTAAAAAATAATCGGAAGAGGTGGAAAATGTGGCTTTGAACATGGGTTTCGTAACTTGTAGAATTAGGTCAAAAATGAAAAGAAAAACAGTATATTTATATTTTTGGCCCAAAATAAGATGTTTTTATGCTTGTGAATTTGTCCGAAAAATGCATATTTTTCGAGATATGGCCACTCGAAAATTCCTAAAAGTGAGGGAGGGGAAATGTAAAAGTTGAAAAAAAAAATCTGAAAATATTCAGGTGAATGTATCATCGAAATCCAGGGTTCTTTTTGCTTGCAAATTTTCTGTAAAGTGCGTTTTCACCGAGTTTTTCCGGAAAACGAAAAAAAAACTTTTTTGAAATTGTAGCGCTTTAAAAATATGTAATTTAGAAATTTGAAAAAATTCAGACGTATGCATTGAGGTCTTCTAAATATTTTTTGTCTCTTGAAATTTTTTTGTAACTTGCCAATTTTCCGAGTTACAGGTAGTTTTTCACGATAAATAATGCACTAAGTACTCTCTCACATTAAAAAATACATGCAAATTCGATTCTGAAGTGGAGACGACTCGGGAAAGGCTCGCGAAAAGGCGATCCTACGCGATCCTACACGATCCCACACAAATCTTGCACGCGCCACCTTAATTAGCAGCTTTGACTCGCCAAACTTTACCGACACCTAGATGGAAGACGCGAGCCGACGCGAGCAACGTCTCCCGAGTCGCAATCCATGCCAAGTTGCCTATGTCACACGACGCTTGTTTCGTGACTCGCCGAGCCAGGCTCGCCTAATCACGCGCCGTATAACTGCGCCTAAGTAGGTATTTTCGTAATAAATAAAAAAGTGTGTAAGTTGTGATTTGCATAATACCTAAATAATATTGTCTAATCATGATAAAAGCAAATCAAGTACCTTGTCTTACTCTCGCAAAAAAAATCAACGTGTTGTCAATTATTGTTACTGGGATATTAATTTTTATCTTTTCTATCGAAATTTAAAATGAGTTTCAAGTTAACTTCCGGTATAACCGAAAATGCCACTATTTTGAAAATATTTTTGTTGAACAGATCTTACCCAGTTAGAATTAGGCCAACTTTTCAGATCCACATTTTCCCCTCCTCCATAAAATGAATCAATCACCTTGTGTATAAATATGAATATATTATGATGAAATAATAGAAGCAGTTCTGTACTTACACAGTGAGCGACTTCGTGTGTCCTCAGGCATGAAGAACGAATGGAAGCTAAGCAGTTGGTGAATTACCGATTATTTTGGTGAAACCTTCAATTTACTAACCAGCACTGTCAGGATTTTAGTGATTTTACATGACTATATTCACTTGGTTAAAAATATGTTTAACTAGGTGTGTGTGAGAGTATTTTGCTCCATATTTTTACTTCTAAAGTTACGAATTTCTGAAAAAAAGATGAAAATGAGCTTAGATTGATGACAAAAATTTATTTTAACATATGAGCTTAGGAAAACTTTCTCGCTGATTATAGTAACGATAAAACAAATTATGATTTTTTTTTGTTCAGATAAACTGAGAATGTTATGAAACGTCGAAAGTTTAAGTTTATGCAAAAAAAATCTGTTGTTTGCCTGTTTATAGACTGTCAGCATTATGAGACTAGATCATAAAATGAATTAAAAGCACCTAGATATCGTCTTACAAAATCCGCAAGAAATTCACTAGATTTTAAACTATACAATAAAATACTCGAAAATATGTGAGTAATCTGGACGATACCAGATTTAAAACAAGCATTAAAAGTCATCTCTTAAAATGCTGTTTTTATTCGGTAGATGAATATATGACTTTCTCTATGGAATACTAATTATATTTGGTAGCTGTTTCTTTATGGAATATGCTCACAACTTTTACATTTATCTTTTTATATTTTGTTATAAATATAATGGAATTTCTGTACTTCTTATTCACGTGTTGAACTTTACTGGAAGTATAGTAACGACAATTTTTTTTTTTAAATTTTATTGTTCAAATAGGCTTAGAATGTCATGAAACGTCGAGATTTTAAGTTTGAGAGGAAAAAAAATTCTGTCTGTCTGTCGGTCTGTAACTTTTTTGTGCGCACGTTTACTCTAGAACCGTTTGAGATATTGACTTGAAATTTGGTACACATATGTACTTTAACGAGATCTAGAACTAGATTATATTTTCGTCTTGTTCCGGTACACTTATTAATAATAATTTTAATTGTTTCGTCCACATTCAATGTTCGATCTAAGTATTCTATTACTAGTCTGTAGGTATTTTTGACTGAAAATTAATGAATGTATTGCTTAAGGTAATAGCAGCAACAATGACATGCACAAATGTAAAAAAAAATTATATAATGTAGTCAATAAGTTTCTATCTATCGATGTATCTATCTACTATTTGAAATATTTTTGTTCTAAAATGCATCGTTTTCGAGAGATATGACTGACGTAAGTTAAATGGAACACCCGGTATAAATTCTAGGGATAATTCAGTAGAGCTATATCAATTTATTTTGAATATTTGTCAACTTTACTTCCACATCCAGTGGAAGTGTAGTAACGCAAAAAATGTTTTTTTTTAATTGTTATATTTAGATAGGCATAGAATGTCATGGTACGTCGAGATTTTAAGTTTGAGCAAAAAATTCTGCCTGTCGTTCTGTCTGCCTGTAACTCTTTTGTGCGAACGATTACTATGTAAATATTTAAGATATGGACTTGAAATTTGTTGCACTATTTTAGCGAGATCTGGAACTAGATTACATTTTGATCTTATTCCGTTGAAGGGTTCGGGGGTAAATGGGGAGTAAATAGGTAAATCAAGCAAGTAAGGGTCCATGAAATTGGTATTTGGTATGTGTAAGAGAAGCTCTCAAAAATTTTTTTTGCATTTACCACCCCCACCCCATTATTAAAAAGGGTGAAAAAAGTAAAATTGTGATTTAGTGAGTATACAAGAACCAAAAGCCTCAATTTATTTTTTACTTCATCCACCTTCACTACCACCCCTCTACCACCACCCCTACTACCGATGTGGCATATCGTTTTATGGGTTTTTGGTGTAGAGGATTTCAAATATTATATTATTAAATTTCCATAAACAATTATTTCCACATACAAAATTTTTTCGTTGTGAGAGACTTGGATAGAAAATCTGGATGTGGAAGTAGTAATTCCTTGGGCAGCTGTCACTTTTCAATAGCTTCATATACATGTATTATATTATTTATAAATGATACTGTTTGTACGAAAGATTTTGAAAATCTACATTTTGCTGATGGTTTCAAAATGTTCATCATTATTTAGATGGATACTTTAAATCCAGAATTGCGTGTTCGTAATCGTGGATACTACTGAATACACACAGAATGACAGTCAGACAGATGTACAGACCGATAGACAGCAATCGAATTAATAAACGTTTACTTTGGATTTTAATTTTTACGAGCTGATTTTTGGATTAAACTTGACAACTTAGCGATTTTCATTTATTGTGTCATTAAAAGAAATAGAATTATTTTTTATTAAGCGTGCGAAACTTAAAAATAAAATTATAGAATTATAGAACTCATAACGTTTAAGATTTTTTAAACTATTTTTATTATATTAAAATGAATAAATAGTAATTTTTGTAACGCTGTATCCTAAAAATGACATTTATTTCACAGTTTAAATGAATCAAAACAATATTATTTTTGACAAGTGTAAAATAATAGTATATTATATTACTAGGAGTAGAACGCACTCTTTTTTTGTGTTCGCCCAGTTTGCGGCTTCGGCTTCGCCTCAGCCGCAAATCCTGGGCTCAACACAAAAAAAGGCGTTCTACTCCGTGTAATATATACTATTTTTTCTTCAAGCGTATTAAAATGCAAAAATTCATTTATTTATCATAAATGTACAAATATTCAAACTACAGTCTTACATGTTGACACAATATGACAAGTGGCTAGTGGATAGCGCGCCACCGGTGGCTTTCGGTATTAGCATTATGTTACTAGTAAAACAATACCCACTGCGGTGGCGCTTTCGGAACTAACATTATCCCAAACAGCACGTCCAATTGTAATTACGTCTCTACAAGATATATACATGAGAAACAAAATATGTTAAGGTAGATCTAATTGTTAAACTAGTACTGACGTACACATATGAGATACACTTATGTTTATATTGACAGATTTATGTGATACAACGTTTAATAATTGTATACTGTATGCACTCAAGATTCTAAACATTTTTATATAACGTAAAGAAGGATCATTAGAATGTTGCAATTTGACGTCCGTAGAAGATGCCTACAAGGTTTAAGTCATATGTATGTGTGATGCTTTATATAATACTTGTGCCTACTGCATACACCACATAAAAGTGCGATATATATACATGATACAAATAACTATATATACACTTTTTAGTTGTGTCTTGTCGTGTCTACATTCGACTATTCGAGCATGGAACAGTGTGCGCGCGCAAAGCGTCAGCGTGAGCATACCAGCCATGTGTATCTCATGTGTCCTCTTTCCTCTATAAGAGTGGTCATAGCCACACATACAGCAGGCATTTTTGTTTTTTAACAATATCCAAAACAATTTATATTCGAAAGAGTTTGTAAAGATTCGGCAGTTTTAAAGATATCGAGTTCTTTTAATAATAAAATTAGATTAAAATGCATTAAAAAGCAAAATCTAGTCGTTGCGTGTTCTACTATAAAGTCTTTAAGCAGGTATTCAAACAGAAGTCAGTGGTTGAGTGAGTTAAACATTAGGCGGCGAGGCAAGAGGTACGCGGTTCGATCCGTGCTCACTCTGTCTTTTTTTTTTTTTTGTTAAAATAGTTGCGAAAAAACTTTCAGTTGTTTTTTTCAAGGTAATAATTGCTTATAAAACCGATGTACGAATATACTTCTTTTCAATTTTAGGTCTGTTTTAGACCATTAAATATTCTATTTATGTTGTAAATGATATATTATACCTGACCGTTTTTTCTCCAACACGTTTCCCAGGTTTGTATAAGTACTTCAACTTAAAACTTTAATTCTTAACTCAGGTGACACTGGTGACAGTTTAATTAAATTAAATAAGTTCTTAATAATTATAAATAAATAAAAATACTAGTAACTCGAAAAATTCAGGTTTGGGAACACGTAAAAAATAGAAAAAAAAAGAGAACTTGAAAGATTTTCATATATTTTAAATAAGGCTAGAAATTCAATTTCACACATAATAAAGACTTCATACACATCATAAATACTGCTTTTAGCATCCGAAATAACAATCACCACGATAGCTCAGTTGGTAGAAGCGTCAGTACTGTAATACGGACAACAGAAACGTGTAGGTTCGATCCCTACCCACCGCAATTGGCAAAGGTAAGTAAAAAATGAATTTAATAACTTAATAAACATTATAATTTACAGGCAACCCTTGTGAGAAGAAATTGGAGTGATGGTAAACAATATTAGATAGTTAATGTAAATAAAATATACGGATGGCTAACAAATAAATTCATAGGACAAAACGTATATGCATTTAATTACTTTATTTTTATCAAGTAGACTTACTAACTAGTATGTAGTTTTATATGTTCCCATTGCTAAAAACCTGTGGGGGGGATTACCAAATATAACCTGAAAAAATTAACGTCTAGCATAAGACGTCATTCAATCACTGTGCATCCGATAACACACTGTGGATCAAATTATTTGTGTGTATGTAAATGGTATACTGTGGCTACATTGTGAGGCGGACGTTTAACCTTTGTGCATACGTGTTTGCCTACAATGTGTAAACGTAGCACATTTACATCGTAGAATTGTGTAACCTTGTGTCTGCATCTAGATACATCGTCACAATGCGAACACTTCGTAATCGTTATTTGGTGTGCTGTATGGGATGTTACTAGTAAAACAATGTCCACTACGGTGGCGTTCGGTACTAACATTTTGTTACTAGTAAAACAATGTCCTACTTCTACTTCTGTTTTTGGTGACATAATTTAAACATTTTAATACGCTTGAAGAAAAAGAAATTTTATTTCATAGTGTGAAATAAAACTTATTGGTTTCTATAGAAACAGCAATAGAATTTAGTCTATTTTTACAAAATTATATTGTTTTCTAATTTTGAATGGCGATACAAAAAATTTTGTACATAACTCGAAACTAAAATGTATTTTTTTTACTCGTGTGGTTTATAGTTCCGCTTGCAAAAAAAAACACCATTTTAGCCACTTGTTATACAATGTGTCCGCGGCAAAGTGGTTATTATTATAGGTGTAAATGACAATTTTTTTTTGGATTAAAAACACAATTTTTTGTATTCTGCTCTTGCTCACACAACTATTTCTAGTATCTTGGACTTTAAACAATTTATAGAGGGCGCTGGTAACAGCTTAAGAATAAAAATCGCCTCAGGTAAAGTGCCTTTTCTGTGCGAAATATTGAAAAATTTTAGTAGAAAAACTTGCTCAGAATTAAAAAATATGACGTTGTGCAATGGAAACAAAAATAAAATTGATCCGTCTTTGTGTCAGAATAATTTATTGTTTGTATTAAAAATGTCAACTTTACAAGAAAAAGTTTATTTAGTACTATGCTGTGGCATTGGCGAATCCAGCATGAAAAATGTAATTTCGAAGCTTAATGAAAAGTTTTCGAATATCGTCCTAACGATACAAAAGTGATGGAGAATTGTAAAAAGATTCAAGAAAACCGGAAATTTAAATAAGCAGACGAGGCCAAAGAAAAGTACAATTAAGATGATGCAGCAAGAATATTAGTGATGGATTCCCTCAGAGAGAATACAAAATTATCTTTAAGAAAGCGAGCTAATGATACAGGAATAAGTAAATTGTTAATTTGTAAAATATTCAAAAACAAAATATTTGCATTCAAACCAAGATTTCGACATAATATTGAGTACGGTGATGAAGATAAGCTTATACCTTTGTAAGTTAATGGGAGAAAAATTTGCAGAAGACCGGTTTTTTCATCGACATATCATTTTCTATGATAAAGCAACTTTTACCACCAATGGTGTTGTGTCTAGTCAGAACTGCGGCTACTGGAGCGACAGAAACTCAAAATTATAGAATTGTTACAGGTAGTCAGTATTCTGAGTTAATGCTTGGTGGGCAATATTCTACAATGGTATTATCAATGATGGTAAATTGAATCAGAATAAATATTTAAATCTAGTGGAAACATTTTTTCATCAATATTTACATACCTTGCCACTGGACGGACAGAGCACGTTTGTGTTTTCAGCAAGCAGGTTGTTCAGCCCACAGCACACAAGTAGCTGAATAATAATTTTGCAGAAAAGTAGATTAGATGATTTGCATCCTTTCCGTATCCACCCAGATCACCTGATTTGACTATTTACGATTTTTATTTCTGGGGTCATCTGAAGCAAATTGTTTATTCCTATGATTTAACAACGGATGTAAATGTATTGAAAGAGAGAATTACAAATGCTATAAATTCAATTGTCCTCCAAGCCATTCAAAATAGCTACAAAGAATTTAAGAACAGAATTGAAATGCGTGCAGAAAATGGAGCAACATGGGTAGAATAAATGAATTTAAATTATCATTACATTTATAATATTAAAAAAAATTAAAAGTTTATAAATTAAAAAAAATGTTCTTAGTTCTGTAATTTGGTTCAACGTCATATTTTTTAATTCTGAGCGAGTTTTTATAATAAAATTTTTCAATATTTTGCACAGAAAAGGGACCTTACCTGATAGGCCAGTAGGCTTAAAATCCAAATCGGAAATAATGGGCCTTTCCCACGTAATGGAACTTGATGATTATTTTTTCATAAATCATTTATTAACACCTAATAAATATTGTATATACACGTCATATCGTATAATATTTTAATTTTAAATGGATATTTTAAAAATAAAAATATTGTCTTATTTACTCCAAATTTCAAACAAGTAAACGCGCTCAAATTACGTCATGAAGGGATTCTCCAATCAAAATTAAACAATTTCTGGCTCCATAGGGCATCTGCACGTGGCGTCACAGCTAACCTCAAAAATATGTATTTCTTAAGATTTAAGAGTATTACCCCAGCTATTATTAAAATTTCTGCCTGGTTCCCGTATTTTCAACTAAAATCTAGTTCAGTGTAATGTTTATGAAGTTCTAAATACCTTGTCCAAATAAAATAGGACTCTTTTTGTTGATTGGAAATCTAACCTGTAATTAGCAGTCTATTTTTATTAATCAACAATTAGGCAATCCAAACCACGTGACTTCCAACATGGCGCTGAGGGCAAACATCCGGCAATCCTTTATTTTCATTCGTTAAATGAGTTTTTTTTTCGGTTGCCTTGGCTACGTTTCCGCGAGTTAATTAAAATAAACCCCATGTTTGCCCTCAGCGCCATATTGAAAAATAATTTTGACAGGTCGTTGGATTGCCTAATATTGAAAAATTATTTACGTGAATTTTTAAATATTTCCTTGGAGCCAGTACGGCTCCAAGCTAAAAATGCGTATGCAAACATTAAACGTGAGAATAAATTTGAAAAACTTAAAATTGAAGGTTATGTTGGTTACATGATGCAGATGCCCTATACGAACCTGTTGACGTTTCTGAATTGTACATCTCGTCTGGAAACCTGCCGATGAGACTATTTCCATGTTGCCTAATGTATATGAATATGAATGTTTAGCGTTAGAGGAAATACTTTAATCATTTCACTAAAGAATGTCTACTTTTTATCTCCGCTTTTGAAAATAATGAATTTTCATTGAATAATACCTACTATTATAAAAATGATAATAATTAACAGACGAAAGACACTTACATGTCGGCTCCCAACAAATAAATGACACTTGGCAACATTGATGGAAATAAAATAAATAGATAGGTTATCTTCTTCTTCATTTATGGCCTTTACCTATAAGGATAGCTGGCCATAGATAGGTTATTCTCTCTTATTTACGATTTACGTTGTGATCGTACAGATCTAGTATTAGTGTGTGTGTGTGTGTGTGTGTACTGTGTAGCTTGATGACATGTCAATTCGGTAAAGGTAGAAAGAGACAAACACTTATACATCAAGCATTTTTTCGCGAGCTTACCACAACTAACTATAGTAAGGTGTAAAAGAGATGGCTATACATACATAACCAATCCACATCTTAATTATATATAGCCATCTCTTTTACACCTTACCACAGTTAGTTGTGGTAAGCTCGCGAAAAAATGCCTGGACAATCTGGTCATATATAGCCTCTACCAAGGGTGCTAGAATAAACTGATTGGTCATTCCTCTCAATGTGTCATCAGTGTAGAAATATTGCCGCCAATTTTAAATTCATATAACATAATAATTTTTTCTGTAGTAAAGAAGCAAATTTCGCAAAAAAGAAAAATACGGGTGAGTTTTTTTAAAGAGAACTTCTCAAATATTCAATAAAAAAAAACGTGGGAAAGGCCCATTGCTACAAAAGGCTTTATTGTTTTAATGGCTTCATTTGTTACCTAATATGATTATCCTCGGTTTCCCCCCCCCGGCGGAGTTGTGCTTAAGTGGTGGGACTACTGGCCTATGATGCGATTTTTATTTTTAAGCTGTTACCAGCGTCTTCCACAATTTTTTTCAAGTCCAAGACACTAAAAAAAGTTTTTGGGTGAAGCAAGAGCAGAATACAAAAATTGTGTTTCTAATAAAAAAAAAATTGTCGTTTACACATATAATACCACTTTCCTTTATGCATAAGTTTCGTACAATATTTTTTCCATGTTTAGACAAATACATTTCAAAATGAGCTTAAACGTCGTCAAAACACAAATTCATAATTTGACGTTACAGTAGCAAATATTGTGAGACAACTTCATTTGCTTTCAATGCATTCATGGATCCGGCTATAATAAGAGTGAAATGTTACTTATTTTTAACGCTTTTTCTTTTTTTTCACTATAACCATACACGTATATTTTGCGCACTAAAAATAATGTAAAAGAATACAGTTTTTTTAAGGGGCCATCCATAAATGACGTAACGCCAATTTTTGAGATTTTAGACCCCCCCCATTGTCACGTTTTGTCACGCTGAGTTAGACCCCCCCAAAAAAAAAATTACGTCACGCTTATAGAGACCCCCCTTATGTTTTTTTCGATTCCGTTATTTATTATTCACGATATTTTTCGCCTCATGGGGGGGGGATGCTAGTAGAAATCCAAAAGAAAATTTTTCCGTCCGCCTCATTGGGGGTGGGTGTGCTAGTAAACATACAAAACAAATTTTTACCGCCTCATGGGTGGGGGGTGCTAGTGAAAAACCAAAAAAAAATTTTTTCTCGTCTCATGGGCGCAATGCTACCAAAAATCAAAAAAATATATTTACAATATTTTCCTTTTCTTGATTCGTTCACCATTCGTTACGTCACACTGAGTCAGACCCCCTCCCTCCCCCTTATCACACTTAGTCACGTAATTACGAACCCCCTCCCCCTCCCTGGAGCGTGACGTCATTTATGGATGGCCCCTAACAGTCGTAGAAAAACATTTATTTTGTCCAAAAAACTTCAAGTAATCGATTCAGTTAAACGCATAGCTTCAATTCTGAATATAAATGCTTTAGGTGATTTTTGCAGATTATATTTGCAAACTTCTGATAAACATTTTTGCACGATCGAGCTTTTTTGTTTATTTACAAGATCTGTTTCCAAGACAGTAGGTTATGTTTACTGGTTGCTAGACCAAACTCGTCGGTAAGTGATTTACTTACCAACGTCTGAATGGTAAGTAAAATTAATATATTGCTTGTTTGTAAATATCACCAAATATTGTCTTGGAAACATATAGCACAACCGTCCAACTTTATAACAAAATAAAAATATCACATTTGACAAACAGGACTTGCCTCGAAATATAAGCGTTACTTTTGACTTTTTGTTTATTTCTTAGAGATTAAATCATTTTAATTGAAGTGTAATTCAATACGATCGTTCAAAAAACGGTATGAGCATCACGAACGTTAAGGGTTGTTCCGGTCTCCGGCAAAACATTGCCGTCGACCGGTAAACGTCCCTTACCGTTCTTGATACTCAATAAACTATTATTCAACAGAATTCGATGCATCATACTATTATCAGAGAACTTACACTACAGAGAAGCAGCAGCAAGGCTTCCTGCGTTAACCGTTTTCGTATGCGCATGTGCGAGATAGGTTGTGTAGTTGTCATTATATTATATTATTATTATTAATTATATTTAATATGTGGTAATGTAACAAAGTACGTAACATAATAAATATATTTGAGATTTTCAAAAAAATGTCAATTTTTATAACCTAGAATTTGCTCTACGTGCCTTTTGTATAATGTATTGATCATTTTTGGTGACGTCACGCTGGAGGGCACACAACTCATTTTGTTTTCTAGAGATGGGCACAAGCTATTATTTTTTAATAAAATAATAGGTTGTTAAATAGCAACTCATCTCTAATTAATTGTTTTCATTTTCATTGCCTGTTATAGGCGTCTGAATTTAAGATGCCAGCGCCAAAGTGGAGAACTCGTGAACTAATTATATGCTTTTTGTTTGTTTATATGGCGAATACTTATATTGATTTTGTTCTGTTTATTGTTGTTTTTGGGGTTAAAAATAATAACATTAATAATATATGACCTAAAGGTTTGCAAGATTTTGTTGTAAGTGATTTGCAAGATGTTAATGGCATTATTCAGCAAAATTCATATTTTTTTAGGTTATCTAGTTTTTCCCTTGAAAAGTACAGTTTCTTCGACATAAACGGTGTCTGGCTAGTTAAATATTAATAAACTTAAATATTTCTCTAAATTTATATACAGTTGTAGTTTAAATCACTTTTTTTTTCAGGAAACATGAGTGACATTTAGTAATGTATGGAACATTTGTGAAGCACTAAAAATGTAAAAATCTAAGTGTGTGTATGAAGGGGAATATGTTTTAAATGCAGGACATATTATTTTGTGTGGTACAACCCATATTCAACACAAAACTTAAAAATGTGTATGCTCTATGTTTACAAACAAGTGTCTCAGATTCAAATACCCATGAGATTAGTGGTACATTGAATATAAGTGAAAAGATATTTATTAATTCTTTAAGAAAAATAAATTAAACAGTATTTTGTAAAATATGAATAATGAAACAGAAATACTCGGGGGTAAGACATAATACCCTAGTGCATGGTGCAATAGTATATATTACTTTTAAATATACTGGAATTACATATATTTACTTATTTCAAAAATGTCGCTTACAATGTGTGATTGTCTAGGACATTATTATTGCTACTCGGGCCACGGTTATTTGCACCAGCTTTTCCCCTCTCAATGCCTGGTTAAAGGTGTCTACATTAAAGAGGGTATGCTTTGAACATTGCAGTGCAACTCAACTTTCACGAGTTGTCCCTGCAATCTACAAAGATACCGACTAGGTTGGCTCCAGCCAATTGTAGCCCCTTTAAACGCTATCATATTTTTAATAACTTAGCATATCAGTTTATCATTTAATTATTGTTGATATCATCGTACACTAAAGAGACAATGACAGAAAAGTCCATAATTAGTTTGACTATAGACCACCAGGTGGCGTACTCCTTATTTTCAGACGCCTATTGGATGAGGTTTCGGGTGCCCTTTAGACAGCCGCGTCAACATCAGCTGACCGAGAAAATGATCTATTACGACGAACAATTTTCAGAACTTGGAACACATATTACCTCTTTTCACTGTATTTACATGTAAATAGTATTTAACTTGATAAATACCTTATTTTTGTTCCTTAAATTTTTTTTCGTTGGGTAGAAATAACCACGAATTTTGATGGGATTTTTTCAGGTTAACACTTAATAAAATAGTTGCTTGAAATATACTGTCATCATCATAAAATTCCATAGCCACCGTACTTGATTAATTTTATTTACCTAAACAAAAACTATATTATATACGAGAGTCTTTGTTTATCTATTACATGCTGATTCATAGTTCCTTAATTTATTTATTTACATTATAAAAACGATAATAATTTGTCACATCCGGAAAAACGAAACTTACCTATTATAAGGTTATATGCCTTAAGGTGAATATTCATGCATCCGATATCTGATGGTACGTACGATGATTCGCAAGATTTTCTATTAGTGGAATTATTTGAAAGCAATTTGGCGGGCTGACCATCCGAAAGTTTTAACTTTATCTGACGTCGGATATTTTGAAGTTGAATATTTTTCTGATGACAGAGGTCTTAAAAAAAGAGAATAAGACTGGCGATTTTGGGTGCGAGATATTTTCAAACATGGAAAATTACAAGGTGATGAGACTATTTCCATGTTGCCTAATGTATATGAATGTTTAGCGTTAGAGGAAATGCTTTAATTATTCCACTAAAGAATGTCTACTTTTATCTCCACTTTTGAAAATAATGAATTTCCATTAAATAATACCACCTACTATAATAAAAATGATAATAATTAACAGAAAAAACACACTTTATATGTCGGCTCTCAACAAATAACTGACACTTGGCAACACTGATGGAAATAAAATGGGTATTAAATAACAATTAAAAGATAGGTTATGTTCTCTGTGTGTGTGTGTGTGTGTGTGTGTGTGTGTGTGTGTGTGTGTGTGTGTGTGTGTGTGTGTGTGTGTGTGTGTGTGTGTGTGTGTGTGTGTGTGTGTGTGTGTGTGTGTGTGTGTGTGTGTGTGTGTGTGTGTGTACTAGGGTGGCCCATCTCTATAGGGGGTGAATTTTTTTTGCGTATTTTTTAAGTCTCACCCCACGAAAATATACTATTATACTAGGAATAATTTATGTCAAAGTTTCAGATAATTCGGTGAACGGTAACCCGTGCCGCATTCAGGTAGAAATTTGTAGATAAGATTTTATTACGGTAATACACTTAAATTTTACTTAAAATACAAATATCTACCTCTTTTCTCATAATGTTTTATTGGTGTAATTATTTCCTAGAAATTATTTGGTTTGGAAGTTTGGAAATATAATGCACCTACGGTAGGTTTTTATGTCAGTTTGCAATTGTGTTTTACAGTGGTGACATTATAAGTTCTAGCATACGTTCCTTTTTGAAAAAACATTTAACGATGGCTGATGTTAGATCCTTACGAAAGGATACTTTCATTTACTTAGTTGGACACTATTCGTCACAAATCATTGGCAATAAATTGCCGTCTAATAGACAAGTATTACAAGTGCTCTTTTATAACATTCGTGAAGTGAAACTAAGTGTACATGAAAGTGCTAAATTAACAATAAAAGAGGTGTCAGTTTTTTTGGGATAAAGCTCGCATTCCGACACGTCAGGATTTTCATTGTGTTAAACAACTAGATAAACTTATGCAGAGTGGAGGAACTTACAAAAATCGGCTAAAAGGGCCAGTGCGGGAGATAAAGAAAAAAATTTCGTTGAAAAATTGGACGATCTCTTTGACATTTCTCATGCAAATGCATTGGAGTTGATGAAAATAGATGAAGATAAGCAGTTTTTAATTAACCAAAGAAAAAAGGGACGTCCTGGATTTATGCATGGTATTGATTACCAACTTGCTTCTCAAGAAAAATCAGCTGAGGAGAAATTACAGAAATTATCCGAACGAATGCAACGAAGTCAACAAGAAAAAGCTAGATTAGAGGAAACAGTCACCTGTCCATCATCAAGTAGTAATTCAGCCGACTCCAACGAAAATGAAGATGAAATAATCGAAGCCCAAGAAGAGTTGTTACAAGACCAGCCTGGCCCGTCACAGCCAAAAAAGAGGAGATTGTATGGAACATGTAACATTATCACACCAAAAATAGCCGCTGCATTTGATGCTTGCAAAATAAGCGACAAGTATGGAGTCCATATTTTGACGGCAGTAGCAGAAGCACTAGGACATGACACCACATCTTTGTCCATCAGCAGAACCACACTTCAGCGCTCTAGACAACGCATCCGCGAAGAAAGAGCTGAAATATTAAAAACTGCCTTCGGTAATTCTGAATTGCCGGCCCCAGTCATCCATTGGGATGGAAAACTTTTACCTTCTCTCACTGGAATGAGAAATATCGATAGACTTGCTATCTTAGTTATTAGTGGAGATATTGAACAACTACTTGGAGTACCAGCTTTGCCCAATTCAACTGGAAGAGAACAGACTGAAGCAGTTTATGATGTGCTTTGTGAATGGAATTTGGACGAAAAGGTAATAGCTTTGTGTTGTGATACAACAGCATCAAATATGGGTTATATAAATGGGGCAGCCACACTATTGCAACAAAAATTAGAAAGAGATATTCTATATTTTCCTTGTAGACATCATATTTTTGAAGTGGTATTGAGAAGTGTGTTTGACACAAAAATGCCTTCCTCATCTGGTCCAAATGTGCCACTATTTAAACGTTTTAGGGAATTTTGGCCTAAAATAGATCAAAATAAACTAAGAACTGGATTTCAGGTATCAAAAATTAAACACATTTTACAACCAGTTAAAGCCGAAATTGTAAAGTTTCTAAATGCAGCTTTAACTTTGCAACAGCCTCGTGATGATTATAAAGAATTTTTAATGCTTTCTAAACTTTTTGTTGAAGAAGAGCCCACTCATACGACATTCTATCAACCAGGGGCATTTCATCATGCACGTTGGATGGCCAAAGCCATTTACTGTCTAAAAATATTTTTTTTACAAGATCAGTTCCAACTAACTAAAAAAGAAAAAATAGGTATTGAAGATATATGTCTCTTTATTGTAAAGGTTTATGTAAAGGCCTGGTTTATTTTTGAAAAATGATCCAACAACATGGAGGGAACATGAAAGTTATACCCGATGTTTCAATATTGTAAACAAAATTAAAGTTGCAAATGAAGCCGCTGAGAGAGGAATCAAACTTATTACTGACTATAATGACATTTTAACAAAAAATGAAGACCAAAAACAGTTTTTACTCCAAGTTGTAAATGATTATAAATCACAGTTTCCAAATGTAAAAAAAGAAACCCTGTCGCATGCTTTGGTCTAGTGCAAAAAATATTGTTTTTATTACTATATGTCTTGTAGATTTAGGATAATATTTGGTACTATGTATGAAAAAAACGTTTCATAATAAAATACACAAAGATAAAACGAGAGTTTTATTTCAAAAACTTCTAGTCTAGTTTTCTTAGACTACGAATTTACAGTAGTATGACACATGTCATAGTCACAACAGATAATGTCTTTGATATTCGTATGACTTGATTAGTCATTCTAAAGATAAATGTTGCTGATTAAAAAAAAAACAATGCATCAACCAAAGAATGTAAATAATTCCATTGACTTTTATTATTGCATAATAATGCATTCTGCGGCACCTCTTGCCTTCAATTTGCCTCAATAATATTTTGAGGGGACTGTTTCTTCTTCAAATGGAACCATTTGCAGGGGTGAGAAATAAAAAATTTCGATTTCGAAAAAGATGGGCCACCCTAGTGTGTACTGTGTATACATTAAAATGGAGAAAGGTTTTGAGAAGGCAGCAAGTGATAATCTTCCTATTATTGACAGTGAAATGGTAAATGACATTTATTGTTTTTAGTTCTGCAAAAGAGTCATATGGAGATAATGCAGTTGGACTTAAAAGGGAAGGAAAAATGTGTTTTGTAAAAGGAAAAATTACTCCAGAACATAAAATCCGTAATAAAGCATAGAACAGCAGAAGTATTAATAGATGAAAATGATGAAAAAGTCTGATCCTGTGAATGTCCTGTCATGTCTGTCAATTCGGTAAAGGTAGAAAGAGACAAACACTTATACAATCTGCTCATATGTAGCCTCTACTAAGGATGCTAGAGTATACCGATTGGTCCGTCCGCCGAATGCGTCATTAGTGGAGAAATAATGCCGCCAATTTTAAATTCATATAACATAATAATTTTTTCTGTAGAAAAGAAGCAAATTTTGCAAAAAAGAAAAAATACAGGCGAGTTTTTTTAAAGAGAACTTCTCAAATATTCAATAAAAAAACGTGAGCCCATTATTTTGAAAAATTAATTTGTAAAAATTGACTTAAAATATATCAAACAATATTAAGCTTGAAAGATGATAATACTTTAATTTTATTGTATACAAATTATTTATGTATAAAATTCACTTGTTTCAACTGCTGTCAAAGCTATTAACACATCTGCATCCCTTGAAACCTGTTTGACTATAAACCCCGCATCTAATAAATATATCTTGAGAAGGTTAATTAAATGTTGCTTGTTTCTGTTATTTTTAAGGAAATCTCCTTGGGAAAGTGCAACAATAGATTCAGATCTTACCGAAACTTCTACGCTTTTTTTCGATTTACACTGTTGCAGGGATTCTTTTGTTGACAAAACATTTGAGTCATAACCATCAAAGACAATTACGCATTTCTCAGTATATGTGTGCCGAGCAATATTAACATACTGAAGACATATCTCATGATAAGTTGCTGGTTTTTGCCAGACTACTTTATGTAAAAATAATCCTCCATCGATAACAAATACAGTATTTTTTTGTACATAGAGCTCTGGGGTTACAAGTGAATCAAATTCCTTATATAACTGTGATTTTGCTCCTTTTCTTAGTAGACCATCCTTAAATAAAGATAATGGGTATGGTGAAAGTTCGTGATGAAAACATTGCTAAATTTCCTGTGGTGTTTTATTAGAACAAATAATTCTGTTAAATAGCTGAACAGGATTAATAACTATTTCCCTGGTTCCTATTTTAATTATATCGGATGTCGCCAATGATTTTACTACTTTAGATCTTTTACATTCGATATCAGTAAAAAGTTTATTAATCATTTCGTCCATTAATTCCTTTCCTCTTTCTTGAGCCATATCGCAATTAACTTCTGATTTGGCTACAATTCCTGTAGAAATTGACACAAAATCTGTAAACTTGGAAGGGTCATGATCATTTAACCAATCTAACATTTTACTCAAATCATTTTTGTCCCGTTCTCGTCCCCGTGCTGGAATCCTAAGGAATCCTAAGGAACTTTAAGTATATTGCTTATATTATAAACACCACAGGTAATACGACCCCCTTTATCCCTGAAAGCTCTGAAAGAGCCTTGTGCGGAAGAGGGCTACACATTTAGAGACAAGGGACACACATTCAATATTCGAGTATACTAGGATTAATTTCTTCCTCAGAAAAAATCCCAGTGCCACGACCGGGAATCGAACTCGGAACTCCTGGCTGAGAGTCAAGAGCGCTTGCCACTCATCCAAGCAGTCATATTAGTCATATTAGTTAGTATATATTACAACTTTTATTTGTAAATAAAATTGTTCTTCAAATATAAGCGAAATTTCACCTGTTAAGTTCCTAGGGTTATTCTTCCTATTGCCATCCTGCTAATAAAAAATTCATAACTTTTATAATTCTGGAGATACAAAAAAAAAGTTCAAATGAAAAATGAGTGTTTCTTTGTTATCTAAAAAAAAGTATTTTTTACATTTTTTAATAAAAGCTCTTCTTTATAAGTTATTGAGGAAAAATTGAAAATTTCAAAATGGCGGCCACTTTTTTTTAAGTTCCCGTAGAGGGAGACCGTGGGACTTTTAGTATATTATTTAGTAAGCCTTAATCTTCTCATAAAAAAAATTACAGCTTGTATAAAATTTTTTCCTTTCTCGGCAAAATTTTAACCTATTAGTCTTGAGCTATAATTTGAAACCATTATGCCATAATTTGTATGAATATAAAAGAAAATATCCAATTTTTATTAATAAACAATAATTATTTTCCTTTCTTATATATTTAGCTAAATAAATAACTGCTTTGATATTTTCTTACCGTCGGTAGAAGTCGTAGCTGAAGGTGTAGTTCTTTCATAATTTTTTAATTTTAATTGCCTTATTTATTTTAACCTTTTTTAAATTTTCTTCAGCCAGCAATAAAATTTTATCGTTTTCTATTTCACGAAAATTAAAAATACATTTTAAACTATAATACAGTAAAAATATAAACTACTACTTGTGTCTATCGACTACCAGGTGTTAGAACAGACTGTAAACACGTAAGCACAGAACAAACAAACCAGATGTTTACTTAATAGTATTCCCAATGTAACCAGTTTCATTTTTTGTCATGTGATGTATACCTTCCAGGATTCTGAGCAGAAGACATAAACAGAGCAACCTAGCGGTTGACATGGAACTTAAGACCAGCGAGTATAATGTCACAGGAGGGAGTGTTTAGTACTGAAATCTCAGAGATGGAAGTCGTCATCAGCTCCACCGGTGATATTAATTATTTTGGAATGTGGTGTATTGTATTGAAGGTTAGAGTTGTTATTGTTATACATTTAAGTGGTTTTTTGAGTATTTATTAGGTGACTCTTAATTATTGTTACGTGTCATTAGCTCCCTCCTGTGACTATACTCGCTGGTTAAGACTACTTGGTATATGCGCAGACACTCCACAAATTGGTACCTTCCAGGAGTTGATTTATTATTTAAACTATGAAACGTCATAAGTGAGACATCTGGTTTGTTTGATCTGTGACGTAAGATCGTCCAAAAGTTTCGTTGCTCTCAGTTTGTCGAAACGGGTTTCTAAATAGAAGGGGATATATATATCGGGTGACACAGGAGATATGTAACACCCCCTAGAATGTTTATTTAAAAAGATATTATTTTGAGATTTGGTAGACTTATATAATGCGTGATTTTCCTTTTTTTGGTATAAACAAAAAATTTTTTCCGCTTCCGGTTTCACCGGAAGTGACATTTACTTCGTTATTTTAAATGGCACCCTGTATATATTTTTTTCCTGTCTGATTCTACTTAAATTTCTCTTTTCAACTGTGTATAGCAAAATGGCATTCGTTTTTAAAATGGCTGCTGAAAACCATTTTATTGCACTAAGTCAAGTTGGCTATGATATGAAATGTGGCGGTAATTAATGCTTAATGTGCTGCGATATCAAAAGAACCCTAGTACACAATTTTGTGTTTCATATTTGTTTTGTTCTAATCAGTATCCGAAGAGACTTTGTAGAATTTTTATATTAAAGAAAAATCTCTAGACTAAATCCACGAAATCATAAAAACTAAGATAAAAACACTAATTTTAAATTTGACCCATGTAAAATATTTATTCATCTTTCACTTTTACCCAATATAATTCATTGTTATGTCTGATTTTGCTTGCTTTTAAATAAAATTATTTTCGAAGAATCTCAAAATATTGGCCATTATTTCCCCTGCAGCGTCGAATTCTTGTAACAGTACCTCTAAGCACATTTTCTAACTGCAATTCAGTAGTCTCATTTATTGCTAACCTAACTCTCATTTCCAAGTCTTCTCTATTTTGCAGTGGAGTTTTATAAACTATTTCCCTGAGATGGCCCCATATGAAAAAATCAAGTGGCGTAAGATCCGGAGACCTCGGAGGCCATCTAATTGATAAAAGTGAAATATGAATAAATATTTTACAAATGGATAAAATTTAAAATTAGGGTTTCTATCTTAGTTTTCATGATTTCGGGGATTTAGAGATTTTTCTTTAATATAAAAATTGCACAAAGTCTCTTTGGCTATTGATTAGAACAAAACAAATATGAAACACAAAATTATGTACCACGGTTCTTTTGATATTGCAACACACTAAGCATTAATTACCGCTACATTTCATAACATAGCCAACTTGATTTAATGCAATAAAATGGTTTTCAGTAGCCATTTTAAAAACGAATGCCATCTTGCTATACATAGTTGAAAACAAAAATTTAAGGAGAATCAGACACGAAAAAAATATATACAGGGTGCCATTTAAAATAACAAAGTAGATGTCACTTCCGGTGAAACCGGAAGTGGAAAAAATTTCTTGTTTATACTAAAAAAAGGACAATCACGCATTATATAAGTCTACCAAATTTCAAAATAATATCTTTTTAAATAAACATGCTACGCGGTGTTACATATCTCCTGTGTCACCCGGTATATTCAGGGAGCTATCTCCTTCACTTATCGTCTTCACTTAGCTGTCAACAATTTTTATGAACATATTATTTGACATATTAACAACAAAATATAAGTAGCTAACATGACCATGGTAATTTATTTTTGCCGCCTCAGGGGCTATCTCCTTCACTTATCTGTCAGCAATTTTTATGAACATAAAATGTGCACTCGAGGCGCAGTCGAGAGTCACATTTTTCGAGTAGATTGAAAGGCTGTTAATGCCCTAATGTAATTCAACATTTTATCCACAACTACGGCCAAATTAGGAGTGTGAAAGCTGTATTCTCATACGGCAGGTGAAAAAATTTGATTTTGAAAAACGAGAGATTTGACAAGTTTATTTTGACTAAGAATCTTTTGATTTTGAACAAAAAAATAGAAGGTCTTTGAATCGTTTCTATGCCATGAGCAGAGAACTTATAAGTTCTCTGTCATGAGTTTGTTTATTAGTTGACAAAAGCGAAAAAATTTGCAAAATTGACAGAAAAAATGAGTGAGAATGCTGAGAATTTCTTCATTCCTGATGAAATAATGTTAATTTGATAATACCGGTCAAAATGACAAGAAGATCGTTCTTGATATAAATGTTAATGTTAATATTAATAATAATTCTAAATAAAATTCTATAAAATCGAAGCGTGGTATAGCGACTATAGCGACTCACTCACTGGAAATCGAGAAGTTCCAAAAGCGAGAAGTTTCCATGGAGTCGCTAAGAAACAAAAAGGAAAACTCGATCCATAATGGAGAAGTTTCCATGGAGTCGCTAAGAAAAATAAAAAACATTCGATATAAAATATAATATCAATATACTAAAAAATACCAAAATCATATAAAATATGAACATGTATTAAAAACAAATATACGTATATTAACTTCGATTTTAATTTTATTTATAGCGATAACGCTATAAATTTAATTAAAATCGAAGTTAATGTACGTATATTTGTTTTTAATACATGTTCATATTTTATATGATTTTGGTATTTTTTAGTATATTGATATTATATTTTATATCGAATGTTTTTTATTTTTCTTAAAGGGCCTTTAATCCACGGAAAATAGACGTATTATACCTTCCTAATATAGTGGTCGTGGATAGAATATATAAGTTGCTGACATAACCGCAGTATTTTTTTAAAATTAATTTTTGGCAAGTTGACACCTGCCAGCAACCTACTTATCCCTTATCTACGTGTCAGCAACTTCACATTTCGATTACGTAATTCACAATTTCTTATTCTATAAATTTTTAAGCGTAACCGCGATGATTTTTGTTAAAAAAAAAACAACTTTCACCGCTTTCACCTGTGCCCCTCCCCGCTCGCGCTGTCAGCAAATTCCCAAATCAGGGTCCTCCCTCCCAGGGTCCGACGTATTGTTACGGAAACTTTTCATGACCCGAGTCATTTTGAAATTTCGCACTATTCTCCTTGCCCGGCTAATGATTATTTGAAAATATAAAAATACAAGAAATAATTAATAGTCGGGAATCTGGAGTTCCAAATCCGCTCATAAGGTGTGCACCCGAAGGTATAGTTTTGACAAAATTCGCACATTATCTGGAATGACCTTGCGGATCTAAATCTGGAGGGTGCCAGAATGGCCGCGTTTGCAAAAAGGCGTAAAAAAATGGAAATGGATTAATTTTCTGTTCCCACCTCACATACAGGCTTATTTTTTTTAATATTTCTTAATGATTTTTAAACCAATGGAAAGCTTATTCTTTCTAGATTCAGGTGCTGTTGGTTTTTGGTATCCTTTAAACTACAAAAACTGTATTCACTTAATGTTGTTTTAAGATTGTGAAATAAGAAATAAGTTATGTATCAATAACAGGCTCTGTCTTGGCGATGTTATGCTTACGAATCATTCGTTATTGATTCTGGGAATATTTCAACGACCTAATTTTTAACCATACCAATAACACCTCACACTATTTAATTTTTTAGTTCTTATAAAGCTCTCAATCTGTAAAGACATTTTACACTTGTTAAATAGAGCGTACTGCAAACACTGTGTTTTACTCGAATACCATACCTTCCTTTTGGTTATGGGCCCAGCTACCGTGTGTGATCGCAAGTGAGTGTGTAATTCGAGACAGTGTAAATAAAGCATAAATAACGATGGCGAGTGGTACATCAACTGCGTTAAAGCGCAATCTAAAACTGTTTAATGGTGAAAACTATTTAATGTGGAAATTCAGACTTCAAGAAATTATTGAGCAAGAAGGGGCTAGTAAAGTGTTAAATGAAGATCCACCGACACCAATTACTGAGGAGTGGATACAGTGGGAACGATTTGCCAGAGGGACATTAATCGAGTACCTAGATGACACAGTCGTATCACAAGTGCCACCAGGTCGTGCGACAGCTCGACAAATTTTGGAGAAATTTGATGGTCTATACGCCTGTAAAAAGGTGTCAACTCAGCTTTGTCTCCAAGATCGGTTGTTTAATTGCAAACTAAAGCCAGGTACGTCGCTGAAAAAGCACATGTTAGAAATTGATGAAATGGTGCGTGATATGGTTGCTTGCGGCGGGGAAGTGAGTGAAACAACAAAAGTGTGGTACACATTAAACTCATTGCCTCCAAGTTATGCACAAATAAAAGCTGCAATTAAAACTATGTCAGACGAAAGAATTACGCTAGCATTTGTAAAAGGAATGCTGCTGGAACATGAGGAATATCTTGTGCGTGAAAATGCTGATACAAGCATGAAAGCTCTTCATTTCCGCACCACAAATGCACATGATAATCGGAAGAAGTTTACTCAAAGATATAAGCCTGAATTTAAAAATAAGCAGGTGACATCAATACAATGAATAATTTTAAAAAAATTTTAATGAAACAATTTGAAATGGTTGATTTAAAGGAAATTAATTATTTTCTACGAATTAAAATACAAAGATCAGATTCTGAAATTTCACTTGATCAAACCACATACTTAAAATCAATATTAGAAAAATTTAGAATGAATGAATGCAACCCGGTTAGTACACCATTGCCTGTAAAATTAAATTATTTAGCATTAAATTCAGATGATAACTATGATGCACCTTGTAGAAATTTAATTGGCTGTTTAATGTACGCAATGCTGTGTACGCGACCAGATTTATGCACTGCAGTAAATCTACTTAGTAGATATCAAAATAAATGTAATAAAGAACTATGTCAATGCTTATTAAGATATGTTAAAGGAACGATTGACATGAAATTAGTATATAAGCGTAATGAAAATTACGAAAGAAAATTGACAGGGTATGTTGATGCGGACTGGGCAAGTAATGAATTGGATCGTCGAAGTACAACAGGTTGTTTATTTAAATTATTTGAAAATTGTACGGTGACATGGATCACACGACGACAAAATTCAGTTGCTGCCTCGTCCACAGAGGCTGAATACATGGCTGTATTTGAGGCTGTAAAAGAGGCCTTGTGGATTAAATCCTTGTTAGTCAGTATTAATGTCAATATGTCAGAACCGATAACACTGTATGAAGACAATCAAAGTTGTATAGCACTGGCAAATAATCCAGTTAGTCATAAACGTTCTAAACATATCGACATTAAATACCATTTTATACGAGAACAAGTAGAGAACAACGTTGTCTGGTTGAAATATGTGTCTACAGGTCATCAGAAGGCCGATTTACTGACGAAATCTTTACCATCACATCAGTTCAGGGAGCTGAGGGAGAAGATGGGATTACAAGAAAAATAGAAAACAAAATTCTATGGAAACTCTAGTATTAAGATGCTTAACAAAATGTTATTGTTTTAAATTCAAATAATCAAGTATGATAAGTATTGTTACTCATTTAAGAGTTCATGGTCTGGTTAAGTTTTTGAGGAGTTTTCCTTAACCCTTGCAACAAATGTTGGGCCATTAGTTGTTCGACTCCCCATAAAATAGTTAGTATAAGTTCATACATTTTTTGAGGGGGTGTGTTGGTTTTTGGTATCCTTTAAACTACAAAAAGTGTATTCACTTAATGTTGTTTTAAGATTGTGAAATAAGAAATAAGTTATGTATCAATAACAGGCTCTGTCTTGGCGATGTTATGCTTACGAATCATTCGTTATTGATTCTGGGAATATTTCAACGACCTAATTTTTAACCATACCAATAACACCTCACACTATTTAATTTTTTAGTTCTTATAAAGCTCTCAATCTGGAAAGACATTTTACACTTGTTAAATAGAGCGTACTGCAAACACTGTGTTTTACTCGAATACCATACCTTCCTTTTGGTGCCGCCAAATTATTCTCAAAATTGTTGTTAACAAATGCTACAGAAATTATTTAAGCAAACGTACCAAAATAATGCAGTGTAAATTTCAAGTAACAATCATACATTCCTATTTGTGATATATTTTGTTATAAATATGTACATATAAGTTAAGCAAGAGGGTTAATATAGTATAGGTTGAAGTGACTACTGGGTCCGGGAATCGTGTTTCCTGAAGTAACGAACCGAGGATGACGGCCTTCTGCATTCTGCTGGCTAAGATCTCTGCCGAGTTTCGGCATACTGGTATGATCTTTAGTTCGAAAAGCGGTGTGTGTCTCGCGCCAGTGGCCCCTAGTTGTGACCATTAGAACAGGTGGTCGTCACATATGGTGGAGGCGCCGGGGTCTCCACTATGGCCCATTATGGAGGTGCCGGAGTTCGCAACCGCCAGCTTCGGTTTTGGTCAGAATGGTTGTGAAGGGAGAATTCTGAAAAGGAAAAGGAAAATAATTTTACGAATGTGGTCAATTTTAAAATTTTTATTTTTTTTTTACTTAAAGGTAAATATTTTCCTTTCATTTTAGTCAGTATTTGGCTGGCAGGGAAAACTTCCGATTGCAATCTCGTCTTTTATTCTTCTCTTCATTTTAGTCAGTCTCTGGCTGGCGGAGAAAAGTAAGAATTATATTCTATCTCCAAGTAGAGGGGGAAGTCTTTAGAAAAGTAAAGGATATTTTTTGTCTTTTCTTTTATTTTAGTCAGTTTTGGGCTGGCGAGAACGGACAATATATTCTTATTACCTTCATCTACACTCTCCTTCATTTTTAGTCAGTCTCTGGCTGGCGGGAAAGGGTAGGTGTTGAGACTTCGAAAAAAGGGTCTAGTAATTTGTCATCTGGGGCAAAATAAACAGATTTGTTTAGGGTATCAGTAATACCGCGGGTAAAGGCAAATAAAAAGAGAAGGGAATTTCGTAGGGCCCAGTGAGCTAAAAACAACCCTCCGACTATTCCTAGTAAAGATTAGAAGATTAGAATTTATAAGGTTCTTTGTAGGGATTGCAATTTACCGGAAGCTTTAATAACCGGTAAATCGGTAAATAAAAATGGAAATAACCGGTTAACCGGTATTTACCGGTTATTTTTTAAAATGAATGATTAGGGTGGCGAAAATGGCAATTGTCTTTTTCCATGTACAAAATTATCTAAATTTAACAAAAAACATTTTTATATACGTATATTTAATATAATGAACAGACAAAAGGTTGTTTATCAAAAGAAAAAAATATAATGAAATAAATTTAAATAAATAATTATTCTGTAAATAACAAAAATATCAACTTAAATAACAAAAATTACAAACATAAACTCAGATAGAGCATTTACTGAATATCTAATTGTAATGAAGTATACGCCATACATCTCGTAATAGACTATACGTTCATTACGGTCAACATTTCGCGTAACGGACTATACATCCTTTCTTGTTTAATCTCCTGTCATTTAATAATGTAACTGCGCGTGATTGAAATACCGAGTATGGGGATAATTTCACTACACTACACTTTTGGCGCCAAAATGTAATGGTGTTTCTCCATTAAGGGTAGCAGGTTTGGAGATTTTTCCAGGGTTCATCATTTATACCGGAAATTAGAAACCAAATCCAAATAAAATCATTTATTAACAAATAACGTAGTTTCCAAAATATGTACAAACATCAGGTCGTCGTATCTTTTACGACTTTATTATACAATCAAATACAAATAAGAAAGAGAGAAACGGAGTGAGTGTAATGTGTATCTCTGTTATAACGTCGTATATGCAGGTTCGAATCGACGTGGTCAACGAGACAGACACAAACGGGAGTAATCCTCTATTTATAATAGCGGGTATCTGGTAAGCGTCCGCGACGTCGTATGAGAAGTTAAATTTATTTCGTTCCCCTAGCTCAGCTCGCTAAAGTGTGAAAGTCAATTAAACTCTGATTTTTGAATGATTCCGGCTGGCTTTTATCGTTGATTGAAGAGTCTATAAGATAGTGTTGGGCGAATTCGAATTAAAATACTCGGTTAATCCGAGTATCAAAATACTCGGTTGATTCCGAGTATGAAAATTTCATCCGAATAAAATATACTCGGATTAATTTTAAGTACAAAACAAAAAAGAACTGTCAATCGTGCACTTGGATAATAAAATGTTTTTTTAAATTTCTCCCCCCCGCTCATCGATTCTGAGATCTGGAAAGAAAAATTACTAACCTCAGTGCCACTTGCATTCGCTTTAACCACGATCGCAATTACTGTTGACAGAGTGATTGAACAATCGCGATATCACCTCACTAATACTTATATAGTGAAAATTTAATTCGACATCGGATGATTAATCCGAGTATTCTTGTCATCCGATTCCGTGTAATCCGAGTACCGAAATCATCCGAATATCTGCATCACTACTATAAGATACGCAACTATACGGCCAAAACCGTTCCTCGCTCATCACGCTTCCCCCACACGTCCCTATTCACATATTGTTCGTTGACTTGTGGTGCCACCGCGCGGTGTTATTTTGCGCGAACCGCGAATAGAAATACTGGACGTTGATATCCAGCGAACGAGGGTACATAATATATTAATTAAGTTATAATTCTCCAGGCAGGTTGTAGACCGGCGCAATCAGTGCCGGCGTCAGGGCATTTGGCACCTGTAGCAAACAGTTGCTTGCCGCCCTGATAAAAAACATTTACAAGTTACTACTGTTAGGACAAATTTATTAATAAAAACTTACAAACAAAAATCTCAGATAAATAATTCTTTCACTAGTTTCACTTAAAATTCAAAAACAAGAGAAACCTTTAACTATCAATTATTGTCGCATTTCATCTTTTAAGTCGCCACGTTGTGCGCTGTAACAATCGTGTTTTGTTCGAAATTGCAATTGTTCCTTGTCCTCGAGACCCATTTGGGGTTCAAAAAATGTTTTTTTGAGATTTTTGTTCAATTTTGAATTTCTGAAATTTATAAAAATGTGATAAATTAAAAATATTTTATTTTGCTATTCGGTTCAGCTTCATGGAATAGTATTTATGAGTACGTTTTAGACCTCCCAATTTTTTAAAATAATTAGAAAAAAGAGTATGCAAATGTCGAGGATGGTGTTTTTGATCTTTCAGCGCTTGCGTAGCGAGAACGGTAATAAATACGAAAATGCACCGCACTTTTTTTTGTACAACATGGAATTTTCTACAAACAAGTCCGCGAGGGCATATTCTTATCTACTATAGTTTTCGAGCTACAGGTGCTCACGTGTAAGCATAAAAATGACTGTTTTTTACGCTACTCTGCAAGTGGCACTGGCGACTTAATTAACAAACAAAAAAATTAAGAAAACGGCGATGTTAATAGTCAAATTTAAATTACACAAAACATAATGAGTAACTTCTGTTTAAAACTGTTTTTTATTCGATGCATAATATTAATAATGGAGTTACAAGTATTAAAAAAATGTTGAAATAAAATAAAAAAATAGTTAAATATTCTTTGTGTTATTGAAATGTATGTACAATTGTACAGAAAAAAACACTAATTAATAAAAATATGCGGCAAGTTCCAGTTATATAGAAATCGATGAAAATGAAAAATTACACTTTTCGGCCGTAATATGAATTGTTTATATGTGATAAATAAAAACAAAATGATATGTCAATAATAGATACATTTTTTTAATAAAGAAAATTACTTCCTACAAGGTGGAAAAGTTCAAATGTACGATTTTTTTAATGTTTTTTGCATTAAAAAACGCATATTTAAGAAAAATGAAGGACGCCATCGTGCAGAGCGATCAGAAATTCATAAATAAAAAAATCGACCACAAATTCTCATTGGACAAATAATATTTAACTACTTTAACGGGCTGCTTGGAGAACAGCGCGAAAAACAGTTACTTTGAGGTTTGCGCGCGGGCGCCTTTGGCATGTGAGCCATAATAGATAAAAATATGCTCTCAGGGACTTTTTTGTACAAAATTCGATGCTTTATAAAAAGTGCATTGTGTACCATTTGTGCGATACTTTATCGCCTCGAAAACTATGCTCTCGAAAAAGTAATACCTTGTAATAAAAAAAAAATTAACCAGTCTTTCCGCAGATATTCAAATTAAGTTAATTACTTCCACATCCAGTGGAAGTATAGTAACGACAAAAAAATTTAAAAAAAATTTTATTGTTCAAATAGGCTTAGAATGTCGTGAAACGTCGAGATTTTAAGTTTGAGCGAAAAAAAATTCTGTCTGTCGGTCTGTAACTTTTTTTTGTGCGCACGTTTACTCTGGAACCGTTTGAGATATTGACTTGAAATTTGGTACACGTATGTACTTTAACGAGATCTGGAACTAGATTATATTTTGATCTAGTTCTGTCGAAGGGTTGGGGGTAAATTGGGGTAAATTTGGGGTAAATAGGTCAATCAAGCAGGTAAGAGTCCATAAAATTGGTATTTAGTATATACAAGAGAAGCTAAGGTCTCAAAAAAATGTTTGGCATTAGCCACCCCCCATTACCACCCTAACCCCCTTATTAAAGGGGATGAAAAAAAAATTGTGATTTAGTGTTTGTACAGGAACCAGAAACCTCAAAATATTTTTTTACTTCATCCACCCCCCACTATCACCCCCCTATCACCACCCCCCACCCCACTACCGATGTGGGGTATCGTTTTATGGGTTTTTGGGGTAGAGAATTTCAAATATTATATTATTAAAGTTCCATAAACAATTATTTTCACATATAAAGTTTTTTCGTTGTGAGTGACTTGGATAGAGAATCTGGATGTGGAAGTAGTGATTCCTTGGGCAGCGGTTTTTTCTTTGTTATGTATTATTTAATATTATATCAAAATGGTTTATTTTACTGGGAAAAAAAATGTTTTATGTTGCCAGCAGCTCATTGGGTTTTTATATTTAATTGTTATGAAAATAAACAGACAGGCAGGCAGGCAGAATTTTTTTTTTCGCTCAAACTTAAAATCTCGATGTTTCGTGATATTCTAAGCCTATTTGAACAATAAAAATTTTAAAAAAATTTTTTGTTACTATACTTCCACTGGATGTGAAAAATTATACTATGTTTGGTTTCTCAAATATTTGCGATAAATCGAAAATAAACGCATACTCCCCTCTCATTCTCCAAAATCCCATCATTAACAATAAAAATGTCGCGTCGGCCCCTTGTCAACAATGTATCGACTAGACTGATAATAAGGTGGCAAAGAAATATAAAGATAAATCACGTCTACAGAGAATTATCGTATACCATATTACGCCTTTCTTTCTCGATGTATTACATATTAAACACATTGTCCGAATATTAAATTTATTGCATCTTACCGAAGACGAAGATACATTTTCAATTTCACTGAATTGGGAAAGATTTTTAAGATTTTACAAACTAATATAGGTTTGTTTGCAGGCTATATGAAATTTCACTTTGACTTTTTCACTTAAAATATTTTCCTCTTGTTGCAAAATCTTTTCGACACAAATGTCTCGCCTTTGTTACCGTGGCATATATAATTGTTTTTACTCCTTGCAATCTAGGATTTTGTCTCACTAATTTGTCATTATCTTTCAAAGTTTGTCCACAGAATAAACATTCCATTGTTAAGCACTAAATAATATGTAATAACTCAATAAAAATAACTAATACTCATTTGCATTCACATTATATAAAGAAAAGTTTGTTTCTAACTGGCATAATATAATATAAGATTACTTGTATTAAATAGTCCACACTTGCCGGACATCTAGGCCTCTAGGATCGAAAAACTCAGCTTTAAATAACAAAATTTCGAAAACTATAAGTCGTAGAGACCTGATTTTTGTTTTAAAAACTTCCTTGAGGTGTAGACTTTATTTCATACGCAGATGGTATGTCAAAATTCCTTAAAATAAAAAAGTTTTTCGCTTACTGAAAAAAGCGCTGCAAGTGAAGTAAATGTTCAAGTTTTACCTCGTTTTACAGAAAAATTAGATTTTCCATAAAAACAAAATTTAAGCAGTGACCTTCGCCCACATTTCCTCCATCAATTAAAAAAAAATACGTATAATTATCTCAATTGGTTCCGGAGATATCACGAGGGATGTGTGAAAATGTAAGAAAAATTAATTTTGACAGATTTATAACATTTTTCGTCATAAAAATAGTTTGACCTCCCAAAAAATATTCTAATTGGACATTACAGATGGCCAAGGACCTAATCTATCATGCTGTGAAGGTCCCATGTGGTTGTACCTTCAAAAATTTTTTTTCAAGAAGGGAGCTACTTTTTCCTCGTTTTACGATGCACTAATACAACAAATGACACGAACCATGCGAGTGCTATCAGCCGACTGAGGGACTGAGATTGACGAGATTGCTAGACCCTTAGTCGGTGGCGCCTAACTATACCACAGACCCTGCCCGCGCTATGATATTAAGTACACGGCTGCATCTCTATAAGGACTCTTCACTCAACGCTTTTATACAACAGTTCTGGCTCCCACTTAGTGAAATTATCCCCATACTCGGTATTTCAATCACGCGCAGTTACATTATTAAATGACAGGAGATTAAACAAGAAAGGATGTATAGTTCGTTACGCGAAATGTTGACCGTAATGAACGTATAGTCTATTACGAGATGTATGGCGTATACTTCATTACATAATCTAAAAAATACAATATTTTATAAAAATAGCCTGTTAAAAGGGTTAGTTTTGCTTCCACACCCAGTGGAAGTATAGTAACGACAAAAAAATTTTTAAAAATTTTTATTGTTCAAATAGGTTTAGAATGTCATGAAACGTCGAGATTTTAAATTTGAGCGAAAAAAAATGTTCTGTCTGTCTGTCGGCCTGTCTGTCTGTAACTTTTTTGTGCGCACGTTTACTCTGGAACCGTTTGAGATCTTGAAATTTGGTACACATATATACTTCAACGAGATCTAGAACTAGATTATATTTCGCAGTCTCGTCTCATATTACAAAACACCCTGTAGTAGCAGTTTGCTGCACAATTCGGTACGACGTTAAAAGAACTGAAAAGAAATGACTCATCCCTACCTACGTCTCGATCTAACATCTCTAGCCTCACTGTAGTTTGTCGTACGAAACGGTATAGACGTGAAATTTCGGATTGTGTGTGAGTGTACATTTATTTGGATTGTGAAAAGATGGGAAAACATAGCTGAAAGAGATGAAACAAGAGAAAAGTGAACAAAATTTTAAAGAAACTGCGTAAGGAGTTGGAGGATGATTTCAGTACTTCAAGTAAGTTTTGAAATAAACTTTTAGGTTAATATGTATGGAGCAGAACTAATGGAAACTTAACACTGGTGGAAACGTTATCAGATAGCTTTACTGGCATTGCAAAAATAAACAAAAAGAATTTTTGTTTACGAAAAATGCTGTTCTTGCCACTTATTGTGTGCAATGATACAGCGGCCACTTATTGTGTGCGAAATACTACCACTCATTGGATGCAAATATACTGCCACTCATTGTGTGCCAAATACTGCCTCTCATTGGATGCAAATATACAGAATTTTTGTTTACGAAAAATGCTGTTCTTGCCACTTATTGTGTGCAATGGTACAGCGGCCACTTATTGTGTGCGAAATACTACCACTCATTGGATGCAAATATACTGCCACTCATTGTGTGCAAATACTGCCTCTCATTGGATGCAGATATACAGAATTTTTGTTTACAAAAAATGCTGTTCTTGCCACTTATTGTGTACAATGATATCTGCCACTTATTGTGTGCGAAATACTACCACTCATTGGATGCAAATATAGTGCCACTCATTGTGTGCGAAGTACTGTCATTCACTGTATGCAAATATATGGCCACTCATTGTGTGCAAATATACTGCCACTCATTAAGTGGAAAATACTTATGGAGCTCAAATAACTACCCACCTACTGGCCCCATTTATTATTTTAAGAAAAATATTATTTATTTACATTTGTATAAATATTGTGTATGTAAAATATTCTATATTCAGTGGCGTAACTACATGGGGTGCAAGGAGTGCGGAGCACACGGACTCAAAGCTTAGAGCGTCTCACAAGGCCTCTGGGAGCTATACATTGAAAAAAAAAAGTTTTTTTTTTATTTTATGTTAAATAAACTGAATTAATTTATTTTAACGAGACTTATTTGTTTTATAAAGTTTAGGGGGTGCAACCAGATAATCTTGCATACAGGCCTCATCGACTCTAGTTACGCTACTGTCTATGGAGAATAATACCTTGTAAGGTTGGGTATAGTCTCATATATTTTTTAGCGTGTCGTTTTATTAACAGGTTCATCTGTAAGTAGTCATCTGCACTGAACACCGCGTTCGTCATATCGACGCACAGGTAAAATAAGTAGTCTACTTGAGATTACATGTAGATACCAATTTGGTCCGAATTAGAAAAAAAAAAAAAGATTGGCAAAGCAGAAAATCAACTTAAGTCCCCTGCCAATTAAAGTGTTGAAAAGTGGAATAAATACAAATATTAGGATGGAGCTTATTGACAAATACCCGATTACCGAGAATTGTTTGACGATACGTGCCCTAAAATTTAATCAAGAACTTTCCGTTTGTATTTAATACTACAATACGGCAATATAATTTTTTCATTCACATCCAACAGCAAATTGGAGCTGGCATGAGTGCAATGGTGACGCCAATTGAATATTGCAGTCATTCAATTTATTATAAACATGTTATTATAAATAATGGTTCAGTTCAATTTATTATAAACATTGCGACTTAAACTAAAATATATATTTCCATAAAAAAGCATTGAATGGTGTTAAATGGTAATATACAAAACTGCTAAAAACACAGATAAGGTTTTTGCTAGATTGCTTTATCGCTAACTCTCCTTTCTTGCCTTAAACTAAAATAAATATACGAAATGATTAAAGATCCTGACAAAACAAAATATGTTGTACTTGACATCAAGTTTTATGAAATATATACAGGGCATTAAATAGGAAGGGTGATCACCTAAATGAAAATGAAAATGAAAATGAAAAAGAAAAATGTGTAGGAGACTTTATTTACACATCACCTCTATTATATGTTTCATATAAATACATACAAGAGGTACAAGTGGTCGCATGATTTTCTTAAACTTTCAAAAGCAGGCACATGATTTGCCATACATGTGACCTAATTGGTGCATAAATTAACAAAAATATGGGTTTTCTCCCTCCTGGATTATGAAGAGGAAAGGGAAAGTCAAAGCCACTCAGATGGAAATTAAGAAAATCATTCTTCGATAGTCTCTACTGACGCGGTGCTGCCACTGAGCGCGGAGACAATCGAGGTTGTATCAAATGTCCAGTGTATGTGGGCCAAAAGTATATGAAGAAGTATTTGTCAGATGGACAAATTATCTTGAAAATGGTCTAAATAAAGAGGTTCGGAAGGACATCATTCATAAATGTCCTTTACGAGAAAATATCCCACGACTTAACTCGCCAAAATTAAGTGGTAAAGTTCAAATTTGTTTAAGCGAAAATACACTAAAATAAGACAAGTTTCTTGCCAAATTGCAAGAACAGCTAGCGGCGGGTATATAAGCCTAAGTGTCACCAATGGAGAAAGTTATACAAGGAGAAAATCTCAACCTAATAACAGATATCCTTGTAAAACTGGCAGATGCAAGCCAAATATTGACATTTCTTCACCACGCGATGTCCAACTATAGAAGATACCAGATAATCCCCTGTTGAACAAGGAAAACAAAAAAGCTTTGAACGTAGGAGGGGAAAAAGTGGAAGCCACGACAGAGATGTTACCAACGTCAACAGAGGAGGTAAATGAAAAATATGCCGGTCGACTGGCTATTTTTTAAATAATTGGAAAGGGGCGACAACAATCCCCACATTTGGGGAAAACGTATACAAGGGTGTGTCATACCCTTCAGGTCACACCCTGTATAAATAAGTAAACCAAATATAATAATATCTGAAATTAAATTATATAATCAGTCGACCTCTAAATTAATAAACATATATGCAATTCTTTATGTAAAAATTCTAAAAATGAATTTGTCACCATACTTTTTAAGGAAAAAAAGACAAATGGGGAATACAGAAGATTATAGAACTGGCAAAGTTTTAATTTCTTATAACTGTTTCTTAGCCCCTGTGAACTTAAAGGAGGCTTCTTTTTAATACCAATTAAAAAAGATCACAGGAAATTTTTGAGATTCGAATTTAACAAAATCTTTTTGAATTTAACTCGTTACCTTTTGGATTAAACTTATTAGTTCAACGAAAAACTGTCAAAATAACATAAAATACACCACGGATATTCTAACTTATCCAGAGTTTATGATAAATAAAGAGAAAAGTCAATTAATCCCTTCCAGAGAAATAAAATATTTAGGATTTTTATTTAATTCACAAAATTTGACAATAAAGTCTGACTAGACAAAAGCGGAAAATAACCCGTTAACTTGAACATTTTTAGTAAAATATGTAAATGCAAAAATGAATTTTTCAAAACTTATGGGACAGCTCGTAGCCATACGCCCGGCTGTCAAGTTTGGAGGATTTTACTTAAAAGGTTTTGAAATAGCCAAGTATATGTCACTTAAAACTAATCAAAACAATTATGACCACAAAATGAACATTCCAACGAGCCTAAAAATTGACTTTGTCTGGTGGTTACAGGAGCAGCAAACCAAACCATCAAGCAAACCATCTAAAACGGGGTGGGGAGGACACTGTAATAGCGTGGCTTCCCACGGGTTCTGGAGTCAGGTAGAAAAAGTAAATCACATCAACTGCACTAAGCTGCATTTTATGCACTAAAATCTTTTGCAAAAAATGAGAACAGGTGCTCAATTCTCTTAAGAATAGACCTCATAACTGCCTCCGTATTTATAAGCAAAATGGGTAGCATCTAATTTCATAAATTAAACAATATAACCCGAATAATATAGTAGTGGTGTGAGGAACGTGAAATATTTATTTTTGTCTTGCAAAACACGGAGGCTGATTATAAATCTCGAAGGCATTCTGTAAACACCGAACATGAAAAAAAAAAAAAGAAAAAATTTGGAGCCCGAGATATTAACCTATTTGTTACAAATTTAAATAAAAAGTGTAAAAAATACATTTCAGGGGGCCCGACCCATTTTGTTTGGTACCTAAAATTTTATAAAAATAATTAAAACAAAGCAACTTGTTGTTCCACAATGGGTCAGCCAACCATGGTACCTCAAATATTTAGAAATATTAAAATTGCGTAAATTAAAAAAAAATCATAACTCCTCCACACTTTAACTTGCAAGTGTTAAAAATCTGTCAAGTCAGGGACATTATATGGCTAAAATTCATGTTTAACTTAATTGTATTATTTGGGTTTAAATTACTTTTCTTTCTGTATATTACAGAAAATATTGTTTTTTGTCTTACATCTGTCATGTTACAGAGAGAATATTATTATAGAAATTAATTAACTATAATATGTATGGAAAATTAGCTTGTTCTTACAAAAATACTCTTTAAACATCTACAGGGTGTTTTGTAATATGAGACGAGACTGCGAAATATAATTAAATGATCAATCGACTTACCTGTAAGGAAGGTTGATCATAATTATATGAGCAGTCTCGTCGAAATATTACAAATCCCTCCCTTTGTTTTCTTTTTATTTATAATCAGTACAATCCCGCCCTATAGGCGATCAAACCTGAGTTCATACTTTCAACGAGTGAGGCTAGAGATGTTAGATCGAGACGTAGGTAGGGATGAGTCATTTCTTTTCAGTTCTTTCAACGTCGTACCGAATTGTGCAGCAAACTGCTACTACAGGGTGTTTTGTAATATTTCGACGAGACTGCTCATATAATTATGATTACAGGTAAGTCGATTGATCATTTAATTATATTTTCATCTTGTTCCGTCCCGGGGGTAAATTTGGGGTAAATAGGTAAATCAAGCAGGTAAGAGTCCATAAAATTGGTATTTAGTATATACAAGAGAAGCTAAGGTCTCAAAAAAAATGGCATTAACCACCCCCATCCCATTATTAAAGGGGATGAAAAAAAAAAATGTGATTTAGTGGGTGTACAAGAACCAGAAACTTCAAAATATTTTTTTACTTCAGCCACCCCCACTACCACCACCTATCACTACCCCCACCCTGCTACCGATGTGGGGTATCGTTTTATGGGTTTTTGGGGTAGAGGATTTCAAATATTATATTATTAAAGTTCCATAAACAATTATTTCCACATACAAAATTTTTTCGTTGTGAGTGACTTGGATAGAAAATCTGGATGTGGAAGTAGTGGTTCCTTGGGCAGCGGTTTTTCTATATCTGTTAGTCGTTTGATATTTGTGCATAGAATACCACCTTCCTTAATCGATATTGGTGGGTCGATGAGTTAATAAGAATTGGTATTAACATACTTCTAAATGTATTCCACGCATACTTGCGGCAGTGAAATATTCAATTTCCTGTCGCAAGATATTGATTTCTTAAAGCTTGGTGTTTGAATTTTACTTTTTATAATATTATTTATTTATTGTTAAAAGTGCTCAGTGTTGGGACAGTCACTCTGTATTTAGCGAATACTAGTCACTGACATAAATAGAAATGTTGAATATGTGACATATCGTAAGTTCAGAATTTACCGAAATAACCGGTAAAAAATTAAAATAACCGGTAATTATCGTCATGTGTTTTTTGTCCTGATAACCGGTTAACCGATTAACCGGTTAACCGGTATTGCAATCCCTAGTTCTTTGAAGAGAGAGTTAGTTTTTTTATTTTTTGTATATAATCATTTCTCAATATAATATCAATTATGTTAATATCTCCCCGATTTTTCTGTATTTGGTTTTCTTTTTTAGAAAGTAAAAGATAACATGGAATCACTATTAATTTATGTTTCAGAAAGAGTCCCTCTATCTTCGGAAGTAAGAGTTTCTGACAAAGATTGGCTAATTACACCTAATTTTGTTTAAAATGTTTTTAAATTGACCTGCCCATAATTTTTCTTATTGCTCAATAATTAATATTAAATATCTTCATGAACAAGTAAAAAAGTTCATTAGTTTTAAAGCAAATCAATTTTGAAAATGTGAACAAAAAATTTAATAATTTAAAGAAAAAGCAACAGAGAAATTAAACATTTAAATATACAGCCATACCTATATTATTTATAAATATATTTCTTATTTTGATGCGTCAGTATTTTTTTTTAGTGCAAGTAAGTTTAATATTGATTGACACTGACTGATCACTTTGTGTTGATAAATATAAAAGTGTATACAAATATGTCTTTTAAGGTTTAAATAAATAATAGGTAGCTAGTTATCATTATGGGCTAGATATATACATTAAGAAATAAGTGACGGTAGTTGATTGTGTGGGATACTTTGATATTAAGTCAATTTTCAGGAGTAATTATTCGATAATTTTATTTTTTATTGAGGAAAGTATTGTATTACTCACTAAGCAAGTTCTGAATCTGTCTGTCCTCAGAGTCTACTAGGTAGTTTATACTAATGGTCTGGATGGTTGCAAACATCCACTACTTTTGCGAATTGCCCGGTGGACAATGCAGCAGTATAGATAATAAATTAATACGACTTCTGAAAAACAAATAAAAGTAATTAAAATCTTGTAAGTGAATTGCATCTAGGAGGGAAAAAGAATAATAGTATTTTGAAGGAAAATGAGAGAGAATAAATATAGCTGTCCCAAGAATTTCTTTGTTAGGGGAAACAAAATGCGCGACTAGACGTGACAGGAGCCTCTGGCGCCCTGCAGCTGACATCAAGGACCTCTATACCCATAACACGACTACGATAGACGAATACACCATCCTGGCAAGCCGTTATGAATCCCTCGGTCTCAGACTCCAGCCCGGCTGATCTTAAGAAGGCAAAGGTCAGTTTTTCGGATAAGCCAAGGTTTTCTATACTTTTATAGAAAATTCCATGCATTGGCTTATCCGTGTGAAGCTGCAGAAAGATGTTGTGTTTTGCAGCTTTAATTTGGGCTTTTCCCCGAGTAGGTTCCAACTCGGTGACAGATCAGCGATTTCCCGCTCGACGTTGAAGGAGAGACCAAGTCCATCGGCTGCTCTCTGTGCTGCCTTAAACAAAAACCATCCTATTCTGGAGACTCTCCAAGCTCAAGAGTCCACGGCCTCCCCGATGCCGCGTGAGGTATAGCCGTGGAATGGACAATTTAGGATGCAAACTTCTATTGAAATGCTTCTTTTTGCGGGTCCCTACGTCGAGGTGACGCAACTCCTCTCGACTCTGTTTCACTACTCCAAAAGAGTAGAGAAGGATCAGAAGGGAAAGTATGTTGGTAGCAGACACCTTGTTCTTCCCCAACAGTTTTGATGACCGGATCAGTCGGAGTCGGTAGTGATACTTGCCGCGGAGAGCGTTTTTCACTACACTCACTTCTTGGGTGGAACTTTGCTCGACACCCAAGTAAGTATATTACTATCTGGCAGTTAGATGATGTAAGATGTTTTCATCTACGAGCTGCACGTCCTCTCCACAGTCCCCGCATCGTTCTCTCTCGAGATGGAGCAGTGCACATTTGTCTAACTCGAACTCCATGCCGACAGCTTGCTTGTACTCCTGTACCACCCTGAGGGACTGGTGTAGGTCCCTCTCTCCGGAGGCATAACATTTAAGGTCATCCATATAAAACAGATGGGTGACCTTATGCATCCTGTCGCCGGGGGTACCGCAGTTGTAGCCACGGGTTTTCCGGAGCGAAACGGATAATGGCAGTAGTGAGATGCAAAACAGAAGGAGGCTGAAGGAGTCTTCCTGAACGATACCGGCTCCATCTGAACTCTATCATTTCCCGATGTTATGCTGAAAAGCAAGTCCTCCAGAGTGGCATCAGTTCTTCAATACATCTCACTACGGGACCGGACACCGCAAGACATTAAAGCAAGTGTAAAATAAGCTCATGAGATGTCATGTCAAGTGCCTTGCGGTAGTCAATCTGGACCATGGAGAGGTTACGCTTATACTGCACGGAGTCCTGCGGGGCACACCCGTCAATCAGCAGGTTTTCCTTGCAGCCAGCCGCTTCAACCGCATGGAGCACTCGCATGTACAAAATGAGTGTAAACACCTTGTAGTATGCGTTTAAGCAGGTGATCGGCCGGTAGTTCTTTGTGTCATACAAATCCCAATTATTCGGGATTATTATTACTATTGATATTATTATTATAGACTTATAGCGGCACACTATCTCAGCTGGAAACTATTCTCCGAATACACGCGTGTTATTGAAATTCGGCTCTGTGAGAGCCCTTTCCAGGTTTTTGGGTCCTTCAGGCGATGCCGACGCGACGTTGGCTTCCTAAAAAACGTCATCACCTTCAACCATCTATATCTTAGTCAATTTTTATCGCACAGCTCAGAAAAAAAATAAATTGAAGATATTTGACGGACTCAATGCGGAGAGGGATTTTTTTAAATAATATTTTCCAAGATATTTCACACCTTTATATCTCTAGATATGCCCTTTGGAGTAGGGATTTATCGATTTCTTAATGTTAAGGATGAAACATATAAACAATCAAAGGACAATGTTAAAAATAGCTCATTTTTGGCTTCCATATCGCAGAATGCATAAGACCCAGAGAAAATGACTGGAAGAGGCTCAAAACTAATAAAAATACATCTTCATGGTGTCAAAAGGCTGAGGAAAATTCTATTTCACCTCTAAAAACATAAAAACAACCCCTAAAATTGCTCTGAATAATAACTTATTCTGAATGTGAAAATTATATTTATTTTATGATAACTATTAGGTATCGATTCAATAGAGATAACAAAAGGATAAAAACTACCCCTATTCACACCCTATTCAGGGGTGGAACGACATACACAGTACCTAATATTAAAAAAATAGATACCAAGGTGATTAAAAATGTACAAAATGATTCTTTAATACTAGTTGAGCCAGACTTTCAACTGATCCTGACCTCAGCAACCTCTATAAAGGTATGAAATAATATTCACAGCAAGTATTATTAGAAAAAAGCGCTTTAGTTAGCGGCCCTGGAAACCACCAAACTACCCTATTCGGAGGTGCAATACTATTCACAGTCTCGAATACTAAAAAAAATGCCACGGTACTTAGTAATGCACCAAATTATTTTCTACTAGTAAAAGAGACAGACATCCACTTTGTCTTGACTTCAGTATCCTTATTAGTCAACACGTTTTTTTAATAAAGAATGAATAGCGAATTATTTATCAACCTTGAAAGCAACCAAATTACCCCATTCAGGTATCTAGTACAGAATATACAGAGCAAATTAAAATAAAATGAAAGGTTTCTATTGGTTCGTTTGTCTGCATTTAATATTTAATAGATAGATATTAAAGATGGCTAATCACTGTAAGGGGTTGAAAATGATATTTATTCTCTGTTATATTATTCCCTGTAAAGGTACTTCTGAGTAAGCTATAGAACTTCATTTGTTGAAGAAAAAGGCACAGTAAATATGCAAGTGGATACTTGCAAAGAAGGATCATTTGGCCACTTGTTGTGTTTTCCAGAATATACCACCAGGAGGCGATCCTTTTTAGATTCCGAGTTTTTTTAATCCTTGGTATCTATTTTACTTCCACGTCCAGTGGAAGTATAGTAACGACAAAAAAATTTTTAAAAATTTTTACTGTCCAAATAGGCTTAAAATGTCATGAAACGTCGAGATTTTAAGTTTGAGCGAAAAAAATTTTCTGTCTGTCTGTCGGTCTGTCTGTCGGTCTGTCTGTAACTTTTTTTTGTGCGCACGTTTACTCTGGAACCGTTTAAGATATTGACTTGAAATTTGATACACATATGTACTTTAACGAGATCTAGAACTAGATTATATTTTCATCTTGTTCCGTCGAAGGGTTGGAGGGTAAATTGGGGTAAATTTGGGGTAAATGGGTAAATCAAGCAGGTAAGAGTCCATGAAATTGGTATTTAGTATATACAAGAGAAGCTAAGGTCTCAAAAAAATTTTTGGCATTAGCCACCCCCATTACCACCCCCACCTCCTTATTAAAGGGGATGAAAAAAAAATGTGATTTAGTTTATGTACAGGAACCAGAAACCTCAAAATATTTTTTACTTCATCCACCCCCCACTACCACCCCCCTATCACCACCCCCCACCCCACTACCGATGTGGGGTATCGTTTTATGGGTTTTCGGGGTAGAGGATTTCAAATATTATATTATTAAAGTTCCATAAACAATTATTTTCACATACAAAGTTCGTTGTGAGTGACTTGGATAGAGAATCTGGATGTGGAAGTAGTGATTCCTTGGGCAGCGGTTTTTTTAATATTAGGTGTTGTGTATGCGTATCACCCCCTGAATAGGGTGTAAATAGAGGTAGTTTTTTCCCAGCCTTTTGATACCATAAAAACGTATTTTTATTAATTTTGAGCCTTTTCCAACTATTTTCTCTGGGTCTTATGCATTCCGCGATGGGGGGCAAAAAATAAAAAATCAGCTATTTCTAACATTGTCCTTTTCACGAGTCTTCTTTTTAAAGTATATTTTTCCGTACTAATGGTGCAAAGAGAATTTTAATTGTACATATTATAGTAAATGTGAACTTGATCATTCAGTGTTATTGATTTCAATAAATGTATTTCATTGATTAGTTCATTTATTTTATTTTATATATTAGTCTGTTGCTGTGGTCTTTTGATGTGGAACTTTTGTTCTGGGATACATTTTTATTTCACCTTTCAGTAAGTACAGAAATAGTAATATAATTAATACAATATTGAATACAATTAATGTAAGGCAAGATTAGGATAATCAAATTAATAACATATACTTCTGGAAAAATGTTCTAAACTAATATTTTCCAACAAACAGAATTAATTTTAACAGCGCTGCTAAGAAAAAAAAAATTTTATATGTTTGAAATATGAAGATATTTTCGAAATCTATAAAATTTTCTGATTTTGAGTTCTCGAAAAAATCCTATAGTTAAAAAATATACTCGGTTATTCAATATAACAATAATTCAATACTTTGAAAATTAAATTCTTTGATATTTTCCTGTAAATGCAATTGTAAGCCTTTGAAATATGAGTCTCAGAAGTTCACCAATTCCTTTGATTGGATTGTGTTAATAACTGTTACAAATTTAAAAAATTTTGGTTTTTGTGAAAACTATTTCTTTTCGGGTATTAATACACAAGAGATCGATTTTGTACCAAGTAAATTTTTTTGGACAAAAACCTGTTTCCCCATGAAAATTATTCGAGAATTAAGGGCATGACACGAAGTGGAGCGATTTTTCCTGTCCCTTAATTTGAATAAAATTTTCATGGAAAACAGGTTTGAGTCATTCACAAAAAATTTATACCCGAGTAGAAAATCAACCTCGTGTGTATTACAGACGATTAATATACGATTAAAAAATACTATCTAAAATAATGATTAGAACAAAGTGTTTAGTATTTAGTTATAACAATTTATAATGAAAAATAGAAACTTTTCGCCGCACGCTTAAAAAACTAAGTCTGTCATAGTAAAAAACATTTTTTCGCTGACAGACCAATTTCCATGCATAAAAGAGATAGCAAACTTAATTTCAGTAAAAAAATGAAGATGGTGTTTTGACGCGGCCGTCGTAGAAACTTATTTAAACAAAAAAACGTTGGCACGCCTCTTACAAATTAAATCTGACATAGTAAAAAACATATTTTCGATGACAGACCGATTTTTATGGATAGAAGAGATTTTAAACTTCATTTAAAAACAGAAATAGAGGTGTTATGAGGTACTAGCAGTTCAGCCTGAACTCTATCTCATGCATGGATGCTGCGCATATTCAAAATCAAGTCTAACAAGGTAATTAACAAAAGTTTCCAGACAGACAGGTTCTAATATATAGGGCAAATCTCAATCTTCAATTTTAAACAAAAACCAAGGAGGTGTTATGAAGTGTACTTTCCATGAAAAAAATACGTTATGACAAGAGGTCTGCCAGGCGTTAATTAAGAAAAATGATACATTATTTACCATAAATTGAGTGAAAGTAAATTCATTTTTTTTTAGCTACCTTCAGAAGTTAATTTAAAATAGCAATTAACACATTTTTAAAAGTCTACCTGGCGTAACATTTTTATTACATGTTTTCCAACCATTTTCACCTTTTAAATTTGAGGTGTTCGATGGGGTACTTTTTTGTGCCATGGGAGTTTAGACTAAAATGGTTTCATTTTGGACGTCTATGGACCTTACTTTGCCGACACGCACAACAATGATGCAATCATTCTAATGCATGACATGAGAAACGAAAATGGGGCGCAGATATAACATTGGATTCGAAATGGAGATATCTTTAATAACGGACAGCGTTACCGTGATGCTTTTGCCTTTCTGCAAGATTGGGGTTTACTTCATGAAATGCCAGAATTTCTTCCGCGGAATCAAATACAATTCACGACAGCAAAAGCAAACCACAATAGGTTAATAACTAAAACAAGATGGATAGTAGAAAGCAGGAATGGACATTTAAAATCGAAAATTTAGTATTGTGAATACCTGGGGGAACTGCTAAAGTTGCATGCGCAATTATAAATAAATTCAGAGAGCCGATTCATATGCAAGATGCTATCGGAGAGGTAGGAGTTTATTTTCTGTTTGAGCCATGTTGAGATTGGCTCAAACAGAAAATCAACTCTTGCGAAGAATTGAAAGGGGCGAACTGAGCTTTAGGCGAGGTAGTGGGCCGAAGATGAACATAGAAGCATGCGACCTAAATTTTCTTCACCTGTCGCTCGATTATTTTAGAGACAAAGCCTTCGGAACCTACCAAGTGTTTTTGGTGCCTGGATATATGCAAGATGTTCGAAACCGACAAGGGTTAGAAGAAAATGAATTCAGTTTTCAAGTAAAGTAAAAAACCTGATACAAGCCAGATTATATTCTCGTTTTACCCAAGCTTATAAACACAATTTATTTATTGAATTGAATAGAATGGGAGGGGATGAAATAGAAAATTATCCTCCAGAAGAACCAATAACTGCGGTGTACTGCAGCTGTAAATCGGGAGCTAGGACACTGGGGTTATGCGCACATGTATCCACGGCCCTTTGGTACGCCAGGCATATGCAGAATGTATATCAATATCCCCAACAAACTTTGCTAAGAAAAATTAATGATACCGTCGACAGAGATTTACCTGGACATGTGGATATAGAGTATGATGCTTGACTATCTGTCTTTTTTTGAACCTGATAGTATGCCCAGTATCATTAAGTAAAGTATTGATGTGTACGCAAGTATTATTTTAATTCTGATATGTACATACTACTACCATATTTGCTGTAGTTTTATTGTTAATGTGTACTACTAAAACGCGAAAGAGAAAGAGTAAAAGATTTGGCAACATTGTATTAAATACGATTGTCATAACTGTTACATACTAATCTACTACGTTGAATCTGCCTGTATTTCGTTCGTGCCGAGCCGAATTTTCCAATTTCGGTATGCAGTTTACGATGAGGTTTAACTGGAAGTCTTCCTCTTTACACATGTTTTTGTAATTTTTTCACATTCGAAATGCCAGGTGTTTTTTACTATTTTTCGCAGATATCTCCGAAACGGTAAGAGCTAGCTCGAAATAAAAAATTAGGCCAAACAAGTATTTTTCACTGCGAATCTTTTGCTACCATGAGAATTTTGATTTTTCTTTTCGTTACGGAGATATTTACTGAAATGTCGACGATGTAAGGTAAAAAATCGCAAATGTTGTGCTTCAAAACTTCTTAATCTTGATTCCTACGCCAAAAGACTACTCCAGCTAATTGAATTAAATTTATTAATTTAGGGAATTAAATTTGCAAAAACTCTTTTTTATTTTTTAGATTCCGACAAAAATTAGGGAATTAGAGGGGGCCGAAATTGGGACTTTTTTTTTTCGGTAAAATTTCGCCTTTCTGTCACCGTAATTAATCGGTAATTAATTAAAATCGATCTCATATACGATATCCACTTTACCTAGATGCTTCATTAACCTCGGCCCTTCAAAGCAAAGGTTTCTGTCAAAATGATTTTTTAAGATTTACATGCATTTTCTAGGAAAACGTGAAATTTTCTCCATTTGTTTGATAATATTTATCGTTTTTTCCGAAAAATTTGTAGGCAACAAATGTAAAGAGCATTTATACTTTTTAAAAATTTAAATATTCTCGCCATCTTCTTAATATACAACATTGCCCATCAATTTCAACAGCTGTTTTATTTACACAAATGTATATAGGACTTAAAATTGATTAAAGTTCTAATAACTTTTATGCTAGACGGACGATTTTCTCAGGGTTTTAACAGTGTTAATAAGAAACTACCCAGACAGCACAATATAATCTTAGAATATTCCTGGAATATACTCTTGAGAATAAAGAATCATTCTTAGAATAGGCCGTGAATATATAAATTCTCCAGGGAATATTCTTAGAATCGGCCAATGAGAATATCCTACATAAACCTAGATTATTCCTTTAAGAATATTACCAAATTATTCCAAGAATAATCCAGGAATATTTATATGTTTCAAACATATTCACAGCTTTTGCCAGGAATATATATTTATATTCCTGGAATAATGTAGGTTTATATAGGATATTCCCTTAGGCCGGTTTCAGGAATATTCCCGTGAGAATGTATACAGGTCCTCTGGTATACGTGGGTCACTTTTGCTAAAAGCAAAAATAAAACTAATACATCATCAAAATGCACCTGTATAAGGGAAGACACTCGCAATTGTTTACAGCAGCTCCTTCAGCTTGATATTTGATTATCTTACTTTTCGATTTAAATAATTATATAAAAATTAAAATGTAAAATAATAACAGTAATCACCTGAAAACTTTCCACTCCTAGCATATTAGTGCCTTCTTCCTAAAAATTCTAAAAATATGGGAAAATAAAATATTGAAAGTATAATATTGCAGAATTATTTATTAAGTATTTAATAAATATATTTATATTTTGAATATATCTTAAGACTAATCTTCTTTGTCCATTTCATTGTTTCTAAAACAAAAGAAAACATTTTATAGGATTTTTATTTAGAATTTAAACTTGTGTATTGAAGAAAGCTAATGGTAAAACCAAGAATCAACTCATATTTTTGTATTTTGTAATTACTTGGAAGTATAGTAGCGCAAAAAAAAATTTGAAAAATTTTATTGCTCAAATAGACTTGAATGTCATGAAACGTCGAGATTTTAAGTTTGAGCAAAAAAAAATGTCCGTCGGTCTGTAACTTTTTTTTATGCGCACAATTACTCTAGAACCTTTAACATATTGACTTGAATTATATGTATTTCAACGAGGATTATATTCTGATCTTATTCCGTTGAAGGGTTGAGGGGTAAATTGGGTAAATAGGAGTACATAGGTAAATCAAGCAAGAGCCCATAAAACTGGTATTTAGTACATATAAGAAAAGCTAATATTTCAAAACATTTTTTGGCATTAGCCGCCCCCATGATTTAGCGTGTGTACAAGAACCAAAGGATTCAAAATTTGTTTTTACTTTATCCTTCATCTCCTACCCTCTCCCCTCATCAGTTTTTATTTTCGGAGGAATTCTTATTTATTGTGGTTCGAGTTAGGAAAATCAAGCTTCAAGCTCTTAAAAAATGATTGCGTTATTGTGTCTACACTCTTTCTCAATTTATATGGTTTACGAATGGATGTAACCGCATCATCCTGTATATGCTAAAAATGAATCACGCTGTATAGATGTGGCAAAAATATGTCATTACGCGTTTTATTAATTCAGACATAGGTATGTATCCAGATACTTATACGCCCAGATACTTATTCTGATGCGAAATATGCAATTTACGCTATTTTCGGTACAAACGGATGTGACACAATAATCGTTTTATGATATAAATGACATGTACTTATACACGTATTGTCCCCGGTGAGTTTTAGTTCAATGGTTTTACCGGAATGGAAGCAAATATAAAACTTACAAAGACAACTTCAACGCCCTCTCCTGTCTAAACTATAAACCCTATATGATTGTGCTTTTCAGGGTTGGTAAACATACCTCAAGAATTAACATATAAAAAAATCAGAAAAATCTATTGATCACCAAAATACTTTTAAAAAGTGCAGGGTCTTTTGTCAATAATTTTTGAGACTTCAAATATTGTATTTTGAGCAAAGCAGTATTGTTAAAAACCATACGTCCACACACAAATCATAATTAGGAGTCCACCTGATATTACAGCAAGCAGTAGCGAAAAACAAGAGGCAAGTTTGCTAAACTGCCAGGGCCTCTATTCTTGACCGTGATAGAATAGAACGTTCATTTGTTCTACTGCCATTCTATTGCAAGCATTAAACTGTAGTCTTGAACAGAAAGGAGAGAACAAAATATTAGGAAAGAAACCGCAGCGTTGCCAAACTTATTCACTAATCATAGACCAGCAATTTCTGACAATCGACATCGGTTATCTGCATAACCATAGTTCATAACAATAACAATATTAACAATCATATTCAAAGACACGCAGAGCTGCTAGAACCTGAAAATGAAGCAGTGTTTTGAAAGATTCGGTGTAATAAAAAATAAGCGGCAATATAATTATTATATTTTGAAAAGAGATGAGAATGTTGTCATAATATGTGCAGGGGTACCAATATGTATTCTTAAGAACAGAGTTGAGCCCAAAGCAAAATAATGCTTACCCTAAGAAAACCCCAATAATATTATCATCAACGACGAGGAAATAATATGGAATCCTGCAGGCAGTGCAATTAAATATCTAGGAATATACTTAGATAAACGACTAACATGGAGTTACCACATCAATAAAAAAACTTAATGATGGTTACGCAAGGTTATCAATGCTATATCCCATTATTAATAGAAGATCGAAGCTCAGAGTTAACTGCCCGACATTAATATATAAATCGATCTTAAGACCATCGGTAACTTAAGGCTGTGTGATCAGGGGAACTGCTAGCAAAACTAATATTAAAAAGGTGCAAACATTTCAAAATAATGTGTTGAGATCTGCTATAAATGCTCATTGGCTTATAAGAAACAGTCAAATCCATCGAGAGCTTGACGTGCCACAAATTGAAGACTTTATGAAATCATGTGCAGACATTTTTCAAAACTATAAACAACTGTGCAAGTGCCAGAAATTTAAACCTAAATGAAAAGACTCGTAATAATAGGTTAAGAAAAAGACTACCACAAGATATCTTACTTCCAGTAGCGATTCCGATTGATATTGATATCAATATTCTTCTATTGTTATGTTAAACCAAATATTTTGTTTCTGTTCTTTATTTTATTTTCAATTGTTATGTACTGTCTTACTACACGCTACCATGTATAATATTAATTTGTTGATCTGGTATTTTTAAATAAGCAAAAAAAAATAATGCTACATTATTACTTATAATATATTTTGTACATAGTTTGTACAGACAGGGAAGATTTCTATTGATTTAACGTCGGTCTATTTCCGCTACCAGGGCCTATCACCGATGCCAGGAGACGGGCTACCCCCAACCTGGAAATTTTGCCGAACCTCTTCTCGTAAGAAGAGTAGGGATCTGTTACTTGCCTAACATTTAATAGACAAGGGACCGACTGCTTTACATCTCTAAGATCTCTATTAAATCCTGGCAAACGGGCTTAGTCAGACAGAACAATGTCATACATTTTTCATTTGATAATAAAAACTGATCTCTGTGGAAGAATCTCTCTCAACCTCTAGTTCTAGAGAATCGTTCACGTTGTGGATTATTTCGTCCCAATATATTACTTAAGGCAGATTCATCTTTATATTAAGTCCAAAATCACATCAATATTAATCAAAAGTGAAATAAAACATTCAGTTTTTGACAACATTCACTTTTCTAGATTAGAAAAGCAGAAAATGGCGGCATTCCCCGACTGTTCCCTGAAAATAACCAAAAGAAGCATCAGGGATCAGTTTTTGATAGAAGCCATGATAGAAATAAGTTCAAGAATACCTTGTGAATTTCAATAGAGACACGCACACTTTCTCTCGATTGTTCTATTCTACTGCCGTCAAGAATAGAGACCCAGTAATATCAGGCAAGGGCCCCAACATACAGTTTGCTAGAAAAGTAGTTAGTGATATCATTAAAAATTACAATATTTAATACATATAGCAGAAATAATAAATTACACTACATATTATTAAAATGTTAAGCGATACATATAACAAAACTCTATATCTATAATTTATACATCATTCATTGCTATCATTATTAAAATTTTCGCACTCAGGAGGCTCCTGCTTAAGGTACTTGTATACTAAAATGAACTTTTACAGTTTTAAATGTAATTTGGTATACTAATAAATAAAGTGATTTTACACTTGAATTTTTAATTTTAATAAAAATAAAATCGTTTAGTTTCGGAGTAATTGATTCGGAAAGTTTGACTTTTTTAGGCAAAGATGCCTTATTTGACGTAGTAGAGATCGGCTCAAGTTAATTTTCGCTCTTATTACCACAATTTTTGAGAAATATGCTTCAAAAACTAATATAACATTAAGTAGTTACTTATTAACACTCTGTAAAACCCTGAAAAAATCGTCCGTCTAGTATAAAAGTTATTAGAACATTAATCAATTTTAAGACCAACATTTGTGTAAATGAAACAGCTGTTGAAATTGATTGGCAACGTTGTATATTAAGATGTTGTGAATATTTAAATTTTTAAAAAGTATAAGATTAAAAATTAGTATAAATGCTCTTTAGATTTGTTGCCTACAATTTTTTCTGAAAAATCGATGAATATCAAGATATTCGAGTAAATGGAGAAAATTTCACGTTTTCCTAGAAAATGCATGTAAATCTTAAAAAAACAATTTTGTCAGAAATCTTTGTTTTGAAGGGCCGAAATTAATAAAGTATCAAGTGGACATCGTATATGAGATCGATTTTAATTAACGATTAATTACGCTGACAAAATGGCGAAATTTTACAGAAGAAAGAAAAGTACCAATTTCCGCCCCCTCTAATTCTCTAATTTTTGCCGAAATCCAAAAAATAAAAGAAAGAGTTTGCAAATTTAATTCTATTTAAATTAGCTAGAATAGTCTTTTGGCGTAGGAGTCAAGATTAAGAAGTTGACAACTTTTGAAGCACAAAATTTGCGTTTTTTTGCCCTACATCGTCGACATTTCAGTAAATATCTCCGTAACGAAGAGAAAAGTAAAAATTCTGATGGTAGCAAAGGATTCGCAGTGAAAAATACCTAATTTTTTATTTCGAGCTAGCTCTTAACATTGCGGACATATCTGCAAAAAATAGTAAAAAACAGCTGGCATTTCGGAGACGAAAAAATTACAAAAACATGCGATCTTGACACGTTCATATTTTTTGAAAAATACCAGCGGGACGGCCGTATGATGTCGCGACGTAAAGAGGAAGACTTCCAGTTAAACCTCATCGTGAATTGCATATCGAAGTTGGAAAATTCGGTTCGGCATGAGCGAAATATAGCCAGATTAATTGTAGCAGATTAGTATATGACAGTAATGACAATCGTATTTAATACAGTGTTGCCAAATCCTTTTACTCTATCTCTCTCGCGCTTTAATTTATTAAATCCACCGCTAGATTCGCTCTCATCAGTATACAAGTACCTTAACAAGTTTCTCATTAGACCAGTCGTAAATTTATGCTATTCACCGAATTACACGGATTATCGTGAACGGCAAGACCTTCGCACCACTTTTTAAGGATCGCGAATGCATTTTCGCTCTCAGTATATCTATCTATAATCAGAGAAATGGCGAGGGTAGCGTGACCATTCGCACAGTGCCATATAGTATATGCCATACAGTATATGCGGTAGGGAATTCTGGTACGCCATCAATTATGACTTTTTTTTTTCAAAATTGGGCGAACGTACAACCCAAAATGAATGGGAGTCTGAATTCATGATTTTTGAGAGTAAATTAAGAAATTCCTCCAACCCCAATGCTTAAACCTATGACTTTTATGTGGCCGTTTTTTTATTTTACAAGTCACATTTCTTACACATTTAGCCGGCTGCCCTATGCTTTTGTGTCGTGAGCAAAAAAAATAAGACAACTATTGGTTTCTGACGTAAATCTTTCTCTATTTGAATATCTAATGAGTAGCCGAAATAAAACAGTTAGCACTTTTATTTTATTTTTTATTGTAATGCTATAGCAAATGATGGAGGGTCAATGAGACAAGTTGCACTGCGTTATAATATTAACAAACATTTGGTGTTTAACATTTTAAAAAAGTGGAGAATAAACGGCACAATAAGTATAAATCCTGGATCAGGGCACAAAAGATATCCAACTTATCAAGAAACTAACTATTAATATTTCGTTATTGCACCACAGTGGGCTAGAACCACCTTTAAATGAAATATGCATGCACTCTCTCAATTCCTACGGGAAATGGTAGCTTTATCTGTCCCGAAACAATTCCCGTAAAATCTGAAATCATTCCCTTGGCCATTTTCTAGAAAATTTGCTTTTATTTTTTTTATTGAAAACTAATTTTTGACATTGATAAAAACAAGAATCTACTACATTTTTGAAGCCTCTGAATACCCGGGCATATTTCAAAAAACCTATCAGTTAAGTATCAGTTATCTTCTTCAATCCGTGATTCTTACGTTTATAAAATAGACAAAGACAATATCTATTTTCATCGTGCGTTCATGCATGATTTGCATTGCATTTGCATTCTGCATGATTTCTTTGATTTTAATCATGGTCACAGAAAATTTTCACTCTTGGAGTCGTGGATTGTTTGCCTAGTGAAGTCTAAAGTGTAACTGACCGAGCGACGCCAATATTCTTTGGCAGTGATGACGGTCTCAGATATCTAAGGTCGAGCAGGACTACTGCTCTTTACCCTAGTACATCGCTGTAGACCTGGGCCGGCCTCGTACGGGGTGGGCGAGCTTACTTTACATTAACCCCATTCACAAATGTGAGCGGTGTGGATGATTTCGGCCCACCTCCCCGGGTCCTGGCCTGTTGGACCTTGCTAGCTAAGGCCTTTATCTTCTGGCGCTCTTCTGTCTTGATGATCTTTCTTCGCCAGCTTGTCACCCCCGGGGTAGTCATCAGTCTGTTCTGAAACTTTGGGGTACTTTTGGCTGGGATTGACTGCCGGTATATAGAATGTCAATTGACATCCTGCCATCCAGATCATCGGTTAGGTAGGAATGAGCTATGTAGCTCGAGGAAGTGCAGACCTAAGTGCTTTGGTAGCACTTTCGATCTTCACGGAGCTAGGTGACTACAGGTACTGGATGGCATTTCGTCCGGTACCTGCAGGGTAGTGGGTGGGTGGTTGGGTTATCGTCATGTCTCTTCTGTGGGTTGTCTTCATCGGCGGTGGTACAGTTCTCATACTCACCCGTTATCTGACTAAGCGAATGGAAAGTCTACTCAGATGACTAATAGAGGCGCTCGGATTTCCCTACAGTAAATCCAGTTACGCATATAGTAATGTTATTCATTGGTTACGGATATATTGGTAGACAAAAACTGCTGTCATTCAAAATAACATAGGAGTAGATCTAATGATTTTGTCTAAATTGACTACTTGGAAAGTTTATATAACCCGATTATTATCAAAACGTCTGGAGTTGTCGAGCATGAAGGTTTCTTGTATGTTATTTCCCCAAACTTGGCTTAAGTTGAAATTTGTATTGGAATGTTCAATTTTACTTTCTTGATTGACATTTTAACAAGCTTATCAATGCAAAAAATCAGTTTTCAAAAAAAAAAAAAATTAAAAGTGAATTTTCTAGAAAACCGCCAAGGGGAATGATTTTAGATTTTACGGCAATTGTTTCAGGACAGATAAAGCTACCATTTCCCGTAGGAATTGAGAGAGTGCGTTCATATTTCATTTAAATATGGTTCTAGCCTACTGTGGCACCATTTCTATTTATAATTTCTATAAGTCTGTTTGGCATTGAACTAAATAACCTTATACAATAATCATCAGTAATAATAATTTCCTGTATTATTTATTATTTTATTAGTTTTCGCTCATTGTAATACTTTTCGAGTTATTTGATGAATATTTTTTTGAAATACCTTTTTTTAAGCTAAAATACCAATTTTCAAGTCGTAACTTAAAGACTATCAATTTTTATGAAAAGTTTCATAGAACCTTCTTCTTAAAATTTTATTTTATTTCACCTGCAATGTTTTTAATTGTTAAACCTCGACTGTCGCCTAATCAGCATCTACAAAGTGACGTCACGCGAAGCTCGGCCCCGTTTTCGCGCGGTCCAACTTTGGTAATTTATTTAAGAGCTTAAATGTCCGAATAAAAACCTAAAAATTTGGAAATTGCCTAAGAAGTGTTCTACTTGAGAAGGGTTTATGGAAATGCAATGAGAATATCTTTTTTTATTTCTAATGTTCTGAAAATTAGGTATTTTTTATAAGAATTTTTAGAAATATGGAAAATATAAAAAAATGAAATGCTGACTGTCCCCTGTAAAGGTCTCCTTATTACTCATTTAGAGTGCCTTTATTTTTGAATGCACTATCAGCCACATAAATATCAAGAGACAATTTTGTGTTAACTTAAAAAGCACTGATCGGAGGATATCCTTGTACTTTAGTAGGTAGTACACATCTGTGAAACATTGATTCAGAGAGGAGCTCCAACAAGTGCTCCCGCCCGGGTTGAAAATTTGCCTTGAGCCGCCCCTTTTAAGTGGGGTTCCAATAGTTTTACTCAAATGGGTTCACGTAGCACCAAATATTAAAAATACGCAATACTTTTTAGTCCTGTCAATGAATGGTTTCTAGAGGGAAATGCCGAGATCCTAATTTTTGACTTGGACTATTTAGGAGGTAAACATATCAAAAGTTCCCGAACACAGGAGGTGCGGCGGCTACAGGGGGCACGAAGAAGGTCCCGGTTTTTGGTTTTTCGCTCATGTCTTGAAAACGGTAAGCCATAATCAAAAAGTAGCTATATGCAAAATTAAACCTGACTAAATTTTCTACAATAATGTTTCTATTAATTTTTGTCGTATCTGTTATGGTTTAGTAATGGATTGTATATCTTTTAACTGTATTCTAACTTTATTATTTGATTATAAATTGAAAAAAGAATTAATAATCGTCGTGATCGTAGAAAAGAAATTTTTGTACAGATATCCGTTTCTTAGCCGACTGAACACAAATATCGAATAAAAAATGGCTTTGTTTCGTAAATGTGTGTGTGCGTGTATATGTATGGGTTGGTGTGTGTGTGTGTGTGTGTGTGTGTGTATACCGTTTCTTGTAAACGCAGTAACTTCTGTTAGACTCAAAATATTTAATTACAATTTGGAACATATGTAAAACAGCATTGTAAAATAATCCCTATTGAAATCTGTTATTAAATTTTTTTTCAATTTATAATAACTTTATAATAAAGTTAGAATACAGTTAAAAGATATACAATTACTCGACCATAATAGATACGAAAAAAAAAATAATAGAAACATTATTGTAGAAGATTTAGTCAGCTTTCCCAGCAAACACAAAAATTGCGGCCCTTAAATGGGCCATTGTAACGATCAATGGCTTTCTTATGGCATAGGCTAACCTTTTGTGGCCCATAATAAATTATATGCAGGTGTACCAGCTTCATTTTGTTATGAATTGCCACATAATAACCAGAAATGGTCAATTATTGTGCAACCATAAAAAATGCTCCTTCAGTTTATACGTTGATGGTACTTTTATGGTAATATGCAGGCTAATATTTTGAATGATTACGCGCTTGCGCATTTAAAGACATATGCATCACCATAAATACTGCTTTTAGCATCCGAAATAACGGTCACTAAGATAGCTCAGTTGGTCAGAGAGTCAGTACTGTAATACGGACAACGGAGACATGCAGGTTCGGACCCCACTGACCGCAGGTAAGTAAAAATGTATTTAATAACTTAATAAACATTACAATTTGCAGGCAACCCTTGTGAGAATAAATTGGAGCTATGGTAAACATTAAATATGTAAAGAAAATATGATAACAAACAAATTCTTAGTACCATATTTATGCATTAATTATTTCATTTTTATCAAGTAAAGCACTTACATTATGTCAAAGTTGTACTTTTTCGTAAAAAGCATCCTGAATAATATATCTATATAAAAAAGTAGGATGTCCATATGTCGTACTTTATGGATGTATAAATATTATTGTACACTGTTGGCAAATTGAAGGATGGCCAGCTGCTGGCCGGTGGGACATTTCGCCAATGGGCCGCTTGTGGCTCCCCATAAAAGTGCCAATTATGATAATGCTGGCGACGGTGCGTGTGACCATTTATGTGCCAATTATGAGTGTTTGCTGGGTTAATTTTGCATACAGCCACTTTTTGATTATGGCTAACCTTTTTGGAGATATGAACGAAAAACCATGCCCCGTGCCCCCCTGCATCCCCCGCACCTCCTATATTCGGAGACCTTTGGTAGGTTTACCTCCTAAACAGTCTAAATACAGCCTTCAAGTCAAAAATTGGGATCTCAGCTGATCTCGGCTTTTCCCTCTATAGACCTTATTGTACGTTCATTGGCAGGGCTATTTGCCCATTGGTGTATGTTAAACAATTTTCAACTGCCATTAATAAACCCACGCTTATTTATTAGAATTCGATATTTAAAATAAATATAATAACAAAAATGGTTAAAAGATTTTAAAAAACATATGAATCAAGAGAAGCCAATCCTATGAGTGCACCGCAAGCTCTGCATGTATGCCTTGCGTCCCTGAATGTTTTTGTACAGTAAGGAATCCAACAAAGTAGTAGTGGGGTGAACATCACAGCCGCTATGTGAGTTTTTCTGGTAGATTTCATGGTAACAACTGTATAGTCAGTAGCGTGACAAGTTTGACATGTTATATAAGTCGGACTCTTCCCGAGTTTAGGCATACTAAGAAAGTCCAAAATACTGTTGGTCTTGCAGTTAGTTTAAGATGGTTTAAATTTACAATTCGTAAAATTATGTTTTCTTCCCAACTTACCTAAAACAAAAAAAAAGTTGAACGTGATATTTTATAAATAATATAAAAGGTAAGTAAACCTCGTACTAGATTGACACGTTGCCATTATTATATTGGCTATGAAATCGTTTCCACAAAGATTATAGCTTGGACATTATCAATAAAAACCTCTTTAACCATCCTCAGATGAAGCACCTTGGTTTGTTAAATACGTATCGAGTATACTGTAACGGCACAATCACCTTTACAATGATTAAATAATATGAATCATCACGTAATGGTAAAATAACTTTTAATCTGTTCATTTTAGATCTTTTAGTATGTTAAATTGTAAGTGATGCTGGCAATGCAGGCTTGTCCTGTTTAACATAGCCGTTTTTTCATAGTTAAGTGGCAATGTCCATTGTGGGGCTTGCCCACCTTAACATTTTTTATAAGGTACAATACAGTTTATCTCAAACTTATAGCAACATGAGGCTCAGTGTTTCAATGCAAAGTTAAGCACTTTATCCTACAAATAAATTAGCTAGAAGTTTAGAATATGCTTTTATTAAACACTTTAATATTGCAACTTCATATTCTAAACTTCTAGCTAATTTATTTGTAGGATAAAGTGCTTAACTTTGCATTGAAACACTGGGCCTCATGTTTCTATAAGTTTGAGATGAACTGTACTTCCCAAAAAAGGTAAAAGGCAGTAAGTTTCAAATGTTGAAGAATTACATTTTTATTGATTGTGAAAGAGCAGTAAGTGACGAAGCTCCTGAGTTACACCCCTTTTAAAAATCCGTATACACAACTGAATAAAATGGAATGGCAATTATTTAAAAAAAAAAATGAAATGCATAAGGCAGTATGTGCATGAACAGCAACTACTACGATTTACCTTAGTATGATATTCGCATTTCAAAATGTGGTACTTCACCAAACGGTAGTTAATACGTGCATGAACTTTCGCAGATGAAAGATTTTTCGTTTCACTCCAAAATATTCAGAATGAATCAGAATTTATTCTTAAAACAATCGGAATACCTCCCCTGGTCACGATGACATAAAATACCCCATTTACCCGGCATTGCCAACAAATTTTTGCTGGATATATTTAATGAAATATTAAACACCGGAAAAAGTATAGACTTATTTAAGAGAATCATTGTAGTTCTCATTTTAAAACCAAGCAAGGATCTTAATCATGCTGATTCTTATCGACTTTTTCCATGTGTTCTCAAAACTTTGGAATGCCTGATAAAGGGTAGATTGGAGGGGTGGTTACAAATCCAAAAATTACTTCCAAATAACCAATACGATTTTAAAAAAGTATTAAGGATTATGAAGCCTTTGACTTCTCTGGTGGTGGGATATTCAAAATAACTTATCACGTAATAGTAATAGTTATTTAGCTGCTTTGTTTGTAGATATACATGATGCATATGATTCCATTAATCTGGATATCTTAGAAGGTACACTAATAAATAATTTTAAATTTCTGATAAATTTAGCAAAACATGTAGTCAATCTCTATCCGTGAATTTAACAACCAATTAATTGGACCCCGATATAATACCACAAGTCTTCTCCATGGCTCCATCTTGAGCCAGATTCTTTTTAATTTATGCACTGCGGATATACACAAAATTAATGATGCCCAGCATATGACTATATTGGGAAAATGATTTTCTCTTAATGGTCTTGACATCGCAGCAAATAAGTCTACAGCAGTTGTATTTTCCCGACACTACTGCCCTAATATTAACTACTAATATTAACGACATTGATCTTGGGGATTATTATTTATTTCCTTTTCATATACATGTCAAATATTTAGAAGTGATTTTGGATAAAAGACTCAAATAGAACCTCCATATTGAAAATATAATAAACCGTTGCAACAAAAGTATAAATTTTCTAAAAATATCTACTAAATCCTGATGGGGTGCGGACGTTCAAACCGCTCTTCTTTTTTACAAAGCATACATAAGATCGATTTTGAACTATGGATGTACTCTTTATGGATCTATATGTAATACTTCCTTAAAACGTTTACAAGATACAGCACTACGGATATGTTTCTCGCTCAGACGAGAGTACCTGACTGAAAAGTTTGTTCAAACAATAAATATAAACAATCAAGCGCTTTTACATAATGTTTCTGTCCTTAATACATATGATTTAACAAATACATTCTGGAGAAATAAACATTCTCCTCCTCTTTGTGTAGCTTTTCGAGATACCGGCGATATCCTTCCTCTATTAGACAATCCATATAACTACACTTCAAATTTTGAATACTCTAATCATTTTTCGAAAGTGTCGTTAATTACGCCGCAATACATTAATCATCCGAATATTAGTATTAAAACCTTAAATATAATTGTGGATAAGTGGGATAATCCTTTATTGGTATACTCAGACGCTTCTTAGTCTTCCTTAGGTCGGTACCTAATTCATGCTACATAACTTATAAAAATCAAATTGATGTATCAATGTTCCATTTTTGCAGCAGAAGCAATAACTATATACGGAGCTTTCGAATTTATTTATTCGTCTGATGCAGATACTTCTATGATTTTATCAGATTCTCCATCGATTCTATCTTCACTAGAAAAGAGTATTTCCTTCAACATCAAAACCAACTCTTCTTTTTTTAAATATAAAAAAGCTGCCACACAATGTTTTAGCTATGGGAAAAGAGGTTCATTTTGTATGGGTAAAAGCATGCATTGGCATAAAAAATAATGAAATGGTCTTTGGCCAAGGAAAGGTTTCCCCGAGTATTATGGATGCACAGTGGCTTTCCTCGAGTATTTTGGATGCGCAGTGACTTTTCTCGAGTATTATAGATCGCAGTAGGTTACCTCAAGTAGTATGGATGCACAGTGGCTTTCCTCGAGTACATTGGATGTGTAGTAGGTTACCACGAGTAGTATGGATGCGCAGTGGCTTTTCTCGAGTGCTATAGATTAGCAGTAGGTTACCTCAAGTTATATGGATGCGCAGTGGGTTACTTCAAGAAGTATGAATGCGCAGTGGTTTCCTCGAGTATATTAGATGAACAGTGGGTTACCTTGAGTAGTATGGAAGCGTAGTAGGTTTTCTCAAAGAAAATGCTTGAAGTAGAGGCTTTACTTCTATCGTGTAGTTTACGGCACACAACGATTTTTTTATATCTTTGTCATGCTATTTTCTGCGTACTACTTCCACATTCAGTTGAAGTATATTGACGCAACCGCGACAGGTGACATGATGCTGTCAAAAATGCGCTATAGTAAAGCGAGATATAAGCGCCTGAAGTTCGTTATGAGGAAGCAGAAATATAAAACTATCGAGAGTAATGTATGGTAGTCTAGAGGCCGCTGCGACCGTCTATTAATAGTATATGGAGGAAGAAAAATAACTGATGTCTGGGCCTATTTCCATGCAAATTTCTATTATTCTATTCGCTCAGCGGTAGCAAGTTTGGGCATTTCCTTCAATTCCATTCAGAGAATTTTAATAAAAAACAAATTTCATAACTTTAAGTTTGCTATAGTGCAGGAATTTTATTTTGAAGATCTACAGCGAAGAATAGTTTGCGATATGATGTTAATTTACACACAAAAAGACCCTCAATTTTTATTAGGAAATTATTTAGACTGACGAGGCAAAATTTCAGAGCAAGGTATTTTCAACCGCAGAAATTCGAGATTTTCGGTAATCATAATGCTTATCCTATACGAGCGAGGAATTGGTTTTGTTTGTTAATAGACAATGAATTGTGTTCAACATTTAGAGATTCTAATCAATATTTCTTATGCTGATAGCAACTCGATGGAGCTCCAGGTCATTGTACTAGATCAGTTGGTAACGAATTGGATCAACTGTTCGAGGACAGGTGGATAAGACGTTTGGGTCTATGAATTTGGCCTTCTAGGTCTCCTGACTTTGCCTCTACGGATTTTTACCTGTGGGGCCATATAAAGAGTGAGATTTATCGAACCCGGCAAATAACAAAGAGTAACTATTGGATAGAGTTACGAGAACATTTGAAGGTTTGGACCCAAATTAAATTCGGAGTACTGCTACATATTCAGTGAATAGAAGGATTAGAAGAATTCTAAAATGTTTGGAGGCTAATGGACAACGTATTGAATACTTTGATTGATGTTTCGTTATAAATTATTCTTATTAATAAATTTTAAAAAGTCATCGATAAAATTAGAAAATAGCAAATATCTAAGGATCCATAGATTTTGGGTATAGGAACATGATAGAATAGAGTACGGGTGCACATTTTCTTTTTCTATCGAATGGTATATTTAGTAAAGTATGGTGTTATTTAAATGCAATAACTTTTGCTGTTTTTGTGTGGTCAACATAAGTCATTAATTTTAAAAACTTTTTAGTGGCTATTTCGATATTTTTTTTACATGATGCATAACTCAAGTACCTTACTCTCGCAAAAAAAATCAACGTGTTGTCAATTATTATTATATTAAGAGATATTAAATTTATGTTATACAATTTTTCTGTCAAAATTTTAGAAAAAAAATAATATCTCAAAAAATATTAATTTTAAACACAGGGAAATTTTTTCTGTAGAATCTAAAAAAAAACAAATTGTGAAATTTCAGGTCAACTTCCGGTATAACCGAAAATGCCACTCTCAATCACCCTGTATGTAATCACCCTGTACGTAAATATGAATATATCATTGTGAAATAATAGAAAAACTTCTGTACTTACACAGTGAGCGACTTCGTGAGTCCTTAGGCCTGAAGAACGAGCCACTATTGGAATCTAAGTAGTCGGGGAATTGCTGATTATTTAATATCCAGCACTGGGATTTTACATGACTCTATTCACTTAATTTAAAAATCTATTGCATATATGTAACTAGGTGTGCGTGAGTATTTTCCTGCATATTTTTGGTTTTGAAGTTACGAAATTCTGGAAAAAAGAAAAAAATGAGCGTAAATTTATGATGACAAAAATTTATTTTAACAATAGGCTTAGGGAGATTTTCTCGCCTAATTACATCCACATACACGTGGTGGGGTTGAAGTATAGTGACGCTAAAACAAATATGTTTTTTTTGGTTCAGATATGTTGAGAATGTTATGAAACATCGAAATTTTAAGTTTATTCAAAAAAAATCTATGTCAGTCTGCTGGTATGTCAATCTGTTAGTCTGTTGTTTACCTGTCTATAGACTATCACCATTATGAGACTAGATCATCAAATGAAATAAGAGCACCTAGATTATCATCTTACAAAATTCCCAAGAAATTCACTAGATTTTAAACTATACAATATAATACCCGAAAATGTGAAGAATCTGGACGATACCAGATTTAAAACAAGCATTAAAAGTCATCTCTTAAAATGCTGTTTTTATTCGGTAGATGCATATTAGTCCAGTCGAATTAGACATCAGAAAAAATTTTGCGTACTGCGGACTTTTTTGTGTGGAAGTTGTTTAAGAGGGCATAATAAGAAAGCACAGAAAATTACACCCTGCTACACCATGTGCGTCCCCTCTTTTTAGGGGTTGAAACTTTGAAATTTTACTTATGTGTCCATATCTGTTTCCCTATAGGGCTCTTTACCAAGTTACACTTTTTGAAGATTCATCCCTCCTATACATAATATATATTATACATTTGCCGTAGGACAAACGGTTTTGGCTGTACGAGGCCGGAAAGGCCGCGCTGTCCGAATTTGGGGGTCTTCTGTACAGGACAAACGGCTATTATTTCGAATCTACAATACTACACATACTAATGCCCTTAAGGAGGGATGATGATTTGTGAAAAAACTTTCATCGAATACCGCGCGGTTTTCATGATACGGGATGTTGAAATTTTGAAAACCCCTCTTTTAAAAAAAAAAGTGAACCTACTTTTTTCCGCTCATTTTTCTTTCATGCATGTACGACCCTAATATAAGAAAATTTACGTTCGTTTCATTTTAATACAATCGTTGGTTTAGGAGCTAGACAGCAAAATATGCCAAAAATGGCTATTTTGGTATTGTTGCATTAAAAAAACCAAAACCAGTACAATTCTGGTAAATGTTTTTGTTTATCCTAAAAGTCCAATTCATTGCGCATAGAATGTGTGTTTTTGTATTTAAGTAGGATCAACACTTATTGTGTAATAACGATTTATGTCATGTGTTCACCAGTCTCCTTTTTCACAATTTTTTTTTATTATGTCTTATCCGACTGGAGTATATATGATTTTCTCTATGGAAAACTAATTATATTTTTGATAGCTGTTTCTTTATGGAATATGCTTACACCTTTTACATTTATCTCTCTTTTATAGTCTCTTATAAATATAATGAAATTTCTGTACTTTTTGTTAAACACAATGTTTAATTTTTAAACTCTGGTACACGTTTAAATAATAATTTTAATTGTTTTCGTCCATATTCAATGTTCGATCTAAGTATTCTATTTCCAGTCTGTAGATAGGCATTTTTGCATGTAACAATTTTATATAATGTAGTCAAATTTCTATCATCTATCGTTTTCGGCTGTCCTAAGTTAAATGGAATACCCGGTTAGACCTATACCAATTTATTTTGAAAATTGGTATATAAAAATACTTTTATCTGTGGTTTTGTGTGTCTGTCTGTAACTTTTGTTTGTGCGCACGATTACTCTGGAACCGTTTAAAATATTGACTTGAAATTTGGTACAGGCATGTATTTTTACGAGATCTGGAACTAAATTATATTTTAAACTTATTCCGTTGAAGGTTCGGGGGATAAATTGAGGTAAATGGGGGTAAACAGTTAAATCAAGCAAATAAGAGTCCATAAAATTGGCATTTAGTATATATAAAAGAAACAACGGTCTCAAAAATTTGTTTGGCATTGGTCACCCCCATTACCACTCCCACCCCGTTATTGAAGGGGGAGGTGAAGAAAATAAAATTGTGATTTAGTGTGTATACAAGAACCAGAGGCCTCAATTTTTTTTTTTACTTCATCCACCCCCACTACCGATGTGGCATATCGTTTTATGGGTTTATTAGCAAGCTCTAATTACTTAACTGAGGAGTTATGGAGGATTTTATGAAAGCAGTTTTTTCCCGATTTATCTTCAATTTATTTCCATTAAACCACTCAAACATTTGTACGTTCTATTTCTGTTTGCAATGTTTCTGTATCAGATGCAAATCCCAAAACACTGGTATCATCTGCAAACATGACAATTTTACCGAAATTTAAAAATGTATTAGATCGTTGATATAAACGAGAAATAGTAGCGGGTCTAGAATAGACCCTTGTGGTACACCCATTGATGATTTTAAAGTCGATGACTGGTGACCATTAATTTCTACAGTATGATATCTATCTTTTAAGTAACTTCTGAATCAGAACAAGGTTTGACACCATATACCACAACAGTTTAGTTAACAGGATGTCGCATGGTCCACCAAGTCAAATGCCTTACTAAGGTCTAGAAATACCCCAAGTGCATTATTACCATTTTTTAAACCCTCTTATAACTCATTTAGGTAACATATAATTGCGTCAGATGTAGACAATCCTTGTCGAAATCCAAATTGTTGGGGGGAGAAAATATTCGATTTTAATAAAAATGACGTTAGCCTTTTCGCTACAATTTTTTCAAGAATTTTTGAAAATGAGGAGAGTAGTGAAACTGGTCAGTAGTTCGTTCTCTTTTTTATAAATAGGAATAATTTTAGCTATTTTTAATTTCGCTGGAAATATTCCAATTTCTATTGAGCTTTTAAAAATATAAGTTAATGAGCAACTTATCACATTTGTAATATGTTTGGGTAAATTTGTACTTATTCCATCTATACCTGAAGAATTTAGTTTAATTTAGGCATATTTATATTTTCAGTTTGGCTACTTATAGTTTTAGGTATTTTATTAAAATATTTGTAAAATTCCATACTAATTTGCTCGGGACTTGTAATGACTTATTTTCTACTTCTAATTTATCAATATTACTGTTATTTTTGCCGTTTGTGGAATTTTATATTATATCCCATGTAGCTTTAGTTTTATTTTTGATTTTGTTAGTAATTCATGATTATATCTAGTTTTTGTCGCTTGTAATACCTTCTTATATGTGGTTTTGTATTTTTTTTAATAATATTTGTCATAATCACTGCCATTTATGGATTTAAAATAAAGATCTTTTAAGGTGTTAGACGATATAGACATACCTTTTGTAATGGTATTATTATTAAATAAATTTCAAAATTAGCTTAAACGTCAAACCATAAATTCAAAATTTGATGTTTCTAAAGCGAAGATTTGTGAGACAACTTTATTTGTTTTCAATGCACTCATAGATCCGTCTATACATAAGAGTGAAATAATGTTACTTTTTCTTTACGCTTTTTACTTTTTTTCGCTATAACCATAAACATATGTTTTACGCACTAAAAATAATGAAAAATGAGTACAGTTTTTTTAACAGTCGTAGAAAAACATTTATTCTGTCCGAAAAACTTCAAGTAATCGATTCAGTTAAACACATAGCTTCAATTCTGAATATAAATACTTTAGGCGTGGTTTTTAGATTATACTTGTAGATTATATTTTTCTAAACTTCTGAGAAACCTTTTATTCAACAGATGCATTGTACTATTATTGTATACATTATTATTTGTCATAGTAACAAAGTACGTAACATAATAAATATATTTGAGGTTTTCAAAAAAATGTCAATTTTTATAACCTAGAATTTGTTGTACGTGCATAATGTATTACGACGAACAATTTTTAGAAGTTGGAATACATATTTTCCTTTTTCACTATATAGTATTTAAATAGTATTTAACTTGATAAATACCTTATTTCTGTTTCTTAAATTTTTTTTTCGTTGTGTTGAAATAACCATGAATTTTGATGGGATTTTTCCAGGTTAACACTTAAAATAGTTGCTTGAAATATACTGTCATTGTCATAAAATTCCATAGCCACCGTACTTAAAATTGATTGAATTTTATTTACGTTAAACAAAAACTATACACGAAAGCATTATCTTTGTTTATCTATTACATGCTGGCACAGTTTCTTAATTTATTAATTTATAAAAAAAAATATTTTATCACATTCGGAAAAACGGAACTTACCTATTACACTTGAAGGTAAATACTCATGCATTCGATCCTGATGGTACGATGATCCGAAAGTTTTTCTATTGGTGGAATTATTTGAAATTAATTTGGTGGGCTATCACAGTCAAAAAGCTTTAACTTTTATCCGGCATTGGATATTTTGACGTTGAATATTTTTCCGATGACGTAGAGGTCTCAAAAAAAAAAGAGAAAGACTGATGATTTTGGGTGCGAGATATTTTCAAACATAGAAAATTACAAGGTGATTATCACAACCCTTTTCAAGGAATAAGCCGTATAGCCTGATCAAATGGTAGTTTTTCGGTAACATGAGTCCGCTAGAAGGTTTCTCAACAGAATTATGTGTTTTTACAACTTACTTGCTCTTTTTTCTGCTCTTTTTTCCTGCTGACTATATTGTCAGCGACCTTATAAATCGGTCATTTGACGCACAATTTAATGCTCTTCAACTTTGAATACAGTAATATTTTCCGTACGACGCGTCGTTTGCAAGATATGAGCGGAAAACCGGAAAAACTCCGAAAATTTCGAGGTTTCTTGCGTTTTTCAACCTGAGCCGGTACTGCTATGAGGCAGCAAACTTCAGATTCGTGTTCAGAACCCCAAAAAAAATATAATTCCGTTGAGAAACCTTCTACCGGACTCATGTTACGAGACAGATACTTTTGAACACCATTTGATCAGGCCCTGACCAAATTAGATTAAAAAACACTCTCGTAACATGAGTCCGGTACGGTTTCTCAACGGAATTATATGTTTCTTGAACACGAATCTGAAGTTTGCTGCCTCGTAGCAGAACCGGCTCAGGTCGAAAAATGCAAAAAACCTCGAAATTTTCGGAGTTTTTCCGGTTTTACGCTCGTATCTTGCAAACGACGCGTCGTAAGGAAAATATTACTGTAGAGTAAAATAAAATGGAAATTGCTAACAGGTATTTTCTATACATCGCATCTTCACACTACAACTTACTTGCTCTTTTTTCTGCTCTTTTTCTAGCTGACTATATTGTCAGGTCGGTCTAATTTGGAAGTTAGGGAGGTCATTCGAGGCAGAATTTAATGCTCTTCAACTTTGAATACAGTAATATTTTCCGATGATCCGAAAGTTTTTCTATTGCGACGCGTCGTTTGCAAGATATGAGCGGAAAACTGGAAAAACTCCGAAAATCTCGAGGTTTTTTGCGTTTTTCGACCTGAGCCGGTACTGCTACGAGGCAGCAAACTTCAGATTCGTGTTCAGCACCCCAAAAAACATATAATTCCGTTGAGAAACCTTCTACTTGACTCATGTTACAAGACAGGCACTTTTGAACACCATATGATCAGGCTAGCAGCAATAATAAAAATTTTTTTTTTGAAGTAGGAAGTACTACTACTTTCTGTATACAGAAAGTAATAAAAGTAATAAAAAAGTGTGTAATTTGTGATTTGCATAATACCTAAATAATATTCTCTAATCATAATAGAAGCAAATAAATAAAAAATAATTAATTGTAAAAATATAAAGGTTTTTATTGTAACAAAAATAAATGATTTTAACAAGCATATATTAAAAATATTAAAATATAAAACAAAAAACATTTATAGTTTATATATAACTCGAAGGGCTCTTATAGCTACAATTCAACACTTTCAAAGCCCATTCAGACTTTGTTTATGTGTTCACTGACCTTACACCACTTCAAAGTTTTAATTTTATACTTTTTCAATGTTCAACACAGTCCAACATTGAGTTTTTAAACACCACAGGATATAATTTAAAAGGGCACATTGCATCACTTGTTGACAGCAGTAGGTACTTTGAAATATCCTTTCTTAATTTATGTACTTCATCAAATATCTTTATGAAGCCTGCAATTTCCGCCATTGCGCTTTTCTCTCCTTCGATATAGCTCCACCTTCGTTCAACTAAAATTTAAAAAACCGCTGCCCAAGGAATCACTACTTCCACATCCAGATTCTCCATCCAAGTCACTCACAACGAAAAAACTTTGTATCTGAAAATAATTGTTTATGGAACTTTAATAATATAATATTTGAAATCCTCGACCCCAAAAACCCATAAAACGATACCCCACATCGGTAGTGGGGTGGGGGTGGTGATAGGAGGGTGGTAATGGGGCGTGGATGAAATAAAAAAAATATTTTGAGGTTTCTGGTTCCTGTACATACACTAAATCACAATTTTTTTTCATCCCCTTTAATAAGGAGGTGGGGGTGGTAATGGGGGTGGCTAATGCCAAAAATTTTTTGAGACCTTAGCTTCTCTTATATATGTATACTAAATACTAATTTCATGGACTCTTACCTGCTTGATTTACCCATTTACCCCAAATTTACCCCAATTTACCCCCCAACCCTTCGACGGAACAAGATGAAAATATAATCTAGTTCTAGATCTCGTTAAAGTACATATGTGTACCAAATTTCAAGTCAATATCTTAAACGGTTCCAGAGTAAACGTGCGCACAAAAAAAAGTTACAGACAGACCGACAGACCGACAGACAGACCGACAGACAGATCGACAGACAGACAGAAATTTTGTTTTCGCTCAAACTTAAAATCTCGACGTTTCATGACATTTTAAGCCTATTTGCACAATAAAAATTTTTAAAATTTTTTTTGTCGTTACTATACTTCCACTGGACGTGGAAGTAAAAGAAATAATTATTAAAAATACTGACAAGTGACAAACCAATATAAATTGTTCATTTTGTTTACCATGAATTGTTTATTGCTTGTGTGAGCAGCAGTTATTATTTTTCCAAGCACTTTTCCAAATGGTTTTTTTAAATTAAGAAAAAGCGTCTGGAAAATTTCCAACTTTAGTGGCTCACTATGACTGGAAATATTTTTAGTCGACACAACTTTGATACAACACTTTTTTCGGATTATCCACTGATTCCGAAAAGGGGTTGGAAACATGGAATTTCTTATGGTGTACTTCTGTAGTAAATTTAATTATGAACATTTTTTTATTTTACATTTCCTAATCCGATGCACCATTTTTAAGTTTAAGTGAAGATCATTTTAAACTATAACCTACGTTTAAAAGATATAATGAAAAATATTCGTTAGAAAGATACTCGAATTACTTTTAACTCTTGTTCTACCACATTGGCCAAGTAATGCTTAAAGCATCTTGTAGATTATGTGTTATTTTTATGTTGTTTTACAGAAGAACTCCTTTAGAAGTTACAATTTCCCACCAAACGTCGAATGAGTAATTCACAATGAAGATTTCTTCAGGAGATGAAAAGGTATCTCAAACAATATCTGATTTTCTATTTGGAAAACTTGATACTTTTGAAGGTAAGGATAAAAGTCGTCAAAAATATACTTATCACTTGTCCTGAGTGTTCACTCGTATCAGTTTTTTCATTCAATTTAAGCGAATAAATCATAATTTATATAGTTAACCATTTGTAACATACTCTAAATCAGTTATACCGAGTATTGAATCTTACTACACTTACTTACAAACAGTAAATACCCACCCAAAATAATATACTTAATGGCTATTTTAATACTTGCTTACTGTTTCTTGCAACATTTATACAAACCAAATAAAAAAATAAAAAGATAAAAGAGAACACACAGCAATCGTTTCGCGACAAAATTACGTCGAATTTGGAAAATTTTGCAAAGATATGAATTAATTTATACACTTAACAGAAAATATTTAAATTTCTCCATACCTAAGTACATCTTTTTTCTTCAGGTGTAAATTAGTATATTATGCAACGACCATTTAATGATGGCACGATCATGAGAATTATGACATGTGCCGTAGGCGAATGTCATAATGAATGCGAGTGTCTTAATAGCCATTATATGTGAGTTGCATACACTATTTTTTCTACGACCAGTCATAATAAAATAGAAAATTAACGCTTTATTTCTATTTATTAATTACACAGGCATACACAAAAAAAAATGTCGAGTGCTAGAAGGCAGACCTATGTATTCCCATGCATTTCCACCCGCTGAACACGAATGCGATGCCCGTTTTGCCAAATTGGCTCTTGCATTTTTCCTAACCCCGAGAAACACCCTGATACTGCCCGAAAAATCTCAAACAAGTAAATAAAAAGCTTAAATGAGCTGACCACCATTTCCAAACGTATTTTGGGGCGCTGAAACAGGATCTGAGGTCGATCAGTCAGGAATTTTGACAACTTCAAAAAACGCCTAAAAAATGCCCGAAAAATCCCAAACAAGTAAATGAAAAGCTTACATGAACTGATCACTATATCTATACGTAATTTGGAGCACTGAAACCGAATCCAAGGTCAGAATTTATGCGCGACGATCGAATATCTTGTAAAATCCATATTTAGGATGAAAACGTACCCAAAAATGACTGAATCATAGCCCGAAGTTGACTTTGCTCTATATAATAACGGAACATTTAATTTCCGACGTATTTTCACGAGCTGAACACAATACCGTAGTGAGGATTAAAGCGCAATCTGCAAACCTCATAGAGAAATATTATTTCAGCATATAATCTTATCAACCTTAGTAAGCCGAGATGGGTAACTTTTAAATTTTTATGTATCTAAAGGGAAATATTACTGAATAGTGACATTTTTAGGAAACATTTTTCGGACAAAGTTTGCTCTGTTGAGAGAGGAATATCGTTTGGATGTAACACTTACCTACACCCTCCCTTGATGATTTTTTACTTTTTTTTCTTAGAGCTGTTTAGAATTGTATAGTTTTCTTTATTCTGTTTGATTGTCATATGCCATTTAATTTACTACAAACAAAACAGAAGGAATTCGTATTATTTACACAGTTGTGCAAATTTTTTGTAGCCCTATGCTCATAGGAAGCCAAGTTTCTCATTTCACTAGAGCTGCGCTTTCCCAACCTGACCGGACGCCGATACTGGGGTTTCCTTCCCCTACATCTTTCTCTACTTTTGCCACGACGGCATTTTTTTTTACCTAGGAACTTAGCCGAAATAAATCGTTGCCCGCCGTCACCACGTGGAGGTGTCCTAGTCGCAAAAATAGAAAAAAAAAAAAACAAATGGCATATGATGATAATCAAACAGAATAAAGAAAACTACATAATAGGGATGTTCACAAAAAAAATAATATTCATTAATATTAGTTAAAACCATACATTAGGGTCCCGAGTACCAAAATCAGATTTTTTTAATTAATAAATATTTTAATTTTGTCAATTATTCGTAATAGAAATCACCCAAATGCAACGAGGCTAAGAAACGTTCCCAGCCAAAGAGTTATATGACGTCACTTACCTTGCAGGTACGCAGGCCTGTATGTGTAATGAGGGCCCGTTGTGTTTTATTGAAAGACGAATGTAATATTATTGATCAGCATGCTCTAGAACCTCTATATCCAAATTTTGAAGATATTTTGATTTACAATTTTCGAATTACGGCCCCATAAAATCATATTTTTCAAATATTAAATAATTAATAACTTTTAAACGAATTGTATTTCGAAAAAAAGTCATTCTTCATTTTCTATTTAAATTCACCCTTTCTACAACCCAGCGTCATCTGTACTTTCAAATTTTCATAAACTAAGAATTTTCATTGAAAAATTACCAAAAATAATATCAACAATTTATAACTTGGAAACGAATTTCTTTTCGAAAAAAAGTTATTCATCTTTTTCTGTTTAAAATCGCTTTTTCTATCACCTACTGTCGTCCATGCTTTCAAATTCGGCAATCCTTAATGCTCGTATAGTTTACAGGGCTGCTGGTTCAAAATGTTGACAATTTTTCAATGAAAATTCTTTGCTTATGAAATTTGAAAGTATGGATGACGCCGTGTTGTAGAAAAAGTGAATTTAAAAAGAAAATGAAGAATGACTTTTTTCCGAAAAACAATTCGCGTAAAAGTTATTAATTATTTAATATTTGAAAAATATAATTTTAGGGGGCAGTTATTCGAAAATCATAAATTAAAATGTCTTCAAAATTTGAATATAGGTGTTCTAAAACATGCTGATCAATAAGATCAAGCACTGATCTTAGTCAGTCAGTCTTTCAATAAAAAACAACGGGCCCACATTACACATATAGGCCGGCGTGCCTATAAGTAAGTGACGTCATATTCCTCTAGCCTCTGCCTGGAACGTTTCTTAGCCTCGCTGCATTGGGGTCATTTCTGTTACGAATAACTGGCAAAATAAAAACATATATATTATTTTTTCTTCAAGCGTATTAAAATGTTTAAATTATGTCACCAAAAACAGAAGTAGAAGTAGGACATTGTTTTACTAGTAACAAAATGTTAGTACCGAACGCCACCGTAGTGGACATTGTTTTACTAGTAACATAATGTTAGTTCCGAAAGCGCCGCCGAAGTGGGTATTGTTTTACTAGTAACATAATGTTAATACCGAAAGCCACCGGTGGCGCGCTATCCACTAGCCACTTGTCATATTGTGTCAACATGTAAGACTGTAGTTTGAATATTTGTACATTTATGATAAATAAATGAATTTTTGCATTTTAATACGCTTGAAGAAAAAATAGTATATATTACACGGAGTAGAACGCCTTTTTTTGTTTGCAGCTTCGGCTTCGCCTCAGCCGCAAATCCTGGGCTCAACACAAAAAAAGAGTGCGTTCTACTCCTAGTAATATAATATACTATTATTGTTACGTTAGTATATAATGCCGATAAATCTATCATTTTCAATTAAAATTAAAATTTTGTGAAAAAGTAAAAAATCATCAAGGGAGGATGTAGGTAAATGTTAAATCCAAACGATATTCCTCTCTCAACAGAGCAAACTTTGTCCGAAAAATTTTTCCTAAAAATGTCGCTATTCAGTAATATTTTCCTTTAGATACTTAAAAATTTAAAAGTTACCTATCTCCGCTTACTAGGGTTGATGAGATTATATGCTGAAATAATATTTCTCTATGAAGTTTGCAGATTGCGCTTTAATTCTCACTACGGTATTGTGTTCAGCTCGTGAAAATACGTCGGAAATTATATGTTCAGATATTATGTAGAGCAAAGTCAACTTTGGGCTATGATTCAGTCATTTTTGGGTACGTTTTCATCCTAAATATGGATTTTACAAGATATTCGATCGTCGCGTATAAATTCTGACCTTGGATTCGGTTTCAGTGCCGCAAATTGCGTATAGATATAGTTATCAGTTCATGTAAGCTTTTTATTTACTTGTTTGGGATTTTTCGGCCATTTTTTTAGATGTTTTTTGAGGTTATGTCAAAATTCCTAACTGATCGACTAATTCTGACCTCACATTCAGTTTCGGCGCCCCAAATTACATATAGATATAGTGATCAGCTCATTTAAGGTTTTTATTTACTTGTTTGAGATTTTTCGGGCATTTTTTTAGGTATTTTTTGTGGTTATGTCAAAATTCCTAACTGATCGGCCAATTCCGACCTCAGATTCGGTTTCAGCGCCCCAAAATTCGTATGGAAATGGTGGTCAGCTCATTTAAGCTTTTTTTATTTACTTGTTTGATATTTTTCGGGCAGTCTCAGGGTGTTTTTTTGGGGTTAGGAAAAATGCAAGAGCCAATCCGGCAAAACGGACATCGGATTCGTGTTCAGCGGGTCGAGATACATGGAAATACATAGGTCTGCCTTCTAGCACTCGACATTTTTTTTTTGTGGGCCTGTGTTATAGATACAATTTAGGAACTATTATGAAAACTAAACTTGGGAAATATTATGGATTATTATTTCAATTTTATTTTCACTATCACACGTGTTCACTGGTTTTAATTGCAAGAAGCACAAAGTTTGGCTAGATAAATAGTAATATGACGTCAAAATTGATAAATTTTAGATCTGTCAGATGTTCAAGGAAATAATTGATATTGACAGTATATTGCTGTGTGTCACGTTTCTATTGGTTATAAACTTGTATCTTAATGGAAAGTTTGTATCTTAATGAATCTCATTAAAGTACAGGTGGGGAATGTCTAATAAACGAATTAAAGTATGGGAGTAGACAAACATATTTTAAGCACTTTCAATATTCAATAATGCAGACTGAAAGTTGACATATGCAGCCAAATGACCGATATGAACCACACTCCTTGCGAATGTGCGTAAAGTTAATTTCGCTAGCCTGGACAATTTTCCCTAGAAACGATGTGTCATGGCTAACTTGAAAAACAAATTGCAAGCGGAAAGTGTTCTTGCCGCTTTTGCATGATTGCTGCCCAACTAGCAATTTGGTATTTTATAAAAGCTGCAGAAATGTTTCCGACGCAAATTTTATAAAACAACATTACTCTCAGAAACACTTTAAAAACATTATTATGACAGCTATAAATGTATAATTGGCACCATCTTATAAAGTAATTCAGTCACTATAGATATTTTCTAAAGCCTATTGCAACCATTACAAAATAACTGTATAAACATTTCCGAAACCTTTAAGAAAATTCGGTACCGCCACTATAAAACAGTTTTATTGGAGCTTCATTTAATTGCGTTATAAAGCAAATACTTCACTGTTACTATCGCTATAAAACATAGATAAAATAAAACGATTTCTTAAATGTATTCAAAAAGTCGCATACATTTACTAACAAATATATAATATGCTGATCTCTATATATATACCAAGGTTTCAGTGATTTTACTGGACAGTGGATAAGAACTTACTTAATAGTTATTTTAGAGACATGTTAACCCATATAGCCTGCAATTTTTGATGCGAAGGAAATTTTACTGTGAATTATGCCATGTGTTTTTGATGAACTTTAAGTCCCTATGTTTACTGAAGGTTTCTGGAATTTTATAAAAATTGATTTCACATTTTAAAATTTTTTTGGAATGAAATTAAACGCCAATTTGTTTTAGTCATTATAATTAGCACATATTAACTGCCATAAATATGAATAAAAATGTGATTTTGAAACTTTTTATGTCTTATCATATTTACCACCTCGAACGCTGGTCTCATGAAATGGCTTCCCTCTATAAAATATTTTTGTGTTAATAACAAGCATTTTAAGATAATTAAGCTATAGGTGATTCCCTACAAAACATATGTAAAATAATGTGTCTTGGAGGTGACGGATTTGTAACAAATGAACCAATATAACTTTTTTTATTTTTCAAAAAAGGGTTATATTGTATTTTTATTATAACTTATAAGTGAGAAAAATAACTGTAGCCAGAATCACAAACATTTTGATAAAAACTATAACACAGCCCCACAAAAAAAAAATAAAAGTTCAAAGCAGCGAACCAGACCCATGTATCCCTATTTATTTTCGGTTGCTGAATCCGAATCCGGGGTCAAAAAAATCGTACACCTCCAAAATTATTAGCTAGAGCCAAAAAACACCCCTGAAATGTAGGGTGTTGCAATAGGGGTGGTTTCTTATTATTTTTTTTAATTCTCTTTTTCCAGCTTGTACATAATAATATTCTCTACAATTTTGCCTAATAAAATTTTTTGGTAACTTTGATTTTTGAACGTCCAGCGCCCATTATGTGGGAAAACATTCACCATATTTATTTATTATGGTTCAGGAAATATACAAACAAAAGGCTGAATAGCTGGTTTTTGCAGGGTTGATTGAGAACTGTCTTCTGAGTCTCCAACCAAAAAATCGCAGTCCAACCCCTTCGGGGTTCAGCGCAATAGGGGACGGTTTTTTTTGAGGTCACGTACTTAATAAAAATCAAAACACATTTATTCCACAAGCAGTTGGAAGCACTCATCCCAAACACGGAAGTGGATACTGTTTTTTCACGCGTTCAGTGTAAAAACCATTGTATGGTGGTGATGGTAAGGACGATTCCTTGAACGCTTTGCGTTACAAATGTTTCATCCGATCAACGGCTAAACTTAAAAGCAATCTTTCCACGCTCCCACCGACTACAGAAGCAGCCAACCAATATTCCCTCAGAACGTACCACCAAGTGCAAATGTGGCTTGGCCAGTACCTATATGCAGATGAATGGGTCTGGGAAAAGCAAGCACGCGGTTGGATGCCGTGCATGACTACAAGAGACCCTGCTCCAGCAGAGCTTTTGAAGCTCATATCATGCAAATGCGCAGGATCATGCCGAGCAGCCTGCAGTTGTCGCAAAGCCGGTCTGAAATGCACAGCAATCTGCAAACACTGTGCGGGTGAGACCTGTGAGAACGTGCAAGTTTTACCAACAATTTCATATGACGATAATGTCAGCGATGATGAAGACCTTTATAATTACAACAAGCAAACAAGTGCCCAGGAACCACTCGTCGACGAAGAGGACATTTTAAACCTCACTGACGATGATCATGCACAAGCCATAAGCGAACCCGGTCAGTCCTCAAAAAGAGGACGGTTCGAATGATGGGAAAACTGTCTTTGTAATTTTTGTACGATTGTGAATTATATATTATATTATATAGAACTGTACCTCAAGGGTGGTGCGGAAATGAGTTCAATTGACAATTAACATTTACATGTAAAGCACATCACTGAAAACACAAAGTTACTTGGACATTACATCCCATTTGTTTCAACAGTCGTACCTCAAAATTTCATTTGAACATCCCTATTATACATGCTTAAATGTTAAAAAATAAACAATCTGGAAAAGCGGTGTGACTTTTATTAAGTACAAGTGGATATTTTTAAATAAAGAGACTACCCCTATTGCGCTAAACCCCGAAGGGGTTGGACTGCGATCTTTTGATTGGAGACTCAGGAGACAGTTGTCAATCAACCCTGCAAAAACCAGCTATTCAGCCTTTTGTTTGTATATCTCCTGAACCATAATAAATAAATATGGTGAATGTTTTTCCATATAATGGGCGCTGGATCGCCAAAAATCAAAATTACCGAAAAATTTTATTAGGCAAAAAGTTGTAGAGAATACTATTATGAACAAGATGGAAAAAGAAAATTAAAAAAAAATAAGAAACCACCCCTATTGCAACAGCCTACAAGGGGTGTGGATTGTGACTTTTGGGTCGGATACTCGACCTTGAAAAAATCAGCTTGCCGGGAGAAATTTTTTGAACAATGATATCTTCATTGGACTATAATGTTTATTTACAAATATCTCGTACTAGTATACACAGTTATTTACATATGGAACCTCAGGATATGTTTACTTTAGAAAGCTACGGTGATGCAAGCTACGATGTTACGGTGATACAAGCAATGATGTTACAGTGATGCGAGCTACGTTTTAGTTACAGCAGGTTAGGTTGGAGAAGTAGGCGGTGAAGTCAATAAAGTTACAGGTACCGTGCGGATACCAGGAATGAGCATGCAAGACAACAGATAATTATACAGCAAACATTAACTCTAGGCGTCAGACTTGGCTAATACGCAGCACCTTAAGCTGAAAAGAGGTATGACTAACTGCCTTCTGCAACTCCTGGTCTGAAAATAAGGTATGGTTAATGCGGCACGCTCTGATTTCCCCAGCGGAACCCCTTCGCCAGATATCCCAGTAGCGTTAATTTTATGCCTCAGCGAACTCGACGGAACACCTTCGTCGAATACCCTGAAATACTCAACTTGCCGGAAAACAGTAATGCTGAAAACAACAATATTATTCACGTCCTCCTGGCCTGAAAATAAGGTATGATTAATACGGCACGCTCTGATTTCCCCAGCGGAACACCTTCACCAGAGATCCCAGAAGCGTTAATTCTATGCCCCAGCGAACCCGATGGAACACCTTCGTCGGATACCTTGAAAACACCAGATTTTGCCAAGAAACAACAGAAACAACAAGAATAAATATGAAATATATTACCAGTCCTTAGTATTAGCCAAGCCGCTACCTATTATTATTATTATTCTTACTCTTGGTCCTGCTGCTCCTCGCACGTCTGGCAGGTCACGTTCTGGTAGATCGACTGCCTCTTGTCTCACGGTTTGAACGGGATTTTATTCTGGACCCTGGTCAGGCACGTCTGCTTGGTGGCGAAGGTCGTGAGGAACTTCCCTGTTTGGTTTCAGCGCGACTGGTATCTAGTCCACAGAAAAATCTTATTTGTAAAAAGTCCGGTTTATTTCTCGGTGATATAAAAATTTCTCAACTTACATTCGTAGCTGGTTACAGCTGGTGGATCCTCGCACATCTACCTCGCTTCGCGGCTGGGATGGAACTGAAAATACGGAGTGCTTGTATCGCTGACGGAAGCCTGCTTGGGTGGGGATTTTAGACGGTCTCGCTGTTAATTGAACGTGGCGGGGAATGAATGATATGAAATATTTTAAATTATAGTCTGCGGTTGTAAATTAAACACGTTAAATAATATAGTTATAATAAATTGATTGGGTGCCAAAATACGCTTTGTTACAATACTGTTCCAAATAGTGCTTTAATATAACTGTTTTATAAGATACTAGGAAACAATTATAAAATAATTTTAACATATATTTATAAAGGTGCTGAAAATACTGCCGAACATTACTAAAAAAGCGCTATAAAGTTATTCAATTTTATAAGCTGAAATGTTTTGTAGCTTAGTCGCGGAAACGTTTCTAAAATAATTTCTTAACTGCTTTATAAGATATTTTATAATTTTGCTGTAAAAATGTTTTGATGATAAATTTATAAAACAGTTCAGTTGCAGGCAATCAGATAGTGTTTTCTGCAACTCTAATATAATCAATTAGCATTTTAGAAGCATTAATATAATATTAATAAAACAAATTAATTGTGTAAAATTTAAATTTTAAAACAAATTTGCTGGTTGGGTGGCTTCGGTTGACGTTTCAACATGTAATATTCAAGCTCAAATGGCAATGGAACACTTTCCGCTCGTATTATACAAATTACTATGCAAATTAATTTATCTATCAAGTCGTCGACAAGAACTTCCCAACATAGGAAAATTTCTTAAAAATATGAACCACATTGATATGTTAGATCACATATAAATCCCATATGCGACACTCCTTTGATCTAGCACAAATGCCGCCGATGACCTCGGACATTTACTGTGGATTTGACATGTTGCCAGTTTGGGCAAGAAGACTTCATATTTAGAGAAAATGTGTTGCCGGTTGTATTGCCAGCATACTTTTTGTAAATTGTTTAACTTATTACAGTGACATAAATTATTTTCTAGGTTGCATTAAGGTAAATTATTAATGTTAAAGTCGTGTCAAACTCGCAAAGTTCTCAGAGGTAACAGAGGTTGGGTTAAATGTTAAATCATTTATTATGTTAAATTGGACTCACGTCAAGATTAAATACGCTCGGGATGATTCGGATAATCCGAATCGGAATTTTAGTACCTGATCGAAGTAGGTAATAGAGGATTTTAATCGTATAGTTATTATATCTGCATCTTATAATACATTTACCTACATCGCATAATTCCTTACATTACCTATTTGTAGCACTTGTAATGCTTATTTTAAAATAATAGTGAAATCTGTACGTCTTACGAAAATTCAATCTTTTATTGCAGCTGAACTGTTTAGTTGATGTTCACCTCTACAATATGCGCATGAGTCTCGGCTATTTAATCTGGATATATCTCTGCTAGTATTGCACAAAATATCGTTGTCTTTTTCAGTGTCGCATATGGGATTTATATGTGTGTTAGATATAAACTTGTTTTTACTTGGACTTCCTCTTACTGACCAAAGCCCCCTCCTCCCGGGATCGCCTGTATACTACTCTGGGGGCACTGCAGCCTCCTGGGCTTATTGTGCTCACCCTGTGTAGCATTAGCAACTGTTGTTTCGCTGCGCGGTGCTCCTTAGATGGTCCCATCCAAGTCCTCACCGCGCGCTACGTTGCTGCACTCGGTGATCTCGTATAGGTCCGGTCCCATACCCACCTAACGTCTCACCTAGATATAAACTTAGTTAACCATCTATGGATTTAAATTTTTTAGGTGATTTACTTGAGCCATTGGTGAACTGGTCAACAATATTACAACGCACCAGACTACAAAAATGCATATCGATATACATGATGTCTTTCTTAAGCATGCATATTTTAATGTTCTTGGTTTACATTATTTACCACGGAGCCGAATTACATGTTATTTTAAAGTTTTTACCTACACAAATAATAACTCTTTTTGTAAGTAACTATCTTTGATTATAAAAGTACTCCACGCCGAACAATTTTAGCCACACCTACTGCAAATTTTCTATTTCGAATGTAGGTATACTGATATTAGTGGCTTCTGTGAGTCGGAAAAAATCTCGAAAAGTGTAAATAATTTATAGCCTAACGAGACTATGTCCCCCCTCCCGTTTTCGAGGATGCTGAACACGATGGTGACGGTTTAAACTCTTTCCGAGTTAACCCCAAACGGCTAAAAAACCACCCCCGCGGATACGCCGTCTCATACCGACAAAACCTGCGTCACCCTCCGTTTTCAAGGATGCTGATTACGATGGAGGTGGTTTAAACTCTTTCCGAGTTAACCTCACCCCCCCCCAAGCGGCCAAAAACAACCCCTCAAATGGGTTAACGCGAATACGGCGTCTCATACCGACAAAACCTGCGTCACCCCCCGTTTTAGAGGATGCTGAACACGATAGCGGTGGTTTAAACTTTTTTCGAGTGCGGCCAAAAAACCACCCCCATAGGATACGCCGTCTCATACCGAATAAACCTGCGTCACCCCCCGTTTTCGAGGATGCTGAACACGATGGTGGATCTTCTCCCCGAAGCAAACTAACCCCACTAACGGCCAAAAACTACCCCTTTGATACCTGGTTTAATGAAGTGCATCGGATAAGAGAAAATGAATCATCAATGATCTGTGAACATATCATTCATTTTCTCTCATCCGGTGCACTTCATTAAACCGGGTATCAAAGGGGTAGTTTTTGGCCGTTTGAGAGGTTAGTTTGCTTCGGGGAGAAGATTCAGCATCACCATCGTGTTCAACATCCTCGAAAACGGGGGGTGACGCAGGTTTAGTCGGTATGAGACGGCGTATCCGCGGTTCACCCCTTTCGGGGGTTGCTTTTGGCCATTTGGAGGGGTGGGGTTAACTAGGAAAGAGTTTAAACCACCGCCATCCAGTTCAGCATCCTCGAAAACGGGGGATGATGCAGGTTTTGTCGGTATGAGACGGCGTATCCGCGTTAACCCCTCTCGGGGGTGGTTTTTGGACGTTTGGGGGATGGGATCAACTCGAATAGAGTTTAAGCCACCGCCTTCGTGTTCAGCATCCTTGAAAACGGGGGTCGCAGGTTTAGTCGGTATGAGACGCCGTATCTGCGTTAACCTATTTGGGGGGTGATTATTGGCCGTGTTCAGCATCCTCGAAAACGGGAGGGACATAGTCTCGGTTAGGCTATAAATTATTTACATACCTGTTCGACTCACAGAAGCCACTATATAGCTTAAACACGTAGTACTGTAACATAAATCTTTTGAGCACTTTATTATGCATGTTCACAACCCAAAACATAATGATTTACATAATTTGAAAATAAATAAACCATTCTTCCTTTCGCTATGCGCTATGTTTATAGGGCGCATCTCCTCTTAAAGTTTTTGAGATAAAGTCTAAATCACCTTACATTTTTCTCCAAGTTCTCTTTAGGAAGAAACTATGTTAGAAATCTCTTTGACATATATATTTTCTGTAAAAACTTTATGCAATATATTTAAATACATTTGATATTGTCTGTAATTTTAAGTTTTATTATTACAATTTCACACAGTGGTACCAAATTCATTACATCTTTCCACGATAGCATGCAAATTAGAGTCTGTAGCAATATTTGGGTTGTTACATATACATTTTTTTTAGTTCTTGTCCGTTTACATCACTTTTATCTTTAACTTTGACGAATGGGTAATACATTTGATAACATTGATGAGAACTGCCTTCAAACCTTTAATATCGAAGAGAAGCAAAAAGTTAATAAAAAAAGTGGAAATACAGAGAAAACCGTTAAAATATCTTCCTTTGCTTTACGTATCTGCAGTAATATTAGACGGAGTCATGGTTTTGCCAGGGATAGGAGATGAAGACAAACTTGAAGACATATTTGTAATGTGGATTTCTAGAAAAGTATTAGGAAACGCCCCAATTATTTCCATAATATTTGCTATACATACCCTCCATTTTGCCATATACAGTTTAACTACAACTTTGTTGCCGATGTATTACATTTTCCAAATAAAATTTCAATTAAATTTGTTAGCAGAACTCATAACGAAATTATCTCTTGACTATGAAATAGCCAACGATTTAGATATATTACATAGCAGACAATACCAGAAAAGAGTCTTCAAAATATTGAAGCATTGCATTCTGCATCACCAAAATATCTACAGGTACTTACATCTAAAAATTCATCTAATCATGGAGATAATGATCCGATGTCTTTTAATTTCTAAATTAAGATTTACTGTAAAACTAAAGTACAATAGTTTAGTCACAATAGTTTGGTCTATATGTTTTTCATATTATTGAAGGTATTTTTCCCCTTCAAAGGGACATAGATAGTGTTAGGCTGCACCAACATTTATTGTACTTGAAATTTAAGTTCTGAGAGGTGTAAATATCGTGTTCGTTATACTACCACAAGATCTTGTACACTACAAGCCAAAATTTTTGAAGTTGAATACAATCATGCCGAAATATCATGATTCTAACCACCAAAACACGCGAATAACTTCATTGCTCAAAGACATTTTCTTGCATACTTATTTCTCTGACCCACTATGTTGGTTTATGATAGGACTACAAGTATATCAGAGTACAAGAAAGTTTATCAGACACGGTTGAAAAAATGCATCGACTATATGAAACCATCAAAGTATAGTTTTGCATCTTATGTAAACGATCCAGTTCAGCCTCGTTCATAAAATGTAGAAGACTACTATAATAACACAGGCCCCCAAAAAAAGTCAGGTCTACCATATTAGACCATCACATCTTTATGCTTTTGTGCTTGCTGAATCCGAATCCGATGCCAGATTTGCTTCATCATATCAGCTTTTCTCGCTAACTTTAAAAACCGTTGCCAAAGAAATCACTACTTCCACATCTAGATTTTCTATCCAAGTCACTCACAACGAAAAAACTTTGTATGTGGAAATAATTTGTTTATGGAACTTTAATAATATAATATTTGAAATCATTTACCCCAAAAACCCATAAGATGATACCCTACATCGGTAGTGGTGTGGGGGTGGTGAGAGGGGGGTGGATGAAGTAAAAAAATATTTTGAGGTTTTTGGTCTTCGTACACACACTAAATCACATTTTTTTTTCATCCCCTTTAATAATGGGTGGGGTGGTAACGGAGGTGGCTAATGCCAAAAATGTTTTTGAAACCTTAGCGTCTCTTGTATGTACTAAATACTAATTTTATGGACTCTTATCTGCTTGAATTACCAAATTTACCCTAATTTACCTCCCAACTATTCGACGGAACAAGATGAAAATATAATCTAGTTCCAGATCTCGTTAAAGTACATATGCGTACCAAATTCCGAGTCAATATCTTAAATGGTTCCAGAGTAAACGTGCACACAAAAAAGTTACAGACAGACAGACATCGGTAGTGGGGGGAAGGGGTAGTGATGGGTGGTAGTGGGGGTGGATGAAGTAAAAACATATTTGGAGGTTTCTGGTTCTTGTACACACACTAAATCACATTTTTTTTTCATCCCCTTTAATAATGGCGTGGGGGGTGGTAATGGGGCTGGCTAATGCTAAAATTTTTGAGACCTTAGACAGACCGACAGAAATTTTTTTGGCTCAAACTTAAAATCTCGACGTTTCATGACATTCTAAGCCTATTTGAATAATACAAAAATTTAAAATTTTTTTTGTCGTTACTATACTTCCACTGGATGTGGAAGTAAAAGTAGGCAGGGAACGCTGAAATGACGCTATTAGGAGTTGAATTCTAAAAAATACTGTAAGATATTCAGGAAATGGAGCCTCAATATCAAGGGAGATAGGATGTTAATATGATGGCCGATATTTGCTGGACTCTGAAGACAAAAATGTATGAGAGGGAATGAACATATAAGAGAAAGCCACTTCATGATGTTTTGAGAATAGAAGAGAACCATAAAAGGATGGAAACATAATTTCGATAACGCTAATGGTTAGCGATATACAAGAAAAAACTCAATCGGAGCATCATCTCTTCAAGATGGCGGGTCGAGTGCAACACATTGATTTGAGGACTTTTAGTATGTTTAACAGCAGGCCCTAATGAACATTTTTGGCAAGTTTCAAAATTGTATTAGTTCTTTCCTCTATTTTTTTCCATTTGACTGGAGGATTGTAATTTTAAAGTTTATAATTACAATTCCATACAGTAATACAAGATTCCTTATATCTTTCTACGATAGCATGCAAATTAGAGTAAATAGCAATATCTAGGTTTTAAAAAATGCATTGTTCTTTACATTTATATTTGTTTTAGTTTTTATCGACCTACATCATCATTATGTTTACCTTTGAGGAATGGGCGACAGATTTGACAGCATTGATGAACACTGCCTTTAAACCTTTAATATCGGGAAGAAGTAAAAAGTTTATAAAAAAAGAGAAAAAAGAAAGTAAAAAACTAAAATATTTTGCTTTGATTTATACCTCAGCGTCAATATTATACGGAATCATGTATTTCCCATGGATAGGAAGCGAAGATACACTTGAAGATATATTTTTAATTTGGATTTCTAGAAAAGTGTTAGGAAGCTCCCCAGTTGTTCCCATAATATTTGCCATACATATCCTCCATTGTGCCATATTCAGTTTAAGTATAACTTTTTCGCCTATGTATTACATTTTTCACATAATATTTCAATTAAATATGTTAACAGAACTGATAACGAAATTATCTCTTGACTATAAAATGGCCAGTGATTTAGATTTATTACATAGCAGACAATACCAGAAGAGAGTCTTCAAAATATTAAAGCACTGCATTCAGCATCATCAAAATATTTACAGGTACTTATATCCAGAGCTCGGGAACCTTATCTCTGTGACGTCAAAATCGGGGTTGGCTCTAAATCAGCGCGGAAAGATTTTTGTGCAAGTATGACACAATATGTCTTACCTTGTACTTTCTTTAGGGAATTCCGTAATATTCAAAGTTAATATAGTCAGTTTATTATAAACACTCACTGTCACTATCAGTAGAGCCACTAGCACTCAGATGCTTTTGTGAGGAATGTGTCTATTAAAATTTGTTTTAGATGTCCAAGAAATTGTTTTTTTTTACTACTACTACAATAAAGATCTGTTCCATCAAATTGCAGTTCTGGAAAATCGCGAATCCACAAGTATACAGCAGTCTGAGAAGCATGAGACATTTTTGTATACCGTCGACTCTGTATAATTTCATACTAGGTTTGTAGATACATACATACATACTGTTCAGGGTTAAAATATAAAATCTTTATTTTATGCACCAAAATACAGCAAAAATACATGAACAATCATTGAACTCACACAACCGTCGGTTCTTCCCCGTTTTCTTTGCTTCTGCGCGCGTCTCTGTCCTTATTAAGAGACCTTGATTTGTATCTACGCGTCCAGCGGATCGCGAGATGTGGGGGAAATCGGCGCAAGCACTCACATTCGGCTATCCTGACTCCTTGACGTCCTCGTCACCACTAAATACTTGGATTATAGCATACTGAGCTATAAATTGTAATCGCAGCGCACTGGGCTGAATCATGAGATAGAGTAGCTAAAGTAGCTCACTGGGCCATATTTAAATGATGTTTTGTAGCGCACTGGACTACACTATTCTGAGATAACTGAATTTTGGGAGCACACTGGGCTATATTGTAAACAACATTTCCATAGCACGCTAGGCCACACTGGGGCTTTAGACAAATCGCCACAAGGCAGATTTGTCACCATAGCTCACTGGGCTACACTAGTTTGCTGCGCTGGAGCAACACTAGACTGCTTCACTAGAGCAATAAACATTGGTATACTGGACAAGAAAAGGTATAAAACTAACAATATACGAACTAAGTTTAATGAGCATTGACCATCAACAGGTATGTCTGTCTGTTTTAATTCAACTTGATTGACACATATATGTTTTTATTACTATTTCTTAAGTCTATTTCTTGAGTAGAGTATGGTTTTAAATGCTCACTTAGAACTACTCCCTTAAACTTTCTTTTGACTCTGGAAAATGATGCAATTTTATAGCGATCATTACCCAAGACCTTTTACTATTCTCATCGGGCCAATATATTTGGGTACTAGTTTACCACTTGTCAGACCTTTTATCCGACGAGTTCGCTGTACAAGAACAATATCTCCAGTTCTATATTTCTTAGCATCCTGTTTGTTTCTATCAAACCTTGCTTTCATTTTCGAGGACACCTTGTCACATCTTTTCTTAGCCTTTTTACGGATTTGATCCAAATCTCTTCTCCCGCGAAATACTCTAACTTCATTCTCGAAAACCATACAACAGTTCACTAGGAGCGAAACCTGTAGTGGCATTTTTTGTTCCGTGTATGCTTCTTTGTACTCGCATCAGGTATTTATCCCAACCATAATGGTCGCCGGATATACTGGCAGTCAAAGATTCTAATATTGTTCTATTCGACCTTTCTACCTGGCCGTTGCTTCTAGGGGAGGCTATGGCATTTTTCATATGCTTTATATTATACTTCTTGCAGAAGTCTTTAAACTTTCGACAATCAAATACCTTTCCTCGATCGGTAATGACTCTTTGGGGAGCATGGACTAGTTTGATTAATTTTTCAGGGGTAGTACATGCATATTGGCTAGTAGTGACTGGTACGGCTTCTACCCAAATGAATTTTGTGAAGGCATCAATTATAACCAATATATGTGCGTTACCATTTTCTTTTTACAGAATGGTCCCAGGTGGTCCAAATGTAACGTATGAAAGGATTCAGCAATCTTATCGATCGGGTACAATTTCTCGCATCGTTTGCCGGTGGGTCTCTTGGCAGTCATATATTCGAAACAGTTCTTTACGTACTTTTTAACAAAAGGTGTCATGTCATTGAACCAATAAGATGATCGAATGGCAACCGGGGTACGTTTAAATCCAGGGTGCCCATTATCATCGTGAAACATCTTAACGATTTTCCATCTTACATTTCGAGGGATTATTATTTTCGTCTGGTTATCTACTAGCCGACAAACTTTATCTTCCACTATGACGAAGCAGTATTTTGTTTTTGCCTTTTTTATCTGCTTCCTTATTAACTGTAGGTTTTCGTCTAGGGCTTGAATAGCGAATGCCCAGTCACCAGTTTTGGTTAGTTTCACTTCAATTGGGTTGCGACTTAATGCATCTACATGCTGCATCTTGCTACCCGGTCGGTGCTCAATTGGAAACCATATTCCTGCATAATCATCCACCATCTACCAATACGAGGAGCAGCGAGATCTCGTTTCGTCCATGTCAATCTTACAGCATTACAGTCAATGACAATCACAAAATGACTTCCATATAGGAGATTTCGGAATTTCTTGACTGCTTCCACGATAACAAGGGTTTCATATATGCAATCGGTTTCCAATTACCATCTGCCTGTCTCTGCAGCACAGTTGCACCCATCCCGAATTTGCTCGAATCTGTATGCAGTTGGGTATCTGCATTGGGGTTAAATATGGACAACGTAGGATGGGATGTTAACTCAGTTTTTAACAGATCAAAGGAATTCTGTTGAGCTTCTTACCAAAACCATACGGAGTTTTTCTTTAATAATAATGTTAATGGTTTGGCCTTAAGAATGAAATCTTTGATATATTTTCTAAAATACGAGGCTAATCCTATAAACTGACTCACTTGATGTATATTCCTTGGGACAGCAAATTTTTCTACAGCTTCCAATTTCTTTAGAGACGGTTTAATGACTCCATCACTTATATATGTGCCTAAATACCATTATCAAATTTTTCAAGAATTCACATTTTGATAAATTCAAAGTTAATTCATTAAAAACATATAAAACCCTTTCCAACCGCTGAATACCTTCCTCCACTGACTTTGATATTATAAGCACATCGTCTAGATATACTAAAGCGAATTCATGCCTGAAAGGATCCAACACTGCATTGATTGCCCTCTGAAAAACAGTCCGAATGGTACTCTAGTATACTGCTAATGACCATCTGGCGTTACAAATGCTGTATATTTTCTACTCTCTTCGTCGACTTCCAGTTGATGGTAACCTGATTTAAGATCCAACGTGGTGAAAACTTTGCTTCCTGATAGTCTCCCTAATTGGTCTTCAATCAATGGTAGGGGATATTTGTCTTTAACTGACATAGAATTTATTTTCCTATAATCCACTACCATTCGTAAATCACCATTTTTCTTCTTAACGAGGAGAATAGGACTGGCATATGGGGAATTTGTTGGTTCTATTATCTGTTTGTCCAATAAATCATTAATAATTTCGTTGAGTTTTTCTCGTTCGAATAATGAGAGCCTATGAGGTTTATAAATAACTGGAACATTGAAGGTCAATTCAATGTGCATTTTTACGTTAATGTTACTCAGAATAGCATTGTTATAAGAAAAAGAGTTTGGGTATTTTGCAATTACGTTCTGTAAATCTGTTTTTTCGGATTCACTAACTTTCACCAATTTGGTTTAATTTATCCTCCACTATTGCTCTAGCCATACAATTATTCCGTCGGATTTCAATGTTTGTTTTATTTAGATTCAATACCTTAAGAACGCTTTCCCCATTTGAAACTCTCGATTTATTAGACGGTACTACTAACAGCAACCCATTATAAATTTGTTCAGAATAATTTGAATCTAACGTGCCATCACCGCCATCAATGTTTACATGAATTAAATTAATGCCAGGCCTAACAATATACAATATTTTAATAAATTGTCTTCAGTAAGTTTAAGCAAATGTGGAGTTTTATACACGAAAACTCCACTTTTCCCGATTATCGGTCTGCCTACCAGAATATCAGTAGCTTGTAAATCATTAGGTACCACATAAAAGACAGTGAAATCTTTTACTTCATCAATCTCAATGTATGTTTCAACAATCCCAATGGGCGTTACTATTCCACCACCATAACCCTGAATGATGACACCCTCAATATTAGGTTTCAAGTCAAGTTGTAACTTGGCTACTAGGTCCTCTTTTAACCTGTTACACGCACTCTCAAAATCTATATAAGCAGTACACGATTGCCCCTGCACAACGGCAAGTTTATAATACTTTTCATTACTCAGATCGTCCCCATTACAAGATATTTTATTAATTCTTTGGTTACTGTTTACATTTTTCTATTTATTTTTCTTAACACTCTTCTTCCAAATGTCCCTTGAATTTACAAAAATTACAACATTTTTGGGATTTATTTTTCGGGCATTCTGTCTTTTTATGACCTTCTTGACTGCACAAATAGCATTTTAATTTATTTGAACCCGAACTTGAACCCGGCTTATTGTTTTTATAAGTTTTAGAATAACGTTCTTTACTAGGAGTATCTTTAATATGTTCGGAATTAGTTATTAAAAACTTTAAGTCGTTAGTGTTTTGACATCTGGCAGCCCTTATACCGGATTTTACGAACGGATGACTTATTGTATTTGTTATTATTTCCACTATTATATTGTCGTCAAGCCTACAACTTTGCCCCAGAGCCAATTTTTTATAATAAAAGTCCACACGACTTTGACTTTTATGTCTTTCATTATTAACTAATTCTTTAAGCTTAATAAAAATACCTGTTTGCGGTGGAAACGCTTCTAACAATTTTTCTTCCATTGTTTCCAGGAAAGATTCAGATCCACTTGATTGTTATACCAATTTTTAGCATTACCTTTAAGTTTGTTTGCCATGCAAAATATTTTCTCCTTGTCGTCCCACTCAAATACCTTATCGTTTGGTACTATTGGCATCCATTTTAAAATTAAAAAAAAACAAAAAAAAAACAAAAATCGATTTGCACACTCTTCTGCACGCGACGACTGCCTAAAATTTGCGTTTCTGGCATATTCATGGTAATTTCATTCATATATATGATTGGCATGCATTTTAAAAACGTTGCACCTGACTGGTCATGTACCGCCAGTCTATATTATTTGATTTAAGTACCTATTCAACACGTAATAAGTGACACCAGAACAATCAACAATCACCAAAAATACGAGAGCCGAATCGCACTTCTTATTTGTTAAGGGTTGAAATATAAAATCTTTATTTTATGCACCAAAATACAGCAAAAATACATGAATAATCATTGAGCTCACACAACCGTCTGTTCTTCCTCGTTTTCTCTGCTTCTGCGCGTGTCTCTATCCTTGTTAAGAGACCTTGATTTGTATCTACGCGCCCAGCGGATCGTGAGATGTGGGGGAAATCGGTGCAAGCACTCACAATACAAATGGCTAGATTTGTACTACGGATTGCGAAACTGCAATCTCGGATGGTCTACCCTTTCCCTTTATTAAACGTTGCCGTAGATGCGCAGAATTGCCACAGTGTAGGTATACTAAAAGGGATTTTGTTAAAGCATTATTTCACAATTTCGGCGGAGTCGCTTAATTAATGGAGATAATAAAACCACATTAGTAAAAAATATATAAAAGTACAGCCGTACACTGGAATCTAATGTGGACATTTGGTCATGATCGAATGCCTTCAACACTTTAATTGTAAGAGAATCAACTACGTCTTTAGTTAATTGTCAGTACATTTCACAAATGTAGTAGATTTCCGATAAAAGTAGGTGACATATTAACATTTTAAAATTAAATAAAATTCACTTTATCACGTTGTGTACATTTGTAATCGACACAGTACATGGCAGTTTTATGCCATTAGTTCTTAACTTTGTTTGTTATGTACGATTTATAATAACAATGGTTTATTTTATTAGGAAAAAAATGTTTTATGTTCCCAGCAGCTTATTGGGTTTTTATATTTAATTATTATAAAAATAAACACAATAAACATTCCACACCTATTAAGCAGAACAGGAAAGTATGTGTTTGATTCAAAATTGTTGTTTTATTTGCTAGATATGTATTACATATATGTATATAGGTATGTATTACATTAGATATGTTTTTGTAAGGACCATTATCGTTTTTAGGTTAAATTTGTTACCAAAAATACATTATAGCTGGCAATGAGAAGTATTTCACCATTTCGTCGTTTTTCTGAATGTTTCAGTAGGTGTTTGCATTATAATATTATGTCTATATGAGAGCCGCCTCTGGCGCCGAGATAAAATTCCCGAGCCCTGCTTATATTTAAAAATGTATCTAACCATGGACATGATGAACATTTTTTCTTTATTAGTTCAGTCGAATTGTAATTTGACATGGCTAAAATACATAACCACGATTTTAATATTTTAAGTTGATAGGTTGGACATCCAAAACAAGCCCTTATAGTTTGCCAACTGATGTCATACCGGATAAGGGGGTAAAGTTGAAAAGTCGGTTTTTCGCGTTTAAATAGAAGGCTAATAATCTGAGAGGAAAGTTCAAATGGGAAAGTTATAGGTATTAAAAAAACCTATAAAAATGAGCCCCCGAACATTAAGATAGCTTTATTAGGTCAGGAGTAAATTCAAGAAAACCGAAATTTTGAAAAAAATTATTATTTTCAGCAATATTTTAGAAAAATTTTTGAAATTTTACTAAAGCATGTGCTATATAGGAGGGCACATTTGATAAAAATTTCAGATCGATATCTGCATTATTTTTTGATATATTCAATTTTTTTGAAAAAGAAAGGGTTTTCGAAGAATGGCTATAAGTACTTCATTTTCTGTAAGATTTTGCTATGAGAAGAAAAATTCTATTCTTCGGGAGTTGTTCAATATTTACAATTTTTTTCTATATGGCCATTATTCAGAAAAAAGCGGTGAAAATTTAATTGGAAAAAATAGAAAAATTTTTTGCATATAAAAATCCAATTAAAGTTAAATATCTTTTGAATGGAATGCAGTGTCGAAAAATCATGTCTACCGTTTTGAAGTGCTGTTTTCTTTTTTATATCTTTAATTATTTTTAATACACCTTCAGAATATAAGTAACACAATTCTGCAAAATGTAATTGAAAATTACTTTATTGTTTAACAATTAATTTTAAATATTTTGTCGTTATACAATTTGTTAATTATTATACATGGCATTATTATTGTATTATAATTATTACATTTAACTATAATGAAAGTAATAAAATTCAACTTATTGACATTATTCGTGAAAAGCTTGATAAAGCAGGATTTTAAACAAAGCAGCTGATGAAGATTCTGATACTTTCTGCAGTTCAATTAGCTGATGTAAATGAAAATGTACTAATAATTAGAGAAGATATAGATTTACTTGTGATACCAAATCAATTAGGACATTCAAAGAATAAAATTTTTCTACTTAAGCCAGGAAAAGGAAAAGTTGCTGATAGATATTACAATATTAACAGTTTTCTATATGAATCTATACCAAAGTTAATTGGTTTTTGTCATGCTTTTACCGGATGTGATACAACGACTTGTTTTACGGCCAGGTAAAAAATGAACTCCTGAAAATAATTACAAATGCAATACCAGAACAAACTTTTATTTCAGCTAACAAAATTACTTTGCCATTTATACGGTCTAAAACACGAAAACATGACACTCAATGAGTATTGCTTCTTCTTATTTCAAAATTTAACTTGTAAGAAATCTTTTAAATTAGAATTATTACCACCAACTGAAGGTGCCGTAAAACAATATGCTTTGAGGACATATTTACAATTACAATTTTGGTTAGGAAATGAATTGCTCAATATGGGTGGATATTTTCTCCAAAAGGTCTAAATCCAGTTTATACTGAAGAAAAGTTAATTCCAGAAAAGTTATTGAAAATAGTTGCGCATGTGAAAGTGGATATAAAACAATGACTTGCAACTGTAAAAAACATGATTTGAAATGTACAAGTATTTGTGTAGCTTGTCGCGGCGAAACTTGTTGCAACGTTGAACCTAAAAACATTGAGTTACCTGGCGACGATGACGATGTAAATATAGATATAGATGATGAGGTAAATCAAGAACCAGATGAAAACGAAGATTTAGATTTGGACAGTATTAAAAGAATTAGGTTGGATGAAAACGATTCGTAAGTTATAGTAGATTGTAATATAAGTGTGGCAAGGGCTTCATTGCAAAACGACGAATGAAAGTAGGAACACGAGCGCAGCGAGTGTTCCTATCATACGAGTTTTGCAATGAAGCTTGCCATACGTGTGTTACATACTATTTTTTCTACGGTTGTGAAGTTATTTCCCTTTTCAAAGTCTTTCCAAAATTTTAAATTTGCTGCTTGTCAGATTTTATTTAAAGTGACATATTCCGCTGTCATTCTGAAGTAAGAAAATTTGACTTTGTAATTGCAATTCATGTGTAATTAATGTATATTTATAGAATTTAATTGTTATTACCAGTAAGTAATATAAAATTCTTTAAGGTAAACACACTATTTTATTCCGGTGCGTGAAGATGTAATCAAGGCGTGTGGCAAATTCTTTGCCGCACGGCGTGCGGCAAAGTGATATTTTCTGCACTCATTTTGAAGTTAGAAAATTTGACTTTCACAATCGTAGAAAAATGTTGTTTATGCGATATACTGTTTATGGGCCCTGTCTCACAGCTTTTACAGAGTCTATGCTGTATTAAGCCAAACTTCGCCCTTTCGTGTCGTTACTGAATAAAGTGTAAATTATCATAGAGTAATGTTTTTTTTTTGAGGTGAACTAAAAAAAACAGCACTTCAAAATGGTAGACATGATTTTTTGACGCTCCATTCCATTCAAAAGATATTTAACTTTAATTGGATTTTTTTATACAAAAAGTTAGTACTTAGATGGGGGAACACAGCGATCTCGTCCCACCTTCTAGCTGCTTGTATAGCAGTGTATACGTGGAAGCTATGTAATTTCAAGACGAGGATTACGTAGTGGATATACCATCCTTCGGAGGGGATGTAAAGCAGGCGGCCCCTTGTCTCTTAAATGTTAGGCAAGTAAAAGATCCCTACTCTTCTTAAGGGAAGAGGCAAAATTTCGAGGTTGGGAGTAGCTCGTCTCCTGGCGTCGGTCATAGCCCCTGGTAGCGGAAATAGGCCGACATTAAATAAGTAGATAAAAAAAATATACAAAAAATGTTCTAGTTTTTCAAATTGAATTTTCACCACTTTTTTCTGAATGACCATATAGAAAAAAATTGTAAATATTGAATTTTTCTTCTCATAGTAAAATCTGACAGAAAATGAAGTACTTATAGCTATTTTTCGAAGACCCTTTTTTCAAAAAAAAATTGAATGTATCAAAAAATAATACAAATTTTTATTAGATGTCCCCTCCTATATAGCACATACTTTAGTAAAATTTCAAAAATTTTTCTAAAATATTGCTGAAATTAAATTTTTTTTTAAAGTGTCGTTTTTTTTAAAATTTACTCCTGACATAATAAAGCTATCTTAATGTTCGGGTGCTCATTTTATAGGTTTTTTTTAATATCTATAACTTTCCCTTTTGAACTTTCCTCTCAGATTATTAGCCTTCTATTTAAACGCGAAAAACCGACTTTTCAACCCCCCACCCCCCTTATCCGGTATGACATCAGTTGGCAAACTATAAGGGCTTGTTTTGGATGTTCAACCCATCAACTTAAAACAATAAAATCGTGGTTATGTATTTTTGCCACATTTTAATACTCTTCGTGATTATTCGACCGGACTATATAGTGTAAGAGCCCATGACACTTAAAATCTCCGTCATAACCCAAAAGCATATTTGACGTGTCAAGTTTAAATTCGACCCTGGCTGAACCCGAAATCAGTCCGGTGGGTGCAAAACTTCAGCCAGGTTCGCCAAAAAATGGCCATTACCGTCTTGTTTCAGAAAGATTGAATTTATATCACTCGAAAGGGCTCGACTTCTGCCACCGACGACGACATGTTAAGTTGGCGCCCCCCACAGGGGACTATATTAGGTCCTATTTTGTTTTTAAATTGCATAAACAATTTATATGCATCTTATTTCCTATGCTGATGACACAGTGGTAACATTTGTTGAGAGTTCTTGGAATGTAGTATACAGAAAAGCAAAAAAATCTATGAAACATGTACAAAATTGGCTAAACGACAGTCTGCTGTGCTCAAGGTTATCAAATCCAAATTTATAACGTTTACAGCCACCGATATAGGTCAACCAGAAACATCTTACCTCAAAATACATAAAAATGACTGGAATGAGATACCTCACTGTGACTGTGATTCATTAGAGAAAATAAAATATGTTAAATACCTGGGTGTGATGATCGATCAATATTTAAGGTGGGGTGAACAGGTGAATTATTTGATATAGAGACTTAGAAGACTAACGTATATATTTTATCAACTAGGAGACATCTTAAATAAAACAAATCTGCACACAGTGTACGATGCTTTGGCTAAGTCCATACTAAGGTACTGCATTATAATCTGGGGTGGGCTATGTGAAAATAAATTGCAAAACTTGCAAGTAATGCAGAACACATTGTTAAAAATTTATTTAATAAAATTATATAAAAAATATTTTTAAGAAAAAGCTTTTATTTGAAAAAACTGTACTAAAATTCATACACCTGGAAACCAAAAGCTTTGGGGACGGTCATATAGCGCTATTGCATCGTTATTTTGCTAATTGACCGCCCCCAAAGCTTTTGGTTTCCAGGTGTATGAATTTAAAAAAAAAATTTTTACTTTTTAGTACAGTTTTTTCAAATAAAAGCTTTTTCTTAAAAATATTTTTTTTATATAATTTTATTTTTTACTTTTTAATCTACTTATTTTACAGACAGATAGACTTTCATTTGCCACCGCCATCCACCCCTTCCCTCTCCCGTCTTCTCACCTCTCTAACACTACTTCCCACCCCTTCCCCTCCCCTTTCGCACCTCTTCCCTACCTCCTCCCACCTCTTCCCGCCCCCCTTCCCACCCCATCCCCACCTCTGCCCACCCCTTCCCATCTCTTTTCAACCCGTCCCATTCCTTGCCCACCTCTCCCCACATCTTCCCACCCTTTCCCACCCCTTCCCCACCTCTTCCCACTTCTCCCATGTCCGCCATATTGAATTTAGAATGACCTCACATAGTTTATTGTATTTTACTCGCCAAATCCTTTCATTTGATACCCATATCAAGGGGGTCGTGAAGAAATAGGCGATCCGCCATCTCGGGACGTACGCCATATTGAATTTAGAATGACGTCACATAGTTTAACGTATTTTACTCGTCAAACCATTTGATTTAATACCCATATCAAGGGGGTTGTGAAGAAAAAGGCGATCCGCCATCTTGGGACGTCCGCCATATTGAATTTAGAATGACGTCACATAGTTTATCGTATTTTACTTGTCAAACCCTTTCGTTTGATACCCATGTCAAGGGGGTTGTGACTAAAAAAGCCGATCCACCATCTTGGGACATCCGCCATATTGAATTTACAATGACGTCAGGTGGTTTATCGTATTCTCCTCGTCAAACGCTTTCATTTGATACCCATATCAAGGGGGTTGTGACTAAAAAGCCGATCCGCCATCTTGGGACGTTCGCCATATTGGATTTAGACCGATAGTGGCTATACTATGTTGCACTGTCACCGGACTTATACACGTGTGCCGAATTTCAAAGCTCTAGCTTAATTAGAACTAGTCGAAATTCAGCTTGCAAGATTCTACTTAAACAAACAAACAAAGTAACTAACATACAAACATTGCAAGTTAAATAAAAGCTTTTAAAAAAGACAAGCACTACTCATCAGAAAATCTTTACACCGAACTAAATAAATCCAATATAAGGAAATTATACACATACCACACTTGCTATGGATGTACAGATCAGAAGCAGACTTTGTTAATTATGACTTTTTATCAAACAAAGAATGAAGCTGATACCACTTTTTAGAAAATGTCATACCCAAAGATTTATATTTTATTACTAATAATCTTTTAATGTTCATAAGCTCCTATCTAAGTTGCAGATTTCAACAAGTAAAATACATGAACATCTTGTCCGAGCCTATTTTAGCAAAATACGGGGTTCCTCAAGGCAGTAATCTCGGTCCTTTATTTTTTCTGTTATTTGTAAATGACATTCCTGAATATATAATTTATTTTAAGTGTCTGTTATACGCAGACGATTTAAAAATTTACAGAAATGTAAGAAGCGACAAAGATGCGTTATTATTATTGCAACATGATATTGATACCAGCTTTGACTGGAGTTTAAACAATAAAATATCGTTAAAGATAAATAAACGTTCGGCAATGTCATAGGACTAGGACAAATTATGATCAGTACACGTACAAAAAACCGCTGCCTAAGGAATCACCACTTCCACATCCAGACTTCCTATCTAAGTATCTTACAACGAAAATACTATAATTGCACTCCATTAAGTGGAGATAATTTTTTTTTTTATGGAGATAATTGTTTATGGAACTTTAATGGTATAATATTTGAAATCGTGTACCAGAAAAACCCATAAAATGATGCCCCATCAGTAGTAGGGGTGGTGGTGGTGGTAGTGGTGGTGCTGGGGGTGAATGAAGTGAAAAAAATTCTTGATGACTGGTTCTTGTACACACACTAAATCGCAATATTTTTTCACCCCGTTTAATAATGAGGTGGAGATGGTAATAGAGGTAGCTATTGCCAAAAATGTTTTTAAGACCTTAGCCCCTCTTATATTTACTAAATACCAATTTCATGCACTCTTAATTGCTTGATTTACCACCATTTAACTCATTTTACCCTTCAACTCTGCAACTGAATAAGATCAATATATAATCCAGTTCTAGATCTCGTTAAAATACATACCTGTGCCATATTTTAAGTCAATATCTTTAACGGTTCCAGAGTAATCGTGAGCACCAAACAGATACCAGACTAATAGACAGACCAACGCGACAGACAAATTTAGTTTATTCAAACTTAACATATTAACGTTTCATGACATTCTAAGCCTATTTGTACAATGAAAATTTTCAAAAATTTTTCTTTTGTTGGAATACTTCAACTGGATGTGTAAGTAATACGCAGAAAATAGCATGACAAAGATATAAAACATCATTCTGTGCCGTGGACAACACGATAGAAGTAAAGCATTTTCTTCAATGAAACCTACTACGCATCCATATTACTCGAGGTAACTCACTGTGTATCTAATTTACTAGAGGAAAGCCACTGCGCATTCATACTTCTTGAAGAAGTCCACTGCGGATCCATTTTACTCGATGAAACCCACTGCGCATCCATATCACTTGAGGTAACCTACTGCGCCTCTATACTACTCGTGGTAACCTACTGCGCATCAATGGTACTCAAGAAAAGCCACTGCGCATCCACAATACTCGGGAAAACCTACTGCGCATCCATACTACTTGAAATAACCTACTGCGCATCCATTTGACTCGAGAAAACCCACTGCGCATCCATACTACTTGAGGTAACCTTCTGCGCATCCAAACTACTAGAGGCAACCTACTGCGCATCGATGGTACTCGAGGAAAGCCACTGCGCATCCATGCTACTCGAAGTAACTTGAATAACTATAGTACTCTAGAAAAGCCACTGCGCATCCATACTACTAGAGGTAACCTACTGCGCATCGATGGTACTCGAGGAAAGCCACTGCGCATCCGTACTACTCGAAGTAACTTTAATAACATTATATTTGAAATCGCCTACCCCAAAAACCTATAAAACGACATGCCACATTGATAGTGGGGGTTGGGGGTGGTGGCAGAGGGGTGGGGGTGGGGGTAGATTAAGTAAAAAACAATTTTGAGGCTTAGGTTCTTGTATACACGCTAAATTACAATTTTATTTTTTTCACCCCCTTTAATAATGAGGTGGGGGTAGTAATGGGGGTGGCTAATGCCAAAAAATTTTTTGAGACTTTAACTTCTTTTATGTACACTAAATACCAATTTTATGGACTCTTACCAGATTGATTTACCTATTTACCCCCATTTACCCCAATTTACCCCCCAACCCTTCGACGGAACAAGATGAAAATATAATCTACTTCCAGATCTCGTTAAAGTACATATGTGTACCAAATTTCAAGTCAATATCTTAAACGGTTCCAGAGTAAACGTGCGCACAAAAAAAGTTACAGACAGACAGACCGACAGACAGAAATTTTTTTTTCGCTAAAACTTAAAATCTCGACGTTTCATGACATTTAAAGCCTATTTGAACAATAAAAATTTTAAAAAATTTTTTTGTCGTTACTATACTTCCACTGGATGTGGAAGTAATTAACAATAACTCTCTGAAACGTGTTTGCAAACAAAAAGATTTGGGAGTCCCTGTTTAACCACAACTTAAATTTCAACGAACATATTGAAAATATAATTAAGAAAGCATACAGAAATTTAAGATTTGTTGTGAGGAATGCATCTGAATTTAGCTGGCGAACAATCAGAATGCTGTTTTTCAGTTTTGTAAGATCAGAATTAGAATTTGCTTCACAAATATGGGATCCCGGAACTGTAGTAGCCTCACAGCAAATAGAAACAATTCAAAATAAACTTTTAGCTTACGTTTACAGGAAAAACATCTAAGATTCCCAGATTATAACGAATATCATGGAATAAGAAAGGAATTTAATATTGCAAAACTGGCAATAAGAAGGAAATTAAGTAATGTGTTCTTTATAGACAAAATAATAAACGGATATATATAGTATCAGAAGATGTTTTATCAAAACTTAATTTTTATATTCCTTCCAGACTTTAGAGCCCGACCAATTACGTTCCAAGTTTATTATAAAACTAATGTAAGAAAAAACTCGCGTGTGTGTCATGAATCAAATTTTAGCATATTTAATCTAACCCAACGTAAATTAAAATATTATATAGAAAAAACGTTCTCAAGTATTCAATAGAAGCTCCATGTATTTCAATTTTAAAATAAAATAAAAACAATAATAATAAATAAATATATACATAATTTTCTTTTTTGCGGTGGTATGTGATATATGTGTAACATACAAATTCAGTTATTTGTATCGTATAGTTTATTTCATTATTCTGTATAGCTAATTTAATCTAGTATTGATAATGTCATGTAACTGTAAATGTAGACATTTGTCTGTATTACATCAGTAAATAAATAAATAATTTATTACCAATAACAATAAAAAATGTTAAAAGTACATATATATTTAAAAAAGATCTAAAAAATTTATAAATGAAAATTATGTTATCATACAATCAGTGCTATTACCAGTCTCCATCGCTAAAAATATCGACCATCGATGACTTTAATGAAGATAATTTTTTTTATCGAGTTTATCCTAAAAGTCAATTACAGAACCAACATCGATAAATTCCAACGAGAGCGATTCATTTATATCTACTCGATAATAGTGGAGTGAACTTAGCTCAAAATAATATGTAAGAAGAGTTATTTTCACCGATGCCATAAACTCGTAATAGGGTTTCTACAGACAAGTAGATAAAATGAGTTAAACATGGTCGATCATTTTATCGACTGAACTGGTAATAGCACCGAAAGCATATTTAAAATTAAACATCATATTTAATTCGCTTACTTATATTATTAATCAACTATCCACTCACTTTTTTTGAACACAAATCAGAAAGCAGACCTGTATAAATTTACATCTTTTTCCTCCTCCTCATTTGTCCCCAATAATTTTCAGTACATTTTGTATATTTTTATTAATTTATTACTTCCACGTCCAGTGGAAGTATAGTAACGACAAAAAATGTTTTAAAAATTTTTATTGTCCAAATAGGCTTAAAATGTCATGAAACGTCGAGATTTTAAGTTTGAGGGAAAAAAAAATTTCTGTCTGTCTGTCGTCTGTCGGTCTGTCTGTCTGTCGGTCTGTCTGTAACTTTTTTTTGTGCGCACGTTTACTCTGGAACCGTTTAAGATATTGACTTGAAATTTGGTACACATATGTACTTTAACGAGATCTAGAACTAGATTATATTTTCATCTTGTTCCGATGAAGGGGGGGGGGGGGGTAAATTGGGGTAAATTTGAGGTAAATAGGTCAATCAAGCAGGTAAGAGTCTATAAAATTGGTATTTAGTATATGCAAGAGAAGCTAAGGTCAAAAAAATGTTGGAATTAGCCACCCCCATTGCCACCCCCACCTCTTTTTTAAAGGGGATGAAAAAAAATTGCGATTTAGTGTACCTATGTACAGGAACCAGAAACCTCAAAATATTTTTTACTTCATCCACCCCCACTACCACCCCCCTATCACCACCCCCCACCCCAATGTTGGGTGTCGTTTTATGGGTTTTTGGGGTAGAGGATTTCAAATATTATATTATTAAAGTTCCACAAACAATTATTTTTACATACAAAATTTTTCGTTGTGAGTGACTTGGATAGAGAATCTGGATGTGGAAGTAGTGATTCCTTGGGCAGCGGTTTTTAACCAAAGAAACGTACAGTACATCGCCTTGCTACCCTGTCAATCAGGGGCGAATTTACAGATACGTTTGAAAGTTTGGGTAGAAGTAAAAAAAATTGAGGCTTTTGGTTCCTGTACGCACACTAAATCACATTTTTTTTTTCACCCCAACTGGGTGGCCAAAGCCAACAAAGTTTTTGAGCCCTTGGTTTCTCTTTATATATACTTAATACCAATTTTATGGACTCTTACTTGCATGATTTACCTATTTAACCCCCATTTGCCCTAATTTACCCCCAATCCTTAAACGGAATAAGAACAAATTAGAATCTAGTTGCAGATTTCGTTAAAATACATATGTGTACCAAATTTCAAGTCAATATCTTAAACGGTTCCAGAGTAATCGTGTGCACAAAGAAGTTAGATAGACCGACAGACAGATTTTTTTTTGCTCAAACTTAAAATTTCGACGTTTCATGACATTCTAAGCTTATTTGAACAATGAAAATTTTCAAAATTTTTTTTGCGTTAGTAAACTTCCACTGTATGTGGTCTTTTTTTTAAATCAATCGCATTTTGGAACCTTTGAAATTTTACCATCTTAGGCGGCTGCCTACCGCCTAAAACAGCCTCTAGCATCTGCAAATTTCAAGTTAAAAATAGGAATACCAAGAATTTTTTCGAGTGTAGTAAAAACATTTTTAACGTGTTCTTACTCACGCCAAGAAATTATAAATTTCACAGGGTAATAAAAAATTTTACCTTCAAATGTTATCAAAACCATTAAACTTTTAGACGTTTTCACAAAGCCATAAATCAAAAATTTCTTAAACAGGATATTATTTACGTCAGAATTACATTAACTGACTCAAAAATATCATACCTGAGTACTAATCACCGGAAATACGATTAATCTAAGTCCTGTGGCCAAACAAAATTCTTTGCATGTTAATAGATTTTGTACTTCGTGGTACTAAATACTGGCATACAAAGTGGAGTAAAATATTAGTTTAGGCATTTTTCGATTTTACACCAATTACTTGCCATTTAGCAATTTTAGCAATTGAGAATGAATTGACCAAGACTCTCGACTTTTCCGACGTAATTGAACATTTTAGTCAAAAGAAAGCTCGGAAGACTATTATTAAGTAGTCTTATTACTTCCACATCCAGTGGAAGTACAGTAACGACAAAAAAAATTTTAAAAATTTTTATTGTTCAAATAAGCTTAGAATGTCACGAAACGTCGAAATTTTAAGTTTGAGCGAAAAAAATGTCTGTCTGTCTGTCGGTCTGTCTGTCGGCCTGTCTGTAACTTTTTTTGTGCGCACGTTTATTCTGGAACCGTTTGAGATATTGACTTAAAATTTGGTACACATATGTACTTTAAGGAGATCTAGAACTAGATTATATTCTCATCTTGTTCCGTCGAAGGGTTGGGGGGGTAAATTCAGGTAAATTTGGGGTAAATCAAGCAGGTAAGAGTCCTTAAAATTGGTATTTAGTATATACAAGGGAAGCTAAGGTCTCAAAAAAAATTTTGGCATTAGCCACCCCCATTACCACCCCCACCTCATTATTAAAGGGGATGAAAAAAAAAATGTGATTTAGTGTGTGTACAAGAACCAGAAACCTCAAAATATTTTTTTACTTCATCTACCCCCGCTACCACCCCCTATCACCACCCCCACCCCTACCGATGTGGGGTATCGTTTTATGGGTTTTTGGAGTAGAGGATTTCAAATATTATATTATTAAATTTCCATAATCAATTATTTCCACGTACAAAATTTTTTCGTTGTGAGCGACTTGGATAGAAAATCTGGATGTGGAAGTAGTGATTCCTTGGGCAGCGGTTTTATAAATTTATAACATTTTTATATGAAGATCGATTTTATTTTGTTTTACGAATAATAACCATGGATATGTTATAAGCACACTTACAACACAAGTTACATGCGCAAGGGTAAGAACACAAAGAAAGCAGGTTGCCTGCTTACTGGTAGCCGGCTTTGTCTATGTACGGGAACGTTTAAAAGCGTACTTAATTATTGGCGCTTATAGGCGCTGACTACCAGTAAGCAGGCAACCTGCTTTCTTTGTGTTTTTACCCTAACATTGGTAAGTTGCTTAAACCATTTTTTATTTTTAACGGAATGTAGTTATTTTTAATTGTAAACAACATTGTTATCTTCTACCTAATAAAACTGAATTGAATTGAATTGACTTTGGGCAAGTGCATTAGAATATCCCTGTGTATTATTTGTTTGAATCGTTTTTGTAAAACTACAGGAATTTAGGAAGTACCCTCAAATATTTCTTATAAATTATTTTAAGGCATGAGTCATTATTTCCATGGTCAGATGAACTTATATCCTAAATTTTCATTTTTGAACAAATTATTGTGTTTTAGGGTTAAAAATAAAGTTAACGATGTGATCTACTGGCCATTATTAATTATATCACTTATTGGAGTTCTGTTGCATTGTGCTATAATAATATCCATTTTAAGTGTAAGTAGAATCTTCATAATTAATTTGGTTTAAGACTTGTTTTTTTTTTATTGAAATGCGTTATAATGGGCTCATTTAGCACTTTTTTTTTATTTGATTATCGTAAAGATCTTACAATTCTAAGACCCTGTGCAAAAACTAAAATTTTGTGAGACCTGTAAATCGTGTAAAAAAAAATATAAACATGGACCGCACGCCTTCTCGAATCTCGGCTGCGACGTCACTTGATAGCAACCCGCACAGTCGCACAGAGAAAGACTCGGCGATCTCAAGCGGAATGCACGAGCTTTGATATGTTGCGCGACCGTTTCTTTGCCTATTCTCTGACGTCACGATGTTGGTCGCACCGCGCTCTTTAAGAAGCGTATATTTCGAGAACCACATATCGAATTTATCTGAAATTTTCAATATTGCCTAATTTTAAATAATTCTTTATCCACAAGAAGTAACAATTACTAAATAAAATTCATTAAATGAGCCCATTAAGATAATGAATAAGGGGTCTACAAACGATACAACCACCCAACCAACCAACCAACCAACCAACCAACCAACCAACCAACCTTCTCGGTACGCTTGGGAAATTGCCATGACAACTCGTAAAAGTGAGCTGGTCTGCTGGAATTTCAGCGTCTTCAAAGTGTACCGACAATGTTGGCTCCACCTTTTACGAGTTCGCATGGCAATATTCAAAGTGTACCGAAAAGGTCGGTTGGTTGGTTGGTTGGGTCATCTGTAGACCGCTTTACCGTACAGGAAAACTTAGCTTATTTGAAAATATTTGAATTTTCCTGTATGCGAATGTTTCGAAAAAACTACATGACCTCGATAAAATACTATATATGTCAAGATCTAACGCTTTAACAAAGGTATCCTCAGAAGAAGAATATCACTTTTGCCCCCCTTACAGCACAGCTACAATACAATTTTTCTTAATAAAATTTGAAAGGTATTTTTTTATGCTTCGCAAGTTTGAATTCTTGTACTTTTTCGTATCTGTTATATTTTTCGAGCTACGACCATTTTTTTGAAAATAGTGTAAAAATTAGCCGCCATCTTGGATATCAAACTTCCGATGTAAAATCCACTGTATACTCAAGTCAGTACGTAACTAGGCACCTCCCCCCCCCCATAGCGACACCCCTGTAGACCTCTACATATGATTTCATAATTACTGACTGGGCTAGTATAGTAGGTACCGTATATAATTCAACAATATAAAAAATCTCTCAAAAAACCGTAAAGGATACCATCAATTTCAGTTTATTTACAAAAAGACCATGAAAGTGTGCGGCTTCTTTTATTATTATCATCACAAAAAATGGTGATACTTATTTCCTAACAAGTTAAGAAAGTAGGCCAATCCCACTGAATATAATTGGTTGAAATTTGCTCTGGCCAACTAATTATTGGTTACAAAAAGGTGTCTAGTCAACGTGGGCTATCAGGGGTGAATTGTTTCTTTGTCATAAAATAAAATAAAAGTTTAATGAAAAATTATATTAAATCTTTTTGTTGAATAAATAGTTTATCTTGTTTAACAGTTTACAAAAATAAATAATTGTTAAAAAGATGATCGTGATAAAATTAAATAGCCCAGTAACTTGAGTTTCACTTCTCAAAAATTCTCAGCGAGCTGAATGTTTGCATACACCTTTACTGAACCGTTATAAATAATATGTAAAAAGTTCCCATCGACATCGTGTACGCTTCAAAAGTTATACGGGGGTCAAAGGTCAAAAAATTGGTTTCACGTTAATATCTCGTTTGCTATTGGTCGGACGATAATTTTTGCAGTTACAAGTATTGTCGATAAGGAAATTCTCCATAAAAAAATCGGCAGCTACTAGAAGCGGCTGGAACCTCCCCACACGGTGGATCCTTATCAGCTGTGTTTGGATATTACATCGGAGATCAGAGCACTGAGCAAACAGATAAATTACACATGACTTTGGAGCCATTTATTTCATGAACAAATATTGAACGAGCTGAAGTGGACTACAAGCAGTCTGGTAAAACATAACCTCTCATGTTTGCAGTGGCGGATCCAGAGAGGGGCGCTGGGGGTCATCGCCCCCCTCCCGGACCTTTGGAGGACTTTACCTGTCACCACACATAAATAATAATTAACACAGCTTTGAGGGTATAATTTTGAATATAATTATATTCAATTAGCTAATAGCTAATCCGAGTCGTAACTTCCTTTCATGGTATTTCCGTAATGCTTAAAAATCTTAAACTATTTTATTAGCCGTAACGAATTTTCGAAGTTTAATAATCAATCTGGTTATTTATTTGTAGCTGGTAGGTAATTGTCTCTCCTAAGGGTCTGTTTCTACGAATGGAATAATTCCGGTTGTCCCTAGCAACTCTTTCTAAGGCAAATAGTCAAGTACCTACTTCAAATTTTACTTTTACCCAAACAGAATTTTACATATTTTTCTAAATCAAGCAAAATATTATGGTTATTAAGTAATATAGTAATAAAGGCCAAAACAAAAATCAAGATTGAAATTTTTGGTACTTTGATATATTGTTTTTTCTTTTAATTAAGAATGCGTCTTTTTACGTTTTATTTCTTTTAGTTAAGGATAAGATTTTGCAGAGTGAGGGAAATATGCGTTTATTTTCGGTTTATTATGAATATTTAAAAAATCATAAATAGTAGTATAATGTTTAAAATAGTTTTGTATACTTCCCATTGCTCTAAGGAATACACCCATACATAGTTTTTATCATAAATTTTGCATGTAGTTAAATGTTATACTCTCTCTAATAATGAAATTACTAGGAACTATTTTCATTGACAAACTACGATATTCAAGTACAACAGAAATTTACAATAAAAAAAAAATACATATATAGAGTTATATATAGTTGCATTCGTTAGAACAATAGCAATTATTTAAAACAGTTTTAAAGATTATACTATGTTTGGTTTTTTAAATATTTATAATAAACCGAAAATAAACGCATATTTCCCTCTTACTCTGCAAAATCCTATCCTTAATAGCGCTTTTCTTATCGTTATACGGTGTGTTTTGTACGTATTGAGTAAAGGTTATTTCTAAAAATTTTACTTATTGTTAATTACCCCCCCCCCAAGCCTAGTCTGGATCCGCCACTGGAGAGCGAAAAAAATAATAACACAGAATTTAACCCAAATGACACTATAATCTCAACAAGTCATTAACATTATGGACAATTCAAGCAGACTACGCATGCGCCAAGTTAAAGTCTTCCTGCTCGATCAAAAAGCACGGTCATTAAACCATATGGTTGTCTCAATCAGCAACTTGAGGACGAGAGAGACGCGGGGGGCGGGAAATAGAATGAAAGAGACAGACATATCTGATTTCCGTGCAAAAGACAGAGACAAAGATGCTTGTAGTGTCTACAGGTGACGTAGGCTGTAGCGGAATCTCTGTCTCTGTCTTCTGCACGGAAATCAGATATGTCTGTCTCTTTCATTCAATTTCCCGCTCCCCGCGTCTCTCTCGTCCTAAAGCTGCTGATTGATGTAACCGTATCGTTTATTGACCGTGATCAAAAATTGTCCGAGCAAGTCGAGTTTCGTCCGAGGCCTTTATTTTGTAATATTCGAACGTTTAAGATTTAGCTCAGTTAGCTCGATTTGCATTAAACGAACGATTGTGACGCGTCCCATCAATCAGACGTAATATCCGAACACGGCTATAGACAATTATTATCTTTAAAAAACCAACTAAAATAAGTTTTGACATCTGTCAAAAATATTTGGGTTGGTAACCTTTACGAATGTTGATTTTTAAGTTATGAAATATATTTAGAGACATAACCTATACAGTAGGGTATCTCCATTATGTTTAAGTTTTTCAAGTTTATTCTCATTTTTAATATTTGTATACGCATTTTTAGCTTGGAGCCACAGTGGATCCAAACAAATATTTAAAAATTCACGTAAATAATTTTTCTATATAGACCATTTTACGATAAGTCGGCCATATTGCCTGAAGGATAACCAAACTTTTTATTCCATTGTAAACAAAGAAGTAATTTCAGTTTTAAACGTGAAATAAAAATAAAATGCCATCCTTTTGTGCGATAAGGTGCGATAATTGTGAGATAAGGTTTATTTTGAATGTAAAAAAAACTTAGGAGAAAGGTAAAGAAATCACTTTCTGGCAGAGTCTATTGAATACTACATACCAGAGCTCGGTAATTACTTGTAATTTAAAAATAATTACAATTACAAATTACTTTTTTAAAAAAGGAACTAATTACAATTACAAAGTACATGTCTTTAAAAAAGGAATTAGCAATTACTTTTCTAATTACTTTTATGATAAAGTAAATTATAGTGACCAAACAGACAAAAAGGTAAGTTAAAAATTTTAATTAAAAGTGTTGTGTAATATTGCGTTTTAATATTTATTAGAATCGTTATTAGAATGTTTGACCTTAAGAGTAATCAGGAAAAATTAAATAAATATATAGAAAAGGCAGCTTAATAGTGGAGTCGGTTTAGGAAAGGATTGGAAAAATTGTTAAGATTAAATTATTAATTAAAATCCAATTAAATTTATTCAGTTTCAAACAAATTACAGTTACAATTTATAAACAAATAATAACATCTCATCTAAGCTGTGAGGCCTGTATTTGAGATGTATATTATATTTTGTATACAAATATTTAATATGTTTAATTATATATAAGTTCTTAACGTAATTCTATTCTATTCTTAAAAATAATTTTGTTATTGAGGAGGAGAAGAAAAATATTTATTGGGTGTAATGTTCATTAGTTAAAATACTTTCAGATGTATGATAATTTTTCTGAAGGTAAGTTCGTAAAGATGGATGCAGACCCTGCGGAAATTGTTTGCCATGACGAGTATAATAAAACCCTAAATTTGAATTTCCAAAAAATGCTTTTATCGGCGAAAAGGGGACATTTTTAGGGTCAAATTTGTTGTTTTAATTTTTTTTTTAATTTTTAATTTAATTTTTTTTTTTTTAATTTTTTTTTATTGATACCCTATTTTGCTTATTTAAAGTACGCCTCAGAGTGTTTAAATCCAACTTTTAAAAACGCGCGTTTTAAAGTTACCATGGCAACATCAAAGGTAAGCAAGTACAACTCGTTCATCTGTATCTGTTACCTTTTGCTCTTCCATCCATTTGATGAACTTGTCGTATTCTTTTTTATAAGCGTCTTCCGATTTTTGCGGTATTAATCGCGATTCTGCTTTACTATTTAAGTAATCAGTGTTAGAACTCATTTTAAAGCAATATACAATCAGTAACAACTGTAGTGACAATAATTAATCCTATGTGACAGATTGCAAATTAATTTTTGTTTTCTCATTTTCATGACAATGAGAACAGGTATCCTGATGTCACATCACGAATTCAACCATTTTACATTCTTAATTCTTATTTCCATTTTTTGTAGTAATAATACCAGTATTTATGATTTCAAAGTGTACCAATAAAAAAAAATAGCGTAAAGTATTCGTGGATAACTGGTCTTTAAAACACTTGCTCTATTTCGAGCACTCCGGCTGCGCCGTCGTGCTCGAAAAATCGCACGTGTTTTAAAGACCTTAATATCCACTTATACTTTAAAATACTATTTTATCACTTAAACAACTAGTTAAGAAAAGAATATGGTATCCTTTTATTCTCAATATTAAAGGAACCTTCAGTTTAAATTTGGGGAAGATATATGACCATCCCCCCTCCTGATATTAATATTTATATACGAAAAAAATTGAGAAAATCAAATTTCGGCTACCTTGATCAGATCTCAACCGATTTGGCTGAAATTGGAATGGAAGTAGTCTTCATCACACAAAAACTTTTGACCAAATTTCAGCCAAAAATGTTAAATAGTTTGACTGAAATTGCAGTTTCAGTCAAATTTTCTGAAATTTTCAAATCGAAATATCTTCGGACCTAAAAGTCGGATCAAAATTTGCTTTGTGGCAAAAGGTAGGCGTGGTACAATATCAAAACACTCGTTTTGAAAAGTAAAAGATAGACCACGGTTACCCTTCGATTATACATGAAGCGGCTATCTGAGTCACGTAAAAATAAAAAAATAATAAAAATTGTAACACATTCACATATTTACAGAAATAAATACACGCACGCACACATATATAATATAATATACATGTATCTATACCTAGTCAAAGTAGTAGGCACGACTATACAAATAAAAAAAAAATATATTTTTTAAAGTTTTATAAACAATAAATACAATTGTTTTCTGCTTTATACATACCAGTGCACGCACACATAGTCACTGAGTACACATATATTATATATATAGTGCAAATTACTAAAAAACGACCGAATGTAAAAAAAAGTGATTCTTGACTTATATCATGTAAAAGTACATAAAATAACCTACCTTTTTCCATAAAGCAAAATTCGATCCGTCTTTTAGGTCCGGAGATATTTCAATTTGAACATTTCATAAAATTTGACTGAAACTGCAATTTCAGCCAAACTATTTAATATTTTTGGCTGAAATCTGGTAAATAATTTTTGTGTGATAAAGACTACTTCCATTCCAAATTTCAGCCAAATCGGTTGAGATCTGATGAAGATAGCCAAAATTTAATTTTTTCAAATTTTATATATATATCAAGAGGGGGGGTGGTCTGATCTTCAGCAAATTTAAACTGGAGGTTCCTTTAATATTAGGAATAAAAGGATACTATTTTAGTTCCTTAACTAATTGTTTAAGTGGTCAAAAAAAAATTAAAACTGCAAATTTGACCCTTAAAATGTCCAAAAAAACCCTTTTCGGCCAATAAGACACGGTTCCTCCCCTATTTGGAAATCAAGATTTTAGGGTTTTGTTATACTCGCCATGACAAACAATTTCCGCCGGGTCTGCATCCATCTTAAAAAATTTCCCATCCTTGCTATTTTATTGACTAAATCGACTCCACTATAATAACAATGCCTAATAATAATGATAATGATAATAATAAATAGTAAACACATTTAGTTATTAAAAGTTTATTGAACAAAAATACAAAAGTTTGTGTACTTAATAAAAAAACATAAATGTGCAGCGGACCACGGCAAAAACTTTTTTTGAACTTTTCAGATTCATTTTGAACTATGCAACTGTAAAATTCTGCTTTAATCTATTCTTGTTTGTTAAATCACATACGCATGTTCTTAAAGTATTTGTAATTGGAAAAAGGAATTGTAATTGGAGAAAGTAATTGTAATTGGAGAAAGTAATTGTAATTGGAAAAAGTAATTGTAATTGGAAAAAGTAATTGTAATTGTAAAAAGTAATTGTAATTAGATAGTTCAAATAATATAATTACAAATTACAATTCCTTTAACAATTTTCCTACAATTACAATTCTGAATTACTTTAATAAAAAAAAGTACTTAATTACAATTACAATTACACGAAAAAAAAAGGAATTGTAATTGCTAATTACTTTTTCACCAGGAATTACCCAGCTCTGCTACATACGCATAGTATAACATGCTTATCACTGAAATCTAACACTTAGTTATTTAAATGTAAACTTGCCTTGCCCATAACAATGAATACATTTGAGTTTATCGTTCTTGCACAAACTTCTTGCCCAAATCCAGCCTCATAATATTTATATGGTTGTGAAGATTTTTACGTCTTTAACTGCTGGCCTATGTAGAAGCTGTGAGTCAACACTAAGTAATTTACCATATCAATTACGGATACACAAGGTAAAATAGACAAATCTGCAGAAAGGTCTCCAGTCTCCACTCCAAGGGTGTATGTATGTGGTCAATATTGTCTATTATTTTGATTTTCTCAAACCAGTTTTTTGACCTTTGACCTCCGTATAACTTTTGAAGCGTACACGACATCGATGGGGGCTTTTTACACATTATTTATAACGGTTAAATAAAGGTGTATGCAAAAATTCAGCTTGCTGCAAATTTTTGAAAAACAACCAATTGTTTCCTCCTTAAGTTACTGGGCTGTAAAATGAAGTGAAACTGTTTTTAATTAATCCGTGAAAGAACGTTTGACACTGTGGAATGTGGAAGTAGATCACGCGAGACCTTGCCATTTCGGTCAGCAAAATATGGTTTTTGTGAGGCAATACGGACTTTCTGTTTTAAGACTACCTCCCTATTTCTGTATTTTTAATCCGATAAAGCTGGCCTGGGGCCAATTAAAAAGGCGGATTCGTTGGAAAAACACATTTCCTAAATATAACAAAAAAGTTCTCGAATTAATTCACAGTGAAATTTCCAACATACGAGAAGACTGGAGAAACATCCATTCACAACCCAATAAACAAATTGGTTTTATAATTATCATTTCTACAACAATTTTGTTTTATTGCATTTGTAAAATTGCAATAAAACAAAATACTTAGTTGTATAACATTTAAATTTTGCTTGTTGGGAAAGTCTTCAAATATGAATATGATTACAGAAAACTGGGCGAAATCTTTACAATAGCGAAAATGAATTCATCATCGACGTGCGAGGGGACAGTGACACTGACGAAGAATCCGAATAATGGAAAAAGATTCCATATTTTATTTAATTTACTGTTTATATTTAACGTTCGGTGATGTAACGGGTACATTTATGATAGTAATAGTGGCAGTGATAGTGAGTGAGTAGTATTTAAGGTTCATTATTTTTATTTTGGAAAAGTATTATTATTTCTGGTAAGTTATATGCAACATTTGTTTTTATTTCATTTATTTTACTTTAGGAGAAAGCTGTTAATTTTCTTATCGAATTAATGTTTTTTTATATTTTGTTGTTGAGTTTTTAGCTGTTTATCTAATATAAAAACCGCTGCCCAAGGAATCACTACTTCCACATCCAGATTCTCTATCCAAGTCACTCACAACGAAAAAACTTTGTATGTGAAAATAATTGTTTATGGAACTTTAATAATATAATATTTGGAATCCTCTACCCCAAAAACCCATAAAACGATACCCCACATCGGTAGTGGGGTGGGGGTGGTGATAGGGGGGTGGTAGTGGGGGGTGGATGAAGTAAAAAAATATTTTGAGGTTTCTGGTTCCTGTACATAAACTAAATCGCAATTTTTTTTCATCCCCTTTAATAAGGAAGTGGGGGTGGTATTGGGGGTGGCTAATGCCAAAATTTTTTTTGAGACCTTAGCTTCTGTTGTATATACTAAATACCAATTTCATGGACTCTTACTTGTTTGATTTACCCATTTACCCCAAATTTACCCCAATTTACCCCCCAAGCCTTCGACGGAACAAGATGAAAATATAATCTAGTTCTAGATCTCGTTAAAGTACATATGTGTACCAAATTTCAAGTCAATATCTTAAACGGTTCCAGAGTAAACGTGCGCACAAAAAAAAAGTTACAGACAGACCGACAGACAGACAGACCGACAGACAGACAGACCGACAGACAGACAGAAAATTTTTTTTCGCTCAAACTTAAAATCTCGACGTTTCATGACATTTTAAGCCTATTTGGACAATAAAAATTTTAAAAAAATTTTTTGTCGTTACTATACTTCCACTGGACGTGGAAGTAAAATCTCGTGTCACAGTGTTTGTTATCGAACTCCTCTGAAACGGCTTGACCGATTTTTATGAAATTTTTGATCTATATTTGGTAGGTCTGAGAATAGGTCGTAGAGTGATAAGGGTGGCCCTATCCAGAAATTTTCTTTTTATTTTTTGGACAAAAAATTTATAATTTATATGGCAAAACAACGTTTGCTGGGTCAGCTAGTTTGTTTATATGTTTTTACCTAGAAATTTAATTATGTTATTTTAATAAGAAAGTTTATTATGTTGTTATTTTGTAGTTATTTTTAACTTAAAAATGCTGTTTTTTTAACTCTTACTCATCCCTAATAAACAATCCTGTTACCATCCTATCGTGGCGAGGGATATGCTTATACCTCCTCGTGGGACCTTGCTGGGCAATATAAAAAAGTGGTATGATTGAAGTTACTTACTATTTTACAGTTCTAATGTCATATGTCAGATTTCGTATATTCATCGTTAAAAAAATTATATCATTAAAAGTTTTCTTAAAAGAACAGCAGTTTTTGTTTTTGGCCAAGATGAGCATAAAAACGTGGATTTATTTGTATTTTCTGTAATTATTCTCTATTTGTTATTGGTACAAATGAATGAGTATTCAAATATCTTAATTCATTGTTTGAAAGTGAAAATACATTTTAAGTCCGGTCCTGTGTACTGCAAGACTGAACAGCGGGGTATACTAATCAAAAGCGGTCGGTGTCCTTTACGCTTTTTTGCGATCTTTTTATATGTTTGAATTATATATGGAACCTACTATAATCGTGATATTTATATTTAGCGGTGGTGTCAAAAACAATAGATACTCAATTTTTACATTTCATGCTCCTAGAATCGGGGGTGTCGCTAGGAATTTCTGTTGGGGGGGGGGGGGGCGTTTATAATTCCTAACTCTCATTACAGAAATTTTTCCAACTCCTTAAAAATTTTTCTCCAAAATGAAACTTGATGATGACTTGAAGCTTGAATTCCCCAACTCAACCACAATATTGGGGGGGGCATAGCGGCACCCTTGCCTAGAATGCATGATAGTAGAGAATGCTCCTAGTCTATAACACTAAAACAGGTTTATAATTTCCTAAAGAATTTGGACCACTTAAAATTTGTATCCTTATTGGACTAAAGCATAGTTAGATAATTTAAAAGATTTTTTCCAGAACGTCAATCCCTCAGGCAACTTTAGGATGATTTTGTTAGGTGTAGTAGCCGCAGTTAATCAGTTTATTTGCGTATATAATGGGCAGATCCTTGTAACTGAGGTACGTAAGTATGTCTTTATAAAATAAAACTAAGATTGTTGGAAAAACAAGAAATATTCACTTTACCAATTTACTTTAGCTTTATTGAAGGACACCTTTTATTTTCTTAAACATTAAATAAAGTAAAATAACTGGAGTAAAATTAGTAAGTAACATTTTAATAAAAAAATCAACCGTATTTAAGCCCGGAGACCTTGGAGCCCAGGTTATTGTCCCTTCGCGCCCCGTAAACTCGCCAGGAGAATGTTCATTTCTATGGTCGCTAATAGCCGGAGACCGAGACTCTCGAAATATGCAAAATAAAAGTGGCCTATGCAACTCGCGAACACACAAAAACTGAAGTCATGTTCTTATGTAAAATGATCTGCCGAATTCGAATATGGAGATCGAGATTTGATTTGAAATCGCGAAATCGGAGAAAATTGCACTTTTCCACGTTTCTATGAAATTTCGCGAAAATACAATATTTTATGTTTCTCACCCCATTACGCTTGAAAATTTAGACACATATATTTTGAAATATGATGAATCGATTGCCATACATAAAAAACCGCTCCCCAAGGAATCACTACTTCCACATCCAGATTCTTTTCCAAGTCACTCACAACGAAAAAATTTTTGTATGTGGAAATAATTGTTTATGGAACTTTAATAATATAATATTTGAAATCCTCTACCCCAAAAACCCATAAAACGATACCCCACATCGGTAGCGGGGTGGGGGTGGTGATAAGGGGTGGTAGTGGGGGTGGATGAAGTAAAAAAACATTTTGAGGTTTCTGGTTCTTGTACACACACTAAATCACAATTTTTCTTCATCCTCTTTAATAATGGGGTGGGGGTGGTAAGGGGGGTGGCTAATGCCAAAATTTTTTTTGAGACCTTAGCTTCTCTTGTATATACTAAATACCAATTTTATGGACTCTTACCTACTTGATTTACCTATTTTCCCCAAATTTACCTCAATTTACCCCCCAACCCTTCGACGGAACAAGATGAAAATATAATCTAGTTCTAGATCTCGTTAAAGTACATGTGTGTACCAAATTTCAAGTCAATATCTCAAACGGTTCCAGAGTAAACGTGCGCACAAAAAAAGTTACAGAGACAGACCGACAGACAGACCGACAGACCGACAGACAGAAATTTGTTTTTCGCTCAAACTTAAAATCTCGACGTTTCGTGACATTCTAAGCCTATTTGAACAATAAAAATTTTTAAAATTTTTTTTGGTCGTTACTATACTTCCACTGGATGTGGAAGTAATTATACTGAAGATAAAATATCCGGTGGAAATGAAATATTTTCACCCAAGTTCGCATGAATTAGTAGCGACATAGAAAAAGTCTGTATCGAAGAAGATAAAGTACTAGTATAAGCGAGTGGTTTAAGGTCTGAATTAATTTGAAAAACATAAAGTCGTTGTTTACAACAGTTTCGTGGTCAAAAAAGTGCAATAGGCTTGAGCGTTGTACGCCCTGCATCAAATTCTGGGTTCACCATGCACCAGACAGCGTAGAGAACATGAAATGACACGGTACGGCATTCGTTTTGAGATGTATTCATAAAATAATATTGATAATATTATACTATAATAAAATTATGCAGTAGCACACAATAAATACAATTTTATTAGGGTTGGTATTTTTGACTGAAAGAAATAGGCAGTTTTATAAAAAAAAATGTATAACGAATTAGGAATATTTTTAGAAGCACATTCTTTAGTAATTTCTATGTTATCAACTGCACATTTACATAATCGAATATCTGTTTTTTTAGCAAGATGGTAGATGTCAGACTGTAAGTGACATCCCAAGGAACAATTTTAGTTTCTTAAATGTATACAAGAGTGCTATAAAGCTATTCATAAAATGCCTTGAAAAATCTATTTTGCTGTAACAATATCCTTAATACCATCATAAAGCAACTTGTAGACTAAAGGGGCCCACCCTTATGAAGGTTGTTAAGGTCTTTTTAAATTCCATTATAAAACTCCTTAGTGAGGCATAGTGCTGATCTTGAAAACCTTGTTCGGGCCGTTTTAAAACCTTTCTTAAAACCTATTTTAAAGCTGTCAAAACCTTTTCTATTAGCTTCCGGCATTTCCAGAAAACACCTAGAAGGCTACCTTAAAACTGGTTTTAAAAACTCTTATAAGTCCATATTAGAACTGAGAAGCTATAAGAATGTCCACGAAGGAATCCAAATAATTTTATTATTGCATTTATTATTTCTAAACTGATTTAAGCAAACACACTATCAGACTTGTTGAAGATAAAATGGAAATTGAAATGTATAAAGCGTAGAGCACTATAACCTCTCTAAGGCCGATTTAAAAGGGTAATAAAAATCCATCAGGTATGACAAAAAAATTAAAACCAACGGAAGTTTATCGTTAAAACTACATAAGAAAGGCCCAAAAAACAAGAGCCCCTCAGAAATAATAATGATTTTAATATCTATACAAAATTTGCATAGACACGTAATCAGCAAATTTAAAAAAGTGGGCTGCTTCTCGGTTCCCACGGTAATTTTCAGTCGTTTCTTGTATTCTACCTTAATTTGCTAACGAAAAAGTGATAATTATTGACAATTATAATTGTGAGATTGACCTTGAATATTTTTATATAACAAGAAAAACATGGCCGGCCAACTAAAAACCTAATTGTCATTTTACAGTCCTCTCCAGTGTTGCCAGGTCTAGTGAAATTTCACTAGATCGGGTGATTTTTTTTAAATCTGATTTAGCGAAAACTTTTATGAAAATGCCCATTTTTAATGATTTTTGAATCATCCAATTTATTGCCCTCTACTGGTAGGTAGACAAATATTAAATTCGAGTTGCGATCCATTTAATACAAAACTGTTCACGTTAATCGCTACCACGGTAAGTAATGTTTGATTCGACGGTTTTGAACATGAAGTTTCATTTTTTATTATATTCCATACAGCTCTCGATGGATTTGTCGATTCGCTAATAAAATTGTCGTAATACCTTTTTTTTTCCAAATCAATTAATGAGTTATGGGTTTTCTTTAAATTTTTATACCTCTGTATGATATTTATATCCTCCTTTTAGCCAATGAAATCTTTTCAATTGGTACTGACACCAAAGCTGGTGGAGTTAGAAGTGACTTTTTGGATTTAATCACACTATAAAAATTACAAAAATTAAAATAATTTTTGCAGAACTCAGCACAGCACGAAACTTATATTACTAAGCGCAGAATGGCATATTGAACGATATCGATCTACGAATACAATTTAAAATTTAACTGTACGCTTCATCTGGAAGTTGAGAAGACAATAAACACACTAACCCTACGTCAGTAAACTCTTATACTACGTACCTGAAACGGACCCGATCGTTGAAGTTCGTAGTAAGGTGGAAAGAGACAGATACCAGTCACGATCGCGTGTTGGTCAAATTCCATTGGTCTTACTTTTATTTGATGGATCCGTTCCAGGTGCATGGTTCATTGCCTTCTGCACTGACTAGACATTAACAGTAGCGTATCTCTGCCAGTTTTATTGCAGGTAAATAAAGTAAATTACCTCGAATCACTATAAGATTTTGCAGAGGCTTTCCCACATAGAAGACTAGTACACCATTTTATTTTCCGCATATCATGGTAAATCACCCTGTGTATTCCCCAGAACGAAGTGATCAATAAACAAATTTTATCGTATCTTGTTCATTTCAGCAAAATTAATGCAATTTCGAGCTTCCGCAGTATCTCAAATATCATTGTTAAACGTTCTGTTGATGAAAGTTCCCTTAAAAAATAGATGTTTTTCGAAAAAACTAATTATGTATTTGAATGTAGAGGCAAGATTTCATTCATGGATCCATAAATATTTATTTTTAGTCTGAAAAATTGCATACACGCCTTAAAGACTGTAGATGGTATACCTGGGACAAAAGCAATCGTCAAGTGTTTCAAATTTTTCTATTAAACACAGAGCAGCCTATGGTAATTAGTTGCTCTCGTCTCATCGTTCTGAATAATCAATTACTGGTAAAAGTGAGTATTTAAGATTTTTAAAGTAAAAGTTTAGTTAATAATTTTTTGAAAAATAAAATGAGATTTTCAATGTTTTCCATATTCGGATCTAATTCTATTCTTGAGGGGAGTCTATTTTAGCTACAGGAACAACACGACTTTCTTTCTAATCTCTGGGAAAAAACTGATTTTTGTATACAAAAATGTATTATGTATGTTATATAGGGTACCAGAAAAGGGCATGAGAGTTGAATTAATGTTATATTAATGCCTTCCAGTCCGCATACTTTCGATTTAATATTCATGATTATCTTTAAGACATCATCTTCCGTAACACAAATAAACTTTAAAGCTTGAAAAGGTATTTGTGAATTATTTTAATAAAATGCTATCATATTTTTATCTGGTTCTGAACGAGTACAGATATTACAAAAGAATTGATTTATTTCATTTACACTTTTATTTAAATTTAATTCTAGGTTATTTTTTTATTATTGTTTATATCAAACTGGCGTCACAAAGTTTTTCCATATTTGTTTACTACTTACTACTGCTTGTAGTGTTCAATAGTGTTAAAGTGAAGTGTATAACATCAACCAAAACGGGTTGCAAATATTTAGAATTTGATCGCGAAAACATTTTTCATCTGTTCGACAGACGAAAAATGTCCGTCTGGAAGAATATAATTTTTCGCTAAAGCTTTTTCATTCCAGTTTGAAGAATTTTTACATCTAATTTTGTTGACTTTACTAATTTCAATAACATCCTCTCACCCACTTATACGTTATACGCAGTTGTGCTCAGCCAGTTTTGCCAAAGATTCAAGGAACTCTTTACTATTAGCGTAAGCTACTTCCAAAGCTCTGAGAACTGCTTAACTGTCAGTGATGATGCGAATTCTCTCATCAGTGTATGACCTCCGTAGGATGTCTCATGCACATACTTCAATAGTTGTACTTAGCGCTTTTGATTCGTCAGAATATAGCATATGGTATATTTTGAATGTCTTCACAACTGTTTAATTTCCTCATCTCCCATATAATAATAATAATAATAATAATAAATTGCCTTTATTTCAGTATTATACATTAATACAATACCTAGGGCGAAGTCTAGCCGAAGCTACTCTACTTAGCTTCAGTTGTGTATACCTAGAAGGTTTTTGTGCGGTTGTGCTTTGTGCTGATTTTATCTGACTCCATGTCAAGTCAAATTGGGCCAAATTAAGAAGGCGAAAGCAATACATCTCAAATATCGTATTCATTTCAACTCATAAGTGTGTTTTACTGTTGGTGTATTGCTCACTTTGCCTTCTTAAGTTAAAACGACCGTAGTCGATTCTCTAATAATTTAAATATTTACGTAAGGTAACCTTTCCTTGGAATGGTCCCTTATCTATCTATTTTCAACCTGTATGCCTCTAACAGTACCTCATTCTAAATTACTTAGTATAGTGGAGGTAGGCAGAGCAGTGCTTCCGTGACTATGAGAGGCGTTGATGGCATTGTTTCCGTTATCACTAGACATGTTAATTCTTTGTAAGGAGAAGTTAGGTAGTAGCTAAGTTGTGATTTGGATGTTTTCGTGTAAGTTTTATGATTCTGCTAAGAATGGCAAGAAGTACTGATTAATAAGGAAAAGAAGATATGTGGTAAAAGAACATGTACGTAGTTGATAGTCTTCATAGCTGCTACCTTTACATATTGTTTGTCAGTCCGAATGGAAGCTGCGGCAATATAACTATCACACCTCTTAAAACGAGGGTTTTCAATATATGTTTGCCAATTATTGATTAAAATTGTCTTTGGAAAATAATACATAAGTACGGCCGGCTCCAGGGTGGGGGCAGGTGGGGCAGTTGCTCCAGACGGTACCTTGAAGGAGCGACAACGATGCTCGATTTTTTATAAAAAAAAAACATTTCTTGGTTATGAAAAATTTAGAAAACAAAAAATTTAAGTTAACATATTTTTTCAATTTCAGTTTCAAAACTAGGTATTTATCTTATTAAAAAATAAACTTAAAATGTATAACACAGTTCAGCCGAACCAGCCGCCAGCTTAGCAAGATTCAGTTACAAAACAAAAGTTGCGATAAGACATGGTCGTCGTAGATCCAAATCGTAAATGAATTAGATATCTAAATAAGTGGGGTAAGTAAGTGAATTACTCTGACATCATAGATATGTTTGCCACAGAGAAATGCAGAAAAGTTCCATTTATTTAAATGCCGTTCTTTTAATTCTTTTTGTTATATTTTTTTCCTAGCCCTAGCTATTTACTTACTCATTTTGCATAATTTTGTATTTTTTACATTTATCGTTATATTATAGGAATAGTCCGAATAGTAAAAAAGTGAGCAACGACTTGAAAACTAATTATTTATATTAGCTTTCTACCTGCCCTGGGCATTACAACAGTCTATTTTCTTATACATCTGCAGTAAACAAGGAAATAATATTTTAATTCAAAATGAAGTAATTTAAAATATACTTAAATTATTTTGCACAAAATAAAAAGAGGCGGCTTTAATATGCAGATTTCCCAACCAGCATTTACTGCTCAAGCCAGTCCTGCCTTTGATATTGTCAAGGACAAAACACAATTTATAAACAATTCAGAATAGTAATTTTCAAAGGCCAGAGAAATAATCAAATTTATTCCCTGGGTTTCAATATTTATGCACATAGTGTATACACACGAGATTGTTAGAAGAGACTTAATAAAGATTAAATTCTACTAACTAATTAATTATATAATTCTTTTAAATATTTCAGATCCTTCAGGCAGTATATTCTGTTGTAACCTTTTATCAGACAATATCACACGCAAAGTAGACTCAAAAATCCTTTAAGCAAGCATTGAAGGCACAGAAATCGTAAACATACCTATTTTGTTCATGAATATGTATACACCGTTTTAATAAATGCAGTGTTAATCAAAACTGTTTTATTTTATATTGACAGGTAATTACAAATTTCCAATTTTAATAATAGTACCTATTTTATTCTCCAAATCTGAAAGTCTAGACAAGAACGTTTGATATATTTAATATATGAAACCCTCAAGAAGCATACTGACATGCTTTGTGTATTGACTATAGGTATAGTTGTATTCAGGTCTACGAAGCACTCAAAAAATGTCGACGCCTTTGACTATCAAACACGCCGCATCGCACCGCCAAAAACGCCTACATTCTTTACACGCCTAACAAGTGTGCAGTCAACTATATTCGTTTTTCAGCATTTGGCATTTAGTTTCTTAGCGCGCGCCGTTTGGTTGCAATAAATCGCGGTAGATGGCTCTCTGGGTAAGTTGTTTGAATGCATTCGTTCAACTTGCACGAGGAAGATTTACTTGTATTGTATTGTTTTGTATTGCGCATTTAAAAAAAAAAACATGCATTATTCAATGTATTTTGCAGTATTATATCAGGTATTTTTGTAGAAATAAAAAACGGAAATCCGTTTTATATGTAAATGATAGAATTGGAGAGTAATTGATTACAAAGGCCGACATTTTTCAAACTCTGAGACTAGACTACACTTTTTCGAAGGTTTTTGGTGCATTGAATCCAAATTCGATCTCAGAATTGCTCCATCACATCAGGTTTTCGAGATATCCTAACCTAAAAATGCAAAAACACGGTATTTCGCTAAATTCGGGACCGAATTAATTTTCTCCACAAAACTCGTTGCTGCATATGAAAGTACTACTTTTTTCCATTAAAAGGCATTTTGAATTTTTAAGATATTTTATTTCTTCTCCGAGAAATCGTCCTTGAAATTAATTAGTTTGGCGTTTTCCTTACAATTGTATAAAAAAAGTAACTTCTAATTGTCATATCGATTTGAAACAACGTAAACTTATGCAATTCTGGTGACAATACAATTATAATATAGTATCATTAACCTTGTATGATGAGGTAGTTGGGAGGTAGTATGGGTCGCGTGCGCGTGACGTCACAGGTCCCAGACCTTAGGAAAAACAAACCGCTGTCATTAGCTGTCAAATGGCGACTGACAACCTCAGAATTAAATTTTTCGTAATTCTAGAATTTTTATCGTATGTAATATCACTAGTGCTTAAAATTTTATCGAAAATTTTTTCGAAAGCGTGTTGCCTGGTAATATAAAGAGTGCAAATTGGCAGTTTATTATCTGATTAAATCCCGACCGCTTTAGCGGGAGGGATTTAATCTTTGATAATAAACTGCCAATTTGCACGAGTTATATTAAATAGGGGCAACTTAGCTTGAGAAAATATTTTTAGATAAAATTTAAAGCACGAGTGGTATTTGAGGAGAATATTTCACGAATAAATAATTCATTAAGTACATCTTCAATATTATGTTTTCTCATTAATTGCCTTCAGACGTTTTCTTGTCACTTTTTAGAGTTTACTGACCTTTATTTTCAATTTCCTCATTAATTTGATATACAGAAATCTTTCCAAACCGACTCATATTGTCAAAACAGCAAATCTGAAACAAACGCAGTAGAAACAATGGAGATTCCCTATATTTTAAAATGATCTGGTGACGTTTCTATGGCAACTAGTAAATAAAACGAGTTGAAACCTTAGATATTATAATATATAGACTGGCTGAACACCATTCAGGCGTTTCTGAGGTGCAATATGACGAGGAACGATAGAGAGAGCACTACATCTTCAATCTGCGAGCACTAGTTTATTCCCGATGTCCCGCCTATTTATTACTATACACTCGTGGTTCCGAGATTGACATAGAGAGCGTCATCTAGCGCTACCGCTACTAGAGTTATATTCCATAATAATTGTTCATTGATTCATATTTACGTATTTAATCCTTATTTTTAACTTAAGAAGTTTACAAATTATGTTGAGGTTTGCTTCGTTAGGCAGAGTGAATTTTAAATACAACAAATTAAAATATTGCACAGCTTTGATTCAACTAGTTACTTTTTGATAGATTACCGTATGTAAGTAGGTACCTAGGTACATTGTTAGTTTGTTTGTTTACAGAGCGAATGTGTTTACTTGACATTTATAATAAATGATTTGCTTAACTTTGTAACTACGTTATTGAGCTATTGAAAGCTGTGCTTGACTTTTTCCTGTATTATGAGCTAGGTATATTAAGTACAATCTTTGTATATTGTTGTTACCTGTTTGAAAAGTAGCCAAATTGAAAAAAGTTAACAGATAGGTAAGGGTTATAGCCTATATATTTCAGACAGGCTTCTCTTTGGAACTGACGATTGTTTACTATATATGTGGTGTGTTTATGCTTGCTAGTACATAATACAATATTACAATTTACAAGGTAAGTTAACAATTAGTAATAAGCTAGAGAAGATATTTATAGATAAAATTTAAAAGCGTGAGTTGCCCTATTTGCCGAAAATATTTCACGAAACAAAACGTCAAAAAATTATCGCAGTATTTGCCGCTGCAGCGACCTAAAAAATTAGAGCGATAAATTTTGCATGTTGGTACTGTCAAAAGCCGATCTAGCTTGAATTACCACTAATAATGACATTTGATTGGTGCAGTGTTGTGAAAAAACGGGCTCTCATTGGCTATAGCGTTAATGAGTGAAATAATCGATATTATATCATACAAAATGACTAGTTTTTATTGTATTATTAATTGTGGAAGTGTGGAAATCCGAGACAACGTCAGTTTTTATGAAATAACGTCGATTTACAGCCAGAAGAGGTTAGGTTAAACAATTCCAGGCAATTAAAAGGAATGCTTTAAGTTGTTGCATATTAATTCATGAATGATTGTGAGAGTAATAACTGCTGCTCAAACAAGCAACAAACAATCAATGGTAAAGAAAATTAACGTTTTATATTGGTCTCTCTTTTTAATAACTATTTCTTATTTAAATTTTAGCTGGGCGAAGCATGAACTGCACGGAGGGAGAGTATATTTAAGAGAATACAACTCATAATTAACAATTGACCTACATAAAATAGTAAAATACATGTTAGACATTTTATATCATATTATTATAATAAAAAATTTACAAAAATTACAACGATTTGCGTAGTCCAATCTATAGGTATATAAGGTATAGACAAGGGGTTAACCGCTGGAAGAAATTGTGTACATCTTATTACATACTTCAAATAGTTTACAGTAGGTACGTCAGTCTTTCATTGTTTATTTTATAAAGTGTCTTTTTCACAAGCGGTTAATCTCCAACCATAGCCATGTTCATTGCTAAAAAACTAAAAGGAAAGATTTCCTGTTAAGTGGTGAACATGTTTTGTCTAGACTGGCAACACAATCCCAGTGAGCATTAAGAAACCATCTGAATCTGCAATAGTCCACGGAGTCAATGGCTTTTATTCATGATGCTAAGAGTTCATATCCTGAAAAAAATAATTTGTGCATTAGTAATTATTTATAAAACAACATTTAATTAGGCAAGCATATATGAAAAAAATAGTTGATAACTAATTCTTACCGTTGTAACAAGCTTTTATCCTGCAAATTTCTTGCAGAGTACTTCTTTCACCTAACCACAAACAGCTTCAAGACTTTTCAATGCCTTGAATTCGTCCTTCTCTCTACGTAATTCTTTCAAAAATCAAGTAATTCGCAACATCCATATGTGTAACATTTGGAAATATATCAATATTTGTAGTAAAGTATTTTTTTCTCAAAATATAAGGATTTAATTCGATGGCTGCCGTATACCTAACCTCTACATCAGGAGACAATTCTGCAAAATACCAACTAACCGTCATCCTGACGAACAAAATTGTTTATATAACAGTATTAAGAATAGTTGTAGATGTTAAATAATCCAACAAGTTTTTAAATGGTACGAACACTGCAAAATTCACTTTAAAGAAACACGTTTAATCGGCGGATTTCTCAATGACAGCTGTTTGTTTTTCCTAAGGTCTCAAAATCTGTGACGTCGGCGCACGCGACCCATAACGACTTTATATGGGTGTGTCACCGGCGACTCCGCCATAAACTCGAATTTCCCGGAAACGAGCAGAATGATGGTCAGAATTCGGTATGTATGAAATAATTTCTGAAAAATTCAAAATGCATATTGCCGGGTAGAGTAGTACTTTCATATGCCGCAACGAATTTTGTGGCGAAAAATTAATTCACGGTGTAATATAAATCTGCTCTAGTCACAGGGTTTGGAGTTTCGTCCAATATTGTCGACCTGTGTTATTGTTGTAGAACTCTCCAAAATCGTCATGAGTCGAAGACAGAATCAAAATTCGACTTAGGCAAAAATTTCATTTAAGGACATGTTTAAGAGTCTGCAGAGGCACAGATCAGTCCCTAAGGACCGTTTTGGGTTCTATAAGGCGTTAGAAATAACCAGGTGACAATTCGAAGAAACACCGAATTTTCACTTAGGAAAATATGTTTTTGGTTCAGGATATGAGAGTAAAAGTATATAATGACAAAGATTTATGAATAATATACTTTTTCAAAAGTACCACAAATTGGACTTAGAAAAATAATACTTTTGAAAAGTGTTTCGAAATGTGGCTTGAAAATTAATTTATCAAAAGTACGCCGAAATTTCACTTTCAGATAATTTTTCAAAACTGCGTCGAAATGTGGCTTGAAAATTAATTTATCAAAAGTACGCCGAAATTTCACTTGCAGATAATTTTTCAAAACTGCGTCGAAGTTTGGCTTGAAAATTAATTTATCAAAAGTACACCGAAATTTTACTTAGAGATTAATTTTTCAAAAGTACCCCAAAGCCAGTTTAAAAAGTACCACGAAAATATGAGCATAAAATTTTAACGATGCGATGCATCTAAAAGGCGAAATCCACAATTTTGTCAAAGACGACGTAGCGCCGATAAGCCAAAAAATTGATAAAAATCAATGCACATGCACAAGGCCGGAGCGGCTCGCAATTTGGTCGAGCGCGTTGAGTGGTCCCGACAAAGCGATGGTAGGAAAGCCTATAGCGGGGCTTTCCAAATGACAAAGTTATAGAGGAAAACGCCTTGTGCATAAAAAACCAAAAATTCAATTTTGCCTAAAAGTCGCTCGAAGGTGAGTTGCTGTCATATCGATAATATTGAACAACTGCAAAGGGGCAAGTAAATTGTGGACTGATTGAACGCCATCAACTTATACAGTCATAAGTCCTCACGAATGTGTTTGGTGTTTGAGTACATGAGCCGCCACGATACAAGAACTTTAAAGCTAGGTAGTCTCTAGCGAAACTAAATTCATTTAGTAAAACTTTTTTAAGTTAAAATCAGTCAGTCGTAATTATGAAATTATAAATAGTCTCAGACTTCTTTAAAAAGCTCGCATTTTGATTCTGAGAAGGTATGCATGAATCTTTTCTACCTAATCGATCGTTAGCGTAAGCGCTCTCGCTTGTATGGTCTGAAAGCCATTGCCTTGATTGGGGAAGGCACGATTCTTGTCTTGAGAATTTTCTGTTAAATTAACGGAATCTTTGAACTAATGTTTCTTAATTGATCTTGAGGCCTGTTGACGGTATATAATCCCTGGAACTTTCGTATCGAAAACCGGATGTGTCGAGTTAACTCACATTAACACTTGACCTTCTGGTTCGGTTCGATAGGATTTTTTTTTTATGCGTTTTTTGAGAAATCCCTAAGGTGTAGAGTCCGTTATTAACAGACAAAAACGTGGATACCACGTACAAAACTAATCCCTCCGCAGAGAAATTCTTCGGTTGGGATTTTTTTATGCAAAAATCCAGAATTTCAAAAGGTACCTAAACCCCTAACGAGGGAATTCATATCCAGAGAGAGCGTCATTACCGATCTGTGGTAATGCAGCCTTGGTCCATTATTCGGCTATCGAAGTGCATCTTATGTCGAACTCGCCTGGGAGGTAGAAGAACCGGGTAACACGCGACTGGCGCCCCCTGAGAAATAAATTGGTGTCGCGTCATTTTGACGCCCGGTAGTGCGTTCTTCTACATTATCATTGTGAAGTAAAACTGGGAGGCAAAGAAAAAACCGTTGCCTAGGGAATCACTACTTCCATATCCAGATTTCCTTTTAGTCCAGGAAATATCTTCGCACCCGTTGGGGAAAATATTCTCAGTCGGTTTTTTTGCATAATTTTATGGAAAATGGTCACCTGAAAACAAATCTGCATGTTGCCAGATCTAAAAATGGGTCAAGAATTGTTTAAACAATTTTTTTTAAACAAATGGGCAAAAATTGTTTATTTTGCTCCGGACAATTTTTTTTACATTTTTTGGGCGATTTTGAACAAAAAGTTCTTTTGCATTTTTCTCTAAAGTTAATAGTTTTCGGGATATTAATTATTTAAAGTTCGAAAAACGCAAGAATGGCCATTTTCAACCCTGAAAAACAATATGAAAAACAAAAAAATTTAATGTTGCTAAAGTCCTTAAATATTCTTTAAACACCCCTTAACAAAGTTCCAAAGCGTTTTAGGCTATTATGTAACATTTTGCCAGCTTTACATGCTTTTACCGGCTGCGACACAACAAGCAAAATGGGTAGAAAGAAAAAACCATTGGATGTAGTCTATGTAGATAAAAAATACTTAAATGCATTATCTATCTTTAGCCCACGGAAATTAGTATTTGACCTGGACAAAATTAGTAAAATCTGAATTTTTGCACAGTGGTTCTTTGAGGTGTTCCAAATTTAAATCCACAAAAATCACAAAAATACCAACATGGCTACCCAAGATATTGAAGGTCAAAAGCTTTTTGCAAATATATCGCGTCCTATGCATCGGATGCCCATGAGGTCAATGTAAAAGTTGTAGAGAATTAAATTATCTACAAGTTGTCTTATTTATTTTTTACCAAACCGACCCCCCTTTTTCAAAGGTCAAAGTTTCAAAAACATGATTTTTCGCGAATATTTCGCGCCAAAAAAATCGGGCAGCAACAAAGTTAACACAAAAGTTGTGCATTTTTTCCCAAAACCTAGCCATTTTCGAGATATTCAAGGTCGAAGTTTATTTATTTATTTATTTTTTAACTATTTAACATCGGCCTATTTCCGCTACCAGGGCCTATCACCGACGCCAGGAGACGAGCTACCCCCAACCTGGAAATTTTGCCGAACCTCTTCCCTTAAGAAGAGTAGGGATCTTTTACTTGCCTAACATTTAATAGACAAGGGACCGCCTGCTTTACATCCCCTCCGAAGGATGGTATATCCACTACGTAATCCTCGTCTGAAATTACGTAACTTCCGCGTATACACTGATATACAAGCCGCTAGAAGGTGGGACGAGAACGCTGTATTTCCCAAGATGGTCGAAGTTTAAAAAAACGGTTTTTTGCATGTAGACTTCGTCGCGGTCTAATACATTGGGAGCTAGATATTCGCGGAGTCTACATGCAAGAAACAGTTTTTTAAACTTCGTCCTTGAATATCTCGAAAAGAATGCAAAATACCACTATTGCAGATAATTGAATTCTCTACAACTTTTGTGCTAACTTTATTGCTGCCAGATTTTTTTGGCTCGAGATATTCGCGAAAAACCATGTTTTGAAACTTTGACCTTGAATTTCTCGAAAAAGGGAGGCGGTTTGGTAAAAAATAAAAAAGACAATGTGTAGATAATTTAATTCTCTACAACTTTCACATTGACCTCATGGGCATCCCATGCATAGGACGCGAGATATTTGCAAAAAATTTTGACCTTCAATATCTTGGGTAGCCATGTTGGGATTTTTGTGATTTTTATATATTTGGATTTGGGACACCTCAAAGAACGTTTGTGTAAAAATTCAGATTTTTACTAATTTTGTCCAGGTTTCTTCACTTTTTTGTCTAATTTCCCTGCAGATACCCATGAATTTGATAAGGAACAATTTAGAATATTAGAAAATATGTATTTACAGTTATTAGGAAAAGACGATGGAACATGATGCACGAAGACTGATATTCAATCGTTCCGTTGGTATAGGCATTAGGGGTTGCAATAACATAATATACCTTGTACCTCCGATGCACTTTTTCAACACACTTTAAGAGCTTCTGCTCAAACATATATTTGGAAGAATGCCTTATATTCTATACCTTAATTGACTTTACGCAATGGGGATGTTATAAGTCAGAAGAGAATATTATATTGCCCAAATGTATGACCAAAAATGCTTTACCAGAAAATGTAGTACTGCCATGTAACTGTAAAAAGATGTGTAAAACTAAAGCAAGCCTCTGTAAAAAAATGGTTTAAATTGCATAGCTATGTGATTTAGATGTTTGCGAAAACAAATATGTAACATCTGTAAAAGATGATTATTATTGAAATATATTATTATTTATTGTCATTTGATTCTGTATTTTTCAAATAAAAATTATTATGAAATGTAAACGAATGTTCTTGATTTCAAAATCAATTTAAAAATAAATGCTGATGCTTTTTTAATTCACTGCGGCTAAATCTAGGTTAAATGGCCAATTGAGGTTGTTATGGCGCTTTAAAAAAAATTGTACGGAGCAAAATAAACAATTTTTGCAATTTGTTTAAAAAAAATGTTTAAACAATTTTTGACCCATCTTTAGACCTGGCAACATGCAGATTTGTTTTCAGGTGACCATTTTCCATAAGATTAGGTAAAAAAAATGGACTGAGAATATTTTCCCCAACGGATGCGAAGATATTTCCTGGACTATATCCAAGTCTCTGGCAACGAAAAAGAATGTTGATACTATATTTGCACTCCCCTCTCGTATAACCAAGCGATACAGGTTTCCGTGAACTATATAGATTGATAAATATTCTATAAAGACATGTTGATAAAGATTTCAACTGTATAGAATATTTATAATATAACTAAATATTTCCTCTGAAGATATATTCTGGATTTGATCTGTACAGTGATTATAAAGTCTTTATTACAATTTTCTATATAGAATATATGATTTACATATATAGCACATATAAAGTATCGTTATATTATCGACAACTCATCTATTTAGATCCTGTAAAGTTTTCCGATAAAGACATTTCCTGTTTTGGAGAATGTATTACCACTTTATTAAATCTATATATCATATATGGGTATTCTATGCTAAACGGTTATTGAATTTTTACGTAATCGATACCGAAATTTCTGCATTTATAGCACATATAAAGTATCATTATATTGTAGGCTAGATAAAACCAGTATAAATCATGTTTTAGTTCTACAAGATTCATCAGTACTCTGTTCAGATTGAAGATCAGAGTAAACTATTTTATTTTAATAATAACACCATGACTTTTGATACCTTTTACAAAATCCATTAGCATGGGGCATCACATATAATGGCTTTTTATTTTACAGGACGAATTATTCCATTTTACAAAAATCTATTTCACATTAAATCTTTGATTTCCTCAACAAACCCTAATAAATAACAGAGGTCCACAAAAAAGGTTTTGTTCTAAGGTTTTTATCTAATTTTTCTGAAGTATTTTGATGCACTGAAGCTAATTTTGAACGTAAATTTCTATCGTGTCAGTTTCCCTTTGTCACCCCTAGGGGATAAAAGAGGGGTGGTATTGCATTTTCTTCAGGAATTTCATTGTCTGCAGAATAATCAGCAGTACACCTACGTAAAGTTTTATGATACAAGCGAGATCCGATTAGCAGCACAGGTAGCCGAAAGTGGTAAGCCACACAGCAACCGTTGTCAAATCTACATCTGCCCGCCCGCCGCAATCAACGATGTAAGGTAGGTTCAGAAGGTTTCATAAAATTAATTAGTACAGTGAAAATAGTATAAATAACGTATCCCATAAAGCTGTGAAAGAAATACGTCTAGAACAAATAAAATTGTTTTGTGATTATTTTATTTGCAACAGCCTATGTAGCGTATATAGTTGACCTGTATTGTTACGATAACGATCCGATAAATTGAACTTTATTCAACCTAAACCTAAGATATACCACGGCGATAGCGAATCGATAAATACCAACTTTATTCTACTTAAACCCATAATGTATTCAAACACTAAATCACAACTTTATTTTTTTACCCCCTTTTATAGTGTGGTGGAAATGATAACAGGGAGTAGCTAATGTCAAAATTATTTTAAGGCCCTTGGTTCTTGTATACACACTAAATTACAATTTATTTTTTTTACCCCCTTTAATAATTCGATGGAGGAGGCAATGGAGGTGGTACAGGGGGTGGCTAATATCAAAAATTTCTTGAGGCCCTTGGCTCTTGTCCACACACTAAATCACAATTTTACTTTTTTCTCTAATAATGGGGTGGTAGTGTTAACGGGGGTAGTAGTGGAGGTGGCTAATATATATTTGCGACTTCTTGATCGTTGTTCATTTTTTATAAGCATTTATTTAACTTACTTTGTATGTTAGTTAGTTAGTTGGTTAGTAGGTTTAAGCGGACTCTTGCAAGTTAAATTTGAACAACTTAACGCCGTTCAATGGAGCTGATATTTTGCATACACGTGTAGTTCTGATGACAATACAACATTAAAGTACCATGGTACAATAATATGGAACCCAACAATAATATAATGGAACCCCTTCGAGATACGACTTCCAATAGAGCTGAAATTTTACATACATCTGTAATTCTGATGATAATTTTTTACTAAATCTATTAACCAATCAAAATTTTGCATTTCATGTCAAGTGTCAAAATTCATCCTATCAGTACAAGATTACAGCGAAAATTTTTAGCTCAATTAGCAATTCTATTAATTTCAACCATTTTAAATCAAGTGTGCTGAAACAACCAATCAGAACAAAATTACACTGAAAAGATCCCTTAGGGATCTTTTTACTTATGTCATTCAGTTTGACAGTTCAATATTTTAAAATTTATTTTTTGATAATGTCTATTTGGAATTGCAAATAACGATTTAATGAATATAATAATAGAGGAAAACACACCAAATAATATATAATGCATAATCTACATTTAATTTTACAAATTGGTCTTTTAATAATTGTGTTTTTAATAAATAGTTTTGAACAAATAAATAAAATAAATTGCAAAAAATTTTGCTTTTGCAAGTGCTTTCGGAAACTGTGATAAAATTATTTCAAATTATCAACGTCCTTGGGATATTATAGCTGATAACACCACTACATGAGGATGGGTCGCGTGCGCGTGACGTCACAGGTCCCAGACCTTAGGAAAAACAAACCGCTGTCATTAGCTGTCAATTGGCGACTGACTGAACCTCAGAATTAAATTTTTCGTAATCCTAGAGTTTTTATCGATATTATATCATACAAAATGGCTAGTTTTTATTATAATATTAATTGTGGAAGTGTGGCAATCCAAGACAACATCAGTTTTTGTAAAATAACGTCGATTTACAGCCAGAAGAGGTTAGGTTAAACAATTCCAGGCATTTAAAAGAAATGCTTTAAGTTAATGCATAAGAACGATTGTGATAGTAATAACTGCTGCTCAAACAAGCAATAAACAATCCATGGTAAAGAAAATTAACATTTTATATTGGTTTGTCTCTATTTTTAATAACTATTTCTTATTTAAATTTTAGTTGAGCGAAGCATGAACTGCACGGAGGGAGAGTATATTTAAGAGAATACAAGTCATAATTAACAATTGACCTACATAAAATAGTAAAATACATGTTAAACATTTTATATAATATATTATAATAAAAAATTTACAAAAACTACAACGGTTTACGTAGTCCAATCTATAGGTATATAAGGTATAGACGAGGGGTTAACCGCCGGAAGAAATTGTGTACATCTTATTACATACTTCAAACAGTTTACAGTAGGTACGTCAGTCTTTCATTGTTTATTTAAAGTGTCTTTTTCACAAAATTTACAGCGGTTAATCTCCAACCATAGCCATGTTCATTGCTAAAAAACTAAAAGGAAAGATTTCCTGTTAAGTGGTGAACATGTTTTGTCTAGACTGGCAACACAATCCCAGTGAGCATTAAGAAACCATCTAAATCTGCAATAGTCCAAGGGGTCAATGGTTTTGATTCATGATGCCTAAGAGTTCATATCCTGAAAAATTAATTTCTGCATTAGTAATTATTTATAAAACATTTAATTAGGCAAGGATATATGAAAAAAGTGGTTGATAACTAATTCTTACCGTTGGAACAAGTTTTTATCCTGCAAATTTCTTGCAGAGTACTTCTTTCACCTAACCACAATCAGCTACAAGACTTCTCAATGCCTTGAATTTGTCCTTCTGTCTACGTAATTCTTTCAAAAATCAAGTAATTTGCAACATCGCTATGTGTAACATTTGGAAATACATCAATATTTGTAGTAGTAAAGTATTTTTTTCTCAAAATATAAGGATTTAATTCGATGGTAGCCGTATACCTAACCTCTACATCAGGAGACAATTCTGCAAAATACGAACTAACCGTCATCCTGATGAACAAAATTGTTTATATAACAGTATTAAGAATAGTTGTAGATGTTAAATAATCCAACAATAAGTTCTTAAATGGCACAAACACTGCAAAATTCACTTTAAAGAAACACGTTTAATCGGCGGATTTCTCAATGACAGCTGTTTGTTTTTCCTAAGGTCTCAAAATCTGTGACGTCGGCGCACGCGACACATTCAACAAATGTCAAATTGAAAATAAATTTATAAAAATGTCACAAAGGTTTGGTAAATGTTTCAATTCATCAAACTGTATTAGAAAATACACCCAAAACACCATTAAAAGTAAAAAGGATACGTGGAAAATGTTTTTAGAAGTTTGTTAGATCAGAAAATACAAACTGAATGGAGAGTAAAAAATTATCTTACCGAATATACCTCGAGCATTGATAAATACTCAAAATTTTGTCGTCTTCAAGCGTGTTGCTTAAAGATAATAGTCCTCGGCCTACGGCCTCTGGCTATTACCAAGCAACACGCTTTCAGCAGTCTCTATGATAAAATTATCTCGATATTATCAATGCTCTAGGTGTATTATAGGTGATAAGACAATATTATGGTATACAATAATAATATAATGGAACCCCTACGAGATGCAACGTCCAATCGAACTAAAATTTTACATAACGTTTAGTTCTTTTGACAATACAATTTTAAGGTAATATAATAATTAGGTAATAATTATGTAACCCAACAATAATACAATGGAATCCCTTCGAGTTTGGGCTCTTTGAATTTGTCCTGATGAGTACTCTGGTCCTAGGTGGTATTCAGGATCTAAAACTATGGCGGATAGATAAAATACAGGTGTCAATTTTTGAGAAACAAACAATGGCGGAAACCACGATCGTCTGTCTTTTTCGACTACCGAGCTACAGAGCGTTTTTGGAAAATTGGCATTTTTCTCAATTACCAAGTGTCGAATCGAAAATCAAGTAACACATTCTTGAGGCACTTTTTTGAGTACAATCCGTTTCTGATAAGAAGAAAATTATGCATGCCTCAGTTTTCGAAATATAGACACAACTCGTGTTTTTTTAAATGGAATATCCTGTACTTATTTCATTATTCAATCACAACTTAAATTAGCTATCCAATGATATATAATATGATTATCTCTAGAAAAAGTGATTAAATTTCGAAAAATTTAATATATTTGCGAGGAGAAATTTTGCCAAAAATAGGCAAACTAAACTACAATAAATGTTCGAATTGTGTTTCATTGAGATCTATCCATATTTATCGCATTTATAATATTTATTGAGAAGGCCATGGTAAAAAAAAGAAAATCGAAATTATCGTAAATGTCAAAAACTAATTTGTGAGTTAATTGTGAGTGAACATTGTTAAAAATTGTTTAATTTAGTAATGGTGAAAAATATGGTATTAAATGTTTTACAGAATGTGGAGAAGATTCAAATTTAGCTTCCGAGCTTCATTTTAATAGGTAAATTATAGACAGCAAAACTTTGTGCCAAAAGTGCCGCCTAAACGATATTTTTGGATATCCAGAAAAGGGACAGCCAGAAAAATATTCAGAAGGTAGAACAAAATTTAAAAGAGTTTGAATCATTTGTAAAACTGCGAGCAAAAATATATAATCAAGCAGGAGAGAAGCTGTAGAAAATATTGTTCTAGAAACTGTAAGACAAAATCCTAATATATCGTCCCGCGAAATACAGGAAAATTTAGGAATCTCAAAAACAACTGCATTGTGTTGCTTAAAAGAAAATAAATTCAAACCCTACAAAATTAGGATTAGTCTCCATCTATACCCAAACGACTTTCAAAGGCGTCTCGATTTTTGCGTTAGTGCAATGAAGTGCCAGGATTTGAAGAAACAATTATATAATAATAATAATAATAATAATAATAATGATTTATTGCCCAACAGATAAAAAAATCCAGTTACAGGACAAACATGAACAAGATACAACTAATAGCTAAAAACTAAAAATTAAAACTAAAATCTAAAAACTAATAAAGTATATTATACTATGGGTATGGTAGTAGTATAAGTTACAAATCTGTTAGTAGTATATTTTTAAACAGTGATAGAATAAGATGTCAATATTTGAGTAATAAGATGGAAAGAATTATCGAAAAGAAGAATGTAGTAAAAAAAGAACATAAGTATTCATGTGAACATAGGTAGACATAATATATATACAAATAAATAGGTGTAGTGACACTCAATTGTAGTGACACTTAACTATTAGTAGCTGTAAAGGTTATGTTAAAAGCATTAATAATTTCCGAGAATGTACTACAATTGATATCACACACATCTGATATTTTATTGAAATTATTGCACATAACATGTATTGGAGAGCGTTAGTTCTGGGCGTCTCGCAGTAAAACGTATTAGTCTGACGTGAGGTTATTCGGGGAACTTGGAAAGAAAACATACCTAAAAGCGATGAACAGTCTAATTTGTTGTGAAACAGGTTATATAACATTTTCAAACTATTTATTGCACGCCGCATTTCCAAAGGAGTAAGATTAAATTTATCAAGTAATAAGGAGTGTTGGTAGCCTCTTTCTGGATAAAAACCATCAATTCTTAATGATAAGAATTTCAGAAATCTTCGCTGTACATTTTCGATGGCGTTTTTATGACAGGCATAGTGCGGGTACCAGACTATCGAGCAGTATTCTAGTTTGGATCTTACGTATGAATAGTAGAGTGTTTTTAGAGAAAACTCCTTGGAGAATGAATGACAGTTTCTAACAATAAAACTTAACATTCTCAAGGCGGATGATGTTACTTGCGCCACATGGTTCGAGAAAGTAAGTTTTTGATGAAATATTACTCAAGTACTTGGGAATTTAAGGAGTAGTCAAACACAACTGGTTTAGATTTTCTTGTATAAGAAACAACTTTACATTTTGACGCATTCAAATGGAGGCTGTTTTGGTTACACCAATTTTCTACTATTTTTAGTTGTGCTAGAACGTTTTCACAATCATCCACACTACCTATTTCTGCGAAGATCTTCATATCATCGGCAAATAACAGTTTGTCGCTTTGTACTATGTCATCATTTATAAACAGCAGAAAAAGTAGTGGTCCGAGATTGGAACCTTGAGGTACACCCGAAGTTGCTGTAAATAGTTCAGATTCATACCCATAGTACATTACGTACTGTTTTCTGTGATATAGATATCACCTCAAAAATGCTATAAGATGACAGCTAAAGCCAAACATATTTAACTTACCTAATAGAAGCTCATGGTCAATCCGATCGAACGCCTTCGAGAAATCAGTATATATCACATCTACCTGGCCTTGTGAGTCTAGTACTTTCGATATAAACTGAGTTATCAAGCATAAGTTAGTTGCAGTGGACCGCATTTCCATGAAACCATGCTGGAAGGGTGATATTAAAGATTTTACAGAGGGATAGATGCGAGCTTATAATGAAATCTCGAAGACTTTTGCAAAGTTGCATAGAATTGCTATGGCTCTATAGTTACTTATTTCAGATGTATTTCTAGACTTGAGAATGGGACATAACCTTGTTATATATGGACAGACGAGGCCCATATAAGCAGTGCCGGAATTTGTAATCGGCATAATAACTACCATTGGGCTCGTGAAGATCCGCACGTAACCGCTACAGTTAATCGTCAAGGACGATTTGGATTTGGTGTATGGAGTGGTTTTATTGAATACCAAATAATAGGTCCTCATTTTCTTTAAGGTAATTTGAAATCCGAAAATATTATTAATATTCTGCGACAAGAAATAGAACCCTCTGTACACAATATGCCTGTAAGACAATTTCAAAGATTAATTTACCAACACGATGGCGCTCCAGGTCATACGTCAAATGAGACACGACATTATTTAAATCCTCAATTTGGGGAGGATTGGCTAGGTATCTATATATCATTCAGGACTACTTTATCAATGTCTAGTTAGCTAAGTTAAATAAATTGATAACTGACAATTAATTTACCTAGCTGGACATTAATAAACAACAAAGTAGTTTAGGCTTTTTGGCCAGCTAGATCTCCCGATATAACCCCTGTCGACTTTTGGACTTGGGGTTATTTAGAAACTATAATATATAGAGCACGTTCTAATAACATAGAAGAATTAGAAAACAAAACATTAGCTTTGTTTCGGAAAATAACTCCTGTGATAGTTTGAAATGCAACACATGCTGTAAGAAGAAGGTGTCAACCGAGAAGGGTTTTTTCCTATCTTTGGCAAAATTATTTTATATTATAAGAAGTGTTGTTGTTGTTAATAGTTTTCCATGGCCTCCTCACAAATATATTATTTTTTTCTAAAATTAACCATTTCTTCTAAAGATAAATATGACATATGATATATCGTTGAATAGCTAATTTAAGTTGTGATAGAGTAGTGAAATAATTTACAGGGTGTTTCATTTTAAAAAACACAAGTTATGTCTATATCTTGAACTGACGCAATCATAATTTTCGTCTTATCAGCATCAGATTCTACTTAAAAAAGTGCCTTAAGAATACGTTACTCGATTTTCGATTCGACACTTGGTAATTGAGATATGGAGGTCATCCAAAAATGCCAATTTTCCAAAAACGCTCTGTAGCTGGGTAGTCGAAAAAGATAGACGATCGCGGTTTCCATCATTATTTGTTTCTCGAAAATCGAGCTCAGGCCCTCTATATTGGTTTTTGTCAATCTGCCATAGTTTTAGAGAAAACTTCAAATCCCATCTAATTTGGTCCACTCTGTACTTACAATCTCTGACAAACAAAATTAATGCCCTATGAACTTCTCGCTCGTGATAAGATTTTAGGACAATTAATTTTTTTATATATACATATTTTGTTCATTTTATTTTATATTTAACTCCGGTCCTGCATACACGTGTGAAATAATATGTATTCGAAAACGTATCAAATACAAATAATATAAAGAATTTAATTTAAAATCAGTTACAGCAAATATTTTTATTGCATTCGCTTGTCAAAGCCGACATACAATTTATAAATAAAACATTGCTATAGGCGAGCACTCTTTCGCATGCATCTGTTACCTGTTCATCATGTGAATTTGTCGTATTATTGGATTAGTTTTCTAACATACATCGAATAAAAAGTAGGCTTCGTTTTTCCTGCTCAGGTGGACTTTATACAGAACTTATTTTCTGTGACAAGAATAGATCTAATGGAGCGATATGATATTTATTTGTTTTATTTTTTCGTATTTTAATGCAACATACCTACTTCACCCTCAGTTATGTATAGCCATATTCACTCATTTTTATTCGAAAAACGTTTTAAATTAAAACACATTTTCTCGTAAAAAGTTTAAAGTAGAGCATACAACGGAACTGAATGTAAATATCTTACTTACTCTTCTGCGGATTACGATTAAGTTATTTATTAATATCCAAGAGGCAAACAGGCAATATATGTACCTACGTTACATTAGTCTTTACGATTTAGGCTTAAAAAAAAAGATTTATTTGTACATGAAGGAATCGACGTCGATTCTTGAATATTACAATCATTGTTTAGAACATTTTAATCTGAATGTGAGTATAATATTGATTGTGCAAAGGTTTTTTAAGCCGTATTCTCACTATGTAACATGTTTTAAAACATTGTGGTTTTAAAACAATTATTTTGAAACTCAAACATGTTTTATAACATTTGGATTGAAAATATTCTACAATGCGTATAATACCAGACTATGTTTGAAATCATTTGGTCATCATGGCGATTTCAAGAGAGGATGTAATTGTGGCAGCTGCAATTTATGTGGTGTTGTGTGCGTGTTTTATAACATGTTACAGTTTTTACAAATCTTAACCTTGTGGCACACTGCTTCTTTTGGCCACTCTATAAAAAAATGCAATCTCCACAAAAAAAAAAACAAAACGGTTGCATTTTATCTACCTGTTGTCCTTTAAAAAACTTTAGTATTTCATTTAGTCGTATAGATATTTTAATTTAAAATCGAGCGCATTCTGTATATGTAAGCACATACATGTATTTTTTGCATTACATTGTTTCTTTGCAAAATACTACTTATATTAAAATGATATTCACACACATATTTGTTTGTATTATCTCCAAGATATATCGTGTCTCATCGCTTTCTGTCACAATTTTCTCCTAACAGGATCCTGCGGTAACCTTATAAACAGTTTACTGGGAGTTTTTACTGTTGTGCTTGAACATTTGGGCACAAAACAGTACTTGCAAACAGAACGTTTTGGTTTAGTTTTTCCATCACCTACGGTATTGTCATGATCACCCGTTCCGATGGTCACAACTAGGGGCCACTTGGCTTTTGGAGAGGTTTAGGTTCCCAAGGAATAATTTTAGTTTCTTAAATGTATACAAGGGTGCTATAAAACTATTTATAAAATGCCTTGAAAAATATATTTTGCTGTAACAATATCCTTAATACCATCATAAAGCGACTTGTAGACTAAAAGGGCCCACCCTTATGAAGGTTGTTAAGGCCTTTTTAAATTCCATCATAAAACTCCTTAGTGAGGCATAGTGCTGCTCTTGAAAACCTTGTTTGGGCCGTTTTAAAACCTTTCTTAAAACCTATTTTAAATCTGTCAGAAGCTTTTCTATTAGCTTCCTACATTTCTAGAAAACACCTAGGAGGCTACCTTAAAACTGGTTTTTAAAACTCTTACAAGTCCATATTAGAACTGAGAAGCTATAAGAATGTCCAAGAAGGAATCCAAATAATTTTATTATTGCATTTATATTTTCTAAACAGATTTAAGCAAACACACCATCAGACTTATTGAAGATAAAATGGAATTTGAAATGTATAAAGCGTAGAGCACTATAACCTCTCTAAGGCCGATTTAGAAGGTAATAAAAAGCCATCAGGTATGACAAAAAAATTAAAACCAACGGCAGTTTATCGTTAAAACTACATAAGAAAGGCCCAAAAAACATGAGCCCCTCAGAAATAATAATGATTTTAATATCCATACAAAATTTGCATAGACACACGTAATCAGCAAATTTAAAAAAGTGGGCTGCTTCTCGGTTCCCACGGTAATTTTCAGTCGGTTCCTGTAATTCTACGTTAATTTGCTAACGAAAAAGTGATAATTATTGATAATTATAACTGTGAGATTGACCTTGAATATTTTTATATAACAAGAAAAACATGGCCGGCCAACTAAAATAGTATATTATATTACTAGGAGTAGAACGCACTCTTTTTTTGTGTTGAGCCCAGGATTTGCGGCTGAGGTGAAGCCGAAGCCGCAAACTGGGCGAAACACAAAAAAAGGCGTTCTACTCCGTGTAATATATACTATTTTTTCTTCAAGCGTATTAAAATGCAAAAATTCATTTATTTATCATAAATGTACAAATATTCAAACTACAGTCTTACATGTTGACACAATATGGCAAGTGGCTAGTGGATAGCGCGCCACCGGTGGCTTTCGGTATTAACATTATGTTACTAGTAAAACAATACCCACTTCGGCGGCGCTTTCGGAACTAACATTATGTTACTAGTAAAACAATGTCCACTACGGTGGCGTTCGGTACTAACATTTTGTTACTAGTAAAACAATGTCCTACTTCTACTTCTGTTTTTGGTGACATAATTTAAACATTTTAATACGCTTGAAGAAAAACCTAATTGTCATTTTACAGTCCTCTTCAGTGTTGCAAGGTCTAGTGACATTTCACTAGATCCGGTGATTTTTCTTAAATCTAGTGATTTAGTGAAAACTTTTATGAAAATACTCATTTTTAATGATTTTTGAATCATCCAATTTATTGCCCTCTACTGGTAGGTAGACAAACATTAAATTCGAGTTGCGATTCATTTAATACAAAACTGTTCACGTTAATCACTACCACGGTCAGTAAACTCTACGGTTACCTCGATCAGCAGCTCTTAGACGACAGAGACGCGCATATCTGATTTCCGTGCAAAAGACACAGACAAAGATGCCTGTAGTGTCTACAGCTGACGTAGGCTGTAGACCCTAACAGAATATCTTTCATTCGATTCCCCGCTCCGCGTGTCTCTCTCGTCTGAAAGCTGCTAATTGAGGTAACCGTATAGTTTATTGACCGTGAATCGCTACAATCGAATAGCCTGGGCTCGTTGCCCTCTAGCGTCTCGTAGACAAACAGTACTTTCTAGTTACAAACCATTTAATACAATACAGCGTACGAAGTCCGGCAACGAAATTATCAGACAGAGGACGCTCAAAGCTATGCTGTGCTCAGAGAGCTCCAGAAAATTACGTATCCTACAGACACTGCAACTTTTGAAAATTAAAGATGAGAGCTTTAATTTCAAATCTAGTGAAATTTTAGTAAGATTTAGTAACTTTTTAAAGCATCGTCTGATAACTTTTAAAATTTTGATCTGGCAACACTGGTCCTCTCATTAAACTATATATTCTAATAATGGTAATGACCTAGAACATTTACTCTAAATGAAGCCCTTTTAGTCTTTTTGTATACTATCACAAATAATCCTTCCTTACAAAAATGCAAATGCACTTGGCGAAGATCACATGGACTTGATAAAAGCTGTAATAAAACGTTTGGGACGTTGACATTTGATAGAAAAAACTTAAAATTTAACCTCAAAATAATTTGTATGTGTGTGTGTTTTAACAAATCCTTTTAAAATGGACACTCTTTTTTATTTTTTTCCACCTTTCCAAAAAAGACACACATACACATGCATCAACGACACTTCAGGCAGACATATTGTTTATTATTTTTATAATAAATGTTTTATTGAGGTTTTGGAAAGCGTTTTATGGAATTAAAATTTGCCTTTTAGATTTATAGAGGCCTTTTTTTCTTCATAACGGTTTCATCACAACATTTATCAAGGATGTTTTAAGAGTCTAGTTTTGTAATGGCCTTTAATAAGTACTAATAGGCATTGAAAATGTCTAGTTTTAAAAAGGATTTAAAATGCATTTATTGCAAATATGTTAAAACCATAAAGAATAATTTAAAGCCTCTTTAAATCTAAATGGAATTTAAGACGTTCATAAAACTAATTAGCTTTATGTAGAGTTTTATGTAGGTTATGATAAATCCATTACAAATACATATTATCCTAGAAGCAAATTAGCTTTATGATTAGGTCTTACAGAATGCTTTACAACTTACTATTAAGAGCAAGTATACTTGAAGCCTAAATGGCCTTAACTACAACATCAATAAAGCACATGACTATTTCCTAACCCTGACAAACCTTTCTTAAAACCTCCTCAAGTTCAAATGACTTTTAAATTGTTCCTTGGGTTGTCAGGAGAAACAATTCAAAACGGGTAAAAAGTAACGCAATTTATTAACAAATAATATTGGGAGCAAATAGACATCAAACAAAATAATAAAATTCAAAAGATCTTCCCATATGCACATCATGGAGGAGAGGTGTCAACTCAACACCGCCCAAAGGGCGATGTCGGTCTATTACCAATTAGTGTCGACTGTATTCCGAAATGGACCCTGAGTAGACTCTCCTGTTACAACTGATCGTCAAATACATTTTTTCTTCAGACATACTAAAGGGGTCTACACAAGATCCAGCGGCAGAGACCCAGCCATGTCGGCATGCTTTGAACTCATTCGTAAAAGTGAACTGGTCCGCTGGAATTCCAGTTATCTTCAAAGCGTAAAGGCAATGTCGGGTCTCTGCCGCTGGATCGTGTGTAGACCTCTTAAGAGTGCAGAGTTTGGACAAGCTTATTGTTTGTTACTGTTTAATGTTTTCAATATTGTTTAATGTTATTAATTAGTAATCATCGTTGTCATAACTTTACATTCTTAGCTACTGTTTATGTACTGAATGTTTTATTGATTAAATAAATTAGTGAGGTTGATTTTGTTTCATTATTTCGAATTTGGAAATAAGTTATTTATTAGGCTTTTCTGATGTTTTCTCTTTTATGGTTCATCTGCTAATTAGGCGTTCTATAGATTTTGCAAAAATGTTTATATGAATATTTTTCCTACATGACAGTATTTGCATTATTCATGATACAAACGGTACTTCCAATCCACATGACGCATCTACTGCATTCAAATACAGACTGTTAGTCATCCAGCAAGCGGCTACGTCTACATCTCCCGATGCAATAGAAGAGCGATTGACGTCACGTAGCTATATATGTTCTTGATTAATTTTGAAGCCTATAGAGACCCTAGAAAATTCTTTGTTTGCATTTCGCTCTAGAATTAATAGATCTTTCAGAAAATGTAATAAAAAAATATGCTAAATGAGCCCAATGTGTGGTTCTCTCGTCCGAGCTTGACAGATTGATGCCATTTCTTTTTGTTCTATAATTACCCTTTCTCTCAACACTGAATGTTAAAAATAAAGGTTTTTTGCCCCCACATCGAAACGAATACGACACAAAATAATATGTTAGAGAATGTTAGTTAATACTAAGCATATGCTCTAGAAGGCCCAGAATAGTGGGGAAATAGCACACGCCACCCCCTGGATAACAGCAACCGCAGTTTGGCAGTGATACTACTAAATGTTGTGAGTCCAGTATATTGACAGAAAAAATTCATACGGGTGGTTTTTAAATTTCGAGTTAAAAAGTGGACATGAAGTGTGATCTGAGTGTATTGACTGAAAAAGGCCCCTGAGATTTTTTTTATTATTTTATTTGTTACCTGTTCTTCATAGTGCAACACCCTTCCACCCCCCAAATAGGGGTGGTTTTTAGAAAAGTAGTTATCTATGGACTGCCATAGTGGTGGTATAATATTGTGTTCGTAAATAAATCATAATTACATATTTTTGTTATGCGGATTGATTTTCATTAGCCCATAACAAGTAATAGGGTCTTTTATTTATTTGCTTTTATCATGATTAGAGAATATTATTTAGGTATTATGCAAATCACAACTTACACACTTTTTATTCATTATGAAAATACCTACTTTCTGTATATTGTTGCCCTAATCTGGGCACGCTAATATACTAGTTAGGTAAATACTTTAAAACACTCATTATTGGAGAATCAATCAAAACAACTACTCTTCTAGCTAATACTGACGAAGTATTGAATTACATGATAGAATTCTTAGCATTTTAAAGAGAAAAAAAATATATATTGAAAATACTTAAATCATTTATTCAAATTTAGTCATTCACACTTTTTTATTTAATATGAAATTATCTACTTTATGTATATTGGTGCCTTAATCGGGTCACGCTAATATACTACTTAGGAAAACACTTTAAAACACTCATTATTGGAAAACCAATCAAAACAACTACTCTTCTAGCTAATACTGACGAAGTATTGAATTACATGATAGGATTCCTGGTATCTTAAGGCAAAAAAATATATTGAAAATACTTAAATTATTTATTGAAATTCAGTCATTCACAACAATTATTGAACCGTACATTCTATTTCAACTCTAGAAAAGTTGTACAAGTTTTTTCGAACTTGTTAGTTCTCATCAGTAGAGTATAGAAACATTCATTCATTATTTACAAGCCTATTCTTGATTTATTTTTACAATTAATTATCTTTTATTTATTTGCTTTTATCATGATTAGAGAATATTATTTAGGTATTATGCAAATCACAACTTACACACTTTTTATTCATTATGAAAATACCTACTTTCTGTATATTGTTGCCCTAATCTGGGCACGCTAATATACTAGTTAGGTAAATACTTTAAAACACTCATTATTGGAGAATCAATCAAAACAACTACTCTTCTAGCTAATACTGACGAAGTATTGAATTACATGATAGAATTCTTAGCATTTTAAAGAGAAAAAAAATATATATTGAAAATACTTAAATCATTTATTCAAATTTAGTCATTCACACTTTTTTATTTAATATGAAATTATCTACTTTATGTATATTGGTGCCTTAATCGGGTCACGCTAATATACTACTTAGGAAAACACTTTAAAGTGTTTTCCTAAGTAGTATATTAGCGTGACCCGATTAAGGCACCAATATACATAAAGTAGATAATTTCATATTAAATAAAAAAGTGTGAATGACTAAATTTGAATAAATGATTTAAGTATTTTCAATATATATTTTTTTCTCTTTAAAATGCTAAGAATTCTATCATGTAATTCAATACTTCGTCAGTATTAGCTAGAAGAGTAGTTGTTTTGATTGATTCTCCAATAATGAGTGTTTTAAAGTATTTACCTAACTAGTATATTAGCGTGCCCAGATTAGGGCAACAATATACAGAAAGTAGGTATTTTCATAATGAATAAAAAGTGTGTAAGTTGTGATTTGCATAATACCTAAATAATATTCTCTAAGTAATAGGGTCATTGTCAAACTTGGGGGAGGGGGGTGCCGCTATACAGCGCGCGCTATTTCCCTACTATTTTGGACCTTCCAGAGCATATGTAATAATATATGCGTTAACTAATATTCTCCAACATTTTATTTTGTGTCGTATCATTTTCACGTGGGGGCAAATTAACCCTTATTTTTAACATTGTCCATGTTTTTTGAGAAGATATTACTTCTTTTTGCTTTATATCAGTAAGTGTACATACCCATTCTTTCAGCACCAATATTTTATATTTTTAACGTTTTTTTGGAGGATTAATAAAAAACAATGAAGAATGTCAAAAATATGTTTTATTCGTACTAAAATATCCAACTGATATTTTGATAACATAGTAGACAAATTTTAAAAAATACCTTGAGTTTTTTTGAAGGATAGTGTAGGGGGACAACTGGCTGTTAGAATAGCTGTTCGTTGCAGTCTTGTTATTTATTCCTTATATATTTAAGGAAATGTATAGAGGAGTTCGAAAAATATTACGTTAGTAAATATTCTGCCCTCTACAGAAGTTTTGGTAGTGTTTATTTTTGCATTTTCAAGTCCAGGTGTCCATTTCTTTAACGATTTATTATTATTTAATAAACTTAAAACAACTGTACAATAAATACATTTATAATTTAGGATGTATAAGGAAAGTAAGTACATCATATATAAGTACATTCATTTGAACATATCATTATATGCAGCTTTGTAAAAAGTTATAATTGCGTACTCCATTTTGTAAAGCTGAAATTAAGAATATAAATTAATAATATTTTTTGACATAAATAATATGAATAACTTCTTCTCCCATGACTCGAAGTTTTATTCTATTTATTTGCCAGAGTTTGGCACATTTATGAATACATTGTGAAGTACATTGTTATTGATATTTAAACAATATTTTGTCTATAACGACTTTAATTTAATTAAACTAAAACCATAAAGCGATATCTTGTATTATAATGTTTAATGCAAATTAATTTAAAAAGCATAGTAACAGATCGGTCTCAGGAAACCAATATGTTTGACAACAAACATTTTTCACTGATATTTTCGATATTGTGATTGTTGAATATTGTTAGTTTTTTCAAAGAAAATAATACACAAGATAATAATGGAGAGTCTCGAAAGTGAAGATGATTATTAAATTAATAAATATTAATTAATTACTCTTATGTAAAAATTAAAAATAGGCAATAATAGGTATGTGATATGCAAAATATTTTGCACCCTAATGCGCAAAATATTTTGAGCACGGTGTCATGGCTACGCAAAAAAATAATGTCAATGAAAAAATGTCTCATTTTAGACACTGACGTTAATGCACAAACTTAGCCTTTTTTGACAGTTGTAGAAAATAGTTATTTTTGTATCTAGGGTGCAAAATACTACTTTGGTGATCGAGAACGAAAGTTTTTTGACGAGGAGCAGCCGAGTCAAAAAATCGTTCGAGATGACCGAAGAATTTTGCACTCGGAGATGCAAACAATATTTTTCCTACAACTTTCATTTGATTAAACTAAAACCATTAGTTAAACAAATCATACTGTTTTTAAAATAAAATAATTTTAAAAATTCTACTTTTAGTTGATTTATTTGATAAAACAATAAATATTTTTGAACTAGGTGTTTGTTTAATTCTCGTGTATACATTAAAAATTATAAAAAGTAGGCAATATAAGTATGTGATGTGCAGAATATTTTGCACCCTAATGCGCAAAATATTTTGCGCACGGTGTCATGGTAACGCAAAAAAAATAATGTCAATGAAAAAATTTCTCATTTTAGACACTGACATTAATGTGCAAACATAGCCTTTTTTGACAGTTGTAGAAAAAAAATATTTTTATACTCTCAGATATAGAGGGTGTTTCGAAAAGATTGGGACAACGCTTAGCCGTAGATTCTTGACATCAAAACAAGTCTATATAACCCCAAAAGTAGTGGTTTAACTCTTTTCGTTTTCAAGATACAGAATAAAAAAGATAAAAAGTTAAAATAAAAGAAGATAAAAAATTGTATTCGTATTTTTTGTCTACTTTGGAGACTATTACACATATCTAAAACAAGCACTATTATTGTCGATTTTACGACATCATACATGACATACGCCTACTAGATAAAAAAATCGATTTTAGGTACACTTGAATTTCTACGAACTAGTGTGTGACAAAGTTTTAAATCGTTTTTCTCTGAAAGAGTGCATTTTACGCTTTTAAACTAATACACCTTTTCTTTAGGAAACTAAATTGCGTTTCGATTATAATAGAAGACAACGTGCAAAACCTAACCTCAAAAAAGTTATGGGTTAAACTAATTAAACTGTCACATAAAAGTACTGTAACTAGCGCCATCTATAAAATGTGATGTCGGCAATATCACCATTGTAATTGGCGACCTGAAAAACATGTCGTTACCAACTTTGAATTAGATACGTATAATAATTTCCAAGAAAGAGGCAAAATACGAATACAATTTTTTTACTTTACCACCCTTTTCGTTTTCAAGATACAGGGTGGTAAAACAAAAAAAAACGTATTCGTATTTTGTCTCTATCTTGGAGACTATTATAGGTATCTACTTTAAAGTTGGTAACTACATGTTCTTCAGGACGCTAATTACAATGGTTATATTGACGATGTCACATTTTATAGATGGAGCTGGTTAAGGTAATTTTATGCGACACTTAAAGTTTTAACTTTTTTGAGGTTAGGTTTTGAACATTGTCTTTTATTATAATCGAAACGCAATTTAATTCCCTAAAGAAAAAGCGTGCTTGTTTAATGGGATAAAATGCACCCTTTCAGAGAAATACGCGATTTACAACTTTGTCACACACCAGTTCGAAGAAATTCAATTGTACCTAAAAGCGGTTTCTTATCTAGTAGGTATACGTCAAATATGATGCCCTGAAATCGTCAATAGTGCTTGTTATATATACGTATAAGTTTCCAAGATAGAGACAAAATACGAATACAATTTTTTTACTATTCCACCCTGTGTCTTGAAAGCGAAAAGAGTTAGATCGCTATTTTTTTGGTTAAATCGACTTGTTTTGTTGCAAGCGCGGATCTAGAAATTTCAATAATTTTTTTCTCGTCTGTGGCGCATGGGACCCATACGAAATATGGAAAATAACATCTAGAGAAGCACTTCTCTAACGACTCCTAAAAAATTTTGAAAAAGCAGTTTGCGAAAAATTTTTTCAAAATTCGATTCCCCCCCCCCCAGGATTAGGGATTCCTGTTTAAAATAATTTTTTTTTGTCATATGCATTTTACTTTTCATAAAAATACAACAATCAGTTTTGAAGTTTATGAAAATATTTTCATTACTAACTGAGGTACAACAAATTGAAATTTTGTGATTTGTTAAATTGTAAATCACAAAATTTCAATTCGTAGTATTTTAGTTAGTAACGAAAATATTTTCATAAACTTCAAACACAGTGTTGTATTTTTATGAAAAGTAAAATGCATTTGACAAAAAAAATAATTTTAAACAGGAGTCCCTAAACCCCGGGGGGGGGGGGGGGTGGGTAATCGAATTTTGAAAAAATTTTTCGCAAACTGATTTTTCAAAATTTTTTAGGGGTCGTTAGAGAAGTGCTTCTGGAGATGTTATTTCCCATATTTCGTAGGGTCCCATGCGCCACAGACGAGAAAAAAATTATGGAAATTTCTAGATCCGCGCTTGTTTTGTTGTCAAGAATATATGGCTGAGTGTTGTCCCAATATTTTCAAAACACACTGTATATTACGGCCCCAGAAATTGCGCTTATATTCCAGTCAATAAAGGAGGTGTAGAATGCGTGAGCAGGGACCTAAGCGATTCCTTTAGGAAGTTGTTCAGGGTGTTTAGGGAGTGAACATACTGAAAGTCCTGACGTCTAGGAGGTGAGCCGGAGGGAGGGGGGCACAAAGAAAGTCCCACTCTTGGTTTTTTCGCTTATATCTCTAAAATGATGCGTCGTAGGGAAAAATTCTAATACCAAAGCTCATGAAATTCTCTACAACTTTCGTTTTATATATTTTTTTCGAATTCGCAACCGTTTTCGAGCTACTTGCTCCGGAAAAGTGAATATTTTCGAAAAACAGATTTTTACCTGAAGAATAGAAAATTATATTTTAAAGATGATAAAAAAAAGTAGCACCTCCGGTGTTTGTGATTGGCACCAGGGTGTCTCCTACATGTTTCCACCTCCACTCTTGAGGGGGCAGCTCATTCCCGATCCACTGCCGCACTTGGTGGTAGGTGCGCCGGGAATGATGTTTAGCTGCGCTCTCAGTTGGTGGGAGGGAGCTGATGTCAGGCTTAATATTGCCACTGACCTCATGAACAATTGGAAGCGGTACTGGTTGAGGGAAGTCTGTCTTGCTAGTGCCCCATACCATTTGAGGAAGCAAATCTTCCCAGCCTCTTCAACCTCGCCTTGAGTGGAGGAGGGGTTGTAAAAGATCACTGCCGCTTCCTTGATGATTTCTGACTTAAGTAGAATTTTGAGAAGTCCACCTTGCTTTTCCTTAAAGTTGAAGAGGTAAAAAATCTGTTTTTCGAAAATTTTCACTTTTCCGGAGCGTGTAAAGTGGGACTTTCTTTGTGCCCCCACCCCTCCGGCTCACCTCCTAGACGTCAGGACTTTCAGTATGTTCACTCCCTAAACACCCTGAACAACTTTCTAAAGTAATTGCTTAGGTCCCTGCTCACGCACTCTACACCACCCTTTAGGTCATTCGTTGACTGGACTATCAGATATATTCACTGTTCTTTAAATTTTGATACTATTTTGGCCATTTATTGCTAACGTGACCAAATAAAGTTAACTTAATCCCCCCCCCCCACATTCGAAGTTAATAATTCGAAAACGAATAGGGACCTAGAAATATTTTGGGGGGCATTGCGGGCGCAGTCTTTAAAGAAAAAAAACAGTAAAGAACAACAAGCGGGACGGGGGCAACTTAACTCATTCGTGGATAAAATATCTTCCAAATTCAAGATAAGTCTCAGCCGAAATGAATTGCAGCTGAAAAGCATACATCTATAACTATTTCCCCTAGTTGAGAATATTTACCTTGACTAATAATTTGTTGTCAACAGTTATTAAACCATGAAGGTTAATAACAAATGGTTTCTCGGTATGGATTAAAAACATTTGTAACATATTCCGATTTTTCTTATCCCATGTGTACCATTTACAGCATTTAAGCAAGATGTGAAGCTTTTCACACTGGAAATGAAAAAATATTATTGCATATAGAAATATAAACTGAATTTTTCTGCCTATTTGTACAGCCTGTAATTCTTGTTCTTTAGCATAATAGAAGGGTCGATAAGGACATTATCGAAAACTACCGCCGTATATCAACCCCACCGTGTTTTTCAAAGATTATTCTGGAAACTATTTATAACCGAATAATTTCACTTTCTACTATAAATAACATTGATCAATTAAGGATTGTTAGATTGGCTTAATGCCTCATTGTTCAACAAAACAGGCTATTTATCAATCACTATCCAAAATTATCACTACGTTTGATTCAAAGGGTTTAGCAGGATAAGCATGATGAGTCGGCCCCCAAATGGCAACCTATATCGAAACTTAAGTTTTAATATCGACTTGATGTATGAACACGATTTATATGTGTTTTGCCGCCGTATTCCGCTTTGACCTTGAGATATGGAAAAAAAATGAGCGCTTGCATGACTATCGTTCAAAGAGATATATCTCATCTCGAAAACTAATTGAGCTAGAGAGGTAAAACCAACGGGAGTTTTCAGGTAACCTTAAAGAGTATATTTTATATTTTTTTGAATTTTTAGAATAATTACGCACATCATTAAAAAAAAAATAAAAAATATAATAATTAATATTTCCGTGTTCCCTGTGACTTACAATCACTGAAATAATATATGTTGTAATACTTTAAATGTACTATTACTCATAAAAGTTGTGTTAGAAAAAAGTTGGTGCAACACGTCGAAAAAAAATAAAATTCGACGCGCACTACATCATATAAGGATACAAACTTGACATGGGACACACATATAAATAATTTGTGAATTGGAATTACTGTTAGAAGAGAAATTGAATGAAAATTTAAATAATTGTCACGTAAATATCTATTTCATACGAGCACAGTGGCACGAATTGTAATTTTTTCGTTCAAAATTATCTAGAGCACTTCGCAACCGATTGGGATAATTTTTTTTTTAATACTCGTTATTTATTTATTTTTCTATTATAATTATTTCACGTCGACCTATTTCCGCTACCAGGGCCTATCACCGACGCCAGGAGACGAGCTACCCCCAACCTGGAAATTTTGCCGAACCTCTTCTCTTAAGAAGAGTAGGGATCTTTTACTTGCCTAACATTTAATAGACAAGGGACCGCCTGCTTTACATCCCCTCCGAAGGATGGTATATCCACTACGTAATCCTCGTCTGAAATTACGTAACTTCCGAGTATACACTGATATACAAGCCTCTAGAAGGTGGGACGAGAACGCTGTATTTCCCAAGATGGGTACCCCATCCAAGTACTAACCGCGTTCGACGTTGCTTCAACGGAATATCGACTGATATTCACATTGAAGTCGCCTCTACGCTCGCTCCCTACTCGTTATTTAATTTAAAAAAAAAAAACGTAAGAGAGCCGATTTTTGAATTATGCTAACCAAAATTATTGAGCTTAACCAAAATTTTTTATTTAAATCTTAATAAAACTTATAAAAAAAAAATTTTTTTTTCTAATCCAATTTACATAAATCTTGTTACTCGGGGGGTTTTTGAGGTCGCTGATTACAAATCTGATATTCAAATTGTCATAAACCAACCTACAAGAATGGCGGAATCACATAACCCCAAGTGGTCATATTAATATTTATTTTTTTTATCTGCTAATAATATAATAAACACCAAGAACTTTAAAACAAGAATATTAAACCTAACATAACCTAAGCCTAATAGAACTTTAAACCAAGAACTTTATACCTAACATAACCTAAGGCAAGAGTTTTACACCATGAACTTCAAACCTAACTTAGTGCAAAAATGTTTCGTGATTATTTAAATTTTAAATTTCTCTGTTTAATCTGTGTTATTTAAATAATATTAATATTCCAATTGAGTTGATAATTTTTTTAATTGTTGATTATTCTAAATACATTTAAATAATAAAGTACTTTATATTTTTATATTAAACATATAGTATATTAAATATCATTTAAAAATTAAATATATTATTTATATAAATAGAGGACTGAATCGCATATATATGATTAATAATTAATGTATGGCAGCCATATTGGATATATTTTAAAATTTCAGAAAATTTGATCCTTTTTAATTTTTTTAATAATTCTTAGGAATAGCCTATCTAGTTTAATGCATTTAATTTATTTTTAAGTTAGTTTTATCATCTTATTGCCGCCATATTGGATCCGCCATCTTGAATTTATTCCTGGAACTTAAAATTTAGTCTATTTAAACTTAAGTACTTATCAGAAATATTCAAAACTTCTCGACATAAACTTTAACAAAAATGTTTAATTTTTCATAATTTTTTAGCATTTTATAGCCACTATTTTGCAGGTTGATTTATGACAATTTGGATATCAGATTCGTAATCAGCGACCTCAAAAACCCCCCGAATAACAAGATTTATGTAAATTGGATAAGAACAAATTTTTTTTTTGGTTTTATTAAGATTTAAATAAAAAATGGACATTTTGGCGAAGCTCAATAATTTTGGTTAGCATAATTAAAAAATCTACTCTCTTTGAAATTTAATAATAACGGGTATTTAAAAAAAAAATTATCCCAATCGGTTGCAAAGAGCTCTAAATAATTTTGAACGAAAAAATTACGATTTGTGCCACTGTGTGTCGTATGAAATAGATATTTACGTGACAATTATTTATATTTTCATTTAATTTCTCTTCTAACAATAATTCCAATTCATAAAATATTTATATGTGTGTTCCATGTCAAGTTTGTATTCTTATATAATGTAATGCGCGTCGAATTCTATTTTTTTTCGAAGTGTTGCACCAGCTTTTTTCTAACGCAACTTTTATCAGTAATAGTGCTTATAAAGTATTACAACTATATTATTTCAGTGATTGTAAGTCACAGAGAACACGGAAATATTAATTATTATATTTTTTATTTATTTTTTAATGATGTGCGTAATTATTCTAAAAATTCAAAAAAGATACAAAAGGTAACCTCCCGTTGGTTTTACCTCTCTAGCTGAATTAGTTTTCGAGATATGTCAAAGCGGAGTACTGCGGCAAAACACATATAAATCGCGTTCATACATCAAGTCGATATTAAAACATAAGTTTCGATATAGGTTGCCATTTGGGGGCCGACTCGTCATGCTTATCCTGCTAAACTCTTTAAAGATAGTTTACCTGCACTTTGATATGTTAAGAGCCTTAGATAACAGAGGTCTACAAAAAAAAGGTTTTGTCTTAATGTTCTGATCTAACCTTTCTGAAGTATTTTGACTCGCTGAAGCTAATTTTGGATAAAAAAATCTATCGTGTCAATTTCACTCTACTACCCCCTTTCATCACCCAAAAAGGATAAAGAGAGGTCTTGTGCTAAGGTTCCAATCTAACTTTTCTGAAGCACTTTGACGCAGTAAAGCTAATTTTGCACAGAAAAAATGTTTCTATCATTTTTCGTGAGTTTTCGTCTATCATCCTTCTTATCCCCTAAAAAGGGCAAAAAAAGTCTTGTCCTAAGGTTCTGATCTAAAGGGTATAGCAGAATAAGCATGGTAAAATGGTCCTAGAAATATTTGGGCCTAATTCGGTGTCAGTAGATCGACAATAGGAAAATAAATGTGTTCCTCCTTTAGCCCCCCATCGCCACGGGTAACCCCTGTACCCTAATAATATGACATTTCGTTTTCATGTTTTATCTCTGCAAATTGTGTGTTAATTACTATGAAAAAAATAGACGATATACATGTAATTTAAATGCATCTTAGGAAACAAAATCAGCTGATTTTGCTGCCTCCTTCGAATAAAAACAAAATATTTACAAATTAGAATATTTATTTTTTCAAGAAAATAATAATACGCATACACAAAACTTTTACCAAAAATACATTGTTATGAGTAGTTTATTGTAGATTTTGTTCAAATTTTTTGAAGCTGTGCGCCATAATTAAAAAAAATAAAAACTGTTACGACGCATTGTTTAGTGGTGCTTAACCATTGAAACTTGTCCGGCGGACCAGGTCAGTGTACTTGGACCCGCTGAAACCGAATCCGAAGTTAGAATTGTCAGATTGGCTAGTTTTTCACCCCCAACTCCGAAAAACACACCCCCCAAAAATGGTTTGTCCGACGGACCAAAAATCTACCATGAACTACTCATAACAATGTATTTTTGTAAAAGTTTTGTGTATCCGAATCATTATTTTCATGAAAAAATAAATATTCTAATTTTTAAATATTTTTTTTTATTCGAAGGAGCCAGTAAAATCAATTGATTTTTTTTCATAAGATGCATTTAAATTACATGTACATCATCTATTTGTTTCATAATAATAACGCACAACCTGCAGAGATAAAAAATGAAAACCAAATGTCATGTTTATTAGGGTACATGGGTTACCCGAGGCGACGGGGGGCCAAAATTCGAGGAAAACATTTCTTTTCGTATTGTCGATCTACCGACACCGAATTAGGCCCAAACGCTTCTGGGGCCATTTTACCATGCTTATTCTGCTATACCCAATCTGAAGTATTTTGACTACTCCCTTTCATCCCCTAATTTTTTTTTGTCAAAGATTGGTTTCAAGGCATCAAAGTATTTCAAAGAAGTTACATCAGCACCTTAGAACAAGACCTTTTTTTGCCCTCTCTTTGTGAATGAAAGAGGGTGGAGGAGAGAAAAGGACACGATAGAAAGTTTTTTTTTGTCCAAAATCGGCTTCAGAGCGTCAAAATACTTCAGATTAGTTAGATGAAAACCTTAGGAAAAGGCTTTTTATGTAGACCCGTGTAATTTACCATTTTATTAGTTTAGATTGTTATGGTAACGTACATGTAACGAGGCCGTTTTAACCGCAAACTAAGAAATTGGATAATTTTTAAAGGTACAAAATAATGTAATTTAAAGGATTTTATGGAAAGTTACGAATACTTAAAAAGTTGACCGTTACATAGTTTATTGTTTTATCACCTACCTCAGTTTTAAGAGCTTCTCCAGTAAATGCAAAAATAAAATTGCAAATATTAATCAATATCCAGTTTAAGATCATTCTATTGTTACTTGTTGAACTAATATCCTAAAACGTAAAAAAAGAACATTAAGTTACACAGGCGTCCCTGTATTCCTTAATTAAATCACATAATTATTATATGTAGACCAGGCCACATGTCTAAAACCATAAATATCGCTTGTAAAAATTTTTTCTGTATATAAATCTGTTAGTTACCAAATTCTGAACATCTTCCAAGATGTCCGTTACGTTTCTGGTAAGCATATGATTACTTAAGACAAAAAATACTCCAGAATGCAGAATATTCAACGATTATAAAGAAAATTCAATAATCCGACGAAGAGTATAATGTTTATATCGATGTTTATATCCAGTTTTTATTTCAAACAATTTACAAGTTTCATTAATTTGAGTTTTTAAAATTTACTTACACTAATTACAAAAATGAGCATAGTCACATCCCACATGGTTCCCAAATAAGTCGCAAACAGAAGTGGCCAATGACAAATATCATTGAACTTTTCTTTCAACCTAAAAATGTTAAATATGAAGAAATAACAAAGCTAAGTACTCTTGCTTCACCTATATTGCTACACATAATATAGTTAATGCATTTTACAGCTTCAACTGCCTATTTTCAAGAGTTCAATTCAAATTCTTTCTATCCGTGATTATATCTAATAAAACAAACTTCTTATTGTAATATTACGTCAGTTTTTAAACTAAAATCTTAGTTAAAAGGTAGTTTAATTTAAATCAGCAAAGTACTTGGTTTTAAAGTTGCATTTATTTTATGTGTGTAATACTGAGGTGAAGATGATTGAAATATAGTAGTACAAATTGAATAGTTTAAAAATGCAATGTCAAGCGATTTATAAAAGCGACAGTCACCGATCTATGCCGAATGACTTCGATCTTATTCGAAAACGATTACCTTGGAGGATTTTATCGCTAAACGACGCGACAACAGTTTGAGCTTGCTTGTCAATACATTTAACAATGAGTTGATGATGATGGTAATAACGACTAAACTGGTAATGATGAATTAACTTTTCATGAAGCCCTGCTGATACGATTAGGTTTTATTCCACAATATCTAAAATTTATTCATCAGTCTCTAAAATAGGTTGTAGATGCCTGGTACCTCGGTCTCGTCGACGCTGTTCACAAATGGGAAGAATAAGTGATTTCCAGCTTCATTCTCTTATGGGTACCCAGTTGTGTCTGTTCTGTACAGTGAGATATCTGGGAATAACCTAGACTCCAAATTGCCGTGAAGTTGAAACGAAGAAATGCTCCTATTGATGTGCCAATGCATATTCGATCCTAAGTGGGGAGCAAGTCCGGAAACCAATATTTGGACGTATACTCTTCATAACATACGTAACTATAGTGTGGCGCCGTTCCCAATAGCGCCCCATAATTAGGGCTTGCCTGTACAAAGTTAAAAGCTTTGGGAATAATAGAAACAATCAGAACCACTCCAACGATTGCAATAAAAGTTATTCTTTTGTTCACACCCTTGCATATTGAAGTACAATTGGATGCCAAGAAGGCAGCAAATAGACTGATCAAGAAGAGAATATGAAATACGACAGATAAGGAGCCGGAGCAAACAAAGGCTCTAGCCCTAACTGTAAGGGATCAGGTCAGCACTCAGTCAGACGATACCTGATGTTCTCCTATTTATAGGTTAGCTATTCTATATACAATTGTCCACCCTAGCTAAGATGACTGGAAACGCTATAAAAGGCATCCTCTGAGCTCTGACTTTATAGACGGACCAAAGACTCAGGAGGGAGCGTTGCTGGCATGCATAGATGCAAAGCAAGAGCTTGTATATCGGCGCCACTTGATAAGTACTCATGTGTTCGTTCTACTGCGTCCAAGAAAAAAATCTTAGAAGAGGCTTCGTTGATAAATATACTGATAAATCCTAAAAGCTGTATGACTGTCGCAGTATCAGTATTAACATATGCAGCGACAGTTACGCATCCTTGAAAACTCTTGAATTATATAAAGTGAGTAAGTCTAAACTCCTTTTCCTGGGCCTCAGCCAGCCTCTAGTTTGATAAGAAGTCTAGGTTTAATCAGAGCTACGAGACGGTCAAGACTCCATATAAGGGGCCTTCAACTGACTCCGCTGCAAAGTGACTGCTTGGGTTGGACAGAAAATGAATGGGACAAATAGAAGGGGTCATAATATGACACTATTCTCCAAACAAGCACCTCCAATGAGGTTAAAAGTCCGTCTTCTTTGTGTAGAGTGGAGGGAGGAAACCACCCATATTTTATGCAATTGTGACAACTAGGAGTGGCCAGGTGTCTCGAAAGGCATTCTTTTACATCCACATGATCTACCATACCTCCTTTTTTAGGAGGTATTACAGGTCGGGAATGTGCAGTGGTCTGAATATTGCGGATCTTCGGATTTGCGCCCGTCTAATTATATGTTACTGCATTAAGACAATGAAAACGTTGCTAATTTTGGCAAGTGTCTTGATCAATTTAATAATAACTAAAAAAACGGTATTACCTATTAATGACTTGATGATGTCGAATGCATTCTTTTAAGTGTTTGTGTATTTTCACCTGGTACGCCTTGTTATGTAGTAAATGTGGATCAGTTTCTCTTCCATCGATAACTGTTAATTTCTCAACATTCTCATTTAACAAATCCAGTTGAAATTTTATTTGAAAAACGTAGTATACGCAGCAAAACATGAGTGTATTAATAAAGAAGCCTAAGTGGAAATAACTTGAAAAATATATTATTTTGAGGAACAAGTTATTCCACATGAACTTCTTTATGAACATGCATACAAACATAATTTCTTCTTCGTCTCCAAACCAGGGCATAAACAATATAACATTGAAAATTACCGCTAACAAATACAGCATAGTAATAAGTGTAATTAATTTGCTTTGATTTGTAATTCTCTTCGTCAGTAGTTTACTTCCAGATTTGATAGGCTTGAATGATGTTCCGATATATTTTTGGAACTCTACCAAATATATATCATAATTCCGAAGCGCAAAGAAATAGACGTGTGTTATCTTAAAAATAGAAACAATATTACCGATGCCTTAAACAAATAACATTTACTTACGTTCATTGCTACTATTTGAATAGGTAAATAATCTAACACTTCTTCTAATGTAACTTCAAACAAAATAAGATAGATTGGAAATGCCAAGTTGTAAAAAATTAAGAAGAAAAGAATTATCTTGGATATGATTCTTTGGAATTTGTTTCGGTAAAACACTGTATTCCATTCTAGTACTGGTTTAAGCGTGTCTCCTAAAACATATAAATAAGGTATAACGTATAAGATACAGGTGATCGACAATTTAGGCGACTCAATATTAACAAAGAGCTGATATATTGGGAATATCGTAAATGGGAGGCGTCACCGGCTAAATTTTGCCTACAAATTATTGTTATATACCCTTCTGCCATAACAATATGGTATTATCATTGAATGACACTAACGTTCAATATATTTTATAGCCATGGGAAATACGCCTTCTTTCTCGAGGACGCAGCATATGTAAACTTCAATACAGGCTATAAAAATGAGGAAATGTTTTCATCAAATAGCCAAACTGCACTCAAATCTCTTTGCTATCGAAGATTAATTCTAGTCGCAGTACAAAGATGGTTTTTCTTATAGTCCAACTAAGTCAATCAATCAGTCATTGACAATTTGAGTCCTTTTAAATTAAGAAAATAAATAATAAAAGGATATAAGAAAAGATAAAATACATATAAAAAAAGTGAAAAATTAAAATGTGTGTGTGAGATATTTGGGTGGTTTAAAACTAAAATATACCTAGAAATCTTAGGTGATGATGAAAATAGTATACACGAAGCAGGCAGTATTGCTAGTGGCTCGCTTTATCCGAAGAAATCTAAAGCAGGGTGTAATCAAATACGTTAATTAAATTTTACTTTTTTGTTCTGGAAAGTTTTATAATCCTAGCTAGCAACGCCCAGTAACTAGGTAGTCAGGAACTACGTTATCGTCCTTAGTATTAGGATTACAAAGTTCGTTTATATACAGGGTGTCCCACCAGGAATTGCATCGATCGATTTAGGAAAAAGTACGCACCAGAAAATTTTGAAAATTGCTACTAATGGCAGTATGGCCAATCCAACTAAAATAATTACAAGCATCTGGCACTTCCGGTTGTACCGGAAGTCGATACCAACTTGCTTATTTTAAATGAAACACCCTATACATTTTAGGGTTTTCGAAAAGAGCGTAAAATTCTGAGTGAAAAAACATGTAAGATACCCTATGCCTAAACCCAGCCGCTTCAGAGATATTTTACATTTTTAAAAAAATTTGACGGGTGTAATGGTTTACAATAACCTTTGTAACTTTCTCCGTGTAAAAGATACTCATTTGCTTTTTGGCATGTAAAAAGAACACAAGGAGAGCTGCACTATACTATTGAATTATATTCAATAATAGTATACCAAATGTTCCATTTTTGACGTTACATTTTGTAAACTTCAAACCGCGAAAACTTGTTTAGATCAAATAGACACCCTATATTTTTTACATCGTGTTATATAAAATTAAATTCCTTTTTTTCTGATATAAGCATCGTGGGGGTTTAAATTACAACTTTTTGAAATATTTGCGTTTTTCTTAGAAATTTAAGAAATGTTAGTAAAAATTAGCCATGATTAGAAACAATCAGTAATGTCAGTCGTTCTCAAAAAATGCCACCGCGTTTAAATTACACCCACGAAGACTTTTTGAATTTGTTTATTATTTATGGAGAATGAAGTAATATCAAGAACTTGTAGTACTTTTGTTACTAGATATCCACAAAAACGGAAAATAACACTAAACACTGTAACATGCCCATTAATTGGATTGAAGATGATTTGCATAAACTAAAATAGCTAAGATAAAATCAACTAAAAACATGATTCCATTTTAATTTAATAATTGTTCAAAATTCCACGCTAGAACCTGCACACATTTTTCGCACGTCTCCAGTACAGCGTCCTTTTTTGAAAATGATTACAAAAGTGGTAAAAATGGTCTTAGCGGCTTCATTTTAACGAGTCTACCACACTGTAAAATTTTCAGAGTACGGGATGGGCGCTTTTCCGCACGCGCAGCACCTAAACCTGTCGTTCTAGCGCGGTTACGATTTTTTATTACAAAACTGAAATCAAATGAGTATCTTTTATACGGAGAAAGTTACAAAGGTTATTGTAAACCATTACACCTGTCAAATTTTTTTAAAAATATAAAATATCTCTGAAACGGCTGGGTTTAGGCTGTACGTTTTTGACTTAGAATTTTATTCTCTTTTCGAAAACCCTAAAATATATAGGGTGTCCTATTTAAAATAAGCAAGTTGGTATCGACTTCCGGTGTAACCGAAAGTGCCAGATGCTTGTATTTATTTTAGTTGGATTGGCCACACTGCCATTAGTGGCTCCCTAAATTTTGAAAATTTTCTGGTGCCTTCTTTTTCCTCTATCGATTGATGCAGTCCCTGGTGAGACACCCTGTATACTGTAGTAGAAAAAAAATATATACAAGTATTTGTTATATTATTTATTTAATACGTACCTTTGAACGTTTCACATTTTCCAAATATAAAATCGTAAATAATAACCAATCTTTCCATACTTAATTGACACCACTAAAAAAATAGTAAGTTATTATTAAATTCTTTTTTTTTTTTTTTTTTTTTTTTTTTTTTTTTTTTTTTTATGCGGCATCGACAGCTTAGGTCATTAGCCGCCTGGACGTAAATAATATATATTGACACAATACAAGTTACAGGTACAGAAATAAATAAATTAGGTAGGTATACTAAGGTCTATCATATTTTGTAAAATAGGTTAGCTTTTCTTATAAACTCTAATACGCGGTCTATGTATAAGCTGTTATTACCTAAGCATTCTACTAATGATCTTGGCATGTGTAAATTTTGCCTAACATTTTCTAAGTCGTTGCAGTCAAGGAGCAGATGTTTGACTGCGATGACAGTTCCGCAGGTAGGACATTGAGGTGGTCTTTCACCTCTTAACAAATGGAATGAGCTTATATGAGTGTGACCAATTCGAAGACGAGTGAGCACCACCTGCTCTCTCCTTGTCAGCTTTCTAGGGGGTATCCATTTGTTTACTGTTTGTTTCACTACCCGAAGTTTACTTATTGTGGTGTCCCACTCTGCCTGCCACGCATTAATAGTCTTGGAGGTAAAAGCATGCCTCAGGTCAGTGTTTATTATTGGTATACCGCTGTCGGTATAATGATGTTCTGCTGCCTGACGGGCAGCCATATCAACCTTCTCATTACCATGGATTCCCACATGTCCTGGCGACCAGACAAAAATCACCTGCTTACTGATGTTAGTCATCCAGGCTAGTAATGAATGGACATTTTGGACCTGCGGATCTCGTGAGAAAATATTCTCTATCGCTTGGATGCAGCTCAACGAGTCTGTACAAATTAAAAATTGATCATACACTGACATCTCGCAGTATCTAAGTGCCATCCATATAGCATACAATTCTGCCGTATAAATACTAGCCGTAGGTGGTAGTGTCCAGGAGTAAGTCTCTTCCAAAGCTAGGAAGGCGCAGCCCACTCCATAATCAGTTTTTGAGCCATCAGTATAAACTTTCAGTGCATTTGGATACTCATCTATGACTGCGTGAAACATTTGGAGAAGGATTATGTTGTTTACCTCGCCTTTCTTGTACTTAGTGAGATCTATTCTTACTGACGGTGGTGATAGCTCCCACGGCGCTATCTCACAATTGCCCAGACGTAAGACTTCGGGGAGTTCAATGTCATATTTTTCTAAGAGTTCCTTTGCACGAATCTTCAGTGGACGTGTGATGGTAGGTCTTCTCTCGTAGATATCATCTAATTCTGTATCAAGAATTATGGAATGGAGAGGGTGATCTGGGAGAGCCCAGATTTTAGTAACGTAATTTAGTAGCAGGCGGTCTCTTCTAAATTTCAGTGGTGGAAACCCCGCTTCTACGTATACTGACTCCATTGGGCTAGTTCTGAAAGCACCACTTGCTAATCTGAGACCCATGCAGTGTATGGAGTCTAGGACTCTAAGTCGGGATCTGCGAGCTGAAGAGTATATATGACAGCAGTAATCTAGTTTTGACAGTGCCAAGGATGAGTATAACTTCAGCAACACCTCTCTATTTGCACCCCAATTGATACTTGAGACAGAGCGTATCAAGTTCAAAACCCTCTTTGTTCTTTTTGCTAAGTCAGTTATGTGAGGACCCCAAGTGAGTTTAGTATCGAAGGTTACACCTAAGATTCGGATTGTATTACTGACTTTTATACGATTATCATTTACATACAACTGAGGTTCGTTGTGAGGCCTTCTTAAGCGACAAAAATGTATACACTCGGTCTTCGACACAGAAAATTTAAAGCCTAGGCGTTCTGCTTTTCCGACTACTCTATTGATATTCTGCTGAATATTCTCCTCTATTTCTTCCATCGATTTGGCCGAATAAAATATTATCAGATCGTCCACGTATATGGAGCCTAATACTGGATGTGTAACTTCAGAGATCAGTTCGTTTACAGCAACAGAAAATAGTGTAACACTCAAAGTGGATCCCTGAGGTACACCGTTCTCCAAAGTAAATGGATTAGATTTGGTATTATTGATTCGAACTTCAAATTGACGGTTACTTAGAAAATTCTTTATAAATAGAGGAAGACGCCCTCGTAAACCCCACGTGTGTAGTACCTTTAAGATTCCATATCTCCAAGTGGTATCGTAAGCTTTTTCTAGATCAGATGACACTAGAACTGTGTGTTCTCTTTTGGCAAAGCTATTCTGGATGGTATTTTCCAGCAATGCGAGCTGATCGCAGGTAGATCGATGTTTACGGAATCCCATTTGGAGGGGACTTAGAACATGAAGGGTTTCTAAAAGCCACACAAGTCTGTTGTTTATAATCCTTTCTAATAATTTACTCAAGCAGCAAGTTAGAGATATTGGGCGGTAATTCGATGTTAGGTGGGAATCTTTACCTGCCTTTAAGATAGGAATAATAATGGCGTGACGCCACTGATCTGGGTAAATACCTGTTCTCCAGATAAAATTGAACAGTTCTAATATTTTCATTTTAAATTCTCTAGGAAGCTGCTTTATGAACTCGTAAGGTATCCTATCCGGACCTGGAGCTGATTTATTAGCACACGATAGCGCATTTTCAAATTCCAGCATAGTAAAGTCCTTATTGTAGTCGAAGGCTTCTTGAGTAACGAAATCGAGTTCTGATTCCAAGCTGTGTTTTAAACGTTGGAAATCGGGATGATAATTTTGAGTACTGCTAGTTTGTTCAAAGTAGCTTCCAAGAATGTCTACAACAGCTTCTATTTCAGCAATAAATTGTCCATCATGTAGTAAAATGGGAGCTGGCGACTGTGTCTTCCTACCTGATATACTCCTCACCTTTTTCCATACTTCAGAAAGAGGTGTATCAATGTTAATGGACTCGACATAGGTTTCCCAAGTTGCCTTCTTATTGGTAAGTATGATACGTCTAGCATATGCTCTAGCTCTTTTAAAAGCGATCATATTTTCCTGGGTAGGGTATCTTTTGAAACGATTTAGTAGTTTCTTCTTTTCTGAAACTGCCCGTTTGACCTCATCGTTCCACCATGGAACAGACTTTTTTGGTAGTACTACAGTAGATTGGGGAATTGATTTCTCTGCTGCTTACAAGATTGACTTTTGAAGTAATTCTACTGAAGTATTAACATCACCTGCTGGTTCTACATATGCAAGGTTTTGTTGAAATTGTTTCCAGTTAGCCCGGTTCAATAACCATTTCTTTGGGCGTTCAATCGCTATAGCATTATCATTAGTTATTGTTATTGGAAAATGATCCGTATACATTTGGTCGCTGATTACAGTCCAAGTGAGCCGGGGAGCTACAGCAGGAGAACACATTGTTAGGTCAATAGATGAAAAATTGCTAGATCTGGAATTTAGGTAAGTACCTTTGTCAGAGTTTAATATAGTTAGATTAAGTTCATCCATCAGTTGCTCTACTCGTCTGCCACTACTGTCAAGTTTATGTGATCCCCAAAGGGGACTGTGTGCATTAAAATCTCCCACTATTAGTAATGGTCCTGGGAGCTGCAACATCAGATTCCTTAAATCATTTAATTCCCAGTTCCGGTTTGGAAGATAGATATTACATACAGTTATTTTTAGCGGATATTTTAACTGGATGGCTAGCTTGTAAATTTGACTGCAACGGAATAGATTGGTAAGGTATGTTACTTTTGACATATATGGCAACTCCTCCCCTAGCCCGAAAGTCTGGTTCAACATCATATCTATGACCATCATACCCTCTCAGATTAAATGTTTCCGTTGGTTTTAGATGGGTCTCTTGAATACATACACAGAATGGTGACTTTTCTAACAAAAGACGCTTAAGTTCATAGTAATGCAGTTTTATACCGTTGCAATTCCATTGTATTATGGTTTTATAAGCCATTTTTAAGGTAAGTATTAAAAATAAGGTTAAAATGAATAAGCTTAAATAAATAAAAAGTATGTATATATATATATATATATATATATACATATATATAAATAAATAAATAAATAAATAAATAAATAAATAAATAAATAAATAAATAAATAAATAAATAAATAAATAAATAAATAAATAAATAAACAAATAAATAAATAAATAAACAAATAAACAAACAAACAAATAAAATAAATAGGTAGACAAATAGACATACATTTATATCACAGATTGCTATCACAATTTATTTATCAGAATTGGGTAAATATTATCCATATTCTGACATCTCAGCCTTTTTAAGGTCTATAGTCTCCGAATGTTTATCCTTATTAACTTCTAATTCATTGCTCCGTTTTCTGGGTCTTCCTTTTCTCGCGCCTGGTTTTCGCTTGGGCGTTCTTTCCAAATTATAAGAGGATGAGGATTGACTGAGACAATCCTCAGATTCATCAGATTCGTTTGCTTTTCTTTTATCTGTTCTGCTTCTCAAAGTCTGTAAGCGATTAACGGGGCCAGCAGAGCTGTCCGACTGCATATTATTTGATCTCAGTTGTGCCATTTTTGGGCAGGGGGGTGGTGGCATTTTTTCTTTTTGACCTGTTATTATAGATGCACATATTTTGACAATTTCCGGCATCATTTCCTCAATAATTTCTTTCAAACGATCTTTTGATCCAGACTGTACAGTTTGTGCATATGTTACTCCTTGAGTGGGAGTGTTTATAACAACTTTCTTTCTCGCTTCCATGTATCCAATTTTTTCGGTTGTTTTAATTTTCTGTATAGCCGCCTCTTCTTTATATTTGGGGCAATTTCTGTCATGAGCAAAGTGTGTTCCCTTACAGTTTACACATATAGGTGATTCACAAGAGGAGCCCTCGTGTTTTACTTTCCCGCAACTGCATACTTCTTTTTTATCACACTTGGAAGAAGTGTGACCAAACTGCTGGCATCTGAAACATCTCAAGGGATTCGGTATAAACGGTCTCACTTCCAACCTATACATAGCTACAGTTATATATTTTGGTAATGTTGGCGTGTTAAATGTTAGTATTAAATTAGGTGTGTCTGTTAAAACACTCTCTCTTCTGACCTGGATTCTTTTAACTCCAATTACACCTATTTCTTTCAGATTCTCTTCAATCTCTACCAGTGAACAGTTTAGAAGATCTCTACAATAGATAACACCTTTACTGGTATTAAGCGAATTATGAGGTACCACTTCTATTGGATATTCAGATAGTCGTTCAGCTTTTAATAGTCGTTTAGATTGAGCTATGGAACTCGTCTCAACTAATAAACCGTCCTTTATTTTCTTTAAAGATTTAACTTCACCAATCAAACCATACACCGACTTATGAACTATGAATGGACTTACTTTAGAGAAGTCAGTCCCATCTAGTCTTTTGATGACCAGGAACCGGGGACAATCCGCCGTCTCCTGGCTCATCGAATTTGCGGTAGAAACTTGGGAGGTAGCGCCGCGTTCGCCACTACCACCATTGGGGGGGTTAGTTTTAGTTAAAGGAATCATTTGGTTCCCACGAGTAGGGACGAAATAAGTGTCCAACACGGCAGTGCGCCCTTACCGTGTCAAGGCCTACATAACACCGGAGGCGACCAGGTATCCGATGTCCGCCGTTCGTGACTCGCTTTCGTGGAGCCATTCACCCGTTGGCACGGTTCGGTTTACACCTTGGGTTCCGCCCCGTTTACGTCTGGGGAGACGAGCTCGGGTCCCCGGGTTCGCCATACGCGTACTTACTACTGTAGTAGTAAGCCCCTGGGGGAATTATTAAATTCTTATAAATCTGTTTGTTAATGCCTCACAGTTTTCCTAAAAGAATGGTTTAATTTACATCGTGGTAAGAGGTAACATTGATTTTGTATTTTTTATTGAACTCAATGAAAACGAATTCACAAATTTCACCAACCAAAAAATCATATGGCATGGCACTTCTTTGAAGTATTAATTTTATTTACACCATTGTATAATTATTTGTAGTTTTTTTTTTAACTATTTAACGTCGGCCTATTTCCGCTACCAGGGCCTATCACCGACGCCAGGAGACGAGCTACCCCCAACCTGGAAATTTTGCCGAACCTCTTCCCTTAAGAAGAGTAGGGATTTTTTACTTGCCTAATATTTAATAGACAAGGGACCGCCTGCTTTACATCCCCTCCGAAGGATGGTATATCCACTACGTAATCCTCGTCTGAAATTATGTAACTTCCGCGTATACACTGATATACAAGCCGCTAGAAGGTGGGACGAGAACGCTGTATTTCCCAAGATGGGTCACCCATCCAAGTACTAACCGCGCTCGACGTTGCCTCAACGGAATATCGACTGACATTCACATTGAAGTCGCCTCTATGCTCGCCCCATATTTGTAGTTGTAACTATTATTATCTGTTCGTAAATAAACTTCATATTATTCTATTCTATTCTATTCTATATTCGGTCACAATTCACAACAAAAATTTTGTTTTAATCTGACGTCAATTTCCCGTTGAAGTTAGTAAAAATTGAACTCGAGAGACTGTGGATACCATTTGAAGGACTATATATTAGGTATGTGATGATCAAAAAAAATATATATTGTACGGAGTCATCTACGACGAAATTTCAGTGAATGATAACAGACACCATTTTTTTCAAAATCTATCTCCAAATGTGCTTGTAATGTCACATATTTACCACCAGAGGAAACAGCAGCAGCAGCTTTAGATTTAAGAATGATACAGGAATGGTGAAAATTCACAACATTGGGTTGGAAACTCCGATTAAAGAACTTATATCTAGATACATAACAGGCTATCTTTTCACTATATACCTTATTTGCTCCTAACATAGTCACATTATATGTCCATTAAAATGGATAGATGAACATCACATCCCATAGGCAACAGTGGCGTTGTGTGTGTAGAAAATGTGTAGAATGGTAAATATTTTCATTAAAATGAATTATTGCAATTCCTGCATTACCGGCTCTTTATATAACGCGATGTAGGCATACGATATTACAGTAAGATAAAACAGTAAGATAAATATGTATTGAAAGGATATTAAAATTTAATTGCTATTTACTTTATAACTGTAAACTGAACTTCATCATGTTACGACTATGGAACGATCGATTTTCTTCTTTTCTAAACTGCTTTCTGCAAACGGCACAGCACCTCACTATTTATTTGCACAAAATATATTGTCACTAAACTGTGTAAATATGAATAGAGAATATTATTTAGGTATTAAGCAAATCACAATTTAAAATAAAATTACTTTTTCACCAGTTTTTGGTCGGAGAACACGAAAAACATTTATTGACATTAATGGCCGAACTGTCAACTGCGATTATGATAATCGAACTGAAGCCGATCGTGCACGAGTGGCCGCGAATACGCCGATGGGCCAATCAGCAACTTATGGGAAGAAGTGCCTTAGAATGGGAGTCTTTCAGCGACAAATAAATCAATGCCATTATGTATCAAGATATAAGTTCTTTAATCGGAGGTTGGAAAAGTTTATCGAATGACTTAGTACATATTCTAAGTATAAAAGAGGATTCTGCGCAAGATTATTGATGTGTTGAAAAAGCGCAAAATATTGTAGGGCTGCTTACAGTTGCAGAAAAGCTGTATTGCGTTGTTCGACTATTTGTATAAATTTCCGAGGCCAGCTCAAATGTGGTATCTTTTGTCATCTATACTTCTAATCATGTATTGTTCTAGGATTTGCAGATGGCACCTTCTTAGTAGCAGCAAGAGAAATGAGATTACATACTTGCTGGGTAACCCACATGCAATAAGCTCTGATTATGGTTTAAGTATGCAACAAAATGAACATTACTGCAGAAATAAAAACCACACTGACTCTTTAAGGCCAGTAGTAAGATGAGTAAAAAAATGCACATTATGAGAAGAGCACCAAAGCCATACATCATGTCCATACCCATGGAAGGAAGCCTATCCCCCAACAAAATGTCGGCCATATTTTCCAAAACAGGCTCCATAAAGTATAAATTATCTTAATTGTTTTATACATTAAAGTTAAGTGTCTAAATGAATTTTTGGGGATGCTGAATTCAAAAGAGGCTCCAAAATGTTGTTGGAATTTCATAGGATGAGATATCCAACATGGCGGCGAAAACAACCTACATAAAATTCTGTTATTTTTCAATTTTAATTTTTTATTAACTCAGGAATGTCAGCTTCATAAAGATCAACACAGTTTTGAAAGATGGCGCTAAAATATAACATTGCGGATATTCAGTGTAAAACACGGATATAATTTGAAATGTTTTATAATCTTTATTTTTGTTCTCCGAAACATTTTTACTTTCTTTTACACATTTATTTAAATATTTTTATATCCCGTTTTCATAGTATTTCGTAAACTTGATATACTGTTTTAATAAAAAATCTAAAAAGTAGGTACTTGCCGATTTATTTCTGCACAACTTTTGAACGCCGACAATTTGTCTGCGTCGTAACCTGTTTTGTTCATTACTGTTCTAGATTTTATTTTCGTAAAAAAATAGTAAGTATCATTAAGTAAAATAATAAGTAATAATATTAAAGTTAATGGGAATTGTTGAACATTTTGTCAACACATTTACGTCACTGTTCTATGAATATATTTGATGAAATGTCAATGAAATTATTAGTTTTTTATTTACGTTCATTTAATTAACTCCCTTCGTTAGAACAAAGTTGCTGCATATCTTTTAGGACTCGAAAGCAATATTCGATTACTTGATATACCGGGTGCCACAGGTTAGCGGCTCCCCCTATATTTTCTTTATCTTTTAACTTATCCATTTGAAATTTGGGGTGCATAAACTACCTGTAAAAATGGATTTTTGGACATAAAAACGGTATGAGATCATTTCTGGTTTACCTGGAAATAACCGCAACTTTCGATTTTTAAATGGAACACATATTTGGATTCAAGACAACATTCTGGTATACCATGAGATTTTCGCAAATTTTGAGTCGATGTTCAGTTTTTTTAAGCATTTTAAGACATTCGTCTATAGTGCTGGAATACTAAAATTTGTTTTACGGCAGGAAAAGTCAAAGGGAAAAATATATTGATATCCATTTCAAATCTATGCTACTTATTTTTCTATTTTATTGAATTTATTTAAAGATAGAAAATCACTTTCCATATAATTTTTCTTGAACTTTAACGTAGTTGCCTTTGCAAAAACCATATGTCTAATAATGAAATGTGAATAACTACCTTTTTGTGAATAATAGCCTTTTGGTTCTCTTTTTTGTTTCTTAATAGGTATAAGTACTAGTGCAAAGTATAAGGATAAATAAAAATTATTTTGAAAGTGATTTTTTATTTTTAAATAAATTTAATAAAATAGAAAAACAAATAGCATATATTTGAAATAGATATCAACGAATTCAGAAAAAAAATCTATAATTTATTGAACACTAGGAGCCATCACCTTCCCATTTAAAAAAAAGGTTTTCGATAAAAAGTTATTTGTTCAATTTTGGAGGTTTCGTAAATAGTTACTAATGAAATTAAAGGAAAAATTATATTTTTCCCTAGGACTTCACCTGCTGTAGAACAAATTTTGGTATTCCAAAGCACTCTAGACGAATGTCTTAAAATGCTTAAAAAAACTGAACATCGCCTCCAAAATTCGCAAAAATCTCATGATATACTAAAAATGTTGTCTTGAATCCAAATATGTAAAAATATACAGGGTGTTCCATTTAAAAATCGAAAGTTGCGGTCATTTCCGGGTAAACCGGAAATGGTCTCATACCGTTTTTATGTTCAAAAATCCATTTTTGCAGGTAGTTTACGCACCTATATAGAGGGGAGCCACTAGTCTGTGGCATTCGGTATAGAAGGATTCGTAATCTAAACGTCATTACAGGATAAGCTACTAAAAAGTGCCCCCGCCCGTATGGAAATGAAATGGTGTCCAAATATTGTATTTTAAAGCGGGCGATTATTTCTAGAGTTTCATTCCTGTGGCTCGGGGGCTTGAAGTGGCTGTTTTACCACTAAATTGTGTTATTTTTCTTTATATTTTTTTTCAACAAATGGGCTGAAATTTGGTATACATATTTTATATCACTAATAACACTTATTTAAAAAATCAGGAGCATTCTGTGACCGTTCCAACCACAAAAGAGACATAACAATATACTTTGCACCCCCTTAAGATTAACTACCCCAGCTGATACATCCACCATATTCTAACGAAATATGCGTTGATGACTTTAACTTGTCCAAGTTTCATTTATTATTTTGTGGTGGAATCTGGGTAAAAAATCCGTAGTGCCTGCTACGGTGTGCGCTTACAATAGTCCAATCAACGGGGAGTTTCACTTCTAACTTGAGTGCTAATGAATGGATGTTGATGAAACCTTATGCAATGTGTTTGTAATGACGTTAATAAAAAAGTTAGAAAAAAGAAAGGTTGTTTTCTACTAGGAAAACAACCCCTTTTATTACGGGTTCCGTAACTTGTAGAATTAGGTCAAAAATGAAAAAAAAATGTATTTACCTTCTTTGGTCCAAAATAAGATGTTTTTACTCTTGTGAATTTTTTCGAAAAATACATATTTTTCGAGATTGTATTGAACCTTTAAAAATGGTAAAACTATATAGGTTTCATATGTTTTTTATAATATAAATCACGCTCATGTTTCGAAGTTTAATACATGAAACTTCGAAACAATGTGCAAAAAATGTAGTACATTATTTATCGTGAAAAACTGCCTGTAACTCGGAAAATTAGCAAGTTACAAAAAAATTCCAAGAGACAGAAAATGTTTAGAAGGCATCAATGCATACGTCTGAATTTTCAAATTTTTAAATTGCATATTTTGAAAGCGCTACAATGTTAAAGACGTGTAGTTTTTCATGTTTTTCCGGAAAAACTCGGTGAAACCGCACTTTACAGAAAAGTTGCAAATAAAAAAAAGTCTCGCATTTCGATGATACATTTACCTGATTTTTTTCAGATTTTTTCAACATTTACATTTCCCCTCCCCCATTTTTAGGAATTTTCGAGTGGCCATATCACGAAAAATATCCATTTTTAGAAAAAATTCACAAGAGTAAAAACATTTTATTCTGGACCAAAAAAGGTAAATCGTTTTTTTTTCATGTTTGACTTAATTCTACAAGTTACGGAACCCCTCCGATCTTTTCCTTCTGTGATCTTTTTTTTTAACTTTTTTATTAACGTCATTACAAATACATTGGACAAGGTTTGATCAAAATCCATTCATTAGCACTCCAGTTAGAAATTTTGGTCATTTTTGCGCTCCGTCGACTGGACTAAAGGAAAAGTATTCTAGTGTTTTGTAATAGTATATTGTGTATTTAGGTGTAAAAGCAATACATTCTTGGATGCTTGTTGCTTGTTGACCTCGGCTAGCGCCTCGGCCAACAATTTGCATCGTCGTCTGGGAATGTGCTTTCACACCGAAGTACACATACTATTTTTTTCTGAAAACACAATCAATATTATTATAAATTAAGGAAATTTTTAAACATTTCTTCATTACAATCTAACTGCTCACTAATAAATGCAATTTTAATGTGACTTCGTTTGTCTGCGTGTATTTATTTACTGTCTAAAATATACATAAAAAATCGTACTGAAATGTTACTTTCCCGGTAACATTCCCGTACGGTTTTGTTGATCGTTGTTTGGCAACGGATCTTTTCCGGTATGTTCTCTGACAGTTTCTTAGCAACGGATTGAAATACTGGAATTGTGCATTCCTCGATCTGAAATCGCGCCGAAAATGTAGACATTACCGATCGATTTCAGAAAAAAATAGTTTTTAATTACATTGAGGTTGATATCACATTATGACTTACTACTATATACTTATTATAGACTTTTTCAAAGAAATATTAATTATAATTTACAAAATCCATCATATAAAATATTTAATCAATCTTCTTCAGTGTCTTCATCAATAGTTGGACAGTCAAATATATTAGTGAGTATTAGATAAATAGTAGACTTTAGTAAATACTTTATATGGACTACATACCGGTTAATTATGATGATTTCGAATATGGGTCGATAAATATAGATCAATTCGTTCACATCAGACCAGATTGTGTTCCATTGCTTTCTGTGGTGTTTTATTGATAATATTTGGTACGTCTGGTACAGACTGATGTAAAGTTCGTTGGGGCTAGATCGAGTCAATTTGCTTTTTAAATTTTAAATGTATGATGATCTTGTCTCTGGTTTATTGAAAATACTTTGATTAGGATCAAATAAGATGCGTTTGTATTCCTTTAGCCTTTATGGTGTTTTATCCATAGTTTCCGATATTAATCTGCATATAGATTGATGTAGTTAAATCTATTGAGTTTAGATCAAATCAGTTTTTCTTCCACTTTTATCGTGTTTTATCTATAATTTGGCTATATCTGTATACAAATCGATGTATTAAGATTCATTGGGGTCAAACTTAATCGTAGTGGTACCACGTAAAATTGAATAATAATAATAATAATAATTTATTTTCCATAATGACAACATTACAATTGTATAGGAATAGTCAAATTTACAAGCATATACCTTAAAAACTAGGTAAAAAAATCACATACGGAATAAAAACATTTTAACAATAAAAACAATTTTAACTTACTTTTAAAATCCTATAAACTTGTAGCTAATTTACATTCTGTGGGTAAGTAGTTAAACATCTTTGGACCCATGTAATTTGGGGAATTGCAAGTTATATTTAGACTTGCATATGGTATTCGAAAATCTTCCTTGATACGCGTATTAACGTTATGAATATTTCTATTTACAATGAATACATTCTTATTACGATAGACATAAACACACATTTCAAAAATGTATAAACATGGCAAGGTTAAAATATTACACTCTCTAAATACCCCTTTACAAGAATGGGTACTAGAAATATTAGCTATACAACGCAATAAAAACGTTCTGTGATGAGTGGAGTTCCCCCAGAAACAGACACCATACCTCAATCTAGAATCTACTTGAGCATTGCATAAATTAACTAATTGTTCTTAGTAAGCACGGTTTTAATACTATTAAACAAAAATGAAATTGATGCTAGTTTGGAAATCAGATATTCACAATGCGATTTCCAGCTTAAACATTCATCAATATGTAAACCCAAAAACTTTATACTTTCATGCGTACCTGTTATGAACGATTCATTGATCTTTAATGAAATAGACTGGCAGTTGTTCTGTCTATTATGGAACTGAGTTATTTGAGTTTTTTCTGCGTTGAAATACAATTGATGTTGATTGAAAAATGTAGATACTTTTTCTACAAAATTGTTACACTTACATTCTAACACGTTATGCATAGAATCTGACATAATCATAGAAAGATCATCAGCATACATTGAAAAAAATTCATTACATAGAATAAAATCAAGCTCGTTAATATACAATATAAATAGAACAGGGTCCAAGATTGAACCCTGTGGAACTCCTATTCCCAAAAACGAACGTTCAGAATTGGCTCTGTATACGTTATTTTCACTGGCGTGTTGTATACTCACATATTGTTGACGATTAGTCAAGAATGAATTGTTCCAGTTTAGTGGTTGCCCTCTAATCCCATAGTTATACAATATAGTCAACAATTTTGTATGATTATCGCAGTGCTGAAATCAAAAAATATTCTAACAGGGCATTCGCCTGCCTCAATATAAAGAATAACTTGGTTGTAAAATGTTGTAACAACCGTTATAGTAGATTTTCCACAACGAAACCCATGTTGTTTTTCGGATAAAATTTTAAATTTTGTCAAACAATATTCAAGTAATTGAGAAAAACTAAATGGTATTGTTATAGGCCTATAATTCTCTAAAAGATGGGGATTATTTTTCTTAAAAATGGGTACTACTTTACCCAGTTTTAAGGATTCTGGAAATGTTCCCGTTTTAAATGACAAAACTAAATAAGTAAATGGTTTCACCAGTATTTTTAAAACCTTCTTAATTAAAGAACCAGGTACTTCGTCTGGCCCAGATGATCGTTTGTTTTTAAGTTTTTTAAGTTTATGTTTAATAAGGAAAACATCTCATCCTCAGTAAAAGGTCTTTAAAACAATGTATGGTCGCTACTTCTTGAATTTGTAGAAAAAGTGGCATTATGGGTTTGTGGGATTTGATTAACTATATTAATAGACTGGCGGTACATGACCAGTCAGGTGCAAAGATTTTAAAAGGAGAAGGTGTGCAAATCGATTTTTTTGTTTTTTTTTATTTTCCATTTTAAAATGGATGCCAATAGTGCCAAACGAAAAGCCGTGAAAAGGAATCCAGCGGAAATTCATTGGCATGCAGTTTCCGCGCGCAAAACAAACTTTTGATGCGCACATTAAATCGTAAAATTTTTTGGTATTCTTGATTTTGGATGATTTTGATTGTGGATTTTTTTTCATGGATTTTCGTACGGCACTATTGGCATCCATTTTAAAATTAAAAAAAAAAAAACAAAAAAATCGATTTGCACACCCTTCTGCACGCTACGACTGCCTAAAATTTGCGTTCCTGACATATTCATGGTAATTTCATTCATTTATATGATTGGCATGCATTTTAAAAACATTGCACCTGACTGGTTATGTACCGCCAGTCTATAATGTCCACAGAAATTAGCATTTCACCTAGACAAAATTCAGATTTTTATTAATTTTGTCTAGGTTTCCTCATTTTTTTGACTAATTTCTGCGGGCTATAACTGGAGTATTAATAAAAAAACCATTAAGCAATGAGGCAACCATTTCTGGATTTTCAATGGTATTGTCTTCGTGATGTATTATCATATTATTAAGGTTTACTTCCACATTCAGTGGAAGTATAGTAACAACAAAAAAAATGTTAAAAATTTGTATTGTTCAAATAGGCTTGGAATCTCATGAAACGCCGAGATTTTAAGTTTGAGCGAAAAAATAATTGTCTGTCGGTCTGTCCGTAAATTTTTTTGTACGCACGTTTGCTCTGGAACCATTTGAGATATTGACTTGAAATTTGGTACACGTATGTACTTTAACGAGATCTAGAACTAGATTATTATTTTTATCTTGTTCCGTCGAAGGATTAGGTTGTAAATTGGGATAAATTTGGGGTAAATAGGTAAATCAAGCAGGTAAGAGTCCATAAAATTGGTATTTAGTATATACAAGAGAAACTAAGGTCTCAAAAAAAAAATTTGGCATTAGCCACCCCCATTGCCACCTCCACCCCATTATTAAAGGGGATGAAGAAAAATTGTGATTTAGTGTGGGTGCAAGAACCAGAAACCTCAAAATATTTTTTTACTTCATCCACCCCCACTATTAACCCCTATCACCACCCCCACCCGACTACCGATGTGGGGTATCGTTTTATGGATTTTTGGGGTAGAGGATTTTCAATATTATATTATTAAAGTTCCATAAACAATTATTTCCACATACAAATTTTTTTCGTTGTGAGTGACTTGGATAGAAAATCTGGGTGTGGAAGTAGTGATACCTTGGGCAGCGGTTTTTTATTTTTATTTGATAACTCTGAAATTGTTTTCCAGACAGCTCGTGAGGGATTATTTGCATTAATAATTTTACTTTGATAATATTTTTTTTGTTTTATTAATAAAATTACTGTGCACCTTTTTTGCCTCATTATAAATAGAAGTCAAATCAGGATATGTTCTTTTTAAAATATATAAATCTTTCAAATTTGTACTAGATGATCTAATTGTGTCATATTCGAGCAAAATGTTCATCATCTAAGCATTAGCAGTATGGTGTACCCGAGTGCAACCTCTACTAGCCTTAAATTACCTATATAGTACATTAATTAGTTGTCTGCTTGCATCTACTTTTTCCAATTTTGACTAATTGAAATCTATTTAATGAAAGGAAATTAATTATCTATCTATTCTGCTTCGTCAACTTCATTAATTAAGAAGTGAAGTCACCCTAAGCGCTACCTTCAATATTCAACTTTATAAAAAATAACAAGCAATATACACTTTTATTACGTCTAATGGATTCGACAGTTCTTCAATGGCTTGATAAATATCTTAATAATAAAAGCAATGCTTGGTAGGGATGTCGATAACAGATTATTAAAGAATTAACCTTGTAAAGAAATAGTCTAAGTGCCCGCGAACATAGAGGAAATTTATACATATCCTCTTATAACTTCTTGTGTCTACCACTTTTTTTCTTCTGCGAAAATTTTCGTAAACGCGGCTTTCCCCCCTCCCGTTTTTCCGAAAGAGGTGCATTTCCCGTTGTATGAAAAATTTATAGATACTGTACTTTTACAAAATGTAGTCGCAAGAAAACTTGAAACACGCGAGAAAATAATTGTCCGACAAAAATTTTGGAACGTTATAGTACGGCAGCCCGTTACCAAGATTTTCGAGTTACTTTAGCGAAGATAATTCCAGCGTTTCTCATCAGTTCTGGGAGAGCTGAGAAGTTCAGGGTGACGGAACTTTTTACCTGTCCTACAGGGTTCAAATCGAGCTTTGAACATGTAAAGAAAAACCGGTCATCTCGGTCTTCGCAGCGAGACACTGTCTTTTATCTTCTTGTGGAGGAAAGTAAATATGATGATGATGATAAATAAAAAGAATTGTAATGACTAGACTAGCAACACATTCACAGTAATTACTAAGGAACCATCTAAATCTGCAATAGTCCAAGGAGTGCAATATCTGCAATAGTCCAAGGAGTCAATTGTTACGAGTTTAGAACCTGAAAAATGAATTTGTACGTTAGCAATTATTTATAAGGCAACATTTAATTAGGCAAGTACATATGAAAAGATTGGTTGATCACTGAAAACAATTCTTATCTTTGCAACAAGGTTTTATTCTGTAAATTTCTGGCACAATACTTCTTTCACCTAACCACAAATAGCTTCAAGACTTTTGAATGCTTTGAACTCGTTCTTCTGTCTATGCTCTTCTCTCAAAAACCAAGTGATTGGCAGTATCTCTATGTGTAATATTTGGAAGTACAACAATATTTATACTCAAGCATTTTTTTCTCAAAATATAAGGATTTAATTCGATGGCAGCACTATATCTAACCTCTACATCATGAGACAATTCTGCAAAATACGAACTAACCGTCATCCTGACGAACAAAATTGAGGATGTAAAAGTATTAAGAATAGTTGCAGATGTTAAATAATCCAACATTAAGCTTTTAAATGGCACAAACACAGCAAAATTCACTTTAAAGAAAAACATTCTGATTCAATGACAGCTGTTTGTTTTTTGATGACTTGGTTAATTTAAACAATTTTCTGAAATATGTGTTGAGTGTGGTGTATTGTGCTTATAGGCCGGGAGCCCGTGTATAAAATGACTGACTTTCTGGCGAACTTTGAAAATATGTAAAATAGATTGTTCTTATATAAGTTAGCAGGGAATGGATCGTCAGCTGGTTGAGTAGCGGTGGAGGTGGCTGCCAAAGGGTTGAAAACACGTAAAAAAAAATTGAGAAAAAAACTATCCGGCGAACGCTCAATCTTATATGAGGGGAAGATTATGTTATATAATGAAAGTAGAACATAGTCAGCTGGACGGGGGGCGGTGGATTTACCGTCAGCTGATCGATCAAACAGGTTCAAAAACATGAAAAATTTAAATTAGTCGACGAATTTTAAAATTTGGGTATAAGATAATATTTATAATGAGATTGTCGAAAAACATAGTCAGCTGCAAGTATGTGGGTGGAAAAGTCGTCAGCTGGTACAGAACAATGCTGAGTGTTGATCGCCTGCGAGGCATCGCTCATCATCTTTCTTGCATCAGCTGACGACTTTTCCACCCACATACTTGATGATTATGGAATTTTCTGTGGTAATCTTAAACAATTTCGATCAGTACTCAAAAAATGCAGATATTTTTAAAAAAATAACACACTCGTTCTTGGATAGTAGGAAATTCAATGAATCAAAACAATGTCATTATTGACAAGTGAAAAATAAATAAAAAAGTGTGAAATAAAACTTAATATTTCGTTGTTTTACTATTGATTTCTATGGAAACAGCAATAGAATTTAGTCATTAAGACAAGGTAACTTTAGGCGATTTTGGATTTGGAATGATCTTTAGGGTCCATATCTCGAAACGAAGACCTTTTCGGACCTGGCTACATTTGAACATTTGTTCAGGGGGTTCAAAAGAACATTTTTACGTGGGTTAGATTAAATTTGACTGGAGGCAGAAATCCCCCTATATGGTGTGCGGGGTTCTTTAAAGCACTTAATCAGTTATCAGTAACTTCTATTTTATAAATGTATTTGTAACTGACAATATACAATTTTAAAGTTTGGTAACGTAGTGGACAAAAACTTTTTGTATTTTCTGCCGTAAAAAATATAAAGAAGCAAAAGTGCACTGCTGCTGGTCAATAAGTTATTATAAAACTACAATAGTGAATACCATATGTATAATTTGTAAATTAAAAAATAAAGAAAAATTAGACTCTGAAAGTGAGGTGTATTTTGAGAATGGCTCATGTATTAATATATTGGATCGACAGTTACCGCGTGTCAAATAAGTGAGACACACACTGTATATATCAAAATTGTAAAGTAATACACATGCTGTTTTTTTGACAATCTTGTTACGATTGTTTTTTAAATGGTAAACATCATCTTTATTATCTTTGAAAATTTAACAAAGTTTTCACCTACTAACTGAAAAGCATTTTTCGGAGACAAGTAAGTTGCTGAAACCTACGCCCTAAAATATACCCATAATACGTCGATACGTTAACAGTTCAGATTTAACACAAAAGAAAACCGAAGTGTTCTGAAATAGACGCTTCTGTTATTTATCTGGATTTCCATAAAGACTCTTGAGCCGTTTGGGAAATAACCTCGCTCACACACACGCATAAGGTCTCCATTTAAATGATAATAAACGTTCGTGTTAAAATCGCAGTTTTAATAATTCGCTTTACGGCAGAACAGATTTACGAGTCTGAGATAAAAAATCAGTTGAAGAGACATTAATCCTGTACTTACCACCTAGCAGGACAAAATTATTAAATAATTTCATAGCAAAGTTATTAAATTAATTATTTTCTCTTTGCACACAGTTAAAGTTAAAAAAACAGTTTATAACAAATTTCGCAATCAGCAGAAAAAAACAAGAAAATGAATGATCAGATCTATGGATTAAAATATTATGTTCTAATTTTTGCGTTCTTTTTAAAACCTAGTTTTTTTTTAATAATAATAATAATAACCTTTGTTTCCCAATCACACGTACAATTAATTAGTAACCATACAAGTAACTCAGCAGTGCGTAAAAAATCTGAGTCAATATGAATAAGCATAATACAATTCCAAATATAGAATAAAATACATGTAAAATTATATAAGGGATAACACATACATAATAACAAACTACAAAAGTATGTAAACACACAATATATAAATAAACACATAAATATATAAACAGTCAGACTGAGTAAAACTCATTAACACCATACAAGCACTTTTCAATTAGTAATTTTTTTATCCTCTTTTTAAAAGTAAATAGGCTTTTACAATTTTTCAAATCAATGGGCAATAGTGGAACGGATAGAACGTCGTAGCTCATTAAAAATATTTTCAGAGTAGAAAGATATGGGATAAAAACCATCTTGTTCAGAAACGTTTAACACATCAGAATCTCTTTTTACGAAAATTTTGGGTGGTACTGAAAAAATATATTAGCGATTGAATCTTGAAAATGTCTATTTTCGTACGGGCCTCCTCCGCAAACTGATGGTTTTTTTTCTCCATAGCCAAGTAACGTAAATTACTAATTTTTGTTTCACTGATGTACTATTGGGTATGGAACGAGTATATAATTTTTAATGTAGAAAGCACCTTCAATTTTAGTTGTAGTTATTTTTTTTCCGAGTGGAACACGGCAGAATTGAGAAAGTTCCGATTTCAGTAGTGCTTAACTTTTTTTTTCACGATATGATTTCAATTTACTGCGGTTTCTATACAGGGTGTAACGCAAATTACCCGAAAAATTTTAACCATACATGCACCTTTAAATAAGAAGCCGACTTCTTAAAAAAAAATTTAATAAAAGTCCAACACAGAAAAATATACACATTGTTAAAGTTACAAATTGATGAAAATGATAATTTATTGAACTTTACTTCATTGAAGGACTGTTGTATTAAAAAAAAAAGTAACTAAAAAAAAAATTAAAAAAAATTAGATTAAAAAATCTTAATTATAAATAGTAGGATTATTTTCACATTTCCAATAAATTATCATTTTCATCAATTTGTAACTTTAACAATGCATATCCTTTTCTGTGTTGGACTTTTATTAATTTTTTTTAAGAAGTCGACTTCTTATTTTAAGGTGTATGTATGGTTAAAATTTTTTGGGTAAGTTGCGTTACACCCTGTATAATTCAACTGACATATTATTCGCAACCAGTGCAATGCAGTGTCTTGACTTGATCAGTACATGCTTTGACAGGTTCAGACTCAACTAGTTCATTTTATAAAATTGGCAAGAAAACAGTGTTTGACACTTTAATAAAAACGCCTGAAATATTTGAAAGTTTACAATTTTTTGAAGTGCTGCCAACAAACGAAGCTGTTGACGCTGCGAGAAATTTTGTACAAAAATTGTACAAGCAAAAGAGTTGCACAAGCTTGGACGAGCTTCGTTATAACATGACGATGAAAACCAAGAAATCTGCAGCAGAACTTCCTCCGACTAAAGACGCATTTTTGCAACACGTTTTAAGGTATGTACTTACTTATCAACGTGACCATATTATATTGCAAAAATCAATGTTACAGGTGTCTATTTCAAACCAAGATTTGGAAAAGCAGTCACATTCCTATCGCGGAGGAACTTGATATATTTTCGTATGGTTGGCACAAGCATGAAAATGTATTGAAATCCGTGTGGACGACGAAAGCTGCCATATCAGATAAAATTAGGGAGGTACTCAATATTTACTGTAAAGATAAGACATGCTCTACTCAGAAATGTGACTGTTTCAAAGAGAATCTCAAATGCTCTGAACTGTGCAAATGTAAAGAATGCAAAAATGCTGATATCGAGCCCCAATATGATTCAGAAGATTCAGACTTTTAGTTTTGCACTATATATTGTTTTATGTTATGTGTTATGTAAAACCTTCTTTCATCAATTTTTGTTGTGTTTACCCATCGTCCGATTTGTGTTTTCTCCGTTCAGTATTATTATTACTACTATTACCATACCTACTTGTACAAATATTAATAGATAATATATATAATATGTAATAAATAATATTTTCAGTTCTCAAATTTCCCCTTGACATTGTGTTCAGTTGAGAAAGGTTATTTTAGTGTACATTTGCGGTTCTAACAATTATTGCACAGGAGGTTTCAATTATTTCTACCCCAAAACATTTCATTTTTAGAAATAACCCGACGCTGAGTTCCACAATATTTATATTTATAATGCACTTCTTTTCCAATGCGCGTCCGTAGTAGTGATGGGCATAACCGATTAATTTCAATAACCGAATACTAGGTATTCAAGTGATTTCAATAACCGGATAATCATTAGTGTTGGTCACTTGAATGCTATGCATAACTTACAAGGCTATTTAACAATTTTTGCTCAAATTCCGATTCATACAAATTTTTTTTAAATTTCCATGGGAATATTAATCAATCAATTCATTTTTGGGAAAAATATGTACAGGATAAAATGATTTTTTATAAAATTGCACATAGTTTGATTATTTCTTGACATAATAAATATAAATATAAATAAAATAATATTATAAATAATAGGTAAGTAAATGGATACTGATTACTACATCAATCGGTTCGAATTCACATACCTAATACTTATTTTAGAAACGTAGGTTAGTAATGAGGTTCACTCGTTTATTATACGATACGAGTTAACATTTAATTTATTTGCGAGAGAGTGATGAGTTATATGACTACTTCAATAACTGTTTAACATTCGGTTATTTTTCACTTGAGTACTCGTCGACAATAACCGAGTAATGCAGGTTATTTCAATAACCGGATAACCGGTTATTTTTCACTCGAGTGATCCTATCACTAGTCCGTAGTCGATAATTCGCTCTCTCTCCTCCTAGAGAGGAGAACAGTTCGCCAGACACGACGTTATAAAAATGGCTCTAAAAACTTTATTTTTGAAACGCGACAATATGTCATGCGAGGGCATATGTTGGTATTGCTTCAATTCTGCCAAACATGGTAAAAAAATTGAAATTCATATCGTGAAAAAAAAAAGTTAAGCACTACTGAAGTCGGAACTTTCTCAATTCTGCCGTGTTCCGCTCGGAAAAAAAATAACTACAACTAAAATTGAAGGTGCTTTCTACATTAAAAATTATATACTCGTTCCATACCCAATAGTACATCAGTGAAAAAAAATTAGTAATTTACGTTACTTGGCTATGGAGAAAAAAGAAACATCAGTTTGCGGAGGAGGTCCGTACGAAAATAGACATTTTCAAGATTCAATCGCTCATATTTTTTTTCAGTACCACCCAAAATTTTCGTAAAAAGAGATTCTGATGTGTTAAACGTTTCTGAACAAGATGATTTTTATCCCATATCTTTCTACTCCGAAAATATTTTTAATGAGCTACGACGTTCTATCCGTTCCACTACAAATGATTGTAAATTTTACATCCGTTGTAAAACACACTTTTTTGATATATTGCTATTGTATGATGATGAAGAATTAGCTGATCTTTAAATCTCGTTTGAAAATTGTGGTGTGCTTGGTTGGTAAGAAAAGTTGATTTGTTTTTAAAAACATAGCAACATATTTCATAAATTAATATGCTATACAGAGTTAGTATTTTTAAGGCTTTAAGGATTCTCTACACGATTCTCGGGAATGTAATCTCTCCATAATCCTAATGACACGCTTTTGCAGAATAAATGCCCGACGAACATAGGTAGTACTCAACCCCACAGCATAATTCCATACCGTAGATGGGAATGTATGTTAACGTAATAAAACGTCAGTAAAGAACCTCTATCTACTCTCATTAGGTTATATACTAATTCATGAACTGCTTTTGATCAATTAATAGTATCCATAAACAAACAGCGTGAGTTATAATGCGTGAGTTATTATAACTCACTAGGTACAGAGCCAATCACCATCTTCATGCCTATCCTGTCCAATCGACGTAACGCGCAACACACGAAGGTGGGGCCAGGGAGGTAGTGACAGATTATTCGCGTTAATATCTATAAAGATTTTCTGAAATGTCACAAAATGCTACTTTTGATTCGTTCGTGCCAAGCCGAATTTTCGAATTTCGCCATGCAATTTACGATCAGGTTTATCTGAAAGACTTCCTCTTTACGTCGCGACATCGTACGGCCGCCCCAATGGTGTTTTTCGAAAAATATGAACGTGTCAAGATTTCATGTTTTTGCAATTTTTTCGACTCCGAAATGTAAGCTGTTTGTTGTTATTTTTCGCAGATATCTCCGAAACGGTCGGAGTTAGCTCGAAATAAAAAACAAGGTCAAACGAGTATTTTCCATTACGAGTCTTTTGCTACTATCAGAATTTTGATTTTTTTTTTCGTTTCGGAGATAACTACTGAAATGTTGGCCATGTACGGCAAAATATCGCAAATTTTGAGCTTCTACAGTTGGCAATTTTTTAATCTTAGCGCCTACGCCAAAAGACTACTCTGGTTAACTCAAATAGAATTAAATTTGCTAAAACCGTTTTTTTATTTTTTTTAATTCCGACCAAAATGAAGAAATTAGAGGGGGCGGGATTTGGGAGTATTTTTTTTCCCGGTAAAATTTCTCCATTTTGTTACCGTAATTAATCGGTAATTAACTGAAATCGATCTCATATGCGATGTTCACTTAATATCATGTACTACTTTGACGCTTCGTTAATCTTGGCCCTTCGAAACAAAGGTTTCTGAGAAGAATTATTTTTTTAAGATTTACATACACTCTATATGAAAACGTGTAATTTCTTACATTTCCTCGAATATCTCGATAATTATCGTTTTTTTCGAAAAATCTGTGGACAGCTTAGTAAAGAGAATTGATTGAGCTTTCCGACGCTTTTTTAATTTTTTCTCTAACATAAAAACAAGACTTTTGACCGAATATACGCTCCGGGCTATTGCAGTTCGCGGAGAAGTTTTGCATTTTTCGCCGCGTAATATTAATCTACAAAGCTGATTTTTTGTCTACAAGCAGTTTATGCACTATTTCGATTAAAAATCACATTCTACCTCCGCTTAAAGGTGACTAAATCTTTGAAGACAACAAATATAAAAGGGTGAACAAAAATTAAATTTTACATTTAATTTTATTAACAAACAAACAGTAATTTAAACATATTTTTCTCAATTTAATATTTATTGTTGTAATCGTAGATAAAGTATAGTATTCAACTTGCGGTAATGGTAATAACTCACTATGATGAACTTTCATCTGCGTGAGTTATTACCTACATTACCGCTCGTTGAATAATATACTATTACCGCAGTGATTTTTCAAGTTGCGCATACCGTAATAACCTTTACCGAGCTTCCGTGAGCGGCCCACGTCAACTTTCGGTCGAACATGACATCCAAGATTCTAGCAGAATCTGTTACCAAAAGTTCATCGTTAGCGTTTTGCTCGATGTTGTACCTAAATGATGCAGAAGTTGTTTTTTCTTTATTAAGTGTACGCCTGTTTTTCTCTGACCAAATTATAACGTCTCTGTATAGATCTCTTGATGTATTTTTTACTGCGTTAGGACTATTTTGAACAAATAAAAAGTTAGTATCATCATCGTAACAAGTAATACAAATAGGCCAGTGGAATTAGCAAATATGCATATTGTAATTCGTTTCAGGATGCCACGTGGATTAAACGATAGTTTTGATTACGAACATGACCCTGAATTTAGTCCACTTTTTGACCGCCGGAACATTGTTTATTTAACGATTTATTGTTGAAAAATTCCAAAAAATCGACTTTTTTTAAAGATAACTCAAAGACCTTTGACGATAAGTTTTTCAATTTGTAGATACTGCTAGAACTTTCAAAAATAGTTAATTTGAGAGTTCGTTTAAAACGTTTGAAAATTTGTTTAAATAATTCCAAAAAAATTTTCGCAATTGCAAATATTTTTCATTCTTTAACAAAAGCACTTTAGTGCTTGAAACTTTGACAAAATATGTCTTTCATCACCCTAAGTTACCTCTAAAATTTCATCAATGAATTTTAATTAGTTTAAGAGATATTCAATTTGTTTATTAAAAACATGAATAATGTAAAATGCAAATTCACCCAGTTCCCGTTGTCGTAGAAGGTTGATCTGGACTTCATTTTTTTTTGTTGAGACTTAAACCTTAAGTTGTCATTAATGGTGAATCAAATTTGCATTATTTTCAACTTCAAAATGGCGTTTGAAAAAGTGTCACATTTTGAGGTTAGGTTTTTTGCTAATAACTTTTAAACAAATGAAGATTTTGCAATATCGTTCTGATATCTTTGTTGCTGGGGTTTTTTCACACATTTAAAAAAAAATGACTTTAGCCTTACTAAAAGTCGAGATGATTTTTTTTTTAATAAATTCGTAATTTGCTTATTAATAAACATTAACAGCTGAAACTTGGCGAACAACTAGTTTAATAGTATTGTAATAGAGCTGAGTTTGGGGGAAACAATTCAATTTGCAACGATAATAATAATTAATTTTAAATCAGCGTCAGAACAGGAGTGAAAAGCATGAGTCATATCTGTAACACGTTCATAAAATGATTGAGACGAGTTCAAATCCGTCAACCAAAAATTTACCGTTTCTCCGATTTTGACTTTATTTTTAATTTGGGGTAGCGTGATGAAATAATAATATCTGTCATGTCCATTTTTTTTTAATTAAACAATAATTTGTTATAAACAATTATTTTTTGTTAAGAAATTTTTTACGAATTTATTAAAAAAAAATCATCTCGGCTTCTAATAAGGCTACAGTCATTTTTTTTTTAAGTGAAAATACCCCAGCAACAAAGATATGAGAACGATATTGCAAAATCTTCATTTGTTTAAAAGTTATTAGGAAAAAACCTAACCTCAAAATGTGACACTTTTTCAAACGCCATTTTGAAGTTGAAAATAATGCAAATTTGATTTACCATTAATAAAAACATAAAGTTTAAGTCTCAACAAAAAAAAAGGATATCCAGATCAATCCTCTACGACAACGGGAACTGGGTGAATTTGCATTTTACATTATTTATGTTTTTAATAAACAAATTGAATATCTCTTAAACTAATTAAAATTTTTTGATGAAATTTTAGGGATAACTTTGGGGTAATAAAAGACATATTTCTTCAAAGTTTCAAACACTGAAGTGAGTTTGTTAAAGAATGCAAAAATATTTGCAAATTGCTAAAATTTTCGCGGTTTTTTGCAATTATTTAAACAACTTTTCAAGCGTTTCAAACGAAACATCTATCAAATTAACCGTTTTTCAAAGTTCTAACAGTATCTACAAATTGAAAAACCTATCGTCAAAGGTCTTTGAGTCATCTTTAAAAAAGTTGATTTTTTTTAATTTTTCAACAATAAATCGTTAAATAAACAATGTTCCGGCGATCAAAAAGTGGACCAAATTCAGGGTCATGTTCGTAATCAATAAAACTATCGTTTAATCCACGTGGCATCATGAAACGAATTACAATAAATTTCAGTCTTTTTTTTATTAATTCTACTGGACTAAAACGTATTTACTTTGAACGTATAACGCAAGATCGTTGGCAAAGGCAAGGTAAATAAATGGCCCCAGTTGCTCTTTGTTCCATTCATATAGACTACTTGCGCATGGTTTTTAATATAGCTAGATAAAAAATCTAAAGGAGGACCCCTGATGCCATATCTAAACAGTAAACAACTTGGCAATAAGTAAGTCTTAATCTACCCAGTCAAATGCTCGTGAATTGGTTATGCTAGAAAAACGGGTAGTATGCTATTTGGCTCAATTTAAGTTCATTAGAAAACACTTAAGTATTATGAGATAATCAAATAATCAGAAAATAAATATCAAATAAATAAGTGGTTTTCCTGGATCACCTCGTACACGTCTTCAAAACATTGGTAGTCGCCTGGGGTAATTTCCTAATTATTCCGGACCGTCTAAACGTCAGTCTCCTAACTCAACGACGTACCTATCAGTTATACTACATGTTAAGGGTAAACAAAGTTATTTGTAATCTCACGTGTCGATCCCAAACCAGAAAATTCCATGTATTATTCATGGAAGAAATGTCAACGACTTATACAGAGCATTTCAGCTACAGCAGAAGTTTCGTTTTCTTTTTCTGCTTTCCCTTTTACGATCAGATTCTCTTGAAATTGTATGAACCAATCATAAAGGAATATATTTCTATATACTTGTGATAGATATAGGCAATATTGCCCTGAGATAAAATTTTTATTTCTGCGAACTTATTTTTATACCATTTTTTTTTAAGTTTAATTACATCCGAGAAGCTGAAAGAGGCGGATAGAAATATTAGTTCGCAATTTTTACGATTTTTCTTTCGTAAAGTAGATTTATTAGACAATGTTTGATTAATATACCTGACCCTATTTTATATATGTATTAATCTGTTAAGTACAATATTTCGATAGCAATGTGAAATAAAATCATATTTTATCACAGCACTTGAACAGATATGTACATACGACGTATGTATATGTTTTTAGATAGAGCATTATTATACCTATTTGATTTAATCAAAGAGAGAATATTACCAGTCTTACTACAAGTCAGACTAGTTCAGTAATATAACGATTTATATCGGACAAAATTCAGAAAGTTTTGAAAATTAGTGGAAATGTTAAGGATAGCATAAGAATTGAAGACCTAAGTGGATTAAGGTGTTATGTCGCATTTTTAAAAAAAATTACTTTATGCAATTTTTGAACACCCCTGATATAGATTTAACACCCAATAAACGGTGAATTCTAAATTTGTAATATTTTATAGAAACTTTTTAATTATAAAGGCGCCATGTCATACATACAACCAGTAATTTTAGTGGATGTACACAGTTTTGGACAGAAAAATCTAGTTTCATAACAGCTTGATATTGTTCTTTAATATCAGTGTAAACAAAAGAACATAACCCAAAATTATCTATTTTATGAGGTATTATTCATTTGAATCGAAGACAAAATAAATAAGTTCCAACTCAAAACCGTTTTGTTTAATTTACTCAAAACTTTAAAAGTGTGACATAACACCTTTATCCACTTAGGTCTTCAATTAGTAAATCAAAAAGTTCCCACCCCTAAATAGTGTGCTTCGTCCCCTAGGAGGTCGCTTCCACCCCCATTTTGAGGTTTTCTAGATTATCTCGGGAACGTATCTTCACTTTTTTTTCCTAAAATTAATAGTACCGTTGGAAATAAGGCAAACACATTAAGGGTTGGTTTCAGTTAACACAATAAATTGTAAACTTTACTATAATTTACTTTAAAATTTAATGCTTAACACAAAAGCAGTAGTTACTAAACTCTACTTAAAATTATAATAAATGTAGCGCTTCCACCCTCTCACCCCTAAAAGGGTGAGATATCGCAATTTTTAAAGAAGCGAAAATATTGTATATTGTACTTGTTGCCACGCCACCACAGACGTAAAGTAATTGGAGCGGTTTTTTTATGTGGTGTCCCCTTTTTAACTAATCCACTAATTGTCAGCGTTAATAATTAATCTTTATCATCTTCCATAGATTCGACATTCATGCATGCTTGTCCATGGCAATGGTAACACATTGTGGAACAACGTAAGCCTGCTCTTCTGCAACTGCATCTGTTTTCGCACCTTAATTTGCATGAAAAAGAAATTGATTTCAAAACAGATTCGGGGGCTGGTTCTTTAGTTGTCATAGTTGAGTTACCGCCGACTTTTTTCTATCCCCAATCAGTAGCTTCTAGCGTAACGTTTTTCCATGTATGAATTTGGTAAAAAATGCTACATGAGTATTGCCGAGTAGCAGCAGAAGTTGGTGGTAATTTTGATAACATTACAGTATTGTTCGCTTTACCAACAAGTTTGTTAAAAGACGTAAATGCGATGTATACATCTTGATTTTTTTCTGTGGAGGTAGAGTTGTATAAAGCTAGAATAAATCGCTCTCCTACGTCTACAATTTCTTCATGGCTAGCTTTTTCATTATTACAAGTTTGCACGATGTCTTGTAAGTCATTTCTTTTATTAAGCACATTGATTGCATTAACCTTTCCTTTGGAAAAAAAAACGCTGAGGTTGTGTCGCAACTGCTAATAGCTTGTGCAAATAATATTGTTTCTTTATAGTTTATTTAAAAAGTTGAGGATTTTAAATCTCTTGGACTGTAAATTCTTCTGCTGGTATTACCTTGCTTTTCTCTTAAAAGTATAATGCCTTTGCCGGAGAGAGAAAGAGCAATAAAAAAACTAGCAGGTCAATATCTTTCCCTACGACAACACTTATAACATTCTCGATAGCAGTTTGTACTATTAATAAATCGGTGTCATCCGCAGCAGCACCTCGATTCCTTCAATACTAAATTTTTTCACTAGTTCTGCAATCAAACGTTCTTCGTTAAACAAATTATTAAGGAACTTCTGCTGAGTTTCAGAAACAACAGTGTTTTCGTCAAATATAATTTCAGGACAGGTTTTTTGCAGTACCCACCCGCCTTTGCTCATTTAGGCTCTTCGTGCTGTTTGCATTATCCAAATAACCGTAGAACACAACAGTTACTCTATTACCATAATGTTTTCTTATGTAACTAACGTAACAGTTGTAAAAGTTATTAAATTCTCCTTTTTTGGGCCATATTACGTGGCGAAGCAAGAATCCTCCATTAATCACATACCTACTCACTAATTTCGAAAATATGTTCTCGTTCTGAAACAGTATTAAATATAATCTGATGTAAAGAAAACTAATGCACGTTTTTAACCCCAGACTCAAATGAATTGTGCAAATAATTCTTTAAAAATTGTGATATTTTTAGGGGTGAGAGGGTGGAAGGGCTACATTTATAATAATTTAATTGGAGTTTAGTAGCTACTGCTTTTGCGTTAAGCATTGAACTTTAAAGTAGATTATAGTAAAGATTACAATTTATTGTTTTAAATGGAACCAACCCTTATGTGTGCGCCTTATTTCCCACGGTACAACTAATTTTAGGAAAAAAAGTGTAGATACGCTTTTGATAGAGAATTTTATAAGGCATAATTTTGTTAGAGGTATTTTTATGAAAAAGTGCACCGTTCCCGAGATAATCTAGAGAACCTCAAAATGGGGGTGGAAACGACCTCCTAGGGGACGAAGCACACTATTTAGGGGTGGGAACTTTTCGGTTTATTAATTCTTATGCTATCCTTAACATTTCCACCAATTTTCAAAACTTTATGAATTTTGTCCGATATATTACAATACGAGTTACAATATTATCTGTCATTTTACTGAACTATATTATATTTACAAAATTATGATTTTATCTTTTAGAAAATGAATGTCATTTCCGACTAAACCTACCAACCTAAATCTATCTCAACCAATCTTTTTTGTATAAACCAATATACAGTGTGTGGTATTTAATACCGTTATTTTGCAACGCGGTGCCCTATTTAAAAACTTCTTTTTTTTTTGAATTATAGTGCTCGATGAACTCTATTTGACTGTTTTGAAACATATCTAATTTTCAGATTTTCAAGGCCTACTAAGTTCCTCTAAATGGATCGAAATTTCGAGATCGACTATTAGGCAATTTTTTTATCGGAAAATTGAATAAAGTATTTGATTCGCAGTTGTCTCAAATACCTTATACAAAATTTTAGCTCGATCCCTCATATAGGGTGATTGTTATTCAATGGCAAACTGATCTTGTCGATTGGCCCTGTATAAAAGTCGGTTAGGTTTACTAAAAGGGTAAAGTAGTCATTCGACTTAAGACAATCAGGTACTAAACGAGGAAGAAAAAAGAAAAGTTATTCTTTAAATAAATAGTCAGTAAAAAGCACCCTTCTTCTTCTTCTAAATAAAATTTTTCCAAATTAAATTAATTGCAAGTCTCGACCTAACTGTTAATAAAATTTAATTATGCCTTGTTACCATATAATGTAATTATTAACGGTCTCCCAGAGTCGATAAGTAAATCTGAACGTTTCCCACCGGATGCTGGCCCAGACGCTAGGATCAGCAAAGATAACCCAACGAACTTTTGAAAGTCTTGGGACGTGGGACAAAGTGAAATCAGTTCGGTCCACAGCTTCGTTCGAAAAGGCTCGACTCCGGCGAGAACGCGAGATCCGTCGAAATACTGTAAAGTCATTTTTGGTCGCGAAATACTAATATTTTCCAATTCAAATACGTAAATTATTAACTTAACGGGAGTCAAAATTTTATATAGTTTCAGAAGCGTTTCAAGAGTGAGAATAAATCCTCGAATCATAGGTGAAGTGTAACCACAAAGCGTAGAATACGGGGCTTACTGCCCGGGAATTACTACAAGAGGGGGGTGAGTAAATAGAACGTTTCAATTTCCCTTGATCCTAGTTGGTCAATTTGTAAAGAAAGTGATAAATTTAGTTATATAATCGAATTGGTCCGGGGAAACCAGCTGTTTCCTCCGGTTTTCTTGTCCAATGTAAAAGTTGTGTGTTCATCGTCATATTTTTACCGCAGTAAATTAGTAATCTACCAAGACCTGTGTTTTATTTAATAGCGACGTGACCGTCGCTAGGTTCCTAGGTAAACTTGGGTTTTCAACTACCACGGATTTGAGCCGGCAGCACTGTACAAATTGTCAGGGCTACGTACCAGCCTCTGAAAAAACGTGTGAGGTTCACGACTACCCAAACCACCCCTTTCCGAGGGGGTAGTTTGTAACAATATTGCTTCTATGCATTATTCGGTTGCTGCACGGCACCTAGACTTAATAAAACAAATAATGTATAGAAGAACTATTTATTTAAAGAATAACTTTTTTTCCAAAGTCCAAAATTAAAAAAATATGATTATTTTGTTTAAAATAATGTCAAAAACCGAAAATATTATTTAATGGTTTTTTTGTTTAAAAAAGTCATGACAATTTTGTTTGAAGTGAAACCTAAGCTGTCAGGTAGTTGTCAAGTAATTTGTAGTTTTTTATATTTTTTAAATGCATCAGTTTTTAAAATTTTAAATTTTTCAATTTTTTTATTCCGATGAAATTTTGGACTTAAGGTTTTTGGACAATTCTGAACAACTTTCATTAATAAAATATTCCGATAAAAAAATTCCTAGCACCGGAAAATCGAAAAGAAACGGTTTTTCGATTTAGAGGTAGCTCAGAAAATATTGTCATCGTCTTGTTCCCCGCCATTTTTAGGTCCAGTCACAGAACTTTTGGGGTCCAAGCTTTACCTTTATATTTCTCGACAATCGATAAGACAAAGTTGTATACACTACCTGAGACCAAGACTATTTGAAACGCTTCCTAACGAAATAGAAAAGAAATAAAAAGTAGCAATATTCAAAGCAAAGTTTAAAAACTACATAACACACAAAAATAGAGCGAAATACACAATATAATTGATATAAAAAAAAATGGGCAGCTACTGGAAGCGGCTGGAACCTCCCCATACACTGGATCTTTACAAGCTGTGCTTGGATATTACATCGGAAATCAGAGCACTGAGCAAACAGATAAATTACACGTGACTTTGGAGCCATTTATTTCACGAACAAATATCGAACGAACTGAAGTGGACTACAAGTAATCTGTTAAAACAATACCTCTCATGTTTGTTTATGTTGCATGTTAATCAATTGCCGGATATTATAAGGGTATTAACAGATAACGTTTCGAAGATTTTGTAGAACATTGGATAGCGGACAAAAATAACAACAAAGAATTTAGCCAACCTCAACAAGACAATAACATTATGGACAATTCAAGCAGACTACGCATGCATCAAATTAAAATCTTCCTGCTCGATCAAAAAGGTCTGAGCAAGTCGAGCTTCGTTCGAGGGCTTTATTTTGTAATATTCGAACGTTTCAGATTTAACTCTGTTAGCTCAATTTACATTAAACGAACGATTGTGACGCGTTAGATTAATCAGACGTAATATCCGAACACGGCTATAAACAATTATTACCTTTAAAAAAACCAACTAAAATAAGTTTTGACGTGTTAAAAATATTTGGGTTGATTTGAATGTAAATTTTTAGGTTATGAAATAAATTTAGAGACAACTTATGGGGCATCTGCACGTGACGTCACAGCTAACCTCAAAAAAAATATATACATATACAGGGTGTCTCACCGGGAACTGAATCGATCGATATAGAGAAAAGTACGCATCAGAAATTTTTGAAAATTTTGGGAGTTACTAAAGTCAGTGTGGCCAATCCTACTAAAATAATTACAAGCAGCTGGCACTTCCGCTTATACCTGAAGGCGATAACAACTTGATTATTTTAAATGGAACACTTTATATATTTCAGGGTTTTCGAAAAGAGCGTAAAATTCTGAGTCAGAAACATGTAGGATACCCTATGCCTAAATCCATCCGTTTCAGAGATATTTGACATTTTATAGAAAATTTGACAGGTGCAACGGTTTGCAAGAACCGTTATAACTTGTAAAAGATCCTCATTTGCTTCGTGGCACATAAAAAGAACACAAGGAGAACTACGTTCTACAACTGAAACAAATTCAATTATATCATACCAAGTGTTCCGTTTTTCGCGTTACATTTTGTCAACTTCAAACCGCGAAAACTTGTTTAGGTCAAACGTAACACCCTGTATTTTTTACGTCAAGTTGTGTAAAATTGAATTCCCTTTTTTCTGATATTAGCATTGTGGGGTTAAAGTTTTCAACTTTTTGAAATATTTGCGATTTTATTAGAAATTCATGAATTGTTGTAATCATTTCATCAAGATAGCCATGATTAGAAACAATCAGTCATTATCTTATGTCAAAAAATGCCAGCACGTTTAAATTACACCCACGAAGACTTTTTATGATCAATGGATTGCCAATAATGGATCTTTCTTATGGCCTCCTCGCTCGCCCGACTTATCAGTTCTGGATTATTTTATTTGGGGAACTATTAAAAATAAAGTTTATGAGAGCCCATTACCAACCATTGAAGATTGTATGCAGAGAGTAAGAAATGCATTTCAAAACATATCACAGGATTCAATTAGAAGAGCTACCCATGAGGAACTAATCCGAAGGTGCGAAAAATGTGTCGGGGTTCGAGGGCGGAATTTTGAGCAATTATTAAATTAAAATGGAATCATGTTTTAAATTGATCTTATCTCTGCTATTTTAGTTCATGTTGTATCTTCAATTCGATTAATACGCACGTTACAGTGTTAGTGTTATTTTCCGTTTTTCTGGGTATCGATTAGCAAATGTGCTGCAAGTTTTTGATATTACCTTATCACATTCTCCATAAATAATAAACAAATTTAAAAAGTCTTCGTGGGTGTAATTTAAACGTGCTGGCATTTTTTGACATAAGATAATGACTGATTGTTTCTAATCATGGCTATTTTGATGAAATGATTACAATTCATGAATTTCTAATAAAATCGCAAATATTTCAAAAAGTTGAAAACTTTAACCCCACAATGCTAATATCAGGAAAAAGGGAATTCAATTTTACACAACTTGACTTAAAAAAATACAGGGTGTTCCATTTGACCTAAACAAGTTTTCGCGGTTTGAAGTTGACAAAATGTAACGCGAAAAACGGAACACTTGGTATGATATTATTGAATTTATTTCAGTTGTAGAACGTAGTTCTACGTAGTGTTCTTTTTATGTGCCAAGAAGAAAGTGAAAATCTTTTACACGAAGAAAGTTATAACGGTTCTTGCAAACCGTTGCACCTGTCAAATTTTCTATAAAATGTCAAATATCTCTGAAACGGATGGATATAGGCATAGGGTATCCTACATGTTTTTGACTCAGAATTTTACGCTCTTTTCGAAAACCCTGAAATATATATATTTAAAATCAGCAAGTTGGTATCGACTTCCGGTATAAGCGGAAGTGCCAGCTGTTTGTAATTATTTTAGTTGGATTGGCCACACTGACATTAGTAACTCCCAAAATTTTCGAAAATTTCTGATGCGTACTTTTCTCTATATCGATCGATTCAGTTCCCGGTGAGACACCCTGTATATATTTCTTAAAATTTACAAGTATTATGTAGCTATTATTAAAATTTCTGCTTGGTTCCCATATTTTCAACCAAAATCTAGTTCAATGTAACGTTTATGAAGTTTTAAACAGTTTGTCCCAATAAAATAAAACGCAATTTGCAGGTTAGAAATCTAACCTATAATTAGCAATCTTTTTTATTAATTAACAATATTAAAAATATATTTGCATAAATTTTTAAATATCCACTTGGCCAGTATGGCTCCAAGCTTAAAATGCGGATGCAAACATTAAACAAGATTATTAACTTAAAAATCTTAAACTTTGAGTTACGTTAGTTACATGAAGCACATATAACCTATAAATCAACATCCACAAAGGTTACCAACCTAAATATTTTTGACGGATGGCAAAATACATTTTCCCCTAACAATAATAGCAATAATATTTTTTGGATGCTGTCATCTGTGCAAATATAACGAATTCTTTTTAATTTTTTTCACGGAAACCAAATCGCAAGTGTGATATATCGTTGAAATCGGAATTTTTACTGTTCTTCAGCGGTTCGATTACAAATTGTAAGTAATCATAAAATAAACAACTTGTTGTGCCAAAACGGCACTAAACGTATTACGATCTCATCCAAAACCTTTTCAGATCTTCTGAGGCACTAAAGGAACACTCATGCAAAGATTCATCCAAATCCGTTTAGCAGTTTCGCCGCTATCGTGTTCAAACACATACACACACACACACACAGACATTTTTTAAAAACCACTTTTTTGGGTTCCTGGGACCTCAAAACGTAAAGATTTGATGTTATCTCAATTTTCAATTTTGGACTAATTGTAGTAACCTCCCACAATTTTATTGTGGGGAGGTCAAAAAATTATTGCCATAAAGGAAATACTTACCATATCATTATATGCCTGCTCTTATATTATTTATTTTTTTTTTTTAACTATTTAACGTCGGCCTATTTCCGCTACCAGGGCCTATCACCGACGCCAGGAGACGTGCTACCTCCAACATGGAAATTTTGTCGAACCTCTTCCCTTAAGAAGAGTAGGGATATTTTACTTGCCTAACATTTAATAGGCAAGGGACCGCCTGCTTTACATCCTCTCCGAAGGATGGTATATCCACTACGTAATCCTCGTCTGAAATTACGTAACTTCCGAGTATACACTGATATCCAAGCCTCTAGAAGGTGGTGCGAGAACGCTGTATTTCCCAAGATAGGTGGGTCGCCCATCCAGCTCTTATATTATTATGCACTCACTTATAAATTATAAAATAGTAAAATGGCAAAACATCGGAGCTGAAAGAGAATCAGATTTTGAGAAGAAAAGATTCTATGCAACTTTTCTTATAAATTGATAGTCTTCAAGTTATAACGACTTGAAAATTGGAATTTTAGTTTGAAAAAGAGGTATTTCAAATAGGTTTTCGTGAAATAACTCTAAAGGTATTACATGGAGCGAAAACATACTAGAGACAAATAAGAAAACTATTAAACTGAAGATGAATTTCGTTCTTTTCTAATTTCTGCAGAATTAATGGTTTCGGAGATCTGGAAGTATAAATGTGGTGTTCAAAGGTCTATAAGGCGAAGAATTTAGTTTAAATGTTAAATATCTTAGAAATAATCACTCTTACATTAAGAATGCTGATGATCAAAATGAGAGTCTATTAAATAGGTTTTCAAGTGGTTTTTAAAAATTATTTCTATGGCATAAAAAATAAAGAATTTATGACAAGAACAATGTACTTCACATTTTTCTAATAAAAATATCGCCATTTTCTTAATGTAAGCAGTTAGTAACTAAAAAAATATATTCCCATATACTGTTTTTCGTTAATATATAGTGTACCTATGACCTAGATGTTCAAATTTTTTTCGGAAGTTTACAGCGCTTGCTTCAAAAAAATTGCATTTTAAATTGTAAAAGGATTTTAGAAAAAAACGTTACATTTTTGTTTCTTTGTGAATATCCCAGTAAATATTAGGTTTAGCGAAAAATGGTGGACATTAAAATGAAATGAAGCTAATAAACTAATATTTGTGTAGGATTGATAGTTTTGGAGATATTTAAGTTTATAAATGGCATTCGACCATTTATAGGATGAAGTATTTAGTTTAAATGTTGAATATCTTAGAGACTGTGACACTTCCGTAAAAAATTCCAACTAACAAAATTAAAGATAATAAAGAAGTTAAGGCCGATAAAATGTGCATTTTCACACTTTTTTTAACAAAATGTCGCCATTATTGTAATTGCCTAGTTATTACTATTTTTTTTTTCAAAAATGGTGTTTTTCGTTAACATGAAGTTCCACCTAGATGCTCAATTTTCTTTATCCGCTTGAAACACTTGTGCTAGAAAAAATTTCCATCCGCCATATTAGAGCCGCCATTTTGAATTTTTAATTTTGACTCCAGATTCGTAATCAGCGATCCCAAAAACATAACTATCCTACGTTTCAAAAATAAAGCAGTAATACTTTTTCAAATATTGAATATTTAAATTAGAGGTGGTTTTCACCCCTTGAGGGTAAGATCAAATGTTCGAAGTATATAGCAACTGAAGATGCTACGTTTTACTGTAATAATAACCCATAAAGAAAAATTATCATTAGATATAATATTATTATATATTCGTATAACATTATTAATTGTAAAATTTTGTATAATTTTTCAACAGGTTGAGTTGAGTAGCTAGGGCTAGGCTCCGCCTGAAATAAAGTCATATTATTACTATTATTTTTATTATTATATTTCCGAAATTTTACATATTTTTTACCATTAGGTACACTGTTTATAATTTATTATTTGTGGCATATTCATGATTTCTTATGTTTGTTGGATATTTTGCCACTGTAAAAATATTTAAAAATTTTGATGAAATAAACCTCCGCGCCAAAAGGATCAGTCAGACAGAGGCTCGTTTTTAATGCTTCTATTACAAAATGTCTAGGTTAGTGATAGGCGATATTTTACTGCCGGTGATTAATTCACCGTGATAAGAAAATCACCGATAGCAACAGTGACGGAGGAAACAAAGTCACGTCGATTAGTGATTTTAATAGCGCATGATATATACTCTTTTGTACACTGGCATGATAAAAATAGCAACTACGAAATGGTGATTATGGATCGGACGTAATCTAACATTTCGTAGATATGATCATTCATCTCAATTGCAAGCTGGATATGGATATACACAAACCAGGTTGGGTCACTTCCTTAAGACGTCATTACTAGGAAAAGTCAGTAATGCGTCTTGGCTGATCCATGACATGTGAATAAGTGAGCCAACCTGACCGGTGACCTCTCGTGCAATTATTGAGGTACAAAGATTTCTCGAGGATGAAATAATTCCACGCATTGCCGATCCTTTAGAATGGTGGTAGAGGCATAGGTATAATTATCTAAAATTGTCAATGGTAGCAAAAGAAAAACTGTATGCGCTAGGAACTTCCGTGCCATGCGAACGATTATTTTCTAATGCTGGACAAGTACTTAATGACAGAAGAAGTCAATTAAACGACAAAAAACAAAAGATGTTATTTTTAAATATGAATTGTGAATCCTGTTCTAAGTTCTAATACTTTTGACTCATAAGCTTAAAATTATTATTTATTTTATATGTTTAGTATTTATATATTTATTTTGTATTATACAAGTTGTTGCTATAAATAGTAAAATTCACGTGTATTTTCGTTTCCTATATTTATGCAGAGCAGCGATATATAAATCACGGCAAACTTATATCAAGCTTGCAGATGGCGTTCACTTTCAGTCTAAATCGCGATCGTAGTCGTCACTGTTTAAAACGCAGTACAGATATGTAATGTAAGCAGGTCACGGCAAACTTATAACAGTTTACAGATTTTTGCGCTAAACCGCGATCGCAGTCACTGTTTAAAATCACCGTGATTCAAAAATAGCAGTCACCGATCACGGAGTGATTGAAAAATCGCGATATCGCTCATCACTAGTCTAGGTACTGTACTATTCAGTGAGTATTTATTTATTTACTAGTGAAATATTTTGTCGAACTCCTCTATATGTTTCCTTAAATATATAAGGAATAAGAAACCAGACTGCAATCAACAGCTATTCTCCGGACTAATGCCCCGCCGAGCGCTGAATTACGAGTTACAAACCTGGCCGCGTTAAGTACAATAACTATGTATTGCCACAAAACGCTAAGTTTCGATTGTAATAGATACCAGCCGAAAGACTTATTCCCATTCAAAGGAGCTCTCGTGCCAGTCACCCCATACCACTTGCAGACTGCAGTTTCGAGCTATTGGCTCTCGTCAGTGCAAGGTAGGTCTGAGACGGCTATAACGAGGCATTTGTTCACTCTTGGTACATGACGAGATTTATAAAACCACGACATGCAACAAAAATGACAGGCTCCATCTATGGTATGGGGTGGCTGGCACGAGAGCTCCTTTGAATGGAAATAAGTCTTTTGGCTGGTGTCTATTACAATCGAAACTTAGCGTTTTGTATCAATACATAGTTATTGTACTTAACGCGACCAGGCTTGTAACTCGCAATTCAGCGCTCGGCGGGGCATTAGTCCGGAGAATAGCTGTTGGTTGCAGTCTGGTTTCTTATTCCTTATATATTTGAGGAAACATATAGAGGAGTTCGACAAAATATTTCACTAGTAAATATTCTGCCCTCTAGAAGCATATCTACTAAGTATTTATTTATGTTTATTGTGCACATTATTTTTGTTCATTTCAAATGTATTGTAATTATTCTATATGAATGAAAATAATAGTATATTATATTACTAGGAGTAGAACGCACTCTTTTTTTGTGTTGGGCCCAGGATTTGCGGCTGAGGCGAAGCCGAAGCCGCAAACTGGGCGAAACACAAAAAAGGCGTTCTACTCCGTGTAATATATACTATTTTTTCTTCAAGCGTATTAAAATGCAAAAATTCATTTATTTATCATAAATGTACAAATATTCAAACTACAGTCTTACATGTTGACACAATATGACAAGTGGCTAGTGGATAGCGCGCCACCGGTGGCTTTCGGTATTAACATTATGTTACTAGTAAAACAATACCCACTACGGCGGCGCTTTCGGAACTAACATTATGTTACTAGTAAAACAATGTCCTACTTCTACTTCTTTTTGGTGACATAATTTAAACATTTTAATACGCTTGAAGAAAAACATTATTATCGTTATTTCTAATATATAATCTGTTAGCAGCTGTAAAGTACATCTTTAAATCACCGCGTAAGTTCCCCCTCACACTAAAATTCGACACATTCGGTATATTGTTTTTGCATAGAGACTATCCCATTAGGATCAGATGTGATCTCTCGAGAGCATTGATGAAGCTTTTCGAAGAGTGGGTAAAGCGCTGGTAGGACGCTGCATGGAGGCAGTTGCGTCGGGACGGTTGGCGTCGCCTAATCGCTGTCCGTATGCAAGACATATCGGTTTACAAATTACTTTTATTGCGTTCGCTGGCTGCCTCAATGCTTATTTTGTAACTGTTTCCAACTGTTTTGCTGGCATATGGTGAACAATAGTGACTTAAAAAATTGTTTGAATACTTGTGAAGTTTGTTTGGTTTTTGTTTTGGAACTAGGTGGAATCTTAGAAATTAGGTAAGTTTTGTTTTCATTACTCTTGTTTCAAGAACGCAAACGGTTATTGGTTTATAACTCAGCTACCGCTTATTATCTAATATGGATGATTCTAATAGTTATATGTTATTGTTTTGATGTTTTGACATCTTTTAAAAGGCTGCTATTGTAATGTGTGTATATATTCAACAATGAAATATTGTTTTGAATAGTGGACTAGTTAATGCAACTAAAAAAGTATTTCAGGGTTGTTTATGGAATAATTACAGTCACAGAGTAAGTGAAAATATGTGATCATGGAATATAATATAAAAAAATGCATTGAGATAATGTGAAAACTTTTATGATATTTAAAAATATTAAAAGTAATACATAGTTGCAATAAGCATCTATTAACTTATTTTAAACTTTAAATAATAGTGATAATTTTATTATGGACAGATATTAGTCACAATGTACAGGGCATTAAAGATATTAGTTAATAATGCATGGTTACCAATATATCACGTTTTAGCCTTATATTTTGAAAAATAGGGAAGACTAGGAAGAACAATACTAAACTAGTTAACAAGCTCATCTGAGCTCTAGATAGATGTCAAGCGACACCTTTATTTTTGTGATACTAGGCGGCGCGACATCAAGTAACCTTGTTTTGTGTATTAATTATTTTTGGAATATACGTATTTTCCTATTTGTCTTGAATTTTAGTGACTGATTTTCAAAGAAAATTGAAAGTTTTAATTGCAGTGCCGGACAATATGAGATAGAACTTGGTTTTTGTTTACCACAAGATGTCTCCCACCTAAAAAAGAACATATCTGAAAGAACATTTTTACTTATTTTTAATTACATAAATTAAATCGTCCGTAAAACCAAAAGTTGTTTTATCCGACAAATGTTATGCGTATAACTTGTTCAAATTATTATTACACAGTTCGCAAATACGAAAACAGAGAGTATTTTTGATTGGCACATTTCTAAAACCCAAGCTAAAATCTTAAATGTTGCTTGTAGAGAAGAATTTTCATTGTTTTAGTAAACGAATTCTAAATAACTTTCAGAATATCCGTCTGTCTAAGCACGGTATTTTGACAGTAAATTCATGTTAGCTAGAGGTACGAATAGTAATTCTGTGATATGTCAATTTTTACTAATATACCTCCGTTTCTTATAGGGATTCTCTGCCACATGTATTTTCTTCTAAACAATGTCTGAAATCTACAAAATAATGCAATTGACCAGTATTTTACTGGAGAATAACATCTACGCCTGTGACTTTTACGTCAAAGGATCAGTTAGAGGGTGGTTTTTGACAAATAATGAATAATAACAAAAATATAAAAATGACGTACTTTGCTGACGTTTCGGAAAACGAATCTGTTTCCTTTCTCAAAGCGTATTATAATGTTTGTGTGCTGTGTATATTAAATACACAGCTTTAAGGATATATTTGTTATATTCAGTATCCATAGATACTTACTGCTTACACAGAACTGTTGATATATCTAGTTGATAGTTTTATTTTAAACAATGTTGAGTGTGTTAAGTTCTTCTTTTAACATCGGCAGCCAGGTTGTGCAAACATCTACGAAACAATTCGACACTCATTTATCCTCATTCAATAGTACTATAGTCGCTTCTTTAATTTTTCTTTTCTTGCTATCTGTCTCTTTTGTTAAAATTTTTGCCGAGTCCCAGTTTATTCTATGGCCGTTCTCCCAAGCGTGTTCGCAAATCTTCGATTTCTGAATCTCATTCTTTCTAATGTAACCCCCGTGCTCACCCAATCTAACACTGAATGGTCTGGATGACTCACCCACATAATGTTTATTACACTCGCACGCAAATGGATAAAAGATGGACGTAATTTTTTTTATTTGAAACTTTTTTTTCTAGAATTAGCAGTTTTCTCGACAACTGCTAATTCTAGAAAAAAAGTTTCAAATAAAAAAGTTACGTCAATCTTTGATCTTGGTTACTTCTCGATACACTTGGTAACTATTTCGAAAGATAAAAAAGTTTCCCGCATGTGACATTTGAGAATGCAAATTTTCGACATAGCCTTAGAAAAAAAATAATGCTTTCTACACTTATTAAAATTTGACCTACATATTAACAAATTATGTTAACAAATATATAGTGATAACACGATAAAAATTTGAGAGTAATCCATTGCGCCATTTTTGAGTTAGAGCGAGTTAAGCGAAAAAATAATTGTTTTATATATCCAATACACACCTAAAACTAGAGAAATGCGCCGCGAAAACTCGTGACGGTGTTAAATAATTATTTATAATAAGTTTAATATTTGATGGAGGGTAGACTGATAAAATATTAAGATGGAGAAAAGATTTATATATCCGAATATTAAGCTCCGAAGTCCCTATCCCTTTTCCTTAACCCTTTATTCCCGCAAACGCATTATGCCCCCTCCCTTCCTATTGCTTGGATTGCGATAATTTTTTTTAAATTAAAGATAAAAAAAATCTCACTTACCTGTAAAAAAATTTCTCTTCTGAGCCCTTTCCTTCGTACTCAAAAACGCATTTAAAAAAAATGCAAAAGGTTTTTCCCCTACCACAAATTTGTTTATTTGAAAAAAAATAAAAAAATTATTCAGTCAAATATTAGACGTAATAACGAACAAATTCTATTTTGGTTTTTGAAAATCGCACGACAGGGAAAAAAGTTCGAGGGGGTTGAATAATTTTCTTTTCCTACCTCCCTCCCCTCCCCTAATTGGCCCACCACCTCCAATCCTCCGGCCCCATCAATTCTTATCTATTTCACCTACCTCAAAAAAACCTCATCCCCCTAACTTCTTTTTTTCGTAAAAAAATTAAGGAATTACTTTTTTGTGTATTAGTGTTAGGGCAAAAAAACGAGCATTTTCAAAAAAATTTTTTACGGAAAGCTACCGTCCGATTTGAAAAAATTTAGATTTAACTTTAACAATGTGTATCTTTTTCTGTGATGGACTTTTATTAAATTTTTTTTTAAGAAGTCGACTTCTTATTTAAAGGTGCATGTATGGTTAAAATTTTTCGGGTATGTTGCGTTACACCCTGTATAGAAAATAATAATCATGTACGACAAAAACCTGAACGGTACACAACGTTAATGCCTTATGTACACAGATTATTTGAAAAACAACGCCGTATAGGCAATAGATTTGATATTAGGACGATATTTCAAACGAGTAATACATTGAGATCTATTTTAACAAAAACAAAACCGCTAAATCATGAGCAAAATTCAAAAAACTGCATTTATACTATTCCATGTGAGTGCAATAAACATTATGTGGGTGAGTCAACCAGACCATTTAGTGTTAGATTGGGTGAGCACAGGGGTTACATTAGGAAGAATGAGATTCAGAAATCGAAGATTTGCGAACACGCTTGGGAGAACGGACATAGAATTAACTGGGACTCGGCAAAAATTTTAACGAAAGAGACAGATAGCAAGAAAAGACAAATTGTATAATACTATTGAATGAGGATAAATGCGTGTCGAATTGTCCCATAGATGTTTGCACAACCTGGCTGCCGATGTTAAAAGAAGAACTTAACAAACTCAACATTGTTAAAAATAAAACTATCAACTAGATAGAGTTCAGGGTAAGCAGTATGTATCTATGGATACTGAATATAACAAATATATTTTTAAAGCTGTGTATTTAATATACACAGCACACAAACATTATAATACGCTTTGAGAAAGGAAACAGATTCGCTTTCCGAAACGTCAGCAAAATACGTCATTTTTATATTTTTGTTCTTATTAATTATTTGTCAAAAACCACCCTCTAACTGATCCTTTGACGTAAAAGTCACAGGCGTAGAGGTTATTTTCCAGTAAAATACTGGTTAATTGTATTATTTTGTAGATTTCAGACATTGTTTAGAAGAAAATACATGTGGCAGAGTATCCAGATAAGAAATAGAGAAAAATTAAGAAAATGCCACAACCAACATTTAGACAATACTAATATACGTTTCATAATAATTAATATTCAATCGTGATGTGATTTTCAAGGTCGATAAGTTATATTAAAGTCTACGGTAATGTAGTTGATAAATAGTGATGGTGTAAGTGGTTACACTTTTGACCCGGCGAAGGGTAGCGGTTTCAAGACACAAATAAAGGTGGGACATAATTACCATTTTTTTTATTTTATTTTATACTGATTAGTGTTTTACCAACTGAGTTGGCCTCATAATATTGTTTACAAAAAAAACTGCGAATAGTATTTAATATACTATAAATACTATAAAATAAAGCAGAAGTCAACTAATTGCAAATCATGGATGACGAATGATGTTGTTAATGAAAGTATTTTTTTAAGAGACTTATATAAAACTTTTAAATTCACGGGTGATGAACAAGTTTACCTACGCTATAATATAATGAAAAAAAAAAAATCATCGCAACAAAATTAAAAATGCTAAAACATCTTATAACGAATTTAAATTTTTACATTCAAATAACAGATCTAAAACTGGTTGGCAAATTATTAAAAATAGCACTTACAATATTAATAACCTCCCTAAACACTTTACCGATATAGATGGAAATAACCTTAATACTCAGGATGAGGCTGCAAATGTTTTTAACAATTTTTTCTTAATTCTGTTAAACATTTAACAGATTATATGTCTCCATCAATAAGCAATATTAAAAAAATCGATAATAATAATTCAGTTTTTTTGAACCCATTAACTGCAACTGAAATGCTTACGAAGATCTATCTCTAGAAAAAAATAATCCGGGAAGGACGAGGTACCTTGTTCTCTATTACTAAAAGTAGCAGAATTTATTGTCAAACCACTGACATACATTATAAATTTGTCTTTTATAGAGGGCATTTTCCTTCTGTTCTAAGAGAATCATTGATTATACCAATACATAAAAAAGACAACAAATCTCTTATTTATAATTATAGAGGTATTGCACTTCGTTCGGCTTTTTCTAAAGCATTTGAAAAATCTTATCATCTAAGATTGTCGCATTTTATAACGAAGCATAACTTATCTTTCCTTATCAGTTTGGCTTCTCCAAAGGTCTATCAACAAAAGATGTACTGTCACTTTGTAATTACGTCTTGGATAATTTTGAAGCAAAATCGAAAACTGCCTGTCTATTCTTTGAACTAAGCCGTGCTTTCGACGCCATTGACCATAAGTTATTATTAGAAACACTTGAACACTGAGGCATTAGTGGTCCAGCCCTTAGTTGGGTAGGGTCGTACCTAAATGGGAGAACGCAGTTTGTTGCAATAAAAGGTCCAGATAAAGTATCAACATCTAGTCCCCTTACGATTTCCACAGGCGTGCCGCAGGGAAGCATTCTGGGACCATTATTGTTCATTTTATTCATAATCAATATTGGATGTAATTTAGGGAATGTATTCATATCACTTTTCGCAGACGATACCACCGTTGCTATTAATTCTAACTCTATTGAGGAGTTGAGTTGAGCTATAAAGCCAACGCAACTGTCAAAAATATGCATAATTATTGTACGTATATGGGTTTAGCTCTAAATAGTTTAAAAACTGACTTCTTATTATTTTCAAGTAGGAAAATTGATTATAGTTTACTCGTTAAATTTGATATTCACACCATAACCCAAAGCAGTAATGTTAAATTCCTCGGTGTATATAGATCCTCTACTGAATTGAGGAAATCACATAGACTATGTAGTTAGTAAGCTATCTACCCAGTGCTTTGTTATTTGGCAGCTACGATCATTTATTAATATTCCCATCTTAAAAATGTATTATTTTGCACATATTCAGTCGCAACTAAGTTACTGCATTATCTGTTGAGGCCATTGCAGCTACCTTAATGAAGTATTTATACATAAAAAAAAACATAATAATTTGCACTATGCTTTTCAAGCCACCACAATACTCATGTAGAAAAATTTTTAGTGAATTAGAAATTTTAAGAGCTCCTTCATTATGCATTCTGCAATCTGTACTGCATGTAAAAAATGACTTAAATCATTTTAGTAGTAGATATGATACCTGTCTTAGTAGCGGTCATAATCTTCGAGAAAATCACTGTCAACATTCCATCTCATTCCTTATCCATGTTAGTAAAAGGTTCTAAAGTAATGCCTATAAAACTGTTTAATAAGTTACCATCACGTATAAAGAGTATAAATGTTATTAATTTGCTTAAGAAAGAAGTGAATTCTTTATTATTAAAATATTCCTTTTATTTAAACATTATACTATAAATATCATCGAAAATATTATAAATTGCTTAATATTAGTAGAGAGTTAGAAATAGGAATTTAGGGTAGAATATACTATATTATTATTATTATTATTTTTCTTTTTTAGCTAGCTAAAAACCAGTCACCCTTCTCTGTGGCTCCGACCCTCACAGAGGGGAGCTGGTAGTACCTGTAGCCACTCCCCACGCCCGTGGGGTGAGTGACTACTGGGTCCGAGAATCGTGTGCCCTGAGCAGACGTAATGAGCCGAAGATGACGGCCTTCTGCATTCTGCCGGCTAAGATCTCTGCCGAATTTCGGCATGCCGGTATGGTCTTCAGTTCCGAAAGCAGTGTGTGTCTCGTTTCACCGAGGGCTCCTATAATCAGTACCACTATCTTAATAGTATGGTCTGGATAGAGTCTGCGGAGTTCGAAGAGCAAATCTCGATATTTTGTCCGTTTTTCCTCCTCCTTCAAGACAATGTTGTTCTCCGCGGGAGCCGAGAACTCCACGACGAACATTGTCTTGAGTTGATGGTCGAGGAGGACTACGTCAGGCTTGTTGGCTTGTATTTGCCTGACGGTGGGAAAAGAGTAGTTCCAATAAATTAGACACTTCTCATTTCCCACAACGAACTCAATATCCCCCGGAGCGTAAGGCAGCACTGGTGTCTCGTCTATCCCATACGAGTGCCTCAAGTGATAATAAACCACTAGCAATGCTGCGTCGTGCCTCTGGATATAGGCCAAGACTGCATATACTGGACAAGCCGACAGCAAATGCATTAATGTCTCCGGCGCCCTGTGGCAGGTCCTGCAGCTGACATCAGGGACCTCTATACCCATGACACGACTTCGATAGACGAGTGTGTTGAATACACCATCCTGGCACGCCATTATGAATCCCTGGGTCTCAGACTTCAGCCCGGCTGACCTTAAGAAAGCAAAGGTCAGCCTTTCGGATAAACCGCGGTCTTCTATATTTTTATAGAAGACTCCGTGCAATGGCTTATCCGAGTGTAGCTGCAGAAATTTCAGCAGCTTTGACTTGGGCTTTTTGCCGAGCAGGTTCCAACTCGGTGACAGAGTCGTGATTAACCCGCTCAGCGTCGAAGACCAAACCGAGTTCATCGGCGGCTCTGCGTGCTGCCTTAAACAAAAGGCTCTTACCCCTGCACTTTTATGGTCTCGGACTATGCAGAGGAGGGGATCCGAACTCCTTGTGACCTTACAGGCTCCATTCAGAACCATCCTGTTATGGAGACTCTCCAAACTCAAGAGTCCACGGCCTCCCCGATGTCGTGGGAGATATAACCGTGGAACGGACGATTTAGGGTGCAAACTCCTATAGAGATGCATTTTTTTTCGGGTTCCTACATCGAGTTGTCGCAGCTCCTCTTGATTCCATTTAATTACTCCAAAGGTGTAGAGGAGGATCGGAACGGCAAGCATATTGGTAGCAGACACCTTGTTCTTCCCCGGCAGTTCTGAAGACCAGATATGTCGGAGTCGGTGGTGAGTGATACTTGCCGTGAAGAGCGTGTTTTACTACACTCACTTCGTGGGTGGAGCGTTGCTCAACACCCAAGTAAGTGTACGACTCTCCGGCATCTAGATGATGTAAGATGCTTCCATCCACAAGCTGCGCATCCTCTCCGTAGTCACCACATCGTCCTCTCTTGAGGTGGACTAGTGCACACTTGTCCAACCCAAATTCCATGCCGACAGCCTGCGTGTACTCCTGTACCACCCTGAGGGACTGGCGTAAATCCCTCTCTCCGGAGGCATAAAGTTTAAGGTCATCCATGTAAAACAGATGGGTGACCTTATGCCTCCTGTCGCCGGGGGTACCGCAGTTGTATCCATGGGTATTTCGAAGCGAAACGGATAATGGTAGTAGTGAGATGCAAAACAGAAGGGGGCTTAGCGAATTTCCCTGAAATACTCCCCTTCTGAACAGTACCGGCTCTGTCTGGACTCAGCTATTACCCGATGTTATAGTAAAGCGAGTCCTCCAGAACGGCATGAGTTCTTCGATACATCTCTCTACGGGACCGGGCACCGCAAGACATCTGAGCAAGTGGACAATAAGCTCATGGGATGTCATATCAAATGCCTTGCGGTAGTCGATCCAGGCCATAGAGAGGTTACGCTTATACTGCACGGAGTCCTGCGTGATACATCTGTCAATCAGCAGGTTCTCCTTGCAGCCAGCGACACCTCTCTTTGACCCTTGTTGCTCATATACCCGTTCATAAACCCGTTCAACTGCTTGGAGTACCCGCATGTACGTGTAAACAAGATGCAAGATGCGTGTAAACAACTTGTAGCATGCGTTTAACCAAGTTATCGGCCGGTTATTATTATTAATCAAATCCATTTTTAAATTTATATAAGTTTGAAATATAAATGTGAATATCTACAATTATTAGGCTTATGGCAATATTAGTATAGGGAGTTATAAATAAGAATTTGGGTTAGAAATATATTATAATTATTATGTATTTATCTCTGCACGTTATGGATACATGTTAGTCGTAATCAAGTTTTAACTTACGCGACTGTCCATATATTTATATTCATGTAGTAAAATTGTATACCGTGCGTGTAATTTCCCATTAGGTATGTACATTCACGTAGTGAGAGAAATATGACAACACCGGCAGCCGTAAATTCATCCATCGGTGGAGCATTCCGCCTCTGTTATTTCATTTCAGCCAGCTGGCACACGCGATGTTGCAATTCTACTCCCCATGCCTAGCCCGCGACTACACACACGGTATATACATTAATATTATATACATTTACTTGTTTATTGATATTATGTTATGTTATATTATGTTATGTCATTAAATGTTATTAAATGTTATTAATGAATATAAATAAATTATTATTCAGTTGAAGAATATTTACAGGCTAATTTTATTTCATAACATCAATAAAAATTCTATATGGGAATGTTATTTTAAACTATCGCCTTATCCTAGTTTATCTTACTATATTTTACCTGATATTTAAATTTTATATTGTACTGTCTGTGTTATTATTCTATTTGCCTCTGTTTTATATTAGCATAGCCTTAGTTATAGTTTTATACTTTTGACTGTGTTCCAATGCTTTTTGTTGAAAGTCGAGTGAAATAAAGTTATTATTATTATTAATAATAGAATATACAACAATTATATTTAAAGTTCAATATATCTGCCAAAGTGTATAGTGTTTGCTTTACTTGTTTTTTAAACTTGTGGTTAATTTGTTTTATAAAAAATTTACCATTAGTGAATGACTGGTACAATTGGAGACTGAAGACAAAGTAAAACGGGAATATACTTGTTTAATGAAGAAGAATGTGGAAATCTAGTAGCAATAACTAATTGCAGTGCCGGACCAACAATGACTCATCTACAGTTTTCTCGAAAACTGCTAATCCTAGAAAGAAAAGTTTCAAATAAAAAAGTTACGTCTATTCATTATCTTTATTTGATATAATTGGTATCTATTTCGAAAGACAACGAATTTTTTCGCTTGCCCATTTGACCCTGCAAATTTTCACATTCTATCAACTCGATAATTTATTTTTAAAATTAATTATTTTTTATTTATTTGCTTTCATCGTGATTAGAGAATATTATTTAAGTGTTAAGCAAATCAAAACACTTTCTATTTATTATGAAATTACCTACTTTCTGTATATTGTTGCCCTAATCTGGGCACGCTAGTATACTAGTTAGTTAAATAATTTAAAACACTCATTATTGAGAACCAATCAAAATAACTACTCTTCTAGCTAATACTGATAAAATATTGAATTACATGATGTAATTATTAGCATTTTAAAGCAAAAAAAAAATATTGAAAATACTTAAATCATTTGTTTAAATTTAGTCATTCACACTTTCTTATTTAATATGAAATCGTTCTGTATATTGCTACCTTAATCTGGCCACGCTAATATACTACTTAGGAAAACACTTTAAAACACTCATCGTTGGAGAACCAATCAAACAACTACTCTTCTAGCTAATACTGACCAGAGAACCAGATTAGAGCAACAATTTACAGAAAGTAGGTAATTTCACAATAAATAGAACGTGTGAAAGTTTTAATTTGCTTAAAGCTCAAATAATATTCTCTAATCATGATGACAGTAAATAAATAAAAAATAATTAATTGTAAAAATAAATCAAGAATAGGCTTGTAAATAATGAATGAATATTTCTATATTCTACTGATAGTCTTGGGGCATAATGTATTCCGTGGGATTTTTTGTGAAGGGAAGGCGCGACTATGTGGAATCTCTTTATTATATGCTAGATAATGGTGTAGTACCGGGTGTTTACCTTAGAATTGCGCTGTTTGGTTTTTATGGCGTTATACATCCAAGATGGCCGCCATGCGAGACATTTATTCTTTACATCAAGAATAACTCCTTCCAGACTGCCCATACACAAAATTTGCATAAAATATTTTCTGTTCTACATGAGCCAAAGAACAGATTTAGTTCTTATCCATTTTTTCGTATCTTTTACCATTTAAGAGTTACACGCCAGTTTTACCACATAACACAAATTTATCAGTATACATTTATTGCCTAGCCTATCCGATTTTCAACAGATTATAAACTGTGTATTTTGTGTCAAGGTAAAAGTAAATTACCTTTTGTTAATCCATTGAAGGTTGAAAATCTTCTACAATGTTTGAAACAAAGAGAAGAATGGTTGGATCCAGATATATGCATATTAGTAGTCGAATCGGGAATTTAAGTGTACAACAGCTACAAGACTCCAATGCAAAATGGCATAAAGAATGTTACAAAAAACTGACTCATACGACAAACGTGGATAGAAGCAAAAGACTTTTCGAAAAAGGAAAGCGTTGTGAGTCTACGGATGATTTAGAAGCGAGTACCAGCAGTGACGAGGCAACATGCACATTACGATGTAAAACACCCGCATATAACAAAAGAAACTAGTTTTTTTGTGATGAAGGAGAGAAAACCAAAGAGAGACTGTATTAGACCATGTGCCAGACCTCCTAAAGTCATTATAATTTGGGGGGACTGAATGAAACTTTTACCAGCTGTTTCTAGGCTCATGTGGAGCAAAAAAGTCGGGGGGGGTCCATCATGGGGAGGTAGCTTTCAAATATGGCGGCCGTTCAAAATGGCGGCCCGACTGCGAATCTTTAAATTCAATTATCTCGAGATCGAGTGGAGCAATCTTGAATTTTTTTTTCTAAATGTAGGTTAATGAATTGAATAAATTTTTGTTTGTAATGTTTATGGCCAAAAAACCAGTATTTATCGGTCAAAATTTGAAAAAACGAGAAATTGGGTTTTTTAAAATTTACGTTTTGCTGCTTATTGGACTAACGGTTGGGTATATCGAGAACGTGCTCTGAATAAAAATTTTAGAGAAACATCTCACCTTTAAAACGCAAAAAAGGAATTGAAGATCGGATGAATAGAACCCGACATTTCGAGATTCAAAGTGGAGGGGGCGGGGTTGAGAATTAATACTGTATCTTAAAATAATGTATGTCCGCATAATTTTATTGTTTTTTGCATTTTATTTTATATTATTTATTTCATATTTCAGGTAATAGTGTGACTCCTCCAAAGAAAACAGTGATCCTTCTCCAAAAAGTTGAAAATTGACCGTAGCTGCATCATTTTGTGACAATTCTACACCACTTCAAAGACTTGGACTCATGGAATGCTTTGTACAATGCCGCAATACTAAGAAAATTTGAACCAATAATAAAACTGCACGAGGGGTTACCTGACCAACAAATACCTGACGTTTACTACCATAAAGAATATCACAAAACTTTCGTCCACAAAACAAATCTTGAAAGAATCGCCCGCGCCGCAGATAAAGGTCCTTCACCTGATGAAGATAATAGAAACATCAACGGAACTCCGTCATCTATGAGAAGATCATTGCCCGATAGGAAAAATGCCAGTACTACAGGGCGTGTTTATCCGGAGATCTGCATCTTTTGTGACAAGCCAGGAAAATACTCCCAAAGTTCGAGGACAAGGGAGAAGTGTGTCAAGTTCGTTGATCTCAGAGCGGACAAGACACTTCGAGCTGTAGCCGTCGAGCGAATGGATAGTAAAATCATGGCAAGTACTTCACGAGATACTGTCGCTGGTGAGGCTCACTATCATCATTCCTGCTACAAGTCATACACCAGGAAACGACCACAGAAGGTACATCAGACTTCCTCAGATCCTTACTCCAAAGAAGACAAATTAGACGGTGATCTGTTAAGATACGTCAACGTTAATAACAAGGTTTATATAGCTCCTTCCAATTACACCTTTGAAGCCTAGCTAGTGACTATATTAAAACAAAGAATAAGTTGAGCGCATTTGAGAGTGGTATCAATGTCAGATTGAAGTAGCAGCTGATATTCTGAAGAGTTCAATAAAGAATTCCATTTCCTCGGTAGAATAAATTTGGCCACCGAATATCAACAATTTGTCCATTGATGACTTTCAAGGGCCGGAGATACTTCTTAATTTCTTAACCAAGCTCCTCAGTAACAGTATGAATAAAGTCAATATTGTCTATAGCTCAAGATATACTATATGCTCCATTGATAAAGTTCTTGCTGGTAAGCACTACAACCGCGCAGTTCGCTTACACAAGCTCGTGTATGGAGTCTGCATGAGAGTTCTGTACTCTGGGTTTTTGGAATGGGTAGATATAAATGAGTTAGACCTTTCCTACGTCTTTGTTGGTCAGATAATCCCTCGTGCAGTTTTATTATTGGTTCATATTTTCTTAGTATCGCGGCATTGTACAAAGCATTCCAAGTCTTTGGAGTGGTGTAGATTAACCGGTGTAGAATTTTCACAAATGATGCAGCTACGGTCAAGTTTCAACTTTTTTGGAGTAGGATCCATGTTTTCTTTAGAGAAGTCGCACTATTACCTGAAATATGAAATAAATAATATAAAATAAAATGCAAAAAACAATAAAATTATAAGGACAGATAGATAAAACACAATATTAATACTCAACCCCGCCCCGTTCACTTTGAATCTCGAAATGTCGGGTTCTATTGATCCGATCTTTAATTTCTTTTTTACATTTTAAAGGTGAGATGTTTCTCTAAAACTCTTATTCAGAACATGTTCTCAATATACCCAACCGTAAGTCCAATAAACAGTAAAACGCAAATTTAAAAGAACCTTATTTTTCGTTTTTTCGAGTTTTGACCGATAAATACTGTTTTTTCGGCCATAAACATTACGAAAAAAACTGTAGTTCGTTCATTCACCTACATTTAGAAAACAAGAAATTCAAGATTTCTCCATCCGATCTCGAGATAATTGAATTTAAATATTCATAATCGGGCCACCATTTTGAACGGCCGCCATATTTGAAAGCTACCTCCCCATAATGGACCCCCCCGAATTTTTTGCTCCATATGACCCCAGAAACTCGTGGTAAAAGTTTCATTCAGTCCCCCCAAATTATAATGACTGATAGGTCTGGCACATGGTCTATATTGCATAGCAACAGATCAAAGTGGCGAGCGTCTTAAGTTAGCTGTCTAATGCTCTAATAGTGAAATATTGAAAGTGCGCTTGAGTGACTGCACAGATCCTCGAGATGCGCATGCAAGAGACATACATAATCACGTTATGATGAAACCCACTTAGTCTTCGACATATACCGAGAAAATTCACTAAAATCTTTCATTGGTAAGAAAAGAACTGTTAAGAGTTAACAACTTACTTGTCCGAGAAAGCAATAAAAAAAAAGACTTATTATATTATTTTGATTTAGTGGATTAGGTCTCAAGGAGAAACCACTTAAAAAAACGCGCCGATAACTCTACCTCAATGGTGGTGTGGAAACGAGTGCTCTTGTATAAATCGCAAAACTTTTTTTATAAACCCCTTCACCACTATAATACAACCTTACATTAAATCACAGAGTTCCAAAATTATACCTAAAATACATGATTGTACCATGTTCGTGAATCTCTGTTAATGCAACTTCAATGCTGATTTCTCAAAAACCTCTCTTCGAAACAATTTAGTTAATAGACATTTTTTTTATGCAGAATTTTACTGGGAACATTTTTTGTACAAGTATAATTTTTTTTGTAGGACAAACGGTTTTTCAGAGAAACGCAAAAAATTACCGAATTGCACTTTAGGGGTGGGTTTTAGGGATGAAGCTCCCACTTGTTGCTTGAGAACTTTTTTTATTTTGAAAGTTTAATCCCCACGTGGCAAAACTTTATAATTTTTTTTTCTATTGATGCTAATATGAATGGCCTAAATACAATAAGCAACTGGAAGAAACAAGTGTTTATTTGTATCTTGGAGGGAAACAGCAAAGTGTTCAATGGGGATTGAAACAGATGAACTGAAAAGCAATCATGAGGAGGCAGATACAAAAATAATTTTGCATTCCATGTTCGCCTGTCGTCGCGATGCTACACAGCTTCATATTTACTCACCTGATACAGATGTCTTCATAGTTACTTTATGGTGGTATAAGTTCCTTCCACTGAACACTATGTTTGTAACTGGAGTTGGCCAAAATCAAAGAATGATCAATCTCAGCAAAGTAACCGATTCCCTGGGTTCAAATAAAACTTCAGTATTATTAGGTCTGCATGCATTATCCGGAAGTGACACCACAGGGACTTTGGCAAAGAAAGCAAAAACCTCCTTTTGGAAAGTCTTCAGTAAAGCAGATGATGACATTCTCGAAGCTGTAAGCAAACTTGGAAACTTGGGAAATTTTCTTGATACAGATAAACTATTAATAGAAAAGTTCATATGTCAAGTCTATGTTCCTGACACAAATATATCAGACATTGGAGAACTGAGGTGGTGGATGTTCACAAAGAAAGCAACTCAAGGAGAAAAGTTGCCACCGACAAGAGCATCACTGATACCATTTGTTGATAGAGTTCGTTATCAAACCATAGAATGGTGCCGAGCTGACCAGCCCTACCCTAATCTGCCTTCGCCATTAAACTTCGGCTAGGAACTAAAAAACGACCATTATGCCCCTGTTATGTGTATGCTACCATGTGCTCCAGAGACAGTTCTTCAACTTATTCGGAGCTCTTGTGTTAAGAGAAAATGTGCTCCACCATGTAAATGTCTTTCCCACGATCTGAAGTGCACAGAACTATGTGTGTGTGGTGGAGTCGAAGATATGTGTAACAACTGTGATGAGCATACAAGGCATGAAGATTCATCGAATGACTTAGATGGTGATACATTGTTTTGAAGACAATAATAATATAGTATCATTAAATATTGTTTTTTGTCAATACATAATTTATTTTAAGAATCAATTTTATAATACAACTACTACGTCCTACTACAAATTGTATGTATTAATACTAGTTATTATTAAAGTTTTTGTGAGTAAATAGCAGCAGAATCATTATTTTTCTTCCCTTAATAAATAACCGAATAAATTATGTTTCAAACCGATAGTGACATGTATAATGAATCATAACTCTTAATTGGTAAAAGTTGCGAAAAAACTGATAAGAACTAAATTTGTTCTTTGGCTCATGCAGAACAGAAAATGTTATATGCAGATTTTGCGTATGAGCACTCTGGAAGGAGTTATTCTTGATGTAAGCATAAATGTCGCGCATGGCGGCCATCTTGAGATGTATAACGCCATAAAAACCAAACAGCGCAATTCTAGGTACTACACCATTATCTAGCATATAATAAAGAGATTCCACGTAGTCGCACCTTCCCTTCACAAAAAATCCCACGGAGTAGGTAAATGCGCATTATGCTCCTCAACTATGATGAGAACTAACGAGTTCGAGAAAACTTGTACAACTATTCTAGAGTTGAAACTGAATGTAAGGTTCAATAATTGCTGTAAATGCCTGAATTTCAATAAATGATTTAAGTATTTTCAATATGTTTTCTTGCCTTAAGATGCTAAGAATCCTATCATGTAATCCAATATTTCGTCAGTATTAGAGTAGTTGATTTGATTGGTTCTACAGCGATGAGTGTTCTAAAGTGTTTTCCTAAGTAGTATATTAGCGTCAATATCATAAACCATTCCAGAGTAATCGTACGCACACAAAAATTGTTACAGACAGACAAACAGATCGACACACAAATTTTTTTTGCTCAAACATAGAATTCTTTCTCTTTTATTTGATTTTCTTAAACTTCCAAATGTCTCACGTCTGGTTTATGTAATTTTTTGTCTTATTTATGTAACTAAAAATTTGTATTTGTGATGTAAAATCACGTACCAGGGTAATTATAATATATTTAAGTAAGTTTATAATACTAAGATGACTTGCCACCACTATTTATTATTGTTGTATCTAAAGAGGTCAAATAAAGTTATTGTATTGGCTGCATATTATCACTGGTATGTGCTAATTGATGTACAATAATCAAAAGCCCATCAAATTCTAAATTACCTTTTATATTACCACTTGATCTAATATATCTGTCTAATAATTTGTAAGCTGACGTAAAAATTTGTGATATCATAAAAAGCCTCTTTCAGAATAACCTTAGAACAATATAATTGGAAAATACGATGTATAAAACACAATATTTATTTATGTAGCCATATTTCTTTAACGAGAAATTATTAAAATTTGGAATAAAATTTTAGCAAAACAGATGATAAAAAATAATTTACGATTGTGCCCAAATTGTATATTTTCATAATACGCTCTATCATCTATATATAGCACACAAAATACTTGATACAGGATATATGTTTATATTTTTTTCTATTGATAGTATTAGTTACCCATATTGCCAATTTAAGTCTGTTATTTTGTATTGATTATACATCTATTTTGATACGAAAAGGACCATCTTAATGATAGAATTGATATATTAACCAAATATGACGCAGAGTGAAAATATTCGAGGCTGAAAAGATGAATATATTCAAGAACGTATCCCAACAGGCATGTGCCAGACAAAACAATATTCTCCAAGCTTGAATTTATATTGAACATTACATTATTGCATTTGCAACTCAAAAAAATGAAGAACAAAGAAAAACTATGTGCAACGATGATGTAAGTGATGTAAGTGGATATACTTAATAGTTTTGTAATATAAGCAAAAAAGAGAACTGTCCTATAAATCAATTCATAACATCCGGAAATAGCATAAATATGATGACTACAAAATTGCGCTGAAATTATTGAACTGTTTTATAAAATCTATTACGAACTGATGAGAGCAGATTCATTAATGGTCTTGCTAATAGAAGAAAATCATGCTGTTGGAAATTCCTAAACCTTGTTACGGTTTCATAAAATGTTATTAAATGTTAAGTGTTTGCATTTTGATTCTACGATTTTTAATCGTACACCTGTTGGTCAAGGTCATAGGTTAATTTCACTAGACGGAGGATTAAATAGTTAGCGACGTAAATAAGGCCTGGAAGTAAGTACGTGTAAAACTCGCTTGGGGTAATACGATGAACAGAAAAGAGTAGAGAGGTTAGTGGTGTGAAAAGATGGTCAGCTGACGCTTGTGTGTTGGAAGAAATTATTGTTAATAATTTGGGTATTTATACGGATAGTGGCACATGTTTAGCTTAACAAGACCTCGTCCATTGTTGGATATATGGATATATGTGCATGAGGTTTACGATGCCACGCTGCCCAAGTAACAATTTAAGTGCTATGTGGACTTGAATAAGTTTTGTAATAGCTTTATTGAGAATGTAAGTTTGTTAAATGGCTTTATAGCAGTAGTATAGCTCTTTCAGCCTAAGTAGTTTTATTAAGTTGTAACAACCTCCCGGAGGCTGAGTTTTAATACCATTTAGCATTTGTTTTAAATCGAGTCTATTGGCACTTGTAAAGGTTTTATGGTGGTGGTCAGCCCTACCATGATAAAATCATTTGGCCTAGGAAATCAATTTACCTCAGAGACAACGTTCATAAAACCAGTATGCCTAGGAGTTTTAAAGAGGCATCTGAATATAGTAACCATAAAACTGCTATAAAGCTGTATTGGCGCCAAATGTAACGTAGGATCCATTTAGTCTGGGCAAATTTCTTATAAATAAAATCGCAAAAGTTGCAGTTTGACAGGTGGATAATAATATATAGATTTTACTTATTTTAGGTTAATTCTTAATTACTTTTGTGTGAAGTACCTCAAGGAATTAAATATGGAGACGCATTTTTCACAAACGTGGATGAAAATAAAAAAGTGGTTACTTTAAATGGAAAGCCAAAAATGACTATTTGAAAATAGTAAATAACACCAGTTTCGATGCGTAAGCATAAAACAGAATATGATTCACAAAACACTCAACAATTGATAATTGAGACCAGTACCTGCCATTCAATTACAAGACGAAACGTGAGATTACTTCGAGTGGGTTTGATATAAACTCCAACATATTCTAGTGTGTCACTGTTTTTTTGTCAACATCAAGTGTCTGTTTTTGTCTTCTTACAAGGATTTTTGTGTTAACTGTATTCTGAATATCGTATTTTTAACCTGATACTTTAAACAATTAGAGCCACATCACACATTTGACTAATCAAAATAATCAAATAAATGTAAGAGGTTATCTTCTTCTTATTATTTATATCTTTTAGCTCTTTTATTCACATTCCAGTGCAGTTCAACTGGGTATAAGGGCATATAGCCGACCCTTTCAGAGCAATTACAGACAGCTAAGGTAAGGAAAAAGTAATTAACAAGTGTGAGGGTATATGTAAATAAACGCCAAAAAAATTAAATATCTTTGGGCAATAGGTTTTATGGTGGTTGTGAATAAATCCAACAAATCTTGATCTAGGTCAAATGGTATTAGACAAGATCAATTGGTATTAGACAATACCAAATGGACGTGCATAAATGTAAGAAGACTTAAAATGGTTGTAATTAGTAGCAAATGCGAGTACGAGAGCATTGTGACAATCTTAGGATCAAATACTCTTATTGTGGTATTGCCGGTAACCAACAGGTTTTGATAAAAAAATCGCCATTTTTCTACAAAAATATCTTTGTAAACAAAAGCTGTCATGTTGGAATTATTCAAATGAACAATTACTTAGTTGTAATTGTTGCAACAATTTATGGGTAATAAGGACTAAAATCATGATTATTATTACTAACGTGTGTGATTTAAGTTAATGTCAACAAGAAATAAACCTTTTTTTAAAAATTGAATTTTAAAACATTTTTTAAAATCTCCAAAATTTTCAATATTTTTCAAGGGCCTCCGTATTTTTCGACCTACTAGTTGTGATATCATCAGTACAAATTAATGCGCAGCTAAATTTTCACTCACGGTGAGTACCTACTTGATAATTTTAACCAGTATAGAGAGACCAGCTGAAAGCTGAACAGCAAATGCTTATTATAATATCCATTACCAACACGCGACTAATTTGCCAACATTACCAATTTAGTTTTAATATTATGGCAAGCATAAAACCTTTTTATTAAAAATAACCATATTAACAGAGCAAATAGCTTTTTTAAGTGCAGTTCTAAAGCATTTTAGTTTGATGATGACTTTACGAAGTGGTTTTATAATAATTTAAACAACGGTTTGTAGATAGTCTCTTAAGGCAAAATTATTCTTTTAGGATTTATTGCTGGTTTTATGAATAGTTTTATCAAGGTCTTCAGAACGTTATAAAGACTGTTTAGAATAAAACCAATTGGTTTTAAAATGACTTTTAAAAAAGGCCCCCAGAACTCTTTTAAGAATGATCTCTCTTAGCTTTATGCAAGCTTTATAAAGGTTTAATAGCGTTTGTCAAAGATATATAGTTTTTAGAAGTTTTATTAAATAGACTTCAAGAAGTTCTGAAGATCACGATAAAATTTAAATTGTTAGTTGGGCGTCTTGGTCAAAATGACACGTGTTTTGAACGTCTCCAAATCGTTAGCGTTTCGGCATTCATTTTCATTACCTTTCAGATCTTAATTAACAATCTTTGAATTAATGTCAGGTTTGGTATTTTTAGGCATTTTTTTTTCTTTTGCCCCCTTTTTGCTATTATTGTTGTGACGTGCTGACGTTGATGTTATGTAAGAGTTTGGAAGTACTGGACCATAGAAATATAAAGAGAAGTATTGGATTTCGATCTATGTAATTTATAATAAAGCTGTCGCTTGGAGGACCCCATATTTTTCTATAGAGTAGAATTAAAATCAAATGTTTCGTTAGGAAACCGAGGGAGTCCGTATGAGTGTATTCACTAGGAAGTGAGGTGCTGTACCGGCGAATTGACCGCTTTATTCATCTACGAGAGTCATGGAAATAAGTGCTAAGTACCACCTGGTGGAAAGATTATTATTTTTTTATTTACAAACTCTGTCAATGGATGCTGGATTTCATGTAATTTAAAAATGTAATCAGATTTGAGTTTATAAGTTTTTAAAAATTACCAAAATTTTGTAATAATTAATTACCATCGGCTCCTCCGCCATTTTAAAAATGTAAAGTATTCTCTGTGGAAGGACACTTGAATATCGCCGATATATCCACCGGTAGAAAGAATCGGTCAAAAAGACATTTTTCGCGTTAGATGTCTAGGCCGTATGTGGTTGAAAATTATGAAATGTTTCGGTTGAATTTCCCAATTTTTTTGGCAACTTGAATATTTGTTTTGCTTGTTGACAAAAATGGCGAAAAATGGCCGATTTGATGGCAAATTGCTCAAAAACCAACCAATAGAAATGTCTGCCACTACAGTACAGTACTATATACGTCAAAACAATTTTGCGCCGAATTTGGTAACTAAATTTTTCTTTTTCAATTTCCGATTACCGCGCCGCGCCGGCCGGAAGTTTCCAGCGCAATTGGGGTATGTGAAGTACATATACTAACTACCTATACTCCAGTCAATGAATATATTGTAGAATGCATGGAATATGCGAGACTTTTTGACTTCAGAACTTTGTTAGGAGTAGTTAGTAGGTAAACATACTAAAAGTCCTCGCCCCTGGGAGGTGAGCTTACAGCGGGAGGGAGGGGGGAAGGTACCATTTTTGGATTTTTCGATTATATCTCGGAAAAGGTGGACTCTAGAAAAAGATGTTCTACATAAAAATGAAAGCTAATTAAATTTTCTATAAAATTGTTTCCATACATATTTGTCGAATTTCCAGCGGTTTTCGAGATATACGTTATTGAAAATCGATAATTTTGTATATCAAATTGAAGGAAATTTAATGCTCTACAACTTCTGGCAATTTTTCTGAGAATGATCGTGGGAGGCGCTAGAAGCAAATGTTTGACAAAAAGAGTTAGGTAAAAATGATTTTTTCGAAAAGTATCGATTTTCAATAATGTATATCTCGAAAACCGTTGGAAATTCGACAAATATGCACGGAAACAATTTTATAGGAAATTTAATTAGCTTTCATTTTTATTTAGAACATATTTTTTCTAGACTCCACCATTCCCGAGATATAACCGAAAAACCCAAAAATGGGACCTCCCCCCCCTCCCATCGTAAGCTCACCTCCCAGAGGCGGGGACTTTTAGTATGTTTACTTGCTAACTACTTCCAACGAAGTTCTGAAGTTAAAAAGTTTCGCATATTCCATGTACTCTACACCCCCCTTTTGAGCACTCATTGCCTGGATTACTATGTGGGCAGATCATTCGATTAAAAAAAAAATGTTTCCCCCTCATTATCCCTCTACCATACCAAAGATTTCCAGAGAAAAAAACTTTGGTTCTTATGTACTTATAGTGGAACCGCACAGGGCCACAAATAGGGGGAAATGAATGATTAAAGCATGGCATTCATATTATATGTTAGTATATATATTTGTCAACCTTTCTTGCCACCCCCGACCCTCACCTCTGACACCAAAGGATAAAATGGTTAATGAATTACATCTCTTAAACCTAGAATGTTCGTTTTTTTGCTAGATTCTCTTGTTTTTACTAAGGAACAGAAAAGGTTATTAGCACTTTTGTCCAATTTTTGTTCCTAACAAAGTTATTTAAAGAAAACGCTTTTTTGTAAACACCATGGCATTTTTAAATCGCCTTTTTCTGATAAAACCCAAACTCGATTAAAAAAACACTTCAAATACTAAAGATCCATATTTCCAATGTTGTAATTATTTTTACAATTACGATACTCGCGTACCTTGAATTTCACTATATGGGTCGAAAGTCGCCCGCGCGCGAAAATATGCATTATTTCGGAATAATTACGATTTTTCTAAAACTTTTTGATATCACTTTTACTTAGCTTAAAACTAAAAGTTATAAACATATAATCATGAGGAAATTGCTTGTTAATTATTTAAACAAAAATAAACCTTTTTTTGACAAAATTAATATAAGTTGAAACATTTTAAAGCAATTTAATTCAAATTGACATATAAGGGGGTTTTCGAGGTCACTGAAACAGATTATGATGTCAAAGAAAGGTAATTCAAAATGGCTGATCCAATATGGCCGATTTCCATCAAGCAATAAAATAATTCAAAACACAATTAAAAACACAATTTAAATATTCACATAAAAACTTAAAAAGAAGCTGAGAAAACGTGATATTGTACATAGCATTACAAGATAATCTGTGAAAAAGTGCCCAAACTACTTTTACGATGCTCTGCGGACACACAGAGCGCAGTGTGCAGGACAGGTGATGCGTACTGCTTGCCGCGAAGATGTTTTACTTTCAGTCTCTTTTTATTATTCAAGCATTATAATTTGACTCATGGCCCTGTACCACGTGAATATTTTTGATATGTTTTCGATATTTTAAAGAGGATATAAATCGTAAAAATAATCAACATTGAATCGATTTTCCGAAAAAACTTGATTTTTTCAATATTTCGTGAAAAGTATTTCGAAATTTTTTCATCATCAGATTTACTTATTTCGAGGTCCTACTATAAATGAATGCTGCATAGGTAGGTTAAATATTTTTTTTATAAAAGTTATTAACTTTTATTTTACCCATAATTTCACGAATTTTAGGGCAAAAAAATGTTTCTTTTATTTCCCTTAATTTAATTTTTAAGGCAAATCCCCTTGAAGCATCTTAAAGTACACATTTCAGGCTTTAAAAATTGCACCTACAGAGATCTAATAACGAGACTTAAACCAGAGAAGTCAGTGGTTAAATTTAGTTATATATATCAAATTTTATCATTTTCTCAAATTTTTAAATTTTTTTCACTCATTGGATCTTTTTATACATTACTTTAAGAGTAAAATGTGAAAGACTCAAATTTTTATCTTTAAATTTTTAGAAATGGTAGAGCTTTTACCTATGCCGTCGCAAATCTCTTATGTTCCGACTTCATATAATAATACGTACTATTCCTACATACATTCATCTTTATATTTGAAAATATAATAATCCAATAGCTACATGTTTGTTCTTTCATTTAAGCTTTTGTGAGGTCAATTTCATTAATTAGTTTGATCATACAAAAAAACTTCAGATACATTTTTGATGTGAAATTTTTACTTTTTGAAATAAAAAAAATATTTTAAGATGTATTTAACAGAGACTGGTATTTTGCAACTAATTTGTTTAATAACAAATTACTCCCAAGGACTATTTCTGGTAACTTTTGGTATGTTGTTCCTGACATGTTCAGAGATGTATTCTTAAAAGTTAACGCTTCCCGGAATTTTTCCAAAGTGAAAATCTCTATTGACACAACTAATATGTTCCGTGATTTCTCGACTTAGGAATGCTTCAAAATAAGATGTGTATAATTTTTTTGAAAGCTAGAAGTGTGAGCTATAACTCTTATTTAGAATTTTTCTTTCTAAAAGCTGCAGTTTAGGCACTATGTTTAAAACAATTGAAAATAATGTAGAAAAAATTTAATTATCTCGTTATAACTCTAGAAATATTCGAGGAAGTCATAATAATGAACTATTTTACTGTATGCTAGAAGATAAAGATTGTCGGACAAGAACGAAGTTTGTATCTTTATTCGTTTCCGAGATACAGCAATTTTAAATTTTTTACCCTCAAGGGAGGGTGCGTTTCCTAGAATAGTATAACTTATGTAAATTGGACAGTTTACTATCAAACTCGCTATCAAATATAACATTCCGAACATAAGGTGCTTAACAGGGTGACTGGATGAAATTTTGTTTCATAATTTTTAGTGACTTTCTTAGGATTTTTTTTAAATTATAATATCTCAAAGATTGGATAAGGTAAGGTGAGAACTGTAAAAAGGATACGTTACAGCAATATGATAATATATCAAAATTCAATACATTTTAAAACATTATGATTTTTAGACAACAAGAATATGATTACATATAATTTTCCATAAAAAAAGTTTTCCACTTCTTTCTGTAGGCTGAGTTTTTACAGTTAGAAGTTTAAAAAAATATATTTTAAATATGATTCCGCTTCTCCAGGTTAAAATATCTTTGATTCGAATTTTAAATTGGATGCTCTTATATGATAACTTTCATTAAGGGACTAATATTATACCATATTTCAATACTTTTCATTAAGGCATTTTATAAAACTTTTCTTATTATAACTCTTCGAATTTGACATCACCACGTCTTTCTTTATATTTAGCATTTATTATACAATTACGTCGTATTAGAATCCATATTTAAAATATTGCATACCATAGACGGTTTTAATCAATATATAGCAAACGCACTATGTGGCCATTGTGACAAAAATAATATTTACGAGAAATGAGTAATTTTATTTTTCTGGTTCTAAGTAAACAGCGATTGAAGTGGAAGAATCTTCATAGTCAATGTATCTTCTAAAAGATAAGCTATAAGTGAAGATCTTGAGACTTAAGATCAACTTTCTTCCACTTAAGTTATTGGTATGCATTTTGAAATTCCTCATATTCTGTTAAAACTTTTTTTAAAATTTTTGGGTTCAGTTTTCTGGATTCATCATACATTGTGTAGATAAAGATGTGACTATTAAATGTATTACCTTGGCCACTGAATAACTTTACTACTATCTGATTTTTCCAGGGATAGCCCAAATTGCCAGGATCGCCGATTTGATTTATAGCCGAGCAACTAATACCAATGAAAATATTTAGATTAGTTCAAGTAAAGAAGAGACGCGGACCTACAATTTATGAATCAAAACTACTTTTTGTGTATAATTTATAATGATCATTTCACTCATTGACATGGTAACCAATTAAACTCCATTTTAGAGATTATTTCACTCATTAACGCTATAGCCAATGAGAGTCCGTTTTTTCACAACATTGCACCAATCAGACGTCATTATTAGTGGTAATTCAAGCTAGATCGACTTTTGACAGGACCAACATGCAAAATTTATCGCTCTAATTTTTTAGGTCGCTGCAGCGGCAAATATTGCGAAAATTTTTTGTGTCGTGACATGTTTTCGGCAAATAGGACAAATCGTGCTTTTAAATGTCATCTATAAATATCTTCTCTAGCTTATTACTAATCGTTAAGGTAAATTGTAAATTGTACTACTGTATTAATAACCTAAAAAGCCAATGCTGTGTGGAACTTATATAGGTTCGGGACAAGTTATAGGTACACAGCTTTCAATGGCTTAATACCTAACATAATTACAAAATAATTTTCCCAACTAAAATTAAATATGAATATCTACGAAGCAGATAAATCAGTTATTTCATGATAAATACACAAATGTAGGTACTTACTTATGGTAATTCATCAATCATTACAAAGCAGCTAACACTGCAGTATCACTATATACATTATAATTCGTTGTACTTAAAGTCTCTCTACTTAAACAAGTAAACTTTAACTTAACTATCAAACTTCTCAAATTAGAAACAAGGATTAAATACATAAATATATATTAATAAACACTTTAATATAATAATTCAATTCACTGTTTAGGCTAGTAACTAAGTTAAGCTAGCGTTACTAGATGGCGGTACCATACCATCTGAGCCGGCAGCCTTAGAACGTAAAAGGGATAGATTGGTAATATGCAATTTGTGTGATTTCACCCGTAATGTGATTGGTCGAAGCGTGCTTTGTTGTGATGACTAGTCTTATAAGTTACAGTACAGATGGTTTAACGTATACTGTTTTTCTTGATTGTCATAATTTAAACCTACTTTGTTTTTTATTAGATGAGTCGCTTTGGAAATGCATTTTTATGTGACGTAAATGATGAAACTGAAGATAACAGTGAGTAATCTCTAAAAAGCAACAAGGAAACGTCTGAAGGCAATTAATTACTGAACATAATATTGAAGATATACTTAATGAATTATTTATTCGTGAAATATTCTCCACAAATACCACTCGTGCTTTAAATTTTATCTAAAAATTTTTTCTCAAGCTAAGTTGCCCCTAGTTAATATAACTCGTGCAAATTGGCAGTTTATTATCAAAGATTAAATCCCTCCCGCTAAAGCAGTCGGGATTTAATCAGATAATAAACTGTCAATTTGCACTCTTTATATTACCAGGCAACACGCTTTCGAAAAAATTTTCGATAAAATTTTAAGCACTAGTGATATTACATACGATAATTGCACAGTTCAAATGTCATTACTATTGGCAAAACAGTTGGATCGAATTTTCAAAATACGAGCATGTAGTTTTAGAGAGGTCAACTATAATAATAAATGCATCACAAAATATCTGCTAAAACTTTGTCAATTTAATTCACAGACTTATTTATGTTTAAGTTAAATACAAAATATTTCAGACAACGGTATCCGGATCTAGCCAGACGCATAGTGTCGTGGCACTTGAAAGGCTGGACGGGATGGCTGGATCAACTTAACAAAGGATCCTGGAACAAAACGTTTGATGAAAATGATGTTTCGGTGGAATCAGCTGAAATTATTTTGTAGTTGTATTTTGTAGTTCAAGTCATGCTGATCAAAAGTTCTTATCACATCGAGCCGATCTAGTAGAACCGCAAGAATAGAATTATGGACACAAAACGGCTATTTGTGAAAGGATATTGCCGTTTGGCACACTAACCGGTATTACCGTAAGGAACGCATTTCGAAGGAGCGCCATCTTCAGTTTCCATTTGGATCCAAGATGGCCGTCATTTTCAAGAAATCAATTGAGGTAATTTCCTGGCGAATCTATTAACTTCACAAAAAAAAAGTGTAATTAAAAAATGTTGCTTATTTTACTGCCAACAAAAAAGTATTTTATGTATTTTGCGAAATTTTTGAAAATAAGACCACTATGCACGAAAATTAAATATTGGGAGCTATGTCTGGAGTTGGAGCTTTTACTGCTTTTATTTGTAAGATCCCATCGAGAAGGTAATTTATTCTCTCTATAAAGAATCTCTTAAAGCTCTCATGCCTTGGTTCTTCATACTTGACCACCCAAATTACTCGAGATGGCTGTCAGTTTATCTTAAAGATTTAATGGAACTAAATGAAACTAATCCAGATATTCAGAAAGCTTCTGAAAACGGATGTTTTGTTGTAAATAAAACAACTCGCCGCTTCTCTGGAATTGGAATTGATCAAGCTCATGAGCAGCATAACGCCATTATTAAAGGCGATGGTGGATTTATAGGTTTAACCAACAATCCATCAGCTTTACATAGATGGATGCTTTTTGGTCTGGAAATCTCGAGAGTGCTAATGGAATTTACAAACTTAGATGAAGAAGTATTCATCGACAATAGACACCATGAGGAATCGGCAGCTTTTCAAATGAAATTTAAAGAAAATATACAACTTTTAAAAGAAGCTTACACTGAATTTGGAAATCCGTTTCTTGAAACCAAAAGAGACTTTTTCTGCATTGATACCAAAATAACAATGGATGACGAACGTCTAAATAATATTTTAGGTAGGTCTTCATACTTGATTATTTCCGCGACACATTATAATATATTTCTGTTGTTTAGGAACGTGGACTAGATCCATATAAAAAGTTGGTTGATGAACGCTTAAGCAGCGGAGAGGTATCCATATATGATCCAATAAAAGCGAATAAAAGTCGCTTATTTTGTAAACCTAAAAAGGTTGTAAAATCCGCAGTGTTGATAAAGTCCCTGAAATCTGATGTGGATTTATTCTCTAGACTTTTCATAGTATGTTCAAATCGTGACATAGATTTGGATGATTTTTTTGCACATGAGAATCAACCATTCCCAACAGCTCTATCCTTAAACGGAGTCCAGAGATCATCAGATAAATCAATCCTTATTAAAATTCTGGAAAATGTGCTTATTTTAGAAGAAACCGATGCTATGCCAAATTTACTTCAGACAGAAGAAACATCATAATTTCAGTATGGTTGTGTGGTCTATGATGGGCCTGCATTGGTACTGCCTAAGGGTGTTTTAAATTTTGCTGGATACTCTGCCAAAGTGTTTCAATCCCACATCAAACATAACGTTGATAAATTTAATTTAAAACGCGTTGATATCATTTGGGACATATACAAGAACAATAGTTTGAAACATCACACCAGAGAAATTCGTGGAGGAAGAACGCGACGACAGGTTGGTGGTAATGTACTACTTCCTAAAAACTGGTCGGATTTTCTTAGGAACACAGACAATTAAACAGACCTGTTTCACTTTCTATCCAATGAATGTACAACATCATCCATTCTTTATCATATGGAAATACTATGCACAATTGACGATAGGATCTATCACTCTGCAGTCACGAAGAAGCAGATACACGTATTATATTACACGTACAGGATTGCATCCACCAAGGTTGGAAAAATATTTGCATAAGAACAGTAGACACCAATGTTGTAGTGTTAGCTACTGCTTTTTTTCATCGGTTGTATGTGCAAGGATTGAAAACTCTATATGTTCACTTTGATGCCAATAAGCACTTTAGAATAATATGTGTTAATGGGATAGCTGCACATTTGGGTCAACAAAAATGTGAAGCTTTGTTATGTTTTCATGCATTCACGGAATGTGATACCGTCTCATTTTTCTCAGGCAAGGGAAAGTCGACTGCTTGGAAGACCTGGCAAATTTTCCCTGAGGTAGCGGAAGCTTTTTCTTTTATGTCTAAGCCGCAGAGATTTATTTCTGACCATGTTTTCAATTTGTTGCAAAGATTTGTTCAACATCCGACTGCTTTGAAGTTAACGATGCCCGAAAGGAATTTTTCACGTCGAAGGGAAGAAATACTGCAAACCTTTCACCTTCTAAAGCCGCTTTAGACCAACATACTCCAAGAGCCACATACCAAAGTGGCCATGTATGGGGACAATCATTGGAAACAAATCCTACTTTGCCAGATACTGAATCTTGGGGTTGGTGTAAAAAAGATGGTATTTATTCACCATACTGGTCAACTTTACCTGAGGTGTACACAGCCTTGAGGCAACTGATACGGTGCTGCTGCAAAAAGAACTGTAAACAAAATATACGTGCTTGTAAGAAAGTAGGTTTACATTGCACGTTGTTATGTACTTCTTGTAAGGGAGAGTGTGATTTAAATTAATATTTTGTTAAAAACATACATATAAATAAATGATTCTGTAAAAAAAAGAACAGATTTTGAATTTTATTAAATAACGGCTTTATTTCAATTCTAATCGCGAAATGTCCGAAATACTTTTTTGTTGGCTGTTCATAGCTCAACAACTTTGTATAAGACTATTTTTTTATAAAGTCAATGGATTTACCAAAAAATCATATCTATTAGATTATTAGAAATCAGCCGCCATTTTGGATCCAAATGGTACCAAATGGTAAGGTGGCACTCCTTCGAAAATGATTCTTTAGGGCACTACTAATAAGTATACCAAGCGGCAACATTCTTTCACAAATTGCCGTTTTTTATTGGTTTGCTACTCTACTAATCTTATTAGGGCAGTTTTTGAGATACAGCTTGTCAAAGTTAGATAATTTGCATCATTTTTGACATTCAAGAATTTATTACTCTTAAACTATTAACTTTAGCAAAAAATTGTAAGGGTCGAAATATTTTTGTTCAAGTCTAATAAAGCTCAAGAATTTCAGAATTTTTTATCAACTTTTAGGTTAAGTAAAATATATGTATGTCATATATCGACAAGCTTCGGTGGAATACGCTGAAACTGATATTTTGTAGTTAAAGACATGCTAATCAAAAATTCCTATTGCACTGAGTTGATCTTATGAGTGCTTTTCGATCCAGGAGTGCTTGAAAGTCTCAATAACGAGGTAACGTAATCTATGTACGTGTTTAAGAATGGCTTCCAGCGTGTTTGTGTACGTGCGTGCGTGCGTGTGTGATTATTTTTATTAGGTTAACAATAAGATTATTTTGACAATATATGAATTAATTGTTTCTTGAAACAAGCCTACAAGATGTGTTTTATTCAAATTGTGTTTTCAACGTTTCCGCATCAAACTTATTAGAACGATTTTTCTTACAAACGGTCGGTCCTATGACTAAAATGAAAGAGGACATTGTGTGTTTTTAATCAGTGAATGACATTCTTGCAAAAAAGAAAAAAAATTGAAGACATAAAAAATTAATACAAAATATCGACAGCCCCCGTCTTACGGTCAAAAATATTTTTAAAAAATAATGTAAAAATAAACTTGTATTATTGTCAATGTGCGTATAAATTTGCGTTCCTGCAAATCAAAAGGTTTCTGAAATATAAAATAATAATTAGTTTCTGGGTGCCATTTTTAAAGGGCCGTAGGTCAAGGTATTTGCGGACATATTTTTGCATGTACAATATGCACCAGAAGTTTGTCATCGATATTTCCGGAAAATCCTATACAGGGTCATTCACGAAAAGCGGGTATTAGACGTTTCTTGGGATCTGTCGAAATTAGAAATTTGAAAATTGGTATGAAGGGGTTTTTAGATATGGCGGATCCAACAAAAATATTTTCATGCTTGTGCTACTTCCGCTTATACCGGATGTAACTTTGTTATTTTAAATGAAACACCCTGTATTTTATTGCATATTTCGATTCCTCATAAAATTTTAGCTTAGGTTTATGTACCATAACATACTCTTAAACATTCCGGTTTTCGAGATAATTAATATTTTTGGAGATTTTTGACGGTTCCCACCCTTCGGAAAAAAAATCAATATCTTCTATCATGTAGCCGATTAGGAAATTTTCTTTTCAAATTCTTACAAGTATCCTATGACCTAACTAAAAGTTCTCTTATGTTTTCACAATATCATACAGAGTATTTTATTTTCACAGTCGAACATTGTTTTAGTTCAAACGTCAAAAAGTAATTTTTTTCACAGAATCTAATAGAGGATTGAATTCTGCATCGATTGATATTACCATTCCCTATACCTATCTCTCTTTGTTTTCTTATTATGGACGAATATTTGTAAAACGTACAAACAAAATCAGCACTGTTTGTTAGTAGGCAATACAAGTCATAACTCGGTTCCTTTTTTATCATAAACGAGAATAATCATGTAGATAATTGATAATAATTTGTTTTTGACAGCTTCAAAAACGAGAGATTAGATTTATAACAAATACTTTGGCACAAAAATTTACAAAATTAATGAACACTTAATATAAATATTTAATGCAGCAACTGTTCAAAATGCTCTCCATTCTGCTTCAAACAAGCCAATATCCTGGAATTTACGGCACTTACAATGGCTCGGCGAATTTCGTGGGTATCTATTTACTGAAACTCAGTCCCTATTCTCTTCTTTGGATCTTCTTTGGTAGTAGCCGTGGTGGCATAAACAACATTTTTGATAGTATCATATCTACGAGGAGAATTTAAATAGCAATAAATATGCGAAGATTTCGCGAACAGTAACTTTTATTGATAATTTGCCCCTAAATATTTATAATTGTATGTATTTTCAAATGAATGGTTGCGGTCCACGGGAAGTTTATGACGAATTACTAGCGGCGTTCGAAGATAGGTGGGGGGAGGAGGTGGAAACTTTTCTTTTTTCGATTCTTCGCTTATAACTCGGGAACGATGCGTCGTACGCGAAAAACTATTTTAAATTGTATTAAATTTCCTACAAGAAAGTCCATATTCATTTTCTTCCTATGTGTTATAGTTTCCGAGATATTCGCCAGCGAAAATCGATAATTAATAAATAAATTAATTATGTATCTGAAATGTTTCTATCAAAACGGTCTACCGCGGTCTAATAATAAATCACAGTCACAAAACAATCTTCATTTTACAACACTCGACGTATTTACTAACGTAATATTTTGTCGAAATCTATACATTTCCTTAAATATACAGTGTGACTCACTTAAAATGAAGACACCCTTATAACTTTTTTATTTTGTTTCCGACTTGAATCAAATTTTACTCAAGTATAGAACAAATTAGGATCTACTTATTACCATAAAAACATTCGCCTACTACAAATACAAAGCCACCCGCGGTACCAAAATATGCGGAAAAACATAAAAAACTATATTACGCATTTTCTTATCGCAATGATGTTTACTGCAATATTTTATTCATAAAACCTGGCAGAGGAAAAATTCAAACCAATGTTTGCCCTACCCACCAAATGCAGCAGCTAGGACTGAAAGAAGTTCTGTTCCTACATGCTTTTACTGGCTGCTATTCAACATATGCCTCCTTCCTGAAGCGGCAGGGCTAGGGGCGGGACTTTTAGTATGTTTACCTCCTAACTACCCCCAACACATTCCTGAAGAAGAAAATTCTGCCCCCCTCCATGTCCTCTACAACTCATTCGGACTAGATGGAAGGCAAATTTAATTTGCTGATACAGGAAAAGAAACAATCTAAAAATCTGCTTCGGAGAGTTGAAAGTAGGTGGAGTGAATCTCAAATCACTTAATAATGTTGATAGTCTGTTAATCACTCTCACTTGTAGCGATGTGCCTGCCATTTTTATCAAAATTATAATTGTTCATTTTGTATAATAATCCAGGAACCCAGATTGCGTTAAAAGCTTTCATTTCAAGAGTACCATAGTGGTTTGTTTTCTTAGATTGTGTTATACCTTCACGTCGTTAACAATTCTAATGACTTATTGCACCGTATTTGACCTTTCCGGAACCCCAGCTAGTATTCATCATCAATGATCATTAACGATCAAATTTTCTTTGTGAAATGCTTAAAAAAATCCTAAATCAAATAGGAATAACAAGCGGATTCAGATATAATATTAAAATAAGTTTTTAATTTTCCTTTTAACAAACGTAAAATTACAACATTAACCTAATATTTTAATGACAGTTCAATAAATATCTGATACTTTTGAAATAAAATTGTAGATAGAATAATTTTATGACTGACCTAAATAGAACGTGAGATGGAGATAAAATCACTACCTAAGATTTATATTATTTAATTTATCTGAAGTATTGTGGGAAGATGTTACATTGAAATCTATTGAAGCTAAACAGTTGACCAATAAAGCATTACTTGGCTACTTTTGGAACAATGTAACAACAAATAAAAGTAAATGAACGTCTAGGAACTTTACTCTGAAATACTTCTAAAGAACCTAACTTCTAACTTTTCATCTAAAATGGATGGTAAACAGGTCAGTATTCATCAACTTTTTTATTTGACGTATAGAGTGGGATAAGAAAATATCGTAGTATAGAGCAGCGTAAAATTGTGTCCTTTTCTTTTATCAGCTTAGAACAAGATCAGACACAGTGGGTATTACCGACACATAAAAACACGAAATACGACATTTTTTAGTGGTCACAGATATTCTTATTTAAAAAAAAGTGTAAAATTTATTTTTTTTTTAAATCATGTTTTTTTGTACATCTATTGCCATATCTCAAAAATGAATTGAGCTATCGATGTGAACTTTTTTTTGTTATAAAACACCCACTTAGGCACTTCTTTCTATACTCAGGATTGCTAATAAAAAAAATGTGAACATGCCAAAAACGTAGATGACCCTGAAAGTTTAGAGAATACGCCATCACATTTTCACTAAGCGAGGAACTTTTTTGTTTTTGAAAATTTTGTGTAACATGCTATGAAGAAAATGAAGTCAATAGACTAAAAAAGTTTTTAGAAAAAAAAAAATTTTCATTATTAGCAATAGTTTGCTAGTTACGAATTTTTTAGTATGGAGGAATTGTCGAAGCGTACGCGCGCGGCACTTAAGAATAATAATGATTATGTATTGTGTGTAACGGAACTTTTAATTATTATTTTTTTATGTTTAGGACTGTTTTGTCACGTTTTAGGATATGAAAGGATAACTTATTTTTTCCAGTGGCGCATTAAGGACTAAGGTTGAAGGCAAAAAGGAATTATAAATCTTAAATAGAGTATCTGGGAGAAAAAATCATTGCGTTGGGATCTCGGAAACGGTAAAAAATAATATTATAGTAAATGGAAAACAAAGTTGCGCAACTAGGGGGCTAATAAAATTCCATAAACAGAAGTTTAGGAAAAGTAATAGTTTTGGAGTGTTTTGATAAAAAGTAAACTATCGAGTTTTCCTTTTTTTTGCGTAATTATTGGAGCTAAATAGAAAAGACAGTTTCTTAAAGCACTTTTTTTTGAACGTGGCAATCTTAATATTTGTATCCGACATTTCCTGTGTCAGAGTCCCTATCCGAAACTCTCATGTATTGCATTTTTACCCTAGATTCACACAATAATTGAGTAAACGTGTTATTTTCGCCTAAATTAGGTAACAAAAAAGAAAAAAATATCCTAAATTAAGTCTCTTTTAATTTCCGCAGCCCTAATTATAGAAACCCTGTTTCCATGGCTTGTGCACAAGTTTATCGTTCTCCTCAATTACTACGCCACATAAAATCCACTCCATTTTACAATGAAACTTTGATTGCTTTTTTATCTTAAATATTACTTCCACATCCAGTGGAAGTATAGTAACGACAAAAAAAATTTAAAAAATTTTTATTGTTCAAATAGGCTTAGAATGTCATGGAACGTCGAGATTTCAAGTTTGAGCGAAAAAAAAATTTCTGTCTGTCGGTCTGTCTGTCGGTCTGTCGGTCTGTCGGTCTGTCTGTCGGTCTGTAACTTTTTTTTGTGCGCACGTTTACTCTGGAACCGTTTGAGATATTGACTTGAAATTTGGTACACATATGTACTTTAACGAGATCTAGAACTAGATTATATTTTCATCTTGTTCCGTCGAAGGGTTGGGGGGTAAATTGGGGTAAATTTGGAGTAAATAGGTAAATTAAGCAGGGAAGAGTTCATAAAATTGATATTTAGTATAGACAAGAGAAGCTAAGGTCTCAAAAAAAAAATTGGCATTAGCCACCCCCATTACCACCCCCATCCCATTATTAAAGGGGTTGAAAAAAAAATGTGATTTAGTGTGTGTACAAGAACCAGAAACCTCAAAATATTTTTTTACTTTATCCCTTTATATTTTTGGCAAGAACCAAAGGCCTCAAATTTTTTTTTACTTTATCCACCACTACTACCACCCCCCTTCCACCACCCTCAGCCCCACTACCGATGTGGCATATCGTTTTATAGGTTTTTGGAGTAGACGATTTCAAATATTTTATTATTAAAGTTCCATAAACAATTATTTCCACATTCAAATTTTTTTCGTTGTGAGAGACTTGGATAGAAGATCTGGATGTGGAAGTAGTGATTCCTTGGGCAGCGGTTTTATAATTTGACCTTCGACGAAAACGAATAACGTTGATCGTACACCGCCCTGAGACTAGTTAGTTTTAGTGGACGCGGGCGTATTAATACTCAATTTCTGCAATTCGCGCGTTCCAAAAAAATCACTGTACCTAAACTATCAAAGACACATTATGCTATCAAAAACTTTTTTGGTCTTTTGGCTTTATTTTCTTCGCAGCATGTTATACAAAATTTCCAAAAACAAAAAAGTTTGTAGCTTAGTGAAAATATGACTGCGTATTTTCTGAACTTTCAAGGTTATCTAAGTTTTTAACATGCTTAAAAATGTTTTAATTAACAATACTGTACACAGATAGAAGCGCTTAAGTGTGTGTTTTATAACAAAAAAAAGTTCATGTGGATATCCTCATTCGTTTCTGAGATATGGCATTAGATGTTCAAAAAAACATTATTAAAAAAAAAACAAAATTTCACACCTTCTTAAAAATAACAATGTCCGTGACCACTAAAAAATGTCGTATTTCATGATTTCTAATGAACATCGACCTACTTAACGAAATGGTATATGTCTCAGTTTGTTCTAAGATAAAAAAAAAACTCGAGAAGGAAGCGACTTTTCTCCTGTTTTAGTATCCGTTGTTGACAACAGCGCCATTTTAAAAAAATATTTATATAGGTATTTGCTCAATTAAATTGAATTAACTTTGATTAAATCGATTTTTTAATATAAGTTAATATAAGTTGAAGATTGACTGTTCCGTCATAATTTATTATTTAATTTAGTTAATTATAGTTAACTATTTTCATAATGTTAATGTTACTTTAATCTTAAAGAAAGTTTGTGTTTATTACTAATAAGGCGACCAAATGAAAAACTCCGATTTTTATTTATAACATTCTTATATTCCATCTATCGTTTATATAGGCAGGGACGTGGCGAGCCTACTTTTTTGGGGGTTATTTTTTTGCCAACTTCATAAACTTAAGAAGCCAACTCTGTAAATAAATACATTTTCCCGACGAACGAAAATTGATGAGCGGGGAGGAGAAAATCCAAAAAAAATTTTTTCCACCGAAATAAAAATTGCCAACTTACATCTCAAATTTCCAACTTTTGACAAGTCTGACAAAGTACCCCCTCGCTACGCCCCTGTATACAGGGTGCATCACGGTTAGTGGCCTACTAGACGTTCTAGAAAAACTACAAATAATTTGAAGCTGAAAATTTAGGAAGTGGGATTCTCGGAAGTGCTCTATTTAATGAAAATAACGTCAAAAATGTGGCACTTCCGGTTATACCGGAAGCTGTCATCAACTTTCTTATTTTAAATGGCATGCATTATTTTTCATGCTGGATTCGAATTTTATTCATTATTTTAAAGTATCTTTCAATATCATTTCCCATCTAAAAAAAAACAATAGTTTTTGAGATATTTCGATTTTAATGATAAAGATATCTGATGAAGAGCATAAATTAAGGAAACTTATAGTACAGCTGTCATTGAGTGATCTGGGAACAGAATTTGATGTTTTACAGTGTATTGTGTGGTGTTTAAAAACTCAATGTTGGATGTTTTAATATTCAAAAATATGAAAATGGTCTAAAAATTCTGCCTTAACGAGCCATGAAAGTGTCGAATTGTAGATTTAAATGCCCTTTGAATTATATATGTAGTCACGTATTTTTTGTTACAATATAGATTTTCTTTGTACCTCTCATAAGTTTCTTGTTGATTCTTCTTGAGTAGGGGTACTAATGGAACCATGAATAATAAATAATTCGATATTTAGTAAGTATATTTTGTATTGTTTTCAGTTAGGTGCATTTATATAGAAGTTCAACGTAATCGACGATTTCAATTTACTGCTAACGATAATAATAGGAGTGGTAAATAAAACGTATAATAAAAAGTGAATATATTTAATAAAATACAAGAGATAGTTATCACTTAACATACATGAAAAAAATAAAGTACATGTTAGATATATTATATAACATTAATAAGACACGATAAGAAAAAATTCTTGCACAAATTACAATGGTTTGTATAGTTCAATCTATAGATATATCATATATCACTGGAAGAAATTGTGAACACCTTTTTACATATTTCAAGTAGTTCACTACTTCATCAGTCCTTCATTGTTTAATGTACATGGTATTTTTCACAAATTTGATAACAGTTAACCCTTCGATCACAGCCACCGTTTACTCCTGAAAAATTGAAAAGAAAGGCTGGGTAGTGAACGAATTTTGTTTAAACCAGTAACACTGTCACAATGAGTACTGAAGAATTATCTGGATCAGCAGTAACCAAAGAGTTTATGGCTTTTGTTGAAGATGGTAAAGTTCATAACCTGAAAAATTAATTTGTATGTTAGCGATTATTCATTAAGCAACATTTAATTAGGTAAGCATATATTGAAAAAACGGTTGATCATTGATAACTAATTTTTACCATTGCAAAAAGAAAAGCTTTTATCCTGTAAAGGACCCCGGAACAAAACCCATGAAAATGTTAATTCGGTGGAATCGGCTGAAATTTTGGTATTTTATAGTTCAAGTCATGCTGATCAAAAGTTCTTATCACATCAAGCGAATCCTATGGACAGTTTTTGAGATACAGCTTGTCAAAGTTAGGTAATTTGCGTCATTTTAGACATTCAAGAACTTTTTACTCCTAAACTATTAACTTTAGCAAAAAATTGCAAGGGTCGAAATATTTTTGTTCTAGTCCAATAAAGCTCAAGAATTTTTTTCAGAATTTTTTTATCAATTTTTAGGTTAGGTGAAATATATATATGACATATTTCGGCATGCTTCGGTGGGATTGGCTGAAACTTTGCTATTTTGTAGTTAAAGTCATGCTGATCAAAAATTCCTATTGCATTGAATCTATCCTATGAGTGGTTCTCGCTCCAGGAGTGCCTGAATGTCTAACAACGAGGTAACGGGTAATCTATATGTACGTGTTTATGAATGGCTTCCAGCGTGTTTGTGTACGTGCCAACCAGGGTTATCCCATTTTTTTGGTTTCACTTTCTATCTGTTTATTTTTACTTTTTGTTGTTTTTTAATATTTTCTTTTTAGTTTTTAAATATTGAGAAGATCCATAGGATTTTCAGGAACAAGTGCTCTGTTTCCAGCATCATGTATCGTTCAAAGAAGGATCATTGATGGATATTTTGTGATTTTCATGCCGTGCGCACCCCAAAAACCATAATACGCTTGTGTTTTCAGCGGTTGCGCATCAAACTCTTTAGAACGATTTCTCACACTAGTCCTACCACTAAAATGAAAGAGGACATTTTTTGTGTATTTTCTTGTATCAAAGTGAAAAAAAAATAAAAGACAAGAAATTAATGCAAAATATCGACAGCCCCCCTCAATATCACTTACCACTTACGGTAAAAAATATTTTTAAAAAATACTGTGAAAATAAGCTTGTATTATTGTTCAATATGCGTATAAAGTCGCGTCCCTATAAATCAAAAGGTTTCTGAAATATAATAATAATAAATATAATAATCAATTTTTGGGTGCCATTTTCAAAGGGCCGTAGCTCAAGGTATTTGTTAACATATTTTTGCATGTAGAATCTGCACCAGAAGTTTGTCATCGGTATTTCCGGAGAACTCTGTATACACTGGCACATACATACACACAAACGCATACACACAGTACACAAACACGCTGGAAGCCATTCATAAACACGTACATATAGATTACCCGTTACCTCGTTGTTAAGACCTTCAGGCACTCCTGAAGCGAAAACCACTCATAGGATAGACTCAGTACAATGGGAATTTTTGATCAGAATGACTTTAACTACAAAATAGCAAAGCTTCAGCCAATCCCACCGAAGCATGCCGGAATATGACATATATATATTTTACCTAACCTAAAAATTGATTAAAAAATTCTGAAAAAAATTCTTGAGCTCCATTGGAGTTGAACAAAAATATTTCGACCCTTGCAACTTTTTGCTAAAGTTAATAGTTTAAGAGTAAAAAGTTCTTGAATGTCTAAAATGACTCAAATTACCTAACTTTGACAAGCTGTATCTCAAGAACTGTTCATAGGATTGGCTCGATATGATAAGAACTTTTGATCAGCATGACTTGAACTACAAAATATCAAAATTTCAGCCGATTCCACCGAATCAACATTTTCATGGGTTTTGTTCCGGGGTCCTTTCATTAAGAGTACTTACCCAAACACAAACAGTTGTAAGACTTTTGAATGCCTTAAACTCATTCTTTTGTCTATGCATTTCTCACAAAACCAAGTAATTCACAATATCATCATCAATAATCATCACTTCTCAAAATATAAGAGATTTAATTCGATGATACCAACTTTTTCCATATACCTAACCTCTACATCATGAGACGATTTCGTAAAATATAAACTTATCTCCATTTTAACGAATAAAATTCACCACACAAGATAATTAAGGATAGTTATGGATGTTAAATAATCCAAAATTAAGTTTTAAAATATAACAAAAACCGCAAAATATACTTCGTTCAATTGGTATGTCACTCGATGACAGCTGTTTGGTTTCCTTCCTACGGTATCAGAATGAAGTCAGCGCACGCGATCTATCAACACCACCTAGGTGGTGTTGGATCTATAGATTCGAGTCAGTTTTTGCACAGAAGACAGGAACTATAGTTCCTGTCTTCTGTGGTTTTTGTAACATTCGTAGATTGAATACCGATTAATGAGCCATATTCCAACTTAGACTGAACATTTGCAAAATATAGCGTTTTTAGCAACTACCGGCATTAAGCGATATGGAGTTGCATACTATGCATCTCAACATTTTTAATGCGGATTTGCATATTAGACCAGTGCCAAACCGGTTTCCAGAGGCCAAAAGTCTGAAAAATTCTTAGCAGTATATGGATGGTGGGAAAATTTAGGATTAATGGTATGTAATTGGGGAAAAATCGATTGGACCGCAACAGACAACCAGAAGTGGGGTGGGGGTGTGAAAAGATGTGTGTTTGGGGGTAAAACGTGATTTTTTACGATTTCTGGCAAAAGTAGACCTCCTATCGAAAAAAGTTTAATGTAAAAGTTATAGATAATTGAGAGATCTACAACTTTTATCTGAACCATTTTTTTTACATAACCTCAAATATTTTGAGAAAAACGAAACGAAACGAAAAGCCAATTTTTTTTTTATTTTTATCCTCCACAAAAATAATTTAATTTTGATGAAATTCGGTGAAAATGTACATTGTTATGCATCAAAAAAGCTGTAATTTTTTTGAGGCGTAATATTCATTTTTTGATTTTTTTGCGAATTTAATTTTCAATAAAAAAAAGTTGATTAACAAAGTTTTGATTTTTGAAAATTTCAGGACGGTATTTTTTTCATTAGAATCTCTAGTTTAAGATAGTGTAAAAAAATTATACTGTTACTCTGGAAAAACATTGTCAAAAATGGAAAAAACCAAAAAAATACTTTTTTCGTGATCGATTTTACTGTAAATGTCACTAATTCTCCATTATTCATTTAAATGAAATGTTGTAAGTTGTGCAAAACGGTAATTTCAATGTTATACGTAATAAGGGAACTTTAATTAACCGTTTAAGGTTCGGACTGCTGAAAACCGAAATGTTTAAACAATAATTTTACCTAAGAAATTGCTAAAAATGACCATTTTTAGGAAAGAAAAAAACTTTTTTATGCTTTATGGGCGCACAAACAATTTTATTGACATACATATTTCAAAATATTCAAAGTTGAAAAATTGAATTATGGCGGGGCAGTTTTTCTACTACGTGCTCTGGAGTGCGCGCGCACTTCTTTTTCGTTCTCTTCTTCCAGCTCGCTTGCAACTCACCTGTCTAATTTTTGTCTAATGAACAAAATAAGAATAAATTGATAGAAACACTGTCAGAAAAATTTCAATTGGAACGAATTTTGTGTAAACAAGCAGAAAAAGATGCTGATGCCCTAATTATTAATGCAGCCATTGAATTAGCTGAAGATCCTACAAAAATCATAGTAATTGTGGGTCAGGATATTGATCTTCTAATTCTGTTGAACCAATTAAATTCAAATAATTCCGATATTTATTTTCACAAACCAGATTCAGGTAATACAAAAGATACATTTTATACCTCAAACAGCTTCAAACATGAATCAAAAAAGAACATTGTTGCGTTCCTCCACTGTTTTTTCTGGATGTGACACGACTTCCAGTTTCGCTGAAAAAGGGACAAAAACAATTGTAAAATCATTACTGGCTAACCAAAATTTATCAAAGCTCACAGAAATTTTTTATCGGAGAAATGCACACAAACCAACAATAGCCGAAAATGGATTGAAGCTAATAGCGTCTATTTATAAATTTAAGAAAAGGGATATTCACTGAACGAACTGAGGTTTGAAATATATCAAACCGCTACGGTAAGGACTTTAATTTAGAAAAACTACCACCAACTGAGGAAGCAGCTGAGCAACACTGCTACAGGGCTTATTCTCAAATTCAAACTTGGCTTAGTAACAAACTTAAAGTTACGGATTGGGGATGGAAACACCATCTAACCGGACTAATGCCTAAATTGACAGAAAAAGAATTAATTCCTGAAAGTTTGCTGAAATCTATCTGCTGCAGCTGTGAAACTGGTTGTGGTAGTAAAAGATGCGGCTGTCGAAAGCATGGAGTAAACTCAGCGATTCGGAGGAGATGTGTGACGAAACAAATGTTCAAAATAATATTGAATATAAAGATCTAGATGAACTTGAGGACCTTGATGAAGTCGAAGACCTTATCGAAGTTCCTGAAGAAACCGAACAATGTGTTGAGTCTGATGATGTAGAGCAGCTTCCCAAAAAAATGAGATTATTATAAATTTTGATTATGTATTTCTACTTTGTAAATTGATTTAATGTAAAATACGTAATAAACTTATTTTTAATGTGAGAGTGCCCATAAAGCATAAAAAAGTTTTTTTCTTGCCTAAAAATGGTCAGTTTTAGCAATTTCTTAGGTAAAATTATTGTTTAAACATTTCGGTTTTCAGCAGTCCAAACTTTAAACGGTTAATTAAAGTTCCCTTATTACGTATAACATTGGAATTACCGTTTTGCACAACTTAGAACACTTCATTTAAATGAACAATGGAGAATTAGTGACATTTACGGGAAAATCGATCTTGAAAAAAGTATTTTTTTCGTTTTTTTCCATTTTTGACAATGTTTTTCCAGAGTAACAGTATGATTTTTTTACACTATCTTAAACCAGAGGTTTTAATGAAAAAAACACCGTCCTGAAATTTTCAAAAATCAAAACTTTGTTAATCAACTTTTTTTATTGAAAATTAGGCCTTTTTTTCAAATTAAATTCGCAAAAAAATCAAAAAATGAATATTACGCCTCAAAAAAATTACAGCTTTTTTGATGCATAACAATGTACATTTTCACCGAATTTCATCAAAATTAAATTATTTTTGTGGAAGATAAAAATAAAAAAACAAAAAATTTGTTTTTCGTTTCGTTTCGCGCTTTTCTCAAAATTTTTGAGGTTATGTAAAAAAATGGTTCAAATAAAAGTTGTAGATCTCTCAATTATCTACAACTTTTACATTAAACTTTTTTTGATAGGAGGTCTACTTTTGTCAGAAATCGTAAAAAAACACGTTTTACCCTTAAACACACACCTTTTCACACCCCCACCCCACTTCCGGTTATCTGTTGCGGTCCAATCGATTTTTCCCCAATTATATACCATTAATCCTAAATTCTCCCACCACCCATATACTGCTAAGAATTTTTTTTTATCAAAAACTATTAGCACTGGTCTATATCTAAAAAACGTGTGTACAAAATAATAAAGTAGAATCATAGTAGTCGCATGGATCTTTAATCAATGTGCATCTTATAGGATCGTTATTAATTTTATAGTTTTGTGTTATTTGCAAAATTTTTCCAGTAAAACTTACTATTTTAAATTTTGAAACATTTAACTTGTCTGCTCAAGTTATAGAGCGGGAGCTAGGTGGCCTTTTCGGCACATCATGGTTTTATGAACTTTGAGATATTTTTATGGTTTAATAAATGATAACGATTCATAAAATCGACTTCTGGCGGGGCACATCCTGTCAGGCGCGTCACGAACACTGTCTAAAAATCAGTGGAATTATGTCATCGTTACGAGGCTTATTTTTTTCGTATGTACACATTTTATGTTTTGAATGAATAAAATAAGATAGCCAGAAAGTGTGGGCCGTCAGGAGGCACAGCCAGAAAGGTAATAATGATACAATGCATCTGAGGCACGGTAGGAAGTCAAGTATGCCGAAAGCGTTAAATTCCTGTATATCTAAGAACCTATGGTACTTTTGTTGACACTAAGAACTTTCTAGGGAGGCTATTTTATTGTTGATGGAGATTATATTTACGTTTTAAAAAGGAGCCAGAACTTGTAACGATGAGTTTAGAGTTCTGAACATTTTATTTCTGGCTAGCCTTACTGACGGGAGTTTCTTTCTGGGAATTTTTTTCTGTATTCAAAACACTTAAATAAACATGCTCAGCCTAAAAAAAGCTTGTAACGATCATGTTATATAACTCCGTTTTTTACATCTTTGAACTTTCTGGCTGCGCCCTGACGGCCCACACTTTCTGGCGATCTTATTTTGTTAATTCTAAACATAAAATGTGTACACACAAAAAAAATCAGCCTTGTAACGATGACAAAATTTCACTGATTTTTATATCTTGAATCATGGCCAACTCGACGGGCTGACATATGCCAGAAGTCTATTTTGTTATTTAAGTTCGATAGAATTAGTCAACGCATCGAAAATGCTTGTAACGACGAGTTTCCGAAGAAGCCACGTAGCTCCCGCACCATTATACCAATCATTGATTTTATTTGAATTAATTTTCAATTTGTAACAGTCATCTATAACTGCAAATCGAAGAATACATTTTTAGGTCATCAGCAAACATTGATCTACTCAGCCTACCAAGTTAATTAAATCGTAGATAAATATTTAGAAACGACAGTGGTTTAAGGTTAGACTCTTGCGGAACCCCAGCTATAGATATAAATGTATTATACATTTATTGCACATATAAAGCTCACTATTCGTATTCGCGTATAAATATATTTGTTTGTAGTTTGTTCATTTGAAATATTTGACCTTTGTTTTCATTTCCAGTTATTTAATTACGTAAACATTTGGAGCGAACATTTCAAAACTTCAAGATTTATTCTTAATCGGTTTTAATTAACTGGGTTATGTACTCTCCAAAGATAACTAAAAGGTTATTTTAATTAATAATTCGAAACTTAAACTTCCATAGGCGAGTTTATTTATATAATTAGGTCATATAGTACAGTGTCCGCTACTTAAAATGGTCATCTTAAATTTTTGCTATTTTTTTTTCGGATATAATTTTTTTGGGAATTATAGGGCTGCAAAAGACCTTTTATTTTTCCACAGTAATTTCTAAACCTACTAGGATAAAAAGTTATCCCCTATGGGCCTTTTTTGGTCGTAAAATTTTATTGAAAAAATATTCTTAACTGTCTCAAAACCTCAAATACCAAATTTAATGGAAATCGAGCATTTTATTGAAACATTCATAAAAATATGTTATTCTTTTGCTTCAATTTACCTTTTGCAATGGAAAATCTTAATCATAGCTTTAATATAACTGGAAATGTTAAAAGATCTCGTAAAGAAGTCGAAGGTATCTCGCCGACAGAGACACAATTAGCAGTAAAGAATATTTTTTATAGAGTATTGCAAACAGTAGAAAGAATAATGTATGAAAAATTAAAAATAGAAATCTATCTAAGAAAATATTAATTTCGTTTCATAACCTACTTCTGGTTATGCTAGAAATTAAGAAATTTTTTTTTTTTTTTTTTTATTTAATTTTGTTGTTGTTGTTTAACGTCGGCCTATTTCCGCTACCAGGGCCTATCACCGACGCCAGGAGATGAGCTACCCCCAACCTGGAAATTTTGCCGAACCTCTTCCCTTAAGAAGAGTAGGGATCTTTTACTTGCCTAACATTTAATAGACAAGGGACCGCCTGCTTTACATCCCCTCCGAAGGATGGTATATCCATTACGTAATCCTCGTCTTACGTAACTTCCGAGCATACACTGATATACAAGCCTCTAGAAGGTGGGACGAGAACGCTGTATTTCCCAAGATGGGAGCCCATCCAAGTACTAACCGCGCTCGACGTTGCTTCAACGGAATATCGACTGATATTCACATTGAAGTCGCCTCTACGCTCGCCCCGAAATTAAGAAATTCTAAAATGAATTTATTTATAAAACAGTTATCTATTGAATCTATGACCAAATCTAATTAAAAATTCTTTGACAACCCACATCTGGTTGTGCTAGATACAAAGAGCTCTAAAATGAATTTATTTACCAACTGACAGGAGAAGAATTAGACTGGACATCAATGGGTTCCAAAATAAAAATAGAAATTAAAGAAGCATCGAAAGAAAAAAGAGAGGCGGAGAGATACCACAACGAGGAAAAATGTAGAGCATTCTCTTAAAACATCTCCAATAGGACAACGACTAGAACAAATCTTCAGATATCTGAAAAAATATAGAACAAGAGAAGATACATACAACTGCAACATTGGACCAAGAAGCTGGAGGAAGAAGGGAATGCAACGGAAGAACGAACAGAACTAATAAAAGAATCGTACCACTGGACCTCGGACAAGCCACCATCAATGGACCAACTAGAAATAATAGCCAGAGCTAGAGGAAATATCTCACCTACGAGTTAACACACCTCGGACCAGAAAGGTTAAAGGAGCAAACCATAGTAATTATCACCAGAGTATGGATAGAATCCACACCTCTGCCTACGGAATGGATCACGACCATACAAATACTCCTCCACAAAATCAACTCGCCACAGAGTATAGATGATTAAACAGGCCGACAAAAAAATTTGTTGTGAAAACTTTTTAAACAAATGCAGCTGAATTTTGTGTATTTTTGGGTTCTGAAACCGTATCTGGCATACGTTTTTTTGTATCACCTACAATTTTTTCACAATATGACCTCAATTATATTTAAAAATGGGCAAATAGGCTATAAAAAAAAATAAAAAAAAACTTAGCTGATGCTGTACTTTTGTTTAATTACAGATTTTATTTAACCTAATACACCATATCATCAATACGTATATTTTAAGTGATTATTTTGTATTGTATTCCCTTTCTCTCTTTTCTTTGAAGCTTCTTATGTAGCTTTTTCTTCGATGTGATGCATTTTGTTGTTCTCAGTGAAGTGACACTTCACTCACATCACCCAAGTTGTTAGGGAAAAAGTCAAGATGGCTGTGTAAGAAGTGGACTTTAAGGCTCATCAGGCATCCAAGATTTTTGTACTTGTCTATAATATTAGCTACGATAAGCACATAGTTTGGGACTTTACCCAAAAACTTAGTCATAACTTGCTTAAATGATATCCAAGCCTCCTTCTCCTTTGTAGTCATTTTTGTTTCAAAGTTTGAACCGAACATCATTTTACGAATGTCAGATCCAACGAAAACCTCTTCTTTCAGTTTGGCTTCTGATAAATGAGGAAAATTTTACATAAATACTTCAAACATTCACCATCTTTAGGCAAGGCTTTTACAGACTGTTTCATTAAACCTAATTTAATGTGAAAAGTTGGTAGAAGAATTTTTTTTGATCTTATAAAGTTTTATTTTAGATGTTCTTCTCTCCAGGTGTTAAGGTTTTTCTTGCAGGCCAATGTTTTGTGCTGCTGTCCCACTCACATATAAAATATGGAAATTTAGTAAATCCCATTGTTGATCAAGGAGCATGCAAACAACTTTCAAATCTCCATATACCATCCAATCGTGAGTAGGATAGTTAATTTTCTTTAAAATCATGTCTAGATTTTCGTAACTTTTCTTCATATGGACTGAATGAGCCACAGGCAGTGAAGCTTAAGTATTACCATTGTGTAAAAGAACAGCTTTTAAGCTAGTTTTTCATGAGTCTATAAAAAGTCTCCATTCTTCATTGTTGTACTCAATTCCAAATTCAGTCATTAGACCACCAATATCATGGCAGTAAACCAAGTCCTCTTCTTACTTAAAGAACTTAGCGAACTGCTGATCTCTTGTTCTCTATTGGTAAATATATGTTCCAGATGCCAACAAATGTTTTTCCTTTAGCCTAGAGCCAACCAATTCAACTTTCTCTTTAGTCAAACCCTCTTACCAAATTATTTAACTGAGCCTGTGTAAACAACTGAGGCTCTAAATTTTCTGGAGAACATTGATCCACCTTCATCATATTCACTGGACTGATCAAATGAAACGTCATCAATAGCCTGTGGTGACTCAGGGACAAGAAGTCTGAATGATTGTTTGGTTTTCTCCATATCATGGGCACTGCAAGTCTAACAGCTGCCTTTTCTTTTTTTGACCATTTCCTTAGGTCTTCAACACAAACATAGCATACCTTGTGTGGAGCCCAAGGTTTTCCTTGATGACCGAGTTTTATTCCAAAATATGCCAAGTACACTTTTTTAACAAACTCTGTAATGTTTCTTTGATATTTTTTTTAAATTACAAACTCACCACATATATAAAACAAAAACTGTTAGGAAAGTTTTTACAACTACGGTTAGTCATACTTAGAACACATGGGCAAAAAGCTGAAAAGTGAGGTTATGTTGACTGAAAGACACATCTGGACTGATAATAAACTTCAAGAAAAGTCTAATAATGATGCGAGGTCTATTAACAAAAGAGAGTCACAAGGACAATTATACCATTCATCGAGAAAAACAAACCATTATGGGACCTGACCAAGCGGTTGTACATAGCCATCATACTGCCAAACGATGACAAATTGAGTTAAATACGCGACAACGATAAAAGCAAACAGAAAATTTTTTAGAAGAGCTGAAAAGAACATCCAACTACTCGCAAAAAACAGCAAGTCAAACACAACGACATAAAACATCAACACTACTAGGAGGGAAGACTATTACAAAAAGTATAGAAATGTACACAATGAGGTATTGGGACGTATCCAAAGAAGGGACTCAAGAGAGCGTTAATACTGAACAGCAACAAACTAAAAATAACATGCTACACGTGGAAAACAACAATCGAGAGGATCATGAACAAACTAGGAATGCAATGGGAAAGAAAAGCGTGGGAAAAAATGTTTACCACAAAAGAATCGCAACGATATATGCTCTACAAAATCAGAAACGGAGGAATCAGAATACTTAGAAGAAGAAGAAGATTTATAGAAGCATAAACACAAAATGAGCAGCATAAACACTCCATATCACGACACAACGCGGCAATATATTTCACAAACACCTACACTGCCCATCTCACACTCCTGTACCATGCGTCATGTGGCTTGCCGACAACAAGCATGACCCAAATCCAACCCAGCGTAGAAGTAGCCGGCCCGGCGATACATCCTGCGAGTGGCAGCAATACCTACCATGAGCTGGTAAATCAATAAATCATCAAAATCCTATGTTAATTTTTTAAAAATAGAATTCAACTCGAATAATTCTACTGTTTACATACACTTAATCTTTGAAACGTTTTTCGCTCTTGTTATAAGCTCATCGGAATGATACAAAGCCACTCTCAAGACGTTTCAATTATGAATTAAAAAAGTAATTAAGAAATTAAGATTCGATTTTAACATCGAAAAGATGAAGTAATAAAATAACTTAATACGCATTTCTTTATTTATCCTCAAATATCTCCCATATACTTCTACAATATGAACCCTAGTAGTAAATATTTGATAGATAGATTGTTACAAAATAGTTTAATCAATTGTCAAACCGCACATAAACCCCAAATGGTGCGTTGGTCAGATTTGCATATAAATGAAATTGGTGATTAGCTTGAACATTGTCATCACAAGGTTTAATAGCATTGAGGTAATTCACTAATTTATATTATGTTTACTGCATAATTTAGTCATTGGATCTTAGTACCAATTGTAATTGATTTTGCATCTCGAAATTGCATTAAAACCACAAGTCATAACGCTGTAAATCTCGTGGTGCAGTAATTTGATGGTAGAAATTTAAATTGGATAAAAGCACACAAGTCAAAATAAGTTCTGAGCACGCTTTCAGTCGAGGTTTTAGTGTAGATGACAACAAAATGAAAATTATGATTGTATGTAGACCAAGCAAATGCAAGCCACTGAAACATATTAAGAAGTCAATGTGAGGTGGTAAATATTTGAAAAGGTCACACCAGCTACTGCGACAAAGTTTGTCGTGACAGCAAAACGTATAAAGGCTTGCTTAGTTCTTTCTGCATCTTTCACTATAAGTCTGTGCGTTGACGTCACAATCTCTGAGACCCTAGAAAAAGAAACAGCTGTCATCGGTTGATACGCCGATCAAACCGTGTTCCTTTAAAATGAATTTTGTTGTATTTGTGGAGTTTCAAAACTTAATGTTGGATTATCTAATATCTACAACTATTCTTGATACTTTTTATCATCAATTTAGTTCGTCAAGATGGCGGTCAATTCGTATTTTACGGAATCGTCTCCTGATGTAGAGGTTAGGCATATGGAGGAAGTTGGTCATCAAATTAAATTCCTTATATTTTAAGAGAAGAAGACTTCAGTACAAATATTGTTGTATTTCAGAATATTACACATGGGAGTATTGTGAATTACTTTTCGAATCTTTTAACCATAACCACTTCTGGTTGTTAATCGACGTTATTTTATAAAAACTATGTTGTCTCCGGTTGCCACACTTACACCATTAATAATTCAACAGAAACTTCACCTTTTGTATAATATAATGTCCATAAATACACTAATATTATGAAAAGATCAATCATCACGCGCGCGCGACCTATACCATTGAGATACGGACCGCTAGGGAGTTAAACAGACTGCGTATTGATGCTTCGAGGTGTAGGTCTGGAGACGTTTGTCCAAGAGAATTTTAAATTCTCTTGGAAAACCCATAGCACTAACATTTCGATACCCCAAAAAATACGTCCCCAAAAAACTTTGCAGCATTCTCTTGTCTGGACCAAGTAACGTGCATTTTTCTTGGAACCGACTATAAGCGCGTAGTATGCACGTTTGGTGAAACTGACTACAGATATTATGTCCTGCGGTCAAACGCGGGATTTGTTTACCTCCTACTGCGATGAAAAGAGATCGATGATATCATCCTACCATATAAGGTATAAGAGAGTTTGATTGGTGAATGTTGACGCTTCTATTGATGATTCTATTGATTGATATTGATTCTATTTGTAACCCCTACGGGGGAAAATATATAAACCGAATTTATGAAGATCCATCTTGTTGTTGGAGGCAGGCAGTAAGCCTGAGAGGTTAGGTGGTCGACTTCAGTCGGCCACTTAGTTTGTTTATTTGAGATCTGGTGGGTATAGACCCAAAGTTAAGTTTAGTTCGTTACCTTATTGTGAATTATGAGTTTGTAGTCAGAAAATTAATATGAGTTATTGATAAATTTAGTGTAATCCCTAGTGATTAATGTTGTTGACGTTGAATGTTCAAACTTCCTAATCAGTAGTCCAATTAAATCTGTATTTAAACAGCAATTTTCCGTACTACTGATGTCTGTCATAATAAATTGCCTGATAATTTTCTCTGTTTTGTGTTAACGAAACTAACAAATGTGTTCTGCTGTTAAATTATGTTTAATGAAGCACTATTCCTGCATGTATAGTGTTTATGACTTAGAAGGCTGGTTATTGTAGAAGTTATACGGTGTGTTGTAAAATCCCAGCCAGGACAGTAAGTGGTACAAGGGAACAGAACTGTAAGTTCCTTTCTTTTTAAATTACCTTGTTAGAGTAGCCGAAGGCTACATATCTTACCGTGTACATTATCATCAGTTCGTGCCTAGAACAATTAAATTCTTTACTATTGTTCTTTTATGGAAATATTCGTACGGGAGAAACATTTAGACAATTATCGCAATTTCTTGTAACATTCCGTTATCTAATTGGGGGTACGGACTAATCTACCACTTTTAGGATTTTTTCGAGCCCAGCTAGGGTCCAGCAAGTGCATAATTTTTCATGTTTATTATTGATAGGCTTGTAATAAATACTCCAATACATTTGTTTGTCATAGAAATTTTAAGTTCCTGTTTAGCATTATTTGTTTCGTTGCATTTCCGATTCTGCTATGTTAATTTGTAATGATATATTTTATGAACGTCCCGTGGAGTCAAGCTTGATTTACGGTATTTTGTATTTATCTATAGTGAGTTGTAAAGATTTTTTATGTACACTGTACCACCATTCTAGTTAATATATAGTTTTTTTTATAAGGTGTTGTTATTAATTAGTGTTTATTTATCTCGTTTGATGTTGTATTATAGAGAACAACTAATAATAGTAATCTGCCAGTCTACTAATCACGTACCTACAATAATTAAAGTCTCAGGTCCGGGCAGTAACGTAGGTCACTTGAATCTATAGTGACTAAAAATACACGTTATAACCATTTTTTGGTCATATCAATCGGAGAGAGGACAATATACCAGGCAAAAGGCTAAGAGGACGAACTTCAAAATGTTAGTCTGATGACATCGAGAAATTAATAAGAAATTATTTTAATAAATTAGAGTGTATGACCGTATTATGATTATTTTATAGTTTTAACGTGAAAATGGTGTTCTTGCAAAAAGACAAGTTATGTTAACAACAAAAGAACATCATAGTAGTCTGACCAAGAAAAATCAAATAAACAAAAGACTCTTTTTTTTAAGTGATAGTTTACATACCAAAATGGACTCAAAGTGGATCTGAAGAAAACAAATAAAGTCTACCTTAGGAAAAATGTTCATTGGAAACTTTTTTGGATAATTTTTGGTACCCAATCGCTCGTTAAAATATGGCAACGGAATTAACGAACACCCTGTATATTTAATCATTAACAATTTCGGTGCAGTTTCGATTATACTTTAAAGTAACTTTAAAGTACAGTGGAACACACAAGTGAATATGTATATACTCATCCTGTAAAAAGTATTCCTTTACGTCGATGGATAGATTTAATCTGAAACAAAATCCGATAAGTTTTTTTCGTGTAGTGAACTGCGTGGGTTTTACCGCAACGCCAAGGAATGCGACAGTAAAATAAGAACAAGTATTTGCCAGAGACCTGGATGCGAAGCACGAAACGGACTAATGAAAAATAGTTCCGAAACTCTCTAAATATTTATCTTGTAATCACTCTGTGTCAATTTTCATGATTTTGAGGATTTGAGGACAATATAAAAAATGTAAGAAACGTTAATTAAACTGTGCGCAAAATAATAAAATCAATGATGATAGAATGTGGGAATTATGGAAAAACGTCAAATCTAAGACATAAGATGTTCACAATTTTAAACTGAAATTTTTCACGTCTCCAATTTAAAAAAACCGCTGCCCAAGGGATCACTACTTCCACATCCAGATTCTCTATCCAAGTCACTCACAACGAAAAAACTTTGTATGTGAAAATAATTGTTTATGGAACTTTAATAATATAATATTTGAAATCCTCTACCCCAAAAACCCATAAAACGATACCCCACATCGGTAGCGGGGTGGGGGTGGTGATGGGGGGTGGTAGTGGGGGTGGATGAAGTAAAAAAATATTTTGAGGTTTCTGGTTCTTGTACACACACTAAATCACAATTTTTTTTCATCCCCTTTAATAATGGTGTGGGGGTGGTAATGAAGGTGGCTAATGCCAAAACTTCTTTTGGGACCTTAGCTTCTCTTGTATATACTAAATACCAATTTTATGGACTCTTACCTGCTTGATTTACCTATTTTCCCCAAATTTACCCCAATTTACCCCCGAACCCTTCGACGGAACAAGATGAAAATATAATCTAGTTCTAGATCTCGTTAAAGTACATATGTGTGCCAAATTTCAAGTCAATATCTCAAACGGTTCCGGAGTAAACGTGCGCACAAAAAAAGTTACAGACAGACAGACCGACAGACAGACAGACCGACAGACAGAAATTTTTTTTCGTTCAAACTTAAAATCTCGACGTTTCGTGATATTCTAAGCCTATTTGAACAATAAAAATTTTTAAAAATTTTTTTGTCGTTACTATACTTCCACTGGATGTGGAAGTAAAAACAGTTGAAAGCTTAATTGATAACCTATTATTCTACCTATTAGCATCCTTGACGTAGGTGTCACAGTTTCTGAGATATTTAACTCTCACTCTAAATAATTATCTTATGATCACTTGGATGCCAAATGTAAACTTAAATATCTCCGAAATTATTAATCCTACATCAATAAACAAAAAATATAATTAATTCCCAGTTTCTACTTTCTGTAATTGCTCTGTAACATTTTTTCGATAAAGTAATACTTTTCGAGATATTTGTTAAATAGGCTTAAAATGTCATGAAAAGTAGAGATTTTAAGTTTGATCGAAAAAAAAATTTCTGTCGGTCTGTCTGTAACTGTTTTTTGTGCGCGCGTTTACTCTGAAACGGTTTAAGATATTGATTTGAAATTTGGTGCACGTATGTACTTTAATGAGATCTGGAACTAGATTATATTTTCATGTTGTTCCGACGAAGGGTTGGGGGGTAAATTGGGGTAAATTTGGGGTAAATGGGTAAATTAAGCAGGTAAGAGTCGATAAAATTGGTATTTAGTATATACAAGAGAAGCTAGGGTCTCAAAAAAATTTTTGGCATTAGCCACCCTTTTAAAGGGGATGAAAAAAAAATGTGATTTAGTGTATGTACAAGAACCAGAAACCTCAAAATATTTTTTTACTTCATCCACCCCCACTACCACCCCCCTATCACCACCCCCACCCCACTACCGATGTGGGGTATCGTTTTATGGGTTTTTGGGGTAGGGGATTTCAAATATTATATTATTAAAGTTCCATAAACAATTATTTCCACATACAAAGTTTTTTCGTTGTGAGTGACTTGGATAGAGAATCTGGATGTGGAAGTAGTGATTCCTTGGGCAGCGGTTTTTTATTTGTTTCTGTAGCATAAAAAACAAAGAAGTTATGACCGAAGCAATGTGCGTCTACACATTTTTTAATAACAACGTCGCCATTTTGTTACTGTAATTAGCCAGTAATTAAAAAAAAGGAATATCAAACACTGTTTCTCATTAATATATAGCATGACGTAGATGCTCAAATTTTTTGGTTTGTATACAGCACTTGCTTTAGAACAAAATACAGTTTAAACTATAAGGCATTTTCGATAAAACGTTTTTTTTTCTTTTTCCAAATATCTCAATAAATATTAGTTTTATTGAAAAATGACTAGAGATCAAAAATAAGGCTCATAAACTGATAATGAATTTCGCTTGTTTATTTATTTTCACAGATTTAATAGTTTCGGGGATATGAAAGTTTACAAATGGCGTCCGAACGTTTATAAGACGAAAAATGCAGTTTAAATGTTAAATATCTCAGAAACTGTGACACCTACGTCACGCATGCTAAGAAATGAAATTAAAGACAATTAATTGCGCTTTCAAATTATTTTTTACTCATTCCTCTAGCATAAGAAATAAGGAAGTTATTAAGGAAAAATGTACGTATTTATATATTTTTTATATAAAAAGGTCGCCATTTTGTTATTCTAATTAGTCAGTAATTTAAAAAAATTATCTCAAATACAGTTTTTACAGTTAAGATGTAGCATTACCTAGATGCTCAAATTTTTTTGCTCATATAAAGCTTTAGAAAAAAACGCATTTTAAATTTTAAAGGTAATTTCGAAACACTTGGTTACCAAATATAAACTTAAATATCTCCGAAATTATTAATCCTACATCAATAAATAAAAAATATAATTCATTCCTAGTTTGTACTTTCTGTAATTGGTCTGTAACATTTTTTCGATAAAGCAATATTTTTCGAGATACTTGACGGAAGCCGTTTGGAAATACCTTTTTTTTAAGGTAAAATCGCAATTTTGAAGTCTTTATAACTTAAAAACTATCAATTTATGTGAAAAATTACATAGAACCTTTTCTTCTTAAAATTTAATTTCACTTCAGCTCCAATAAATAAATATATTTTTTAAGTGCCACCCCTTGAGAGGGGGTGGTATCCACCCCATATAAATTAGCAAGCCCCCGCACAATATAGAAACTTTTCTGTGAAGTATTTACTATTATACTGCCAAAAATGCACAAGATCCGTTCAATATGACATTATTCCGAAGTTAAAACCTCTAGTACTGTACTAAAAGAGCGCCCTATGCTTTTATTTTAGTTCCACATCCAGTGAAAATATTGTAACGAAAAAAAAAAAAATAAAAACTTTTTATTGTTCAAATAGGCTCGAATTGATCTAATTCAATTTTTTTCAGCGATAAAATTCCACTAGAAATTGTATTGTTGATTCTTACCCCTGATTAAGAAAAAAATTTTTTAAAAAATATAGACCTGTTCGATATGTATATTCATGTATAGGTCAATCTGCCATCTTGGAAAAAAATAGAAGACACTAAAAATGGCCGAAAAAATAAAATTTGAATATCTCTTCGATAAGAAGGGGTAATTTCATCAAGGTTGGCAAAAATAAAACTCATCTATGGTTAAATATAATGGACTAAATCCGGATGCTGTAAGTCAAATAGAACGGTCAAAGATGGCGGACGATATAAAAAATTGTAATTCTTTGTCAAGTATCAAGGAAGCATTGTGTGTCACTTTTTTTATTTTAGATTGTTCTTTTAGCTACCAATCAAAACAACTACTCTTTTAGTTAATACTGACGAAGTATTGAATTACCTGATAGGATTCTTAGCATTTTAAAGAAAAAAATATTGAAAATATTTAAATCATTTATTTACATTTAGTCATTCACACTTTTTTTATTTAATGTGAAATTATCTACTTTCTGTATATTGGTACTTTAATCGGGTCACGCTAATATACTACTTAGGAAAACACTTTAAAACATTCATTATTGGAAAAACAATCAAAACAACTACTCTTCTAGCTAATACTGACGAAGTATTGAATTACATGTAATTCAATACTTCATCAGTATTAGCTAAAAGAGTAGTTGGTTTGATTGGTTCTTCAATAATGAGTGTTTTAAAGTATTTACCTAACTAGTATATTAGCATGCCCAGATTAGGGCAACAACATACAGAAAGTAGGTATTTTCATAATAAATAAAAAGTGTGAAAGTTGTGATTTGCACAATACCTAAATAATATTCTCTAATCATGATAAAAGCAAATAAATAAAAAATAATTAATTGTAAAAAACAAGAACCAAAGTTCTTAATTTTTTTTACTTCATCCACCCCCACTACCACTCCCCTTCTACCACCCCCACCCCCACTACCGATGTGGCATATCATTTTATGAGTTTTTTGGGGTAGACGATTTCAAATATTATATTATTAAACTTCCATAAATAATTATTTCCACATGATGAAGTGCAAATATTGTATCAACATTTTTTTGCGCTGTAAGGGACTTGGATAGAAAATCTGGATGTGGAAGTAGTGATTCCTTGGGCAGCGGTTTTCAGTCAGATGTCTGAAAATAGATTTATATTTTCAGTACATCATGAAAACGTGTTTTTAAGAAGTTATTTGATATATTTTTTATTTCAACCTTCTACCTATATAATTTTACTAAAATGTGATTACCGTTAAATGAAGCAGTTTTCTATTTTTTACTTTACTAATTTCACTTTCCATTATCATGCCTTCAATTCTGATTTCTGTACTTTATTCGCTGTACAATATTTTTCTTCTTTATTATGTTGTTCATGTTTCCTTACGTCTGTTCAAGGATTTATATTCATTCCGTTCTTCACAATAAATAACCCCCATGAAAATTACCTCTTTATAGCACGCACTGGTATATTAATAATAATGATTTATATAACAACATTTTGCTACAAATGACAGTTATAAATAAATGTATTAATGACTGAACTTTCTCTAATTCATTTGCTCACTACGTTTTCCCCTGACAATTCCTTTATGATTGGGAAGAAATATTGTGAAAATGATTTTCCAAAATGCATTTTTGAATTATCAAACACTTTTAATGAATATATTTGACATATTTTTTTCTAGTGTCTCAATAAATCTAAATATCCAACGATTTCATATAAATTAGGACAAAACGTAATTAAAAATCTCTAATTTACGATCTTTATCTAAAGAGTGTTGCGTTCAAATAGACGCTAATATTATGTTTGATTACTTTGGAGTTTTTGTTTTGATTCAATGTATGACTTTAGCGGTAGTAGCGTGGTTATTTAGGCATTTTTTTTAGTAAATATTAAAACGGCTATGAGTTGTTGCTCCTTCAGATAATTTCGACTCAGAAAACGGAAAATTTAGTTGATCTAATGTGCGACTTTCAAAAGACACATTATTTTTTTATTTTGTTGATATAAAAAATATTTTTCATTTTCAATTAGAGTCCAAAGAACTAATGGCAAAAACGGCAAATTCCATTTTAAAATTCCTAAAGAATATATTTTCTGTTATTCCGGGCATGGTTGTCGTAACTTTCAGTGATATTTAGCACGATCTGCAAAATTTCCAAGAAATTCAAGCAAGGCAAAATGTATTTTTTCTTGAAACGTCAGAAAAACATGATATTTAAATCATTTCATGACATTAAAATTTGACTTTTTAGACGTCTGCGCGTTGCCATTAACAACGGAGGTAATAGTTATTTATGTACCAAGGGTCGTAAGTGCCCTTTTTTTGGTCGAGAGTACAGTTTGCAATCCGAGACCCGTAGGGTCGAGGTTTGCAAGTATTCGAGACCAAAAAATCGCACTGTACGACCCGCGGTGCACATTATATTTTTCGTCTTACACATGAATCATTAAATCAGAAAAAAACTTGAGAAAAACTAGTGGGCAATTATTTGATTAAGATTTCATATTTGACAATAGTAAAGGTAGCGATGCTTGGAATATCCATAGCAACCATCGATAAAATAAGTTTAGGACTCGGCTTCTATTCAAATGACAACTACTGTCAAGATAAATTAAATCATATTATTATAACTCTGAATATTTTTGAAAACAATATTGAATATAGAAGATATAACAAGTAAGGCTTGTCTGGATTTACTTCCAAAAAAGTTAAAACATTTAATTTAATACTTGTTATATAAAAGAGAAAATTCTCCCAAATTTACTTTATTTCCCTAGAGACGTTAAGAAAAATAACGACCCGTTGCCAATGGCAACAAGTATTTGGTAACTAAAGCGTCCCTTACGATTGGCAAAATAATAGAATTAGAGTATACTTACGAGGAAGGTATGACGAAAAAGTACTTTATATTCTGACGTGTCAAAATGACTTAATTATAGACATCATTTTCAGTGTCAAAACGATATACTTTATCGGACTGAGTACTATAATGATAAAAAAAATAAAATTAGGCAAAAAGTATTAAATATTTATTTGAAAATAGTAACTGAAAATTTTATTAGATTTTTGGGGCAGAAGAGAAGCTACTACGTCTTCTGCCAATTCTTCAATTTCTGGCAGTAAACTATTTTCTAAATCGCTCATTTTTTGGGAAAACTAAGAAAACTAATAGCAATATTATTTTATAACATATGAATATAAACAACCTTGAAACAATTACTTAGTAACTTGGACACATCATAGACAGTGGCATGACAATAGCCTACTTAAATGTCAATTTGAAATAATTACTGCCTAAAGGTTCAAAATACAATAGAGAACCCGGTCAAAATAGCTCAAAAAACAGAGGTAAGCTTACAATAATTCGCATAGAGCTGAAAATTGGTACGAATGTTGGTACCATTATAAATGAAATGTGAAAAGTCCTCATCGATCCCACATCTGCAAAAAAATGTATTCAAGGTCAAAGTTTGCAAATATGGGTTTTTTGCATTTTTCAGCCAAACGGTAAGTTTTATCATAAATATAGGTCAGACAAAAATTGTAGATCATGCAATTATCTATAAAAATTGTTCTTATACTTTTTTTCCTAAGAATCACTATTTCTGAGATATAGCGATTCAAAAAGTTGAAAAAGTTATGTTCTCCATATATGCACGAGTGCGCCACCTATATACATCACTGGATCTGTAATACAAGTAAAAATATTGATCTGTGTAACTTATACGTACAAATTGTACGATTCTGAGAATATGAAGATGTGAGATTTATTGGTATTACTTATTGCTCGAACTCCAACCGAAAAAATTATTTATTTTTTAAAACCTGGGAAGGCTCAACAGCGATCGAAAATATATTCATCCAAAAGTTTATCTGCTTTTTCAAAATACCAAAATCACATACTATTTTTACACGCAATAACTGGCTTCGATATTACATCAGCAAAACAACAGTTCTTAAATTGTTTGAAAAACAAGATTTAGTTAATTGCGCTAAAGTTTTTAAAGAGAGTAACTCTACTACCGACGCGGTAGCTCAATCGGTTAAGGCATATTGAGTGGCGAATATGCTGATCGACTGCCTACCGCGCTCGGGGTTCGAACCCCAGCCCCGGTATTGACAACACCGGTGGGTGTGGATGTATGTCTGCGTTTTTCACAGCACAGCCTTGGCTATGGATTTGGGGGATTTGGGGGTTGTCTACTATCTGTGGTGTGTTTATTAAATAATAAAAAAAAAAAACTGCACAAGCTGTAATCACCAACGGAATTCGCTTCCTTCTTTCTGTATATGGAGCACCAAAAAAAATTACCTGCTTAGATAAGTTTCGATACTTATCTTTTGTAAAAAAAAAACGCTGCCCAAGGAATCACTACTTCCACATCCAGATTTTTTATCCAAGTCACTCACAACGAAAAAATTTTGTATGTGAAAATAATTGTTCATAGGGGGTGGTAGTGGGGGTGGATGAAGTAAAAAAATATTTCGAAGTTTCTGGTTCTTGTACACACACTAAATCACAATTTTTTTTCCATCCCCTTTAATAATAGGGTGGGGGGTGGTAATGGGGGTGGCTAATGCCAAAATTTTTTTTGAGACCTTAACTTCTCTTGTATATACTAAACACCAATTTTATAGACTCTTACCTGCTTGATTTACCTATTTACCCCAAATTTACCTCAATTTACCCTCAACCCTTCGAAGGAACAAGATGAAAATATAATCTAGTTCTAGATCTCGTTAAACTACATATGTGTACCAAATTTCAAGTCAATATCTTAAACGGTTCCAAAATAAACGTGCGCACAAAAAAAGTTACAGACAGACCGACAGACAGACCGACAGACAGAATTTTTTTTTTCGCTCAAATTTAAAATCTCGATGTTTCGTGACATTCTAAGCCTATTTGAACAATAAAAATTTTTAAATTTTTTTGTCGTTACTATACTTCCACTGGATGTGGAAGTAATACTCGTAACAATAAACGAGTGCAATTAGCTTGTCTTCCCCAATCTCTGCTTCTGCTCATCAACATCTATTTCGGGTATATTATCAAGTTCAAGTGTGGCTTGGTAATCAACTGGACCCCGAAGACTGGGGTTGGAAGTTAATTGACAATACATTAGAACCAATCCATATTTTACTCCCAGAAAAACTCCTGAATAAAATTTTTTGCAATTGCAATTGCAAAAAGTGCTAAGTGTGGCTGCAAAAAAGTTGGATTGTTTTGTTCATTAGCATGTACCAGTTGTCAAGGCCAGTCGTGATCAAATGTTGAATCGCCATCAGAAGAGGATTCTTACGATATCAGCGAGGAGACATCTGATGCATCGCTGTTAGAACAATTTACTTGTATTTAGCAGGAAAAAGAAGAAGGAAGAGAGTTAGAAGAAGGAGAAGAAGAAGAAGAAGAAGAAGAAGAAGAAGAAGACATTACACTTGCAGTTCCATTAGATAATTATCAATCAGACGAATAGTTTTCCCCAATTACTCATAATTCACACCGCTTTCATCATTTCCAATAGTACCATTTTGTATTTAATACAATATTATTTAATTAAACAGGACCACAATAGATCGTGGAATAGGTCTACCAGGGAAACCACGTTAAAAAAACGCGCCAAGTACACTACCTCACAAGTGACGTGGAAAAGTGTGCATATATGGAGAACACAACTTTTTCAACTTTTTGAATCGCTATATCTCAGAAATGGTTATTCTTAGGAAAAAAGTGCAAGAAAAATTTCTATAGATAATTGCATGATCTACAATTTTTGTCTGACCTATTTTTATGTGAAAACTTACCGTTTGGCTGAAAATGCAAAAAACCCATATTTGCGAAGTTTGAACTTGAATAAATTTTTTTACAGATGTGGGATCGATGAGGACTTTTAACATTTCATTTACAATGGTGTTCCCAACATTCGTACCAATTTTCAGCTCTATGCGAATTATTGTAACCTTGAATGTCTATTTTGACCGGGTTAATACATATTACTTTTTATTTTAATTAACTTATGCCAGAAGATAAAATTTTGTATGAAATCTGGATCATAAACAATCATTATGGTACACACCGTGTTATCAGGCTCGGCTAGTGCCTCGCCTGATAATATTCACGGCTAGTACCATAATGATTGTCGCGCCAATATTCTTGGCTAAAGATGTCGGTCTCGGATGTCTGGGGCCGGGCAGGACTATTGCCCTTTACCCCAGTACATCGCTGTAGACCGGGGACCAGCCTCGTGCAGGGCGGGCGAACTTACTTTACGTCGGCCCCACTCACAATTGTGAGCGGTGCAGACGATTTCGGTCCACCTCCCTGCGTTCTGGCTCGTTGGACCTTGCTGGCTAAGGCCTCTTCTGGCGTTCTTCTTTCTTCGTCTTCTGTTCTTCGCCAGCTTGTTTGCCCCCCGGGGGGTAGTCATCGGTCTGTTGGGTGTTTTGGGTTTGTGGCGGGAGTGACTGCCGGTACACAAGATGCCAAGAGGCATCCTGTCATCCGGATCATCGGTAGGGTAAGGATGAGCTGTGTAGCTCGAGGAAGGGCAGACCTAACTGCTTTGGTAGCATTTTTGGTCTGCCCGGAGCTAGGGGGACTACAGGTACTGGACGGTTGTTTGTCCGGTACCCGCAGGGTCTTGGGTGGGTGGTTGGGTATCGTCATGTCTCTTCCGTGGGGGTGGATCGTCGGTTGGTGGTATGCTTCTCATACTCACCCGTTATCCAGGAGCTTCACCTTCGGCCGCTTGTGCCTCGGAGCATCTGCTGGGTCATAGTCAGTTGCCTCCCTGACTAGTGGGTTCCCATGCTCCTCGGCAAGGGCGTACATCTTTCTGGCTCTCTACTTGATGATCTCAGTGACCGAATGATTGTCATTATATCCTTATAACATAAATAACTATTTTCTGACGCTGTCAGCGGCAGTAAAGTAATATACATAGCAACGCGTATTTTATTTAATACGCTGGTCATGCGATATTAACACAATGCGTTTTTGGTGGTGAAATTCGAGATTTTTTATCTTTATTTTTTTTTAATAGCTAATCGACGTTTGAAGAAAAAATAGCATGTTTTATTCGGAGTAAAAACCACTTGTTGTGACTCGTCTGTAATTGCCGGACTCACTTTGTTCGTCTGGCAAACCTACAGACTCGTCACAAAATTTTACTCCTAATAAAACAATATACTGTTTTCACGCATAAATAATGGCTAAAAAATGGTAAATTTTCTATTACATGTTATGTCGATTTAATTTTTTGTTAATTTAATGTGTGACTTTGGACGCATTAGTGCTTATAGTGAATATTAAAATGGCTGCTGTACTAATCAACCATCCTAAGTTGGCAAGTAGCCGCGCAGAGAGAAAAGAAATATCGTCACTGTTGGACAGAGACAAACAAGATTTTTAAGCTTCTTAAACTTCTTAAGCTAGCTTAAGAAGTTTGTTTGTCTGTGTCCAACAGTGACGATATTTCTTCTCTTTCTACTTGGCTACTTGCCAACTTAGGATGGTTGAATAGTAAATTATTACTCTAAGATTTAACCACGAATAATTATTGCACAAAAAACTCGCATGAGTTTCACCAACTAAATTCGCATCATAAAATTAGAAATGTCTAAAACAGCGAATAGAATGTGCAACAATTATATAAAAAGTTCAATAAAGCAGCTGACGAATATGATGGTTACTCTATAGTTAATATATATCGTTATTACCGCGATAAAACGGACGCCTTGTAGGTATGTAAAACATTATTAAGACGAATTCTATAATTTATAACATAAGAGATATATTATTCTAATTTATATGTAAATATCTTTATCTTCTGTGAAATTTCCACATGATAACTCTTGCTGGCAAGCTGTCAATCAGTAGGAGGAGACCTGCATACTGCTCGTGTCTCTAATAATCCAAAATTTGACGTAGTGTAGCACTCTACTCCCTTTAATTAATAGCTTGTCACAAGCAATTCCCAGGATGTCTTTGTGTTAATGATCCAATCTTAATTACATAATCACATCCGCATTTTTAAAGTTAATTACATAATCACATCCGCATTTTTAGAGTTAATAAGAACATGCTAAGGAGAATGAATGTATTTCTTCAGTTAATATGTATAAACAATACATGAACTAGATATTTTAATTTAGACATATCATATGGATTAAATTTCGTTATTTACTTAATAAAAAATGCATCAAAGAAGCGTTTTTACATTATGAAGGAGCTCGTTATTTTCAAAGAGTGGCACCCAAAAAAATAACCAGTGAAGCTAAAAAATATTTAAATTTTGACAAAAAGAATTTATATAATTTTTGATATAAATTATTGTTAGTTCTTATGTTGTAACGACTTGAAAATTGTGACTTCAGCTTGGAAAACAGGCATCTCAAAGCGGTTTTCGACGAATAACTTGAAAAATTATATTTAGCCTAAAAATGCGAAAAACATTAGCCAGTAATTAAGAACCATCTCAAAAGCTGTTTTTCGTTAATATACACTGTGTCCCCGGATTGTGTTTGCGATAAGTGTAATATACCAAAAAAAAAAAAATAGTACGGCTTTCATTTTCTGCAGTCTCGGTCTGCTTGACGTAAAATGACTTTTTACCAAATTTCAATTAAAATGGAATTTAATATACGGAGAGGAGAGCTGGGCATGAGATTTCGATATTACTCGGGTCATGAAAAATTTCGGTAACAATACGTGGTACACTAAGAGAGGACCCTGATTTGGGAATTTGCTGACAGCTCAAGCGGGGAGGGGCACCGCCATATTATAAAAATGGCCCACAAAAACAGTTTTTTTGAAATATCTCGTTTCGGGTGCCTCATACGGCAAAAAATGTTCTCATGAAAATGAAAGAGCATTAAATTTTTTACAAAATTTGTCCTATACATTTTTTCGAGAAACAGAATAGTTTCGGTGCAGCAGCCGATCGAAGTCAAGCATTCTTGACAAAATTATGATTTTTTGTAATTTCTCAATTTAGAGAGACTTTTATGAAAGAGTATTTTTGTGTTGAGGCAAAATTTGTTTTCATACCTGAAAATCTTAATTTTAATTTACTTTATGTCATAAACCATAAATATGTTTAACTTAACCCTTTACCCTTAGCGTTCTGTTCCACTTGTCTAAGAGCTGGGCATGAAATTTCGATATTACTCGGGTCATGGAAAATTTCCGTAACAATACGTCGTACACTAAGATAGGAGTTTGATTTGGGTGTATGCTGACAGCGCGAATGGAGAGGGGCACGAATGAGAACGGTGAAATTTGATTTTTTTTAAACAAAAACCATCGCGGTTACGCTTAAAAATTTATAGAATAAGAAATTGTGAAATGCGTAATCGAAATATGAAGTTGGTGACAGGTATGTAGGGGATAAATAGGTTGCTGACAGTTGCCAACTTCCCAAAAATTTACGAAAAAAAAATTACTGTGGTTATATCAGCACCACAGAAGACCTATACCAGAAACGACTCTCTGGCCTTCCCGCCAATATTGAATTTTATGCGCATATGTCATATGTCGGTGGTATTATTGTCAACCTATAAATCCGCAGGTTTCTAAATTCACCGGTGGAGCGTACCGGTAAGCAATAACATTATATGATTGGCTATTTTGAAAACCAAAGCCAAAATCAGCTTCGAATTTTATCTACCAATGCGTCCAGCGGTGAATTTAGAAAGGTGCGGATTTATAGGTTGACAATACCACCGACAAGATGGCCGAAGGCCACCCCAATTTACCAATGAAAGGGTGCGTTTGCACGCACTCAGTAATTTAGTCGAGTCGCTTAGTAATTTAGTACTCGACCAATGTGGACAGCGTGTTTTAGTCAAGTAATTTAGTGGAAAGCCCGTCTCTCTACTCGACTAAATTACTGGATGCGTGCAAACGCACCCAAACATCGAACGTGCCTCCGACAGTGACGCTTCTGGTATAGGTCTTCTGTGTCAGCAGCTTATATAATTTGTTGTTAATATGTCAAATAATATGATCATAAAAATTGCTGACAGTTAAGTGAATGAGATATCCGTAAAATGGAGTGAAATTGAAGCGGAGGCAATATAGTACAGGATCCTTACTAAGGTCGACCTTCACCGATCGGGTAACCGAATGAAATCTATTTTTTATGAAAAAAAATATGCTAACAAAAGTAACGGTGATGCGTTGCTTAACGAAATATGTTCAAGGCTATATTTAATTGAAAATTCAATAATTATTTTTTTTCCATACCTTCACCGACCTTCTAACCAAAAAAATTTAACACTAATCGAAAGTAAGAAACCTATAGAATATGTATTACATACATATACATTTTTCCGTTCAAGGCTGTACGGTTGCTAGGTTTAAATAGGTGAATCGAAAGTGGTATCTTCACTGATCTGGTAACCAAATAAATTATATATCAAAATAAAGAAATTTTATTGCGAAACGATAAGTATAAATAAAATTAAAAAAAAAATAAAACAAAAAAAAACAAAAAGAAGCCTTGAAAATATTTCGTTAAGCAACCCATCACCGTTACTTTTGTTAGCATTTTTTTTCATAAAAAATAGATTTCATTCGGTTACCTGATCGGTGAAGGTCGACCTTAGTATGTATCTTAGACTAATAGCTCGTACTATGCACACGGTTAGGTACTTCGAAGAGAATCTTTAAAAAAACACACCTACATTTTTTCAGTTTTATTTTTTTATATGATTATTATATTTATAACAATTTTGACAATTAATTTATAACAATTACTTTGAAAAATTAATTTGTAAAAAATTTACTTATGTGAAATAATATTCAGTTCGAAAAATAATATTTTAATTTTATGATATACAAATTTGTTATCTACCAATTTGAAACCAGACGCAGAATTTAATGCTCTTCAACTTTGTATACAGTAATATTTTCCGTACGACGCGACGCGTCGTTTGCAAGATATGAGCAGAAAACCGGGAAAACTCCGAATATTTCGAGGTTTTTGCGTTTTTCGACCTGAGCCGGTACTGCTACGAGGCAGCAAACTTCAGATTCGTGTTCAGCACTCCAAAAAACATATAATTCCATTGAGAAACCTTCTACCGGACTCATGTTAGGAGACAGGCACTTTTGAAGACAATTTGATCAGGCTAATTCTCTAATAATACATAATAAAATTGTTTCCTTTCTTAATAATTATTTATTATTATATTTTATATTGCTTCTAGATTTGTAGTTAGTATTATAAAGTCCCACGCCAACTTCAAAACCGCACTTCTATACATATAATAAATCTGAAAAGTTGGCACCTCTGTACATTGAAAATATTTGCAAAAACCTGATATGGGGATGTAAAATGAGTAATAGAATATATTAAGAAAATTTTTGGAATTTTTCTCTGTTTGTCTGAACGCACATCACGCAGAAACTACTGAATCAATTTGAATAGGGTTTTCACAGGTCAATTTATCTAAGCTTGGCGTAACATTTAGTTTTTATTTCATCGAAAGCGGCCTACTCATCTAATTCAAGTTTCATGAGAATCGGTTTAGTAGAAGCGGAGCTACAGCTTGATCTCTACAGTATAACTTCTGTATTATTCCAGAATTTTCCGTATTATTTCGAGAGCATTATGGAACATTCCAGAAAATTTTACAGAATCTTCTGTAATATTCCAGAAAATATGACCACTAACAAGGCGCAGGGTCAGCCGTTGCCCCTTGTGAGTGTATGGACCTCAGTGTCAGTTGTTTTTTCCACGGCTAGCTCTACGTGGATCTCTCCCGTGTCAGTGACGTAAACAATCTCTTTTTACATGTCCCTCAAATATCGTTTACAAAGAAGCCCAGGGCCGCCGACATGGGGAGGCAGAGGGGGATAAATTCCCGGGGCCGGGGCATCCGTAGGGGGCCCGGGGTTCCGGCTATATTACGTTCTAGAGGCTAGGCATTCAGTTGTGCACATTTGGCGATTCTCAAAAAAACAAAATTATATAAATATTTTAATTTTAATGAATTTTTGTCTTATGGCTGTTCATATTCATAACTATCGTACTGTGGTAGTTTGTTAATAAATTTAAAAGTTGTGAACAATTAGAGGACAAAACGTTGAAAAAGGAAAGGGGCCCTCAATAATAAGCAGCCCCGAGGACCAGTAAAGCTGTCGGCGGCCCTGAAGAAGCCTTTCAGTAAATTTCAAAATTCCACGCGAACGCAGTTACGGGCACAGCTAGTATTCACTTTTTTTGCTGAGAACCGATAGAATTCATAGAAAAGTACCTGTGGTCATGATAATTTAGATAATAAATTTTTCAGTGCTTTAAAATGAAGATTAACTCAGTATAATATCTGAATACTAACTAAGGTCTCTTGGTCTAATTACTGTGTTTGGAGGGCTGCCGTATTAAATTAAGAGACCCCTATTATCTAATTAATTTTAATCGATAAGATGTCGTGTAATTTCCCAATGAAAAGACATGCAATGGGTGATATACAATCTTCATTTGGCTGTAATCAGCGATTAGAACTATTATGTTTTAAATGTCAAAGTGAATGAAATTATTCCTCTGGGATTAACATTGTTTCGCCGTGACATATGCTATATTTACTTATACTTTTTTATTGCGCCGCAAATAAGTTTGCATTTTTAATGTCGCAATGAAACCAAAACCAAGTAAAGTTGACGAAAATTCTGAAATTTGGCAAATGAGCCGCAGATAGACTTTGTGGCAAAACTATTTTGAAAATCAAACCGTAAATAGAGGTACGTTGTAAGGTGTGGAAAAAGTATATCAACAGAAATTAAGAAAATTTGCATTTTTATTAACTCAGTCATGCTAATACCGTTGTGATCAGACTTGGATCAACAGTATATGAAACGTACAGGGTGGACCAAATTAGATGGGATTTGAGGTTTTCTCTAAAACTATGGCAGATAGACAAAAACCAATATAGGTATCCTGTGCTCGATTTTCGAGAAACAAACCGCGATCGTTTATCCTTTTCGGCTACCGAACTACAGAATGTTTTTGAAAAATTGGCATTTTTGGATGTCCTCTATATTTCAATTACCAAGTGTCGAATCGAAAATCGAGTAACACATTCTTAAGGCACTTTTTTGAGCAGAATCCGTTGCTGATGAGAAGAAAATCATGCATGCCTCAGTTTGCAAGATATACACACATAACTTGTGTTTTTTTTATATGGAACACCCTGTAAATTATTTCATTATTCTATCACAACTTAAATTAGCTATCCAACGGTATTATATGTTAGCTCTAGAAAAAGTGGTAAATTTTTGAAAAATTTTATATATTTGTGAGGGGGTCATGGAAAGCTATTAACAGCACTTCTTATAATGTAAAATAATTTTGCCAAAAATAGGAAAAAGTAAACTACAATAAATGTTCGAATTGTCTTCCATTAACATCTATGCGTTTTTGACACATTCTCCCTACAGCATTTGTTGTATTTCCAATCATGACAGGAGTTATTGTCCGAAACGTAGCTAATGTTTTGTTCTCTAATTCTTCTATGTTATTAGAACGTTCTCTATATATAATATTTTTTAAATAACCCCAAAGCCAAAAGTCGGCAGGGGTTATATCGGGAGATCTAGCTGGTAACAAAATAAGACAATTATTTCCTGAAAATTAAACAATATCTAAACTACTTTGTTATTTACTCATGTCCAGTCAGCTAAATTAACTGTTAGTTATCAATTTAGTTAACTTAGCTAACTAGACATTGAAAACTAGTCCTGAGTGATATATAGATACCTATCCAATCCTCCCCAAATTGATCATTTAAATAAATTCGTGTTTCATTTGACGCATGACCTGGGGCGTCATCATTTTGATAAATTAATCTTTGAAATTGTCGTACAGGCATATTGTCTACAAAGGGCTCTATTTCTTGTCGTAGAATGTTATAGTAATTTACGTTATAAATCCGGTAGGTGACATATTACAGTACGAGTTGTTTTACGGACGAGGCGACGCAGGAGCCGAGTCTGGAATATAAACGTGTACTGTAATGACACCTACCGGACGTGTATCGTATAATATTTTATTTCATACTGTCTTTATAATCCTTTTTAGAATGAATAAAAAGTTATAATTATTGAAATTTAAAAAATATTAGTTCGTAATCTAATTATCGCATCACCTTAACGATGTTATAGCCATTGTTTTTCGCAGCTAATTATGATTTAGCTTGTCGCTGTCAAATAAATAAAACCATAATTTTTGCATTGTTTTGTAGGGAATTATGGAGATTTTGGAGGAGATTTTAAATAAATCTGTAGAAGCAACGGAAAAATTAATCATCAGATAAATATCAAAAATAATATGGATTGTTTTGTCAATGGAAACAAATAATATAATAGTGTTGCTAGGTAACACATTACAGTATCAGGTACTGTAATGTTCGCAGGTAACATATTACGGTATCAGATACTGTAATGTTCGATTTACCGGCCGCAAATGAGTCCGGGAAATAGTCATTTACCGGACAGTATGAAATAAATAAAATTTTAGGTATTCAAATTACCGTGAAAAAATGAGTTGGTATTGGTATATGGTATTAGTTGGTATCCAATAAAGCCACAGCATACACCAAATCCAAATCATCATTGACGATTAACTGTAGCGGTTACGTGCGGATTTTCGTGAGCCCAATGGTGGTGATTATGTCATGCCGATTAAAAATTCCGGCACTGCTTATATGAGTCTCGTCTGTCCATATAATTGTTCCTTTAAATCCTGGCACTTCATTGCACTGACGCAAAACACTGGCAAAAATCGAGACGCTTTTGAAACACGTTTGGGTATAGATGGTAATGAATCCTAATTTTGTAGGGTTTGAATTTTTTTTTAAGCAACGCGGCGTAGTTTAATAAATAAATACCTATTATTTCTGCTTACATCATTTTTAAGAAATATTATTTTGGGTATTCAGCAAATAACTTTCAAAGAAAACATTCGTTTCTTTCATATACCATTGGTGCAAGTCTGACCAAAAAGGAAGATCAACAAGACTCCCCCTACGGTGACTTGTCGACTTCTTTCATACATCTACCATATCTAAGATTCAGCCTGAAAAGCAATAAAACAACCACTTTTTCTATATATTGATGATTCAAGTCTGATCATGCTAATATCTATATAATATTAAGTATCTCTAGCCCTACCTAGAGGATACTACATCACAATCAAACGTTTATTACATTTCAAAGTCAAAGAAATACTAAAAAGCACAAAGAAAATAGTTATAAAATTTCGCTCACCTCATGCATATCCAATAAATGAAGTATTTCATATATTTTCGATGGATTAATGCCTTTAAACATTGTACAATTTTTTTCGTTCTCTTTAGAACTCGTCAGAAGGATATAAATCCAATTCAAAATAAAAGTTACTATTAGAAAATAAAAATGAAATATTTTCATGTCAAAAAACTGATAGGAAGACATCTATTTACTTGACAAATATATTAAAAATAACAAAAAACAAACATTCCTTTAGAGCCTCAAAACTCATCTAATTTAATAAATAAATACCTATTATTTCTGCTTACATCATTATAGTGGAGTGCTCGCGTTGACAAAAGTCGCTTAGTTTTTGTTCCCGTTGGCACTTTTAGAGAAAAATGCATGACCTTGTCAGATATGTAGCTGACACCCTGTAGATTAGGAATCCACTTGTCGTAAAAAAATCGTATTGAATATAAGGTCACAAATTAAAATTTTCTAACTATTCATACCACGTGATAGAGCCAATCATGAAGCATATTTTATCCAAAAATCATTAAATTCTTTGTAGAATTCCTATTTTTAAAATAAATAAATAAATGATCTTTTACGTTGGCTTATATGGCAGTAAAAAACAAAAATCCTCATTTTTTCCGTTCGACTACAGCAGAAAATTAATTATTTTTCGAACACTTTTTCTTTCCCACGACGATATCTCCCAAACTATTATATTTATCAAAAAAAATTATTCTTTATAAAATATTCGCTATATTTTTCAGATTACTAAGGTTCTTAAATAAGATTTTTTTGAGGATCTAATAACCGAGATATTTAATAATATGTAGTGTGATGTCTATTTTCGAAGCATATCGGCAGCATCACGTTCGCTGGAGATATTCGCTGCCCCACTACTTTAAAGCTGTTTCAACAACCCGCGCTGCTTCCCGCAAAGGCCTGACTTTAAATAGACACAACTTGTGGTTTGTGATATTTTTAATTTTTTTGTCTTGAAAATGATTAATATGGAATAAATATAAGTATTTGTTGATTATATTTATTCAGTGTTATATTGACCTACAAAAAATGTGTATGTAATAGATTAACACGTTATAAGAAACTCCTTAGTTTACTGTTTGCAAGACATTTTCAGCTGGTATGTATGTGCTTTTCAGAAAAAATTAAAATGGAAAGTACTACTGACGTCACAAGTTCTAAAAGTGAGGTAGAGACAAAAATAAAGTTTAGTGTAGTAAGAAATTTTGTAGGAAACCGGCCCCTGTAATCAAAGGTTCTGAGAAATCATTTGCAACATTTAGTGATTGTTCAAAATTCCAAAAAAAAAAAATAAGCAACCTAAGAGAAGAGGAGATATATTCTCGAACTATATCATTTCGAAAAACAAACAGTTTTGACGGTTTGGTTTGGCACCGAAATTGCTATTCTAGTTTTACTAGCAAAAAAAAAATATAGAACATTTAAGGAAAAAAAAAATAGTAAAAGAGAAAGAAATTGAAAACAGTTCAGATGGATCCAGTGCCTGTCCATCAACTTTTTCAGGTGTGCCCTTCCGTAAAACTAATTTTTTTTATAGAGAAATGTATTTTTTGTCAAAAGGCATCAACAGTAAATAAGGTCTCTCAAGCAATAACCACGAATACAGAAAGAAAAATAAGACTAATAACAGCTCAATAAAATCCAATAATTTTCTAAAGAATTGGTGCTAACGATTTAATAGCTATGGAAACTAAATATCATGTTTCATGTTTCTTAAGTCGTAATAGAAAATGCTATCTAACAATAAAAATAAAAGTGGAAAACGTAAAATCAGAAGAGATCTGGCATTTACCAAAATATGTAAAATTCTTGAGAAAGGTTTTTTAAAACATAAAGAGAAGCATGAGAGGTATTTAGAATTGGACCGATGTAAGTCCAAGAGACAGATCAGTAGACTACTTAAAAATACATTTACTGACAAAAGAAAGAAAAGGAGAGGAAAGGAAAGGAAAATATACATATAGGTACATAAAAGAACGCTACTCGCACACTTAATTCAGTATTACGAACTTATACAAGTCGTTAGATATTCGATGTTTTAAAAATTCTATTCTTTTAGAATGAGGCCGTAAGGTTTGTTCTTGTAAAAAAAAAAGAACATGTCATGCATCTATTTATGCTCCTGCATGGGGAAAAAGTCCTGCAAGAACTCCTCGTTCAGAAGAAATAAAAAACTACTTAAAGTTGACTACACAATTTTTCCTATACGTGTAAAAAATGTCTGTTTCTCTGGCGGTGTGGTAAAGATCAAAAACGCCGACATTTTTTACACACATAAGAATTGTGTAGACAACTATATCAATAAAAATATATTTGAATTAGATGAAGAAAGTGTATAGTGTATATCTTTAATTGAGATTTAAATTTTGTTATATTATTTTTCATTTTTCATAACTTTTTTATTTTGATATGGATTCTGTTATCTGCCAACATTGTATTTTAAAATTAATAAAATTTGAAAATCAATTGAAATATGTATACATTTATGTTATTAAACACATTATTATATAAATTAATAATTGGTACAAGATAAGTACAAATCAGGTTCGGTTAGATTCACCTCGACATTATTTCCTCATCACTATAAATTCCTTTCTGAGTGCACTAAGATACGCTTTTAAGTGATTCTTTTCATTCTAAACAATTTTTATTTAAAATATTTTTAGATCCGACAATTGTTTTTAGGCTCTCCCTAGAGCCGTCCTGGTGCACCGATTGCAATAATATTCAAGAACGTTTTACCTTAAACCTCCCAGATCTTATATCAAAAATTTCAGAAAGTCCATTTCGTCGTAATCTGAAATTAGGATTTGTACACGTCAACTTACCTATAGATGAAAAAGTAAAATAAATTAACTGAAAAGTTCACAGTCCTGTGTAGGTATTCAGTCACCCAAGTGGAACTTGGGTGCTCCCGGAGTTAGAGGGGGTTGTTGAAACAGAATAACAATGAGTGGGGGCTCGAAGCCGTAAACAATTTCAATCCGCCGATAAGCTTCGAAAATTGACATCACGCTACACATTATTAAATATGTTGGTTATTAGATACTCAAAAAATCTGATTTAAGAGCCATTGTATTCTGAAAAATATAACAAACATTTTGTAAAGAATTATTTTTTTAAATAAATATAATAGTTTGGGAGATATCGTCGTGGGAAAGAAAAATTGTTCGAAAAATAATTAATTTTCAGCTGTAGTCGAACGGAGAAAATGAGGATTTTTGTTTTTTACTGCCATATAAGCCAATGTAAAAGTTCGTTTCTTTATTTATTTTAAAAATAGAAATTCTACAGAGAATTTAATGATTTTTGAATAAGATATGCTTCATGATTGGCTCTATCACGTGGTGTGGTTAGTTAAAAAATTTTGATTTGTGCCCTTATATTCATTACGATTTTTTTACGACAAGTGGATTTCTAATCTACAGGGTGTCAGGTACATATCTGGCAAGGTCATACATTTTTCTCTAAAAGAGCCAACGGGCTGAAAGATCGAAATTAAATTGCACTCCACTATTAGATTGTACAATTAGAGAATATTATTTAGGTATTATGCAAATCACAACTTCCACACTTTTTTATTTATTATAAAAATACCTACTTTCTGTATATTGTTGCCCTAATCTGGGCACGCTAATATACTAGTTAGGTAAATACTTTAAAACACTCATTATTGGAGAACCAATCAAAACAACTACTCTTCTAGCTAATACTGACGAAGTATTGAATTACATGATAGGATTCTTAGCATTTTAAAGAAAAAAATATTGAAAATACTTAAATCATTCATTTACATTTAGTCATTCACACTTTTTTATTTAATATGAAATTATCTACTTTCTGTATATTGGTACCTTAATCGGGTCACGCTAATATACTACTTAGGAAAACACTTTAAAACACTCATTATTGGAAAACCAATCAAAACAACTACTCTTCTAGCTAATACTGACGAAGTATTGAATTACATGATAGGATTCCTGGCATTTTAAGGCAAAAAAAAAAAAAATTTATTGGAGATACTTAAATTATTTATTGAAATTCAGTCATTCACAAGAACTATTGAACCTTACATTCTATTTCAACTCTAGAAAAGTTGTATAAGTTTTTTCGAACTCGTTAGTTCTCATCAGTAGAGTATAGAAACATTCATTCATTATTTACAAGCCTATTCTTGATTTATTTTTTTACAATCAATTATTTTTATTTATTTGCTTTTATCATGATTAGAGAATATTATTTAGGTATTATGCAAATCACAACTTCCACATTTTTTTATTTATTATAAAAATACCTACTTTCTGTATATTGTTGCCCTAATCTGGGCACGCTAATATACTAGTTAGGTAAATACTTTAAAACACTCATTATTGGAGAACCAATCAAAACAACTACTCTTCTAGCTAATACTGACGAAGTATTGAATTACATGATAAATGTAAATGAATGATTTAAGTATTTTCAATATTTTTTTTTTTTTTTTTTTTTCTTTAAAATGCTAAGAATCCTATCATGTAATTCAATACTTCGTCAGTATTAGCTAGAAGAGTAGTTGTTTTGATTGGTTCTCCAATAATGAGTGTTTTAAAGTATTTACCTAACTAGTATATTAGCGTGCCCAGATTAGGGCAACAATATACAGAAAGTAGGTATTTTTATAATAAATAAAAAAGTGTGGAAGTTGTGATTTGCATAATACCTAAATAATATTCTCTAATCATGATAAAAGCAAATAAATAAAAATAATTGATTGTAAAAAAAAAAAAAAAAAGATTGTACAATGTTTAAAGGCATTATTAATCCATCGAAAATATATGAAATACTTCATTTATTGGACATGCATGCGGTGAGCGAAATTTTATAACTATTTTCTTTGTGCTTTTTAGTATTTTTTTGACTTTGAAATGTAATAAACGTTTGATTGTGATGTAGTATCCTCTAGGTAGGGCTAGAGTAGGGTTGCCAACCGTCCCGATATATCGGGACTCTGTCGGGACGGTCACCGTTATTGACCTCTGTGTTCCGACTTCACGATAAAGACAATGTCATTTCTTGAAATAAGAAGCAGTTTTAATTTTGTTAAAAAGACAATGATATATTTTTCTTTAACGGATATGCCGTTTTATTAGGGGGATACATAGCGTCCCGATATAGTTTCCGAAAATTATGGCAACCCAAGGCTAGAGATACTTAAAATTATATATATTAGCATGATCAGACTTGAATCATCAATATATAGAAAGAGTGGTTGTTTTATTGCTTTTCATGCTGAATCTTAGATATGGTAGGTGTATGAAAGAAGTCGACAAGTCACCGTAGGGGGAGTCTTGTTGATCTTCCTTTTTGGTCAGACTTGCACCAATGGTATATGAAAGAAACGAATGTTTTCTTTGAAAGTTATCTGCTGAATACCCAAAATAATATTTTTTAGAGGCGTAGTTGTTTTTGGGATTCCTAAATTTTCCTGAATTTCGCGAGACGATTAGGATTTTCTCTTACAGTTTCTAACACAATATTTTCTACAGGTTCTCTGCCTGCTTTATTATATATTTTTGCTCGAGATTTTACAAATGATCCAAATCCTTTTAAATTCTGTTGTAGCTTTTGAATATTTTTATGTCTGGCTGTCTCTTTTCTAAATATCTAAAAATATTGTTTAGGCGGCACTTGGCACAAAGTTTTGCTATCTATTAAAATAAAGCTCGGAAGCTAAATTTGAATATTCTCCGCATTCTACAGGGTGTCCCGTAAATAATGGATAATCCTGAAAATGACAACAACTTGATCTTATTGGAAACCCTACGGTTTTCGAGATATGGGCACTTTTTTGAAATTTTGAAAATTTCTACTCTAGAATAGTATTTTGCATACCACTGCCACAAGGTAAGGATTTTCTCATTCTGTTTTTTGATGATTATTCTAGAACAGTTGTGCTATCAGACGTGTATAGGAGTTTTTAGATAACAACGAGAGTATTCTTATGTCATGTTATGTATGTGACGTATGTCATTTTGTACGTCTGATGTTGCCGATTCAGACTTTGTTTGTCGATAATAACGAATTTGCGTTTCTCTGGACTTATAGGCGTCTGAATTTAAGATGCCAGCGCCAAAGTGGAGAACTCGTGAACTAATTATAGGCTGTTTGTTTATTTATTTGGCGAATACTTATATCGATTTTTTTCTGTTTATTGTTATTTTTGGCGTTGAAAATAATAACATTAATAATACATGACCTAAAGGTTTGCAAGATTTTGTAGTAAGTGATTTGCAAGATGTTAATGGCATTATTCAGCAAAATTCATATTTTTTAGGTTATCTGGTTTTCCCCTTGAAAAGTACAGTTTCTTCGACATAAACGGTGTCTGGCTAGTTAAATATTAATAAACTTAAATATTTCTTTAAATTTATGTACAGTTGTAGTTTAAATCACTTTCTTTTCAGGAAACATGAGTGTCATTTGGGTTAAGCATATTGCAATGTATGGAACATTTGGGAAGCACTAAAAATGTAAAAATTCTAATTGTGTGTATGAAGGGGAATATGTTTTAAATGCAGGACATATTATTTTGTGTGGTACAACCCATATTCAACACAAAACTTAATCAATGTGTATGATCTATGTTTATAAGCAAGTGTCAAATCATGAAATTAGTGGTACCTACATTGAATATAGGTAACTGAAAAGATATTTATTAATTCTTTAAGTAAAATAACTGAAACAGTATTTTGTAAAATATGAAATAGAAATATTCAGGGGTAAAACATAATAGTGCATGATGCAATAGTATACATTACTTTTAAAAATATGCTGAAATTGCATATATTTACTTATTTCAAAAATTTCACTTACAATGTGTGATTGTTCAGGTCATTATTATTGCTACTCGGGCCACGGTTATTTGCACCAGCTTTTTCCCTCTCAATGCCTGGTTCAAGGTGTCTACATCAAAGAGGGTATGCTGTGAACATTGTGCCAATTCAACTTTCACGAGTTGTCCCTGCAATCTACAAAGTATACCGACTAGGTTGGCTCCAGCAAATTGTATCTTGTGTAGCCCCTTTAAACGCTATCATATTTTTAATAACTTAGCATCTCAGTTTATCATTATTTATTTATTGTTGATATCATCGTACACTAAAGAGACAATGACATAAAGGCCTATAATTAGTTTGACTATGGAGTCACCAGGTGGCGTACTCCTTATTTTCAGACGCCTATTGGAACATGTTGAGAACAACAATGCCTCGTATACAGTATACACAACGTGAGTATGCTAATATGCATACTATTTACGGTGAATGTTGGAGCAACGCCAGTGCATCCGCTGTGCGTTATCGAGAATATATTCTAAAATGTTTAAAAATTCTGAGGTTAAGAGAACGAAGAAAGATCGAAATAAAACAAAAAGTAATTTTACCTGCATTTATTAAACATTATTAAAAAGAAATAGTCAAACAACTAATAATAAATGTTTGAATTGCTCTCCTCTAGCCCTGATGCAGGCTCTGCATCTTTTAATAAAGGAATGTTTTAAATAGCGTGAATATCCGGATCGGCTGATTTCTATATGCTATAAGGTTTACTATTTCCTTCTAGATATCGTACAACAAAGGACATATCTTTACCGTTTCGAGTGATTCCATTGGTTCGATTCCATTGGTTCGATTCCATTGGTTGATTTCTTCAGCGGCTACTCCGATGCGCTCATGCAATTCATTCAAGGATTGAACACGTCGGAAGTACACCTTTTCCTTCATGCATCCTCAGTAAAAAAAATCTAAAGGATTTAGGTCTGGTGACCTGGGTGGCTCCAGAATTGGAGCTAAACGACCGATCCATCTTCCTGGATATTTCAAATTTTGATATGCTCTCACCTCTCTCCTATGATGTGCGGGGCATCCGTCGTTCTGTAACCACATTGTCAGCCTCACGGATAAAGGAAAGTCTTCTAGTAAGACCGGTAGGTCATTTTGAAGAAATTCCAAATAATTGTCTGACGTTAATGTTGGTGGCAGTTCGAATGGGCCTACCGCTTGACCATTTAGGATGCCTGTCCACAAATTTACTTTAAATTGGTATTGTGACCGCTCTCATCAAGTGGGGATTTTCAAACTGCCAACTATGCAGATTATGTAAATTTACAAAGCCATCTATTTTGTACGATGATTCGTCAGACCACAAAATTTTATTAAAAAAATCTGGATCCTCTCGTATCATCCGCAGCATTCGCCGGCAAAATACCACTCTCAAGGGATAATCTCTGGGTAGTAGAATTTGCACACGTTGTACATGGAAAGGATGGAGTTGGTATCGTTTTAAAATTTTGTGCACCGTTGTTTTAGATACGCCAGTGCATCATGATATGGTACGTACAGATGGATCATCGTTAATTTCATTCAGCACTTCATCGTCGAAATCTTGACGAGGTCTTCCTTCACTGGCACCACCAATACCACGAAGACTAGAAATCCTTCCCTCGCAGTATGCGTTATGCACTCTAATAGATACACGATAGTCAGGATGGTGTGCGTTCGGGTACCTTTCTAGATAAGGCACAGCGTATGCACTGGCGTTGCCTCGACATTCGCCGTAAATAGTATGCATATTAGGATACTCACATTGTGTAAGCAAAGTTTGAATCGGTAACACCATGTACAAAATGACATGTGCAACTTGCACATGCAATTAAAAACAAGGCTTACTTGTTAAAAATTTTAAATCGATAAATTTAGCTCCTCCGCTGTTCAAACAGCTATATCTTTTTTTCTAACAGGAAGAATCAGAATTTTTGAACATTTTAGTACATAATAATAAGTGAGCAAGTTTTTAAAATAAGTGGCAAGTTTCGCTTGGCACTTTTCTTTACACCATAAGAAGTCAAATTCAGCAGACAGAATCTTGGTGGAACCGAAATTTAAGAGATACATTTTTTTTGTGAACACCGTCGTTGTCATCTCAAAACTCCTATACATGTTTGATAGCACAAGTGGTCTAGAATACTCACCAAAAAAACAGAATTAAGACATCCTTACCTTGTGGGAGTGGCATGCAAAATACTATCCTAGAACAGGAATTTTCAAAATTTCAAAAAAGTGCCCATATCTCGAAAACCGTTGGGTTTTCAATAAGGTCAAGTTGTGATATTCTGATAGGTTATGGCCTGGCTTATTACCATTTTCAGGATTATCCATTATTTACGGGACACCTTGTATAAAACACTTAATCATATCATATTTTTAACTACTACTTATTCTACTAATTAAACCATTTTTAAAAATGCTCACTCACAAGTAACTCACGGATTAGTTCTTGACATTTATGATTACTTCGATTTCCTTTTTTTTACTATGGCCTTCTCAATAAATATTAGAAATGCAATAAATATGCATAGATGTCAATTGAAGACAATTCGAACATTTATTGTAGTTTAGTTTTCCTATTTTTGGCAAAATTATTTTATATTATAAGAGGTGTTGTTGTTAATAGTTTTCCATGGCCTCCTCACAAATATATTAATTCTTTTCCTCAAGAAAGTGCCTTAAGAATGTGTTACTCGATTTTCGATTCGACACTTGGTAATTGAGATATAGAAACGCTCTGTACCTCAGTAGTCGAAAAATATAGACGATCGCGGTGTGCGCCTTTATTTTTTTCTCGAGCTTAGGACGCCTACATTGGTTTGTGTCTTTCTGCCATAGTTTTAGAGAAAACCCCAAATCCCATCCAATTTGGTTCACCCTGTACGGAGGTTTCCTTGAATGTTATCTGTTAAATATCCAAAATAAAGTTTCTGAATAACATAATTTTAAACTATCTGTTTTCAACATTAATATAATATAAACCATACTGACTGCTCTATTACAATACAGAAAATAAACCGTAGGGTAAACTTTGTGCTATCGGAGAACTTAAGAGTTTCTTTAAGGGACGCGTGAAAAACATTTCAGGCGTGTTGGAAGAAGGTTATATCAGCTAGGGCTAGATGTTTTATTCAGAGTGACAGTTTATTTGTTTTCGCATACATTGTATTTGACTCTGTTGTTTTAAATTTGTATATCAATATGTTTAGCTAGATATTTCTGACTGTTATATATTGTTTGATAAGAAATATTGTTCTAAAATAGGCTGTCAATATTAGACTAAACAAATATTTCATGCTAAAAAAAAATGTATTTACATATGAATATATCGCTAATATTTATTTCCATATTTATTTATTTAAATACGCTTTCCTACAGAACATAGTTCCAATTACAGGGTATCAGACTGACAGTCAGGCAGATATATAGACAGACTGATGGAATTCAATTACCTTAATATTCTTAATTAACATAGTCTGCGTTTACATAATTACAATACTTCTCTTGGGCAAGCGAGGAAAGTAAAATCCCTAGTTAAATTTTGTCCCAAAATTATAATAAAATATAACTAACATACGGGTGAGCCACGGTGGGTGGAGTATTAAAACCGATTGCTTTGAAATTTTGGTTACCAAGACAATCAAGTATGATCTCTCCAACTAAAATATTTTCTAAAGTGCGGTGTTGCCACTTGTACGTAAAACTGGCAACATCTTCGTTATTTTAATACACTATATATTTTTGCATTTTTTGAATCGTCGTCTCTTTCTGAGTAACTTTTGGTAATATTTCCCTGTACCTATCTCAAGCCGTTTTCGAGATAATAATTCTTTTCTGAATTTATTGTCAAAAATTTGACTTTCAGTAAATCGTGTTTTCTCCTACGCAGCAATTAAAAGATAATTTTTTAGTTGCGGCTAGGCAAGGCCTGGGGTCATATCCTTCATTAATCAAATGTTTCGAATACCATACAGGGTGAGTTAGAGAACGCTTTCTATAAGTGACCTAGAAAAATGCACGAAAGTCAATTTTTTTAAACGGAATGCCCTGTATATTATTACTGATTCGGAAAGGTGATACATTTACCTATTTAAAAAGGTAATATACCCTATACCTAATGCCCACCTTTTTCGATTTATTATTAAAAAAATATCTTTTAATTTCTGCGTAGATAGGAGAACACCCGATTTATTGAAAGTCAAATTTTTGGCAATAAATTCAGAAAAAAATTATTATCTCGAAAACGGCTTGAGGTATAGGGAAATATAACAAAAATTACTCAGAAAGAGACGATGATCCAAAAATTGCAAAATTATATAGGGTATTCCATTTAAAATAACGAAGATGTTGCCAGTTTTACGTATAAGTGGCAACACCGCACTTTCTAAAATATTTTACTTGGAGAAATCATACTCGATTATCTTGGTACCCAAAATTTCAAAGCCATCGGTTGATCCGTTCTACATATACTTTTAATACTCCACCCACCGTTAGGTAATAAAAAAGTGACATTGATTGTGAAATGTCATAAGTAAGGCATTTGGAAAAATGTTAATGATTTAATGATTTCGATTTATAACAAATGTAAAAATTGACGTTGAAAAATTGGGTCCGAGATATGGCCAGATTCTGAATGCTCAAAACATTAAAAAGCGGTTTTCTGCAAGGCTGTTCTGCACGTGTCTGCCTGTGATAATTTTACTTCCACATCCAGTGAAAATATATTAATTTGCCATTACCCATGATACGCCACGCTACACCAGGGCCATACACGCTTATCCATGCCCAAACATCAACAGAAAATCGCTCGGACCTGTTCCGCGGAGACACGTAGCGTTCGTGAAACCTGGTATTTGCAGGACGGTACACCCGAATATGTCCGTCATTACAAGACTGAAAAACTTTTTCATCGATAAACACAACATTGTTCCAAAACTTCAACGGGCGATAGACATAATTTAAACAAAACAGAATGCGGGCTTGCTTATGTTCTTCTGTTAATATGATCTTCTTGACACTTACACAGTTTTTAATTCCGATTTTCCTCTCCTTCGGCTAGCTGTTGACCTCGATGCTGGAAAATTTGTCATGGACACAGCGTCTACTGCTGTTTGAAACGAATTTTCCCTCAAATAGCCAAAGAGCGCTTCATCTTGAGCGAGATTTGAACTTCTCAGTCGGCCTGAACCGTCTTTTCTCTTTATGATACATTCCTCCTCCCACCTTCTCTTCACACTCATAACGGTACTTTTATTTAAGTGATAATGGTTAGCAACTGTTCTGATAGACCATCCATCTTCAATTTTAGAGAGAATTAGAATTTTTTCATGTTCAGTTAATTTCGGCATTTCGAAAATATGACACTGACACTGACAAATAAACAAAGAATGATTTAATATAGCGAATAATAGGTGTACGGGATTTTATTGCACTATTAAAATTAATAATTATTTTATATCTTCCGTAACCCCCGACAAAGATCCTTCAAACGAAAAAATATTTTTTTTACAATTCTAATTTACATCATAATAGTAAAAGTAAATTTAATATCAAATTATTAACAAGCAATGATGTTTATAACATAATTAGTAATATTAGAACTTGCAGTGTTGGCGCTGATGGTATCTCTATTAAAGATCTTAAACTCTGTTTGCCATTTTGTATGGACCATCCTATAAATATTTTAAATAGCTGCATTCTCGATGGCGTATTTCCCAACTGCTGGAAAAAGGCAATAGTTAAGCCTCTCGCAAAGATAGCTAATCCTACAGAATTAAAAGATCTCAGACCTATTAGTATCTTATCGGCAGTTTCTAAAATTTTAGAAAGACATTCACAACCAAATTTTCCCTTATTTTAATAAAAATTATCTGACCTCCTCAACACAATCGGGCTTTCGAAAAAATCATAGCACTTCCACTGCACTTATAAAAGTAACTAATGATATTTGTCAAAACACAGATAGCAATAAAGCAACTTGTTTAGTTCTACTCGATTTTAGTAAAGCCTTCGATACATTGAATCCACTTATTTTACTCTCTAAATTGCATTATTTCGGTTTTTCTAATGATTGCATTAATTTCTTTAAATCTTACTTAACCAGCAGGGAACAATGTGTAGCTGTAGCAATAGACAATAAAACTATTAAATCCACATTTGCACCACTATATCAAGGGGTACCTCAAGGGTCCATTTTAGGGCCCCTGCTATTTTTAATATACGTAACAGACATGAATGGTGAAATCCAATATTCTAGTGTAACGCAATATGCAGATGATTCTCAGTTAACTCTCGATGTTTGCCCAAGTAATAAAATAGTTGCACAAGGAAATATTTCAACAGATTTAGAAAAAATTAAAACATTTTCCTTGGATCATAACTTAAAAATTAATGCATCGAAATCTGTTTTATTGATAGCAGGCTCAAAATCTTCCAGGGATAAACTGTCTGATTTTGTTGTTAAGATTGGTAATGATGAGATACCTAAATTAAGTGAAGCAAGAAATTTAGGTGTAGTCATGGATGATGCGCTTACTTTTCAATCGCATATTTCTAATAAAGTAAGATTGGCATTTAGTCGATTGAAAAGTTTGTACCCATATAAAACGTGCATGTCACCTACTGCTAAATATCGCTTATGCAACAGTCTTGTACTCTCAATCCTTGATTATGGCGATATAGTATATAACAATTTCATTAGTGCCGCTACATGTCGTCTGATACAAACAGTTCAAAATGCTTGCATGCGCTTTGCGTACAATATTCCCTTTAGAAATCACATTACTCCCTATCTAAATCCAATCAAAATTCTATCCTAAATATGAAAAATAGACGTATATCACACATGCACGGACTCATTTATAAAGTGATGACTACTGGTGAGCCCCACTACCTACGAAACAAGTTCTTGGTCCATAATCATGATCAAAATACAAGGCATATGCAAGATTTAAGAATACCCAAACATAAATCCTCCGCTTACCAAAAGTCATTCACATATAATGCAATCCATATGTGGAACAGGCTGGATCCAAATATTAAAAAGTTATCTACAAAAACATTTAATTGTAAAATAAAAAGTATGCTGCTTGCCGATCAAAATGTTGCCACCTAAAATCAGCGGTACCCTTCCCTGCATGCACCATTTTAATAACGAAATTTCAACTTTAAATTGTTCTGATTGATCTCCCTCCCCTGCACCAGTGGCGCCACATCGTAGCACATTTTTATTCATTTTTTTTCTTCTTCTATTATTGTATGTACTTAGTTTTAAGTTGTAGATTACCTCCTTCTGGTTAGGGCCATTGGAAGAGCACCATCTAGGTGAAATGGTACCTATTTACCAATTATACATATATTTTTTATGGTAAATAAAGATATTATTATTATTATTATTATTATTATTAAAATTGTAAGAATTATTTCACCGTGTTAATGTTATGTATTAACAATTTCAAGTTAAATCTTGCAAATGCCTTTTGCCGTTTACATACACTAACTCCTCTCAATTTTAAATTTAAATGAGTCAAAATTAAACTTATTACGTCCCTCTTGACGTCTCCATCCCTTAATCGTTACGCCATTATTTGTATATAAGGAATATTAATATTCTTTTGTGAGGAAGATTTGTAGGTCATTCAACTAACTACGCAGGGTTTACTGTCCTTTGTCTCGTTTATAGCTTTGTCCTCTCAAAGCGTATCAGATATTCAGCAAAATGTTAGATTGCTAGCCGGCAAAGCGCGCTAGATTACTTAGTGTTTGATATAAAATATAGTGTTACATGTAGCAGTCCATTCTTCCTACATTTCTGTGGACTTAGCGTTTACGGTTGAGGATTCGTCTCAACGGCTTCATTAATTAAAAGCAATTTGGTGTGCGGCTTTGACTATTCTACTAGATCTAATATTTGAGAAACTTAAAACTTACCGACCTGAATAAATACGTCGTACCTTAAAAACAACTGTTCACGGTGTATTTCTCTTTGAATGAACGCATCCAAATATTGTAACATTATTTCTTCGCTGTTCAATAAATTTTTAATTTTCATTAAGTGTTTGAGATTCTTACTGCACTTTATGTTATTTAAAGAAAAAATGTTACTACCCCAGTAGCTCAGAGACTTGGCAGATGAGTCATGGGTAAGAAAACACTTTACAAATAGTTTTACGTGTTTGGTAGATAGAAATTAATAAATGATAGATGTTTTAATAATTTTTCTTAAAGAGATGTTAATTTGACTTATATAAAGATAATTTTCATAGAAAAGTGGGGCGCCAATCTTTTTATATTTGTAATTTACACTAAAATTGAAGTTTGATTACAAGAAAGATAAACTAATCAAAATTTAAAGAAAGTACTAGTTAAAAAAAAAGTGTAAATTAATAATTCAAATTTCGCACAAGTAAAAATTAAATTAGTACCTTTAAATATTACTAAAAGATGTTCAACTTTCTATTAAAGATTAAATAATTAATTCAGTAGATCATATCTAAATACTTTGTTTGTATAGTTTGGTTTGTATCAAAATACCTGAAATAAGTGGACAATGTGATTATAAAATTGATTTTATTATAAATCAATCAAACTAGGTGTGATTTTATTAGAAAACGACTAAACTGAGGCCTTAATATTAAACGAAGTTATGTACAAAGAAGAAATCGAATGGACAATAATATGTTATATAGATATTACTTAAAATATTGTCTAAAACATGAACTGATGGTCAAAATTTATTATATAAATATACCTAAGTGTTTCGTAGAAATTGTGATCACAAAGTCTTTACAGAACTTTTTATATATTTGATTTTAATCAGACGTTACGCCAATAATTTATACCTTAAGAAAAATAGAAAATATTAACTGTTCGTTGAAACATGTTAAGAATAAAATTGAAAATGGAAATAGTTTTTTTTAAAAAAATATTTGCAACATGATACTTTAAAGAACTCTAAAAAAATGTTAAAGCATAAAAATATGAGGTATTTATAAAAAAAACATTAGATAAAAATTTTATTTGCGACACTTATCTGGAATTTTCTGTGAATGAAGGTAGTGACTCTAAGTAAGGGATGATGATGGTGAAATCCAATACACAGTGACGTAATCGTTGATTTATAGATGAGCCCGAGATTAAGTTAAGAAGTTCCCAGTACCATATTCGACGCTTCCAGAAATTCCATAAGGACAAATCCCAACTATCCTACCATATTATCGTCGCGTCCTGCGTAAAAAGTTGTTCTAGACTAATAGATACATTTTTATCTTCTAATTACGTAGAAGAGAAGAAAGATAACCCCATGGGATGGTTAAAAAAAAATTAATGTTTCCAACCCAAAATTTAATATGACGTTAAAAAGATTGCATATCTACGATGTGCATCCCAAAATTGATAAAACTTGCTTCCAAATTTAGAAGATTTGCATTTTTATAATAAAAACTTGCATCCAAAACTAAAACCCTGGAAAGAAATGAAGTGTAAGCGTGACTTGCTGTAAAATGGCTGCTGCCAAATCTAAGTTACAAAAAAAATTATTTCTTTATAAATTACTTACGGATTAAACCGGTGAAAATAATTAGGCCTGCTTCATGTTCAAGAAGAGGGACTATCAACCCTTTCGATGTTGAAGTCTTTAAGGAGAAATTTAATGAAGATACATCACTTTTCAAAAGTTTAGCGAGCAATCGAAATTCTAAACTTCAAGTAACGGAAAACTAATCGTTCTGATTTCCCTTTCATCGCCTTCAAATCGTATCGTCTCTTTACCCTCTCCACTCTTAAAGTTAAGTTAGAACATCCAGCTACTTTGAGTACAGTTTAGACGTAACTCTGGTTGCATACCGTTGTGTTTGTTTAAGATGTAAATTTAAGAAATATATTTAAATCTACCGCGGACATTCACGCTTGAGTAAAAATATTTTATAATTTATGAGGCGGCAAAATGCGTGCTACAATATCTAATCTATATTTCACATTCAACTAACATAAAAAACGACTGCTCATGGAATCACAAAATTCATAAAAATAAATCTTTTAAGAATTTTATGAATGGCGACTTATGACACACAGTACAATATCAAATATCAATAAGTAAGTAAGACCTTGGTTCTTGTACACGCACTAAATCACAATTTTATCATTTTTTTCTTACCCCCTTTAATAATGGGGTGGGAGTGGGAATGGGAGTGGCTAATGCCAAAAATTTTTTTGAGACCTTAGCTTCTTTTATATATACTAAATACCAATTTTATGGACTCTTCCTTGCTGAATTTACCTATCTACCCCCAATTTACCCCCCAACTCTTCAACGTAATAAGTTCAAAATATAAACTAGTTCCAAATCTCGTTAAAATATATATGTGTCCCAAATTTCAAATCAATATCTAAAACGGTTCCAGAGTAATTGTGCGCACAAAAAAGTTAGACAGACCAATAGACAGAATTTTTTTTTGCTTAAACTTAAAATCCGGACGTTTCATGACATTTTAAGCCTATTTGAGCAATAAAAATGTTCAAAATTGTTTTTAGGTTACTATACTTCCACTGGATGTGAAAGTAATCATCCCCACTAGTTTATGTATTTATCGCAAAATAATTCACTTCCTACTACCACCGCCAAATTTTACAGAGATCTTATACATGTAAAGTATGTTTTTTAGAAGTTTGTTTTTTGAACTGGCGACACTGTTTCTAGAGACAGTTAATTTTACAGCTGGCAGCTGATTCGTGCTCAGTATGTTTTGCCATTTCACCATGAATAGACTTACGGCAGAACAACGCTTGCAAATTGTGCAAATTTATTTCGAAAATCATGGTTCAGTTCACGAAACTTACCGTGCGCTACGACAGTTTTACGGTCGACATAATCGTCCATCCGAGCAACTCATTCGAACAACCATGAGTCGTTTTCGCACCACGCATACTCTGATTGATAATGTACATCAATAGAGACGTCGTACAGTGCGCACCCAAGAAGTTGTTGCTGCTGTGGAGCGTAGTGTTGAGGAGGATCCGAATGAGTCGATTCGCCGTCGTGCACAGCAATTGGAGCTGTGTCCATCCACCATATGGAAAATTTTGAGGAAAGATCTTGCGTTACGAGCTTACAAGATTCAGCTCGTGCACGAAGTAAAGCCCCGTGACCATCATTTGCGTCGGACGTTCGGTGAATGGGCCGAAAACAAGATTGTTCGTGATCCTCATTTTCACCAAAAAATTTTGCGTCGTGGACCCGTGAATTGGCCTCCACGGTCATGTGATATCACACCTTGGATTATTTTCTGTGGGGATATGTGAAGCCGCTAGTCTACGCCGATCAACCAGAGACATTGGACCATTTGGAAGAACATTAGATGAGTTATTACCGACATTCGGCCCCAGCTGCTCGAAAAAGTGATCAAAAATTGTTCTCCCAGATTGCGCTACATTCGAGCCAGGCGCGGCACCCACATGCCCGAAATCATATTTAAGCACTAATGGCATACAGTTATATTTCCAATAAATTCAATACCATGGGCGTTAGCAAGATTTTTATGTGTTTTATTTCATTTTAAAATTCTATTATTCCTCTAAAAAAAACACCCTTTATTAGGCTGCGAGAATTCATCGGGACATGCTCTCTCAGCTGCCCTAGACGTCGCTGATGACGTCATCAAGATGGTCGGCTATGACGCTACAGCTTGATTTCTGTAAGTTTTAAGAGCTCAATAACCAGTTGTCCGATTTTAATTTTCTTCTTCTCATTTTGAAGATAATAAAACATACTTTGAGAAAGTTTGTAGGTATTTTTAGCGTATGCATGACATTTTTTATTTTATTAGAGAACAAACAGGTAAAAAGTGAAAAAGTCAAGATAAATAATAATATTGGATAGGGCGGCAATTCAGTTAGCGCTGGACACGAAAATATTGAGTCTAATTTTGTTGTTTTTAATGACCTGCAGTTGGGCATGCCCAAATCCACTTTTGGCGTACTTTCCAAAAAGTATAATATATTTTTTCCATGTCAAAAAATATACCTTTATTTTAATGTCCTGGACGAAAAAATATTATTCTAAATGAAAATTCGGTGCTCCTTCGAATTTTCACTTTTTGTGCCTTACGTCTCGGCAAACATGTTTAAGTCTTTTTGTGCCAGTCTTCGGCGCTGAAGCCTTAAATATGGTTAATTATTTTAGAGCATAATTAACTCTAAAATTGTCTTTTTAATAACATTTTCCTAAGTCGAACTTTTTATTTATTTTTCTACCCAGGTTGATTCTGGGAGGTTCTACAACAATCTCTCAGGTATTAGCACGCTGTTTCATAAGTGCCTGCATCTGGAAATGTCGGTGTCTGAGGGTAAGAAAATACCATGATTTGAAATTAAGAAAAAAAAATGCAGAACTCTAATTACATCTACAGCACGAACGCCATTGGCGAACTAAAGTGAGCAAATAACTCATATTTATTTGACATATTTCAAATGAAACTTGCTACTCCGTATTGATAAGTTTATCGGAAAGGGACCTAATTACATCATGGGGGATATAACCTGCCAAATTTTAAATGTATCAATCAAGTCTGTCGAAAGATAAACTGTATACATCAAAAGAGCAAATCTTCACTTTGTAGATCCCAATATACAATTTTTCATATTTCATACCCAATCAGAATTTAACAAAAAAACGAAAAGAAAATGTAATTCCGTCTCAGTGTTTAGGTGGTACTCTAAGCTGTTTTATTTACTAAAGGAATTCACAATTTAGTAGTTTTTCTAAAACATTTACATGATATTTTTCATCAGAAATTGGCATTAAGTTAGTTAAAGCCAAGGTAACACCACACTTTAAAATACACTGTCTGCTTATATCAAGAAGAAATCCCATGACTAGCCTTAGTTTTTACTAAATGTTAGCAATTAATTTTGAACCTTAGTAGTTCAATTTTGGTGTAGATCCTAAAAGGCGCCACATAAGCATTGTTTGTGATATAAATGTATCCTTATTTTTTTTACCCGTAATGTTATCATTTTTTTTAATATATAATAGTAAACCTACCTCATTTTGGCGGAAAGAATAGCATTATCCTTAAAAATTGACCGGTTTCGAGATACTCACTTTTTAACAACGTAATATGCCAACAATACCTTTGACAATTATATATTAATTTTGGCATTCTAATATGGAATTAAAGCACACATTCTCAAGTTAATAAATTTTATTTAAGGTGAAGTACGGTACAAGTTTCAGTGGCGAGAGCTCGATCGGCGAAATTAAGGTACGCTGGTTGAGTCCAACACTTGGATGGGTAACCATATCTCTTCTCGCCGTCGGCGTCTGGAAGAAAAGATCTAAATTTAAAAATACGTTATATTGAAGTCTCTCGGCAAGGAGTTACAAAAAGCCCTATAAAATAAATTTAACCTATAAACACAATTTAACAGATGCTCCTCACCATGTTACAGATAAAATCCCAAGCTGCGTATGCCTCAAAAATTTAATAAAGTATTTTCATTTTAAAAATATATGGAATCAACTCATAGGAAGCATAATAGAACATAACACACACGTGTGCTTTCGTATTTCCATAGCCCGTGTTTTACGCTCAAATGACAGCATCGATAAAAATCAAATTCACTGTTGTATTGTTGTCAAGAGCCCGTAGCCCGCAACCTATAATATGACAAAAATTTAACAAATACATCCTTTTGATAAAAAAAATTCAGCAAATCGAGTTAATATCAAGAAATCTACCGAGAAAACTTATAAAGGGACCTCAGATTTATTAAATAATACTATCAAAGCCATATTATCTCGTTTCTGAATTTTATTATCACTCTTTTATTAGTTTCAATCATAAAGAAAACAGAAGATTTATTAAAAAATTCCTAAGATTAAACAAATAGGCTATTGGGCGATTTTCTAATTTTACTTCCACATCCAGTGGAAGTATAGTAACGACAAAAAAATTTTAAAAATTTTTTATTGGCTTAGAATGTCATGAAACGTCGAAATTTCAAGTTTGAGCGAAAAAAAAATTTCTGTCTGTCGGTCTGTCGTTCTGTCGGTCTGTCGGTCTGTCGGTCTGTAACTTTTTTTGTGCGCACGTTTACTCTGGAACCGTTTGAGATATTGACTTGAAATTTGGTACACATATGTACTTTAACGAGATCTAGAACTAGATTATATTTTCATCTTGTTCCGTCGAAGGGTTGGGGAGTAAATTGGGGTAAATTTGGAGTAAATAGGTAAATCAAGCAGGTAAGAGTAAGTAAGAGTAAAATTGATATTTAGTATAGACAAGAGAAGCTAAGGTCTCAAAAAAATGTTGGCATTAGCCACCCCCAGGATAAAGTAAAAACATATTTTGAGGTTTCTGGTTCTTGTACTCACACTAAATCACATTTTTTTTCATCCCCTTTAATAATGGGGTGGGGGTGGTAAGGGGGGTGGCTAATGCCAAAATTTTTTTTGAGACCTTAGCTTGTCTTGTCTATATTAAATATCAATTTTATGAACTCTTACCTGCTAGATTTACCTATTTACTCCAAATTTACCCCAATTTACCCCCCAACCCTTCGACGGAACAAGATGAAAATATAATCTAGTTCTAGATCTCATTAAAGTACATATGTGTACCAAATTTCAAGTCAATATCTCAAACGGTTCCAGAGTAAACGTGCGCACAAAAAAAGTTACAGACCGACAGGCAGACCGACAGACCGACAGACCGACAGACAGAAATTTTTTTTTCGCTCAAACTTGAGATCTCGACGTTTCATGACATTCTAAGCCTATTTGAACAATAAAAATTTTTTTAAATTTTTTTGTCGTTACTATACTTCCACTGGATGTGGAAGTAAAAAGAGAATAATACACGATTAACTTCAGTTTTATATACCTATATAAAAGTTAAGCTGATGTCTCTTCAACAAAATTACTATTGACGATTTGAAAATCAATTTCTTCATCAATCCTTTTCAGATATGTCTGGCACATTTGCGTTTTCGCAGTTGACTCCTGTGCATTCTTTGCAAAAAATTGAGCATTTGATACTCAACTGCCTGCAACCACAGTTTCCACGGCAGCCTTTCAAACATCCACAAGCTATCCGCTCGAGCAAAGTGTGTGGTGCAGGAGGCTGTGTTGTGGGAATCGGCATCAATCCATTTTTTGTTTCCTTCCAACCCCATTGCAGGAGATTTAAAATCTTTCCTTGCCACTGCTGCATTTGTAAATATGCTAGCTGTCCATGTAATTTTGTGGCGTCGCGTCGGCTGTTGGAAATAATTGCGACAAAGTAAATTTTATACTTCTTGACAGTCTTTTGAATGACATTAAGCGACATTTAGCTAGGCACTTATCATTAGATTTATCATTGTAAAAACAAGCCACAATATATTCAGATACCTATTTCTTGTTCCCAAAAAAAAAGAAAAAAATTGGCTGCACTTTCAAAATGGCGTCCGTTTAAAAAAAAATTGCAAATATTGTTTTTGTCATCATTGTCATTGTCATCACACAAGAACTAAAAAAGAAAAGAAAAACTTCTGCACAAAAAACAAAGTGCATACAATTTTCTATAATTTTGTTCCTATACAATATTTGGATAGGAGTTACTATTTTCCAGATAAATGATTCAGCTCTTAAAATAAAATATAAAATTCAATATAAAACGTAATACTACGGGAGCCCACCCTAACTATCCGTCTCCTGATCCTTGGGGACAATGTTTTTCATAAAGATTAAAGCCCAAGGAACAATTTAAGACATGTCCCCCAAAAAAACTGGCTGTACTTTCAAAATGGCGTCCGTTTAAAAAAAAATGCAAATGTTGTTTTGGTCATTTAATACAAAAACTAAAAAAGATGGAGAAAAACTTTCTGCACAAAACATAAAGTGCATAAAATTTTCTACAATTTTGTTTCTATACAATATTTGGAATAGGAGTTACCATTTTCCAGATACCATTGTTACCGTTTTCGAGATAAATGTCTGCAAATTATAATATTTAATATTAATTTTTTCAGTTTATTTTATTTTTTATTATGTTAATAATATAAAGTTATATTATACGCCTTACAGTCATTGTCACAGTTATTTTCTCTAAGTGATTTACCGATATATGAATTTTCATGTTTTCTTAATTTTGGACTCATTTATCAAAATATTGTATAGGAACAAAATTGTAGAAAACTTTATGCACGTTGTTTTTTGTGAAAAAAGTTTTTGTCCATCTTTTTTAGTTTTTGTGTTAAATGACAAAAACAGCATTGGCAACAGTTTGTTTAACATATGGCAGCCATTTTGAAAGTACGGCCAGTTTTTTTTAGGACGTCTTAAATTGTTCCTTAGGCTTTAATCTTTATGAAAAACATTGTCCCCAAGGATCGGCAGGGGGGTGCACAGCCACTGAAAGCAAATGCTGATATTGTGGATATTGACAGCTTAAGACACATAGCGCCTTGCAAACTAATTTTAGTAGAAAATCAGTAATATAACGTAGAAATAGAAAAACTTCTAAAACACAAATAATTCAAAGTCGAAAAAATCTCAATAACTGAATAAAAAAATGGTCGAAAGTTATGTGTTACTTATTTATTTATTTTCCTTTGCAACAACAAATTAATTTTACAACTTAAAAGACATGTTTGTTATTATCCTATAACTTTCAAATTGCATTATACTCAATAAAAATAAAAATTATTCATTGATAATTCTAAAGAAAAAAAGGTATATAAGCAAAAGCGGTAAAATAACAACAACAAAAATAGCCAACTTGGAACGGCAATGTTCATCATAGAACCTTCACAGCTAGTTTTAACGGTTGGAATCTCTCTGAAGCAATTCATGTACCTATCTCTGCTCAGAAAAAAATTGTTTGCGATATTTTGCATCTTTTCAGATTTGTCTATGCTTAGATTTAGTATAAAATATAGTTTATCTACTCTAATTAATGAACTGCTTCTGAACAATTAATACTATCCATAAACAAATAGCGTGAGATATAATGAGTGAGTTATTATAACTCACGCTAGGTACAGAGCCAATCACCTTTATCTTCATGTCTAACCTGTCCAATCGACGTAATAGCCAGGGAGATAGCGACAGATTTTTCGCGTTAATATATATAAGACTAGATTTTTTTCACATGATAACTTAGACAATATCAATGATGAAGGGGCAATTCAACCAATCTACCATGCAAAAATGAGTAAAAAATTAAATACCATGTTGCAAAAAGAGATCGATTTTCTGAAATGTCACAAAATGTCACTTGTTGATTCGTTCGTGCCGAGACGAATTTTCGAATTTCGCCGTGAAATTTACGATCAGATTTATCTGGAAGACTTCCTCTATACGTCGCGACATCGTACGGCCGTCCCAATTGTGTTTTTCGAAAAATATGGACGTGTATTGCATGTTTTTGCAATTTTTTCGGCGCCGAAATGCAAGCTATTTTTTGCTATTTTTCGCAGATATATTCGAAACGGTGGGAACCTCAAAATAAAAAATAAGGTCAAACGAGTATTTTCCACTACGAATCTTTTTGCTTCTATCAGATTTTTGATTTTTTTTTTCGTTTCGGAGATAACTACTGAAATATCGGCAATGTACGGCAAAAAAACTGCAAATTTTAAGCTTCTACAGTTGGCAACTTTTTAATCTTGGCTCCTACGCCAAAAGACTACTCTAACTAATTTAAATAGAATTAAATTTGCTAAAACTTTTTTTTTTATTTTTTGAATTCCGACAAAAATGAAGAAATTAGAGAGGGCGGGATTTGGGATTATTTTTTTCGGTTAAAATTTCTTCATTTTGTCGCCGTAATTAATCGGTAATTAACTGAAATCGATATCATATACCATGTTCACTTGATATCATGTACTACTTTGACGCTCCGTTAATCTTGGCTCTTGGAAATAAAGGTTTCTGAGAAAAACTATTTTTTTTTAAATTTACATACACTCTATAGGAAAACGTGTAATTTTCTACATTTCCTCGAATATCTCGATAATTATCGTTTTTTTCGAAAAATTTGTAGATAGCTTATGTAAAAAGAATTGATTGAGCTTTCTGACACTTTTATTTTTTCTCTAACATAAAAAATAAAAGACTTATGACCGAATATGCGCTCCGGGCTATTGCAGTTCGCGGATAAGTTTTGCATTTTCCGCCGCAGAATATTAATCTACAAAGCTGATTTTTTGTCTACAAGCAGTTTATGCACTATTTCGATTAAAAATCATATTCTACCTCCGCTGAAAAATCGCAGAACAAATATAAAAGTGTGTACAAAAATTAAATTTTACAGTTAATTTTATTAATAAACAAACTGAGTAATTTAAACAAAATTTTCTCAATTTAATATTTATTGTTATAATCGTAGGTAAAGTATAGTATTCAACTTGCGGTAATGGTAATAACTCACTTGATGAATTACAGCACTCGCCTATGGCTCGTGCTGCAAACTTCATCTGAGTGAGTTATTACCTACATTACCGCTCGTTGAATAATATACTATTTTTCGAGGTTGCAAAAACATATTTCAAATAGGCAATTGAGTTATATTGAAAAATCAAAAAAACCACCCCCGTCACCCCGTTCTCAAAATGCACCCCTAAATTTAATAGTATTTTGTGATTTTATCATATTTAGGTGACCAACAAATGCCATTGTTCCTTACTTCCTCTTACACCCCCAATAACGAAATACCACGAGAACAACGAAAATCAGCTGGAAAACGGTATACTCCCGTATTCGATGACGGGGAACACCATGGTGACAATGTTTCCCGGCCTACCGTTCACTCACTACCCCCAAACGGGAGAAACCACCTCCTTTTCCGATTTTCTGGTGCTAGGCTTGCGAGGGCTTGCCGGATAGGATTTTTTCTTGTGAATTCGAATAAAATAAGTAAACCTCGATCAGATAAGACCCAACCAACTCGGGAGTTCAAACAGCCTTTACACGAAGTAAACTTTTCCTTCACTGACTGTGACGTCCATTTCGACTCGGATGAATAGTGTGATTATAATTGAAGAGTTAAGTGGATATAGGTGTTATGTGACATTTTTGAAAATTTTGAGATTTCTACACAGACAACTATTTTAACTTATAATCTATCATTTCAATAAGTTTTTGGGATAATAAACCTTTCCTAAATGCGTTTTAATGTTTGATAAAGGTGTTATGTACGTATGGTTTTTATATAATTTAATGGATAAAGGTGTCATGATCACATACCACCTTTATCCATTACTGTGCGATATTAAATTGTTTTAATCCAAAACACTTTGCTTTTAAAGTTATGTTATATTGACAGTAATGTGACAAGTTGTGTTAAGTGTTTCTTACTATTATAGTGAAAATGGCCAGTCGTAGTAAACTGATATTACAAATGGCAATGAATAAACGATTTCATGAATCATGTAAGATGTTTATAAATTGGCTGATATTTGGAAATAGTGCTTATAGTGTTTTAATCCATATATTCATTTCGTTCAATTTCGAAATGGTATGAGATGGTACAAGAGTCGAGATGGTACTTGAGTATCTAATTGCTGTAAACACATTTATACCTTTTGGCAATTCAGCAGAAATCAGCCACATAGTGGCAATTTCTTCCGAGGCAAGTTTTAATAATGTTTTAAAAACAAAACATTATCAATATAAAATGCAATAATAAAATACGAATTTACCAAAGTATTCTAGCAAATTAGTCTGTAAATCAGAAATACTGACAAGTAGAACCGGACTGGACCGTAGAAATTTTTATGGCAAGAGCAAAACTCATATCTGGTATGGCTTCTGCCCACCCAATATTTTGAAAGAGCATTAAATTGTTTAAGGCAAATCTGGCGAATTCCGAAATTCTTGCGGAAAAAATAATAAGTATGATAATTTCGCCAATCAAGTCAAAGGTCATTTGTAAGGTTATCGTTTAAGAATTACAGGGTTCGCTATGCTTACATCTATTGGGTTATTTATGAAAAATCCCTGCCTACCCAATAAAAATGCTGAAATTACGTCCATGGTATTCAAAATTGTTTAATTGAGATCATGAAATGACTCACATTTTTTCCCAAAAGTGATGCTGGAAATAATACTAAAGAATACGGAGAAAATTACAAACTAGCTTTCGAATAACAAAGGCGTGACGGAGCAAAAGCTACAGTAGATAGAACGATTTGCTTTCTTACTTTAGATCTTCAGCAAACCATGCCGCTGCCAAAATTAAGTACATCGAAAGCATTTTACCTTCGTCAAATGTGGTTTTACAACCTTGGCATACATATATTGAGGAATACTGAAAGAAAAAAACGTTCTTTTTCAGATGGACTGAAGATATGGCCAGCCGTGAAAGCCTAGAAATTGCTAGTTGCTTACATACCTTTTCACAAATTTACAATGAATATTTCCAAGAAAAGATCGATCACATTATAATATGGCCCGACTCCTGTGGTGGACAAAATAAAAACTTCAATATCATTACACTTTACCAGTTGTTGATTTTAAAGAGAGAATTTAAAGTTATCGACCATCAATTTTCGGAGGTGGGACATTCATATTTAGATTCAGACAGAGACTTTGGCAGAGTCGAGAAAATTTTAAGGAAACATCAGAACATCTACGTTCCGAACCAGTATCGAGAAATTTTAAGAACTCCCAAAGACGCCGTTGTCATAGATATGAAGAATCATTTCAAGGATATTGATGGAATTGTCTCAAAACTCAATTTGTACAACAGGAAGAAAAACTTGAACAATGAAAAGGTTTATTTTCGCGACGGTATAAAATGGCACCTATGGGTGCTACTATTACATCACTAGATGAAATGACTCCATTTTACAAAGTAGATATTTTAAAGAAAAGGAATATGCATAAGATAAATTCCGACGGTATTGCTCTAACGGTGTTTAATGAAAACAAGGCAGCCTAAGTGTAGGAAAACTGGCCAATCTTAAAGAACAATTACCATTCATAAATGAGTGGAGTAGTTAAGTAGTGAGAGAATGAGACCAAACCCGTCAGTAGAGTAGCAATCAGAGTTCTGTGTGACGTCATCATTCCGGAAGCCCCGCGGGGGCGCGCAGGTGCTAGATGATAGATCCTATTATCTAGGTTGTAGTGTGAGGTGGGATCTTCTTAGATGATAGGTCCTAGGATCTAATGGGAGGGGGGAGATGGGAGATCCAATCCCTGAGCTTAGATAAGAGATTATATCTAAAAGGACGTGGCTAAGAGTATACAGGGTGTGTCTAAAATAAGATGGCTGCTGTTTATTGACTAATAGTATTGTATGTTTACGTTAGTGAGCGTTAAGAAAATGGCTACTGACGTCCATCATTGAGATTAAATAGACAAGTCTTATAATTATGAGATAAATATTCATTTACTTCTATATGTTAAGATTTGAATGTAAAACTGCGGTCAAATGCAGAGACGTTATCGGATTCCAGGAAATTGTTAATGTAAATAAATGCGGCTGTCTACGGCTATATGTATATTTAAAACGTGATTAATTACCTTTAGATAACTACAGCGGCTAGATCAAAGGAAATATCGAGACCCAATATAAACGCTTTTCAGACAAGTCTAGACTTGTTAGCCTGAGTTTTATATAAGATAAATATTCGTTCGCTTCTCTACGTTTAGATTTCAATGTAATAAGAATATAATGCAGAGCCGTTATCGGATTCCGAGAAATTGTTAATGTAAACAAATGAAATCATTTCTGATAGCCTACTAACATAAGATAGGTATACGGTAAAGATGCATGCGAAGAATTTTGTGTCTTACAATACATGGTTTCTTATGGGAATATGTAGCCACCCCGCAGCGATATAGCAATTTAACATTGTTTTATATGTAAAAGACGAACAGATTATGAAAATTCGGGGGCCTTTTAGAAATCGTTCACTGCAAAGTCACGTGACCCTCGACCGCCGAGTATAAAAGCAGCGTCATCTCCCCACCTCGATCATTAGCTGTTTATCTCTCGCGGTGAACGGTTGTCTAATTGAAACAGTATGTCGTCTACCGAGACCGTATCTAAACTCAGTACTGATATAATTAATTTAACTAAAAAATCATTGCTGCTCTTAAAGACCGATGATGAAATCAACCAACATATTTCGATAATTAATAGCAATATTAAACTAGTAGCCAAGGCAATTAAAATCAAAATTCATATCGATAATAAAGGTGAAAATATATTTAAATTGGAAAATAATTTAGCGCTTTTAAAATACTACCGAGAGCAATTGAAAAAATTAAAATTAAACAATAAAATATTAGGCGGTTCCTTAAAGCCGGCAGCACGAAAATATTTAGTATATCAAGAGGTAGAATCTTGTTTTAAAAATCGTGTTAAGTCCGGTATAATAACTAACGTACAAATTAAAGAACCGGTATTATTTTTTAAAAAAGCGTTTAGGAGCTTCTCTATTCAAATTAAAAAATGTTTAAAAGATGGGCTAATTAAAGTAAATGTTATTTTTGAATGTAACTTCGTACAGCCTACTAATGGCACAGTGGAATTAAAAACATTTGCTACAAGGAACACCGTGATAGACTTAAATACGGATTTAAAGGAATGGTATAGAGAAAATGTATCCGAACGGTTATTGAAACATCTAGAAGACTTTCAAGGAAAAGATTCAGGCTGGGCCTTATCGGAAATTATCGGGCTAAGAGTAAATGTTAATAAATATTGTCCTATAACAGTGGGATTATCAACATATGCTGAAATGCCAAGCTTTATAAAAAATAAAATGTGTGTTGTTAACGTTAAAAATAATGATGAATATTGCTTCTTATGGTCAGTAGTTTCGGCATTATACCCCGCTAAAAATCATGTTGATAGAATTGTTTCATATCCTCATTTTAAGGAAGTTTTAAAATATGACGGCATCGAATTTCCGATGGAATTAAGAAATATTAAAAAATTCGAACGCTTAAATGATATTTCGATAAACGTATACACCGTAGTTAAAAGGGAAGTTTTACCGGTATGTTTAAGTAAATACAGTTATGAACGCGTCGTAAATTTATTAATGATTCCTACGAATTCTGCCGATAATTTTACTGAAGCTACGCAATATCATTTTGCTTGGATAAAGAATATGTCTCGATTATTATCTAAACAATTATCTTCACATAATGGTAAACATTTTATTTGCAATCGATGTCTTAATCATTTTACTACTCAAGAACTTCTAGACCGACATTCAAATGATTGTAATTCGAAAACTAATACTTGCAAAATTGAATTACCCGACGAGGATGAAAAGTTTTTAAAATTTAAAAATTACCGATATAAAGAAAGGGTACCGTTCGCTATTTATGCTGATTTCGAATGTATCTTAGAGGACTGTGATGCTAACACGAATCAAAATACGCAAAATTACCAGAAACATACAGCTTTTAGCGTCGCGTATTACTTAAAATGTTCCTATGATGACAGTCTATCACAATTTAAAATGTACCGAGGCGCCGACTGTCAGTACTGGTTTGTTAAAGAACTTGAAAAAATTTCAGACCGAGTTAATGTAATCATGTCCGACATAAAACCTATGGAATCGTTAAACGAGACACAAAAAAATGAATTCGATCTCGCGCAGGTCTGTCATATCTGTGAGGGGCCCTTCAAAGAGACGGACATTAAAGTAGCCGATCACAATCATTTAACTGGGTACTATAGGGGACCGGCGCATATGAGATGTAACATTAATTATCAAGATAGTCACGTGATTCCGGTTATATTTCATTGTTTATCGGGTTACGATGGCCACCTGATAATCAAACAGCTAGCAACGGCATTTGACGGACAAATTTCATTATTACCGATTAATAAGGAAAAATACATTTCTTTCACTAAACGAGTTAAAGATACGAAAATTAAACTAAGATTTATTGATTCGTTTAGGTTTATGGCAGACAAAATCGAAAAACTAGCTTCCTATCTCGACGATGACCAGAAACGAATCACTAAATCGTACTGTAATAATGATGAACAATTTCAATTATTAACGCGGAAAGGTGTTTTTCCTTATGATTATTTAAATTCTTGGGAAAAATTAGACGAGACATCTCTACCGGCTAAAGAAGAATTTTACAGTAAACTGACAGACGAAAACATAACAGAGGACGATTATAACCACGCTATGAATATCTGGAATAAATTCGATATTAAGACATTAGGGGAATATTCCGATATACATTTAAAAACAGATGTATTACTGCTAGCTGATATATTTGAAAATTTCCGCGAGACATGCATACAGACGTACGGACTTGACGCTTTAAATTATTATACTGCTCCGGGGCTGGCATTCGACGCGATGTTAAAAATAACTAAAGAAAATTTAGAGCTTCTCACAGACATTGATATGATACTGATGATCGAAAAAGGCGTGAGAGGCGGTGTAGCGCAGGTATCTAACAGATATTCGAAAGCTAACAACAAGTACATGGGGGATGCGTTTAATCCCGACGAAAGAGAGACTCACATCATGTACTTTGACATCAATAACATGTATGGAGCCGGGATGTCTGTTCCGCTACCTACAGGTGCTTTCCAGTGGGTACCCGTCGAACAATTTTATGCCTTAGATATTCCAAATTTATCGGACGAGTCAGACATCGGTTATATTTTGGAAGTAGATATCGAGTATCCACTTGAATTACATGAGCTACATAAGGATCTCCCGATGTGTCCAGAACATATGGTGCCGCCCGGTTCAAAACATTCAAAATTAATGACCACTCTGTTAGATAAAACGCGATATGTAATGCATTATAGGACTTTAAAAAAATGTTTAGAACGCGGATTAAAACTCAAGACGGTACATAGAATTTTAAAATTTAAACAGTCGCGATGGCTAAAGAAATACATTGATTTAAATACGGATTTACGAAAACAGGCAAGTAACGAGTTTCAGAAAAATTTCTATAAGCTAATGAACAATGCGGTGTTCGGAAAGACAATGGAGAATGTCCGCAAGCACAAAGATGTTAAATTGGTAACTAAATGGGAGGGGAGATGGGGCGCCAAGTCTCTGCTCGCGAAACCGAACTTTCACAGTTCGACTGTCTTCGGCGAGGATATGATTATTATTGAAATGAATCGACTAAAAATTAAATTCGATAAGCCAATATATGTGGGGTTCGCCATTTTAGATCTTTCAAAAATTATTCTTTACGATTTTCATTATGATTATATTAAAAAAGAATTCGGTGAGCAAGCCAAACTACTTTACACGGACACAGACAGTTTAATTTACGAATTTAGCGACGTTGATATATACAAGTACATTAAAAAAGACATCCATCAGTTCGACACATCGGATTATCCTGTAGGCAATGTCTACGGAATACCTCATGCAAATAAGAAGGTACTAGGCGTAATGAAAGACGAATGTCAAGGGCACGTAATGACAGAATTCGTAGGACTCCGTGCAAAAATGTATAGTTATAAAGTGGAGGGTGTGTCGGTAAATAAAAAAATCAAGGGTCTCTCGCGTTCGGTAATCAGAAAAATTACATTTGAAGACTTTACGAATTGTCTATTTAATAAAGAAATTTTGACCAAAGAGCAGCGATTAATTCGATCAAAGAAACATGAAATATATACTATCAAACAGAATAAGGTGGCACTCAGTCCGTATGATGATAAAAGAATTATAAATTATATAAATACCGATACGAAACCTTGGGGATATAATTTCCAACAAGTCTCGGCTCGTCAGATGACGTCATCGACGCAGTGAAGCGCTTGGCAGTAGCCGTTCGGATTCATTTACTTTAGAGACTTTGATCGCGATGGACGGGTTAGAAAAAGAATTGCAGTACAAGCTTGTACTTATCACTCGCGACATATATGAGAGGTACATTCAAAATGCATTGAATCGGGGTAATTATCAATTAGTTCATAAAATTTTAGAAAAGATTGTTATACCGGACAAAGCTTTATACTGGATGGCTTTAAGAGATAGTTCTAATTTCGATTTAATGAAAAAAATATTTACGAAAAAACTTCAAAACGATATTTTTATTCAACAGTTGGAATATATTTTCCAAAGAGAATGTATTACTCACCTTACCGTGTATCGATTACGAGAAGTAATTAACAGACATTATCCCGCCGCGAATAATAGTTATTTTAGAATTTTTTTAGAAGAATTATTAACGTGTAATGATGATTATATGTCAATTGATTTTTATTCGAAATCGTACCCGGCTAAAAATATTTCTGATAATTATAAAAGTATTGATTGGTCGATTAATAAAGCATTTTGCGAGGCAGCTTACTTTACACAATACGAATTTCTTGAAATTTTGTTTCGAGTAATTGGTAGGAATAATATACATTTCAAATTAGATATTAATTTCAATGAAGAGCATAAGCAGCTAATAAAATGGCTGGAGGATAATATATCCAAAGGTCGCTCTGGGCAGCCGACTGGTTGGAGCTCTGGTCCAGACAGCGGGCACTGGCCATCGACTACCTTAGAAGATTATGTTAAGACGCTTGACATAGTTCGTCTACATTTTTTGTAATTAGTATTAAAGTATTGTAATATAAATATTTTACATTTAATAAATTAAATTATTTATAAAATGCGTGTTTTTATTTCCTAATACCTATCCTGACATGATGATCATGAGAGAGGCAGGTGAGACAGCTTGAACAGCTCCAACAGCTCGAACAGCTCCAATAAGGTGTAACAGGTACCGTACCTGTTACACCTGTTGGAGCTGTTGGAGCTGTTGGAGCTGTTGGAGCTGTTCAAGCAGCCCATATACATATACATATACGTGTATTATATATGGTTAGTTTCAACAGCTCGAACAGCTCCAACAGCTCCAACAGCTCGAACAGGTGTAACAGGTACGGTACCTGTTACACCTGTTGGAGCTGTTGGAGCTGTTCAAGCAGCCCATATACATATACATATACATGTAATATATAGGGTCAGTTTCAACAGCTCGAACAGCTCCAACAGCTCCAACAGCTCCAACAGGTGTAACAGGTACCGTACCTGTTACACCTGTTGGAGCTGTTGGAGCTGTTGGAGCTGTTCGAGCTGTTCAAACAGCCCATATACATATACATATACATGTATTATATAGGGTCAGTTTCAACAGCTCGAACAGCTCCAACAGGTGTAACAGGTACGGTACCTGTTACACCTGTTGGAGCTGTTGGAGCTGTTGGAGCTGTTGGAGCTGTTCAAGCAGCCCATATACATATACATATACGTGTATTATATATGGTCAGTTCCAACAGCTCGAACAGCTCCAACAGCTCCAACAGCTCCAACAGGTGTAACAGGTACCGTACCTGTTACACCTGTTGGAGCTGTTGGAGCTGTTCGAGCTGTTCAGACACTTAATAAGTATGAGATGCTATCAACTCATTGAAATAAAAAAAGATTATTAATAACATTTTTTATTAATATAAAAAAATTATAATTAAAATTGTGTAGAATTAATAAAATAATAAAAACACTGGTCTGGCTATCCGGCAGGAGGGCAGATCGTATGTTAATTAAAAAAAGAAATTTATTGGTCTCGCCGGCTGACAAATCGACCTCTCCAAATCTCCGAAGAAATTCTGAGTTCAATGGAGTCTGTAACAATTTAAAAAAATATCTATAAGTATTGAGTTATACGAAACAGAAAAAATATTTTAAATACCTTTCATGATGTCGGCTAAGAGCATCAGCCGGGGCATCTCCTGTGGTGGTGGTGGTGGTGGTTGCGTTACGGGGTCCTGGGGCTGAGGCAGCCCCAGGTACCTCCAGCCCTCCGGTGGGACTTGACACATCGAACATTGGCAAATATTGCCCGCTATCAGCTCTCTAAGCCCCGTTTGATTGTGCATCTTTGCAACGTCTAACTGATCACCGCGCTCTGACTCGAGGCGAGAGCTCTCCCCCCACTTCTCTCTCTCTCTCTGCCCCCCACCCGACTCGTCATTCATACACGCACACATGTATACAGAAATAAAAGCCAGTATGGTTAGCATAAATTTGTTTATTCAAAATCCTTATCTTTATTTACAATATACCACTGATATATCGAGTAGACATTCTGCCTAGAGCAGCGTAAATGATTATTAATATGTTTATGACAGTGATATTCTAAATTATTTAACATTAAACTATTCATATTATTACAATTATATAAGTCTATAATATTATTATTATTAGACAGATAATGCTGAAGCCATCGCTTCTTTTCCAGTCCCTTGACATAAACTTTTGCTTCTCTCTCAAGTACGTGGCTGTCGATGAAGTCCTGCAGGTCGCCGTACCGGAGATTATCATAAGGCGTGGACCATTGGAGACCGTGCACATGATCAGTTATCCAATTAATTTGCTTCTGAATATTGTGTGTAAGAAGCCCGTAACTAACGGTCGGTTTAATTATCCGATGTACACACGAGACATCGGTAATGTTAAAAATTGAAATTTCTTTACATGTAAAAGCTAACTCCTTTTTATGCTGGAAGCCCTGCACGTCTATTATATACATATTAGTATGGACGAACTATACTGGTTAAAGGATTGTAATAAATCAATCTATCATGAATTATAAGACAATATGCAGCAGTGTCTTTCGGAATATTTTTATTAGTGCTAAATTCCAGCCTAATGTCCACTGCACTCGACTTTACAACCTCATTCTGACACGAACAGTCGATAACTACCAGAGGAGCTTTAGTTTTAAATTTATATTTAGTAAGCAGAGGTTCATTTTCTTTCTCATAATAAGATTTCTGAAATTGACAGAACATTTCATACAGAGTAGCACAGAAATTCTTCTCAAAATTAATATTCAAGTTATCATAGGGATATGATTCCGAATTTAAAAAAAGTTTAAAATTAGTCAACTCGCAGTGATCAAATTCACTCATACGTTTAGCGACTGCATTTTTACGACCCGTTTGAAGGCCGAAAATAATATATCGCGGTGTCTCTAACTGAGACGAAGTTTTAATATTCCAAGTATGCGTCTGCGATTCCATCAGCATGGGGTATTCATGTAATTCCCAGCTTCTAAACGGTACAGGCAAATCGATATTCCTCTCTAGATATTTCATTAATTTTAATCGCTCAACGTCAGATACAGTCACGTGTGGTACACGCCATTGAACGATTTCCAATTCTACTTTAATATTTTCATCGGCTACAAGATTTATGATTGCGTTTGTATCAATACTACTGCGAACGAGTACCAGCTCTTGACGGACATTTAAAATAATTCTTTCAAAGGTCTCTGCGAACCCCAGACATATTTTTAAAGGTATACATGCGTCAAAGTAACCGTTCTCGTCTGCAAAATTATCATCCACATCAGTCCACCCAGCATTTTCTAAGTGATTCGCGTCATTCGGAGTGAATGATGCATATCCCTTCATAACAGTCGCGAGGCCTGGATTTCTACTGCTGTCCACAATTTTACCGCTCACTTCGTATCGTATCTCGTCAAACAGATACAATAACCCCATTTTATCAAAGACCGCTGTGTTCGAAACCGTACCATCCTCTTTAAGTAACCGGCCCCGCATATACAGCGAACTAGCATACGGCGCAGTATACACATCCTGCTGCTGAATGTGTATACGAATTTCGTCGTTATTATTTAAATTTCTGATTGAATATGGTCCATGACTATGATTTTCAAAATTAGTTATCGCGGTTTCAAACGTAGGCTTCTCAAACACGTTTAAATTATTCGGATTCATATTAGCACTTTGTAACCGAGAGAGTAAAGAAAACGTCTATTTTTAGATGTTAACACCTTGAAGGTTACAGGTGAACTGTTTCGAGCGCGAGCAGGTGTTCCTTTTAAACTATTTCGGAAACTAAGACCCATTCTTCTTCAAGTGCAGTCTTACCGTGATGACCTCGCCACGGAAATTAACAAGATCACCGTCTTGATCGACTATCTTAATTGATATGCTATCTATATGCCTCTTATTAATCGGCAGGTAAATTGCATTAGCGGGACACTCTATTATTTTATAGCCGGGAGGCACGCTAGGAAAAAATTCATGAATAATGTGTACAGATCTATCATTCATGTAACTGCCCGTGATGAGATTACACTCCACGCATATAGCGTTTACTTTTTGAATTTTTGCCGGGAAATCAGATATATGTTTCTCGAGCGGTTTTAGACGACGAGATGTAAATCCTAACAAACTGCCAATACCGCCGGCCTTTTCAAAATTTATCATCTTATTGGATTTTATTTCCACTTTTAACGTATTTTTATTGGATACTATAGAAATATGACTATCGTTACCATGATTCAGAATAAAATGCTTTCTTACGTAATTATTTATATCTTCTATTTCATACGAGCCCTCCGGAATTTTTATAAACTTATCGTCTGTATCATAATATATATGATTATTTGTAGCGTCTATGTTCGGTATGGAGTTATACGCCTCGAAATTTATTAAAGCAAGCGAATATTCAGCGCCGTCTTCAAGGTCTATGGGTGGGGAAAAGTGCGCGGTTAAATTAGATGATTTGCCGGATAATGTAAACGTACAAGACATGTTGCGGCTTCAAGGTTAGCTCTGAGAATGAACGTGACTTAAAAGCATGACGCATTATATAGAAATTGTAAACACAGATGTCCACAATTTACTGTGTCATAAGACTGATACTGCTTGTGATTGTATTCAATAGAACAATTTAAATATTTTATTAATTCGAGAGGAGGCTGTAAATTACCAAAACTATCATAATAAACGGCTTTCGAACCGTTCTTAAAGTATGCAGTCCAATGAGTACCATTACCGCTATCACTATCCAAGTTCACAATGCCCGTCTCAATTTTATGTACGCGTTTAGGTAGTCGGTCTCGCATAAATATTCCTCGAAAATTAGGTATATTTAACATCTTAACATATTTTTTCAGATCCACGTCGGTGAGCGCTCGATTTGGTAATTTTACTAGTCACTTGCTGTTGGTGTTTTTATTCATGTATAGTCCAAGTCCCGTTCGATAGGGACGAAGATAGAGTCCCTTACCTAGGGCGATACTCTCCATAGCCTGATTGTGACGTTTAGATTCTTTAAGCTGGGAGGCTGCCGCCTGAGAATCTCTTACAGCTTTCGCTATACCTGCAGATCCGCCGGCTAGCGCTCCCAGAGCACTAAGTCCGGCAAATATTGGTATTAGCGGTAGAACGCCACCCGTCTTCGGTATAGGAATAACGCGAGCAGCCATCGGTGATATTTTTTTATCTTTTTTAATACGCTGTACTGCACGAGAGGCCTTTTTAATAGCATCCCCGACAGAGGGAGCTCCACGTACTAGTTTACGAATTTTATTGGATATTTTTTTAAACGTCATCGTACCGCCACATTTTCTTTTTTTACATCCCAAGCCTAATTTAACTTTAGCACTCATGATGCCTGCTACACCGGCTGCTGCCGCTCTTTCTCCGATGGACGAATCCCTAGCAAATACACGCTTCAGAGCACGTTTTGCCAATTCTTTATCGGCAATATGCCGTCCTTTCACATCATTGACTTTAGAATATTGTATGTCGTGGTCACGACACGCCTCATCTAGACCATTAATTCCGCGATCTCCTCGCGCCAGTCTTTTTTCTAATTTAGTACCCGGGCCGCAGAAACGATAGCCAGAGATATGGGCTTCGAAAGGTAATTTATTTATGAGAGCGTTTACAGCCATGTTACCTCTATCGCATGTAATAGTAGACTGAGGTGTTACAGGTGATCGAAAGCTATTTATACTTAAACTCCTGGTGGAAATACCTCAGTGTCAATCATGCGTTTCATCAAGACAGGTAACAGTCTGAAAATCGATAATCTCGATTTCGATAGTCATGTGAAAAAAGATAGTAGACATGGTCCTCTGTTACCCGACAGCATCAGGTGTATCATTTGCGGACCTTCAAATTGTGGGAAAACAAACATCGTGATAAGCCTGCTGACTCATCCACACGGCTTGCGTTTCAAGAATGTTTACGTCTACTCGAAATCTCTCTACCAGCCTAAATATGAATATCTTAGAAAAGTACTCGGCTCGATCGTGGGATATCATGAATTCAAGGATAGCGATGTAATAATGACGCCTGCGCAAGCTAAAATTAATTCCATTTTTATATTTGATGACGTAGCTTGCGACAATCAAAGTGTGATGCGTGACTACTTTAGCATGGGACGGCATAAACAGATAGACAGCTTCTATCTCTGTCAGACCTATACTCGCATTCCAAAACATCTGATAAGAGACAATGCAAATTTACTGATATTATTCAAGCAGGATGACATGAATCTTAGACATGTATATTCCGATCACGTTAATACCGATATGAGCTTTGAGGATTTCAAACATATGTGCTCGTTATGCTGGAAAGATAAATACGGATTCCTAGTGATAGATAAAGATAGCGATATTAAACATGGCCGATACAGAAAGGGGTTTGACGAGTATATATACCTGTGATTTTACTATCTCAATCAGTTGATAATTACACATGTTATCTGACGCACCTGTCGACATGGACATTACTAATAAAATTATCGAAGCTCGGAAAGCCGTAAAGCGCAAATTAGAGGCACTCAAAATGCACGATCTGCAAATCGAAAAGTCTTTTGCCCCAATCACCGCACCTTTACATTCAATAGCTAAACATATCAAGCTTGAGACGGACGAGAATTTAAACATTAAGAAAAAGTCTGAACCCTCAGAGGATGAAAAAAATATTAATATTACACCGTCACCGTCGATTGTCGACTCTGAAGAAGGCGACCAGTCAGATGAGAAGTATCTTGAGAAATTTAGCGATCTGCCTAAAACGTATATATCTGAGATGATGCATGATACTGAAAATACACATGATTTTCGATATGGTGTACGATATAATCCCGAAGAAGATAAATATTATATTGGAAATTCTGTCATTCAGTTTGACGGTGACAATTTAATAATAAATAATAAAGAGTATCAGGGCACTCGCGGTCTTTATGAATTACTATTTAAAAAACGTTCGCATCACTATAACTATGATGATAAGAAACAGTACATTGATATTGTAAAAAGGACTAGCGCACATAAGAGAAATTATGATTCTGAAAAGCAAAAGTCTGGTAGTAAGAGCTGGAAGTACCTGCATATTATTAAACCGATGCTTTACGCTCGCGAACCTCGGCAACGTGCTCCTGGTAAAGTAAAAGGCGGCGAATTAATGATGCAAGTCGCCGATAATGCTATTGATTACGTATATTGGGACGATCCTAATGAACTCGTCGATCGTCTTAGGCTTTTGATAGCTTCACAGGAGGCAGGCAATTCAAGTCATACGAATGAAATAAATAGAATTTTAGAGGAACTATTAGAAAGTAAAATAATCGAACCGCTGGATTAATTTAACAGTACGTAAATTATTGTTGAACTGTAAACATGTCTGCTATAAAAAGAGATATTGTTAATGAAATACATAAGCCGGCTAGAATTAACTTTAAGAGACGAAAAGTCGTAGTTAGAGGTTTAAATGAATTGCTTCAGGCTGACTTAGTCGAAATGATTCCATATGCTAATTACAATAAAAATTATAAATATATTCTCATTGTAATTGATGTTTTTTCAAAGTACGTATGGGCTGAACCAGTTAAATCTAAATCTGGCGTAAATGTTACTCGAGCTATGGAAAAAATATTAGTCGCAGATAAACGAATCCCCGTCAATTTACAGACTGATAATGGAACCGAATTTTATAATATTAATTTTCAAAAATTAATGAAAAAATATAAAATTAATCATTATTCTTCGTATAGCACTAAAAAATGTTCAGTAGTCGAACGCGTAAATAGGACTATAAAATCTATGATGTATAAAGAATTTAGTATAAATGGTTCTTTTCGGTGGTATAATTTACTTGCTGATATTATTAAGAAATATAATAATACTAGGCATCGTACCATCGGCATGAAACCTGTAGATGTAAATAAAAAGAATGAAAAAATACTCTTGAAATCCGTTTACAATTATCCTACAATTACATACTCGCAATTACCTAAATTTAAAATTAACGATCATGTGAGAATAAGCAAGTACAGAGGCGTGTTCGATAAAGGTTATACTCCTAATTGGTCTAATGAAATATTTACTATTTCAAAAATTAATTACACCAGCCCCATAACATACTTACTGACCGATGCACAGAAACAACCAATAGAAGGATGCTTCTATACTGAAGAACTGCAGAAGGTTAAACATTCAGACATGTATCTCGTTGAGAAAGTTTTAAGGAAGAAAGGAAATAAGGTTTTCGTTAAATGGCTTGGATTTGACAGTTCCCATAACAGTTGGATTGAAAAAAGTAGCATTGTTTAATTTTTATGCACTTATATTAATTATTATTATTATTATTATTATTATTATTATTATTATTATTATTATTATTATTATTATTATTGCTATTATTTTTATAGGTTATGTATTCCATGTACATATATAAGCTTTATTACTGTATTATGCGTTCAGATAAATAAAATATATTATAAAAATTAAATTATTTTTTTATTTTTCGTCTGGGGTGGCTTTATTTTTTAAGATTTAATTTTTTTGATTGCATATTTGAATTCAGCATTAAAAAACACATAAAATGTAGCATGAACATTTTCGTTACAATAAACTTGAAAAATATGAATTTTTTCATTTTTTGCCTGGGCTGGCTTTATTTTTTAAGATTTAATTTTTTTGATTGCATATTTAAATTCGACATTAAAAAAGACATAAAATGTAGCATGAACATTTTCGTTACAATAAACTTGAAAAAAAATCTGAATTCTTCATTTAATTAGGAAATGGGTAATAATAGTCAACCATTTTTTAAATTAATTTATTAATACATATAAGAAAGAGGTTACATGTTTTGTGATATAATAACAGAATATTTATGTTCAAGTACTGGATTAATTATTTGAGCGTATCGTAATATTTTAATTTGAAAACGATCTCGATCGCGGGCGTCTTGCATCCAGTTACCACATCTAGCAGTTCTATGGGCATAGCTCCAATGGTAAATGTGATGAATTTTAACGTCCTCACTGAACTGAACTGTTCTTGGACTTCTTCGGCTGGATACTGACATGTTGAAATGTACGTAAAACTTCAACGTACTTAACGTCTTCTCTGAGTAATTTTAAATTGTTCATAAATTGCTGTAACCTCTTCTTATATGTTTCGGGATCCATCTTTAGGACTCAATGAATTCGATGTTAGTGGTCGTGCCTGCTAGCCCTCTATATACTAAGTACACTTCTTTTAGTATAATGGTTTGTTGTAGCGTTACCATATCATCATCAGAAATAATGCGTGAGTATCTGGCTGGTAGACTCACTTTACAATTTTCGAGGATTACTTGGACCTGGATACCATATGGTGAAAGTGCTTTATATATATCTAGCACTTTATATTTTCTATCGACTTCCAGCTCATAGATTTTCATGAACGGCGTGACATGAGCTTCAACATTAATTTTTGCGAAAGACATTGCTGCTGCTGCTTGTATATATATATCGACTTTAAGATTGTGAATGAATGCAGCGATCTCAGGTCTTTACTTTTATGCTGTATTCCACCCCCACTTTTCGTATCGAGTAAGCAGAAAAATATGGGAAAAAATATGATGATTTCATTGTTTACATTATTTCTCTCCAAACCCTGAGACGCTCCTTATAATGGATCACGTGACTTATTAGTCATTGTATTATAACCGCCGGATGCTGTTATCTAAAGACAATTAATCGCGTTTTAAATATACATATAGCTGTAGACAGTCGCATTTATTTACATTAACAATTTCCTGGAATCCGATAACGTCTCTGCATTTGGTCACAGTTTTAACATTCAAATATAAAATTTACGTATTGAAGTAGATGAATATTTATTCCATATATAAGACTTGTCTATTTAAACTCAATGATGGATGTCTGTAGCCATTTTCTTAACCTCTAACGCCCTCTAACGTAAACATGCAATACTATTCGCCAATAACTATAAACAATAAACGGCAGCCATCTTATTTTTGACACACCCTGTATACTCTTAGCCACGTCCTTTTAGATATAATCTCTTATCTAAGCTCAGGGATTGGATCTCCCATCTCCCCCCTCCCATTAGGTCCTAGGACCTATCATCTAAGAAGATCCCACCTCACACTACAACCTAGATAATAGGATCTATCATCTAGCACCTGCGCGCCCCCGCGGGGCTTCCGGAATGATGACGTCACACAGAACTCTGATTGCTACTCTACTGACGGGTTTGGTCTCATTCTCTCACTACTTAACTACTGAGTGGTAAGGCCGTATTATCACAACGTACTTGGAAATGACCAAACTGTGTCTCAAAACCGTAGAACTGTCCGACTACCTAAAAATTGTACATTGTTTTAATAATAATGAAATATGTTGAATTTCTTAACACTTTTATTCACTAATTCCTTATTCATTTCAGAGAAACTTATGAACGGATAAAGGTGTTATGTACATTAATTTTTTAAAATTTAGTTTAGTTTTTTAAAACTTTAGTTATTTGTCTCTGAAAAGTACATCAAATGTCAATATCATCGCAAAATGCAAGCTATATAGTCGTTATAACAAAAAAGTTCTCGCCTAAAAACTTTCGAGTTAAATTACTCAATAACGTGTTTTTGTGACATAACACTTTTATCCACTTAGCTCTTCAATTGTAAGCGTCGAAAGATATATTAGCATAGAATAAGAATTGTATATAATGAACCAGATGTAATGAACTATCATTGAACAAATAACAACGAGAATATTTTTACATATATAATCAATGAAAAAACAAAAATATTTATATATACCAATGACCCATTAATTTTAGTTGGCTCCAAACGTTTGTGTAACATTTCATTTTACTTTTATATACCTCTTAAATTTCAAGTTCATTACACATTTGTATTGTTAAAAAGCCATCTATCTCGCTGTTAAAGAAATATTCTCCGTTTGGCATACATATTTGAGTTATATCTTTGAAACATTTTTTTACTATATATTTTTGCTCTAGACGATGCTGAACAATATCAGAACTCTTTACGATCCTGCTTTGACTTTCATTTAAGATAAACAAGGTCTATGCTTGAAGTAAATTAACACAATTAGGTGCCTGTGTTGTGCTTGAAACACTTGATGAACTGTAATTTTCGGATACGGTGGATCAACAAAGGATTTTATAGCCATTTGAATTTTACATAGGAAATTTAAATATACAAACATTTTTACGAGCATTTCAAAATATTTTAACATAAATTTAAACCGGTTGAGCTCGCACTTCTTCCCGTAGATAATGAAGTATGTAGCTAAATAGCTTTAAGTAGCTGAATTGAATTTACACCATATACTGAACTATTGTCAATAAGTCACAAAGATTTTTTGGTGTAAGCCAATTAGTCAAGCTGACAATGGTCGGACTTATTATAATAATGATTATCTTATGTGGCCAATACATTCCTTCCATATAGGAGAATATTACTATACAGGATGTTAGGTAAAGTGATGCCGACCCTGAACAAGGAGGTCTAAGAGGTCACTTGGCATTTATACGATCAAACTTTCAATCAAATCAATCAAACGCATATCAAAAATTCTTTTCTTATAATACTGATTTTGAACTTTTAAAAGATGAAAAATGAAAATTTTTAAAAAGTACAAAATCGGCATTATAAATAAACCTTAGCGTTTTTCATGCAGGTATGTTTGGTCAAATCCAAAATCAGCCATCTTTAAGAAAGAAGATATAACCCTAATAACTAAATTACCGCTACTCTTTAATTTTGACTACTTAGTTAAACATTAACAATTCTGGTCTACTCCAAGGGTCCCATCTCGGCTTTCTTTTGTTTTTTATTTTTGTTAATAATACTGAGCAATGCTCTAAGAATTCTAAATTTTTATTATATGCCGATGGCTTAAAAATATTCAAGATATGGAAGGAAAATAAATGTATTATTATTATTATTATTATTATTATGTAGGTATATTTTTTTAGTTCCAAGTAGTCTTGAGTATTTGTCCATTACATGGTATCTGTATTACGCTAAATAGATTAGTAAATTTTAAAATATCTAAAAAGACTTCATTAATTGTGATGTAGCCAAAAGTAAGAGCGTTATAATAATACACAATACCTTATTATTAGGTGTAATACGTTATCTAATGCTCAATCAAATAAGTTTTGATTTAATATATTATAACTGAACAAAAATGTGTAATAATCATCATAGAAAAAAAAATACAGAAAACCGTTTCATAATGCTCTGAACTCAATTAATACGATAAATTCTGTTAGACCAAAAATTTGCATTTCAAATTTGATACATATGTGAAATAGCGTGATCGAAATCGGGTAATATTCATCATGTAGGGTGATCACCAGGGACGTGTAAACTGTCATATTTTATATAAAGTATGTTTTACTATAATTTTAGAGCAGCATGTTACTAAGGTTTCTGATTAAGGACGCATTAAAAAGTAGAAATTGCAGTCGTGGCGTGGCCGTATTCTCGGAAAATGTTGATCAAATAGAAATGCGCCATAGGCTACACCCAACTGCAACTTCTACTCGTTTTGTACGTAAAACGACGAAATTTAGCTCGAGTTTCCAAAGTATAACTGATTTTGGCTAATTTACGAAAATGACTATAACAAAATATATTAATAAAAATGCACAAGAGAGCAATGAGATCTACAGCGTGTGGGCAACAAACTTGCTTTCATTAGTTGGGCAAATGCAAATGGTAAATGAACATAAAATGCACATAAAATACAAAATATACATACAAATAAAATATAACATATACAAATCTCAAAAAGAGGCTGGCCAGCGCAGTATATTATTAACAACTTTACGGAAACAGTTATGCAAATAACAAACAAGTGATTAACGAAATTAAACTTACAAAGGCACACAAAAATCTACAAAAGACATACTGTAAGATGTATAAATGGTACAGGACATTTAGTCTGTCCAACAAAACAATATTTAACTCAGATAAATACACTACAAAATCTAAAGCTTTCCCCCACATCCGACGATGCCATCTTGATTGACGAAACGTTCGTCGGTATATTATGCAGTATTATTGTGTGTCTAGAATCTTATCAAAGGTTACAACACTGCATTTTCTTTCTGAAAATGTTTAGTAACTTTTATTTTCACTGATCGACATTTTTTTCAAAAATAATAATGTTCTTCCTCTACTGTCCAAATTTCAATTTGACTTTTATGTCTAAAGTTATCGTGCTTTCAAGAAACGTGACGGACGGACGGACTGACAGATGAACTGATATACCTCCAGGGAAATAAGGTTTTTGCCATGACACTAAACCATCCAGGCATCTGACAAGTTTTTCAGGTAATATAGGCCTATAGGAACAAAACCCATACTTTTCCTGCGGTGAATTTGGTGCGGTTTTTCAGTTATTAACAATTAAAGGCCAGAAATTTTATATTTTTGCACATTTTTGCCTACAAGTAAAAATCAAAGTATTTGATCAACAATTCGGAAACTATGTTGTAGAGAATTAAAAAACCTTTAAAATGGCTTTTTGAAAATGTTGATATGATTATTTGTTGCTTAGAAAATTGCAAAGAACGGTCTATATTCGCATAATATTCAATTAACAATAAATATTGCAAAAATCAACCTACGACTTTGTTATTACGTAAAACATTGGGTCTTGTAGTACTTAATATATGGTAAAAGTTTCAAATCGATTCACTGAATAGTTTTTGCAAACGAAGACGGCTTGAGGCGAGAGAGGGGGAACCTTTAAATCCGCACGCTCAATAGTGGAAATAACTGATATCGCAAGCTATATCTCTGGAACCTATTGACGGATTTTGATGTTTCTTTTTTTAATTCGTGGTACCTCTTCGCGTACATTACGAATATGTAAATTGTTTATCAAGCAATTTGTTTAAACATTTTTTTAATTTTTTTTGTTTGTAATTTTTATCGGGAATCGTAGAAATTACTTATATTCCCGTCGAATTAGACATAATAAAACATTTTGCGTCCTGTGGACTTTTTTTTGTGAAAGTTGTTTAAGAGGGCATGATAAGCAAGCACAGAAAACTACACCCTGCTACACCATGTGCGTCCCCTATTTTTACGGGTTGAAAATTTGAAATTTTACTTATGTGTCCATATCTTATTCCCTATTGCCCGTAGGGCTCTTTACCAAGTTACACTTTTTGAAGATTCATCCCTCCTCTACATAATATACATATTACACATTTGCCGTATGACAAAAGGTTTTGGCTGTACGAGGCCGGAAAGGTCGCGCTGTCCGAATTTGTACAGGACAAACGGCTATTATTTCCAAGCTACAATAGTACACATACTAATGCCCTTAAGGAGGGATGATGATTTGTGAAAAAACTTTCATCGAATACCGCGCTGCTTCCATGATACGGAATGTTGAAATTTAAAAAAAAAAAAAGTGAACCTACTTTTTTTCGCTCTTTTTTTTTTCATGTATGAATTACTAATATAAGAAAATTTACGTTGGTTTCATTTTAATACATTCATTGGTTTAGGAGCTAGACAGAAAAATATGCCAAAAATGGCTATTTTGGTATTGTTGCATTAAAAAAAACCAAAACCAGTATAATTCTGGTAATTGTTTTTGTTTATCCTAAAAGTCCACTTCATTACGCATAGAAAATGTGTTTTTGTATTTAAATAGGATCAGCACTTATTGTGTAATAACGATTTATGTCATGTGTTCTCCAGTCTCCCTTTTCACCATTTTTTTTGCGGCCTTATGGTTCATAGTAGGGCAGAAAGCAATATACACGTGGACAGGGCACAGGGTGTTAAAATAGGTCTCTTGTTAAAATGCTATAGGACGTACCGTTTTCAAGTAAAACGCACTTGCTTGCAAAAAATTACTTCAGATCACACTTTTCATCGATTAACTAGTAAATACTCACCGCTGACTACGAAAAAATACAACTATGTGTCGCTTATTGCTTTTTCTATTTATGAGGGACATTGAATGAAAAAATGAAGGGACTCGGACGGAATAGGAACCCCCCTTGTCTCAAATCATCATTGCAACTTATTTTGTGTCTTTAACAAAATTCACAGTAATTTTACCTTCATCGAGAAATAACTATGTCCATTTCGATTAAAAAAACAAACTCCTAAGAAAGAAAACACCAAAATGTAGAATTTATTTATTTATCAGATCACAATTCAGAACACCTTGGACATCATGGATTAGGACTCCTGGTGAAACCATGTACAAAAAAGCCGCAATGATTCTACCTCACGAGAAAAGGTGGTGCGGAAATGAATCAATTTGTAAAAATTGCATAAAGATATTATATTACTATTATTATTATATTATATTTTTCTGAAATCGATCGGCAATGTCTACATTTTCGGCGCGATTTCAGATCGAAAAATGCACAATTCCAGTATTTTAGTCCGTTGCTAAGAAACTATCAGAAAACAGACCGGAAAAGATCCGTTGCCAAGCAACGATCAACAAAACCGTACAGGAATGTTACTTTCCCGGCCTAGGCCGGGAAAGTAACATTCCCGTACGGTTTTTTATGTATATTTTAGACAGTAAATAAATAAATACCTACATGCAGACACAAGAAATCACATTAATTGTTAGTAAACAGTTAGATTGTAATGAAGAAATGTTATGCCTTTAATACAAATTCCTTAATTTATAATAATATTGATTGTGATTTCAGAAAAAATATTATGTGTACTTCGGTGTGAAAGCACATTCCCGGACTTCGATGCTTGTTGGCCTCGGCTAGCGCCTCGGCCAACAATTTGCATCGTCGTCCGGGAATATATTGCTTTCACACCTAAATACACAATATACTATTCTGTACCGAATAGTACTAATGTGAAATAAACACAAAATAAGTTGCAATGATGACTTCAGACCTCAATTAGGGTCCGTTCGAGTCCCTTAATTTTTTCATTAGCAATGTCCCTGATAAACATAAAAATCAAGAAGCGATACATAGTTGTATTTTTTCGTAGTCAGCGGTGAGTATTTACTAGTCAGTCGATGAAAAGTGTGATCTGAAGTAATTTTTTGCAAACAAGTGCGTTTTACTCGAAAACGGTACGTCCTATCGCATTTTAACAAGAGACCCGTTTTAACACCCTATTATGTGCCATGTCCACGTGTATATTGCTTTCTGCCCTACTATGAACAAGGCCGCAAAAAAAAATTGGGAAAAAGGAGACTGGAGAACACATGACATAAATCGTTATTACACAATAAGTGTTGATCCTATTTAAATACAAAAACACATTTTCTATGCGCAATGAATTGGACTTTTAGGATAAACAAAAACATTTACCAGAATTATACTGGTTTTGGTTTTTTTAATGCAACAATACCAAAATAGCCATTTTTGGCATATTTTGCTTTCTAGCTTCTAAACCAATGAATGTATTAAAATGAAGCCAACGTAAATTTTCTTATATTAGAGTCGTACATAAAACAAATCTTCCCCTTTCATGAGATACCCGTAGAATCATTGTATTTTCATTATTGTGTGTATAATGTTATTACAAAAAAAACATTTCTGGGATAAACATTTACAATTTTGCAAAAACTATATATTAAGTACTACAACCCCAATTATTTACGTAATAACAACGTCGTAGGTTCATTTTTGCAATATTTATTGTTAATTGAATATTATGCGAATATAGACCGTTCTTTGCAATTTTCTAAGCAACAAATAAACATATCGACATTTTCAAAAAGCCATTTTAAAGATTTTTTAATTCCCTACAAGATAGTTTCTCCGAATTGTTGATCAAATATTTTATTTTTTACTGGTAGGCAAAAATGTGCAAAAATTTACAATTTCTGGCCTTTAATTGTTAATAACTAAAAAACCACGCCAAGTCCACTGCAGGAAAAGTTTAGGTTTTGTTCCTATAGGCCTATATTATCTGAAAAACTTGCCAGCTGTCTGGATGGTTGAGTGCCCTTAACAGGGTATTTCTTTGCTTATTTCCCTGGAGTATATACGGACATTTCCAAAACACATTGGTATCAATTTTTTTTCTCCACGAGCCATATTTACGATTTAAGAAATGTGCCGATCAAATGCAATAAACTCCTCATTTTACTTCCATATCCAGTGGAAGTATGGTAACGGCAAAAAAATTTTTGAAAATTTTTATTGTTTAAATAGGCTTAGAATGTTATGAAACGACGAAATTTTAAGATTTTCTGTCTGTCTGTCGGTCTGTCATGTCTGTATGTAACTTTTTTTGTGCGCAAGATACTCTGGAACCATTTAAGATATTGACTTGAAGTTTGGTACATGTATGTACTTTAACGGGATTTGGAACTAGATTATATTTTCGTCTTATTCCGTCAAAGGGTTGGGGGTAAATTGGGGTAAATAGGTAAATCAAGCAGGTAAGGGTCCATAAAATTGGTATCTAGTATATACAAGAGAAGCTAAGGTCTGAAAAAATTTTTTGGCATTAGCCACCCCCATTACCACCCCCACTTTATTATTAAAGGGGATGAAAAAAATTGTGATTTAGTGTGTGTATCAGAACCGAAAACCTTAAAAGATTTTATTACTTTGACCCCCCCACTACCACCCCCGATCGCCACCCCCACCCCCTACCGATGTGGAATATCGTTTTATCGGTTTTTGAGGTAGACGATTTCAAATATTATAAACAATTATTACCACATACAAAATTTTTTTGTTGTGAGAGACTTGGATAGAAAATCTGGATGTGGAAGTAGTGATTCCTTGGGCAGCGGTTTTTATATTTGCAAAGAGTAAAATAAATATGGTATTCTGACAATCAATGGTTTTATTGAAATATAAGTAGATTTAATTACCCAGTAAATCATTTTGTCCTCTTCCGCGTATTTAAATGAACAAGGTGACACATAATTTATAACCCTTTAATATAGCTTATCGGAATAGTGATAGTTTTCATTAAATATTACATTATTGATATATCAGCTACCCATTCTAGGTATAAACAAAACGTGCAACGGATAATAAATTAATTTAATGTGATATATTGGATTAAGAATAATTAAAACGGAATGCGATCTCAATACCATATTTTATCTAGAGGAAAGCAAACAAATAAAATAAATGAAACATTTAATTAACCCTGAAATTCTAATAAAATCTAATTGGAACTGTCAACTTTATGAATAGTAAAAAGGTAGCGAATTCGCGACCATGGCAAAAATTTAATTTTAACTTACTCTTGCCCCGTGAGCTATTAAAAGCTTTTCAATGGCGCTGTGATTTACCTTGTTAATATTTAATGTTTGCGTAGGGGTGATAAGAGTATCCGAGTATTATATCGAATTATGCCGGGTGTTATTTCACAGTGATGGCTAGTGGTTTCAGCACCAACTCTACATCTGTCAGTTACAAATGTTGTAAAAGTAAACCGTTTATACATTATATGTGTGTAAAGTGCTTCAAGATAGTTCATAAGTGCTGTTTGCCAAAGCTTAAAAGCGTAGTTAGAGTCCTAAGCGAGAATAAAATAGTTTGTTGCCAATCATCCGATGATGAAGCGGAAGAAAACAGAGCACTGGAAAAAACAATCAGGGAACTCACTGAGGACAATGAAATCAAGAATAAGTACATAAAGAAACTGAAAGATGAAAATAAGTTGTTCGTCCAAGAGGCTATAAACACAGAAGAGGAGATGAATGAGGTTATAAGAAACCAAGAGAAGCTAATTTGCGAACTTCAAGAACAAGAACGTCAGTATAAGATCACAAACACAGTTCAAAATTCTACAAAAACTGCCTATACACAAACGAAAAAAATTTCTCAAAAAAATGCTTTTACATTTACAGACTTTGCTGTAAACACCACAAACCTCAATATACAAATTGCACCAAGCGATGATACTTATTGGAAGAAATCGACTTCAAAACACTCAGAAGAGTTAAAACCGCACTGTAGCAAAAAGCAAATATTATTATTAGCTGACCAACTTGGTAAGGATATTAACAGATCATTGCAGAAGTATGTCGAGATTGACTCATATGCCATAACCTCAGTTATTAAACCTAGTGCTCCTCTGTATCAAGTAATAGAAAACGTCGAATTGTTGTGCAGCAATTTCACACTAACAGACTTTGTCGTAATAATTGCCGGATCTAATGATATCGACAGAAATAAAACACCTTCATTTAAATTTATCTGCAACAAAATGAAACTCTGTACCCATACAAACGTAATATTTGCTTCGGTTCCATTTAAAAGCGATAAGGCAAGGAATAGTCACATCTTCAAGTACAACTCAAGGTTAAATGAGTTTTTAACTAAATTTAACAGGTGTGTAGAGGGACATGTTTTTTATATGGAAATTAACCCCAAATATTCCAAAAAATGTAGTAATTTATTGCTAGCTTTTTACGTAAAAAATGCTATTTGTCGTGCAAAGTTTTTTCCAAGAAACAATTTGACATTTATTGATACTACCAACGAAACAGACACAGCATCCGAATATTCCTCTACGACCAGCGAGTTGTGGGAGTCCATAAGTGTGTGTGATGATAACGATGAGCAAGTAACCAATGAAGAAAGGTCAGAGGAAGTTGGCGTGAAGTATAAACCAAATTTCTCTTTGGAGCAAGGCGTTGTGAGTACTTTTTTAAATAGCTTTCGGCTTTTAAAAAAATGCATACTTGTTTCTGGAAAAATATTTGTCAATTAGCTGTTACTACTGATTCTTACGTAAAATTGTTCATAGAGAGTCTCAAGGCTCTGTTTTGGGGCCCCTACTCTTTATATTATAAGTCAATGACTCACTTTATGTCCCCCAAAAAATGCATCGCTTATGATTTTAATTTGAATATTCCTGACCTAAGTGAGGACAGCTTTAGTTCTATCAAACAAGCTGGTGCTTGGTTCTCTTCGAATAATCTTAAATTAAACGAAGAAAAAACCCAACAAATCGTTCTCTCAACAAATAATTCACTAATTAAGGGTAACAGTATTAAAATTCTTGGCGTTGTTTTAGATGACACTCTTAACTGATCCGATCATGTGGAGTAACTGTCATACAAATTATCAACTTCGATATTATTGCTACGTAGGCTAAAAAATCAACTCTGTTCTAAAACCTTAAGAACATGCTAGTTTTCATTATTTCATGCTCATACTAATTATGTTAACCTCCTATGGGGTGGATTATCCCGGGCAGCTGTAATCTTTCGTCTGCAGAAGAAAGCAGTCAGGTTAATTGTTAATGCTGGTTGGGGGGTCACTGTTTACCAATACTTAAGAATCTTGGTATAATGCCGGTTCCTTCTCTTCACATTTATGTTACTTTACTTGAAATTCACAAGAACGTAAATTTGTACTAACTCAGATTTTCATTCGTATGGCACTAGGTCTGCCAATCAACTTGGGCAGCCTCGTCTTAGATTATCAAAATCACAAAAAACTCTCCAAACCTTCAATTATACAATCACTTTCCTAATGACGTAAAATCTCTTAATTTTAATAGTTTCAAGAACTTAAGAGAAAAACACATTTTAAAACATTGTTTCTATTCAATTAATGAATTTGTAAACACACAGATTTGTTGATATCTTTTAACTTAACCTCTGCTTATTTGGTAAGCTCTGGCCATTTCGTGGGAGCTTGCCTCTTCTTTATTTTTTTTACATTTTTTCTATTTTTTATATTGTGTGCAGTATTTGTATATGTAGTGATGTCTATACATTTTTATATTTCTGTATTTTGACTTGCCAAAAACGTGTTTTGTAACTTGGTCAAATAAAAATATCTATCTATACTGAGGCTAGCAGTATTCCTTAATTTTAAGGTTATAAAATAATGATATTTCCTAAAAGCTTGATATAGCACCCTTTCCTTGTTATTTCATGTTATTTAATGCCCTTGTAAACAGCATTTCTGTCGCTAACAGCAACAGTTTACGAATGACCCATTAATCCGAGATTACAATTAGTTTTTACAACCATTTAAAATTTTTAAATTGTTTTTATCGTTGTCTTAAACTTTTAAAATGCAATTTAAAATTAATGCCGCTTAAGACGTGACAGGAATTAAATACGTAAATTTAAATCGTTAATATAACTTTCTTAAATTTTCTAATGATGTGAATACGTAAAAATAAACGGTGTTAAATATTTTAACACAATGTTCCCTAAATAAAATATTATTTAAACAGATCATAAACTAGACAACGGTTATATCAAAATGTGACAAAATGAATTATTTTGTTGTAAAATCAATTCAAACTAGTTTAACACATTATTCTGAACAAAAAATGAATATATTTTTTTCATTTGCGAATCCGTTTTACAGACAAAATTTATTTTTGGTTGTAGATTGTTTAAGGAGTCGCTTGGCCCTGGGTTGGCCTTTCTTCACCTCGACCTAAAAGGTATTTTGTGAATTACCCTGCATCTAGTTGTTGCCCAGGATTCGAAGACTTTTTGCAAAGCTTGCGATTTTCCTGGGAGCTAATTTCCCTATGACTTCAGGCGTTAATTCCGCCTGTTCTAGGTACTTTAACTTAATGCGGATTAGCACCTTGCATTCACAAAGTATATGTTCCGCAGTTTCAGTTGCAGCTTCACAGTATCTGCATTTGTCATCTTCTGTCATGCCCATGTTCTTGAGATGATATCTCAAGGGGAAATGGCCAGTTAGAAGGCCTGTGATCAGCCTTAGGTCGGACTTTTCAAGTTCGAGAAGCCTTGCGGCATTCTTGGTTGAATAGGTTATAAACCTTTTCGCTTGTCTTTGGCCTGGAGTGTTCTTCCACTAGGACTTCTTTTGTTTCTTTTCCCATATTAGGACTTCCTCCGTTATGTGTCCCTTGGATAAGCCACAGAACGGTTCGGGTCCAAAAAACGGAGCTTCAGCCCATTTTCTTGCGAGGCTATCAGCCAATTCGTTGCCTTCTATTTCTTCATGCCCTGGCACCCACATCAAGGTAACCTTGTTGTTTTTGACCAGTTGCTTGAGGAATTGTCTGCATTCCAAGGCAATTTTTGACTCGAAGGTATAGAACCTGAGAGCCTTTAATGCTGCCTGGCTATCTGGATGTGTATAGATCTTTGCCCTTCGAGTGGCTCTATTTAGGCATTCCTGGGCACATTGATCTATAGTATATATTTCTGCCTGGAAGATGGTTGGGGTGTTACCAAGGGCTTTAGATAGTCTGCATTTAGACCCTGCTACACCCACACCAACCCCTTCATCCATCTTGGATCCATCTGTGAACCAGATGTGTGACTCTTTCTCCAACCGCAGTGCTTCGACCCTGCCCACCTGACGGCTTTCAATAAGCACATCAAAAGGGCAGTCAAAGTCATGCTTGATTGGCATTGAGTCAGTGAGTTTGGTCATGGAGTCGAATTGGATTAACTCCAGAATCCTTAAGTGACCAACCAGGTCGCCTGGTCTGAATTTAAGCGCCTGATGCAGCCTTAAGGCACTAAGTGCTGCGTCCTTCCTTACATGCAAATGTAGAGGAAGTAAGTCCAGCATAGCTGCTGTGGGACACGAGCGCATTGCTTCTGTAGTCCCTAGGCAGGCAAGGCGTTGCAATTTCTGCAAGTTTCCTTGTGCTATTTTTTCTTCTGTTTTTGGCCACCATACACATGATGCTCCATTTAACATAGGAGCTCTCAAATTGAGTTTTGTCCTTTTGGTGAATGGAACAATAACTGTTTTGCTCGGATTGACACTAAGACCCCCTGACGAGCACCATTTAGATATTATGTTTAAGGTAATTTGCATATGGTTTGAGATCATAACCTCATGCCTGCCTCTCACAGTAACGACCAGGTCATCAGCGTAGCCCTGGACGTTGAAGCCATAATTACTCAGCTTATGGAGAAGATCGTCGACCACCATTGACCACAGCAAGGGCGATAAGACTCCACCTTGTGGACAACCTCTAACTGCAGTCACGGTGGCCGACTCGTTCCCCATATTTGTGGTAATTATTCTGCTTCTTAGCGTAGATTGTATTCATCTGATTGTTGGGGACTGTATTCTTCTTTTTTCTGCGGCTCTTTGTATGGATTCATAGGAGGTGTTGTCAAAAACACCCTCTATATCTATGAAAGCACACAGAGTCAATTCCTTTGCTGTAAATGTCTTTTCGATGCCTTTGACCAGGCCATGTAGAGCATTTATTGTTGATTTGCCAGGTTGATAGGCAAGTTGTTTCGAGTGAAGCGGTTCCTCTGTAATGATGCTTCTAATCTGTTGATCTAGTATTTTCTCCATTGTTTTAAGGAGAAAAGAGGTTAAGCTAATGGGGCGATAAGATTTAGGCTCATCTGGTGGATGTCTGCCTATTTTTGGAAGGTACGCCACCTTAACTTCCCTCCAAGCTTGGGGAATATACCCAAGAGTATAACTTGCCATGTATATGCTTCTCACGCATGGGATAAGTTCCTCAATTCCATGTTGAAGCAGTTCAGGAAAAATATCGTCCCTACGCGGTGATTTAAAGGGCTTGAAGGTCGATACCGCCCATTTAATTCTGCTAGGGGTGAATATTTTTCCAGCTAGCCTTTTCCCTGCCCTGGTAGGATGATGTGCATCCTCTTCCAGGAAGACCTGTGGAAGTACACCTTCGATTACATGGGAGTCAGGGAAGTGAGTACCTAAAAGTACTCTTATGTTTTCCTGCTGATTTTCTGCATGTTGACCATCGGGCTTTTTGAGTAGCCCTATTCCATTTGAGTGGTCTTTTGCAAGGACTTTTTGTAGACGGACTGCTGGGGCTAATTCATGTATCCCCTCGCAGAACCGTCTCCATGATCTTCTTTTAGACCTTCTTAATTCTTTGTTGTACTCCGTGAGGGCTTTTTTATAGTCCTTCCAGTTTCCAGAGTTCTTAGCTCCATTGAAAGTTTTCCTGGTCTCAGCCTTGAGGCGGCTGAGATCCCTATTCCACCAAGACACGTCTCTTTGGACTGCCTTTTGTTTAACAGGGCAACTTTTTTCATAACACGAGGTCATGAGGTTTTGTAATTGATATAAGGTTATATCTAAATCCTTTATTGTGTCGATGGGGTGTGTGTTACCTTCGACCTCCGACTTTAAGTGTTCCTTGTAAACACTCCAGTCAGTCAGTCTAGGTATTCTACACTCCTAGAAGCTTGTTACAGATGTCTCTAAGTCGAACCGAATATGTCTGTGATCCGACATTGAGGGCTCATCTGTAACATGCCAGTTTTTGATAGAGTCGGTTATAAATGATCAGCAAGGGTTACGTCTAAAACCTCTTTTCTAACCGCATTTATAAAGGTGGGTTCATTACCTTTATTGATAATGTCGATATTATTTGCAGACAAATATTCAAAAAGGTACTCACCTCTAGTGTTTATATCTGTGCTGCTCCACATGAGATGGTGCGCATTAGCATCGTTGCCAATAATGTAATGTTTGTTTCTCCTTTTGTACCAGCTAATGAGGCTTTTTACTTCCTCTGGAGGTGGGCTTCGTTCTTCGCCGGGAAAGTAGGCAGAAGCAATTACAATTTGCCTTTTGCCTTTTTCCGTAGGTACATCCACAACTGTGGCAACTAAGTCCCTGGTTGTGAACTCTGAAAGGAGAACAACCAAATATTTTTAGTTGAAAAAATTGTTAAATTATGACTTTCTTTGGCCAATATCTCGAATCTCTGTTACTAAATTTTTTTGTGCCCGTGAAGACTTTTGATCGATATAAACTACCACTGTGCAAAATTTCAGCTCCCGGGATTGAAAGCCAAATTACATATAAAAGGTGCGGGGTCCTTTTTAAACTTGTGTTAAATTTTAGTGCGGGGTTATCTCAACATCGGGTTAGGAGGGTAGTTTAGTACAACTCGCCCTAAATAATGAGTTATAAAATGCTAAACAAAGCCATACTTTAATTAAGAACCTAGGTAACATTTGGTGCGGTAAAAATTATAAAATATACTACCTTAGGTGATTTAGTGTGAAGATTCTTAAAAAGGAAATTCGCTATTGAATTCTCCGGTAACTAAGAACAATTGTATTCTTAATATTGACGCATGGAATATGAGATATGGCGTTAGCTGCTGTAGTTGCATTCTCTTGAGGGTATTATTAAACATCTTTGATTAATTGAAGTCAACAAGCTTGATGGAGTACATTTCATTGTTTAGATAGATCCGAATTAATCGAATTGTATATATATTTGATGTTAGAATTAAGCTACAGGGTTAGATACGGGAATTTCAATAGGGCCAGTTGAATAATTTAGCATGCCGTATATTCCAGATTCGATTCATTCTATTACTTCTACATTCACTTAGTGGAGTGGAAGTATAGTAATGTTAAAAATAATTGAATTTCTTTTTGTTCAAATAGGCTTAGAATGTGATGAAACGTCGAGATTTTAAATTAGAGCAAAAAAATCTGTATGTAAACGAGAATTTGGAACTAGATTTTGATCTTATTCAGTTGAAGGGTTAGGGGGTAGATGGAGGTAAATAGTCCATAAAATTGGGATTTAGCGTATGTACGAAAACCCTCTCAAAATTTTTTTGACATCCGTCAACATCCTTTGTTCAGCAATGTTATGTATTACAAAGAAAATGGCGAAAATGTTTCTACCACAAATTCTATAAAACAACATTACCCACAGGAACATCGGTACAGGTACTATAAAACAGTTTTATTAAACTCTCATTAACATCATTAAAATAAACCGGTTTCTTAAATGTATCCTAAAAATACTCTTGGTTTTAACGATAATAATACATAGCCTTTCAGAGATTTGATACTAGATGATAATATACTTCCAATATAATTAATTTAAAGACTCACTTATTGATGGTTTTTAATATTTTTTAAAAATTATAAAAATCAATTTTACGAATTTGGATTTTTTTGCAATGAGATAATTTCTTTTAGTCATTGTAACTTTATAATTAGCACGCTTTTAACTGCCAAAAATATTAATATCCATGTGATTTTTTAACTTGTATCCCTTATCATATTCACGATCTAAAACACTTGCCTTTTAAAATGGCTTCCTTCTATAATAAATACTTTTATGTTAATAGTAAGCATTTTAGGGTAACTAAAACTATTAAGCGATTCCTATAAAACATTTACAAAATAATGCGCCTCAGAGGTGCCGGTCTTGTGACAGGGTCGTATCATATTTAAATCAATAAATGTATTTTTTTTAAAAAGGCCTAGTAAAAGTTCATTTTATATGTAGAATATGTACTGTAAAAAAATAGTGCGTATTCTCGGTATATTTCCATATAAAAAACTTACTTATTTTTGAAATTTTTTGTTTGCAATATGCCAAGGTGTAATATTTATGTTCATTTCTTAATTAATTTGTAACGTGACTTAACATAACAATGACGTGCAATTGACATAACCGTGTTACCCTACCACAGCTACACCTAAAAATGACGTCTAGATGACAGCATTATGACGACTCTAATGGCAAGTCATTATTACGTCATTAACTGGTCAAATGACGTCTACTGGCGGAAGATCACCTTAAAACGACGTCATAACGATAACACTTTGCTACTTGAGTAGTTATATTTTTGCACTATTTAATTCAATATAGTCGATTATTATTATTTTTATTAATATTAAAATGACTTGGTCCGTCATCTATTTGTACTTTTCGTGGCGAGTTTCAATCTCTTTTCTCAGACACAAGCACGCACATTTACCCATGTTACTTCCCTACGCGTATTTCCCTAATAGGCTGATCGTCATAAAGTTCCTTTCTTAAAAAAGAACTACAATTCAATTTAAAAATGTCTTTTTGATATCCTTTGTTAAATATATGAATGAAGCTGATCCCTAAAAAGGAAGTATATTTTAAATATACTTTTCGTACGTAGGATGCTTAAAAGTAATTTCAAAGAGAAATCTTTCTCAACCATTCCTTTAGAAATAAGAAATTGCATCAGAACGGGGGCTGTTCTTAAATGTTAATCCTGTGAAACGTTTATTTTCATTTATATCAAATAGGTAATATTTTTATATTGAAATATACTAAAATCTACAGCTATTCAGTGGAGCGCACTTACAATTAGACGAAAAAAGTAAGTTATTATAAAGTCGATTGAACCTGAATGGATTTACCTGAAAAATGTTAATGGCTTTCTGCAATTATAGATGAAGTTTTCACTTATAATATCCCTAGAGCTTAAATTATTTCCAGAATTTTTTTCGAGGTCATGAATATCTTGAAAATTATCCCGAGCCACAGGCGAGGGATAATTTCTTCATTTAAGTTCGTGGGATATTCGGTAAGAAAATTTCACACCATTATTTTATAAATATTATGCCAAAATTGAACATTTTTATTACGAATGACAAAAATTTATTCATCAGAGTGAGCCATGGAATAACAACGGGTGGTTAAGTTCCACCACCTGTCACCGTGTGGAATTCGCTAATTTATTAGATTGTGTTTTTGAAAATGTCACGTTTTGGAAAGGATAGTCAAGATATTATTAAGGATGAAGTTGAACACTTAATTCCAGATAATACTAAAAAATCCAAAGTGAGTGTTTGGAACCAGTTCATGGAATTTTGTAGCGAAAAGTTCTATAACATTGATGATAAAACTATTTCCACCGAGCATCTAGCCCATGTCTTGGAAGATTTCGCTTTTAATATGACGAAGACAAATTCCGAGGACTATAAAGAAAGTGTCGTGAAAGTACTGTTTAATTCCACGGCTAAGCAATTGCAAGAAATGTTTTTTGATAAATATAATAGAAAGTTTGATCAGTTTGTAGCAGACAGGGCAGCACGGAATGCTAAACGAAGACAACTTCAAAAGGACCCATATGTAGCGTACCTGCCTACATATTAGAAACTCTGTTACTATAGTTAACAAAAATAACAAAAAACTAGAGGAAGCATTATACTCTTCGCCGATTTACTGAGCTTTTTATATAATTGTTACACATTCTATAGGATACTCTTCGCATTTTTCTTGTAAATAATGTTAGTTTTTGGACATTCTAAATTTTGTGATACCAACTTTGTTGTGAAAAAAAAAATATATGAAAAAAAAAATCACGATGTAAGGGATTGAACCCGGGACCCTTGGATTGCGAGACGAAACTCTTGCCGCTACACCACCATTTCTTATTACTAAAATTGTTAATGAGTGTAATATATACCATTAGAAAATTTATTGTGATTATTAGGAAACATACATTAGTAAAATGTATTAAAAAAAAATTGTGATAGGAAATAACATTTCGCAAGGTTTCTATTTATTACAAACCATAAAAAAATGTAAAAAATATTTTTTTAAATTTTAAATTACTAATAACTTTTTTATTTAGTAATCTATTTTGTTGAAAAACAATAGGGTTCTTCTTCTAGCTAACACTAAGTTACTCTCCAAATTTCAATACAATCGGATTTTTCTTTCTTGAGTTATCGTGCTTACAAGAAACGTGACGGACGGACAGACGGACAGACGGACAGACGGACAGACGGACAGACGGACAGACGGACAGACGGACAGACGGACAGACGGACAGACGGACAGACGGACAGACGGACATTTTGAAAGTTGTTCAGAATTCGTTCACTAACATAAGATATAAAAAATTTTTCTCTACGAGTGATATTTACTGATTTAGAAATGTGCCGATCAAATACAATATACTCTTCGTTTTTGCGAAGAGTATAATAATATAATATATAATCAACAAAAACAGAATACAATATGAATTATAATAATTTTATCGTTAATATATTTTACAAGTTCAAATTTTATTTTTTTATTATGGATTAACCTCCATAAAATTAAGTGCTTCGGTACTGAGTAACGAAGAATATGAGAAAATTCTTCAGATGTTTGATGAGGATACTTCTGATGGTCTTCAACGTATGTTTTTATTTGTTGTTGTATCTCATGAATTAGCATGGAGAGGTGGGAAAGGATGCACAGTAGGGTGGGCTGAAAAACACGAAAATTTGAATTTGCAGATATCATAGTTTCTAATTTATTACTATGTATCTAAAACTAATTCGGGTAAATTTTTAGCCAAATCGGTGAATATCTAGCCGCGCCCCCACGGCCTTGAAAATGAAAGAAATGGCCAATTTTTCGGTTTTTAACATTTTTTAAATTGACATTTGCAATTTTTTTTTTGACTCATTATTAATGTCTAAACGCGTGTAGCAAAAGTTTTCCGTATATAATATTTTTCAGTTCCAAGGAAATTAGAAATTTGTCACTAAAACGTAGAATTCGCCGAAAATAAGGTTTTCTGTATAAAATTTCTAATTTCCTTGGAACTGAAAAATATTTTATACGGAAAACTTTTGCTACACGCGTTTAGACATTAATAATGAGTCAAAAAAAAATTTCAAATGTCAATTTAAAAAATGTTAAAAATCGAAAAATTGGCCCATTCTTTCATTTTCAAGGCCGTGGGGACGCGGCTAGATATTCACCAATTTGGCTAAAAATTTACCCGAATTAGTTTTAGATACATAGTAATAAATTAGAAACTATGATATCTGCAAATTCAAATTTTCGTGGACAATATAGGAAATTACGCAGGGCGAATAGAATACAATCCAATTTTCTCAAAGACGGCTCAAGGTGGTTCGAGGAAATTTGTTGATAGCAAGTAGCTCATTGCAAATATTGCTAATCCAAGCATTTGTCCTGTCCGTCTGTTTAAAAAGTTAATGGAAAAGAGTGACACATTATTCTTAATTCCTAATGAAAACATTAATAGGCTCAATGCAAACAGTTGGTATCAAAATTGCCCAATTGGAAAAAACACCATTTTTACTTGGTTTAAGTTGGCAGGAGGTGAAATAGGTATTGATACTAAAAAAATCGAAGTCACAAACCATTCAGGAAGACCTACGGCTGTTTCAAATCTGGCTAAAGAAGGAATTGGTGAACAACAGCATATAAAGATTACGAGACATAGCAATAGCCAGTCAATTAAGCCCTATTTGCAACTGGATAGTACACACCATCAGAACATAATTGAAACGATGAGTGGTAGAACACCCAGTACATTTATAAGTGGCGTTCGTGATGAAAGTACTAGTTCTAATAAGCAAAGTACCTTTAATATTACTAATAATTATGTCAATAAGTAGATAATAAGTTTTCTCAAATATGTTGTCAAAAACAAATCAATTAAAGTACTTTTTTATTAATACAACTTACTTCTAATAGTGAAATATTAGTATCAAAATATAGATCATAATATCAATATCAAATCAAACTAGTGGAAGCATTATGCTCTTCGCCGATTTACTGAACTTTTTATATAATTGTTACACATTCTATAGGATACTCTTCGCATTTTTCTTGTAAATAATGTTAGTTTTTGGACATGCTTACAAGAAACGTGACGGACGGACAGACGGACGGACAGACGGACGGACAGACGGACGGACAGACGGACGGACAGACGGACGGACATTTTGAAAGTTGTTCAGAATTCGTTCACTAACATAACGATATAAATTTTTTTTCTCTACGAGCGATATTTACTGATTTAGAAATGTGCCGATCATATACAATATACTCTTCGGTTTTGCGAAGAGTATAATAATATCAAAATATAGATATTTGTGATTTTAAATATGTTAATAAAGATTTTGAATAAAATAGATCTATATTTCTAGACATAACTTTAAAAAAATATCACGATACCATGATTTTTAAGGTAGCAATTTCTTAGTTCCAAAATATTCACCTGGGAGCTTTCGAGGTAGATAATTGGGTGTTTTCACTGTATGCAAATTTGCTTTTTTGATATTATTATAATGAAGTATTCCATACATTAAAGCACTTACTAATATTTAAACATCATTCTTTCATCTATCAATTTAAAATTTCAACAAATAAATAACAAAACCGAATAACTGAACGGGTATTATACAAAACGGACTGTGACGTCATCGGTTGCATTAACATAACCTCAACTTTTAGGTTTTTCAAGTTTATTGTCATTTTTAATGATTGTATCCGCACTTCTCATTTGAAACCAGTATGGCCCCAAGCAAGCATTGAAAAATTGACGCATATGATGTCTTAATATTGTTGATTACTAAAAATGGGCTGCTAATTATAGGTTGGATTTCCAACCTACAAAAGTCGCCTTATTTTATTGAGAGAAGATATTTAGAACTTCATGAATATTACATTGAACAAGATTTTAGTTGAGGAAATTTTCATAATAGTGACATATTACTCGGAAATTTTTAAAATATATGTATATCTGAGGTTAGGTGTTTATGACCGATGACGTCAACAATATAGCTTAGTGTTTTGGGCCGTAAAATTTTAATTCAAATTTAAAAATACTTTTTCTTGGATATTACTCAACTGGTTGTGGAAATTCAAATGTTTTTAGTCATAATTAAGTATTACCTTCACAGTCAATGAGATTTTAAAATTTGTGAAAACACCGAAATTCGAATCTGGTGTTTAAGCAATTAATAAAGAAAATGGCGATTCCATAATGGCCGATTTTTAATAACTAAAGTGATGTTAAGATATAAAAATACAAGATGGCGCATAAGAACCTAAGAGATTCGTTAAATTAAAAAAAAATTGTGCGAAAGATAAATAACACAGCCACACAAAAAAAAGTGCTACGAAAACGACCAAAATATAGTATTCCTATGTACTCTGGGCCGCTGAATACGAATCCGATGTCAATTCTCCCAGAAAATCAACAGAATTTTCTAACCACAAAAAATCGCTTAAAATCGTCAATATTGTGAGGAAATGAAAAGAAACACTTATAAAAATGACTAAAATATTGTATTTCTGTGAATTTTGAACCGCTGAATATGAAATCAATGTCTAAATTCTTCTATAAAATTACCAGAAGCTCAATAAACAGCTTAAAATCAATACAGTAAAGAAAAGAAAATAAATACCTATGAAAACTTTTAAAATATTGTACACCTATGTAATTTGATGTCAGATTTTCCCCAGCAAATCACCAGAATTTTCTAACCTTAAAATAATAGCTTTAAATCTACAATATTGTCAAAAAAAGAAAGAAGTCCTATGCAAGCGACCACATCTTAACACATTAAAGTAGTATTTCAAGATAGCTACCTTTTAAAGTTTTTAAAAGCGTTGAGAGAATTTGGGTGTCAAAGGATTAAAGATTTTATTCCTTTTTGTGGTAACCAACTCTTTTATTATCAAAAGTTCTATGCAGTGGATTTCACGCTCGTTTGACTCCATATTTTTAACCCCCGACCCCAAAAGAGGGTTTTATAAGTTTGACGCGTATATTTGTATGTTTGTTTGTCTGTCTGTGTGTCTGTGGCTTCATATCTCTTCAAGGGTGATTCGATTTTGATGTAGTTTTTTTTTATTTGAAAGAGTATTTTGTCGAGAAGGTTATAGGCCATATTAGATTTTGATGTTTGATCGCCATCTTGAATTCGCCACGTTGAACTTCTCTAGAAATTGTCCGATTGAAGTAAAATTGAAAATGTGCAGACAATTATGGTAGCCGAACATGATTTGGGCCTCATTTTGATTCGGTCATATGAAACTGGTACGATTAGATACATTGATCGGTGGTTTTTAAAAATTTTCAGTTTTACTTGTTTACTTCTTGTTTTAACGTCCAACAAAAATCTGCCATCATATCTTTATCCCATCTTCCTTGATAACGCCGCTCCATTTCCATAATATCCTGATGGAATATTTCTCCCTATTCTTCACTAAAATCCCCAAGGTTTTCAGGAAAGTCATCAATATGAGAATCTAAGAAGTGGAGCTTCAGATTCATATGGCAACCTAGCTTACGATAGTTTTCCACCAGATTAGCGACAATTTCTCTGTAGTTATGACTTTTTTGATTCCCAAGAAAATTTTTAGTAACTTCTTTAAAACTAAGCCGAGCTGAATTTTCTATAACTTTCATTTTTGTTACAAAAATTTCATCTCTGAGCAGTGTACGTATTTGAGGTCCATCAAATATTCCTTCCTTTAACTTTGCATTTGTACAAAATGTAGGAGATTAAATTATCTTTAAACACTGTGATTAACATTTTTTTTTGTAAAGCTTTAGTTTTTGAGTTAAACACCAAAAACATGCGTTGAAAATTGACTACCAACACTTAAAAAATCATATCTCGCTCAATTTTCGACCAAATTGGACGGGATTTGTCTCAAATTTAAGGTAATTTTATAGTCAACTTTATTTTTCACACTTCGATGAAAATTTTTTGATAAAATTTGTAATTTTAAGAATATTTGCAAAAAAACCGTTTTCTAACCCCTTCCGCTCCTCCCTAAAAGCTTAACTCACGGCCGCTTTTGGTTGACCTTCTTTCATATGTTTATGAGACCCTAAACAATTTTCCTCAAAAAAAATTTCGGGTTGCATGAGTTTCCAAGTGAAAACCCAACTATCATATCAAATATTATACACATTAAGTCATACTACTTAATGATTTGAAAAACAGTTTCAATGTTTCAAATAAACAGCGTTTCTTTACTTTCAGCCTCTTTGAAATCCAGCGTTACAGATCAATACACAAATGGTGAAAACATTTTTATGCTCATTATAAGTAATATTTATAGACCAATATAAAATATGCTCCATCCAACTTTATGTTATAATATAAAATGGCATTTATATAGTATGCTTAAGTCGGTCAAGTTTTATTTTCAGTTCACAGTGAATCATGGAAATTGCAACTATTTTGTGAAATACTGGTATTAACAGGATCATTTCCCAAGAGTTAGTTCTCTAGTTCTTTAGTCTCCTGTTATTTAAACGGTTATTTTACTCATTAACGTGATAGCTAATGAAAGCACGTTTTTTGACAACATGCACCAAAACAGGGTTTTTTTAGCCCGTTTGAGAGTCCGTAAATTTTTGATTAATTTGTAGCTTTAATGATACCTTCTGATGGGATATTAATCGTAAAAACATTTAAAGTTGAGCATAGGAAAGGTTTCAAAGTGGTCAAAATCGACTTACATAGTACTACAGTGAGTGAAGATGATAATTCAATGAAAAATACCAGTTTCTTCATAAAATTTCTTGTTCTTTTCTATCTTTTTCTCTTTTCTTTTCTTTTTCTTTCACTACCTCTCGTCAGTTTTTATATTTAAACGCGATAAACTCAAAAACTACTCAAACGGTTTCGATGCGGTGATAGCCATTATTTAAGGGCGCTTTTGGAGACGGTTATAAGCTATTTATTACGTTAATATTTTTAAATTCAGCTAAGTAATTAGCAAGAATCAGGTAAAGAATGTGTACATACAATGATGAATCCCATAATGGACCTCTCTCTCTCTCTCTCTACGACTGCAGGCAAGGTGGGAGCAAAAGAGCAACGCAGCTTCATATTACGCCAAGCATAAACATGCAGGAATTTTTCTTGTCCAAAATTTCAATCCATCACCTAAGCATCCAACTGCAGCTTTAAATTGTGCTAAATATGGTATCACAATAAAAAAGCCCTTGTTAATTAAAGCTTATATGAAGTCTCGTTTCGCAGCAGTAAGCATCACTATGTATTCATTCTTATAGATCAAGTTAAAAATGAAAGAGACTCAATTCAAGAGTATTATTTTACATGTGAAAGTGGATCTCGAACTGTTGGCTGTTCCAGTCATATTATGACAATCGTATGCTTCTTGGGCTATGCACAAGTATCATGAAATACATGTGCCAAATCCCGAAATATGAATATATCATTGACCCTACAGAAACAATAACTCATTAAATATAAATTAAAACCTAATGTAAAGCAAAAAAGTAGAAAATCGAAAAACAAGACAAAAAAACAAAAAAAAATATGAAAATTTTTTTAAAAAGTGTAGATTAGTACCATGACGTGGTAAAGAGGGTGAAGTATTATTATTAGAATATATTATTATCATTGTTGTTGTTATTCTTATTTTTTTTTTTTTGACCGTCTATATCTCTGAAACCTTTCTTATGCTCAACCTTATATTTTTGTGTGATTAATGTCTTATCATAAGGTATCATTTGGACCACAAATCAACCGAAAATTTGCGGACCCCCAAACAGGCTATTTTTAGGGTCACTCTTTCTCCTTGTGACAAAATAATTGTAGTACCTACAGTACCTAGAGGTAAAAAATATGCAAAACTTCGGAATAATGTCATATTGAACGGATTTCCTTCATTTTTGGCAGTATTATAGTAAATGATTCACAGAAAAGTTTCTATATTGTACGGGGGCTTGCTAATTTATAGGGGGTGGATGCCACCTCTTCTCAGGGGGTGGCACTTAAAAAATATATATATTTATTGGAGCTGAAAAAGAATCAAATTTTAAGAAGAAAAGGTTCTATGCAATTTTTCACATAAATTGATAGTTTTTAAGCTATAACGACTTTGAAATTGCGATTTTAGCTTAAAAACCGCTGCCCAAGGAATCACTACTTCCACATCCAGATTTTTTATCTAAGTCACTCACAACGAAAAAATTTTGTATGTGGAAATAATTGTTTATGGAACATTAATAATATAATATTTGAAATCCTCTACCCCAAAAACCCATAAAATGATACCCCACATCGGTAGCGGGGTGGGGGAGGTGATAGGGGGTGGTAGTGGGGGTGGATGAAGTAAAAAAACATTTCGAGGTTTCTGGTTCTTGTACACACCTTAAATCACATTTTTTTTTCATCCCCTTTAATAATGGGGTGGGGGTGGTAATGGGGGTGGCTAATGCCAAATTTTTTTTTTTGAGACCTCAGCTTCTCTTGTATATACTAAATACAAATTTTATGGACTCTTACCTACTTGATTTACCTATTTTCCCCGAATTTACCCTAATTTACCCCCCAACCCTTCGACGGAACAACATGAAAATATAATCTAGTTCTAGATTTCGTTAAGGTATATATCTGTACCAAATTTCAAGTCAATATCTCAAACGGTTCCAGAATAATCGTGCGCACAAAAAAAGTTACAGACAGACCGACAGACAGATCGACAGACAGACCGACAGACAGAAATTTTTTTTTCGCTCAAACTTAAAATCTCGACGTTTCGTGACATTCTAAGTCTATTTGAACAATAAAAATTTTTAAAAATTTTTTTGTCGTTACTATACTTCCACTGGATGTGGAAGTAAAAAAAGTTATTTCCAAACGGCTTCCGCCAAGTATCTCGAAAAGTATTGCTTTATCGAAAAAATGTTGCAGGCCAATTACAGAAAGTACAAACTGGGAATTAATTATATTCTTTATTTATTGATGTAGGGTTAATAATTTCGGAGATATTTAAGTTTATATTTGGCATCCAAGTGTTTCGAAATTTCCTTTAAAGGTTAAAATGCATTTTTTTAAAGCAAGTGCTTTAAATGAGCAAACAAATTTGATCATCTAAGTAATATTACATTTTAACGAAAGACTGTATTTGAGATTTTTTTTTTTTTAATTATTAGCTAATTACACTAACAAAATGGAGACCTTTCTATATAAAAAAATATAAATACGCACATTTTTCCGTCATAAGTTCTTTATCTCTTATGCTACAGAAACGAGTAAAAAATAATTTGAAAGCGCAATTAAGTGTCTTTAATTTCATTTCTTAGCATGCGTGACTATCAATTTATGTGAAAAATTACATAGAACCTTATCTTCTTAAAATTTGATTCTTTTTCAGCTCCAATAAATAAATATATTTCTTAAGTGCCACCCCCCCCCCCCCCCCTATAAATTAGCAAGCCCCCATAAAATATAGAAACTTTTCTGTGAAGCATTTACTATAATCCTGCCAAAAATGAACAAAATCCGTTCAATATGGCAATATTCCGAAGTTAAAACCTCTAGTTACTGTACTATTTTGCCAATCAGTGATTTTATTAGAAAAACTGACACGAAAAAATCGCTCGAGTGTTTTTTGGCAGGATAAATTAACGACAGAATATGTGAATGAACAACAATAATTATCTTTATTTATACAATTATTTGAAGGAACAGTTATTAAAAACACAGTTGTTATAAATTGTTTGGTTTGGTGTACTGATTTCAATATTATCTTTTCTAGTTTCCACACAATGACATGTCGAGTGTTCGTAAATTATAGCTGACAGTAAAGATTTTAAAGTGACATGCGACTACTAGATGTACTCTGCTTTTGAGGAACAGGCATTTTTATCGGTGATAAAAAACGATGCACCTTTTTTATCGCTGTCAAAGTGACAAAAATGTGACTGTCAAATAGACTTTTTTATATAGGAGTTAATTTATCGCAGTAATATTTTTTAACATAATGTTGTTTTGTGACATATATTCTAATGGATTGTGTGAGTCGGAAAAAAAAACGAAAAACCCGACTATTGTCTGATGCAACCAAAGTAGTTCTTCTCCCCGTTTTCGAGGATGCTGAACACCGTGGTGGTGGCAGAATCGTTGGGGTGATCCACCCCCGCAAACGGCCAAAAACCACCCCCAAACGGGGTCAAACGCGTATTGATAATGTTTCACGGAATCTAACTTATTGATTCCCCGTTTTCGAGCATGCCAATTACGGGAAGGACCCTGGGACGCATGCCTGACGCCCTCCCACCCCCTCAATGGCCAAAGGTGAGAGAGCGCTCTCAACATATCACTGGACAAAAAGGTTTCCCTCCCATTTTAGAGCATGCCGAACACGAAGAGGACCACGAATCGAGTGCTTGACACCCGTTCATCCCCTCAATGGCAAAGAATACCCCTTCAATAAAAATATTTTCTACAGTATATTATAATTAATTAAATCAGATGTTTCAGTTATTATATAAATCTTTTTTTCCCAAAAAATATACATTCATCTTTTTTCAGCTCCACAGTAAATGAAAGTGACTGCGTTGTTGACGAGATCGAGGTGACATCTTAATGTTTTTTCCTGTGTAGCATCCTTAAAAACGGGGGGGTTAGCTTTGCCCGGGGGTATGCTGAGAACGCACTCTCACTCCTTTGGAGGCCATTTGGCCTCCAAATGACGAATGGCCAATGGATTGGCCATTTACGGGGGTGGGTCACCCCGAGGAGGAATTCCACCATCACCGCGGTGTTCAGAATTCTCGAAAATTGCCAAGTCAGAGTTCCTCAAACAATTATAATACGCGTTAACCCCCGTTTGGGGTCGGTTTTTGGCCGCTTGGGAAAAATTCTGCTACCACCACGAACTAATCTCGTCCCATCAGACAAAGCAAGTTAAATAAAAACTTGTAAAACTATGAGAGCCTCGAAATTAGGAAAACGTAAAGGACTCCGCACCAAATTCATGGGAAAATGGGTCTCGATCAAAAGATTTGTAATTTTCGGAAAATGGAGTTCTCGTTATCCCGATCAAACTTTCAAATGTAACCTGGGTCTGAAAACCCCCGTTTCGGAGTTACGGCAGTCGAAAAATGTATAAAGTAGGGATTTTCACTTTTCACAGACTGATCGACAGTGGATAATAATAATTATGAGAACAAGGTCTACTTTATATAGTATTCTCGTAAGGGATGCTTCTCAATTGTCCCTCATTTGTCCCCTTATTGCGATATATTTATACATTGTGTCCACGGATGGACTTAACTATACTCGTAAATATTTTTATTTTCTGCTTTTCGAAAAAAAGTCATTCTTCATCATTTCTTTTAATTGTTTTATAAATACCATTCACGTTGATAAACTTCGATTTTGTTGTATAGGGTGCGCAAAAAATATAAAAGTATAGATTTTCAAAATGAATAATTTTTAAATCAAACTAAAGCGCTTAAAAGGAGTAATCGAAAACCCAAATTTTTTTTTTCATGTCATGTTACTTAGTTATTGTTACTAAGATATCTGATATTTAAAATTAAATTGATTTTTTCTATATCTTATTACCGATTATTATTTTGGTAAATGCGCTGCAAGGTCAAGTTTGATTTAAAAATTATTAATTTAGAAAATCTATATTTTTATATTTTTTGGGAAGTTTCTCAACGTAAATCGTATTTATAAAACAAGCAAAAGAAATCGTGAAGAACGACTATTTTCTTCGAAAAACAGAAAATAAAAATGTTTACGAGTATAGTTAAGTCCACCCGTGGACACACCGTATAAATATACCGCAATAAGGAGGAAAATGAGGGGCAATTGAGAAGCATCCCTTACGAGAATACTATATAAAGTAAACCTTGTTTTTATAATTATTATTATTATCCACTGTCGATCAATTCGCGAGAAGCGAAAATCCCTACTTTATACATTTTTCGGCGGTCTGTAACTCGGAAACGGCGGGTTTTCAGAGCCAGGTTACATTTGAAAGTTTGATCGGGACAACGAGAACTCCCTTTTCCCGAAGTTACAAAACTTTTCATCGAGACCCATTTTCCCGTGTATTTGGTGCGGGGTCCTTTGCAAGACATTTTCGTGGAAACTGAGTTCCAGGAGGAATTTTCCATTCTTTTTTAAATTTCTGTACAAATTTAATTCAATACTATTAAAATTAGACATCATATATATTTTTTCTGATATGCGCTTGAATATGCAGTTTTCTGATATTTATGTTTAATAAATTTTATTGTTTTTTATAATGGATTACCATGTTAAATGTGAAAGGCATCAAAAATTTCCATTTTCATATTACCTTTTCAAATTACATTTCCGCTGACCTATAAATTGCGAAACTGGGGATTTATAGTCATATATAATTTATGTACCAAAATGTTTGAGTTGCCATTTAATTAAATAACCTGCAAATTTACAACACAGCAAAGTTTTTACTTCGTTCTGTTTATTTTATAGGGCATTTTACATTTTATATACAAGTCGACATTTAAAATCACCGACGAACGAAAAATAAAGAAAAATGACAAATAGTTTATACAAGCTATTTCAAGGTATAGGTATTGAAAAAAAACTAGGGTCTAGGTAACACCATGATGTAAGGAGATATGGTGTGTGCAAATGGAAAGGAAGGTCTAATTTTCGTCCTCTACTGCGCCTTCCCAAACGCCGCCATGTCACAGAATAATGAACGACCAGAAGCGGCACTCTCAGCACCGCCTTTGATGTTTTTTTGTGACCTCCGCCATTTTGTTGTCGGTAATTTTGGAGGGAAATTTAAACAGCATGTTTATAAACAAACTTTACACAGGCTGAATACAATTACGTTATTCGAAGAATTCTATTTATAATGGGTATTAAAACTATTAAAGTAAACTGGATAAAATTGTCTCTACGAACAATTGTATTCTTAATATAAAGTCACAAAATGTATTAAAATCAATACAATATCTCGCCTGAGAAAATCTGTAATAGGCTAGTAGATGGTGACAGAAAATCAAAACTGATAGCCTACCGTCTGCAAGTAATTTAGTCAGTATTATCTATAAAATAAAGCTCAATTTTTAGTACTTTCAAGGTTTGCCCGCATGCACGGGATATAGGAAACGATTTCCGGTTTGCATAAAAAAACAATGTTTTCAACTGATACACTACCGTCTGCAAAGTTCATAATTCGAAATTAAAGAAATAAAAATATGTCGGAAGCGCTTTTGCAGACAGTTCTGTCATGCACCAAATCTCATACAGGGTACTCCAAAATGTATCAAATTTTAGTAAAAAAAAAAAAATGATAATTTACCGTCTGCAAACAGTACAAAATGATGATTCTGGTTCATGAAGACGAGTAGGGGAAAGGTTCAGACGTTTACGATATGCACGTTACCATATCGTGCGCATGTCAACTTGTTATTTTGTTTTACAACTTTGAACAATTGTTTACCGTCTGCAGCTAAAAAGAAAATATGATTTAAAAATAGAGCTTCGATAAAGAATTATTTGCAGATAGATTAAATGTGTACAAAGCACTTTCCGCTTAACGTATTTGTGTAAAAAAATGGGGGTAACTTTTACCAATTATTCACTGTCTGCAACTTGGTAAAAAGAAAGATTATTGATTCAAATATGCAATTATTTAGTTTGCAGACAACGCGCACATGCACGAGAGTCACAATAAAGTGTCAAAAATATTGAGCAACGCATCTTTGCCTAAGCATCAAGCTAAAAAGTTGAGGAGTATGGCTGGTGCAAATCGGAGGACTGTTTGATAGAGATGAAATGCCACAAACCGTCAAAGAAATTATTGTAGCTGATAACGACAACGGTACGAAAATATCGTAGTTTTCTTGTTAATTCCAATGAATTTCAAATGCTGATTAATTTTTGAAATTACAGTCGCAATTACCAGTAACAGTGTGGTCGAGGAGGATAACGAACAAATAATGCTCACCGACAACAATGCTGATAATGATTCAGATGAAGAAAACTTGTTTTTAGAACATATCAGTGACAGCGAGGAAGATATGTATCATTTCACTGAGAATTATCGGAAAATGTTCCAGGAGTCAGTGGTTGTGAATGATGATGTTGAAGAAGAAACAGACGGCGAACAAATTTTTTTATAAACAATAATTTTTATTATGATATGTATAAGATTTTTGTTACAACTTTAATAAAATAATATTTTTTCAATTGAATTTAACTACGACGCGAATTATCGATCAACTTTATCGAATACCAGCACTAATTCTGGTCCGTGTGCATCTGCATGTTGTCTGCCCATCCGAAAAAAATATACTTGCATAAGTTAGCTTACACAATTTTGTGTTGCAGAAGGTAAAGAGTTGTTTTTGGTGCATATCGCACACGAAGAGATATCAAACGGAATTGGCCGAGTTTTGACTCTATTGTGGCTCTCGTGCATGTGGGCATTATCTGCAAATTGAATAATTGCGTATTTAACCCAGTAACCTTTCTTTGTACCAAGTTACAGACGATATAGATAGTTGTTTTTGGTACATATCTGTGGTTTTAGTGCATGAGCAAATTAAATAATTGCGTAATCGAATCAATAACCTTTCTTTGTACCAAGTTGCAGACAGTTAATAATCGGTAAAAGTTACTCCCATTTTCTTACAAGTTTATAGAATTCAATGGACAACTGTGCATATTGGGTTTGTCTGAAAACATTGTTTACAATAGTTTTGCAACCTAAATTTTCTAATAAAACTATAATTAAACGTTAAACATTTGTTCAAAGTTATAAAAAAAATAACAAGTTGACATGCGCACAATATGGTGATATGCATATCGTAAACGTCTGCACCTTTCCCCTACTCGTCTTCATGAACCAGAATCATCATTTTGTATTGTTTGCAGACGGTAAATTATCATGTTATTTTTTTTTACTAAAATTTGATACATTTTGGAGTACCCTGTATAAGGTTTGGTGCATGACAGAACTGTCTGCAAAAGCGCTTCCGACATATTTTTATTCTTTTAATTTCGAATTATGAACTTTGCAGACGGTAGTGTATCAGTTGAAAACATTGTTTTTTTATGCACACCGGAAATCGTTTCCTACATCCCGTGCATGCGAGCAAACCTTGAAAGTACCAAAATTGAGCTTTATTGTATACATAATACTGACTAAATTACTTGCAGATGGTAGGCTGTCAGTTTTGATTTTCTGTCACCATCTACTAGTCTATAATTTCTTACTGGGAGGTTGTTCTGAGGTATTATTAATTTTTTTTCTGTTTAAACTACCAAGTTGAGGAAAAATAGTAGGTAAGTGCTTTTGGTAGCAATCTATTTTGATACATATTTGTCGTGCGCACAACTTAAAATTGTTATAAAATTCGGTTGAACTTTTACTTGCCAAATCCCCACGATTGAATGCTTCCAACTACAATACGGACCTTAAAAGAAGAAAGATTCACAATTAGTTGGAAATATCTTACAATTTACATCAATAATAAAATACCTTTGGAAATCCTTAGGAAACCTAAATAAATTAATGCCTTTTCCTGTCGTTCTACTTGTACATTCCTTAACAGCGCAAACGGTTCCACCTCGTTTACTCATATCGTCATTTACCGCACTTTATTGTTTTAACCTAAAACAATAAATGAACTGACGGATGTACCAACAACAAAATGGCGGCAATGGAATTTTGGCGGGAAGCCCAAGTGTCGTTTCTGGTAGTTCTCTTTTCTGTGGCCATGTTTAATATGAATATGTCTGTCATTTATTTATGTTGACAAAGCAGTTGAAATGTCAGGTGGTTTAGTACAAAGTTGTAAAAATTGTAACATGAACGCCAAAAATAGTAATATTAGTTACTTTTGATTCCTAAAGGATGAAAATATGGTAAAAATGTGGATTAATTTTTGGGACTGCAACGTAGTTAACCTCAACGACGGTAAGTTAAAATGGAACTGTAGTCTGATGAAATTAGAAAATAATTCGTAAATATTTTTTCAGGCAAGATAGTTTTAGCCGAAGTAGAAACTAAGAATACTAAATTACGAGCTGAAGATCTTGAAGTGCACGTTGAAATTTCAGATCTAAAGGATGAAAGTTCCATTGAAAAAAGCAAATGAAAAGATGGCGAAAGAAGCACAAGAGTATATGAAATTTTGAAATTCACACATTTCATAATTGGACAAATTCAGCGGCTTAATAAAAAAAGTCTATAAAGTGGTCGTCACTGAACTCTACTATATAAATGGAAGGTCAATATCCATACCAATTTTTACGCTAAATTGAACCTCGCGCAAGTATGGCGACCCTAAGGAGGAGCGCAATCGCACTACAAAATACGTCAGAGCCGGTCTTATTGTTACTGCAACTGTTTAAAACCCGGGACTTTGCCCCGATTCTTGCAACACAGTACCATACAAAATTGCACCATATTGTCTTAATTAACTTTGTTTATAACAGTCACAAAATATTACACAAAATAGTCAATTTATAACAACTTTACACAAACAACAGAATAAACAAAGAATAAAATGGTGACACCGACTCTGGAAATTGCATCTAATCCAAGACTTACGCTACAGAATCTATGGAAAAGAAATAAAACACAGAATTGCGTCAGCCTGGCATCGGAGCTTAACTCCCGTAGACAGCCGTTTGGTTCAAGCACAGACATTAATTTCTCTACTGCATCGACGCATGGCTTATAGTTTTTGAATTCGTTACCACTTAATCTGTGCCGTAATTGCCGCATTTTGTTCACGCGCATATACCTATATTGGCCTTCCATTTATATAGTAGAGTTCAGTGGTGGTCGTTTGAAGACATTACTTCTGCAATAACCACTAAGGAGCGTGTCACCTAGGGTTACAGATTTTTAAGAAAAAAAAATGAGTGCATTATAATATTATTATATAAAACTACTTACTAGCGTAACAGTTTAATATAAATATTAAATATAATATAATAATGGGAAATGCTATTTTATTATGAATATGTTTTCTCTGTAAACTAATATTGATTGTTTTATTTATTGTACAGCATTCCTTATATTAGGTAATGAACAATATCGATACCTGTGAAGTTGGTCTGTAATTTTCGATATTGCTGCTTAAAAAATTCACCCACTTTTGAATACAATTATAAATAATGGCGAGCAAACAGAGACAATAGATGAGGAAACAAGCAAATTGCCCAATTTGCTGTTTTGTTATTGTTATTTTTTTTTTAATCAATAGAAGCAGGGAGATATCCATTTCAAATCTCTATGTAAGTGATAATGAGCAAACGAGAGAAACTCACAAGCAATTATGAGCGAACTATTTACATTTAAAAATTTTAAATTTCGAAAATAGGGGACCAATTTTACCAATTTAACATCTACTAATCTATCTTTATGCATATTTACTTCTTTCATATGAACCTAATATACTTATATGGTTTCACGAAGTTATTGATACTTCCATATACATTCTTAGAAATGTCCATCTTAATTGGCCCTAAGTGCATATTTTTGGTATATTGCCCATTTGCTCATCACTCGGCAAAAACTGCTATGCAAACATCGGCCTACTTGTATGCAAAGTACAGAGCACAAATATAAACTTTCATTATATCACGGAATTCCTATATTCGTTAATGTTTCATAAATATTTTATTAGACTTGTCATGTTCTGTGTGATGCTTATTAGGTATTAATAATCATATTAATAACACTTTGCTTGTTATAATCTATTAACTTAACCAAACAATTTATCTCTGGCCATTGCCAACTTTATGGAACTAAACTAACTAAAATAACATAATCATGTGACAAGGCTACAAATATAATTGCATTTTAAATTTGCCGCTATTTAATGCCTCTTTCTCGATCGTCAGAAATTCAACATGGACGCGATCGGGAAGGGTTACGCTATTGGCTGATCCCGAAAGCTGCGCATAAGCACACCTTATCTCCTTACATCACGGGTAACACCGTGCAACAATTGACCCCGTCAAGGCGCAAGCGTTGTAATCGAAGTTGTGTGTTGTGACGTTTATAGTTTGTAGGTTAGAACAGACAGTTTTAACTTGTTGGGTTGCAGTGATCATGTTAACCCAATAGTGCCTATTAGGCATTCCAACAACCTGTCAAACTATTTTAGCAATATGGCGTTGAGGGCAAACATGGGGTTTATTTTAATTAACTCGCGGAAACCAAGGCAACCGAAAAACAAACTCTTTAACAAACGTTTAACGAATGAAAACAAACGTTTGCCGGATGTTTGCCATCCACGCCATGTTTAAAGTCACGTGGTTTGGATTGCTTAATTGTATGATTTATCATACAGAGCTTAGGTTGTCTCTAATGAAGTGTAAACAAATCGAGTGTGATAAATTCAGAGATTTTACTCATCTAAAGTGTTATTTGCATATATAAGCTTAGGACAAAAATTCAATTGTTTTATACTTAAATAAGTTATAACCGAGCGTTCTATAACCAGTAAAGTTTTACGCAGCAGAAAATGAGCTCATGGTAAGGTGATGTTTCACAATTTTCATTTGGATGTAATTTATTTGACTTTTATTCATGTAACAATTCTTTATACATATTATAGGATGTACCTATACCATTTCACAGTCATATCAATTCTTTCTGTAATTGCAGCAGCGGAAAAAACTTTCCGTATGATATATCATACGGTAAGCAGATGGCGGTATGAATGTTAGTTTTGTTTCAGAACTTCTCTTTTATTGGATGAGGCTATGGAGCCTTATTTTGTCCGTAACAATATGGAGCAATTTATAAAGAGAGAGCCAATTCACTATGGTTTTAAATTTTGGTGCCTCATAACCCCCCAGGGGTTTTCAATAAGCACCCCCAGGGGTGCTTATTGAAATTCAACCCCTACACGGGCAGTGGGGATAAAATCAAGGGTAAAACTTTGGGATCCAGTGTCACCGAGAAACTTTGTATGAGATATATTCCCCGCATTCGACCATATATTTGGATAATTTTTTCAACTCCTTACCATTACTTGAACTTCTGCAAAATAATGAAATTCAATGTATTGGTACCATCCGCTCTGACCGTATAGAGGAAGATCCTTTAAAAGAGCTGCAAAAAGAAAAACGAAGGACTTATACTCTGATTGACTCTAATAGTGGTATTCAACTCACCAGATGGCTTAACAATAGTCAAGTGATTATCTCAACCAACATCAAAAACAAAGACATTTGTTTGACAAAAGGCATATGCAAGAGATGGTCTAAATAACAAAGGAAACAAGTTGATGTGGATCAACCGACACTTATAAGTCTCTATAACCAAGGAATGGGAGGTGTGGATATGTTCGATAAAATGAGAGGACTCTATCATATACGAATCAGATCTTGCAAATGGTATTGGGCAATGATTCGCTTTTGCTTGAATGGATCGGTAGTCAATATGTGGCTTCTTTATCGTTTTGTCTATCCAAAAGTGTCCCTTCTGAAGTTTTAAGGAGAATTGCTTAACTGCCCCTGAACATTTAGCTGGCCCCAAACCAATATGTAGTAGGAATGTATTGAAAGAGGTCAGGTATGACAAAACTGATCACTTGATTGACAAAATTGCTACAAAAAGACGTTGTGGGTATTGTGGCATATGTACAAAATTTTCTTGTGTCAACTGTAACATGGGATTACATCGAAAATATCATACCCTTCTATGGGATATATTCTGCTACTTTCTCTTAAATTTATTGAATATTTTGTATTATAATAAATACATTTTTTTAAATAATATTCTACATGCACATTCCTAGGGTATGATATATCATACGTTAAAAAAATTGGTGAAAATGCATAAGAATAAATAAAATTTGGTTTGGGGGGAATTGACAAGCCTTAAATGAAGGTCAATCAATATTTTTTCAAAAGTTTTCCAAAAAAAAAAAATTACTCGGGCACTATTGGGTTAATGTTCTAACTATTTATTGTTTATACCTATTAGAAACCTATGAAGCTAACAAACTTTTATCAAAATGCACTAAAAAGAATAAAATAAATATTACGTAATCACATCATTTTATCAATGTTGCAATGTGGTAACTGACCTAAAAGCTCGTCGCTTCGAAAGAAATACCATTATTTAGTTGAGGTTCTTGTGGAAGCTACTCCACAGAGGTAGCGCCACAACGAAGGTTCCAGCTCCAACACCCAAGTTGTCTGATAAATCCCAAAATAACATTTTTCAATGTGTATGTTTTATTTGTTTAATGCTGCGTTTGCACGCCGTAGTCAATTTTTGTATAGAAATAACGAACTAATGGTTCTGCCGGTAAAACAGGATTCATACAATTGCCTAGTTAAGAGTTTAGATTTGCTTATCTGTTGTTGGAAACAGAAGTGTTGCAGGGCCGTACGGAGGTATTGCAAAGTGATCAACGTTGTTGAAAATAGTCGACTAGATTTATAACAATGAATTAACGAATTATTCAGCTCCTGTTCTATCTTGTAACTTTTGAAATAAGAATTGATGTTCGTAAATAATAATTAAACAATCGCGCACTGCGCAATATAATATCTAACAAACTAATAATGTAAATTATTTTTAGATTACCCACCGAACACGTCAAAGTATTACGGGTTGCGTGAATTGCTCTTGGATTCTTTACATTGAATGCAATTAATACACCCTGCCTGGGCCTCTCATAGTTACACTGGTATTCACTCAAAAAAACTCTTGGGCATCCTCGCACATTCTAACTATCTTAGTTAAGTACAGGATTTTGCAGAGTGAGAGGGAGATATGCGTTTATTTTCGATTTATTATAAATATTTAAAAACCAAACATAGTATAATCTTTAAAATTGTTTTAGATAATTGCTATTGTTCTAACGAATTGTTTATTTTTGTTGTACTTGAATATATTGTAGTTTGTCAATGGAAATAGTTCCCAATTGCGTTATTAGAGCATGGCATTTAACTATATGCAAAATTTATGATAAAAACTGTAAATGGGTATACCTTAGAGCAATGGGAAGTACCTGAAACTATTTTAAAGATGGTACCACTTATGATTTTAAACATGTTTATAATAAGCCGAAAATAAACGCCTATTTCCCTCTCGCTGCAAAATTCCATCCTTAACATTCAAAGTGATAGGACAGTTCCACTTACGAAAATATGTTTTTGCTTTTGCTCTTGACGTTCACTACAAATACAAATTTCTTAGTAAAAAGTTTCATAATGTGACGGCACCGCAGTGTAAGTTTAACATAATATACAGCAGTATAGAGTACAGTTCATCTCAAACTTATAGCAACAAGAGACCCAGTGTTTCAATGCAAAGTTAAGTACTTTATCCTACAAATAAATTAGCTAGAAGTTTAAAATATGCTTTTATTAAACACTTTGATATTGCAACTTCATATTCTAAACTTCTAGCTAATTTATTTGTAAGATCAAGTGCTTAACTGCATTGAAACACTGGGCCTCATGTTGCTATAAGTTTGAGATGAACTGTATATGATCAAATTCAAATATATATAAAATGTTGGATATGTGTTCAATTTAGGCAAGGCATGTACCGAAGTGGTAAGTAGGTAGTGTGGCAGTGGTGTGGTGACCATGTGACAGGAAAAAATTAGGTAAGTGCTTAGGACTGATTTCCAAACGTCAGAAGTTTGCGTATAATGAAATTGATCAGTTTAAAATCATTATGCGCAAGCTTCTGACGCCTGCAAACCAGTCCTAAGTACTTATCTAACGCTTCCTTTCACACGGTTACCACGCCACTATCACGTTTATCTACTTATTGCTTCGGTGCGCGCCTGGTCTTATAAAAAACTCGAGCCTTTGCTTGCCACCGATATGTGGAACACCTATGTATATTTAAAAACAATTTAAGCATATGCTACTCTTACTATCACAATTTTTATCTGAAACATTTTTTTAAATTTCAAATAGTTGAGGAAGATATTGACCCTCCACACACTATTCACTGACTCTGTATGTGGAGCAGTGTTGAGTTAGGGTACGGACATGCCAAAAATGCTACGCAGCTAGAAGTTGAGGCTGCAGTTTCAGTCGATGCATCGAAGACGTCAATTTGTAAAACAAACCTGTATTTAAATGTGACTGCACGTACCGAGGATTCTAGCAGCAGTTCATCCTCTAACATTCTTTCCTGAACTTCTAGCGCGTAGCATCTTCGGCATGTTCGTACTCTTATACTTTTTGATATAACTAATTTGACCAATAAAATTGCTTTGAAAACCAGAAAATGAACATTTTGCTTATGTTTGTGTGTAATATAAAATAATATCAAGTATTTACAGTCGTTTTATTTAATAAAGAGGAAATAGTGAACAATGTAGAAATTTTTTTTACACCCTTCATAAAGCATTTATTCCAGAATGGAAAAATAAATTGAACATTCACGTCTTCAAAACAATATTTTTGTACTGCAAGTTTAATAATCATTTTCAAAGACTAAAGCGTCACTTAAGGCGTGTTTGCACGCATCCATTAATTTAGTCGAGTCGTTTAGAAATTTAGTACTCGACCAATGCGGACAGCGTGTTTAAGTCGAGTGACTTAGTGGAAAGTGCTGTCCGCATTGGTCGAGTACTAAATTACTAAACGACTCGACTAAATTACTGGATGCGTGCAAACGCGCCTTTAATACTTCCAGAGAGAATTTGAACTCTCCTTCGAGAAGTAAAAGACTCTTTTACTCTTTTAAAATAATTGTTGATTATATATACGCTATTACAGTGTGCAAAGAGAGTTTGTCTGTATGCCACAAGTTCTTTTGTATCTTTCCATGACATCGATTGTTCACAGTCGGAATTAAAAATAGTTATCCTAATCTTAATCGATTTTCTTAGTAATGATATTTTGTTAGACATACTAATAATTTATTAGCAATATTAACAATAAACAAGAAATGTATAGGACTTCTGAAAAAAAAAGAGTACAAAAATTAGCTTTTATGAAAAAAAAGCTCTGGAATTGTGCAGAAAGGGTGAAATATGCTCTAATATAAAGAATACAACTTAGCGTATCAATCTTATTATTAAAAAATGTTAATCGTAAAAAATCGTAATGGCTACTTTGTTTCTACGTACAATCTAAGAAAAAAGCCCTGCATAAATAGCCATAGGCAGTTCTCTTTGTATTGTAGTATGTAGTTAAGAGATCAAGCCCGGTCAATCATAAATAAAAATAAATGAAACAATCTTAAAAATATATAATCAGTACTACAGAATGTGGATAATTCAATCGGCAAGTAAATAAAAATTCTTTTAAACACCATTTCCAACATTAGAGAAATTAAAAATAAGTCCGACCCTGCTCTTACTGTCTTTCTAGTGTTATTTCAGCAGTGTTACCACTTCGAACAACTTCTGTCCCGCCATCTAGTAGTAAAACGTCAAACTAATATTAACAATTTTTATAGGAGCAAATATTATGCCGATTTTTAACTTTTTTTCATGTTAAATATATTTATTCTAGTATGTATCATATTTTATTTGAATATTTGAGACCCATTAAAGAAAATAAAATAATTATAGATTAATTACGGCCGATGGAGAGGTATGTTCACGTTTAAAATCCAAAGGAGAAAATTTTGGAAACTTAATTTCATTTAGTATTCAAATATAACAGACTTAAGTTAATTAGTTATAATAATTAAATCAAATCTGAATTCTGTTGGTTCGTTTTTAAGAACAACCTCGCGAAAGAATTAGAAAATGACGGATTAATGAACGCGATATTTTGACATTGCCTTAAAGCAAACTTGTTGAATTAGTAAACCGAAATGCGCACTTTTTACATACATTCTGTATCAATGTTATCAAGATTATACATTGGCACAAATCCTCGTTTAATAGTCTATCAAAACGAACTTTTGCACCTTTTACTAAAACAAAAAAATTTCTGTAAACTGTAATTTTACTGATTTCGCATTGAAATATGAATTTCAGCAACTAAGTAGTTATGTATTTTTAATTCATTGATTATAAAAAAAGTTGCCAGCCGAATTTAACGAGTTGGAACTAATATAAATGTACAATTCAAATGAGCTTCAAGCTACTGCTTCATCGGTAACATGAATGTTTTAACTTACTCCCTGAACCTTGGATATGCAAGAAATCCCAATATGAAAAAGAAACGATGTTTGCTTGACGTATATTTCAATAATAGAGTATTTTCCGAATATAAAAATTCATTTCAAATGATGCAGTAATAGACAGTAAAACATAAATACCAAGGCTTAAATGCATTTATATTAAATACAGGGTGTAATTAGTTTCATGTCATTAAAAAAACTGGTGGCGGGGAACCACTAAACGAATAAAAAAACCTTATATAACATGGGATTTAAAACCCCTAGTTTTAGAAAAAAAAAATAAATAAAACAAAAATTTCGAAAATTTTCAATAATGTTTGAGAACTGCTGGAATGTTGAGATAGGCTTTTATCTTCGCGTATGTCGGCGCCTCTAATCATCAAATACGCTAATACGGCTCTTTCAAAGTGTCGCGCTCCTTTGTTAGGGACCGCGTGTCGGCGAGGACACAAGTTGATAATCACACTTTTTTATGGCTTTTTAAAAGTAGGTAAGGTAAGGTTTTTAGCGGTGCGGTAAAGGTGAAAGACGTCGGCGTTTTCTGAGTGTTTAGTAGATCTGAAGAAAACTATACTCTCCCTTGTGCAATATTTTAGTTTCTGTGGGCACTTCGTTAAGTACACACGTCGAACCCGTTCGTTGTTTTTGTATGTTGCTTTTTTTCTTTTTGAATTTTGAGCCACGTATTTACAGTTAGGATTTATTTTATTGACTTACCATTCAAGTCGTTAAGTTCTTGATTACGTACAGACACTACTTGTTCGTTCTTTTTGTGTTGCTTTTTGGATTTTGGACAAAGTTTTTATTTTTATTTTCTTTATTGACAACGTTAGTTGATAGTTTAGTGTAGTATTTTAATGTGCATAGAAACCATAAAAAATGTGTTGAAGGGAGTGCGTAAGTCCTTAGTTCGACGTGGCGAAAAGTGTATTGATGCAGACGGAAGCCATTTTGAACAATTTATGTAAATCAACAATAATTTATTGGTAAGTTCTAGATTTACCGAATATTTCAGTTTTCGATACCTGATCGGCAATTCGTTAAATAAATCAGATTTTTTCCTAACTTAAAATACACGTAATTGTTTTCTGTTATCGTATCTCAGACCTCTAACTCTTTATTTCCCAATGTCATGCAATAATCTCTCATTTTTTAAGCTTTTAACCCAGAACACTCATTTAGGTTACAAATGTTAATAAATCACATTTGAATCTGAAAAAATATAAACAACAATAAAAGCTCCAATATTTTGTTCTGAATTAAAAAAACACACATGTAAAGAAATGCTGTGTTTAAACCTCTACGCCCATCATTTGCTTGCAGTTCTGCAAAAAGAGATAACGAATTTACATTTTTATAATTGGTTCCGTTGAGGCGGTCATCAAAGGTGCCGCTCTTCTTTACTTTGAAACCGCGGGCCGCCACGTGCCGGCGAGAACGAGTCGGTCGATAGTCTTTGCACTTTTTTATGACAATTTAAAAGTTGTATAATTGGGAAGTACACGTCCATTTACCCAGAAAGGCAGTGGTTCTCAAATGTTTCCTACCCTAATATTCAAATTGTTGACCTAGGTCAATTTTTTCAAAGTGCCCCTAGAGGAAAAAGTCATAAAAGTTTTTTGTTTGTCTAGTCGGCCCCCACTACCAGTTTTTTTTAATGACATGAAACTAATTACACCCTGTATATCATCATATTTAAATAAAAATTTGATAAAGATCACTTTCAATTTGAGTATTAAAAGATTTGTAAAGCGCCACCTTATTGGTTGTGACGCACTATCTTACATAAATGACAGATTTTTTACATTTTGTATTGATGTCAACGGGTGTGTTATAATAGTATATTATGCAACGACCATTTAATGGTGGCTATTAAGACACGGGCATGAGAGTTATGACCTGAGCGGTAGGCGAATGTCATAATGAGTGCGAGTACCTTAATAGCCAATACATGTGAGTTGCATACACTATTTTTTCTACGACCTGTCATAATGAAAGAGAAAATTAAAATTGAATTTCTGAAATTGGTAGGTAAACATGACATGACAATGACTTGTCAAAATTTATAAACTTTAGATCTGATGTTCAAGGCAATAGCTGATATTAATAGAATATTGCTGTTTGTCACGTTTCTATTGGTTATAAACTTATGTCGTAATGAAAAATCTGTATCGTGATGAATATCATTAGAATACAGGTAGGGAATATTTAATAAACGAATTAAAGCATGTGAGTAGAAAAAATTATTTGTTACCTATCCTGAATGTAAGATTTAGCGGTCATTTTTAACATTTGAAATACCGGGTGCCACAGGCTAGTGGTCCGCCCCTATATTTCCTTTATTTTTTAACTTACCCATTTGAAATTTGGGGTCCATAAACTATCTGTAAAAATGGATTTTTGGACATAAAAAACGGTATGAGACCATTTCTGGTTTACCCGGAAATGGCCGCAACTTTCGATTTTTAAATGGAACACCCTGTATATTTTTACATATTTGGATTCAAGACAACATTCTGAGTATACCATGAGATTTTCGCGAATTTTTGAGTCGATGTGCAGTTTTTTTAAGCGAATGTCTTAAACATTCGTCTAGAGTGCTTTGGAATACCAAAATTTGTTCTATGGCAGGTAAAATCCTAGAAAATAGCAGTAGCGTACTTTTGCAAGTTTTACTGCATGGAAATACAGTAAATTACCTCGGATCACTCTAAAATTTTGCAGGGGCGTTTCACGTAGAAGACTAGTACACCATTTTATTTTCCACATGTTGTGGTAAATCACCCTGAATACATTTTGACAGGTTTGGTTTCAGGTTCACGACTTTTTTCTGTGCCGGTATTATTAAACCCGACAAAGAAAATCTCACATATTATCACCCCCCCACCCTTAACAGAAAAAAAATTTACGCTCTTGATTTATATATTTATAATATTCCACCCTTATCTTTCACATATTTTTCACAAATTAATCTCTGTATAATAATTTTTTGAAGGGATGATCAAAATAATAACTAAGAGAAAAAAATAGTATATAGTAAGGCTTCGAATTTCTCATTTTCAAAGTAGTAATGCATAGATTAATGAATTATTCTGGACCATATACGATAGAATTTCATGAGAAAACAACAATAAAGAATAGAGATGTCACTGTTACATGCTTTTACAGACTTCCTGTTTGTGCCAAGCAAATATAACTTCTCCAAGTGTAACGTTTTTATCTCAAACCGCTCAATTTCAAGCTTAGTGAGTACCAGTTGATAAATACCCGTATTATTCTGAGAATATAAATTTCCTGTATAGACTTTAAATTCCTGTTATACACTGTTCCAAATTTATATTTAGTTGCTCAACTTCCAGAACGTTTGTAATCCTCTATAAGCATTGTACAGGACTAGCGTGATCCGTTGAATGTCAATTGGGATTAAAGGAAAATAATTATGCAGCCTCAATTCTTAACAGCTGCCTCGAGGATACCGATATCCAAAAAATTAGTTCTGGACGTAAATGGATTTAAGAGATTTACCAGTTCGTTACAAGTGATAAAACAAATGTGAGGTAATATGCCATTAAAAAGAAATGTGGGGTAATTTTGACAGCCAATGGTATGAATAGTTTACCTTTCGAATGATTTGAATACACACGGACATGCACACTTATAACGTTATTTATACGGGATGGTGTGATACCTCGACATGCGGAAAATAAAATTGTGTACTAGTCTTCTATGTGGGAAAGTCCCTGCAAAATTTTAGAGTGATCCGAGGTGATTCAGTAATTTTTTTGCATCATTAAAAGTTGCGAAGATACGCTACTTTTACTTGTCTGTGGTTAGTGATAGAGGGAAAGAACATTTCAGAGATGTTTACATTTCCTTAATTGGCATAAAAAGTTAAGCTGGGGCGTGCGGTCAAAGTGCCGCGTTTTTTGCTTTCGGTGGAACAATCAGGACACCGGCAGGTACAAAGTACCGCCGAAGTTTAGTATTTCTGTGTTATCGACGGGTTTAAGTAAATATCTCTTATATCTACTTGTTGTTGTAGAGCTCACTAGCATAGGGTCAATGTCTTTTCGACTTATTTTGCTATTTCTGTAGTGTGACTTAATTAAAACCAAAAAGTCACTTCTACCCTCTCCAGCTTTGCTGTCAATCTGAAGTCTGATAAAGGGAGAGAGGAAGTAACTTGGTTGTACCGCGTTACGTTAGATTGGTTAAAGTCATAGGCGGCGTATTTCTACAAAAATTAAGATAATTTTCTTGGTCGTATTTTTTTAATTTTTCTTTTTTTTTTAACTCCTTTCGGTGGGGACAACCTACTGAAAAAAAACTTAAAGTTTGAAAAATATTGAGTTCATTTTAACAGCCATAAATTAGCGCGTTGGGACGTCAACGCCCTGAAATTCAATAAAAAGTCGGTTACATTGTTGCATAAGATAGCCGTGAAAAATATAAAACATAACCTCTATTTATTGACAGCACTTTTTAATTATTATGAGTTATAATGTATTATCAAAATGCCTAAATAGTTATTAAGGTACCAAGGGTGTTATAAGGATAATAACGCACCGAGGTCGGCAGTGTACAATCCCGAGGGCCTCTGGCCCGAGGGAGTATACGTCGACCGAGGGCGTCATTATCCTATAACACCCGTGGTGCCTTCAACGTTTAATGTCCTGCAAGTCTGTTATTTAATCCGAATTTTTTTTTGACATTTATGATTTATTAATTTGACATCTATTATGTTCAGAACGATTTGATTTAAAAGAGAGTAAAAATCAAAATTGTTTGTAAACGCCGCCGTTGCATAGCAACGCATTTTGTTTGTCAATAACGCTATCATAATTTGCTTCTTTTAGGTTGTATTATAATTTTATAATGCCCTAGGGTGTTATAGATATTCATAACGCCCTAGGGCGTTATTTTTCATTTAATGTATCTCAAAATGGGGTGGTTATTGTAAAATAACAGACTTGTAGGACATTAAAGTTTCTTTTGTACCTTTGTGTAATAATACTAGTGAAAATACTCCCTCAATATTATTTTTGACAGTACCACTAAATATTGAAAGACGAAAACAGTAGTTTTCTGCTGTAAAATCTAAACAAATATTTCATTTCAAAAGATTGTTATAAAAAAATTATTCATCATTCAACAATTCAACAATCCAAATATCAAAATATAAATAAAGTTTTAGGTTAGTCATCTCTCATCTGATAGGTACCGTCAGCAGAGAACTTATTCCAATCGATATACAAAGACTCCAATAGGAAAATTTAATGTTCCTAAAGGCACATCCATATGGATCTTGTAGGGCCGTTACCCCCTTCAGAGGGTTATTCTTACATTCTCACCGTCGTTGAGCATTTTACGCGTTGGCCTGAAGCTTACCCCATTTCAGATTGCACTGCCGAGACGGTGGCCAAAGTGTTGTTTCAAAATTACACCTGTCACTTTGGCGTTCCGGTTCCAGATTGTCCTGCTCCGTTCCGTTGGTGGCTAAAAGAGTACGTTTTGATTTTGATTGATTGGTTTGTTTTTTTTTTCTTTTGAGGGGGAATATTATGTAGTGTAGTTACCTAACTGTTTCCCTTATTACACAGGTCTGCAACAAAGAAACTGCATAGGATTTTTATATTGTTTCTTATAAATTTTTACTCACTAAAACCGGGAAAAATACTCGAAAAATTCCATCACGTCAGGTTTTCTTGCAAAACTCATGTTTGTGATTTCATTTGGAGTGAAACGCCAGTTTAATCCGAAATCTGGTATCCTATTCTTGGTTGCTATACACTGCCAAAAGATGGAGAATGTTTCAGATATCTGTGTTCCAAGTTCACAAAACTGGCCAAGTTGAAAAAGAGAGTTTTTACTGGCCCCGACATATGAAAACTGTTATCCGATCCCCTCTTTTCAGAAACAATGGAAGAAAAAAAAAAGAACTCTTTCAAAGACGTAGTGCACGAGTTTTTGGGCAATACTAAAGACCCTCACTATAAAACCATTGTACAACGCATGTTGGCTGCGTATAAAGCTCAAGGATGCAACATGAGCTTAAAAGTTCATTTCTTACACTCCCATGTCGACTATTGTTTCGAAATCTTGGGAGCCTTCAGTGAAGAGCAGGGGAGGAGCAAAGAGATTTCACCAGGATGTCCGTGATATCGAGAGACGCTACCAAGGAAGATGGGACGTCAATTTGCTAGCTGACTACTGTTGGATGCTCAAGTGGGAAACCGAAAATAGAAAGCGGATGAGTGTTCAGAGAAGTATTAAAGAGAAGAAGAAAAGGTTTCATAGGCAAAAAAATAAACACGGAATATTAACTACATTTCATGAAGAAATTGTTAGAAATATTATTTTGTTCATTGTAATAAAATGGTGGTTTTTTCATTAGTGTTACGCTTTTTCAATCCAAACTCCTTGCATTTTGCAAAAAAACTGTACGTGATGGAGGAAAATGGAGATCATTTTTGGATTCAGAAGACTGGAAAACATAATATTTACCAAAAACATCCCATGCAGCTGAAAAAAAATATTTTTTTGCAGACCTGTGTTATTATACTCTTCGACGTCCGTCCGTCACGTTTCTTGTAAGCACGATAACTCGAGAAAGAAAAATCCGATTGTACTGAAAGGAGAGTAACTTAGTGTTAGCTAGAGGAAGAACCCTATTGTTTTTTAACAAAATAGATTGGTAAATAAAAAAGTTATTAGTAATTTGAAATTTAAAAAAATATTTTTTACATTTTTTTATGGTTTGTAATAAATAGAAACCTTGCGAAATGTTATTTCCTATCACTATTTTTTTTTTAATACATTTTACTAATGTGTGTTTCCTAATAATCACAATAAATTTTCTAATGGTATATATTACACTCATTAACAATTTTAGTAATAAGAAATGGTGGTGTAGCGGCAAGAGTGTCGTCTCGCAATCCAAGGCGACAACATCGTGGAAGGCGAAGCACCGAAACTACGTAAAAATCAGCTTTTAAAAGCGCCTAAAATAATAGTAACACAACCTGTGGATCCAAAAGTTAAAAAGAAAGCGAGTGATAAGAAAATTAAACATAAAATTGCTACATCTGCTAGCTGCAGCAATTTAAATGTGCAACATAAACAAAATCAGGACGCTAAACGTGCCACATCAGTAAGTGAGAGTGACAGAGACACAAGTTTAAATATAAGCAACAAAGACAGTGATACGGACACAAACCTAGATAAGTTCAGTGCTATAGACAAGACACTTAAAAGTGCATCGTCTAAAGCAATTCTATCCGACAGCGACTCAGAAAGAGAAACTTCAGTACCTAAAAAGTTGAAAAAGGACAGCAAAATTAACGTGAAGTCTATCAATATTAAAAAGGTATCGAAGAACCCCAGGCCAAGTTTTTATTCATTCTCAAAAACAGCACCTGATAAGGATAACACAAAAAAGATTCAGCAACTTACTAAGGAATTCCAAACGTCTAAAGAATGTAAACCATCCCAAAACTCTACTGAATTAATAATTGGCGCTAAACAACACATCCCAGATACAAAATTAACCCCGGAAAAAACATTATTAAATATAACTCAAAATATACTAATAGACCAGGAGCTCGCTGACAAAGATTTCATCAGTGAGTACGAGATGGACGAGACAAAAGACACCCATGAACCCGACGTTACGTCAATTGAACAACCCATAATAACTTCGACTCCAGAACCCACAAATCTGGAGCCATTAGAAAAATTCCAACAAACATTAGAACTACCAAAGAACCCTATAATAGTTACAAAAGATATTTCTAAACAAAAAAAAGAATTAGATGAACTACAATCTACTGAAAAACTTATTTTAAAACTCCTCAATGAGGACAAAATACAAATTGAAGGTGGCAAAATATTTATAGGAAAAAATGTTATACAAAAAGTAAAAGAAACTTCAGAACCCAAGGATTCTAATATTCACTCGGAAGAAGAAATGGATATTTCCGAAACGCACTCATTTATAAAACCTAAAAAAAGTAGCAAAATGTCAAAACTTTTCTTTAACCCAGATACTATAACACAAACAAAAAATCGATTCGAGAACTTACCAATAATTAATGATGATGCAGCTACTTCAATAAGGGAAAAAGCAACTGGAGCCATCCCTAAAAAAACATCGAAAGATACCCAACAAACTCAACAAACCCGACAAACTCAATCAAAACAAGACGAAAAAACTAAGGAAAAACAATTTAAAAACCCGCCGATAGTGCTAAAAGGTACAATTAAGGAACATAATAAACTTACAGCTGAATTACAAAAAAACATTAAAAAAGGGTTTTACATAAAGTATGCTGCTAAATCTACTTTATTATATATATCGGATAAAAATGAATATCTGGAGTATACAAAAAAATTAAAATTAGAGGAAAATCTTGAATTTCATACATATACCTTACCCGAACATAAAACTCATGCGTTTGTTTTACGTGGATTGTTAGGCAACCCCAAAATCGAGGAAATCCAAGAAGATTTAGAGGATAACCATGGTATACGTGTAATCCATATCTACCCGATGAAAACTAAATATTCACCCTTATATTTAGTAGTTGTCGATAACGACGTCACTCTGAGAGAGCTTCAGAACAAAGTCAAATTTATTTTATTTACTAAAATCCAATGGGAAAGACGTAAAAATGAGAGGCAAATAACTCAGTGTAGACGATGCCAGGCCTGGGGCCATGCAGCTACAAATTGCAATCGTAGACGCGGTGGTGGCGTGGCTATCATCGTCAAAAAAGATATTCCTTATTTATCTCTGCCATATAAACAAAATTCAATTGAAAATATATCAATCAAATTGTTAGACAACACTGTAATCACGGCAGTGTATAACCCTCCTTCAAACAAATTTTCTGTTGCAGATTTAAATGCGTTATTCGTCCCCCATGACAAGGTTCTTTTAATGGGGGACCTGAATTCTAAACATGTCACCTGGTATAATAGGCGTAACAATACCAATGGCAACACACTCTTCGAATATGGTCAAATTAACGGTATTGCGGTGGTAGCATCGGATTTTCCCACCCATTTCCCTACAAATAACATGTCCGCCTCCACCATAGACCTTATTGTAAATAAAAACTACCAACACTTTATCCATCCTTCCTCATTACCTCTTTTATCAAGCGACCACAACGTACTAAAATTACAGTTACAAGACATACAAAGAAACGTGACAGACAGACAGAATTATAACTATAAAACAACGAATTGGAGAAAATATAAACAGATTATTAATGATAAATTAATCATTAATAATAATGTTACCACCGAAGAACAGTTGAATAGAGAAATAAAAAATTTAACTCAAATAATTCAGCACGCACGGGACAAAACGACTAAAATCACTACGCTGCGAGCTAGACAAGAAACTATATCCGATGAAATTAAAACGTTAATCAAATTTAAAAATAGAATTAAACGTCGCTGGCAGCGTAGTAAACGAGACATTGACAGACTGAGACTCAGAGACTTGCAAGTAAATATAAGGAATAAACTTAATAGTCAGAGAGCAGAGGCGTGGAACAATAAAGTTTCACGCCTCACTCGAATAGACAATTCACTATGGCGTATGTCCAAACTACTTAAGAACAATAATAGTGGTATTCCCACATTAATAAAAGATGGTGTTACATACGCCATGGATACAGAAAAAGCAGATCTACTTGCAAGTCACCTGCAATACACAAACACGACCACACCAAACGCTACTGACGAACAAGAAAACATTACCAGACTTGCACGACAAATTCCCTCCCACCATCCTATCCCTCCTAGAAAATTTGCCAAAATACAAACGAATCCCACAGAAATAAAAAATATATTGTCGTCCCTGCCGAATTTAAAAGCGCCAGGGCCCGACAATATACCTAACATCTTATTAAAAAACTTACCCAAAAAAGCATTTCGATGTTACAATTGCAATGCTTCCCTGCGGCATGGAAACTGGGGATAGTGATCCCCATTCTGAAGCCGAATAAGCCGCCTCACGATCCTCGAAGCTACCGACCTATTTGTTTACTGAACACTATGGGGAAAGTGGCGGAGAGAGTCGTGTTGCGGCTCTTGCGAAAAAAATTAGCCAAACACCGCTTACTTCCGGTGGAACAGTTCGGTTTCAGGGAGGGGCATAGCACAACACTATCCTTGGTCAAAGTGGTGCAGGATGTAATTGACTCATATAACAAGAAGCAGTGCACGGTTATGTTGTTATTGGATATCGAACGCGCCTTCGATACTGTGTGGCATAACGGGTTGGTCTACAAACTACAATATGTTTGTGGACTACCCGGGTATTTGGTTTCCCTTCTTAAAAGTTACCTTTGGGATAGACGAATAATAGTACGAATCAATAATGTATATTCAGAACCATATAGACTTTCAGCGGGGGTACCTCAAAGGTCTATCCTTTCCCCCATCCTGTTTAATCTTTTTATCTCTGATATCCCTACAAATCCTACCTCTAATCTTCTACTTTACGCTGACGACACGACTCTCTACGCTAATAGTTTCTATGCACAAACTGCCACACAAAAAGTAAAATATTTACTTAAACTCCTTGACTACTACAAACTATGGAAGGTGAAAATTAATCATTCAAAATCCGAGATTATCACCTTCCATAGGAAATTTACGAACATTAAGACCATAACTAAACTGAAAATAGAAAACAATGACATAACTGAACGAAAAACAATTGACTTACTTGGACTTACACTTGACACCCGACTCTCATTTGCACCTCATGTAACAAAAGTTATAAATAAAACCTATGCAGCATTAAGTAAACTTTATCCCTTAGTTAACAGACGTAGCCAACTATCGATTGACAATAAATTATGTCTTTTTAAAGTCATATTTAGACCTATTTTAACGTACGCCTGTGCGTCTTGGAATATAATTTCAGACGCACAGTGCCTGAGACTCCAAAGAACCCAAAATAAGTTGCTACGTCTGTTAACTAATTCACCACGATATATCACTATTGCTGAGCTGCATAGGATTACTGGGGTGCAAATGATCCGTGATTACATTGACGAGACAGCTCAAAAATTTTTTGTATATAAAATATCAAATTCACCTCTAACACAAAACATAACAAACATCCGACGACGTGACAACATAAGACATACTCACAAACTAATATACGAACGACTACCAATATACGAAACACCTTTACTAGACTGACCTTAATTTTATCCTTATAACCCAATATACCATAAAACCCAAACTCTTAAAAACCACTTTTCTTAAAACCACCCCTCTACCCCCCTTGACCCCTCGCTGAAACCTATAAAAGCATAAAATAACTGCCTAGTGCAGAATAAATTGTTTTTAACAACTTGACAGATGCAGCAGGGTTTTTATATATTTTCCCTGCATAGTTAAAATATTACTTTTACTCTTCTTCAAAATTATTTCTTAAATGTGAAATCCTTTGGATATCTTACTCGTAATACGGCTTAACTCTCTGAGGCCGTCTTTTAACTCTCTACCAACATATCTGAAAGTCGTTTAGCCGACAACACCCGGCCGTTGCGTCGCATCGCGCGCTTAGTCGCGTATTGTACCGTAGCGTTAATAATTATTGTCAAATCACATATTGAAATACAACTTATAGAATGTTAACATAGTTAAATAAAATAAAAATTAGTAAATTGGCAAAATTGGCAATCCAAGGGACCCGGGTTCGATCCCTCACATCGTGATCTTTTTTTCATATATTTTCTTTTCACAACAAAGTTGGTATCAGAAAATTTAGAATGTCCAAAAACTAACATTATTTACAAGAAAAATGCGAAGAGTATCCTATAGAATGTGTAACAATTATATAAAAAGCTCAGTAAATCGGCGAAGAGTATAATGCTTCCTCTAGTTTGTTATATAGTTTTACATAAAACTAGATCTCGAGGATTAAAATAAAATCCGTTACTTAGGTTACATAATTAACAATAATAATAAATATATAGGTGTATATGTGGTATAGGTTTTTAATGTAAATTTTATCCCTGAAGTTTTAACTGCATTAAACCACATTGAAATATGATTTGATTTTGATTATGTGGAACCCCACAATCTCCATTAGTATTATTAATTTAAGAAAATAATTTGAGTAAAATATTAATTCATTTGAATAATCAGAAGACAAGATGCAACGTGCTCAAAGTATAAAAGAAAAAATGTAAATACTTGGATCGTAGCCGTCATCAAATTAGCTCAAAAGCAATATATTAATATAGCCAAAATAATTGTTGCATGATCCAATTTTTTTTGCCTACGCCTAAGAATTCTTCTCCTTATTCACGTCGTTTTGTCAGACATTTAGTAACCCACGCATTATTCTAGTTGACCTTTGTTTGCTGTATAGTACGTCTAACGGTATCACGTCACCTGTCGCGGTTGTCTGCTAGGAGACGGTCTCACTAATGTTCTGGAGGACGTCCGCCTCGCCTCTTATTGCTGTCTGGTTTTCCCTAAACTCCCTACCAAATGTTATAGTTCCGATAGCCTTTGTGGTGCAAGAGAGCAGACTGTATATTGTATAAACGAAATGTAATAAATTATAGTTAAAAAAAAGCTTTTATGAGTAGGGAAATAGTACGAAAAAGTTAAAAATAATTATTAGGTACTTACTTAAATTTAAAAGCGTAAGGCGCACTTATACAGGGCGATCTACCATGACATACGGAAAATTTATCAGTAGGTTGTCCCCACCGAAAGGAGTTAAAAAATGAAAAATCAAAAAAATATAACCAAAAAAATTACCTTTTTTTTGTAGAAATGTGTCGTTAATGACGTTAACAAATCTTCCTCTCCCCCTTTATCAGAATTGGGACTGACAGCAAAGCTGGAGAGAAGTGACTTTTTGGTTTTAATCAAATCGCTAAAAAAATAGCAAAATATTGACCCCATGCTAGTGAACTCACTTCACTCACTTCACTTAAACCCGTCGATAACACAAGAACACCAAACTTTGGCGGCACTTTGTACCTGCCGGTGTCCTGATTGTTCGACCGAAAGCAAAAACCGCGGCACTTTGACCACACGCGCCAGCTTAACTTTTTATGCAATTAAGGAAATGTAAACATCCCCGAATATGTTCTTTCCCAATTAAGTTCATTGCTCTATACTGACCGCAGACAAGCAACAGTAGCGTATCTTTGCAAGTTTTAGTGCAAAAAAAAAATTACTAAATTACCTCGGATCACTCTAAAATTTTGCAGGGACTTTTCCACATAGAAGACTAGTACACCATTTTACTTTCCGCATGTCATGGTAAATCACCCTGTATAGCGGTCTAGGAATAATGAACAAAATGTAATGGAGTTACCTACCCACCTGTATAAGTACGCTCCAAGTTTTTAAATGTAATGACCTAATAATTGTTTTTAACTTTTTAGTGCGCTACTCACAAAAGCATGTTTTTTTAGTTTTTTTAAACTATAATTTATTTCTCTTTCTGTCGCGGAAAATTCGTGTTTATGGCGGAATCGACGGTGATACGCCAACAGTAACAAACCTCAGTCGAAGAATCTGACTTACATTTAGACACCCTTCCACCGTTCCACTCTCTCACCCTTTTCCACCTCTTCCGGGAGATGAAAATGGCCTTCACGGCTGCACAGCAGGCTTTAATCCAAAAAAATTATGCACGCCAATGGCTGCAATAAGTTTTGTATTACTCAAAAAGGACATAATAAAGATCTTTGATACTAATCCAAATTCAGATGACTAATACCTAAGATATGGAAGGGGGTCATTAAAAGTGGGATATACTGTATATAATCGAAATGCACAATCACAGTCAACAAATAATGAACGTACAATTTAATATAACTACTCTATTTAAAACCACGAGAAGAAATAATAAACAGAAGCAATAAGAACACTAATCGATATATTTATTTTACTGGAGTGGTCGTCTTTCTCTACTTTTCTCTTTTGATGGAAATTGAAACCGATGGAGGGATAATTCAGTACTTTTCCTTAGCTACAATTACGACTTTGGATTTAATAGAATTGGCAGTTAGTATCAAGCGTTCACAAACGTTATTTGACACAACGGCTATAGATAACTTAGCAGTGCGAAAAGAAAATACTTTATTTTAATTCATTATTTTACAATTATAGTACATTTTCCAAAAAGAATCTAGATTAATTAGCTAACAGAATTATTTTTCTGTTTTCATTAGCATATAGGATACGTATTCAAACAGAAACAAATTTGAAGGTTTTAACCTTAAAATCGTCATAATAATGGGGTAAACAAGAAAATAAACAAAATAAATATAAATATAAATAAATAAACAAAAAGAAATTATTTTATTGAATATTTTCATATTCGATATTTAAAAAAATACGTTTCTTATGAAAAGGCAACTGAAATAAACATTTTAAGTATTATAAAGCAAGATCACAACCATAAAATGTATAATACACATTGTAATTAGAGGTATATTGTACTTAGAGGTATTACACCCGCACAAGAAAAATGCTCTCTATCATTCTCTCATGTATTTTGACCTGCTAAAAACAAATGTGATGTCCAACTTGTATTATTTCTATAGTTTCGCTATATTTTTTTCTTAGCACGTTTGTCTCTGTCAGTGAGTTGACCAATGAGGTTTATAATTTTCTTGCTATTTCTCTAAATATTATTCCATTTCTTTTGTTCTAATCTATTTCTACCTTCAGGATGTTGCTTCAGCCGCTCATTCCTTTGTTTTTCTTCTCGCTTTGTTTTTTCAACATTTCTTTGTCATTTACTAGTGAAATATTTTTGTCGAACTCCTCTATGCGTTTCCTCAAATATATATAAGGACTAAAAAACCAGACTGCAACCAACAGCTATTCGCCGGACTAATGCCCCGCCGAGGGCTGAATTACGTCTTCACCCTAATTAATAGACTGGGCGGCGCGGTGGTTGGCTTTGAGACGTTCGCATATTCGGTCATAAGTCTTTTGTTTTTTATGTTAGAGAAAAAATTTAAAAAAAGTGTCGGAAAGCGTGTAATTTCCTACATTTCCTCCAATATCTCGATAATTATCGTTTTTTTTTCGAAAAATTTGTAGACAGCTTATGTACAGAGAATTGATTGATCAATTCTCTGTACATAAGCTGTCTACAAATTTTTCGAAAAAAAAACGATAATTATCGAGATATTGGAGTTAATGTAGGAAATTACACGTTTTCCTATAGAGTGTATGTGAATCTTAACTAAATAATTTTTCTCAGAAACCTTTGTTTCGAAGGGCCGAGATTAACGGGGCGTCAAAGTAGTACATGATATTAAGTGAACATCGTATATGAGATCGATTTCAGTTAATTACCGACTAATTACGGGGACAAAAATGGAGAAATTTTACCGAAAAAAAAGTCTCAATTCCCACCCCCTCTAATTCCTTCATTTTTGTCGGAATTCAAAAAATAAAAAAGAGAGTTTTAACAAATTCAATTCTATCTAAATTAGCTAGAGTAGTCTTTTGGCGTAGGAGCCAAGATTAAAAAGCTGCCAACTGTAGAAGCTCAAAATTTGAGATTTTTTGCCGTACATGGCTGACATTTCAGTAGTTTTCTCCAAAACGAAAAAAAAAAAAAATCAAAATTCTGATGACAGCAAAAGATTCGTAGTGGAAAATACTCATTTGACCTTATATTTTATTTTGAGCTAACTCCCACCGTTTCGGAGATATCTGCCAAAAATAGCAAAAAACAGTCGGAGCCGAAAAAATTGCAAAAACATGCAATCTTGACACGTTCATATTTTTCGAAAAACACCATTGGGATGACCATACGATGTCGTGACGTAAAGAGGAAGTCTTCAAGATAAACCTGATCGTAAATTGCATGGCGAAATTCGAAAATTCGGCTCGGCACGAACGAATCAAAAGTAGCATTTTGTGACATTTCAGAATATTGAAGATGTTTTTCCAACGAATACGTTTAAATTTTATGTTAGGTTTTGTTCACTGCTAGTTGTTTCTGAGAAATGCGCATGCGCATGCGGAATTATCAAATCCAAAGCAGAATCGATGTCGCTTGACGCTGTCATCCGACTTTCTCCATATGACGTCACGTTTCAGGAGTGGGTAAAATCCGGCAGATTTTAATCGCTTATATTTCTGGAAGGTTTTTTTTTAAATTTTTTGTTGTCTATGGGGTTTTTAATGATGTTAGTTTACGATTTTGAATATTTTAAATTAATTTTATTTTTTGGCTATTTTCCCTATTCGTAATTCAGCGCTCGGCGAGGCATTAGTCCGGAGAATAGCAGTTGGTTGCAGTCTGGTTTTTTATTCCTTATATATTTAAGGAAACGTATAGAGGAGTCTGCAAGCGGTGTGGAGTGGCTGGCACGAGAGCTCCTTTGAGTAGGAATAAGTTTTTCGGTTGGTGTCTATTACAATCAAAACTTTAGCGTTTTGTGGCAATATATAATTATTGCACTTAACGCGGCCAGGCTGGTTTTTTATTCCTTAGATATTTAAGGAAACGTGTAGAGGAGTTTGACAAAAATATTTCACTAGTAAATATTCTGTCCTCTAAAAGCACTACTATTTCTTTGTCAATTCAGGGTATTCTTTTCTTACCAGGAAAATTTGTGCAATTACATAATATCATAACAAACAGGGGTTTGAAATGTTTCGAGGAGTGAAAAAACTATTGCCAAATTCTAATCACATGCTGCCAAACTAGGCTGTCTGCGTTTGAATATCAACTATAAAATTAATTATCAATCCATTCAATTATGGAAATAATTCAAAAATGTAAAAATATAAAATTAAATCATTCCACTTAACATTTTTTCACTTCACATTTACAAGAACAACAAAATTTCATTCTTCTGAATACTCCTCTGACCTACAAGAAGCCAGAGGAGTGACAAATTTTACACGGTTTTCGTGAAATATAGTATCGTACTCCAATTTCATAACCTCACATGGTGCCAGGAGGTACCTGTTGCTAAAATAAATCTGTCGATAATATTTTAAAATTAATTTTACAGAAGGTATGTTTAAACTGCGTGTGACGTTCACTATATATTATCAATTAACCATGGGACTAGTTTTACAAATGAAACTATCCATGAAGCCACAAAATGTCAAAAATGTGCTCTCCTTTAGCAACTGGGACCGTAGCGCCATCTTATGTACGATTAGTGAAAGTTTACAGAGGGACGACAATACAAAGCTAGGGACATGAACGAGAAACAATTCACTAAAAAACTGAAATGAAAATAGTACAATAAAGTTGTTAAAGTTCGTTGCTGTCTGTTTAAGTGTCGTTATTAATACTTTACTTATATGAATTTCCTTAATATATATTCTACATAACGTAAGTAGTGCAGTCATTGAAGCGTAAAATGGTTTTACTTCCTAAATATTTTACTATGAATCGATTTACATGAAATTTTGGAATCAGGCTTATCTTACCCTTAACTTCAAAAGTGATATTGACCCGACCTCCGTTTTTTATTTTTAAGGGGTGAAAACAATCCCTTAATGAAAAAATTGACATTGAGCCTCTTTATCGCTAGAAAACGTGTTTAATAATACGGAGTGACATTTTATAGTATTCTCTAACACAATTACCTCATGTTTAACCCATTTTCAACCCCTGAAAAACTTTACAACCCCTGCAAACGACCCCTAAATTGAAAAAATTCACAAAAAATTACTTTTATATAACTTAAAAAGATTTAAATATAGAGTAAATGTTGTTTTACGTTGTCTACCTTATTTGTCATAATTTAACCCCTTTTCAACCCTTAAAAACAACCCTTCTATAAAAAGTTGTATAAAAAAATTTTTTTTTGGTGAACTGAAAAGGATTTAAAGGTTGTTCCACGTTCTCGAAAATGACTTTCATATGTTTAAGCTTTTCAACCCTTAAAACTACCCCTGAATTAAAACATTGAAAATATAAGTTTATACAATTAAAAATAATTTGATTATAAAGTAAAAAATCACACTTTTTATTGAATAAAATATAAACTTATAAGTTATCTGTAAATATACTAGATCAAATTAGTAATTAATTATAAAAAAATTTGCATTACAATACATATAAAAAAGACATTACAAACAAGAGCATTACAATACATAAAAAATTATCGTCCATAAAAATAATTATTCATGACTCAATATCAGAGCTGCTGTCGTCAAGATCTTCTTCTGGATCAATTGGAGGGCTATTCTGGCAGTTATCTCCACTGCATGTTCCACAAGTTACATTGCAAAAAAGCCCGACTCTTCGGCATCCGCAAGTGGCTCCGCAACCTTTTTTGCAGTTGCAAAAAATCATTTTGAGCAACTGTTGCGGTGCGGGTGAATCAGCAGTTTTTATTGGATTTAATAACCCTTCATTACTGACCCATCCCCAATCAGTTGGATGAATATTTTTGTTGCCAAGCCAAATCTGAGTTTGTAGATAAACCCTCTTAGTATGCTCATTTATGGCACCAACTGTTGGAACTAAGGATGATAATTTTGCGGCACTGTTTTTCGTGGTTGCTTTAATAAAACTTTCATACCGCATCTTTTCGAGATATTTTGTAAAGTTTTCTACGCGACTCAATTTATTTGGATGTATATCTTTAGCAAGTCCATACAAACATACCATGCAATATCTACCTGCTTCTAAAATATCTTCGAGTTCAGATGTACTATTAAAAAATATGAGCTGAGCCTTATGTCTCAAATCTTCCCTTTTTTCTAAAAGATCCATGAATTTTTTTTTGCCTTTATTATATGACGCCGATGTTCAGTCACACCTTTGCAGGCGGAAATATACTGGTCACATTATATAGCATACATATTTAAGAAATTCGTAACGAAGAAACGGAGCACGCACAGCAGATCACCTGGCCTTTTCGTGGTCGACCCATCGAGCAATACACATACTTACACTCATTCAAATTTGTTATATATACATATATGAACGTTGGTATGTATTCATGCTTATGTTTCCGATATATATATATATGCCATATATGTATATATATACATAAGACAATAGTTTTGGGTCCATATTATTGTGTACTTTCACTTTGCTCCAAATATTCATGCTCCGAAATTTTTAGTTTACTAAATAGAAAAAAAATACGATTAGTTTTTGGACAGTAACTCCTACAATTTTGAAGCTATCACAACTCAAAAAAAACCATTTTAAAGGTAATTGAAAGAGCTACAACTTTTTTCATTATGATATGTAGTGAAAAACCTTTTATTTTGAAACGGTGAAGGGTCAAATGGCTCGAGAGAGACTGCGATTGCGTTACCGTGCGCTCTTTAAACAATCATATCTCCGTCAATTTTGGTGTGACAAAAAAAGAAAAAAAAACAAAATTTTTGTCAAAAAAAGACCTACATTTTTTATTATCACAGTTTTTTACGTATCTTTCATTATTTTTGAAATATTATGAAAAAAAGGTGTTTTTTTCAAAAATGTAAAAAATTTTTTTTTCTCAAAATCGTGATTTTTTGGAAAAATATGTATTCCAAAGCAGCCAAACCGCTGGAATCCAATAAACTCTTCATATTAAAGTTAATTCTAGACGGAATACGATTAATTTTAATTTTGGTGGAAATGGCACTTATGAAACACATCGATTTAAAAAAAAAAACATTAGATGTCCCTCTTTTTTTCATTACAACTCACTCACTTTACGCGCAAAAGACTTTTAACACTGCTCATTTTAAAGATTATTTTAAGCACTATAAAAAAGTTTCTTATTGTCATATGGATAAAATGTATCCATTGTCCGCTAGATGGCATTGAATACATCGATTAAATTTCAGGCAAAATTTGATCTTCAATATCTCGCTTAATATTGCACTTAGAACACTTTATAAAAAACCAATTTGTTTATTTTTTCACTTGCTATAATTTTGTTCATTATAAAATTATCGTTAAAATGCATATTTTTTGAGATATTTGCAAAAAACCGTTGAAAAACGTGGGAAAATTCCGAATTTTCAATCGCCAATAACTTGAAAATTATTGAGTTTTTGAAAAAATTTTACAGAACATTTTTTGCTTAGAATTACGTCTTCTATCGATATCCGATATCCTATTTTGAAAAAAAATATTTCCACCACCGAGAAGGGGTGGCAACCACCCCCAGGGTGAGAACGGAGGTCGAGTCAATATCACTTTTGAAGTTAAGGGTGAGATAAGCCTAATTCCAAAATTTCATGTAAATCGGTTCATAGTAAAAAATTTAGAAGGTAAAAAGCTTCAATGACTGCACTAAAGTGATAATCCAGAGGAATGATTTTAGAGCACTCTGCTTCCTCAGATAAAATACTTATTATCAATATTTGTCCATAGTTGTAAAAGGCATATCACAAATTTATTACAATAATAATTAATAATTACAACTCGATTATGGACATCTAGTGATCGAAAATTAAATTCTTTTGTAGGAATTATATATGAGTCAAATTCAATGTTTTCGAAATCTGAATATTCATAAGATCAATATCATTTTAAATATTATACCGTAGCCATTATTTTCTGGAAATTAATTTTTTTTTTCTAGCGTCGCGAGATATCAAATATGCTAGTTTTGAAATTTTCACCCATGTACCCGAAGATGGCAAAAATAAAACTAATCTATGGTCAATGCATCAAACCCGGACGCTGTAAGTTAAATAGTCAAGGATGGCGAACGAAATAAAATTTTTAATTCTTCGTCAAGTATCAAGGAGGTATTGTGCGTCACTTTTTTTGTTCTTAGATTGTAGGTTCTTTTAGGTACTTTAAGGGGATGAATTTTATTTTTTTTATTTTCAAAAAGGTGCATTTTCTACAATTTTCAAAAATTCATTTTCTTTGGCCCTCCATTTTTTCATCCAATTTTAATCGAAACGAGATAAAATGTACTATAGAAAGTCTCGTATAACTTCAAAAATTTAATACAAAATGATACTTCATTAATTTGAAAAGGAAATTTATTATGTATACCCGTGGAAATAATAATAATAATAATAATAAGAGTCTCCATAATAGGATGGTTCTGGATGGAGCCTGTAGGATCATCAGAAGTTCGGATCCACTCCTCTGCATGGTCCGGGACCATGAAAGTGCAGGAGTAGGAGCCTTTTTGTTTAAGGCAGCACAGAGAGCAGCCGATGAACTTGGTCTCTCCTTCGACGTCGAGCGGGTAAATCCCGACTCTGTCACCGAGTTGGAACCTGCTCGACGAAAAGCCCAAATTAAAGCTGCAGAACACAACATCTTTCTGCAGCTTCACACGGATAAGCCAATGCATGGAGTTTTCTATAAAAATATAGAGAACCTTGGCTTATCCAAAAGGCTGACCTTTGCCTTCTTAAGGTCAGCCGGGCTGAAGTCTGAGACCGAGGGATTCATAATGGCTTGCCAGGATGATGTATTTAATACCCTCGTCTATCGTAGTCGTGTCATGGGTATAGAGGTCCCTGATGTCAGCTGCAGGGCCTGCCGCAGGGCGCCAGAGACTTTAATGCACCTGTTCTCGGTTTACCCGACATATGCAGTCTCGGCCTATATCCAAAGGCATGACGGAGCATTACGAGTGCTTTATTACCATTTAAGGCACTCGTGTGGGATAGACGAGACACCAGTGCTGCCTTACGCTCCGGGGGATATTGAGTCCGTTGTGGGAAATGAGAAGTGTCTAATTTATTGGAACTACTCTTTTCCCACCGTCAGGCAAATACAAGCCAACAAGCCTGACGTAGTTCTCCTCGACCATCAACTCAAGACAATGTTTGTCGTGGAGTTCTCGGCTCCCGCGGAGAACAACATTGTCTTGAAGGAGGAGGAAAAATGGACAAAATATCGAGATCTGCTCTTCGAACTCCGCAGACTGTATCCAGACCATACTATTAAGATAGTGGTACTGATTATAGGAGCCCTCGGTGGAACGAGACACACACTGCTTTCGTAACTTAAGATCATACCGGCATGCCGAAATTCGGCAGAGGTCTTAGCCGGCAGAATGCAGAAGGCCGTCATCCTCGGTTCATTACGTCTGCTCAGGGCACACGATTCTCGGACCCAGTAGTCACTTACCCCACGGGTGTGGGGAGTGGCTGCCGGTACTACCAGCTCCCTTCTGTGAGGATCGGAGCCACAGAGAAGGGTGACTGGTTTTTAACAAAAAAATAATAATAATAATAATAATATATGAATTATGATCAGTATTCAGGAAAACGAATTTTTGAAAATTGTTAAAAATGCACTTTTTTGAAAATATAAAAAAATTGAAGTTTACTCCCTTAAAGTACACTTCTGTGCAATAAAATTGGGGACAAGTCGTATGATAATTTTTGCAATATTTTAACAGTGTAAATCGGGCTTAATTATATTGAATAGCAACGGTTTTAATATACAATGACAATGACATATGTTGACATTTTCATAACCTATATTATGTATTATTAATAAAAGACGATTCAGCATGAAAATATAATAAAGAAGACCTAATTATATAAATAACTTAAAATTTCGACGCAACACAAAGGAGACAAAATAAACTTAAAAATAACAAAAAACAAAACAGAAAATACTGAAATTAACTTTAAACATTACAATATATATTTTTTAATACAAGGTAATGTTTCTATATTATTATTCGGAAACCAGTTTCTTACAATATTAGCGGTATGGACAGGACAATTGTCTTGTTGGAAAATAAAATTGTTATTTGGATATAATTGTTCCACCGACGGCATCATTATATTTTCCAGTATTCGTATATAATTTTGCACAACAAACCTTCCATCAATTTTCCAGCAAGTTCCCATTCCATTATAACTAATCCATGCCCATACATTTACAGTGAATCGTCCAGATTTTTGGGTTCCGCTCACATATGGTTCTTCGAACCTTGAATTTCGGGGTCTATAAACACGAATGTGCCCATCATAGGTTGACTGAAACACCTTTTCATCAGTAGATACTACTCTATTCCAAAATGCTATGTAATTTAATGCAAACAAGACACGTGATTGCTTCTTTTCTTCAGTTAATAACTGTTTTTTAGCCGCTACTTGATTCGGCAAATATGAGGATTTAATTCTTCGACACGCTGTTGATCGAGAGCCAGGAAAATTTGTGACAGCTTTAACGAGTCTTGCGCAATCGAAAGGGTTTTCTCTTAAATATTCCACAAGAGATGCATCCTCTTCATTACTTGAAACTCTCGGGCGAGAAGATCCTGCCTTTCTGCTAATACTTCCTTCTTGTTCCCAGCCTTTCTTTACTCTCGAAATAGTATTTTTACCAATATTCATATGCCCTGCAATCTGTCTTATAGACCAACCATCTTCTATTTTGCAAATTATTCGAATTTTTGTGCGATAATCTAAATGACGAGGCATTTTTAAAATTATTAACAAATATTTATTCTGACAAATTCACCTTTGTTACTATGGAAATGATATAATGTCCATTTTAAACTATACAATATTTCATGTCCCCAATTTGATTGCACAGAAGTGTACATAAAAAACCTACAATCGAAGAAAAAGTGACGCCCGAAGAAAAAGTGACGTAAATGAAACGTGAAAATGACTTCCTAATGTCTCAGACGAATGACGTCTTTTTCAGGTTATATTTGGTAATCCCCCCACAGGTTTTTAGTAATAGGAACATATAAAACTACATACAAGTTAGTAATCTACTTGATAAAAATAAAATAATTAATGCATAAATAAGTTTTATCCTAATGAATTTGTTTGTTAGCCATCCGTTATTTTATTTAGTATTAACATATCTAATATTGTTTACCATCACTCCAACTTTTTCTCACAAGGGTTGCCTGCAAATTATAATGTTTATTAAGTTATTAAATTCATTTTTACTTACCTTTACCAATCGCGGTCCGTAGGGTTCGAACCTACATGTCTCCCGTTGTCCGTATTACAGTACTGACTCTTCTATCAACTGAGCTATCTTAGTGACCGTTATTTCGGATGCTAAAAGCAGTATTTATGGTGATGTGTATGAAGTCTTTATATTGCGAAATTGAATTTCTAGCCTTATTTAAAATATATGAAAATCTTTCAGGTTCTCTTTTTTTTTCTATTTTTTTACGTGTTCCCAAACCTGAATTTTTCTAGTTACTAGTATTTTTATTTATTTATAATTATTAAGAAGAACTTATTTAATTTAATTAAACTGTCACCAGTGTCACCTGAGAAGTACGAGTACTTGTTGAACAACGTAATTATTACATTAATTCAGTGGCGGTTCGTTAAAAAAATATTTACTTTAAGAATTTAAGTTTTAAGTTGAAGTACTTATACAAACCTGGGAACAGTGTTGAAGAAAAAACGGTAAACGTATAATATCATCTACAACATAAATAGAATATTTAATGGTCTAAAACAGACCTAAAATTGAAAAGAAGTATATTCGTACATGGGTTTTATAAGCAATTACCTTAAAGAAAACAATTAAAATTTTTTTCGCAATTATTTTAACAAAAAAAAAAAAGACGGAATGAGCAGGGGTCGAACCCCGAACCTCGTGACTTGAACGACGACGCTTAACCCTCTCGACCACTAACCTCTGTTTGAATACTTGCTTAAAGCCTTTATAGTGGAACGCGGAACGGCTAGATTTTGCTTTTTAATGCATTTTAATCTAATTTTATTATTAAAAGAACTCGATATCTTCACAAATAAACTGCCGAATTTTTTTTCGCAATTATTTTAACAAAAAAAAAAAAAGACGGAATGAGCAGGGGTCGAATCCCGGACCTCTTGACTTGAAAGACGACGCTTAACCCTCTCGACCACTAACCTCTGTTTGAATACTTGCTTAAAGCCTTTATAGTGGAACACGTAACGGCTAGATTTTGCTTTTTAATGCATTTTAATCTAATTTTATTATTAAAAGAACTCGATATCTTCACAAATAAACTGCCGAATCTTTGCAAACTTTTCCGAATATAAATTATTTTGGATATTGTTAAAAAACATTATCCTCGAATAAAAACGCCGATACTTATCCCTCACGACACGGTTTATTTTTTTTAACAAAAATGCCATCAGCGAGTTTTAAAGTTTGTAATCCGATAAAATATAAATAAATTTAACACCGAAAAAAGACGACAATATGACGTGATATGTAGCACGTCATTTTAATGTCATATATGAGACGTCATTATGTCGTCGATTTTTAGGGCCCTGACGTCTTTTTGACCAGAATAACCAGATTTTGACGTCATTATAACGTACCCTTCCTACCTGGGGCACAATGCCTCCTTGATACTTGAAGAATTAAACATTTCGTTTCGTCCGCCATCTTTAACCGTTCTGGGTTTGGTTCATTGTATTTGACCATAGATGAGTTTTATTTTTGCCAGCTTTGGTGAAATTACGCCTTGTTATCGAAAAGGTATTCAATTTTGATTTTTTTTGGCCATTTTTGATGTTTTCTATTTTTTCCAAGATGGTGGCTTGACTTATGTATATCGGACAGGTCTACATTTTTTGAGAATTTTATTTCAAATAAGTATTTTTTAAATTTCCATTCGATTACTAATACAAGATATTAAGCAGATAAGTGAGAAAATCCGTGAAAGCGCATCAAAAAGTGCAACAGGAATTTTTATGGGCAAATATTTTTTCAGGTCATAGTACATAAGAATCAATAATAAAATTTCTAGTGGAATTTTGTCGCCGAAAAAAAAATGAATTAACACAATTCAACTGTACTGGTTTGAATTTGGTGCTCATTGATAGTCGTATACTTCAAATGAACCCGAATGTATACACCGCAGTTTCTGGAGCAAGTAAAAACGTTGTTTCGTAGTTCATTACTACATTCCTTACTTTTAAGAAGCAGTTTATTTCCGTTTATTTCCTATTAAGGTACCAAGCAGATTATAATATGTCGTCCATGTCGCTTATGTCAGAAAGTTTTTACGATAAACTTGGTACACGTGGTAAACATGGCACTGTGAAAAGATATTTTCATTGATAACTTACGTAGTCTGGCTATCTTTTATGGCATTGTTATAGTTATTGCTATGTAAAAACAACAGGATTTTTGTTTTCACATATTGTGTCGAAGTGAAACACATGTTTCGTATTTAATGCGTTCTGCGCTTAGTGCAACCTCAAACGTACATTCCATCCCCAATTACCAACTACGACAATTTCGTTCAAATACATCTTCATCAATTCATAATTCTATGGGGCAGTGTCAATCGGCTATCCGTTTCCACTTATGGTCAATATATTTGGTAATTATTTAATTTAGAATGCACTATATTGTTGAATTATATTGAAACAAGAGTTTACAGGAACAGTGTTCTAATTAAATGGTTAAAAGTAACTAACTAAGGTGGCTTTGAAAATAAGGAAATATTTAGAGTGTCTAAATTTACGTTGCTTTACCGCTGTTAATTTTTGAATCAGAAAAATAGCTCCCTTAATCTGTATTTGTTCCTTCGAATTCAAAATTTAACAAAAATGTGTATTTATACTAGCTTCTCAAATTTTGACAGATCCCAAGTAACACAAGATGCTCTATAATTGGTCTAAAACACATCTATGACATCTAATATCCATCTTCGCCAATTTTCATTTGGGCAATACGCATTACAGACGTTTTCTAGATCTCTATTTGTTTACCGAAAGAACCAATAGTATATATACGACGTCTATTAGCTGTCTAATTTACATCTAACTATGAATTAGATTAAATATAGACATTTCGTCGGTTTGGTATTACAAGGTTGTATGTGCATCTAATATAAATTTGACACAATCAATTTTAATAGGAGGAATGCATAGGTTTAGTAAAATATTTCGCCGCCAGGCGGTTACCGATCGGCTTTGGGTACTCTATTCATTGTGTTCTGTGCTTTGTAGTTTTGATGTGTTGAAATAAGTTTGTTTATTTGAAACCTACGGAAAATTGATAGTTTAGTTGAACTAAAAGAAAAGCTTGGCATTTTTAAAGAAGTAGTAAACAAAGATACACAGAAGATGAGGTTATGTTGCAGTACCCAAATGCGACTCTGACGCTGCCTAAATGCATTCGGTCTGTGAAATGTTTTGAACACACTAGATGGGCTTTTTTGTAATTTGAGAGCAACTATCCACTTTCTTCTAAAACTGCTGCATACTGGAAACTGGTGAAACTTTAAATTTTTATTCTTTCTATAATAGGAAGTGCATTGAGGCACACAACAATTGCTTGGCATTTTTAAAAAAGTAGTAAACAAAGAGGCACAGAAAATGAGGTTATGTTGCAGTACCCAAACGCGACTCTGACGCCGCCTACATGCACTCGGTCTATTCATTTTATATTGAACTGGGGATTGAAATTTGACATACACTTTTGTTTACCTGCCTATAAAAATGGCTATTTGTGCGTTACCATCTAGCGGAGAGTAACTGAAGATACCTGTGGTAACATCCATTCTTTTCTTTCTGAAGAAGCAAAATCTCAAAAAATGTAACATGCAACCTTGTTTAGGTACCGATGCAAGCTGATGAGACTATATTTTCTGTAAGTTGCTCCCCACCAGTCTTTTTCTAGAAATAAAAAAAACAGTTAACAAAGCTATTCGAAAAACCGTAATTTTGCACTTAATTTGTTAATAAAAGTAAATCTATAATGGTAATAGAGATAAATTTTTTAGATTCTTATTTCTACCTCTTCGTGAATACCTTCCCAATTATTCAGCGAACTAGAAATTTTTGCGAACCTAAAACCTAATTATACTGATCCATAAGGATAGATTGCATAATTTTCAAAATAGATGAGATTTTATGTATATCTCCAAGTCAAAAACTTTAATGTAATAATGGGAACATTAAACGTAACATAATTTATAGCCGTCCAAAAATACCTATATACGTATTTTTAAAGTAATTCTAATTTTATAAAAAAGTAAAACAACCACAATTTGCTTGAAAGAATCTCGCTCCAGCGAAACTTAAAAATAAAAGTTGCGAACCTTAGATTATATTTACCTAGCGGATTGTATAAAAGGTAAATGAGCACAAAGAAGAATCATAGTCTCGGAGATTTTACCTCCCTTCGTTTCCTCACAATTTTATCTAATGAAGTCTATTCACGTTCCGTGAGTGCAAATAACAGCATAAACCTTCAAACATAAAAGCTAGTCTACATTACCAGGGGATATTAAAATTTTATTATACTTCTACATCCAATTTACAATAAAAATTATATTTTATTCTTGTTATTACTTTGATAAACATAAACATAAACGTAATCTGTAAAATGTTCTGTTGTTTCAACTCGATTGACTAGAGTGAAAATATTTTATATTCAACAAACTCTAATAAATTCTATAAAATTGTTACATAGTTCATTGATATTGGAGCTAAAATAGGCGAATGGAGGAAATAAATTATAATGTTTTATCTGCTGGGATTATACGCGCCATAAGGCTACTATTAAGAAACAAAAGAGGTCCCAACGCACAATGAGTAACTTCATCCTCAGAAACCATCCCAAACACGCTCTGCCGCGGTTTTCACACTTCTCTGCGAAATGTTGGTCCGCCAGAAAATTTCAGCCGTTCGTGGATTTTCTAGCCCCGCTCACTGTGGGTTCCTCCTCCCGGAGCCCGTTTTAGACTGGGTCTATCCAGTTTTATACTTTTAGTTATGTTTGATTTTTTAATTTTCGCCCGTTTTTCTTCAATCTAATCCTAATTTACAATCCAATCAATAAATGTTCAAAAGGGGATTGTAGAGGATATGGAAGGGATGGGAATTTTCCTCTTTGGAAATGTATTGGGGGTAGTTAGGAGGTAAGCATACTAAATGTCCCCGCCCCTAGACATGCCGCTTCAGGGGGGGTGGGGGGTGAAAAGGTCAATTTTTCGATTCTTAGCTATAACTCGGAAACGATGCATTCTACGGAAAAAACTATTCTATGCAAAATTAAATTAAAGAGTGACCCTAAAAGTAGCCCGTTTGGGGGTCCGCATATTTTCAGTTGATTTGTGGTCCAAATGATACCTTATGATAAGACATTAATCACACAAAAATATGAGGTTGAACATAAGAAATGTTTCAGAAATATACAGGGTGTCCCACTTAAAACTCCCGCTGGCATTTTCTCGATAAATAATAGAGATATTTGAATTCTGTAAAAGGTGTTCACTAGAATATATAGAAGATAATCAGTTTTAAGTAAAAACAGTCATTTTACAAATTTGAGTATAGATGGCGTTGCGACGCAAAGAAATTATTTGATCCTAGGACCGTTGAAATGAGGTGCAAGTGAAGGGAAATTACAGTCTGAGCAACTTTTATGATGCGAACAATTTTCGAAAAATCACTAGTTATCGAGATATTTGAAGTTCAATATAATTTCTTTAAATATAAAAATTGTCAATACATTTTAAAATACATTTTAGACGATAAGTCCTTTTGGACATTTTTCATAGTGAATCAGGCTGATAGATGGTAATGAAATATTTATTTCAAAACACAAAATTACTTTTTTTTTCTTCAAGTAAAACAAAGGTGGGGCTGCAACTGCTATTTGAAAATTAAAGATTTTGACATTTCTGTTTATTGTATATTGTCTAATTTTTGCCTTCATGTTGTATGTTCGACTAAATTTTATACTGTAAATTAGATACATAGTAGACAAATGAAAAAAAAAATGCGATTTTTGCTAGTTGAAAAATTACATTGTAGTTCAAATATCTCGAAAACCAGTGATTTTTCGAAAATTGTTCATATTAAAAAAGTTGCTTAGAATATATATAGTCCTCCATCTCATGCACCTCATTTCATCGTTCTTAGGATCGAACAATTTCTTTGCATCACAACACCATCTATACCCATGTGTGAAATGACCATTTTTACTCAAAAGTGAAGTCATTTATATATTCTACTGGATATCTTTTACAGAGTTCAAGTATCGCTTTTGGTTACCGAGGAAATGAAGTCGGGAGCTTTAAGTGGCACACGCTGTAGATGGTCAATAGATTAAATCTGGTTGCATTATTATTATTATTGTAAAACATAATAAGGACAATAATAACAATGATAATAATAATAATAATACTTCAGCCCCTTTACCACGTTACGGTACTAATCTACAAAGAGGTTTTTCAATTTTTTTTGTGCTTTTTATGTTTTTTTGTTATTTTTTGTATTGTTTTTCGATTTTCTGCTTCTTTGCTTTAAATTAGTTTTTAATTCATATTTCATGAATTATTGTTTCTGTATGAATGATGTATTATTTTTCATTGAATTATCATCTTCACTCACTGTGCTACGTGAGTCGATTTTGATCACTTTGGCCCTCTATATCTTTGAAACCTTTCTTCCTATGTGTTTCCGAGATATTCGCCAGCAAAAATCGATAAACAATAAATAAATCAATTAGATTTCTGACATTTCTCTATCAAAACGGTTTGCCGTGTTCTGCTAATAAATCACAGTCACAAAATAACCTTTATTTTACAACACTCGATGTATTTACTAACGTAACATTTTGTCGAAATCTATACATTTCCTTAAATATACAGTGTGACTCACTTAAAATGTAGACGCCCTTATAACTTTTTTATTTTGTTTCCGATTTGAATCAATTTTTACTTAAGTATAGAACAAATTAGCAGGGCCGTTTCTAGAGAATTGGCCGTTGGTGTGCAAAATCTAAAATGCCGCCTCATACTTCAAAATTGATGAGCAGGGGAGATTCTAAAAAATTTCCAAAAAAATAAAAATTGATAAACGAGGAGGGGAGAATCTAAAAATGAAATTTCTCACCGGAAGAAAAAACCTTGCCCAAGGAATCACTACATCCACATCCAGATTTTATATCCAAGTCTCTCACAACGAAAAAAATTTATATGTGGAAATAATTGTTTATGAAACTTTAATAATATAATATTTGAAATTGTCTACCCCAAAAACCCATAAAACGATATGCCACATCGGTAGTGAGGCTGAGGGTGATGGAAGGGGGGTGATAATGGATAAAGTAAAAACAATTTTTGAGGCCTTTGGTTCTTGTACACACATTAAATCACTATTTTATTTTTTTCACTCCATTTAATAACGAGGTGGGGAGGTCATGGGTGTGGCTAATGCCAAAAATTTTTTTGAGACCTTAGCTTCTCTTATATTTTTCTTGAATAAAAATTATTTTGAAAGTGATTTTTTATTTTTAAATAAATTTAATAAAATAGAAAAACAAATAGCAAAGATTTGAAATGGATATCAATGAATTCAGAAAAAAATCTATAATCCATTGAAAAAAAAGTTTTCGATAAAAAAGTGATTTGTTCAATTTTGGAGGCTTCGAGTTATTAATGAAATTAAACGAACAATTATATTTTTCCCTTGGACTTTCCCTGCCGTAGAACAAATTTATGTCTTAAAGTGCTTAAAAAAACTGAACATCGACTCAAAAATTCGCGAAAATCTCTGGGTATACTCAGAATGTTATCTTGAATCCAAATGTGTAAAAATATACAGGGTGTTCCATTTAAAAATCGAAAGTTGCGGTAATTTTCGGGTAAATCGGAAATGGTCTCATACCGGTTTTTATGTCCAAATATTAATATTTACAGGTAGTTTATGCTCCTCAAATTTCAAATGGGTAAGTTAAAAAATAAAGGAAATATAAGGGAGAGCCACTAGCCTGTAGCACCCGGTATATTAAATACCAGTTTTATGAACCCTTACTTATTGATTTATCTACTTACCTCTATTTACCTCTCAATCCTTCAACGGATTAAGATCAAAATATAATCTAGTTCCAGATCTCGTTAAAATACATATGTGTACCAAATTTCAAGTCAATATCTTAAACGGTTCCAGCAGGCGCGTGCTGGGATGATTTTGGGCCCTGGGGAAATAACTTAGAAAGGGCAACAAGCAGGCGCGAGAAAATCAGAAAAAATTTCCCCTCAAAGATGAACATTGATGAGCTAGAAAATCGGGGAAAATGATTTTATCCGGAGCCACACCTCTAGGCCTTTTCGAGGCAATTTGCGAGGGCCCACCGGGAAACTCACGGTGTCCCGGTGCGCCAGCACGCACCTGGGTTCCAGAGCAATCGTGCGCACAAAAGAAGTTACAGACAGACCGACCGACAGACAGGAATCTTTTTTGCTCAAACTTAAAATCTCGACTTTTCATGACATTTTAAGCCTATTTGGACAACAAAAATTTTCAATTTTTTTTTTGCATTACTATACCACTAAACGTGGAAAGTAATTGATGAGCGGGGGGGCGCGGGCCGCCCCTAAAATAGACGGAGATGTTTTGTGAACACCTCGAACACCTGCTCTACACGGCCCTGCAAATTAGGATCCAATTATGACCAGAAAAATATTCGCCGGCTAAAAAGGTAAAGCCACCTTCGGTACCAAAATTTTCTACAATTTTGTTCGTATACAATATTTGGATAGGAGTTACCATTTTCCAGATAAATGATTCAGCCCTTAAAATAAAATATAAAATTCAATATAGAACGTAAGTAACACCTCATTGGCTTTCAGATTCACTATCGCTGTCTCCCGATACATCGAATATTTATTCGAAGTCTTCTTCCTTCATACTTCATTTATGATATCGTTATCATCTTCAGTTTCGTCACATTTCAACTCCTCTAATGATGTGACTAATTTATCATCAATATTCCAGCTGCTCCCCAAATCTTTATGAAAAACATTGTCTCCAAGGTCCGGGCGGGGGGGTTTGGGGGTGCAGATAGGGTGGGATACCCGACTGATTAAGTGATAAGAGTTGAGCCCCAGGATAACTTTCAAATCACAAATGGGAGCCCCCATTTTTCATTGTAGAATAAGATTTTACGTGTAGGTTTTAATCAAAACATTTTCTTTCATTCGTGATAGATAGCGTTGAATTTTTTCAAGGAACTACTTTTAGCGTTACCCAAGAACAACGACGTGGACGTCGTAGGTTTCTGTTCCCTTGGGGTTTTTGTTTTAGGTGGCTCCCCTCGCCTCTCACTAAACACTACGAAGCAAGTAAAAATGTATGCCATAAGGTGTTCAAATTGACCACCTTCTTGCGCTTAGCAGTGTACTAACCGAAGGTAAACTTATTAGAAAACATTTTCCAATATGTCTGGTGTTATTGAGAGATCTACAAATTTTGTAGCGTAGAATTCGAATCTGCAATAAAAAATGGGGGTTTCCTTTTAAGATTTCAAAGTTGTCTCCACCCCACCCTCGGGGGTGGAGTGGGGGGCATTTTTTAAATCTTAAATGGAACCATTGGATAGCTTTTTTAGACTATTGAAAACGCATTTTTATATTTTTCAATTCAAAGTGTATTTCACGGAAACTTTTGTGATTACAACGCCATCTATCGCGAATCAAGAAAGTTTCAGACCAAACCTACGTATTTTATAGTCGCGTAGAATCAGAGTCCGCAATAAAGAATGTGGGTTTCCATTTAAGATCTCAAAGTTGCCCCCACCCCCAGGACGTGGGGTAGGAGGTTGAGTTTGGTATCATTGTATAGCTTCTCTAAAAATATTCAACACGTATTTTTTGTTTTTAGATCCGATGTATATTTCTCGAGATATTTGATCGTTCCAGGACTTTTTATTCACCCGGTATATAGATATATTCAAAATGCGTCTTTATTTCACGATTTAATGTTAAACATAAATAAATTTTCATCATTGTAATGTAACATTTTCAATGAAAAACATGTTTATTCGTCGTTACATGATGTGTACAATTTGTAACATGTTTTAAACCTTGTAATAAATTTGACATGCAATATTTAGTGCCTCTGTGTGTAAAATGTATTGGCCCGGTCGGTCGTACTGAGAGGTGCTCTAGCTTATATTGTGTTAATATCGGTAGAAAGTGAAAGAAATTTTATGAAAACAAAGTGAGCTACGGTCGAAGTGTTTCCGCGTCGAACAGTAAAATTTAGTCCTCGATCAAGGTAATAGAAAACTGGATATTAATGATTAAAAATGTGGCGGTGTGCAAGATTAAATATTAACATTTAGTTTGTGCTCCAAGTGGCGAGATAGGAAAAGGCCGGGGAGCGACCAGGTAACGCAATAAAGTCTAAGTAGCCTACGACGGGTCAACATCTGTGTGCTATAAATGCAGTTATTTCCCTAATTATAACTGTAAATAGTAGTCCTTATTGGAACTAGCAATAAAGGGAAAAATGGCGGAACTTTGTAATATATGTTCAACTGACATCAAGATCGAAAATACTTTGAAATGTAATGGTATCTGCAAAAAATATTTTCACAACAAGTGTATGAATATATTGAACAAAGATTTCCAAATAATGAAAAATATCCGTGGATTGAGATGGTACTGTGAAAGCTGCATTGACTATGTAAATATAGCGATAGATATGAAGAAAGAAATAAATGTCGTCAAATCAACTATTTTAGAAGAACTCAATGACCTGAAAAGTAGAATTAATGTAGATGATAAAGATAAACAGGAGAAAAATAATGCACCTAGTTACGCAAAAGTTGTGTCAGGGCAAGCACTTGTCATTAAGCCAAAAAATAAACAAGACAGTAAGATAACCCAAGAAGCAATCAAGGAAAATTTAAAACCGGCAGAAATGGAAGTTGGAATAACTCAGATAAAAAATGTAAAGGATGGAGGCGTTCTTATCAAGTGTAAAACGAAGGAAGATATAGAAAAAATCAAGAAGACGGCAGAAAGTAAACTAGGAAAAAATTATCAATATAATATTCCAGCCCAAAAAAATCCATGTGTAAAAGTATTAGATTTTGAAGAAGATATGAATAGTGAACAATTAATTAATTGTATAGTAAATCAGAATTCACATTTGGCGATTGAGAAAGAGAAGTTAAAAGTAGTGGCAGTAAAGAAGATGAAAACACGTTACATGGCTATAATAGAATGTGATCCCGATTAATTTAAAGCGGTTATGGGTAATGGAAGTCTGAGCATCGGATGGGTACCTTATTGTAGAGTCTTTGAGTACGTCAAAATCTTTAGATGTTATAGATGTGGTGGCTTTAACCACAAGGCCGAACAATGTAAGTGTGACAAATGTGTAAAATGTGGTGAAGATGGACATAGAAGTGAAGATTGTAGCAAGTCAGAATATAAATGTATAAACTGCCTCTTGGCTAATGAAACTATGAACCAGAGCTATAATATAAACCACTCGGTGTTTGATCATGGTTGTCCCGTGTATCAGCAAAAAATTTTATTGGAAAAACAGAAAATTAAGAACTTGAGTGAATAGCAATCAAGCAAAAAGGAGTATAGTGTAAAAAAAGAAAATATGCTGACTAGTATAATTGTGCTTAATATTCAAAGCTTAATTGCACATATGGACGAAATTGGACATTTTATAGCAGTACATAATCCTGCAGTAGTCTGCTTGACAGAATCACGTATTACACCAGATATAGAAAATTACGAAATTATGATAAATAATTATAACGTGGCAAGATTAAATTCTGAAAGTAGGTTTACTGGAGGAGTTGTTTTTTATATTAGGTGTGATATTGAATATAAATGTATTTTTTCGCACCATATTGATAGAAATGTGTGGTTCCTAGTTGTTAAGATAAAATTAAATCATGAATACTACACTATACTTGGCATATACCATTCCCCAAATGAGTCACACTCAGTACTTTGCAGTTTTCTGGAAAATTGGATAGAACATAATATTTTAAATATTGATGGTACGCTACTAGTTTTAGGAGACTTTAATGTGAATTGGCTGTCGGACGACTTTACATACACGTGTAGACTTAAGAGATGGTGCAATGATTATGGTTTAAAACAAATTGTACAAACCCCTACTCACATTTTTGACAGGGGCGCTACATTAATAGATTTAGTAATTACAAATAATTTTGATCTTGTTGCTAAAGTCTTAGATACGCCAATTATATCTGATCACTGTAGTATAAAAATAGACATCTTAGACTATTGCGTTCCAAGAAAATATATTTTCAGAACCAAACAATATAGTGGTAGACTATTAAAGAACGAACTAAATAATATACAAATTGATTATAGGGAACTCGATATTAATATGAAATATGATTTTCTGCATAATAGTCTTTTGAAAGTATTAAATGACGTTTGTCCAAAAAAAGAGATTATAATTCAAAATACACATAGAGGGTGGTTTAATGCCAGGGTATTAGAAGCTATTAAAGATAGAGATAGTAAGTACAACATTTTTAAAAGAAGTGATAATGAAAATGACTGGTTAAGTTATAAATCTAGCAGAAACAATGTTGTTAATATAATTAAACAAGAAAAATGTAAGTATTATGAGGAAAAAATAGATAATTACAGGTACGACCCAAAGAAAATGTGGCAATCGCTTAAATCTTTAATATCGAGTAAATATGACGAACCCTTTAAAGAAATTCAATTCGATAATGAAACATGTAAAAACCCAAATCTCTTGCCTGAAAAATTTAATGAATTCTATATATCTAGTATAAATGATATAGTGCATAGTATACCCCACAGAAATTATCAGTTTGAACTTGCCGAGTTGGAAGGAGTAAAAATGGAAAACTTTAAGTTATTGACAAAAGCCGAATTAAAAACAATAGTATTTGACCTAGCTAACAAAAGCAGTCCGGATGAAATTGATATGGCTTTTTATAAGGATAATTTCGACAACTTATCGGATCAACTGATTCATATTATTAACGGCTCTTTAGAGTTTGGTATTGTGCCTAGTTCATTAAAAGTATCGACAATCATTCCTGTAAGAAAAGTACCTAAAACTATTAAGGCTGAAGAGTGTAGGCCTATAAATATGTTACCAGCTTTTGAAAAAATATTAGAAAATGTAGTATACCTACAATTACTAGATTTTATTATGGATCAAAAAATATTTAGTAGATATCAGTCTGGTTTCAGAGAAAGTTTTAGTTGTGAAAGTGCATTACAGTATGTTATCAATGAGTGGAAGGAAGCCAAGGACAAGGGGAAAATGACAGGAGTCATTTTTTTAGACTTGAAAAGAGCATTTGAGACGATTGACAGGGAAATTTTGTTAGATAAGATGAGCAAGTATGGTATCAATGGTGTGGTATGGAAATGGTTCGAATGTTACTTAAGAAATAGGAGGCAAAGGGTGAAATGTGAACATATATTCTCAAGCGAGCTACCTATTGATATGGGGGTGCCTCAGGGGAGCATACTTGGGCCGCTGCTATTTATAATTTATATCAATGATATGTCCAAAATTTTTAAACACTGCAAATACCACTTTTTCGCTGATGATACTATAATCTATATTGATGAGAATGATCCTAGAGAGTTAGTAGATAAAATAAACCACGATTTAGAACAGGTCTCTAAATGGCTGGAAACAAATAAATTAAAATTAAATATTGCAAAAACAAAAGGTATGCTCATAAGTAATCAGCAGAATTCCCGATTATTCAAAGATATAAATTTACCAATCAAGATTCAAGAGGTAAACTTCATTGGTCTCAGAAATCAAATACCTAGGAGTTATTGTTGATTGCAACTTAAATTTTAAAAACCATGTTGATTATGTATGTAAAAAAATATCAAAAAAAGTCGGTGTTCTTAAACGCGTCAGTTGGTACCTAACTGTAAATACAAGGAAAACGGTCTATAACTCCATAATATTGCCTCATTTTAATTATTGTAGTACGATACTATATATGGCTAATCAAACCGATCTAGAACGATTACAAATGTTGCAAAATAGAGCAATGAGAGTAATACTCAAATGCAGCATCTACACTAGAATAAATGATATGCTAAAATGTTTGAATTGAATGAATATAGAAAATTTTCTTAAGTATAACGTTTTAGTTTTCATACATAAAATTAACAAAGGGATAGTTCCAGATTATTTAAAAAATATTTTAACTAAATTAGGAGATGTGCATAATTACAATACCCGAGGAATTGATAATTTTGTAATTAAACAAGCTAATAGTGCATCAATGCACCGTTCAATTTTTTATAAAGGAGTGGTTGAGTATAACCGATTGGGTATTGATTTACGTAGAACTAATTTACATACTTTTAAAAGGCTATTAAAAGATGTCCTGTTATGAATTATTATATACAATAATATAGAATTATTATATACAATAATATACATATTTCTTTCCTGTCTAAATTATATTTTTGTAGTTAGTTTTTATATGTATATATATTTTTTAGTTAGTTTTAGGTAGTTTTAGTTTTGTTCTTATCTGCGTTGATATATGGTCACCAATGTAAAACAGCAATGTAAACTATGTATTTTTAATGTATAGCCAAGGGCTAAATAAACGTATTATCTATCTATCTACAATAAATAAGTCAACAATTGGTAATAAATAATTCATGCCTAGTTAATTTCCTAGTATGCTATTTTGAAAACGTGATGGACGTTACCAGGTCAAATATGCATATTACTTCAGATCAAAATAACGAGAATTTCACCCACAGTTTGATTAACTTCATTATCAATAAAAATAACAGGCAAACCTAAATCTAAATATTAGGTAGTTTTACATTATATTATATTTTGTCTATATAGAAATTGTTAAGTTGGACTAGGAACCTTTTTATAAACTTTATTATTTGTATATTGTTATACTCTTCGCAAATATGAAAACGAAGAGTATATTGCATTTGATCGGCACATTTCTAAAACCGTAAGTATCGCTCTCAGACAAAAAAATTTCATATCATTGTGTTAGTGAACGAATTCTGAACAACTTTCCAAATGTCCGTCTGTCCGTCCGTCACATTTTTTTAAGCACGATAACTCAAGAAAGAAAAATCCGATTTAGTGGAAGACCAGACCCTCTGAATTCGACACCCTCTATACAACTCGCGAACACCCACCTAAAAAATAGGTAATCTGATGTAAAATAACCTGCTAAACTTGATTTTTGAATTCGCCCATTGATTTGAGATTGCCAAAATGACCAAATTGGAAATTTTCTAAAAAAAATAAAAATTATGTGTTATTTTTTGTTTTTCATATAACACGTCATATATTTTTTATTTTACTTCAGAATTTTTTAATTTTTTTACATAATATTCTCTAACTATTCTTTGATATGTTGAAAGTAAAAAACTTTACCTAAAAAATAATTAGTTGGCAAAAAAAATAACAACTTTTCTTTGACGCAAAATCTTTAAAATTTGCAGAGTAAAATGTCCGATCGAGGTATATTTTTTATTTTTAAAGTTAGGTGCCTACTATAACCGAAGGAAATGTTCCGAATAAACTAAATAAAATCTTTTATAAGAAGTTTTTTTTGAAATTTTGCTCCCTTATCGAAATATTCATTGATTGTTTCAGCGTCCGAACGAAGCGCGCTACTATGAATCGGCCGCAATCGCATCTAGAGCTAAACGCAGGCACGTGCCGGTGATTATTATTTTAAAGTGTCCATTTATGTTAAGTTGAAAGTGCTTTTTGTCTCAGTCCTTATATTTAGTGCGTTAAAAACACATAGTTTCGCATAATAAATTATAATTACTTGGATAGGAAATCAAAGGAAACAAGCTAAAAACGTACTCTTCGCCTGTTCACTTGATTTTTATATAATTGTTATACATTCAATAGGATACTTTTCGCAGTTTTTTGTAAATAATGTTACTTTTAGACATTTTTAATTTTATAGTACAATCTTAGTTGGTAAAAGACTTGGTAAAAAAACTATACCAAACCTATTTGGGTTTCGAACTCGGGACCCTTGGATTCCGAGTCAAAAGAACTACACCACCACCTTACACGTAAAAGAATGTAAATTTTTACATCATAAGACACGAGCTAAAATCATATTTTCACGGTTGTATATTACGTTATGAAATGTATATTTGTAAAATATATAAATATTTAGATATTAAAATGAAATATCATTTCACCAGATTTCTATTCAATTACAAAAACATAAAAATTAAAAATAATTTTTTTCAAATTTAAATCATTAAGTAATAACATTTTTATTTACCGATCGATTTTGTTCAAATGGGGTTCTTCCTCTAGCTAACACTAATTTACTGTCCAAATTTCAGTACAATCGGAATTTTCTTTCTTGAGTTATCGTGCTTACAAGAAACGTGACGGACGGACAGACAGACGGACAGACGGACATTTTGAAAGTTGTTCAGAATTCGTTCACTAACACAATGGTATGAAATTTTTTTGTCTTTGAGCGATATTTACGGTTTTAGAAATGTACCGATCAAATGCAATATAGGTACTCCTCGTTTTCGTATTTGCGAAGAGTATAATAAGTAGTTACTTTTTTTCATACAAGCAATAGAGTGATATAATATAGAGAATATGTATCGACAATTAAGTTTTGAACAATGTATTTTGTGCCAGAAAATTAGTTGTGAAACAGTTCAATCTGTCACAACAGATACATTCCACTATTTATTGCAAGCGAAAAATCCGATGACATTTCTGTGGCTCTAAAACAATATTTAGAAGAGAAAGATTTATTTTTATCACTAAATCCAGTTTACCATGCACAATGTAGATGATCGTATACCCGAACTGCTTATAAAAGAAAATCAGAAATTGTAAATCCTAGTACAGAGAATACAAGTAAAAAGGGCAATGTGCTATTTACAAGACAGCCTACCAAATTAAGCCCAGAATTCCAAATGTTTTAGATTTTGGATGGTACCTAAAGGAGGAAATCTTATTTCCAAAGATGATTTCAAAAAGCCCAAAACCCAATTTTATTGAGTTAACTTCATTTTGTAAATGTAAATTATATAACTGTACTACAAGCTGCAAGTGTAGCAAAGCAAACGTGCAATGTAACATAAGTTGTTTATGCGAAGGAAAATGTAATCTTTAGTACCCACTTGCTGTTATAATTAATGAAAACATATTTTTTAATGTGTATGTTTCGAGATTATCTACATAATTTTATAACATTTAATTGCAAATAGAAACTAAATAATCCGTAGACTCACTTGATCGCGACGTTAACAGAAGTTATGCTTTAAATTAATGCGGACGAGTTGCGCGGCCGCATTCAACAGCGTCATCTCGTTACATGAGCCGAATTTCAAAAAAATCTCTTTATAAAAAAGTTTGTTTAAAGTATATGGAACATTTTTCTCGTTTATACTATAACTCTCTCTTTAAAAATAAAAAAGTTACCTCGATCGGGTATTTTTCAATGCAAATTTTAAAAAACCGCGACAATAGAGGGTAATTATATATTTTTTAGGCACTATATTATTAGTTACACTATATTCTTTGCCGTCAGCCTGTCCAAGAATATGGAGGGATAATGTGTAAAATATTGGTCTAAATCGGAATTGAAATAAAAAAGATATGATGTGTTATGTGCAAAACAAAAATTAACACATAATTTTAAAATTTTTCAAAAAATTTGCGAATTGACCGATTTGGCAATCTCAAATTAATGGGCGAACTCAAAAATCAAATCTAGAAGGTCATTTTACATAATATCATCTGTTTTTTAGGTGGGTGTCCGCGAGTTGTATAGACTACTTTTAAAATGCTTCGTACAGATTGGCTGCTCTCCGACTAGATTGTACTGAAATTTGGACAGTAAGTTAGTGTTAGCTATTGCTTTTTAAAATCGATCGGTAAATAAAAATGTTATTAATGATTTAAATTTGAAAATTTTTTTTTATTTTTATGTTTTGTAATTGAATAGAAATATGATGGAATGATATTTCATTTTAATATCTAAATATTTATGTATTTTACAAATATACATTTCATAATGTAATATACTACCGCAACCGTGAAAATATGATTTTAGCTTGTGTCTTATAATGTAAAAATTTACATTTTTTTACGTGTAAGGTGGTGGTATAGTTCTTACGCTTTTGACTCTGAATCCAAGAGTCATTACACCGAAACACCTGGCCGTTTTGCCACTCTGCAGGACCAGTCGCGATGTTGTGACGCAATGTTATATTTTATTATTGTAAACTGAAATAAACGACTTACATTATGACATGAGAAACAAAAAAAGAGAATTGTCATTTGGTAATTTGGAATCCAATGGGGGTTCGGAACCCAAATGGGGTATGGTATATATATTTTTTTATTTTTTACTTTATTTGACACTTTTGCCAACTATAAGTTCGTACTATAAAATTAAAAATGTCTAAAGCTAACATTATTTACAAAAAATTGCGAAGACTATCATATAGAATATGTAATAATTATATAAAAAGTCAGTGAACAGGCGAAGAGTACGTTTTTAGCTTGTTAATATTTTGTTTCATTAAAATAGCATTAGTCGTTAATCTTATTACAACTTAACAGTTTACAATTATAGATCGCTCATGTTGGAAATTGAATGGATTTTAAACAACGTCACATAACATCAATGGGTTTCTAAACATGATACTATGAATAGCAGAGATGGGTAAAGTAAACTTTCCAATGAAAGTTCCAAAGGAATTTTCTGGAGTTTCTGGAACAAAGTTTTGATAAAAATGAAAGTTTTCAATAAAATACGTGAATATTCTGAAAGTTTCCGAAGGAAACTTTCCCGGAATCTTGGAAACTTTCAAATATTCAAATATTTTATTGGAAACTTTCATTTTCTGATGCATAGTATCATGGGGTTATAGCAAGAGCAGAAGTACTAAACTCTATTTAAGTCATTGTAAATTTTCAGTTCAGTGCATTCTTTTGGTAGTTTATTGGCACACTAAAATGGCCAAACGAATTTGCTTTGATAGGTACCAAAACACAAACAAGTTTTTTTTAATGGCCTCCAATCAATCAATGGTATATTGGAATTGTCAGACTCTTACTGACTAAAGCCCCCTCCTCCCCGGGCTCGTCTGTATACTACTCCGAGGGCACTGCAGCCTCCTGGGCTTATTGTGCTCACCCTGTATGATTCTATGAATATTGAAACACATAACTATTTTCAATGAGACAATACTTCTGTATATTTTTAATTGCTCTTATCACTCCTTGGAGGAGATTTTTTTCCCGTTATTTTATGTTTTTTTCTCATCTCTATGAAGAGAAGAGAAATATCTGAATAGACGTTCTTCTAGTTATTTTAACCCCCACGAGGGGCGCAAAAGGATAGAGTAATTGCTACATGTAGTACTCATTTGAGTGTATCCATCCCTTTCTTGCCAGATGGATACCGCTGTGCAGAGGTGAAATTCATTTTCATCCTCCGTAAGGGGTGGAAATGCGTTAAGGGATAGCTAATAATAATTGCTTCACCATTTTTTGAAGCCTGCTGCTCAACTGAGCAGTTCCATCACTTTTCTTCCAGAAAGATACCACTGTGCAACAGTGAAAGTGATTTTAACTCCTCGGAAAATGGTCAAGGATTGGCTCAGAGTCATCGCTGTCACTCATTTGGGTGGTTCCATAATTTTCTTGGCCGCCGTGCAACCGTTTTATTGAGAATCACTCCCTAAAGTGGTGGAAAAGCTTTAGGGAGTACAGAGTGATTTTTGCACCGTTTTTTAAAGTTCTCTGTTCAACTGAGCAGTTTCATAATTTTTTTGTGTCAAAGATATCGCTGTGCAGCCGTGAAAGCGATTTTTACCCCCCCGGAAGAGTTGGAAGTGTGTCTTTGACCCAGGTTTTTTACCGTACTGAAATATACATTTTTTTTTTTAAGAAATTCAGTTAAATGTATAAGAGCATTTTTCACCCCCATAGAGGGTAAAAAAGAGTAGAGGGTATGATATATTTTTGGGACTCGTAGAACAACATATCAAAAATTGGAGAAATTTGGCGGATACTGGATTTCCATTTTTGATAGGATCTTTTGTTATATCGAGATTGTAACGGTCAACTTTTTAAGTATTCGTAAATTTTTATTAAAATCCGTTAACTTACATTATTTTATATCTTTATTACAAAAATTACGCCTGCCCTGTCGGACGGTTAATTGTTTACGAGTTTGCATTCCAGAAATTCCTTAAAATATGCGTGGTAATATGGCCATGTTGGAAGTTTTCCTCCGATAAGCATGCACGGTTATAATACATAATGTGGACGCTTGGCCTAGAAGGTAGTGTGCGAGTGGGAGAATATAAAACAAAAATTCAGTGATATATGGGAGAATGGTACACCTTCCTAAGCGGGCCTTTTGGCTCGCAAAGTCGTTAATGGGTGGTAGAATCTGAGCTTCCAAGTGTTTTAGTAGATAAAATATTAACACCATAATTTTACTCGTAAAAACTCGGAGAATTAATAAGAATCTGATAAAGTAATTGTTTACTTTACGAGTGGTTAATAATAAGAGACAGTGCCAGTGTTAACTATACCTAAAATTGTATAATTTTGCCTTTAATTGTGGTTACAGCTGATACCAATCTGTAAAATTTGTGTTTGTAACCAACAACAGTGTCTTCGTTCGTTTTACAGCAGTTCTTCAGTTCCTGTAAGTACTTATACATTTATTTTCCTGTGTTTGGGTCATCAACGATTCCTAGTAGGTATCTAGCCGGCTTCTCAACATTTAGACCGGTAGTATTAGTGCGTTCTTCTGTTAATTTTGCATTCCACTAGCTAGGAGCTAGTTATAACTTTTGTCTCCCTTTTTTCGGCGTAAACAACAGACAAAATTGTTTTCGCGAGTGCTACATCTTGGTTGTTTAAAAATTGACATAAATATTCCTTTAAATAACCTATGTAAAATGTAGATGGTGTATAAGCACATCATGTGAGATTTAGTTAAGTTTATTACACTGCTTTTATATCCATAATCATTGATTATATTTAGTTATTCATGTTGAAGCTGTTTGCTTATTGTTTATAATTTTCTTTATCTTAGACAGATGAACGAGGGATAGATATTTTGGGGATTTCTCAATAAGGGGATAATTGAGAGAAGGTTAATTTCTAGCCCGATTCATATTCTTATTCAAGAATAAGAAGAAATAGCAATTATTTTTTGTTTATAATTACACTCTTATTAAATTGTTGGAATTGGCCAATTTCCCATATCTTATGCGTTTTCTAATTATATTACCTTTTGGTAACAAGAACCAAAGACCTCATTTCCATCAGCCACCCCCCACTACCACCCTCTTTAATAATGGGATGGGGGTGTGGATGTTGAAGTAAAACAGAATTTGTTACTATTTTAATATTCATTTAATGAAGTAAAGTAATGTATGCGATCAAATTGAAATTGAAGGAAAAATTCCGATTCATAATTGCATTTCCTTTCAGTTTTAAATTATCCACATCCATCTAAATAATACGGGAACTTTTCCTCAGAATTTTAATAACTCTTTATAAATTTCATTCTTCCCACACCTTGTATCAAGAAACTTTTTCGTACCTTTTTACAATGCTAATCTATAATCTTCGAGGAAGTTTCAACACCTCGTCCCTGATGTTTTATTCTTCGCATATCCGCTCTGATCTACGACGATTTTTTTATTCAATCTAAATACTTTGAGACATACTACGCCAACTTTGAAACAAGGAAATTGTTTACAGAATAACAAAACATCCAATGCGGGTCGCTGCAGACTGTAAACAAAACAGAATGTTACTTGTTATGCAGTGAACCATGCAAACTGTAACTAAATTTAAAATAAAAATATGAAGAAGAGAAACTCATGAGACATTGTCAACTCCGTCACAAATGGGCCAGCGTATCAAAGTGATAAACAAAAGTTATTTTTATGTTTATTCTGTTCATGATCGAGTAAGAGTGAATATCGTAGAATATATCAACAAGTAAAAGTTGCAGTAAGACGTAGCCGATTGTGAATTTTGATTTAGGGAAAAATAACATAAGAAAAGACATAGGGTTACGAGCCCAACAAGCAAAATTTAAATGTTATACAACTATTTTGTTTTATTGTAGTTTTATAAATGTAATAAAACAGCAATATAAAAAAATTGCTGTCGAAATGACAATTATAAAACTAATTTGTTTATTGGAAGATTACCCAAGTAACAGATTTATTTAGGTTTTATCAGTGTTTTATAATGGCCGCCTCACAAACCAGCGATTTATGCCAGATTTATTAAGTGTCAAATGTACAGTTGATTGCATATATCTACAGGACAACATTTTTAATATTGTGTAAATTAGCTTTTAATATAGACGTCAATTAACTACCAAAATAATTTCGATTTGTGTCACTGTCATTATTAAAATGTTGAAATGCCTGTTGCGTTAAGTTTGTTATTAAGAGCTCACATTATTGGGTTACTGGAGGATGGATGGACAATATGAGCTACAGCTATTATCTAAATGTAAATAAAAATACAATTTTAAAAATAAAAAAAGGTGGGAACAAGATACTGAAAAAAAGTTAGGGACTGGAAGGCGAAAAGTATCAAATCAGCAAGAAGATGCCGCTTTAATAATAATGTTTTTGAGGGAAAACCCTTTTGAAAAAGCAATAACTGCAATAATAGAGTCAAACTTTCTAGGATTGCGTGTCTCAACGAATTAAAGAGTCGGATTTGAGAAATAGTATTACTTAGCGTTGAAAAAAAAAATAGAGGAGAGTAATATTTGCACTATATAATTTATACAGAGATATGGGTTATTGGAACAGAGTGATTTTCACATACGAGAAAATATTTCAATCTACACATAATGGCCATATTAGAGTTTATAGGCCGAGCAATACCAGATTTGATAAGAGATATACCAGGGCCTTTCTCCGTTGATGTCTGGGTATGGATTAGTGTGCATGGGCTAGGGGTTTGTTGGAATGTCGAAGAGAGGTTCACTGGGTTAATATACAGACACATTTTAGAAACTATTGTGTTACCCATCAGTTCGTCAATTATTCCGAATGATAGCTTTGTATTCCAGCAAGATACCTGTCTAATCCATACTGCAATTATTATTCGAAACTGGTTCCAAGCAAATAACATTGAAACTATGAACTGGCCTTCTAAGAGCCCCGACTTAAACCCCATCGAAAATATTTGGGGAATAATGGTAAAAAATGCATGACAGGAACTTTAGACCACAAACTAGAAATGAATTATTGGACGCAATTCTTGAAACCTGGGAGAACCTTAATGATGATGCTAACTTGATAGTAGATTTATACAATTATATGTACCGTGGGCTTAATGAAGTCATCCAAAGTGATGGCTCTATGATAAAATATTAAGGTGGCAATATTTTACTTTAATTGCTAATTAAAATGTTAATGATATTTGAAAATAAGAATATTTAAACGCTGCTATTTATTCAATAGATATTTCAACTAATTTTAACTTCCCATAATTTTGATCCTTACAGACAAAAGTACATTGAGCTTTATATATAGTTAGTATTGCGTTTTTATATTTTAGTTATTACTTTGATAGAATTTTGTCCCATACCAAATGAAATATATGAAATGGTAGACAAGTTTACACAACTAAAAATGTGTCTTATACAATTTTGCAACCAACTGTACTTAAAGATAGTTTTTTTCTTAAAGGAAGTTTTCAGAAGGCATTCAAGAATTTACGTTAAAACTAAATTATCTTTTAGTTTTTATTGGTTATGACTGCCTTATCAAGGTATTTGTCAAGCCTTCAATAAAACTCTATAGCTATTAATAACTTTATTAATTAATTATTATTATTTAATTAATTAATTAAATTATTATTATTATTAATTAACTTAGGAGGATCGAAAAGAGAGGAGAATTTAAAAAAAAAAAAAATTAAAAGGAAAGCTTAGTTAAGATATAAAAAAACTAGAAATGCTACATATAGACAATATTTTTGTGAAATTCGTAATTATTATAATAATGCCACAATTCAAGAAAGAACCGCATTTTCTCCTATCCAGAGTCGTGCAGAGAAAATACGGGCACGTGGTTACTATCCAAAAAATTGTAGATATAATAAATAATCAAAAATCTCACGCCATAGAAAGAGAGTGAAATATCAAAGAATTAATTATAATTTAAAAATCACAGTAGCTAATAGGAGACATTAGAGGCTTAAATGATAACAAAAATGTCTTGCTATATTTTTTGATTTAGCCAAAGCATTCGACACGGTTGATTAGGAAATATTAACAAAAATATTAGAGAAAGTCGGTGTTGGGGTTCTGCATTGGATATATTTATAAATTACTTGATGAACAGGCAGCAAAAAGTAAGAAATGAAACATTGAGTGACCCATTAATAATTACAACTGGTGTTCCCCATTATTAGGACCTATATTATATATTAAAAATATAATAGAAATTATGAATCCAGAAGATAACATTATGGCATATGCTGATGATGCCTTGTATTTCAAGGCAATACCTGGACTCAAGTATATACTAAAGCAGAAATCAGTTTAAAAAGGATACATTCATGGTTAAATGTAAGACTTCTGAATCTCAACACCAGTAAAACAAAATTTTTAACATTTACCATATCAGCTGATGACCAACCGACAAAAGATACATTAACAATTCATAATGACATGTGCAAAAAATGGGGAAATGTGTGACTGTCCATACATAAACAAAGTTTATAATTTAAAATACCTTGGTTTAAAGGTATTTTAAATTATACCACCCCATTATTAAAGGGGGTGAAAAAGATGTGATTTACTGTATGTACAAGAACCAGAAACCTCAAAATATTTTTTTACTTCATCCTCCCCCACTACCACTCCACCCCACTACTGATGTGGGGTATCGTTTTATGGGTTTTTGGGGTAGAGGATTTCAAATATTACATTATTAAAGTTCCATACACAATTATTTCCACATACGAAATTTTTTCGTTGTGAGTTACTGAATGTTGAAGTAGTGATTCCTTGGGCAGCGTTTTTTTTATAAACTTACCCCACTTACTAGTAAAATAAGACTAGAGTATCCTCCTTCTCACACTACTATGTAGTAATTAAAATAAACTTTACATGTAGGTATTTATCTAATTCTTACCATGTATATAAAATTTTCCACATAAACTATAAACCAGTTACGTTGCTGCTTTATTTGTGAAAATCACGCACAAGCTCCTTAGAGAGTTTAGGTGATTTCATAAATGTGCAACAACGGTTAATAGCTTAAATTATATTAACATCAAGATAGTGCTATAATATATATGAATGTATATCTATGTATTGTATTCTATATGTCTTATACAATTTTTGTATCACTTATTATTTATTTACTTATTTGTCAAGAAGAATTTGTATTTTTCTATACAATAAACACTAAACAAAAAAATAGGCCCTGATGGATAATTGTCAACTAAAATGTTACAACTTGCCTTACAGTAGATATCATCCCCAGTGACTCATTTTATTATTGCATCATTTGAACTAGGTGCTCTTTCTCCGCATTGGAAAATATCCTGTGTTAAGCTTATTCCTAAAAAAAAGATCTGAACAACTTGGAGATCTACGCCCCATTAGCCTGCTTTCGGTTCCTTTAAAAATTACAGAGTCAGCTATGTACGAACAACTATCGGAATATGTCTTTCAAAACTCAATAATTCCTTCTAATCAGTCCGGATTCCGAAAAGGCTTCAGTATTTCAACACTACTAAGTAACATCGTATTTGCGAGTACCTATAATCATATATTATATTATAATATTGAATTGAACTATTACAGATCACAAATACCCTTATCTAAGTCATACATTTTTAAAGAGATAATAATTATTTTGTTTTTTAAGTATACAAATTACGTTTGTTGGGTAAACATAACTCTAAATCTATTTAATAAGTTTGCTATAAAGTACTTAAAACAAAATTCATATTCTTTAATTTGATGCAAAATTTTAAAAGTTTCTTTTGATAAGCATGCCGCTTAATATACTTAAAGGATTATGTACAGACGTCTTCTTTTTATTCATAAAGCTTAACCACATTTTGTGACTCATGAATTTCTAGTTGGACCTCCTTTGCCGTATAGCACGTTTGATAGCATCACGGCATCTTTCGCAGCAACTTATTAGGTATGGTATCACATTACTTTCTCCCATCAGCAAAATTTCCCCAGCTGGAAAATTAACAATATTGCAATTTGTATGTTACATCGAATGTCACATTCGCAGTTTCCGGTATTACCAGCAAGAGTTTCAAGATATAGTATCCTATTTATTTCCCACCTCTCAGCTATGTTTGGATGGTCTTCATTTGCAAGGTCTGCATTTATTCTATTATAATTTTCATTTTATTATAATTTACATTCAACCGATTCTAATTTATTTAATAGCGAACAATGTGAGACTAAAATCTTTCATCATTCATTCACAAAATACTGTTTTGGTTTTATCGTATTGTTATATGTTCCCTATGACTGAGTTCTAGCGATAACACAGACAACGAAATCATGTAAAATGTATTTTAGGTACTTAAAATTAATTATAAAAATGTCCAAATGTTTAATCTCTCATATGCAGACATTTACTTAAAAAACTGCTGCCCAAGGAATCACTACTTCCACATCCTGATTTTCTATCCAAGTCACTCACAACGAAAAAATTTTGTATGTGGAAATAATTGTTTATGAAACTTTAATAATATAATATTTGAGATCCTCTACCCCAAAAACCCATAAAACGATACCCCACATCGGTAGTGGGGTGGGGGTGGTGATAGGGGGTGGTAGTGGGGGTGGATAAAGTAAAAAAATATTTTGAGGTTTCTGGTTCTTGTACACTCACTAAATCACAATTCTTTTTCATCCCCTTTAATAATGGGGTGGGGGTGGTAATGGGGGTGGCTATTGCCAAAATTTTTTTTTGAGACCTTAGCTTCTCTTGTATATACTAAATACCGAGCTAAATATCAATTTTATGAACTCTTACCTGCTTGATTTACCTATTTACCCCAAATTTACCCCAATTTACCTCCCAACCCTTCGACGGAACAAGATGAAAATATAATCTAGTTCTAGATCTCGTTAAAGTACGTATGTGTACAAAATTTCAAGTCAATATCTCAAACGGTTCCAGAGTAAACGTGCTCACAAAAAAAAAGTTACAGACAGACGGACATACCGACAGACAGACAGACAGAAATTTTTTTTTCGCTCAAACTTAAAATCTCGACGTTTCATGACATTCTAAGCCTATTTGAACAATAAAAATTTTTAAAATTATTTTTGTCGTTACTGTACTTCCACTGGATGTGTTTCCTTTCTCAAAACTTTGTTATGAAAATATTCGTAAATTATTATTATTTTCCTTTTGACTTTACAGCTTAAAATAATCCTTACTATTTATTATAAAAAATATGTATATTTGATGACAATTTTTCAAATTTTCCTTATACCGTATCACATTGAAAAATAAATAACGGCAGATGGTATGTATTTTTAAAAACTCAGTATTAAAAGCTATATTTTCTCATTTTCGCTCACAAGAATCAACAAAGTGCTCAACTGTATAATTGCCTTTACTTCGAATATTACTTTTAATCCATAGTATAAAACTTCACAAGAAAATAAATTGCAAAAATGCAAGTTTATTAAAGCCATAAGTCAACTAGCGCATCAAAGCTTTGACCTTATGGAGAGATTCCTATTTGAAGAATGCGGAGCTTGAAAAATGATATATTATATTCCCATTATCCTGCGTTTATAGAATCTGGTATTCAGATATTTCCTGTCAGCATCATGGCTAAGGAACGTCTTGAAGTTTCCGGTGAATTACGTCGGAGGTCATGAACCTTTGAAATGAAACTGATAACCATTCATCTTCCTGTCATAAATGAACCTCCCGAAAGCTTCGAAAGTGAAACTCTTTCTAGTTTGAATAATGACGGACATACATCCTGATGCTTGCATAGTCGACTCTTTTGTATCATTTCCATTTCGGGGTTGATAAACGTAAATTGGTAGGATTATTAACCTAAAATTGTATCTTTTTCAATTTACAGTAAAGGACAACTTTTCTGTAGAGATTGTAGACATTCTCCGCATTATTAGAATTACTGGAGATGGAGTACTTGCATGAAAGTTAAAACGTTGACCTCATAAAAACTGCAGAATCTTGATCAGGCATTATAAAAGATATACGTGTCCAAGTTTAGAAGCAGGTTTCCTAATAATGATAGGTTTGAGGCTCAAAAGAGCAAAAATTACCAATAAACTTAACAGGGAGAAGACTCAGAAATTCATTATATATTGACCCCTCTTTGTTTCTGTTATTATTGGAAATAGAAAAAAAAGTTTCGTATAAAAGTTGCAGGGTTATATATATACATATTTTAAATGCAATTACGTGATATAACAATGAAGGCTGTTTTTTAAATGAAAAACCCTGTATGTTTTTACATGTTCCTTTAGATCTTTTTTCCCTGATTTCAAATATATAAGAGTTCTAATATTTCTTGACAGATCGGATATTAAATATACTCCAAACTTTCATATAGGTATTTTATGATTACTGAAGGAAGCCCAGTAATTACTCTTGCGCAGTAGGCTGTGACTGATATTACTATGACAACACTGTTACTGTTTGACATTTCGTATTATTATTTGATAAATATATTTGATAAATATGGGTTACACAGAAAAGTGATATAATTTTGCCTTTATCTCAAAAATAATAAGAGAATATATAGCATTATACCCAAATCGTCCAGCTCCTAGTGAAAACACATTCTTAAATACTTACCGGCATGTGAGAGAAACTGATAATTACTTCCACGTCCAGTGGAAGTATAGTAACGACAAAAAAAAATTTTAAAAATTTTTATTGTCCAAATAGGCTTAAAATGTCATGAAACGTCGAGATTTTAAGTTTGAGCGAAAAAAAATTTCTGTCTGTCTGTCGGTCTGTCTGTCTGTAACTTTTTTTTGTGCGCACGTTTACTCTGAAACCGTTTAAGATATTGACTTGAAATTTGGTACACATATGTACTTTAACGAGATCTAGAACTAGATTATATTTTCATCTTGTTCCGTCGAAGGGTTGGGGGGTAAATTTGGGGTAAATGGGTAAATCAAGCAGGTAAGAGTCCGTGAAATTGGTATTTAGTATATACAAGAGAAGCTGAGGTCTGAAAAAAATTTTTGGCATTAGCCACCCCCATTACCACCCCCACCTCCTTATTAAAGGGGATGAAAAAAAAAATGTGATTTAGTGCACTACCACCCCCCCCCCCCCCCTATCACCACCCCAACCCCACTACCGATGTGAGGTATCGTTTTATGGATTTTTGGGGTAGAGGATTTCAAATATTATATTATTAAAGTTCCGTAAACAATTATTTTCACATACAAAGTTTTTTCGTTGTGAGTGACTTGGATAGAGAATCTGGATGTGGAAGTAGCGATTCCTTGGGCAGCGGTTTTTTAAAACGTACCAATAGAGCAAACGAAAATGAAGAACGTTGTATTTTGAGTTTTTTTAATGGTAATTTTACTATAGTCTATTTTATCAAAATTAAAAGTGAAGAGTAAATTTAAAGTTTTTATTATCGCGTCTGCATTATTACTAGATTTACTGCAAAACAAAGCCTCTATGACTAAAAATATGTATTTTGATAGCCTGCTTGAGATGTTTGACTATGTAAAAAATTTCGTTTTAGAAAATCCTGAAACTAGTTTATGGAATGCATCACGCAAACTTGGAAAAAGATACTTCAAAATTCAGAGGACTTTAAAAAAGAACGAGTATAATCCATATAAATTATTATCGGTTCAGGAGCTTAGTTGTTGAAATTAAAAAATCCGGTAGAAAAATCGGTTAAAATTTGGTGTGGAATTTTTAGAGATATAATTGTAGGGCCAATAACACGGGAAACATATTTAGAAATAATTCTATTAGAGGTCGCAGACCTTTTAGAGAAACACTTTTCTGATGAGGAACTTAAGCGATCTCACACAGTGTTTTGGAAGTTAGAGAGCATTTAAATGATCAACTTGACATTTGGACTGATAATGGCAGACCAATTCCATGGCCACCAAACAGCACTGATTTAACACCTTTGGACGTATTTTTGTGGGGGTATTTAAAGGACAAAGTGAATTATGATTTTAATCAGAATGTTGAAATAATTAAAACTAAAATTTTGGAAACAATTTACGAATTAAACAGGGACAATAATAGCTCTGTTTCTAATTGTTTAAATAATTTAATAAAAAGTTTTGAATTTCAAGTAATAGTGGCCATTTTTAATTATTTTTATAGTTGATTAACCTAATGCTAATGTATAATTGGTTTTCCATTTAAAGAACAACTTTCATTGTTATATATACCAGAAATTGTTTTTTTTTAATCGCATTTAAAATATGTATTTATACAACCCTACAACTTTTATACGAAACTTCCAATATACAATGAATAACCCTGAACAATATAAAATTTCCCAAAACTTTTGTAAATATACTAAAAGTCCCCGCCCCTAGCTCCGCCGATTCAGGGGTGGAGGGGGGGTGGGGGGGGTGGAAAAGTTCCTTTTTTCGATTCTTCGCTTGGAACTCGGAAAGCATGCGTCACACGGAAAAAGGTAATCTATACAAAATTAAAGATAATTAAATTTCCTACAAGAATGTTTATATTCATTTTCTTCCTATGTGTTATAGTTTACCAAAATTCGCCAGCGAAAATCGATAATTAATTAAAAAAAAAGTATTATGTACCTTGAATATTTCTGTCAAAGCGGTTTACCGCGGTCTGCTAATAAATCACAGTCACAAAACAATCTTTATTTTACAACACTCGACGTATTTACTAACTTAATATTTTGTCGAAATCTATACATTTTCCGATTTAAATCAAATTTTACTCAAGTATAGAACAAATTAGGATCTACTTATGACCAGAAAATTCACCTGCTATAAAGGCAAAGCCACCTGCGGTACCAAAATATGCGGAAAAAGATCAAAAATCATATTGACGAATTGCGGAAACTGAGGATCCCCTTTACCAGATGAGCTTATGTATGAGAAATTCCCCATCAATAACTAAATCAAATTTTGGTGTATGTACGTTTGTGGCGCCGATCGGATGCATTTTTTAGAATTTTTAACATTCAAAATGTTTTTATTTTTTTCAGCATATTTTGGCACCGCAGGTAGCTTTGCCTTCTGGTCATAAGTAGATTCTAATTTTTTCTATACTTGAATAAAATTTGATTCAAATCGGAAACAAAATGAAAAAGTTATAAGGGTATCTTCATTTTAAGTGAGTCACACTGTATATTTAAGGAAATGTATAGATTTCGACAAAATATTACGTTAGTAAATACGTCGAGTGTTGTAAAATAAAGATTGTTTTGTGACTGTGATTTATTAGCAGACCACGGTAAACCGCTTTGACAGAAATATTCAAGTTACATAATTGATTTTTTTTTGTTAATTATCGATTTTCGCTGGCGAATATCTCGTAAACCATAACAAATAGGAAGAAAATGCATATAAACATTCTTGTAGGAAATTTAATTATGTTTAATTTTGTATAGATTACTTCTTTCCGTGTGACGCATGGTTTCCGAGTTACAAGCGAAGAATCGAAAAAAGGAACCTTTCCACCCCCTTCTCCACTGAAGCGGTGGGGCTAGGGGCGGGGACTTTTAGTATGTTTACCAGCACATTTCTGAAGAAGAAAATTCTCCACTCCTAAATGTTCTCTACAATCCCCTTTTGGGCATTCAGTGATTGGTCTATTAAATATTACAGCAGTTCGAAAAAGTTTATTGAATTTCGGAAAAATGTCTGCCCAGGTGTTCGGACGTTATTAATACTCATTAATTTTGCATAATCAGTAAAAAACCGCTGCCCAAGGAATCAATACTTCCACATCTCGATTTTCTATCCAAGTCACACAACGAAAAAATTTTGTATCTGGAAATAATTGTTCATGGAATTTTAATAATATAATATTTGAAATCCTCTACCCCTTAAACCCATAAAACGATACCCCACATCGGTAATGGGGTGGGGGTGGTGACAGGGGGTGGGAGTGAGGGGTGGATAAAGTAGAAAAATATTTCTGGTTCTTGTACACACACTAAATTTTTTTTCATCCCCTTTAATAATGGGGTGGTGGTGGTAATGGGGGTGGCTAATGCCAAAATTTTTTTTGAGACCTTAGCTTCTCTTGTCTATACTAAATATCAATTTTTTGAACTCTTACCTGCTTGATTTACCTATTTACTCCAAATTTACCCCAATTTACCCCCCAACCCTTCGACGGAACAAGATGAAAATATAATCTAGTTCTAGATCTCATTAATGTACATACGTGTACCAAATTTCAAGTCAATATCTCAAACGGTTTCAGAGTAAACGTGCGCACAAAAAAAGTTACAGACCGACAGACCGACAGACAGAATTTTTTTTCGCTCAAACTTGAAATCTCGACGTTTCATGACATTCTAAGCCTATTTGAACAATAAAAATTTTTAAAAATTTTTTTGTCGTTACTATACTTCCACTGGATGTGGAAGTAATTGTTTAAAAAAAATAATTTTATCCGGGTTTTTCGGGTTTTCACCGATCTAAAAATTTTTAAACTTTTGTTTAAACTATTTTCTTCTATTATCAATCGTTTACAAATTACACCAGCTCGAAAACTTAGTTATTTTTCAAACTTCGAGCTGCTGTAATTTTAAAACAGTTCACCGTTGAAGCAAATTGTTTAAACAAAAGTTCTGGGAAATTTTATAATTTATTGATAATAACTAATTTCTACATAGGAACAAAAATCTGCAAGTTATGCACAAATTTTCACCGTTCTGATGGCTGTAAATCTTAAAATGTTAATAATAGAGAGAAATAGTTTATATAAAAGTTATTGCTTTTTTCATTTCCTGCAATATTAGTAATGTCTAATTTTAGAATAGAACTAACAGGAAAGAAGATATTTGATAGAAACCTGTTTTGATCGTAATTTTTTCATATATGGCAGCAGCAGAGCGACGAATTTTTTTGTGGGAAATATTAATTTACATTATATAACAAAACATTTCTTGTAGAAATTATTCACGTTTTATTGCTTTTCAGGGTGAATTAGTACACAATACGCGAAAATGGAAAGTTTAAATACCATATTATTGGAAAAAAACCGTTTTTCTTTAAGTAGTAGTAAGAATAGTTCTGTATAATATTAATAATTATTGTTTTTAGATCATATTAATATACTTCTGACTTTTACTTCCACATCTAGTGGAAGTATAGTAATAACAAAAAAATATTGAAAATTTTTATTATTCAAGGCTTATAACGTCATGAAAAGTCGAAATTTTAAGTTTGAGCAAAAAAATTTCTGTTATGTGTGTAATTTTTTTTGTGCGCACGTTTACTCTGGAACCGTTTGAGATATTGACTTGAAATTTGGTACACGTATGTATTTTAACGTGATCTGGAATTAGATTATAGTTTCGTCGCATTTCGTTGGAGGGTTGGGGGGTAAATTGGAGTAAATGGGGGTAAATAGATATATCCAGCAAATTAGTATTTAGTATATACAAGAGAAAATATAAGATCTTAAAATTTCTTTTGGCATTACCACCCCCGCCCCATTATTTAAGGTGGTGAAAAAAAAAAAAATGTGATTTGGTGTGTGTACAAGAACCAAAAACCTCAAAATATTTTTTTACTACCACCATCCCACTACCGATGTGGAATATCGTTTTATCGGTTTTTGGGGTAGACGATTTCAAATATTGCATTATTAAAGTTCCATAAACAATTATTTCCACATACAAATTATTTTCGGTTTTAAAATTATTTTATCCATCTTCTATATGTTGTTAGCAATTGTTTGCGTATTGTGCTTAAACTATATGTTTTAAGAACTAATTTTTACTAAGATAATTATGTATATTATCCTCCCAAATAGATTAATAATATGTAATGAATATTATTTTAAAACATTTATTTTGGACTTTGCGGCGTCAAATAAATTACTCGTTCGCCCGGCGCATTCTCCATTATCTAGAACAGCTGCTAAATCGGTGCTATCGGTATCCACTATCCATACAATAACTTTATCTATGTAGATATCCATTCTATGTTAGGAGTATCAAATACGATTTTGGTAAAAAAAATTTTAGCTATAATATACCGAATGATTCAATTTTCCGGACCATATTGATTTTGACATTTAAATATTACCTACACAATACTAAGGAATTACACAATTTAAATAGAGAACCTGTATAGTGTAACAACTTGCGGCAGCCTTGTATATAGTGAGTTTGATAATTACCACACCAGAATTGATTTATAAAAGTGAAATTTAAATAAGAAAAATAAGTGAATGAAATCTTTACTGGGGAGCTAATCAGAATAAATTTTATGAAAATAATTAGCGTAAAAACTTATTTATTTATTTCTGAAAGAGACAAATAGGAACATCTCTTATACACTTTCATGTATTATAGGTAGGCGAATACATCTGGAGACCGTTAGGAGGTACGAGAATTTACAGCGCAGAGACGCTTCGCGACACGGAACTATTCAAAAGATTACTAGTTAGATTTATTCACAAAAAAACCGCTGCCCAAGAAATCACTACTTTCACATCCAGATTTTCTATCCAAGTCACTCACAACGAAAAAATTTTGTATGTGGAAATAATTGCTTATGGAACTTTAATAATATAAATATTTGAAATCCTCTACCCCAAAAACCTATAAAACGATACCCCACATCGGTAGTGGGAGTGGGTGAAGTAAAAAACTTCTTTTATGGTTCCTGTACAATGTACACACACTAAATCACATTTTTTTTTCATCCCCTTTAATAATGGGGTGGGGGTGGTAATGGGGATGGCTAATGCCAAAAATTTTTTTGAGACCTTAGCTTCTCTTGTATATACTAAATACCAATTTTTTGGACTCTTACCTGCTTGATTTAGCTATTTATCCCAAATTTACCCCCAACTATGGAACAAGATGAAAATATAATCTAGTTCCAGATCTCGTTAAAGTACATATGTGTACCAAATTTGAAGTCAATATCTTAAACGGAGAGTAAACGTGTGCACAAAGAAAGTTACAGACAGGCCGACGGACAGACATTTTTTTTCGCTCAAACTTAAAATCTCGAAGCTTCATGATATTGTAAGCCTATTTGAACAATAAAAATGTTTTAAACATTTTTTTGTCGTTACTATTCTTCCACTGGATGTGGAAGTAATATATCTTTATGCTCGGGAAGCAGCAGGGGAGCAGATTACAGAAATTATTTTCAAATTTGATTCAATTTTATACTTAATTATTACAAAATTATTCGAATAAAATGAATTTTCAATATAAAATTTATTGTCATTTTTTTTAAATCCCACACTGTTAAGTGTGAAGGGTCAAACTTCGACATGTTAAACAATTCTAATAATTTCTGTGGGCACGATCTAATTATTTGTAAAAAAATGTAAATGTAGCTTGTACCTACTCTACTCCTACAGTGAAAAGTTTAATATGCGATCCAGGTGAAATTCTCAGATACAATAACTTACTAGCCTACAGTTGAATAATTTGAGGGAGACAGAAAAGTTCGCGATAAGTTTAAATTCTTTTAAGCGAAAGTTCCGTACTGTGGGAATTCTGAACGTCATGTCTTTAGGGAGTATCTTATATTGAAACAATAACATATGCTGATATATTTCTAAATTATTGTTAATAGATCTTATATTTGTAAGCTGCCGTAAATAAGGCTATAAACATATAAACACTTTAGATTCTGTTGTTCACAATACGAAACTATAGGTGCTTAGAATTTTATCGGTTAATTTTTTCGAAATCTTTGTTGCCTGGTAATATAAAGAATATAAATTGACAGCTTATTACCCAATAAAGCGCTCGAGATTTAATCTTTGATAGTAAATTACCAATTTACAAAAATTTAGCAACTCAGCTTAGGCAAAAATTTATAGATAAAATTTAAAAGCACGAGTGGTATTTGGGGAGAATATTTCATTAATAAATAATTCATTAAGTATATCTTTGATATTATGTTTTATAATTATTTGCCTTCAGAAGTTTTCTTGTCATTTCTTAGAGTTTACTGACTTTTTTTTTCAATTTCATAATTTGCGTCACATAAAAGTTCTTCCAAAACGGCTCATCCAGTAAGAAACAAAGTAGGTATGCATATTTAACAAATGCAGCTGCAGAAACTTAAAGTCCACGCAATTCGCCATATTTTAAATGTTATGACAATCAAGAAAAACAATATACATCATAGGTATTGTAATGCATAGACTGGTCTTCACTGTAAAGAGTTCTCAACTAATCACATTACGAGTAAATGCATAGACCACTTCCACATTTTAAAAATGTCCCGTCCCGTCTTTACGTTCTAAAGTTGCCGATATCAGATGAAATATCGTTATAGTACCGCCATCTAGTATCGCTAGATTAGATTACACGGTGAACTAGGTACTCTGAATTATTGAATAACTATTATATTAAAATGTTCACTGATATTTATATTCACCTATTTAATCTTTATTTTTAATTTAAGAAGTTTAATAATTAATTTAAGATTTACTTGTTTAAGCAGAAAGAACATTGAATACAACGAATTATGTTATATGATGCATAGTTTTGATTTTCTTAACTTACTTTGTGATGAGTTACCGAGCGTAAGTACATTTTTAGTGTATTTGCTTCCAGAGCGAGTATGTTTAACATGTAATAATTGATTTGCCTGCTTGATATTCCGTTCTGATTAATTTTAGTTATGATAATTATTTTGTAATTACGTTTTTATAAGCCATTGAAAGCTGTGTTTCACTTGTCCCTAGCCTATATATGTCAGACATCCTTGGCTTTGAAACTGAGAGTTGTCAACTTATGTGGTGTGTTTATGTTATGTTTATAATATTATATTACTACGTATATAACACAAATCTACAATTCACAAATTACGTTAACAATTAGCAATAAGCTAGAGAAGAAATTTATAGACAAAACTTAAAAGCACCAGTGGTTTTATTTGCGGAAAATAATTCACGACACAGAACACGACATGTGTCAAAATATTACCGAGATATTTGCCGACGCGTCAATTCAGAAAAGTGAAATAATCGAGATGTAATTGGAGTAACCCAGATGTTTTGTAATCCATTGCAGTTCTAGTTGGCCTCCATTTGCTACGCCCCTAACAGTCCATGTCTCAGAGTTGTAAAGAAAAATTAGGAAAATGGGCGTTAATAAGTATGATCTTTGTGTGTTTCGCGTTTCGTGTTTCGAATCTCATATTAGCAGTCGCCAGTACTACCTCACCCTGCCAATCAGCACACATAACAACTACAACTGTTAACAAGTGTTTAAAATCAAAACTAGATTTTAGTATGCTACTAATGCTAATAGCAAGAAACGGGAAGTCTTGCGCATATTTGATCAATGTAGAGATACATATTATTAATCTTTGAATTGGTTCTGCATGAATACTTTCCGAATTATATAGCGTGATTTACCATGATATGCAGAAAATTAAATGGTGTACTAGTCTTCAATGTGATAAAGCCCCTGCAAAATGTTAGAGTGCTCCGAGGTAATTTGGTATATTTAAAAGGGTTAAAACTTACGAAGATACGCTACTGTTACGTGTCTCTGGTCAGTAATAGGGCGATGAACTTGTGAAAGAACATATTGGAAATGTTTACATTTCCTTAATTGGCATAGAAAGTGAAGCGGTCAAACAATCAGGACACCGGTAGGTACAAAGCACCGCTGAAGTTGGTGTTTTTGTGTTATTAACGGGTTTAAGTAAATATCTCTTATACCTACTTGCTGTTGTGGAGTTCACTAGCATTGGGTCAATGTCTTTTCGATATATTTCGTTATTTTTGTAGTGCGATTTGATTAAAACCAAAAAGTTACTTTTACCCTCTCCAGCTTTGCTATCAATAGTGTCAATCCCAAGTCTGATAAAGTGATATGGTTGTACCGCGTTGCGTCAGATTGGTTAAAGTCATTGGCGGCGCATTTCTACAAGAAAATAAGGTAATTTTTTTGGTCATATTTTTTTGGTTTATTTTTTTTAACTCCTTTCGGTGGGAATGTTGTAGAACTCTCCAAAATCGTCCTAAGTTGAAGACATAATCAAAATTCGACTTAGGCAAAAATTTCATTTAAAGACATTTTTGGGAGTCTGCAGAGGCGCAGATCAGTCCACAAGGACCGTTTTGGGTTCTATAAGGCGTTGGAAATGACCAGGCGAAAATTCGAAGAAACACCGAATTTTCACTTAGGAAAAATGTTTTTGGTTCAGAATATCAGAGTAGAAGTATATAATGACAAAGATTTATGAATAATATACTTTTTCAAAGGTACCATAAATTGGACTTTGAAAAATAATATTTTTGGAAGGGCGTCAAAATTTGGCCCAAGAATCGATTTATCGAAAGTACGCCAAAGTTTCACTTGCAGACTAATTTTTCAAAACTGCGTTGAAATTTGGCTTGAAGATCGATTTTTCAAAAGTACGCCAAAATTTCACCCGCAGATTAACTTTTCAAAAGTACCTTGAAATTTGGCTTGAAAATCGATTTTTCAAAAGTACGCCAAAATTTCACCCGCAGATTAACTTTTCAAAAGTACCTTGAAATTTGGCTTGAAAATCGATTTTTCAAAAGTACGCCAAAATTTCACCCGCAGATTAGTTTTTCAAAAGTACCTTGAAATTTGGCTCGAAAATCGATTTTTCAAAAGTACGCTAAAATTGGTCTTAAACTGGATTTTTCAAAAGTACCACGAAGTCAGTTTAAAAAGTACCACGAAAATATACTTTAAATTATTTTTTATTTTTTATTCCTCAACCAAAGACATTGACCTTTGAGGTACGATCATTGAAAGCACAATTCTAAAGTATGAGCATAAAATTTTAACGATGCACTGCATCCAAAAGGCAAAATAGAAGATTTTGTCAAAGCCGGCGTAGTGCCGATAGGCAAAAATTGATAAAAATCAATGCACATGTACAAGGCCGGTTTCTCGCATGGAAAGAGTTTGGATTGACCCAGCGGCTCGCAATTTGGTCGAGCGCGTTGAGTAGTCCAGACAAAGCGATGGTAGAAAAGCCAATAACGGGGCTTTTCAAATGACAAAGTTATAGAGGAAAACGCCTTGTGCATAAAAATCCAAAAATTCAATTTTGCCTAATAGTCGCTCGAAGGTGAGACGCTGCCAAATCGATATTATTAATCGACTGTGATAAGGGTTAGTAAGTCGTGGACTGATCGAACGCCACTCAACTTATGCAGTAATAAGTCCTCTGAATGTGTTTGAGTACGTGAATCTCCACGATACAAGAACTTTAAAGCTAGGTAGTCTCTAGCGAAACTAAATTCATTTAGTAAAACTTTTTTAAGTTAATTTCAGTCAGCCTTAATTATTCATTTACCCAGAGTCTGAAATGATTCTAAAAGCTCACATTTTGATTTTGAGAAGGTACGTATGAATCTTTTCTACCTAATCGATCGTTAGCGTGAGCGCTCTCGCTTGTATGGTCTGAAAGTCACTACCTTGATTGGGGAAGGCACGATTCTTTCTTGAGAATTTTGTATAACCAATTCTGTTAAATAAACGGATTCTTTGAACTAATATTTCTTAATTGATCTTGAGGCCTGTTGACGGTCTATAATCCCTGGAACTTTCGTAGAGAAAGCCGGATGTGTCGAGTTAATTCGCATTAACGTTCGATCTTCTGGTTGCTTTACGAAGGTTTGATAGGGATTTTTTTATGCGTTTTTTGAGAAATATATTCCGTTATTAATGGACCAAAACGTGATTTTCGCGTACCAAAACTAATCCCTCCGCAGAGAAATTCTTCGGTTGGGATTTTTTTATGCAAAAATTCAGGAAATTAAGAGGTGCCTAAACCCCTAACGAGGGAATTCGGGTCCAGAGAGAGCGTAGTTTCCGATCTGTGGTAGTGCCGCCTTGGTCCCATTACTCGGCTACCGAAGTGCATCTTATCTCGAACCCGCCTGGGAGGTAGAAGAACGGGGTAATACGCGACTGGCGCCCCCTGACAAATAAATTGGTGTCGCGTCATTTTGACGCCCGGTAGTGCGTTCTCCTACAGGAACAACCTACTGATAAATTTTCCGCATGTCATGGTAGATCACCCTCTATACAACTAGCAAAATGCGTAGTTATTCGATTGAACGGAAGTATGTGGAAAAGAGGAAACCATCGTGATTTTGAACTCTTCCAACTAGCATATTATCTGTATAAATGGACTGTACAATTGGGTTGTTGACGAATTTTCAAAAATGGTGAAATATGGTAGTGGAGGACTTAATTTAGTTATATATTTAATTTAGAAGAAAAATTCTTAGCACAACATATTTTAAAAAATTGTTAAACTTCGACTATTTGAATGTTCCGCGAAAACGGTAGTGACATCATAACGGCAGTTAGATGTGAACTTATAAGCAGAACAGATGAAGACGAATAAGTTGACATTGCTGACAAGAAAGAAAATAACCTCATATGTTAAAAGCAAATTTGACGTTTAGCTAGCAGTGATTGATGTTTGCAGTTATTGTTAATATTTTTTTATAAAACGACTAAAAGCTAATTCTGACATTCTACTTGCGGTAGATATATTTATGGTCAGCGAATTTTTAAAAAGAGATGATCGTTTTGACATTGCAATGGTTGGAAGTGCAAAAGCTGCAAGGTACTTACGTTACAGCTGCTATTGACAGTACAAACTATTGTAATTTCTGCAAGAACTTCCTTTATCTTATCTTATTAATATTACATAATATGTCTAATATGTATTTTATTATTTAATTTAGATGAATTTGTTAACTATATTTTGTATTTTATTAAATATTTCCTTTTCATTGTTTTATTTCCTATTAACTATATACATGCGTATCTAACTGAAAACAACAAAATAAGTTTATCTATCTACTAAAGAAATTATTTATTATCCATTGATATTCACTTCTAAGAAGAGTCAGAATGAGACTTACGAAGATATCTAGAAAGGTCTGTATTATAACAAAAAATAATAAATAGGTAAGTACTTTATGCTAGTATCTATCTAAGGAATAAACAATGAATGATATGTATTTATAACACACATAATTCAAAGGGCATTTATAACTACAATCCAACGCATTCGTAACCATTTCCGACTGATTGTGTTCACCGACTTTAGACGACTTTCACAGTTTGTTTCATATAGTTTTTCAACGGCGAGTTTTTAAATTTCCTTTCTTAATTTATTGATCGTCCTAGTATTATGGAGCGTCTAGGGAGCTTCATAAATAATCAATAGCTGACAAAAACAACTGCACTTTATTCCAACATAAACTAGATAAAATACATAAAAGCAGATTAAAGCCATTTCCCTCCTTTTAGGAAGTCAAAGCATGAATAACATTCTAATCCAGACCCGTTAAGAATACAGTAATACACCCTGTTTTATCCACCAGTTTGGCGGGTAATTTAAATTTGTAACAGCTAGAACGCCACACAAGTCTTGTAATGCGGCCGTTTTTCCTACAACATAAATCCATATTAAAAATCAAATTCCCACATTAAGATACAACTTACCACAAATAAAATACTTAGAATACATTGTAATTTGTTACTTTACTTGACATTGAAATGGTCTCCTCAATAAGAAGACTTGGTCCTTCTCTGGTGGCTTTGAATCATTCATTATTACGTTCAGCGTTTATTATTGGAACACAGCAGTTTTTCTGGTGAATTGGTGGTATTATTTACACAGTACGGCAGAAAACACTATCTGTACTTATATTTATCCATAACTAGATGCTGTTAAACTATACAGAATTGTAACCTATGAACGTCAGTTGAATTTGACGTTAAATATAATGTCAGATTAAACTGTCGTGATTGTCTTTTTTCTCCGTCGCTATCAGCGAGTTTCTAAATTAGTACCCGTTTCTCGTCGTTTTATAACTAACTTCTCTACAGACTGCCGTTATTATGTCATCTTCGTTTTAAATGCATGTATTTTTATAATTAATATTATAATATTATAAGACTTTCTTTTCAACTTCTACATGCTTCTAATGATTTTTTATGAATAATTGTTATTGTTTAACATAGATTCTCCTCAAATTTTAACTTAGTGTAACAACCCAATTATATAAGTTCGTTTACAGTACCTAATCGAGAATTCGAACAGTAAAACATGTTATGTAATGGCACTGTAAATCAAAACTGATTTTAGTTATATAATATAATGATTAAAATGTGATCCTTAACATTAAAGACATCTACAGAAGTTATAGTAGTGACAAATTTATCCCCTTTGCAGCAAAAGTGTTTTATTACATATTTATTAGTAATGCCATATTTAAAAAGATAATTTCTGAAATAAAGGTAGCCATTATGTAGGATTCATAAACACTATTCTCTAAGTAATGTTTTCCTAATAGACATTGAATTTTAAATTCAAAAATTAATAACCGAAAACTTTAAGGCTACAGAAGCATAAATAAATATAAAAGAAAGGTATGGACATGTGGAATTTGCTTTACTAAAAAAATATATCCGATACATATGAGAGGTTCTTAAGAATTTGAATGTAAATGTATGTGTCTATATATAGTCAGTAAAATTAATCTCCCGGTTGCATTTTTATTTTGGGAATGTGTATGCCATTTTGTATAAAATGATCATAACACAATAACTATAATATAATAATAATATAATAAGTTTATTTGTATACTTAGTACAATACACAATTAACTAATACAAAGAGCATATTATATCAAAATTAAATTTGCAAATAAACAAAGTAACCCACAAGGCTTAGCCTGCACGTCGGTGATTTTGTGTATAACAAGTTTAATACTTCATATGTGATTATGATGTAAATACAGTGAACGGTATGATATATAATAATTAGCATTTCCAAACTGATCATTGCCTTAACCAAATAACATTTTAGTTTTAAATTACACATGAACAACATTCCCTTTGATAATAAATTCACACCATATTTTTTTTTAAACTTGAATGCACACGTAATTTACTAAAAACCGCTGCCCAAGGAATCACTACTTCCACATCCAGATTCTCTATCCAAGTCACTCACAACGAAAAAACTTTGTATGTGAAAATAATTGTTTATGGAACTTTAATAATATAATATTTGAAATCTTTTACCCCAAAAACCCATAAAACGATACCCCACATCGGTAGTGGGGTGGGGGTGGTGATAGGGGGGTGGTAGTGGGGGGTGGACGAAGTAAAAAAATATTTTGAGGTTTCTGGTTCCTGTACATACACTAAATCACAATTTCTTTTCATCCCCTTTAATAAGGGGGTGGGGGTGGTAATGGGGGTGGCTAATGCCAATTTTTTTTTTGAGACCTTAGCTTCTCTTGTATATACTAAATACCAATTTCGTGGACTCTTACCTGCTTGATTTACCCATTTACCCCAAATTTACCCCAATTTACACCCCAACCCTTCGACGGAACAAGATGAAAATATAATCTAGTTCTAGATCTCGTTAAAGTACATATGTGTACCAAATTTCAAGTCAATATCTTAAACGGTTCCAGAGTAAACGTGCGCACAAAAAAAAGTTACAGACAGACAGACCGACAGACAGAATTTTTTTTTCGCTTAAACTTAAAATCTCGACGTTTCATGACATTTTAAGCCTATTTGGACAATAAAAATTTTTTAAAATTTTTTTGTCGTTACTATACTTCCACTGGACGTGGAAGTAATACAAGGTGTGTAAAAATTGTGGCACAAAAAACATTCTTACACCCCTGGCTGGTCGCCATTGAATTATTACAATTTCATAAAGTGCACTAATTAGTTTTTAGGAGTTACTGACATGGACTTATTTGGACATTGATGTTCCTATCCTGAGGGAATCACAAAGTGTATTTCCCGAACAAACTTTATTACTTGTACAGGGTGGACTAAATTAGATGGGATTTGGGGTTTTCTCTAATACTATGGCAGATAGACAAAATCTCGATTTTCGATATACAAACAATGGTGCAAACCCTGATCGTCTATCTTTTTCGACTACCGAGCTACAGAGCGTTTTTGAAAGATTTGCATTTTTGGATGACCTCTGTATCTCAATTACCAAATATCGAATCGAAAATCGAGTAACACCTTCTTAGGGCACTTTCCTGAGTAGAATCCGTTGCCGATAAGAAGAAAATCATGCATGCTTCAGTTTTCGAGATGTAGACATAACTTGTGCTTTTTAAATGGAACACCCTGTAAATTATTTAATTATTCGACCACAACTTAAACTAGATATCTCTAGAAAAAGTGGTCAATTTTCGAAAAATTAGATATATTTTTAAGGAGGCCATGGAAATCTATTAACAACAACAACACTTCTAATATGGGTCGCGTGCGCGTGACGTCACAGGTCCCAGACCTTAGGAAAAACAAACCGCTGTCAATGCTGTCATTAGCTGTCAAATGGCGACTTACTGAACCTCAGAATTAAATTTTTCGTAATCCTAGAGTTTTTATCGTATGTAATATCACTAGTGCTTAAAATTTTATCGAAAATTTTTTCGAAAGCGTGTTGCCTGGTAATATAAAGAGTGCAAATTGGCAGTTTATTATCTGATTAAATCCCGACCGCTTTAGCGGGAGGGATTTAATCTTTGATAATAAACTGCCAATTTGCACGAGTTATATTAACTAGGGGCAACTTAGCTTGAGAAAAAATTTTTAGATAAAATTTAAAGCACGAGTGGTATTTGAGGAGAATATTTCACGAATAAATAATTCATTAAGTACATCTTCAATATTATGTTTTCTCATTAACTGCCTTCAGACGTTTTCTTGTCACTTTTTGGAGTTTACTGACCTTTATTTTCAATTTCATCATTAATTTGATATACAGAAATATTTCCAAACCGACTCATATTGTCAAAACAGCAAATCTGAAACAAATGCAGTAGAAACAACGGAGATTCGCTATATTTTAAAATAATCTAGTGACGTTTCCATGGCAACTAGTAAATAAAACGAGTTGAAACCTTAGATATTATAATATATAGACTGGCTTAACACCTTTCAGGCGTTTCTGAGGTGCAATACGACGAGGAACGATAGAGAGAGCACTACTTTAGTACCGATGTCTCGCCCAAATAAAATATACACCCATGGTTCCGAGATTGACATAGAGAGCGCCATCTAGCGCTACAAGTTATATTTCATAATAAATAAATGTTCATCGACTCATATTTACGTATTTAATCCTTACTTTTAACTTACGAAGTTTATGAATTATGTTGAGGTTTGCTTTGTTAAGCAAAGAGAATTTTAAATACAACAAATTATAATATTTTATGCACAGCTTTCATTCAACGAGTTACTTTTTGGTAGATTACCATATGTAAGTACTATACGTTTTTAGTTTGTTCCAGAGCGAATGTGTACTTGACATTTATAATAAATGATTTGCTTACCTTTGTAACTACGTTATTGAGCTATAGAAAGCTGTGCTTGACTTGTTCCTGTATTATGAGCTATATTAAGTACAATCTTTGTGTGTAATTGTTACCTGATTGAACACTAGGAAAACTGAAATAGTTACAGCTAGGCAAAAGTTACAGCCTATATATTTCAGACAAGATTCGCTTTGGAATTGAGGTGTGTTTTTGTTTGCTACTACATAATACAATATTACAATTTACAAGGTAAGTACGTTAACAATTAATAATAAGCTAGAGAAGATATTTATAGATAAAACTTAAAAGCTCGAGTTGCCCTATTTGCCAAAAATATTTCACGACAAAAACGTCAAAAAATTTTCGCATATTTGCCGCTGCAGCGACCTAAAAAATTAGAGCGATAAATTTTGCATGTTGGTCCTGTCAAAAGCCGATCTAGCTTGAATTACCACTAATAATGACGTTTGATTGGTGCAATGTTTTGAAAAAACGGGCTCTCATTGGCTATAGCGTTATGAGTGAAATAATCGATATTATATCATACAAAATGGCTAGTTTTTATTGTATTATTAATTATGGAAGTGTGGCAATCCGAGACAACATCAGTTTTTATAAAATAACGTCGATTTACAACTAGAAGAGGTTAGGTTAAACAATAAATGCTTTAAGTTGTTGTAAGATTGATTGTGAGAGTAATAACTGCTGCTCAAACAAGCAATAAACAATCCATGGTAAAGAAAATTAACGTTTTATATTGGTTTGTCTCTATTTTTAATAACTATTTCTTATTTAAATTTTAGTTGAGCGAAGCATGAACTGCACGGAGGGAGAGTATATTTAAGAGAATACTTACAAGTCATAATTAACAATTGACCAACATAAAATAGTAAAATACATGTTAGACATTTTATATAATATATTATAATAAAAAATTTACAAAAATTACAACGGTTTGCGTAGTCCAATCTATAGGTGGAAGAAATTGTGTACATCTTATTACATACTTCAAATAGTTTACAGTAAGTACGTCAGTCTTTCACTGTTTATTTTATAAAGTGTCTTTTTCACAAAATTTACAGCGGTTAATCTCCAACCATGCCATGTTCATTGTTAAAAAACTAAAAGGAAAGATTTCATGTTAAGTGGTGAAAATGTTTTGTCTAGACTGGCAACACAATCCCAGTCCAGTGAGCATTAAGGAACCATCTGAATCTGCAATAGTCCCAGGAGTCAATGGCTTTTATTCACGATGTTCATAAGAGTTCATATCCTGAAAAATTAATTTCTGCATTAGTAATTATTTATAAAACATTTAATTAGGCAAGCATATATGAAAAAAATGGTTGATAACTAATTCTTACCGTTGTAACAAACTTTTATCCGGCAAATTTCTTGCAGAGTACTTCTTTCACCTAACCACAAACAGCTTCAAGACTTTTCAGTGCTTTGAATTCGTCCTTCTGTCTACGTAATTCTTTCAAAAATAAAGTAATTCGCAACATCCCTATGTGTAACATTTGGAAATACATCAATATTTGTACTAAAGTATTTTTATCTCAAAATATAAGGATTTAATTCGATGGCAGCCGTATACCTAACCTCTACATCAGGAGACAATTCTGCAAAATACGAATTAACCTGACGAACAAAATTGTTTATATAACAGTATTAAGAATAGTTGTAGATGTTAAATAATCCAACAAGTTCTTAAATGGCACAAACACTGCAAAATTCACGTTTAATCGGCGGATTTCTCAATGACAGCTGTTTGTTTTCCCTAAGGTCTCAAAATCTGTGATGTCGGCGCACGCGACCCATATAAAAATCTCGTGTCACAGTGTTTGTTATCGAACTCCTCCGAAACGGCTTGACCGATTTTTATGAAATTTTTGGTGTATATTTGGTAGGTCTGAGAATAGGTCGTAGGCTATTTTTTATACCCCTAGGTGATAAAGGTGGCCCTATCCAGAAATTCAATTTTTATTTTTTGGACAAAAATTTATAATTTATATGGCAAAACAACGTTTACTGGGTCAGCTAGTATAATATAAAATAATTTTGCCAAAAATAGAAAAAACTAAATTACAATAAATGTTCGAATTGTCTTCCATTGACATCTATGTATATTTATTGTATTTTTAATATTTATTGAGAAAGCTATAGTAAAAAAAAAGAAAATCGAAATAATCGTAAATGTCAAAACTATGAGTTAATTGGAAATAGTAAGGAATCTAGCATCCAAAAAGACGCGTCTAAAATGCCGAACCCTGAACTCGCGGGTATAAAATTTAAAAAATGTGGATATTACCCAGAATTTTATGCCGAATTCGATTCCAGAGGGCGCGATGTCGGCCAAGATTGCGAAATTGCAAAAAAAGTAGTAATTTTTAAAAAAATTTGGAACTTAAATATTGCATTATCTTTCATTTACATTGCATTTACGAGCTTATTTATAAAGATTTTTTAATAATTCTTATATCAATCGAAAGCTTAATGTTTGTAGTTTCATACAAGTGTAATAGAGAGACATTATTTTCATTATAAACAACACTATAAATTGTTTAAACAATATGTGCTCGGGAAGTGTAGTGTAATTTTCGGCATCGAGGTTCTTCTGTTATTATTGCAGACAGATGTGTGGTTATTTGAGACGACGTAGAATAGACCAACGAACATTTTTTATTAAAACAATTTTTTAATTCGCTGAATAATTTAGGAGTTACGATTTTTTTAAAATGATTCGCATTTTTTTGGTCTACCGCGCGCGCGATCTTGTCTCAATTTTGCCACCTATGGCAAGTTTTATTTGATTTATCAGTTATATAAATCCGCCATCCTTTACCACAACACAATTGACATTTTATTCTTATACAGCAGAGGGCAATTAACAAAATAAACAAAAAAATCTAATAATATACACCAGGAGGAAATGTAGAGAATTTTGAAAAATGTAGGTTGGCAAGATTATTGTGACGGGCACTGTACATTATTTTATTAATTTTTTTGTAAGGTATAAGCAGCATTTTTGTAACGTCTTTCATATGAAAGTTCTTACAGATCATAAATAATGCTTACAAACAGAACAAATTATCTGTATTTAATTTAAGAACAACTACAATGAAATTAAAATATTTTTTGTCTTGACAAAATAATGGTTGTATGTATTGTAAATTCTGTGCACATAATACATATGATATAACTAAAATTGGAGTATTATCGGAAAGTGGTTATACATATGATTGATGTTATAATGCTATAATTAAGTGTATTTATGTAATACTACTATATAGTCCGCTCAAATTAGGAAAAAAACGCCGTTTTAAAGAAAGATTTTGAACAGCAGTTTCTTTGCATAGATAGTAAGTATTCAACTTTTAGAACAATTTTTTGCTTATGCGCAGCAAAAATAGACATGATTTTTGAGATATATACATATATATATATATATACACGTTTTTTCGTGTTTTTTTCATTTAGACTTTCATATTTCGAAAAGTACGTATTTTTAAGACTAAATGAACATAGGTAAACGTGTTCAGAATACGATTTATTAGAAAATAAGTTCTATACATTTTCCCGATTATCCCATTGGTTTTTCCGGAAAAGCGACTTAAAAAATATATCTATGTGTTTTTTTCGTGTTTTTTTATTTTGAATGCAAATATCTCGAAAAGCACGCGATTTTAGGGCTAAATGAACATAAATAAACTTGTTCGGAATGATTTTTCAAATCGCTTTTCCGGAAAAGCCAATGGGATAATCGGAAAAATGTATAGAACCTTTTTTGTAGGAAGTCGTATTCTGAACACGTTTACCTATTTTCGTTTAGCCTTAAAAACGCGTACTTTTCGAGATATACACGTCTAAATAAAAAAAACACACGAAAAAACGTATATATATGTATATATCTCAAAAATTATTTCTTTTTTTTCTGCGCATAAGCAAAACCTTGTTCTAGAAGTTGAATAATTACTTCCTATGCAGAGAAACTGCTGTTCAGAATTTTTCTCCGCTTTTTCCCTAATTTGAGTGGACTAATAGTATAAGTTTAGGTTAAACTGACACTTTTGACATCGCTCTTCACAAAAACAATCTATTTATGCACGCCAAACCGGACTTAGCACAACTGCAATTTCCAATGCAATTTTGGAATTGTTTACGAAATATGTTTCCAGGCGTTACATTTGGACGGACACTTTTTGTCATAAGTCTTGGTACTAATATATTGTCCTTCGATACCCAACCAAAATCTTTAGGGTTGGGAAGCACTGGATTGACGCAACTTACTATCTTCCAAATAATTATTTGGTAAGCAACTCTAAGAATGTGCTGGTGAAATGAGTCTTCAGTTGGTGGCAAATTTCGAATATCCAATTTACAAGTGTGACATAAATGGGCTCGCAAATTGTCCAAATTACCAATGAAAAGCGATCTACCATATAAGACTTTAAAGAAATATCGTGCAGAGTTTTCAAATTCAGCAGTATCAAGTGAATTGTCGAGTGGGAAATTCAATATTGACTGTAACTTAGGATCATTGGCATATTTGAGGCATGTTTTGAATACGTAAGTTTTTCCTTTTCTGAAAGGAAAACTGACCGTATCGCAACCACTTAAGACGTAAGTACATAGAAAAAAATTGCCTAAATAAATTTCTGATATATTCTGCGTAGTCGACAGTTTTTGTATTATGCAGTGAATAGGTATATACACATCGAAGCTATGTATCCACAACTCATTTATGTTTATTCCAGCAGCATAGTATAGTGCCATCACAAAAATGTCTGTATGAGTAGCTTGTATTATTACCTTTTTGTGTTTATCGTTACTATTTAAAAACAAAACGATATCATGCATGTTCTTCGCCTGTCAGACTAGAACTAATAAACAATGCGAACGGCAAATGCACACTGGCAAATCGCGTACCCGAGGCCACGCTTATATTTATTATTATGATAAGTTATGACTACGGCCGCGCGCCCTACATTTAAAAAATCATATCTCCTAAATTATTCAGCGAATTAAAAAATTGTTTTAATAAAAAATGTTCATTGGTCTATTCTACGTATTTTGTCTCAAATAACTACACATCTATCTGCAATAATAACAAAAGTACCTCGATGCCGAAAATTACACTACACTTTCCGAGCACATATTGTTTAAACAATCTATAGTGTTGTTGAAAATAATGTCTCTCTATTACACCTGTATGAAACTACAAACATTAAGCTTTCGATTGATATAAGAATTATTAAAAAATCTTTATAAATAAGCTCGTAAATGCAATGTAAACGAAAGATAATGCAACATTTAAGTTCCAATTTTTTTTTTCGAAATTATTACTTTTTTTGCAATTTCTCAATCTTGGCCGACATCGCGCCCTCTGGAATCGAATTCGGCATAAAATTCTTCCATATTTTTTTAATTTTATACCTGCGAGTTCATACCCCATGATCGAATTCGGACCTTTAGATTCTCGACTAAATTGAACATTGTTAAAAATGGTTCAATTTAGTAATGGTGAAAACTATGATATGATTAAGTCTTTTACAGAGAAGATTCAAATTTAGCTTCCGAGCTTTATTTTAATAGGTAAGTCATAGACAGCAAAACTTTGTGCCAAAAGTGACGGATAAAAAAATATTTTTAGATATCCAGAAAAGAGCCAGATGTAGAAGTGAGAAAATAGAAGAAGAAGTTGTAGAAAATATTGTTTTAGAAACTGTAAGAGAAAATCCTAATATATCGTCTCGCGAAATACAGGAAAATTTAGGAAACCCAAAAACAACTGAGTTGCATTGCTTAAAAAAAATTAATTCAAATCCTACAAAATTAGGATTAGTCACCATGTATACCTAAAGAGTCTCGATTTTTGGTTTTTGCGTCAGTGCAATGAAATGCCAGGACAAGCGCGGTTTTGTAAACCATCAACTTTCGTTTTAAAATTTTATAATTTTTATTATTTTATTTAATATTTTTGAATATATAATTTATTTAGTTGTGTTTATAAAAATTTTTTTCTACACTAGAATTTTTTTTTGTGATTTTCTCCCCCCGTTCATTTAATTTTCGAGGAAAAACATTTTTTTGTTATTTTCAGCACGCGGCTGAAAATGCCCAGATCTGCCCTTGTGTCAGGATTTGAAGGAACAATTAAATGGACAGACGAGGTCCATATAAGCAGTGCCGGAATATTCAGTTGGCATAATAACCACCATTGGACTCATGAAAATCCGCACGTAACCGCTCACAGTGTGCTTGAAGATGGAAAAATTTTGATGAAAATGAGTTCAAAATCGGTTTGCGCAGGCTGATTCTACATTAAAAGTAGATTAAAAATTTATGAAATTTAAAATCGTACCTGATCCCTTTCGCGTTTTATCCACATTTTTGGATTTTAACCCTTTGCAATACAGTAACTCGTATACATCAACTTTTTCTTCGAGCACTTAGCACTTTTAGAAATAAAACTATCGTAAATAAGTTTATTATATCTTGTAAATACAGTTCTTTAATTAAGAAAACTTACTCGACAATATTCCATTACTTAAAATTAAATTTCATTTGTTGTAAAACACTTGGAAATAACCAAGAAACAAAAACGTTTAATTAAAATTTAATTATCTTTTTACTTGTAAGTGTTTTAATGTTTATACATTGTTTCATTACTGACAAACAGAGCTGGGAGTAATTAATTACTAAAGTAATTAAATTACTAATTTAACTACTTTTCTAAAAAAAGTAATTGTAATTGAATTACATTTTTCAAAGCAGTAATTGTACTTAAAAAGTATTAATTCCTCAAGCGATACTCTGAAAATACCTTTGCAGAGTAATTAATTACTGATAAAAATTACTTCATGTAATTTAAATTATTTCAAGTAATTTAAATTACTTCAAGTAATTTAAATTACTTCTCAATAATTTCAAATATCTAGAATAATTTGAATACTGTAGAGTTTAATTGTTTTAACGTAATTAAATTATATTAGAGTATTTATATTACTTTACATTCCTATTAAAAGGAAACATAAACAAATAATATTATTCATATTTCATAGTTTGTGTCATTTTACTTCCACATCCAGTGGAAGTATAGTAAGGCAAAAAAAAACAATTAAAATTTTTTATTGTTCAAAAATGCTTAGAAAGTCATGAAACGTCGAGATTTTCAGTTTGAGCAAAAGAAAATGTCTGTCTGTCGGTCTGTTTGTCTATCTATAACTTTTTTTGTGAGCACGATTACTCTGGAACCGTTTAAGATATTGACTTGAAATTTTGTACACGCATGTATTTAAGGTGGGCGGGTGCGGTGAACATAATTCGACAATTTCTTCTACATCCCTGAACCGATTAACAAAATTTTTGTTGGGCTTTTAGAGACAACTTTATAGAACGGTACTAGGCTATTGAAAACTAAAGAAGGAAATTTTTTTTTCTCGTGCGAAAATAAAAAAGTTTTTGTTGATTTTAATAATCTGGTATCATTCTATCAAGTTTTCTCAAAGAATTTTTTCAAATCGTTCAGGTATATAGAAGAAATTGTCGAATTACGAAATCGTTTTCTTAAGCACGGCACCGCCACCTTTAACGAGATCTGGAATTAGATTATATTTTGATCTTATTCTGTTGAAGGGTTGGGGGATAAATTAGGGTAAATAGGTAAATGAAGCAAGTAAGAGTCCATAAAATTGGTATTTAGTATATATAAGAAGCTATTAGCCACCCCCATTACCACCCTCACCCCATTATTAAAGGGAGTGAAAAAATAAAATTGTGATTTAGTGTGTATACAAGAACTAAAGGCCTCATTTTTTTTCTTCATCCACCCCCACTACCACCCTACTACTACCACTCCCATCCCCACTACCAATGTGGCATATCGTTTTATGGGTTTTTGGGGTATGCAATTTCAAATATTATATTGCTAAAGTTCCATAAACAATTATTTCCACATACAAAATTTTTTCCTTGTGAGAGAATTAGATAGAAAATCAGTATGTGAAAGTAGTGATTCCTTGGGCAGCGGTTTTTGTATTTGCTTTTAGTTATAGATTTTCATTCCTTTGCGATTACTGTCTTTACTGATTACTAAAAAATTTGTGTTATTCAGTATTTGTATATATTTATAATTATTTGTACACCAACAAATGATCTTATAATTTACTAAACATCTCCCATTTCCAATATAACAAATTTAGAAGCTCTAAAGTAATTATAAAAGTAATTTATTTATTCAATTACCATTACCAAATAATTAGTAATTTAATTACATTTTTTAATAGTAATTTAATTACATGGTAATCAAATTACTTTTTAAAATTAGTAATTTGTAATTTGTAATTAATTACTTTTTCAAAGTAATTTGCCCAGCTCTGCTGACAAAATACTTTATTTGGATTTCACTCTTTGCCGCTAGGTAGCTAGGTACTCGTATTTTGTTTCCAAACATAAAGTGTAAATCTCAAAAGTATATAGTATACTTTTTTCCAGAATCAAAAAATAAAAAAAAAATTCATTGGTTAAAAGTCTGTCAAATTATAACGATTTCAAATGAGCCATGGAAATAAATCCTCTAACGAGGATAATCGGAAACAGGTATGTGCTCCATGTGGAAAAAAAATTATATTTGGGAAAAAAAACCAGAAAAATTTTTCACAACTGAAAACACTGAAAAATTGATTAAAAAATTTGTATTTGAGGACTTTGATCTAAAAAATGAAAAGTATCCTTTAAGTATATGTACAACTTGTTCTCTCACACTACTTAATGCTAACAAGGGTAAATTTCAAAGACCATTTCAGAAAATGCCTAATTATACTACAGTTACTACAGTTACTACAATAATGGTCAAATAAACCGCAATGATGGAGTAGTCATCTATATAAAAAAAGATATTGAACAAAATGTTGAAATCGTCGCATTAGGCAACATCAATATTTTAAAAATCAACCTTAAACTGAAGCATAACACTATTATGATTTCTCTTATATATAGACTCCCTTCCACAAATGTGAACGAATTTATAGGAAATCTAAAAAATTATATTGAAAACTTGGGAAATACTGACTACGACATTATAATTGGTGATCTTAACATAAATATTCTATCGGAACATAATTATGCATACGAATACCTAGACACATTATATGAAAATGGATACAAATCTCTGATTAACAAAGCTACCTGGCATCAAGGACAACTCTCTAGTTGCATAGATCATATTTTCTTAAAAACAATGAAAAAACAGACTACACCAGTACCCATTATACTACAATCAAATATCTCAGACCATTACAGTACTATAGTTTCAATTCCAAACATACGAAATGAAAATATAACATATAAAAAAAAGGAAAGTTACTGAAATAATAAATAAAAAACGATTATTAAATATTTTAGGAACAAAAGATTGGGATTTCTTTTATAAGTGTGGTGATGTAGAAAACGCCTGTACCCTTTTAGAAAATGCATTAAAAAATGCCATAGCAATGTCAACTGTAAAAGTGAAACAGAAACAATTTAAGCGAAAAGAATGGATTACGACCGGGTTAGTAAAGTCAATAAAAACGAGGGACAACCTTTATCAACAAGTCATTAGGAACCCCGGGGACATTGCAATAAAAGAGAGATACCGTATATTCAAAAATAAACTAAATAATTCAATAAAAAAAGCCAAGCAGGAATTCTTTCAAAAACAAGTTACAGCAAATAATAATTCACAAATAATTTGGCAGACAGTCAAAAGCATTACAAATAATGAAAATACACAAACAGAAATAAATAAAATCAAGTTGCATAATAATGAAATATCTACAAACAAAAAAGAAATAGCAAACCATTTTAATAATCACTATTCCGACATGGCAAATAAAATTAAGAAACCATCTAGAACTTTTGAGAGTCATATTCAGAAAAATACCTTCCTTTTAGAACCAGTTTCAGATAGAGAAATTCGAAACTATATATTAAATTTAAAAAATAAGAAATCTCCCGGTTATGACAACATAAAATCGGAAACCCTCAAAGATATTGTTGACATAATATCTCCATTAATTACTCACCTAATTAATAATATTTTTGATACCGGTATATGTCCTTCACATTTCAAAACCGCGATTATAAAGCCAGTCTATAAAAGTGGGGATAAACTGGAGGCGATAAATTATAGACCTATATCTCTGACAACGCATATTTCAAAAATCTTCGAAAAAGCGATCAAAACTAGAATGGAATCATTTATAAACAAATTTAAATTGTTATCAAGTAAACAATTTGGTTTTCGTGAGGGAACTTCAACCCAGGACGCAATTTCAAAATTAGTTGGAAAAATATATAACGCCGTTGATCAAACCCTCCCTTCCATTTGTGTTTTTATTGACCTTGCGAAGGCATTCGACACGATAAGTCACAAAAAAATATTAGAAAAACTTTGGAACATGGGCTTTAGAGGTAAAATACACGAACTATTGACCAGTTATTTAGAAAATCGATCCCAAATAGCGAAAGTAGGTGATACATTAAGTGATCCGAGAACCGTTCTTTACGGTTTGCCGCAGGGCACGGTCCTAGGACCAATTTTGTTTAGTATATACTTAAACGACCTGCCTAACCTACCATTAAATGGCTTAACTATATCGTTTGCAGATGACACTGTAATATTTTTCACTGCACGATCTTGGGAGATACTAGTGCAACTCGTAAGTAAAAACCTGAAAACCATAAAAGACTGGTTCGATAATCATCTCCTTACGATTAATATAGAAAAGACAAAATATTTACAATTCTGTTCTTATAAAAGCCATCTTCCACAGTTCACAAACATCACCATCGAAGGAACCGATCTGAAAATTCAAAGTGCAAAATCTATAAAGTATCTTGGAGTTATTCTTGACAGCCACTTAAAATGGAACTTACATATAGAAAATGTATGTAAGAAACTAAGGTATCTCACCTATACATTCAAACAACTAAAAAACATATTAACAGAAAAACAATTAAAAATTGTTTATTATGGACTTATACAGTCGCAATTATGCTACGGTATCCTAGCCTGGGGTGGCATAAACAAAACCAATTTAGACCCGCTAGAAAAATTACAAAAAAGATTTTTTAAAATCATTTTTAAAAAAGATTACTTTTACCCGACAGATTTATTATATAATGGATTAGAATTATTAACTATTAGAAAATTATATTGCAAAGCTTTAATACTAAACCAATATAATTACCTAAAACATAAAAACAGGCAGAGTACCTTATCTCTCCCTTTTGACTATCACACTAGAAGTAAAGAAAAAAATGTAATAACAGTACCTCGGGCCCAAAAAACGATAGGACAAAAAAGCTTTATCTATTTAGCTCCTAGAATATATAATAATATACCACCAGCAATTAAAAACTGCAACTTAAACAAATTTAAATACGAAATAAATAAATGGCTTCTAACTTATCCATTCCAAATACTACACAGATTTATTGACACTGGCGTCTTTTTGATCAATTGAAAATTATATTATCTACTTTTAAATATTAAGAAGAATTGTAAATCATAGCCTTAGTAATACTTAATATACTTATCCAATAATCAGAATGTACCTAATTATAATATAACTCTTATTCGTACTGTTGAATTTCAATAGAATTAATTTATTATTTAAGTTATTTCGGCCAATTTAAAATTCTACTTCTACTTCTAAATATTAAGAATAATTGTAAATTATAGCACTAGTTATACTTAATATACTTATCCAATTATCAGAATATACTTAATTTTAATAGTTATAACTCTTATTCGTACAGTTGAATTTTAATAGAATTAATTTATTACTTAAGTCATTTTATTATAAATAGTATTTTTTATAGTATCGGTATAGCACTCACGGCCAGTTTTTATAACTATGTGAGGTTTACCTAAATGTTTATTTTCCTTGTACCGTTGTTCAATAATTAAGCAATTTAATGTATCTAAATCAATCTTGTAACACTTGGTTCAATAAACTTTATTATTATTATTATTATTATTATACAGATGTCATATTACCAAAGGATACTCGTACATCACAAAATACATACAACTGTTATATATGTTTGACTGGTCGTTTCAAAGGCCACGTTAAAATTGATAAAGGTAAAGGACATAAAAGAGATTTAGAAAACAAAATTGTTGTTTCTATGGGACTTTATGGGCGTTCAGCAATAGATAGCCTGCCGATTACATCTATAGAGAGTAAAGATGCTAGAAATTTGTTGTGTGGTGATTGTTTTCAAGAGATTTGAAGGGGTAAAAGTCACATTTGTAAAAATAGCAAAGAAAATGTATTAAAAATTGTAGGAAAGCTCACTGAAAAAAATCAAAATCAAATTCTAAGTACTATTATAAAAAAAAGGTTCAATCTACTAGTCTTCTTACAACTAAGAAAAATGAAAATTTTAGTTTTAATGTATCTGCTGGTGGTCGGGAGACAAAAGTTGTTTTAAATCCGAGTATTAAAAAAAGTGTTTCATTTGATGAAGAGAGCTTAGATAACTTTAGGATAAATTTAGGAGTTTCAGGTAATCAAATGAGAAAAATAACTAATTTTGTAAGATGTAACGTAGGTAGAAAGTCTATTCCATCGTACTATACAAAGCATTTATTAGTTTTATTTCTAAAAGTGCTAAGTGCTCGAAGAAAAAGTTGATGTATACGAGTTACTGTATTGCAAAGGGTTAAAATCCAAAAATGTGGATAAAACGCGAAAGGGATCAGCTACGATTTTAAATTTCATAAATTTTGAATCTACTTTTAATATAGAATCAGCCTGCGTAAACCGATTTTGGACTCATTTTCGTCATAATTTTTCCACCTTCAAGCACACTGTGCGCTACAGTTAATCGTCAAGGACGATTTGGATTTGGTATATGGTGTGGTTTAATTGGATACCAAATAATAGGTTCTCATTTTTTCACGGTAATTTGAATACCGAAAATTTTATTAACATTCTACCACAAGAAATAGAGCCCTTTGTAGACAATAGTCTGTATGACAATTTCAAAGATTAATTTACCAACACGATGGCGTCCTAGGTCGTACATCAAATGAAACACGAAATTATTTAAATGCTCAATATATCACTCAGGACTAGTTTATCAATGTCTAGTTAGTTAAATTAACTAAATTGATAACTAACAATTAATTTAACTAATTGGACATAAATAAACAACAAAGTAGTTTAGGTATTGTTTAATTTTTAGGAAATAATGGTCCTATTTTGTGGCCAGCTAGATCTCCCGATATAACCCCTGCCGACTTTTGGCTTATTTAAAAAATATTATGTATAGAGAACGTTCTAATAACATAGCAGAATTGGAAAACAAAACATTAGCTTCGTTTCGGACATTAACTCCTGTCATGATTTGAAATGCAACCAATGCTGTAAGGAGAAGTTTTTCCTATTTGTGGCAAAATTATTTTATATTATAAAAAGTGTTTTTGTTGTTAATAGTTTTTTGCGAAAATTAACCACTTTTCCTAGAGATAAATATGACATATGATATATTGTTGGATAGCTAATTTGTGATCGAATAATGAAATAATTTACAGGGTGTTCAATTAAAACAAAAACCAAAGTTATGTCTATATCTCGAAAATTGAGGTATGCATAATTTTCTTGTTATCAGCAACGGATTCTACTAAAAAAAGTGCCTTAAGAACGTGTTACTCGATTTTCGATTCGACAATTGGTAATCGAGATATAGAGGTCATCAAAAAAGGCAAACTTTCCAAAAACGCTCTGTAGCCCAGTGATCGAAAAAGATAGACGATCGCAGTTTACGCCATTGTTTGTTTCTCGAAAATCGAGCTCAGGACACTTATTCTGGTTTTTGTCTATCTGCCATAGTTTTCCAGAAAAGCTCAAATCACATCTAATTTGGTCCACTCTGTATAGACTAATAAGAAAGTTGTGAGAAACATTGTATTTGACTATTTTTAATATTTCCCGAAAATCTACCTACCAAATTTACGATACTTATTTTGTATTACCCTGTATTTTGCAAATACCTAAAAGTTTTATTTTTAGACGTAATATCATGTTATGTATGTTCCAGACATAAGCCAGACAAATTCTATGACGCGTTGTTTATAAATTCCCATTAAAATACGTTAATATATAGATCATTTATTACATTGCGCATTATTTATAATCCTCGACATCTCCAACTGACGTTTGATGATTCATACTAAAAATAGTGAGAGATTAAGGCCGACAGAAATTCATTCAATCCTGCTGAAGCAACATGATTCCCTTTTCCACATTAGCGTCTTTTCACTAATGTGAATTCAGCTCCTTTAACTTGACTGATGTCTTCAGTAAGACATTACCTTTGATGTACTTTCAACTGTAAAAAACAATCTAACTTTCTTTATTTTTTTAAAGGGAGCTGATTTTTACATGTTTAAGTTACATTATGGCAAAGTGATCATATAAACTCTCTTAGTCTAAAAAGTCCATTTAAAATTACACATCGTAACAAATCACGAGTGGTTTTGTATATTTTTGGATTTAAAGTTTATTCTAATACGCAAATAAAAATTACGATATTTGTTACCAATACAGTGACATAATCGGAGACGATCTGAAGTTTTGTTTTTAATAATTACGTTTTTAATAGAAATTAATATAATGAAGCGTGGGATTTGAAGACTAGTCAAAGAGTAACATTTCTTGTAGTAGTAGTTCGGGACCATGATTGTTTTGATTCACTTAGTACTTCGTCGAAAGAGCACTAGGTAAACAAAAGTTAATCAAACTTCTAATCGGTTTCTTTCAATTTTTCATGAGAAATTACAGTAGGTCCACCTTACTGAAAAGTGTTCAAACGCACAATTACCAAAGGACTATAAGTGAATTCTGGCCCACAAGATAAACTACGCTCGATATATATGATTAAGTACTGCTAAAACTCCAACCTATTCCACTTTAGTGGTTGATATACTTTATATTTTGTATTATTGAAGCCTTATTTATCATCATAATTCTATCTTATCTGAATTTAAACACAAATCCTGACTTTACTGCAGTCAATAGCAATATTTGCATCACTAATCCTTATTACAGTTTGTCTATTAATACTAAAAGTGCAGTCTTGAAAATTTTGTTAAACAATGATTTATTACAAAATTCTTTGCCTACAACATTTGAAAATCTCGATGACAGTGGATGGTAGAAAAAGTTATTTTAAATAGAAAATGAGGAATATTTTTTTATACAATTCGTTTTCAAGGTATTAATTATTAAATATTTAAAAAATATAATCTTAAGGGGCCATAATTCGAAAACCATAAATCGAAATGTCACTAAATTTTGGATATAGGGATTCTTAAGAATGCTGATCAATAATATTGCATTAGTTTTTCAGTAAAAAATGTTTAAAATGACTTATCGAGAAATCGGTCGCTTCTTCTTAATAAAAATGCACGCCAATGACTGAAATAAGCTTTGTTTTACTCAAAAAGATATAGTAAATGTCTCTAATACCGATCCAAATTTGGTTCAAATTAGATGAATAACTGAGCTACAAAGGTGTTACCATGAGAAGTGGGACACACTGTATGTTGGTATCAAATTTTTAATGATGCCATATATTTAACTCATGAAGTATTTCTCTGAAAAGGCAGTTTGCTTGAAGTGATTTCTAATTTTAAGCTGCTGCTAGCACTCTCTATACATTTTTCAAAGTCGAATACACACTAAAAATAAGTTTTAGGTGAAGTAAGAACAGAATCTAGAAATTCGTGTCTATACTATCCATACTCAAAACAAAATATTGGTCATTTTAATTATTATGAACACATTGAACACCTTTTCATCATTTTCTTCTGTGACATTTTACACAAAATGTATAATGGGTAAATTTAAGAAGTCTACGAATCCAAAATGAGTTTTTTAAACTCAATTAGGTACTTCCACGTCCAGTGGAATTATAGTAAGGCAAAAAATAAATTTGAAAATTTTTATTGTTCAAATCTTAGAATGTCATGAAACGTTGAGATTTTAAGTTTGAGCAAAAAAAATGTCTGTTTGTCATTCGGTCTGTCTGTCTGTAACTTTTTTTGTGCGCACGATTACTCCGGAACCGTTTAAGATATTGACTTGAAATTTGGTAAATGCATGTATTTTAATGAGATCTGGAACTAGATTATACTTTGATCTTATTCCTTTGAAGGTTGAGGGGTAAATTGGTGTAAATTGGGGTAAATAGGTAAATCAAGGAAGAATCCATATTATTGGTATTTAATGTATATAAGAGAAGTAAAAAATTTTTTGGCATTAGCCACCCCCATGACCACCCACACCGTTATTAAAGGTTGTGAAAAAATGAAACTGTGATTTATTGTGTATACAAGAACCAAAGGCCTGCAAAATTGTTGTTACTTTTTCCACCCCCACCCGCACTACCGATGTGGCATATCGTTTTATGGGTTTTTGGGATAGACTATTTCAAATATTATATTATCAAAGTTACATAAACAATTATTTCCACATACAAATTTTTTTTCATTATGAAAGGCTTGGATATAAAATCTGGATGTGGAAGTAGTGATTCCTTGGGCAGCGGCTTTTTCAGTAATATAAATCAAAGATAACCGTTAAGCAATAAATAAATTGAAAAGCTGAAACAGTCCTTTTTAAAATGTTCTTTTTTTTTAATTCGATGATTATCCAAGAAATTATTACATTCTCTTTTTGACGGCGCAATTCCACGAGTTAACGGCTGAACATACTTATGACTGCTTCGTCCGTTCCCTATTACATCGCGGTGAACTCGCAATACGTTTTAATTATTTACCCAAAAATCTAAACAGTTACCTACGAAAAAAATGCTTAGAGCCTTTTTTATATATTTCTCTCATCTTTTATTTTGTCCTGTACATAAAATAGATATTTTGTATATTTACTGAGATACAATTGAAAAATGGCGTCGGATATAAAATTACCCCATTATTTAACGATTTTTTTGATAAAGCCGGAACTCCATTCCTGCGAATTTCTGTTTGTCCAATTTTGTACAAGGTGATTCACGAGGACAGGGACATACTATTATGATAGATAGAGTTTACTTTGGTGAATTAGAAATTACTATTACAAAATGTCTGAGCCTTTTATTTATTGATCTACAGGGGATTTATGAGTTTTGCCAAATATTTCTTAAGTTCATATCTTTTAAACTACCTGCTAGAATCAACTCGTATTTTATATGTGCAGTACACTATTAATTGCCAAAATACACGCATTATCAAATAGAAAATTTCAGAGTTGGATTATTTAATTTCTACTAGGAAAATTCACCCCGTATACATAATTTTCAAATTCTAACACTAAATTATGAAACTATACACAGTAACGATCGAAAATGTGCCTTCCATTTTTTTGCCACACTCTTGGCGAATTTTATTTATATAAGAAATCAATTTGTGTCAAAATCGAGGGGATATAGAAGATAAATTTATAAAATTATATTTTTTCTCTTATTCGAATTAAGACTGATATTGAAAAATATTGTGATATCATGCATGATTAGTACGAAATCATAATCAAAAATAAATAATTTCGAGAACATATTAAGTAATTTTTATTCCTGGGGTTTCTGTGAAAAAAATTCGCCTTTATAAAAAAATTTCTTCCACTTACACATTTTTCCTTTTCCAGACTCTTGTAAACAGTTTGTTTTTATTTCTCAATATCATATATTTTATATGTCACTGTACCATCGGTGTATGAGATGCTACTTAAATTTTCAAATAATAGTGTGCCTTGATATTTTGACACATTGTAATAGTAGTCCGTTGTTTATTGCAGTTACGAATAATTGCTGTTACTGTTATTTAATTCCGAAAAATTGGAATTTGAAAAATACGTATACAGGGTGAATTTTTTCATAGGAATCCTACGAATAAAAATTAATTAAACCGACCCTGGAATATGCTATCTTTGATTACGCATGTAAATTGACAATTAATAGTGTACTTCACACATAAAATACGAGCTGATTCTAGAGAGTAGTCTAAAAGATATGACCTTAAGAAATATTCGTTAAAACTCATTAATCACTCAGTGGTTCAATAAAAAAAGGCTGAGCCATTTTTTAATAGCCATTTCTAATTCACCATAACAGTATATCCCTTTCCTCACAAATCACCCTGTATATAAAATAATACTTACGTGTTCAAAACTTGCTTAGTTAGCGACTTCCTTTTGGGATAGACCCGTAGAAAAAGGACATTTGTTTAAATACCGTATAAAATTCTGCGTCGCTTGACATATCATTTGTGGCACTGAGGTAAACATTCCGGGCAATGCACGAGACAGACAAAAAATACTCTGGATGGACAATTTGTTTGGCCGAGCAGGCGTAATCGTGAATAACTACATTTTATGATTAATGAAACTAATTTAGTAACAGCGGTTCGCTCCAAGATTTAAGTGACCTTTAAATATAGAAACTAATTAAAAATTTCTGTTGTGCATTATAATTAAAATCTCTCCTGGGAAGTTAACCACTTGAAATAATTAGAACTTCGATCTTTCCCTGGATTCCAACAAGTTTCAACTAGGTAATTATAAAACAAGGTTATGTATTTATAAGTGCAAAGTGGTGGTTTATTTATTGCCATTGTAATGTAAGTGTAAATTAGAGATCTGGTAGTAATTTTAGTTATTTGTAGGTTACACCAAATCGACATCGCAGTAATTCGGTAAATAAATGATTTGTTCTTAGTTGTCAAATTGCCTGAAACTGGAAAAAGTGTGTAAAGTTCAAACAAACATTGTTTTATTTATAAGTTTACGGTTTAGAATAACGTACACATTCGACTTGAATTCTTCCGCCCAAAAATTACAAATTAGGCGCCATTACAGAGTTATCCAGGGTGTAAATTAATTACGTTAAAATATTTCAGGGAGTTTTCTTAACTTAATTTAAGAAAAAAGGTTCATATTACCGGGTGTCCATGTCCAATATTCAGAGCCGGGCAGTACTCGTGTAAATTGTGCTCATAATTGTACTGAATACCCAAAGTACTCAGTACCAGGTACTCATGAGTATTTTTATTTTAACGGTTAGGTTAGATTAGGTTGAAATGTGAGTGGACTAGAAACAGACCCTCCACTGCGCTCTGGTCTATTGTGGCTAACTCCTAGTTATATTTCACCCAATAGGTTCAGCCTTTTGATAAAGCCGACTACCTTGTTGGGTAGCAGGGCCGGATTATCCATAAGGCTAAATAGGCTGTAGCCTAGGGGCGCCGAAGCGGGAGGGGGCGCTTCGGCAATTCAAAACTAACTATCTCCCGACGGCCAAAGAATGACATTTACTGTTTACCATTGACCTATGGAAAATAAAATGTATTGTAGCCTCGTATAATGCATAGACCAACCAACCAGCCAACCTTCTCGGTACACTTTGAAAATTGCCATGACAACTCATAAAAACGAGCTAGTCTGCTGAAATTCCAGCGTCTTCGACCGACAATGCTGGCTCCAGCAATTTTACGAGTTCGCATGGCAAACTTCAAAGTGTACCGATGGTTAGTTGGATCGTCCTTAAGGGCTGGCCACAAAATCGAGTTGGGATAATGAGCGTAAAAAATTGTTTGTTTAAGGAAAGACAAGCATAAAAAGCTTTTGTACCTGCAGTGGGCCGAAATTAATAAATTCGTATAAGCCTATGTATACCTGTTCTATGTAACTATTTTGGTTACATATTCTTGTTCATACGTTTAAAGTAATTATCCATATCTGAAGTTTTTATTGCCGTAATCCTTCCGGGTATAGCCTGAGGCCTTCTTCATATAGTTGACCGCAGATTTAACAGGCACTCAAAAAATGTCGGCGCCTTTGACCCATCAAACACGCCGCATCGCAAAGCCAAAAATTCCGACATTTTTTGAGTGCCTGTTATATCTACTTTGGTACCTTTTTTATACAAGAAAATTATTTATTTGTTATTTGATTATTTTATTTTGATAAAATTGTCGAATTTATTACCTCTGTATTGTATAGTTCAGCGAAGAGATGTTTACTTAAACCCTTGGATAGTACAAAAAAACACCCGATCTGCGATGCACTTTGTATAGGTGTCGACAGACGATCCAACCAACTAACCGACCTTCTCGGTACCTTTTGAATATTGCCATGCGAACTCGTAAAAGAGAGCTAGTTTACTGGGGCCAATATTGTCGGTACGCTTTGAAGACGCTGGAATTCCAGCAGACCAGCTCACTTTTACAAGTTGTCATGGCAATTTTCAAAGTGTACCGAGAAGGTTGGTTGGTTGGGTGGTTGGATCGTCTGTACGCATCTTTATACCCTCCGCGCCGGTCTCATTGTTCGTCCGAAAGTGCGAAAACAAAAAACGCTGCAATTTTACCGACATGCGCCAGCCCAACTTTTTGTGCCAATTAGGGAAATGTACACGTCTCTTATATGTTCCTTTCCAACTATATCAATATTTTACAGGATTATTTATAGGAAAATAGGAACGGAATGAGATAGATATTATATCATTACTATAGCTCCTATAGTAATACCGCTGCCCTTCATTGTAGGCGCTGGCCACCAGGGCCGGATTATCCATAAGACTAACTAGGTTATAGCCTAGGGGTGACAATGCGTGCTAGTCATAAGGGGCGTCGCGAGTTCATTGCGCTCTTTGCTTAACAAAAAAAAAATTATTTTGTTCTCCATTGCTAATTTTTGTTTTTGAGAACAATTTTTTTTTCATTTCCTTCTCCCTGATCCCCCCCTCCGTTCATCATTTGAAACTGGGACAAACATGTTTTCATATCCACCCACCGCTCGTCGATTCTGAATCTGGACAAAAATTTTTTTTTAAGATTTCACCTCCGCCCTCATTAATGTTCTTCCATTAAATAAGAAGATGCCAATCAACTGGTTTACTGATTCTTTACGAAATAAAAGGGACAGGCTCTCCTCCGTTAAACTAATTTGTAATATCACTAGAAATCCGGTTGATTACTCTATTTATAGTGCTCTGCGTAAAGAGTACATAAACGATATTAAAATTGCGAAGAAAAGGGCTTGCAACAAATTCATCAATGACTCTACCAATAAGGCAAGAGATAGTTGCAAAATTATAAATTTTGAAATAAACAATTGTCGGGATAACGTCGTCACTCTATGTATTACACCAAACACATTTAACAACCACTTTGTATCTGTTGCAGGCGACTTAATTAATTCTTTGCCCAATATTAACGTTCAAACTAACTTTACCTACAACAAAATGTCGAATATATCCTTTTTCTTGCGTCCAGTAACCATACAAGAAGTAAAATCAGCTATTAAATCATTAAAAAACTCAAATTCTTTAGATATACATGACTTAAATGCCAAAATAATTAAATCTACGGAGGATATTATCGCCCCTCCTCTAGCCGCTCTATATAATAGTTGCATCGCCGAAGGTGTCTACCCAGATATATTTAAAATTGCCCGCGTTATACCGATATTTAAAAAAGACAACTACCGCCCCATATCAATCCTCCCCATTTTTGGTAAAATATTTGAAATTATTCTGACAGAAAGATTGTCAAGTTACCTGGAACATGAATCACTTCTCAGCCCCTATCAATATGGTTTCCGCTCTGGACGCTCAACCACGCAGGCCGTCGTAAAGATCGTGAGTGACATAGTCGAGGGTCTTGAGGAAGGGCATCATACGGCTATCACTCTGTGTGATCTTTCCAAGGCCTTTGATTGTGTCTCTCACGATAAACTAATCGATAAAATGCAGTTATATGGAGTTAGAGGGTTACCTCTATCTCTTTTTAGTTCTTATTTGCAAAAGCGTCAGCAATGTGTAGTCATAGGAAATAGCATGTCAGATACTCTAGATATTAATCATGGTGTACCCCAGGGCTCTGTCTTGGGGCCACTGTTATTTCTGATCTACATTAATGACTTTCCACAATTTATGTTGCCTTGCAAATCAACTTTGTTTGCTGACGATACCACTCTCTTGTGCTCTGACCGCAACATTGCTAATCTGATCCAACTTAGCTCCGACAAAGAACTGCAGGCAAAAAACTGGATCACCTTGAATAAACTAACACTCAATCAAGAAAAAACTCAGAGACTTATAATATCAACCAATAGAAATGTATCCAAAGGTGAGCACGTTAAACTCCTAGGTATATATCTAGATGATAACCTTAGCTGGGTAAACCATATTGATCAGTTAAATAGAAAACCCTCAAGCACGATCTTTCTCCTCAGGAAATTAAAAGGCATTCTCGAATTCGACATCTTAAAAAACACTTATTTTTTCCTTTTCCACTCTAGACTTCCTACGCAGTGGTCTTATGGGATAACTCCTCCCACGCATTAAAAGTTTTCCGACAACAAAAGAAAGCTATAAGAATACTCGTTAGTGCTAAGTTTACGGAACACTGTAAACCTATTTTCATTAAACTGGGCATTATGCCCCTCCCTTCACTGTTTATATATTATAGTCTTGTAGAGATTCACAGGAGTGCGTCCAGTCTCTCTGTCCAGTCTGATTACCATCAGCACAACACACGTGCTGCTGAACTTCTTAGAGTACCTCGCTACAGGTTAACTCTAAGCGCTAAAAATTCGCCCAACCTAAATTTGTATAATCATTTACCATGTCATATAAAGCAACTGAACTTACTGTCCTTTAAAAAGAATATAAAAAATTTCATTCTAAAGTACTGTTTTTACTCGGTTGATGAATTTTTTAAGACACCCTATGGTGCTAATTCACACTCGACTATTTAATTGCTCATATTTACAGAATGCTCTGATACTCTACATATTTTTCATACTTATTCATATCTTCTGTGTATATCAATGTGAAATGTTATATACATCTATATGTTTTTGTGTTTTTATAAATTTATTGTTTTTATTGAAATGTTATATTTACATATATAAGTTTTTGTGTTTTATAAACTTGTAAATATTATAATTTGTTGTTCACCAGCTTTTACCCTGACTTTTTACCCTGACAAACACAGTCGGCATTCAGCGTTATCCGCTATTTCGAGTCTGTGTAGGTGGTGATATAGTCTGCAGTGCCCCGTATATAGGCCTACTCTTATTTAACTCTAATAGTTTTTTAGTTCTCGATTTCAGAGGATATGTAATAAACTCCTCTGAATGAACTAATCCTGGTAGTTCTTGCCACTACTGGAGGATTTTCCTCTCGGTACTCGAAAATTGCGAGTACTTTACATTGTTGAGTACTCAGTACTTCTGATGCTCATAAGTGACGAATACCGAATACGAGTACTGACGTGCGTCACAGACAAGTCTTAGCTTGTCTCTTTTTCAATATTGCTTGCCATACATCGTGTGCAGTGCAATCAGTCAGACAGTCCTGCTAGAAAGAACTTTGGTACTTATATGGTCTCTTCGATTAGCGATTGGCAGACGGTTCCCTTTCATCGTCGAATTTGCACGCTATTTCCTAGAATAACTTAGTTTAATAAAATTTATTTTTTGCAATAACTGTGAAATAAACTGAAAACAAAAAAATGTCGTGAAGCTATGAGAGAGCAAAAAAATTGAAGATACAGTTATTGTCTACAATTGAATGACTTATCTAAAGATGTTATTCGTTTTTAATTTTCCATAGGGCATCTCTACTTTTTTTTATAAAATTTATGGTACTGATTGTCCATATTTCCACCATTGGTTATAATCACATCACAAACCTTTTTATCTCAAAGTTTACTGCATACAAAATTTGGCATAAACATCTACACTAATAATGATGTAGCATACTTTCCAACACTTAACTACTTAAATGCAATGCAATGTACGGTAATAAACGACCATAATAGACGACCGTAATTAAAGTAGGAAAATCCCGCTCATTACTCATCCCTTGTATTCTGGTACCTGTATAACCAGATATATTCCAAACCCCAAAGGCTTCACCTCGTTACACGGGCAACAAATGACGATAAAAGAAGACTTTGATATTTTTTAGTAAATTTCAACACCGTACATCTTCAAAACTAATAATTTTTGGGAACTTGTTTATATGGATTGTAAAAATAGCATTATATATTATAATAGCAATTTAATGAACGAAAACACTTTTAGCTTACAATTAGCCTCTGTAGAAGACGTAATAAGTTCACTTAATAGCATTAAATCTAATGCTTATGGATCAGACAATATAAATATAAAAATGATAAGACACTGCCTACCTAACTTGCTACCTCAATTAGTACATCTCATAAATTCATGTATTGAACAAAAATATTTTCCTGATAAATGGAAAGAAGCCTATGTTCGACCTCTAACTAAAAATACTAAGCCGGAAACTTTATCAGATCTTCGCCCTATAAGCATTTTACCAGTTTTGTCAAAAGTACTGGAAAAAATTATAAATAAACAAATAGTAACTTATCTAAATGCTAACAATATTTTACCTGAATATCAATCGGGATTTAGTGTAGGGTAAGTCCACTACCACTGCCTTGACTAAAATCAGTGATGATATTATAAGAGCTACAGATAAGAATGAGGTAACTGTGTTAATATTACTTGATTTCAGCAAAGCGTTCGACACGATTAACCATGAACTACTCTGTGCTAAATTACATTACATAGGATTTGATATCGTTGCATTAAATTTTTTAATTATTTATTTATGGCGGAGACAACAGAAAGTGGTCTTGAACAACTGTGTATCAAACAGCCTAATTGTGCCCAAAGGAGTGCCGCAGAGCTCTATTTTTGGGCCGTTACTTTATAATATATATACTTTCGACTTTGACAAGACAGTGACTAGCATGAATGCTCATTTCTATGCGGATGATACGCAGTTGTATAAGTCATTTTCCATATCTAACACAGTAAACTCTCTAAATTACATTAACAGTGACCTTAATGATCTAGTTATAATAGCAAAAAATCATAATTTAAATATAAATATCAGCAAATCCTGTGTAATGTATTTTGGAAGCAAAAAGAACAAACAGAAAGTTACTGAAACCAACACACCAATAACCATTACGGATACTCCCTTGGAGATAAAACACACCTGTAAAAATCTAGGTCTGATAATGAACGACAACCTTAAATTTGACCATCACGTAAACAGTTTAATAAGAATGGCTTATGCTAAACTTAGACTCCTTTATAATTATAAAGATCTCTCTAAATTCTCTTCCAGTAAGATTGAAGGCATTATTATGTGATTCATTAATTTTATCAAAATTTAACTATGTTGATGTAGTATATGGGCCTGCTATAAATGAGCACCAAAATTGAAAGAGTACAAAGATCCTGTTTACGCCACATTTTTAACTTACATAAATATGACCATGTTTCCCATAAATTAAAAGATCTAAATTGGCTAACAATGCAGCAAAGGCGAGAATTATATTTAATTAATTTCGTACATAAAGTTATGAAAATGGAATCGCCCAAATATTTAAAAAATAAACTTATCTCACGATCGAATTTACATTCCATAAATATCAGAGCTCATAGTGCACTTTACGTACCTCAGTTTCACAGTATGTTATTTAAAAAATCATTTACTTATGCAACTTGTCATTTTACTTCCACATCCAGTGTATTACTTCCACATCCAGTGTAAGTATAGTAACGAGAAAAATTTTTTTTTAAATTTAAATTGTTCAAATAGGCTTAGAATGTCATGAAATGTCGATATTTCAAGTTTGAGCGAAAAAAAAATTCTGTCTGTCTGTCGGTCTGTAACTTTTTTTGTGCGCACGTTTACTCTGAAACCGTTTGAGATATTGACTTGAAATTTGGTACACATATGTACTTTAACGAGATCTAGAACTAGATTATATTTTCATCTTGTTCCGTCGAAGGGTTGGGGGGTAAATTGGGGTAAATTTGGAGTAAATAGGTAAATCAAGCAGGTAAGAGTTCATAAAATTGATATTTAATATAGACAAGAGAAGCTAAGGTCTCAAAAAAAATTTTGTAATTAGCCACCCCCATTACCTCCCCCACCACATTGTTAAAGGAGATGAAAAAAAATGTGATTTAGTGTGTGTACAAGAACCAGAAACCTCAAAATATTTTTTTACTTTATCCACCCCCACTCCCACCCCCTGTCACCACCCCCACCCCACTACCGAGGTGGGGTATCGTTTTATGGGTTTTTGGGGTAGAGGATTTCAAATATTATACTAAAGTTCCTTAAACAATTATTTCCAGATAAAAAATTTCGTTGTGTGACTTGGATAGAAAATCCGGATGTGGAAGTAGTGATTCCTTGGGCAGCGGTTTTTATAATAAAATTTTAAATCCTTGTCTGTTGTTGCATTCAGAAATTCTATCTGGAAGGTCATTGGTAAATAATTCTTGAAAGCACTTTTTCATATTTGTTCAATAGTGTATATTTTTTATATATTTTTGTTTAAGTATAAGTTGTCATAGTATGTTGTTAACTACGTAGTCATTAATAATTAATTTTCGTGATTAGATGGGATTTTAACCTCTGTTACTGTATTTAATGTCACTATTTATTGTTATTGTTATTTATTATATAATACTTTTAATCATTGATTATATTACACAGTTGTATTATATGTAATGTAATATGTAATGAGGGTTAAGTGGAAGAATGTCGTATAGACAAACATCGCCCTCAACAAATAAAGGCGTTTATTATTATTATTATTATTATTATTATTTTTCTTAAAATTATCTGGGAACACTCTGAAATTTTTAACGTATTTAAGTTACACCCGGTATAGGGCAGTTATACAATATAATATGTTATTATTGTACATAATGCAGAGCCGGGTTCGTCAGATCATCAGGCGAACTAAAATTTCTTTATTAATATATCAAAGTTTATCAAATGTAAAATAGTTTCATTAGTACGTATATTAGAGATGAATATCAAGAAATTAATTCAATGACTGAGACAAGTTTTTTTAATTTTTTTTATTTACTGTTCACAAATTTAATAGGACTGTAAAGAAACAAATGAAAATCGAACTAACACTTTTATGTTTTTTAGTCTCAATTCTTTTGTTGTAAAATTCAAACTAGTACAATACAGTATTCTGAACAAAAAATAAAGAATAAATTTTTTCATTTGGGAATACATTTTACAGATAAAAATTATTTTTAGTTGAAAAAATTGTTTCTTTAATGGCCCCTATCTCGAACACCTTTCAACCCACTACGCCGTAATCTTGTACAAAGGGGTTTATAAAGCTGCTGATTAAGAATATATTACTAATTTTTTTTCTAAAAAAAAGCGCTAATCCTTTTTTATTTTTTAAATCGACCCCTTTTACCATCCTCGAATCAGGCGCCTCTGACTAAAATCAAATGAGGCTACGTAAAAAATGTTGTCAAGATCTCTGGCGGGCCCCCGCTACGGTCTATCGGCCTTGGAAGCCAACACCCCCCGCGCTTAATAATTGATGAGCTGGGGGGAGAAATTTGAAAAAAAATGTCAAGACCTCTGGTGGGCCCCTCGGAAGCCTGGGCCTCTAAACTCAGGATCCAATAGCCCCCCGAGGGGGCCTGCGAAAGTGTGTTCCTACCCTTTTAAGGTCCCGACCTTCCTGAGTGGGGAGACGTGAGATTGTCCATCGAACTACTAAACCTATAAATAGAAATAAATGATATCAGTGTCCTTCGTGAGCCCCTCTTTAATGAACTACTGTAATTCATCTGGTTTAATCGCATCAAAAATGCCCAATGAGGTCGACAGATTTTATTGTGCGGCTTTTATCGTAAAATTAGGATTGTACGTTTTTTTCATTTTATTTTTAAATTCAGTAAAAGTATTCTCCTTCGGTAATGGCATATAAGCAATTTAATCGTAGATAGAGGTTCAAAACAGCATGGTACATACAATTACCGACTCCATTAATCTCGTGTGTAGGTCGACATCATTTTCAATGAGATAATTTAAAAAGCCAACGCTGGCACTGGTTGGGATGTAATTCTCTCTTTTTATATCCCAATATAATTGAATTATGTCAGACTGTTTATCACAAATTCGATTTCAAAAGGACTGACATTCGCTCTATTTATGGGACTGGGTATAACAGAAGTTGATCGCAGGGCCAGTTTATCTATATTTCATATAAAAAGTTTGACTTACGCACAGTTGTTTTATTAACTTTAGTCTTTTTTCCGACGGTGGAAAGTTTTACTTTGTAAAATCCTTGTTAGAAATTATTGATTATTTATGTTAAGTAAACTTAATAAATATTGACACAAAAAATTTACAATTTTCCTACAAAACATAATTTGAACCCAAATAAACCGACAGTAACGATTTTTAGTTAAATCGTCATCATCACCAAATGCTGTGTGAAAATCAATATATTTTATTAGGATTGTAAGCTACCAATAATAGAGAATTCAAAAAAACTTAGGTATTATTTTTAAAAACTTTATAACACATGTTAACCAATTGGTACAAAAAACATACGTTGTACTCCAACTTCTTTATGCCAATGCACGCATAATTAATTATAAACTAATGAAAAAACTGTGTCTTCATTTTAAGTGAGTAGATTTAAGGAAATGTATAGATTTCGACAGAACATTACGTTAGTAAATACGTTCAGTGTTGTAAAATAAAGATTGTTTTGTGACTGTGACTTATTAGCAGACCACGGTAAACCTCTTTGATAGAAATATTCAAGGTACATAATTGATTTTTTTTTTTTAATTATCGATTTACGCTGGCGAATATCTCGTAAACTATAACACATAGGAAGTGAATGAAACATTCTTGTGGGAAATTTAATTGCGTTTAATTTTGCATAGATTACCTTTTTTCGTAAGACGCATCGTTTCCGAGTTATAAGCGAAGAATCGAAAAAAGGAACCTTTCCACTCCCTTTTCCCCCTGAACCGGCGGGGCTAGGGGCGGGGACTTTTAGTAACTAACACATTCCTGAAGAGAAAAATTCTCCCCCCTCAATGTTCTCTACAACTCTTTCATTGACTGGACTACTTGCTTTTTATGTATGTTAGTTAGTTTGTTTGTATGTTAGTATGTTTAGTTCAAATCTTGCTAGTCAATTTTGAACCACTTAACGACGCACATAGGGGTATTTACGCGGTCATAAGTCAATTTTTCAAATGCAATAGCGTAACACGCAAACGGCTAGTTGGGATAGGAGACTAGTCCGAGAATAATACCCGACCCCTTCCATTTCTCTGCCGTGCACTCCGCACGTACAGGGTCAGTAGGATTGCCATCGTCTTGGTCGGTGTATGTGTCTGTTTTCGGCGTTTGTATAAATTTATAAATTTTAACAGTGAATATTTTTAATTCTACTTTTATCTCGGAAGTGATAGTGATCGATTTTGATATAGCAGGTAAAAATGCACTAACTATAATATAATTTCGATTATTTTTATAATTTTAAGGTTAGGTTTTAGTATTTGTTAGATCCAGCTACACTCTTTAATACAGTCGAAAGTTTGAAGCCTTTGCAGTGACTAATAAAAAAATTAGCCGCGGAAAAGCGCGGATAAATGTTATTAGGGTACTTTTTTATTAGAGTAGATTCATTAAAAAAAATTTGTATATAAAGTCTTACGCATTTTCAAAGAATGCATTTTTGTTTTAGGTTCACAGGGTCCCTCTGGAGTAAGATGTGTGACCCGAAAACACTTATTCGAACGTATGAAGAATCTGGAATTGCCTAATTTAGAAGAAAAACTAAATGTTTTGAAAGAGCAACTTTTATCCTGTAAAGTTACACGGAAGATCAAATCGATAACTTGAAACATACTTTTGCACATTTTAAATCACAAATTAAACAAAGGTGGTCAAAAGCCCATAAGAAGGAAGATGTATTTCTTAAATACAATCAATCATGGCTAGAAGGAACCATTCAAATTCCCGTGGTAACACAAAATCGGCCAGGCCGACCACCTATGTCATTTGGGGAGTCAAGTGAACGAACTAAGAGGAGAAAAACTGGGGAGATTCGGTCTACCTGGGAAAAAGAAGTTATCGTTCATGCTGCGCAGGTTGAGTTGCGGAAAACTGGAGAAAGAGATGCTTCTGATATACTGAAAGAAATCACCAGTACTACCCCAAAACGTGCTACCAAATATAAGAGGGCATTTTCTAAATCAAAAACAGAAAAAACTTGCTCACTTACTCCAACAGAAGCATTGTCAATGTTCGTGGAAGCAGATTTAACTCGTCGCCAATGTGAAATTATTAGAAAGACCAACAAGAAGTTCTTCCCCTGTTACAGCCTTTTGCAAAAAGCAAAAAAAGAATGTTACCCACCCATAGAAGAATGTAAAGTAACAAGTAACTGCGCCGAAAGTAATTTACAACCTTTAGTTGATCTTAACGTAAGGCGTTTGTCTACCTACCTGGAAGAGGTCCTGATGACCTTGAGAGAGGAAGAGAGAGACAGCCTAAAAATTCTTTGCAAATGGGGTTGTGATGGGTCACAGCAATCTGAATATAAACAAAAATTTGAAAATGTTGCCGACTTAGACGCCAACATTTTTCAAAGCTCTTTCGTACCTCTGAGACTGGTTTATGGTAAAGATGGTGAAAAGATAGTGTGGGGAAATCCGACACCTTCATCTCTAAGGTATTGCAGACCTATAAGATTTCGTTTCGTTAAAGAAAGTATAGATATTACCAAAGAAGAAATTGACTACGTGAAAAATTCTGTGCAGTCGCTTAACGCAACAGAGGTTGACCTTAATGGGAGGAAGTTTTTAGTTAACCATGTCTTCATCATGACAATAGTAGACGGCAAGATCTGCAATGCTGCTACTGGCACGACATCAACTAGCAAATGTTACATATGTGGTCAAACTTCTAAAGAATTCAACCAATTGGGTGTTCAAAAAGAAATCTCTTCTGAAGCTACAGAGTTTGGGCTTTCAGTCTTACATGCCAGAATTCGTTTTTTCGAGAGTATTCTCCACTTAGCTTATAAATTGCCGGTAAAAAAGTATAGAAAGAAAAAAACTGAAATGGAAAAAAATATGGAAAGGGAGAGGAAACTGGAAATCCAGGACAGATTTCGCAAAGAAACTGGATTGTTGGTGGATGTGCCGAAGGCAAATTTTGGCAATACAAATGACGGCAACACGAGCAGGAGATTTTTCGAAGACCCGAAACTGGCTTCAGAAATAACAGGCATCAGTTATGACCTAATATATAGATTAAAGGTCATTCTAGGGTCAATTTCAAGCGGATATATAATCGATCCCGATAAATACGACCAATATGCATTGGGTATTGCTCGCTTATATGTTAGTTTGTACCCTTGGCAACCAATGACACCAACAATGCACAAAATTCTTATTCACGGTGCAGCCATAATAAACAACTCGCTGTTGCCTATTGGACAGCTTTCCGAAGAGGCCGCGGAAGCGCGAAATAAACATTTCCGAGTATACCGTTAAGACTTCGCGCGAAAATTCTCCAGGGAAAACTGCAACAGAGATATTTTTAATCGGCTACTTTTAAGTTTCGACCCACTCTTAAGTAGCATGAGGAAAGTAAAAAAAAGAAAATTGGCTTCCTTTTTACCCGAAACCATTACACTCATTATGCCTGCAAAGCCAAATAAAACTGATGTATATTCTTCTGACAGTGAAGATGAAAATATTTTGTCTGACGAATGTTAGCATTTTTCTTTGTTACTTTTTGGTATTAAATACGCCTGAACCAAACATTAATAGCTTTGTTTTATTTAGTAATATTGTTTAGAACAGATAAAGACCAAGAAATATTTTTGGCCGCTTAGATCATTCAAATACCCGTATGTGCGACGTCCAATTGAGCTGAAATTTTGCATACACGTGTAGTTCTTGTGATAATACAATAATATGGTACCAAAAAGTGTGTGTAAGGATCGGGTTTAAACTGTAATTAATATTTCAGAAAGTGTATGCCTTCAGACTTGCATTCTAAGAAATGGCGAAGGAGCCGGTATTATTTTTACAATTAATTATTTTTTATTTATTTGCTTTTTCATGATTAGAGAATATTATTTAGGTATTATGCAAATCACAACTTACACACTTTTTATTTATTATAAAAATACCTACTTTCTGTATATTGTTGCCCTAATTTGGGCACGCTAATATACTAGTCAGGTAAATACTTTAAAACACTCATTATTAGAGAATCAATCAAAACAACTACTCTTCTAGCTAATACTGACGAAGTATTGAATTACATGATAGGATTCTTAGCATTTTAAAGAACAAAAATATATTGAAAATACTTAAATCATTTATTCAAATTTAATCATTCACACTTTTTTATTTAATATGAAATTATCTACTTTCTGTATATTGGTGCCTTAGTCGGGTCACGCTAATATACTACTTAGGAAAACACTTTAAAACACTCATTATTGGAAGACCAATCAAAACAACTACTCTTCTAGCTAATACTGACGAAGTATTGAATTACATGATAGGATTCCTGGCATTTTAAGGCAAAAAAATATATTGAAAATAGTTAAATTATTTATTGAAATTCAGTCATTCACAACAATTCTTGAACCATACATTCTATTTCAACTCTAGAAAAGTTGTACAAGTTTTTTCGAACTCGTTAGTTCTCATCAGTAGAGTATAGGAACATTCATTCATTATTTACAAGCCTATTCTTGATTTATTTTTACAATTAATTATTTTTTATTTATTTGCTTTTTCATGATTAGAGAATATTATTTAGGTATTATGCAAATCACAACTTACACACTTTTTATTTATTATAAAAATACCTACTTTCTGTATATTGTTGCCCTAATCTGGGCACGCTAATATACTAGTCAGGTAAATACTTTAAAACACTCATTATTAGAGAATCAATCAAAACAACTACTCTTCTAGCTAATACTGACGAAGTATTGAATTACATGATAGGATTCTTAGCATTTTAAAGAACAAAAATATATTGAAAATACTTAAATCATTTATTCAAATTTAATCATTCACACTTTTTTATTTAATATGAAATTATCTACTTTCTGTATATTGGTGCCTTAGTCGGGTCACGCTAATATACTACTTAGGAAAACACTTTAAAACACTCATTATTGGAAGACCAATCAAAACAACTACTCTTCTAGCTAATACTGACGAAGTATTGAATTACATGATAGGATTCCTGGCATTTTAAGGCAAAAAAATATATTGAAAATAGTTAAATTATTTATTGAAATTCAGTCATTCACAACAATTCTTGAACCATACATTCTATTTCAACTCTAGAAAAGTTGTACAAGTTTTTTCGAACTCGTTAGTTCTCATCAGTAGAGTATAGAAACATTCATTCATTATTTACAAGCCTATTCTTGATTTATTTTTACAATTAATTATTTTTTATTTATTTGCTTTTTCATGATTAGAGAATATTATTTAGGTATTATGCAAATCACAACTTACACACTTTTTATTTATTATAAAAATACCTACTTTCTGTATATTGTTGCCCTAATCTGGGCACGCTAATATACTAGTCAGGTAAATACTTTAAAACACTCATTATTAGAGAATCAATCAAAACAACTACTCTTCTAGCTAATACTGACGAAGTATTGAATTACATGATAGGATTCTTAGCATTTTAAAGAACAAAAATATATTGAAAATACTTAAATCATTTATTCAAATTTAATCATTCACACTTTTTTATTTAATATGAAATTATCTACTTTCTGTATATTGGTGCCTTAGTCGGGTCACGCTAATATACTACTTAGGAAAACACTTTAAAACACTCATTATTGGAAGACCAATCAAAACAACTACTCTTCTAGCTAATACTGACGAAGTATTGAATTACATGATAGGATTCCTGGCATTTTAAGGCAAAAAAATATATTGAAAATAGTTAAATTATTTATTGAAATTCAGTCATTCACAACAATTCTTGAACCATACATTCTATTTCAACTCTAGAAAAGTTGTACAAGTTTTTTCGAACTCGTTAGTTCTCATCAGTAGAGTATAGAAACATTCATTCATTATTTACAAGCCTATTCTTGATTTATTTTTACAATTAATTATTTTTTATTTATTTGCTTTTTCATGATTAGAGAATATTATTTAGGTATTATGCAAATCACAACTTACACACTTTTTATTTATTATAAAAATACCTACTTTCTGTATATTGTTGCCCTAATCTGGGCACGCTAATATACTAGTCAGGTAAATACTTTAAAACACTCATTATTAGAGAATCAATCAAAACAACTACTCTTCTAGCTAATACTGACGAAGTATTGAATTACATGATAGGATTCTTAGCATTTTAAAGAACAAAAATATATTGAAAATACTTAAATCATTTATTCAAATTTAATCATTCACACTTTTTTATTTAATATGAAATTATCTACTTTCTGTATATTGGTGCCTTAGTCGGGTCACGCTAATATACTACTTAGGAAAACACTTTAAAACACTCATTATTGGAAGACCAATCAAAACAACTACTCTTCTAGCTAATACTGACGAAGTATTGAATTACATGATAGGATTCCTGGCATTTTAAGGCAAAAAAATATATTGAAAATAGTTAAATTATTTATTGAAATTCAGTCATTCACAACAATTCTTGAACCATACATTCTATTTCAACTCTAGAAAAGTTGTACAAGTTTTTTCAAACTCGTTAGTTCTCATCAGTAGAGTATAGAAACATTCATTCATTATTTACAAGCCTATTCTTGATTTATTTTTACAATTAATTATTTTTTATTTATTTGCTTTTTCATGATTAGAGAATATTATTTAGGTATTATGCAAATCACAACTTACACACTTTTTATTTATTATAAAAATACCTACTTTCTGTATATTGTTGCCCTAATCTGGGCACGCTAATATACTAGTCAGGTAAATACTTTAAAACACTCATTATTAGAGAATCAATCAAAACAACTACTCTTCTAGCTAATACTGACGAAGTATTGAATTACATGATAGGATTCTTAGCATTTTAAAGAACAAAAATATATTGAAAATACTTAAATCATTTATTCAAATTTAATCATTCACACTTTTTTATTTAATATGAAATTATCTACTTTCTGTATATTGGTGCCTTAGTCGGGTCACGCTAATATACTACTTAGGAAAACACTTTAAAACACTCATTATTGGAAGACCAATCAAAACAACTACTCTTCTAGCTAATACTGACGAAGTATTGAATTACATGATAGGATTCCTGGCATTTTAAGGCAAAAAAATATATTGAAAATAGTTAAATTATTTATTGAAATTCAGTCATTCACAACAATTCTTGAACCATACATTCTTTTTCAACTCTAGAAAAGTTGTACAAGTTTTTTCGAACTCGTTAGTTCTCATCAGTAGAGTATAGAAACATTCATTCATTATTTACAAGCCTATTCTTGATTTATTTTTACAATTAATTATTTTTTATTTATTTGCTTTTTCATGATTAGAGAATATTATTTAGGTATTATGCAAATCACAACTTACACACTTTTTATTTATTATAAAAATACCTACTTTCTGTATATTGTTGCCCTAATCTGGGCACGCTAATATACTAGTCAGGTAAATACTTTAAAACACTCATTATTAGAGAATCAATCAAAACAACTACTCTTCTAGCTAATACTGACGAAGTATTGAATTACATGATAGGATTCTTAGCATTTTAAAGAACAAAAATATATTGAAAATACTTAAATCATTTATTCAAATTTAATCATTCACACTTTTTTATTTAATATGAAATTATCTACTTTCTGTATATTGGTGCCTTAGTCGGGTCACGCTAATATACTACTTAGGAAAACACTTTAAAACACTCATTATTGGAAGACCAATCAAAACAACTACTCTTCTAGCTAATACTGACGAAGTATTGAATTACATGATAGGATTCCTGGCATTTTAAGGCAAAAAAATATATTGAAAATAGTTAAATTATTTATTGAAATTCAGTCATTCACAACAATTCTTGAACCATACATTCTATTTCAACTCTAGAAAAGTTGTACAAGTTTTTTCGAACTCGTTAGTTCTCATCAATAAATAATTTAACTATTTTCAATATATTTTTTTGCCTTAAAATGCCAGGAATCCTATCATGTAATTCAATACTTCGTCAGTATTAGCTAGAAGAGTAGTTGTTTTGATTGGTCTTCCAATAATGAGTGTTTTAAAGTGTTTTCCTAAGTAGTATATTAGCGTGACCCGACTAAGGCACCAATATACAGAAAGTAGATAATTTCATATTAAATAAAAAAGTGTGAATGATTAAATTTGAATAAATGATTTAAGTATTTTCAATATATTTTTGTTCTTTAAAATGCTAAGAATCCTATCATGTAATTCAATACTTCGTCAGTATTAGCTAGAAGAGTAGTTGTTTTGATTGATTCTCTAATAATGAGTGTTTTAAAGTATTTACCTGACTAGTATATTAGCGTGCCCAGATTAGGGCAACAATATACAGAAAGTAGGTATTTTTATAATAAATAAAAAGTGTGTAAGTTGTGATTTGCATAATACCTAAATAATATTCTCTAATCATGAAAAAGCAAATAAATAAAAAATAATTAATTGTAAAAATAAATCAAGAATAGGCTTGTAAATAATGAATGAATGTTTCTATACTCTACTGATGAGAACTAACGAGTTCGAAAAAACTTGTACAACTTTTCTAGAGTTGAAATAGAATGTATGGTTCAAGAATTGTTGTGAATGACTGAATTTCAATAAATAATTTAACTATTTTCAATATATTTTTTTGCCTTAAAATGCCAGGAATCCTATCATGTAATTCAATACTTCGTCAGTATTAGCTAGAAGAGTAGTTGTTTTGATTGGTCTTCCAATAATGAGTGTTTTAAAGTGTTTTCCTAAGTAGTATATTAGCGTGACCCGACTAAGGCACCAATATACAGAAAGTAGATAATTTCATATTAAATAAAAAAGTGTGAATGATTAAATTTGAATAAATGATTTAAGTATTTTCAATATATTTTTGTTCTTTAAAATGCTAAGAATCCTATCATGTAATTCAATACTTCGTCAGTATTAGCTAGAAGAGTAGTTGTTTTGATTGATTCTCTAATAATGAGTGTTTTAAAGTATTTACCTGACTAGTATATTAGCGTGCCCAGATTAGGGCAACAATATACAGAAAGTAGGTATTTTTATAATAAATAAAAAGTGTGTAAGTTGTGATTTGCATAATACCTAAATAATATTCTCTAGCCGGTATTATTTTAAGTGCGGATGAAGACGTACCTAAAAATTTAAATGTAAAAAAAAACTTTTTAAAAACAAGCCTTTATTATTATTTAGGTGTACTAAAACGAAAAAAATAAGTTATGTTGAATTAATTGTCTTAAAAACTTGCCGCGTCAATAGAAAAAAATACACAATTCTACTTGCCGTATTATCGACGAGTTACTCTTTCAGACTTATTATTTTTAATGTTGATAAGTAATAATATAAATATCATAAACAAACGATATGCTATTTATTTTCATGATGTGATATTCTCCGTGCGAATATTTAGAATGGCGTAGCCCAGCCATCACGTTCTTTGCCACCTACACTACATGTTTAACGTGCTGAAAGAGAGGATTTATTATGACATGGAGATGTGCGCATTAGACAATACTTGTTCCACTTCGATGCATCAACCGAGATTGTCCTGAAGGATTTATGTCACTGGGTATTAGATGTAGCTGAGAGCTAAGAGAATCGGATAATTTAGAGTCGGATATGTTATTTACTTTTCTGGGGCAATCAATATTCGTGTTTTTATAAAATAATGTTGCAAGTTTCTTACCTCGGTTTTTACTAAACTTTAATATACAGGGTGTTTGGTACAGCGATGCTGACCATGAACGGGAAGGTATAGGGGGTCATTTGGCATCTAGTAACCAAACATCTATATGAAAAAATGTTTTTTTCTAATGCCGGTTTTGTACTTTTTTTTAAAAATCTCAGTTTCTCATAATTTGTGTAATCATTACGCACTAAGTTTAACTGTTTTGATTCAAGAATATATTAGTTTGTATATACGCAAATAAATATATTCTTCATATAAAACAAATAGTTTTGTTTCAAGAATAATTAATTTACTACCAGCTTTTGATTACTTGCCACAAAAGTATTTGTTTTATATGAAGAATTTATTTATTTGCGTATATATAAACCAATATATTCTTGAATCAAAACATTTTTTTTTCAGGGTACTTAGGAAATAACTGATAACAGAGCATCACCTATAACGTTAAATTTTAGTCACTATAGATTTCAGTGACCTACGTTACTGCCCGAGCCTGAGACTTTAACTCTTGGATGTAGTTACGTGAGTAGCAGCCTGGCAGATTACTACTTACTCTTATTAGTTGTTCTCTATAATATACATCAAATGAGATAAATAAACACTAATTAATAACAACATCGTATAACAAAAAAACAATATATTAACAGAATGATTGTACCGTATACATACAAAATCTTTACAACTCACTATAGATAAATACAAAATACCGTAAATCAAGCTTAACTCCACGGGACGTTCATAAAATGTGTCATTACAAATTAACATAGCAGAATAGGTAATGAAACGAAACAAATAATGCTAAACATGGACTTAAACTTCTAATACGAACAAATGCAATGGAGTATTTATTACAAGACTATCAATAATAAACATGAAAAATTATGCACTTTAGTCCGTACCATTAATTAACTAACGGAGACTTACACGGAAGGGCGATAATTGTCTAAAAGTTTCTCCCGAACGAATATTTCCATAAAAGAACACTAGTAAGGAAGTTAATTGTTCTAGGCACGAACTGATAATGTAAATGATAAGATATGTAGCATTCGGCTACTCTAACAAGGTAATTTAAAAAGAAAAAATTACAGTTTTGTTCCCTTGTACTACTTACTGCCTTGGCAGAGATTTTACAACACACCGTATAACTTCTACAATAACCAGTCTTCTAGGTCACAAATACTGTACATACAGGAATAGTTCTTCATTAAACAGAATTTAACAGCAAAATACATTTGCTATGTTCACTAACACAAAACAGAAAATAATCAGACAATTTCTTATAACAGACAACAGTAATACGGAAAATTTGCTGTTCAAACACAGATTTGCTTGGACTACACCTAGTACAGTCACTGAAGGTTTTCACCTCCGATTTCGTTGAACCTCCATCAACTTTCATGAAAATTTGTGAGTAGTTAGAGGATATCTCAAGAAACAAAAGTGACATAGTGCCAACTTGCGCTTTTACCCTGGGGGTGGATGCCACCCCTTCTCGGGGGTGGAAATTATTTTATGAAAAATAACCCCAGGAATCGATAGAGGAACCAATTCTAAGTAAAATTTTTTATATAAAGTTATTAAAATAAATCAATACTTTTTGAGTTATTACAGATCAAAGATTTTGATTTTTAGTGAAAAAAATGCATGTTTTAAAGCGGTTTTTCATAAATAACTCAAAAACTATAAGTTTTTACAAAAAAGTTGTCATTACCAAAATTGAAGCTAATAAAAAACCGAATAAATTCCTTCCTTAAAAAGCCTTTTAATATTAATTCAAAGTGAGCTATAGGTAATTGAATGTATATTTTTTTTCGGCGAGTACTCAAATCTAAGTATTCAAGCTTAAATAACGGGAAAACGATGCATTTTATAAAATATACTTACTGAACACTTTTCAAAGTACTCAGAAGTATCTATCAAATGAGCTATAGAAGAAGTTGATAGCATCAAAATTAAGCAAGTTATGATGAAAATAAGAGGACCCTTTCGAATTTTTTAGGAAAAAGTGAAAAATAAAACCTACGCCATTTCCACAAAAATTAAAATTTATAGTAATCCCTATAAGACTTTCTTTATTTTAGCATAAGTAATGACTTTAAAAATTTTAACCGGTTTAGAATGCATATTTTTGAAAAAAAAAATATGAGCAGGTGTGGGTGCGGTGGAAGAGCGGGTGTACTACTGTACAACCGAACTTCGCCCTTTCATTTGTGTTTGTTTAATTTTTTTTTCTTGTTTATTGTACGTTAATTTGTATACACAATGAATAAAGGCATTTATTATTATTATTATTATTATTATTTAAAAAAATCAGAATTTTTCAAATTTTCGTAAATTTCATTTTCTTTTGATAATAACTCCAAAAATACTCGATATATGTAAAAAATAATAGAGAACGAAATTTGAGTTTTTTTCTTAACAAAGATTTTAGTTTTAGATTTTTGTAGGATAAAAAATAACCGAGATAGATACGTTTAAAGCCTAAATTTTACTGCGAGAACCATGTAACCGGGGCCCTTTAACCTTTTATCTTTTAAAAAATAATGGTTTTAAAAGATTAAATTTAATACGATCTTATAGCCCTTGAAATTACCTTTCAAATGATTTTTGGATGAACCTGATATCATAAAAATTAACGGAGTCATTGTAAAAAAAACCAATAACATTTTTTTGGAAAAATTTTTTCAGCAGAGATTTTGTACGCATATATAGGAAAAAAGATAGATAGTAAGAAGTAGACGTGTCGATAGGTACATGCTCACAAAATATGCATGTGTGAGTGTGTGTATGTTTCTTTTGAAGATAGAAAAAGTGAAAGGAATTCTGAACATCTGCTCGAAAACATAGTAGGGCTTTCTAGTATGCTGTGTGTCTATTGAATATTTCAGTATATTTCCAAAAGCGGAGTAAAATATACATGGAAAATTTCGCAATAAATAAATAATTACTTTAATACTCAGTAAATGAGATTTCAATTCAGTAATGTATTATTCAAATGATTAAAGTTTCTTGAAACCAATTTTTTCAATGATTCTGCATTAAGGGGGTGGTTTTTAAGGGTTGAAATTTCACAGTCAACCAAAAATTATATCATAAACATTAAACAAACCGTTTGTGTAATGTTAATATGCGATTTCATATTTCAGAAATACAAAAAATGATTTTTTCATGATTTTCGATTAGGGGTGGTTGCTAAAAGGGTTGAAAAATTAATCAAAATCATAAATCATGCATATAAGTGTTGAAAAATATTTATTTTATCTAATTAAACGAGATTACTTACGCCAGAATGCTTAAATCTGTATTTTTTCCCATTTTTAACAAAAGGGGTGGATTTCACCCCTAAAATGCAAAAAGCGCAAGTCGAGCATATGTCACTTTTGAAGTTGAGGGTAAAATATACTTAATCCCAAATTTTCATGCAAATCGATGGAGGTTCACCGAAATCGGAGGTAATAGTTGATTTTTACCTTCATTCACTGTACTAACCACTGATTAGGAAGTTTGAACATTCCACGTCAACAACATTAATCACTAAGGATTGCACTAGATTTCTCAATAACTCATATTAATTTTCTAACTACAAACTCGCAATTCCCAATAAGGTAACGAACTAAACTTAACTTTTGAGTCTGTACCCACCACATCTCAGGCTTACTGCCTGCCTCGAACAACTTGGTGTTTCCATAAAATCGGTTTATATATCTTCCCCGTAGGGTTACAAAAGCATCAATAGAAGCGTCAACATTCATCAATCAAATTTCTTCGTGCCTCCGCCATACCTTATATGGAAGGATGATGTCATCCCTCCGCCAGATTTTATTTACGTCGCAGGAAGACTTCAACAAATTCAAAGTATGACTACAGGGTTGGCTTCAGATAAAATTACTAAACTGATCGTAAAAATATATTCCCTGATACAATTTAATGATTTTTAATTTATTATTATGTACCCATTAAAAGGGGCACGTTACACACCTTCTAGTGATTGCAAATTTTCATATACAGCGTGATCTGCGGAAAATAAAATGGTGTACTAGTCTTCAATGTGGGAAAGCCCCTGCAAAATTTTAGAGTGTTCTGAGGTAATTTAGTATATTAAATTATTAGTAAATTAGCGAAGATACACTGCTGTTGTTGAGTAGGTCAGTATTAGAGGGACGAATTTACTTGTGAAAGATCATGTTGGAGTTGTTTACATTTCCTTAATTGGCATAAAAACTGAAGCCGCCGAGTGCGGTCAAAGCACAGATCAAAGTGCCGCGTTTTTTGCTTTAGGTCGAATAATCAGAACACCAGCATGTTATTGGCGGGTTTAACTAAATATCTCTTATATCTACTTGTTATTTCAGAGTTCACTACCATAGGGTCAATGTCTTTTCGATTTATTTCGATTTATATCACTATTTTTGTAGTGTGATTCGAATAAAACCAAAAAGTCACTTCTACCCTCTACAGCTTTGCTGTCAATAGTGTAAATTCCAAGTCTGATAAAGTGATATGGTTGGTACCGCGTTACGTCAGATTGGTTAAAGTCATTTTCGGCGCATTTCTACAAAAAAAATAAGGTCATTTTTTTTTTTGGTAATTTTTTTAAAAATTTTCATTTTTTTAACTCCTTTCGGTGGAACAACCTACTGTTAAATTTTCCACATGTCATGGTAGATCACGTTGTATTCAGTTAAATCACACAGGCCAACAAAAAAAAAAGTAGTCTGTGTTGGGGCGCTGACCCTACCTGACCATTGTATTTTGAGCATCTGAACACGAATCTGACCTTCGTTGTGCTTCAGTGTTGGATTGTAATATTACTTACTCAGCTCATCTAAACCCGGCTCCGAAAGTGACAGCTTTAAAACTTCACTAATATCACTGTGGTACTTCAGTAGTGACCACATAACTCAAGGAAGGCATGGAACCGTTGTAACAGTTCAGAATTAGCAATTAAAAATATAGTATCAATGCAGATCTATTTCAATAAGGATACAGCAGGTGAACAATATTATCGTTGCTTAGTTTCATTGACATGCAGCATACAGGTTTCGACACAGTAGCAGTAGCCCTCCTGTTGTAGTTACATATAACTTTGTATGTTGGTAACTGTGCATATAGTTAATATATAATAAAGTCTTACACCAACTGTATGTTCCTCTATTTCATAAGGATAAGTTCCCTCAAATCCAATAGGTTATGGGCCCGATTTGGCGAGAGTGACCGATTTAACGGACAGTGATGATAGAGTGAACTGAAATCCTGCATTTGTTGACCGAGAAAAGTTAGTGTTGAACAGAAAGATTATTGCAAATTTTTTTTTTGACATTAAAAAGACGTGTGACTGACATTAGTTTAAAAAAATTTTTTTTCGCATAATTGCTGTGTCGGTCATTTTTTCGATGGCTTCAGGAGGTGACGCATGGTCGTCAATCGAAAAACTGCGTGGAAATGAAAATTACCACACATGGGCATTTGCAATGAAAAGTCTGCTTGAATTAAACGGGCTGGGAAAATACATTATTGAAAATGGATTGACAGACGAGGAGAAAATTCGAAAAGCTAGAGCTAGGATTGCATTGAGTATTGACAAATCAATTTTTGTACATGTACAGAATACTACTACTACAGTTGATTACCACACAACTTGAAAACTGTGAGTCGATGACAGATTATGTTAATCAAGTGATTGAAACGGCTAATAAATTAAGTGGCATTGGTTTTGATATTACTAATGAGTGGCTTGGTTCTATTTTGTTAGCTGGTTTACCAGAACAATTTAAACCAATGATAATGGGATTTGAAAGCAGCGGGGCTAGTATCACTGCAGACTTGATAAAAACTAAATTGATGGATGTTGCTTACGAGGGAAATTCTGACAATGTTTTCTTTGGAAGAAGCTGTAAAAAAGGCAGCAACAACAAGGTACAGAATAGAAGAAAATTTAAGTGTTACGGTTGTGGAAGACAAGGGCATAAGGCTGCCGAATGTCGATACAAATCCAAGCCAGATGAGTTCAAGAATAAGTCAGCAGCAATAAGAGAAGCAAGAGGAGCATTTACTGCGATGTTTCCTCAGGTGTTATTATCAAAAGAGCGACTTCAAAATCAAAATGACTGGTACATTGACAGTGGTGCCTCGCAACATATGACAAATTTTGAGAAGTGGCTGGATGAGCCTACAAAAGCAAGAGTTAACTACATCGTGACTGCCAATAGCGAGAAAATGCAAGTGAAAGGTGCCGGTAAAGTGACAATTGAAGTAGACAATCGCGAATTTGACGTAAACAACGTATTGTGTGTGCCGGAACTATCCACAAACTTATTATCTGTTTCGCAAATGGTAAAAAATGGAAATGCTGTACGGTTTGATGAGAATGGTTGTTCAGTCTTCGATAAGGACAAAAATTGCGTTGTAAACGTGAAACCAGTTGGTGGAGTTTATAAACTTAATGCAAACAAAAAATCTGATTGTTTGCTCTCAGGTGCAGAAACCAGCAATGTTGTAACTTGGCATCGAAGGCTAGGTCACCTAAACTACAGTGACTTACGTAAAATGAAAGAAATTGTCGATGGTATCGAGTTGAGAGGAAATGCTGACGATTTAAGGAACTGTGTCGTCTGCATGGAAGGCAAGCAGTCTAGATTACCATTTAGTCACAGTAGCAGTCGTGCTGACAAGGTATTGGAGTTAATACATTCGGACTTATGTGGTCCAATGGAAACAGTATCAATCGGAGGAGCTAGGTATTTCCTAACTTTCATAGATAATCATTCGAGAAAAATGTTCGTGTACTTTCTAAAGTCAAAATCTGAAGTTTTAACACGATTTAAAGAATTTAAGCAATATGTCGAAACACAAACTGAAAGAATTATTAAAGCTATTAGAACAGATAATGGTACAGAATATTGTAATAAAGAATTTGACGCATTTTTACTGAAATATGGCATTCAACATCAAAAATCTACTGTCTATACCCCTCAACAAAATGGTATAGCTGAGAGAGCTAACCGCACTCTTGTTGAAAAAGCTAAATGTATGCTTTTTGATGCTAAACTCGATAAGTCATATTGGGCCGAAGCAATCAATATGGCGACATATGTTGTAAATCGAACTGTGAATTCTTTTTTAAAAAGTCAAACTCCAGAAGAAGTTTGGACAGGAAAAAAGGTAGATTTAAGTAATCTAAGGATTTTTGGTTCACAAGTGATGGTATATATCCCTAAGGAAAAGCGTTCTAAATGGGATCCTAAGTCACGAAAAATGCTATTCGTTGGATACAGTGACAATACAAAAGGTTATCGTTGCATAGAGCCAAAATCCAAGAAATTCACACTCAGTCGGGATGTAGCATTCATGGAGACATTCATTCAACATTCAACATTTAAAATGAAGGATTTAGGAAAAGCAACAAACTGTGTTGGCTTAAATATCACTTATGAAAGTGATTCAATCTGTTTGGATCAGTCAAGATACGTTGCAGATATTTTAGAACGTTTCAATATGGCGGAATGCAAACCAATAAAAACTTCAAGTGATATAAATCAAAAACTTTCAATAAATATGTGTCCCAAAAACAAAGAGGAAACTCAAGAAATGTCTAAAGTACCGTATCAAGAAGCAGTTGGAAGCTTGCTGTACCTAGTGCAGGGAACTAGACCGGACTTAACATTTGCCGTGAATGACGTGAGTCGGTTCAATGCAAATTACGGTAAGGCACATTGGACTGCTGTGAAACGTATTTTTCGTTATTTGCAAGGCACAGTTAATTGGAAGCTGCGGTACACGAAATCTAACAAAAATGAACTTATTGGCTACTGTGATGCTGACTGGGCCTCAGATATTGACAAACGACGATCTTGTACAGATTATATCTTCAGCCTGAGTGGTGGAGCAATTTCATGGGATAGTAAACGTCAAGCAACAATAGCATTGTCAAGTACTGAGGCTGAATATATGGCAATGTCAGCTGCAGTGCAAGAAGCTTTATGGTTACAAAATTTTGGGCAAGATTTAGACCAAGATTTACGTAATACAGTGGAAATCCGATGTGACAACCAAAGTGCCATAAATCTAGCTAAAATTGATGGTTTCAAAGCTAGATCAAAACACATCGATGTTCGTCATCATTTTATCCGAGACAAAATTGAAGACAACACCATCAAACTTCAGTATATTCCTACAGAAGAAATGGTCGCAGATAGTTTGACAAAAGCTGTTACTGGAAATATTTTTTGTGCTGAAAGAATGGGATTAAAAAGCATTCAAAATTAAAACAGTTATCCATTTTGAGTATAATGTTAATTACAGTTACATTGTATTTTGTTTTAATGTTAAATGAGTGAGGGTGTTGTAGTTACATATAACTTTGTATGTTGGTAACTGTGCATATAGTTAATATATAATAAAGTCTTACACCAACTGTATGTTCCTCTATTTCATAAGGATAAGTTCCCTCAAATCCAATACCTCCGAACACACTTGCCTCACCATTTGTCAGGCCCACCATGTCTGGTTACCTCTTGCAACTCCATGCATTACATTAAATTAAATGTTATCTCCACTGGCACCTTATATAATCTCTAGGTCCCAATTGTTTACATTACTGCCTATAACAAATACAAGGTTATGTTGTAATCACATTATCAAGTAATTAATAAAATAAAGGGCTAATAGATTACCTGGATAGTATAAGGTATAATAAATATTTAATAAATTAAATTCGTAAATATTATTCAGATTTGTTTTGATTTTGATTGACAAATGTCAAAATTTAAGTTAGGGATTTTAATAGTAATATGAATGGACAGCCTGATTTGCAAATTGGCGCAAAATCACCCTTTTTTGCTTTCAAAAAGACAAAAAAGGAGGAGACATTTTTGATATGGCTGGTTGCTGAACAGGGAGGTGTTCTCCAGATGTGAATTTAAATTCCCTATTAAAATAAATCAACCTAATAAGAGCTAAGGTCAGTAGTTTCTTTTTTTAATAATATTTTAAATTTTAAATAAATATACATACCTTGGTAGATGTAATAGGTGTAATACTTTTTAGGTTTTTTGTATGCCCTTAAATACTACCCTTCAGCCTCTATCAGCTCTTATGTTGTGCCTACTGGGCATATGAGCCGTTTAAAACTTCCAACCAAATATATACATAGCAAATTAATGATTAACTGGTGCCAGGAGGCCTGATGAAAATTCCTTGCCTTGGGTGCAGAGCCTATTTTTTTATTGGAATCGCAGCAACTCGTAGAGGGTCTGCAGGTGGTAAGTGGAATGCTGGCTATTATTTCACCACAGACGGGTGAGTGTTTTTCTTCTTTTTGAACCTGCCAGATCGTAGTGGCATTACTTTCAATAGAAGCAAGTAGTCTTCAGCGACACAAAGGCGTGAGCCATCGTATATTTGTGCATTTGCCTGTATATTGGTCATCGTTTACTATTCGTTATTTTATCTAGTGTATACTTATGCGATTTTATGTTTCTTATACTTAATTCTGATATAACTTCCTATTTTTTTATTTTGTCATCGCATGTAAGCCAAAAACAGCTGTTTGCGGTCCTGAAAGCTATCGACATATGGCTAGATGATATATTCTGCAAATAATTTTTATACTAATTATATCATATTCTATATAATTTATATAATTACTTACCTACATACATAAGTATATTTTTCTGCTATTATTATCTGTGATAACCTCCACTTGCATCGTGATACTTGTGTTTATACTACCATATATTTCTACTATACTTTTTTCTTTGAAGTTTGTGTTTTGTCTGCTCTTTCCCTACCTTTGCCAATTAACCTTGGCTGGCGCCCGAAGTTTACAATAAACTTCCATCTGTTCATTTAATATACACAAGTTATCTTTTGAAACTTTATAGTTGACATAAGAGACCTTACCCACGACCCGCTGTCGACATATGAGCTGCCGAGTAGCCGAATTTTTAATGATCACTTTGCACCATTTAAATTTGGTCGTGACACTCTACGTCACACCGTATAATTCCTTAACTCTTCAACCCCATAACCCCGGAAATCCGATGAAAACAGTGGGGAATCTTGATTGGGGAGTTAATAAGATTGTGACCTCGGATCCTTGTACTTGAGTAACATACATTCCCAACCCCATGATCCCATAACCTCAGCAACCCATAATCCCATATCCTCTTTAAATCTGAAGGCCCAACGAAAGAAATGGAGATTCTGAGTAGGGGAATTCGTATCATTGTGATATTAGAATCTTGTAAACAAGTAAACTATGACATCATAGCTCTTCAACCTCATAACCCCATAATCTTGAGGATTCAATGAAAAAAAATAGGAGGATCTCGATTGGAGAATCAATTAGATTGTGCCCTCGGAGCCTTGTTACCTTGTTACCAAGTAAGCCTATAGCGCTCTAGCAGCAAACTCTTCTAATACATAACTCTGGGGACATAATAGAAGAATATGAAGAATATTAGTCTGATTGAAATGAGCTAAGTAAGCAATATTACGCAACACATTTTTTGGTGTTAAAAAAAACCGGACGCGCTGAGGCGAAACGAAGGTCAGATTCATGTTCAGCGGCTCAAAATCCAAGAGATAAGTATGGTCAGTAACCCAGCACAGACCATTAATTTTTTTTTTCTGGGCCTGTGTTATTAATATCAACATTCTGAAACTACAAGCTACTCAGTTGCATCGCTTTTCAAGGTGTCAGAGTCATTAAAATAAGAAACATTCCAGACACTCTTTTCTTATCTTAATTTATAGAGAAATTAAGCTAATGCGTAATTAGTAACGCGATACGACGGCAATAATTTTAGTCTCAGGTCAATGGCTTCAACGTTAACTTAGATTAGAAACCACCAATCGAAGTTTGCAGTTGGTATTAGCGGTGAAGACGTGGAAATTAAACCATTAAATATTAATTTGCATCGGAAACTTCTGTGAGCCACTTCAAGAGACGAACTCGCTTCATCAATATCATACAAATTGATGTTCGGTCACAGATTAGTAAGGATTCGTGAAGGAATAATATGAGCAATTAAAAAATGTTAAATAAATGTGATTAATTCTCAAGCCAATCGAATTTGGATATAAGTTACAATCATTTGATTCTGTTACCATTCACAATGATGAAAACTGGTTTTAAAATTTTCATAATTTTATTTTTACATTTTTCAGTGGAGTTAGATTTTTAGTTTGGAGAGAATTCAATTTAATTCTTAATTGGCGATTTATTATTAATTCGATTTGTCAAAACACAAATGCTATTTTGAGCTATTAGTGGAGTGAACCTGGACAAAATAAAATTAAATGTAAAAAAACTTAAAAAAAAAGATGTTTGTTTCTCGAGAATCCAGCTCAGGACATCTATATTGGTTTTTGTCTATCTGCCATATTTTTAGAGAAAACCTCAAATCTCATCTAATTTGGTCTACCCTGTACGCTAGAAATGATTAAAACTTCTAATCGTCCCCAAATGATATCATGCCAACATGCTTAGAGAACTTCGCGTCGAGTGATAGAATTCTAGTATTCAAGTGTTTTGTTATTTGTAGAAACCACTACAGAGACATTAAAAAGCTTCTTATTTCTCGATCAAACCATTTGAGAATATATAAATAAACCTATTTCTATTTTTGCAAATCAAACTGATTTACACCGGTAAGATGTCTGATATTGAAATAATTTTCTATTAAGTGTTACCGTCCTGTATAAAAGTTTAATAAAGAAGCGGAATTACTTAAAAAGATAATATTGCTCTACTCTGTTAACAAAGGAGACCTATAAAATATATAAATAAGTAAATAAGAAGCAATAATACGAAATGAAATTATTTAATACAAAGGAATCCCCTTAACAATTTAATATCTCGACTTGAAATTTATTCCAACCCTCAATTGTAAAGGTTGTAAGCTATATATTTTATCAGCCGATACTAAAAAGGCTTTTCTGGAAATTAACAGATTTTCCGGCCGCAATAAAGCAGTCCTTGGATACCGAAGATTTCAGTGGGTGCGGAACGAAATGCCGGAGGCCTACGCAAAATTTTTCAATATATGTTGAATACTCTGCACATAACAAGGGATCTACATAAATGGTTACGTTAAATCGCCTAACTGCTCTATTTATTGATTATAAATTTATTGGCGAGCCTAAATGTTTTTCATATGCTTACATACTGGGTGTTCCTTAATAGCTGGCCATACATTAGAAGTGTAATCGGCAGTATTTGGATGACAGGCTTGGACTGCCGTTCTTTTACTTTCACAGGCGAATACGTTGATAGACCACTAACACAAATAGCACAATGACGGGCCAACACTTTTATTAATTCTGTGGCATTCTGACTCGTCTGAAGTCTTAATGAACGCATTTGTACTTTTGTGGTAAAAAGTAAATTGTATATTAGTTGAAGAAGAAACATATATGAATATGAATATAGGTATATGTGAAGTATGATAATAAGTTATAGAACAAAATTAGCTGCTTTTGCGGCAGTAAGTGTCATGGTTTTAGCAATATTGCGAAGAAAGAAAAATCGTACTAAATGGAGGAAGAAGTGGATAGCCAAAAGAGAAATCTTAAGCCATTTACCCTTTATCTTTGTTGCAAGAATTGAGAGAAAACGATCCTCTTGATTTTAAAAATTATCTTTAATTTTAACTACAAGCGTAAACAAACGGACGAAGGCTGTGGCCGGTCAAGAACCACTAACTAACATTACCGTTGTCGTGTAAACCTGATCAGTCCGCGACAGTAAACTGTAGCGGGTAAAGAAGTTAATGTTGCCAACCCATTCACTAACTGTATTTCTAGCGGGATAATTCCGTAACATTCAAATCCTTCCAAGTATACTGTTAATGTATGGCCAGCTAAAGACGTGAGGGTGTGATTCCTTAGGTAATTTTATGAAGAAAGGTCCATATAAACATATGTACGCAACGGCTTAAATTTTTTGCTACAGGGTGTTTTTAATATCGCAGAAAGTTATTTAGATATCATTTTCAATTTTGGTATGTGTTAATAGGATATAAAATCACATATTTTAGTTGGAAAAGTTATTTTATCGCTCCACCAGTGGCGTCCCTGCAAACATGCCCTCTGATATTTTTTACTAAAAAAGTGGTACGCCACTGACATTTTTCCATGTGGATATTTTTCTGATTAGCCTGGTCAATTCTAGATGAAAACAGTATCTTGCGTTTTCTCGTCAGACGCACAATTCTTGATTAACTCAATTAAATTCAAATTGAAACTAATTATTATTAACATTTTGATAATGATACATTTTGTTTTATAAAAATTGTTGGAAGTTGCCACCTCCACTTAATAAGCATGTTTCCACCCGTCTTCATATCGAATTTTACACTGGTTTAAATACTGCCGGCGTATTCCGTATTGTTTCATACGAGGCTACTATGTGCTCTCTTAAAACTTCTAAAGTGTTAATGGGAGTTTTATACACCAGGGTTTTAAGATGACCCCTCTTCAAAAAGAAATCCAAGCTATTGAGATCGAGGGATCTTGCTGGCCATTGCTGAGGTTCTCCGCAACCTATTCAACGATTAAGATAAACCATATGTAAATTATCGCGAACAATTACATTGAAATGAACAAGAGCTCCATCGTGCATGTACTACATTTGATTCCTTCAAGCAACACAGGTAGTTCTTCATGGAGAAAAAGCAGGTATGGTTGTCCATTAGGGCGTCTTGGCGGAAAAAAGGGCCTATAAGATTATTACCAATAATTCCTACCCATACATTAACCGAAAATTGCTCTTAGAAATCGGTTTCGGTTATGGCATGGGGGTTTTCGCCGCCACACATGATTATTATAGAAATTTTGAATAACGTTCCTAGAAAAATGTGCTTCGTCTGTTAACATAATTTATGACTCAAACTGCAGATTTAGTGTAACATTCTGAAGGTACTGACAGAAGTAATCCTTCCCTGGGAAGTAATGCCTGTACTCTTAGAATACGGATAAAACAAAAAATCAACAAGAATTCGCAAACAATTTGATGACAAATATTCAGAGCTCTAGCAATCTTCCTCGTACATGTCTCAGGATGTTCGTCGATTTCCTGCAGCACCGCTTCCTCAATTTCGGGTGTTCTAACAGTTCGAGGTCTACCTTCCAAAGTATCTTTTTCAGTATCAAAGACGGCAATAAATAGTCGAAAGGAATCGGCTATCTGGCAATGCACGATTGTGATATCTTTCCTGATACATACTTCTGGATTTTGTTGCATGACCATCTGCGAGATCATATACGTAATGCATTGTCCTATTTCCACATTCGTATAATTCACCTGAGGAATAAAAACATAAAAATAAAATACATTCAATGAAATACTGAATAAAAATCGAAGAAATAATACGATGAGATTAGTCGGGGAGCCCTCCCTAGCTGTACGTACCATTTTTCAGATAAATTGTTACCGGGCCTGGACCCACGTATAGAAGGGTGCCCCAAAAGCTGCTAAACCTCGAACGCAGGGTAGGGTAGTCACCCTGTGCCCTGAACAAAATTTTAATATTTTACGTACCCCCTCTGCAATACGCTAGTGAGGATGGAGTCTCACACGGCCGACTAGTCAGGTCCTTGGGGATGGCTTCGATAATTGGGGTGGTGTAGGTGGTCAGATATGAAAGACAACGTCGGCGTCGTTCTAATTAAACATTTAATAAAATATCAGGGTACGTAGTACAAAATATTTCACAATTATCACCGATAACTCAGTACGCAGTACAAGTATCACAATATGCCCTAATAAGTGAACTAATAAGTGGGGCCCACACGCTTAACCTAATACACACAAAATATCTTACAAAATAATAAATCCTTGATAAATGTACAAAAGCTCATATGCCAGAAGCGTGACAAAAAAAATTACAAGTGACCCAAGGTACGATAAAACATAAAATTACTTAAAATTATTGACATCTATTTGTAAAATAAGGCAAAACTATTCAGTGAAGTAACGATACACAAAATATACCAAATATTACTGAAATCTAAAATGTTACTGAGATTTACGTTACGAGCAAAATATTACCAATATTCCTTGAAAATTTATTTTACTGTCCCGTGGACGTTGAGTTGACGTACCGGATCCCTGGTTAAGAGAATATGATTCCGCTTACCTTTGGTAGTGTCTGAATACCTTTCCCCGTCCTACCAGGGTAGCGTAATTCTAGGTGATAACAGCCGCAGGTGGTAGACCATCTACGAGGAGTCTAAGGTAACGTGCCGAGATTCCCAGTACCATACATACCTACACAAGATGTCAGTCAATAATCCACCATCTAGACACCAAAATCTGGACTAGAAGTTGAAACCAGAGTCAGGCTAGAAGTCCCTCGTAAAGTGTAGAATGTGACATAAAAGCTCAAGTAGAATACGAGTAACAGATCCAAGTAAAATCATAAGGTATCAATCCAAATAGCCATAAACTAACAAATAGATCCCAATACTTGGTAACATACTCAACAAGGAAACAACTAACAAACGAACAAACAAATAGCCCTGCAATAAAATAAATAACCTAAATTACAAATCTATTTCAACTTTAAGTGGGTTTTCAGAGACGTACCTGAGATGTGATGTGGGCTGAAAGAGGTCCTTTGCCGTCAAAATGGCACTCCAAAGTCTTGCATTCAGACGACGTCACGTGCTTTGAAAATTGACTTTATCCGGAAATCCGTAGCTGCATTTCCCCAAAACGATACTCAAAACCAAATGGAAATACGACTAATCTTGTCGTGATCAATGCTAAATCCCATAAATGGAGCAAAACTTACAATATTGCTAAAACTCGTATTCAGACGACTCAATCTTCTAGCAGCAAAAGGAAAAATGATCAAGAAAATGTCCCCTATCAAAATGTCAAGTTCTTGTCTTCCGTCACACTACGTTCAGAATTTCCACTTCACGACGTACCCCACAACTAGAATAGATTTTCCTAACTTCGTTTATATCCACAAATGTTATCATAATATACTCTGAAAGCCGTCCCCTCATAAATCTACTCACCAAAAGAAGGTTTAATCAACGATACTAGCCATTGTAGAAGCTTTAAAAGGGTATTTTTGCAATGCATTATCTTAATGAATATCTGAACGCACTCACCCGTACTTCCTGTAACAAAACGCATTCAATGGCCGACATGAACCATCAGGTAGTGCTATTATGCAACCAGTTATACTCTATTATTATCTATTGGCGAGGGTATCAATAGGCTCAAATGCACAATAAAATTTGGGAAAATAACGAAAATTAGTACATAAATTTCTGGCCATTATTAAATGTGAAAATCGACCGTAACAAAATGAATCCAAACTTAAGAAAACATGGAAATTCATATATTGGTAAATCACTTAGAGGAAATAACTGTGACAATTATTATTGTAAGGCCTATAATACAACTTTATATTATTAACGCACCAAAAAATAAAATAAACTGAAAAAAATTAATAACAATGATAATAATATTCTAATTTGCAGACATTTATCTCGAAAACGGTAACGGTAACAATGGGTTATGAACAGATTAGGGTTTAAAGTGTTGATAGTGACATCTGTTGGATTCTGCTGGCTCTTTCCAATAAAATTAAATGTAAATTACTCTTTGATTCCGGATTTGGCAATAAAAGAAGGCTTATTAACATATCCGCATTAGCAGAAGTGTATGGACCTCAAAAATGTCCGGCATTACTGGGCCTTCATTCATTTACTAATTGCCATTAGACAGAAATGTGGTGACAAAGATTTGTCTTTATCAATTGACATTAAAGTTGATTTTTCTTCGATTCCACCATCAAGAGCTTTCTTTATCGAACATATTACAAGGAATGTTTACCAAACGCGTATTTGACGATTATCCGACGAAATTATTTACAATATTCCAAAACCTTGGAATGATTATGAATGGCGAGAAAATGGAGAACCTCTTTGGTGTTCAGCAGATAAAATACTACCTCACTACCTCAATCGCTTTTTCAGTTTTTGTGTTAAATGCAAATTTTTTTTTAAACGGACGCCATTTTGAAAGTACAACCAGTTTTTTTAAGACATGTTTTAAATTGTTCCTTAGGCTTTAATCTTTATGAAAAACATTGTCCCCAAGGATCGGACAGTTAGGGCGGGCTCCCATGGTATTACGTTTTATATTGAATTTTATATTTTATTTTAAGAGCTGAATCATTTATCTGGAAAATGGTAACTCCTATCCAAATATTGTATAGGAGCAAAACTGAAAATTTTATGCACTTTGTTTTTTGTGCAAAAAGTTTTTCTCTATCTTTTTTAGTTTTTGTGTTAAATGACAAAAACAATATTTGCAAATTTTTTTTTAAACGGACGCCATTTTGAAGTACAGCCAATTTTTTAGGATATGTCTTAAATTGTTCCTTAGGCTTTAATCTTTATGAAAAACATTGTCCCCAAGGATCGGGGGGTGCACGGACAGTTAGGGTGGGCTCCCGTAATAGATGGTTTTAAACACCAACAACTTACTTTATGTCGACAAATATTGTGTTGGAATCTGTAACGAGACCCCTATCACTCTTTGTACATGACGAGATTTATAAAACTACTACATGCAACAAAAGTGGTAGGCTCTTTCTAGTTCCATATACCCATTCCGGACCTACCCTGCACTGACGAGAGCCAACAGCTCGAAACTGTAGTCTGCAGGTGGTGTGGAGTGGCTGGTACGAGAGCTCCTTTGAGTAGGACTAAGTGTTTCGGCTGGTGTTTGTGGCAATCGAAGCTTTAGCGTTTTGTGGCAATACATAGTTATTGCACAGGCTTGTAATTTGTAATACAGTGCTCGGCAGGGCATTAGTCCGGAGAATAGCTGTTGGTTGCTGTCTGGTTTTTTATTCCTTATATATTTAAGGAAATGTATAGAGGAATTCGACAAATACTACGTTAGTAAGACTTGTATGAGTTGTTCCGGGACAGCTTACAGTGCAAAAAACTTTATAAATTGGTAAATGCAGATTTCCATACTTAAAACAATAAATTATTAAAATTAAACCAGGAATTTAAATAAAAAACATGTATCTTTAACTAAAATGTCAACAAAAGACAATAATAGATACAATAAAAACATAGCAAATCACTCAAGAAGTGTGAATGTGATCGCTTTTAGATTTTTTATATAGGAAATCAAAGACACTTACCTTAAGTTACTTCAGTGAGAACAATCCCTTAATTTTAGACTATAGTTTTGTTTCCTTCAAGGAAAAAGCATCACCAGTTACCAAATATGTGCTTTGTCACTGATTTTCTCGAAATTTAAATAAAAATAAGAAACTTTGTTATCCTTTAGTTTTGCATTGTGATGAAAGAGTAGACTTCAGGAAACGTTTTTCAGTGGTTTTCAGAAGGTAGAGACTGGGCAAGTCGATGAACCTGGTTCGTACTGAACTGAACAGTTCAGTTCGAGCAACGAGGAGCAGTAGTATACCACTTTCAGCGAGAACTTGAAGATGGCAGATGGGATTCTGCCGAAACGTCGTTTAGACAACCGTGACTCCGGCAGGAGCCTATCAACTATGCGTGAAAACACTCGGAAATATATTTAAATTTCAAAAATTTGACATATTTCGATTTCACTCAGTATATAGGTATGTTTTGCGTGTCACTTATCTGGTTTTTAAATCGAATACCTACCTGTGAACAATTACACAAGCATTCAAACGAAGAGAAAATGAAAGAGAAAATCAAGACGTAATTTCCATCCTATGCTATAATTACATTGACGCACCCCGGGGTAGTTTTCCAAAAGTAAATAATGAGCTCGAACCGTGTTGACTCGTGTCATTGCGCGCTCACCTGTCTACCCGCTGCCTGAGTTGTCTTTAGATCCTGCTAATTAAATGCGAAGACCACTATCGATAGTGAAGGATCAGCGAAATAACTGTTCACTAGTAGCTAAACTGCCGCTGAATGTGCGACCAATCCGATTACTCGATCCAATCCGATTAATATGACAGCTGTGGGCGCACCACACTGTTAAGTTCCCGTGTGACACCGGGGCGAGTTTCGTAAATTTTGTGGATGTCAAGGAAAACAAACGGGTAATTCGTTTACCGGCGTTCGCTGCAGTAATAACCACATGTGAGTGTTTGTTTATTTTGGCATTTGTATGTACTAATTGCGTAATTTGTGCAGCAGTCTGGGAGACTGGATTTATGTTAGTTGTACAGGGTGTTCTAAATTTTATGGTGAAAACGTACTGTAGAGTACTAAAAAAAATTAAATAAAAAACATACCTAAGAATAACTCTGGAGATTATAAACAACCATTTAAAAACGCGCTAAGAAAAATTACTGAAAAATTTTATTAGTACCTACAGTAACTAGAGGTTTTAACTTAGGAATCATGTCATATGAAACGGATTTCGTTCATTTTTGGCAACTGCATCAAAGGAAAGTTTCTATATTATGCAGAGGCTTGCTAATTGAGATTTTACCTTGAAAAATAGATATTTCAAATAGGTTTTCGTCAAATAACTCGAAAGGTGTTACAATGAGCGAAAACATACTAGAGACAAATAAGAAAGCTAATAAATTGAAGATGAATTTCGTTTTTTTCTAATGTTTGTAGAGTTAATAGTTTCGAAGATCTGGAAGTATAAAGGTGGCGTCCGAACGTTTATAAGACGAAGTATTTAGTTTATTGTTAAATATCTCAGAAACTATAGCACTTAGGCCAAAAACGCTACCGAAACCAAAACGAAAGATTATTAATTAGGCTTTCAAATTATTTTTTGCCCATTTCTATAGCAAAAAGACAAAGAAGTTATGACAGCAATAATGTACTTTTCACATTTTTTTAACAAAGACTTCGCCATTTTGTTAATGTAAGAAGTCAGTATAAAAAATATATATATTCCCAAATACTGCTTTCGTTAATATACAGGGTGTCCCACGACGAACTGAGGCGATCGATATTTCGAAAAGTAGACATTGAAAAATTTTGAAAATTTGGTAGTAAACTAATGTCAATGAGGCTAAAATATTCTCAAGATGATGGCACTTTCGGTTATACCGGAGGTAGATGTCAACTTGCTTATTTTAAATGGGACACCTTATATATTATTATATTTTTGGATTCTACGCAAAATTCTAGTCCGATTTTGTGTATCATGTATTTTACCTGAGTCTCTCCATTTTTGACATATTTCAATTTTTATGTCAAAAATGACGTTTGCAGGCCCTAAAAGAATTATCAATTTTTCCTATAAGGAAGCTTTTATTATATAATTTGGGTTAGATTCTTTGTTGAGAAAGACCTACTTTAATAGTGTTTTTATAATATTTTGATAAGTATTAATAAAAAGTAAGAATAAATAAAATGAAATTGAGAAAACTGTCAAAAATCAATTTTTTCAAATGGAAACCCCCAATTTTTATAATCTTATCTTATTTATCATTAAAAATAAGGGTAAGTTTGTGTATGGATGTCTATTCCGAAAATTTTTAGTTTTCGAAATATTGCCAATTCAATATTTTTATACGGGGATTTTGCTATGAATTGTTGCCTTAACGGTGCCAATTTTTTTAAAATTCTCCATGATTCGTTTAATACTGTTAGTAGACGGTTTTCGTTTCTCTGGATATCAATTACCAAATATTTCACATGTTCTTGATAAAACTTTGTTACATTCTCTATAGATTATAAGCAAATTTAAATAATCCTCGTGCGTATAATTTAAGCGCCCCGGCATGATAATTAATACTTGTCAAATGGTAAGTGACAGCTACATATAGTTGAAATAATCGTAATAGTGTGCCGTTTTGAGGGACGTTATGTGGGGCGAGTGGAATAATAGACGGCAACTAGATCTCCCGATATCGGTCACTGGATGTCGACATCTGACGTAGCGTGTAGGAGTAATCTGTTAGGCTGTTATTTGAATTCTTGACCGTAGTCGAGCTTACACTGTCGATCGCCGCAGTTCGTCGTGGGACACCCTGTATAGTATGACGTACACGCTCAAATTCTTTCGACCGCTTACAGCGCTTACTTTAGAAGAAAACTGCTTTTTAAACTGTAAGGGGATTTTAGAAAAAACGTAACATTGTTGTTTCCCACAAATATCTCAATAAACATTAGTTTTAGAGATAATATGGTAGACGTCAAAAATGAAGCTTATAAACTGAGAATGAATTTGTTCTGTTTAAATATTTCTGTAGGGTTGATAGTTTCGGAGGTATTTAATTTTATAGATAGCATCCGACCGTTTTTAGGATGAAGAATTTAGTTTAAAATGTTGAACATCTTAAAAAAGTTATGGCCGATACAATGTGCGTTTTTCAAATTTTTTTTATAACATGTCGCAATTTTGTTATTGCAATTGCTCAGTAATTTTTATTTTTTTGAAAAATGCTGTTTTTCGTTAATATAAGGTACATGTTCAATTTCGCTTAAAACACTTGTTTTAGAAAAAATTCCATCCGCCATATTAGAGCCGCCATTTTGATTTTTTTAATTTTGACTTCAGATTCGCAATCAGCGATCCCAAAAACATAACTATTCCACGTTTCAAAAATAAATTGGTAACACAAATATTGAATATTTAAATGTAGTGGTGGTTTTCACCCCTACAAGGTGAGGATAAAAGCAAGTATGACCATACAGAAACTGAAGGCAATACATTTTACTACAATAACTACCCATAAAGAAAAATCGTTATTACATATGAAATTATTCCGAAATTCTACTATTTTTTACTTGTACTATATGGTATAGTAAAAAATTAAATTATCATTTTTATATTTTTTTATCTTAACACTAACAAAAAAGTAGAAAAAACAATACTTTTAAATTAAAAAAATAAAAAGAGACGGATGCATTTAAGAAAATATGATTTATTTAAATACAAATTTCAATTTAAAAATAGAGAAATAACAATTATATAATAAAAAAGGAATCCGTCTTCGGTAACAATGGGCCTTTCCCGCTATTTTTTTTATTGTGTTATTGGAAAGATCCTATCAAAATATTACTAAAAATGAATTTTAGTTTTTTTTCTGAACGCATAAAATACTACAGAAAATATTCAAATATTACCTAAATCAACCGCAGATTTAAACGATAGCATTCGGGCGGCAATGTGACGTCATCATAACCACACCAATCAAATATGATCTTAAACCGCTGCAAGAATTAGCTATAAAGGTGCATTCCCAAACCAAGTTCCCAAACAATCTCACTTGCGTTCTGTTTCCCATATCTTGCAATTCTATTGGTGCCTGAAGTACATTTATGAGGAACCACCAATAGAATCTCGTAAAGTTTAATTGAGGACGTCCGTTTATAATCCCAAATGACATTGCCTAAACGTAAATGTGATTTCAATCTAAAGAGATAAATAAAGTATAAAATCAAGCCCACTAAAAGGAAGTTAGTAACAATATACACATACGTTAAAATGATCTTCACAACAGAAAAATCCAGGAGTAGTATAAACAACACCAGGAACTTTTGCAACTTTCTACCACAATTTTCGAATTTCCAAATTTGTTGGGACGCGCAAAAATAACTTGGTAGTATTTTCACCAGTGTTTGGACACATTGGTACAAAACAAACCCTTGTAAGCGGCATTTTCTAATTATAAAATAAAATTACGTAAATATCGTATCAAACATAAACAATAGAAAGTGAGGTTATCGAATATGATTTGAGCATTTCAGTACAGCGTTGCCAGATGACACTGATATTATACCATATGTGAACCAAAACGATCAAAAATAGAGAATATAAACACGATATATGGATTTTAGACTCAGACAGTGAAAGGTTGACAGAATTTTTGCTTTTATTTATCAGGTTAACGAAAAGTACGCTGTAATGAAAAAAATGTACTATTCAAAGTAGACAGTTGATATCGGAAATACGATGTTCACATAAAAAGACATACACCTGGCAATAGACAACTCCCTTTAAAAATACAACTTTTTATTGGTCTAACCAGACTGACGTTGCAAGCTCGCGACTTAGAACTCATGTTTCAAATTAAGTGAAATAAAACTGATTTTGTAAAGTAAATATTTGGTAGAACATACAAAATTGCAAGAAACTAAATTAATATAAATTTATAATACAGTTTATTATATGGTTTGGTCGTGGTCAAATAGTAAAATTCAGTCATGCGGGAAAGGCCCATTGTTCTAAATAATTTCCATATACTTCAATATGACATGATTCAGTCATACAAAAAAAAAGTGGTCTGGCCTGCGGACCAGACCAGTGTATCCTTATGTATTTGGACCCGCTGAATCTAAATTCGAAGTCAAAATTGTCAGATTGGTTCTTTTGTCACCCCTAAGCCCCCCCAAACAAAACACCCCCACTCAAAAAAGTGGTCTGGCGTGCGGACCATATCAGAGTATGCTTATGTATTCTGACCCTATGAAAACGAATCTGTCAGAATTGTTAGATTCGCTTGTTGGTTTCCACCCCTAATCCCTAACCACAAAAAACACCCCCAAAACAAAAAAGTAGTCTGGCCTGCGGACCATATCAGTGTATGCTTATGTATTTGGACCCTCTAAAACCGAATCCGAAGTCAGACTTTTCCGATTGGCTCGTTTTTGACCCTCCCCCCCTCAAAGAAGTGGTCTAGCTTGCGGACCATACCAGTGTATCCTTTTGGACCATCTGAAACCGAATCCGAAGTCAGAATTGTTAGATTCGCTCATTTATCACCCCCAATCCCAGAAAAACACCCGCAAAACAAACAAAAAAGTGGTCTAGCCTATGGACCAGATCGGTGTATTCTTATGTACTTGGACCCGTTAAAACCGAATACGAATTGTCAGATTCGCTAGTTTTTCACTCCTCACCCCAAAAAACACCCCCAAAACAAAAAGGTGGACCAGGCCAGTGTATCTTTATCAAATACATAAGGATACACTGCCACTGGTATGGTCCTCCGGACAGACCATTTTTGGGGTGGGTGTTTTTTGGGGGGTTAGGGGTGAAAAACGAACGAATCTGACAATTCTGACTTCGGATCAGTTTCAGCGGGTGCAAATACATAAGATACAGGGTAGGGTGCCCCTTATTTTTGAAGTTTTAATTTGTGGGGAGCGCCGGGTGGAATTTTGTTCCATTATGTTTAAAAAAAATCCCCTCCAATTTTTAGCTTAATATAATATAAGTAACACGTCGCGCTCGTGGCCTGAAATTTTCAAAAATCAAAAATTATTTTTTTTATCGATATTATTTTGTTTTTAGCCCTACATCGTCTTTTAAAATTGGTTTACTTTTTGGAAGTCATAAATGCATGTTAAGTTATTAATTTGTTTACTGTTTGAGTTGAGAATACAAAGTTTTAAAACTAGTCCATAATCTGAAGTTCAACATTTCGAAAATTTTCTGCAATACTTCTTTGATTGCCGATATTTACGGCGGTAATCTTGTACAGTCTAAAAAGAAAACCAAAGAGACAGATATATTAAGAAAACGAATCTTGTAGAGAGTTTGAAAATATCAATGAAAAAATGACCCACCTGCAATAAAAATTGTATTTTATCCTCGGATTTTGTAACTTTTTCTTCAAAATCTTAAATAAAATCTTTACTCCCCGTTCGGCGGAGTCACTTACTAATTTTAATTCTCCAATTCTCAGCTGTCCTTGTTTATATTCATTAGATTTTTTCCATTCGGATGGATCCAAGTGTAAAAAATTGTCTATTTTAAATCTGTGAAATAAATTTATTGACTTAGTACTAAGTAATTTTATTAAAATTTCTTCATCAGACAGTTTCAATCATTCGGAAATGTCTTCTTTCCTAATTGACAATTTCTTAAGATTATTTTCTGTTTCATCTTCACTTTCATTTTCACCTTCTACATTTATTGCTACTGAAGTTTTTTGTGCCATCTTTAATTTTGTATTTTCGGTAATCGAGTCATCAAATAGTGCGAAGGAGACACATTCATTAGTCAAATGGTTTACAGGTTCACAAATTTCAAAATAGCTATTTCGGTGATATTTTTATTAATTTCTTTATACTGATCTGTTTCTCGAAAAATTTGATATCCATTAGTGGAGCAGACATTGCTTCTGACGCCTAAGTCCAGTATTTTACGTCGTATATTACAATGAAGCATGTTGTTTGGCGAAGGGATTTTTCCTAGCCTCTTGTTAAATCGAATTCTGTTCAAAGTAAAATGATTTTTAGGGAATAAGTATATGGCTTTTGCCATCCACCTGGCCATATCGTAAGCACCCGGTTTTCTAAATTTTATTCAACTGGGAGGAACGCCTCCTAGGAATATTATTACGAGATTCAATAGTTCAAGATAGTCTTCTCATCATAATTTATACTTTCTAAAATAGTTTTAGTATGATCGCTTATTTGAAATTTGAAATTAAATAAGTAATTAATAACTTGTTTAATTTCAACTAAGCAAATTCTGTAATCGTTTTCTCCAGTCACTCCTAGCTACCCGGGTTATATCCTTTGTCGGCTTTCATTGATAATTTTGTATGTTCCTTGTATTGCTTCGATATACTACAAGATCCCAGCTAGTTAGAAGGTTCTGTGGATTCTGCGATAGAAAAGCATTGCGAATACACTTGCGAATAGATTCTCATACGTTAGACGCCAAGCGCGACGGGTTAACAGTGTTCGATCGAGCTAAAAATTGGTAGGACCTATCTTTAGATCCATTGGAATAAAATTATCTCCGGCACTCCCCAAAATGTGAAAAAAAAAATTCTGGCTACATAATAATAAGGGGCACTCTAATACAGGGTGTCAAATTAATATTTTTAAAAAATATTAATTTGACTGATCTGCACTTTTTTGGGGGGGGGGGGGGGGGGGTGAAAAATGAGCGAATCCAAATGCATAAGGGAACCCTGGTCTGGTCCGCAGACCAGACCACTTTTTTTGTGTGGCTGTGTTATTAAACGATGCTGACCATATCTGGCAAAATGCTGACATTCATTTTTTACATAAAAAATAGAAAACAAGGTATTTTTATTAAAAAGAATGAGACACTAAGGTACAAAAAAGTTATAACGCCTTAAAATCACGCAAAATACCGTAGATGGCGCCCTCTGCAAACAAAAGTAAAACTATGAATATATTTGAATTTTTTGGCTCAAAGGTCACCAAATTTTGTTAAAATATTTAAAAAAATTTTAAGTTATATAATATTTTTTTAAAATATAAATTTGACACCCTGTATCTTGGTTACTGGTAACTTTTCCACATACTCTAATCAATATAAATTAAAAAACTGTGTACTTGTATTATTATCAATGTTTGTAACCCAAATTTTCGCTAACGGTTATTTCAATGACCTACTACTGTATAAAATAAATAAATTACAAGAAATTTTGATGACCATATTTTAGAAATAGAGGCGCCCGCCTAAGTTGAGATGTAAACTACATAAAAAATTATCAAGAATTTTACTGGAACTGACGAATAGAAATTACCATAAAATTAACCGAAATACAGTCAAACTGCAACAAACGAAAGTATCTCTTTAATTCAAATTTGCTCAATTTATCTCTTAGTGACTTTTTATTGCAAGCAATCAAACCTTTTATTTTTTCGTTCCTTAGGGAAGAAAGTAACTATTGTAAAGAAATGGGAACATTCTTTCATTTTATTTCAAATCTGAAAGGGTGTTACTTCTTTCATGGTTTATAGGGGAAATATTATAGCGGAATTCCGTCTACACCAACAACTACTGACATTTATCTGAATCATTATTTGTCATTTTGTTGCCGTAACAATGTCATGTGGATTTATCGTCGTTGAATATAAAAAATAAGATTTTCATGGTTGAATTCGGCTAAATGAAGGCGCTGTCAGTTCGTTTTTCAAGATTAAGCGGTTTATGTTGGTAATATGAGATATAAATGTTATAAGACATGTACAAAAAATAATGAGAAAGATTAAAAAAACACTTACAATATAGATTTAAATTAGAAAATAGTCCAATCCAATTGGTACAATCAATCTGTCATTTAACCCTCGAATAATTCCTACAGGAGATTTTCTTTTTTTATACTATAAAGGGGTTTTCTCCAATCATTAATTCATGTTTTCCACAACAATATCGTGTCTGCTACGACCGCCATGTTGAAAAAATGAGAGTCAAAATATATTTCTATCATTTATCTCATTTCCTGTTGCTTCTACTCTAAAAGTGGGTATTATCAATATTGTAGAAAATGAAAAAGGCTACACAACTTTTGTTTAAACTCTCTATTTTTAATGTTTTATGATTTACAGGCGTCAGAATGGTGATAATTTGTGCTTTACTGTACATTCTTGCAATTATCTTTGTCCTTGTTGCTCCTGAATATTAATTGGCTATTATCAATATTATAAATCATAAATTTTCCCAAAATTTTTGTTTAAAAAATTTTCGTACACTGTCAATTTTTTTAAAAATACAGCAGCTTGAAGTCTAAAAAAGATTTTTGAATTTCGGAGAAACGTTAAGTTTCGATGTTATTCATACGTATTATTAATTTTCTATAATCAATAAAACTGACATATAAAAGTGTTGTTTCTTTAAAAGAATAAATGTTATTCGAATTTTTCTAGTTTTCACTAATATGTCAATACAACGGATTATATATTACTATATTCCAGCGACGAATGAGTATAGAGGACATGGAGGAGGGCAGAATTTTCCTCTTCATGAATGTGTTGGGGGTAGTTAGGAGGTAAACATACTAAAAGTCCCCGCCCCTAGCCCTGCCGCTTCAGGGGGGAGGGGGTGGAGAAATTTTCAATTCTTCGCTTATAACTCGGAAACGATACATCGTACTCGAAAAATTTTTCTATGCAAAATTAAATTATGTTAAATTTCCTACAAGAATGTCTGTATTCATTTTCTTCCTATGTGTTATAGTTTGCGAGATATTTGCCAGCTAAAATAGATAATTAATAAATTAGTTAATTATGTATGTGAGATGTTTCTATCAAAACGGTTTACCGTGGTCTACAAATAAATCACAGTTACAAGACAATATTTATTTTACAATACTCAACGTTTTACTAACGTAATATTTTGTCGAAATCTATACATTTCCTTAAATATACAGTGTGACTCACTTAAAATGAAAACACCCTTATAACTTTTTTATTTTGTTTCCGATTTGAATTAAATTTTACTCAAGTATAGAACAAATTAGGAACTTCTTATTACCAGAAAAACATTTGCCGTCTACAAATGCAAAGCCACCTGCGGTACCAAAATAAAAAATTATATTAGACATTTCCTTAACGCATGTTTACTGTAATATTTTACTGCAATAGTTTATTCATAAAAGTTAGCAGAGGAAAAGGTCAAACCAATGTTTATTCCACCCACCAAATGCAGCAGCTAGGACTGAAAGAAATTCTGTTCCTGCATGCCTTTACTGGCTGCTATTCATAAGTAGATCCTAATTGTTCTATACTTGAGTAAAATTTGATTCAAATCGGAAACAAAATAAAAAAGTTAGAAGGGTGTCTTCATTTTGAGTGAGTCATACTGTATATATAAGGAAATGTATAGATTTCGACAAAATAATACGTTAGTAAAACGTTGAGTGTTGTAAAATGAAGATTGTTTTGTGACTGTGATTTGTTAGTAGGCCACGCTAAACCGTTTTGATAGAATCATTTCAGATACATAGTTAATTGATTTATTAATTATCGATTTTCGCTGGCGAATATGTCGCAAACTATAACATAATTTTGCATAGAAAAATTTTTCGCGTACGATGCATCGTCTCCGAGTTGTAAGCGAAGAATTGAAAAAAGGATCTTTCCACCTCCTCCTGAAGCGCTAGGGGCGGGGACTTTTAGTATGTTTACCAACTACCCACATTCCTGAAGAGGAAAATTCTGCCCCCCTCCATGTCCTCTACAACTCATTCGTTGACTGGACTACTCTTACTTTTCGATTTACACTCGTCCAAAAATGTGAAAATGTATGCTTCACTGTAGATTATTGCAATTATTTATGTTCCCATTGCTTCTACGTAATAACTAGTTATTATTTATCAATATAGTATATTATAAAATTTCCTAAAATGTTTGTTTATAAAATTGTATTGCAATATTAATTGTTTATAAGTGTCAGCAGCTCGAAAGTTTAATAATTTTTGAAATTTCGAGCTACTGGAATTTTAAGACAGTTCACCTTGGAAGAAAATTCTGTAAACAAAAGATTTGGGAAATTTTATGATCTATGATATTGGTAGTAAGCAATTACTACATAGAAGCAACGAGGACAGAGATAATTGCAAAAATGTGCAGTGAAGCACAAATTGTCACCATTCTGACGGCTGTAAATCGTAAAATATTAATAATAGTCAGGACCGGCCTTAGTTCCTCAAGCGCCCTCGTGCGAAATTTTGAAAGGTCAAGTCAGAAAAATAGATTGTTTCATCCTCATCTCAAAATTAATTATCAAGCTCGCCCTCGAGCGGAGCACGGTAGCCCCCCCCCTCCAAAGGCCGGCCCCGATAATAGTGAAAAATAGTTTAAATAAAAGCTGTAGCTTTTCTCATTTTCTACAATATTGGTAATACCTAATTTTAGCGTAGAACTAACAGGTAATGAGATACAGTCCAGTTCGAGCAACGAGGAGCAGCAGTAGGCAGCTTTCAGCGAGAACCTGAAGATGGCAGATGGAATTCTGCTGAAATGTCGTTTAGAACAACAATGGCTCCAGCAGGAGCCTATCAACTACGTGGGAAAACACCTGGAAGTACACCAACACTTCATATATATATACGAAAATAATTGAAAGAACAGAAGTTTCGGCTATCTTGATCAGATCTCAACCGATTTGGCTGAAATTTGGAATGAAAGTAGTCTTTATTACACAAAAACTGTTTACCAGATTTCAGTGAAACCAAAAATTTTTCGTGAGATGAAAAATTATGGTTTTCCCTAGACCGGTTTACCCGGTCATTTCCGGTTTACTCCGAAATGACCGCAACTTTCAATTTTTAAATGGAACACCCTGTATTTTTACATATTTGGGTTCAAGACAACATTTTGAGTATACCATGAGATTTTCGCGAATTTCTGAGTCGATGTTCAGCTTTTTAAGCATTTTAAGTCATTCTTCTAGAGTGCTTTGGAATACCAAAATTTGTTCTACGGCAGGTTAAAGTCCAAGGGAAAAATATAATTTTTCGTTTCACTGAAATCTGGTAAACAGTTTTTGTGTGATAAAGACTACTTCCATTCCAAATTTCAGCCAAATCGGTTGAGATCTGATCTAGACAACCGAAATTTAATTTTTTCAATTATTTTCGTACACTTTAGCTAATTGTTTAAGTGGTCAAAATAAAATTAAAACTGCAAATGTGACCCTTAAAATGTCCAAAAAACCCTTATCGGCCAAACAAACACGATTTCACCCCTTTTTGGAAATCAAGATTTTAGGGTTTTGTTATACTCATCATTACAAACAATTTCCGCAGGGTGTAGACCCTGTCTACACCCATCTTAAAAAATTTCCCAACCTCGCTATTTTCGTAACTAAATCGACTCCACTAAAATGGTTTAATTTGTTTAAGAAAATGTTTTATTTAGACAAAACTTATTAGGTTTACACATGTATAACACAAACACACCACACATATGATTATTATTATTATTATTATTAGTATTATTATTATTATTATTGCGAACAGAAATCTTCTGTTAATTAACGATATTAGAGTGACATGTAACTAGAAATACATAAGTATATCTCCTGGGACCTGGGACTAATATTTTACTATGTTATACTGCTACTAATATTTCATGTGCACACGCAACAGTATAATTCTAACCAAACTACATATCAGATATAACATTTAATATGTTTCTAATAACATTTTTGTTATTGAACTATTCACAATAAGGAGGAATTCTCTTGGTCAGCAGACCCCGGCTCCGAGGTAGTTATATCATCAATACCAGAATCGGCTCTAGGCGATTTGAACAATATAACTATTTTCACGCACAACAATATAATAGCTTACCATGTAATTGTATCTAGTGAATTCCATAATGTTTAAAGGTATATGGCTCCCAAATGGTTATAAACAAGCCATATATACTGTGATTTGTTTATTGTTGGGTGTAACACTTGCCAACTACGGATTATTAGAATAGTAAAAATAATAAACGTCTTTTTTTAATGAATCCACATTTTTTTTTCTAGAAATATATTATTTGTATTTATTTTCAATGGTTCGAAGTTAAACTCCAGCGCCTGTCACTAAATAGATATTCACTTATGCCGTGAAAAGAATCGTTCAACGTCTGTCGAAGTAATCGACATATATTTGAGACGACAGACGACATATTTTAGACGACATATTTACTTTTGCAATGTTTTCTTGTTTTTTTTAATTTTAACGATTTATACGCACGTTGCCACGACATAACGTCACTAGCGAATTACGTCCAAGAAATACAAAAAAAAATTATTCCTTTAAACTACGATAGTCCGTTAACTCACAACGTAACCAAATCAGACAGCATAATGCCCCATTTCTGATAAAACACCACTTACCATACCGGGCGTGGCCTATTTTCCGGCAACCTCTTTAGCCACACTTTCCTTTACGATAACTTATTACTACCCTACACTTTATCTTTCTCAACTTTATAACTTTCTAATCTTCTATTTCCTCTTTATGTCTCTGTAATTTTGTTCATTTTTATTCCTTTTGTCTTTAAATTCTCTCTCGACCAATAAATTTCCGAAAATCAAAACGTTTTAAACAATAATTTTTAAACACCATATTTTCCTGGCTGCAGAGAGACCATCAAGTGGTAGTTATCTTGAAAGGGTTTTCTCGTTGAGCTTTTTCCTGTACCAACTACCAAAATTCCTCAGTGCTACGACAGTTTTTATAAAGTGCTTTTAATTATTTTTAGATCTTTTTATAGAACATTTTTAAATTTTATTACAAGTTTTAATTCTTCAAACCCGTCTCCGTTAAACCGAACCGGACTTGCTTCATCCAGTCAGCCCTTCAACTTCCATGGCGCTACCCGCCGTGGATGACTGGCTGGCTCCGGGTCAGGATCCGGGGAAGCACTGTTCATGTGCTTAATATTTAAAAAATATATTTTCATTTCATTGTCTTGGTACTTTTAGATAATATTCCGTTGCATTACTCAGTGATAAAATAACCGGTTCCCTGAAACGAATGGCCTCCATATGAAATTTATAAATTTTAACATTTTTAAGGCTATAGCAATATCCGAAATCATTTTAAATACATACGCATGTCCAGTATAATATTCGGTATCTTGGTTTCTGAAAACATCTTCATTATCAGTATCAAAATCATCTTTCAGGATTTTTTCATTACGAAGATGCAAAATCTTTATATTTCGACAGCACACTTATAAATATTTCAATCTTTCCCTAGTTTTATCTCCAAATGCTAAAATTATTGATTACTGTTTCGCTGTGTATTATTTTTAATTATCATACTTTATCAATAACAAAAGTAAACTTGCATACTGGAATGATCCTGTAAACTGATAGTTCGTAATTGATACAACTGTGTGATAAAACTGTGTTTGTTTGCAAGGTTCATTGAGTACTTAGAGTGCGTGTAAATCGACATTTTCATACAGGAGCATTAACCATTTCTGTGTCATGAAAATAGTGTTACTGAAAACATGTGTAAGTGTAGATATAATTTTAAAAATATTATTCAATGCATTTGAAAATTGAAAAATTTATTTATTTCATATTGAAATATTGCAATATCCGTTTACTTCCTTAATTTTTTTCTGTCTTTCTTGTTGGGATCTTCTGCCACATGTATTTTCTTCTAAAACAGTGTCCCTGAAATATACAAAATAATACAATTAATCAGTATTTTATTAGAAAACAAGCTCTACGCCTGTGACTTTTACATCAAAGGAATAGTTAGAAGGCGTTTTTTGACAAATGATGAATAAGAGCAAAAATATAATAGTACAGTCACTGAAGGTTTTCACCTCCGATTTCGTTGAACCTCCATCGATTTTCATGAAAATTTGTGAGTAGTTAGAGGATACCTCAAGAAACAAAAGTGACATAGTGCCAACTTGAGCTTTTACCCTGGGGGTGGAAATTATTTTATGAAAAATAAACCCAGGAATCGATAGAGGGACCAAAAATAAATCAATACTTTTTGAGTTATTAAAGATCAAAGATTTTGATTTTTCTTGAAAAAAATTGCTGTTTTAAAGCGGTTTTTCCTCCGATTAAAGAACTTATATCTAGATACATAACAGGCTATCTTTTCACTATATACCTTGTTTGCTCCTAACATAGTCACATTATATGTCCATTAAAATGGATAGATGAACATCACATCCCATAGGCAACAGTGGCGTTGTGTGTGTAGAAAATGTGTGGAATGGTAAATATTTTCATTAAAATGAATTATTGCAATTCGTGCATTACCGGCTCTTTATATAACGTGATATAGGCATACGATATTACAGTAAGATAAAACAGTAAGATAAATATGTATTGAAAGGATATTAAAATTTAATTGCTATTTACTTTATAACTATAAACTGAACTTCATCATGTTACGACTATGGAACGATCGATTTTCTTCTTTTCTAAACTGCTTTCTGCAAACGGCACAGCACTTTACTATTTATTTGCAGAAAATATATTGTCACTAAACTGTGTAAATATGAATAGAGAATATTATTTAGGTATTAAGCAAATCACAACTTAAAATAAAATTACTTTTTCACCAGTTTTTGGTCGGAGAACACGAAAAACATTTATTGACATTAATGGCCGAACTGTCAACTGAGATTATGATAATTGAACTGAAGCCGATCGTGCACGAGCGGCCGCGAATACGCCGATGGGCCAATCAGCAACTTATGGGAAGAAGTGCCTTAGATTGGGAGTCTTTCAGCGACAAATAAATCAATGCCATTATGTATCTAGATATAAGTTCTTTAATCGGAGGGTTTTTCATAAATAACTCAAAAACTATAAGTTTTTACAAAAAAGTTGTCATTACCAAAATTGAAGCTAATAAAAAAACGAATAAATTCCTTCCTTAAAAAACCTTTTAATATTAATTCAAAGTGAGCTATAGGTAATTGAATGTATATTTTTTTTCGGCGAGTACTCAAATCTAAGCAAGCTTAAATAACGGGAAAACGATGCATTTTATAAAATATACTTACTGAACACTTTTCAAAGTACTCAGAAATACCTATCAAATGAGCTATAGAAGAAGTTGATAGCATCAAAATTAAGCAAGTTATGATGAAATTAAGAGGACCCGTTCGAATTTTTTAGGAAAAAGTGAAAAATAAAACCTACGCCATTTCCACAAAAATTAAAATTTATAGTAATCCCTATAAGATTTCTTTATTTTAGCATAAGTAATGACTTTAAAAATTTTGACCGGTTTAGAATGCATATTTTTGAAAAAAAAAATATGATTTAAAAATATCAGAATTTTTCAAATTTTCGTAAATTTCATTTTCTTTTGATAATAACTTCAAAAATACTCGATATATGTAAAAAATAATAGAGAACGAAATTTGAGTTTTTTTTAACAAAGATTTTATTTTTTTTTTATTTTTGTAGGATAAAAAATAACCGAGATAGAAACGTTTAAAGCCTAAACCTTTTATCTTTTAAAAAACAAGGGTTTTAAACGATTAAATTTAATACGACCGTATAGCCCTTGAAATTACCTTTCAAATGGTTTTTGGATGAACCTGATATCATAAAAATTAACGGAGTTATTGTAAAAAAACCAATAACATTTTTTTGGAAAAATTCTTGCGGGTGTCGAAGAGTAGGGTTATTTTGCAATGCAACCTGCGGATCATGCAGTGGGGACAATTGCCAAAATAGCCCTCCAATTAATGAAGAAGGAGAAGTTGGTGAAGAGAGCTCTGATGAAGAGTGAAGAATTCAATTTAATGTACTATTAATATTTGATTAATTTATGAAACATTATTTAAATAAAAAATGAATAAACTTTTCATATATTTTAATATTTATTTTAATACATGTTCCTCTTAATTAATAAATTAAATTTTTATAAGTCACATAAGCACTGAAAAAATTGTTTCCAACGTTAAATTATGCTTTTTCATCAATTTGTGCACGAAGAGTAGTTTGGGGAATGTGGAAAGAATAATATTAATAAAGTTTGAAATATATTAATAAAGTTTATCATAAGTAATAAAAAAGATTCTAAATAATTAAATCTATTAAAGCTGATAAAAAAAAAATTTCCATTATTTTTATGACGAGTTGTAGTTTTTAAGGGTGGAAAATTTCGCAATAAATAAATAATTACTTTAATACTCAGTAAATGAGATTTCAATTCAGTAATGTATTATTCAAATGATTAAAGTTTCTTGAAACCAATTTTTTCAATGATTCTGCATTAAGAGGGTGGTTTTTAAGGGTTGAAATTTCACAGTCAACCAAAAATTATATCATAAACATTAAACAAACCGTTTGTGTAATGTTAATATGCGATTTCATATTTCAGAAATACAAAAAATGATTTTTTCATGATTTTCGATTTAAGGGGTGGTTGCTAAAAGGGTTGAAAAATTAATTAAAATCATAAATCATGCATATAAGTGTTGAAAAATATTTATTTTATCTAATTAAACGAGATTACTTACGCCAGAATGCTTAAATCTGCATTTTTTCCCATTTTCACCCCTAAAATGCAAAAAGCGCAAGTCGAGCATATGTCACTTTTGAAGTTGAGGGTAAAATATACTCAATCCCAAATTTTCATGCAAATCGATGGAGGTTCACCGAAATCGGAGGTAATAGTTGATTTTTACCTTCATTCACTGTACTATAAATAAAAACCGCTGCCCAAGGAATCACTACTTCCACATCCAGATTCTCTATCCAAGTCACTCACAACGAAAAAACTTTGTATGTGAAAATAATTGTTTATGGAATTTTAATAATATAATATTTGAAATCCTCTACCCCAAAAACCCATAAAACGATACCCCACATCGGTAGTGGGGTGGGGGTGGTGATAGGGGGTGGTGATAGGGGGTGGTGATAGGGGGTGGTAGTGGGGGGTGGATGAAGTAAAAAAATATTCTGAAGTTTCTGGTTCCTGTACATAAACTAAATCACATTTTTTTTTCATCCCCTTTAATAAGGAGGTGAGGGTGGTAATGGGGGTGGCTAATGCCAAAATTTTTTTTGAGACCTTAGCTTCTCTTGTATATACTAAATACCAATTTCATGGACTCTTACTGGCTTGATTTACCCCCAAACACTTCGACGGAACAAGATGAAAATATAATCTAGTTCTAGATCTCGTTAAAGTACATTAGGGATTGCAATTTACCGGAAGTTTTGATAACCGGTAAATCGGTAAATAAAAATGTAAATAACCGGTTAACCGGTATTTACCGGTAATTTTTAGAATTAATGATTAGGATGACGAAAACGGCAATTGTCTTTTTCCATGTACAGAATTATCTAAATTTAACAAAAAAAAATTTTGTATGCGTATATTTAATGTAATGAACAAACAAAAGGTTTTTTATCAAAAGGAAAAAATATAAATGAAATAAATTTAAATAAGTAATTATTCGGCAAATAACAAAAATATCAACTTAAATAACAAAAATTATAAACATAAACTCAAATAGGGCATTTACTTTACAATATTTTTTAGAAATATCCCGTTAAAAGGGTTAGTTTTTCAAAGCTATATTTGTTAGTCGTCTGATATTTGTGCATAGAATACCACCAGCTGAAGATGTCCTTCCTCAATCGATATTGGTGGGTCGATAAGTTAATAAGAATTGGTAATAACATACGTCTAAATGTATTCCACGGATATTTGCGGCAATGAAATATTCAATTTCCTGTCATAAGACATTTTCAATGTCTCTCTTGTATTTCTTAGGGCTTGGTGTTTGGATTTTACTTTTTATAATATTATTTATTTATTGTTAAAAGTGCTCAGTGTTGGGACAGTCACTCTGTATTTAGTGAATACTAGTCACTAACATAAATAGAAACGTTGAATACGTGACATATCGTAAGTTCAGAATTTACCGAAATAACCGGTAAAAAATTAAAATAACCGGTAATTATCGCCATGTGTTTTTTGTCCTGATAACCGGTTAACCGGTAAACCGGTTAACCGGTATTGCAATCCCTAAAGTACATATGTGTACCAAATTTCAATTCAATATCTTAAACGGTTCCAGAGTAAACGTGCGCACAAAAAAAAGTTACAGACAGACTCTGTACAGACAGACAGAAAATTCGTTTTCGCTCAAACTTAAAATCTCGACGTTTCATGACATTTTAAGCCTATTTGGACAATAAAAATTTTTAAAAATTTTTTTGTCGTTACTATACTTCCACTGGACGTGGAAGTAAAATGATGTATTTTGCTGACGTTTCATAAACCGAATCGAGTGTTATTGATCCTTACATTCTATTTCAACTCTAGAAAAGGTGTACAAGTTTTTTTCGAATTCGTTAGTTCTCATTACTAGAGTATAGAAACATTCATTCATTATTTACAAGCGTCTTGATTTATTTCCACAATTAATTATTTTTTGTTTATTTGTTTTCATCATGATTAGAGAATATTGTTTAGGTATTATGCAAATCACGATTTACACATTTTTTTATTTATTATGAAAGTACCTATTTTCTGTATATTGTTGCCCTAATCTGGGTACGCTAATATACTAGTTAGGTAAATACCGTAAAACACTCATTATTGGAGAGCCAATTAAAACAACTACTCTTTTAGCTAATACTGATAGGATTCCTAGGATCGTTGATCACGAGAATCGGGGTCCCGCTGCTCTATAAATAGTGCGTCACCATAAATGTCATAATAATCACCTAAAAATGCCAAAACGACCCTTTTTGGTTTTTTTTTTCGCGGTAATGTGAAAAATACTGTAAAATAAAGTTATGAATGTGCTAATTTTAATGATATTTTGCCAGGTCAATATATTCATCTATAATAATGACAAATTTTATGCTAAATTGACGTAAAATGGAAAAATGATGGTATTTTTTTTTCACTTTTTGATTTGAGTTTGGATGAATGGGGATTGTACAAAAAAAATGAAGAAAATTTTTTTTCCAACCTTTCAGGGATGAAAACTACCCCTATATCGCCCTTAAATTGAACTAACGCTAAGAAAATAAGTAAAGAGTATACTTTTTAGTTTGCTTGTAATTTATGATAAACTTCCGTCGAAAAGAATGTTGAAAAATTTTTTCAACCCTTTAGAGGTGAAAGGCCAAGCTTGCAGGGAATTGAAAGAGAAGGTAGAAATATTCTTGATAAATGAACACTTCATATTGTTTGCAATATTTTTGATAAAATATTTAGTTATTTTAACATTGCACCATATTATATTTTGGGGTAATTTTCACTAATTCAAATTCAAAAATTTTTTTAGTATTTTTCTCGACGGAAGTTTATCAGAAATTACAAGCAAGCTAAAAAGTATATATCTCTACTTATTTTCCTAAGCGTTAGTTCAATTTAAAGCCAATTTAGGGGTAGTTGTCACCCCTGAAGGGTTGGAAAAAAAATGTTCTTCATTGTACAGTCTCCATTCATCTAAACTCAAATCAAAAAGTGAAAAAAAATTTTTTCCATTTTACGTCAATTTAGCCCCATCAGCATAAAATTTGTCCTTATTTTAGATAATATAGCAAAATATCATTATAATTAGCACATTCATAACATTATTTTACAGTATTATTCACATTAACACAAAAGGGGTGGTTTTTAGCATTGTTATGGGTGACACACTATTTTTACAGCCGCGGGACCCCGATTTTCGTGATCAGAGACCCTAAAACATGAAATATAAGTGGCCTTGATGAGGGGTAGGGTAGCCCATCTTTATAGGGGGTGAATTTTTTTTGCGTATTTTTTAAGTCTCACCCCACGAAAATATACTATTATACTAGGAATAATTTATGTCAAAGTTTCAGATAATTCGGTGAACGGTAACCCGTGCCGCATTCAGGTAGAAATTTGTAGATAAGATTTTATTACGGTAATACACTTAAATTTTACTTAAAATACAAATATCTACCTCTTTTCTCATAATGTTTTATTGGTGTAATTATTTCCTAGAAATTATTTGTTTTGGAAGTTTGGAAATATAATGCACCTACGGTAGGTTTTTATGTCAGTTTGCAATTGTGTTTTACAGTGGTGACATTATAAGTTCTAGCATACGTTCCTTTTTGAAAAAACATTTAACGATGGCTGATGTTAGATCCTTACGAAAGGATACTTTCATTTACTTAGTTGGACACTATTCGTCACAAATCATTGGCAATGAATTGCCGTCTAATAGACAAGTATTACAAGTGCTCTTTTATAACATTCGTGAAGTGAAGCTAAGTGTACATGAAAGTGCTAAATTAACAATAAAAGAGGTGTCAGTTTTTTGGGATAAAGCTCGCATTCCGACACGTCAGGATTTTCATTGTGTTAAACAACTAGATAAACTTTATGCAGAGTGGAGGAACTTACAAAAATCGGCTAAGAGGGCCAGTGCGGGAGGTAAAGAAAAAAATTTCGTTGAAAAATTGGACGATCTTTTTTACATTTCTCATGCAAATGCATTGGAGTTGATGAAAATAGATGAAGATAAGCAGTTTTTAATTAACCAAAGAAAAAAGGGACGTCCTGGATTTATGCATGGTATTGATTACCAACTTGCTTCTCAAGAAAAATCAGCTGATGAGAAATTACAGAAATTATCCGAACGAATGCAACGAAGTCAACAAGAAAAAGCTGGATTAGAGGAAACAGTCACCTGTCCATCATCAAGTAGTAATTCAGCCGACTCCAACGAAAATGAAGATGAAATAATCGAAGCCCAAGAAGAGTTGTTACAAGACCAGCCTGGCCCGTCACAGCCAAAAAAGAGGAGATTGTATGGAACATGTAACATCATCACACCAAAAATAGCCGCTGCATTTGATGCTTGCAAAATAAGCGACAGGTATGGAGTCCATATTTTGACGGCAGTAGCAGAAGCACTAGGACATGACACCACATCTTTGTCCATCAGCAGAACCACACTTCAGCGCTCTAGACAACGCATCCGCGAAGAAAGAGCTGGAATATTAAAAACTGCCTTCGGTAATTCTGAATTGCCGGCCCCAGTCATCCATTGGGATGGAAAACTTTTACCTTCTCTCACTGGAATGGGAAATATCGATAGACTTGCTATCTTAGTTACTAGTAGAGATATTGAACAACTACTTGGAGTACCAGCTTTGCCCAATTCAACTGGAAGAGAACAGACTGAAGCAGTTTATGATGTGCTTTGTGAATGGAATTTGGACGAAAAGGTAACAGCTTTGTGTTGTGATACAACAGCATCAAATATGGGTTATATAAATGGGGCAGCCACACTATTGCAACAAAAATTAGAAAGAGATATTCTATATTTTCCTTGTAGACATCATATTTTTGAAGTGGTTTTGAGAAGTGTGTTTGACACAAAAATGCCTTCCTCATCTGGTCCAAATGTGCCACTATTTAAACGTTTTAGGGAATTTTGGCCTAAAATAGATCAAAATAAACTAAAAACTGGATTTCAGGTATCAAAAATTAAACACATTTTACAACCAGTTAAAGCCGAAATTGTAAAGTTTCTAAATGCAGCTTTAACTTTGCAACATCCTCGTGATGATTATAAAGAATTTTTAATGCTTTCTAAACTTTTTGTTGAAGAAGAGCCCACTCACACGACATTCTATCAACCAGGGGCATTTCATCATGCACGTTGGATGGCCAAAGCCATTTACTGTCTAAAATTATTTTTTTTCCAAGATCAGTTCCAACTATCTAAAAAGGAAAAAATAGGTATTGAAGATATATGTCTCTTTATTGTAAAGGTTTATGTAAAGGCCTGGTTTACAGCGTCATTTGCTAGTAAAGCACCGCTTCATGACTTAGACTTTTGTAAAGAACTCATTAATTATCAAAATATTGACAAAGAAATATCTCAAGCCTCAAGTAGGAAAATAGTGAACCATTTGTGGTACCTTAATTCAGTAAATGTTGGCTTATCTTTCTTTGATGACGATATTTCAGTTACCACTAAAAGAGAAATGGTTAAAGCTTTGAATAGGAAAGCACCAAATCAAGAGGGTATTAAACGACTTATGATTAGTAACATTACTGACGTTGAAAACAAGGAAATTCAGGACTTCATATGCGAGAACACTAAACAGTTTTTTCAAAAATTAGGTTTGTCTATGGAATTTTTGGAAAATGATCCAACAACATGGAGGGAAAATGAAAGTTATACCCGATGTTTCAATATTGTAAAAAAAATTAAAGTTGTAAATGATGCCGCTGAGAGAGGAATCCAACTTATTACTGACTATAATGACATTTTAACAAAAAATGAAGACCAAAAACAGTTTTTACTCCAAGTTGTAAATGATTATAAATCACAGTTTCCAAATGTAAAAAAAGAAACCCTGTCGCATGCTTTGGCCTAGTGCAAAAAATATTGTTTTTATTACTATATGTCTTGTAGATTTAGGATAATATTTGGTACTATGTATGAAAAAAACGTTTCATAATAAAATACACAAAGATAAAACGAGAGTTTTATTTCAAAAACTTCTAGTCTAGTTTTCTTAGACTACGAATTTACAGTAGTATGACACATGTCATAGTCACAACAGATAATGTCTTTGATACTTGTATGACTTGATTAGTCATTCTAAAGATAAATGTTGCTGATTAAAAAAAAAAAAACAATGCATCAACCAAAGAATGTAAATAATTCCATTTACTTTTATTATTGCATAATAATGCATTCTGCGACACCCCTTGCCTTCAATTTGCCTCAATAATATTTTGAGGGGACTGTTTTTTCTTCAAATGGAACCATTTGCAGGGGTGAGAAATAAAAAATTTCGATTTCGAAAAAGATGGGCCACCCTAATGAGGGGGGCATTCCGAGTGTCAAACTCCCCGTTTTACATGGACTAACAGTATTATTGCTGATTCGCTAGTTTTTCTTTTCTTGCTATCTGTCTCTTTTGTTAAAGTTTTGCGTGTTCGCAAATCTTCGATTTCTGAATCTCATTCTTCCTGTAACCTGTGTGCTCACGCTCACCCAATCTTGCACTAAAGGGTCTGGATGACTCACCCACATAATATTTATTGCACTCAGGGAATACTATAGATGCAATTTTTTGAATTTCGCGCATGATTTAGCGATTTTGTCTTTGTCAAAATAGATCTCACCCGTTTGAACTATCATCTTAATATCAGATCTGTTACCTATACGGCGTAGCTTATCAGATAATCCGTATGCATAAAGAAGTGATAACGAAATTTTACTCTCGCACCTTTTTGTTCAAACCATTATGTCAACAATAACAGCCGGGCTGGGCTTAGTTTCTCAAGCGCCCTCGTGCGAAATTTTAAAATACACCCCTTTTTCTGGCCAAGTAAAACAAAATTTTTTCGTCCTCATGAATTTTACTTGAAAAAAAAAGGATATTAAGCACATGGCGCCCCCTGGGATACGGCACCCTCGTGCAGGGCACGATCGCCCCCCCCCCCCCTCTCTCTCCCAAAGGCCGGCCCTGAATAACAGTTATTATACTCTTCTCAAAAACGAAGAGTATATTGCGTTTGATCAGCACATGTCTAAAACAGTAAATATCGCTCGCAGAGAAAAAATTTTCATACCATTATGTTAGTGAACGAATTCTGAACAACTTTTAAAATGGCCGTCTGTCCGCCTATCTGTCCGTCCGTCCGTCAGTCCGTCGAGTTTCTTGTAAGCACGATAATTTAAGAAGGAAAAGTCCGATTGTACTGAAATTTGGAAAGTAAGTTGGCGTTAGCTAGGGGAAGAACCATATTGTTTTTGAAAAAAATCAATCAGTAAATAAAAAAGTTATTAATCATTTAAATTAAAAAAAAAAGTTTCTTAATTTTTGTCACTTGTACTTAAATAAAAATCTTGCGAAATGTTATTCTCTATATATATTTTTTTGTTTATGCTAATATACATTTATTTATGTATTTATCGAACGATATATCCAAACAGGTCTGATTGGCCTAATTACAAGGATAGTATATTTGGATAACAATTGAGTGAGTAAATTACTGATTACATAATACAGAAAAATAATACATTATTCATATACATTGTACAGTATCACAATTATATATACAAATTGCACAGGTGTGTGATTACAATGCTGTAGTACTTCTTAAGAGGTAGGGTCCAATCTAGATCTATAAGACTATTAATGTTGTTAGCTAGTCGAAGCATGGTCACGAAAGGGGTGGGGGTGGAGTTAATTGCTATTGGTACATTAAACATTAATGCGTAGCGAGTTCGTCGTGACGGTACATTAAATGGTATTAGTGCTAAAATGTTTAGGCTATTAATTAAACTATTTATAACTTTATATAAAAACATGAGTATCGCTACCTTACGTCTCATATCAAGAGACATTATATTAAATTCATTTCGCAAATGAGCAGATCTAACAAAATGATCGTTGGGTTTTATATGGTATTTTTTATAGTATAGATATCTAAGGAGTTTATTTTGTATTTTTTCGAGTGCATTTAAGTAAATTTGAGGTTGTGACTGCCAAATTATTGACGCAAATTCAAGTTTGGTTCTTACAAATGCATAGTACAGGGTTGTAATTGTTCTAACGTTTGTGAAAGTGGATGTTTGTCTCATTATAAAACCCAACATACGATTTGCCGATGCGGATGTTTTCCATGTGGGCAGAAAATGACAGACGACAGTCATACGTAACACCTAGATCTTTTACGCTGTTAGTTCTTTTTAAACTCGCGTCATCCCTCTTGTAGTCAAACACAATGGGCTCCTTTTTCCGAGTAATTGTTATTATAAAACACTTTTTTATATTAAATTGTAATTTAAAATCACATCTCCATTTATAAATACTGTCAATATCTTTCTGGAGGCCCACACAATCTCTAACTGTTTCAATTTTCTTGTAAATTTTAAAATCGTCTGCAAAAAGTAAACATTTTGAGAATTTGATAACCGAAGGCAGATCGTTAATAAATAATATGAATAATAGTGGTCCCAGATTTGATCCTTGTGGTACTCCAGAATTTGCATAATATTTACCAGAAGTGTTCCCATTGTGCTTGACTACAAAACATCTGTTTTGTAAGTAACTTTTTAAAAGCAACATCATTCTTGCAGACAAACCAAATTTATATAGTTTTTCCAATAACACATCATGATCTACTTTATCAATAGCCTTGCTAAAATCTGTGAAAATAGTATCGAGTTGTTTTTTTCCTCTAATGTTTCGAAACCGTGATTAGTAAATATAAACATATTAAACATATTAAATATAAACATATAAACATACATATTTCATAATAATATATATAATCCGTTGAAATATTATAATTCTCGAATGATATACATTACAGACAATTTTTGTAGTTATGTATGATGGTCCAACGGCTAAAGTTACCCCTACCCTTATTCTCATCTTTACTCAACTTTATCTTTCCAATCCCTCTTTCTCCCCCTTTATGTTTGTACAATTTTGTTCTTTTATCCTCTTTGTTATTTTTGTTCCTTTTTTGTCTCTCTAAATTCCCCCTAGGCCGAAATCTTACCTAAATCCTAAATTTTTAAACCAAAATTTTATTACCACCTTACCTTTTTTGTCGGCGGTCAGATCACAAGGTCGTCATTTGTTCGAACGGGTTTTTTCGTTTAGTTGTGTTCAGGTTGTGTTCCCCCTATCAACAATCAAAATTACGAAGTGCGTTCGCCTTCGATTTTAGTATTATCAGTGTTGTGTTTATTTTTAAGTTACTTTTAGGTCCATGTGGACACATAAAAAATTCTAATCTAGTTTTTAAGTCTGCCTGTGGTAGACAGGAGCTTCTAGACCCCCCCCCCCCCCCTGAATTTACTTCCAAGCCCTGAATTTACTGCCCAGCCTCACACCCATCTCGGCGACGTTCGCCGTGGTTGTCTGGCTGGCTCCAGGCCAGGATCCGGCGAGGCACGCATATTGTACTTAAACTTTAAATACAATATTCTCTCTCTCTCTCTCTCTCTTGCCTTGCAATCCAAAGGTTGTGTATTCGAACAAAGTTGGTTTCACAAAATTTAGAATGTCCAAAAACTAACATTATTTTCAAGAAAACTACGAAGTGTATCCTATAGAATGTGTAACAATTATATAAAAATCTCAATAAATCGGCCAAGAGTATAATGCTTCCACTAGTTTTCTTTATTTTTGCAGAAAGATTCCCCAAATTAAATTAAGCAAATTAAATGAGACGTATATGCCTGATGAACGCTTGTAAATAGGTCTTTATCGCAATTTCAGACGTTTACAGACTGATGTAGTAAAAGCAAATAGAGCCAAGATGTGCGAATAGAATTAGCGAGGCGATAAGTCAAACAAAGTTGTTATAGGCAGCACGCCGCCAGACTCGTTCCGAAATTCGCATTAATTCGAACGGATTTCACCCATGCAACGCAGTGTAGACGAATCTAGTGTCTGAAAGTTACTCACAAAGATAAGGGTTAATTAGCTACTCTGACGGAATCGACATAAATGAAGGGTTAGGCGATTTATCTAATAGTACTTAATGTGTCGTTAAATCATTGGCGGATCAAGTAGCTCCTCTCAACGATACGTCACATGTGTATTTAGAAAAAAATGTTTTTCTCGAACTGTATATGTACTGAAGTATAATTTTTGAGAGGAAGAGGAAACCTCAGTACATTGCTGTACCCAGAGCTGGGCAGTACTCGAGTAAATTGTATTCATAATTGTACTGAAAACCCAAAGTACTCAGTACCAGGTACTTATGAATACTTTCATTTTAACGGTACTCGTTTATTATTATTATTATTATTATTATCATGAGAAATTTTTACTTAAATCTCAGTTACACATAAGAATTTGAATTTAACGATGTTCCCCCCGCCTTAAAACAGATTGAACCTAAAATGGCGACTGGTACCGATGCAGTTCTAGCTTTTTTAGTTAGGCTCTGTACCTTTCCTAAAATTTGGAAATATTCTAGAGTGTGTCTTATTTATAAAAAGAAGTTACAAATATGATATAACGAACTGTCGTCCAATTTTTATACTATGCAATTTCAGCAAAGCTCTTAAATTTTACTTCCACATCCAGTGGAAGTATAGTAACGACAAAAAAATTTTTAAAAATTTTTATTGTTCAAATAGGCTTAGAATGTCATGAAACGTCAAGATTTCAAGTTTGAGCGAAAAAAAAAAAATTTCTGTCTGTCTGTCGGTCTGTCTGTCGGTCTGTAACTTTTTTGTGCGCACGTTTACTCTGGAACCGTTTGAGATATTGACTTGAAATTTGGTACACATATGTACTATAACGAGATCTAGAACTAGATTATATTTTCATCTTGTTGCGTCGAAGGGTTGGGGGGTAAATTGGGGTAAATTTGGAGTAAATAGGTAAATCAAGCAGGTAAGAGTTCATAAAATTGATATTTAGTATAGACAAGAGAAGCTAAGGTCTCAAAAAAAAATTTGGCATTAGCCACCCCCATTACCACCCCCACCCCATTATTAAAGGGGATGAAAAAAAAATGTGATTTAGTGTGTGTACGAGAACCAGAAACCTCAAAATATTTTTTTACTTTATCCACCTCTCTACGTGAATGCTTTAAAAAGATTTGATGTGACAAGTTTTCTAATTGGTGCCTACTAAATAAATTAGCGCTTAATCCTTAAAACTGTAATGTAATACCTTAAACATTACAGACCTCTGCGTTGGCATTTAATTATACTCTCAAAAGTACAACATTGAAGCATCTTAATATCATTTGCGGTGTTGTAAGTAATATTTGATAAGAAAACTATCACTTAGTAATCATATCAAGGCGATAGTGTGTGAGGCATACAAATGCAACGAATTTATAGTTTCGTGGACCTTAACATAGTTAAAATGCTATATAACTGTTTTGTGAAATCCAAGCTTGAATATTCCACGAACATTCAATGGTAACTTTCTTACGAAGGTGGGAGTTTCCATCTAAAATATTTTCATCTGAAATTATTCATAATAAAAACGATTTCTGAGACATCGTAGCTCAATTAAGGTTTTATGTTCCCAGAATATTCTATCCTGAATATTCCCAGAATATCCTCACGTGTTAACCTAACCTTCTAGCTGTACTTCAACATTCGCCTATATATACAATATGCAATAACTGCAATTTACTAGTAAGTTGGTTAGATATATTTTCCCGCAGCCTTAGTAATATGAGGATCATGTACTTGGAATCAATGATTTTATTTATTTATTTATTTATTTATTTATTTATTTATTTATTTATTTATTTATTTATTTATTTATTTATTTATTTATTTATTTATTTATTTATTTATTTATTTCTAATTGGTTAGGTTATTAAGATTTATATTTGTCTCAATTACTTTTTTATTGTTTTTTTTTTTAGTATTTTCATTATTATATTATGAAAAATAAATAAATAATGATTGGTGCAAATGTCATGCATATACCAGTTTTTATAGTTAGAAGCTAGAAGATGGAGACGTAGGGTACAGACGAAATTTAACCTAAGCACGTTCTCTAACAACTTATTATCATCAGATTACAATGAAATGTTCATTTTAGTATAATTTGATACTTTATGTCTTACAAAACGAAATATAGTTGAATTCAGTATGTAACAAAGTTTGTGAATGCGAGAGAAATGATGTTAATTGTCCCGTATAATCATATTTCGTTGCGACCTAATATTAACAATATGCAAACTGAATCAGCGTATAGTTTTCGAGTATGAGAGTTTACCTGGCAGCAACAGACAGGCATTTATAAAATTAGCTGTGCGGATTGTAATTTAAATTATGTTAGACAAACGAAATGTCAAATTAAGAATTTAAGAAGCACCTCAAATATGGAATAATTGAAAGGTCTAGCCTTTGACTTTGATAATAATTTTAGACTGAATATTAATAACTTAATTAATAACATAATAAGTAGCACAGGCACACAAAACAAAAAAAAAAGGTCATGTACTGTTTCACCGACTATCATATCGAATTCGAGGTCAAAATTGTCACTTGTCGTCAATATTTTCATGTAAACTCAAAAAACAGCTTAGAACAAGCCTGTTGGGGCGAGCGTAGAGGCGACTTCAATGTGAATATCAGTCGATATTCCGTTGAAGCAACGTCGAGCGCGGTTAGTACTTGGATGGGTGACCTATCTTGGGAAATACAGCGTTCTCGTCCCACCTTCTAGCAGCTTGTATGTCAGTGTATACGCGGAAGCAACGTAATTTCAGACGAGGATTACGTAGTGGATATACCATCCTTCGGAGGGGATGTAAAGCAGGCGGTCTCTTGTCTATTAAATGTTAGGCAAGTAAAAGATCCCTACTCTTCTTATTAAACGGCTGATTAAACGAGTTGACTTATGTTTTTATACGTACTTTGGGGCACTGAAACCGAATCCGAGGTTAGAATTGTCACGTGTCGTCAATCATGTAAGCTCAAAAAACAGCTTAGGACAAGCTCGAAACCGAGTAAAAAGTAAATTGCCTTACATTTTGAAGCAGTTTCAAAAAACCTATGAAATGAAATACATATAGTAATACTTTACATGCATCATACAAGAAAATACCTACATAAGTTTTATAAAGAAAAGTATGAAGCACTTACAAAAGAAATTCTGTTTACTTGTTTAAACGAAGGACAGGCATAAAAGTTATAACAGTCCCACAAGCAAGTGGAATTAAACACAAAATGAACGACGCCGAAACTCCGTCAACAGCTAAGATATATGAAGGAAATCAAGGGAATATAGCCCTCATGAACTGCAATCAGTAAGTACAGGAAACTTGCCATATTTACTTACGATATGTACAGAATCAAACTTAGGTTTTCAAGCCAAAAAAAAATCAAATTTTACCATTATCCAAATCTTTTGAGCTGTGACCGCCGAAATGGCCACAACGAACACTTGTTTCAGATTCCAATTTACTCGACTCGAATAAAGTTTCTTTATATTATATTTCTATCACCCCCCATAAAGAGATATGACAAAGGCACGATATATTGCGAAAGCAATATGGTGCTTATGGCGAGCTATTTATCTAAATATACTATTTACTTTACACGCGCACAGGGATGGACTTAAAATATTTTTAGGACGGAAAATATCCTAAAAGTAATAAATTTGGTAATTTGAAATAATAATTTCTAGAGGTCAAAAATGGACCGTTACAGTACATTATAACAAATTGAAATAATATACTGTTTAACTTTGTTAAACAGGTTACTATAGTTTGAAAAGACATAGAAGTGTGACGCGGTTTCGTAGCTTCACTACATTATCAATCACAATATTGATTGCGTTTGATAATGTAGTGAAGCTGGAAAATAAAGGTGTAGATGAAGGTCTGTCCCTACCCTCTGTTTTTATGTCACCCTGTTACTGTTTAGTGTGTACTTTATTTTAAATAAATTCATCATGAAGGGTACTGTGCTAAAAGCACCCTTCTTCTTCTTCTAAATAAAATTTTTCCAAATTAAATTAATTTCAAATCTCGACCTAACTATTAATAAAATTTAATTATCGAAGCTGGCGTTGTTACCATACAATGCAATTATTAACAGTCTCCCAGAATCGATAAGCAAATCTGAACGGTTCCCAACGGATTTGGCCCAGACGCTGGGCTAAGCAAAGATAACCCAACGGACTTTTGAAAGTCTTGGGACGTAGGACAAAGTGAAGTCAGTTCGGTCCACAGCTTCGATTGAAAAGGCTCGACTCCGGCGAGATCGCGATATCCGCCGAAATATTTTAAAGTCATTTTTGGTCGCTAAATACTAATATTTTCTAATTCAAATACGCAAATTGTTAACTTAACGGATGTCAAAAATTTATATATTTTTAGAAGCGTTTCAAGTGTGAGAATAATTTCTCGAATCATTTGTGAAATGTAACCACAAAGCGTTCCATACGGGGCTTACCGCCCGGGAATAAACTGCAAGAGGGGGGTGAGTACGTAAAACGTTCCATTTTCTCTTGACCCTAGGTGGTCAATTTGTAAAGAAAGTAATAATTTTAGTTATATAATCAAATTGGTCCGGGGAAACCAGCTGTTTCCTCCGGTTTCGTGTCCAATGTAAAAGTTGTGTGTTCATCGTCATGTTTTTATCGCAGTAAATTACTTGTTTTCTATTTAATTTGCGACGTGATCGTCGTTCCTAGATAAACCTGGGTTTTCTTTACCACGGATTTGAGCCGGCACACTGTACAAATCATCAGGGCTACGTACCAGCATCTGAAGAGCATGTGAGGTCCACGACTACCCAAACAATCCCTTTCCGAGGGGGTAGATTGTCTCAATGTAGATCATTATTTAGCTGGGTTCACATTACATATCTAATAACAAAAACATCATGGCTGAATGCAAATATCGAAAGTCAGCAAACCAAAAAGAAAAATAGAGTCATTCATAAAATTTTATGAGTTGGATTTATTGCTGTTTTTTTTTTTAAATAAAACACCATGTAATTTTCGAGTACAAGTCACAGTTAATTTAAAATTATGTAATAATTCCTCACATAGTAGTCACAAAAATACACTTTGCGTTACAGAGATCAAACTGCCAATTATCTTTTTGTGCCAAGTCGAGTCCTTCACAGCATTATTAGTTCAAAATGATGAAAGGACATTTTAACTAGTTCAACCAAGTTAAACAATTACTGAAATTGCTTTCATTATCTTAATTTAATATGAAACGGAAATCAGAATCTAATCTCTAAACTAGATCTAATTCAATAACAATAATAATTAAATTCCTTTATGGGGCACAACTATCATAGAAATCTAAAATCCTTTAACTAATTTAGTAACTTTTAATGAAATGGTCCGTAAGTATATATTATAGCGAATGTCACAATGAAGATGTCATTTTATTGATAAAAATAATAATAATAACATCTCTTCACATTGTCCGTAAATTCCTATCTTTATAAAATCCACTGGATGAAGTGAACTCTTCCTCAGTTGATTTGTCCATCCATATGTAGTATAGGGTGTCCCTTATTTATACCTGATAAAAAAAATTTTTGATTTTTTTCGGTCTCACCCCTCAAAAAGTTTACATTTCATATAACAATCACATACTCAAAATTTCAGACTTCTAGACATATTCCTTCCCATGCCGACGGGACCTAGAAATTTGTGAAAAGCATTTTTTTTTAAGAGAAACATTAAGGTGGAATTTTTTTCAAATCGTTACTTCAATTATATATATTTGATATAAAAAGAGGAAAATAATAATTTCAACCCATATGGTTGATATTTACCCTTACCACCAGAAGCATAAAGTTAAGCAAAATAGTGAATTTTTGAAGTAAAAACACATATAGGTCACATTCCATTCAATTGCTAAAGCTGATTAATTTTGTTGTGCTTTTTCTGGTAATACACTTGGTATACCGTCCCCTTAGAAACCACGTGAGTTGTGAATGCAACTGTGCCTTATAAAAACGTTTGCACATAGTTATCTGTATCATCAGTCGGTTGCGTCGATCTGAGGATCACATGAGTTTCGTCACCACCAAAAATTGACACCATCTGACAATAAGAATGAAAATACCCGTGACAGTCAAACGCGCATTTCTCTAAATACTTTCCAAAGGAAATATTTGCTGAAATGACGGAAAAAACTGGAAAAAACATCAATACGCATGAGTGTCAAATTAGAAAACTTGTAGCCTTGCATATTATAACGGGCATACTTCGTTTTCCTAGACTGAAATTGTATTAGGCACCTGCGACAAGAATCAAATTTCTGGATGAAATTGGCATATCACGTAATAGATTTGAATCTCTCAGAGAAACTTACATATTGTGGATCTCAACAAAGAACGTAACGATAATAGTGATAAGCTTTGGAAAGTACGTCCAATAATAAAATTATTCGAAAATCGTTGCGAAGAATTGGTAATTGAAGAAAATCTTTGTATTGATGAATCAATACCGTTTAAGGGGCAACTATCAGTCAAAGAGTATATAAGGGAAAGCCAAACCCGTGGGTGTAAAAATATTTATGCTTTGTGGTAATAGAAATTCACCAGTATCAATAAAGGGTCGTCCATTTCAGTGGACTATAAGATTCGATAATCTTGGCCATTGGCCAATGCACAAATGACCATGAGCAGCGCTGTAAACTCGAGACTTGTTCACGAATTCAGTGTGAGAAGTGCAACGTGCATCTATGTTTATCTAAATTTAAAAATTGTTTCAAAAATTTCCATGTAGGTACAATAAAATAAAGATAAAATTTTCATATTTAATTTTTTTTTTCTTCTTGACCTGATGGAGGCATTTGCCACTATTCATAAATTTGGTTGAGTTATTGACGGGGTATTAATTAATAATAATCTATACCAAAAAAATGTTTCTTGCTTATCAAAAAATCGGGGCTGAAAGGGTTAATATAATCATTAAGTAATGTTTTTTACTGAATTTGGTATCTAATTTTTCTCATTTTTCAGCGAGAACAATTAACACATTAAATTAAAAAAATAGCATGAATCTAATTTCTCATTTCAATACCGATTCGGAATTTTTGAATAACGATCCGAAAACATGGAAAACGCAAGATTCTTATACGAATGGACGAGAAATAATAATGTCACTTAAAGTTGTCAACGACACTGTCGAAAGGTCGGTAAAATTATTGGAGGATTTCCATGGTCCCCTAACAAAGGATGAAAAGCAAATACAATATGTATTGCAATGTGTGCAAGAGCACAGAAAAATATATCAAAATTGTAAGAAAGATGCATTAAAGCAAATATTTTAATCATTTTGAATAATAAATACTACATAAGAAAATATTTTTTACTTACTTTTAAACCTGTGATGATAAGGGTAGGTATGGATCATGGGGGTTGATACTGCTTTTGCTTTATTTTTATATCAAATAACAGTCATTTGGGGTTATAAAAAATAATTTAAGGGTATATCTGAGAAAATTCCAGTTTGGGGTTTTTCACACCCCCCGTCGGCACGGGAAGGGGTTCATCTAGGAGGCTGAAATTTTGGGTGCGTAATTCTTATATCAAATATAAACTTTTTAGGGGGTGAGACAAAAAAAAATGAAAGTCGAAAAATAATTGTAGTATAATAATTATAATAAATCATGGTTATATCTGCCACTGGAATTATGACAAAGCACCTAACAAATAACATCGAAAAAATAGGCCCAAGAATATCTCTGTACACGGAAATACAAAAGGCTGTCATTCTCCAAACTGGCCATATTGTTAGAAGATTTCTTAGCAACTGGTCTGCATGAGACTGATTGAATTATTTCCCCCATGCCGGCCTACCTTACTCTCGACACTACAAAAAGGATGGACGAAAATTACCCAGCTTCAAAGCTGAGAATAAAGTGGAAAAATAAAAATAATAATAATAATAATAATAATAATAATAATAATAATAATTCTTTCACTTCTGGTTGCCACAATGAAGTGGATAAGGCAAGTCAAAATTCACGTAAAATTTGTAATATAACAATAATGTCTAGTTCACGTACTTTTCAATTATTCAGCAGAGGAATAATTGAAAAGCTCCTGGACTAGATAGGGTTCAGAGCTTCTGGTTAAAACACCTCAATGCTCTTCGCTCTTCGTGCTTACCAACGATACCCCGAAGAAGACCCCTGAATGGCTAACTGCAGGGAGCACTCTCCTCCTCTATAAAGGTAAGTATGATAAGGATCCTGAAAACTGTCGGCCAATAACCTGTATACTCACCAACGATGTACAAAATTATCACCGTCACATTAGCAAAATCTTCAACTGTCTGTTGAAGTACCAGATACTCTCCGAAGAAGAGGCTGCAAGAGTCAGCTGTCAGCGAGTAAAACCATCACATCTATTGCAAAGAAACGGCACAAATCTCTGCACGCCATGAGTGGACAACAAGAAGGCGTTTGATAGCTTCCCCCACACTTGGATTGTTGAATTCTGGAAAACTTACCTTGTGTGCTCAACAATAACAGGGTTCGTTGAAACCACAAAGAAGGGATGTGTGGAAATGTGGCTCGATCACTCAAAAAGTCACATAAGACCGGGGAACATGCACATTAAAAGAGGAATATTCCAGGGAGATGCTCTGTTGCCTTTACTGTTTTGTCTGGCACTCGTTGCTCTCTAAAACCAACTAAGCAGAGAGTTGGCTTCGAAATCAGTGCAAACAATAGAGTAAACCATCTCTTCTATATGGACATATGGACAACCTGAAGTTGTTTTGTAAGAAAGAAGAAACTAAAGCAAGAGTTGGATATCTTTAAATCGTCCAGTGATGACATCAAGATGGACTTTGACAAATGCACCACAGTGGTACTGCATCGAGGTAAATATACGAAGAGTCAGAATATCGTGCGGAGTGATCAATCTGAAATACGAAGTATGAATCTGGGGAAACATATAAGTACCTCGGTGTTGAGGACTGCGCTGGAATCGACAAAGATGAGATGAAGAGCGGGATTGCGAGAGAATATTACCGTCGCATTAGGTAAGCTCTTAAGACCAAGTTAAACGCCAAAAACAAAATACAGCAATAAACACTATTGCTGTACCCATAGAAGCCCTAGGACACTGCCTTTTGGAGTACCTAGCTCCACTTCAGTCTATTCTGAATATATATTTTCAATGTTTACAACTTTTTGTCGGTTAGTATTGAATGAAATGATGCTGCTGGTTTACCACACTTTCTTCAACTTTTTGAATAGGAAGATCAGGAATATCAAACGCCCTCGATAAATCAAACGACATATTCACCCTTTTCCAATTGTTGGTAATTACTGTGTTAGTTTGTTGTTTCTGTAGAATATTATTCTATATTCTGTAGAATTTCCTCTAATTCAACTGATTTTCTATTTTTCAGTTGTAGAATTATATTTTGCCTCTCATTTTCTGTGGACGGTATAAAAAACTTTGTAACGGGTACATAAGCTACAAGTCTTATTGCTTTGGCAGAATAATAAATCTACTCGCTGTTTTATAGAGCACGTAAATACTTAGCAGAAGTGTTTGAAATCTCGTATTGGTCAATTTGTTGTTAATAAATATACAATAATAATTTACATATGTTACTAATTTTGAATGCAAAGAACAGCGGCACTTACCTTTTCATGTAAATAGTTCAACATTACATCTTCGTCTACAGTTACAATGTTGTTCATTTCTTTCCATCGAATGAATGCTTCTTCATATTCCTTTTCATAAATTTTACGAGATTTCACTGGAAGTAAATCTAACACAATTTCCTTCGCTTTTTCAGATATAATTTGTGGATTATGCATTTTATACCGTATTTTTTTGTTTACATTGAACAATCTGGTTACTATTATAATTAAAATTCGAAGTTCACTAGCTCCGCACAGCTCGCCTTCGCCTCGTCCGGAAACAGCTACGATTCGTCCCAAAAAACATGATTTTAGGTACTTACTACAAAAATAACTATTTGAATATGGAGTTTATTAGAGAATTTATATTATTGAAATCGACGTGTGTCGTAATTTATTACTTTTTTATACGGGTGTGGTGAGCAATGTTCTATACCGAAAGCATTATCTAAATAAATATTATTTTTTCTTCAAGCGTATTAAAATGTTTAAATTATGTCACCAAAAACAGAAATAGAAGTAGGACATTGTTTTACTAGTAACAAAATGTTAGTACCGAACGCCACAGTAGTGGACATTGTTTTACTAGTAACATAATGTTAGTTCCGAAAGCGCCACCGCAGTGGGTATTGTTTTACTAGTAACATAATGTTAATACCGAAAGCCACCGGTGGCGCGCTCTCCACTAGCCACTTGTCATATTGTGTCAACATGTAAGACTGTAGTTTGAATATTTGTACATTTATGATAAATAAATGAATTTTTGCATTTTAATACGCTTGAAGAAAAAATAGTATATATTACACGGAGTAGAACGCCTTTTTTTGTGTTTCGCCCAGTTTGCGGCTTCGGCTTCGCCTCAGCCGCAAATCCTGGGCTCAACACAAAAAAAGAGTGCGTTCTACTCCTAGTAATATAATATACTATTATTACATAGTAAGAAGTATTTAAATATCTTACGGATGTATTTTACCGTTGTAAACATATCATTTTGAAATCATTTGTCACTGCCATTATTCGAGTTATTTAATTATATTTTTTTAAATGACGATTAAAATTCTATTTACGTAGCTAAACTTTTGATGTCCAGATTTATTTGCATATAGCTATATCTTCTTGAAGCAAATGTAAAATAAAATTATTTACGCTTACAATAATTGTTACCGTGTGTTGTTTCCACCGTGTTGTTCCCGAAAACAAAATAAAAAATTGAACCCTTTGAACTTTCTGTCACGAGACGGGATTTCAGTTGACAAAAATAGCCAGTGAAGATTACTGGTCTCTGACATATTTCTGGCTTCGAAATCTAGAGTTGTAATATTATCTGTTTGGTGGAAATTTCCCTTAACAAAGTTATCACGTTCCGCATAAAACAGGAGTGTGATGAATATAAGGCAAAAGCTCGATAACAATGAACGATTATTACTTATTGAGATACAGTTTCGGAGCTGAGGCCCACACACAGATTGAAAAATTTACATACAAATCGAATTCCATTTGACCTGCATCATATTGCAATTGTATAAAATATAAATCACAGAATTCGAAATGAAACTGTCATAACATTGTGGTGCCCCACCTGATAGGTACAGCTATTTGTATTAGAGTATTGTGTGTTGTATAAATTTTGGGGCAGTGATGCGAATTAGGGATTGCAATTTACCGGAAGTTTTAATAACCGGTAAATCGGTAAATAAAAATGTAAATAACCGGTTAACCGGTATTTACCGGTAAATTTTAAAATAGATGATTAGGGTGGCGAAAATGGCAATTGTCTTTTTCCATGTACAAAATTATCTAAATTTAACAAAAAACATTTTTATATACGTATATTTGATATAATGAACAAACAAAAGGTTTTTTATCAACAGTAAAATTACAAGAGCTTTTTTTTATCGGATAAATTTCTCTTTGTAGTGAAATAATTTTGCCAATCAGTGATTTTATAAGAAAAACTGGGATGAAAAAAATCGCGTGACTGGAGGTCGAGCGATTTTGTCAAATGTCAGTTTTTCGAGCAAAATTACTGATTGGCAAAATTTTAAGTTAAAAAGAAATTTATCCATAAAAGAAAAGCTCGAGTGTTTTTTGGCAAGATAAATTAACGACAGAATATGAATGTGAACGAACAACAACAATAATTTATTAAAAATAATTATAATTTTCCCAAAACGACTCATATCGTACAGTGTAGTTTCCACAATACAATACCTAAAAATTATAGCTGACAGTACAGATTTCATAGTGACGTGCGACTACCAGGCTTTTGAGGAACAGGCATTTTTATCGGTGATAAAAAACGATGCACCTATTTTATCGCTGTCAAAGTGACAAAAATGTGACTGTCAAATAGACTTTTTTATATAGGAGTTAATTTATCAAAAGGAAAAAATATAAATGAAATAATTATTCTGCAAATAACAAAAATATCCCTTTAAATAACAAAAATTATAAACATAAACTCAAATAGGGCATTTACTGAATACCTAATCTAAAAATACAATATTTTTTAAAAATAGCGTGTTAAAAGGGTTTGTTTTTCAAAGCTATATCTGTTAGTCGTCTGATATTTGTGCATGGAATACCACCAGCTGAAGATGCCCTTCCTCAATCGATATTGGTGAGTCGATAAGTTAATAAGAATTGATAATAACATACTTTTAAATGTATTCCACGGATATTTGCGGCAGTGAAATATTCAATTTTCTGTCGTAAGATATTGTCAATGTCTCCCTTGTATTTCTTAGGGCTTGGTGTTTGGAGTTTACTTTTTATAATATTATTTATTTATTGTTAAAAGTGCTCGGTGTTGGGACAGTCACTCTATATTTAGTGAATACTAGTCAGTGACATAAATAGAAACGTTGAATACGTGACACATCGTAAGTTCAGAATTTACCGAAATAACCGGTAAAAAATTAAAATAACCGGTAATTATCATCATGTGATTTTTGTCCTAATAACCGGTTAACCGGTTAACCGGTTAACCGGTAATGCAATCCCTAATGCGAATTTGAGGTCATGAGTACAGAGCCTAAATCAAGTAGGTGAAGACGAGAACTGTCAGAAAAGGGGACGCGGAGTTTGAAAGGGGGTTTTGGCGGATAGAAGAGGGATGGCAGAGGCGTCTGGCATTGAGAGAGTAAATGTAGCAGAAATGAAATAAATAATAGTTGGAGAGATAATTTGGAATAATAATTGAATCCAGTGGCGGTTTACGAACAGTCTGCATCAAATCAGAGGTAAACAAAAACTGTTGTTGTGTTAAATGTGAAGAAGTTAATATAAATTTGTTAAATACTGATCTTTTCTTTGTTTCTTTTGACGCAAGCGCGTAACCACTTTTAAATTTCCCTGAGATACTAATTAAGAGCATCTCAATTGGCGCCCGACGCGTGGCTTTGCGGTGGACAAAGAAACAAAGTAAGACAGGTAGATTGAAAGCGTTGAGTTGATAGCATATTTAACAAGAGAAACGGACACAGAATTTTGTTCGGTACGAGCATGAACTTTATGTGATTCTTGGAGAGAGGAACTTATTAATAATTGTATCAATTTTAGAACAATACAAGTACTAGATTGTGAATATTAGAGGGACTGTGTTAGATCTAGTATATATATCGAATTGTTAGTCAGTAGATAATTAGATAATTTAAATCATGTCAAAGAAATCCGGGCGAAAATCAAAACAAAAAGATCGGGAATCAGGGGAGGAAGTAGGAAGTAAATTAGAGGATATCATTAGCAAATTAGCAGATGGTATGGCCGAGATGCAATGGTCCATAAGTAAACTTGCGGAAACTGTTCAAAATAATGTGAAAGAAAAGAAAGAGTTCAAGAACGAGGCTGCTGGTACAAAGTTAGAAATGGTATGTTCACGTGATAGACATTATATATCACTATGGCGAGATTTGGGGGGTTCTAACTTAAGCTTTGCTCCGCATTCTGGTTTACATCCTATGGTATATTTAAAAAAATTAGTTCGATTGTTTGATGAAGCAGGGGTACCCGAGGACAGGAGATTAAGTTTGGCTATTAATTCGTTACGTGGGTCGGCGGCGGATTGGGTAGCAACGCGAGAGAATGTTTTGAAAGACTTTAAGCAATTTAAAGAGGCTTTTAAAAAACGTTATTGGGGGACGGAACAGGAACGCGACCTATTTTATGAGATCAAATATGGGCAGTATAGATCAGGGAATCGTGCGGACTATTTGTTAAAATTGGCAGCTCAAGCAGCTTTTTTGTCAGATGTAATACCGGAGGAAAAACTTGTGGAATGGTTAAGTAAACATTTTACCGCGGATATTCGGAGGGGTATTTGTTTGACAGGATTAACGCAGATAGAGCAAGTTGAAAAGTATTTAAGAAAGTTGGAGACAACGGAGGGAGATTCTAATAGAAATCGAGAGATGACGCGTAGTTACGAGGGAGGTAATGAGAATAGGCGCGGACCGACAAATACCAGAGATAATATTGCATATCCCAGGGAAAATTATTATCTAGATAACTCATCTAGAGAAAAAGCTGTAGCAACCAATATAAATGTAAATACTAATAGAACGATGCGATGTTTAGATGTACGGGATGAGCTTTTAAGTGATAACGATAATGTCGAAATGTCGGAAGAAGAAATATTATTATCACCTATTATCATGTCACAGGTTAAAGATCAAAAAATAAATATTTTAATTGACTCCGGGAGCCAGTGTTCAGCAGTGTCGGAGAATTTTTTCAGAAAATTACAGGTTGATTCGGAAAAATTACCTGTGATGCCGGTAACCAATTTAACTATATCAGGAGCGATTGGTGCTAAGAAACGAAAATTACTAGAACAAGTATTATTGCCTGTTTGGATTGGTAAAGTAAAATTTGATATATTGTGCATTATAGTACCGAACTTGAATAAAGAAGTTATTTTAGGTTGCGACTGGATGACGGCAGAAAAGGTGAAACTAGATTTTGAAAAAATGAGTTTAAGAATTCCAGGTAGGGGTTTGAATGTAAAAATGCAAGTTAAAAAAGAGCAAGAAAGTCAGTTGTCGGTGAATATAGTAGTAGGAGAAAGTAGGGCAAGTAATAAGCAATGTTATACCGATTTTAATTTTAGACAGATTACTGACAAAGCCGAAACTATTAATGATGATCAACGCAAAATCTTGTTTAGGTTATTACAAAAATATCGGGGGGTATTTTTAGAAACTCCGGGTAAAACAGATATCTACGAACATGAGATTCAGATGAGGGAGGAAACGCCGCTTTTTAAATTGGTTCATCCAACCGCTGTGGCGCGTCGTGACGTAGTCAGGGCGCAAATAAAAGAAATGTTAAACTCGGGTATTATTTCTCAGTCTCAAACCGAATATGTGTCACCATTGACGACAGTGACAAATTTCCCTGTTCCGAGTAATATACAGAAGCTGAGTGTTTTTTTGGGAATGATTCATTACGACCGTCGTTTTGTGCATAAATATTCCGACCTAACTGTGCCACTACTTCGCTTACTAAAAAAAAATGTTAAATATACTTGGGGGGTGAAAGAAAAGGGGAGTACGAGATATGTTCCACCATTTTTATTCTATGGGACAAACAATTCAAATAATGTTCATAAAATTATTCAGTTTCCGATTGATGACGAGTATGATCAGCAACCGTTAACCGAATGTTGGGAGATTGCATGTAATACAATGTTGACTAAGTCCGAGAGAAAAAAAAACAAAAATATGAATCTCGGAACAAAGCCATTACTTTTGAACCAGGGGAGCAAGTGCTGGTGGAAACACACCCCTTATCCTCTGCCGCTAATTCGGAAATAAAAAAGTTTTTTTTACTGTACGAGGGTCCGTACACGGTGACTAAAAAGATAGGTCAAAATTCTTATCTTCTAGTTACTGCCAGAGGTATTGTTCTTGGACCTCATAATATTGTGAATTTAAAAAAATATAAAACCATACCAGATGTTTTGCACTAGTGGTATTCCTAAAAATGTATTCAGAAGTTGTAGTTAGTTTAATTAGTATTTAAGCACCTTATTGTTTTGTATTAAATCGAGGCACTTTTGATTGATTTTCGTGCCGCGATTGAATAGGGGGGTGATGTGGTGCCCCACCTGATAGGTACAGCTATTTGTATTAGAGTATTGTGTGTTGTATAAATTTTGGGGCAGTGATGCGAATTTGAGGTCATGAGTACAGAGCCTAAATCAAGTAGGTGAAGACGAGAACTGTCAGAAAAGGGGACGCGGAGTTTGAAAGGGGGTTTTGGCGGATAGAAGAGGGATGGCAGAGGCGTCTGGCATTGAGAGAGTAAATGTAGCAGAAATGAAATAAATAATAGTTGGAGAGATAATTTGGAATAATAATTGAATCCAGTGGCGGTTTACGAACAGTCTGCATCAAATCAGAGGTAAACAAAAACTGTTGTTGTGTTAAATGTGAAGAAGTTAATATAAATTTGTTAAATACTGATCTTTTCTTTGTTTCTTTTGACGCAAGCGCGTAACCACTTTTAAATTTCCCTGAGATACTAATTAAGAGCATCTCAACATTTTTATTAAATTGTTTATTAAGCATAAAATTAGAAGAGTAAATATTAGCAAAGACATTTTGAAAACTAGGACACTTGAATTTTATAATACAGACTAACAAATTTTGAACGCAACAAAACGATATATTTCGCACTCAATCATATTTGTGATTTTTAAATTTAACTGCTTCGTTTTATTACACACAGATTTCATATGTTTGTCCAACATTATTTGCAGTGATAGAAATAAAACTGTGACCTAGAATAAACACAGAAAATATTACTGATATGGAAAATAGTACAATAAAATTTGGACAAATTAAAATTATTTGAAAATGGTGTCATTGGAGGCACGTTCCAGTCATACCAAAAACAAAACGGCGACGGTGTCGGGGCGCCGCGACACACCGTAAGAATCGTATCACCTAATATCAATATGAGGTAATGTTCAATCAATTGAACAACTGTGAAATTTTATTTCATAATTTTTAGCGACCGACGAACGACCGACAGTTCAATTTTCTTTCCAAAAGTGCTTTTGCATCCTTTCTAGTAGCCTCTTTATTTAGCTTCTACACAGTAATGGCCCAGTTGATGAAGGTATTTATTTACCTACAAAAACTTGCAAAATGAATATATATATATTTTTTAATGAGTTCGTGAAAGTGTATGGAATAATTTTTTTTCATCCATTTTTTTCAAAATTTTGAAATTAAGTCAAGCTAGCAAAAAATAAAAAACAGATGGATAGATCACGTATTTATGAACAAAAAATATCCTAACAAAATTTATCGCTAAAGCCACGATTTTCCGGGAAAAAATAATCAAGTGTAACGTTCTAACTCGGAGCGAGATCCATGCGTGCGCGCGCTTGAATACACATGACTGTGACACCGACGCACTGAATTATATGTCACTAAATCAGAATTTGTTCAATCTGTATGAGTGTTGGTTCATTTAAAAGATGAAAATTGTAGCTTTCCGATGCTTTTTTGTTTTAAACAATACAAGCAAACGATGGATGGGAAAAATATACTTTTATATATATATATATATATATAAAAGTCAATCGTCGCAATAAAAAATGTAGAAAAAAATAAATGCCCTTCAAAAAAATTCTTTCTTCACTGTTAAAAAGTATGTACACTTCATGATTGTTATGGTTTATTAAGTTTTAGTAGCGTGGATTCACAAAAAAGTACATCTCAAATCATTTTAATTTCCTTGCTTGATGATTTTCTTGATAAATATATTTATATTGGAGGCCGTTACTTGCTAAGAACTTGACCCATTGGAAAAAATAAAATATCACTATTTCCGAAAAAATATATACCTTTCGAATGTTCAAACACAAATTCGTTTACTTGTATGCATTTTTTTCGAAATTATGATCAATCAGATCATGACAAGAAATTGCGATTTTCACGATCTTATCCTTATAACTGAAAATATCTTTGATTTTTCTGGTCATAAGTAGATCCTTATTTGTTCTATATTTTAGGAAACAAAATAAAAAAGTTATAAGGGTGTCTTCATTTTAAGTGAATCCCACTGTATATTTAAGGAAATGTAAAGATTTCGACAAAATATTACGTTAGTAAATACTAGTCGACCATCCTAAGTTGGCAAGTAGCTGCGCAGAGAAAGAAGAAATATTGTCACTGTTGGACAGAGACAAACAAGCTTCTTAAGCTAGCTAGCTAACAAGCTGAAGAAATATCGTCACTATTGCACAGAGACAAACAAGCTTCTTCAGCTAGTTAGCTAGCTAGCTAGCTTAAGAAGCGTAAGAAGCTTACCACTGTCCAACAGTGACGATAGTTCTTCTCTCTCTGCGCGGCTACATGCCAACTTAGGATGGTCGACTAGTACGTCTAGTGTTGTAAAATAAAGATTGTTCTGTGACTGTCATTTATTAGCATACCACGGTAAACCCCTTTGATAGAAATATTCAAGGTACATAATTGGTTTCTTTTTAATTTATCATCGATTTTCGCTGGCGAATATCTCATAAACTATAACACATAGGAAGAAAATGAATATAAGCATTCTTGTAGAAAATTTAATTACGTTTCATTTTGCATAGATTACCCTTTTCCGTGCGACTCATCGTATCCGAGTTATAAGCGATGAATTGAAAAAAGGAACCTTTTCACCCCCCTCCCCCCTGAAGCGGCGGGGCTAATAAATATTAAATAATATCCTGTCCCAACTCGTATTTTTGACAGACGTAAAAGTCAGTATTTGATGGGTTTTTATTGCGAGTGGAATACGAGTGAATCTGATCACGTGATGTATACATTATTTCATTGTTGTAAAAATTTTACACAATTGGTGTCTAATTGTCTAATATCTGAAGCCTTAAACTAAAGATCATTGTTTCGGTTTTACTCTTGTTTAACATTAGTTTGTTTGATAAGAACCAGTCTTGGATTACTGATAAGCTATCATTCACGCTGATTAACAATGCACTAGCATCTGTGTGGCTGTATATCAATGTTGTATCGTCCTCAAAAAGAACCGATTTAGCTGCGACGGTATTATTAGGGAGGTCATTTATGAAAATGATGAAAAGAGTCGGGCTTAATATAGAGTCTTGGGGTACTCCGAAGTTAATATCTACAAATTCGGATTTCGTGTTGTGGTGGTTCACAAATTGAATTCTCTCTTCTAGGTAAGATGCAAGTAATCTCTGACTATCAGTGTTAAATTTGTAAAAATCTAGTTTTTTAAATAAAATGTCATAAGATACACAGTCTAATGTTTTGCTCAAGTCCAAAAACTAGGTATATAAAATTTCGCCTTGTTCATAACCTCTGCTTATTTTGTTGGTCAGTGTGTTTATAGCTAGTGTAGTGAATAATTTAGATCTAAAACCAAATTGACAGTTATTGAACAATTATGGCAGCTATATTGGATTCTCTATTTTGAATTCTTAACTTTTGACATCAGATAAAATACCTAATTACCAAATTTAATGCAGTTCCGACGAAATTTTAATTTTTACACTGACGCTTTCGCGAAATTTGCAAGTAAAAAAATATATTTTCAATTCTGACCACCTTACACTAGACGTAGCGTGTAGCGTGATAAAATTATTATGGGAGGCCAACCTTGCATTTTCAGAAATATTTCATAAAAATGGCTTAAGTCAATCCAGAGAAATAATTGAGCACACATAAAAAGACATAAATAATGTCGAATAGAGAATTAGTTTCTCCTTTTTAAAATTTGTCGAAGTCGGTTAGAAAGTACTTCGGTTACACGATATTATTTTCTATTTCATTAGATTGCGGTTCTTCTGCTTGTCGCATTATCCTCACAGCTATTTAGCGTGATTTTTCATTTAATAATGATTATATAAAGTAAAGTAAAAGACGTCTCCGTTTGCTTCTTACATGAAACTAATAAAAAATATAATGCATACTCACTGCCTGAGGGATAACACAGGTAAGTAGGCAAGCGAGATATGAATCTTTTTATATTCTAAAAGCTTCTGCTCCGACATCAAATGTCAAAGCCTATATAAACTTTGTTATGGTTTTTAAGCAACATTTATCGAGGGTTCTTCATCTTGTTGCGGGAATAAATACCAATAAGGAAAAAAATATTTTTCTGGACACAATATACCCTTTAATATACGGTGTTTGGTAAAGCGATGTCGATCCTGAACAGGGAAGTACAGGGGGTCATCTATATAACCGAAAATAACTATATGAAAATTGCTACGTTTTTTTTTATACCGCCGATTGTTTACTTTTTAAAAAATCTGCATTTTTCATCATTATCACGCACTAAGTTTGATTTTTGTTATTCTGAAATATTTTTTTCTTTAATAATAATTTTATTTTATTATGGAAAACTTTTTCGAAAATGTGATCTTCTGAGTAATTTGCTCAAAAGTTTTGAAAAATCAATGTTTTTTGCTTAAAAGTCAACGTTTTCAATCCCCTGTAACTAACTCGGTGGGTGTTAAAGCAAAAATAATCTTATATGGATTTTTTTGGAGTAGAATTTGACGATCTACACGTTCCAGTAGTCACTTTTTTTTCCAAACCCTCTGAATTGGGGTGAAACTCACCCTTTACGAAAAAGCACCCTTATTCCATTTTAAAATATATTATCTTTGACCCATTTTGAATCAAAATATTTGGAATTAAAACTATCAATTTATTTCTGCACATATTTCCCATTGATTTTAACAAGAAATATACATTTTTTGTAAAGTATTATAGTACAGTCGAATTGATTTAGTTTTTGTTGATTCTTATGTGTTATAACCTCCTGATTACGAAAAAAATTCCTTGTGCGTCAAAAGTTATATGCATTTTTTGACGCGTTTTCACCTCCGATTAAAGAACTTATATCTAGATACATAACAGGCTATCTTTTCACTATATACCTTGTTTGCTCCTAATATAGTCACATTATATGTCCATTAAAATGGATAGATGAACATCACATCCCATAGGCAACAGTGGCGTTGTGTGTGTAGAAAATGTGTAGAATGGTAAATATTTTCATTAAAATGAATTATTGCAATTCCTGCATTACCGGCTCTTTATATAACGTGATGTAGGCATACGATATTACAGTAAGATAAAACAGTAAGATAAATATATGTATTGAAAGGATATTAAAATTTAATTGCTATTTACTTTATAACTGAACTTCATGTTACGACTATGGAACGATCGATTTTCTTCTTTTCTAAACTGCTTTCTGCAAACGGCACAGCACTTTACTATTTATTTGCACAAAATATATTGTCACTAAACTGTGTAAATATGAATAGTGAATATTATTTAGGTATTAAGCAAATCACACCTTAAAATAAAATTACTTTTTCACCAGTTTTTGGTCGGAGAACACGAAAAACATTTATTGACATTAATGGCCGAACTGTCAAATTGAGATTATGATAATCGAACTGAAGCCGATCGTGTACGAGCGGCCGCGAATACGCCGATGGGCCAATCAGCAACTTATGGGAAGAAGTGCCTTAGAATGGGAGTCTTTCGGGATCATAAAATGTATGCCATTATGTATCTAGATTATAAGTTCTTTAATCGGAGGAACGGACTAATTCAAAAAAAACTATGAATTCTATATTTTTCAAAGGATTGAATCAGTACAACTCATTACCACAACAAATAAAGGATGCAACAACTTTAGCAAATTTTAAGTGCAGTTTAATAAGTCATATAAAAACATTGTAAAGGTATTTCACCCGTAGTTAAATCTTCTTTACTTATAGCTATTTTAATATTACAAATTTGTAAATAAATTTTTAATTAGATAAATAGGTATGTATAGTATATTGCATATTTATTATTATTTTTATGTAGATTAGATGTAAACTGTGTAACAATTTCTTTATATATATTTGTGTATATGTGTATGGATGTGTTTATATATGTATATATATATTTTCTCTTTTTTTGTAATAGGTTATCTTGCCTAAATAAAGATCTTTCTTCTTCTTCTTCTTCTTCTTCTTCTTCTTCTTCTACAATAGACACATATAACAGAACATTATATATTCAGTTTCCTACAGCTACACTGATTATCTTTACAGCCTTTCTACATTTACAAGAAATATCACTTAGTAAATTTTTAGGAAAAGCATTACTTTCACTCATAACATCAGGCATTTTCAGTTTTAAGCCACCAGAATTGTAACGGATCTTTCTCAGAACCTAATCATTTTTGGACTTGAAAATATACTCTTAAACAGTGTTTCTATATTACCTCTCTTCAGTAAGTGGAATGGTGGAATTGCAGACAATTCTATTTTCATCATAATGTTTACCAATTATGTAATTAATCTTAGGTTTCTAAAAATAGATTTTTTATGATGGTTCCATGCTAGTTGAGTTATTATAACCAAAAAAGTTCAATGTCTTCACCAACTAATATACCTTGATTGTCTTTGATTTTCAAATCAATAGCAGTTTTAACGATTATAGTATCGGCGTCTTCCCTGCATATTTTAACGTTAAATATTAACTCTTTGTGTAATAAATTCCTATCTTATTTTTACTATTAGCTAGATTTTTTTTTGACTAACCGAGGAGTTCTTAATGTCATTTGTGATTGAAATATCTAAGCAAACATTTTTTTCTAAATGACCAATGCGCTCGTTATTCTTAGTGCTATTCTGTTCCCCATCAAAAATAATACTACTCTAGTCTTGACTGCTTGGTTCTGATTATTGATTATATGTACTATATTCATACAGTGTGTCCCAGGATAGATGTAACAAGAGGTGTGATGGACCAAAAATTTTGGAATTTTGCAATGGTATTTGGGAATAGAGTCCTGCTTGTTGTAAAACTAAAGTATACCAAAAATGACTTGATTTGGTGTTCTACAGGGTGTTTTATAAGCAAAGTTGTAAAAATCACCATTAATAAAGTACCTTTATTTTTCAAAATATGAAAAAATTCCACTAAGAAAAGTTATTTAGAATACAATTTTATACCTCTATACCAAATTTCAGGAATATAAAATTATTTTTTTGAAACTTCCCATTTTTTCAATAAATTATTATTTTATTTTGAACCATTCAATTAAAACTTGCATAGAAATTATTTTTTGTGAATTAATATTTAAAATCATGTAGAAGCTAAAAGTAGGCTATGAGAAAAGCAGTGGATACACATTTATCATTTATTATTGACATATCTGTCAAACGTAGTCAATATTATCCTTAATTTCTGTTTCAAATTAACGAACCCAGCATAAAAAATTAAGTGAAAATGGTACTCACTGTGCGTGAAAAAATTTATATTGTGCAATGCTACGGAATTGGCGGTGAAAACTCGCTAAGAGAAGTGGTAAGCCAATTTAATTTGAAATTTCCAAACACTGCTTTGTCACGTACTCAGGCTATGAGAATATTTAAAAAGTTTCTGGCTACTGGTAGTGTTCTTAACATGAAAAGAAAAATAAAAGCATATGATGAAGACAATGTTGGGGCTATTATAGCTCATGCCTCTGTTATAGAAAATCCTAGGATGCCACTAAGAGAGAGATCAGCTCTTATTAATATTAGCAAGTCGGAACTTCAAAGAATTTACAAGGCAAAGAAAATTAGGGCATATAAAGCAAATTATAAACATACGCTTGAAGAGGGACATGACGGCCGTAGGTTGGATTTTTGTTTGACCACTGGAGAAAAAAATCATGGAAGAGAGATTTTTTCATCATTTCATAATTTTCTCAGATGAATCCACATTCACAACCAATGGTGTTGTTTCATTTCAGAATTGTCGGTTTTGGGCTACAGAAAATCCAAATTTTAGAATTCACTGTAGAAGACAATATTATAAAAAAGTGAATGTGTGGTGTGCCGTTTCTTATCACATCGGAGTTATTGGACCTTATTTCATTGAGGGAAGGTTAAACCAGCACACTTATTTACAGCTTCTTGAAAGATTTTCGGAAGAACATTTAAATATTTTAAGAGATATGCCTTTAGTTCATTTTCAACATGATGGTTGCCCTGGCCACTCCACAGAAATGGTTAATCGGTGGTTGAATTTAAATTTTGGAGAAAATTGGATTGCCAGGAATGGATCGATCAAGTGGTCGGTGAGATCCCCAGACCTATCAATATTGGATTTCTTTTTATAGGGTCGCCTCAAGTAGTTGGTTTATGCTGAACCACTTCCTAACGATATAGCAGTATTGAAGCAGAGAATTACAAATGCCGTAAACTCCATACCGTTAGATCATATTCGAAACAGTTTTAAGACTCCAGGCGAAGGATCGAAATGTGTGTGGATGTGGGTGGTAGCTACGTCGAATAATAAAAAAATTGTAAACATTGTTTTGTATTGGTCAATAATTAATTTGTTTGAGTATCTGTTTGACATTTATTACTTGTTATAATTTTTAAACTTCATTAATCTTCTGTTAGTAATTGTTTCTTGTTTTACAATCAGTTCGATTAACATTATGCCTTCTTACATCTCGTATATTCAATTTTTCATTTACCAATAGCCTACTTTTTGAGATTATTAACATTTGCTGCTACACAACTTTAAATATGAATTCAACTCTTAATTCGCAAAAAATGGGAAGTTTCAAAAAAATAATTTTATATTCCTGAAATTTGGTATAAAGGTATAAAATTGCATTCTAAATAACTTTTCTTAGTGGAATTTTTTCATATTTTGAAAAATAAAGGTACTTTATTAGTGGTGATTTGTAGACCCTGTAGAACACCAAATCAAGTCATTTTTCGTATACTTTAGTTTTACAACAAGCAGGACTCAATCCCCAAATATCATTCCAAAATTCCAAAATTTTTGGTCCATTACACCTCTTGTTACATCTATCCTGGGACACACTGTATATTATTATTATTACCATGTGTATGCTTAATAAATTTCCTTTTCAAATTAATGACGTTTCATTTTGTATTGAATTTTTGAAGTTATACAATACTTTCTATAATATATTTCATTTTGTTTCAATGAAAATTAGGTGAAAAAAAGGAAAGTCAAAGAAAATACATTTATGAAAATTGGAAAAATGCACTTTTTTTGAAAATTAAAAAAATGAAAAGAAAGAAAGTGATGTACAATGCCTCCTTGATAATTGATGAAGAATTAAAAATTTTTTTCGTCCGCCATCTTTAACCGTTCTATTTGACATACGGTGTCCGGGATTGGTGCATTATACTTGACCATAAATAAGTTTTATTTTTGCCTACTTTGGCGAAATTACTACTTCTTATAGAAAAGATATTCAATTTTGATTCTTTCGGCCATTTTAGGTGTTTTATATTTTTTTCCAAGATGGCGGATTGACAAATGCATATCGGGAAGATCTAGATTTTTTAAGAATTTTATTCCAAATAAGCCAGTATTTTTAAAATTCCCATCCGATTACTAGTGAATGGTTTCTAGAGGGAAATGCTGAGATCACATTTTTTTTTTAATGCCTTATTTAGATTAACGTCCTGGTGAAGTTTAGATAATGCTACTCTATCACTTAACCAGGACGGTGAGATGAGTTACGGTCACCCATCCAAGTGATGGACTCGCATCGCCGTGCTTGACTTCGCCGATCGATGTCCACTCACTGAACCCGGTACCGTACCTCACCTCACCTTTTTGACTGAAGGGCTGTGTTTGGAATATTTAGGAGGTAAACATACCAAAAGTCCCTGAACGTAGGAGGTGGGGGGGGATGCAGGGGGGCACGAAGAAGGTCCTGGTTTTTGGTTTTTCGCTCATATCTCGAAAACGGTTAGCCCTAATCAAAAAGTGGCTATATGCAAAATTAAAGCTGACTAAATTTTCTACAATAATTTTTCTATTAATTTTTTTCGTATCTGTTATGGTTCAGTAATGAATTGTATATCTTTTAACTGAATTCTAACTTTATTATAAATTTATTATAAATTGAAAATAAATGTTAATAATAATCGTAGAAAAAAATTTCTTGTACAGATATCCGTTTCACAACAGACCGAACTGAAATATCGAATAAAAAATGTCTTTGCATCTGTAAGTGTGTGTGTACGTGTATATCTATGTGTGCGTGTATACCGCTTCTTGTAAACACGATAACTTCTGTTAGACTTAAAACATTTGATTGCAATTTGGAACATATGTAAAACAGCATATTACGATAATCCTTATTGAAATTGGGCCATATCTGTAATACATGGTGATAACCAGAGGCCTACAAATCTCACTTCATAATGTTATTAAAAATACCATGTTCCATATTTTAGGATAACACTGATATATCATCTAATTTAAATAAAGTTGGTTTGTCTAACATACATCCGGTATATTGCGGTTTAGAAATCTTATACATCTTCTTATTTTTGTATGCTTAGTAATATTTTGCTCTGAAATTAAAATAAAACGTATTTTACGTATGAGAGTTTGTAGGCTTCTGGCTATCACCATGTATTACAGATATGGCCCAATTTCAATAGGGATTATTGTAATATGCTGTTTTACATATGTTCCAAATTGTAATCAAATATTTTGAGTCTAACAGAAGTTATCGTGTTTATAAGAAGCGGTATACACGCACACATAGATATGTACGCACACATATACTTACAGACGCAAAGACATGTTTTATTCGATATTTCTGTTCAGTCTGTTGTGAAACGGATATCTGTACAAGAAATTATTTTCAATTTATAATAAATTTATAATAAAGTTAGAATACAGTCAAAAGATATACAATTCATTACTGAACCATAACAGATACGAAAAAAATTAATAGAAGTAGAAAATTTAGTCAGCTTTAATTTTGCATATAGCTACTTTTTAATTAGGGCGAACCGTTTTCGAGATACGAGCGAAAAACTAAAAACCGGGACCTTCTTCGTGCCCCCCTGCATCCTACGTTCGGGGACTTTTGGTATGTTTACCTCTTAAATAGTCTAAACACACCCTCAAGTCAAAAATTGTGATCTCGGCATTTCCCTCTAGACCCCCTTTATTGAACGTTCATTGACTGGGCTGTCAGTAATAAATCCAGTTGTAAAATACTACCGGCGAACACTCACGCAGATTTGTTGCTAGATGAAATTCGTCCACCGCAGTTTTACCGCAGACAATGTAATGGAATGTCATTCCTGTTCACATAGCAAATTCTTGTCATAAAACCAGGATGAACTTGCTCGAACCGCATCACTCCCTTTTCCCAAAATGCAGTGGAAAGTTGGGCTGAATGTCGGGTAAGAAATAGCGTTGGGATTTTCGGTAATTTTTGTAGGTTTGGAGTAATTAGCATCTTACTTAAATTCTTGTTCATCAGTTTTTAAACGGTCAATGCGTAAGTACAAAAAAAAGTTTTTAAATGTGTTAATATCTTTCAAGGAAGTATAGCGTCTTGTACAAAATGAATATTCAATAAGTCTGCTAATCTCATAACTTTAGGACGTCTTTGGAATATATTGAAGAATTGTGTCACTGGCGGTCCTAGAGTTCTGACCATGATAAAAACTGATCAATACAAATACTAAAAATTCCAATTCCTTCTGTTAAATTATAGAGAAAACCAATTAAATAAATAATTGTTTGTTACAAAAGTTAAATAAGAACACTTTTTAGGATTTAGGAAAAAGTAGAGACAATTATTGATGACTAATCAAAAATGAAAATCTGTTATTAAAACTAGCTGACACTGGTTATGCAAGGAACCAAAAAGTTCTAAAATTTATTTATTTCCAAAAAATATTCAGCCTGAAATTTTTCTGGCGTACAAAATCACTTCTTCCACTCGCTTATACCTCGAAACATTTCTCGACGTTGTTTATTTTTTGTACATAAATTCATTTTATATAACCAGATGGCATCGAGACGACCACCTCAGACGCCAGCAGGGGCGGCTCAAGGTAAATTTTCCACCCGGGCGGGAGCACTTTTTGGCGCCCCTCCCACAGATAATCACGGAAATTTCACAGACGTACTACTTACTAAAATCCAAGAATATCCCTTCGGACCTCCCCGATCACTACTTTTTAAGTTAATACAAAATTATCTCTCCATATTTATGTGGCTGATCCAAAAATACCTTCAAAGTACCTTCAATGAATAATAAGGAAATTATATCCCTTTAAAGGGAAACAATAAATGCCAGTTCTTCTGCAATATCTTTCGACCGCTTTAAAATATAATATTCATATTTTAAATTAGTTATGACCCGGCTGGACATCAGTTTACATAGTATCAGCCCCTATTCTGCTTGAGGGGTAGTTTTAGGAGGTGGCTGTCGGTATTTTACCTCTATATCTTATTTTTTATATATATTTTATTATATTATATATTATTTTATATATATTTCTAAAAATTCAGATCATTAGAAATAAAAAAAGATATTTCGATAAGCCATTCTCAAATAATTTATGTTTACACATCAATGGCATTTACAACATTTTATTAACAATGACACAGGTCTACAAAAAAAGTCTTGTCCTAAGGCTCTCATCTAACTTTTCTGAAGTATATTGACGAGCTTAAACCAATTTTGAACAAAAAAAAATTTCTGTCGTATAAATCTCCCTGCTTTTACCTCTAAAAAAAGGCCAAAAAAAGGTTTTGTCTGTCCTGAGGTTCTGATTCAAATTTTCTGAAGTATTTTGACGCACTGAAGCCAATTTTGAAGAAAAGAAATTTTTCTTTAATGTCAGTTTTTCTCTACCTCTAAAAAGGGGAAGCGAAAAAGGTTTTGTCGTATGGTTCTGATTTAACTTCTCTGAAAGGTTTTGAGATGCTGAAGGCAATTTTGGATACATGTTTTTTTTTCTATCATGTCAGTTTCCCTCTACCACCCCTTTTATCCCCTAAAAAATAGCAAAAAAGGCCTTGTCCTAAAGATTCTGACCTAACTGTTCAAGTTCAAATTAGGGGATGAAAGGTGGTGGTGGTATAGGAAAACTGACCCGACAGAAAAAGAATGTGTCCAAAATTGACTTCAGCGTGTCAAAATACTTAGAAAAGTTGGATGAAAACCTTTTTATTGTAGACCCGTGTAATCAATTTGTAATATCAATTTTTTTGTCTACACCATCTGAACGCTCTTATAATGAGAGGACCACCGACACAAGCTTACTTAGAGGAAGGTTCCTCTTTATTGTTTTAATATTTCATACAAGACAGTTTGCCATTTATTTATTTTTAACCAGTAAATTACGTAAGATATGAAATACAAACAGCTAATTTTCTGAGTATTCTGAATTTTTTCTGAATGAAAGTGCATGTTGCCGGCCTTTGTTTATGCAAAATCTTTAATGATCAACTCCGTGTCAGTCAATAATACGGCAGGGAGCTTGAGGTATGGGTAGTGATTTATCTCATAGCTAAACAAAAATGTTTGTGTTACATTTTTGAATTATTTAGGCGGTTGTAATGCTATTCGAATGTTCCGCATTATTACCATTTTTACTGACATAGATCTTCCAAAGAAAACTAATAAAAAGAGTACAAAGAAATTAAACAATTTTTGCCTCAGTTTGGCGCCCCTCTGAGCCGGTGCCCCGGGCAGCCGCCCGGGTTGCCCGGCCCTTAAGCCGCCCCTGGACGGCCAAAAAAATTTTTGTTCCCCTGTGTTATCAATAGTTACAGTATTGCAAGAAAGTGCAAGAAAAAAACTGATGACTTGCACGTGTTTTGGTCATTAAAATATAAAATTCTATTTCATAAATCACATTGACTTCTGTGCATGCATGTATTAAAGAATATTCTTTTATTATATTTTGCTAAATTTATTAAAGTTTATTTATATTTACTGCTCTTTGTAAATATTTAGTTGAATACATATATATTTTTAAAAAGGATATAACTATTATTAGTCCAGTCAATGAAAGAGTTGTAGAGAATATTTAGGAGAGGAGACATACTAAAAGTCCCCGCTCCTAGCCCCGCCGCTTCAGGGGGGAGAGGGGGTGGATAGGTTCCTTTTTTCAATTATTCGTTTATAACTCGGAAACGATGCGTCGTGCGGAAAAAAGTAATTTATGCAAAATTAAACGTAATTAAATTTCTCACAAGAACGTTTATATTCATTTTTCCCTGTGTGTTATAGTTTACGAGTATTCGCCAGCGAAAATCGATAATTAATAAAAAAAAAATCAATTATGTACCTTGAATATTTCTATCAAAGCGGTTTACCGTGGTCTGCTAATAAATCACAGTCACAAAACAATCTGTATTTTACAACACTAGACGTATTTGCTAACGTAAGATTTTGTCAGAATCTATACATTTCCTTAAATATACAGTGTGACTCACTTAAAATGAAGATAACCTTTTAACTTTTTCATTTTGTTTCCGATTTGAATCAAATTTTACTCAAGTATAGAACAAATTAGGATCTACTTATGACCAGAAAATCATTCACCTGCTATAAAGGCAACTCCACCTACGGTACCAAAATATGAGAAAAAAGATTTAAAATCATATTGTTGGGTCTTGACGAATTTCACGTAGCCACCACAAATTGAGGAAATCGGGGATTCCCTCTTCAGATGAGCTTATGTGTGAGAAATCCCCCATCAATAACCAAATCAAATTTTGGTGTATGTACGTTTGTGGCGCCGATCGGATGCATTTTTTAGAATTGCCAACATTCAACATGTTTTATTTTTTTCAGTATATTTTAGTGCCGCAGGTGGCTTTGCCTTTGTAGCAGCCGAATGCTTTTATAATGCTGGTCATAAGTAGGTTCTAATTTGTTCTATACTTAAGTAAAATTTTATTCAAATCGGAAACAGAATAAAAAAGTTATAAGGGCGTCTTCATTTTAAGTGAGTCACGTTGTATATTTAAGGAAATGCATGGATTTTGACAAAATATTACGTTAGTAAATACGTCGAGTGTTGTAAAATAAAGATTGTTTTGTGACTGTGATTTATTAGCAGACAACGGTAAACCGCTTTGATAGAAATATTCCAAGTACATAATTGACTTTTTTAATTAATCATCGATTTTCGCTGGCGAGTATCTCGTAAACTGTAACACATAGGAAGAAAATGAATATAAACATTCTTGTGGAAAATTTAATTACGTTTAATTTTGCATAGATTAACTTTTTCCATACGACGCATCGTTTCCCAGTTATAAGCGAAGAATAAAAAAAGGAACCTTTCCACCCCCCTACCCCCCTGAAGCGGTGAGGCTAGAGGCGGGGATTTTTACCTCCTAACTACCCCCAACACATCCCTGAAGAGGAAAATTCTCCCCTCCTAAATGTTCTCTACAATCCCCTTTTGGGGATTCATTGATTGGACTATATGATTATATTTTCAAAAATTATTAAATAGAAGTTATATGGTTTTATATTCTGCTACACTTCATATTACAATGCGAATTCAGAACAAAAATCATACCTATCAATTTTTAAGGGGCAACCCTGTCGAGGGTGCGGGGGCGAGGTGGTGCGGGGGCGAGGGGGCAACCGCTGGCAAAATTTTGTACACCTAATACCTATTCTAGAAAAATACCCTTTATTTCCCCTTTAATTCCTTGTAATTCCCCTAATTCCTCAAATACCTTTACTTCCTCCTAATACCTTAATATTTTCTAGATTATCTCGGAAACGGTGCACTTTTTGATAAAAATACCTATATACAAAATTGTTCCTTATAAAATTCTCTATCAGAAATGTCTCTACGCTTTTTTCCTAAAATTAATAGTATCGTGGGAAATAAGGCGCACACATAAGGGTTGGTTCCGGTCAACACAATAAATTGTAATCTTTACTATAATATAATTTAAAGTTCAATACTTAACGCTAAAGCAGTAGCTACTAAAGTCCGTCTAAAATTATAATAAATTTCTCTCACCCCTATAAAATAATGCGATTTTTGATGAAGCGAGAATATTGTATACCGGGTCGCTCAGTCGATAAGGACACTGTTGTAACTTTTGAATGGGCGAATGGATTTTTTTCAAATTTGATGTAGTGATACGGGATATAATTTCCAATTATATAATGTAAAGAACCAAAATGGCCGACTTTCGGTTTTGATTTTATCCGAAAGTGGGTTTAAAATACCGTGTTTTTGCGTAAAATCCCGCACATTGGCAGCCCTGAACAGTAACAGCGTTAAAATAATGCAGTGACCTTGGGTCGTCTGAGATGTAGTGGGAGAAATTGAAATTTTTTACATTGTGGTGGGGTACAGATATTTATACTTTTTTCACGTAAAGACAGCTTTGGAAATAGCCATACGGATATTCAGCGAATTATATGACCTGCGCTGATTACATTTGCGCCTCATTTACCAAAGTACTATTAATTTTAGGAAAAAAGTATGGATAAGTTTTTTATAGAGAATTTTATAAGGAATAATTCTGTATATAGGTTTTTTTATGGAAAAATGCACCGTTCCAGAAATAATCTAGAAAACCTCAAAATGGGGGTGGAAACGACGTCCTCTAGGGGATGAAGCACGCAATTTTTGAAACTTTATGAATTTTGTCCAATATATTACAATTTTAACTGTTATATTACTGAAGTATTACAAGACATCGTGCAAAGATTTAATAATTAAAAAGCTAGTCATGGAGAAATTGTAGACGTAGGAGAGCGATTTGTTCTAGCTTTATACAACTCTACCTTCGCAGAAAAAAGTCTAGATGTATACAGATTCATGGCTTTTAAAAAACTTGTTGGTAAAGCGAACAATACTGTAATATTATCAAAACTACCAACAACTTATGCTGCTGCTCGGCAACACTCATATCGCGTTTTTTACCAAATTCAAACATGGAAAAACGTTGCTCTAGAAGCTACTGATTGGGGATGGAATAAAGTTGGCGGTATATTAACTCGAACTATGACAACAAAAGAATCCGTTATAACACTAATTTCTTGTTCATGCAAATTAGGGTGCGAAAACATATGCAGTTGCAGAAGAGCAGGCTTACGTTGCTCCACAATGTGTTACCATTACCACGTACAAGCATGCATGAATGTCGAATCTATGGAAGACGATGAAGATTAATTAACGTAAGAAATCTTTTGATAATTAGTGGATTCGGCCTACAGGGGACACCACACGCCAAGTACTTTACCTCTAGGGTGGCGTGGAAACAAGTACAATATACAATATTTTTGCTTCTTTAAAAATCGCGTTATTTTATAGAGGTGAGAGGGTGGAAGTGGTACATTTATTATAATTTTAGGTGGAGTTTAGTAGCTACTGCTTTAGCGTTAAACATTGAATTTTAAAGTAGATTATAGTAATGATTACAATTTATTGTGTTGACCGGAACCAACCCTTATGTGTGCGCCTTATTTCCCACGGTACTAATAATTTTAGGGAAACAAGTGTAGATACGTTTTTATAGAGAATTTTATAAGGAATAATTGATCAAAAAGTGCACCGTTCCCGAGATAATCTAGAAAACCTCAAAATGGGGGTGGAAACGGCTAGGAGATGAAGCACACTATTTAGGGGTGGGAACTTTTCGGTTTAGTAATTCTTATGCTATCCTTAACATTTCTACCAATTTTCAAAACTTTATGAATTTTGTCCGATATAAATCGTTATTACTGAACTAGAAGTCCATAGTATCATCGGTAGTTTAATTAAATTAAATATTTTTTCTTTACTAAATATTTTTAGTGCTAATCTCTGCCCTAATGTTTTTACAACACTGACGTCCTTTATATAAGAATTGGTATGTAATTCTTCAAGATAAACATTCCATTTCAATATTTTTACGCTCTAATTCCCTCCTAATACCTTTTATTTCCTCTTAATTCCCTTCTAATACCTCGTAATAATATTTATTTCCTCCAAATTCCCCTTTAATTCCCTTAATACCTAATAATTCCTTCCGAAATACCTTCAATTCCTTTCTAATTCCTTCCTAATTCCTCCGATTTGTACACTATTTCCCCTCAGCGGTTGCCCCCTCGTGCGGGGGTGATTCCCCTCCGGGCCCGGGCTTATTTTGAGAGGCCCGGGCTTGTTTGGGGGGCTCGGTTTTGCATTATAATTTAAACAATTTTTTTTTCGGATTTCTCCTTCCCGCTCATCATTTTTTGGAATTTCTTCCCTCCGCTTATCAATTTTCACAAACATTTTTCACCATGGGCTCGTAATTTCTCTCCACGGCTCTGTTAAGGGGTTAAAAAATTTTGATGCATATTTTAATAAGGATGTCCCCCCCCCCAGAAAGAAGGCGTAAGTCCGCCCTTGAATTGTGTAGGTGTATCGAGCATGTTATATCTGAGTTTAAGTTTGTAAAATGTTTTATATCTACAAATGGAACCTTTATAATATCACATTGATGGTCGAATGTTGAATGATTTTAATTCAATATACCACAAAAATTATGGAAAATTTACTTTTTCTGTCGACTTTGTACTATAAAATACCTTCTTACACATGTATAACTATAACTAAAACCGAACAATTAAAATGTTTTTCCTCTAAAAATTAATGAATATCCCTTTCCTCTTTTCTTTCCTTTATCTCTAATCAAGTATCTACATCAGCCTTCTCATAAATTCATTACCCGTCAGAATCCCCTTGAGCCTCTAGCTCTTTTCTAAATTATTACTCTTTTCTTATACGATAATCGAGTGCAGTAATGTTGTAATAGCTACTATAAAAAGAATATTAGTATTTTCTTATGAAAAATAAATAATTTATGATTGTTAATTAAACGTCACGAATCGAGAAAAACAGAAGCTATCCAACAAAAGAAAGTTATATATAACCCATTAAATTTTATTCCTTTTACTAATTTTGAACGAACAGAAGTTACGGTCGGGCGTCGCCGATTGCGTATACATATTTGATTAATATTTTGCCCATTTTTTTAAATTTCAATTAAAGTGCGTGTTTATGTATGAAAACACGCCACACCGAATATCAGCTCTTAAATCGCAGTACTTACTTTGCAATAAATAATTAAAGTTGAAATCCTCGCGAAAAGCACTGTGACGTCACTGGGTGAAACCCAGTCACTAGTCTCGCGACATCTTAATATCCCAGTTTGTATGCTTTTCGGCACTCTTTTGGTCATCCCAATGTCACAACTCGGTATCAGATAAAAGTAGTACGAGGGACGTCCTGAAGGATATACCGGCGCTTGTACAAAGGACGTACCAGGACATCCCGGGATATTTCGGGATGTCCTAAGTATTACGAATAGGCTGTACAAACTACATACTGAGATGTCCCGGGATATCCTACGGACTGCAAACAGATATCCACGGGCAACTTAATTTTTCTGTTTCTAGGTGGGAACCTCTGCCATGTGTGTTTTCTTCTAAGACAATGTCCGTAATATCAACAAAATAAAACAATTATCCAGTATTTTACTGGAAAATAACCTATACGCCTGTGACTTTTTTGAGTAAAATACTGAATAATTGCATTACTTTGTAGATTTTACGGACATTGTTTTAAAAGAAAACATGTGGCAAAGGATCCCATCAAGAAACATAAAAATTAAGAAAATGCCACAACTATCATTTAGACAATAATGTTATACTACTAACAGAAATATCACAGCCCCACAAAAAAAAAAAAAAAATAAAAGTTCAAAGCAGTGAACCAGACCCATGCATCCCTATGTATTTTCGGTCGCTGAATCCGAATCCGGGGTAAAAAAAAATAGTATAACCCCAAAATCATTAGCTAGAGCCAAAAAGCACCCCTGAAATGGGATAAAAAGAAGATTAAGCTACCAGAATAGTTGTTACTTCTTAATCAATCGAATTATACAAATTAAGGTTAAACAGCAGCGTACATACAACAGATATGAAACACACCCCCAGGGAGGGGCGAAAACTAGCCCCCATATATAAAAAAATCGATCCAAAACAGCAATGACTGCTGAAAAAGCTCGAAATGTCTAAGTTTTAAGAAACTACATCAGGTCCGACGTAATATTCATAAACTGCCCCTATAAGGTTGAGAACAACCACCTTTAAGTTCAAAGGACACGAGAAAAACAAGAAAAAACGTAAAATCCAACAGGATTTCTATTTTCATGGATGCTATGATTGGCTGAAATTGCGAGGTACTCTAAACTAATCAGAAACTTACGTACCATCAACATCCTACACTGTCAACCCTCAAAGGGTGTGAAAACTACCCCCTATGTAAGATTTGACTATAAAAAGTTATAGTGACTTCTATAAAAATTCGAAACACCTGCGTTGTGTGGAAGAGAGAAGAAACTAGACTATGTTCGACGATGTGCTTGAAAACCACCCCCACGGGGTTGCGAGATACTACCCCTATATCTGTAGGATGCTGGAAAAACAGAGAGAAACTAACCGGATTTACAGTTTGAAACTCATGTCCTATAAATGTTATTAATAACACCCCCAGAAAGGATGTAAACTACCGTAATTCAAGATGTAACGAAAAAGCTATATTGTTGCTTATTCGTTCCATTTCCATAGTTTTTTTTTCTTTATAGAGGTGGCGTCTCTCAACCCCGTGGGGGTGGTTTTTAAGCACAGCGTCGAACATAGTCTAGTTTCTTCTCTCTTCCACACAACGCAATTTCAGCCAATCATAGCATCCATGAAAATAGAAATCCTGTTGTATTTTACGTTTTTTCTTGTTTTTCTCGTGTCCTTTAAACTTGGAGGTGGTTGTTCTCAACTCTATAGGGGCAGTTTATGAATATTACGTCGGACCTGATACAGTTTCTTATCACTTTAACAAAACTTAGACATTTTGAGCTTTTTCAGCACTCATTGCTGTTTTGGATCGATTTTTTTATATATGGGGGCTAGTTTTCACCCCTCCCTGGGGGTGTGTTTCATATCTATTGTATGTACGCTTCTGTTTAACCTTGATTTGTATAATTCGATTGATTAAGATGTAACAACTATTCTCGTAGCTTAATATTCTTTTTACCCCATTTCAGGGGTGTTTTTTGGCTCTAGCTAATGATTTTGGTGGTGTACGATTTTTTTTGACCCCGGATTCGGATTCAGCGACCGAAAATACATAGGAATACATGGGTCTGGTTCGCTGCTTTGAACTTTTTTTTTTTTTTTGGGGCTGTGTATTTTGCATGTATGGAATTAAGTGCTACTTAAATAATAATAATATTTTAATAATAGAAATAAGCTAAACACATTCAATATTTAAAGACATTTGTAATGTTAAAAAGCAAACTTCTTAGAAAAATGTAAAATAAATACCTATATACTTTTGCAATTTAATAATAGCCGAATATGAATTACTTCCACATCCAGTGGAAGTAACGACAAAAAAATATTTTTAAATTTTTATTGTTCAAATAGGCTTAGAATGTCACGAAACGTCGAGATTTTAAGTTTGAACGAAAAAAAAAAATTCTGTCTGTCGGTCTGTCTGTAACTTTTTTTGTGCGCACGTTTACTCTGGAACCGTTTGAGATATTGACTTGAAATTTGGTACACATATGTACTTTAACGAGATCTAGAACTAGATTATATTTTCATCTTGTTCCGTCGAAGGGTTGGGGGGTAAATTGGGATAAATTTGGGGAAAATAGGTAAATCAAGCAGGTAAGAGTCCATAAAATTGGTATTTAGTATATACAAGAGAAGCTAAGGTCCCAGAAAAAGTTTTGGCATTAGCCACCCCCATTACCACCCCCACCCCATTATTAAATGGGATGAAAAAAATTGTGATTTAGTGTGTGTACAAGAACCAGAAACCTCAAAATATTTTTTTACTTCATCCACCCCCACTACCACCCCCTATCACCACCCCCACTCCGCTACCGATGTGGGGTATCGTTTTATAGGTTTTTGGGGTAGAGGATTTCAAATATTATATTATTAAAGTTCCATAAACAATTATTTCCACATACTAATTTTTTTCGTTGTGAGTGACTTGGATAAAAAATTTGGATGTGGAAGTAGTGATTCCTTGGGCAGCGGTTTTTTTAAGATGTAGTGCACTCCTACTTCTCTATTCTTTTCTTTGCCTCGCTCTTCTCTTTTGCACTTGTCGGATAATCTTTTAACAGCTTCTCTGCTTCGTTTTCCATAATATACTCATTCATGGGTGCAGCTAAAATAAACGTAGTTATTATTATTTGAACCACTATTATTAAAAAATATATGAAAAATGGGCAAGATAAAAATAATAGAAATTATTGAAGGATATAGGTATGACCTATAATAGCACTCATTGAATAATAATAACCGAATTATAAATTAAAATCCATAAATTACACTCCGGCAAATAGAATTTCACGATAAAAGATTGTAATAGGTAATGTATCATATCTTTCGTTTAAAAGTGTAATAAAAGTTTCAAATAATTATCTTAAAGCACAATATTTACTTACTTATTCTCATCCACATAGTTGTTAGTTGGTTTTAAAATTATTAACTAAGTCGGCACATTATTTATCGTCACCCTCAAATTCAATTTCATCACGTTTATCTTTAACAATACTTTCACATGATTTACATTTTCTCTCCTAGTTGATTTCAGTATTCAATTCTTGAGCCAAATTAATATTTTATTTTGTAGGTTTCTCAGTGATTGTAAAATACGTGAGTGTGTAAATCTTCATTTTTTTAGCTTCTTTTGGCATTCTGAAAGTAAAAAAAATCGTATTAAATTTTCGTGGTTTCGAACACGACATTAATAACTAATTAAATATTCAATCATAATCAAATAAGTTTTTCATAACATGAAGATATATTATATTTGTATACATTTGTACTCACTTTTTAGAGTCTGGAATGAAGACACTCAAATAAAGCTGAATTAAATAGATAAAACACAAAGACACAACATTAAAATATTTCATACAGCCACTAACAATAATCATTATTTAAATATTTAAGAAAGAAAAAAATAATAAAGCACGGTTGCTATGTGTTTGGGGTATTTTCTAGTTGCTTTGGCCTAGCCAGTTTGGCCGGCCGGAAATCAAAATGGCGCTTTATTTAAATATATTAGAGACCTAATATTAGGGTACATTTTAAGGAGATTTAGGGCTCTTCATCGGATGTCCGTTCTTAATCCCGATGTTAGTCGACATAGACAGCCCATTGACATCCATAAAAGGATATCCTGGGACGCACTAAAATGGGCTGTCTTGAGGACGTCCTAAAATAGGATATCCTAAAAGGTACATCCGTTTCTGTATTTATTTTACGTACTGGGATATCCAGGTACGTCAATTTGTCACCCCATATTCCGATTGTACTGTGTGGGATTGTTCTGATTTCGATAATGTATCATAAGTTGCAGGTGAACAATTTCGATATAATCTTAGTTTTAAACCAAAAAATTTCATTTGAATAAAAACTATGGAAAAATATACCTAACTTCACTCACTCTAAATTTTATTCTTTACTACTTATACCCTAGTTTTCCCAAGGACAGATTCATGCATTTGCTGCACAAAGTACATCCATTTCATATTAAATATTTCTATTGACAGTAATAAAATAAATATTCATGGATGCAACGAGTGTGTTCCTATGACGTATATGAACAAAATGCACGTACAATAAACAAGTAGAACCTATTTGGCACAATATCTAAATATCTATAACATTGTGCTTGTCTTCGCGGATAACTTTAAAAAATTATTTATTTTGTTAAAACGTTACAAAACTTTTCGCCTACCTAAATGATATTGATGCATAGGGGGTCACTGGGTTAATCTGTTTTCGGGCCAACGAGAAGTTTAGTTACTCGTAATACAAGCTCCAACTAATTTAAATTGTGATATGGTGATTATAGGGTCACGGTCTCTTAAAATTAGGGCGTGGGTGAAAGGTATACAAGTAAAATCCAGGATAATTATCTTTAATTAAATGTAATTAGACTACCCCAATCACAGCCCTTGAGCAATGTTTTAAGCTGGGAGAGGCTGTGAACCGAACGATTTCTGGTCGCCTAGTTGTAATTTCGCACAAGTTTTGTCAGGTGCTAACTGGAATGTTATAAAATTTAATAATAATAATAATAATAATAATAATAATAATCTTTATTAAATAGGACAAACCTAATACATGTCTTCGACACATTCACAATATATAACAATTTTATAACGATATCTTGCATTTAAAAGCACCAACAAAATATAAAAACTAGTAGACAGTATGAAAGAGAAAGAGAATAAAATAATAAAAACATTAATGAAATAAAAATAATAATGTGCATAATGTGCATGGGTGCCATGCTAAGAACTTTTAACATGTTCCAATAACTTTTGTTTAAATGTAATCAAGTTAGTACTTTCTTTGACTTCATTTGGTAAGATATTATATTCCCGGCACCCATCAGAAAACAATGTGTGTATATGTTTGGTACATTTCTTTCTTTCAATGTATAAATGACTATTTAATCTAGTTAAGTGATTATGCACTTGATTATTAAAAGTAATATATTTGTTGAAATTAGAAGGGAGTAAACCATTCAAAATTTTGTATATAAAAATTAAGGTAAAATATGTTAACCGTTGTTTCACACTTAACCAGTCAAGTACATTCAACATTGTTCTAATAGGTGTAAATCTGTTGCATCTTAATATAATCCGCATTTCTCTGTTCTACAGTTTCTGTAATACAGCAATGCTGCTGTTATCAAGAAAATTTAGGATACTTGCACAATAATCGAAGTGTCTGAACACAAAGTTTTACAATAACAAAACAAGCTAAAAACGTACTCTTCGCCTGTTCACTGAACTTTTTATATAATTGTTACACATTCTATAGGATACTCTTCGCAGTTTTTTTTGTAAATAGTGTTAATTTTAGACATTTTTAATTTTATAGTACGAACTTAGTTGGTAAAATAATGGTATGTGTAAAATAAAGTAAAATTAAAAAAACATACCAAACCCCATTTGGGTTTCGAACCCGGGACCCTTGGATTACGAGTCAAAAGCGTAAGAACTACACCACCACCTTACACGTAAAAAAATGTAAATTTTTACATATAACGTAAGACACGAGCTAAAATCATATTTTCACGGTTGTATATTACGTTATGAAATGTATATTTGTAAAATATTTAAATATTTAGATATTAAAGTGAAATATCATTCTACCAGATTTCTATTCAATTACAAAAACATAAAAATCAAAAAATTTTTTTTTTCAAATTTAAATCATTAATAACATTTTTATTTACCGATAGATTTTGTTCAGAAACAATAGGGTTCTTCCTCTAGCTAACATTAACTCACTGTCCAAATTTCAATACAATCGGATTTTTCTTTCTTGAGTTATCGTGCTTACAAGAAACATGACGGACGGACGGACAGACGGATATTTTGAAAATTCGTTCACTAACACAATGATATGAAATTTTTTTGTCTGCGAGCGATATTTACTGATTTAGAAATGTGCCGATCAAATACAATATACTCTTCGTTTTTGAGAAGAGTATAATAATATTGTCTAAGTATTAGTCGTAGCATTCTCGTAATTTTTCTGTTTTTCTTTGTAGGATTCTCTGTCATATGTACTTTCTTCTAAAAAATATCCGTCAAATCTACAGAATTATAAAATTATCCAGTATTTTACTGGAAATAACCTGTATGTCTGTAACTATTACGTCAAAAGAACTGTTAAAGGTCGATTTTTGACGAATAATATGAGTAAGAATAGAATTTGATTCCTTTCTCAAAACGTTTTTAAAAATAATTTTTGTGGTGTGTACAGGGTGGACCAAATTAGATGGCATTTGAAGTTTTCTCTAAAACTATGGCAGATAGACAAAAACCAATATAGGCGCCCTGAGCTCGATTTTTGAGAAACAAAAAAAAAATTGGCATTTTTGGATGGCAAGTGTCGAATCGAAAATCGAGTAACACATTCTTAAGGCACTTTTTTGAGTAGAATCCGCTGCTGATAAGAAAATTATGCATGCCTCAGTTTTTAAGATATAGACATTCATTGTGTTTTTTTTTAAATGGAACATCCTGTAAATTATTTCATTATTCGATCACAACTTAAATTAGCTATCCAACGATATATCATATGTCATATTTATCTCCAGACAAAGTGGTTAATTTTCGAAAAATTTAATATATTTGTGAGGGAGCTACGGAGAACTATTAACACTTCTTATAATATAAAATAATTTTGCCAAAAATAGGAAAAACTAAACTACAATAAATGTTCGAATTATTTTCCAATTATCTCAGGGTCCATATATAAAACTACATTTGCCGAATTTGTATACATAAAAATATAGCTCGACATGCAGCATACATATATTTTACATACACCACGTTACGCGAAGAGTTAAGCTAACGTTAAAACTGTTAAGAACGGTCTTAATATTGAAATTCTTGCGCGTAAACGCGCCTTAATATTACTTGGCTTACAGCCGTTTCCACCGTATTGTTTAACAGAGGATTAGTCTTAAACCTCCGTTAAATTTAAAATTTGCTTTGCACCGTTCTGTAATCCTTGATTAAATTAGCTTAAACTTGCGTTAACTTAAACCCCCAAAATTGGTCGCTTAAAGTGAGATTAAATTTAATTGCAATTCCTGCGCAGTCGTCGATGTTGTGCATAACCTCAATTTTTAGTATATTTTCATTTTTTATTTTTATTAACAAATATTTGCCTTTTATTGAGACGTTACCTTTTTGTTTGTTTATTTTCTTATACATTCTTGCATTTTGTGGCCGTATTATAAGCAAAAGTTTTTAAACCAATGAAAAATTATCGGATTGATCTTTTATTTTTATTATGGTTTTCCATATTTATAAAGATCTTGTAAACAGATAACTAGTAGTAAAAATGTATACACACAGATTCACATTTTTTTTTTGAAAAGAACAAATAATTGACAGACAGTTGGCAGAAATAAGGTTATAATTTTGAATGGGAAATTAGCAGAATACCAAATTCCCTAAAATCACAAGTTAACTATCAACTTAAGTAAACCACAAACAATAAAGCACGGTGCAATAAGATGCAAGTTAAACCTGGTTTAAAAATTAAACCTCGATTAGTTATTCATCGCTTAAATGAAAACGGTGGAAACGGCTGTTAGTGTTGTCAATCCTTACTAAATGTGTTAACACATCTAACTACCTACGCAAAACTGAGTTAAGGTCTACGCGTAAACGCTTTAGCCGGCTTTAGTGTACGCTACGGCGCATGTCAGGTCTGTCACAGCAGAAAACCCAACCTAAAAAATATACACAGAATACACCTGATTGGTTGATTGTAAACAATTTAAAATCAAATCAGAAATTCAACTAACAACCATTCATTGCTAGTTGAATAACATTTTTTGTTTTAATAAAAAGATATTTAAACAATTTTCAGGCCAACTATTATTTGATATAGCGTTATATTTAATGTTTGTTCATTTTTATATCCTTCATAACATATCTGATACTATCATATTTCTTCTTAAAGTCGATGCAGGCATTTTGTTGGCATGCATCGCAGACAGCTTTTTACTTCGCATAATCTGGCAAAAGAAATTTCCATCACGTATAGTCCAACCAAACACCGAGAAGAAGCGTCAAAGAAACAACGTATTTAGTTTGCAATCTGTGCTGTGACAATATTGTTTCGGTAAAATACCGTATGTTTATTGTTTCAGGAGCCGTCGTACGTGCCATGCCCTGCAATGTGGAGCTATGTGATGGCCGCGGCGCGAGGTGACCCCCGCAGGCGCCCCGGGTCGGTTTTTACAGTGCAGTCGGTCGGGGCCGGTCCAGGCCCTTGCAGAGACGGGCTCAACTCTTCCAGATATCCCCTCAACTCTGGATATACAAGGGTAACACAACTTGGTGTATTTTTATTTTGATTGTTTTTTTAAAGATTTTATATAAATCCATGTGGATCTAATTTATTTTTTAAGGAAGTGTCTCTCTTAAGGATTAAATTTTGCAGAGTGAGAGGGAAATATGCGTTTGTTTTCGGTTTATTATAAATATTTAAAGAATCATAAATGGTATAATCTTTAAAATAGTTTCAGGTACTTCCCATTGATCTAAGGAATACAACCATATACAGTTTTTACCATAAATTTTGTATACAGTTAAATGACATGCTCTAATAATGAAATTAAGAACTATTTTCATTGATAAACTGCAATATTCAAATACAACAAAAAATATAGCGTATTCGTTAGAACAATAGCAAGTATCTAAAACAGTTTTAAAGATTATATTATGTTTGGTTTTTCAAATATTTACAATAGGGATGCAACGGATAGTGTTTTGGCCGGATACCGAATACCGGATATCCGGCGTACTTCTTGTACCGGATACCGGATATCGGGCCAAATATCCGGATTACTTTGAAAGTTGGATTGAAAACACGTTTTGGTAACCTCAACGACAAAAAATACTTACTGTCAACTCTTCTAGACCCCAGATTTAAAACAAGTTTTTTTCGATAAAAGTCAGGCTGAAAAATTCCGCCAAATTATTCTGCTGGAGGCTTAAAAAAATAGTTCATATTCAAGCATGATAGTGAATGTGGTTCTTCTCCTTCCAATGAACAAAGTAAGAGAAACCTACTAGATAATGTTACTGCTGATATCAACAACAGTTTTTGGGACTGTTTTGAAGAAGTGGCGAAAAAATAGTAGCGTTAATGAAAACGTTTCGGAGAAAAGTTCAATGGCTGAGGAGATCGATTATTATTTGAATTGGATTCAAAGAAATAGTGACCCTTACTCATGGTGGTATACTAACTCCAATCAGCATACACTTTTGTCAAAGTTTGTAAACATATATCTTTCAGCCCTTGCCGTAGTGTATACAGTGAGAAGCCCGTTTCAGAAGCTGGCAACGTATACGAAAAGAAACGCAATCGTCTACTACCTCTACTCTAAACGCTGAAAAACTCATCTTTATTCACCATAATTTACTATTGGTAAACTTTAAGTAATAATTTAGTAACTAATCTATAGATATTGCCAGTTTGTAGTAATAATTGTAATGCAGGATAAGTGAAAAATAGTAAAACTGTTTCATTTTTATACCACTTTCTATTTTTTAACTATCCGGTTTTGGCCGGATATTAAATCACTATCCGGTGTCCAGCCGAATAGTAATAAAGTGGCCGGATAGGCCGGATACCGGATAGTAACCGGATATCCGTTGCATCTCTAATTTACAATAAACCGAAAATAAACGCATATTTCTCTCTCATTCTGCAAAATCATATCCTTAAGGCAATGCAATTATATTTATAAAATTTAAATTATCTGACAGATTCGTCGATATTGTCAAACATTTAACAATTTTATCAAATCGTTTACATTGTCAAATAGGTGCTTTTAGACTTCAATAATCATTTCGAAGGCTACTTGCTGTATTAATTTATCGCAGTATATTAATGAATGAATAATATTCACCAGAACTAAATTTTCTATACATTCTTCTTTTTGTTCTAGGATGAAATGTATTTTTTTTACGTTTCATTTATTATTATTTGATTTCATACTTTATATAAAAAGATTATGGCAACAAATATTTTGTTCTAATACCAATATTAAAATATGCCATTTATGAACACTTTTAAATCCTCAAAAAAGATTTTTTTCGCATCGTTGAGGAAGATAATAAAACTACTTTTTTAAATTATTTTTCTACTAATAGTGTTCCAAATTATATAGGCCAGTCAACAGAGGCGAAAAATGCCTCAATTCCGAGACAAGTGACTCGGAAACAAAGGCAGATCCAGGGGGGGGCACCAGGGGCAATTGCCCCCCCCCCGAGAAGAATAGGATCTAATATTATTTATTATTTAATAATGAAAATGTCGATATAATTATTGATTGTTCGGCGGTAGACGGCCGCAGTTAGTGGCGGTTTGGCCAGGTTGGCTAGTTGGTAAATGCCGACTGGGCTCTAGGGTCGCGTCTAACAAGGGGTCATGTTTATAAAAAAAAATTTGGTATGGGAAAATTTTTTTTTAGATTTCTCTGTACGTAGAAAAAATTTTTTTCCGGATTTTCGTTCCCCCGTTCATCAGAAAGATTTTGGGACGAAAAAAATTTTTTCGGATTTCTCCCCCCCCGCTCATCAGAATAATTTTGGGACGAAAATAATTTTTTTTCAGATTTGTCCCCCCCGCTCATCAAAAAAATTGGGACGACGTTTAGATACATGCGAAGCAAAAATATTCAAATCGCTGACGAACTGAGTTTGAATATTTATTGTAAAATGCCCACTAAGCCCTAGACACCCAGGTACCGCCACTGGCCGCAGTGCCTCCCCCAGTAACTTTTCTGGATCCGCCCTTGCTCGGAAAAGGTACATAGAGAAGCGAAACTTGGAAGGAGGTGTTATACATGCAGCCCAAAAACGGCAAAAAATAAATTGACATGTTTTATTAGTTTATATTCGAGAAATAATTATTATACCACCCTTCATGTATGTTTTAGTTATTAATAAATTGACGATATAATTTAATAAACAGACCCATAATGTCATTATTAATTATTATCAGTGCTTGCAATGAGATTCTCGACTTCTCGCAGCGTTAGTTCCGAAACTATTGCTCCTACATTAAATTGTCAAATAACTTTTTTGTAGAGAATTTTGTCTTCTTCACTTTTATATATAAACTTTTTTTACTGTAAAACCCACTAAAAATGATAAAATTGTGAAAAACTGTTTTTCGCACCTGTTTTGCAAAATTTCGAAATGTTCCGGTCCACTCTGTAGCAAAATTGAGACTTTATATTTGGTGATCAAATGAAGTGATTAAAACAATTTCCAGTTTTTTCCCATTTTTTTCTAATTAAAACCTTTGTCGACTGGTCTAATATTATATTTAAGTAGGTGAAAAAAATCATAAAAATTGAATATAAAACGTCTTTTTTGTACTCATAAGATTTCAGAGCTCCCCTAATAAAAGGAGAGCTAGGTAGCTTTTTCGGCACGTCATCGTTTTATGAACTTTGAGATATTCTTATGGTTTATTCATAAAATCGACTTCTGGCGGGGCACCTCCTATCAGGTACATCACGAACACTGTCTAAAAATCTGTGAAATTATGTCATCGTTACGTTCTTTTGTGTGTACACATTTTATGTTTGAATTTAATAAAATAAGATCGCTAGAAAGTGTGGGGCGTCAGGTGGCGCATCCAGAAAGGTCAAAGTTGTAAAAAATACCACGTGATCGTTACAAGCCTTTTTTTAGGCTGAGCATATGTATTTAAATGTTTTGAACACAGAAAGAAATTCCCAGAAAGAAACTCCTGTCAGTAAGGCTAGCCAGAAAGAAAATGTTGCGAAGAAATCAAATATTCTTCAAAAATTCTAAACATTTCCTTTCTGGCTAGTCTTACTGACAGGAGTCTTTTTTGGGATTTTTTTTGTTTTCAAAACATTTAAATAAATATGCTCAACCTAAGAAAAGGCTTGTAACGATCACGTGATATAACTCCGTTTATTTAAAACTTTGTCCTTTCTGGCTGCGCCTTCTGACGGCACAGTCTTTCTGGCGATCTCATTTCATTATTTTTTAACATAAAATGTGTAGACACAAAAAAATTAGCCTTGTAACGATGACCATTTCACTGATTTTTATATCACGAACCATGGCCAACTCGACGAATGTCAGAAGTATATTTTGTCGTTATTTGAGTTCGATAGAATTATTCAACGAATTATTCAACGCATAGAAAATACTTGTAACGATGAGTCTCCGAAAAAGCCACGTAGCTCCCGCACAATAACGGCTTGTTTAGAAAAATTCTAACGCGCATAGCAAAACACTTGTTTTACTTTCTTGCTGTGTAAATAACTATATTAGCACACATTGAAAGAGGAATTGATTTGCATCGATTCGTTATAATTGTCATAGAGCTGACCAACTTCATATTGTTTATTTTTTTTTAATTTTCATTATTTACTTTGTTTTATTTATTTCATTTATTTCATTTATTTCATTTATTTAATTTATTTCATTTATTTCATTTATTTCATTTATTTCATTTATTTCATTTATTTCATTTATTTCATTTATTTCATTTATTTCATTTATTTCATTTATTTCACTTATTTCATTTATTTCATTTTTCATTTATTTCATATATTTTATTTCTTTTATTTATTTTATATATTTTAAATGTTTTATTTGTTTTACTTATTTTATTTTATTTATTCTATTTATTCTATTTATTCTAATTATTTTATTTCTATTATTTGTTTTATTTGTTTTATTTGTTTTATTTGTTTTCTTTGTTTTATTTATTTTATTTATTTTATTTATTTTATTTATTTTGTTTATTTTATTTATTTTATTTATTTTATTTATTTTATTTATTTTATTTATTTTATTTATTTTATTTATTTTATTTGTTTTATTTATTTTATTTATTTTATTTATTTTATTTATTTTATTTATTTTATTTATTTTATTTATTTTATTTATTTTATTTATTTTATTTATTTTATTTATTTTATTTATTTTATTTATTTTATTTATTTTATTTATTTTATTTATTTTATTTATTTTATTTATTTTATTTATTTTATTTATTTTATTTATTTTATTTATTTTATTTATTTTATATATTTTATATATTTTATATATTTTATATATTTATTTTATTTATTTTATTTATTTTATTTATTTTATTTATTTTATTTATTTTATTTATTTTATTTATTTTATTTATTTTATTTGTTTCATTTGTTTCATTTGTTTCATTTGTTTTATTTGTTTTATTTGTTTTATTTGTTTTATTTATTTTATTTATTTTATTTATTTTATTTATTTTATTTATTTCATTTATTTCATTTATTTCATTTATTTCATTTATTTTATTTATTTTATTTATTTTATTTATTTTATTTATTTTATTCGCTTTATTCGTTTTATTCGTTTTATTCGTTTTATTCGTTTTATTCGTTTTATTCGTTTTATTCGTTTTATTCGTTTTATTCGTTTTATTCGTTTTATTCGTTTTATTCGTTTTATTCGTTTTATTCGTTTTATTCGTTTTATTCGTTTTATTCGTTTTATTCGTTTTATTCGTTTTATTCGTTTTATTCGTTTTATTCGTTTTATTCGTTTTATTCGTTTTATTCTAATGGAATAAAATGGTTTAATGAGAGACTACGAGCGATGCGAACAAAATTACATGAAAGTAAAATTGTTTATAACAGTAGCAAATCTGATGAAAATTGGCACGCACATCTATCGTGAAAATAGAAAGAAATATAAGCAAGCCTTGAAAGAAGAAAAACGCAAAGCTTATACAAACGAAATCATTAGTTCAAAAAATAAAAGTAAAACCATCTGGAAATTAGTAAACAATGAAAGAAAAATAAAAAATTGCTCAAGTACTGCAAGCTTGATTCCATTAGAAGATTTTAATATGTATTTTAGCTCTGTCTGTGATACTGTATTGAGAACAATTGATGACCAGAATATTGATCCATTAATTCTTTTAAATAAGACTCCTAAGCCCCCATTTTCTTTTTTTATGCAACAGATTTTGGAATCAGATGTAAGAGAAGCAATACATCAATTAAAAAATACATCCAGCTTAGATTATTACTGTCTGAACAGCTATATGATAAAGGCTTCCCTCGAGTCTCTAATTAAACCATTAACAATATTGTTTAATAAATGTGTTGATGAAGGCAAATGGCCTGATCTGCTTAAAATAACTAAAATTTTACCCTTACATAAGAAAGGTGACTGGAATTGTCCTGATAATTTTCGTCCTATAGCAACCGTTCCAATAATTAGCAAAATATTTGAAATAATTATTAAACATAGATTAGTCAAATACTGTGAGGACAAGCATATTTTTTCAGATGCCCAGTTCGGCTTTCGAAAAAATAAGTCTACTACTAAGGCACTATTAGAAATGGTGGAAAAAGTAGTCGAGGGTTTTGATAGGGGCACAAGCTCAATGGCTACAATGTGTGACCTCACCAAGGCTTTCGACTGCGTCAATCCAGAAATACTGTTGCAGAAATTAGAATACTATGGCTTAAGGCAAAATATGCTTGAATTGCTTTCTTCTTATTTATCCAATAGGCAACAATACGTAAGTTTGAATGGAAATGAGTCGGGACTACTACCTATTAAAAATGGTGTTCCACAGGGATCTGTTTTAGGACCTATTTTATTCCTCATCTACATTAATGATCTGCCTTACTCGGTCGGTGAAAATTCATGTATATTGTTTGCAGATGACACCACCATAATTACCAATGACGACAATGACCTAAATAGAGATAGTCTACTTTCTGCAAAAAATTGGTTTTCTTCCAACAAACTAAAGCTCAACGAATCGAAGACTCAAAATATTCTTTTCAGCTCAGATAAATGGGCGCAAAAGTCTGAATCAAAATTGCTTGGGATTAAACTTGGTTGTGTACTTAAATTGGTCACCTCAAGTGGACTATCTCTGTTCTAAAATTTCATCTCAAATTTTCTGCATGCGCCAGTTAAGTCGATCATTACGTTCTGATGACCTACGCATTGTGTATTTTGCGTTAATACATAGCCATCTAACCTACGGTATTACCTTATGGGGAAACTCCAGTACAGTAGGAAAATTATTTATTTTGCAAAAAGCAGCTGTTCGTGCTATTGAAGGTGCGGCTTATGGTACTCCGTGCCAGATACTTTTTAAAAAATATAGGATTATGCCTTTGCCTTGTATTTATATTTTTGAAACATTATTGCAAATTCACCGGCAGTTAGACACGTTTCCAAAACATTCTGACATGCACTCTTATAATACTAGGAATGCAAATAATTTGGTTCAACAATATTCTAGGATTTGCATCACTCGGAATAATAAATTAAATGTCGTATTATATAACAATTTTGTAAATTATTTTAAGGATACTAATATCACAAATATGAATTTGAATGCATTTCATAAATTAGTTAAAACATTCCTAATAGAGGAATGTTTTTATAGTGTAAATGATTTCCTAATTTTTACTAACTCTAGATAATAGGACTTAGTAGGAACTGCTCTCCTACATGTGACTTCAAATGTACTTTTATTGTATGTAAAGTGGTCAATAAATAAATGGTAAATGGTAAATGGTATTCGTTTTATTCGTTTTATTCGTTTTATTCGTTTTATTCGTTTTATTCGTTTTATTCGTTTTATTCGTTTTATTCGTTTTATTCGTTTTATTCGTTTTATTCGTTTTATTCGTTTTATTCGTTTATTTTATTTATTTTATTTATTTTATTTATTTTATTTATTTTATTTATTTTATTTATTTTATTTATTTTATTTATTTTATTTATTTTATTTATTTTATTTATTTTATTTATTTTATTTATTTTATTTATTTTATTTATTTTATTTATTTTATTTATTTTATTTATTTTATTTATTTTATTTATTTTATTTATTTTATTTATTTTATTTATTTTATTTATTTTATTTATTTTATTTATTTTATTTATTTTATTTATTTTATTTATTTTATTTATTTTATTTATTTTATTTATTTTATTTATTTTATTTATTTTATTTATTTTATTTATTTTATTTATTTTATTTATTTTATTTATTTTATTTATTTTATTTATTTTATTTATTTTATTTATTTTATTTATTTTATTTATTTTATTTATTTTATTTATTTTATTTATTTTATTTATTTTATTTATTTTATTTATTTTATTTATTTTATTTATTTTATTTATTTTATTTATTTTATTTATTTTATTTATTTTATTTATTTTATTTATTTTATTTATTTTATTTATTTTATTTATTTTATTTATTTTATTTATTTTATTTATTTTATTTATTTTATTTATTTTATTTATTTTATTTATTTTATTTATTTTATTTATTTTATTTATTTTATTTATTTTATTTATTTTATTTATTTTATTTATTTTATTTATTTTATTTATTTTATTTATTTTATTTATTTTATTTATTTTATTTATTTTATTTATTTTATTTATTTTATTTATTTTATTTATTTTATTTATTTTATTTATTTTATTTATTTTATTTATTTTATTTATTTTATTTATTTTATTTATTTTATTTATTTTATTTATTTTATTTATTTTATTTATTTTATTTATTTTATTTATTTTATTTATTTTATTTATTTTATTTATTTTATTTATTTTATTTATTTTATTTATTTTATTTATTTTATTTGTCTTATTTGTCTTATTTATCTTATTTATTTTATTACGCCTATTTATTCTATTAGTTCCGTTTACTTCGTTTACATATATTTTATTTATTTATTTATTCTTACATTTCTCGAACAGAAAAATCCATTTGAAGAGTAAGAAAGCTACACAATTAAAAACACAATTACATTTACATAAAATATTACAAATAATATAAGTATAAAGAAACCTACGATAATACATTTATCTATAAAATTATTTTATATCGTTAAAACAGCCATTTGCACCGTTTGCATTTTAAGAGATGAATAACTAATCGAGGTTTAATTTTTAAACCAGGTTGAACTTGCGTCTTATTGCACCGTGTTTTATTTCTTTACTTAAGTTGACAGTTAACTTGTGATTTTAGGGAATTTGGTATTCTGCTAACTTCTCTTTCAAAATTATAACCTTATTTCTGTCAACTATTGTCGATTATTTATTTGTTCTTTCCAAAAAGAACGTGGTTGTGTGTGTACATTTTACTTATATTTATCTGTTTACAAGATCTTTATAAATATGGAAAACCATAATAAAGATAAAAGAGCAAGATCCCTTAATTTTTCATTAAATGAAAAATATGCTAATAAATATGGCCACAAAATGCAAGCATGTATTAGAAAATAAACAAACAAATAATATGTCTCAAGAAAAGGCAAATAGTTGGGTAAAAATAGGTTAGCAATAAAAATATATTATCTCAATTATTAGAATTATATAGGTAATCAGAATTCATCTCACTATTCGTAAATTTTTTGTTAATAAAAATAAAGTGTCAAAAGAAAGAAAATATGCTAAAAATTGAGGTTACGCACAACATCGACGACTGCGCAGAAATTACGATTAAATTTAATCGCCCTTTAAGCGGCCGACTTTGGCGGTTTAAGTTAACGCAACGCAAGTTTAAGCTAATTTAATCAAGGATTAAACAACGCAGCGGTGCAAAGCAAATCTTAAATTTAACGGAGGTTTAAGATTAATCCTCTGTTAAACAATACGGTGCAAGCGGCTGTTAGTGGGCAACAAAATGTCAAACAATTCACAGTTTTTGTTTTAAGTGCCACAAAGTGTCCAAATATATAAGGATACACTGATCTGGTCCACAGACCAGACCACTTTTTTTTGTGTGGCTGTGTAATTAAAGTTTCAATGGTTAAGCACCACTAAACAATGCGTCGTAACAGTTTTTATTTTTTTTAAATATGGCGTACCGCTTCAAAAGATTTGAAAAAAATCTACAATAAACTACTCAGAACAATGTATTTTTGGTAAAAGTTTTGTATATGCGAATCATTATTTTCTTGAAAAAATAAATATTCTATTTTTAAATATTTTTTTTCATTCGAAGGAGGCAGCAAAATCAGCTGATTTTATTTTCTAAGATGCACTTAAATGACATGTATATCGTCTATTTTTTTAATTAACGCACATGCACAACTTGCAGAGATAAAAAATGAAAACGAAATGTCATGTCTATTAGGGTACAGAGGTTATCCGTGGCGACGGGGGGCTAAAACTCGAGGAAAACATTTCTTTTCCTATTGTCGATCTACTGACACCGAATTAGGCCCAAACGCTTCTGGGGCCATTTTACCATACTTACTCTGCTACACCCTTTCATTTTGTCACACTATCAAAATTCACTATTAATTGAAAATGCCCATCATATTACTTTTAGAGTTTATGCCAATATTTGCTTAATTACATAGCCACACCAAAATGGCCTGGGTATTATACTAGTATATTCTCATGTATTTTCGTGCGCTGAATCCAAATGCGAGGTCAGAATTGGCTGATGCTCATATTCAAGGTAACCTCAAAAAATAGCTATAAATGACTAAAAACAGGCCTATGGTGTATTTCAAAGTGTCTTTCAAAAAAAAACAAAAGAAAATATTTGATCATATGTTTTTTTATCAACTGAATTCACATTGGACTACAGAATTGATTATGTATATTTTAACTCATACACAACCTTAAAAAAAATCGCGAAAATACATGGGATACTAGTGCAGTACCCAGGCCAAAAAAAATTTTTTTTGTGTGGCTATGTCATTTAAGTTATTCCATATAATTATCATTAATATAATTAAAGGGACAGTAAGAAAGTCAGACAGGCATCCTAGTTATGAAAGAGGATGTCTATTTACAAGTGTAACGATAAAATATACAGATTATCCTATTAAAGAATATCATGTTTATTAGATTCCTGGAAAGTCAAATTACTTTTTAGCGAGGATAAATTTCTGTTTTAAGTTGAAACGCTCTGCTTCAACAATGAATTAATCATTCTACTCGTGAGATTTCGTACATAAATAAATTTTGTCCGACATTGGTAAGCAATTTAGGTTTTTTATTAACTCGCGTCATAGATGAAAAATATGCGGGGCCAACGAGGCGTTAAAATTGCCGTACTGAGAGGAAACATTTGTTAGTTTCGGTCATAATTTGATCAGCAGACACTCTCTCGTAGTACATCTTCCAAAGAGCAAAATTCATCAAAACCGAAATGACTAGGTAACCAAATTATTTTTTTGTTTTAACTAGTATCTAGGACATGTAATAAAATAAAAAAAGTTTGGAAACTAATGTAAATATTTATTTAGCTTTATATAGATATTTTGTATTTACTTTTATAAATATTAATAATAGTTTAAAAGCTATATGAATTTCTTGTTAAAATATAACCTTTAGCATAGATGTAAATACACAGCTCATATACAATTGATGCACAAAATACCCTATACTTAATTTTTAAACACAATAATTTAAGTAATTAATAGTCAAAATAAAGTTAGATAAATTCGAAACTGAAAAACTCCGATACGAAGAAAAACAACAGCTGACACTTTTTCCGCGCTTGTAAGCGAAATAATAACACGCACATGAGACGCGCGTAGAGTGGACCGAATACATGTAGGCGGCGTCAGAGTCGCGTTTGGGTACTGCAACATAACCTCATTTTCTGTGCATCTTTGTTTACTACTTCTTTAAAAATACCAAGCAATTGTTGTGTGCCTCAATGCACTTCCTATTAGAGAAAAAATAAAAATTTAAAGTTTCACCAGTTTCCAGTATGCAGCAGTTTTAGAAGAAAGTGGATAGTTGCTCTCAAATTACAAAAAAGCCCATCTAGTGTGTTCAAAATTTCACAGACCGAATGCATGTAGGTGGCGTCAGAGTCGCGTTTGGGTACTGCAACATAACCTCATTTTCTGTGCATCTTTGTTTACTACTTCTTTAAAAATACCAAGCAATTGTTGTGTGCCTCAATGCACTTCCTATTAGAGAAAAAATAAAAATTTAAAGTTTCACCAGTTTCCAGTATGCAGCAGTTTTAGAAGAAAGTGGATAGTTGCTCTCAAATTACAAAAAAGCCCATCTAGTGTGTTCAAAATTTCACAGACCGAATGCATGTAGGTGGCGTCAGAGTCGCGTTTGGGTACTGCAACATAACCTCATTTTCTGTGCATCTTTGTTTACTACTTCTTTAAAAATGCCAAGCTTTTCTTTTAGTTCACCTAAACTATCCATTTTCCGTAGGTTTCAAATAAACAAACTTATTTCAACACATCAAAACTACAAAGCACAGAACACAATGAATAGAGTACCCAAAGCCGATCGGTAACCGCCTGGCGGCGAAATATTTTACTAAACCTATGCATTCTTCCTGTTGCCATTCCTAAAATTCTAAAAGTCAGACATTACTTATAAATTGGGTCTCGCCGGTTAAGTACCTATATGGAATTGGGCCCAGCGGCTTATTAGGCTATTCATTCACATGATTGTTGCTTATGACTAGGAATGCTCAATAAAATATATAATAAACCTTTATCACCTATATTAGCTTTAAAATAAATTTTTTTCAAAACTATTGAAGATAATTAATTGAAATTAATAGGAGACGTTGATATAAAATAGCTTTATATTTTGCATTTTTTTTACATTCCTATTACGTCATTTATTATATAAAAAAAAATAATTTAATTTTTGAGGATGCTGTTTTTATATCAACCCCTCGAGTGACACCTACCAAAAAATATATATTATTCAACACTAACATAATTATCGTGTGTAAAAATTACTTCACTAAGAAGTGATTTTTTTGAAATTCGACCCCCAAGAGGGCAAAAAACAGGGGTTGAAATTTTAGGCTTTTTCGGAAACGGTTAGATCTAGATGCGTGAAATTTGGCAGACATATTTTTTTGTTGAAATCTATTAGATACGTGTAAGACGACATTTCGATTTTCACTTTTTGAAGAGGTGGTAGATGGTTTAGAGCGCCCTCATATTTTTGACATCGCGTAAGTCAGAAACGTGATTATTCGAGCGATGGACTTATCTGAGGAAATAATTTCACTTTTTGAAGGGGTGAAAACCGGGATGGTAGATGGTCTAAAGGGTACCCGTATCTGTGAAATCGCGTAAGTCAGAAACGTGTTATTCCAGCGACGACCTTTTCTGAGGAAATAAGGAGACAAGTACTCGATGATTTTCAAAAAGAGACCCCCGAAAAGGTGAACGGGGAGGAGGAGGTGGTTTTTAAGCTTTTCGGAAACGGTAGACCTAGAAGCGTGAAATTTGTCAGAAATACTCTTTATTGGAATATGTGGGTGTCTATTGGGTACTGAGTTTAGAGGCCCGGGCTTCGAGGGACCCGTAGTAGAGGCCCGCCAGAGATTTTGACAATTTTCTTTTTCAAACTCCCTCCTGCTCATTAATTATTAAGCACGGGGGCCCGTTGGCTTGTGAGGGTCCCGTAGCGGGAGATTTTGACAAAAAAAAAAAAGAAAAATTTCCGCTCATCAATTATTAAGCGCGGGGGGGCGTCAGTGAATTTTGTACCGGGGCCCATGACTTGATGCGGGGGGCTGAGAGGCGGTAGATGGTCTAAAGGATACCCGTATCTTCGAAATCGCGTAAGTTCAACATGAATTGTTCATATTAAATTATCAATAATATAAATCAAAGGTGACTTAAGCATTAAATACACTGAAAAGTTAAGATATTTCTCTTTAAAATGTTTTTTTTAATTTTATATTCGATGATAATAAAAAAAATTATTACATTTTCTTTCTGAGAGAGCCCGAAATTTCGCTGTTCAACGGCTGGATATACATCACAATGAACTCACAATGCTTTTTAATCATTTACTCGATAACAATACAAGACAAAATCGATATTTTTACTTCCACATCCAGTGGAAGTATAGTAACGAAAAAAAATTTTTAAAAATTTTTATTAATTGAATTGAATCTGCGGTAGGTTCTTGATGAAACATATTAAATAAAATTAAGAAATATAAACACTTGGTATTTTGTTTCACTGGTTTTTATTCAGATTTTTCTGACCGAAACATATGTCAGAAAAATCTGAATAAAAACCAGTGAAACAAAATACCAAGTGTTTAAATTTCTTAAATTTTTATTGTTCAAATAGGCTTAGAATGTCACGAAACGTCGAGATTTTAAATTTGAGCGAAAAAAAATTCTGACTGTCGGTCTGTCGGTCGGTCTGTCTGTCTGTAACTTTTTTTGTGCGCACGTTTACTCTGAAACCGTTTGAGATATTGACTTGAAATTTGGTACACATATGTACTTTAACGAGATCTAGAACTAGATTATATTTTCATCTTGTTCCGTAGAAGGGTTGGGGAGTAAATTGGGGTGAATTTGGGGAAAATAGGTAAATCAAGCAGGTAAGAGTCCATAAAATTGGTATTTAGTATATACAAGAGAAGTTAAGGTCCCAAAAAAAATTTTAGCATTAGCCACCCCCATTACCACCCCCACCCCATTATTAAAGGGGATGAAAAAAAATTGTGATTTAGTGTGTGTACAAGAACCAGAAACCTCAAAATGTTTTTTTACTTCATCCACCCCCACTACCACCCCCCATCACCACCCCCACCCTGCTACCGATGTGGGGTATCGTTTTATGGGTTTTTGGGGTAGAGGATTTCAAATATTATATTATTGAAGTTCAATAAACAATTATTTCCACATACAAAATTTTTTCGTTGTGAGTGACTTGGATAAAGAATCTGGATGTGGAAGTAGTGATTCCTTGGGCAGCGGTTTTTAAATTTACTGAAATGTAATTGAAGAACGCTGTCTGGTGCATAAATTACCCCTTTATTTAGAGATCTTTAAGACAAAGCCCATAGAAAATGGACTATCCCTTGAATATCAAATCTTTATATTATCATCACTGGTCTTAGTAAACTCTTTCTATGAAAGATAATATCATTAATAATAATAATAATCCATCGCTCTTCTATTAATTATTTTAGTTAAATCTTATTCTATGAGATTCAAAATAAAATTAAGAAGTTTATTAACAATTATTTTGTATGTGGGATATTTTGGATGAACTGATAATAGATTGTACAGATATATTTCAACAGAGTTAAATTTATAATATATTGAATATACTACAAAGAGTCAAATTAAAAAAAATAGGTCAGTTTCAAGAAAATATTGCTCGCTCCTGAACTTTTTTATTATTAATAATTATAATGTATGGATATGTGGATCAATGACAATTTTATATTATTTCGCAAAATTTCGTCGTATAGTTAATCTTTTCATCACTTTGATTGAAATATTAATCGACTTACCTCAATATTAATTTAAATCATATGAACAATTTTCTCCGAAATAGTTACATATCATATGTTGTTTCAATCTCAAAAGACGAAAACTATCTGTGTTGTGTAATTATTGAAAAAAAGGCCCTGAAATATAATTGAAAATTTAATAGACTTATCTAAAGATTCATTTAAATTATATGACCGACCTCTTCTGAAATAATTACGTGTCACAGGTGTTATGTAATTATGAAGGAGGAAATTGTGAAAAATAGTTACATATATTATTAAATTATGATGTAGATTAAAACTAATTTAATAACAACTACTATGTAAATCGACTGGTTTTCAGAATAACGGCATTACAAGAGGGTTTTCAAGAGATGAACTCAACTCGAATCTTTCACGAGACGGCTCAAGAGATGTGTTGGCGGAGGTGAGAGTGCATACGCCGTACACGGAGAGATGTCACAGTCCCTCGGAAGCACCGTTGCAGGTAATTTTAAATTGAATCAAGTTAGTTTAGCATGAGAATCAGACAGGCTAGTATTAGTACGGGAGCCGGCGCCACTTTTTTTTTTTTTTGGTTAAAATTAATTTCTTATTTTTTACGTCAAATTTAATCTGTGTTTAGCGCTTGACAGGAACGTTTCAGTTATGTTAAAAAAGTATTAATGCTATACGTAAGATTTTTGTGTTATTTATTGGCTCACAATATAATGGGAAATAATTCCCTGCCACCTTCATTGTAGATCAGCGTGCTTCTGTCAGTGACGTATATATGTAATAAAAAAAAGTCAATGGACAGAAATGTTTAAAGCTTAAAATTTTTGCAAGCAGTTTTAGAATTGTTAAAAATTTATGTTGTCGGTCATTCGACTGAACATGGCTTTGGCAGGAGCAAGCTTTGTTGTGCAGCGAATATATATATATATTTATCCTTCAGATATTTATTGTTGAAGGTTGAAGTAGATGTAACTCATAGAATATTTTATCTGTTCATCGTTTTTTGTCTTTCGTAAAATCAATTTATATTTGGACAGACAGTATAATGCAATCCTTTTCGATATTCGACACATCCTACCATACCAGGCGTTGCCTATTTTGGCAACCTCTTCCCTAGTCATACTTCCCTATACCATAACCTGTAATTTCCCCACCTTCGATTTTTACCTCAACTTTACTAACCTTTTTCTATCCTCTCTCTATTTATTTAATTTTGTTCTAATTTGTCCTTTTTGTTTTGAAAATCCCCTTTAGGCCGAAAAATTCCTTAAAACCTGTACATTTTATTTTGGCAACGGGTCGTTATTTTTCATAACGTCCCTAGGGAAATATAGTAAATTTGGGAAAATGTTCTCTTTTATGTAACAAGTATTAAATGTTTTAACTTTTTTGGAGTAAATCCAGACAAGCCGTACTTGCTACGTTTTCTATATTCGACATTATTTTCAAAAATGTTCAGAGCTATTAGATTAGATTTAGATGAAAATTTAATAATTTTTTTCTTTCTTATTTATCGCATATTTTAAAAGAGGCTATTTTTAAGAATTTTTGGGAGTCATAGTGCTTAACAGGTTCAAATATGCATGTCTGTTTCAAATTCACCCCGTATACTCGTACACGTTTTCTAGGCATAATCAAATATTAGCTACTTATTTTCTCCTGTTGTTCAACTGACTTTTCATATATCTCGTTGAGGAATTAAGGGTTTTCGAAATATTTTTCATACCCTACACAGTTTTCCAAGAGGAACAAAACTGTTGTGTCTTTAACTCCACTATAATTTTCATACCAGAAAACCACAAATCCCATGAAATGTGCCCATCCTGTATATTCAATGGATGTGAATAACGTCAATAATTTCCATTATGCTAATATGTAAAATAAATGTGAATATTTGAACACAATTATTTTATTCCTTTATGAAAATGTACTGAACACTACCGGAAAATGATTTCGGTTTGTTAACCAGAGAAAAGTAAATTTCCCACTATAGAATAATTATTGCCATCTGGAAACTTCTCAGACGAAAGCAATAAAGTCTGCAATGGTTTCTAGTACCTATTAGGAAAAGCCAACTAACATAGTAATACGTCTTGATGCAATAATCGACTTCAGAGTTATTTGATTCCCTGATGGACAAAGATAAGCTACGTAATCATTTAGAATCTTGAGATAGAGCAGTGTGCTAAAAGATGAACTTGAATACACAAAAGCTTTAGTAATTATTGTTGCCTTAAGTGCCGTTTAAAAGAAATAAAAAATATAACATGAAATAAATATACAATGTGATCTACCATGATGTGCGGAAAATTTATCAGTAGGTTATCCCCACCGAAGGGAGTTAAAAAAATTTGATCAAAATTACCTTATTTTTTTGTAGAAATGCGCTGCCAATGACTTTAAGCAATCTGACGTAAGGCGGTACAACCATATCACTTTATCAGACTTGAGACTGACACTACCGACAGCAAAGCTGGAGAAGGTAGAAGTGACTTTTTGGTTCTAATCAAATCACACTACAAAAATAGCTAAATAAGTGGAAAAGACATTGACCCTATGCTAGTGAACTCTACAACAAGTAGATAGAAATATTTACTTAAACCCGTCAATAACACAAAAACTTAAGGAATTGTAAACATCTCCGATATGTTCTTTCATAAGTAAGTCCATCGCCCCATTACTGACCACAGGCACGTAGCAGTAGCGTATCTTCGCAAGTTTTATCGAGTTTTAATATACTAAATTACCTCGGATCACTCTAAAATTTTTCAGGGGCTTTCACACATTGAAGACTAGTACACCATTTTATTTTCCGCATTTCCGAAATAGCTATTTGTGTATTAAGAGCGCAAAGTGCCACGTTGGCGCACGATAGTGTAAGTTGACGTGCGACGCGAATCGGAGGGCGTCAAACACTTGGAAGCGGCAATGATACTTTGCGCTCGAAATACACACGATCGTTTGAATATATCAAAACAAAAGGAATAGTTAAGTTGAATTTTGGCTGGAAACGGCGATTCGTCAACATATTATGAGTAAGCCTTGCATATGTGATCAAAATAAATATACGAACAAACTGTCAATTTATTTAAGTTTTATTAGTTATTATAAAGCTCGTATTCTTCATATAAATGAATTAGGTAATTAATTGTTACTCTTACGTCAACTCTCATTATATCAACAACAGTTTTGGAGCAATATTATTTTTAAAAACATATTGTCAATATTCCGACCAAGCTTGTTTAAGTGCAGATGCACTGAAGCGTGTTTTAAAGTACTTTATTCACAGTCATACAGAAATAATCAAATTGTTTTACATGTCAAAAGTTGGAAAGTATAACATTTCTACTTCATTCGACAATTGAACTGAAATGTGAGATTTCAGGTTGGAAAGTAGTCACTTTCTTACCAGTTTTCGGGTTGAAAAGTGAGCATTTGCCAACCTGTGTTTTTTTTAATTTTTTACTTTTTTCTGGCAATAAATTTACTGTTGCTCGTTCGGCAACTTGCCTGAGTTCAGGCGAGGTACATGCCATTTCACTATCTAAAGTAGCGTCGCGTCGTTTGTGTTGGTCCCTTGCCTCTATTTATAGAAAATGCTATCTGCATTTTCTATAAATAGAGGCAAGGGACCAACACAAACGACGCGACGTTACTTTAACATTTGTCGTCTAACATAAAATGCTATTTAAAAATATAGTAAACGATTTTTTTGACTTTTTGTTCTTTAACGGAGATGACTGTGAATAAAATAGTACACAAATCTTGGTGAAAAGTTTCGTTGCTCTCTCGAGAATTACTTGATCTCGCCGCTTCGCGCCTCGGTCAATTATCTCATCTCTCGACAACAATGAAACACTTTCCACCTCAGTATGTAATATACTATTGCTTAGGGTGGCCCATCTTTTTCGAAATCGAAATCTTTTATTTCTCACCCCTGCAAATGGTTCCATTTGAAGAAAAAACAGTCCCCTCAAAATATTATTGAGGCAAATTGAAGGCAAGGGGTGCCGCAGAATGCATTATTATGCAATAATAAAAGTAAATGGAATTATTTACATTCTTTGGTTGATGCATTGTTTTTTTTTTAATCAGCAACATTTATCTTTAGAATGACTAATCAAGTCATACAAATATCAAAGACATTATCTGTTGTGACTATGACATGTGTCATACTACTGTAAATTCGTAGTCTAAGAAAACTAGACTAGAAGTTTTTGAAATAAAACTCTCGTTTTATCTTTGTGTATTTTATTATGAAACGTTTTTTTCATACATAGTACCAAATATTATCCTAAATCTACAAGACATATAGTAATAAAAACAATATTTTTTGCACTAGGCCAAAGCATGCGACAGGGTTTCTTTTTTTACATTTGGAAACTGTGATTTATAATCATTTACAACTTGGAGTAAAAACTGTTTTTGGTCTTCATTTTTTGTTAAAATGTCATTATAGTCAGTAATAAGTTTGATTCCTCTCTCAGCGGCATCATTTACAACTTTAATTTTATTTACAATATTGAAACATCGGGTATAACTTTCATTTTCCCTCCATGTTGTTGGATCATTTTCCAAAAATTCCATAGACAAACCTAATTTTTGAAAAAACTGTTTAGTGTTCTCGCATATGAAGTCCTGAATTTCCTTGTTTTCAACGTCAGTAATGTTACTAATCATAAGTCGTTTAATACCCTCTTGATTTGGTGCTTTCCTATTCAAAGCCTTAACCATTTCTCTTTTAGTGGTAACTGAAATATCGTCATCAAAGAAAGATAAGCCAACATTTACTGAATTAAGGTACCACAAATGGTTCACTATTTTCCTACTTGCGGCTCAAGATATTTCTTTGTCATTATTTTGATAATTAATGAGTTCTTTACAAAAGTCTAAGTCATGAAGCGGTGCTTTACTAGCAAATGACGCTGTAAACCAGGCCTTTACATAAACCTTTACAATAAAGAGACATATTTCAATACCTATTTTTTCTTTTTTAGTTAGTTGGAACTGATCTTGGAAAAAAATATTTTTAGATAGTAAATGGCTTTGGCCATCCAACGTGCATGATGAAATGCCCCTGGTTGATATAATGTCGTGTGAGTGGGAGGTATGGACCTGTCGCTTATTTTGCAAGCATCAAATGCAGCGGCTATTTTTGGTGTGATGATGTTACATGTTCCATACAATCTCCTCTTTTTTGGCTGTGACGGGCCAGGCTGGTCTTGTAACAACTCTTCTTTGGCTTCGATTATTTCATCTTCATTTTCGTTGGAGTCGGCTGATTTACTACTTGATGATGGACAGGTGACTGTTTCCTCTAATCTAGCTTTTTCTTGTTGATTTCGTTGCATTCGTTCGGATAATTTCTGTAATTTCTCCTCAGCTGATTTTTCTTGAGAAGCAAGTTGGTAATCAATACCATGCATAAATCCAGGACGTCCCTTTTTTCTTTGGTTAATTAAAAACTGCTTATCTTCATCTATTTTCATCAACTCCAATGCATTTGCATGAGAAATGTCAAAAAGATCGTCCAATTTTTCAACGAAATTTTTTTCTTTACCTCCCGCACTGGCCCTTTTAGCCGATTTTTGTAAGTTCCTCCACTCTGCATAAAGTTTATCTAGTTGTTTAACACAATGAAAATCCTGACGTGTCGGAATGCGAGCTTTATCCCAAAAAACTGACACCTCTTTTATTGTTAATTTAGCACTTTCATGTACACTTAGCTTCACTTCACGAATATTATAAAAGAGCACTTGTAATACTTGTCTATTAGACGGCAATTTATTGCCAATGATTTGTGACGAATAGTGTCCAACTAAGTAAATGAAAGTATCCTTTCGTAAGGATCTAACATCAGCCATCGTTAAATGTTTTTTCAAAAAGGAACGTATGCTAGAACTTATAATGTCACCACTGTAAAACACAATTGCAAATTGACATAAAAACCTACCGTAGGTGCATTATATTTCCAAACTTCCAAAACAAATAATTTCTAGGAAATAATTACACCAATAAAACATTATGAGAAAAGAGGTAGATATTTGTATTTTAAGTAAAATTTAAGTGTATTATCGTATGTAATATCACTAGTGCTTAAAATTTTATCGAAAATTTTTTCGAAAGCGTGTTGCCTGGTAATATAAAGAGTGCAAATTGGCAGTTTATTATCTGATTAAATCCCGACCGCTTTAGCGGGAGGGATTTAATCTTTGATAATAAACTGCCAATTTGCACGAGTTATATTAACAGGGGGCGACTTAGCTTGAGAAAAAATTTTTAGATAAAATTTAAAGCACGAGTGGTATTTGTGGAGAATATTTCACGAATAAATAATTCATTAAGTACATCTTCAATATTATGTTTTCTCATTAACTGCCTTCAGACGTTTTCTTGTCACTTTTTGGAGTTTACTGACCTTTATTTTCAATTTCATCATTAATTTGATATACAGAAATATTTCCAAACCGACTCATATTGTCAAAACAGCAAATCTGAAACAAACGCAGTAGAAACAACGTAGATTCGCTATATTTTAAAATAATCTAGTGACATTTCCATGGCAACTAGTAAATAAAACGAGTTGAAACCTTAGATATTATAATATATAGACTGGCTTAACACCTTTCAGGCGTTTCTGAGGTGCAATACGACGAGGAACGATAGAGAGAGCACTACTTTAGTACCGATGTCTCGCCCAAATAAAATATACACCCATGGTTCCGAGATTGACATAGAGAGCGCCATCTAGCGCTACAAGTTATATTCCATAATAAATAAATGTTCATCGACTCATATTTACGTATTTAATCCTTACTTTTAACTTACGAAGTTTATGAATTATGTTGAGGTTTGCTTTGTTAAGCAAAGAGAATTTTAAATACAACAAATTATAATGTTTGATGCACAGCTTTGATTCAACGAGTTACTTTTTGGTAGATTACCATATGTAAGTATTATACATTTTTAGTTTGTTCCAGAGCGAATGTGTACTTGACATTTATAATAAATGATTTGCTTACCTTTGTAACTACGTTATTGAGCTATTGAAAGCTGTGCTTGACTTGTTCCTGTATTATGAGCTATATAAAGTACAATCTTTGTGTGTAATTGTTACCTGATTGAACACTAGGAAAACTGAAATAGTTACAGATAGACAAAAGTTACAGCCTATATATTTCAGACAAGATTCGCTTTGGAATTGAGGTGTGTTTTTGTTTGCTACTACATAATACAATATTACAATTTACAAGGTAAGTACGTTAACAATTACTTAGTAATAAGCTAGAGAAGATATTTATAGATAAAACTTAAAAGCTCGACAAAAAACGTCAAAAAATTTTCGCATATTTGCCGCTGCAGCGACCTAAAAAATTAGAGCGATAAATTTTGCATGTTGGTCCTGTCAAAAGCAGATCTAGCTTGAATTACCACTAATAATGACGTTTGATTGGTGCAATGTTGTGAAAAAACGGGCTCTCATTGGCTATAGCCCTAATGAGTGAAATAATCGTAATAAAATCTTATCTACAAATTTCTACCTGAATGCGGCACGGGTTACCGTTCACCGAATTATCTGAAACTTTGACATAAATTATTCCTAGTATAATAGTATATTTTCGTGGGGTGAGACTTAAAAAATACGCAAAAAAAATTCACCCCCTATAGAGATGGGCCACCCTACTATTGCTGCACATTGCCATCGGTGACGGGCGGCAAAGTGACATTATTCACAGCTGCTTGGAAAATGTCAGCTTTGCGTTTTCAAAATGTTAGTAAAAAACCCTACTTTATATGTCGATAAATTGTATTTATTAAGGTACAGAGGTTACCAGTGGCGGCAGGGAGCTAATACTCGAGGAATATGTTTCTTTTCCTATTACACAGCCCCACAAAAAAAAAGTCGTGATCTGGATGACTGACCATGGTATTCCTATGGTATTCCATGGGACCCCTTCTTACTCTCTCTCTCTCTTTCTCTCTCTCTCTCTCTCTTGCTGCTAAATCATATATTCTCTTCTTTTTCTAGTATATCTTGTGTGTTCAATTAAAGTATAGAACGCAGAGGTCGGGTAAAAGGTTAAGCCAGCCAAGGCGGAGCAAATGTTCGAGGGTTGGAGAAGGGATAACAGAAGGTGTATGAGATAAATTCCGTACTGAAGAAAATTAATTTTCCCACATCTTTCTGCGCCTTCCTGTTTCCCACTCATCGAGGGATGTTCTTTACTTGCTTTATGGGTTGGCCTTGCTGTGCAAACTCAGTACCGTTAGCAGATTTCTCATCTCTCAGATTGAAAAACTCCGGTATGCATCTTTCCTGTCTTAAAAGTTTTTCAAATACTTCTTGTGAATTTGTGGGTTAGACGGGTACGGGCAAAGCAGTTGAGGGCTGTTCTGCACAGTGTACTGCGACCATTGCGCAGTAAAAGCAACGAAAATTTGCTCTCCCACATCTTCCTCCACCTCTGTCCAGCAGGGGGTTGGTTCTTTAGCTGTGTTCACCCTCCACCATGTCTTCCTTGCATTCTCAAGAGTTTGTAAGCTGAAGCTTTCATGACACAGATCTATAGAAGGGGTGTAAAAGGCGTACCAATGATTTCGGGGGGGGGGGGTTGCTACGCACTTGGCAATAATAAATGAGAGCACGAAGTACCCATTCATACCTCTTTCCGTAATGATACTCATTTTCATAACTTTACCCTTATTTAAGGGATATTTTTGGCTATGCACATAAATTTAAGGGGTACACGAATTTTTTTGACCTCGGATTCGGATTCAGCGTCGAAAAATACATTGGAATACCATGGTCAGTCATCCAGATCACGACCTTTTTTTTTTGTGGGGTTGTATTATCAATGTGCTGACACCGAATTTAGTCCATATGCTTCTGGGGCTATTTTATCTTTCTTATCCGCCTACAGCCTTTACGTTTCCTATCTATTTTATTAACTAAACTTACCCTGTGCTAGTTGCTCTTATATGTACCTCGAATTAAAGTTTTCTTTATTTCGAACCCCTTTATTAAAAATTAGTTAAATCTAAAGTCTACCCGATCAATTTATTATCTGCTAAATTAATCCGAAAAGTATTATATAATTATATACCCTAGCATGGGGCGAAATTAACCTTCTGATATCTTTGATCATTCTGGCAGCAGGTTCTTGTTTCTAAGAAATAATAGCTGCCTAATGATGAGGTAGTTGAAAAGGGCTTGAAACCTCTGACATCACTGTATACAGAGATTCAAAGTTGTTGACGAGGATGTCTCTTTAGTCCCTAATGACTATATCATATTTGTCTTGTGAGAAAGTCACCGAAAATGGACAGGACAGACAAGAAAATCTATATTTTAAATTCTAACAGATATGAACTAAAGTTCATATGTCAGTATTTTTTAAGTATATTTCAGTATTTCAGCTGAACATCTATTTAAATAAACTTGTAAACATAGTATAGGTATTTTTTTAATTTCGTTTTTTAACAGTTTTTCAAGTTTTCAATACTTACGTCAGAGAAATATATTTTTGTCCGTCTGTGCGTCTATGTGAAAGCCTGTTCCACCGTGACTAGAAAATGGCTCAACATATTGAATACACATGTAGACATGTCATCAACTTAGAGAATAGGCCATTTTGTATCGGAGATGATGGGATGTATCTGAAAGAATTTGAGTAAGCGAAATTTCAATCACACGAACAAGATACCCAGCAAACACTAATAAGTCTAAAAAACGTTTGATATGTTGCAAACCCGTACGTTTATTATCGCGATAAATGTCCGCCCAATTCAACGTTTATAAGTCGTATGTACTGTACATAGGAAATTAATTACATAATGACATTTAATAAACGTTTCACAAATGCATTTTATAAGCTGTATATAAGTAGAAAATTAATGGGCTCGTTTAATGAATTTTATTTAGTAATTGTTACTTCTTGTGGATAAAGTATTATTTAAAATTAGGCAATGTTGAAAATTTCAGATGAATCCGATATGTGGTTCTCGAAATATACGCTTCTAAAGAGCCCGGTGCGACTAACATCGTGACGTCAAAGGATAGGAAACGAAACGGTCGCGCAACATATCAAAGCTCGTGCATTCCGCTTGAGATCGTCGAGTCTTTCTCTGTGCGACTAGCGGGTTGCTATTAAGTGACGTCGCGGCCGAGATTCGACAAGGCGTGCGGTCTATGTTTATAATTTTTTTTATACGATTTACAGGTCTCACAAAATTCTTGTATTTTTGCACAGGGTCTTAGAATTGTAAGATCTTTACGATAATCAAATTAAAAAAAAAATGCTAAATGAGCCCGTTAAATCATGACATTTAATAAATGTTTTATAAATGCGTTTAATAAATGTTTTACGGATACTCTTTTTTTAACATTCTATAAACTATCCATAAAGGGCTTGCGCAGTCCCGGCTACCATAAACTATACGAGCGAGTTATTCGCATTAGGGATAATCGCAGAGGTCAGAGGCCCAACTTTAGCACGCAAAATTATAATGTGGTATATCAAATTATTATACCAAAACTATTCTTTTATGGACTCTTACCTGCTTGATTTACCTATTTTCCCCAAATTTACCCCCCAACCCTTCGACGGAACAAGATGAAAATATAATCTAGTTCTAGATCTCGTTAAAGTACATATGTGTGCCAAATTTCAAGTCAATATCTGAAACGGTTCCAGAGTAAACGTGCGCACAAAAAAAGTTACAGACAGACAGACCGACAGACAGACAGACAGACCGACAGACCGACAGACCGACAGACTGACAGACCGACAGACAGAAATTTTTTTTTCGTTCAAACTTAAAATCTCGACGTTTCGTGATATTCTAAGCCTATTTGAACAATAAAAATTTTTAAAAATTTTTTTGTCGTTACTATACTTCCACTGGATGTGGAAGTAAAATGAGCCGCATCTTCAGACCAATTCATACAAAAGCAAATGTTGGTTTTCCAGGTAGGTTCTGGTATCCTTAATAAGGTCTTAAAAGTCCCCGAAGTGGGAGTGTAAGGATAAAATTTGGCAACGCTGTAAAGGGCTAAAATCGTGCTCGGAAACGAATTTTTTGAGATATCTCGGTTTTCATTGCCTCTACAACAAAAATACATTAGGCGAAAAAGAAAGCTATAGAAATTCTCTATAAAAAAGATAGAGGATCTTTTTTTCGTATACGCAATAGTTTTCTTGAAAAATTCCAGTAAGTCATACCTAAAATCAAAAAATTTATTTGTGGCAGTTTTTATTGCACGGAGAGTTAAAACATAAAAAAAAATCCTGGTTGGCTGTATCCTTCATACAGCCGTAAGTTTTAAGTGGATACGGCTATGCATAAGAGGATATTCGGGCATTTGGAAGAACAATACAAATTAATGTTTCAAACTGAGTTTATTAAGCACAGGTCGATGATACGAAAAGTGTGAAATATAACAAATTAGGTTGACTTTTAAATTACGTGTGAAGGTTAAATCAAGATGCCCGCGCGCTACGTTCACTTATGCACCGACAGATGGCGTTAGTGCATAAAACCAGATTGATATCGATGTTGACAGAAAAGTTTGAGGCAAATAATTATATATAAGATGATGGTGACATTTTGATAGTCGAAACAGCGCTTGAGGAATCATGTAAAAATACTACGGTTGTGGTTGGGGAAGATGTGGATCTTCTTATCATTTTAACTGCTCGTACACCTATTAATAAAGAAATTTTTCTCCTCAAACTAGGCAGAGGGAAGGTCCAACGAAAAATGTATTCTTCACGAAGCTTTGATCACCATAAAGATATTCGATATCACATATTATTTCTGCATGCATTCTCTGGGTGTGACACTACATCTGCTCTATTTAATAAAGGCAAGACTGCAGTTTTGAAAGTGATGAAAATACGACAGTACTTGAAACTTGTAGCTGAAGTTTTCAGCAAGACTGGTACTTCTCGTGACATAGTTACTTCGAATGGGATAACATTTTTCCTCGCAATCTATAATGCTCCAGTTAAAGAAGTTTCCATCGATAACTATCGGTATTCTTGCTTTATTAAAGCTGTGAGCAAAAGCAAACCAGTGAAATTGAATTCATTACCACCCACTCATGACGCAGCTCAACGGCATCTATTTCGTGTTTATTTTCAAGTACAGAAATGGTTGGGTAATGTATTGAATCCTAAAGAGTGGGGATGGATGTTGAAAGATACCATATTGTGGCCAAAAACAACATCCCAACTTTCTGCGCCTGATTGCCTTCTGAAGATGATTTTCTGCAACTGCACGAAAGGTTGTGGACCATTGTGTGGCTGTCGGAGGTCGGGACTTAATTGCTCACCAGTTTGCGGCAACTGCTATGGAAAATCTTGCTTGAATGCTGAACCGATTGAAAACTCGTCAGAAATAGAAGCCGTCACTGAAGCAGAGACTGAAAGTTCTCAGATTGACTCGGGTTTCCTTAAACGAATCGATGAATTTATAGAAGGAGAAAACGGACAAGAAGGAAATTATTAATTTGACAACATTTTAATAAGTATGACAGGCTAACGGGGAAACCACATAAAAAACGCATCTAGTACTCAACCTCAAAGGTGGTGTGGAATAGAGTACTTAAATTATCCATAATATTCCATAAGTTCAAATTCAATGGAAGATTTTCAAGAAAACTATTGCGTATACGAAAAAAAGACCTTCTATCTTTTTTATAGAGAATTTCTATAGCTTTCTTTTTGACCTAATGTATTTTTGTCGTAGAGGCAATGAAAACCGAGGTATCTCGAAAAATTCGTTTCCGAGCACGATTTTAGCCCTTTACAGCGTTGCCAAATTTTATCCTTACACTCCCACTTCGGGGACTTTTGAGACCTTATTAAGGACACCCGAACCTACCTGGAAAACCAACATTTGCTTTCATATGAATTGGTCTAAAGAAAAATCCTAAATGCAGTGGATTATTACAATAATTGTCGGAGTTATTTCCTCTAAATGATTTATCGATATATGAATTTCCATGTTTTCTTAATTTCTGGAAAATGGTAACTCCTATCAAAATATTGTATAGAAACAAAATTGTAGAAAATTTTATGCACGTTGTTTCTTGTAAAACAACATTGGCGACAGTTTTTTTTTAACATATGGCCGCCATTTTGAAAATACAGCCAGTTTTTTTTACGTGTCTTAATAAAATTTAGTATACTCAATATCACAATATGTTCAAAATGGCCGCCGCCCCAAGATGGCGGATTATCATTTTCTTTATAACTTCCTTGATATTAGTATCAAAAGAAAGAGCTTGATAAGTAGAAAACAAATATGTGATCAAAACTTAATAATTCAAAAGAGTTTTATCAATTATCGTGGGATTCGACTGAAAATCGGTATCTGTGGGTTATCGAGGTTGCAAATTACAATTATCCGGTCCAAATTTAACAATTCAAAATGGTGGCGTCAAAACGGCGGATAAGTCTTATAATTTGGGTCTGATTCGTATGAGAATCGATATCTGGGAATTTTCGAGGTCACAGATTATAAATATTTAGTCGAATTCTTTACATAAATGTTGAAAGTGCGAAAATTCTCTCCTTAAATATAAGGCTAAAAAGTAAGCAAATTAATTGATAGTTTAAAAAACTAGAAAAACACGCTTTTAAAAATACTGCACTAAAAAGCAAAAAATAATCATCGAACCTGTTCCCTCTGTCTACCCCGTAAGGGCCTTAGTGTAAGTCGTGTTTATAATTAAGTATAGGATTTGAGTATAAAAGCGGCGTTTTTCGAACGCTATTTCGAACAGATTCAATAATTAAAACGCTGAAAACATCATTAGATTAAATGAAAAGCGCCCACGCTTTTATACTCAAATATTATACTTAATTACGAACACGACTTAGAACTAAGGCCCTTACGGGGTAGACAGAAAGAATAGGTTCCATGATTATTTTTTGCTTTTTAGTGGAGTATTTATAAAAGCGTGTTTTTTAGTTTTTTAAACTATCATTTTATTGACTAGCACTTTGACTTTTGTGACTCTAGACAAAAACTATAAAGATTATCTAAAATTTACTACAAACAAATTGAAAGGAAACACTAATATGCCCTCGGAATTACCAAGGTAAGATTTAATATCAACAGTACTTAATGGACCAAAGTATAAATTGTAAATATACTTTAAATAATACTACCCGTACCAACATTCTACTATAAACAAAACCTCTGCTAGCAATAAAACGGACAACAAAAAATCCATAGGTTAATATTCTTGTAAATTTCAAAATCAAACTATGTAGGTGTCATAACAAGCATTTAGCTTATAATTTATTATTTTTTTTTGTATTCTTCTTGTCGACTAAAACTCTGTGAAACCATTCCATAAATAATGCCTAATCAAAGTGTTAGTCGTGATGCGCTAAAAGGTTTTATTATTTTTTTTGTCTAAACGGTTTAGGTGTGAAAAAATTGAATCGCTATTCTGATAGAATTTTTTCTGTACTTTCCAAATCCGCTAATAATTTTTCAGAAATGTGATAGAAAAATGTACTGTTTTGTCAAAAATGAGAAGGGCAGATTTTCTCCGAGTCCGGCTCTGGATTTTTCAAAGCCATGTAGGCCATTCTGACAAGTTTCAGCTGAGGAATCTTACTGATAAATTTCATTCTGTTACATCCAACCGTTGCATAAAACACCCTGTATCTTCTTAACCAGTGGCCAAAATTTTTTTTTCGTTGGTGCTTTTGAAGTGGTTTATCTGCCATCAGGCTATAGCACATTCCTCGCGTATCACCCCGTATATAATTAGCAAGATTATTTAATCAAATTGAAGATATAGGAGAGTGTGTGGTTAATATTAATATTCAAATGCGCAGCAAACATTGCGTTCTTTGTAAAATTATCCCGTCTCTAATATAAAAATTATTGAAATCGCAAAATCTTTAAAATGCAAATAGAATAATCAGTTTCCGCCAGTCACGTCATTTCGCTAATGGGTGGAGAAAATGTGATGTGAATACCAGAAATACAACAAACGTAGGATGTTAAATTAGAGACGAATAAGAGATGAGTAAATTCAACATCGTTAAGTTCATCGATGTGTGTTGTGAAAATTATGTCTATTCAAATTAGTCTATTATTATTATACAAACAAGCCAATAAGTGTCTGATGTGACTAGAACATAGTTTCCCCATACGGAAGTATATACTTACTTGCCTATCTAGCTCAAGTATATGAATTAATCATGTTTACTTCCTACATCACTCCTTTAACCTGTAATGCAGTCAATTTGTGCTCAAAAGGGCTCCTAGCGGGAAAGTTGTGGGGTAGTTTTGATTTCTTCGATTCGATATGTTTTTTGGGGTGCTGAATTCGAATCTGAGGTTTGCTAATAATATTTCGTGACGCAACATTGAAAAGAATGCAAAAAGAAAGGTAGAGAATCTCATTTTTTGCGTTTTTTTGCTTATAACTCGAAAACCACCAACTTTTCGTAAATAACCTCCCTATTAAAAATCAAAGTACATAAGATTTCCTACAAGTTTAGTTTTTTTTTCTCCGACGAACCTTTCGGGCTCAAGCGCTAGTTGTAAATTGACGTATTATGTCTGTCTCCGTAAAAACCCACTTTGTTCTATCGTCAGCGTCAGGGCTTGTTCATCTGGAAAATGAAACATGTGGTGAGAAAACAACAACTTGTGATCATATCTCAAGGAGAGATGAATATATAAATTGTGAGAATAGACATACCTTCCGCATCGTGTAAGCGTCTTTCATCAGTCTGTTCTCGGTCTCTTCTTCATCTATGTCAATGCTGTCTTCCGGGGGCACGACGTTTTCACACAACCCTTCGCACGATATGCAGATCGGGGAGCAATGGAGACCTGCCTTCCTGCATCCACAATTGCGTTGGCAGCCTCTTTTACATTTACAAGAAATGTGCCGAAGTATCGAGTCTGGTGTAGGGTTCAAAGTGGTTGGCACTAGCACGAGACCACTCCTTGTTTTTTTCTACCCCCCACGTTCGGGTCTCTTTGCTGCTCGTCGAGTGTGGTTTGACCGGATAACCACTGCTGCACCTGAAAGAAAGCTCTTAGTGAATGTTGTCGTGCAGCAGTTTCGGTGGGGGTAGTGAGGCAATGTTTTACTTTTGTACGATGATGATACGTATTGCCTGTATATCAAATCGGTCAGGCTAGTCTCATGTCCTTTCCCATACAGAGCCATGAGAAACACGGTTCCTGCTTCGGCAATCTCGTCTTGGTGTGCATGAGGGTCTTTGAAAACATCAATGACTGATTGCAAGTTATTGTTCTTCTGCAGGACTTTGAGAAATTTCAGTTTTCCCTGATTAAACAAAGCAGAAGTGGTGTCACAGCCACTCATCGCATGCAGGAACAATATATGGTCTGATAGGGTTTTGTCAGCGGCAAGATGAGGATTGTAGAGGGTTTGAGACCTCTTTCCTTTTCCTGGTTTCAAAAAGAAGACATTCTTTATATCAAGGCTACACAGGCCAATCAAAATCACCAAAAGGTCGGTATCTTCCCCCGCCACTGTCACATATTCATTTGACGGGGCCAAAATAAGAGCTGCTGTGATAATTAGGATATCAGCTTCCTCTACAGCTTGCTGTGAATCAATTTTTGTATCATCAAATTTTTCCATTAGCATAGATAGAGGGCTTTTAAACCACACCAGTTAAAAAATCATTTTGGGAGGCCGGGAGAGAATCTAATAATAAATTAATGTTTCGGAGTGGAAGAAGAGGGTTTTTGCGGAGACAGCCAAAATACGCCAATTTTCAACTAGCGCTTGAGCTCGAAGTTCGTCGAAGAAAAAAAAACTGAATAATGAAATTTGTAGGAAATTTTATGTGGTTTCATTACGAATAGAAAGGTTGTTTACGAAAAGTTGATAGATTTCGAGTTATAAGCAAAAAACCGCAAAAATGATATTTTTACATTTTTTGCATTTTTTTCAATGTTGCGTCACGAAATTTTGTTAGCAATCCTCGGATTCGGATTCAGCACCCCAAAAAACATAGAATGGAAGGAATCAAAACTACCCCACAACTTTCCTGGTAAAAACACAATTTGACTGGAGTACTGATATTGTTTATAATTCATTATTTGTGGCATATTTATGATTTCTTGTTTATTGGGTATTTTTCCACTGTAAAAACATTTCAAAATTTTGAAGAAATAAACCTTTGCGTCAAAAGGATCAGACAGAGACTGGTTTTTAATACTTCTATTACAAAATGTCTCACACCTAAAAATATATAAACTGACCCAAAAATGTTAAATGATAATGACAAAAATTAAATCGAAGAACATTCCGAAAGATATTTCCTTTTCCGTTATCAAAAATTTCACTTTTAATCATGTCAGACAGCCCTGAATTTAGATCTTTAGCAGTAATTCCATGTATACATGGTTTTTGGTTTATCGGATAAATTACGAAGAATCGGAGGTCAGAGGTCTTCTGTATGAACGGTTTTTCAAACGGGAGCCACATTAAGATTTGTTTTATCAAAAACTATGCCGGTAAATATTGTTCAAAATTTCTATCTTCTAACTCATTTTATGACATTAAAGTTTCACTTTTTAGATGGCTGTGCGTTGCCAGTAGCAACGTAGGTAAATAGTAGATTGTAATACAAGTGTGGCAAGGGCTTCATTGCAAAACGATGTATGAAAGTAGGAACACAAGCGCAGCGAATGTTCCTATCATACGAGTTTTGCAATAAAGCTTGCCACATGTGTGTTACATACTATTTTTTCTACGGTTGTGAAGTTATTTCCCTTTTTTAAAGTCTTTCCAAAATTTAAAATTTGCTGCCTGTCAGATTTTATTTAAAGTGACATTTTCCGCAGTCATTCTGATGTTAGAAAATTTGACTTTGTAATTGCAATTCATGTGTAATTAATGTACATTTATAGAATTTAATTGTTATTATCAGTAAGTAATATAAAATTCTTTAAGGTAAACACACTATTTTATTCGGGTGTGTGAAGATGTAATCAAGGCGTGTGGCAAATATCACTTTGATATATATTTTCTGTAGTTATTTTGAAGTTAGAAAATTTGACTTTCAGCACAATCGTAGAAAAAGTACTTTTTCGTCATACCTGCCTCGAAAGTATACCCTAATTCCATTGTTTTGTCGACAGTAAGTGGAGCTTTGTGTACCAAATACTTGTTGCCATTGGCAACGGGCCGTTATTTTTCATAACGTCCCTAGGGAAATAAAGTAAATTTGGGAAAATTTTCTCTTTTATATAACAAGTATTAAATTAAATGTTTTAACTTTATTGGAAGTAAATTTAGATAAACCTTATTTGCTATATCTTCTATATTTGACATTATTTTCAAAAATGTTCAGAGCTATTATAATAATATGATTTAATTTATCTTGACGGTAGTTGGCATTTGAATAGAATTCGTGTCATAAATTTATTTTATTGACGGAATATCCATGACGGTTGTCATGGATATCCAAGCATCGCTACCTTTACTATTAGCAAATATGAAATCTTACTCAAATAATTATAGTTGTCCACTAGTTTTTCTCAAGTTTTTTTCTAGTTTAATGATTCATGGGTATGACGAAAAATATAATATGCACCGCGGGTCGTAAAGTGCGATTTTTGGTCTCGAATACTTGCAAACCTCGACCCTACGGGCCTCGGATTGCAAACTGTATTCTCGACCAAAAAAGGGAACTTACGAACCTTGGTACATAAATAACTATTTCGTCATACCTCCCTCGTAAGTATACTCTAATTTCATTGTTTTATCAATCATAAGTGACGTAAATACTTGTTACCATTAGCATCGGGTCGATATTTTTCATAACGGCTCTAGGGAAATAAAGTAAATTTGGGAGAATTTTCTCTTTTATATAACCGCGCGAACCGCGACCGCCTAGTAAATTCACATTGTTTTGAGCCTTTCGACTCTCGGAACTCCAAGAGATATCGTTGCCATCTTCGGCTAGAAAGGATACCGCCTTAGAGTCCTTCAAGCATAATCCCATGGATGTTAGCTTAACATCACCGCCTGCTCTAGCGAGTTCGTGAACCAAATGTCCGAACCTGCGGTTCCTCTCGTACTGAGCAGGATTACTATCGCAACGACGAGTCATCAGTAAGGTAAAACTAACCTATCTGACGACGGTCTAGACCCAGCTTACGTTCCCTGTTAGTGCTAGTAGGGAACAAATAGACGATTTACGTAGTTACTAAAGGTACTGAACGGATAAACATCTAAAGTTATTTTTCTATGAAAAAGAGAAAAAGTTTATTTAACCAAGTTACAAAAAGTTTTTGGTGAGTCAAAAATTATAACAAAAAACATGGAAATATAAACATACAAATACAATAACAATAAAATCATCATATATTAAACAACTAACCAACAACAATAGCAAATACTTAGCCACTAACAAAGAAAGAGGAAAAAAAACATCTCCATTAAAAGAGCAAAAGAACATAAAAATAGGGTAGCAGGCCTTTTATAAACTGGGAAATTCAGTGTTAAAATACTCTTCCACTGAGTAAAAACAGAAATTCAAGAAATGCATTTTTAACTTGCGTTTGAATAAATTAAAATGAAGGATTTTATGGAATTTGGTAAATGGTTATATAGCTGAAGGTTTAATGAGTTTCTTGAAGATTTAACAAGTCTATGCTGTGGGGCGAATCTGGTTGAACAATTATGAAAATCAGAATTGGTGAAATTGTGAATTTCCAAAAACGAAATATACATAAATAAAGAAACTACAGGCAGTATGCCCAGTGTTTTAAAAATTGGCTGGCAGTGATCCCTCCACCCAGCATTGCTGATTAACAACCTCTTTTTTGCAATTTAAAAATTTTTGTAGCATGGCATGAGCCACCCCAGAGGAGTATTGCATAGGTAATGTGAGAGTGAAATAAGGAGAAATAGCAAGACTTTAAAGTGTTGGAACACAGAACATTTTTTAGTCTGCGTAGTAAAAAAATTATACTGGATAATTTGCTTGAAAGTACCTCCACGTGTTTACACCAGCTTGGTTTGTTGTCTACAAGAACTAAGTATTTTGACACTGTCACCGTTTACCAGTGCATTTGTAGTGGAAAATAAAAGTTTTTGAGTTTTGTCCTCATTTAGCATTAAACTGTTAGCATACCTTAGCTTGCTGAATAAACGCAACAGAGGTGATATTTATATTGTTAATGTTGTAATCAAAATTTAACATGGAAGAGTCATCGGCGTAGGCAATGCATTTAACAGGAGACAAATAGTGAAAAAGATCATTTACATATAAGATAAAAAGTAGAGGCCCTAGTACAGAACCCTGGGACACCCCGTATTTGACTGGCAGAAACTCTGAATTAACGTTGTTAATAGAGACACATTGTTGTCTGTTGTTTAAATAAGACGAAAACAGATTCAAAGGTAAACCTTTAACACCGCAAAAACTCAACTCAATTTTTCCACAAGTATGTTATGCGAGACGCAATCGAATGCCTTGGATAAGTCACATAAGCTGATAACTACATGCTTACCGTCTTCAAGGCCTTCCACAATGTCACATACTATTTTAAAAACAGCATCGGTGGTAGAGCATTTGTTACGAAACCCAAATTGGCAACAGTTTAAAATTTTATTAGTGTCTAGATACTTCTTTTGCCTTCTTTTAAGAATAATTTCAATAATTTTACCAAATATGGTGATGATAGATATGGGACGATAGTTATCAATTACATTGATGTCTCCTTTCTTGAAGAGTGGTACAACTTTAGCAACCTTAAGCACATCGGGGAAGTGACCTTCACTAAAACATTTATTAATAAGAAGGGTAAGCGGTTCCAAAATTGTCAATAGTTTCTTTGATAATACGACTATTTATTCCATAAATATCGGTGCAATTTGAATTACTTAGGCTGTGAACCGATAAATCAGAATATGTTTCATATACAAATTGTTCATGACGGACATCACGTAGAAAACGTCTCTCGCCTCTCCTCTATTTTACCATTTCAGAACAAAAAAAAAACGATTAATTTTGCGCCCTATCAAAAAATGTTTACGACGGTAAAGATTCTGATTTCTGATCACATTAACTTCCTATTACTTTTACAGTAGGAAATTAAAGAAATGATTAAAAGTGAAAATAATTATTTTAATATTGATGTACTTGACAGTTTAATTTCGATATTTTTAATAACGTTCATGAGTAAAATTAACTAATCAAGTACTGTGGAGTGATTTTATTAAAACAGATTAAATTTCATTCTCGCAGAGAATTCTTTTATAATCTTATTATATTCATTACAACGTCTATTAAAAGTTATAGGTTTTTATATTTTAAATCTCTACATGATTTAATTTGTTATTATCATATTAATTCACAAAATCGAACTGAAACTGAACTGAAAATCTACTTGCTTTATTAATATTAAAAAAAGTTTAATACAGTGCACACTCATTATTTTCATGAAATATCAGAAGCTGACTGAGGTTTTCCTTGTATTACTACATCCCAAAATTGCAAAAATTCCCGAATTTCATTAAAGGTTGGTAACCCAAATCAAACATACTTACCCCCCGTTTTCGAGGGTAGGGAATCCAAATCCGCAGAGCTTTAACTCATCGGTTCACCTATTTATCCCTGAGCGGGGTAAAACTACGCTTTTTTTAAATTCTGACTGTATAATCGAGTATGGCGGGTCGATTGAACCGGGATTTCGCATACAGCTCAAAGAAGATGACCACCCGCCGTCCTCGGAACACCACCCACCCCCTACCCAGGAGGCGGAAACCACCCTTCCTTTAATTCTCCCTGCATAGTCGAGTGTGGCGGGTCGTTCGAACCGGGATTTCACCTACAGCTCAAAGGGGATGACCACCCGCCACCCTCGGAAGACCCACTCCTGCCCGTGGGGTGGTTTTCACCCCCCTGGGCAGGGGGTGGTTTTTTTCCGGTTTTTGTTTTTTTTTTCTGAAATAACTTTTCTATGTGGTTTTATATCAACACTAAAATTGAAAATAATATCTAGAACTTTCTGAGATATTAAATAATAACGATTTAAAAAAGAAAATAACACCCTGTATCAAAAAATTTTAGCCGTAGCGGACATATGAACTCTTCATAAAATGACCTAAGGCATCACACCGTGAAATATTAGCTTATTAAGGAACACCTTGTATAGGGAATACATAAAACAAGACTACAACCAACAGCTATTCTCCGGACTAATGTCTCGCCAAGTGCTGGATTACGAATTACAAACCGCGTTAAGTGCAATAACTATGTATTGCCACAAAACGCTAAAGTTTCGATTGCAACAAACACCAGACTTATTCCTACTTAAAGGAGCTCTCGTGTCAGTTTCTCCACACCTCTAGCAAACTGCAGTTTCGAGCTATTGGCTCTCGTGAGTACAAGGTAGGTCTGGAATAAGTGGAACAAGACCCTCGTGTCATTCTTGATACATGACGAGATTTATAAAACCACGACATGCAACAAAAGTGGTTGGCTCCATCTGTAATTCGTAATCCAGTGCTCGGCGGAGCATTCGTTAAGAGAATGTTATAGATTGTAGATTGTTTAAGAGGTCGCTTGGCCCTGGGTTGGCCTTTCTTCACCTCGACCTAAAAGGTCTTTTGTGAATTACCCTGCAACTAGTTGTTGCCCAAGATTCCAAGACTTTTTGCAAAGCTTGCGATTTTCCTGGGAGCTAATTTCCCTATGTCTTCAGGCGTTAATTCCGCCTGTTCTAGGTACTTTAGCCTAATGCGGATTAGTAACTTGCATTGACAAAGTATATGTTCCGCAGATTCAGTTGCAGCTTCACAGTATCTGCATTTGTCATCTTCTGCCATGCCCGTGTTCTTGAGATGATATCACAAGGGGCAAGGGACTTTTCAAGTTCGAGAAGCCTTGTGGCATTCCTTGCTGAATAGGTTATAAATCTTTTCGCTCCCGTATTTTTCCAGTAGGACTCCTTTTGTTCCTTTTCCCATTTTAGGACCTTCTCCGTTATGTGTCCTTAGATAAGCTACAGAACGATTCGGGTTCGAAAAATGGGGCCTCAGCCCCTTTTCTTGCGAGGCTATCAGCCAATTCGTTACCTTCCATTCCCTCCTGCCCTGGCACCCGCATCAAGGTAACTTTGTTGTTTTTTGTCAGTTGAGGGATTGTCTGCCTTCCCAGGCAATTTTTGACTCGAGCCTTTAATGCTGCCTGACTAGCTGAAAGTATATAGATCATTGCCCTTCAAGTGCCTCTATTTAGAAATTCCTGAGCACATTGATCTATAGCATAGATTTATGCCTGGAAGATAGTTGTGCTGTTACCAAGGGCTTTATATAGCCTGCATTTAGGCCCTGCTACGCCCGCACCAACACCTTCGTCCATCTTGGATCCATCTCTGTACCAGATACGTGACTTTCTCTCCAACCGCAGTACTTTGACCCTGCTCGCTTGGCGGCTTTCAATCAGCACATCAAACGGGCAGTTAAAGTCATTTTTGATGGGCATTGAGTCAGTGGGTTTGGTCATGGATTCGAATTGGCTTAGCTCCAGAATCCTTAAGTGACCAACCAGGTCGCCTGGTCTGAATGTAAGTGCCCGATGCAGCCTTAAGGCACTAAGGGCTGCCTCCTTCCTTACATGCAAATGCAGAGGAAGTAATTTCAGCATTGCCTCCATAGCTGTGGGACACGAGCACATTGCTCCTGTAGTCCCTAGATAGGCAAGGCGTTGCAATTTCTGCAACTTTCCTTCTGCTATTTTCTCTTCTGTTTTTGGCCACCATACACATGATAACATAACATAACATAACATAAACACACCACAGATAGTAGACAACCCCCAAATCCAAAGCCAAGGCTGTCCGGAAGGGGGTTACACATTCGGAAAAACGCAGACATACATCCACACCCACCAGTGTTGTCAATACCGGGGCTGGGGGTCGAACCCAGAGCGCGGTAGTGTGTCGATCAGCGTATTCGCCACTCAATACGCCTTAACCGATTGAGCTACCGTGCCGGTGATGCGTAGGTAACCACGGGGCTTAAGACTTAGGTCTTACCAAAGAGCCTATGGTACGTCCAAATAGCCGTCGTTGCTTTGGTAAGTGTCATTTCTAAGTGTGAGTTCCAGGTAAGTTTTTGGTCCAGGATTACTCCTAGATACTTGGCTTCACTGGAAAAATTCAGTACTATTCCATTTAACATATGAGCTCTCAAATTTAGTTTTCTCCTTTTGGTGAATAGAGCAATAACTGTTTTTTCTCGGATTGACACTAAGGCCCTCTGACGAGCACCATTTAGATATTATGTTGAAGGCAATTTGCATGTGGTTTGAGATCATAACCTCATGCCTGCCTCTAACAGTAACGACCAGGTCGTCAGTATAGCCCTGAACGTTAAAGCCATAATTACTCAGCTTATGGAGGAGATCGTCGACCACCATTGACCACAGCAAAGGAGATAAGACTCCACTTTGTGGAGCCCCTAACTTCAGTCACGGTGGCCGAGTCGTTCCCCATATCTGTAGTAATTATTCTGCTTCTTAGCATGAATTGTATTCATTTGATTGTTGAGGACTGTATTCCCCTTTTTTTCGCGGCTCTTTGTATGGATTCATAGGAGGTGTTGTCAAAAACACCCTCTATATCTATGAAAGCACACAGAGTCAGTTCCTTTGCTGTAAATGTCTTTTCGATGCCTTTGACCAGGCCATGTAGAGCATTTATTGTTGATTTGTCAGGTTGATAGGCAAATTGTTTCGAGTGAAGCGGTTTCTCTGTAATGATTTCGCTTCTAATCTGTTGACCTAGTATTTCTTCCATTGTTTTAAGGAGAAAAGAGGTTAAGCTGATGAGGCGGTAAGATTTAGGCTCGTCTGGTAGACGTCTGCCTTAACTAGCTGTTGGTTGCAGCCTGGTTTTCTATTCATTATATGTTTTCTATTCCTTGTATATAGAAGTTCAACAAAATATTACTCTAGTAAATATTCTGTTCTCTAAAAGCATACCTACTACGAATAAGATACATTTATTCGGCAAAATCTTCAATCAAATAATTGGCTAAATACTGGTTGAGGCAAATACGTTCCTAGTCTTTTTGTTTTATTAATGGTCATCGTAAATGGCAAGCACATTGGAAACTTGCCGGCATTGGTTTGTTTAATTCCTCCGCTTTGCTCGACTGTTTGCTCTACTGTTTTGCTCTCCTTTCAAATATAAACGATTTGCATGTAAGTTGGGCATAAATAATCTTGTGCCATGTATTAAATAGTAGTAAACACAGATTTCACAAGACAATTGCCTCTATTTTAGTAATAATTAAACAATGAGAAGGAATTTAGCTAAAATTTAACGTATCTAGAAATTTTGCACGTCATTGTCACATCTGATACCATTATTATTATAACGCTCAAAGAATGTCGATTTTTTTTTAAATTTTGCACGGTTTACTCTGTATGCAGAGTTTGTTTAATTCGGCATCTTAATGATTTTTCGCGTTCAAAATGTAATGCTGAAAATGAGGCCATATTTGAACGAGACCACCCGAGGCGCTCCGAATTTTTTAAATCTGAGAAATTCACCAAAACATCAGTATATGAAAGATTTCAATGATTACCTGCTCCATCTGTGCTCATTCAGATATTTTCAATATTATGTCTTAGCTCGCAGTATAAGTGAGCCAACGAAAGCAACCAAATTATTTTTATTTTTCTATAATATTTTAACCCAATTTCCTTATTTCTTAGACGTAAATATATCAAGCAAATATTATGAGGGTATTTATATATTCAATTTACTCCAATTACGAATGACGCTACTGTATTAAAATAGCTCAAATAATCTCTAATTTATAATTAGTTAATTAATACTATTCGACTACCATGAACAGATTTAATTAACAACTATACACCAAATGAATATTGCATAGGATATAATTTACTGCAATACAAGTCCAATTCATTGTGAGGGTGGTATATTTTATACTATAAAATGACATGTAATTTAAAAGCGAGATAATGGGTGTATCAGTTACAAATTAAATACGGTCGAGTAATATAATATTTTGCTTTATCTAATTATTGGTTTGGTTTTACCATCACTTTTAGTCTCCTTTCTCCATAAAGAAAATATTTAGACACATAGATAGGTATTGACGTTATTGATATTCAAACATAAAACATTTATTCGAACCCTCAAACTTTCATATTTATATTTCATTGATAATTACCACAAGGCAAGTAATTTTTGCCTCTTATGCAAATGCACACAATTAAATACAGGGTGGTTATAAAATCTATAACTAGAAAAATAACTAAATACTGCGACAGAATGTTTTATAATAATTACACAGGTCTACAAAAAAAAATGTTCTGCTCCAATGACTAAACCTATCATTCATTAAGTATTTTTGTGTGCTGAAACCAAATTTTCAATTTAAAAAACTTTCTACAGCGTAAATTTCGAGTAAATCCCGGTTTTTATTGTCAAGAAACCGTATTTTGACAATAAAAACCAGGATTTACTCGAAATCAACACGGTAGAAAATGTTTTAAATCGAAAATTCGGTTTCAGCACACAAAAATACTTAAATCATGATAGGTTTAGTCCTTGGAGCAGATTTATTTTTGTAGACCTGTGTGATTGTCACTGTTTTGTCAATCGTAGATTTAATAGAGGCTGAAGTAGGAAAAATATGTGGATAAGGCTTGATCATAGCTAAAGTTTATACTTGTAGAGCGAGCAACGAAAAAAGCGATGGCTAATTTAGCAAACATAGAAAGAGAGTTCATGTTCAGGATAATTTTACAGGAGAAAACACATTTTGTATTTGGCTTTAATAAATTTTTTTTCTTTATTGCAAATAGATATGTTTCAGTGTGCTTGTAACTCAAAACTATATTTAAGATGTTTTTTTTTTATTACAAGAACTATTAACTAATCTTGAATTTACACGCCTGTATAAGTGCAGGAAAAATAAGCTAAAATTACAAGAAACTTGAAAAAATTAGTGCAATCATGGAATTTTTTGAAGATGTTACTTTTGTCTTTTTATCAATTCTACCAAAAGGCCCTACACTATACAAACTAATTCTTACTTGTGCTACGGGCGCCATATTGAATAATGGTGGTTCATTTTTCTTCTATATATGAAATTTCTTAACCGCAGTAGATAGAAAAAAGTTTCTAATAACATACGTACAGCATAATAAAATTAACAGTTTTTGATTACCTTATTTTTTTCTAAATCCAAGGATATTTGAATTATGTGCTTTAGAATACCATAGATGTTCCAAAAATCATAATTTTAAACAAGAAACACTGTAAAATATCGCTTGAATTATGCTGGGTTCAATGGCATTATATTTTCCGAGTAGTATATGTCTTGACGAGTAATAAAAAACTGTTCTTTGGAATAGTAGATTATTCAGTGAGCGTATAATGATGGCTATTACTCGCTGGGGTGATGTTTACGGCACGAGACGAAGGCGTGTCGTAAATCATCCGAGTGTGTAATAGCCATTATACGCGAACTGAATACTATAATTTATCCACGACTATCGCATATTTTAACTGTTTTAATCGTTTAAAACTGAAAAAATAAAGTTCATTTACAGTAAAACGTTGACGTGTTAAACGTGAAACACGAAAATTTGCACGAAAACATGGAAAAATGGATTCGCCGTTTCCTTATGAATATTGCTAGTTCCTGATTGGTTAAAGGTGCGTTAGAATGAAAACAACTAGTTCCTGGTTGGTTAAATATGTGTTAGAATCAGATTATGTTCATTATACCTTTGGTTGGAATAATGACTATCATTATTTGACAATTGTTAAATGTAGAATGCAATGATTATACGATGGTCGTGGATAAACATATTCTTATTCAATACATATCATAATATATGGTTTTGAGCGCTGACACGTCTAAATTCGCACGCAACGTCGACACTACTACGACTCCCGCGGAAACGATTTTGTTTTTTATACATTGAAGCGCTTGATGAAACAATATAAATTAACCATTATTTAAAAGCTTAAATGCTCAACAATGAAATAAGGTATAGTTTATCTTGTTTCATCGGGCGCATCTAACTGAAATATACATTAAAAGTTCGGAAAAAAGGTCAAAAATTACTAAAAAAACTGCAAACATGCCCACTTTGAAATGATATTACTATGACCTACTGTTGTTTTTCAAATGTAAAACATATAGAAACATAAATACCATATGTTCAACTATAAATAAATAACGCTTAATGATTTTAAGGAGAACTTTTCTTTTTTATGAAATTAGTGGGCGAAAATTATATAGCTTATCTACCCTTGTCCTTTCTTGAAAGGTTTTTATTCACTAGTATTTCGCAATTACTTCGTTTCCTTAATAGAAATGCTTTTTAGAACGGTTGGAATAGAACTGACTAATCCACAACAGGTTCTAATTTATACTAATCCTTATTTTGTTTACAGTCATCGAGAATATTTATTATTTTGATATGTGGTTTGAGAATAATCTTAACATATTTATATTATGTTTAAAAACAAGTTTATAAAAGAAAAAGAAAAATAGGAGACAAGGGTAAGCACACGTGCAACTCCTCCCCTGTTAGAATGGAAATTTCAGCTTACGTTGACCGTTGTGGAATGTTGATTTCTTCTAATCAAAAGAGACAGAGGACTCGGTTTTTGAGAAGTCTTCTTAAGGAAAAAATTGAAATAAGGAAGATTTTTGTTTGTTTTCTTCCAGAACAGAAGTAAAACTATTATGTTAAGGATTATAAATACTGGTAAGATGATCCAAAGGCAATTAAAATGAGAAGTAATTGGCCATTGACTTTAACAGGATGAATATTTGTTATTATACTCTTAGCAAAAACGAAGAGTATATTGTATTTGATCGGCACATTTCTAAATTCGTAAAAATCGCCCGTAGAGAAAAAAATTTCATATCATTGTGTTAGTGAACGAATTTTGAACAACTTTCAAAATGTCCGTCTGTTCGTTCGCCTGTCCGTCCGACTGTCACGTTTCTTGTAAGCACGATGACTTAAGAAAGAAAAATCCGATTGTATTGAAATTTAGAAAGTAAGTTAGTGTTAGCTAGAGGAAGAACCTTATTGTTTTTTGAAGAAAATCGATCAGTAAATAAAAAAGTTATTAATTATTTCATTTAAAAAAATATTCTCTTAATTCTTATCGCTTGTACTAAAATGGAAATCTTTTGAAATATTATTTCCATAATATATAGTTTTTTTGTTTATGAATTTTACTAATATATATTTCATAGAAGTACGAGTTGAAATATGTATGATTGGTGAAAGATATATATCACAGACAATAAATTTTCGTAGCAACAGGTGGTGGCGCAGCGGCTATCCAAAGGTCCCATGTTCGAATTCCACACAGGTTGGATATTTTTTTTCATTTTTTTTTTCATATAATTTCTTTCACAACAAAGATGGTATCACAAAATTTAGAATGTCCAAAAACTAACATTATTTACAAGAATACTGCGAAGAGTATCCTATAGAATGTGTAACAATTGTATATAAAAAGCTCAGTAAAAAGAGTACGTTTTTAGCTTGTTTAATTTTGGACAGAATGTATATCCTTAGAGAAATGGGATGGTTGAATGAAATATCTTACAAAGAAAATTTTGGTAGTAGAAATGTAGTTCTAGTGGAGAGTGGCTCTTTATATGAAAATGATTGGTTATTAATGTAGAACTCACAATGTGGAGTAAGAGAGATCTTCGTATTGTAAAGTAAGGTTTTGTAAGAAATTGTTTTTGGGTGGCAGGTATTTCGAAGGTCGCAATCATGTCGATCATGATGATGTAGTAGGCTGTGAAATCTGCTCAATGTGTGGAGTCTTCATATGGACTTTAGTAAGTCGACATATGTTTTTAGCTTCTTTTCTTCTACGTAGTAACTCTACAAAGCAATCCTTCGTGTTTGGCAAATGGTCTACAATCAGGTAAATATCTTCAATGCTCTTGGGCTCCATTCATTCATAATTATCATTGGAACCGATAAGGAACTATTGGTGGGATTAATTAAGTTTTGGATGGGAACAGGAATTTTCTCAAAGGGTGACAGTGATGTTTGTGATGCTAAGATTGGTACAAATAAAATAATACAAATTGTATAATCGACTTGTGAGAAAATTGCACGAATTGCTTGATAATATGAACAAGGTTGATCAGACTGTAATAGATTTGATTCAGGATAAAGAAGCCTTTTTATTAAAACAGTTTGCATATCAGAATCTGTCAAAAGGAATGAATACATTGTATTTGATCTTAAAAATGTGATTGTTTGTTCGATCTCTTGGTAGCAAAAAAAATTGATTAATTATTACTTGTCGTTGAAGGTTTGTGCATAAGATCATTAGTAATTATACAATGTAGAAAAGAGAGGAGTACGTAAGTTGATTTCGACAGCCAAGGTTTTTTCATTTGAAAGTAATGCATTAATTCTTGTCACAAAATCTGAAATATCGTTTTCTGTTGCGACTCCGAATAGTGCTTTATCAATTTTGCCAAAGAAATTAAAAAAACCTCTTTTAACTCTGTGTAGTTTCCTTGGAATCAATTTCTTGTATTCACTTGTAATAATTCTTTCAAGTGTTTCAGCTTGATTAATTAGTGCTACATCTATTTTAGTAATAGTATTAGTTTTATTGAGTTGAGTGATTTAGTTGAAAAATTGCATTGCAAAATGAGTCGATTAATGGTTTTAGTTCAAGTTCATATATGATGATAATGGCTTATTAAGCATATGTCAGTTCCTAGACTTTGAAAGATCGCTGGATGACTGACGGGGTCGAAGGTTATATCTGTCCTAAAAATTGCAATAGATTTTCCCTGGTGCAGATACTATTTTTGTGTTGTAAGTAGTAACCTTGGTTTTATTGCAAGAAGAGATCCAAGATGGTTAAAAAGTCTTCTTGATTAATGTGGAAAGTGTCAACATGGAGTATTTCAAATGGTGGTGTTTCCGTGATTTTCATTTTGATCTTTAGACCATTGTTACTGAGAATGCCATTTTTTCAATTGAATTAGGGTGCATCTCGATCTGGTGGAATTTTGCTAAATTTAAAGTTGAAAAATATAAGCATCTTCCTAGTTTATCGAGAATTTCTGTGATGTTAAGTATAGGCCATCTGTCTTCAATAGTTTTTTCATTAAGTTTTCGGTAATCGATGACCAAACGCCATTTTTTCTTACCACTAGCATCGGCTTTTTTCGGTGAAGAAAAAGGACTTTGTGAGGGTCGAATAATATTATTATCGAGCATATTCTTGAATTATCTCTGAACTTCTTTATGCACATAAGGGTATCTATAACTTTTTGTATATACGTGTAGTTCATATTTTGTTTTTATTTCGTGTTTGAGGCTATTTGTAAAGGTTAATTCATCTTCTGGTTTTTGAAACACATCGCTATATTTTTTTTTTACATAATTTCACTAGACTATTTCTTTCTTCCATGTTAAAGTGTTGTGATCTGATTAGGGATTCTACTTCAGATTTATCAATGTTTTGTTGTGGTGTGGAAATTGAATAATCATGTGTCAAAATTTTTAAAGTAGATAAAGGCATGTGGTCAAAGGAAACAGGAAATGAATTATAATTATGTGGTTCAAAAAATAGTATTTAGCTTTTGACTGTGGTAAACGTATCTGGGATGTAGTAATTAGCGTTGTTATTTCATAAATCAGTAATTCTGTGTATTCCGGCAAGTTTATGGTGTTGAGATTTCTTTATTTCGTTCTCTCGAATAATAGTTTTTAGTGGTGGTGTTTTAAATTTAATTTGGAAGTGACAGTGATTATTAAAAATAGTGTTGTGAAAAAAGGCAATATGTAAATTTAGTTTTTTTTTAAATCTTCAAAGCCCAAAGCACCGTCAAAGATATCATGAAAATCATATACCTAGGATTACATTTAAATTTTGATCTGTGTTAAATTCAGGAAATGCAAGTATGTTAGCTTGTTCTTTTACAATAATTTCTCCAGTATTAGTTGTAAGTTTAATTGTATTAGAGAAAATAAATCGAGGGCAATATTTTTTTTACAATATTTGGTTTTAAAATAATTTTGGAGCTTCCAGTGTCAATCAAAAGTTTTATAGGTGGGTGTTGTAGTTGAATGAATGGTAGCGGACTAGTGGTTTTGATATTATCACATTGTGCTATAAAGGTTGGTTCTGTTGAGGCTGATTGATTGATTGATTTACCAGCCTGCGGTAGGCATTGCTGCCACTCCCAGGTTATACAGCTGGGCCAGCTACGTCCACGCTGGGTTGGACTAAGGTCATGCTTGTTGCCAGCAGCAAGAGCCACATGGCGCATGATAAAGGAATGTGGGATGGGAGGTGTAGGTATTTGTGAGATGCGTTGCCGCATTGTATCGTGAGGGAGCATTTAAGCTCCCTTTTTTGTGTTTTTGGGTCTGGACTTCTGCGTCTTCTGAGTCTTCTTGTGAAACATGTGTTGTGTCGTGATATGGAGTGTTTATGTTCCTCTTTTTGTATTTCTGCTTCTACAAATCTTCTTCTGATTCCTCCGTCTTTGACATTGGTAGAGCATATATCGCTGCGATTTCTTTATGGAATTCATTTTTCCCCTCGCTTTTCTTTCCCAGTTACCTCTGCCCCCCCCCCCCCGCGCTTTAAAGCTCCTGCCCCGCTTCCTTGCCTACTAGGATGTGATCTAATCTTACGTTCCTAGATTCAGTATTTGGTCCATTTTTCTTGTATGTAGATACCATTTCCTTGGGAAAAACCATATAAATGTTTCCAGCCTTGCTCCGGTGATGAGTTCTGAGGTTTGCTCCTTTGTCTTTTAGCTTCAGAGTGCATTGTTTATTTTGCCTGTTCTATGTGCAGCATTTCTTCTTGCTCTAGCGTGATTTCTAGCAGTTATTCCCTGAAATTGGATGGTGGGTTATTGAAGGGCCTTCTTGTATTAATTTGATTCGTTAATTTTTTGCTTTCTCTTCTTCCTCCAGTTTATCTGCACTGTTGCCGTGGTATACCTCTTCTCGTGTATGTGTTATCATTTCTTCTATATTCCCTCCCCCGCTTTAATGCCCCTGACTCGTTCCCCTATTTCTGTGCCTACCAGGATGTGATCTTTCATTCCTACGTTCTGTATTCGATCCATCATTCTTGTATATAGATATTTCCTGGGAAAATCTGTATATTGAACTTTAAGAAGTTCAGCCCCTGGCGTATTATACCAATAGTACGCCACTGATAAGGTTGTTTATTTATTATCCGTCACCGCTCGTTTATTTAAGGAACTCTGTTTATCTTAAGGAATAACATGGCCACACTTCAACAATCCATTTGCCTTGCCGTAAATTTATGGTGACAGCGGTCTACATTTTCAAGGGTGTGGATGTATAACCACTTCTCAGATTTTCTAAGAAAGTCGTTTGAATCAGCCTCTCAGCAGTTTATTACAGCATTAATAACGCAAAGAATATGCAACACCACACTATTTTTAATACAAATACAAATTATGTACGAAATTAATCACTACTCACTGAATCGCTAATCGCACGTCCTCAGGTGTGTATTATTCCTCAAACCTATCACTCACTCACTTAAAATTATACATTTTACACTTTGTACCAAGTTTCTATTATTTTTAAATTGATTTAATTTGGCAGGGTGTACTGTTACCCTAATGAATGGTATGTCCCTGGTTGAGTCATATGTGTTTTTGCTGGAAGAGAATTGTTTATAAATTCGTTTGAATATTTTTAATAATTATGAAAAACCTCACTAGAAAATTTAACTAAGGAATTTATATTATGACCATGCTTTAAGAAGTATGCATTCATTACTGATTATTACGGGTTTAATTTATACCAAATTCGCTTTTTATATTTCTAATAATCATGAAAAGAGAATTGAAGATTTACGTAAGAAATGACCCCGCACCGAATGCATGGGCAATCCGTTGTCGACGGAATCGTTGCAAATTCAAGGCACGTAATCCTCAGGTCACTCTCAATGAAAACCGCCATGGACAAAGTTCCGAAATGCCTCTATTTCAAAAAAACAGCAGGTTGAAGCTCCAAAATTCAAAATTTCAAAAACGCGACCCCTTTTCTGCGTCTATATTTCCCAGTATTTTGCACACTTTTAATTATTTTTTAAATACACGTATATTTTTTCAGATACGTATGTTCTAATTTTAACATTTCACGTGTAAAAAGTTATATTTTACGATATTCAAATATGTGCAGTTCGGTATTTACACAGTCAAATCCCATAATCATGCTACTCTGTGTTCAAATATTATCATTGGGTTAAAACAAGATCTCCCTAAGTTGATATCAAACATTACGGAAGGATCTTCATCCAAGTTAACATAGTTAGAAAGTGAGTTATATGTTTTCTTGGCAACATGTTCTGTTTACATCCAACTCTAACTAAAACAGAAAGGTTCTTAACCTCCTGAATTATTGGCTTTAATTTCAAGTAGCTGCATTGACAAAATAATTTTCAAGGTTTGCTGGGATCAATCATTAACCATACAGCTTTGTTACAACTTAGTTTATTATTTTTAATTTCCTAAAAATAATTCAATTGAAATATCAGTAACTTTAGTTTTAAAGTATCATTATAAAGAATGTTGACTGAATTTTTTTTTTTTTTTTAATTTTACTTCCACATCCAGTGGAAAAAACAAATTGAAAATTTTTATTTTTTAAATAAGCTTAGAATGCCATGAAACGTCGAGATTTTAAGTTTGAGCTAAAAGAATATTCTGTCTGTCTGACTTTTTTTTGCGAGCACAATTACTTTGGAACCGTTTGAAATATTAACTTGAAATTTAGTACACGTATGTATTTTAACGGGATCTGGAACTAGATTATATTTTGATCTTATTCCATTGAAGGGTGATGGGTAAATTGGGATAAACGTGGGTAAACAGGTAAATCAAGCAAGAGTCCATAAAATTAGTATTTAGTATATATAAGAGAAGCTGAGGTCTCAAACTGGTCTCAAACCATTACCACCCCCACTCTACTATTAAAGAGGACGAAAAAAATAAAATTGCGATTTAGTGTGTGTACAAGAACCAAAGGCCTCAAAAATTTTGTTTATTTCATCCTTACTACATTCATCCATACTTAGCTTGTCTTGTATATACTTAATACCAATTTTATGGACTCTACTTGCTTAATTTACCTATTGACCCCCATTTACACCAATTCAATGGAATAAGATCAAAACATAATCTAATCATAATTTCAAATTTAAGTCAATATCTTGAATGGTTCCAGAGTAAAAAAAGTTACAGAGAGAATGAGACAGACCGACCGACAGACAGATATTTTTCTTTTCTCAAACTTAAAATCTCGACGTTTCATGACATTCTAAGCCTATTTGAACAATAAAAATTTTAATTTTTTTTTTTGCGTTACTATATTTCCACTGAAAATATAGTAACGCAACTGGATGTGGAAGTAAAATATCTTAACATATCTTCTGCCATAGAGTTCATTTCTTCGTCATTTTCAGGAATCTAATTTTAACCTTGTCCATTCATTATGTCCCTGTAAAATTTTAAATAAGGTAAATTTCTCCATTTTACTTTAGGAGCTTTCGTATTATATACCTTTTTAAGTAAACTCTTTAGGGCATTTTTCATTTCGTCCAAGACAGATTTTTGAAGAGATTTTTAGTTTTCAGATTTACCCATTGTCACCAAAGTTCAACTTAATTTTTTTTCACTTTTTGTCTTAGAGTCATTAGAATTAAATCACGATTTAGGAATATCCTGTATATATGTATTAAACAAATTCACTTAACCATTGATACAAACTAGTTACTGAACCTTCAGCGAGATTAAAGACGATTGTACTTTTTTAAATGAGTCCATTTCGTTTAAGTAGACGAAGTCTCCATGCGAAGTAGTAATCTTCATTTGTTCTAAGTACAAAATGCACTGAATTAAATTGTGATTGCATGGATGAACAGGTAGATTTTCTTAATAATACAACATAGCGTTCATGTAAAACTTGATTCTTAACAATCTACTTTTTAAATATCAGTAAATAAGTTGCAGTCATTGGTCTTATGTATATGTTTACTTCTAGTATTAACAAAACTGTTCTTTTTTCATTGTTTTTTAGCGTAAAACATGTTTATTGTAATAGTGAAAAAAGTAAAACGTGTGAAAAGAAGTAACGTTATTGCACACTTATGTATACCCGGATCTAAGAGTGCATTGAAAACAATTGAAGCTGTCTCACGATCTTCCGTTTAGAAGCGTAATTTTTTTTTACCTATTTATTTAGCGTTGGGCTATTTTCGTTACCAGGAGTCGAGCTACCCCCAATCTAGAAAATTTGCTGAACCTCTTCTCTTTCGAAGAGTAGGGATCTTTTACTTTTCTAACATTTCATAGACAAGGGACCGCCTGCTTTATATCCCCTCTGAAGGATGATATACCCACCACGTAATATTCGTCTTGAAATTACATAGCTTCCGCGTATCCCCTGATATATAAGCCGTTAGAAGATGGGACGAGATCGCTGTACTTCCCAAGATGGATTTCACCCATCCGAGTACTAACCGCGTTGAATGTTGCTTCTCTTGAGCATCGAAATACAATTTAAAAGATCAATTTAAAGATCATTTTATTTTATTTAACTCACACACCTACAAATTTTAACTTCTATTTTGTATCGTTAACCAAAACCACTTATTTGCATTGTTTTGGTCCCAGCTACGTCTAACATAGTCATAAAAAATTTTGTTGGCTCTAAAAATTGTAATAACTGACCTAACTCACATATTATGGTATAATTTTAATAAATAAAGCAATTAATTACATCATGCGAAAAAAGATTTGCCATTTTGATATATATTTCAAATACAATACATGTTATATACTATATATTTAATTAGAATATAAGCCCTTTAATCAGAAAATTAATTATTCTTCTTGCGCTTCTTAGCCCGTCTCTTATAAGTTACATATCCAACAGTAGTCTGCCAACATCGCAGAAGTCCATTTGCCCCGATATCTTTTTTCTATATTTTGAATATCCTGGTGGAATCTCTCCCCATGCTCATCACTTACTGCACCACAGTTTTCTGGGAAGTAATCTAGGTGTGAATGTAGAAAGTGGACTTTTAATGACATGTTGCATCCTAATTTCTGGTAGCAAGAAAGAAGATTCCCAACAAGGTCTCTATAGTTTTCTGCTCTTTTGTTACCCAGAAAGTGGGTTGCTACCATTTTAAAGGAATTCTAAGCAGCTTTTTCATTACCTTCTAGAATGTTGTCAAATTCAGCATCTTTGAAAAGGTTCTTGATTTGAGGACCCACAAAAATTTCCTCTTTAGTTTTCGCATTACTAAGTCTGGGAAATTTTTGTTTCAAATAACTAAAAGTACGTCCTTCTTTGTCCATAGCTTTTACCAAGTTTTTCATAAGACCCAGTTTTATGTGGAGTGATGGCAGTATTACCTTTTGTGAATCAACTAATGGAATGTTAGCAACATTTTTTTCTCCTAGTTCAAAACCCAGTCTTGGCGGCCAATTTTTTCTTTTGTAATGTTCTACTCGCGCTCGACTGTCCCACTCACAAAGAAAACAGCAATATTTGGTATACCCTTGCTGCATACCAAGTAAGATAGCTATCACTTTTAAGTACAAATCTGCCACTTATACTTGTTATATTCTATAGTTTGTAGCATTCATGTTATTGTAATTTTTCTTCATATGGACAGCATGGGCGATTGGAATTGATGGCAATTTATTTCCATTCTGGAGTAACACAGCTTTTAGACTAAGTTTCGAGGCGTCAATAAAAAGTCTCCAGTCACTAGGATCATGGGGAATATGTAAATCGTCAATGTCCTTGCAGGCAACCAAGTCATTTTTCATTTTGAAAAAAGATATAAGATCTTTTTGACAACTTCGATACATGGAAACTTTAACATTTTCTTGTAGTAAATTCCATTGTTGTAATCGAGATACCAAAAGCTCCGCTTTTGCCTTGGATCGATCAAGGTCTCTTATAAGATCACTTAATTCGCGTTGATTAATTTTGTGTGGTTCACCACCGGACACTTTGGCAGAGAAATCGGGATCTTGTGATGTTGATGGCTGGACTAAGTCGTCATCTACATTATCATCCGATTCTTCGTCAGAATCAAGGCAGTATTCTTGACGTGGATTAGGAATAGGTAGTTCATCACTATGGAGAACCGGGCTCATGGCAGATGGTAAATTGGGGTATTGTATTACCATCCTTTTTTTCTTGTTAATACCCTGTCTAATAGGAGGTATTACGCATAAATAACAATCGGTAACATGATCTGTAGATTCTCGCCAGATCATGGGCACAGCAAAAGCCATTGAACGTCCTCTTCCACTTAGCCAACTGCAAAGATTATTCGCAAAATTGCTGCAACATATATGAGGTGCCCATTTTTTGTTTTCATCTCCAATTGTACAACCAAAATACAACTGGTACGCCTTCTCAATTTTGGGAGTAAAATTACGTTTTTGATGCGTAAAAGTCACTTCACCACAAATATAACATGCGCAAAAGTCACTTCACCACAAATATAACAAAAGTTGTTAGGTGTATTTGCACAATCTCGTGGCATATCTTCAAAATAGCACTATTGACTTTCGAAAATGAACGCTTATCATGTACTAGGTACAAATACGACTACCTAAGAATGAATATTAGTTTTAGTGACAAATAAAGAGTACTAGTTAGTATGTCTATTGTCTATTTTTCGTAGAATTCTAATTCTACATGTTATTTGTGATAGGACCGCCCATAAACTCGGGTGTATAAGAGGGTCTACACACGATCCAGCATCAAAGAGCCAGCCTTGTCGGCATGCTTTGAACTCATTCGTAAAAGTGAACTGGTCCGCTGGAATTCCAATTATCTTCAAAGCGTACTGACAATGTCGGGTCCCAGCAGCTGGATCGTCTGTAGCCTATACCTGCGTTACACTTTATTACCTGTATTGGGAAAACCAGAGCCAACTTGAAGTTTTGCTTTTTATATTGTTATTTAGCATGAAAAAGTTACTAAGAATTTGCTATTTTTACTTCCAATATATGTAGGCTGTAGAATAGTGATTATACATGTCATATTATATAGCACCCATTTTATTTTCACACAATATTTAAAAATAAGCTAGTTGCATGACAACTAACGCGTGAACCGCGCGATGTCACGCGGCAGCCAGATGTTATGGCAGAAATACTTCCAGACACGATGTATAAAAGAAAAATTGCAATTTTCTGTAAAGCTCATTTGCGTTTTAATTATTGATGTTGGCTTTAAATAATGAGACGATTCGAACTTCTGTTACCTTACCATATAAGCTGCTCGAAATACATGCACAGCCAAGACGCCCTAGGCTTGCCCCCCTAGAAGCGTCAAATAATTATGGATTTGTGTTTTGACGTAACTGAAATCTATTTATTTAGATAATATATATGGAAATTAAGGAGAAAAAATATTGTATTAAACTCATGCATAAAGTGCCTTTTTTCACTAGTGGGATTGCCGCACTCAACTACGGCTTTTGCGTCACACATTACCTTCTCCGACTGTTAAAAAAAATTGTACTTGTCTTCATTACTTTTATTTCGAAAAAAAAAAGATATAGTAATAGCAAAAAAGTAAATAGCGTGAAAAAAAGTAAGATTATTCCACGCTTATGTACAGCCAGATCCATGAGTGCATTGAAAACAATTGAAGTTGTCTCAAGATCTTCGCTTTAAAAACGTCAAATTATGTATTTATATTTTGACGTTTAAGCTAATTTTGGTTTGTATAAATATGAAAAAATGGAACTGTCGTAGAAAAAATTTTGTAAAATTGTCCGTCATTTTTTTTCGTTAATTTTTTTCCACCCTGTATATTTCTCACTAAAAGTGTAGCAGGTTTCTTCCTTAACAATTGCGTTAACTAAATGAGAAATATTATTGTCTTTCATCGAATTTTTTTCATCTGCCAATAAAAGTATATCTCTTCTTCGTTGACAATAGCATCGACTAACCACCAAATATTATTCGAGGAAATCACGTTCAACAAGTGGCGGCTGTAAATTCCAAATATTTCCGATCTCGCGTCCGAGGATTGTGAGGAAAAGATTGTGGTTGTCACGTGGTTGTCATTACATTACTTCTGTTGTATGTTGAATTTTCTTAGTTATGTAAATATGTTCTAACACGTCGAAGATAAAATTTAAATTGTGTGACATTTTTGCTAATATTGACCACTTAAAAAAGACGAATTGGTTTTTGAAGTGGTAAACTAATACTCTCACTTCACTAGTTCCTATTTATATGAGATATCGCATCCTTTTTGATTTGCCCCAATTCTTCTCCATCAAATAGTTTTGTAAAGATAGCGGCATCAGACAGACCGACAGACAGAATTGAAAGATTTTAATGTTCGTAATCCACATAGTCTGAAATTTGAAAATCAGAAGGAATCTTGGAGAGTGGTTTTTTCACCATTACAATACTCCCCTTTTGGTGCGGGAGCTACGACTTTTTCGGAAACTCATCGTTACAAATATTTTCTATACGTTGATTAAATCTATCGAACTTAGTAAATAACTACAAAATAGCCTTCTAGCATATGTCAGCCTATCGAGTTGGCGATGGTTCAAGATATAAAACCGCTGCCCAAGGAATCACTACTTCCACATCCAAGTCACTCACAACGAAAAAATTTTGTATACGGAAATAATTGTTTATGGAACGTTAATAATATAATATTTGAAATCCTCTACCCCAAAAACCCATAAAACGATACCCCACATCGGTAGCGGAGTGGGGGTGGTGATAGGGGGTGGTAGTGGGATGGATGAAGTAAAAAAACGTTTTGAGATGTCTAGTTCTTGTACACACACTAAGTTACATTTTTTTTTTCATCCCCTTTAATAATAAGGTGGGGGTGGTAATGGGGGGGAGTGGCTGATGCCAAAATTTTTTTTTAGACCTTAGCTTCTCTTGTATATACTAAATACCAATTTTATGGACTCTTACCTGCTCTATTTACCTATTTATCCCAAATTTACCCCAATTTACCCCCAACCCTTCGACGGAACAAGATGAAAATATAATCTAGTTCTAGATCTCGTTAAAGTACATATGTGTACCAAATTTCAAGTCAATATCTCAAACGGTTCCAGAGTAAACGTGCGAACAAAAAAAGTTACAGACAGACCGACAGACAGAAAATTTTTTTTGCTCAAACTTAAAATCTCGACGTTTCGTGACATTCTAAGCCTATTTGAACAATAAAAATTTTTAAAAATTTTTTTGTCGTTACTACACCACTGGATGTGGAAGTAAAAATTAGTGAAATTATGTCATCGTTACAAGACTCTTTTTTTTGTGTGTACACATTTTATGCTTAAAATGAATAAAATAAGATCGCCAGAAAGTGTGGGCTGTTATGAGGCACAGCCAGAAAGGTCAAAGTTGTAAACGGATTTATATCATGTGATCGATTTATAAAAAATGTAATAAAAAACATCTTGAAAATTATAGACCAATATCCAATTCAACTGCATTTGCCAAAGTGTTTGAATACATTATTCTTGCACAGACTTTACCTTTCTTAGATAAAAATAATATTCTCAATGACAGTCAACATGGCTTCAGAGCAGACTTTTCCACGATAACAGCAATGAACTCTTTTTATACTAGTATTATGGAAGTTTTTGAAAATTGTGAAACTCCGGTGGGAATTTTTTGTTATTTCAGCCGGGCTTTCGACTGTGTAAACCATGCCAAATTATCAGAGAAACTCTCATATTATGGCGTCAGAGGATTGCCTCTGGAGTTGTTCACGTCTTATCTTGATGACAGAAAACAGCAAGTTAAGATTGAATATTCCAGGGGTAGCACTTTACATGTATACAAATCCTCTTTATTACCTGTCAAAATTGGTGTTGCTCAGGGATCCATACTGGGGCCAATATTGTTTATCGTATACATGAATGATTTGCCTATAAATTTAAATAATGTGAAAATTAATTTATACGCAGACGATACCACCCTTTTATTTAGCAATAAATGTGATGTACTCCTACAAAATACTATTGACAATAACATCAAATCTTTAATGACATGGTTTAATAATAACCCTCTATACCTAAATACGTCAAAAACTAAATTTTTAAGATTTCATAATAGGCAAAATTCGAATGTATCTTCTCCTCAAATTACAATTAATGTTGTGTCCTTGGAGGAAGAGGGTCATATATCGTTTTTAGGCGTTCTTTTTGATAGTACACTTAGTTTTCATCCACATTGTGATAAAACCGTTAAAACTCTAAACTCTAAATGTTATCAGATTAGAACCTTAAAAGCCGTACTTGATATCCTAGAATTAATAACTTTTTATTATGGTCAAGTTCAATGTATTTTGAGTTATGGTATCCTCATCTGGGGTGGTCATCCAGCAACACACAGTATCTTCGTGGCCCAGAAACGAATTATACGATGTATAGTAGGTGTTCCAGCCACCCACTCTTGTGTAAACTTGTTCAAACAATTTAAAATTCTACCTTTTGCTTGTGTTTATATTATGGAGTTATTAATTTTTGTTTTTAAAAATGAATCAAATTTTATTACCTATGAAGCAATACATATGTATAATACTCGCACTAAATCACAATTTCACGTTCCATTTAGACACTTATCCCTATGAATACTCCGGATAATTTGGGGTCAAGATTGTTTAACTCATTACCATTATTTTATAAAAGTATAAAATCATTACCTTCATTCAAGAAGCATATAAAGGAGTACTTACTTGATAAATACTGTTATACACTTCAGGATTTTTTTTAATGAATTAAATTATATATGTTTGTATATATAAATGTGTATATGTGTACATAATTATGTGGTACAACTAATTATCTATTTGTTTTTTGACTTGTCCTATAGTTTGTAATTTACTCACTGGATCAATAAACATTATTATTATTATATTATTATTATTATCGTAGTATGTCTGTCTGTTAAGGGAACTTTTATCAACATAACAAAAGAGAAACAGAACGTTTAACAATGGTATCTGCCATCTGAGATACCACGGAAGCTGGAAATGGTATTCATTTGGGTGAAATGGAAAGGATACATTGCCTTTTATATATACGTGAAAGTTTTCGTAAGATCACATCGGCGAGTATTTCTGTTTGTTAAAAGTAGTTTTATCAATATAACAAAAAAGATATAGAACATTTAATAATGATATCTGGACTCTACATACAAAAGAAGCTGATTTTAACGGGGTGCGTTACCTTTTACCTGTGGGTAAAAATTTGTTTGACGAACATCTCGTTCTGGGGAATATATTTTTTTGTTAAAGGGGTTTTTATCAACATAACAAAAGAGAGACAGAACGTTTAACAATGAGATCCGAAGTCTGATATACTACGGAAGCTGGAGATCGCATTCATTTGGGTGAAATGGGTAGGATACAGTACCTTTTATATGCCCATGATAAATTGTGTGACAGTCACCTTGTTCTGGGGGGCATATATATTTGTTAAGGGGACTTTTGTCAAAATCAGAAGTTTGACGGAACATCTATCAGTGATATCTAAACCCTGAGATATAAAGAAAGCTGGAAATCGCATTAAAGTGACTGAAATGAGCAGGATGCGGTTCTTATATTTGAGCGTAAAAACTTGTTTGACGGTCATTTTGTTCTGTAGAGCATATTTTTTTGTTAATCAGACTTGTGTATTAAGGTACCGAGAAAATGACAAAACTTTTAACAATGACTTATAACCTCCGAGATGTGACTGTAACGTTAATTTCGTGCAAAATCATCCATTTTTTCGTTTTCAGGTACGTGTAGAAATTGTTCCGATGGGAATTTGGTCTTAAAATGCATACTTTCTTATTCAAAAGACTTATATAATTACTTTTTAAATATAAAAATGACCTTGTAATAATTAAACAATATATCTGAGGTACGGTAGGAAGTCAAAAAGTTAACCGAAAGTGTTAAATACCTGTGTATTTAAGAGTGTATGGTACTTTTGTTAACAGTAATAACTTTCTGGTGAGGCTATTTTATTGTTAAAGGAGCTTATATTTGCATTTTAAACCAGAACAGAACTTGTAACGATAAGTTTAGAGTTCTGAGATTAAATATGCAAAATAAATCCAATCTTCTTCAAGAATCCTAAACATTTTCTTTCTGGCTAGCCTTACTGACAGGAGTTTCTTTCTGGGAATTTTTATCTGTATACAAAACATTTTAATAAATATGCTCAGCCTAAAAAAAAAGCTTGTAATGATCATATGATATAACTCCGTTTTTTTACAACTTTGACCTTTCTGGCTGCACCTCATGATGGCCCCCATTTTCTGGCGATCTCATTTTATTCATTTTAAACATAAAATGTGTACACACACACAAAAATAAGCCTTGTAATGACTAGAGATTGCAATACCGGTTAAGTTAACCGGTTAACAGGACAAAAAAAGCACATGAAGATAATTACCGGTTATTTAAATTTTTTACCGGTTATTTCGGTAAATTCTGATCTTACGATATGTCACGTATTCAACGTTTCTATTTATGTCAGTGACTAGTATTCACTAAATACAAAGTGATTGTCCCTGCACTGTGCACTTTTAACGTAAATAAATAATATTATAAAAAGTAAAACCCAAACACCAAGCCTTAAGAAAAACCGCTGCCCAAGGAATCACTACTTCCACATCCAGATTCTCTATCCAAGTCACTCACAACGAAAAAACTTTGTATGTGAAAATAATTGTTTATGGAACTTTAATAATATAATATTTGAAATCTTCTACCCCAAAAACCCATAAAACGATACCCCGCATCGGTAGTGGGGTGGGGGTGGTAGTGGGGGGTGGACGAAGTAAAAAAATATTTTGAGGTTTCTGGTTCCTGTACATACACTAAATCACAATTTCTTTTCATCTCCTTTAATAAGGGGGTGGGGGTGGTAATGGGGGTGGCTAATGCCATTTTTTTTGAGACCTTAGCTTCTCTTGTATATATTAAATATCAATTTCGTGGACTCTTACCTGCTTGATTTACCCATCTACCCCAAATTTACCCCCATTTACACCCCAACCCTTCGACGGAACAAGATGAAAATATAATCTAGTTCTAGATCTCGTTAAAGTACATATGTGTACCAAATTTCAAGTCAATATCTTAAACGGTTCCAGAGTAAACGTGCGCACAAAAAAAGTTACAGACAGACAGATCGACAGACAGACCGACAGACAGACCGACAGACAGACCGACAGACAGACCGACAGACAGACCGACAGACAGACCGACAGACAGACCGACAGACAGACCGACAGACAGACAGAATTTTTTTTTCGCTTAAAATCTCGACGTTTCATGACATTTTAAGCCTATTTGGACAATAAAAATTTTTAAAAATTTTTTTGTCGCTACTATACTTCCACTGGACGTGGAAGTAATACAAGTAAAAGAGACATTAACAATATCTTGCGATTGGAAATTGAATATTTCACTGCCGCAAAATATCCATGGAAAACATTTAGAAAAAATATGTTATTACCAATTCTTATTAACTTATCGACCTACCAATATCGATTGAGGAAGGGCATCTTCAGCTGGTGGTATTCTATGCACAAATATCAGACGACTAATAGATACAGCTTTAAGAACCTTTTAAAAGGCTATTTTAAAAAAATATATTGTATCTTGAGATTAGGTATTCAGTAAATTTGAGTTTATGTTTATAATTTTTGTTATTTAAGTTGATATTTTTGTTATTTACAGAATAATTATTCATTTAAATTTATTTCATTTATATTTTTCCTTTTGATAAAAAACCTTTTGTTTGTTCATTATATTAATTATACGTATATAAAAATATTTTATTTAGATAATTTTGTACATGTAAAAAGACAATTGCCATTTTCGCCACCGTAATCATTCAATCTAAAAATTACCGATAAATACCGGTTAACCGGTAATTTACATTTTTATTTACCGATTTACCGGTTATTAAAACTTCCGGTAACTTGCAATCCCTAGTAGAATAACGACGACATAATTTCACTGATTAATTAGACAGTGTTCGTGACGTACCTGACAGGAGGTGCCCCGCCAGAAGTCGATTTTATGAATCGTTATCATCCATTAAACCATAAAAATATCTCAAAGTTCATAAAACTATGACGTGCCAAAAAGGGCACTTATCTCCCACTCTATTTGGTAAGTGAGGAAAGGAAAAACATGTTTTGGTGAATAAATATTATTATTATTATTATTATTTCCTTTCAATAATCCTAGATCTTACGTGATCTCCAGAAGAAAACTATATATTTTCAATTCAAACTCAGCTGAAGTTGACGAAAATGTTAGACACATTTCAAGTGAATTCTGAACATAGTGTATCTAGAGTGGCAGGTCGTGAAAATCAGGTCCAGGTATTTTGCCGCCCCTCTCTTATACAAATAACATTGGGGTTAGGCGGGGTAAAAATGAGACAAAATGACATCTTTTAATTTTTAGGTTGCTTAGAATCGAGTCATATTTAATGAAAGAATGGTATCATATATAAAAATGACAGGAAAAACTATATTTCTATGTATTTTTTTTACTAAAAAGTACGGTTAATTGATAAACAAAAATAAACAGTGTCTCATTTTTACCCTCCAAGTGGGGTAAAAAAAAAGACAGTGGAGGGCAAATGAAAGACACGTGATTTATTCCCATTCTTATTGACGTCGTACAGTGGGGCCAAATTCACAAAACTCGCTAATAAATCTTTTTTGGCAATATATGACAGAAAATATAACGCAAATATTATATGTATCATTTTTGTGGTTCCGTCAAAAATGCAAACCCAGTGTTCCGTCTGTCGGTCCGACCCTCCGCATGATTTTTGCGAAACTACTGAACAGGTGAAGGTGATATTCAGAACATATGTATAAAACTACCTACCGAATACGGAAAAGTTGTGAAAACATACCACCTACTGTCTTTGATAAGAAATAGCATTTTCAATTTTTCCCAAGTTGGCCATAAAAAGAACAGTAAATGCTATAATAAAACTTTTATTTACTAGTGTAAAATCTGTAACTGCACTTTTTTATTCACTCTCGTCAAACCAGCTTCAGTCTCATCTTCCCTCATCAATTTCTATTTCTTTATCTTCACCATTTTCTATCTTAATATTTGGAAGTAAGCAAATCAAGTACTTCTGCAGAGAAATTCTTAATATATTTCTTTTCCGGAAAATTTTGGAATGAATAAATATAATGATCCGATGATATGAGAAGCATATTCAAGATATTTCCGTGAAAGTATATATCATTTTGGCATTCAAACCTATAAGAATAAATTAAATATATTTAGTAAAAATACATATATACTCACTTTTGACTAGAATACGTGGGATATTCAAAAACACACGTCTTTGTTATAATTTTTTTTATTGAAAGCTGCAGAAAGTTGCAGCAAATTTTTACAGGTTGATTACCAGACATATTAAGGCATGTGCCATGAAAAAATCTATGCCGGGTCAGGGTCGGAAGTATAGTATAAATCCATGAGAATCTAAACTTTTCGTACAAATTTGGTAATATGGTATGTTCTTAATTAATGCTGTGTTTATTATTACGTAAGCATCGTATTAATTAAAAATGCTTACCACTAGGTTCACAATCCATTGAAGATTACAATCAAGTAGTTCACTTGAAAATAAAACTCGAGAACTCGTCTCAAGAAGCTATAAAGTGACTTACAATTTCTTCCACAATTGGGTTGTTGACGAATTTTCAAAAATGGTGAAATATGGTAGTGGAGGACTTAATTTAGTTATATATTTAATTTGGAAGAAAAATTCTTAGCGCAACATATTTTAAAAAATTGTTAAACTTCGACTATTTGAATGTGCCGCGAAAACGGTAGTGACATCATAACGGCAGTTAGATGTGAACTTATAAGCAGAACAGATGAAGACGAATAAGTTGACATTGCTGACAAGAAAGAAAATAACCTCATATGTCAAAAGTAAATTTGACGTTTAGCTAGCAGTGATTGATGTTTGCAGTTATTGTTAATATTTTTTACAAAACGACTAAGGCAGTATATCTGTAAAAGCTAATTCTGACATTCTACTTGCGGTAGATATATTTATGGTCAGCGAATTTTTAAAAAGAGACGATCGTTTTGACATTGCAATGGTTGGATGTGCAAAAGCTGCAAGGTACTTACGTTACAGCTGCTATAGACAGTACAAACTATTGTAATTTCTGCAAGAACTTCCTTTATCTTATCTTATTAATATTACATATGTCTAATATGTATTTTATTATTTAATTTAGATGAATTTGTTAACTATACTTTGTATTTTATTAAATATTTCCTTTTCATTGTTTTATTTCCCATTAACTATATACATGCGTATAACTGAAAACAACAAAATAAGTTTATCTACTAAAGAAATTATTTATTATCCATTGATACTCACTTCTAAGAAGAGTCAGAATGAGACTTACGAAGATATCAAGAAAGGTCTGTATTATAACAAAAAATAATAAATAGGTAAGTACTTTATGCTAGTATCTATCTAAGCAATAAACAATGATATGTATTTATAACACATATAATTCAAAGGGCATTTATAACTAGAATCCAACGCATTCGTAGCCATTTCCGACTGATTGTGTTCACCGACTTTAGACGACTTTCACAGTTTTTTTCATACAGTTTTTCAACGGCGAGTTTTTAAATTTCCTTTCTTAATTTATTGATCATCCTAGTATTATGGGGCGTCTAGGGAGCTTCATAAATAATCAATAGCTAACAAAAACAACTGCACTTTATTCCAACATAAACTAGATAAAATACATAAAAGCAGATTAAAGCCATTTCCCTCCTTTTAGGAAGTCAAAGCATTAATAACATTTTAATCTAGAGCCGTTAAGAATACAGTAATACACCCTGTTTTATCCACCAGTTTGGCGGGTAATTTAAATTTGTAGCAGCTAGAACGCCACACTAGTCTTGTAATGCGGCCGTTTTTCCTACAACATAAACCCAAATTAAAAATCAAATTCCTACATTAAGATACAACTTACCACAAATAAAACGCTTAGAATACATTGTAATTTGTTACTTTACTTGACATTGAAATGGTCTCCTCTCCACAATAAGAAGACTTGGTCCTTCTCTGGTGGCTTTGAATCATTCATTATTACGTTCAACGTTTATTATTGGAACACATCAGTTTTTGTGGTGAATTGGTGGTATTATTTACACAGTATGGCAGGAAACACTATCTGTACTTATATTTATCCATAACTAGATGCTGTTAAACTACATCGAATTGTAACCTATGAACGTCAGTTGAATTTGACGTTAAATATAATGTCAGATTAAACTGTCTTTTTTCTCCGTCACTATCAGCAAGTTTCTAAATTAGTACCCGTTTCTCGTCGTTTTATAACTAACTTCTCTACAGACTGCCGTTATTATGTCATCTCCGTTTTAAATGCATGTATTTTTGTAATTAATATTATAATATTATAAGACTTTCTTTTCAACTTATATATGTTTCTAATGATTTTTTATGAATAATTGTTATTGTTTAACATAGATTCTCCTCAAATTTTAACTTAGTGCAACAACCCAATTGTAGCATGCTAGTTGCGTGCAAGTTGTCGCTTGACTTTACGGCGTTCTCCCCATTTTTCTCGGCCTCTTTTTTTGATTGTGGTTGCGTATTTGTATACCTTGGCTATGGCTCTATTAGTGCGCATACATGAAATTAATTAAAGGATAACTTTAAATTTTGATTTTTTAGCGTATATTCTGTATTTGGCCCCACTGTGCGTCGTACAAATGGAAGTGCAAAAATACGACAGAGGAGGGTTTTTTCTTTTATATGTAATTTATTCATATTTTTTACAAAACAAGAAGGGGCTTGCAGAAGGGCTAGCTTCTCCTAAATTAGGAAGCTGAAATGTGCCTGCTTCAGTCTGCCAATTTGATCTCTTTAGTATGATACTTCTAGTTGACGTCTGCCAAATACAGTAAATGCAAATAGAGAAACTATAAAATCCCCAAAAAAGTACTAAGGTGCGTTCAAAAATTTTTTAAAAGTGAATTAAAGAATAATATTTTTTCCCGCATTAACAGTAGGCATAGGACCTGATTGGATAAAACAGTTCTGAATGTACAAAACAAAGAATAAAAAATTTAAGTTTAATTTATTTCAATCTGGGTTGGATATCACCTTGTATGTCTCATTTTTGCCCCGCCTGACCTCATCTTTTCAGTCCGTTATTTTTTATAACATTTTAAGAGTCACCTACTGAATATTCTTGATGGTTTGTTTTTCTAGTTATATGGTTTACAGCAATTTTTGGATTTTCAGCAATATGATTACTGTATTTAAAAGGGTAAAATAAAATAATTGAAAAAATTAACCATATTGAAACTTAAAAAAAAATACCACACCACAGAAATTAGACAAGAAATAAAATCACATATAAGAAACAGAATGTATGTATGTAACCTACTTTATAAAAAAACTAACAATAACAAATTATTTATATAAAGTTAACATTATTACTATTACTATATTAGTGAAACAATTGTTTCCTAACTTTTTATATTCTTTGGTAACTGTGGATTTGAAGAATTTGCCGCCCCGGGCAGCCGCCCGCTTCGCCCCCCCCCTAGAGCCAGCCCTGGTGAAAATTTCCAAACTCTTTGTTCTTCATATACTGTGAAAATAGCATTAAGTGACAATAACGGAAAATCTGTTTACGTGCGTTTTCTCGTGTACCGGACCGCTTTCAGTTGACTTTCCATAGATGAAAAGCTTAACAAGCATGAATATTTTCCAATTTTAATATTCATGAGTAAATGCCCTTGGTCTGAGAGTATAGAACAGAAAATATTATTTAAATGGTAACCATTGCAATTAGCCGGTTTCGGACGTGAGACTATTAAAGATCGCGTAAATAAAACGTGTCTGCAATTAGAAATTAATGCGTGCTCAGGGCCGTCGGTGAGGTGGTAAATAGGGGACTATTTTTAATTAGCAGTGACGAAGAAGGTCTATATACTTGTTTATTTCTCACAACTATATTTTTTATTGTATGGCCGGTTTCGGAGTAGAAAGTTGATTTCACCTTCAGATTCGTTTACAAATTAGTTCAAATTCTTAAATACGCAGTTGTACAGTTTTTTGTTGTATTACCTATCGATCTTATTTTTATTCACAACTGCATGACAGATGTTCTGTAATGCATGTATTATTCTAGTTGGCCTCTCTTTGCTGTATGGAACGTCTGACAGAATCACATCACATCTGACGTTACTAAACATGTGATCCAGAAGAGGGGATGATACTGAAGTATTTTTATGAAAATTAAATTTTGAGTTTGAAGAATACCTACTTAAAAACTTTTTACTAAAATTATTAAATTGTAAATAATGTATAAAAAAGTTAAATTATATTAGGTCCAAAGATTTTTAATCAACATAATAATATATCTATGTCCAGCAAAACACCTTACAGCTTTAAAAATAAAATTAAGATACTTATGTTAAGAAATCAAAAGGAAAATTAATCCATTAATAAATTAGCGCTATGTCGATATCCACATTGTTTCATGCCTTAATATTTTACGTATATTTGTTTTATTATAAGTTTTATTAACTTTAAGTTGTTTGTATTTAAGGAAGGGCTAAGAAATGCTTAGCAATGGCCTTTTCTTTTGGAAAAATATATAAGTATCCTTATAATGTTTTTTCAATAAAAAATTTTATTATTATTATTATTTGTCCAATTTTCGGGTGTTAGGGTGGGACAAATGTAATATGAATTAAGAAAAACACTCTCAGGTTCGACTTCCGGTGTGGCATCGTTTTTTTTTCTGAAAATGAAAATAGTCCTACTGTATTCGGATAGCGGGTGTGTGCCCTTGTTTCGACATGCATAAAATCACTTCAGCAGTTAGTAATAAACGGGATTGTATTATGAATCCTGGATTGTTGTTCACATGCACTCAGACTTCATGGGTGGGCCCATTGTACTATCCCTGTAGGTTCTGGCCTTCTCAGTCCTCAACCAACCAACACTTGTGAAAGCCTGGCGGAGCGCCACCAATGCTGGCCATACTCGGCCAGAAGTCCCTCAGTATGGACCCTCTTTTCGTTGACAGAGCAAGGAAGTCTTGTCATCCAGATTACACGCTCTGCACTCGGGGTTATCTATAACTCCCAGTATATGTAGTGTTTGTATAGTCTGTAGTGTCTTGCTAGCAATCCTACATCAGAGCTGGGCAAATACTTTGAAAAAGTATTTAAATATTAAATACTAAATACTTTCAGAAAATTGAAAGTATTTAAATATTAAGTATTTTCAAAAGATAAAAGTATTTAAATAATAAATAATAAAAGTAATTAAATAGTTTGAACTTAGTATTTAAATACTTTGATAACACTGAAATATTTTGAAGCATATACTACGGGAGCCCACCCTAAGTGTCCGTGCACCCCCCCCCCCCCCTCCCGATCCGTTAGGACAATGTTTTTCATCAAGATTAAAGCCTAAGGAACAATTTAAGACATGTCCTAAAAAAAAAATTGGCTGCACTTTCAAAATGGCGTCACTAAGAGAAATGTTAAAAACGTGTAATCAGAAAGAGAAGAAAGCTTTATTTTACTCGTTGGAACTGCTAAGTATTTTTAGAGGTTCCGTAGTATGCGTTTAACCGTGCGCTTGGCCGCGCAGAGTGGCAAAGTTACTTCATTATTTTTTTCCGGGAATACCGTGGCTTTAGCGATAAATTTTATTAGAATATTTTTTGTTCAGAAATATGTGGTCTATTCTATTTTTGTTTTTTTCTACCCTGACTTAAATTAAAAATTTGAAAGAATGGATGAAAAAAAAATTTCTTTCCCTTTTTTTTTGTATGTTCTGCATCCAAGCGGAATGTAAATTTTTCAGGATATTATTCTATACACTTTCACGAACTCATAAAAAAAAATTATTTAGTTTGCAAGTTTTTGTGGGTTTCACTATAAAATGTTCTCTGTCGTCTGTACCACTTTACCAAATTGTATTTTCTATTTTTGTAGAAATCAATAAAGACTTATTATTATCATTATCATTATTATATTAAATACTATTTGACTATTAGAGGTGTCAAAATTTTAGGTTTCATGACTTTCATGAACTTCTACAACACTATTTTAATACCTCTATACTTAATCAGTTCTAGTTGGGTATTGGACTTTTACTTATCCGTAGAGCTAGACCTTTGCGTCTTCTGCAAATACCCAAATAAAGCACAGAGACTAGTTCAACTGTTCTCTGTCACAATCACAAAACGTGTGTTAACATTAACAGTTAACTTACTATCTATGTCTGCTCTCAACTAACTTTCTGGGAATTATTAAGACGTGAAGGACTGAAGACTGAATGATGCAATGTATTTATTAACTACATAGTATAGTACATATCGTAATTCTTGACGAGTATCTGCCTGTCTTCCTGGCGTATTTGATTATATTTGTTGTTTTTATTTAAATACTTTTAAGATTCAAATACTTCTGAAAGTATTTAAATACTGTCAAAAAAGGATTTAAATACTTTTTTAGAAGTATTTAAATACTTCCCAATTATTTAAATAGTTAAAGTATTTATAAATACTTTAGAATCATTTTCACAAATACTAAGTAGTAAATATTTCAGATAAAGTATTTGCAAGTATAAATACAAATACTTGTTGCAAGAAGTATTTAAATACTCGGTATTTAAATACTTTCTAGTATTTAAATACTTATGAGGTATTTGTAAGTACATATTTGCCCAGCTCTGTCCTACATGAATATGCAGATTACTTCTGGACATCGAGAGACAGTTTTCCTAGCTTACGACTGGGTGTGGCCAAAGCCAGTCTGCTGTGACATGCTTAGGCCACTTCAACAAACCGTGTGACGTTTGAGTGTATAATTCTTTAACAGGAAACTGTGGTCTGAATTCGAGAGGGCAATTGCAAGTTCTGGATCATGCAAAGCATCCACTTCCGTTGGATACTATTATTTTGAGCGAGCACACTTAGTGCCTTTCTAATTTACAGAACCAGCTCAGAGTCTGTCTTACAGTTTTTAGGGCAAGCAGGATTCTCTGCTGTCCGTTGATATGGGCACCGTTTTAGCACTGACGTTTGCATTCGTGATTTTAATTACCGCTAGCAGAATTCCTATCAGTTGCCCCTAGAATACAATGGTATGTGTGCCCAGTGGTATTGCCGAGTGTAGATTTAATTCTTCTGGGTAGACCCTAGCTTCTGATCCGCAGCCCAATTTTGAACCTTCAGTGTAGATTGACACGTGCGGCTCATCATTTCCGACAAACCTCGAAGTTCTAAATTATGTGTAGGAGATGGAAGATGGAAATTGAAAGAAACATATGGAATTTAATATAAACACGGCATGTGCAGCCTTTTGGCAGTGTTGCAAAGCTTTCGGTAGGTCTTAGAATCTCCTCCTGGCTGCTGTGATAAGAGCCATGATTTGTTATGCAGCCATAGTCTGGTGGCGCAGAGAAAAAACAGCAGCGCCTACACTAGAGCATGTTCAAAGATTGGCATAACTGCGTAATTGTTGCGATAAAAACGACGCGGAGAGGTACCGACAGTCCCCATTCCCAGAACAGGAATTTGTATTGTAGCCTTTTCCAGAATACGGGCATGTCTCGTAGCCATACCCTTGGCCTACAAATTTCAATCTCAGGGCACTCCTAATGCCACCTTCTCTGTGAATAGGTTCAAACGAGGGACGCAGAGAATAGTCTCCATTGCAGTTGTAAGCATCGTTTTTATCGCAACAGTTACGCTGTTATGCCAATCTTTGAACATGCTCTAGTGGAGGCGCTGCTGTTTTTTCCCTGCGGCACCAGACTGTGGCTGCATAACAAATCATGGCTCTTATCACAGCAGCCAAGAGGAGATTCTGAGACCTACTGAATGCCTTGCAACACTGCCAAAAGGCTGCACATGCCGTGTTTATATATACTTCCATATGTTTCTCCCAATTTAGGGTGCAATCAAGTATGACCTCCAGGTACTTGACCTCACTCGCTAAGTGTAGTTGAGGGCTCCCCATATTTTGGACCTTTAAATAGTTTCTTTTTCTTGGTGAATAGTACTAGCTCAGGTTTCTAGGGGTTAACCGAGAGGGAGTGTTCTATGCACCAATTATCGACTAACTTGAGGGCTGCTTGTATAAGTTCGCATAAGAGGCTCTCAAAGTTTCCGTGAAGCAAGATGGTAATTTCAAGTAAGCCCATTGTGAAAGAGCCAGAGTCATTGAGGCGGTGTAGGAAACTGTCGGCGACCATAACCCTTGCCTCTATTGACCATGCCTCTACTCCGCATGTTCCCCACATTTATTCGGACGGCTCTCTATTTAAGCCTATGTGTTATCCATTTAATAAGTGTCGTGGGAACACCATGCATTTGAAGGGGTTGTATTACCTGTAATGTGTTATTATTATATCTAAATGAATAATAGTCTAAGAGGTAGCGTCAGTATTTTATGCGCCATTTCAACACGACTTCTTTGTTTTTTTAATGTGTGTGGAAATATGAGTGCTTTCGGCAAGGCAACATTTGAAGGTAAGTTTTAAGTATATATTTTTTAAAATTAATACCGAAATAACCAATGGAGTCTATCTGCCAGCATTATTTTCCTAACCTAAAAAAGATTGTTTTTCTGTTAATTTAGCAATATTTGGCAATAGAACCCACCTTCGACCTGGGGAAGATGACGAAAAATTATTGGCCTGTTTAGACAACTCTGATATTGAAGATTATGACGATGATGAAGATGGTTCTGAAAATGAGGACACAGAAAATTTTGAAAATTGTACTGGAAGAGAGTGCTGAAGAGCAAGAAGCACAATCGGATGAACAAGAAGAACAACTTGAAGAGCAAATATTGGATGAAAGTTTGGATTCTGATCCGGAATTTAATATTCCATTAAGCACGTTAAAAGCCCGCTACAGACGGAAAACATGGAAACAATCTGACAGGTAAGATAAATTGTATTTTTTTGTTTAATTTTTATATTATTTGTTTTTTAAGATTTGATGCACCAAATTTCGATACACCAGAGACTACTGACATGAGTCTTGAGCGGAAAGATTGGAAAGCCTAGGACTACATTGCAATATATTTTGATGAATCTGAATATCTGAATATTTGTGCTCGTACCAACTTAAAATACCTCTTGGACCATGATAAACCCATAAATTTGACAACAGAAGAAGTAAAAAAATTCTTTGGAATTTCAATATTGATGTCATGTCTGAATTTTCCTCAGATTAAAATGTACTGGGCCTCCACCACTAGAGTAGAACGTATTGTCAATAATATGACACGTCGAAGATTTTTTACTATTAGAAGCCACCTGAAAGTCGTCATAAATAATGACATACCAGAAGAAATCAGAAGAAAAGATAAACTGTGGAAAATTGCACCACATGCAAATAAAATTAGAAGTGGTTGTTTATCTTTACAACGTCGTCCAATGGTTGCTATTGACGAGCAAATGATACCCTTTACTGGGGTATGTCATGTTAAACAATTTGTACGGAATAAACCGAATCCCGAAGGCTTAAAAAATTTCGTATGTGCTACCCCAGAAGGATTAGTTTTAGATTTCGAGATTTACCAAGGCAAAGACACATTACTCGATGTTTGTGATGTAAAACTAGGTGTGGTACCATCTGCTGTAATACGATTGACAAGTTCTTTAAATCCTGGTACCCAGGTGTTTACTGATCGATATTTTACAACGATTCAATTTTTGGAATATCTATTGGATAAAAAAATCGTATGTACTGGAACGATCATGAGAAATAGAGTACCTGCAGCAGCGCACTTGATTCCTGAAAAACTCGTAAAAAAACATTCTAGGGGCTTTACTGAACAAACGGTTCGAAACGATGGGAAAATAAATATTGTACAATGGTTTGATAATAAATCGATTTTAGTAGCTTCTGGACTGGGAGATCAACCTACAGATCAATGCAAGAGGTGGTCCAAACGAGATTCTAGGTACGTTAACGTACCTCGCTCAAACATCATAAAGTGTTACAATGACTCCATGGGGGGTATTGACTTGATCGATAGGATGATAAATTACTACAGGATGTCTGCCAGGACAAAGAAATGGACTGTTAAAACCATTTTACATCTTATTGATTTAGCAATCGCTAACTCCTGGATTTTATATCGAGAGGATCGCAAAAAGTTGGGTGACAGACCAAAGAAAATATTAAAATTTCTAGATTTGAAACTTCAAGTAGCAATTGCCTTCCTACCTGATAAAAATAGGAATATTGGAAATGACGAAAACTCAACCTTAAAATTGCGCCTAACTACCAGAAATAATCTCGAAGGTTATGCTTCACCACAAAGATCAATGCCGAATTCTTTAAAACATGGCATGAAGCATTTGCCCAAATTAGTTCAAATAAAAAATTCAATGAGGTGCAAACACAAGAATTGTCCCAAAAAAACTAAGTTTTTCTGCGAAACATGCAAGGTTTATTTGTGTATTACAGCTGAACGTAACTGTTTCTATGATTTTCATATTTCTGTTTGACCTAGTTGTAAGTTTAAGTATAAAATTAAATAAATATGATTTTCTCTATTAAAAGTTATATTATTCCCATCCGTAATAACTTTGACTTGATTAAGATCCGGCGTCCATTTATATGGACATTTTTTTTTTAATCGGCCGATTCAAAAATTTCCAAAAAATTAATTTAAGCTTTTCAATACTTAAAAAATCATTGGTGAAATTTCTAAGTAATTCTATCAAGGGATCATTGGGATCTCAGGAGGTAGAGAATACTTAGAGATTGCAATCATTGATTGAGAATAGTGAGGATTAAATAATGAGAATCAATATAAAAATTTTAATATTTCTACTATTTTGGCACATTCAATACGAATAAAACAAATCAATTCTCATCTGAATCACTCTCACTGTTGTAATCTAAATTATCTTCCTCTTCGGAAGTGTTATCTGTATGGTCTTATTCTATATTTTTCCCAAATTCTCGAGCCTCATCGTTCTCATTTTCGTCTTCACAAATATCTGCCGAAAAATATTGAATTGAAGTGAATAAAAGAGAATTCATGTAGAAGTAAAAGATTATATGCATAGAATACCATTTATGATATTTTCAATTTTCAATAATTGATCGCCTTGAAACCACTTGAAAATATACTTCTCATCATGTTCTTCCCATCCATAATCAGTTGGCAAAGACAAACTTGGCGTATGAAGATATGTATGACTCCACAATTAAGCAATGTAAGAAATTCGCAAAAAATGCTGTTTCAATTATGTCTTACATGGAGGTAACATAGATCCTTCGAAATTCTGGTCAATCTTCAAGACATCTTCTTTCTGATTGACATTATACGCCTTCATGAAAGTAACTACGCGTACGAGATTAATATTCTTGATTCTTTTAGAACCGTACATATGACAAACAAATTCTTTCAGAATAGTAAAATTCTCTTCCAAATTTTCAGGTGCGTGTTGAGAAATTTTATGTATTAAAAAACATGCCTCCTGTTGTTTCAAATACAGAATGTCGACATTTGAGCATCGATAAATGTACTACTTATAAAATACTTTGTTACTGTTTGTGCATAATATGATTATCTAATATTTCATACAAATATGATTTTCTTTCAAGTTTCATATGAGAAAAAGGATATCAACAGACGTGAGACAGGGTATTTCATTAGTTTGTGTTGAGAGAAACTTGAAATTGATTATCAGGTGGTTAAAAAAAATGAAATAATACGTTAGCTGGGGCATTAAAGATACCGCGACACTGCGGTTCACTTAAAATTAATTTCAGCTTTGTTGAAATAACGAATTTTCTCGTGTTGTTCATACATATTAACTAGGACAGCTGACAACCTTCGCTCCTTACCCTATGCAGCTGACACATTTTTTTTTTTCATTTCTATTAGGTATATAAACTATTTATAGTTTAGTAGACTTGTTGGATTGACGCAAAAAACGAAATTATTATACCGGATGCGCAGCCTCCCACGCCCTTAATCTCCGCGATTGAAGTAGCTGACACCCGATTCTTCGATAAGCAATGAAAAAACAACCTGTATTGAAAAAATGAGCTTTGAAATGATGTAATTAAATTTGACGCTATCTCCCGGACCATAAATATTATGATCATTATTCTGTTTAAAAATCTCCACTTTAAAATACCGAATATCTTACACTTGTAAACTATATAGGCCCCTGTTGTAAAATGATTCGTACACGCCATTGTAACGTAAGCCCATATATGCTGAGCACCATCTAATATCAGTATCATTCAAATTGAAAGGTTTAGTTTCAGTTTGGTTATCGCTTTGTCAATTATTATCCGGAAAGTGTGACGGTCTGGTGTCGATAACAATTGATGGCACTTTGTGTACACTGGACAAATTATGATACTCGACACTGACAGTCGAGATGGTTACAGTAAAATTGAATATAACGCCGGTTAGCGGTTACTATAGGGTACGTACCTCCTACCTTGAGGGAATGAATGTGGTTCACTTGAAATTTATGGTGATTAATTCATTGTTATTAGTTCGTGTTTACATGTGTCTGCGTGTCTGTTTAAAATCCAATAAAGCTGTTATAGTTGAGGGAAGTTAGAAGAGAATATAACTCCTAATGAAACAGAGTTCAATAGAAATATTAAAAAGTTGAAGATGTTGTTTCTGAACAAATGTTGTTGAATCTTACTGTGGAATATTACACAGTATATATAATACTTAATAACATGGACCACATATACAGGGAGGCTCAAATTCGACAGATTTCGGGTTTTCTTTAAAACTAGGAAATAGAAAAAACCTGTGTAGATGTTCTGGACCCGATTTTCGAAAAACAAATATGACGTAAACCGCAATCGTCTATCTTTGTCTACTTCTGAGCCACGGAGCGTTTTTGAAAAATTGACATATTTAGGGGATCTTTGTATAGCTAATACAGAGGTCCCCTTAAAAGCTTCACTTACTGTACTAGTACAGTAAGTGAAGCTTTTAAATCCCAGCCCGAAAACGATGTAATGAATTTCCAAATTTCTTCAACGTGCTTCATAAAGTATGTAGATAAGAATCTATATTGACATTTTTCCTACTTTTTAGTTGCGGGTGGTCCCCACCCCTTCTTTTTTTTGCGACAACCCTTCTTAGGGTTGTCGCAAAAAAAAACAAAAAATACACATAATCTGTTAGAGAATCAAATTATAAGAAAGAAAGGTCTTATACACTTTTTTGAAAATACATATTTCTCGAGATATTGCGAACTGAAAATTGCAATTTTCACTCCCTAAAATCAGTATTCCTAGACTTTTTTTTTAAATTACTCGAAAAATGTGGACTCTAATAAAAAAAAATGCAAGGGTACAAAATTAAAGCTTTTACGAAAACAAATCGAATGATTCTTTTCTTTTTTTTTTCTCTGATGTTTAGTACTTATTGGAAATATGGCATTTTCAAAATGGCGCCGAAACGTTCAGAAAAAATATACGACGTTAAAATCTAAAATTACTCAAAATCTACACTATGAGAAAAATTGTAAAATCGTCAAAATTAAAGGTATTGAAATTTTCTTTCGATTGAGACGTATTGCGTCTTTTTATAATGAAAACTAAAAAAGTTACAAACAAAAAAGTAGCGCATTTAAAAATTTATGCGCCATTTTTTTTAAGTCTTATTGCTCTAATTTCTTATTAATTCAAATTTTTTAAAAATCCTTCTAGATATTGTTAATGCATATTATTACTAACATGCTCAAATTTTTTAGAATTTCTAAAATAATAATTTTTCATTCTGTACCCATTTTCAATAATGCAAATTTTCATAATTTTTTTTTTTTAAATCGGGTTTTCAGAAAACATTTTTTTATATAAAATGGTAAGAGTACAAAAATGAAGCTTTTAAAAAAAAAGAAAAGTTTTTTTTCTACGGCAAACTTCCAGAGATATAAAGGTTTAAAGATGGCGCTTGAGCGAATACGCATGAAAATTAGGTATTTAAAATTGAAATATCGCAAAAACTAGAAGGTTAATAAAAACATGATATAAAAATGAAATGAAGCTAATAAAAGAACAAAGAGTTTGGGTTTTCATTTTTTTTCCTACGACAACAGAGATATGACAGTTTGAAATAATGTTGAAATTTTTCAATTTGTACGCGCATATTAAATGTCTATAGTAGGTAGAGAAACGAGCAATAGCTATCTATTTTTTCGAAGGGTACGCAGAAAAAGCGGGTTGCATTGCATTTTAGCATGTTTAGAGTGCAGATTAAAAATATTATTTAATTAGTTTACTTAATTGTATTAATTTGATTTATTTATAACAATCTGTATTTTTAATAAAATTAGACATATTACTATACTCTTTTGTGGCCATTTTTAATCCACCATTTTTTAAATAAATTTAGACCTCGTAATCATATTCGGCGACCTAAAAAACATAAGTATATGGATTTTCGTCAATTTATTTGTAACATTAGAAAAATTATTGATTTTTTAGTATTTGAGGGTGGTTTCAACCCTTAGTATTTCCGTCTTTCCTATGTTTTCACCTCATAACCATATTCAGCGACATCAAAAACATAAGTGTATGGATTGTTTTAAATGCCCACGCTTAATCTAAAATTATCTTGACGGCCATAAATCTGGACCATGTCTGCCAATCCAATTATCTCGAAATTTACATATCCAGTTATACAGTGTGTCCCACTTTTCAAGGTAACACCTTTGTAGCTCAGTTATTAGTCACCCAATTTTAACCAAGTTTGGATGGGTATCAAAGACCTTTATTATACCTTTTTTAAGTAAAGCAAAACTTATTTCAGCCATTGGTGTGCATTTTTATTATGAAAAAAAGGGTCAATTTTTCGAGAAATTATATTAGGCATTTTTTTGTTGAAAAACTAATGCAATATTATTGATCAGCATGCTGTAGAACCGCTATATTCAGAATTTTGATTTTTGGGTTTTGAATTAAGGCCCACTTAAACTTACCTATTTTAAACATTAAATAATCAACAAATTGGTAACGAAATCTTTTTCGAAAAAAAGTCATTCTTTATTTTCTCTTTACAAAGGTGTTACCGTGAAAAGTGGGACACACTGTATATGCTGATTAACATTACTATTTAATAAAATGTAGGCATATTTCCAAGATAAGTAACAACACACCACACGTTTAGTTTAACAAAATACTGACGATGAGTTGAAATTATAAAATGATAAAACCAGGACAGGACGTCCTGTCCCATCCCGTTCGTAGAAAAGGTTGCTTCAATGGAAAACAATATTATGATGAAAATTTATATTTCTCATTATTTCATTACACATCCATAAACAAAAATAGGAGACGTTTACCATCATCTCATAGCTCCAAAATATGATTCAAAATGGGTTTATCGGCACCTATCTGAAGCGACCATCTCCTCAAGGAAAATGTTGGATTATCTTCTACTGGATCCAAAACTAACAGAGAAGTAGCATCTTGTTCGTCATGTATCATTTTCTTTTTCTTTTAATTGATTACTTGTTTCTTGACCACCTCTAAGGGAAACATTAACACCAGAAAACTTTTCGTTAAATCCTTCTTTTATGTAGCAGTAACTATTATCCCCGTACCATAGCATTGTATTACATACAAAAATAGTTTCATCTATGTGATCTATCGACGCTTAAGACACGATACCTCTTATCTCCATTTTTGCCGAATTTTGGTTTGGAATTTTAAACTGATGTCCACTCCAACATTTCCTAATAGCCGGTATCTCCAAGATTAATATTGGTACCTAACACCTAACAACCTAACATTTCATTGCACTAACGCAAAAACCACTGTTAAAAATCGAGACTCCTTTGAAAATTATTTGAATATAGGTGGTGATTAAACTAATTTTGCTTGATTTTTTTTCTTTTTAGGCAACGCAATACAAATCTCTTTGGGATTTCTAAGTTTTCCTCTATTTCTCGGGAGACACTATTTTTTACACTTCTCTACCCTTTATAATATATTTTTCATCGAATTTTTACAAATGGTTCAGAATCTTTTAAACTTTTTCGTAACTTTTTGTATCCAGAGTGACCACTTAAAAGCGGAACGCCTTTCTAAAATTTTTATTTATTTATTGTGCGATTTGAATCAAATTTTACTCTAGTATAGAACAAATTAGGATGTATTTATGACCGAAAAAACATTCGTCTCCTACTAATGCAAAACCACCTGCTATACCAAAATATGCGGAATGAATCAAAAAATCATATTAGGAATTTTATTATCGGAACATTTTGTTAATGAAACTTGTTCGGAATTGTCCAAAAACCTATATACCCAATGGTAAGTTAGAAGGAAAACTTCCTGGAAACTTTCCGTTTTGAAAATACCGAAAGTTTCCAGGAAGTTTTTCTTCTAACTTTCCATTGGGTATATTGATAGCCTATTTTATGGTAAAATCTAATTCGTGCAAGCTTCATTTAGATACCAAAAAAGTGCATACAATTATAGTGCAGTCATTTGGTAGTTTTACCTGCGAAGTTTTCCGGGAGTTTTGAAAATTGGTGATTTTATAGATTTCGATGTGCTATTTCCGAATTTCTACTTTGGCACCTCGAATCTTTGCCGCTTCCACCGCCATGTTGGAAAAATGGCTCCTAAAAACGGTTTTTTGACAATATCTCCTTTCCGATTCATTTTACGATAAAAACAGTTATATAATAAATTAAACTAGAGAAAATTTCCTATAATTTTTTTAATAACCTTTTTTTTTGTAAAATGAATAGTTTTAGCGTACGAGCGACGCAAAATCTACTCCAACATGCGTTTTGGCCAAAAAACTCATTTCCACACCACCATGAGTTAGAGTAAGTGGCGCGTTTTTTTATCGTGGTATCCCCAGTAGGCCTAATCCACATGCAATGCACTATTCCAAAATTTAGCGCATTCTCCTTCGCATCGCTATTCTTGATGGACCAGGTGTTGCGAGTTCATCGTCTTCAGTACCGATCAAAACGTCACAGATAGAAATTTCATCCACATAATCCGCGATGGGATTATCAGTTTTATTGCAATCCTCTTCGTCCTCGATTTCATCATACGTTTGCTCGAGAACAGTCTCTGTTTCTTCCTCTTCATCGCTATCTTGTGATAGAATTTGCGAATTATAACAGATACCACTACAATTCGTGCATATAATGGAGCACTTCAATCCAACCTTTCTGCAACCACAGGCTTTCTCACATCCCTTTTTGCATTTGCAAAAAATAAGTTTTAACAATGTTTCCGTAGCTGGCCAAAACGCATGTTGGAGTAAATTTTGCGGCGCTCGTACGCTAAAACTATTCATTTTACAAAAAAAAAGGTTATTAAAGAAACTATGGGAATTTTTCTCTAGTTTAATTTATTATATAACTGTTTTTATCGTAAAATGAATCGGAAATAAGATATTGTCAAAAAACTGTTTTTAGGCGCCATTTTTTCAATATGGCGGCGGGAGCGGCAAAGATACGAAGTGGCAAAGTAGAAATTCGGAAAGAGCACATCGAAATCTATAAAATCACCAATTTTCAAAACTCCCGGAAAACTTCCCAGGTAACCTCTTTTTTGTGCACCAAATGACTGTAGTATTATATTACATGACTTTTACAGACTTTTATCAAATACAGAAAGTTTCCTCGACCCATCTTTGGTTGTCATCTTTTATTGTATTGTTTGGATATTTAAACATTATAACCTATTTTAATTTGTCATCCGATGGAAGGAGTCTTGAATTTGTTCACCTAATTTTGTTGATATTACTCCATCTTGTTCAGCCTTTAACTGCCACGACGCTGTACGTCGCGTCGTGGATGTCTGGCTGGCTCAGGGACTGTTGTTGGAAGAACATTGTATTTAACTTAGTATCAATAAATCTGTGTTGAATTAAACGGAATTACGAAAAGCAAGTTCTTCACATTTAAGGCAAATTTCATGTAGACAATTAAAAATAGGATAGACATTTCTTTTTTTTAAGCCGTTAAAAGTTAAATCAAGATAGTCGTGCTCTCCACATAAATGAGTTCTCGGCCCGTAAACTCTAACTCCCTGTTTAATTTCATACGTCAGGTCATTTATAAAATTTTGCATATTGCGAATCAACCTTTTTTTTTCCAGTGAATTAAAACTATTGAATTATCGAAATATAGGCAGGTATACAAGGTCATTAAGGAAACTGGTAGTGAGGAGAGACCAGACAAATAAAAAATCTTATATAACATGAGATCTAAAGCTAGTTTTCGAGAGAAAAAAAATAAAAAGAGATTGTAATAAAATTGGTTGAGAAATGGAATAAAAATGATAAATCTAATCGAAGTTGTCGTGCCTACTAGAAACGATCTACACTCATATACACATAAATACACACAACATTCTTCTATTCGATATTTGAGTTCAAACATTTTTTTCTATGATTATTAAAAATGTTTGTGGTATTATAATAAGCCCATTTGATTCACTTAAATAGGTATAGTTATAAGAAAAGTCTCTTATAGCCCATAGTGTAAACATGAAGTAAAAAAAAATATTTTCTTTATTCCTCCTGAATAAAATCGGTTAATAGTAACACGTGTCACCGACACCATAAACTATCCTTCTATTTCATAGGGACCCAAAAAATGATCATATAAGGACAAAAATATAGCACCGTATATTTTTGACGTTTATTATCGTTTATTTGCGTTGATTCCTACACGCTAAAAAAATTTTGTTTAGAGCAAACAAAAATTTTGTTGCGTATATAGATACAAAGCAATTTTTTGGTTGATGTTAATAAATTTTTGTTGCCTCAAACAATTTTGTTTGGAACGCTAATATATTGCAAATTTCACTCTAGATGCCAAAAGCCGAAATTTGAAATCCTAATTTGATAGCATAAGCACAGAGTACACTAACTATTATACAGAGGCGAAGGCAAGCCTTCCCGCCAAAACCAATAGAGTGAGATCCTAGAGACGTCAGACCTACGTCATTTTAGCAAAGCTAATATTTTGACAACAAATAGTGTAATATCTAGTTAAGAATATATGCGTATTTGCTAGTTGGAAAGTGGGGCCCTTTTGCAGAAAACAGGGATACAAGGTACATACAAATTTTACTCAGTACGTTAAAGTATGATAGCTGGATTATTTTATAAGTGACACGCTAACTACATGGTGTAAGCGTCCACCTCCGAAACTTAAGGTCCGAGGTTCGATCTCTGAGCGTTCTCAGTTTTTTTTTCAAATATACGTACTAAGAAAAAAAGTTATGGCCAAAAATAATAAATATTTTTCTATCGGTTGTCTCTTTCTTGGTAATCGCCACTTTAAGTTAATATATGTTTTGAAAAAAAAAATAAAGCCGAGAACGCTCAGGATCGAACCTCGGACCTTAAGATTCGGAGGTTGACGCTTACACTACGTCGTTAGTGTGTCACATGAAAAATAAACCAGCTATCATACTTTAACGTACTAAGTAAAATTTGTATGTACCTTTTGTACCTGTTTTCTGCAAAAGGGCCCCGCTTTCAAACTAGCAAATGCGCATACGTTCTTCATTAGACATTACACTATTTGTTGTCAAAATATTAGCTTTGCTAAAATGACATAGATCTGGCAGCTCTGGGATCTTGGATTACAAATTTGTATACTCATCGCCATTTTTTAAATGGTATATCAATCAACCTCACTTTTATGTTGACACTGTTGACGTTTATCGTGTTAAGCTTGGATTTGTGAATTTTATTTCCACTCATTTTGGGAGATTGAAAACATTAACCGAGAATTACAATTCTCAATAAAACCTAGTGTACAACTCAATTGAAAATAGGCGCCGATTAGAAACAATTCAAATGGTAATATTTTTCAATCCAATTCGAAATACACTGTTTTTTCAGTGTATCCTCAAATGGGTATCTGCACGTGACGTCATAGCTAACCTCAAAAAAATATATTTCTTAAAATTCAAAATTATTACGTAGCTATTATTAAAGTTTCTGCCTGGTTCCCATACTTTCGACCAAAATCTAGTTCAATGTAATGTTTATAAAGTTTTAACTAGTTTGTCACAATAAAATAAAACGCATTTTGCAGGTTAGAAATCTAACCTATTAAAAGAAATAAATTAACAACATATTCAACTGGTACGCAAGGTCACAGAAAACGAGCCATCAAAACTCAAAGGAACCGCCTTCGGCTCTATGTAGTTACTGCAATCTGTGGCATAAGGTAAATCGTGTTAATGAAAAAGTTTTGTTAGCATATTTTGAAGGAAAGAAGAATCAATTAATAATAGTATCCGTATCTAAGATTTCAATTAGGAATTAGTTGGTGTATCGGATAAAAATAAAACCAGGTTATTTCCACTAGTCGACGTTTCGAATAAACTTTTATTCTTTCTCAAGACTTTAGTGAAACGAAACCACAAAAATACTTCTTAGGTGAGAAGTATTTTTGTGGTTTCGTTTCACTAGTCTTGAGGAAGAATAAAAGTTTATTCAAAACGTCGACTAGTGGAAATAACCTGGTTTTATTTTTATCCGATACACCGACTAATTCCTAATTGGAAAGAAGAAAGAATAAACATTGTTTCTTTTTCTTTTTGAGAGTTGTTTATTTTTTTTAATTGATAATATAATGAACTTTTCCTCACCAGTTAGATAAAATTTAACTTTTCATAACTGGTGGTGAAAAGTTGGACGTTTTGACACTTCAGTTTTGAAAAGTGCCATTTTATATGTCAAAATTAGAAAAACCTTATTTTCGTGTTCAGGGGGTCAAAGTTAATTAGAAATCATGCTCCACGTAAAAAATTGGCAAGGTATATTTTTTCCTAAGAGAAAATGTTGACGTATCCTAATCGAAAATGAATCTCTTTGGGGTAAGGATCAGCCATGTCAAATGGCATCCTGTTGATAGACCGGCGGTACATGACCAGTCAGGTGCAACGTTGTAAAATGCAAGCCAATCATATATATGAATGAAATTACCATGAATATGCCAGAAAGGCAAATTTTTGGCAGTCGTCGCGTGCTATTGGCATCCATTTTAAAATAAAAAAAAAAACACAAATAAAAACAAAAAAAATCGATTTGCATACCCTTCTGCACGCGACGACTGCCTAAAATTTGCGTCTCTGGCATATTCATGGTAGTTTCATTCATATATATGATTGGCATGCATTTTAAAAACATTGCACCTGACTGGTCATCTGCCGCCAGTCTATGAGTTGAGATGCCGCAAGAAACACGCATAGATTACTGAGAGGTATAGATTGGAAACTTTATTACTAAAACTTGTCACTTTGCGAAAACGTCAACTCGCCATCTATTTATTTGTTCTGGTACTAATCTAGAATTCTGTAATAAATTGGTTTTTATAACTACTAATTTTTAATGTTGTGCACTTTAGCAAATACAATGAAGTATTATTTTATATTAAACTTTTATTCATATAACTTATAATAAATATATTGATTAACAGAATGACATCTATTGACAAGTAAGTCAAAGTCCACTACATCTCTCTTTCTTATTTTGAAATTGTAGTAAAGGTATTTAAACAAAATCTTTAAGATAAGTTGGTTTCTTATGCAGTCTGCTAGAACTTCTTCTCACAACATTCTTTTCTCATCTTCTTTGTTTTCTTTATTTTCTGCTGGAGAATGGTATGTAGAACTTCTTATATTCTCGTTATTGTCTTCATTTTTTTTGCTCTCTTCGTTTTCTCCTGGATCTACTCGCGAGTCACCCTTAGTGTTTTGATAAGTATCATTATCTATGTTTTCTGGCATTTCTCTTGGCAGAGGTACTAGGAACTTTCTATAAGCTACACTTTTTTAGGATATTCTCACACTTCTTTAGGATATTCTTTACTAGTTTGACAGTACTCTCACCTTGTCCATTGGACTGTGCATGTATTGGACTGCTGCTTATCCATTGAAATTTATAATCTTGTGCAAACTTTTTGAAATACCAATTGTAAATTGTGGACCATTATCTGAGCGCACTATCTTAGGTATCCCGAATTGTGAAAATGTTTCTTTAAATTTTTCTATTATCTCTTTACTAGTAGTTTTTGACATTTTATGCATTATTTGGTATTTACAAGTTGACGCACATGTACAAGTGAAACTTCCTAACTCCACAGCTAACTCGTACTTTTTTAAATATTTACAGTCGCTCGAGGTCACTCGGTTAAAAACGGACACTGGTTTGGTTAATCAGCGCTCCTAGTTATTTGGTCTGGAACCTAAAAATAAAGAGAGAAAAGTTTTCTCCCACAAGGCATCAATATTTGCCGAATGAGATAACAGGCCCTGGAAACACGTATGTACCTATAAAAACTATCTTGTTTTCTGTGCAAGAGCCAACTTGCATGTAAAATTTCAAATGATCTGAATACAATTCAAACTGTAAACCCTGGGACTGTACTATACGGTTTAGGTATTGATAAATAAATGATAGATACAATAGGAGAGTTACAAGAACAAGTTATTATTCATTAATCAAATAGGAGAGTTACAAGAACAAGTTATTATTCATTAATCATTCGTGACGGGAGTTCGTACACGAGTTTGAACCTCTAAACAAAACAAAATTTAACAATTTATTGATATTTCATGGATTTTGCAAATACAAAATGACCCAGAATTATTTTACGGGATATATTCGTTCACTACGAAAAACTTGAGGAAAAAAACACGCATTTGAGATTTTACTTCTGTCTAGACCAGGGCTGGCTCCAGGTATTTTGCCGCCCCGGCACAGTTTCATTTTGCCGCCCCGGCACAGTTTCATTTTGCCGCCCCTCTCTTATATAAATAACATTAGGATCAGGCGGAGTAAAAAAGAGACAAAATGACATCTTTCAATTTTTAGGTTGCTTAGAATACTGTTAATTGATAAACAAAAATAAACAGTGTCTCATTTTTACCCTCCAAGTGGGGTAAAAAAAAGACAGTGGAGGACAAATTAAAGGCACGTGATTTATTCCCATTCTTATTGACGTCGTACAAATAGCCTGATCAAATGATAGTTTTTCGGTAACATGAGTCCGGTAGAAGGTTTCTCAACGGAATTAAATGTTTTTGGGGTACTGAACACGAATCTGAAGTTTGCTGCCTCGTAGCAGTACCGGCTCAGGTCTAAAAACGCAATAAACCTCGAAATTTTCGGAGTTTTTCCGGTTTTCCGCTCATATCTTGCAAACGGAAAATATTGCTGTATTCAAAGTTGAATAGCATTAAATTCTGCGTCGAATGACTGTATAGAAAATACCTGATAGCAATGTCTATTTTATTTTACTCTACAGTAATATTTTCCGTACGACACGGCGTTTGCAAGATATGAGCGGAAAACCGGAAAAACTCGAGGTTTTTGCGTTTTCGACCTGAGCCGGTACTGCTACTAGGCAGCAAACTTCAGATTCGTGTTTCTACCTGACTCATGTTATGAGACAGACACTTTTGAACACCATTTGATCAGGTTAAAATGGAAGTGCAAAAATAAGATATGTATAATTTATTCAGATTTTTTACTAAACAAGAAGGGGCTTGCAGAAGGGCTAGCTTCTCCTAAATTAGGAAGCTGACATGTGCCTGCTTCAGTCTGCCCATTTGGTCTCTTTATTCTCTTTTTTACCCCGCTTTTAATTTTTTCGATAAAATCAAATTTTTCATGATGTAAAACTAGCAGATTAATAAACTTGATTACATAATGTGAAGTATGACACTTCTAGATGCCGTCTGCCAAATACGGACAATGCAAATAGAGAAACTATAAAATCCCCAAAAAAGCACTAAGGTGCGTTCAAAAATTTTTTAAAAGTGAATTAAAGAGTTTACTGAATAATATTTTTTCCCGCATTAACAGTAGGCATGGGACCTGATTGGATAACATAAAATAGTTCTGAATGTACAAAACAAACTTGAATAAAAAATTAAGTTTAATTTATTTCAATCTGGGTTGTATATCACGTCTTTTATTTACCCCGCTACCTGTCTGTCTCATTTTTACCCTTATCTTTTCAGTCACCTACTGAATATTCTTGATGGTTTGTTTTTTAGTTATAAGGTTTACAGCAATTTTTTGATTTTCAGCAATATGATTACTGTATTTAAAAGGGTACAAATAAAATAAATGAAAAAATTAACCGTATTGAAACTTAAAAAAAATACCACACCACAGAAATTAGACAAAATATAAAATCACATATAAGAAACAGAATGTATGTGTGTAACCTATTTTATATACAAAAAAAACTAACAATAACAAATTATTTATATAAAGTTAACATTATTATTACTATATTAGTGAAACAATTGTTCCCTAGCTTTTTATATTTTTTGGTACCTGTGGATTTGAAGAATTTGCCACCCCTAGAATTTTGCCGCCCGCTTCGCCCCCCCCCCCCCCCCCCTAGAGCCAGCCCTGTCTAGACCAAATCGACATCGGCAATATTCGAAAATCAATGATTATTGTTAAATGTGTCTCAAATCCTTAAAACTAATAATATAATCTAACAAACTTATAAACTGAAACAAACTCAAGATGATCGAAGTAGCCAAAAGTTGATTCAGGTAATAACTAATATATAGATTTCCTATTGTCAGTATCCATTTTATTTTATAACTTCTCTTTCCTTTCCTGTCGTGTTTTTGAAAATAGTATGAAAGAGGCTTGTATATCACTTCTATCCTTTGATAGAAAACTCAGAACTACTATAAAAAGTATATGGAATCCGCAGACAACTCTGTGATAGAAAATGCCAAAGGCCAAATTTTATATTTATATGTATATATATATATATATATATATATATATATATATATATATATATATATATATATATATATATATATATATATTGAATTTATTGATTTGTATTTGTAACTATTTCTTAAGATTTTTTGCATAGGTTAGGCACTTTTTTATCAAAGTACAATATATTGGGAATGTTTTTTTGTACTTACTTGAAATATTTTTTAGATGAGTATTTTTGAATAAATTAATTTTATTGATGTACAGTTCGGTAAAATTTTCAGGTTGGGGTAGGGGTTGGGGGGGAGCTCGTCTCCTGGCGTCGGTGATAGGCCCTGGTAGCGGAAATAGGCCGACGTTAAATAAATAGATAAAAAAAAGATATACAGTTTCTAGCATAGGCTGATAGGCAGGTTTAGAATAATGCAAAGATTATAAATTTATAAATTCGTAATACTCTAATAGATAGATTTTTATTTGTGACAGATCACAATTTTTTTTCAGTTATTTACTAAAAAAAATGTGATGTGATCTACGTACATCCAGTTTTGAACTATGTAATCTACAAGGTGTTTTGTAAGTAAGTAGATATAAAGCAACTACGTGAAAATCAGGACAAAACAAAAAAGATTCCGTTAAAATTTAGAAAGAAAAAATTATTTTGGGAACTGTTTGACTTAAGAAATTTTGGTAACAATTTAGACACGTGACAAATTTAATTTGATAGTAGCTGAATTTAGTTGAAGTAATACAAAGTGTTTCGTAGGGGTGGAATTTTTTAAATTTCTAATAATTTTCATGAAAATTGATAGTTTTTGAGGAAAATCCCAGTAAACACACACGTTAAAAAAACGTTTCAAAATGACCGTTACATAAACGTAACTAATATTTGTTGAATAAATGCAAAAATGTCGCCGAGATCCATGGAGTTTTCCACTATTAAATAGACTACTAATCAACGTTAGTTAACTACCTGTTTTCCACCAATAATAAAAATGGTAAAATACCTAATTAAGGTATTTTAAAGTTCTTATTATTGGTGGAAAACACGTAATATTATTTACTTGTTTTATAGTAAACCAACATACGTCAGAAAGACATTTTAAAATCACTTTATATAAACGTGAATAATATTCGTTGAATAAACGCAAAAATGTCGCCGAGATCCACGGAGTTTTCCACTATTAAATAGACCACTAATCAACGTTAGTTAATTAAGCTGTTTTAACGTTTTCATTATTGGTAAAAAACACGTAATATCATTTACCTGTTTTATAGTAAACCAATATACGTTGTAAAAATATTTTAAAATCACTTTACATAAACGTGAATAACACAGCCCCACAAAAATAAAAAAAAGTTCAGACCAGCGAACCAGACCCATGTACCCCCATGTATTTTCGGTCGCTGAATCCGAATCAGAGGTCGAAAAAATTCGTACACCCCCAAAATCTTTAGCTAGAGCTAAAAAACACCCCTGGACTGGGGTAAAGAGAATATAAAGCTACGAGAATAGTTGTTACATCCTAATCGATCGAATTATACGGATTAAGGTTAAACAGCAGCGTACATACTATAGATATGAAACACACCCCCAGTGAGGGGCGAAAACTAGCCCCCATTTGTGAAAAAATCGATCCAAAACAGTAATGACTGCTGAAAAAGCTCGAAATGTCTAAGTATTGTAAAAGTGATAAGAAACTGCATCAGATCCGAAGTAATCTTCATAAACTGTCCCTATAGGGTTGAGAACAACCACCTCTCAAGTTTAAAGGACACAAAACAAGAGAAAACGTAAAATACAACAGGATTTCTATTTTGCGTAGTACTCTAAAATAGAACTAGAAACTTACGTACCATCAACGCCCTACAGTGTCAACCCTCAGATAGTGTGAAAACTACCCCGCATGTAAGATTTATCCATAAAAAGTTACAGTGACTTCTATAAAAATTCGAAACACCTGCGTTGTGTGGAAGTGAGAAGAAACTAGACTATGTTCGACGGTCTGCTTGAAAACCACCCCCATGGGGTTGCGAGATGCTACCCTATATCCGTAAGACGCTGGAAGTGTGCATCACGATTTTTGCTAATCATAAAAATAAAAATGTAAATCCGGTTAGTTTTTCTCTGTTTTTCCAGCATCCTACGGATATAGGGATAGCATCTCGCAACCCCGTGGGGGTGGTTTTCAAGCACAGCGTCGAACATAGTCTCACTTCCACACAACGCAGGTGTTTCGAGTTTTTATAGAAGTCACTGTAACTTTTTATAGATAAATCTTACATAGGGGGAGTTTTCACACCATCTGAGGGTTGACACTGTAGGACGTTGATGGTACGAAAGTTTCTAGTTGTATTTTAGAGTACTACGCAAAATAAAAATCCTGTTGAATTTTACGTTTTCTCTTGTTTTGTGTCCTTTATTTCTCAACCCTATAGGGGCAGTTTATGAAGATTACGTCGGACCTGATGCAGTTTTTTATCACTTTAATAAAACTTAGACATTTTGAGCTTTTTCAGTAGTCGTTACTGTTTTGGATCGATTTTTATAAATGGGAGCTAGTTTCCGCCCCTCACTGGGGGTGTGTTTTATATCTATTGTATGTACGCTGCTGTTTAACCTTAATTTGTATAATTCAATCGATTAAGAACTATTAACAACTATTCTCGTAGCTTGATAATCTTTTTACCCCAGTCCAGGGGTGTTTTTTGACTCTAGCTAAAGATTTTGAGGGTGTACGAATGTTTTTGACCTCGGATTCGGATTTAGCGACGGAAAATACATGGGGATACATGGGTCTGGTTCGCTGGTCTGAACTTTTTTTATTGTTGTGGGGCTGTGTAATACGTCGATTAAATGCAAAAATGTCGCCAAGATCCACGGAATTTTCCACTACCCACTGGGCACACATTTTGGTCGCCATTTTCCAACATATGATGGGTTACAGGATGAGCCATCTAGACAATTAATAGGTTAAGCACCCACTGATTTTATCATAAAACCAGTGGGTGATTAAAACCTATTAAACAGATGGCATAAAATATTTATGCTATCTCGGCCCAGCCACAGAATAATAATGATCTTTAACCTGATTGTTATAAGATCCATCCAAGTAAATCGATGTTCCCTGAAAGAATTTGAGCATTGCAATCTATGTTATTTATTTTCTGTAAATTCATAAGAGTATAAGATAAAGCATGACTGATTATTATAAACATGCTACGGGGTGTTACATATCTCCTGTGTCACCCGGTATATAAAAGAATACTCTAACTGTCTGACTGACAGATCTATCAACGCACAGCTCAAACCGCTGGGTCTAGAAACTTCAAATTTTGCATAGAGGTTCCTCGAATAACGTAGGTAACCACTAAGAAGGGATTTTTCGAGATTCAACCCCCAAGGGGGTGAAAGAGGGGATTGAAATTTTAGGCTTGTTCGGAAACGGTTAGATCTAGATGCGTGAAATTTGGCAAAAATATTTTTTTGTTGGAATCTATTGGATACGTATAAGACAAAATTTCGATTTTTACTTTTTTAAGGGGCGAAAACGGGGGTGGAAGATGGTTTAAAAGGCATAAGTTTAAAGGGCATAAGTCAGAAACGTGATTATTCGAGCTATGGACTCTTCTGAGGAAATAGAAGACACCGTATTCGACGGTGTCGAATAACGGTGTCAAAAAAAAACCCCCGAAAGGGTGAACGGGGAGGGGGAGGTTTTTAAGCTTTTCGGAAACGGTTAGACCTAGAAGCGTAAAATTTAGCAGAAATACTCTTTATTGTAATCTATTAGACACGAGTAAGACGAAATTTCGATTTTCACTTTTTGAAGGGGTGAAAACGGGGGTTGGTAGATGGTCTAAAGGATATCTCTGAAATGGCGTAAGTCAGAAACATGATATTGCAGCGACGGGCTCTTCTGACACACGTATTCGACGGTTTCAAAAATAGATCCCCCCCCCGCCCCCGAACAGGCGAACAGGGAGAGGGATGTTTTTAAGCACGAAATATGACACATACCCGCCCATGTGCTCTATTGTCGGTTAAAATAATAATTTTTTCGTTTATCTCGCTCTATAACACAAAAATAGACAAATTGCGATGCGCAGTGGGTCTCCCCGAGTAATATGGATGCGCAGTGGATTTCTTCGAGTACTATGGATGTGCAGTGGGTTTTCTTGAATACTATGGATGCGCAGTGGGTTTCCTTAAATGCAATGAATGTGCAGTAGGTTAGTATGTCAATGTTCCTAATTCCACGCGGATGAAGTTCCACGCGGACGAAGTCGCGGGCATCAGCTAGTATAATATATAACCTTGAGCGAGAAAGGAGGATAGTGATAAATTGAACTGTCAGTAATGTCAACCGGTATGTCATTGAGCGACGTTGATTTGATAAGCCTTTGCAAAAATTATTTTTAATTACACCCCTTCAAATTGATCTGTGGCACACGTTGATTACGAGCACTATCCTCTTTTCCCGGCTTACGGTATAGTTCCAGATCTCGTTATAATACATAAGTGTACTAAATTTCAAGCCAATGTCATAAACCGTTCCAGAGTAATAGTGAGTCCAAAAAAATTACAGACAGACAGACAGACAAACCGACAGTAATAAACTGACTCGATAGACCGATAGATAGAATTTTATTTTTCTCAAAACTTAAAATCTCTACTTTTCATCATATTCTAAGTCTGTATGAGTAAAAAAAAATATTTTTTTTACCGCACACGTAAATGTGGAAATAATAAAATCTAACTTCAAAATTCTGGCAATTTTGTCGATGATGTATGAATTTTGATCGTCAGTGTATTTAAGACGTCCTCTTATCAATGGAAAGTTGAAATTTAAAAAACGTATGTTATTTATATCAAATTTCTTGCATATTTTATTCCAGAGATCGTGATAATTTGTCGTGTGCTTAGTTTAATAGTGAAGAAAAACAGAGACAACTCTCGTACAATCAGGACATTCTACTTAATCGTATCAAGAATATATTTAAAAACATACATTTTTTTAACCAGGGTTTTCCCTAGTGAGTTAGTTATATTCTTATTCTAATAGGAGGATGTTGGCTATGGAAATTTATTCCCATTTTCTAAGACGTATCAAGATTGGATCTGGTGAGTGAATGATTCAATAATAATAAGGGGATGCTATCATAAAAGCATGCCGGGATTTACTTCAACTTGTGCATCTATGAAGTATATTGTGATGAAGAGGTTTATTGAATATGGTTTGAATTTTTTCGATCGCAATTTATAAAATGGCTTCTCATTTGCAAACAGAACGTTATTAAGACATTCGATGCAATCATTTCCACAATATCTTGAACGTATGAAAACAATTTTTGGTAATTTCTATTTGAAAAGTGCATTGGAAATAATTAAAAGACATGGTAGATAGATAGATAGATAGATAGATAATTCTTTATTTGTTCCATAAAATAGTACCCATCATTGCGTGGAACGTGTAAATTGTATAACTAAATTACTTTAACATGCAATAGTTAATGAATGATAATTCGGCAAAAACAATATTACTTATACCATCGTAAGAGGCAAAAATTATGTTATCCAAAACGTTGAGACGATGTTATTGTAGAAGAACTTAGCACACTGTGTCTGAATGACACTCACCAATTTATTTATTAAGGGCGCCAGTCGCGTTCTCCCTTGTGCTTATGCGGTCTTCCACTCCCAGGCGGGTTCGAGATGAGAGATATTTGATAGATAGGCCAAGGCTGCACTTACCGTAGATTATTAATCACGGTCTCTCTCCAAAAAATTGGTCTTTCTTTCGATGTAATTTTACTTATTTACCTAGTGGTAATGGATTTTTGAATTGTTTTGATAAAAAAATGCCTCTCGAGCTTGAGTAATATGACCGTGGTATTGAGATTCAAACTTGTGGGGACCTGAGACACACAATTTACTCAATTTCGGCGTATAAAATGAAAACTCTCGAGGGATGAGACTTACAACAAGTCATACAATCAATAAAATGCAAAAGTTCAAAGAGTACCATTTATTAATTAGGTTTAAAGTAAGTACAGTGAAATTATGCGATATTCTATCTAATAAATTATATAATTTGAAGAGAATCGCCTCCACCAAGGAGGGCAAGGCCGATCACCTCTTCAAGAGAATTTTAAATGTTACCATACAATGGAGAGTGTACGCTAACAATCGATTTGGTAGAGAAGATTCACTCAATTTCCCTAGAAATTGATGGAAGCATTTTTGGGTTTTTATTGTGGCTGACTTAAAATAATATAAAAATACTAGCTGACCCAGCAAACGTTGTTTTGCCATATAAATTATAAATTTTTGTCCAAAAAATAAAAAGAAAATTTCTGGATAGGGCCACGCCCAAGTAACAATTTAAATGCCTTTTAGATTTATTGAGGTTTTATAAGGGTTTTATCAATTTTAAAACTCTGATAAAGCCTCAATAAATCTAAAAGGTATTGAAATTGTTACCTAGGGGTATAAAAAATAGCCTACGCCTTATTCTCAGACCTACCAAATATACACCAAAAATTTCATAAAAATCGGTCGAACCGTTTCGGAGGAGTTCGATAACAAACACTGTGACACGAGATTTTTATATATTAGATTTTACTTAAAAAATGTTGGGTCGCTTATGATTTAGCTTTAAAGTTTCTATTCGTGATTATATCATTCACAAAAACGGAGTTACAATTGAGTTCAACTATATATGAGTTATATAACTTTCTGTCAGTCTCACGACGTACTGTTCTCATATAGGTTCAATAAAGGGAATGTGACACGACTTCACCTTCGAGGGATTATCCAACGCACTTGTCCAATTTACTAGCCGCTGGATGAATCCAAATAATATGTTTTATTCGAGAAACCGGCCTTGTCCATTTTTACTAATTTTTACCACATAATTGCCTATAGACGCTACGCGCCTTTGCCACATTTGTCGGTTTCGCTCTTTCAGTACGTCGCATCATTAAAATTTTGTATTCATTCTTTTGAATTATATTTACAATGACTGTATCTCCACTTTCATTGTGTTTTGTGAAGCTATCAAAAAGTTAAAAATATTCACAATATTTTTTTTCTCTGTATATATGGCCTTACAAGCTCAGTGTTTTGGCCACGAACATATTTAAAAAACTAATATATAATATTTTAGGTGAAATGTAATTAAAAAATAATGCGAATGACAGATTATTATAATATGACTGCAGCTACACACAACTGAAACGTCATCCATACTCACTCACTCAGGATTGGTAATAGGGAATTAGACGACGAGGACACGTTTCTCGCCCAAGGGTCTTTTAGGGCATTTTTTTAATAAACACAAGGTGGACCACGGCTCAGAGGAATTAATAAACAGTAGGAGAAAAACAAAGGTTTTGTAGGAGGTTAACTAGATGTCTACATTGCAATTAATAAAAAAGGAGGAAAAATGTTTCATGGAGTTAAGTTTAGAGAGGCTTGAGAGATATGGTAGCCATATAGGTGAATTAAACAAACCCATTTTCATTCAGATATTTGATAAGGATTTTAGAGTTAAAGGGCAATTGAGAATTAAGTAGTTACTTTCTCCAATTTCGCCGCAGAGGCAGAGTGGATCTTCTCGTATTCCGATTTTATGCAAGTGAGCGGGGAATCTGCCATGGTTTAGTTTAATTCTGAATAGTAGAGATTTTTTTTTCCTTGTGCCCCGCTGTACTGAAGCTTAAGCTTATTGTACCCCATAGTCTCGTTATCCCATTAATCCCGTTCCTCTCCAAAAGGAGAGTATACGGTCAATGGGAGCTCTGGCTATTTCTTCCGGGGTCACGGTTAGTCCCCCGAAGTATGAAAACCTCCCAGCCACCAAGGCTGGGCATTCACATTGTATGTGGTGAGGAGTTTCTTCATCGTCACCACATATCCTGCATTCTGGATTACCCTTCACACTACTGTTAGTTAGGTGTCTGTTCAGTGCAGTGGCGCAGCCAGAAAATTCATCGGGGGGGGGGGGGGGGGGGGGCAATAGAACCGGCCTCCCCAGAAAATGTTTGAAAACGGATGTGTATGTAGATTCCTCTATTAGATAAAATTGGCATTAATTACAAAATATTTATTTCAAGTGATAATTTGGATACTGTTTTGTACTGCTTCTTTATTTTTTGGCTCATGGAAGACGGCTTGGAGGGGGGCATGGCTCCCCCCTGGCTGCGCCTATGGTTCAGTGTGCAGTGTCCTGTTAGGATTCCCACTGCACATCTCAGCTGTTTTCTGCTCAGCTTTAGCAATTCGTTAGTCTTTGACTTGAATGGCCCGCCAGTGATGAACATGCGTGACTGTCTCATCCCCGGCGCGCCAGTCCAATACAAGATATGTTTCTGACTCAATAGTTCCTTTACCATTCGTCTTGCGGTATTGTATGATATCCCGCTGGATGGCTCGGGCCCCATCAAGGCTGTTTTTGCGACTTCTTTGGCCAGCTTATCTGCTTTTTCGTTGCCTTCATTGCCCTGGTGTACTCGCATCCACTCCAGTTGTATACTGTTGTGTTCCGCAAGTCTCGCCAGGGATTCAAGGCAGTCTTTTACCGTTTTGGAACGTATCTCTACTGCATTCAGAGCTTTGATAGCTGCTTGACTGTCAGTGATGATGCGGACTCTTTTGTCAGTATATAACCTCCGTATCATTTCTTGTGCACAGATTTCTATGGCTGTGACTTCTGCTTGGAACACCGTTGCGGTACTGCCCAGGTTCAGACTGATGGCTGTCCCTGATTGGTCCACCGTAACACCTGCTCAAGTACTTCTTGACGTTTTCGATCCGTCAGTATACCATATGGTATCATTTGGATGTCTTCGCAGTTGCCTTGTTCCTTCCTCTTCCCTATCGAGTATGTATACCCTGAAGGTCTTTGTGAAGTTGTGGCTTGTGCTGATTCTATCTAACTGCATATCTAGTAGTCGATTTTTTCCTATTTGTTGGAATATTTCGGTGTGGTATCCTATTCTTGGAATGGTCTTATGTTCATTTGTTTTCAGCCTGCACGCCGCCACCAATGCCTCACTCTGCACTACTAATTGGAGTGGGGGCAGACAAAGTAGCGCTTCCATGGCTGCGGCAGGCGTTGTTGACATTGCTCCCGTTATGTCTAGACATGCCAGTCTTTGTACTTTCCGTAGTTGTCTCATTGCCTCCCCTTTTTCGGCTTTGTGCCAGATCAGGGAGGCATAGGTTATTATTGGTACAGCCAGTGCACCATTCTTGATTGTAGTCCCCAGTTTTTACCTATCATTCTTCTGCTGGCCCATAAGGCTCGCGTAGCTTTGGTAGTCACTCTGTCTAAATGTGCATTCAAGTTTAATTTAGTATTCAGAATCAGTCCCAGATATTTCACTTCATTGCTCACCTGCAATTCGTATAGTAGAGATACTTTTTCTACTAAAGTGACAATTTTTAAACAATTGTGAAGACGAGATACTTGGATGGATTTTAAAATAATATTACAATATTTTCAAAGTACATTTTTGGCGTACTTCTAAGAAAGTATATTGTTTCTTTTTCTTTGTCCATAAAAATCCAACTTTAGCGCACTTTTGAAAAAATATAATGTATCTTTGTCTTTGACCAAAATTATACTTTTATTTTCGGTACATTTTTCCATGACCACAATATACTTTCACTCCCATGGCCTGGACATAAAATTTCTTGGCTTGGTCGCCACGTGTTGTGCTTTTTTTGTCTTTGTTTAGTTACTGGTCCATTATTGAAACAGTTTAAAATAATGAATTGGAGTGGTTATATGCCAACAGCATTAAAAAAGAAGAAACCAACCGAAGTCAGTTTTATAACGCCTTTGCCATTTATCAATCTTAATCCCAGCGATATGTCAACCATTTATACGGCCTTAAGTTTTGCAAACAATGAATGCATAAAGCAAAATTATAATACTTGTTTTGTAACGTTTGATCAGCCGTTGTATCAAAAAGCTTTAGAAACTGTAAATTCATGTGATATCTTCTGTTGTACTTCGATTAGGTGGTTTTCATTTGGTAATGTCTTTTTTGGGTTCTGTAGGTTTTATTGAACAGCATGTTTATAGGGTATATTTTCAGGTGCAAACATGGCTTAATAAGGAAATTAATTCATCTGAGTAGGACTGGGAATTGAAAAACGATATAACCAAACCTGTACCAACATCTTTGTCAATTGTACCCGACAATATATTAAAACTTCTATATTGCAACTGTAAAAATGATTGCAATAAAAATTGTCCTTGCAATTACACAAAGTGTTCTGATCTGTGCAGTATTTGCCGTGGCATAAGTTGTATCAATTCAAAAACTCTAATTATAACCGATAGCGATATTGAAAATGAAAATTAATTATTAATTTTTTTCCGTATACCTCCTTATTATTATTATTATTATTATTCATTATCATTATTATTATTATAAACCATCCAATTCTGAAAACTGAGCTTGGTAATCATTTTTGTTCGGAGTTAATTGTGCTGTGACTAAAATTGCACATTTTAACTTTTCATTTTGATTTTAATGCTACTAACATATACGGTTGTATAATAATTAAAATGTTCTATCTCCGTTATTTTTAAGGCTATAAAAGAGATTAAAAATTGATGGCCTACAACTTTTACTTAAAACATATCTTCATAAACCCTACAATTTTCTTTTTAATCATATAAATAGAATTTTCCAAAATTTTAATTTTCAGTTTAGGTCAGTTTTTTACCACACAGACAAAGTTTAGTAAAATATATGTTAGAGCCACATTCTTCGGCTATAATTATCTGTTTAGAATATTAAAATCGGCTAATAAATAAGACAAGGAAAAAATGTTTTTTTCGTCTACGCGCGCGTGCCATTTTTTCAACATGGCGGCTAACGCTCAATTCGGATTCTTCGGAACTTTCAGTATGCTATTGTACGTATCGTAGGCTACATATTCTGAAAAATTCAGCTCGGTACCTAAAATGTCCAAACAAGGTTCAAACAGATTGTGTCGCGACTAAAAGTGCTTAAATCATTTAAATGAAATATATGAGTATAGAGCTTTGTGTGGGATACCTATGCACATCTAATTAGATTAATTACTAATATTACTAATTTGTTTACTGGCTATTTATGTCTACTTACGAAAAGTAGGCGCAGATCCAAACGGTGAGGTAACACGTAGTGATGATTAATGTTATACCTATTGATTTAAATAAATAGGTATATGTAATCATTAATAAAAAGTTATTGCACAAAAGCCGTTTTATTTTCTCCAATGAGGGAGAACTATATCGCCTAAGAAGTGTAACTTGGGACACCAGTGAGTTAGGTAAAATTAAATATTTTCACCTGATCTACATATAGTTGCTCTAATGTCCTCCTATTTACAAGGCACATTGTATACTTCCAAATATACATATATTCAATTGTAAACAAGACATTCGATATTTATTCTAATTGAAATGGATGGTAGGCATGATAAGAGGACACTGTCCTCTGAACAAGCACTCGCATATAATGAGGTTGAAAGGTGATCCTACTTGTCGGATGTGCGAAGTGGAGGATGAAATCATGACTCATATTCTATGCGATTGTGAATCGCTGGGAGTGTCATGGGATAAGTATCTCGGAAGGCAATTTCTGCAGCTAGAGGAACTACCCAACTTAGAAAGAACTGCTCTCTTTCGTCGAGAGCATTGGTCCTTTCCAGGGATAGAATTCCCTAACGTCGCGAATGTACAATGGGCCGATAGGCCTGAGTTTTACTTTTTTTGGGTCAACATGTCATCCTGCAAAATATTTGTACATATACAGAAGACACTCTGTAAATGCATAAACTTTCATTTTGAGCATCAAAATGTATATGATACGTTTCAATGAAATGTTAATTATAATAATAAAGTATAAATAGAATCGCCCATTTAACAAAACTAATGAAAAAATTCTTTGGTAAAAGATATTATATATCTTTAAAGAGACTAAAAGTAATGGCTGTAGATTTATATTAGTGCTATATAAACTTTTGCAGTCTCTAGTAAAATCGATATCGTAGAAACGGATATTTGTTTCACTGGCAATAGTAGTTACATCCCGAACGAAAACTATAGACCAATTTACTGCGAAAGCAATGCTCTTAAATCAGCCATTATCTAAACTAACCTAATATTCCGCTGTGTTCAACGAAGTTGTAAGAATTTTTTTTTATACTTTTTATTTTCAGCCTACAGTTAATTATGATTTTTATTCATGTATGGATACAGTTTTCGTCATTAAAACTAATTATTAGTCCTGTCCATTAACTCTTAAAGGGGGGGGGGGGGGGGGGGGTGTCTAGAGGGAAATGCCGAGATCCCAATTTTTGACTTCAAGACTGTATTTTTTGGACAAGGTAGGAGGTAAACATACCAAAAGTCCCCGAACACAGGAGGTGAGGAGGGTGGAGGGGAGCATGGTTTTTGCTTATATCTCCAAAACGGTTAGCCCCAGTTAAAAAGTGGCTATGTGCAAAACTAAATCTGATAAAATTTCCTACACGAATGTTTGAATTATTTTTTTCGTATCTGTTTTCGAGGTATACGCTCGCGAAATTCACAAATTTTCGAAAAACTTTCTTTTGTCTCACGTGTTTTGTAGGTGGGAGAAAGGAGATGTCAGGTTTGACCTTTGCTACTGATTTGACGAATGTTTGGTAGCGATAGAGGTGCTCTTGCACCATACTGTCTCAAGAGACATTTCTTTCCCTCTTCCTCAACCTGAGCTTGTGATGAGGAGGGGTCAAAGAGGATGTCAGCGGCTTTGTGAATATCAGGGTGTTTTTAGTAGTTTGATAAAACCAACTTTACTCTTCCGGAATGCTGCTCACGTAGTATCACAGCCAGTGAAAGCATGTAGGAACAGAATGTCTGTTAGTCCCAATTATTGCATCTCTTGTGTTGAATATACGTTGGTCTTAACTTTTCCACGGCCAGGTTTTAGAAACAAAATATGTCGGTCAGCTGGAGTCTTTGCCATAAGGAGGACTGCCAGAACAACGTGTTCTCCAGTGACAGCAACGGTGGATTGTTTTGATTTGTCAATGGCTGTCGTAACAATCAACAAGTCAGCATCGCCCGGTGCTTGTTGAGTCTCAATCCCATTCTTGTCAAGTTGTGATCTGAGTAGGGTAATCCGTCTGCTTTTATTGTGCTTGTTGGAGAGCAAGTGGTCTTGAAAATCGACTTGCACAAAAAGATTTACAATTTCTTAGAAGTTTAGGTTTGGCCAATCCACCCTATACTACATAGTGGGTGAACGGTTGCGGGTTTAACACTCATACTTTGGCCTGAGGTTTAAATTATCCCGGGGTTAGTTAACACACAAATTTGACCCTGCATTGATAAACCGATCCTTAGAGGGATTTTTGACAGAATCTCCTCTTAGTGATCGTTTTGACATTTAAGTTATATCCTTTTAAAATTTCAAGGTTCTAGCTCTTAAATACCTCTGCATATCCACAATTTGACTGGAGATACACTTTTATATTTCAAAATATTCAAATATTTAGAAACAGATTCACAGATAAATAAATTCACCTTCATTCAAGAGAGAATAAGAATAAGGAAGGTACGGTACGTATAGCAAATAATTACGTAAAACTTTAATAGAGGAGAGGCGATCTGAATTGATTTTGTAGATGTATTATGTAGCGTAACGATTTTTCAAGTTCAACAAAACTTCTCTTTTTCATCCCATTGTCATTTATGAAAGAACCAGAAAATCCTTTGGAAAGCACCGGTTGATTTATTCTCTTCGATTGAATTTGTCAGTAATTTTCCTTTAATCGTAATACTCGTAATAGTCATGAACAGATCAGACAGTTGTCAACGAGTTGTTAAACTTTAAATGCAATTAAAAACAAAGCAAATTCCAAATGTCTACATTTTGTCACAAGAAATGAGAGTTTATTATGTTATATTCTTTGGAAAGTGTATCTATAATTTTATTAGTTTCCATCATTCAAGGGTTTCCAATTATTTCATTTCTAATGCGAATTTTATATAATAATATTTATATTCACAGTACAGGGTGGACCAAATTAGAGGGGATTTGGGATTTTCTCTAAAACTTTGGCAGATAGACAAAAACCAATATAGATGTCGCGAGTTCGATTTTCGAGAAAAAAACAATGGGGCAAACTGCAATCGTCTATCTTTTTCGACCACCGAGCTACAAGGCGTTTTTGGAAAATTGACATCCATGCATATTTATCGCATTTCTAATATTTATTGAGAAGGCCATGGTAAAAAAAAAAAATCGAAATAATTGTAAATGTCAAAAACTAATTTGTGAGTTAATTGTGGGTGAGCATTGCTAAAAATGGTTCAATTCAGTAATGCTGAAAAATATGATATGATTAAGTGTTATTATAGAAAATAAAGTGCCAGGATTTGAAGGAACAATTATATGGACAGGCGAGGCCCATATAAACAGTGCCGGAATTTTCAATCGGCATAATAACTACCATTGAGCTTATGAAAATCCGCACGTAACCGCTACAGTTAATCGTCAAGGACGATTTGGATTTGGTGTATGGTGTGGTTTTATTGGATACCAAATAATAGGTTCCCCATTTTTTTCACGGTAATTTGAATACCGAAAATTTTATTAATATTCTACGACAAGAAATAGAGCTCTTTGTAGACAATATGCCTGTAAGACAATTTCAAAGATTAATATACCAACTCGATGGCGCCTCAGTTCATACGTCAAATGAAACAATTATTTAAATGCTCAATTTGGGGAGGATTGGGTATCTACATATCACTCAGGACTAGTTTATCAACGTCTAGTTAGCTAAGTTACCTAAATTGATAACTAACAATAATTAATTTAGCTAACTGGACATTAATAAACAACAAAGTAGTTTAGATATTGTTTAATTTTCAGGAAATAATGGTAATATGTTGTGGTCAGTTAGATCTCCTGATACAACCCCTGCCGACTTTTGGCTTTGGGGTTATTTGAAAAATATTATATATAGAGAACGTTCTAATAAGAATTGAAAAACAAAACATTAGCTGCGTTTCGGATAATATCTCCTGTCACGATTGGAAATGCAATAAATGCTGTAAGGAGAAGGTGTCAAAAATGCATAGATGTCAATGGAAGACAATTCGAATATTTTTTTAGTTTTTCCTATTTTTGGTAAAATTATTTTATGAGAAATGTTGTTGTTAATAGTTTTCCATGGTCTCCTCACAAATATATTATTTTTTTCTAAAATTAAACATCTCTTCTAAAGATTAATATGACATATGATATATAGGATAGCCAATTTAAGTTGTGATCGAATAATGAAATAGTTTACAGGGTGTATCATTTAAAAAAAAATAAAAGTTATGTCTATATCTCGAAAACTGAGGCATGTATAATTACTTCCACATCCAGTGGAAGTATAGTAACGACAAAAATTTTTTTTTTAATTTTTATTGTTCAAATAGGCTTAGAATGTCATGAAACGTCGAGATTTTAAATTTGAGTGAAAAAAAATTTCTGTCTGTCGGTCTGTAACTTTTTTTGTGCGGACGTTTACTCTGGAACCGTTTGAGATATTGACTTGAAATTTGGTACACATATGTACTTTAGCGAGATCTAGAACTAGATTGTATTTTCATCTTGTTCCGTCGAAGGGTTGGGGGGTAAATTGGGGTAAATTTGGGGTAAATAGGTAAATCAAGCAGGTAAGAGTTCATAAAATTGGTATTTAATATAGACAAGAGAAGCTAAGGTCTCAAAAAAAATTTTGGCCTTAGCCACCCCCATTACCACCCCCACCCCATTATTAAAGGGGACGAAAAAAAATTGTGATTTAGTGTGTGTACAAGAACCAGAAACCTCAAAATATTTTTTTAATTGATCCATTGATAAAAGTTCTCACCACACATTTTCTCCGCAGTGTGAAATGCTGTGACACTTCTGGAAAGTATTTTACTTGTACTCTCTATTATAATGGTGAACTACTGCTAGTTTTACTTCCACATCCAGTGGAAGTATAGTAACGACAAAAATTTTTTTAAAAATTTTTATTGTTCAAATAGGCTTAGAATGTCACGAAATGTCGAGATTTTAAGTTTGAGCGAAAAAAAATTTTCTGTATGTCTGTCTGTCTGTCTGTCAGTCTGTCTGTAACTTTTTTGTGCGCACGTTTACTTTGGAACCGTTTGAGATATTAACTTGAAAGGAGGGGGTACACTTTCTATAGAAGAACGGCCCAATTATGAGCAAAAGCTAGAAGCAATTTAGTTTTGCGATATTTTGTGAATTTTACTTTCTAATACAATAATAACATAATAAAAAAGTGCTACTATCCTTCGCTGTATATAAAAATCATAAAATATGATTAAAAAATGTGCAATTTTCGCTCATTTCTCAATATATTTTTATGATATTTATATACGGCGAAGGATAGTAGCACTTTTTTATTATGTTATTATTGTATTAGAAAGTAAAATTCACAAAATATCGCAAAACTAAATTGCTTCTAGCTTTTGCTCATAATTGGGCCTTTCTTCTATAGAAAGTGTACCCCCTCCTTTGGTACACATATGTACTTTAACGAGATCTAGAACTAGATTATATTTTCATCTTGTTCCGTCGAAGGGTTGGGGGGTAAATTGGGGTAAATTTGGGGAAAATAGGTAAATCAAGCAGGTAAGAGTCCATAAAATTGGTATTTAGTATATACCCGAGAAGCTAAGGTCTCAAAAAAAATTTTGGCATTAGCCACCCCCATTACCACCCCCACCCCATCATTAAAGGGGATGAAGAAAAATTGTGATTTAATGTGTGTACAAGAACCAGAAACCTCGAAATGTTTTTTTACTTCATCCACACCCACTACCACCCCCCATCACCACCCCCACCCCGCTACCGATGTGGGGTATCATTTTATGAGTTTTTGGGTAGAGGATTTCAAATATTATATTATTAAAATTCCATAAACAATCATTTCCACATACAAAATTGTTTCTTTGTGAGTGACTTGGATAAAAAATCTGGATGTGGAAGTAGTGATTCCTTGGGCAGCGGTTTTTAAAGGGCTTTTGTGCCGTCAGCTGTAGGCCCTGGTATGTCATTTCGTAATCCTGTTATTTCAACCTCCCCATCCATATAAATAGGGAGGTTACTGCCATTGGCCCAAAATCTAATATTGGTACATGAGATGTAAAGCTTTTAGTACAGATCGGATGACGTTTTGTGCCCTTTTAGCATATAGACTTTACTATTTTTCAGCATTTTTCAATTTTTTATTGTCCCAAATTTCAGCGATGTATCACACTTACCTATTTTCCATTCATTTTCCATCAAAAGAGAATTGTTCGGCATCTGTGATGATGGGTCTTTAAGTATGAGGTCTAATACCCACGGAGCGGAGGCCTGCATCCCATCGAAAAGCTATATTTGTTACCATTTACCACAATTATTATTAATAGTTTATCGCATATCGGATATCATACTTATTGTATATATAATATCTTCAATTTAATATGTAATTATGAAATATTATTTCAAAATAAAATATTATTTAGATTGTAGTTGCTCTCATAATTATTATGTAATTACTTCCATATCCAGTGGAAGTACAGTAAAAAAAATGAAAATTTTTATTGTTCAAATGTGGAGCATTTTTTCAAATGGGAATTACTCCATTTCTTGAGCTATTAACATGTCAGGAATTTGAAAATAACCCCCCTCCCCCCCCAAAAAAATGTGAATTTTGTACTTCTAGTTTCGTACCCATTACCTACACAGCCACATATAAAAAAAAATCTTTCAGATCTGGGGAACAGACTGTCATATCTAGTATTTTGACCTGCTGAATCCAAATCTGACATCAGATTTGAGTCAGCACGTCTCAGTTTTGCAAAAGATGCAAGAACCCTGAAAATAAGCTACAAGCCAAGATTTTTGCATTTTCTGCAAAGCTGAGACTGGCTTAAATCTGATGGCAGATTTGGATTCAGCTGGTCAAAATATTATAGGATATGAAATTCTGATCCCCAGATCAAAAAAAAAAATTTTGGCTGTGCACACGTGCACAGCCACACAATTTTTTTTCTGATATGGGGATCAGACTTTCATATCCACACAAAGTAGAAGCAGATATTGTTACAGAAGAACCTCAGTTATGTTGTACACTTGAAGCCGATGAAAGGATATTTTTTCACATAATCATGCCGTTAAGCACTCAAATGTTGAAAGTGTCTTAACAGCATCATCAGCCTATTTTCATAAAGAGTTTAAAGCTAATGGTTTGAACGAACTTTGGACTTATTCTGGGGTAGGACAGACTTTAAGATTTATTCCAGTACATGATGTATGTCAGACTATTTCAAACCATGTCATTGAAGTACTTCCTGCTATTCACTCACTGAGTGAATGTGACACTACAAGCAAATTTGGCACAAAGCACGCAGCTTTAAAAGTGGCCGAAGACTGCGCATACTGGTTAAAAGACTTTGGAAAAGAAGAACTGTCAAATACAGTAAATGAAAATACCGAAGAGTTTTTGACAAGGATGTTATCTAAAGACTTTAGGAAAATGAATGACTTAAGAATTTTTAAGTACCGCCGAATGAAAACTTTAGACTTCAATAAGCTTCCACCGATTTTATCTAGTACGGCGCTACACATCAAGCGGGCATATTTACATGCTAACCAGTGGTATGGTCTATTAGAAGATCTAGGTATTCCTTATCCCGGTGACTATGGATACGAGCAAATGAAAACAGGATGGATTCCTCAAATTATCACCGAACAACTTCCTCCTGATTTCCCTCACATTTGTTCATGTAAGACTTGTGTATGGTCAAACATCTGTATGTGTAGGAAGAATGAAGTTGGCTGCTCCAGGTTCTGTGCTTGTGAACTGCCAAAGTACCATAATAATTGGAATTAACTTTTATTAGTCACATTAAAATACTATTTGTTACTAATAGTCGCTTAATCTTATCATTCTTAGTAATGTTGCAAATAATGTAGTGTTTTTATTAATAAATTTTTTTTTTAATTACAACTTTTTCATGGTTTAATAACATTTAAAATAATGTTCTTATCAATTTTGATACCTTGTAATTTTCCGCTACGAGCACTAGTTTTCGAGATATAGGTCATTTTCTGGTAAAAGTACATATGGACAAGGCGGCCATCTTGGCGGCCATATTGGGAGAAACCTCCCCATACCAGGAACGCGTACCCAAACCAAACCTTATCCTTAGACATCTAAGAACTCAGTTTTGAAGAGAGATTCTCTATACACCTCCGTGCAACAGTGTCACTAGTGTGGCCCCTAGACTAGTTGTAAATGGCTCCCGATAAAACGCTGGGATTTTGCCACATACCAATGACTGATATTTGATATTAGTATTCGCGTTGTATCTTTTTAAATAAACATCATCAATATTATCATTATTACTATTATTATTAGCATCATTATAAAGCGAGATGCTCAAAGATGATAACTCGTTATTATGCAGTTTCTTGCAGCTTATAATGTCTTTAAACATATTCTGAAAATAAAAAACTTATTACGAAAAATTTAACTTTAGCAAAAAATTCGAGTTTTCAGAATGATCACTTTTGTTTGTATTAATTAGATTCCACATGACTTTTTGTTGGTTTTGGTTTTCGATAATTTACATGGACCATCTCTGATACTAGAAATCCTATTAAAACTTGGATATTTCTTATTTTAGCCTCCTCGTATAAGAATTAACTAACTTATTTGCTATCCTAAATCTATACCTTATTTATATACTACTGATATGATTGAAATTGACAAAATAATTGAATGCTATTCCTTTCCTAGAGGCTCTTTTTGTGTTTGGGCAAATCTAGCCAACCTACGCAATGTTAATAAAAGGATCTGTGAGATTTTTCGTCACGTCTGCTTCCGGGGTTTCTTATATTAACAAACTCGTACAAGAGAGTTTTGAGACGCTAGTTTGTAATAAATTGTGGTGTATCTTTGTCGAGAATAAAACATTTCAGCGAGTAAAGTAATCGGGCAGACAAAATTGAAACTCATTTGTTCATTTGTCAAAGGAAGCGTTGTACCCGGAGAAAATGTACAGAAATATTATAGACGACACAAACAATATTTTTATATGCAACTGAATAAAGCAAACAAGTTTCGAGACAAATGCTTTAAACTAAGAGATAAGTTATAACGGATCAAAGATCCCATAAATTTTAAAGTAATATGTGTAAAACTAGATATTTACGTAACAAGTGTAAAAAGTACTTCTTTTTACGAATACGATGTTTCCCATGAGTGACTAAAAGACACTTTATGCGTGAGTTTCATACAATACTCTTTCTACTGCCGTGCGTAAATTGCATACTTTACGGACGCTGCGTGTGCGTAAAGTTAAACTTTGCACCTCAGGGCGTAAAATAAGAAAGTTTACAATTGACTAAAATAATCATATCTTAACTTTAAAGGTCAAAAACTATTATATTTTTACTATCACTTGTAACGTTAAATTAGGTTCCGATCTGATATTTGTATATGCGAATGTAAGTTTAAAAATGAGTGAGTCTACGTTTGTTTTTTTTTTAAATGTTTTAGTTGATACCCGAGGAAAAGGGTACTTATATTTGCTTCTTTACCTTTGTTGCTAGCAAAGTGGGTAGAGAAGGTAACTTGTTTGTATATCGATGGTTAAATAAAAATACTCTGGAAATCTTCTTGTTTACTATGGGATTTATTTCATGGAATCATTATAATTTAGGTTCATGGATTTGTCATGTCTGGAGGGTTATAATAGTTTTTATTTTATGTAATTTTCCTTTGGTACTGGCAGGAGGGATTTTGGTTGTCTAACCTAAAACGATTATCAAAAACATAAGTTAGTAATAGCTACCAGGGAGAGTTTATATTGCATGACTTACTGTTGGTTTGAGCTAATCCTGTTATTTTTCCTTGCTATTTTCTCTGGAATTCGGTTCCAACAAAGTGTGTAAACATCTTTGGGAATGTTTATAATACTTCAGTCGGTAAAGTAAAAAATACACCAGAAGTTCACAAAAAATGTTATCTGAGATTTTCCTGTTCTGTTACTGTTAGTGCAGGGGTTATACATCATAAAACCACAAAAATCTGTTCTGGGGGATGCCGCAGTCCCCCCCAAAAACCACCCCTTCGGTGAAAAAGCTTTATTTTACTGATGACTCGTTATAAGATATAAAAAAAATTGCTCATTATGAAAAAGAAAGCTTGACTAATTTCCTAAAAAAAGTCCTACTGTAATTTTGTTGTATATGCCATGGTTTTCGAGAAAATCGATACTGAAAAAAATTACAAAATTTGTATTTTTAATGCCCGCGAATTTTCGTTTATTTGAAATTGCGCGCGGTCTATAGAAAAAATTGAATTGCTCGAAAACCATAATAGCTAGGAAGAAAAATCAAAAATTTAAAATACTCTCTTGTGTTGCTATTTTTGATGACTATTGATATTTATTAGTACATAGAAATAACAATATAATATAGTTATCTCTTAAATTTTTGCGCCTCTAACTATTCACAGGCCCATAAAAAATAACTGACTCTAATATAAGTTATAAATGCATTATCTTTTAGTTCAAGGTAGTACTTCAATGCAGAAAAAGTTAGGAATAAAAATATTCACATTTACAAATTTACCAGCATGTTGAAGTTAGCCAAATTTTGGCCAATTTTTTATTGCTTCCTAAAAATAAAAAAAAGACCCTAACATCTTGAAAATTTAGCTCAAAAAATTATTCAATAAAAGGGAGAAATTGAAACGAGAGGAAAAACGGCCAAACTTTGGATTACCTGTATGAAAATGGTTATATTGGCAAAATCAAAATAAAAAATAAAAAATTGGCAAAAATTTGGCTAACTTCAACATGCTGGTAAATTTGTAAATGTGAATATTTTTATTCCTAACTTTTTCTGCATTGAAGTACTACCTTGAACTAAAAGATAATGCATTTATAACTTATATTAAGGTCAGTTATTTTTGATGGGCCTGTGAATAGTTAGACACGCAAAAAAATAAGAGATAACTATATTATATTGTTATTTTTATATACTAATAAATATCAATAGCCATCAAAAATGGCAACACAAGAGAGTATTTTATATCCCATTAAAACCCATTTTGATTTTTCTTCCTTTGAAATTTTTGAATTTTTGAAAAAAAATAATTCAATTTTGTTTTACCGTTACTCTACTTCTTTCTACTCCACTTCGAGGATGTGGGTCACACTGATTCATATTTTGTTTCTATGTAAAAACGTGTCATGAAGACCATTTGGAATCTGTATAGAATTGTCTTATTATTCCTAAGTTCGTGACAGCTTTAATTGTGCTTTTGTTTGTTTCTCATCTTGCCTTGTACAGTAAAACTTGTATTTCTACTCGCATCGTTTTTACTGTTGCGTTCTGTTTAAGACACTAACTGATAAATCACTTTTGAATGTACATCTCCGTCGTTTCCACCCGATTATTTAAAATAGTGAAAAACTAGCAGTAAGTACTATACAGATTAAAATAAACATTTTACAGTCTTCTCTTTCTCGCATCTTACCACATTCCAATGGAATTGCTTTAACCAATTACACCACACCGATTGAAGCGTAAACGAGATTTGCATGATTATCTAGTAATCTTACAGTTCAACTCGATTTAAGAAACTTCTTGCATTCATCATTTTATTTTTCGGTTTTACTTCTAACGAAATTGTTAAAATTCGTTAACTATTCAAATGATGATTTGGAAAGAAAATGCTTAGACTCTTATTCAAAGCCACATTATTTTTAAAATACAGTGGGTAGTCAAAATGATGGGGACCAATCCTCATTAAAATTGAGTTGAGAATGTCTGTGCGTGTTAAAGTTTGGTCTTCATTGGAAAAGGGGAGGACTAATATTATTATTAATGGTCTAAGAGCCCATGACACTCAAAGTCTCCGTCATAATCCAGAAGCGCATTTGGCGTGTCACGTTTCAAATCGACTCCGGCTGAGCCCGAGATAAGCGAGGTGGACGAAAAATTTCATCCAGGACCGGAGGAAAAGAGTTACTTCCGGTTCTCCAAAAAACGGTGATTATCGTCTTGTTCCAGAAAAATGAAATTTATGCTGCTCGAAAGGGATCGATTTCTGCCACCTAAAACATGTTAGGTTGCGCCCTCCACGTATGAAGTGATTTGGTGAAAACGGTTATTCCCCGCCACGGCCCAGAAGGTTGAAATTTACGTCAAATGAAAGTATGCGACTTCCACTTGGCGAGTGGTTGGTTACCAAGGAATCGACTTGCAGCCACATTTTCGCGGCATAGAAATTCTTTTTCATTTGAGAAAAGAATATTTTTCACACCTGAATCACTTTTGAAAGTCACTGACGTATTTTTTATTAATATCTCGATTTTTCGCGTGGTTTAAATAAAAGTGCTCCATAGCGTAATTCAAAAATATATAGGAACTTAAAATACAGTAAAAAATCAGGAAAGGGGCTTCTTCAGATTTAATAAAGATATAAATGAGACATGTATGGATTTTTAAATCTTTTATCAATTATTTTTTACATTTACAACTTCTAAACTTGTAATCTAATCCCACTCATCATCAGATTCTCATCCAATTCCAATCTCACCTTGTCTTTCCTCTTCAAATCCTTTATTTTCTCGCAAAACATTATCTATCCCTAAAAGTGTTGGGTTTCTTCAGATTGAAAGTAGCTGCAGTCTTTTTTCATTCGAGACCGAGCCACACTTTTCAGCGTTGAATAAAACACAAAACGAATCTGTAAACTTCAATGTACATCTAGATAAAGTGACTACTAAAGCTACGCGGGTCTTATGGGTTAGCAGAAGAATGGTAGCCAAAAACTGACTACAACCAAGAATGGTGCACTGGCTATACCAAAGGGTTGTAGTACCAATAATAATAGTAACCTATGCCTCCCTGATCTGGTGGAATAAAGCCGGAAAAGGGGAGACAATGAGAGAACTAAGAAAAGTACAAAAGACTAGCATATCTAGGCATAACAGGAGCAATGTCAACAACGCCTACCGCAGCCATTAGCATTACTTTGCCTGCCTCCACTACATTTAGTTGAGGAGAGTGAGATACTGCTAGCGGCGTACAGGCTGAAAACAAACGGACATGGGACCATTCCAAGAACAGGATACCATACCGAAATATTCCAACAAATAGGAAAAAATCGACAATGCAATTAGATAGAATCAGCACAAGCCACAACTTCGCAAAGATCTTCAGGGTATACATAGAGAAGGATAGTGAAGAGGAAGGAACAAAGCAACTGCGAAGATATCCAAATGATATCAGCAATGATTTTAATGAATAACTTGGGGTTTATATGTCTCACTTAGAAAAATCAGACTACATCTTATTAATAGGAGATATAAATATTGATCTATTCTCTAACGAAGCACATGCCCAAGATTATATTGATCTGTTGAATGAACATGGTTTTGTATCGTAGATAAATGATTATACTAGAGTTGAAAGTATCCAAATCATGCATAGATAATATTTTTTTTAAAATGTCTAGTAACACAGAAGATTATGAGAACACCTCTGCAATAATAAAAACGACTATAACTGACCACTACACAGTCCTACTAAATATAGCCACTAATATGAAAAAAAACAAGTCTGTAGATGTAGATAACACTAATCATTATTATAACATAAGAGATAAAAAAAAGCTTTTAATTAACATAAATAATGAAAATTGGAATGAAGTGTACGTTAACCAAAATCCTGACGTTTGCACAGAAATATTTATAGAAAAATTAAATGCAGTTATTCACAATTCTACTCAATGTATCAAAATAAATAATAAGATTCCAAAGAGAAAACCTTGGATCACTGCAGGTTTCGTAAATTCTATAAATAGACGGGATATTTTTTTCCAAGAACATTTAAAAAACCCTAATAATGATGAAATTAAGAAAAAATACACCTCATATAGAAATAAAATAAATAATTTGGTAAAAAAAGCAAAAAATAATTATCTAACAAACCTGATATATGATAAGCAGGTAAAGAGTAAGACTTTATGGAAGGGTGTAAAAAGTATCACAAACAGAAAAACACAAAATAATACTGAGATAAAATTTATTACAAATAATACGGGCAAAATTACAGATAAGAAAGAAATAGCAAAAATATACAATAAACATTACGCAAATGGCACAACAAATTGAAGCACGCCCTGCAATACAAACGGGGTCCAAAATAGCTGACTCCTTTTTTATCGCACCAATAAGTGAATCTGAAATTAAAACATATATTAGTCAACTAAAAAATAACAAGGCTCCTGGAAATGATGGTGTCAAATCTGAAACCGTTAAAGATCTAAAAGACTATATATCAAAACCATTGTGTCAATATTTAATACAGCAATAAGTACGGATATATTTCCAAAAGATTTTAAAGAGGCAATCATAACGCCTTTATATAAAAATGGAGAAAAACATTTAGTAGAAAACTACAGACCCATATCACTGATATCAAACTTCTGTAAAATTTTTGAAAAAATTCTTAAGGCCAGATTGACACACTTTTTCAAAAAACATAACGTAATATCAGAGCAGCAATATGGCTTTCAAGAAAAAAAATCTGCACATGATGCAATAGCTAAATTGACGTCACTTATGTATAACGATAGCGGAGGCCTTTGACACGGTATGTCACGAAACAAAATTAAAAGACATTGGTATCGGAGGTAGAGCACTAGAATTATTCAAAAGCTATTTACATAATAGAATACAGTGTGTAAAAATTGGTGATATTTTGAGTGAACCCGAAATTGTGACATATGGTGTACCATAAGGAACGGTGCTAGGACCCATACTCTTCTCAGTTTATATAAACAATATACTTACACTTGCTACTCCCGGAACTATTATCTCTTTTGCAGATGACACAGTTATATTTTATGAAGCAACAACTTGAGACATTCTCAAAGACTGAGTTGAACAGGACCTAAAACAAATAAAACATGCATTTGATAGCCTAAAACTGACAATAAATTACAACAAAACTTTTTACTTACCTCTATCGTCATACAGTCGTAATCTCCAAAATTTCAGTAAACTGGACATAACACAGGAAAAGAAAATTATCCATATCAATGCAGCCGAAAAAGTAAAATATTTGGGAATTTATATAGATTGCCATCTAAGATGGCAACACCAAATACAAAATATTGTTCAAAAAGTCAGAGGTTTGTTGTATAAATTCAAACAACTTAAAAATATACTAAAAATTCCACATTTAATAGCAATATATAAAGCACTGGTAGAGTCCATCTTGAGATATGGGATAATAGGTTGGGGAGGAGTAGGAGTAACGTATTTAACGCCACTTCAAAATCTGCAGAAACGGTTCCAAAAAATAATTTATGAAAAAAACAGGCTGTATCCAACAGAAACGCTTTTTCAAAATACTGAACTCTTTAGTATAAGGCAAATTTATTGTTATGTCACCATTATATATCAATATAAAAACAAACAAAACCATGAGCATTTTGCACATAATTACAGTACTAGGGGAAAACATCAGGATGACATCAAAATCAGCAAAATGACAAAAAGCATAGGACAAAAGTATTATGTATACATGGGGCAAAAACTGTTCAACATGTTAGATAAACAAACAAGAGATGCCCCAAATATTCAGAAATTCAAAGGAAAACAAAAAAAATGGATTAAATCACAAGGTATAAACCTATATTCCACATTATTTAAATAAGTATGGACATACTTCTGGTGCATAATATGTATGCAGGGGTATTATGTGGCTATTTCTATTAGTTTTTAAGATATAATATATTAGGTATCAGGGTGTTTAGAAATTTTATTTAACACATTTTATCGTACATGTGTTAGTTAATTTAAATTTTAAATTGTATTGTTTATACTTCAATTACCTCAATCAGAGAAAAAAAAACACTTATTAACATTATAAAATGTACTTCGAAATGAATGGCTATGACTAACAGCGATTCGCAATCAAGTTTTTACTAAAAACTTACGCGAATTTCATTATTTATATCCACAATTTTCGCAGGTGAATGGAGTAAAAAAATATTTTGAGGTTTTTGGTTCTTGTACACAGAACACACACTAAACCATAATCGTTTCTCCCTTTAATAATGGGAATGGCTAATGCCAAAAAAATTTTTGAGACCTTAGCTTCTTTTGTATATACTAAATACCAATTTTATTGACTCTTACCTGCTTCATTTACCTATTTACCCCCATTTACCCCAATTTACCCCCCAACGGAAGTTCGATGGAACAAGATGAAAATATAATCTAATTCCAGATCTCGTTAAAATACATACATGTACCAAATTTCAAGTCAATATCTTAAACGGTTCCAGAGTAAACGTGCGCACAAAAAAAGTTACATACAGACCGACAAACAGACAGAATTTTTTTCATTCAAACTTAAAATCTCGACGTTTCATGACATTCTAAGCCTATTTGAACAATAAAAGTTTTTTAAATTTTTTTTGTGTTACTATACTTCCACTGGACGTGGAAGTAAAATTACTTTAATAGAGATTCAAAATAACCTCCTTTTGCCTCAGTACACTTTCGTGAAAGACTGTCTATCATAAAATAAACTTTCTGGAATATTTGTAATAATATTGACGGTTTCATTAATTTTCATCCACAGCTCGCCGCGAGTTAGACTGTTTATACACTAAACACTTCATTTGGCCCCAAAAGTGAAAATCCAATAGATTTACGCGTCATCACATCAACCACGCCATTGCTTTGGTTCTATCTTTCTGTTGAGACAATTTCACAGTACGGAAAGATATATTTCATTAGGAAACACTAAACCTTTTGATAAGCAATTATTTTTATTAAGCTTTCCATTTACTTGAGTTGCAATTTACCTGACTCAGTAAGTTTTGTCTTCATTCAGTCCATCTGTAATCTACTCAATTTGATAGAAAAATAATTTCGAATCACTAGTGAAACAATTATTTTTGAAACAGGGTGGTGTGTTTCATTTTTCTGTATGTATGCATGATTGTATATATGTCACTGTTTTACACGTTACATTGTAGAGCCTTAATAGCTGGACTGATTTTGAAAATTGACGTGTTGAAAGATTCGTTTAAATCTCGAGTGTCACTGGGTATATTAAAACGTATAAAGACCATACTATAATAAATGACAAAGTCCACGACCACGATTATTTGCTCTACTGTGTATATGGAAACCTGCAAAAATCACCCCCCACCAATCAGACCAAGATAGCATGATAAAGAGACATTACAATTGACTTATTGGAAATATCTTTTAACCTATACAATATAAAACAAATTAATTTTTTTTTAACTATTTATTTAACGTCGGCCTATTTCCGCTACCAGGGCCTATCACCGACGCCAGAAGACGAGCTACCCCCAACCTGGAAATTTTGCCGAACCTCTTCCCTTAAGAAGAGTAGGCCTAACATTTAATAGACAAGGGACCGCCTGCTTTACATCCCCTTCGAAGGATGGTATATCCACTACGTAATCCTCGTCTGAAATTACGTAGCTTCCGCGTATACACTGATATACAAGCCGCTAGAAGGTGGGACGAGAATGCTGTATTTCCCAGTACTAACCGCGCTCGACGTTGCTTCAACGGAATATCGACTGACATTCACATTGAAGTCGCCTCTACGCTCGCCCCCTGATGACAATTTTCTTGATAATAAAGTTACATGTTCATTCCAACATAGCTCATAATCAATGTGTACTCCTAGTAATTTAGTAACTCTGACTTATTAAATTTACTTACTATCTACTTTTATCAAATAACTATTATTGAAAGAGGTGAATCTTGATGTGAAATCGATAAATGCCGTTTTGAAAATATTCAAGAATAATTTGGAGTTGTTATACCAATCTGTACATCTATTGGTCATATTTTGAGCCATTACTAAAAATTCTGGTACAGTTTTTTTCAGAAACAATTAGAGAATTTGGACATTGTTAAAGTGTATTGATGAAAAAATTTCATGTAAGTCGTTTATATATTGCAGAAATAGTAATGGGCTCAGAACCGAGCCTTGAGATACCCCAATCTCAACGTCAGTTTCCTCAGATCTAATACCATTTACTGTTTTCTATTAGAAATGTATGAAGTAATACAGTCATAAATGTTCTCTCCTAACTCATATTTTCGAGTTTTCCTACGAGCAAGGCATGATTTATTAAATCGAATGCCTTGATCAGATTCATAAAGAATCTGCGCAGTTATTGTTCTTTTCCAAATTATCATACACTGTGTTAAGAAAATTCATAATTGTTGTCTCAGTTGAGCTTCCTTAGACAAAACCATATTGTGCTTGAAAAAACAAGTTATTTTTCCGACAAAACTTTTCGATTTTCCTGAAAACAATTTTTTCCGATAGAGAAAACTAGGGTGATAGCAAATCTGATCTTTGTGCCTCTCGTGGTATTTCTGTCACGCCAAAATTATGGAAATAATAGTATATGAGCAATTATATGAATATTTCAATATAAACAATATTTTGTATAGTGGGCGGTCTGGATTTCGACAACGACATTCTTGTGAAACATCAGTGCAGCTTGTGTGTTCAAAATTGAGACGAGATATTGATCAAGGTGATACTGTAGTTAGTGTCTTTGTTGATCTATAGCAAGCATTTGAAACGATCAATAGGCGGGATTTAATAGAAAAATGCGAAAGGTATGGGGGAAAAATGATGTTTTGGCATGAAATAAAAACTATTTAGACGAAAGGTATCATAGAACTGAGTTCAGTGGGGTATTATCGGATAAAATTGGAAGTGAATATGGTGTCCCTCAAGAGAGTGTGCTGGGTCCTCTGTTATTTATTTGTTATATGAACGATATATGTAATGTATCAAATAATTCATTTGTCTGCTGACGATACACTTATATCAGTAGTTGGGAAAAATTATATGAAAGTGGTTATGACGATGAACCAAGAAATGGAACACCTATACATATGGTTATGCAACAACAAATTAAAGATGATGTATGGTTTTGGGCACTAGATACAGTTACGAAGCATTCATGGGTCAAAATTTTACTGCAAAAATAAATAATATAAAAATTGACTTTGTAGATGAAAAATACTTAGGTATTGTTTTGGATCCATATTTAAATGTCACCAAACACATAGATTTTTTAGTTAAGAAAAGGACAAAAATTCGGTATTTTTATACAATTTCAAACAATCTCTCTAAATGGAGCAAATTGTTAGTATGTTAGTGTATAATACTATTATTTATCCTGATTTTAACTACTATGTATCGTTATTAATTTCCTGTAGTTAGTGCGATCTTCACAAATTGAATATATTGCAAAATAAAACAAGCTAAAAACGTACTCTTCGCCAATTTACTGAGCTTTTTATATATAATTGTTACACATTCTATAGGATACTCTTCGCAGTTTGCTTGTAAATAATGTTAGTTTTTGGACATCCTAAATTTTGTGATACCATCTTTGTTGTGAAAAAAATTATATGAAAAAAAAAATGAAAAAAAATATCCATAATGTGTGGGATTCGAACACAACACGGGACCTCTGGATTGCAACGCAAAGCTTTAGCCGCTGCGCCACCACATCTTGCTACGGAAATTGATTGTCTGTTATACTTATATATCTATCGACAATCATACATATTTCAACTCTTACTTCTATGAAATATATATTAGTAAAATTCATAAACAAAAAAAAATATATTATGGAAATAATATTTCACAAGATTTCCATTTTAGTACAAGCGACAAAAATTAAGAGAATATTTTTTTTTAAATTAAATAATTAATAATTTTTTTATTTACTGATTGATTTTCTTCAAAAACAATAGGGTTCTTCCTCCAGCTAACACTAACTTACTTTCGAAATTTCAATACAATCGGACTTTTCTTTCTTAAGTTATCGTGCTTACAAGTAACGTGACGGACGGACGGGCAGACGGATATTTTGAAAGTTGTTCAGAATTCGTTTACTAACACAATGATATGAAAATTTTTTCTCCACCAGCGATATTTACGATTTTAGAAATGTGCCGATCAAATACAATATACTCTTCGTTTTTGCGAAGAGTATAATAATGAGAGTAATTCTGAAATATGATGTATATGAACCAATAAAAGCAATGTTATCTAATTTATCAAATAGCAAATAAATTAGTCCCACAGTACTTACAGACATTCTTAATTAAAAGATCGAGCATACATACACATCAGACAAGAAATCGGGAAAATTATCATATTGAAAAATGCAATTCAAATGTTCTAAGAAAATCTCTTTTTTGTGAAGGCCTTAAACTTTTTAATGTCCTACAAGTCTGTTATTTTACAATAATCACCCTATTTTGAGATACATTAAGTGAAAAATAACGCCCTAGGGCGTTATGAATATCTATAACGCCCTAGGACATTATAAAATTATAATACAACCCAAAACAAGCAAATTATGATAGCGTTATTGACAAACAAAATGCGTTGCTATGCAACGGCGGCGTTTACAAACAATTTTGATTTTTACTCTCTTTTAAATCAAATTCTTCTGAACATAATAGATGTCAAATTAATAAATCGTAAATGTCAAAAAAAAAATAATTCGAATTAAATAACAGACTTGCAGGACATTAAACGTTGAAGGCACCACGGGTGTTAAAGGATAATGACGCCCTCGGTCGACGTACATTCCCTCGGGCCAGAGGCCCTCGGGATTGTACACTGCCGACCTCGGTGCGTTATTATCCTTATAACACCCTTGGTACCTTAATAACTATAATGAATTGCCCACAGAAACTAAAATATCAACAAATATTGAAACTTTCAAATAAATGACAAATATGTTATATTTAAGTGTAGGTACATAGTTTATATTTTATGTTAATGAAGTTATATTTAAAAAACCGCTGCCCAAGGAATCACTACTTCAATATCCAGATTTTCTATCCAAGTCACTAACAACGAAAAAATTTTGTATGCGGAAATAATTATTTATGGAACTTTAATAATATAATATTTGAAATCCTCTTACCCCACATCGATAGTAGGGTGGGGGTGGTGATAGGGGGTGGTAGTGGGGGTGAATGAAGTAAAAAAATATTTTGAGGTTTTTGGTTCTTGTACACACACTAAATCACAATTTTTTTTCATCCCCTTTAATAATGCCAAATTTTTTTTTTGAGACCTTAGTTTCTCTTATATATACTAAATATCAATTTTATGGACTCTTACCTCTTTGATTTACCTATTTACCCCAAATTTACCCCAATTTACCTCCCAACCATTCGACAGAACAAGGTGAAAATATAATCTAGTTCTAGATCTCGTTAAAGTACATATGTGTACCAAATTTCAAGTCAATATCTCAAACGGTTCCAGAGTAAACGTGCGCACAAAAAAAAGTTAGACAGACCGACAGACAGACAGAAAATTTTTTCGCTCAAACTTAAAATTTCGACATTTCATGACATTCCTAAGCCCATTGAACAATAAAAATTTTTAAAAATTTTTTTGTCGTTACTATACCTACTTCCACTGGATGTGAAAGTAATTAAACAATGTTTTAACTTTGTATATACTATTTTTCTTTATGTTTGTAACAAATGTTATTAATTCTTGTAACTGGCAAACTGCTAAATAAACTGTTTATTTATCTATTACTTCTACATCCAGTGGAAGTATAGTAACAACAAAATTTTTTTTAAAAATTTCTATTGTTCAAATAGGCTTAGAATATCATGAAACGTCGACATTTTAAGTTTGAGCGAAAAAATTTTCTGTCTGTCTGTCGGTCTGTCTGTCTGTCACAGACGCACATTTACTCTGGAACCGTTTGAGATATTGACTTGAAATTTGGTACACATATGTACTTTAACGAGATCTAGAAGTAGATTATATTTTCATCTTGTTCCGTCGAAGGGTTGGGGGTAAATTGGGGTAAATTTGGGTAAATAGGTAAATCGAGCAGGTAAGAGTCCATAAAATTGGTATTTAGTATGTACAAGAGAAGCTAAGGTCTCAGAAAAAAATTTGGCACCCCCATTACCACCCCCACCTCATTATTAAAGGGGATGAGAAAAATTGTGATTTACCCCCACCCCACTACCGATGTGGGGTATCGTTTTATGGGTTTTTGGGGTAGAGGATTTCAAATATTATATTATTAAAGTTCCATAAACAATTATTTCCACATACAAAATGTTTTCGTTGTGAGTGACTTGGATAGAAAATCATACATATTTCAGGAAGTAGTGATTCCTTGAGCAGCGGTTTTTTTATTTCATTTTACTTACTATACCAGCATGACCAGACTTAGATTATCAGTATAATATAAAAATAATGGTCATTTTCTTGTTTTTCACATTAAACGTAATATATTATGTGTATGAAAGAAGTTGGTAAAGTGTCTCACAGGGGAGATTTCTTATTACTATATTAACGTAATCAAATTTGGATCTATAGTATAAATAGTATATGCAAAAAATGATCGGTTTCTTTGAAAGTTGTCTACTGAACAAAATAATATTTTTCACTTAACAACTCTGTAACAAATCGAAATATTGACTTGCTTTTTTGGGTTCTTAGTCGCATATGTTGGAAAACCATGTAAAACAGCCATATTTTTTTTAAATAACTGACCAATACATTTTTTGCTTTATAATTTAGGTAGTTTTTACATTTTCAGAAACAAACCAGAAAACCGAAAACAAATTAACAACATTAATTAGCTCCATTTCCTCAATTTAAAATATTTTTCTCTTTATTCCTGTGTAACGGAAAGAGGAAACGTAAATTTTAGGCGTCAGAAAGTCTTAGCCCTGTCGTAAACATGCTTCTGCATCTCCCCCCTTAAGGCAATAACCCCTTAGGAAGTATCAAATGAAAGTTTCGAACAATTCGGGATTCAGTTGAGGCTAATTAAATTATATGCACTATTTTACTGACACAAATTGAGAACCCTGTAAATAGAAACGATGTAAAGCTCAGTTTTAGTTATTCAAGTGTTCTAACACATTTCTGTACTTAGTGCAAACTCGGTAATATTTGCAATGTAAATAAGTGCTCTAGATAGTGACCCAGTTTCTTATGCGTCTAGCAGTTACTCGGAAAAATCTCATGGAAGATTTAACAAATATTTTTTTTTTGTTTTGTGGAAGTAAAATCGTAAAAAGTAAATGAATATGGCTAAATAGTAGTAAAATTACCAACACTGTTGATTGTATACTAGGTTAATTAACTAATAAATATGTACCATAAATACGGGTTAATTATTAGAATAACTAGAAATAATAAAACAGGTCCCCCCCCCTGGCCCCTCAGGAAACCTATAATTCAAATGATTTGCTTAACAGGCAAATAAATATTTTTATACTCATGACACCTGAAGCAGGGTCTTTGCACATTATTTTCTCTGCATAAACTAAATATTACTCGCTCATCCAGTTAAACACTAAAAACTTTAAGTCTGAAATCGCCGATACGAAAACTATGGCCTACGATTGGACTGTAAAGAGATCATTTTATTAATCACATAATAAATTCACACGGTCTGAAGGTCATTTGCCACAACACCCGGCCGTTACGTCACTCGCGCGCCAGGTACGCGTTCATGTGACGTAATGTATTAAAAGATTGTAAAATGAAATATATATTTACTATATAAAATGACCCCAAAATGACATGTGAAAAGATAGTTAAATAAAATAAAAATATCGTGGGAAACATCTCGTCTCATCTCACCTTCGTCCCACCTTCTAGTGGCTTGTATATATTGTCTATATTGTATACGCGCCACGCGGAAGCTATGTAATTTCAAGACGATGATTACGTAGTGGATATACCATCCTTCAGAGGGGATGTAAAGCAGGCGGTCCCTTGTCTATTAAATGTAAAGGCAAGTAAAAGATCCCTACTCTTCTTACGAGAAGAGGTATGGCAAAATGTACAGGTTGGGTAGTTCGTCTCCTGGCGTCGGTGACAGGCCCTGGTAGCGGAAATAGGCCAACGTTAAATAAATAGATTAAAAAAAAAAGTTTGAGCAAAAAAAAATTTCTGTCGATCGGTATGGTATGTCTGTCAGTGTCTATCTATAACTTTTTTTGTGCGCACGATTACTCTGGAACCGTTTGAGATATTAACTTAAAATTTGGTACACATATGTATTTTAATGAGATCTGGAACTAGATTTTATTTTGATCTTATTCCGTTGAAGGGTTGGGGGGTAAATTAAGGCAAATGGGAGTAAATAGGTGAATCAAGCAAGTAAAGTTGGTATTTAGTATATATAAAAGAAGCTAAGGTCTCTAATATTTTTTTGGCATTAGCCATCACCATTACTAACCCCACTCCATTATTAAAAGGAAAAAAATTGTGATTTAGTGTGGGTACAATAACCAAAGGCTTTAACATTTTTTTACTTCATCCCCCCCCCACTACCACTATATCATATAACTATTGTTTCTAATCATTTAATAGTTAAAAAATTGCATAAAAAAATATCATCAAAAAATTGAATATGCAGCATTTTTTGGATTTTTTTTTAAATTAATCTAGCGTCCTTGTATTTCCTATAGAATTTGAAACTGTAGAAATTATTCCAGTACATAAAGCAGATAGATGTTCTTCCACTGATAGGCCCATTTCACTTTTATCGACAGTGGTAAAAATATTAGAAACAGTCATGTATAATATAATGTAGCATTTACTTATATAACAGAGTTGAATTTTGAGAGCGTTAAATGATTTTTATATTCCATTTTTCTTCTACAAGCGATCCACAATTTTCAAGGCATCAAAATATAAAAAAATATCGTATGTGCAATATGTGCATATCGGAAATATAGATTTCTTTACAGTCACTAAAATTTCATGTCCGATTAAAAGAAACTGTGAAAAATTCTTTATAATTTTTAGAAAGTTGATTTCTCTTTCTAAAATTTTAGGTGCTAAAACGGAATTACATAACTACAATGAGTATATACGGCTATGCAACGAAAAATGACTGTTACCATCTGTCTTCAAGCGCCTTTCACATCAGTGAGAACTGGAAAAGATAAATATATGTCCTTGGAAACTTTCTTTCTAGCTAAAGTTTGTCCATGTAAAATTGGTAGGTATCTCTTACAGTCCATTCGGCGTCTCGACTGAAAGGTCGCCGTTCGCTTTTTATTCATAGTTTTTATTTTTGCACATAAGCGTTGAGACGCTTTTCATAGCAATTTTTTGTTATTTACTTAGGTTTATATCCAATATTTTCGTTCGTTCAAGGATTATTAAAATTAACACCAAATTTGACAAAGGAAAACTTTCAGGCAGTCTAGTACAGTAAGTGAAACTTTTAAATCCCTGCCCGAAAACGATGTAATGAATTTCCAAATTTTTTTCATCAACATGCTTCATAAAAATCTATATTGCCATTTTTCCTGCTTTTTGTAGGGTTGGTTTCCACCCCTCTTTAGGGTGGAAAAATACATATAATCTCATAGAGAATCAAATTATAAGAAAAAAAGATCTTATACACTTTCTTACTAAAATTCATATTTTTCGAGATATTGCGAACTGAAAATGCAATTTTCATCCCCTAAAATCAGTATTCCAGACGTTTTTTTTTTTAATCACTCGAAAAATGTGGACTAATAAAAAAATTAAATCTCTTACGAAAACAAATCGAATGATTTTTAATTTTTTTTTCCGATGTTTAGTTTTGGAAATATGGCATTTTCAAAATAGCGCCGAAACGTTCAGAAAAAACATACGACGTTAAAATCTAACATTACTCAAAATCTACAATTATGAGAAAAATTTTGATTCTTGTAAAAATTAAAGGTATTAAAATTTTCTTTCGATTGAGATATATTACGACCTTTTATAATGAAAAATAAAAAAGTTGCAAACAAAAAAGTAACGCATTTAAAAATTTAGGCGCCATTTTTTTTAAATCTCATTGCTCTAATTTCGTAATAAATCTAAATTTTTAAAAACCCTTCTAGATATTGTTAATGCATATTATTACTAACATGCTCAAATTTTTCCAAATTTTTAAAATAATTGTTTTTCATTCTTCAATAACGAAAATTTTCATAATTTTTTTAAAGAAATCGGAGAAATTGCTCAGAAAATATTTTTTTATAAATAAAAGAGAGTACAAAAATGAAGCTTATAAAAAACGAATAGTTTGTTCTTTTTTATTTTCTTACGACAAACTGTTCTAGAGATATAAAGGTTTAAAAATGACGCTTGAGCGCATACGTAAGAAAATTATGTGTTTAAAATTGAAATATCTCAAAAACTGTAAGATTGATAAAAACATGATTTAAGAATGACATGAAGCTTATCAAAAAACGAACGATGGCTTTTCGTGAATTAATTTATAACATTAGAAGAATTATTATTTTTTTAGTATTTAAGGGTGGTTTCAACCCTTAATATTTTCGTCTTTCCTATGTTTTGACCTCAGTCATATTCAGCGACCTCAAAAACATAAGTATACGGATTCTCGTGATATTATTCGTAAAATCAGAAAACATTAATTTTTCAGTAATTAAAGGTGATTTCAACCCTTAATATTTTCGTCTCATAAGTTTTGACCTCACAGTTATATTCAGCGACCTCAAATCAAATCATATCAAATCAAATCAAATCAAATCAAATCATTTATTTAGTTCATCACAAAGCTGAGACTTCTGAACACGTCAAGTTACACAATACATTACAATACAGAAGATAATAAAAGTATTATGTAGTATATTATTAGTTAAACATAAGTATATGGATTTTCGTTAATTTATACGTACAATTAGAAGAGTTATTAATTTTTCTGATTTTAGGGGCGGTTTCCACCCTTAAAAATAAAAAGCAGATAATGCGACAATATAGATTTTGATGTATTTTATAAAGCATATTGCAAAAAAAAATTAAGGAAATTGCTTTCATCGTTTTCGGGCCGGGAATTTTATTACTTCCACATCCAGTGGAAGTATAGTAACGACAAAAAAATTTTTAAAAATTTTTATTGTTCAAATAGGCTTAGAATGTCATGAAACGTCGAGATTTCAAGTTTGAGCGAAAAAAAAATTTCTGTCTGTCGGTCTGTCGGTCTGTCTGTCGGTCTGTAACTTTTTTTGTGCGCACGTTTACTCTGGAACCGTTTGAGATATTCACTTGAAATTTGGTACACATATGTACTTTAACGAGATCTAGAACTAGATTATATTTTCATCTTGTTCCGTCGAAGGGTTGGGGGGTAAATTGGGGTAAATTTGGAGTGTTACAGGTAAATCAAGCAGGTAAGAGTTCATAAAATTGATATTTAATATAGACAAGAGAAGCTAAGGTCTCAAAAAAAATTTTGGCATTAGCCACCCCCATTACCACCCCCACCCCATTATTAAAGGGGATGAAAAAAAAATGTGATTTAGTGTGTGTACAAGAACCAAAAACCTCAAAATATTTTTTTACTTTATCCCCCCCCCTCCCACCCCCTGTCACCACCCCCACCCCACTACCGATGTGGGGTATCGTTTTATGGGTTTTTGGGGTAGAGGATTTCAAATATTATATTATTAAAGTTCCATAAACAATTATTTCCAGATATAAAATTTTTTCGTTGTGTGACATGGATAGAAAATCCGGATGTGGAAGTAGTGATTCCTTGGGCAGCGGTTTCATTTTTACTACTTCGCTTACTGTACTAGTCCCAAAGTTGATAATTTTACCACATGTGATCTATTTTAACTTTTAATAAAAATGCTGAAATTACTCCAATGGAGCGGGGAACATGATGGTGACAATATTTTCTCAACCTAAATCGAAACCACCCCTTTTTCTGATTTTCCGGTGCTAGGCATTTTTTTATCGGAAACTTTTATTAACGAAAGTTGTTCAGAATTGTTCAAAAATTCTAAATCCAAAATTTAATCAAAATTAAAAAATACTGAAATTTTGTTTAAAATAATGTCCAAGTTCGAAAATATCATTTAAATGTTTTTTTTTTGTTTAAAAAATTCATGACAATTTCGTTTGAAATTAAACCCAAGGAGTCAGATAGTTGTCAAGTAGTAGTATTTTTTCATATTTTTAAAATTTTTCAATTTTTTCATTTTGATAAATATTGGTATTAAGGTTTTTGGACAATTCTGAACAACTTTCATTTATAAAATTTTCCGATAAAAAATGCCTAGCACCGGTAAATCGGAAAAAAAGGTGGTTTTTTCGGTTTAGGGGTAGTGGTTGGAGGGTAGGTCGGAAAATATTGTCATCATCATGTTCCCCGCCCTCGAAAATGCAGTCCAGCCGCACTCATTTCATGATGTCATTACCGGTGGTGGGGAGCCCCAAATTTTTGGAGTTTGGGGCATTTTTTCATCTTTGGTATATGCAGTGTGTCCCAGGATAGATGTAACAAGAGGTGTAATGGACCAAAAATTTTGGAATTTTGGAATGGTATTTGGGGATTGAGTTCTGCTTGTTGTAAAACTAAAGTGTATCAAAAATGACTTGATTTGGTGTTCTACAGGGTGTTTTATAAGCAAAGTTGTAAAAATCACCACTAATAAAGTACCTTTATTTTTCAAAATATGAAAAAATTCCACTAAGAAAAGTTATTTAGAATACAATTTTATACCTATATCAAATTTCAGGAATATAAAATTATATTTTTGAAACCTCCCATTTTTTCAATAAATTAGTATTTTATTTTGAACCATTCAATTAAAACTGCATAGAAATTATTTTTTGCGAATTAATATTTGAAGTTATGTAGAAGCCAAAAGTAGGCTACAAGAAAAGCAGTAGATACACATTTATCATTTATTATTGACATATCTGTCAAACGTAGTCAATATTATCCTTAATTTCTGTTTCAAATTAACGAACCAAGCATAAAAAATTAAGTGAAAATGGTACTCACAGTGCGTGAAAAAATTTATATTGTGCAATGCTATGGAATTGGCGGTGAAATCTCGCTAAGAGAAGTGGTAAGCCAATTTAATTTGAAATTTCCAAACACTGCTTTGTCACGTACTCAAGCTATGAGAATTAAAAGGTTTCTGGTAGTGTTCTTAACATGAAAAGAAAAATAAAAGCATATGATGAAGACAATGTTGGGGCTATTATAGCTCATTCCTCTGTTATAGAAAATCCTAGGATGCCACTAAGAGAGAGATCAGCTCTTATTAATATTAGCTGAGTCTGAACTCCAAAGAATTTACAAGGCAAGGAAAATTAGGGCATATAAAGCAAATTATAAACATACGCTTGAAGAGGGAGATGACGGCCGTAGGTTGGATTTTTGTTTGACCATTGGAGAAAAAATCATGGAAGAGAGATTTTTTCATCATTTCATAATTTTCTCAGATGAATCCACATTCACAACCAATGGTGTTGTTTCATCTCAGAATTGTCGGTTTTGGGCTTCTGAAAATCCAAATTTTAGAATTCATTGTAGAAGACAATATTATAAAAAAGTGAATGTCTGGTGTGCCGTTTCTTATCACGTTGCAGTTATTGGACCTTATTATTGAGGGAAACCCAGCACACTTATTTACAGCTTCTTCAAAGATTTTCTGAAGAACATTTAAATATTTTAAGAGATATGCCTTTAGTTCATTTTCAACATGACGGTTGCCCTGGCCACTCCACAGAAATGGTTAATCGGTGGTTGAATTTAAATTTTGGAGAAAATTGGATTGCCAGGAATGGACCGATCAAGTGGCCGGCGAGATCCCCAGACCTATCAATATTGGATTTCTTTTTATGGGGTCGCCTCAAGCAGTTGGTTTACGCTGAACCACTTCCTAACGATGTAGCAGTATTGAAGCAGAGAATTACAAATGCCGTAAACTCCATACCGTTAGATCATATTCGAAACAGTTTTAAGGACTTCAGGCGAAAGACCGAAATGTGTGTGGATGTGTACGTCGAATAATAAAAAAATTGTAAACATTGTTTTGTATTGGTCAATAATTAATTTGTTTGTGAATCTGTTATGTTTTTGACATTTATTACTTGTTATAATTTTTAAACCTCATTAATCTTGTGTCAGTAATTGTTTCTTGTTTCACAATTAGTTCGATTAACATTATACCTTCTTACATCTCGTATATTCAATTTTTTATTTACCAATAGTCTACTTTTTGAGATGATTAACATTTGCTCCTACACGACTTTAAATATGAATTCAACTCTTAATTCGCAAAAGAATGGTAAGTTTCAAAAAAATAATTTTATATTCCTGAAATTTGGTATAGAGGTATAAAATTGCATTATAAATAACTTTTCTTAGTGGAATTTTTTCATATTTTGAAAAATAAAGGTACTTTATTAGTGGTGATTTTTACAACTTTGCTTATAAAACACCCTGTAGAACACCAAATCAAGTAATTTTTGGTATACTTTAGTTTTACAACAAGCGGGACTCAATCCCCAAATACCATTCCAAAATTTCAAAATTTTTGTTCCATTACACCTCTTGTTACATCTATCCTGGGACACACTGTATAACATCTATATCCAAAAAGGCACGTTCGCCGCCAGCACTGAAATATTTTTATGATTTTTAATGCTATCGACCGCATTATATTCTCCGATTATAAAAACGCAATGTATTAATATTGAAGTTTTTTTAATTGCAGATTTTTCTGTTTTAAATCAAGCAGAACTTTTTACTCATTTGGCAAGTATATCGTATAAGGTATAAGAATGTAATAAATACGCATATTTGTTTATTTCGTTCACAGCATATAAATGTCTTGGACTACAAATAAATCCATCCAACAGTTGTTGCAGTAACATCAGACCTAAGTTGCTGGTGTTCATGGATTTATCAATAACAGTAATATCCAGATCAATTGTTTCCTTTCTTTGTCTTCCTCAGTTGATAAAGTTGTTGATCTCCTCCATTGTTCACTCGTATATTTATATTTAATTAAGACTGTTATCATATTTTATGAGTGTTTTAATTGATTAAGAGTATTTTATGGCACACGACGTGACTATTAACTTTGGCTTGACACGTGAAGAGCTTTCAAATTTTAAATGGGGCTATTATTAAACAATTATCGTTGAATTTGGCAGATTTTATTGCAGGTTTACGTCAGTGAGGTTCAAGTAATTGTAATTAATTAATTATTATTGATGTATTTACACTGTAGTTTGACTGGTACAAAGGTGTATCTCTCTCTATGGCGAAGTTATATTTATATACTGAATGAACTCCGATTATATATAGAATAATTGAAAAAACTTTAGTAATCATTGAATATAACAAGGTTGTTATTCCAGCCACGCTCCGTTTAGTTAACAACTGAAAATTAGTTTTGCAGAAGCTTGTTTTGTGGCAAATAAACAAAATTCGATCTTGTTATGTCGTTAGGAATGGACAATTATTCTAGAAACCAGTGAACATTTTTTTATTTATTATTTCATAGCGCTTCATTTCTTGTATCTCTTAAAATTCTAACTATATTAATTAATATTGCAACATTGAGCTAATGGGGTGAGCATGTAGAACCTCTAAGAATCGACCTAAGTCGAAGCCAGAATAAAAATTCGACTTAGGTAAAAAATTCATTTAAGGGCATTTTCGATCATAACATACAAGTCTGAGCCGTAAACTAGCTCAAAATACCGTTATGAGTTCGTTAAGACATTAGGCACATCCAGGTGAAAATTCGAGGAAACACCGAATTCTCACTTAGAAAAATATGTTTTGGTTCAGGATATGAGAGTGAAAGTATATGGTGGTCATGGAAAAATGAACCAAAAATAAAAGTATAATTTTTGATCAAGGAAAAATAAACAATATACTTTTACAAAAATATTTTTAACTTTTTTAATTCTTCCACAGAAGACAATGACCATGAAGGTAAAGTCATTATGGACATCATTTCAAAGAATGAATATAAAATTTTAACTGTGTTGTATATCAAAAAGGGTAAAATCGATAAATGTGGCGAAGGCGTGTAGCGTCTGTAGGCAAATATTGGTAAAAAATCAGTGAAAATAAACAAGGCCGGTTTCTCACATAAAATAAGTTTGGATCCACGCATCGACTCATAATTTTGATGAGTGCGTTGGGTGGTTAATACAAAGCGATGGTAGGAAAGCCAAATGTTGAGTTCTCCAAATAATAAAGTTATAGAGAAAACCACATTGTGCATAAATGACTCAAAAATCCATTTTGCCAAAAAGTCGCTAGAAGGCGAGTCGGTGTCATTTTCTCTTTATTGAACCTGCATGGGGACTAGTAAATCGTAAGACTGGCTGAACGTCGTTAAACTCATGTATTAGTCGAACTCAGTTCTGTGAATGATAAAATCACATAGAGCATTTTAAGCTATCCAAAGCGAATCAAAATTTTGTAATTGTTTTTCTATTGCTTAAATATTCGAATTATATGATACATAATATTTTTTATCCAACACTTTCATATAAAGTGATCTTTATTGATGAGATGTTGAAGGTACAAAGTGGCCCATAAGTCACTAGTGAGATAAAGTAGTAAGCTAAAGTATACTTTAGATCACTAGTGGGGTAAAGTGATTTAGTCACTAAAGAGTAATTTTAATATAAAAAAGTCCAAGCAATTTATTTATTGTCTTTATTATACGGAAAATTAACAAAACAAATAATCCATGCGCTAACACTTATTTATTTATATTTATGATAACATTTATTGTCATCGTATTCGATTTTTCACAAAGAAAACTGCTCTCCTGTACACAATTTTTCTCTATATTAGTAAAAACGTCTGTATCGCCTGACTCGTCGTGCTGATCTCCCTGTATTTTACTTCCACATCCAGTGGAAGTATAGTAACGACAAAAATATTTTAAAAATTTTTATTGTTCAAATTGGCTTAAAATGTCACGAAACGTCGAGATTTTAAATTTGAACGAAAAAAAATTTCCGTCTGTCGGTCTGTCTGTAACTTTTTTTGTGCGCACGTTTACTCTGGAACCGTTTGAGATATTGACTTGAAATTTGGTACACATATGTACTTTAACGAGATCTAGAACTAGATTATATTTTCATCATGTTCTGTCGAAGGGTTGGGGGGTAAATTGGGGTAAATTTGGGGAAAATAGGTAAATCAAACAGGTAAGAGTCTATAAAATTGGAATTTAGTATATACAAGAGAAGCTAAGGTCCCAAAAAAAGTTTTGGCATTAGCCACCCCCATTACCACCCCCACCCCATTATTAAAGGGGATGAAAAAAAAGTGATTTAGTGTGTGTACAAGAACCAGCAACCTCAGAATATTTTTTTACTTCATCCACCCCCACTACCACCCCCCATAACCACCCCCACCCCGCTACCGATGTGGGGTATCGTTTTATGGGTTTTTGGGGTAGAGGATTTCAAATATTATATTATTAAAGTTCCATAAACAATTATTTCCACATACAAATTTTTTTCGTTGTGAGTGACTTGGATAAAAAAATTTGGATGTGGAAGTAGTGATTCCTTGAGCAGCGGTTTTTTTTATCAATAACAATCTTGTTTGAGACTGAATCTTCCAAATAACCCTCCGCCACGGTGGATGATTTCCACCCACCGTGACGTTTATGGGTGGTAATGTCACACCCAGCATTGGCCAAAAGAGTGGCCGAGAAACGGCGCATGCTATGGCAAGTATACAAATCTGCATCTGGCAATTGCAAATAATCAGCTACAATTCTTGGAATTTTTGAGAGCTTATTTAATCCAATGCATTGGACAGTGCACTTTCGCATTTGAAAATTTACGAAATATCTTTTGTGAGACACATTTTGCGGTCTTAAAGACACATATTTCCTAATCAAATCAAGTGGGTTAATCGAAAATCCTTCATTTAAAACTGTGAAATTTCTTGATTTATTTGTCTTGGTGTCTGGTATGGATATATATAGATATTGTTCTTTATTTATTATATATTCGATGCTTAAGTAGGTGAGTTCATCGCAACGGCAGGCACCGCAAACTCCCAATATCAATGCAACCTAAAAAACCCAAACAATTAAATATATAAAAGCAAGAACATCATAATAAACACCTACCTTTGACATAAGATTCTCATCGTCAGGGGCATCCAATCAAATATTGTTCGATATGTGGTCTTTCCAAAATTTTGGCCTTATTGGGTTTGAAATTTCTTGATCGGCTTTTCAAGTATGCCAAAGTTTTCCATATCTTGTTATATCAAAGTTCCTGTATGCTTTTAAAGTCGCCTTTATCATAGAATATTTAGTCTACATCGAAGAAGGTGCAATTTTTTTACTCAAATATATGAGGGAAACGAGAAGCACTTCTTCGTTTACAGCACTAACTCCTCTTTTTTCATCCAATTTTCAAATTGTAGATATTCTTTAAAATAAGTTACTTTGGACTTTTCTGGAATTAAATTGGCTGTAGTTTCTTTGGCTTCTTGCAAAATATCGGTCGGAATTTCTATATTATATGGGTGTTTCTCTACTAACGGGAAATCTGCCCATACAAGTTTGTCGCAGGACTTTTTTTTAATTAATAGGGGTTAACACTACTTTAATATAAAGGTACAGTCTAACTCTTCCTCTATTATGAAGGACCGGTCAAGTTATCCAGCAGTATTCATTTTATTTACGATTTACTAAAATATGATTCCAGGGGACTGAGACCCTTGCCCATTGAATTGACTATGTGGAACAAAAATTAAAGAAATTATAGTAGATTATTATATTTAAAGTTTTCTATTATTCTCTAGAGTAACATAAATTAACAAAACTCTTTTGAAACAAAAATTAAAATTCTCAAAAAAGAAAACAATTCTAAATCAAAAAGACAATGAAAATTAACTTCTACACTTAAAATCTAATATCTGGTTCTTAAGAATTTAAGAATATCTTCAGAATATCAATTTTTACGTTGATTTTTATATTAATTATTCTAAAAACTAGGTGATTATTAATTTAATATTATTTTTTAGCAGGGGGCTGATGACAGGGTACTGACAAATTCAATAAGAATCGATCGTTATTAGAAAAGTTACAATAATTACGCAATCCACTAGTGGCAATAGTAGTATAGTTTTATTTGTAAAATGTATAATAACTGAACAATAATTCAAATCGAGAAAATTAAACTCAAAAAAGCTTACCAGGGAATTGATTCATTGAGTGTCCAGACACGTCTGCTTAGCATCAAAGACCGATTCAATATTAAACAAAATAGCGTCATGTTTCATTTGTACAAACTTCATGTTGGATGCCTTCCGTTTAGCATAACTACGTGGTTAATCCAGACGTAGATTCGCTTCCAATAGATTTTTAAATGTGGCTGGGGACTGACGTGAAAAAGTGTAGGACAATGTTTTATGCAGTATTTTGAGATGATAATTTTCAAAAAAGATCATATAACAATGTACATTGCCAACAACCATTATCATAAAATAGTTTGAGTAATAATAATAATGAATAAAAAGAAAATATAATATTTACAAGGATTCGTATCTTTGATTTCAGGTTTGGGACACACCAGGGTACTGACAATTCAACTCTATTTCCATAAAATTTGAAAATTTCGGCAATTTGTATTTATACCTTAGAACATAGCGTCGACATAACTAATCATTTACTTTAATTTTAATGAAAAAAATATTAGTATTTTGTATTTTTTGACATTTAATTTCCTCCGGACACAAATTTTCCCATTAGTAGAGAAACATCCATATCTTTCACAATTTTCCATTTTGATGCTAATTACACAATGTTTATTAAACAAACCCCTGGTTACAAACAAAATGGATAACAACCACAGCTTTCTCGGCACATCCATTCAGAATCTACTTAGCAATAAGCTACTTGTATTTTATATGAGAAACACATTGACAAGTGATAAAAAATCGATGACATGATATTTTAATAATTTTATTGGTTGTCACTGAAAAAGCATTTATATGAAAGTGTCGCATAAAATGTTGTATTAGACACGTGAGTTATTATATACAAGTCACTTAAGAAGATTAGCCCACTCGCCCTTCGGGCTCGCGGGCTAAACTTTTCTTGCGTGACTTATATGTAACTCACTAGCCTAATAAATAACTATTGTTATTTTTTCCAAAGTTAACTTCAAATGTATTTAATTCCTAAGGTACAAAAAATGTCTTAAGTATGATTTTCATTTAAAATTTCTAAAATAAATACAGATTGTCCAACTTAGAGAACTGAATTGCTCGAGAGATTACAATTATTCAATATGAACAAATGGCAACATTTGGACTTAAATATCTCGAAAACAGTTAGATTTATGATTATTTTTATAGAACATAATCTACTTGGCAATACGTTTTTTTCACATAAACCACATTTCAAAGTTTCTCCCATCTACATACTGATATATTAAAAAACATTATTTTCAAAACTGAAGCCCTCCTTATGCTCTACAAACTGTTTTTTACAGAACGGAAATAACTGTATTCGTTTTTAAGACATGCGGCCTGGGAGTTTTTATTGGGACACTCTGTATACCTGTTTGATTAAATCAAATAGATATAATAAGTGTAGGTAATCCTCTATACGTATCTACAGTATGTTCTTAGATTGAGTTTGCATGAGGGGAAAAAATGTCTATTTTTAATTTTACAAAAAATGACAAAGGAATAAAAGTTTCTCTTGATTTAAAACGAACAAATCTTTAATTAAAACTTCAGTATTAATACAGTGTGTTCGTAAAATCAGAAAATAACTTTAAAAATAAAAAAACCACAGACGATGCATCCGTGATCAGTATCTAAGATCCTGCTCCGCTCCACCAGTAACACAAAACTTCAACAAAAATTGACGCATTTGTTTTAAAGTTATGATAAAGCAAACAGACAAAAGAAATCGTAATCTAAAACATAAACACGCTCTGTTCCATCGCTGTTCAAAATTTATTATTTATGTTATTTAATAAAGAGTGCGGCAACTTCTGTTATTAATCACAGTTTCACATCCGTTTGGCATGCTTCTACTGAAATTGTCAACCACCATTGTTTCAAAAGACAGTTAAAAAGTTATTGTCTGGTCTGGAACAGGCGTTGGTTTAAAATACGTCCTTACAATATGTCCTACATATACGGTGTTAGATTTAAAGCCTGTGTTGGTCATAAATTTAAGCTAAGCATTACTCTTTTTCTTGTAAATAATTTTATTCTCCACAATATGGATGACATGATTGTTTTTTTAAATTAATGTTTTAAAAATTGTTAATAATTGTTTACTACAATTGGGTTGCGTGATACACGAAATAATAAAATGCATATCCATTGCAAAAAAGTTCATTTACTGATTATAAATTAACAATTATTATAGCCCGGGAGGCAGCGACCTTTTGAAGCTAGTCATTTCATTAAAGTTGGTTTTCATTTATATAATAGTTTATTACGTACACATACACGAAACGGCGGTCAGCTGCTCAAGTAACGGTGGAGGCAGGTGCTGAAGTGCCTCCCACGCGTAAAAAAATTATTGAAATAAAACATACCATCAAAGTTGAAATTTTGTATGTTGTTTAACAATGTTAAAAAGTGATAAAAAGTCATAGTCAGCTGTTGAAATGGCGGTGGATAACACGTCCTCTGCTCATATAAACATGTTGATTAAAAGTTTAAATTTTAGTAATTTCATCAAGGTTCAAATTTTGTTATATAACAATATGTATAATCTATTTGATGAAAAATTGAGTCAGCTGATGATGGGAGGGAGGAAAGGTCGTCAGCTGACGCTATAAACATCGCAGCTGGGTCTGTCATAAGGAAAAACCTGTCAGCTTTTGTTATGAAAACAATGAGCAATGCTCGAAACATGTGGCCCGCAAGCCGCGCCCTAGTCGCGAACTACGATGTTTATGGCGTCAGCTGACGATCTCTCCTCCCTCCTACCATCAGCTGACTCAATTTTTTATCAAATACATTATACATATTGTTATATAACAAAATTTGTACTTTGATGAAATTGCTAAAATTTAAACTTTGAATCAACATGTTTATATGAGCAGCGGACGTATTATCCACCGCCATTTTAACAGCTGACTATGAATTTTTATCACTCTATAACATTATCAAGCAACATACAAAATTTAAATTTTGATGGTATGTTTTTATTTCAATATGTTTTTTCTCGTGGGCGACATTCTCGTAGCTTCCTCCACGTTGTGGGGGAAGTGTAAATCATCCTTAACGGCATGAGTGCCGAAAATGTGTTGCTGTCTTCCGGACTATTAAACAAATAAGCTCCGGCGTTGTCCATGAAATCTCGACACATCAATTTTAACAAAATAATAATAAAATATGATGGCTTTGTTCAAATCTCTAGATACCTCCTTTAAAAACAATTCTATTATCTACAAGATCAGTGACATGGTACTACACCTTAACAATTTTGTCTATCCGCTACCACTCCTCTACCAATCAGATTTCAAGCATGTTCAATCGGAGGGAGCTTGGGTGGCTGTGTTTACCATGGAAGCACCTCTCGTAAGACCAAAGTTCGTAGATGGGGTTGAAATTTTAATCCATTCTTAGCTAATGAAATAAATCTCAGAAAATTGCAACAAGACTCGTATTCTTGGTGTTTGTTTTTATTGGATAGTATACACAACTTTAAAGACTCGCCTGTTTGGGAGTCGTAGGGGCGATACGCATAACACCCACAGCAGCTCTGGAGGTCCTTCTGGACCTTCTGCCCCTCTGCCTGGTGATTGAGGCCGCGGCTCGAAAAGTGACTTACAGGCTGAGGTGTGGTGATCAATAGAAGTATGAAGGAGAACTGCTAGGTCATACAAAGCCTATATTCAACGCGATAGGAGATCACTCACATCCGGAGGCCAGGAGCGATGATGTACCTTCTTTCTTCTTCTCAGGATCTTTTGAGTTTGTCTGGTTCACAGGCGGATCGAGGTATGAGGAGACTGGATTCGTTCCCAGTTCTTTGACTTCTAGGCCTCCCTCCCAAGAGTTCTGCAAGCGAAGCTCCTTATCTCAGGGCCCTTGTCGAAGTGAGCAGTACAAATCCTGCAACTAAGCTAGCTGTTATAATCGTGGTAGGTCCTTTGACTGGACATGGCTCTTTCAGAAAGCACCTGCACGCTATTGGAGTAGTTGATAACCTGCGGGAATGAGGAAGAAACTTCCATCCATATCGTAACTTCCTACCCTAGTCTCTTGGGCTTGAGGCACAAATATTTTGGCATTGGTTTTCCTGTGTCAAAGGACATTAGGGATGACCCGATAAGAAGAATTTTGGTCTCTGGGTTAGAATCCGGCCTGAATGGAGGAATTCCCTAAATTTGTAAATGAAATATAATGGGCCATAAAAGTGCGGCAATCTTCCGTCGCCCTGCTAAAAGAAGAAGACGATATCAGTATATCAGTATCAGCAATTTTTTACTTTTACATTAAGACGATTTTGATGTACGTAAAAGTCTCCCTTTATTTTCTTTATAACACCGCTTTTTATAACTCTGTATGTGGTTCTTTTTAAAAGATTAGCTCGATATATTGTTTTGTGGATTGATATTATGCCATGCATTGTACAGTTAATACACATATAAACTTCACCTCGATATGTACTGTATAAATTTAATGTCATGTTGGACATAATAATCCAGTTAGATATCTGCTCATCAATTTAACCCAAGTCGTTAAATTCAATTAGAAATATCACAACCTGAAGGTATACCATTGGTGATTAGTTACGTCTTACAGATTACATCAATAGTTAACCCTTGTGGCTTCACGGTTTGTATCCCTTGATATTTCCAGCCTAATGATTTAAATTTATGATGAATTGGGTTTGTGAATGTTTAAATTGCATTAGCAACTAATAAACTACCGTTTTTAGTAGGTCAAATGTCTGTAGAGTTTCGTTTCAACTTAAATATTTTAATCAAATTTCATGTAGGATCAATATTATTTCCGTAACATTAAAAAAGATAATGTGAGGAGTTATGAGAATGAGTATTTCAAATTAAAAATTTTAAACAAGACGAGCATGAAGTAGTCAATTAAGGAAAAATACTGAAAAAAATTCAGGAACATTAAATAATTCGTAGAATTGTGCACAATCTTACCACCTTGCGTCTGAAAACCACAACAAGAATTTATGTGCTGAGGACGTCAGCTGTGTCTTCTGGAACGTTTGGAGGTGTCTTTCTAGTCTCAGGGTGATTCGTTAAGAGACTTTTACCTGAGTCCGTAATAGACGGGAAAGAACAAAAATAAACTAAATTATGGCATACTTTATACTTTCCTATACTTGTTTAAATATCACTTGGCTGTCTTTGTGTTTCGTATTATTTCTACTTCACTACCCCCTTACCACTTACTTACGTGAAAAGTTGGTGTTTAGATGCGTTTAACACTTTTCACCAGATCATTCACATTTAATGCAGTTAAAATATACAATAGTATCGATGAAGGATTAAAAACGTTTTCCCTGGACACCTTTCGTGTTAATATTAAGCAAAAATCTCTTACCCAGGATTAATTAAATTATTGTTTAAATCCTTTACAGCTGATCAATTTTGTTCATTTCAAATATTGTCAAATTATACACATAATAACTATAATTGTTATTGAGTAAAAAAAAAAATAATATTATTTTTCTCTCTTTTTTTATACCTTTATGTTCTTTTTATATTTATCACATAGTCTCACATCTGTTCTATATCTGTTCTGTTTACATTAGATGTTTACTTTATAGTTCATATTTTAATATTCATATTGTAATCTTTTTTAGACTACGTATTTTTTCTGTGGTAGGGTTAAGTAGAGTAGCTTCGACGAGACTTCGCCCTCATCTTCATAATAAGTATTGTATATTACGATACTACAAAATAAAGTCTCTTTATTGTTATTATTATTATTAAAAATCTCTACTTACCTTAAATGGCCATACTGTCACTTTTTGATGTATCTATCTTCGTTAATGCACTTTCTTTGATGTGTCTTAAAGCCAATCACTTTTCTAGAATTGCCTTGTCTAAACGAAATTTCAAGCAGGGCTAATTAAATTTTTCCTTTTTTTATAAAAAAAACCACTGCCAAAGGAATCACTTCTTCCACATCCAGATTTTCTATCCAAGTCACTCACAACGAAAAAATGTTGTATGTGGAAATAATTGTTTATGGAATTTTAATAATATAATATTTGAAATCCTCTACCCTAAAGACCCATAAAATGATACCCCACATCGGTAGTGGGGTAGGGGGTGGATGAAGTAAAAAAATATTTTGAGGATTCTGGTTCTTGTACACACACTAAATCACAATTTTTTTCATCTCCTTTAATAATGGGGTGGGGGTGGTAATGGGGTTGGCTAATGCCAAAATTTTTTTGAGACCTTAGCTTCTCTTGTCTATACTAAATACCAATTTTATGAACTCTTACCTGCTTGGTTTACCTATTTACCCCAAATTTACCCCCAACCCAAGATAAAATATAATCTATTTCTAGATCTCGTTGAAGTACATATGCGTACCAAATTTCAAGTCAATATCTCAAACGGTTCCAAAGTAAACGTGCGCACAAAAAAAGTTACAGACAGACAAACCTACAGATAGACAGACCAACAGACAGACAGACAGACCGACAGACAGACCGACAGACAGACCGACAGACAGACCGACAGACAGACCGACAGACAGACCGACAGACAGACCGACAGACAGACAGACACAATTTTTTTTTCGCTCAAACCTAAAATCTCGGCGATTCATGATATTGTGAGCCTATTTGAACAATACAAATTTTTAGAAATTTTTTTGTCACCACAGTAATTGGAGGATTAAATAAAACGCTTAACCATTCTAGAAATAATTTTATAACAGTGCATAACTTCACTGTAACAAAGGTTGAAAATGTCGTCCTCCCACTCGAATACACTCACGCGCATGGCGTAACTAGTTCGCACAAACATGTTGAAATATTTCAGTGTTAGCACATCCGGTTTCGAATGCTGCAAAAATGCGTTGCCTCAGGTCTTCGTTGTTATTTATTTAACTTTGATGAACGATCCTCACAGAAGTATCACCTAGTAGTAGTAGTATCACCTTAATATCACCGCACACATAAAAATTTATTGGAGCCAGGTCTGGGCTACGTGGTGGCCGTACCACAGGACAGAAACGTCCAATCCATCGTTCAGAAAAAGTGTTATTTAATACATTATATTTCGTTTTACTTAATTTTCTGCTTAAACAAGCAAACCTTAACTCAATGATTAAACTTCTTAAACTAAAAATAAGGAATAAATAGGTAAATATGTATCAATAAACACTAAAATATTGCAATTCTTGAAAAATTAATTGGAATACATAGTTAGGTTCTAATGTAGCGTTACTAGAACAATATTTCATTTCTACTTCTGATATCAGCAACAGCAACCCTTGAACGTAAAGGCGCGAGATTGATAAATGCAATAGTGCTCTCTCTCTGTCTTTACTCGTAATGTGATTGGTCGAAGCGTGTCCGAGAACTCTTTGCAGTGAAGATTTCTCAGTAGTTTTGGACCAATCTGTTCATTACAATACCTATCTATGGTTTAACATATTTTGCATTTCTTGATTGTCGTTACATTTAAAATACGGCGAATACCGTGGACTTTAAGTTTATGCAGCTCTTTTTGTAAAATATTTACACCTACTTTGTTTTTACTAGATGAGTCGTTTTAGAAATACATTTTTATGTGACGTAAATGATGAAATTGAAACTAAAGGTCAGCAAATACTAAAAAATTACAGAAAAAAAAAGGTCTGAAGGCAATTAATTACAAAACATAATATTAAAGATATGTTTTATGTACTTAATGAGTTATTTATTCGTGAAATATTCTTCCCAAATACGACTTGTGCCTTTAAATTTCATCTATAAATTTTTTTGCAAGCTAAGTTGCCAAAAGCTAATATAATTCGTGTAAATTTGCAGTTTATCATCAAAGATTAAATCCCTGGTGCTAAAGCGCTTGGGATTTAATCAGATAATAAACTGTATTACACTCTTTGTATTACCAGCCATCAAAGTTTCGAAAAAATGTTACCAATGAAATTCTAAGCACTAGTGATATAACATACGACAAAAAAAAATCAGTTTTTATAATATAGTTTGTTACAAAACTGAATACAGCATTACAAACGTATCAGGTCGCTGTCTCCTCACTGAATCTTCATTTCTCTTAGAATACATTTTCTAAACATATATTTTGCTTCCACAGTAAAGTAAAGGAGAAATAAAACATAGGTCTACTTACAATGAACTGGTGAGTATACGATGACTAGACTAAAAGATCCACATCAATTTTCTCCAAACTATCGCAAATTTCATAGATAATTTATATAACTTATATATTTTCGTGACATATGACAAGCTGAAAGGTCTCCTCACTAAAGTAAATAATTTACCCGCTTTGAGCACATGTCTTAATATTAGATCTTTACTATTTTCTTTTTATCGATATTTTCCGAGTTTATGAAATCTTTCGGTATAATTTCGACACCTCATACCTTCCATCAGCACTAACTTTATCAGAGAATTTATATATTTCCGCTTCTTTGTTAGAGAGATACAAGCAGTTTCTCTTTTTTACAGGAAAATACTCAACAAAACCGCCTATTCTCAGCAGTGCGGGGCAGGTTAAGACAAGTAGCGGCTTCTCTCCAGGCGGCAATAAGATTCCGGCGGTTTTCCCGCAAAGAGTCCCATCCTCCGGACTGGTTCGTAGACAAAAGCCATCAAGATGAGAATGCAGACGTGGAGGATGCTTCACAGCCCACTTGTTGGGGACACCACATTGTTGTCGATCCCGCGCTGCCGTCCCATTATAAGGTGAGTATCGGAATTCGACGTAAATTTGTAGCCTGGAAACAAAGTTATCAAAATATTTTTAGAGTTTTAACGTCATTTAATAATAATATGTTTATTTATTACCTAAAATCTATGTAAAAATTTTTCACAAATAAACGCGATCTAAAATATAATAAAAGAATGGAAGGTTAATATACGAAAGAGTAGAAAGGCCCTGTTATTTGTATATTTTTTTCTGACTCGGAATTCACAAATAACGTTTAATATGAATTGAAAGTTCTTGCATTAGAAGTTAGATTCTTCAAGAGATGAGTTCCAAAACAACATTTTAGCAGCGTGTTCTCCAGAACCTTATCATTTTTGACTTCATCAAACGGAGAGGAGGACAATATAGAGCGGTTGATGGTTGAGCGAAAATCACATGATAAACGTGACAAATGACGTGATGCTATCAGACGTACCGTCCGGCATATAGGGTAAACTAGAATAATACATAAGGCACAAAATGTCTATCAGGACGTTGTGAATAAAAAGTGGATAGACTCCACAAATCACGTTATTAAACTTCATTCATATTTAAAATATATTGAATAAAAATAATAGTTTTACTTCGTTCTGTGTTAAGGATAGGATTTTGCAGAGTGATAGGGAAATATGCGTTTATTTTCAGTTTATTATAAATATTTAAAAAATCATGAATGGTATAATCTTCAAAATAGTTTCAGATACTTCCCATTGCTCTAAGGAATACAACCATATACAGTTTTTATCATAAATTTTGTATATAGTCAAATGCCATACTCTAATAATGAAATTAGGAACTATTTTCATTGACAAACTACGATATTCAAATACAACAGAAATTTTCGATGAAAAATATATATAGTTGTATTGCTTATAGTCCAAATAGCCAAAAGGGTGGTGTAGAGTGCGTGAGCAGGGACCTAAGCGATTCCTTTAGAAAATTGTTGAGGGTTCTTAGGGAGTGAACATACTGAAAGTCCTGACCTCTAGGAGGTGAGCCGGAGGGGAGGGGGCACAAAGAAAGTCCCACTTTTGGTTTTTTCGCTTATATTGTAACAGTTCAGAATTAGCAATTAAAAATATAGTATGAATGCAGATATATTTCAATAAGGATACGGCAGGTGAACAATATTATCGTTGCTTAGTTTCATTGACATGCAGCATACAGGTCTCGGCACAGTAGCGGTAGCCCTCCGAACACACTTGCCTCACCATTTGTCAGGCCCACTACGTCTGGTTACCTCTTGCAACTCCATGCATTACATTAAATTAAATGTTACCTCCACTGGCACCTTATAAAATCTCTGGGTCCCAATTGTTTACATTACTGCCTATAACAAATACAAGGTTATGTTGTAATCACATTATTAAGTCATTAATTAAATAAAGGACTAATAGATTACCTGGATAGTATAAGGTATAATAAATATTTAATAAATTAAATTCGTAAATATTATTCAGATTTGTTTTGATTTTGATTGACAAATGTCAAAATTTAAGTTAGGGATTTTAATAGTAATACGAATGGACAGCCTGATTTGCAAATTGGCGCAAAATCACCCTTTTGCTTTCAAAAAGACAAAAAAGGAGGAGACATTTTTTATTTGGCTGTTTCCTGAACAGGGAAGTGTTCTCCAGATGTGAATTTAAGTTCCCTATTAAAATAAATCAACCTAATAAGAGCTAAGGTCAGTAGTTTCTTTTTTAATAATATTTTAAATTTTAAATAAATATACATACCTTGGTAGATGTAATAGGTGTAATACTTTTTAGGTTTTTTGTATGCCCTTAGATACTACCCTACAGCCTCTATCAGCTCTTATGTTGTGCCTACTGGGCATATGAGCCGTTTAAAACTTCCAACCAAATATATACATAGCAAATTAATGATTAACTGGTGCCAGGCGGAGGCCTGATGAAAATTCCTTGCCTTGGGTGCAGAGCTTATTTTTTTTCATTGGAATCGCAATCCAGGAGGCCTGATGAAAATTCCTTGCCTTGAGTGCAGAGCTTATTTTTTTATTGGAATCGCAAACACTCGTAGAGGGTGTGCAGGTGGTAAGCGGAATGCTGGCTATTATTTCACCACAGCCGGGTGAGTGTTTTTCTTCTTTTTGAACCTGCCAGATCGCAGTGCCATTACTTTCGAAAGAAGCAAGTAGTCTTCAGCGACACAAAGGCGTGAGCCATCGTATATTTGTACATTTGCCTGTATATTGGTCACCGTTTACTATTCGTTATTTTATCTAGTGTATACTTATGCCATTTTATGTTTCTTATACTTAATCCTGATATAACTTCCTATTTTTTTTATTTTGTCATCGCATGTAAGCCAAAAACAGCTGTTTGCGGTCCTGAAAGCTATCGACATATGGCTAGATGATATATATATTCTGCAAATAATTTTTATATCATATTCTATATAATTTATATAACTACTTGCCCATATACATAAGTATATTTGCTGCTATTATTATCTGTGATAACCTCCACTTGCATCGTGATACTTTTGTTTATGCTACCATATATTTCTATTATACTTTTTCTTTGAAGTTTGTGTTTTGTCTGCTCTTTCCCTACCTCTGCCAATTAACCTTGGCTGGCGCCCGAAGTTTACAATAAATTTCCATCTGTTCATTTAATATACACAAGTTATCTTTTGAAACTTTATAATTGACATAAGAGACCTTGCCCACGACCCGCTGTCGACATATGAGCTGCCGAGTAGCCGAATTTTTAATGATCAATTTGGACCATTTAAATTTGGTCGTGACTGTTTACGTCACAATATCTCGAAAACGGTGCATTGCAAGGGAAAATTTTCTTATACCAAATGAAAGCATATGAAATTCTCTGCATTTCATTTTATATACTTTTTTCGAGTTCGCAACCGTTTTCGAGCTACACGCTCCGGAAAAGTGAAAATTTTCGAAAAACAGATTTTTACCTCACATTTTTCATCAAACATTCCCTTGGCACTGTTCAATGAAAGTGGGATGAGGAAGACAACCAAATCTGTCCTGTACACCATGTTCGAGTCTACCGATAAGGCTGTTCAACTGTCTCAGATGAACATAATAGTAGACGCAGGATTCCTATAGACTAGGCAACGAATGATTATAGAGGGAAATTTTAGGGACAGAAAATTTAACTTTGGAACTTTGTTTGGACTAGTCTGGAGATGAACATATCAAAAGTCCAAATCAAATTTTGGTGTATTTACGGTTGTGGCGCCGATCCGATGCATTTTTTAGAATTTTTAACATACAAACAGTTTTTATTTTTTTTTAGCATATATTGGTACCATAGGTGGCTTTGCCTTTCTAGCAGGCGAATGTTTTTCTGGTCGTAAGTAGATCCTAATTTGCTTTATATACTTGAGTAAAATTTGATTCAAATCGGAAACAAAATAAAAAAGTTATAAGGGCGTCTTCATTTTAAGTGAGTCACACTGCATATTTAAGGAAATGCACAAAATATTACGTTAGTAAATACGTCGAGTGTTGTAAAATAAAGATTGTTTTGTGACTGTGGTTTATTAGCAGACCACGGTAAACCGCTTTGATAGAAATATTCACTTTTTTTTTAATTATCTATTTTGGCTGGCGAATATCTCGTAAACTATAACACATAGGAAGAAAATGAATATAGATATTCTTGTAGGAAATTTAATTATTTTGCATAGATTACAGTTTTCCATACGACGCATAGGTTTCGAGATGTAGGCGAAAAAACAAAGGGGCCCTTTAAAGTGCCCCCCTCCCCCCCGCTCACCACCTAGGAGTGGGGACTTTTGGTATGTTCATCTCCAGACTAGTCCACACAAAGTTCCGAAGTCAAATTTTCTGTCCCTAATATTTCCCTCTATACCCTTTTTTGAGCATTCGTTGCCTGGATTACTACTGTACATAGTAATTTGGCAAAAATATGCCTCCTTTGTCACCATTTGTGATGGATATATCACCTCATTTTTCTTATACCACATGGAAAACATCGATACCTGTGAAACAAGAAGATTTTTTGTCCAGTCCTACCAAGTCAGAGTATCTCCTTACTACAGATAAAGCTTCAGGAGAATGGGATACAGACTATCCAGGCCAGAGATGATGCTGACGTCCTTATCGTGAAAACTGCTGTGAAACAATTCACTCACAGTTCTGTGGTTGTCGTTGGTGAGAATGTGGACCTCGCTGTCCTTTTGATAGCTTCCGCTCCTCCCACCCAAAACATCTTGCTGCTGAAACCCGGTCGAGGGAAAACCAAAACAAGGTCACTGTCCACCCAAGAGATGCAGCAGCATAGATTTGAAGATATCCTGTTCTTACATTCATTTACCGGCTGCGACACAACATCTTCAACTTTAAGGAAAAGCAAAGTGGGCTTCTCAAAATTGTATTTAAAGTCAGAAATCATCAAGGAAGCGGCAGTGATCTTTTACCTCCTCCACTCAAGGCGAGGTTGAAGAGGCTGGGAAGATTTGCTTCCTCAAATGGTTTGGGGCACCAGCAAGACAGACCTCCTTCAACCAGTATCGCTTCCAGTCGTTCATGAGGTCAGTGGCAAATATTAAGCCTGACATCAGCTTCCTCCCACCAACTAACAGCGCAGCTAACAGCATTGCCGGCTCACCTACCACCAAGTGCAGCAGTCGCTCGGGAATGAGCTGCTCCCCTCAGGAGTGGGGGGCAGCTACAGAAGATCCACCAACACCGGAGATCCTACTGAAAACGATATTTCACCGCTGCAGCATGGATTGTGGTAGTGGCAAATGTGGATACCGGAAAGCAATGCTGAAGGAAATGCCTCAACAGCGTGCCTGTTTATGACGAGGACGACGATAAAGACGACGTAGAACCACTTCAGCAAGAACTACCCACCACTGAGGATGAGGTAAAAATCTGTTTTTCAAAAATTTTCACTTTTTCGGAGCGTGTATCTCGAAAACGGTTGCGAATTCGAAAAAAGTATATAAAATAAAAGTTGTAGAGAATTTCATGAGCTTTCTTCTCCTCCGGCTCACCTTCTAGACGTCAGGACTTTCAGTATGTTCATTCCCTAAGTACCCTGAACAACTTTCTAAAGGAATCGCTTAGGTCCCTGCTCACGCTCTCTACTCTTCCTTTATTGTATGAGCTATTAGAATAATAGCAATAATTTAAAACAGTTTTAAAGATTACACTGTTTGGTTTTTTAATTATTTAAAATAAATCGAAAATAAACGCATATTTCCCTCTCACTTTGCAAAATTATATCCTTAACGTAAATTTTCATCACATAAAGCTCAATCCATATTAAGTGACATTTATATTTGTAAAAATTACTGCTCAACTGGAAGATTGAGATTAGAGAAGACTCGTCATGTTTTTTTTTTAAAAAGAAGGTCCAATTATGAAGTACTTAACTTTCATCACAAAAGCCATAAATATTGTTCGTTATCTGATTGTGTCGACCTATTTTACGCGATTATTCTTTTCGCTACTCTGCTAACTTACTAAATTTATCAGTCGCTGTGGCACTTCAAACCTTAAATTAATGGAGACTATTATATAAAATTCGCAGTACACGTTTTTTACGCTGTTATATAGCTCGCGTTTTCAGGCTGTAGGCTATCAAAAGCCATTTGAAGAGGTAAATTTGTTCAGGCACACTGTTTTTCTTTTACGTGTGCGTTATTCCCCGCTCAAACAAAAAAGAGATTAAAATATCCTAATTTACATCGAAACGGTCAACCTATTTGAGTTGCGTGGTAAACCTGAACAGCAAAATTGGTTGAATTCTCAGATGTGGCTTTGTTCCAATACGAAGGGTGAAAAAAAAACTTTTGTTTAAAGAACGATTTTTGATAACGATTCCCATTTTCATCTTACACGGAAGTTGAATTTCAGGGCCCATTGTCAAAAAAGGATACAATAATTAGAGTACATATCAACGATTTACTGAAATTTTTAAATAATTGTTGCACAGTCTGTAGGATACTCTTCTAATTTTTTGTAAATAATGTTAGTTTTGGACATTTTTAATATTATGATACTAACTTAGTTGATAAAACACTCGTCAGTACAAAATGAAATAAAATAAAGTAACTAAAATCAACCTGTGTCTAAGTGAAAACCATATTTCGGCGACATTACATTATATATGTATATGTATATTAGTAAAATATAGAAATAAATAATAATAGGAAAGAAAAATCCACAAAACTTTCATCAATTACAAAACAGAAATTAAATGACATTGTTTTAAATATAAATAGTTAGTAACATTTTTATTTTCTGATCGATTTTGTTCAAAAATAATAACATTCTTCATCTAGCTAACTAACTTACTATCCAAATTTCAATACAATCTAAATATTCTTTTTTAAGTTATCATGCTTACAAGAAACGTGAAGGACGGACTAACAGGTGGACAGGCGAGCACGTTGAAAGTTGTTCACAATTTGAAATTTTTAAAGTTATAAGCAGAGATGTGTTTTTAATTACATTGGATAACGTATTATAGAGATGTAGTCTTTGAGAATTGTGATTTTGTAACAATAGTTACGTCTAGTAATTAATTATATTTCACAATTTACTTCCTCTTAATTACATAACACATGCAGTTTCCATCTATTGAGCGATTGAGTCACAATGTTTGAAATAAGTTTTTCCGATCCGTTGGTTATCACTTCATTTTCTTATGTCGTACGAGTCACATCTGTATCAAATGAAAGTTAATATTAACTATAATCAGTTTTTATATTGTTTCTATGCTAAAACTGAAATATCTGTAAATTATTCACACAATTTATACATTTGCTCTTGAAATAAATCATATTTCTTTACAGCTGCATGTGTTATGTAATTATGAAGTAGGAAATTGTGAAATATAATTGAAAAGTTAATCGACTTATCTGAAAATTAATTTAAATTACATGAACAATTTCCTCTGAAATTATTACATCCAGCCCTCCCTTACAAACCCGTTTCCTGATATTCATTTTAGTACAGCACAACCGGAGAGGGGGGGGGGGGGGGATTAAAGGCAAAAATTTACTTTAAACATTCTGGCTCAATTTTTAATTAACTTAAGTACATCAACGGTGTATCTGAAAAATGTTACAAGTGAAAACAATTTGGTTTTATAATAAAAATGCATTTTTACTGACTATACGTGCAGTAGTAAAGATTCTAGATGTACGACATGGAGGATAAACTGTTTTTAATAGCATTTTTAGAGTACACAAGGACTTACAGGCTTTAGTAGAGTTGTTTTGTCAATTTAATTTGCTGTGTAACTGCCTATTAGGGAATAAGGAAGATAGTCTCTTTTTTATACACGGTCATTCTAATTATATTGTTGCATTCCTTATATTGTGATACTTTTTAATAATTTTTATAGTTCATTTCAAAAATAAAAATAAGAAACTGTTCGATTTTTGATACATCTCAAAGTTATATATGCATCTGTTGCTTTTTTTATGTTCTTACTCAGTTCGTCTCTAACACAAATCAGAAGTATATTCATAAGTATGCATCGCAGGTACTGTCTACAAGAGGAAAGAAAGAGACAAACAAAAATTATATAGTACATAAACTGAAATAGATTGACAAGTGACAGCATCAGCAAATGTATAGTGAAAGAATTATTTGATATATGTCAGTTTATTGTCAAAAACTATGTATTTCTTAATTGATTGAAACACTATAATATATCGCTGCCAATTACGAGCATGTGGTCAATTAATGATATATGCCAAACCGTTTAAAGAATAATTCTGTACAACTCATATCTGCATACATATCGATGTAATTAAATTCATTGGGATCAAATCGGGTTAGTGGAAAGGCTAAAGTTCCTGGATTCTGGATTGTTTAGAGGTGAGTGAACTTGCGCTCTCGTGTACTCAAGCCTCATGAATGGGCCCGTTGTGCTACCCCCATGGTGGCGGCATGTCCATCGAGCTCTTTATTCCCCAAAACCAACACTTGTGATGTACTTAGGAAGAAGGTCCGGCGGGGTGTTACCTATACTGGCCATACTGATAAAGAAGTCCCCAGTATGGGTCTTATTTTCATTGAGAGACCAAAGCAGTGATACAGCACATTCTCGGCGATCTCGTCATCCAGATTACAGCTCTACCCTTGGAGTTGTCATACCTCCCAGTGTATGTAGGTATTTGTTTAGTATGCAGTGCCCTGTTAGTAATACTACATAGATAAGCAGATCACTCTTGGATATCTGAAAACAGTGTTTGCCAAGCTTACAATTGGGTGAACCAAAGCCATTCTGCTACGTTTGCAGCTGCTTAGATCACTTCAACAGTCCGCATGGCGTTTGAGTATATAGTTCTTTAATAAATAACTGTGGACTGAATCCGAGAGGACCATCCAGGGAGCTCTCAGATCCCCTAAAGCCATCCGCTTTCTCGTTACTCTGAATTCCATCGTGTCCCTTCATCCAAAGGAGATGGACACTGTTGTTTTATGCGAGCACATCTAGGGCCTTTCTAATTTCCAGAACCAGCTCAAAGTATGTTCTACAGTTATTTAGTAGTCAGAGATTCAGAGACCGTACTTTCAGTCCTATGCACTTTTTGGACATACTTTAAAATGAGGTCTATGTTATGTAAAATATTCGGCCGAATCCATTTCTGCACGGTGACTTGCGATGTATGATGGTCGACCAGCGAATCCCTTATTAAACAGTTATTGATAATATAGGTACCTAAAAAGTTTGCTTATATATCAAAAGAATGGACAAAGTCTGACAGAGACCTTTTAAAATAGAAATTTAAAAAAGTGGACTTAGTTTCATTTAATATAAATATATTGTGCTGACACTGGACACTAACATTGTCTAGCATGGTTATAATTTTTGCGTTCATTCCGTCAGCCGATTCGGCAACTATTATGCAACTTATATCATCAGCGTACATAACAGTCATGGTATCGTCAATAAAGTTTGGCAAGTCACTAATGTATACATAAATTATAGGAGACCCAGGATACAACCTTGCGGAACTTTACCTTGTACGGTGTTTGTATTATTGTATTTTTCTATAAGGTCGCTGAGTTTCATGGCGATGAAAAACACCAAAAATGGCTGCAAGCACATATGATTTTTTTTCATCGTTGATTTTTCAACGGGTTATATGCTAGTTTTAGATATCCGTGTCTCAGAAAAAATAGTATGTATGTTACGTGAAAGATATGGTGTTTTTGCCATTGATGCATTGTATCCCTCGGCTTCGCATCAGGATACAATTTTGCATCGAGAAATAAACATTTTAAATTTATGTTCAATGTTCATATTAACTATCTGTCTTAAATTACAACTCGAACTCGGTGTTGGAATCTGTCCAAATATATTGGTCGAACACGCCCTGTTTATAGAGGTAACGTTCTGTAAAAGTAGCAGATAAAACATTACGTTTCTGCAATATACAGGGTTGACCATTAATAATTGGCCATGGTTCAATTTTAGATTCTTTGGATCAAAATATGAGGATACAGAAAAAGATACAGGGTGTCAAAATTGTATTTTTTTTTCTTTATTTTTACAATATCTCAACTACCTCTTGACCGATCTTCTTTCAATTTGGTAAGAAAAAATTTGTTTAAGCTAAGAAACAATAATTTATGTATCACATCATGCTAGCCCATGAAGGGCGCCTCATGAGTTATACCTGATGATGAATATTTTTTCTCTTTTTTTTTAGCGAAACCCAATTACTATTGCTATCCACTTATTACCAACATAAATGTTGTGTGAAAATGGCCTAAGATCTTAACTAAATTGAAATCGTAGGCGTCTGCCGTTAGGAATGGTCGCTATTTTGGAGCAGACGGTGTCAATTACGTCAAAAAAAACGCCGTCAACTTCCTCACAGGTTATTGCCGTTATTTGTGTGTCAAAATATTACTAAATATGTTAGTAACCCAAGTTGAAAAAGAAAACTTTGGCAGAAAAGTAAAAAAGTAAAAAAAAAAAGTTCTCCAACTGCAAATTTTAGCTTATAAAAGGTACCTATTTGGATTAAATATTTGCAAAATTTCTTACAATTGATAATCACTTGTAACTTTGCTTAAGTAAATATAGCATTTTTAAAATAAGCGTTATCACATATGTCAAAAAACGCCGTCAAACTCCCTCACAAGTTACCTTCAACTTTTTTTTCAAGAAATATTTATTATTGTGTAAGTAATAAAGATGTGTAAAGAACACTTCGGCAGACGGTCGCATTTAAAGGACAGACGGGAGTAAATTGCTATAAACATATGAAAGTGAGCGTAATACCTAAATCGTTTAAAACGACCTCGAGAATATAGAGGTCCTTAAGCAAAAATTTTATGTAACAAAAAGGCTAGTGATACAATACTTATTAAATATTTATTTAATTTTAAATATCCAATAAAAACAAAAGAAATAAAAGCAAAAATAGAAAAAATACATCTATTCATCCTCATCACCACTTGTATTGTAAAATACGTCATCTTCATCTATGTCCGGATCTGGTATTTTGCAAATTTCTTCGAGTGTAGAACGGGTTTGTGGTCCAATAAACCATTCCACTTGGTATCTTCCATCGATTAAAAGCCAGCCATGTTCTTCAGGATTTAAAAAATTTGGATTAGCCTCTGTTGCATAATTCCAGATGGCGCAAACTTTTTATTTATTTATTAGTACCTTTCGCCAAGGTGGCATCAAGCTCCCATCAAAAATTTAAACTTTATCTAATGGATTTCTTCTCTGGGATACAGTACCACCATGGTTTCTAAGAAACAAATCTTCATTCACACTATTAGCATTATGCCTACCATACATGTAGTATACAAATTTTTCAATGCCTTGAATTTGCTCTTCCGATATATTCTGGGAATGGCCAAAAGAAGCAAAAATTTTGGCAATATTTAGATCTTTCTCAATAATGTTAAAAGGCTTTATTTTACCTTTTCGGGCAAATGGTGCTGTATAATCACGTATCTCGGAGTATTTTTTGACTGAATTCCAGTTTCTATCCAAATATTCACTCTATTTGTTAGTTTGTGCATATTTCCCACTACTATTATTAATATATCAGTATCGGAGGCACGTATTACAACATTTATACTTTCTGATAATTTAGATATATCAAATATAATTCTATGATCAGCTTCATGATGAGTAGAATATAAAACCTCATCAATTTCACAATTCACAAGTCCATTAATCTCATAAAACATGTAACAAATATCTTCACAATTTACTCGAAGAATTTTGTCGCCCAAAATACCTGGAGGAATACTAGTTTTCCAATGTTTCACTAAAAACTTTACGAATTCGGTTTTAAAAGAGTCACTTCTCAATGTTTTTAAAAAATCGTTAGGCCGCTTCTGCTCTTCTCCAATAATATTACTCTTTGTTACATAAAATTTTTGCTTAAGGACCTCTATATAATCGAGGTCGTTTTAAACAATTTAGGTATTACGTGTACTTTCATATATTGATAGCAATTTACTCCCGTCTGTCCTTTAAATGTGACCGTCTGCCGAAGTGTTCTTTATACATATTTATTACTTACATAATACTAAATATTTATTGAAAAAAAAATTGAAGGTAACTTGTGAGGGAGTTGACGGCTTCTTTTGACATGTGATAACGCTTATTTTAAAAATGCAATATTTACTTAAGAAAAGTTACAAGTGATTATCAATTGTAAGATATTTTTCAAATCTATAAGCTAAAATTTGCAGTTGGAGTGTAGACATTTTTTTTTGTACTTCTCAACTTAAAATCCCGTCTGCGGTTTGAATGCGACCGTCTGCCAAAGTTTTCTTTTTCAACTTTGGTTACTAACATATTTAGTAATATTTTGACACACAAATAACGGCGATAACCTGTGAGGAAGTTGACGGCGTTTTTTGACGTAACTGACAGCGTCTGCTCCAAAATTGTGACCATTCCCAACGGCAGACGCCTACGATTTCAATTTAGTTAAGATTTTAGGCCATTTTCACACAACATTTATGTTGGTAATAATTGGGTAGTTATGAGCTATTTTTATTTTTTTTTTTTTTAATTTAAATCTAATAAAGCGACCAATTACGCCCGACAGACGGGCGGTTTTAAAATTACAACCTAAAGTAGTACCGACGTGTCAGTTCAAACCTTTGGTAACTTATGAGGAAGTTATTTTCACTGCCAGCTCTCGGTCTACAATTTTTCATTTTCAAATTAAGTTTGTTTTCAAAGAATGGTTGAGATCTATGCGGCAGTTTTCTCGAAAACGATTGGAATTATCAAGGTCTGTCAAGTGTACCTTATTTACGTAGAAATGACTCCTGCTTGAGATTTTCTAGTCAAAAGTGCCACTAGGTTTCGTAAAAAAAAGATAAAAAATAATCATCATCAGGTATGGCTCATGAGGCACCCTCCACGGGCTAGCGTGATGTAATACATAAATTATTGTTTCTTAGCTTAGAGAAAGTTTCCTTACCAAATTTTGGTTAAGAGGTAGTTGAGACACTGCAAAAAAAAATTACAATTTTGACACCCTGTATTTCTCTCCACAGCAACAATTTACTAAAGCATGTTTGGTTATATCCTCATATTTTGGTCTAAAGAATCTACCCTTGAACTATGGCCTATTATTAATGGTCCACCCTGTATAGACGACTTGCATCTTCTAAGTGACAGTTTACACTACCTCACTACCGCGATTTAATTTTAATTTCGCGTTCTAAAAATAAACAGTAAATAAGTATGGTATTTTCTTAATCTGAAATATTTATTTTTACGGCTTAAAAGCTGCGGCAAAATTTATTGACCCAGTAATATTTTAAACACTTCACTGTAAAGTCCTAAAAATATCCAGTCAGGTATTATCAGCTCTGCCTTAATAATGTACAGTAATTAGTGCGAATTATGAAGCATTTGCTAATTAAAAAATTGCCCTCATTACAAACAGAAAATAAACAATGTTTTAAATAAACTTCTCTTCGAATTTTACACTTGTGCGAGCACAAATTCCTACTCATACTCATACAATGATGTAATCGACCTGCTGCAAAAGTCGAACAATTTTCAGTTTACCTCCAAACATAAAATCTCCGCGAACTAAAGCATTCGAGTTGAGGATTCAAAGGTTATTTGAAACGTTTAACTTTCAAAGCAGGTATTCCCGTTTCCTCTGTTCTATTAAAATGGCGTTCTCGTCAAAAAATTAAGTTCAGGCACGTTTGAAATACAATTATTGTGTACTTTACTGATTAGAATAATTTCAAAATCAACCTGCTGAAAAACGTAGATTTGCCAACAAGGTTTGACTCTAAATATACCACAAATCGTATTCTAATGGTATATTATTTAGCGAGCCTGTAATGATGGGTATTACTTAATTAATCTGAGTAATAGCTATTACATGCGAGTAGAATATTTTGCTTTTTTTCGACCACTCAATAGGAAGTTGACCTTTAACGTAAGTTTTCCGAAAATGAACATTGTGAGAATTTTACATAATTTATATAACAAATCATTAATTAAAAATTAGTTGTATTTTTCGTATCGGTAATTTTATCTTCGCTTGAAATCATTTTTTCAGGCTTGCGCAAATTATTAAGTAGCTATTTTTGCACGCTCAGGTAATTTGAAACCTTTACTGAACTGATTATGACATTCGTAAATGACGTTTATCTTCTGACATGTCAAAATGACTTAATTATAGACAATTTTCAGTGTCAAAATGAAATACTTTATCGGACTGAGTACTATAATGATAAAAAAAATAAAATTAGTCAAAAATTATTAAATATTTATTTGAAAATAGTAACTGAAAATTTAATGATTAAAATGTATAACACAATTATTACAATTCGGTATTTTCACAAATTTTAAAATCTCATTGACTGTGAAGGTAATACTTAATTATAACTAAAAACATTTGAATTTCCACGACCAGTTGGGTAATATCCAAGTAAAAGTATTTTTAAATTGGAATTAAAATTTTACCTCCCAAAACAAGAAGCTATATTGTTGACGTCATCGGTCATAAACACCTAACCTCAAAAATACATATCTTTCAAAAATTTCCGAGTAATATGTCACTATTATGAAAATTTCCGCTTGATTCTCATATTTTCAACTAAAATCTTGTTCAACGTAATGTTCATAAAGTTTTACATATCTTCTCCCAATAAAATAAGGCGATTTTTGTAGGTTGGAAATCCAACCTATAATTAGCAGCCCATTTTTAGTAATCAACATCATTGAGACATCATATGCGTCAATTTTTAAATGTTTGCTTGGAGCCATATTGGTTTCAAATGAGAAATGCGGATATAATCATTAAAAATGACAATAAACTTAAAAAACCTAAAAGTTGAGGTTATGTTAATGCAACCGATGACGTCACAGCCCGTTTTGTATAATACCCGTTCAGTTATTCAGTTTTGATATTTATTTTTTGAAATTTTAAATTGATAGATGAAAGAATGGTGTTTAAATATTGGTAAGTGCTTTAATGTATGGAATACATCATTTTAATAATATCAAAAAAGCAAATTTGCATACAGTGAAAACATCTAATTAGATATACTCTTGACCTATCCAAGGCCTTTGATACGTTGAATCACAATCATTTTCTCAATAAGTTGGAACAAATAGGCGTGCGAGGAACCAGTTTCCAATGGTTCAATTCATATTTGCTAAATAGAAAGCAAAGGACAGTGATATCATTTAATGGTCTGGTCTGTCATAAGCGCTGCGAACATTAAGTGTTTTATTGGTTTCGGATGTTCACGTTTTTTTTAACTAAATGTCTTCATTTGTTACTGTAATCGTTCAATAATTAAAAAATATATTCCCAAAAATACTGTTTTTTGTTAATACATAGATAGCATAACCTAGATGCACATTTTTTGTCCGTTTAAAATATTTGCGCCCAAAAATTCCTTGTGCGTCAAAAGTTATATGCACGCGCTTTCACGGATTTTCAACTTATCTGCTTAATATATCTTGTACTAGTAATCAAAAGGGAATTTTAAAAATACTGGCTTATTTGAAATAACGTTCTTACAAATATAGACCTGTCCAATATGTATTGGTCAATCCGCCATCTTGGAAAAGATTAGATAACACCAAAAATGGCTGTAAAAATCAAAATTGAATATCTTTTCTATGAAAAGGAGTAATTTCACCAAAGTTGGCAAAAATAAAACTCATTTATGCTCAAATATAATGCACCAATCGCGGACGCTGTATATCAAATAAAACGGCCAAAGATGGCGGACGAAATATAATTTTTAATTCTTCGTCAATTATCAAGGAGGAATTGTACGTCACTTTTTTCTTTTTCAATTGTACATTATTTTGTGTACTTTTAGGGGACAGAGTTCATTTTTTTTATTTTAAAAAAAAAGTTCATTTTTACAGTTTTCAAAAATTCATTTTCTCCTTCTTTCACAAAATTTTCATCGAAACAAAATGAAATGTAATATAGAATGTCCCGTATATCTTCAAAAATTATACAAATCATACAAATATACAGTGTGTCCCAGGATAGATGTAACAAGAGGTGTAATGGCCCAAAAATTTTGGAATTTTGGAATGGTATTTGGGGATTGAGTCCTGCTTGTTGTAAAACTAAAGAATACCAAAAATGACTTGATTTGGTTTTCTACAGGGTGTTTTATAAGCAAAGTTGTAAAAATCACCACTAATAGTGTACCTTTTTCTTCAAGCGTATTAAAATGTTTAAATTATGTCACCAAAAACAAGTAGAACAAGTAGGACATTGTTTTACTAGTAACAAAATATTAGTACCGAACGCCACCGTAGTGGACATTGTTTTACTAGTAACATAATGTTAGTTCCGAAAGCGCCGCCGTAGTGGGTATTGTTTTACTAGTAAGATAATGTTAATACCGAAAGCCACCGGTGGCGCGCTATCCACTAGCCACTTGTCATATTGTATCAACATGTAAGACTGTAGTTTGAATAATTGTACATTTATGATAAATAAATGAATTTTTGCATTTTAATACGCTTGAAGAAAAAATAGTATATATTACACGGAGTAGAACGGCTTTTTTTGTGTTTCGCCCAGTTTGCGGCTTCGGCTTCGCCTCAGCCGCAAATCCTGGGCTCAACACAAAAAAAGAGTGCGTTCTACTCCTAGTAATATAATATACTATTATTTTCTAAAAAATTCCACTAAGAAAAGTTATTTAGAATACAATTTTATACTATATCAAATTTCAGAAATATAAAATTATTTTTTTGGACTTCCCATTTTTTCAATAAATTAGTAAGTATTTTATTTTGAAACATTCACTTAAAACTACATAGAAATTATTTTTTTGCGAATTAATATTTAAAGTTATGTAGAAGCTAAAATTAGGCTATAAGAAAAGCAGTGGATACACATTTATCATTTATTATTGACATATATGTCAAACGTAGTCAATATTATCCTTAATTTCTGTTTCAAATTAACGAACCAAGCATAACAAATTAAGTGAAAATGGTACTCACAGTGCGTGAAAAAATTTTTATTGTGCAATGCTACGGAATTGGCGATGAAAACTCGCTAAGAGAAGTGGTAAGCCAATTTAATTTGAAATTTCCAAACACTGCTTTGTCACGTACTCAGGCTATGAGAATAATTAAAAAGTTTCTGGCTACTGGTAGTGTTCTTAACATGAAAAGAAAAATAAAAGCATATGATGAAGACAATGTTGGGGCTATTATAGCTCATGCCTCTGTTACAGAAAATCCTAGGATGCCACTAAGAGAGAGATTAGCTTTTATTAATATTAGCAAGTCTGAACTCCAAAGAATTTACAAGGCAAAGAAAATTAGAGCATATAAATCAAATTATAAACATACGCTTGAAGAGGGAGATGATGGCCGTAGGTTGGATTTTTGTTTGACCATTGGAGAAAAAATCATGGAAGAGCGATTTTTCCATCATTTCATAATTTTCTCAGATGAATCCACATTCACAACCAATGGTTTTGTTTCATCTCAGAATTGTCTGTTTTGGGCTTCTGAAAATCCAAATTTTAGAATTCATTGTAGAAGATACTATTATAAAAAAGTGAATGTCTGGTGTGCCGTTTCTTATCACGTTGGAGTTATTGGACCTTATTTCATTGAGGGAAGGTTAAACCAGCAAACTTATTTACGGCCTCTTCAAAGATTTTCTGAAGAACATTTAAATATTTTAAGAGATATGCCTTTAGTTCATTTTCAACATGACGGTTACCCTGGCCACTCCACAGAAATGGTTAATCGGTGGTTGAATTTAAATTTTGGAGAAAATTGGATTGCCAGAAATGGACCGATCAAGTGGCCGGCGAGATCCCCAGACCTATCAATATTGGATTTCTTTTTATGGGGTCGCCTCAAGCAGTTGGTTTACGCTGAACCACTTCCTAACGATGTAGCAGTATTGAAGCAGAGAATTACAAATGCCGTAAACTCCATACCGTTAGATCATATTCGAAACAGTTTTAAGGACTTCTTAAAACTGTTTCGAATATGATCTAACGTTATGGAGTTTACGGCATTTGTAATTCTCTGTAAGGATCGAAATGTGTGTGGATGTGGGTGGTAGCTACGTCGAATAATAAAAAAATTGTAAACATTGTTTTGTATTGGTCAATAATTAATTTGTTTGTTATGTTTTTGACATTTATTACTTGTTATAATTTTTAAACCTCATTAATCTTCTGTTAGTAATTGTTTCTTGTTTTACAATTAGTTCGATTGACATTATACCTTCTTACATCTCGTACATTCAATTTATTTACCAATAGCCTACTTTTTGAGATGATTAACATTTACTCGTACACAACTTTAAATATGAATTCAACTCTTAATTCGCAAAAAATGGGAAGTTTCAAAAAAATAATTTAATATTCCTGAAATTTGGTATAGAGGTATAAAATTGCATTCTAAATAACTTTTCTTAGTGGAATTCTTTCATATTTTGAAAAATAAAGGTACTTTATTAGTGGTGATTTTTACAACTTTGCAAATCAAGTCATTTTTGGTATACTTTAGTTTTACAACAAGCAGGACTCAATCTCCAAATACCATTCCAAAATTCCAACATTTTTGGTCCGTTACACCTCTTGTTACATTTATCCTGGGACACACTGTATAGTCTGCCATATTCCTAAAATTATACGTTTTCTGTTTCAAGATAGTTGAAAAGTTGTCTAATTTGCATCAATATTATGAAGTGTTATATGATATTAAAGAAGAATGATACCATATTCTTTAACTGAAGATGAATTGATTGCATTATTTTTCAGTAAATATTATTAATACAATAACAATCAAGTCATTTACGTGTCTTTCGTATTTTATTGCATTATTGTAAAAAATCAAAAAATAGTTATGATGTAATATATTTTCCATTTATTGTTTATAATTTATTATCTGTGGCATATTCATGATTTCTTATGTTTGTTGGGTATTTTTCCACTGTAAAAATATTTAAAAATTTTGATGAAATAAACCCCTGTGCCAAAAGGATCAGACAAAGGCTGGTTTTTATACTTCTATTACAAAATATCTCACACCTAAAAATGTATAAACTGAAACAAAATTGTTAAATGATAAATTGAAAAATTAAAACGAAGGCAGTTACCGTTTCGGAAAATATTTCTTTTTCCGTTATCAAAACTTTCACTTTTAAGCATGTCAAACAAGACAGTTTGTTGTTGCTTTTAAAAATAAATATTTTGTATTTCTGCTTTCATCATTGTTATAAAATATTTGTCTGAGTATTCAGGAGATAACTTTCAAAGAAACCATTCGTTCTTCTTATATACCATTGATCTAAATCTGAAAAAGCTAGAATATCAACAAGAAGTTCCCTTACGAATCGACTTGTCAAAAAAGTGATTTTTTTTATTTTTGATATGTGTCAAGTAAATAACTACTCCTGTCAGTTTTTTACAAAAAAATATTTTCTAATTATTTTTTAATAGTAATTTTGTTTTTGAATTGAACATATTTCTCCCTTGATGAGTTCTAAAGAGAATGAAAAAGTGGTACAATTTTTAGGGAGTTTTGATCAACCGAGCGTTGACAGAAATATTTTATTTATTAAGACATGTGAGTGAAATTTTATACCTATTTTCTTTGTGCTTTCCAGTAGTTCTTGACTTTGAATTGTAACAAATGTTAGTTTGTGATAGAGTATCCTCTATGTAGGGCTAGAGATACTAGAAAGAACACATCGTAAGGGAGGTTTCTTAAAATATATTGGCATGGTCAGACCCTAGATCATCAGTATCTAGAAAGAACGGTTATTTTCTTGTCTTTTCATATTAAATGCTTCTTTTAATAATATAAGTATATGAAAGAAGTTGACAAGTCGGTTCTTAAGGGAACTTCTTGTTGATATTCTAGCTTGATCAGATTTAGATCAATGGTATACGAAAGGAATGCATGGTTTCTTTGAAAGTTATCTGCTGAATACCCAAAATAATATTTTATAACAATGATGTAAGCAGAAATGCAAAATATTTATTTTTAAATTGTATATTATTATTGTTACTACATATACTATAATGTTAGCAAATCTAGCTTTAAATGACAAACAGTATATAGTGGCATATATGCATATATTATGCAGGTAAAAGTTCTGCTGAAAAATGTATGTAGAGGAACCATTTTAGGAAATCAATAAACATGCCGGAAAATAAGTTACCACTTTACAAACGCGGTAATATACAGTTATTTTATTTGCTTTATCTACATAATTAACACCGCTTTAAATTCGAATAACCCAGAAAATAAGTACCAGCATAACGTAGAATAATTTCAGAGTCCGCCTATTTATCATTCTATCTCGACTCAGTATTTAACGTAATGGATTTGGTGAAACTAATAAATCGTCGTCTTTTGCAGTGGTTAATGGTGGTATCTCTAGCCGTGCTGTACAACGTTATCTTCGTCCTGGGACGAGCCGTGTTTTGGGAACTAAATAATGCTGTTCCTCCACTGTGGTGGACCCTGGATTATGCCTGTGATGTGATCTACATTATAGATACTCTTGTACATGCTCACGAAGGTACGTATACAACCATTTTATGAGGGTTTATGTACAAATTACGGGGCAAAAGGAATTATTTCTGTATTTCTTTTATTGCCAACATCCGCAAATCACAGCGCATGATTCAAATCGAGAAGTAAAATGCATATAATTCTCTTAATTTTTTTATATATTTAAAAAATATATGGTATTTCATAAATACAACATGTGGAGGGGATAAAAACAAATAGAATTATTGTTCAATATCGGCAGATCATTTTAATAATCTTTTCAGTAATACTGCTGAAAATATCCTTGAATATTTACAGCCAACAGATATAAATTATTTGCAATACATAAGTAACATAGATAGATAGATAGATAGATTTAAACTTATCAAATTCAGTTTTCAGTAGCCCAGTAACAAATGGAAATGGCTAATATAACAAATTCTTTGACTCGATTGACATATACGATCATTTAACAAGCATGTTTAAAGGAAACTTTTGATATCTTCTAAAACCTATTACACACATTGCCAATTTAATTCTTAAAACTGATATATTGTAGATTATAGATTGTTTAAGGGGTCGCTTGGCCCTGGGTTGGCATTTCTTCACCTCGACCTCTTTTGTGAATTACCCTGCAACTAGTTGTTGCCCAGGATTCCAAGACTTTTTGCACAACTTCTGGGAGCTAATTTCCCTATGTCTTCAGGCATTAATTTCGCCTAATGCGGATTAGTACCTTGCATTCCCAAAGTATATGTTCCGCCGTTTCAGTTGCAGCTTCACAGTTTCTGCATTTGTCATCTTCTGCCGTGCCCATGTTCTTGAGATGATATCTCAAGGGGCAATGGCCAGTTAGAAGGCCTGTGATCAGGTTTAGGTCGGACTTTTCAAGTTCGAGAAGTCTTGTGGCAGTCTTTGTTGAATAGGTTCATTTGTCTTTGGCCTGGAGTATTCCTTCAGAAGGATTCCTTTTGTTCCTTTTCCCATTTTAGGACCTCCTCCGTTATGTGTCCCTTAGATAAGCCACAGAACGATTCGGGTCCAGAAAATGGGGCTTCAGCCTCTTTTCTTGCGAGGCTATCAACCAATTCATTGCCTTCTATTCCCTCATGCCCTCAAGGTAACCTTGTTGTTTTTTGCCAGTTGCTTGAGGGATTGTCTGCATTCCCAGGCAATTTTTGACTCGAAGATATAGGACCTAAGAGCTTCTAATGCTGCCTTGGCTATCTGAAAGTAAGATCTTTGCCCTTTGAGTGCCTCTATTTAGGCATTCCTGGGCACATTGATCTATAGCATGGATTTCTGCCTGGAAGATGGGCTTTAGATAGCCTGCATTTAGGCACTGCTACGCTCACATCAACACCTTCGTCTATCTTGGATCCATCTATGTACCAGATGTGTGACTCTTTCTTCAACGGCAGTGCTTCGACCCTGCTCGCCTGACGACTGTCAATTTGCACATCAAACGAACAGTTAGAGTCATGCTTGATTGGCATTGAGTCAGTGGGTTTGATCATGGATTCGAATTGGATTAACTCCAGAATCTTTACGTGACCAACCAGGTCGCCTGGTCTGAATTTAAGTGGCTGATGCAGCCTTAAGACACTAAGTGCTGCCTCCTTCCTTACTTGCAAATGCAGAAGAAGCAAATCCAGCATTGACTCCATAGCTGCTGTGGGACACGAGCGCATTGCTCTTGTAGTTCCTAGACAGATAAGGCGTTGCAATTTCTGCAACTTTCCTTGTGCTATTTGGTTCTGTTTTTGGCCACCATACACATGATGCGTAGGTAACCATGGGTCTCACAACCGAAAGGTAGGACCAATGTATCACTTTTGGCTTCAGACCTTAAGTATTACCAAACAGCCTACGGCACGTTCAAATAGCCGTCGTTGCTTTGGTAAGTGTCCTTTCTCAGTGTGAGTTCCAGTTAAGTTTTTGGTCCAGGATTACTTCTAGATACTTGACTCCACTGGAAAAATTCAGTACTGTTCCATTTTACATAGGAGCTCTAAAATTAAGTTTCCTCCATTTGATGTATGGAACAATAACTGTTTTGCTGGGGTTCACACTAAGACCCTCCGACCAGCATCATTTAGATATTATGTTTAAGGCAATTTGCATGTGGTTTGAGATCATAACCTCATGCCTGCCTCTGACAGTAACGACCAGGTCATCCGCTTAGCCCTGAACGTTGAAACCATAATTACTCAGCTTATGGAGGAGATCGTCGACCACCATTGACCACAGCAAGGGCGACAAGACTCCACCTTGTGGACAGCCCCTAACTGCAGTCACGGTGGCCGACTCGTTCCCAGTATCTGTGGTAATTATTCTGCTTCTTAGCATGGATTGTATCCATTTGATTGCTGTATTCCTCTTTTTTCCGCGGCTTTTTGTATGGATTTATAGGAGGTGTTGTCAAAAGCACCCTATATATCTATGAAAGCACACAGAGCCAGTTCCTTTGCTGTAAATGTCTTTTCGATGCCTTTGACCAGACCATGTAGAGCATTTATTGTTGATTTGCCAGGTTGATAGGCAAGTTGTTTCGATGAAGCGGTTTCTATGTAATGATTTCGCTTTTAATCTGTTGCTCTGATATATTTCCAGATAAGTTAAAAATCTAAATTATGTCTTTGCTCAAATAAATTGGGCGGTATCATTGAAAATTTCAGACCTATTACTTGCTCTTGTAGCAAGGATTATTGAAAGAGCACTTTAAATACCACAAAATATTCCAAAAAAAAAAAAAATTAATTGTAGATTCCCAATTTAGATTCAGGAAAAATCGGAGCACATCTGATGCAATTCTGATGTTCATAAACTTTATAAGTGAAGGATTTAATAAAAGAACCTCTACTCTGTCAATATTTGTTGATCATAGCAAGCATATCATTGTGTCTCTCACAATGGGGTATTTTGCTATTTTTTTTTATTGAATAATATCATAGAATATGTACAAACATGCCTTCCAATACAGATTTCCCCGAAAATAATTATCAATTTTTTGAGAAAACAGAAGTTATAATAAGGGGAGCAACAGGTGTTTCAAATCGGTGACGTCATTAAACTTGCCGATGACGTAGTTAAACTGTATGGATTTGTTGATAGATTGTTGATAGAATGGTTTTATACAAAACAGTGTGGTGTTGCCAAGTTGAAATTCCTTCTCTTGTTCTACTAAAAGATAATTTAAGAAAACTATTTATTAAATCAATTTTAATATATTTATCCACGAAATTTAATTTTGTGATGTAAAAAATAATAATAATCGTGAATTATTACATATTTTAAATATTTTTTAATACCGATTAGATTTATAAAAACATATTTAGCAATATATGAAGACAATGTCAACGATAGTCAAATGACAGATATGTTCTAAAGGATCGTGTTTATTTAAAACATTTCATTTTATTTTATCGAGGTATTTGCTGTTATTTAAAAATAATACATAATTTCGTCGAAAAAATGTTTTATAAAAAGTTGTGGAAACACAAGTATAAGTGCGTCGGAAAAAATTTTTGTAACTGTTCCAAGAAATATGGATAGTCGAAGAACTTGGTGGCAAGCTTCAAATAATTCTGATCCCATCCCTTCAGATTCGTTTATATTTTGTTGTGAAGATTATTTTGAAGTAAGTTTAAACCAGTTCTTCAGATTTTTGTTCTAACAACATATAGTTTGGTTAAAAAATGACGCTGAAAAATGGCACTATTATAAAACAAGAATATATTCTTAAGACCTTGATTTGTACCACATAAAAATTTAGCCTTTGTACATAAACCAACGGTATCTGAATCACAGTTAAGTCCAACATCAAAGAAAAGGAAAATAGAGGTACTAGAAAGAAGTCCGTTCGCAGGAAATTGTATTCTGAAAGTGAACCAAGTACGAGTGGACATGTTGATGGTGCAAAACTGTGTACGATCTCGGGCAAGTTTACTGCAATTTCAAGCCCTAAAAAAATAACGCTACATAAACAAACAACAAGTAAATCTAACCTATGTTTCTTTCACGTATATCATGACAAGAATTGACAACTGACAGCAAGCAAGCAAAGTTGAAAGTTGGAAAAGAGCCGTTTTTATACAATGTTGCGACATAATACTCGCCGCGAATTTTGTTTACCTTTTCAAGATAACTTCTAAATAATAACAAATATAAATAACTTTAAATTCCTTCTAAATACATGTATATATTATTTATTGATTTTTCAAGATATTGAGCAAAATAGAAGTGTTATAGGCAAAATAATGTAAAGAAAATACACAATTTGGCATTCAAATAAGATAGTTACAGTCTAAGCGAAAGTTGCCTGTTATTGGTTAAATTATTTCCCGCCAAATAAAATCGTTTGAAATCTGCGTCTAGACGGGCGTATTCTTATTTCTTATTTTTATTTAAGAAATTATTGTTTTAGTTTAAATTGATTATGCAGTAATTGCTAAAATAATAACATTACTCGATATATATCACCAAAACTGAATTTAAAAAAAAATGGAAACTACCCCAATGGGTTTTTTAAATAAATTATATCTTTATGGCTTCAAAGAATTATCTCTTGACTTAATAACGTCTTACTTGTTAAACAGAGAAGAACAGTTTGCATAGTGGTGAATTTAGCACAAGTGCTTAAGTAAAACATGGAGTTCCGCAAGGTAGTGTCCTCGGACCACTTTTGTTTTTAATTTACATCAATAACTTGATAAAATCAAATAATCTCCTTATTATTCTGTTTGCTAATGACATCAGGCTGATAGTGAAATTGTATAATGTCAGCAACTACAACATAAAAAAATTTTTCACTGACAGGAAATAATAATAATAATTAAATTGTCTTTATTTCCAGTATTATATATTAAATGCAGTATTATATATTAAATCTGCAAATAAATTATACTTAAATAATTCCAAAGCAAAACCAATGGCTTTTATGTTAAGATCAACGGAAACAAAATCTGTAAAATTTTTAAGTCTAAATAGTGCACCATTTCGAATTAAACATAAACTACCATACCGGGTTTTGCCCATTTTCCGGTAGCCTCTTTAACCAAAACTGCTTTCTCGCTCTGTAATCGGTCAGAAAACTACAACTTTTCTTCTTTCTTTCTCTCGTTTCTATCCATTTCTTCTTTTCTTTTTGTACCTTGTGTTTGTTTTTCTAAATTATTCTTCCTAATAATAAAATTTTATTTTTCGTTAGAACCAAAGTTTTGAAATTTAAACTCAAGTTTAAGCGGTCCTAGCGAATTATTCTAAGAAGGTTTTTTATTTGTCATTACTATACTCATTACCATTTTAACTTACTTCAGACGAAAGGAGCCTAGTCATTATATTTATTATTAGTTAATCCCGTCCCATCCAGTCCTTCAATTGCCACGAAGCTGTGCATCGTGGATCTTAGACTAGCTCCGGGCATGGATGTCAGAGACACCTTTCCGTAATATTTAATTAAATAATAGTCTCTTCAATTTGAATTTGAGGGAAATTAGATATACTCTGCAACAAGAATTCCATAAAGAACTTAAAAGAAAATATTTACGATTTTCCATGTATTTTTAAACACATTGCGGATTTTAGAAGACGTAGATTTATCCGATGTAATTGAAATCGATTAAAAACCACTTTTGGCCAAATGGAAGTGTCTATTAATATTTATTTCAATTAAAATGTAACGTTCCAACGCCGCATTTTCTGCATCTGCAACTATAAAAAATGAATAATGGAAATTGCAATAAAGACGGCAAAGGGAAAAGTAAATATTTGTGAACATTATACACGACAGAACCAATTTATCTAGGAAAATTATGAATCATAATTTTGCAAATTGTTTTCCTACGTAGATGTAGAGACATCAATAATGCTAGAGGTAAACAGCACTCCCTTCTTCTGAAGTTATTTGATATTTTCTCCCAATTAAGCAAACATTCGGAATTTGCGTAGTAATTTTGCTATACGGCACGACATCTAGTATTATTTAAGAGACCAGCAAATAAACGTTTATCATATTGGAAAAAAAATTATGTGGTTGTTTACGACACAATAAAGTTAAATGAAATAGCTGCTCTACGACATTGCCGGCCTATCCGCAATTTTACGTAGAATATAGTCCTTATCTTAAAATACATATTTTTAAATATTTCTATCACGAATTGTCTCGCTAAATAAATATCAGGTAATGTCAACTAATAGTCCAGTCGAATTAGACATCATAAAAAATTTTGCGTACTGCGGACTTTTTTTTGCGGAAGTTGTTTAAGAGGGCATAATAAGCAAGCACAGAAAACTATACCCTGCTACACCATGTGCGTCCCCTATTTTTAGGGGTTGAAACTTTGAAATTTTACTTATGTGTCCATATCTGTTTCCCTATTGCCCGTAGGGCTCTTTCCCGAGTTACACTTTTTGAAGATTCATCCCTCCTCTACTTAATATATATGTTACTCATTTGCCGTAGGACAAACGGTTTTGGCTGTACGAGGCCAGAAAGGTCGCGCTGTCCGAATTTGGGGGTCTTCTGTACAGGAGAAACGGCTATTATTTCCAATCTACAATACTACACATGCTAATGCCCTTAAGGAGGGATGATGATTTGAAAAAACTTTCATCGAATACCGCGCGGTTTTCATGATACGGGATGTTGAAATTTTGAAAACCCCCTTTTTTAAAAAAAAGTGAACCTACTTTTTTTCGCTCATTTTTCTTTCATGCATGTACGACCCTAATATAAGAAAATTTACGTTGGTTTCATTTTAATACAACCGTTGGTTTAGGAGCTAGACAGCAAAATATGCCAAAAATGGCTATTTTGGTATTGTTGCATTAAAAAAACCAGAACCAGTATAATTCTGGTAAATGATTTTGTTTATCCTAAAAGTCCAATTCATTGCGCATAGAAAATGTATTTTTGTATTTAAGTAGGATCAACACTTATTGTGTAATAACGATTTATGTCATGTGTTCTCCAGTCTCCTTTTTTACAATTGTTTTTTTGCGGCCTCATGGTTCAAAGTAGGGCAGAAAGCATACACGTGGACAGGGCACATAATAGGGTGTTAAAATGGGTCTCTTGTTAAAATGCGATAGGACGTACCGTTTTCGAGTAAAACGCACTTGTTTGGTTATGTTTGCTTTGAGTTTTCATTGAGTTCTGAATTGTGATCCGATAAATAAATTCTACATTTTGGTGTTTCCTTTCTTAGGAGTTTGTTTTTTTAAATCATTTTCCGATGTAATGGACATATAATAGCTGTTTCTCGAGGAAGGTAAAGTTACTGTGGATTTTGTTATAGACACAAAATAAGTTGCAATGATGATTCGAGACAAGCGTGAACCTTTAAATAGGGGAATCCCTTCATTTTTTCATTAGAAATGTCCCTCAAAAGCAAGAAGCGACACATAGTTTTATTTTTTCGTAATCAGCGGTGAGTATTTACTAGTCAGTCGATGAAAAGTGTGATCTGAAATAATTTTCTGCAAACAAGTGCATTTTACTCGAAAACGGTACGTCCTATCGCATTTTAACAAGAGATCCATTTTAACACTCTAATATGTGCCTATTCAGGTATACATTGCTTTCTGCCCTACTATGAGCCATAAGGCCGTAAACACAAAAATGTGAGAAAGGAGACTGGAGAACACATGACATAAATCGTTATTGCACAATAAGTGTTGATCCTACTTAAATACAAAAACACATTTTCTATGCGCAATGAATTGGACTTTTAGGATAAATAAAAACACTTACCAGAATTATACTGGTTTTGGTTTTTTTTAATGCAACGATACCAAAATAGCCATTTTTGGCATATTTTGCTGTCTAGCTCCTAAACCAACGATTGTATTAAAATGAAACCAACGTAAATTTTCTTATATTAGGGTCGTACATACATGAAAGAAAAATGAGCGAAAAAAAGTAGGTTCACTTTTTTTTTTTAAAAAGGAGTTTTCAAAATTTCAACATCCCGTATCATGAAAACCGCGCGGTATTCGATGAAAGTTTTTTCACAAATCATCATCCCTCCTTAAGGGCATTAGTATGTGTAGTATTGTAGATTAGAAATAATAGCCATTTGTCCTGTACAGAAGACCCCCAAATTCGGACAGCGCGACCTTTCCGGCCTCGTACAGCCAAAACCGTTTGTCCTACGGCAAATGTGTAATATATATATATTATGTAGAGGAGGGATGAATCTTCAAAAAGTGTAACTTGGTAAAGAGCCCTACGGGCAATAGGGAAAAAGATATGGGCACATAAGTAAAATTTCAAAGTTTCAACCCCTAAAAATAGGGGACGCACATGGTGTAGCAGGGTGTAGTTTTCTGTGCTTGCTTATTATGCCCTCTTAAACAACTTCCACAAAAAAAGTCCGCAGTACGCAAAATTTTCTATTATGTCTAATTCGACTGGAGTATAAGCTGTATGTCTTTTAAAAAGTTGTTTCTAACCAAGACAGAACTAGAAATTTTAATTTAGAAAGATTGTCATATGGATTAAAATTCAATTTTTTTTTATAATTGGATGGAGAATACATCAAAGAAATGTTCGTACATTGTGTAGGAACTTGCCACTTTAATGTGGGCCCAAAGAAAAACCAAAAAGTAACTGAAAAAAGAATCAAATTTAAAAGAGAAAAAATTGTAATAGTATTTACATAAAACTCTGTTTGGTGTCCTTTATTTAGAAATTATTTTTTCTGTTGCATGATCACCCGACATATTTCTTTATTAAAATTATAGATTTTTTCCTTGTTATATAGTGGAGTTAATAGAGGCTGAAAATATGCATTCTTTCGGATTCGATTTTCCTAAAACCTTTTGATATCACTTTTACATAGCTTAAGATAAAAAGTTATAAACATATAATCGTGAGGAAATTGTTTATTAATCATTTAAAAAAAAAACTTTTTTTTTTTAACAAAATGATTATAAGTTGAGAAATTTTAAAGCAATTTATTCAAATTGACATATAAGTGGTCTTCGAGGTCGCTGAAATAGATTAAGATGTCAAAAAGCAATAATTCAAAATAACTGATCCAATATGACCGACTTTTCGGTAAAAATTTCATTAAAAATGACGTAACTCGATAAATTTCCAACAAATTTCGCTCAGATTAACATATTCAATATGGTATTGGTGAGGTCTCAAACAAATAATATATCTCGATATATAAAAAGTAAAAATGTTTACGCAAAATAAGAGATTTTTATTAACATAATAAATATTCAAATTGTATTGAAGGATATAAATTCAGTTTTAAATATGATTTCTTCAGTTAATGGAAGTTCGACTTGCTCTTCTTGTTCCGATTTCTGCAATCAGATTCGGCACAAACCGAGCAGGCTACGGTGCGATGTAAAATAAAAAATGAAAAATTAAAATTAAAAAAAAAAGAAGCTAAGAAAACGTGATATTGTACATAGCATTACAATCTGTGAAAAAGTGTCTAAACTACTTTTACAATTCTTTACGGACACACACACACACACTCACACAGAGTGCGGGGCAGGTGATGCATACTGCTTGCCGCGAAGATGTTGTTTTACTTTCCATCTCTTTCTATTATTCAAGTATTATAATTTGACTCATGGTCCTGTACCACGTGAATGTTTTTAATATGTTTTAGATACTTTAAACAGGATGAAAATTTTAGAAACAATCAGTATTGAGTCGATTTACCGAAAAAACTTAATTTTTTCAATATTTCGTGGAGTATAGGTTTACTTATATTAAAAAAAAAATACATCAGGTTTACTTATTTTGAATGTATGCTGGATAGGTAGGCTAAATACATCTTTTATAAAAGTTATTAACGTTTATTTTACCCATATTTTCACGAATTTTCTAGCAAAAAAATTGTTTACTTTTATTTTCGTAAACAAAAGACGGTTAATTTAATTTTTAAGGTAAATCCCCTTGAAGTATCTTAAAGTACACATTTCAAAATTTAAAAATCGCACTACAGAGATCTAATAACGCTATTTAAACCAGAGTAATAGATGGTTAAAGTAAGTTATATATATCAAATTTTTGAAATTTTGGAAGTGTACATTTTCAAAAATAAATTTGTGAGATTTTTCACTCATCGGATCTTTTTATAAAAAATTTAGAAATAGTAGAGCTTTTACCGATTTCATCGCAAATTTCTTTATGTTCCTATAGATATTCATTGTTATATTTGCAAATATAATAATCCAATAGCTACATGTTTCTTCTTTCATTTAATCTTTTGTGAAGTCAGTTTCATTTATTAGTTTAAAAATTACAACAAATTTAGTGCAGCATCCCCGAGGCCACGCGCTCTTCGCGCGCCTTACTTACGTGTCACCGCGTTCCATTTTCGTGCGTTAAACAGAAAAATCTGGAGCCTACATTTTTGATCGTACAAAAAAACTTCATCTACATTTCTGATGTGAAATATCCCGTACTTTCGAATGGTGCAATTAGTTTTTGAAAGAACAAATTATTTTAAGATATATTTGACAGAAACTGATATTTTGCAACTAATTTGTTTAATAACTAATTACGCTCAACTTTTATTGTTGCTAACTTTTGGTATGTTGTTCCTAACATGTTCAAAGATGTACTCTCAAAAATTACCAGGAATTATTCCGAAGTGAAAAACCTCTATTGACTTCACTAATAGTGACAACTACATTTCAAATATCTTTCTTCTCTGTCATTTCTTATTTCTAAAGTGACCACCTTGTATATTTTCACTGAAAGTTTATTAAGTTTTCTCCTCGATGATTTTGTCAACTAAAGTTCAAATATTATTTACACCATAGTTTCTTGAATAATCATTTTTTAGGCTGACCATCCCGTATATTTTCCTAATTCTTCTTCCTTGACAGTTGTGTTGACTGTATAAACATGAACACACTACATGTAATAAACAACTCCCAAATCCAAAGCCAAGGATATGTAACCTCCGGAAGGAGGTTACATATTTGGAAAAACGCAGACATACATCGTTACCCCCGTCATTGTCTGTGCCAGGTCTAGGACTCGAACCCAGTACGCCATAAGAAGTACAACCAGCGTATTACTCCGATAATCAATAAGTATTTGAATGTATTTTTTGTATTTTTTCTTCTTTTTCTTTACAGATGTTTTGCAAATAGGAATTCTTATCTCTTCGATAAAGAGTCTGAATTTTTTTCATATTTTTCTTATCTGTTATTTCACTTAAAGATTCGGCAATTATCCAAAGTTGTTTCATATTTCTACGTGCCTCACTTTGTGTTTCCGTTACTGCTCGTGTGATATTCTCTTTTAAAGAATTCCAAGAACATTTGGATCTTCGTCATTTACTGGGTTAATTTCACTTATATATTCCTCTAATTTATTTTGGAAAGCTGGACCATCAGCTATGAGGGGCAAACGTTTCTGTACTTGCCTTTGAGACGTTTTCAGCTTTATATATCCGAAATTGAAATAAATGCTAAGAAAATGCAATAAGAGATTTAAATAATTTAGTAATATATTCCCGGCGCATTCACCATTATCAAGACTCAAGCCATAATAAATAGTGTGGTGGCTTAGCAAAAGGATCGTGACCTGTTGGATTAAAGCTCCAAATTTTGCACACTTCTTATATACCCTTAGTACTATCAATTCAGGAGAGGGTGCCCGATTTCTGTGTCCGCCATCTTGAAATATGACTCCATTTTTTTTTCTTTGGACTGTACCTGTAAATTTTCGACTTTTATTTGGTTTTTACTAAATATCTCCCCCACTGCTGGGCTTGTAGCAAAAAAGATTTAATTTAAACTAAATTTGCTACAATTTAAGACCAGAGCCGCTTTTGTAACTTTGATATTTTGCGAGATACAAGCTTCCAAGTTTTGAACTTTCTCAGGTTATTACGAAAATCTATATTTTTGTCGGTTTTGCTTAAATATCTCCAATGCAGTCAGTTTTACAGTAAACATTATTTTATTATTGTTTAAAAAGAATAAATAGGCTACAATGTGAGTAAAGAAAGATGTCGATACAATCACAATTTGCTGAGATAATGTATTTGACCATGTTACAAACGTTTCAATAAAAAAAATTACAGAATAACTATTAAGAAAATAATCATAAAAATTATATTTATAATGCTATTATTATTATACAGGGTGTAATCATTTTCATGTCATTTAAAAAAACTGGTGGTGGGGAACGACTAAACGAACAAAAAAACCTTGTATACCATTGTTTTAGAAAAAAACATAAACAAAATAATAAACAAAAATTTCGAAAATTTCAGTAAAATTGTTTGAGAACTGCTGGAATGTTGGAATAGGCTTTTATCTTCGCGTATGTCAGCGCCTCTAACCATCAAATACGCTAATACGGTTCATTCAAAGTGCCGCGTTCCATTGTTAGAGGCCGCGCATCGACGAGGACACGAGTTGATAGTCTCACTTTTTTATGGCTTTTTAAAATTAGGTAAGGTAAGGTCTTTAGTGGTGCGGTATTTTAGTTTCTGTGAACATTTCGTTAAGTACACACGTGGAAGCCGTTCCTTGTTTTGTATGTTACTTTGTTCTTTTGAATTTTGGACCACGTATTTACAGTTAAGATTTATTTTATTGACTTACCGTTCAAGTCGTTAAGTTCTTGATTACGTACAAACTCTACTTGTTCGTTCTTTTTGTGTTTGTTGTGGATTTTGGACCAAGTTTTTATTTTTATTTTCTTTTTGACAACTTTCTGTTTCTCTCTTTTTGTTAGTTAATAGTTTAGTGTGGTATTTTAATGTGCATATAGGCCTGTAGCTAGAAAGTGCTTTAAGGGCGGGCAAACAATTTTTCAGGCGGGGGGCGTAAAAAAAGAATTTTTTTGTCCGAAAAAATTTTTGATGAGCGGGAGGAAGAAATCCAAAAAAACCTTTTTTTTGTCCGAAAAAATTTTTGATAAGCAGGTGGGAGAAATCCAAAAAAAATTTTTTTCGCCGTAGGTCGGGCGAAAATTATTCCAGGACGGGCATAGCCCATCCTGCCCCCCCTAGCTACAGGCCTGTGTGCATAGACCATAAAAAATGATCCTAATTTACCAAATGTGTTGAACGAAGTGCGTATGTGCCGAAAAGTGTATTGATGCAGACGGAAGCCATTTCGAACAATTTATGTAAATCAACAAATTTATTGATAAGTTCTAAATTTACCGAATATTTTAGTTTTCGACACCTGATCGGCAATTCGTTAAATAAATCAGATTTTTTCCTAACTTAAAATATACATAATTGTTTTCTGTTATCGTGTATCTCATACGTCTAGCTCTTTATTTCTCAATGTCATGCAATAATTATTCATTTTTTAAGCTTTTAACCCAGAACACTCATTTAGGTTACAAATGTTAATAAACCACATTTAAATCTGATAAATTATAAACAACAATAAAAGCTTCAATATTTTGTTATAAATTAAAAAAACACACATATTAAGAAATGCTGTATTTAACTTCTACGCCCACCATTTGCTTTTGCAGTTCTGCAAAAAGAGAACGAATTATTTACATTTTTATTTGAGGCACTCATCAAAGGTCGCCCTCCTTTGCTTTGAACCGCCGCGCAGCGCCTGCCGGCGGAATGAGTCGGTCGGTAATCTTTGCACTTTTTTATGATAATTTAAAAGTTGTATAATTGGGAACTACCACACGTCCATTGACCAAGAAAGGTAGTGGTTCTCAAATGTTTCCTACCCTTATATTCAAATTGTTGACCTAGGTCAGTTTTTTCAAAGTGCCCCTAGGGGGAAAAGTTATAAAGGTTTTTTGTTTGTCTAGTCGGTCCCCATTACCAGTTTTTTTTAATGACATGAAACTGATTACACCCTGTATCTATAATGTTGTATAATTGGGAACTACCACACGTCCATTGACCCAGGAAGGCAGTGATTCTCAAATGTTTCCTACCCTTATATTCAAATTGTTGATCTAGGTCAGTTTTTTTCAAAGTGCCCCTAGGGGGAAAAGTCATAAAGGTTTTTTGTTTGTCTAGTCGGTCCCCATTACCAGTTTTTTTTTAATGACATGAAACTGATTACACCCTGTATCTATAATATTGTTCTTTACCGTTCACAATGGCCTTTGCAATGACAAAGAGCTGTGCAGGCAAGTGCAGCCTTGTTACAAACGCAATCCTTAGAGCACGGGGGTTCAGCCTTACATCCGCACCTGATTAATTCCCTACAGCTTTTGCTTGCTTCTGGTATAGACATCCAAATTTGTTGCCATGTTTCTTCGTTTCTTTCTCATCCAAAGTTAGCCGAAGTAGACGCATTTTGGAGTGATTTCGAACTGGTTAATCAGATGCTAGATTGATAGATGCAGCAATTAGTGTGTTGAATGAAGACATCCTGTGTGGGCGGTAGACTTTGCATCATCTTTACTTTTTTCTTCTTGTGTGAAGAGATCCTCTCTGAGCTTGTTGATGCTGTCAAGTTCTGTTGTGCCATCGTGCAGGATGCATGTAAATCGTTCTATAAGTTCAAATGCCTTTGGTTTATCATCTACTGGCTGAAATGGATGTTTTGCAGAGAAGATAAATCCTTCAATACCTGGAGGGTATGCTTTCCATGTCTTCCATGCTGACTTTTTCCCCTTACTAAAAAATTGTGATGTGTCTGAACCCGTGAAAGCTTGGACAAAGGGCAATGCTTGCGATATATTTTCTCCGAGCTCTTGGCACATGATATGATAATATCGGAATTGTTTACCAAATGCAATCCAAAGTTGAATATTATGTTTGTAAGTTTGTAGCTCGAAAAAGATGCCTACTAGTACTACAATACCATCTGTGTAGTGCATCCAATATATGAAAACACATACTGGTATCAGCTTCTTCGTGGTCAGTTTCGGACATCGGTCCACTGCTATTTTTTTACCTTCTTATACGGCATAAGATGCAACTGCATCACTTAGTAGGTAAACAGTTCTGTCTTTTTCTTCTGAATTCTTCAGGAATATAACAAAGTTTTTGAGGAGTGTGATTTCCCTTGTGACTTTGCTCCTTTCTCCCTTCCCTCGCTTCACACGTGTAATTTCCATCAGACTGTCTGGCTTGTATATATCCCATACAACGTCGATTCTTAGGCAATCCTGAAATTGTCTCTTGATGCATGGTAAGAAAGACCACATCACATATTCTCCAAATGTACATGCATCATATTTAGGAAATTATTAGAGTTATAAAAGCAGATCTAGTCTAAAGTTGCAGCAAATTTAGCCTAGATTAAAATTGATTCGAATAGTGTTGTTGTAAATCCAAGAGATTTTCGTAATAACTTGAAAAAGTCCAAAACTTTGGAAGCTTGTATCTCGCAAAATATTAAAGTTACAAATGCGGCTCTGGTCTCAAGTTGTAGCCAAAGTTTAAATTAAATCCTTTTTGCTACAAACCCAGAAGTTCTAGAGATATTTAGTAAAAACCAAATAAAAGTCGAAAATTTACAGTTACAGCCCAAAGAAAACAAGGATAGCGTCGTATTTCAAGATGGCGGACACTGAAATCGGTAAACAGTAAATAAATCCCCCTGAATTTATGGTACTGAGGGTATATAAGAACTCTGCGCTTTAATCCAGCAGGTCACGATTCTGCCTAGTATTTGCTCTAAGCCACCCCAATAAAATAACGTATATTAAAGAACATTATTTTGGGTATTTAGCAAAGAAATCATTCGATATTTTCATATGCTATTAATCCAAGTCCAATCACTTGGATCACTAGTATATGAAAAGATCGAACGATTTCTTTGAAAGTTATCTGCTAAATACCCAAAATAATGTTTTTTTTAATAATAATGTAAGCAGAAATAAAAGATATTTATTTTCAAATAGTTCATATCTTCAACCATGTTGTGAATTGCGGTGCACGTAAAAATTTTTAGAAACTTTTTCGTAAAAAGTAACAGTATTTCGATCAGAGGCCTTAGCTGTGTATTACTGTTTGTAATGTCATGTGGAAGTTTTCGGCTTAATATATTCTGGTAATAGATTCATAATTCATTAATTTATATTTCATTAAGTCAAATGCGTCTGACCCTGGAATATGAATAGAACTCAACATAACATATTCTGATAGATATTAGATATTAAATTTAATGATGATTTATATGCAGAATGATTCGTGGACTTTGCAAGCATAATAATATAGCAAATCAACTCTTTTCGCGGATAATACCACAATTTTGTTTTCTGACCACAGCATTGAAAAATCTGATCCAACTGAGCTGCAACCTAGAACTCCAGGTAAAAAACTAGTTCACCTTAAATAAACTAATACTTAATGAAGAAAAGATTCAGACTTATAGTATCTTCTAATAAAAATGTATCCAAAGGCGAGCACGTTAAACTCCTAGGTAGATATCTAAATGATAACTTTGAGAAGTGTTGTTGTTGTTAATAGTTTGCCATGGCCTCCTCACAAATATATTAATTTTTGAAAATTAACCACTTTTTCTAGAGATAAATATCACATATGATATATCGTTGGATAGCTAATTTAAGTTGTGATCGGGTAATGAAATAATTTAAAGAAACACAAGTTTATATCTCGAAAACTGAAGCATGCATAATTCTCTTCTTATCAGCAACAGATTCTACTCAAAAAAGTGCCTTAAGAATGTTGATTTTCGATTCGACACTTGGTAATTGAGATATAAAGGTCATCCAAAAATGCCAATTTTCCAAAAACGCTCTGTAGCTCGGTAGTCGAAAAGATAGACGATCGAAGTTTCCGCCATTGTTTGTTTCTCGAAAATCGAGCTCAGGGCACCTTTATTGGTTTCTGTCCATCTGCCATAGTTTTAGAGAAAACCTCAAATTCCATCTAATTTGGTGCACCCTGTACATATAGTAGTGAAATAAAGACTATCTATCTAATATATGTATCTATAAAAAAATATATCTATGTAACTTTAAATATATCCTTCAATCGACAGTTAAGAGATTCGTTACATTATATACGTAATATTATGTGCTATTAATGTGTATGGCATTATAGTAGTAAAAGCAATATTAAGTTCTAAAGCAAATGAGAACAAAATTAGATGTGAATGAAGTATCTAGGAAATGGGAGCAAGTGAAATCTTACTCGCCAACAAAACCAATTGTGTCAACCCACATATAACTTCCACCAAAAGCACAATTTGTCTGCGCACGTCTATATTACATTTTCTTATCATATAAACCACTAAATATCCAAGGAATTTTAAAAGTATTGCAGAGACATAACAATGGAATAAAACAAATAAAAATATCAGTAATTATTTCGAATTTGCCACAGATAAATGTAACCATGTATCTTTCTAAACAACTACTTTCCCAGCTAGATGTCACGATAATGTTATTTTTTATCGACCTGTTTCACGTCAGAAAGTTTGGAAAAAGCGAGGGGTAAACCGCTGGCAGAATTTGTAAACCAAAGTGCTTTGCAATGCACATAATGCACATAATTCACCACAATGCATTGCTGAAGTATTTAAATGCATCATGCATTATTAAGCATTGCAATTAATCGCTGAGGCATGAAAATGCACAAAAATGCATTTGCGAAGCATTGAAATTCACTAAAATGCATCCGCGGAGCGTTGCAATGCTTCGAAATGCAGCCACTGTGTATTGCAATGCACTAAAATGCGCCCTTCACATTTCACAATGCATCGATGTGCATTGTTATAAGCAAGATATTTCAATTATTTTGCCTCCATTTTAATAAATCACTTAAAGTGACCGTTTTCTAATTCATGTGTAATTTGTGTGAGTTTTAAGTTGAATAATATCGTTAAACAATTTCATATATAACCCGAAAATATCTGTTAAATAAACGCCGAAATAATGTTGTAAGGTGTACGCTAAATTGTAGATCTAGGTGATGTAATTAAATATTTTTACACCGAACGGAGCGGGCATATGAGTTTAGAATTTGATCTTGTTTGTCTGTTATGTCACAATTTTAAAACAATTACATTCATTTTGATGCAGTATTCTGTAAATATTAGACAATTATTACAAACATTCTCGGAAACACCAAAGCCAGGGTATCGGGTAAATAGTGATTCTGCAATAACAGACAAAATTTACAAATTTCTCGTTAACGCTCTAATTTATATTGCTGCAAAGATATGTCTCTTTGAGGGTCGCCTAATGCCTCCTGAGTAGTTTTTTCTATGTCGATAAAATGAATTTCCTTTGCCTACAAAATAAATAATTTAGTGAGAAAGATATAGACACCATTTTTTTTCAATTAAATTAAATTATTTGTATTAGTAGTTTTCTAGGTAGTTTTGAATGTCATGTCAAATAATAAAGTAACACTTTTCACCTTATATTTTACGTCGTCGTCAAAATTGTTATTAAAAATTAAAAGGAAAAGTGTCGGCAATTTTCTTCAAATCCCAATTTAATTAAATGCAAATTTATAGTCAGTCTACACTTTAATTATTCAGAATAATAACTAATAGAAATTAGTCTTGCTTGAATGTAAATAATAAACTTATTTCTTACAAGTAACCATATAATATTCAATATAATCTATATCTACTTGCATTTATATTTTATTTAACTTCTCAATTGTAAACAAAGTTATTTCACAACTCACACTATCACTATCAGTCTGTAACCCGACCAATACACCTGTTGCTTGCTCGGAAACTGACTCACGCGCATGCACCGTCCTCCTAAATCGTAATAAAACGAAACACAATTCCCCACAATGCACAAAACTGCACGTAAATGCATCGAAATGCACTGCTGAGCATTGCAATGCATCGCAATGCTCCACAATTCACTAACAATGCATTTAAATTTACCGTCGGCATTTAAATGCATTGCAATTCATTGCAATGCATAGGTCTTGTACACCAAAATGCACCTCGGGAAAAAGTGTTATGGCTAAAACTGGATTGGTACACTCAAAGAAAATGATAGGTAAATTCAACCAAAAAGAGCATATGAAATCGCGCCTATCTAGTTTCATAGTTAAATCAATCAGAAAAGAATAGTCATACAACTTTATTTGTTTTCGTAAACAAATAGTAGTTTAATAATCATATCTTCTTGTAACAAATTAAATAGTACAATGACATTTTTTTATGTTCACTAACCATTTTCAATTTGGTCTACAATTAAATAGTACAACGACTTTGTTTTTTGTTCACCAACTAATTTTTAGGTTGATCTACACTTTATTGTATGATGAAGTTTTTTTTGGTTAGCCAAAATCTCAGTATTGGGACATCAGACCACCCAAACCAAAGATTAGAGATCGTTTATAAGATCCATCCAAATATATCGATGATACCTGAGAGAATTTGAACATTGCAATCATGTTATTAATTTTCTATAAATTCATAAGAGTATAAGATAATGCATGATTGATTATTGTCAGTGATTTGTATGTGGCGTCATCTGGAAATAATTTCTGTAATAGACTACGTGGTAAGCAAGCAAATTTTATGGTAATTCTTTTAGAACTTCTAGAAGACGACAATAATATTGGTTTGTCTACCAAGTACAATAATACAGCGAACTAATACTGGGTTAGAATTACAATTCGATGATAGTTAATAATAAAATATACTATTATCTAGTTTAATTTGACAGAATTCAACACAATAATAGTCAGACGAAAAAAATAATAGTCTTATTCATCTATTTTTTAAGTTAATGTTTGTTTTGTTGTACGACAACTTTTTATTAATTAAAATAACAATCACCTCTTGTTTAAAAATACCATCAATATAGTTTAGTTTAACAAAATGAATGATATTGTTAGTTAACCATTTTTTTTTTTGTTGAATTTACCCATACTATTTCTTTGAGTGTATCACTAAAAATCACTGCACGTGTTGACCAACTCATCTAATTCTCAAACTTTGTAAAAATGAAATACCTATAATATAATAATCATTAATCATATCATTGTTTTCAGTGTAAAAGTTCTATAGAGCACAATAAAATAAATATATTTCCATAGTGATGAATTGAACTGTCACTGGTGTCAAGCGGCACATGTCACTGAACGGCGTTGATTTAATAAGCCTTTGTAAGGGTTATTTTGAATTGCCCCCCTCCAAATTTAAACGTGAATAAAATCTATCGAACGCACTAATCGCGTGCATTAATTACTATCCTCCTTTTCCGGCTAAGGCAGTGTGATATTAGATACGATAAGGAATCCTATTAGGAAACATTGTAATTCCCTTGGTTACATTTTATTAGACAACACCAAATGTGAATACAATCATAATTCCACTCCTTCTGGTAAAAAAACTTGTTTTCACTCGTAAATGGAAAAAAAAAGTAATTCAGATCACATCGAAGAATTTTTCCACTCTATATTTAATTAAAAGCTATAGCCAGTGTTTAATTACATGTTGGCATGAACTTTTTAAAGATCAAATGGTAACAGAAAGTACAAAATCAATCATAATATTAATTAGTAATTACAGATGGTCATCGATTTACATAAAAATGGATTAATTAATGAAGCTCGCGTTACCAATATTAAAATAATTACCCTTTGGATAAGCTTTCCTGGCCTCAACACGCAAGCGGCTTCGCGTGCAACCTTCGTCAAGTAACACTTGGGATTACACAAGCGTACAGACTAGATGAGGATTAGGCAAGATATTTTCCATTAGACTAGGACAGAAAGTCTGACATTAAATAGCGTACAACAAGAGGTTCTATGAAAACTTAAATTACTGTTGTGCATTAATACTGCATCTAACATGTGTATCAAGATCTAAATCGGACGCAAATCCCAAGATAGCCCTGATGTTTTATAAATCCTACATCCGTTCCATACTGGATTATGGATGTATTTTATATGACTGCCTCAAATACAAATCATTTAATATAGATCGTTTACAATATAAATCTATTAGAATATGTATAAGGGGGATGAACTCATATCCGTGTCAGGCAACACTGGCAGAAGCCCAAGAACCTCCGTTAAGTTTAAGACCACAATATCTGCCCAATAAATATCTTTTAAAAATCAGGGTACTCGGGTACTCGACCCCAATAATATGTTACAGTACGTTTGCCTATTATCAACAGAAAATTTAACTAACAAATACTGAAGAATAAAAGATAGTCCTTAGCAGAGGCCTTTGTAACTACTAACCAATATTGACATATTATTAACTCAACTAAAAATATCCAATGTTTGACTGTGCTTATGCTGATATATTTAATACCGCGAACATCACGAAACCTATACTGAATAACTATACCGAGGAGAATATATTATATACGCATGGGTCAAAAAATTATAATGGTACAGGCTGTGCTGTACATATTACGTTTCAAACTCAAATTAATATTAATAATCTTTGTTCAATATACATTGCAGAGGAATACAGGCTACCCTAGAATGGATATCAAAAATCAAGTGGATAATTCTGTTATTGTGACAGATTCAAAATCAGTTTTGCAGTCGATTAACTCAGTAGGCATCTATGAAAACTACCAAAACCCCCATCATCTGCAACATAAAGAGTCCTTTAAATAACCATAACAGCAGACAGATTACAGTTACTATTATTTGGGCTAAAAGTCGTTTTGGTATGGCCGGGAATGAAATTGTAGACCAATTAGCAAAAGAATCCACCCACTCAGAGGTTGCACACAATATTTCTGTAAACTCCGATATCTTTAGCGAATTAAAGAAAGACATGATAATTAAATGATGATCATTTTTTGCACCTCCAACCGTCAAAAATAAAACATATTTTTTATCACTCTGTAGCACTCAACGACAATTACCAGACAAAGATTAAATCATGGAGGCTTCGGAGCACATACATAAAATTAAATATAATATTTCACCGTGGTGTGACAATTCATCACTATCCGAATTGAACCATTTGTTTTTCCCATGTAAACATCATGCTCAAATAAGAGATACATTCCTTAATAATCTCAGAGCTCTTCAAGCACAATTCGCAGTGAATATGACTATCCTTTTAAATGATGAAAAAAAATAGACGAGTTATTAGCTTTCGTGAAACTGGCAAAGACAAATATACGAACAACTTTCTAAATTAACCAATTTCTGCGGCTGAGGACTCATTCCTGATGTCAGCGAGGCCCACTGCTGCTGCTGCTGCTGCTGCTACTCCTCCCCACCGCTGCTCCTCGGAGGAGGAGGATTAGCTAGTATATTTTATAATGGTATTCAGTCTGTGAGTTGTTCTACGGACTGGAAAAAAATGCGAAAATTACCGCCGATATTGGAGCACCGTTTTTCCAGTCCTCTCAGTTTGGTATTTTGATTTAAATTTTTTTATAGAAGTTATACTTTGTTACCATAGTGTCCTTGGACATTCCCAGAAGGGGATTTGCCTTCAGCTCTGAGATAACTTTTGGTGCTCTGTTGCGTGTTGTTGCCTTATGGACGTTGTGTCTTGCATTAGCCTATATACCACTGAACGAGTTTCCCCTTGGATAAATATGTGTGGTGGTATAGTGGTGTCAGGTCTGATTAGGCGATTTATATTATAAGAAGCCTCCCTTACGAGGCATTCTTTCTAATATCTCTACCCAGAAGATACTACATCATAACTAAACTTTGTTACATTTCAAAGCAAAGAATGAATTATTAAAAAGCGCAAAGAAAATGAGTATAAAATTTCACTCACCCTATGCATGAACTCCACGAATTTTAAAGTAGTGAGTAGGACATAATGCCACTGACTCATTAGAACACACTTTATGTACCACATAAAGATAACATATTGATTTTTAATGAACTAACATTTTCTTTCATTATTCCAGCGTTTCTCATCAGTTCTGGGAGAGCTGAGAAGAAAAGTTGAGGGTGACGGAACGTTTTACCTGTCCTAAAGGGTTCAAATCGAGCTTTGAACATGTAAAGAAAAACCGGTTATCTCGCAGCGAGGCAGTTTCTTGTCGAAGGAAGTAAATGTGATGAGGAAAAATTAAGAACTACCCTTTTGACTGATACGCGTTCCAAAGGCCGAAATAATGATAAATTGCCACCGTTCAAAATTCTGGCCATCGCGACCAGGCAGTTCTGCTAATTATCGAGTAGTTTCGATGTCTCTTGACCTCAAGAAAGTTCGAATGGAACTTTTTGCTAGTTCAGTTACGTGTGATTACATTCTCATGTTGCTTAATTTTGAGAGCTGGTTGAGGCTAATTGGGGGCTGATCAAGTCATCGCGGCGAGGCAGTTCTCCACTTTAGGCTATTCCAAATATCATTCAGAAGACGAAAAGAATATAAACTGAACTTTTTTCCAGTTCACATTTGAGAAAAATGATTTCCGCCGCGACAAAAAAAAAAGGAAATTAAGGCCGTTTGTAAGCACAAGCTCCCAGAGAATTTGTTTAAATTGAATTGGAATTCAATTTTAAGGTTCCGGACCGGACATACAGTAATGATAAAAGAAGGATTAAAATTGTCAGATTTATTACTATAATTTCAAACATTTAATTCATCATCATCTGATGAGCTTTCACTCATATAGGTATATCTCATTGTTTGATTCGTCTCCATAGTCCACGTCTTCTTCTTGTTCCTCTTCTTCTTGGTCCCATTCTTCTTGTTCTTCCTTCTCCTTTTCTTCGCCTTGGTCTAAAATAAATTAGAAAATAAAACTTAATGAAGTGGCGTCAAGAGGTAGAGAGCATATAATTGAGCGACGCTCAAGTCATCTATTATTAGATCAGCGCAGAAGGGAAGTTGGTATTATTAGAACTTAGGCCAATGAAAAATGGCAGTTCTCGATTAATTCATGTCTTGTTCATAATTTTTAACGAGAATGAATCGAGAACTACCTCACCGCGGTATAAAAATTACGGCATTTTTTTCGACAGACGGGAAGTCGTTTGCCAGCCGTATCGTTTTTCATAGAATTTCATAATCTATACATTTTCCCTGCGATAAAACTCTCTGTTTTGATAGGAGTTTTTGGTAACGGGCTGCCGTACGTAATCTTTCTAGATTAATCATAAGCACCATATTGCACTCCACGTTTACACGAGCTGCCAGAGCTCATGTCAAAAATCTGCCACTTGGTGCACACTGCACGAAAATAATTTTGTCGGTGGAACATAATACATAATAACTAGCTGACCCAGCAAACGTTGTTTTGCCATATAAATTATAAATTTTTGTCCAAAAAATAAAAAGAAAATTTCTGGATAGGGCCACCCTTATCACCTAGGGGTATAAAAAATAGCCTACGACCTATTCTCAGACCTACCAAATATACACCAAAAATTTCATAAAAATCGGTCAAGCCGTTTCGGAGGAGTTCGATAACAAACACTATGACACGAGATTTTTATACATTAGATACCTAATACATAAAACTGCCAACGTGCGAACTTAGTTTCATAGTGTGAAGTCATTGGAAAACGCTACAAAACTTTTACAAATGTACAACTCATCTCCACAATATCGATAACAATATTTTCAGTATTTGCCGCAACTTTAAACGTCACAAGCAAATACAATTTCATTTGTGTTTGTTTTCTGTAAATAAATCGCAAAATAACCGATTACATTCTGCATACACACTAAATATCCAAGAATTAGGTCAGGGATTTAGTGGCACGTTGCAATTTATATACTTTGAGGATTTTATGGTCTAAAAATATTTTGATGTATAGAAGGACATGTTTGGTGAGACCTCATCGAAAATTAAATTTACGTTGTGATGTTTTGAAATTCTGCATACATAAAACTCCACTCAAATTGATATTGTGCAGGATATAGTGCATGAATTAGATCAAGGACGAATTTAAATATTTATCAGGATACAATAAAATAAATATTTCAAAGAGATAATAAAGCTCATATTTCAATGCAGTTGTTGGGACTGAACAAAACCATGTGCACTACTAAACAAAAAAAAAAGGATATAATTCGGCAGCGGTCCACCGGAGCTCAAAACCCAAATTTATCGTATTAAGGTTTCTTTCAACTATTAACAATATTACGATCCCAAAACCCCATATAAATAAAATGGTCCCAGGTATTACAAATCCTTATAGTGAGAGATAGAGGGAGCAATAAAAGAACAAATAAAAGAATTTCAGTTTATTCCTTGTACAATTTTTAGCAACATACAAGAAAATTTATCATACAATTTAGTAAAATATTGATATAAATAACAGCCTTACAATAGTATCTAACAATCGTTATTCTGAAGCTAGGGGGGAAATAGATTAACTTTTAATTATATCAGAGAACAAAAATGTTTATGATTACATACAAAATATAATACAACTTAACTTTTACAACACCCGAAATCCAGCAGCAGTTGATCACAAGGGGGCTCCGATTACTGGTAGGTTAAGACCATTGCCTGGAATCTCCTGCGTTGAATGAAATATAACACTTCCAAATAATCTCCAGCTCTCCAAATTTACAGAATACCAAAATTACCAAAATTACCAAAACTACCAAAATTACAGGTCCTGGTCGTAGGTAACTCTCCGTTACAGTTATGTTGTGTCGCAAGGTATTATTTCATAATTTTAAACTCATAACCAATAGTCCTTCATATGATCCAAGTCCCAAAATATTTCCAAAATTACTCAAAATAACCCAAAAAGGTATATGATAATCGCTGATGGTTGTTCTTCGCCGTATCCCAAAAAAACGTCCAGAAAATTCTGGACGTAACTTGCCAAACAAAATCCGATTTAAATATCGAAACCCAATTAAATACACCAAAATTTAATTGAACAATGTGTTGAAAATTAGTCTAGATCCGTTAATCTATAACGATTAGCCACGTGTGCCGTTTGACTAATTAACACTTAGCAAGGTTTTAATCTCACTTCTTGATTGAAAAAGGGCGAGTATTACTACTTGCCTGGCATTTATAGAATTTGCCTTTCACAAAAAATAATTACGGAAGAACGACCATCATTTCCCTTTTCTTGACAGGTCACCGTGAAACTTCACCATTGCTACCAAATCTATATTATGGACTTTTGATCATATTTCGGACTTTTGATCATATTTCACTATATATAATAATTATTAACAATCATTACGCATAACTATCGTTCCCCAAAATAATTATACTTGTCATATTGTAAAATGAAATTAAGCAAAAATTAATAATTAGGATTTGTTGTAGTCTTCGCCATCTATTGGCGAATAGCATAACCAGACGGCCTGGTGAAATACTCGAACTATTAGAAATGTATTGAGTTACAGAATTCTCATTTTTGCGTCGTGACAACATATCCGACTAATGACAAGCTGTCATCCTTGGGCAACTCGAGATATACAATACAGGGCTACTCAAAATTAGAGACAAAGGGTAGGTTTAAGTTTAAAAACCGCGTGTAATGGGGTATTTTCCTTTTTTTTTAATTCAGTTTTGGTGATATATATCAGGTAATGCTGTTATTTTAACAATTACTGCATGATCAATTTGGATGAAAATGAAAAAATTTTTGCTCAAAAAATGATCATACCTCCGGCTGAAAATTTGCACATTACCTGCTTGAAGGTCACAGATAATGTATGTAAATCGTCAGACGCCTATGTCGCTGCCAAAGGGGTGTCAGACGCCCTCAAAGTCGTCATTTTTTTTTTCAACAATTTTTTTCCTTACCTCCATCTGACGTTTTAACATATTGCAACAGAGACCATTCTAAGCACAATTTAAAATCGTCAGACGAAAATGCCGCTGCGAAGTTCCCCTACAACGTTCAAGTTCCAGCCCGCCTGACAGGTATACTTTTTTTTTTTTTTTCGAAAATTTATTTTCGTTACCTCCGTCTGACGTTTTTACATATTATCCTAGAGACAATTTTAAATACATATGTAAATCGTCAGACGAAAATACCGCTGCAAAATCCCCTTGAAATATCGCGAAATTCCAGACTAAATTACTGAATATTGTTTCAACATCTTTTACATTTGAGGATCGACCCGTTCCTACGGAACAAACAGTTTTGAACATTGTTCATAAGTTTGAATCGTCTGGATGTGTAAAATCTTGCAGAAAATGTAATAATGAAGGTGGGGACAACGATGGCAGATAGATGAGCGACGAACGGGAACAGAGGGAAATAAATGTGTGTAGTTTTGCGTAAGTACATGCCCCCTGTTCCAGCAGGCAAATCTCTGCCGAACTCAATGTACCTGACCGCACGGTTTGGGCAATTTTAAAACGTAACAAATATCATTGTTATAAAGTTGCCGTCACACAAGAAATTTTTCCCGATGACTTTATACGACGTATGGAATTCTGTGAGACCATGATGGAAAAGGCGAACGAAAATGAAACTTTCATTAAAAATATTTTATTTACTGACGAAAGTTCATTTTCGCTGCTTGGTCGTCACAATTCATCCGTTACTAGATATTGGTCCCGGGAAAATAAATATTTAAGTATGCTACACCGAACTCAGTACCCACAGAAAGTCAATGTGTGGGCTGGAATTTTAGGTAATTCAATAGTTGGCCCCTTTTTTATCGACAGCAACCTTACAGCACAAAAATATTTGAATTTGTTACGTGAACAAATTATTCCGGCCGTTCGAACTTTGGGCATTGACCTCGAAGAGATTTGGTACCAGCAGGATGGTTGTCCTGCTTATAACGCGATAGTGATACGTAGATTCCTAGACACTACATTTCACGATCGCGTTATAAGTGGAACAAGCACATATGTATTTAAAATTGTCTCTAGGATAATATGTAAAAACGTCAGACGGAGGTAACGAAAATAAATTTTCGAAAAAAATGTATACCTCTCAGGCGGGCTGGAACTTTGTGAACGTTGTAGGGGGACTTCACAGCGGCGTTTTCGTCTGACGATTTTAATTTGTGCTTAGAATGGTCTCTGTTGCAATATGTTAAAACGTCAGACGAAGGTAAGGAAAAAAATATTTTGAAAAAAAAATGTCCTCGGCGTCTGACGATTTACATAAGTTATCTGTGACCTTCAAACAGGTAATGTGCAAATTTTCAGCCGGAGGTATGATCATTTTTTGAGCAAAAAATTTTTTATTTTGGGTCGTCTGACGTGTTTTTTGCAGGAGTTTTGAGCAAAATACTTGCAGATAGTACTTCTTGATGGTCCCCCAACCACTTCTCAAAATTCCAGTCGGAGGTAATATCGTAGTACCTCCGCGGCCGCCAGCTCTTAGTCTATATGTGAATGCCAAATTGTGTATTTACTTTACTTTACATTATTTTATCTACAATATCTTGAAAATCAATATTTAGAAGGAATTCAATAGCTATTTATATAACCAGTTACGAAAGACGGTATTTTTGTTAAGAATTTGCGGAACGAGCGAAGCGAAATCCCGCAAAATAACACGAGTTACACAAGATTGTCTTTCGAAACGTGTTACATACATGATTTTTTCTAATTTTCAAAGTCTAAAAACAATTTAAACATAAATGAAATAGGTGTATTTAAAGATCTTAAAAATAAGTAACCTTTTTCATAGTTACCTTTGCTGCTATCACACATTATAATTTTAATGTCAAAATTGACAGACGTTATTTAGTCAAGTTACAATATTATTTGAAATCCTAATTTGATAACATAAGGTAAATCGTATTAATGAAAAAGTTTTTTAGCGTATGTTGAAGGAAAGAAGAATTTAGAAGCATCCACTTTATGGACTTAGTATTCCATTTTGTGTTGAATAAGCACTGTTTCTTTTTCTTTTTGAGAGTTGTTTATCTTTCCTAATTGATGACATAACGAACTCTTCCTCACCAGTTTTGACACTTACGTCAGTTTTGAAAAGTGTCACATTATATGTCAAAATTAGAAAAAGGTTTATTATTATTTAGAAGTTATCTTGAAAATGTAAACAAAACTCTCGGCGAGGATTATGTGGCAACATTATATAAAAACGGCTCCAGCTTTGCTTGCCTGCTTTGCTTGACAGTTCTCACTTCTTGTCACAATACAAGAGAAAGAGACATATTGGTTAGATTTATTTGTTGTTTGTTTATGTGGCATTTGAATTTGTTATTTTATATTTTATCAATATACTATTAAGATAGAGTTAAATTTTGTGAAAGGAGATTCATCACATTTGCCCAAAGTTGATTATGACATGACAGATTCTTTCTAAAATAAAATTTGGATTTTTTGTGAAAACGTGAAAAATCAACGCGACGTTAGAACACATCTGTCATTTGACTAGCCGTTGCCATTGTTGTTATATATTGCTAAATATGTTTTTAAAAATCTTAGCGGCATTAAAAATTATTTAAAATATTTACTAATTCACGCCTATTATTATTTTTTACATGACAAAATTAAATTTCATGGATAAATATATTAAAATTGATTTAATAAATAAGCTTTATACTCCTGTTTCCTTCAATTATCCTTGCTAGAACTAGAGAAGGAATTTCAACTTGGCAACATCACACTGTTTTGTAAAAAACCATTCTATCAACAAATCCATACAGTCTACCTACGTCATCGGCCAAACTACCTACGTCACCAATTTAAAACACCTGTTGCTCCACTTATTTTAAAAAACTGATAATTATTTTCAGGGAAATCTGTATTGGAAGGCATGTTTGTACATATTCTATGATATTATTCAATAAAAAAAATAGGAAAATACTATTATGTTTTCGAAAAGCTAAGAAAAACTATAATAACAACATTTTGCAAAACACTAGAAACAAATCCAAAGCGGCGTGGAACATTATTAAACCTAATAATAAAAATAAAGTATTCAATTTAAAATTAAATATTGACGATAAACTAAATACTAAAAATACTAAAACATAAAACGCAAAACGCAAAACACAATTCGTAAAGGAACACACAGAACATAACCCCAAAAAAGCGTAAATAATAAACGTGTGTCACTTGTGGTGTGATGTTAGTGACTATTGGGGGTTCTGGCAAATGCTGCCAACATAAGTCCCGAATGTGTGACGTCACTCAGCCTCAAGGTCAAATGAGTGTTCAAATTGCCGTAATAAATGTTTATTTTTTTATTAAACACTGTGAGATTTATATTTGAAACAGAGTTGCACAAGGTGAATATCTATCAGTTAGCTTTCAAATAAACATATTTGTTTTGAGATTTAAGAATCTAGTGAAAAGATCCATTATTATTATACCTACCTATTACTACTAATTTATTAATGTCAAAATCGCATCGAAAAATTATATCTGTTACCATTTATTACATTTTTTTCTCACTAAATACTGCTATTACTCTGATCATCATAAGATGAGACGGCCAAAGATGACAAGTCATCATGTAGTTTCTTGCACTTAACCACATTCTAAAGAGAAAAAACTTTATACGAAAAATTTGACTTCGGCAAAAAAAAACGCACTAATATTGATGTGATATTTTAACTACTACTCAAGTTTTCTTAATGATTTGCAGGGTGTATACTTTCTGGAAAACCGGGAAAACCTGGAAAAGTTGGGGAATTCGATTTTGTCAGGGAAATTAGGAAAAATTAGAGAAAATTTATTAAAACTACTTATTCCTATCTTGCAACACCAGCTCGTCGGAAAATGTTTTACTACTCCACCCCCCCATTCTCTAGAACTCCCTCAGTCATGCTTTGCACATAGTTAATAATATGATAAAGGGATTCATGTGGCAAGTTATCCCCACATACTCGGTATATTTGCTTTTAGATTATTAAGATCCTCTAGTTGTAACTAATAAATGATTATTATCAAAAGTAGATTGTAGTAAATTCTAAGGTAAGTATGTAGAATGTAGATCTGGAGATAGCATGGAATGTAGGTGCATTTCGTGTTGCAGCTATTTGATTTGATCAAATAAATATATTATAACTGAACAAGCCAATACCTTTGATTAACATTTTGTTTCAAAGTAAATTGATAAAGTGAATATTCTCTTTTCAACGCTAACCGGTGTTATTATCTACACTGCGTGTGCTAATGTCACTTACAACAGCTGAACTTATCTCATCGAATAGGCCAGTCCAACACGCTGTCACTTTGCTTTGTTTGTACTACAGCAGCCATCTTTTGTTGGTAAGTTAGGGTTTTCGACAGGCCTAAAGGGCACCACACACGTTCAGTAATCTCATTATCTGAATTTTCACGTTTTAATAATGGACATGTAAGGCGTGAAAAATAATGACAGGGAATGACGGGGAAATTTTTAGTAATGATGTTTCTGTAATGATCTGCTGGAATGACATTATTGCTGAACGTGTATGGTGCCCTTTAGGCCTGACAAAAACTCTAACTTACCAACAAAAGATGGCTGCTGTAGTACAAACAAAGCAAAGTGACAGCGTGTTGGACTGGCCTATAATGGGAACACAAACACGAACTGAAGTACAAAAACTAGCTGAAACTTAATATCAAAAATATAAGGAAATCAAATTGCAGCTGAAATTTATATCACTCACTCGACTAGTTTGTCAGTTCTAGAAGGCCAGTTGTAGCATAAAGTCACGAACATAATTGATGAGTGATGTCATTTTTGTTAATTTTCTAACCGTAATTGGTTGGCTCTGGAAGTATAGAGTGAGGTTGTTTTTCTCTGTACTATTTCATGACTTAATAGTGTGCCAGAAAAATTGCAGTATATTTTCTCCTGCAACTTGCTTCATTTTAAATAAGGTCAAACATCACTTATATTATCAAACTTGGCCTGTGATGTATACAACTGGTAAACAAACTTTTCAACTGCTAAAATAATGTCCCAAGCTTTTTAACTGCTAAAAGTACGTTCTCCTGAAGTTGACAAATATCTTCTAATAAGACACTTCTTTCTTTAAAAAAACTGCCTGTTATAGCATGAAATTTAAGAGCAGAGGATTTCTGTTTTCCCAATTTATTGACGAGATAGGTAAGATTAATTGATTATTTCCACGAACCCATACAACAAATATCTTGGCAAAGGTGTGTAAATTTTAGGATCAATATGGTAATGTCCGTGTCGACAGAATGTATGTGTGTTTGACTAGCTGCGCAAACTATAACAACAACAGCACGAAGCAGCATTTTCGCGTCTGCCTTCTCATGTGAGCTTGAGAGATACTTAGTCAATATTCATATGAAGTAAAACATTTACACGGTTTTCATAGTCCTATAGTCCTATATTATAAAACATGAAACAATAATAATAAGGTATCCTCACTCAGGGCAATTTGAAAATATGCTTTAAATCTGTTGAAATTCTCACAATAGAGTACCTCTACTATGAATATCAGTCCTCTAATCCCAACAATTCTTCAGATATGCCTACGCGACCAACGATATTTGTAATGACACCAACTAAGAATTTTAATTTCGTTGAATTTAGGCCGGCTAAATAAGAGTTGAGGCCTGATGCATTCCAAGAGAAATCTCAGGCAAACACTTCTTACCACACTAGACACGGAATGGAACGTCTGGCACCCCAACAGAGCCGGATGTAGTAACCAATTCAAATTCAACATTTTTTTCCATTTCCAACCTAAAAGTTGCTAAGTGACGCAGGCTGTCAACTTTAAACCTTTTCGTTTCAAAGAACTTTTCCCCGGCCTTTTGGTTGAAACCGGTCGAGACCCCAAATGTTTATAAAAGATTATTGAAATATAAGAAAGAGTCATGGAACAATAATAATATGAAGTGTCAATAGTCAAAGGTTTAAATTTGACAGCCTGCGTCACTTAATAATTTTTAAGTTGAAAATGGGAAAAAATTTTGAATTTGAATTGGTTACTACACCCGGCTGTGTCAGGGTGCCAGACGTTCCATTCCGTGTCCAGGGTGTTAAGAAGGGTATGCCTACTCATTCTTGTGACTGCTGAAATAACGTAATACTCCAGGGAAATAAGCAAAAAAATACCCTGTTAGGGACACTCAACCATCCAGACAGTGGACAAGTTTTTCAGGTAATATAGGCCTATAGGAACAAAACCTATACTTTTCCTGCAGTGGATTTGGCGTGGTTTTTTAGTTATTAACAATTAAGGGCCAGAAATTGTATATTTTTGCACATTTTGCCTACCAGTAAAAATAAAGTATTTGATCAACAATTCGGAGAAACTATCTTGTAGGGTATTCAAAAACCTTTAAAATGGATTTTTTAAATTGTCGATATGAATATTTGTTGCTAAGAAAATTACAAAGAACGGTCTATATTCGCATAATATTCAATTAACAATAAATATTGCAAAAATCAACCTACGACTCTGTTATTACGTAAAAAATTGGGTCTTGTAGTACTTAATATTTGGTAAAAATTTCAAATCGATTCATTGAACAGTTTTTACAAAATTGTAATTGTTTATCCCAGAGATATTTTTTTTGCAATAACATTATACGCACAATAATGAAAATACAATTGTTCTACGGATATCTCGTGAAAGGGAAAGAGTTGTTTTATCGAAATAAATTATTAGATCTAAAAAAAAATATTTTCATTATTGCAAAATCTCATTCCAAAAACCCTATAATTTTTAACTTATAAACAAATAGAATAACTTCGTTGCTATTGCTCGTAGAAAAATGAATTTCTCACATTCGAAAAACTGGCATTTTTACACGAATTAAAAAAAAAAGTCCCAGGTCAATATGGGGCATAGTTAGCCGTTTTTTTTTTTAATTCTCAGCTACTTTGTTTATAACAATTATGAAACGTAACTAGCGCCATTTTAAAGATAAAGAGCTGAAGTTTTGCGTGAAAAAATTGAAAACGATTGCACTTCATACTGCATAGAGACCCGAAAGTGGAGGTCCTTAGTGATTTTGTTAGAGATTCGAATATCACCAAATAAGTCTACAAGTTATATTATGTTCTTACAAATCAGATTCAATTGGCTAGGTGTCCGAGTGAGTAAAGCAACTAGAGCTTTTTATTCAGGGCGCGGATGTCTCGGGTTCTAATCCTGCTCACGAAATATTTTTCTTTATTGTATCAGTAATATAAAAAGTTTTACAAAGCTGTATACATGAACATAAAGGTAGTTGTTCAAGTTAGGTTGGTTTACCATTTTCGTGAGAAAAATTAAAAAAGTTATAAAAAAATTGAAAATGTGCAATATGTTCTCAAAACCGCATTATTCGATGTTATTTTAACAATTAGCTTTGGATTATCTTCAAACAGCAGAAACAAAATAATAAGAATTGGGGAATAACCAGCCCAAATGTCAAGAGGAAATATCGATTTGCTTATTTATAAGTGACGTAAACATAAAAACTAACGTATCTCAGCTCAAAATACAAGTAGAGCATCAATTTTTTTTTCAAAAGTTTTGGACATTGCGCTGTCGCACTATAACAAAAGCTTAGTCTTAAGCTTAAAATAATTTAAACTTTTCTCAATTCAGGTAAAGCATTATTTACATGTGTAATTGAAATAATATGTGATATTATAATATCTTCTTTAAGGTACAAATAAACCATTAAATTTGATTCAATTGAATTCAGATAAACCAGTAACTTTTATAGGAGTTAAAATGATTTTCCTAATGCGACGTTAAATAGATTCTAACGCAGAATCGACTAACTTAATTTCCGACTGGAACCGTATAGTGCCCTTAAACCTCATGTAACGTAATTGTGTTATCCCTCATTTCAAAATCCCCGACTAGAAGCTGATCCATCTCGTTCTTTTTTGCAGGTTATTTGGAACAAGGCCTTTTAGTGACCGATCCGCACAAATTACGGGCGCACTATCTCCAATCAAAGTGTTGGAGAACAGACATTTTATCAGTGCTGCCAACAGACTTGGCCTACATTTGGTGGTCGCCCTACGATTGCAATGTAAAAGTTCCGTGTCCTGTGATCGTGAGACTTAACCGACTTTTCAAATTACCTCGGTTGTGGGAATGGTTCGAGAGGACAGAAACCGATACCAACTATCCGAATGTTTTTCGAATTTGTAAGGTAGTGTTAGCCATTTTAGTTTTAATACATTGGAACGCGTGCCTGTATTTTGCCATAAGTTATGCGATAGGATTCGGGACGGATAATTGGGTGTACAATTTGGAGGGGCCCAAGAACTCGACACTAGCACGTCAATATATTTATAGTTTTTATTGGTCGACGCTGACGTTGACGACGATAGGAGAAACCCCAGTGCCTGAAAACGATGCCGAGTACTTGTTTGTCGTCGCCGATTTCCTGGCAGGCGTACTGATTTTTGCTACGATCGTAGGTAAGTCGAACTGAATATATTTTTAAACCTATATAAATTACACAGTCACACAAAAGAAAAAAAAGTGCTCTGCAAACGGCCAAAATATAGTATCGTTATGTATTTTGGGCCGCTGAATACGAATCCGATGCCAAAATTCTTCCAGCAAGAGTTTTCTAACCTCAAAAATATCGCTCAAAATCGGCAATATTCTGAAAAAACTGAAACACTTACCTATGCAAATAGAGGAATCAAATTAAGGATCGAAATAGGTTAATAAGGAATTCTCTGGCTACAACAATTTTATTATTTTAATTTGTTGTAGGTATAATTAAGTGCTCTGAGCAATTTTTTGTGCTTCTTGTAGAATTTTAACAATTTATTTTTCAACACAGAAATTTTCTGCTATTTTTCCTGTTATCTCAGGTCATAGTAATCGTATTGCAATAATAAAAATACCAAACTGTTCTCTATAAAATTATGAATAAGATTAGGCATATGAAGAAACTTCTCGATAATTTGTAAATTTGTAACAAAATAAAAACCACAAAAAATTGCTTTTTTTAACAGTTTAAGAAATATGAGATAATAATCCATCAATTTTAACGAAAGTTGGTGGAACCATGTCCTTTATTGAACTAAACCTCCGTGCCAAATTTTAGCACAAAATATTTATTCAAACGGCTAAAAATCAACAATAATTTCGAAATTCCCATTGCATTTTGTTTAAGTGCATCAACTCGTAGTAGGACAATTTTTCTTTTAAAGTGTAGGTTTTTACATGTACTTTACGGTGGTATATAGAAAGAAAAAAAAAAATTAAATTTAAACCAATTTTTTTGGAAATTAATTGTAATTATGGATATTGCACGTAGAAACATTTTCAAATAACTATGATTTCTTTGTGAAACCAAAAACGATAAGCGAATTATGAAATTATGAAAGTATATGAAATAACCAACGTTTAAAAAAAATAATGATGTTCTACTTGCATTTGAATCCGTGATACGTTAGTTTTTGCGTTTTAGTCGATTATAAGTAAACATATTGATATTTTTTCTTGAAATTTGCTCATATTGTTCCAAAATGATTATATTTCTCTCTCTGATAGTTGAAAATTATCCACAACCAAATTTTTTAAAATTACATCGCATAAAGCGGACATAACTTGAGGACATAACGCACGTTCGAAAAAAAAATCTCCCCACTCCTTGAATATTGTAACTAGGCAACTAAATTAATGGTATACATCACTCCATTTTCAGCACATTGAGTCTTTCCTTTAATATTTTCAGACTTTTTCGTATATTCTGATTCTTTTATTTAACAAAATATGATTTGTTAAGTTTTTATTTCATATTGAGTCTTTCCTTTAACATTTTCAGTCCTTTTTCGTATATTCTAATTCTTTTATATAACAAAATATAATTTGTTAAGTTTTTATTCATCAAAAATTCAACTATCTTTATTCCTTTATAATGTTTTCGGCTTTTGTCATATCTAATTTTCTATTTCTTTTTAAAGTGTTTGTGTTTTGTGTTTATTTTCAATTTTTAATGTATTGTAACATAAAATAATTTGTTTCGCCATTATTTAATTAAATCGCATTGGAAATTTTAATCTAGGTAGATTATTTCTATGTTTAATAAAATTCAAGACAATATTAATTATTTGCGATGTGTTATCTGAAGTACGAAATAGTTTTTGTAATTGAGCCAGTTTTGCTTCGTTGCTTCAGAGTAATATGAAGAAATGTTGTTTACGCTAGTGTGATATGAAATGTGTGGATTTCTAAGTATAGTCCCGCGTGACTCGTAGACCCCTAGGAGAGCTTTTCTGAAGAATCTTTTGCCATTTTTAGATTTTTCACTGATAAATACGTATTACTGCTTCTCGTTGCTCGAACGGAAGTGACGTTCTCCTTGTGTTCTCTGGTCAATAATACGAAGCATTAGCTGGTTTAAATTATTTTTTTTACATATTTATAAAGTACTTAGCTTAGTATACTTCTGAAATATCCATGCTTACCAAAAGATTGTGCAAGTTTTTTACGATCGACAAGCTACAAAGGCAAGGATATTTGCTGCTGGCATAAGTTGTATCGTAGCACTGTATGGTTCAGATTAAATAAAAAACACATGTTTATACGTTCTGCGTTTTGAATGTTTTAAAAAATGCACTTCAAAAACATCATGCAAATTATCTGTTCTCCCACCAACAAAAGAAGCTGCAAACGAGCATTCATTGAGATAATTTATTGAAGACTATTTTCTGTATGTGTAAAGCGGGTTGCAAAACAAAACTTTTTTCATGTAAAAGGATAAGGATTAAATGCAAAAATTTGTGTCATTTTTGTACTGGATTAAATTGCAACAACTGTTTTGAAATAACATTGAAACAAACTGTGGACGAACTTAACGACGATGAAGACGATGTTTTATCGATTCCTGAAATGGAAACAGATAAAGTAGACTTTAAAAATTCATTTGTTACAGCGGAAGACATTGACAACAACGAAGTAAGCAATGTTTCGGAAAGTGAGGATTTTCAAATTGATAGTGAAGAAAGCTCCGTCCATGAAGATGAATCAGATGATTCAGATTTTGTTTTTAAAAAAAGGAAACTACAATAATATTTATGTGTATAATTAAAGAATATTTCTATTCTTCTTCTGTACCAGTGCATTACATCTCTATCAACGTTCCCTTACATATGAAATAAATGGTGCTGCCAGACCGAACTTACTTTCTCAACTGACTTACAAATTATTTGTTTATCAGTAAATAACCTTTATGTCTGGTCCCACAAAATAATTATTTTGAAACTAAAACTTCCAATGCATTTTAATTAAATAACGGCTAAACAAAGTATTTTACGTTACAATACATTAAAAATTGAAAATGAACACAAAACACAAACATTTTAAAAAGAAACAGAAAATCAGATATGACAAAAGCCGAAAACATTATAAAAAAATGAAAATTTTTGAATTTTTGATGAATAAAAACTTAACAAATCATATTTTGTTAAATAATAGAATCAGAATATACGAAAAAAGACTAAAAATTAAAAAGAAAAGAGACTCAATGTGATGAAAATGGAGTGATGTATACCATTAATTAAGTTAGTTGCCTAGTTACAATATTCAAGGAGTGGGGAGATAATTTTTTTTCAAACGTGCGTTATGTCCTCAATGGTGCTTTATGCGATGTAATTTAAAAAATTTTAGTTGTGAATAATTTTCAACTAGCAGAGAGAGAAATATAATCATTTTGAAACAATATCTGCAAATTTCAAGAAAAAATATCAATACTTTTTACTTATAATCGACTAAAACGCAAAAACTAACGTATCACGGATTCAAATGAAAGTAGAACATCATTCTTTTTTAAACGTAGGTCATTTCATATACTTTCATAATTCGCTTATCGTTTTTGGTTTCACAAAAAAATCACGTAGTTATTTGAAATTGTTTATACGTGCAATATCCATAATTACAATTAAATTCCAAAAAATTGGTTTAAATTTAATTTTTTTTTCTTTCTAAACACCACCGTAAAGTACATGTAAAAACCTACACTTTATAAGAAAAATTGTCCTACTACGAGTCGATGCACTTAAACAAAATGCGATGGAAATTTCAAAATTATTGTTGATTTTTAGTCGTTTGAATAAATATTTTGCTCTAAAATTTGGCACGGAGCTTTAGTTCAATAAAAGGCATGGTTCCATCAACTTTCGTTAAAATTGAAGGATTATTACATCATATTTCTTAAACTGTTAAAAAGGGCAATTTTTGGTGGTTTTTATTTTTTTACAAATACAAATTATCAAGCGAACAGTTTGCTATTTTTATTATTGCGGTTCGATTACTATGAGCTGAGATAATAGGAAAAATAGCAGAAAATTTCTGCGTTGAAAAATAAATTGTTAAAATTCTACACAATGGACGGATTTCACAAAGAATTTCTCAGAGCACTTATTATTATACCTACAACAAATTAAAACAATAAAATTGCTGTATCCAGAGAATTCCATTCAAATTTTATTTTGACTCCACTAAAATGACTAAAATATTGTATTCTTATGAATTTTGAAGCGTTGAATATGAAATAAATGTCGGAATTTCCCTAGAAAATTACCAGAATTTTCTAACCTCAAAATCTACACTATTATTTAAAAAAAAATACCTATGAAAATGCCTAAAGTATTGTATAGGTGCTCATGTAATTTGAGACGGACGAACTTGATGTCAGATTTCCCCCAGCAAATCACCAGAATTTTCTAACCTCAAAATAATAGCTTTAAATCTACACTATTGTCAAAAAAATGAAAGAAGTCCGACCACATTTTAACACTTAAAGTAGTAATTCAAGATACCTTTTAAACTTTTTAAAAGCGTTGGGAGAGTTTGGGTGTCAAAGGGTTAAAGATCTTATTTCTTTTTGTGATAACGAAGCCTTTTACTATCAAAAGTTCTATGCAGTGGACTTCGCGCTCGTTTGTCTTCTTTCCTTTTGACTTCTTGTTTTAACGTCCAACAAAAATCTGCTATCGTATTTATATTCCATCTTCCTTGATAACGCCGCTCCATTTCCATGATGTCCTGATGGAATCTTTCTCCCTGTTCTTCACAATAATCCCCAAGGTTACAACTTTTATTTAAACAATTTAAATAAAAGTTGTAACTTTTTAGTTCACTACATTATTGATAATACCTAATCCTAGGATAGAGCTAACAGAAAGGGATATAATCGAGAAAAACCTATTTGGACCGCAACTTTTCTAACATGTCGGCCATAGCTGCCACAATATTTTGTGGAAAACCTTAATTAAAGGCTCCTGTGTTATAAGAAAAGAAAGAATTATTCGCGGATCAAATGACAGATTAGATATATAGAGATATAGGGTGTAATCAGTTTCATGTCATAAAAGAAAACTGGTAATGGGGACCGACTTGACAAACAAAAAACCTTTATAACTTTTTCCCCTAGGGGCACTCTGAAAAAACTGACCTAGGTCAACAATTTGAATATTAGGGTAGGAAACATTTGAGAACCACTGCCTTTCTGGGTTAATGGACGTGTAGTAGTTCCCAATTATACAACTTTTAAATTGTCATAAAAAAGTGCAAAGATTACCGACCGACTCGTTACGCCGGCCGGCGCGGCGGTTCAAAGCAAAGAAGGGCGGCACCTTTGATGAGCGCCTCAAATAAAAATGTAAATAATTCCTTATCTCTTTTTGTAGAACTGCAAAAGCAAATGATGGTGGTAGAAGTTAAACACAGCATTTCTTAACATGTATGTTTTTTTAATTTAGAACAAAATATTGGAGCTTTTATTGTTGTTTATAATTTATCAGATTTAAATGTGGTTTATTAACATTTGTAACCTAAATGAGTGTTCTGAGTTAAAAGCTTATAAAATGAATAATTATTGCATGACATTGGGAAATAAAGAGTTAGACGTATGAGATACACGATAACAGAAAACAATTATGTGTATTTTAAGTTAGGAAAGAATCTGATTTATTTAACGAATTGCCGATCAGGTGTCGAAAATTAAAATATTCAGTAAATTTAGAATTTACCAATAAATTTGTGGATTTACATAAATTGTTCGAAATGGCTTCTGTCTGCATCAATACACTGTTCGGCACTTCACACATTTGGTAAATTAGCATTTTTTATGGTTTCTATGCACATTAAAATGCCACTCTAAACTATTAACTAACGTTGTCAATAATGAAAATAAAAATAAAAACTTGGTCCAAAATCCACAACAAACACAAAAAGAACGAACAAGTAGTGTCTGTACGTAATCAAGAACTTAACGACTTGAACGGTAAGTCAATAAAATAAATCCTAACTGTAAATACGTGGTCCAACATTCAAAAGAACAAAGTAACATACAAAACAACGAACGGCTTCCACGTGTGTACTAAACGAAATGCCCACAGGAACTAAAATACCGCACCACTAAAGACCTTACCTTACCTAATTTTAAAAAGCCTTAAAAAAGTATAACTCTCAACTCGTGTCCTCGTCGACGCGCGGCCTCTAACAAAGGAACGAGGTACTTTGAAAGAGCCGTATTCGCGTATTTGATGGTTAGAGGCGCCGACATACACGAATATAAAAGCCTATCCCAACATTCCAGCAGTTCTCAAACAATTTTACTGAATTTTTTTTTTCTAAAACTATGGGTTTTAGACCCCATGTTATATAAGGTTTTTTTTCGTTTAGTCGTTCCCCACCACCAGTTTTTTTTAATGACATGAAACTGATTACACCCTGTATAATACTTTCGAAGCAAAATTTACTCATGAATTTCGACATAAAACTGTACATTTTATTTGAGCTTATTGGTATTAATATTTAAGTAAAAAATAACTTAATGAATTCTATATACCTTTATACACACAAATTGCCTGGAAAATTAATACGCTGATATTTAAAGATGTAATAAATATAATATGAAGCCGATTTCTTTCTCATCCCTCATTATATTCTTGCTTACTTACTTTAAAAAAAATGCCTAAATTAATTTTTAGTGGCAGCTATATTTATCCATTACTCATTAAATATTGAACACTTCATCAGTATTGGATAACGTTTCACAGCATCGGCTTCGAATATATTTATAAATTATTTTGCGGGAAGCCTTTACATCATTTAACTCGCCTCGGAACTCGCCGTATTTCATGCACTTAATGAATTTATATCCAGTCTTATCATATTACACTTAAAGTAAAAGATGATTTTTATGTTACAGGTACGTAATGTAACGTAATTTTATATCACGACATACATATTTTAGCCATTTAAATGAACCATGAATTTTCATTTTTAGGTAAATATATTTTTTTCTAATCTAAAAAAAACTACTTAAATATAACTAGACCAACCCTAACCCTGTCAAGGCCAAACGTTATTTTTTATAGACAACTTTATATTTGCTACCGGTAGACACATTTTGAAGAAATTCGCGGCCCCGATTCAATGTAAAGATCTTTTTCATAGACAAGTTCATAAGAAACAAAGTAGTACTATCACTTACTACATGTTCACATATATATCTCTGTCAAATTTTCGGGTTCAGCCTAGTTAATTATTTTATTCTTTTGATGACCACACTGTATATTTTTTTCACTAAAGCAGGTTTATTCCTTAGCCGTTTACTGCATGGCAAATATTATTTTTTGTAATATATTTTTTCTTCAAGCGTATTAAAATGTTTCAATTATGTCACCAAAAATAGAAGTAGAAGTAGGACATTGTTTTACTAGTAACAAAATGTTAGTACCGAACGCCACCGTAGTGGACATTGTTTTACTAGTAACATAATGTTAGTTCCGAAAGCGCCACCGCAGTGGGTATTGTTTTACTAGTAACATAATGTTAATACCGAAAGCCACCGGTGGCGCGCTATCCACTAGCCACTTGTCATATTGTGTCAACATGTAAGACTGTAGTTTGAATATTTGTACATTTATGATAAATAAATGAATTTTTGCATTTTAATACGCTTGAAGAAAAAATAGTATATATTACACGGAGTAGAACGCCTTTTTTGTGTTTCGCCCAGTTTGCGGCTTCGGCTTCGCCTCAGCCGCAAATCCTGGGCTCAACACAAAAAAAGAGTGCGTTCTACTCCTAGTAATATAATATACTATTTCCTTAATTATTATTTTAGGATGTCCACCCTCTATATTTTTCCTTCCAAATATACAAATTTAACATTTCGCCAAATGCAGGGTGCAATTAGTTTTATGTCTTAAAAAAAAAACTGGTGGTGGAGAACGACTAGACAAACAAAAAAACCTTATATATCAAGGGGTCTAAAGCCCATAGTTTTGGAGAAAAAAAGTAAACAGAAATTTCGAAAATTTAAAAAAATATTGTTTGAGAACTGCTGGAATATTGGGATAGGTTTCATATCGTCCCGTCTGGTCGCGCATGAAACTCTGACATTTGTACAGATAGGTATTGTCCCTTGTGTTATTGTCAAACAATATTTTAGTTTATGTCGTTACTTGGTAAAGTACGTACACACGACCTACCCGTACGTTGTTTTTCTAAGTTGCTTTTGTTCTTTTTGAATTTTGGACCACTGTGTATACACATATATTTATTTTATTGACTTACCGTTCAAGCCGTTAAATAGTTTGATCCAATTGACACCTTAGAACAATTGCAGCAACGTATTACTTCCACATCCAGTGGAAGTATAGTAACGACAAAAAAGTTTTTTAAAATTTTTCTTGTTCAAATAGTCTTAGAATGTCACAAAACGTCGAGATTTTAAGTTTGAGCGAAAAAAAAAATTTCTGTCTGTCGGTCTGTCTGTGACTTTTTTGTGCGCACGTTTACTCTGGAACCGTTTGAGATATTGACTTGAAATTTGGTACACATATGTACTTTAACGATATCTAGAACCAGATTATATTTTCATCTTGTTCCGTCGAAGGGTTGGGGGGTAAATTGGGGTAAATTTGGGGAAAATAGGTAAATCAAACAGGTAAGAGTCCATAAAATTGGTATTTAGTATATACAAGAGAAGCTAAGGTCTCAAAAAAAATTTAGGCATTAGCCACCCCCATTACCACCCCCACCCCATTATTAAAGGGGAAAAAATTGTGATTTCGTGTGTGTACAAGAACCACAAACCTCAAAATGGTTTTTTAGGTCATCCACCCCCACTACCACTCCTTATCACCACCCCTGCTACCGATGTGGGGTATCGTTTTATGGGTAGAGGATTTCAAATATTATATTATTAAAGTTCCACAAACAATTATTTCCACATGCAAAATGTTTTCGTTGTGAGTGACTTGGATAAAAAATCTGGATGTGGAAGTAGTGATTCCTTGGGCAGCGGTTTTTTATTTTGCGTAGAGCATAGAAACCAAAGAAAATGATCCTAATTTACCAAATGTGTTGGACGAAGTGCATATGTCCTGAGTTCGAGGTATCGAAATGTGTGGAGGTTATTTCGAACACTTTATATAAAACAACAATAATTTATCGGTAAGTTCTAGATTTCAAATCAAAGTCGCTGCTGGGTTAGGCGTATTTAAACTTTCTTGTTATGAGCAATACAACCTTTGTATTGGGGCGAACGTAGAGGCGACTTCAATGTGAATATCAGTCGATATTCCGTTGAAGCAACGTCGAGCGCGGTTAGTACTTGGATGGACTCCCATCTTGGGAAATACAGCGTTCTCGTCCCACCTTCTAGAGGCTTGTATATCAGTGTATACTCGGAAGTTACGTAATTTCAGACGAGGATTACGTAGTGGATATACCATCCTTCGGAGGGGATGTAAAGCAGGCGGTCCCTTGTCTATTAAATGTTAGGCAAGTAAAAGATCCCTACTCTTCTTAAGGGAAGAGGTTCGGCAAAGTTTCCAGGTTGGGGGTAGCTCGTCTCCTGGCGTCGGTGATAGGCCCTGGTAGCGGAAATAGGCCGACGTTAAACAGTTAAAAAAAAAAAAACTTTTGTAGTTTTGTGACAAATTCAAAAAAATTGTTGTTATTGAGCGTTACCTGTTTGTCAATAAAAGCATTATTATTATTATTCTTATTTGCTGTTTTGTTCTGATCTGTTTATTATAGTTTGCATTGCTTTCCATAGAGATCAAAGACTCGATTTTTAGTTGTCGATACCTGATTGGAAAAAATTATGCGCATAATTCGTTAAAAAAATCAAATTTTTCCTAACTTAACATACATATAACAATTTTCTCTTATTGTATCTCGGACGTCTACCAATTTTATGAAATAATTACTCATTTTTAAGCTTTTAACACAGATCAAATTTTAACAAACCACATTTAAATTTTATAAATTATAAACAACAATAAAAGCTCCAATAATTACTTCCACACCCAGTGGAAGTATAGTAACGACAAAAAAATTTTTAAAAATTTTTATTGTTCAAATAGGCTTAAAATGTCAGAAAACGTCGAGATTTTAAGTTTGAGCGAAAAAAAAAATTTCTGTCTGTCGGTCTGTCTGTAACTTTTTTTGTGCGCACGTTTACTCTGGAACAGTTTAAGATATTGACTTGAAATTTGGTACAATTATGTACTTTAACGACATCTGGAACTAGATTATATTTTCATGTTGTTCTGACGAAGGGTTGGGGGGTAAATTGGGGTAAATTTGGGGTAAATGGATAAATCAAGCAGGTAGGAGTCCATAAAATTGGTATTTAGTATATACAAGAGAAGCTAAGGTCTCAAAAAAATTTTTGGCATTAGCCACCCCCATTACCACCCCCACCCCTTATTAAAGGGGATGAAAAAAAATGTGATTTAGTGTATGTACAAGAACCAGAAACCTCAAAATATTTTTTTACTTCATCCACCCCCGCTACCCACTACCACCCCCCTATCACCACCCCCGCCCCACTACCTATGTAGGGTATCGTTTTATGGGTTTTTGGGGTAGAGGATTTCAAATATTATATTATTAAAGTTCCATAAACAATTATTTCCACATACACAGTTTTTTCGTTGTGAGTGACTTGGATAGAGAATCTGGATGTGGAAGTAGTGATTCCTTGGGCAGCGGTTTTTTTAGTCGGAGAGCCCTCCCTAGCTGTACGTGCACCCCCTCCCGATCCTTGGGGACAATGTTTTTCATAAAGATTAAAGCCTAAGGAACAATTTAAGACGTCCCAAAAAAAAAAAACTGGCTGTACTTTCAAATTGGCGGCCATATGTCAAAAAGAAACTTTTGCCAATGTTGTTTTTGTCATTTAACACAAAAACTACCAGAGATGGACCAAAGCTTTTTTCAAAAAACAACGTGCATAAAATTTTCTACAATTTTGTTCCTATACAATATTTTGATAGGAGTTACCATTTTCCAGATAAATGAGTCCAAAATTAAGAATACATGGAAATTCATATATCAGTAAATCACTTAGAGGAAATAACTGTGACAATTACTGTTAGGCATATAATATAACTTTATATTATTAACATAACAAAAAATAAAATAAACTGAAAAAAAATTAATAATAATAATATTATAATTTGCAGATATTTATCTCGAAAACGGTAACAATGGTATCTGGAAAATAGTAACTCCTATCCAAATATTGTATAGGAACAAAATTGTAGAAAATTTTATGCACTTTCTGTTTTGTGCAGAAAGTTTTTCTCCATCTTTTTTTGTTTTTGTGTTAAATGACCAAAACAATATTTGCATTTTTTCTTAAAACGGACGCCATTTTGAAAGTACAGCCAGTTTTTCTTTTTGGGGACATGTCTTAAATTGTTCCTTAGGCTTTAACCTTTATGGAAAACATTGTCCCCAAGGATCGGAGGGTGCACGGACAGTTAAGATGGGCTCCCGTAGTATTACGTTTTTTTATTGAATGTTATATTTTATTTTAAGAGTTGAATCATATATCTGGAAAATGATAACTCCTATCCAAATATTGTATAGGAACAAAATTGAAGAAAATTTTATGCACTTTGTTTTTTGTGCAGAAAGTTTTTATCCATTATTTTTTTGTTCCTTAGTCTTTAATCTTTATGAAAAACATTGTCCCCAAGGATCGGGGGGGGGGGGGGGGGGTGCACGGACACTTAGGGTGGGCTCCCGTAGTATTTGTTCCAAATTAAAAAACGCACATGGTAAACAAATCTTATGTTTAAACCCCTGCTACCTGGTTATGTAAAAAGAGATAACGAACTATTTACATTTCTATAATTGGTATAAAAAGTTCAGTTGAAGCAGTCCCATCAAAGAGCAGCGCTTCTTGCTTTGAGGTGGTAATCTTTATACTTTCTTATGACTTTTTAAAAGTGATAAGACACTTCTATGATTCGGAACTATACGTCCATTGACCCAGAAAAGCAGTGGTTCTCAAATGCAAATACAAATTCAAATTGCTGACTTAGGTCAGTTTTTTTCAAAGTGCCCCCTAGAAGAAACAGTCGTATAAGTTTTTTGTTTGTCTATTCGGTCCCCGTTACCAGTTTTTTTAATGTCATGAAACTAATTACGTCCTGTATAAAAATCCTGAAGTAAAATCAGATTTGCTTTACATCGAAGTAGAACTACTTTTTGGCGTCTAAATCTAAAATAATCTAATTAGAGGGAATAAGGGAAATATATGGTAAAGAAAGTAAAAATCACCCACACTAGCAGGTTTATGTCTATAGAACGTCTTAGAAATGGATAAGAAAGGAATAATGGCAAATAAGATTTATAGTCGTATTATGAAATTAACAAACTGCGTATTTTGTAGATTTATTACATCATAAAGTGTTCATGGCACTTCTAGCGTGAAATTATAACCACTTTTGATGAACTGACCAAACCCCCTTAATAAATATAGTGCAAGGATTTTTCTGCAAACTCAATAAAAATGAAAAACAATGTTTTGTGTATCATTTTCTCACGTCCAACATATTTCATGAACTACCAAAAAGTGTTATGTGAAAAGAAAAATACTTTTGATCAAAATAAATTCGTGTTGCAATAATATTAAATGAATACGTTCTATTCCACGTTCTTTGTTTCACTGAAATCAAATAACTGAAGACACCAAAACTAATACTAGAGCATATGTAATATTTTCTCTCCATCTATGGTTTTATAATTGAAAAATTAGTCGACTTACCTCCGAAATAATTACATAGTAACACATATATCTTGACCGATTGAGTTACAATGTTTAAAATAACTTTTTTCCTTTCGTCCCTTCCCGGACGCATAATCGTATGTTACAAAATGAAATAGGCGTTCGGGCCACCGAAGTATGACTTGTATGTTACCGACGTATCCTTCCTTTACATCGGTAACATAAAATTTTTGCTTTGTCAATTTTTATTAGGTCAAGGTCGTTTGGCGATAGTTATTGTTTGGGCATTTCTAGGAGGGCAAGGATCATTTTTTAATATATTGCAAAACGTCAAAAATATTCCTTGCCCTTCTCGAAAAAAAAAAAAAAAAAAATTTGCACAAAAATTTTATGTTAAGGAGGATAGGTACGTCGATAACGTACAGGTCATACTTCGGTGGCCCGAACGCCTATTTCAGTCTGTAACATACGATTATGCTTCCCGGACACCTTACTGGTTGAACCATCCCGTCGGTTATCACTTTTCGTGTGTTGTGTTAAGACAGATCTCTGGAAAGAATGGGTTATAAGGGAGGGTGGGATGTAATTATTTCGGAGGAAAATGTTCATATAATTTAAATTAATCTTCAGGTAAGTCGACTCAATTATATTTTACAATTTCTTCCTTCATAATTACATAATAACACATGTAGATGTTTAAAAAATATGATCTATTTTAAAAGCAAGTATATTAATTATGTCAATAATTTACAGATTTAATTATTATTTTTACTAATAAACTATGAAACAATATAAATATCTATTATATTAATATTAAAAATTTATAATTTTAATGGGCAACATAATTTTAATGGGCAACATTTTTAAATAATACTAGTGATGCAAAATAAACATCTACTGTATATTATTCTATCATAGCAACAACTCTTTTCAAAACTTATACGTCATTGTGTAAGTCTATATTGGAACTCTTAAACATTCTTTCAATGAGGCATTTTATTGGCTTCATAGATCTATTATAAAACTCATTGAATTTGCTTAAGCTCCTTGACCACTCTGCAACATATCTGATGGTTTGAATGTTGAGAGAGCAGCTGACATGGATATATCGTAGCATCAATGCCGTCTATTTATAGTAGCAGTTGCTGTTTTGTGAAGTTTTTTACATGTTGATATGACTTTGTGTCATTTTCTCGTTTATATTCCAAATGAAATTTTAGAATATTAGCCACAGATGATTCTCAATTATTCAAGAACACCGCTTTAGAATTCCTCCACGCCCACTTTTGGAATCTGCCTTTTTATGTAAAAGGAATTGGCTTTCAAAATGTTTGTGAGTATCGGGAACTACGTTTGCTATTCTTATCAAAATGCCGTCTGCCTTATATGTGATAGTTTTATTAACAATTTTTGTTAGTATTAAAAATGATGGGAATGCATAGAAATGTTATGTAGTTGACAGTAAAGGCATTTACTGCCATCGAATCTGGGTTTGTTTTTAGCTACACATTACTTACATAATATTATCTATGTTGATCGTTGATAAAGTTTACATTCTGTATTCAGGATTAAAGCTAGTATGGTAACCAACTTTAAGTGAAAGTTTGAATAAATTTAGAGACTGTAGAGGATACAATTTTCCTTGGTATAAAAAATGCTGGATATGAATCGCATATGAAGGGGGATCACACAATAACAATAATAATGATGTTTATTCATCTCGTATGACAGTTACATGATTCAACTAATAAGGAAATATAGCAATTGTGTAGGAGACCATGTCTGAATTTGTTATATTTTGTGCTTCCAGGGTTCGTCCAACAAAAAAATGATAATAATATTACGTGTTTACACCCCTTGTATAAACACCCTGTATCGTGGATCCGAAAATTATAACACCAGGGTAACAATAAACACTAATTTATTAACTTATTGCTAATTACAACAAATAATTACTTTACTAATTTTACACTACACTGTGTACTATAATTCACTACTTCAGTCCCTTGCTCACTCTCTGACCATCTGAGATGTACAAACTAATCTCCAAACTAGACCGTCCACTCTGCTTCTCCATGCCTTTTATATACCCAAAGATGAGGGATCTAGAATAGCCTGTCATGATGTCATCACCCTAGATATTTCCAGAAGGCTCTTTACTACTTCCAAGTGTTTCTAGTAAAAAAAATTTTTTTGATTGCATTTTTGAATACATATATTCGTAGGTGATGATAATATCAACATTTTTACCTACAAATTATGATCAAGTAGCTAATAAGAAGGCCTCAAATTGTCAAAATAATTTTGACGACCAACGAGTATTTTTCAGGTAAAACTCGTATATAGAAAAAATAGTTACCTGGACCTTTTCCGGCCGATTTTAACCGAAAGGTAGGCTCTTTAGCTTTAATTTTAATTTTAAAGAAAAATTAATTCCCTAGTAGATCTAAGATAGAAGTTAGCCGCGAAAGAGACGACAGCGTTTCCGCTGCTAGCGCATTTTTTATGTTAAACTAAAATAAAATAAGATCTATTAGCCTGGCCCTTTTCGGGCTGATTTTATTCAAAAGGTTGGCTCTTCACCTTTAATTTTAAAAAAAAGAAATAAGTCTACATAGAAGTTGACCGCGAAATAGTCGTTGACAGCGTTTCCGCTGCTAGCGCATTTTTTATGTTAAACTAAAATAAAATAAGATCTATTAACGTGGCCATTTCCGGACCCATTTTAATCGAAATGTGGACTCTTTACTTTTATTTAAAAAAAAAAATTAAGTCCTCAGTACATCTAACATAGAAGTTAATCACGAAATAGACGTTCACACCGTTTTCGCTGCTAGAAAATTTTTTAAAATACACTAAAATAAAATGAAAATGAAAATTAACCTATTAACTATTAATCGATGTAGTTGCCACGAAAATCAAATTTTTAAATGGAACAACTTGTATTTTTTTGCATATTTGGATCCTGCTGGTCATAATACATAAGAATCAACAATAAAGTTTCAGGTGAAATGTTGTCACCGAAAAAAAACAATTCAACTGCACTATATCGCATTCACTTTATTATAAGGAAATTACAGTTTTCATTCATCGTCATTGCTATTCTGTAACAAACACAATTCTGTCTACATAACGAAGAAGGATTATCGATTTAATATAGGATAACGCTTTGATATTCCAGTCAGATCGCTGTAATGATGTCATTCAGGAGATCCAAGCAATCTTAAATTTGATATTTATTAAGATTGAGGTTGTGAAATTGTGAGATAAAATTCGAGAAACCCAAATGTAGGGCAGGGTTTAGTCAATAAACCTAATCGCCTGTGAAATTTAGCGACGATTATATAATGTTAAATTGGATAAACTGAAAATGTTAATTATTTCTTTTGAATAACGCCAACGAAAAGTAGATGAGATTAATATGAGGAATTGAGCCATGCACTTTTCTGCCGAATATTTTACGGGTTTGTTAAATATTTATTAAATCATAATGAAATATTACTCCCAGTATTAAATATTGAATTTCACTTTGTAAGGTTTGTCTTTTAATTATCGAGGTAAACTTTATAAACTGAACAGCATCATGAAAATACGTCATCAATATTTCTAAAATTTTCAGTATTAACGGTTGTTTAAATTTCAATTAATGCTTAGCAATGTAGCAGCTTAACTGTAAGAGGTAAAAAGTAAAGGAGAGGAACTACAATGGTATTTATTTATTTTATTATTTTATTTACTTATTCTCTAATCTTTACTGGAACATGCGTTGATTTTATAGCGCGTCCTACTTTTAATGCTCAACCAAAGGACAAGTGCCAACTATTGTCGATGAGGGCAACTCGGCTAAAATATTCTCAAGATAATGCTACTTCCGGTAATACCGGAAGTAGATGTCCACTTGCATATTTTAAATAGGACACTCTATATATTATTATATTTTTAGATTCTACGCAAAATTCTGGGCCGATTTTGTGTATCATGTATTTTACCTATAGTCCGGTGATATTAGGAAAATGTCTCGGAAAGTTTTGGAACAAGTCAAAAATTAGTCTACCCCCTACAGAATTTCCTCAGGAATCCGAAAAAAATAGTGTTGACCACTCGAAATGGCGACTTCAATGGTTATTTAACTTTTTGTAAAAAAAATGAATTTTGCAACTTACTTGTTTGCTTATATCTTCGCTTCTAAAAGTCGTAGAAAAACGTTCGACCCGTCAATTTCTTCGTCACAGATTCCCCTATAGGGTAGGTATATGCAAAGAACGAATTTTTGATTGTTAATAACATTTTATGACAAGAAACTGAAAAAATTGAATTTCTCGATCGTCGAACTTTGAAGTAATGTAGAAACAAATATAAAAACTGCATGTTAACGATATTATGAGAAATAGTACATATTTTTACCCCTAATGAAATGCACTTTGTCCCGTTGCAAAATATTAATTATTTCTTTTTCAATTAATTTATAAAAAAAAATTCAAACTGTTATACTAAAAGATCATATTAATATTTGCAGTTCTGTTTCGGTAAAAACATTGTATTTGACGTACATTCACATAATCAAAAAGAATATTGCAAAAAAAATTTAATTTGCGACTTTTTTACGCAAAAAATCAATTTTGCAACTTAAACAAATGTAAATATCTCAGTGGATTTTGCATAAAATTTATTGCAACTAACGGCATTTTAATTGTCATAAAAAAACACGAATTTAAAAAAAAAATTGCTCCGATGCTTTGGAGCCGAGATATGAAGAATTCACGTTTTTTGCGATTACGGCGAAATTTGAAAATATTTTTACTTGAAAATTTAACTAAACATACCTCAGAGTGTGTGTTATCACTTACAATAAGTGCCATGTCTATATATCTAGATGGGCCATGGAAAAAAAATCGAGAAAATTGCATCCTTGGCGCTCGCGCTCACGCTAGACGCCTGATCCCCCCCCCCCATTGCTATTGGCGTACTTGGACAGTTTTACCACAGCGGCAGCTTTATTTCTCTTTTTCTTGACTTCAGGAGTGGCTAGATGGACTTTTTTTTTTATTCAACTTATTTATTTCTCAGCTTTCCGATTATTCGATTTTTTTTTCAAGCATTCAATTTCGTTGCTTCATAAAATAAATATGTAAAGATTAAATACAATTTATTTGATAAGACATTGATGACAATAGTTTTTACTCTTATTGGGGATAAAAAAGGTATACATTTTGAATTTAAAAATTAATTTATTGAAAATACAAAATAAAGTTTATTTTTCTGTCCTCGTTCTTTTTTAGGTTGATTTCCTGTGTCGGACTCGCTGTCCGTTTCGTCTCACATTTCTGCGTACACACAATCATTGTCATCATCGTCATTATTTACACAAGATTACACAATGTAACAATAAAGATGTTTACCAAATAAACACTCAGGTTTCGCAGAAGTATTCTAGTGACACTTGTTTGCATTTTGCATGTTTGCATTTACATCAACATTTTCAATAAGTTCCTCATTTTCTTGCATTTCATTTAATTTAAACTGATAGACATCAATATTAATTTAATTTGTTTTAAACAGCGAAATAAACATCTAATTCATAACATAACAATAATGCGTGATTGCTTAAATTATAGGATGTTTGTAAAATTGTAGAAAAAAAACGCTGCCCAAGGAATCACTACTTCCACATCCAGATTTTCTATCCAAGTCTCTCACAACGAAAAAAAAACAATAAAACGATATGTCACATCGGTAGTGGGAATAGTGGTAGTGGGGGTGGATGAAGTAAAAAGCAAAATTGAGGCCTTTGCTTCTTGTATACACTAAATCACAATTTTATTTTTATCACCCCCTTTAATAATGGGGTGGGGGTGGTCATGGGGGTGGCTAATGCCAACAAATTTTTTGGGACCTTAACTTCTCTTATTTATACTAAATACCAATTTTATGGGCTCTTACTTGCTTAATTTACCCATTTACCCACATTTCCCCCAACCCTTCAACGGAATAAGATCAAAATATAATCTTCCAGATCTCGTTAAAATACATGCATGTAGCAAATTTCAAGTCAATATATTAAAAGGTTCCAGAGTAATCGTGCGCACAAAAAAAGTTACAGACGGACCGACCGACAGAGCGACAGACTTTTTGCTCAAGCTTAAAATCTCGACATTTCATGACATTCTAAGACTATTTGAACAATAAAATTTGTTTAATGCGTTATTATACTTCCACTGGATGTGGATCTAATTATAAGATGTTTGATTATAAACTACTGAAATTATTTTATCTATAATAATAAAATAATAAAGCCGCTGTATTACAAATTCTTTTTGCGGAGCAACGTAATTGAATAATTGAAAAATAATCGAAGAATCGGAAAGCTGAGAAAAAAATAAGTTGCATTAAAAAAACACGTTCATCTAGCCACTCCTGAAGCAGAGAAAAAGAGAAATAAAGCTGCCGCCGCGGTAAAACTGTCCAACTACGCCACTAGCAGTAAAGGGGGAGGGGAATCTGGCGTCTAGCGTGAGCGCAAGGATGCAATTTTCTCAATTTTTTCCAGGGCCCATCTGGATATATAGACATGGCTCTTTTTGTAAGTGATAACACACACTCTGAGGTATATTCAGTTAAATTTTCAAGTAAAAATATTTTCAAATTTCGCCGTAATCGCAAAAGGCGTGGATTCTTCATATCTCGGCTCCAAAGCATCGGAGCAAAATTTTTTTTCTTAAATTCGTTTTTTTTTATGACAATTAAAATGCCATTAGTTGCAATAAATTTTATGCAAAATCCACTGAGATATTTATATTTGTTTAAGTTGCAAAATTGATTTTTTGCGTAAAAAAGTTGCAAATTAAATTTTTTTTGCAATATTCTTTTTGATTATGTAAATGTACGTCAAATACAATGTTCTTACCGAAACAGAACTGTAAAATATTAATATGATCTTTTAGTATAACTGTTTGAATTTTTTTTATAAATTAATTGCAAAAAAAATAATTAATATTTTGCAACGGGACAAAGTGCATTTCATTAAGGGTAAAAATATGTACTATTTCTCATAATGTCGTTAACATGCAGATTTTATATTTGTTTCTACAGTACTTCAAATTTCAACGATCGAGAAATTCAATTTTTTCAGTTTCTTGTCATAAATGTTATTAATAATCAAAAATTCGTTCTTTCCATATACTTACCTTATAGGGGAACCCACGACGAAGAAATTGACGGGTCGAACATTTTTCTACGATCTTTAGAAGCGAAAATATAAGCAAACAAGTAAGCTGCAAAATTCATTTTGTTCACAAACAGTTAAATAACCATTAAAACCGCCACTTTGAGTGGTCAACACTATTTTTTTCGGATTCCTCAGGAAATTCTGTAGGGGGTAGACTAATTTTTGGCTTGTCCCAAAACTTTCCGAGAAATCGTTATTTTTTAATCTAAAATCGGACTACTAAGTTTATGACATATTTCAATTTTTATGTCAAAAATGACGTTTGCAGGCCTTAAAAGAATTATCAATTTTTCCCATAAGGAAGCCTTTATTATCTAATTTGTGTTCGATTCTTTATTGAGAAAGATCTACTTTAATAGTGTTTTTATAATATTATGATAAGTATTAATACAGAGTATTAACAACATTTTGATTTATAGTTTTCGAATTACAATTACATTTTTCAAATATTAAATAATTAATAACTTAGAAACGAATTGTTTTTCGACAAAAAGTCATTCTTCATTTCCCCCACAGAACACGTAGTGCTACAAAATTTAAATAACAACACGAAATTAAGGATGGTGTGAGAGTTCAGTAACTTTTCCGGAAATTCGTTAACTTTTCCTGCATGAAAATACTAGTAAATTATTGATAATTATGGTCGTATTTGAAAACTCCCTCACATACACACCTACGCAAATATCTCTAGTGTATACATTTAATTATCACCAACTCAATTAATGGAAATTTGAAATAGCACTGATGACCAGCTTTGTATTTGAAATTGAAATTGTAATTATACACATGTACACTGATAGATGAAAAGAGTTCATTAATAAAGAGAATAAAAGCAAAAGGCTTATTACATGCCATAAATATTATGTTTAACAATGTCAACTAGTTTATCGAATCATTTATTTGTCAAATTACAAATGTTCACATTTTTATTTAATAATAACAAAGAGCTCCATAAATGTACAATTTTTGAAATACAACTGAGGGAGCAACGTGATCAAATCAGAGGGGAGTGGGCGGAAATGAGCCAATAAAGTACAGAGAGTGTTGGTTGTCTGGTTTTGGCGTTCGTACTTTCTTTATTATTGCTCTACCTACTTACAGTCACGCCTGAAAGGTCAAGAACACATCGAGACCAAGCTTCAAATACACGAAATGAGTGCGCATCGGTTGTAAATGTAATTATTTTTGCAATCATTTTTAATTATATCAAAGTGACTCCATTTACTAAAACAGCATTGTAAAAAAAAAAAATTCCAGCAAAAAGCATTTTTTAGCGAATTGGCTCATGTTATTAAACTGATCAAAAGATATTCTTGTAAGTAAATGAATATTACACTTCTATTGAAGAACATTTTTAGCTAAAACTTGTTTATTAGCCAATGTGAAGAAAGATCATCCTAATAAACAAGTTTTAGCTAAAAATGTTCTTCAATAGAAGTGTAGTATTCATTTTCTGACAAGAATATCTTTTTTTCAGAGTAATAACGCCAGCCGTTTGGCTAAAAACTGCTTTTTCCCAGACAAGATTTTTAGTACAGTGCTTTTTAATGTAATCAACATAATCTTAAATTTTAAGTTTTTCAAGTTTATTCTCATTTTTAATGTTTATATACGCATTTACTTCCACGTCCAGTGGAAGTATAGTAACGACAAAAAAATTTTTAAAAATTTTTATTGTCCAAATAGGCTTAAAATGTCATGAAACGTCGAGATTTTAAGTTTGAGCGAAAAAAAAATTTCTGTCTGTCGGTCTGTCGGTCTGTCTGTAACTTTTTTTTGTGCGCACGTTTACTCTGGAACCGTTTAAGATATTGACTTGAAATTTGGTATGCTTATGTACTTTAACGAGATCTAGAACTAGATTATATTTTCATCTTGTTCCGTCGAAGTGGGGGGTAAATTGGGGTAAATTTGGGGTAAATAGGTCAATCAAGCAGGTAAGAGTCCATAAAATTGGTATTTAGTATATACAAGAGAAGCTAAGGTCTCAAAAAAATGTTTGGCATTAGCCACCCCCATTACCACCCCTACTCCCTTATTAAAGGGGATGAAAAAAATTGTGATTTAGTGTATGTACAGGAACCAGAAACCTCAAAATATTTTTTTGCATCATCCACCCCCCACCATCACCCCCCTATTACCACCCCCCACCCCACTACCGATGTGGGGTATCGTTTTATGGGTTTTTGGGGTATAGGATTTCAAATATTATATTATTAAAGTTCCATAAACAATTATTTTTACATACAAAGTTTTTTCGTTGTGAGTGACTTGGATAGAGAATCTGAATGTGGAAGTAGTGATTCCTTGGGCAGCGGTTTTTTAGCCATACTGGTTCCAAGCGAATATTTAAAAATTCACGTAAATAATTTTTCAATATTTTTGATTAATAAAAATAGACTGCTAATTACAGGTTACATTTCCAACCTACAAAAAGAGTCCTATTTTATTAGGACAAAGTATTCAGAACTTCATAAACATTACACTAAACTAGATTTTAGTTGAAAATACGGGAACCGGGCAGAAATTTTAATAACAGCTGCGTAATACTTTTAAATCTTGCGAAATACATATTTTTGAGGTTAGCTGTGACATGACGTGCAGATGCCTTATAGTAGCGACTCTGCCTACCCTTCGCCCCATTTCAGCTTTGTGATTGGCGTTGTCTCCTCTTAATGTACCAAGGGTCGTAAGTGCACTTTTTTTGGTCGAGAATACAGTTTGAAATCCGGGGCCCGTAGGGCCGAGGTTTGCAAATTTTCGAGACAAAAAATCGCACTGTACTGTCGTGCGCAAAAAATGGGACAAGTCTTTTTTATTTATTTATTTATTTATTTATTTATGTATAAATACATTTACGTATTGTGATACTAATCCTAAAAACTTAACAACTAAAATAAACATGAAGAGAAAAAGCGAAATACAAAGATAAGATTAAAAGTAAAAAACAACAATAACAAAAATTATTGCAGTATAGCGCGTTTAGCCTGGTTTTTAAAACTACCAAGAGATTTACTAAATAAGTCAAGTTCATTGCAGTATTTGTTGACTGTTGATCTTATTCTATTCACCGGACTGAACATAGCGTAAGTTGTTCGACAATAAGGTACTGACAGAATGGATATATGTCTAGTATTAAAAGATGGTACATTAAAACGCATAGACTCCAAGCAATCAGGAGAACTGATGTAGTTATTGATAACTTTGAAGGCGAAACAAACATCGTAATATTGACGCCTGCTATGTAAGGAACTAATCCCAAATATGATTTTGCTTCCTCACAGGTTAAGAATATACCCCTCGTGCTCAGTTTATAGCACATAAATCTGACAAATTTGTTTTGTACAGATTCAAGTCTGTTGATATATATGTTGTAGTACGGTGACCAAACAATGTTGCAAAATTCCATAATAGATCTAACTAGAGATATATATAAAATAGTTAATGCTCGAGGATCTGAAAAATCTTGAGCCATTCTCTTAAGAAATCCTAACATTTTATTTGCCTTCCCAATCATGTGTCCGAAATGCTCAGAAAAAGAAAGTTTAGAGTCAAATATAACACCTAAATCTTTCACCGTGGTTACGTTATGCAAGCTCACGCTATTAATACTGTAGTCAGGACTAATGGGTAACAACCTGCGACTGAATGTCATGGAATAGCATTTATCAATATTAAGATGCACGTTGTTGTCTTCGCACCATGAATAAATTGAATAACTACCGACCCCAAAAGAGGTTTTATCAGTTTGACGCGTATGTTTGTTTGTCTGTCTGTCTGTGGCTTCATATTTCTTCAACGGGTGATCCGATCTTGATGCAGTTTTTTTATTTGAAAGAGTATTTTGTCGAGAACGTTATAGGCCATATTAGATTTTGATGTTTGGTCGCTATCTTGAATTCGCCATGTTGAACTTCTCTAGAAATTATCCGATTGAAGTAAAATTGAAAATGTGCAGACAATTATGGTAGCCGAACATGATTTAGGCCTCATTTTGATTCGGTTATATCAAACTGGTATGATTAGATACATTGATCGGGGGTTTTTAAAAATTTTCAACTTTACTTGTTGCTAAAATCTAGTTGTGCACATTTAACTTTAATTTTTGTCACATTGTCAGTTATTTGTCAAAATTCATTGCAAGTGTGCAAAACCTAATATGCCCCACATTATAAGCGATTTAGTTAAAGCTGGAGTTATTGCCAAAGCAAAAGATGGATGGTGAATGAGACAAATTGCACTGCGTTATAATATTAACAAAAATTCGGTGTGTAACATTTTAAAAAAGTGGAGAATAAATGGTACGATTAGTAGAAATCCTGGATCAGGGCGACGAAGGATATCAACTCAACAAAATTTGCAATTGGTAAATACATGAGAAGAAAATCCATTTTACTCAGTTATTCAGGCTGCTAAAGAAACGAATTTTCCTGGATCGAGTAGTACTGGTCGCCGGCGAGTAAGAGAATCGGAGCTACGCTGTCATCCAGCAGCACAGAAATACTTAAAGATGAGCATAAAGAAGCTCGACTAGGGTTTGCGCTTGAATTTTTAGTACATGATGTAAATTTTTGGAATAATGTAGTTTTTACAGACGAAAAAACTTTCCAGTCAACACTCAGCGGTCGTATTCGTGTTTACCGACCTCCGAATACTCGATTCGATGAGAAATATATATCTAGCAATGATAAAAGTGGTAGATTTTCCATTAATATATGGGCTTGGATATCTGCACGTGGTCCTGGTGTTTTGTGGTATATCGAGAAACGATTTAATAGTGAAACGTCTATTAGGATTTTAGACAATATTATGGTCCCTTCTATGTTACAATTATTTCCTAATAATGAATTCATATTTCAACAAGATAATTGTTCCATTCATACTGCTCATACCGTAACTAACTGGTTTCAAGATAACATTAATATTCTTAACTGGCCCAGTCATAGTCCAGATCTTAACCCTATGAAAGATGTATGGGGACCACTCGTAAGAAGCATCCAAAAACTAAATGTGAGACCACGGAATTCCCAAGAATTACTGGAAATAATAAATAATGCATGGGAAAATAGTATTACTGATAATTATTGTATAAGGTTATTTACCTCTATGCCAAACAAATTATAAATAGAAATGGTGCAATAACGAAATATTTATAGTTATTTTCTTGTTAAGTTGGATATCCTTTGCCCCCTGATCCAGGATTTACACTTATTGTGCCGTTTATTCTCCACTTTTTTAAAATGTTAAACACCTAATTTTTAATGTTATAACCAAGCGCGGATCTAGAAATTTCAATAATTTTTTTCTCGTCTGTGGTGCATGGGACCCATGCGAAATATGGGAAATAACATCTCGAGAAGCACTTCTTTAACGACCCCTAAAAAATTTTGAAAAAGCAGTTTGCGAAAAATTTTTTCAAAATTCGATTACCCCCCCCCCCCCCCAGGTTCAGGGATTCCTGTTTAAAATTATTTTTTTTTGTCATATGCATTTTACTTTTCATAAAAATACAACAATCCGTTTTGAAGTTTATAAAAATATTTTCATAAACTTCAAAACACAGTGTTGTATTTTTATGAAAAGTAAAATACATATGACAAAAAAAAAAAATTTAAACAGGAGTCCCTAAACCTGGGGAGGGTAATCGAATTTTTAAAAAATTTTTCGCAAACTGCTTTTTCAAAATTTTTAGGGGTCGTTAGAGAAGTGCTTCTCGAGATATTATTTCCCATATTTCGTATGGGTCCCATGCGCCACAGACGAGAAAAAAGTTATTGAAATTTCTAGATCCGCGCTTGGTTATAACGCAGTGCAAATTGTCACATTGACCATCTATCATTTGCTATAGCAATAACTACAGCATTACAATAAAAAATAAAATAAAAATGCTAACTGTATTATTTCGGCTGCTCCTTACATATTCAAATAGAGACAGATTTACATTAGAAAAAAATAGTTGTCCTATTTTTTTTTGCTCACGACAGTACGAGCCGCGATGTATATTATATTTTTCCTCATACCCATAAATCATTATATTAAACTAGAAAAAAACTTGAGAAAAACTATTGGAAACTATAATTATTATTATTTAAGTAAGATTTCATATTTGCTAAGCAAATAGTAAAGGTAGCGATGCTTGGAATATCCATGGTAACCGATAATAAAATAAATTTATGACGCGGCCAGAGAACTTACTATTCAAATGACAACTACTGACAAGATAAATTAAATCATATTGTTACTATGGCTCTGAACATTTTTAAAAATAATGTAGGATATAGAAGATATAACAAGTAAGGCTTGTCTGGATTTACTTCCAAAAAAGTTAAAACATTTACTTTAATATATAATGTTATATAAATGTTATTTGCATCATTTTAGACATTCAAGAAGTTTTTATTCGTAATCTATCAACCATTGGGAAGTAATGCAAGAGTTAAAAAACAATTAATTAATTCCAATAAAGAAGAGATTTCTTTCGGAATTTTGTATCCACTTCTGCGTTTCATTAAAAAATATATATGACATACTAACAAAAATTTTGAAAAAATACCTTATAGGTAGGTATTCAAGATCTAATGAGGCTACTATTTGGCTTAACATACTCAATAATACAATAGAATACGGAATAGAATATTTATTTGCTTATGTAGATTAACAGAAAAATACAATAATTAGTGTTAATATCTTTGCTGCCCCATTCCTCTTCGAATTTTTCTTTTACCTCACTCAATAATAATAACAGTGTGTAGACAAAAAAGGCCTTGCCACTAATAAATCTTAAAATTTAGCTGAAACTATATCATTGAAAAACAATAAAAAGCAGCATATTCAAATTAATTGGCTATCATCATTTATTGTCTTAAAAACCTTTATTTAGTTCTTGGACAAAATTATCTAGAACTGTCGAATTTTATTTATAAAACAGTGTCCTTTATAAACGCTGCGAATTTAGTTGGATGAGATTTATTTCTTACGGACCTTTTTTACATTACCAGTTTTCACCCAGTCATCGGTGTTACACCCCTCAATGGATAACAAATTAAGACGGGCCATCAATCAAGATAGGGAGGGTTAAGAAAATAATTACTTGGGATTATTATCCACGTACCTTCCTAAGTACCTCAGTTTGATGCCTGTAGTAACAAGCTTTTTCATATCTTAAGACATCGAGATGTCGAGACCAAGATCTTCCCATATAAATTAAACTGTCACTTTATATACATACCCATTGTACTTGAACATATATTTTCGCATTTCAGGAAATCTCGCAATGGAACGCTCGATTCCTATCAGCCCAGATCATGTACATATGTAGCTCTTACTTGGTTCAAGAAAAATGCAGCCCTTCATTAGAAATTGACCGTAAAGGTCTCTCCGTAGCGTAGAATCAGATCAGATCTTATAGTTTTTATAAATTGAACAATCCTACATAAGAAATGGCTATTTTCAGTATTTTTTTATGATACAGACATTTTTATGTCGAAAAAACTTGAGAAATTGGTTGCTTATAAAAATCGTGTTTTTTAACATTTACCCGCCGTATTTTCAAATCAATCTGATTTTTTTTTAATTCAAGTACACAAACAAGCTCTTCGAATGGTCTTTTTGTTTGGATCGATTATTGTTTATTATTTTCTTAAAATAACAACTTCGCTAAGAATATACTCATTATTTGATTAAACGACAAACTTTTTAATTTTTTCATATTTTCGTATACATACAGCGAAGCAATTGAAGCCAAGATACAGGAGAAGTTTTTGAAAAAAAAGTTTTTCATCTAGGACTTAGTTACAGTTTTCTGTTTATGAATATTGTGAGGTGCTTACACCCTTTTTGTAAACACCCTGTATCGTGGGTTCGGAAATTATAACAGCAGGGAAACACTAAACACTAATTTATTAACTACTAATTACAACAATAATTACTTGGCTGTGTACAATTCAATAATTTAGTTACTTTATCACTGTGTTTACTCTCTGACCATTGGTTTACTCCATGCCTTATATACCTAAATATGACAGATCTATAAGCTTCTTTGATGAGGTCACCATACTCTAGACAGTTCTAGAACAGATATGTCATCACTCTAGACCTTCTAGTAAGTTCTTTCCACATTCAGACATCCGAACTACTGAATTCTGTGCCTACTTTTCAGTGCAACCAACATAACCTTAAATCTTGAGGGGTTGCAACATATTACACTGTCCCCTCCTTAAGCCTGAACGTCCCGGTCAGGCAATTCAGTTTCCTTCACATACTTTGCCAGTCTATCCAAGTGTACGATCTTCATCTTGGACTTTTTACTTCGTTGAATCCGATAGACGACATCATTAATTCGGGTAATGACTGAATACGGTCCTTCCCAAGGTGGTTGAAGCTTCGGAGACTTCCATTCTTTCCGCTGTGGGTTGTACAGCCAGACCCGATCTCCCACCTTGAATCCTCCTGTACTGGCATTCCGATCATAACGAGCCTTCATTCGGTTACCAGTTTTGGTAATCTGTTCTCGGTCATTCTTTGGCTGTTTTCGACTTTCATTCACATAGTTGCTCTCGGATAGTGGTTCCTTATTGGCAGCACAATTCTTGCATTTTTGACACCAAGCCTCCACATCCTGGCGACTATTGACCCAATAGAATCGTTCTCGTACTTTACTCAACGTCTTGTTTACTTCAAGGTGTCCGCCGGATGTTTCATTGTGCGCTTTCTGGAGTACTTCTGGTACACGACACCTGGGAATCACTAAACGCATGGAAACCTGCTTTCCATCTGGGCTCTCCCATGCTCTCTTCAGCAGCCCATCTAAAACTCTGAGTGAATCCCATTGTGACCACAAAGCCTTCACTCCTACTCCTTTATTTGAAACATCCTTCCATTCTGGTCGCGTTCCTTTTTCTTTTGCTTGCAATGTAGGTCCAATTTCCGTATGGTCCAGTTGCTCTCGTCTTAAAGCTTCCTTTGTCCAATTCTCTGGAATCTCTTTCGTTTCGCTTACACAACCTTGTGATGGTAAACTACTTGGGATTCTTCGAAGCTGGCACACCTTTATTTCCCTGGGGGCATCGCTTTCACCAGCCAGCACTTCTCCAGTGGCATGTACAACCTCAATGTTCCACTGTTGACAATCTCGTCTTCAACAGCTATAACATCGAATACCTCCACTTGGCTCCCCACTGCTTGGTTGCTTGCTTTGCTTCCCTGAAAAACTCTCCAGCAATTGCTTTACCATTCTGTGCAAGTCTCTCAGTAAAGTCTCCAGATTCTTTTTGTCCCAATACGACTCTTCGACAACTGCGGCATTTACCTTCTCCGGGCTTTGTTGTCGACAATCTCTCTTAATATGCCCTAACTTGCCGCACTGATAGCACTGGATACGTCCGTTTGGTTTTGCTCCATCTTGTTGCTTGTCCTCTCTCATTTGAGAATCCGACTTGGCGAGTAATTGACTCATCATTTTCTGCATGTTCTTCAGTATTGTGCTCTTGATCCGCATGTGCCTTTTCAACGGTCACAGCAGGCACTTCTGACCGTGGGGTGTCTTTAAAGGCAGCTTCTACTTCGAGGGCACGCACCAGAGCCTCGCTAATACTTTGGTACCGCGTTAGCCACAGAACTCGCCTGACCTCTTCGTCCCTTATGCCATCTATAACATCTAAAAAGGCCCCGACGGCTAATTGTTCTTGGAATTCTCTTGGAGCACTTGGATATGCCAGCTGTGCCAGTCTCTCTATGGCAGCCTCGAATTCTTGTAAACTTTCTCCAGCCTTTTGTGTCCGTGATTTTAGCTGGGCCTGGTATACTTGGGCGAGATGGTCGCCATATATCAAGTCCAATGCAGCTTCTAAAACTTTGAAGTCTCTTTGTTTCTCCATCGGGATGGTCTGAAGAAACTCTGAGGCTTGGCCCCTTAGCGCCAGCACTAATGCCATAGCCTTTTCCTCGTTATCCCAGTTATTCGTACTTGCAGCCGCCTCGAATTGTCTTTTGTAGGTTGTCCATGAGCTTAGGCCGTCAAAGGTGGGAGGTTTTAACCGAGGACCTGACGATGTTACTAGCTGGCCTCCTTTCTCAACCAATTGTCGCTTAAGTCGCTCTACTTCTCCTTCGATCTCACTCATCTTTCTTTTGATTTGACTGACTTCAGCCTTTATATCCTCCTTGATTTTGTTAATGATTGAATTCATAGCATCATGTTGGATTTTCATTTGTTCGTTCAGGATTTTCCTCAGTTCTTCCTGGCGTCTTTCTTGTTCCTCTTTCTCCTCTTGGCGTCTTCTTTCTTGCTGTTCTTTTTCTTTTTGACGTCTTCTTTCTTGCTCTTCTTTTTCTTTTTGACGTCTTCTTTCTTGCTCTTCTTTTTCTTTTTGACGTCTTCTTTCTTGTTCTTCTTTTCTTTTTGACGACGCTTTTCTTCTTCTTGCCGTCTTCTTTCTTGTTCTTTTTCTTCTCGACGCCGCTTCTCTTCCTCTTGACGTCTTTCTTGTCGTTCTTTCTCTTCTTTTTCTTCTTGATGTCTTCTCTCTTGTTCTTCTTTTTCTTTTTGACGAAGCTTCTCTTCCTCTTGTCGTCTTTTTTCTTGCTCTTCTTGACGACGCTTTTTTTCCTCTTGTCGTCTTCTTTCATACTCTTCTTTTTCTTTTAGACGTTGCTGGACCATCGTCCACATTAACTCCGCAAATAGGTCCTGTATTTGTTTCTCAGCTGCCATGCTTTTTGCAAAATAAAACTATCACGTCAATGGAACTTTCCAGAAAAATCTCAAAACAGCACGAAAAAGTCTTATCCAGAGTCTTTTGTCACTATCCAGTTTAGAGAATTTAATAATCTCCACTAATGTCCAAATAGAAAAGTTCTAGAAATGTTCATGCACTAACACAAATGAGTCTTTTTCAGTGTCTCTATCACTTTCCCGAAAACGCACTTTTTCACAGTTTTGTGTCCAAAAATAGTCCTTAAACAATGTCCCGTAAGTCAATCCTCCGTGTCACCACTAATTCCCGAGAAGAACACTGTAGAAACCTCTTCTTGAACAGTCCAGAAATCTTCTGTTATAATTCCGATTCTGACACCAATTGTGACGTGCTTACACCCTTTTTGTATACACTCTGTATCGTGGGTTCGGAAATTATAACAGCAGGGTAACACTAAACACTAATTTATTAACTAATAATTACAACAATAATTACTTGGCTCATAATACACTGTGTACAATTCAATTATTTAGTCACTTTATCACTGTGTTTACTCTCTGACCATTTCAACTGACAATTAGTACTGCACTAACTTCTCCCTTTTGGTTTACTCCATGCCTTATATACCTAAAGATGACAGATCTAGAAGCTTCTCTGATGACGTCACCATACTCTAGACAGTTCCAGAACAGATATGTCATCACTCTAGATCTTCTAGTAAGTTCTTTCCACATTCTGACATCCGAACTACTGAATTCTGTGCCTACTTTTCAGTGCAACCAACATAACCTTAAATCTTAAGGGGTTGCAACATATTACAATATTTTTGTGACTCAGTATCATATGGCATACACCCGGCAGGCGTACCGCTGGCACTGCATAATCGAATATTACGACTTGTGTAGACAAAAATTTACGGGAAAGAAGTAAAAAGTATCAGTTTTAATAAAAGGTCACCTTAACATATATATTTATTATTTAATAAATTTTTAAATATTAAAATTTTATATAAAAAATAGCATTTAAAAAAATATATTTGTCTTTACTTAATTGTAGTCCTCTGAAGATGGTTGGAATAAACCGAAACGTAAGAAAAGAGTAATTTGATTACAAAAGACCGATAACCTACATCAAGTTAGTTTGATATCAACGGTCAATAGTCCAATGCAATTAGGTTTATACCTCGGAACCCAGCTATAGTGAATGGATTTGAATTATTTTTTTGTTGGATTTCTAGGGCCATAAACTAAAAAGTTTACCATTGAAATTTACCGCAATTTCGAAAATCCGTAAATTAAAAAAAAAATTAAAAATTTTAGAAATCTCAACAAAAAATAGAATTATCGGAATTTTTAAATATTTCTTTTAAGAAAATAGTGATTGTTATAATTTTCGAGGTTGTTTATAAAGAATTTGTAAAAAAAATTACACTTTAATCTGTAATTTTTGAAATCTATATTGTCGCATTACCAGCTTCTTATTTTTAAAGTGGAAACCATAAATTAACAAAAATTCATAGACTTACGTTTTTGAGATCGCTGAGTATGACTGTGAGGTCAAAACTTATGAGACGAAAATATTAAGAGTTGAAATAAGTTAATAGTTAAATACTGAAAAATTAATAATTCTTCTAACGTTACAAATAAATTCACGCAAATCCATATTTTTAGGTCGCTGAATATGATTATGAGGTCTAAATTTATAAAAAAAAAATGGTGGATTATAATTGGTCACAAAAGAGTGTAGTAATATGTTCAATTTTATTAAAAATACAGATTGTTACAAATAAATCAATTTAATACAATTAAGTAAACTAATTAAATAACATTTTTAGTCTGCACTCTAAACTTGCTGAAGTGCAATGCAACCCGCTTCTTCTGCGGCTGTTGGTCGTTTCTCTACCTACTATAAACATTTAAAATGCACATACAAACTGAAAAGTTTCAACATTATTTCAAACTGTCAAATCTCTGGAACAGTTTGTCGGTTTGTCGTAGGAAAAAAAATGGAGACCCCAAACTCTTCGTTTTTTTATAAGCTTCATTTCCTTCTTATATCATGTTTTTATCAATCTTATAGTTTTTCAATTTTAAATACATAATTTTCTTGCGTATGCGCTCAAGCGCCATCTTTAAACCTTTATATCTCTGGAAAGTTTGTCGTAGGAAAATTTAAAAAAAGCAAACTATTCGTTTTTTTATAAGCTTCATTTTTGTACTCTTACCATTTTTTATAAAAAAATATTTTCAGAGCAATTTCCAAAAACCCGATTTTTTTCAAAAAATTATGAAAATTTTAATTATTGAAAATGGGTACAGAATGAAAAATAAAAATTCTAAAAAATTTGAGCATCTTAGTAATAATATGCATTAACAATATCTAGAAAGATTTTAAAAAAAAAATTGAATTAATAAGAAATTAGAGCAATGAGACTAAAAAAAATGGCGCCTAAATTTTTAAATGCGCTACTTTTTTGTTTGTTACTTTTTAAGTTTTTACTATAAAAGGTCGTGAAACATCTCAATAGAAAGACAATTTTAATACCTTTAATTTTTACAAGAATAACATTTTTTCTCCTAGTTGTAGATTTTGAGTTATTTTATATTTTAATGCCGTATATTTTTTTTGAACGTTTCGGCGCCATTTTGAAAACGCCATATTTCCAAAACTAAACATCGGAAAAAAAAAGAAACAAACCATTCGATTTGTTTTCGTAAAAGTTTTAATTTTGTACCCTTGCATTTTTTAAAGTCCATATTTTTCAAGTAATTTATAAAAAAAAACGTATAGGAATACTGATTTTAGATGGCGAAAATTGCAATTTTCAGTTCACAATATCTCGAAAAGTATGCATTTTAGCAAAGTGCATAGACCTTTCTTTCTTATAATTTGATTCTCTATCAGATTATGTGTATTTTTGTTTTTTTTTGCGACAACCCCCAAGAAGGAGTGGGCACCACCATTAACCGAAAAGCAGGAAAAACGACAATATAGATTCCTATGTACATACATTATGAAGCATGAAGAAAAAAATTTGGAAATTCATTACATCGTTTTCGGGCTGGGATTTAAAAGCTTCACTTACTGTACTATTCATTTATTTTGCTTTTTGGAGCTTCTGCTAGCTTCAAATTAATTTTAAAAAGTTTAATTCTTTTACAAATTCTTTATAAACAACCTCGAAAACTATAAAAATCATTATTTTCTTAAAAGAAATATTAAAAAATTCCGATAATTTTATTTTTCGTTGAGATTTCCAAAAATTCTTTTTAATTTACGGATTTTCGAAACTGCGGTAATTTTCAGTGGGTAAACTTTTTAGTATATGGCATTAGAAATCCAACAAAAAAAATCATTCAAATCCATTCACTATAGCTGAATTCCGCCATTTTTCTTTTATGATTAATTACTTGACTACAAGAAAATAAAAACATCTATACGCAGAGAGATTGTCACCTCGTCTTACTCCGGATTGTACTTTAAATTGTTCACTAAGCTGTTGTACTCTAACAGTTGCTGTAGATTCTGTCATGGTAACTTCTACCATTTTTATTAGTTTTCTGAGTATTCCTAGCAACTTTGTAGCATTTTCCTCCTGTGTACTTTATCGAATACCTGTTTGAAATCTGTAAACAGATAGTGAACATCTATGTTATATTCATAGCATTTCCCTTTTATTTGTCTTGGTCTATGGTTAACCTATTATCCCTTAATCCACATTGGTATTCACCCAATATTTCCTCGGAGTACGAAGTCACTCTGTTATGAATCACCCCTGATAGTATTTTATATAGGGATGCTAATTACTGTCATTCCTCTGTAATTACTACAAACAGTCTTATCACCATTTTATGTAAATTCCTATTCCCCAGCCCCTTGGCATCTCTTCTTTTGTTCCTAGATACGTAGCATTAGGTTGTGTATTTGTCTCCATAATTCCCCCCCTTTATTATTTATTAAGTCTGCTACTATTCCATCTGCACCTGGTGCTTTCCTATTTTTCAGATCTTTTATTACTTTCACTGCCCTTCATACGATGGTCATCTCATTCTCCTCTTCCTGTTGTTGTTTTTTCGTTCTAGTACCTTTTGGAAATATTCTCTCCATCTTTTAAGTGTATCTGTCTTTTCCGTTAATTTCTTTCCATTTTAGTTCTTACATATAATTAATCGTGGAGTGAATTCTTTTGTAACTCTTTCTACTGCTGTAAAACTCTTGTATTATTTTTTATTATTTCTTCCACTTTATTATTCTTATCCTGTCGTTTTTTTCTCCGGCATATTCGGTTTGCTATTCTTCTTTTATTGTTATATTCCATCTGATTGGCTCTTGTGTTTCGTTGAAATGCTTTCTTCCAGGCTTCATTTTTCAATTTCACAGCCTCTCTGCATTCCTCATCATACCAACTACTTTTCTTTATCTTTACTTCTCCGACTACATCACCTTCTTCTGTTATAATTTTTTTGATTAAATTCCCACCATATTAATTAGTTAAGTAATGATAAATATACCCAACCTAAGTTTCACAAGTTATCTTGCTATCGTTCAAAACTTGCAGAAAAATGGTTGCTTTATAAAAACCCTATATGTTGAAGCCTCAGCGCTGTAATAAAGCCCTACATTATCCAGTTTAAAGGTCAATATCTCCAGATTTATGCATATTCTAATCCGACTCCTTTTCACATCATCCTTTTATTTTCTTTCAGGAAACATCGGGTCGATGATATCAAACATGAACGTGGCACGTGTGGACTTCCAGAACAGGATGGACGGCGTGAAACAATACATGGCCTTCAGGAAGGTTGGGAGGGAGTTGGAGGCCCGTGTCATCCGGTGGTTTGCGTACACTTGGGCTGAAAGCGGCGCTTTGGACGAGGAACGTGTGCTGTCGGCGCTGCCGGACAAACTCAAAGCGGAGATTGCCATTAGGGTGCACTTGGACACGCTGCGGAAAGTGAGGATATTTCAGGATTGCGAGCCGGGCCTGCTTGAAGCGCTGGTCCTCAAGCTGAGGCTGCAGGTAAGATGATTTATTGTAATTTAGGAATTTCAAAGGCATCACGGGATGACTATTTTTTAGCTAAGATAAGAAATTTTCGGTAAATTTATGAGGCGACGCGCGACGTTCTGTCAGGATGATAAAATGATGTGTAATCTCAAAGAAATTGTGGGAAATAATTTATTAAGAAGATATACCGGTTTTAGAAAATTTCAAAATGTAATTATGAATACAGTTTTCAAAATAAATTAATTAACGTTTATTATTATTAAATTTATTAATAAAATTATATTTATTAGTGTAATATTTTGTCGAACTGCTCTATACATTTTCTTAAATATATAAGGAGTAAAAACCAGGCTGCGACCAACAGCTATTCTCCGGACTAAGCGCCCCCCCCCCCCAATACCGTAGTCGAGTTGGGAAATTCAAGCTTCAGTTGGAAGAATTCGGGAAAAATTTCACTTCCCTCGCTTTTCAATTTTTATTTTCGAAGGAATTTTTTTTATTGTGGTTTGAGTTGGGAAATACAAGCTTCAAGTTGGGAGAACTCGGGATACATTTCACCCCCCGAAATGTTCTACTACACCAAATTTGAAAAAATCTATTCGCCCATTCAAAAGTTACAAGAGTATCACTATCGGCTGAGCCACCCGGAACAGAGATATGGAGGTTAAGTTTCTTGGGGGCACTTTTTGTGATTATTACGTATTCAGTATTGTTCTTCGTAAAAACACACATAAATAAGAAGAAATATCAGGCCGATTTTACTACCGCTTTCTCAACAATTGTATTAGATTTGCACTGATATAATCAATCATGTAATTTCTATTATATATTCAGTAAGAAAAAAATACATTACAGTTATTTGCAAGAGTCGACATACTTTGTTATTATTAAGATGAAGTTTATTTAAGGTACAAGGTCAGTGGCGTGTATAAGAGAGGCCCAGGGGTCTCGGGTCACCCCGAAATCGTGTAGTAAATTATTAGCATTGTGAAAATATCTTTAAGCGGTTGAAAATTACAATAATTTATGTGTTTAAAAATATATTATCTGGGCGAGTAGTTCATACATTCGGCCTCGCAAAAGGTCGGGAAGTTTTGATTTTGATGCTGTGAATAAGTTCTGAATGATTTGCAAACACAACGTCATGACGCCATCTTGAAATAATGGCGCCAAAAACAAGAAAAATGACTATATTTTCGTAACAGTACATTATGAAAATATCAATCGTATAATAAAATGTAATAAAACAAATTGGAGAGTATTTTGTATAGAATGTTTTTGCTTAGAAGTGTAATTTCTATACTTAAAACATACCGTTACGAAGATACAGTGCGTGTAATTGCCGATTAGGCATGTACATTCACGTAGCGCGAGAGATATGACAACCTAGCAACAACAAACTCGCCCGTCGTCGGCATAGATTAAAGAGTCGGCACTAGACCACTGAAGCAACCCAGCTCTCAGTTATTTCATTTCAGCCAGCTGGCATACGTGATGTTGCACTTTTACTCCCTATGTCTAGCCTGTCACTACACACACTGTATATCCATTTTTCTTGTTTTTAATATTTTTTTCAAGATGGCGTCACGACGCACTATTTGGCAAATTCAGGGGATTATCCGGAGCATAAAATTCCACATCGCTGCCAAATTTCAAAACGTCTTTTGCGAACAAAATGCTTTCTGTTGTATATATTGGATGAAAGTTTTATTCAGAAGATGTTAGTCTAAATGCCCCACTGAACGCCATGATGTTTTCAAACATAGTTTGCTACTCCTTTTGGAATGTTTTGAAACTAAATCTTATTAAACATGTTTTGGAACCCTGGAGTTTCAAATCAATTGTTTTAAAACAAATGTTTTATAAACATGCTGCATAGCTTAACGTTCGCCCTGCATGACTAATATAATTCCATTTCAATAGGAAGTATTCTACTATGTTATTTTATATATATTCCAAATTCTAAAGAAAAATATTGTCCAAGAGAGTTTATCGTATTAATAGATTATTTATTTCATAATAATAGTCATGCAAAAAATATCATATACCATATTGTAGCGTAAAATTGACATATCATCTAATCTACACATAGTTGGTCAAACCTGAGAGACACCCTGTACATTTTTTGCGTTTTCATATTTTTGTTTGCATAGTCAAAAACCTTAGTAATATTTTGCTCTAAAATTAAAATAAAAGCTGTTTCACATAAAAATGAGAAAATAAAATTAAAATAAATGTAATTTAATGTCTCACGTTACTTTAGAAATACATAAACAACAAAGTGTCATGTTTGACGTGATTACAAGTGAAAGTTTTGATAACGAAAAAATAAATATTGTTATGTGTTGCAACCCCAGAATGTAGGCAACACAGAATTCAATTAGTTCGGATGTCTGAAGGTAGAGATTTGCACCTACTAGAGAAAGAACCTACTAGAAGCTCTAGAGTGATGACATCTATTCTGGACCTATCTAGAGAATGGTGACGTCATACAGAAAATTCGGGATGTCATATTTAGATGTATAAGGCCGCATTCTCGACGGGAAGGGAAGTTTTTGAATTGACAAGTGAAGTTAAGACTACAAAGTGAAAGCAAAGTGATAAACATTGTTATTTTAGTCAGTAAAGTGCATTTAAGTTAATATTGTGAAGTATCCAGTAAATTATTTAATAAAGTGTGTTAGTGGTTATCTCTTGTTATAATTTTTGGAACCCACGGAATTTGCAGGGGTGGTTTCCCAGGGGTGAAAAAACGTCACAATATTTTGTACTAGAAATATTAAAAACCAGCCTCTGTCTGATCTTTTTGGCACAGTTTTTAAATATTTTTACAGAGGCAAAATACTTAACAAACGTAAGAAATCATGAATATGCCACAAATAATGAATTATAAACAATATCTGGGAAAAAAATGAGAGTTTGCAGTCCTCTGGTAATCACCCTGTATGAGGGATATGGCCCAATTTTAATAGGGAGTGTTCTACTATGTTCTAAATTTGGCATTGACATTTTTTATTCAATATTTGAATTCAGTTTGTTATGAAAAGGATTACTTAAAAAAAAAAGTCTACGATGATGATTAAAAAATTTTATCCCGTTATTTCGTTAAATCAATAATAAGGAATAGACTCATATTATGACGATACCTAGATATAAGGAGGCGATTTGATTGCATCAATTTACAGGTTGCATAACATATATCCCCACAAAATACCTGAGCTTATGACATGTCCATCATTTGAATAATGCATGAGACAAATAATGGCACAACAGAATCTGTATGAAGAGCAAAGCAAACTGTAGTCTGGACTTCCTGTATGCGTTTGCATAATAAAACATCTATGTCTACACGCGGCGATAGTTTTGAACCAGTAATAACTGCACGATAGGATTGCCTATTGCAAATGTTTATTCGACTAATATATGACTAATGAATAATTTACCTAAACTATACACTACACAGTTTGTATGTACTTAGGAATGCCCGTATTAAAATATATATCGTTGTAATTTTAAATCGGTAACAAAAATTTAAGTAACTCTGATATTTACTCCAAAAAAAAATGTCCTCACTTATATGGCAAATATTATGTAGCATTAATTATTTTATCCAAATTTTAATGTGAATTGTCTGGTCAGGGCGGTTTTTCTGTTTTAACGTGTTGAGTTGGTCAACATAAGTTCACAGCTCAGTTTTGCAGTTTCTGCGAGGTCGGCGTATTGTTTATTTAAACAATTTAATTTTTTAGACCGTATTTTCCATCGGTTTTATTTGAATATTTCGAAATCTATAAGTCCTATGGAAAACAATGAAAAGAAGGAAAATGTTCGTTTTGAGCTGTAGAATAAAAGCACATAAACTATAATTCATTCAATTGTCATTATTATTTAAAAGAAATTGAACATTGCAAAAATATGCGTTTTTAAATGCATAATTTTCAAAAATAATGGATGTTTAAGGAAATTTTGGAAAAATATGGCGCTTATAAAGTACAGTCACCACTAAAAATTAATTAAACTTAATGCTAGACCTTCTTTATTGCATTCAATTCCTAACCATTTGTGAATTCATTTGTATAATCCTAAAGCGTTTATATTTATTGCAACATAATATTCATTGTAAAATATATTCCTAAACATTCGGTAAACTTAAATTCTGTAATAAAATAATTTATAAATACCCGCATCACCTGTAAATTCATTCATTTGAATCGATTATTTGAAAACAGCACGTTAATGTGCTGTAATTGCAGTAACATTTTAAGTTACATTAAATTGGTGATAAACTGATAAATAACAAAGTAATGTGTTTTTATATCAATCATTCTAAACTTCTACCTCCGATTGTACTTTCTACAGATAGCCGCTAGTCTGTCCTCGTTACACAACAACGTTCTCTGTTTATCTTGTGCGCATCTCAGAGGCCAACCTACGATAGTTGACTAGTATATAGTTCCGTATCTTGTACATTTTCCTGTATTTGTGAGCTTAATAAAAAACTTTATATATTATATACATAGTTTATATAAAACATAATGTTTACACTTACAAACATACACATAGGCTTTTTGATTTAATATATGAGCTCAGCATGTTAGGAAACTAATTTTTGTACATTTTTTTCTACGATGATTAAAAATGTTTGGCAAGTTATAATATACTTATTTGATTAATTCAAATAGGTATATTAATTAGAATTATATTATACATGTCAGCAAAAATTAAAAAAAATATTATTTGACATAAAAAGTACATACTTAGCACTCCCATTTATACCGGAGATAATATCTACTTTCTTTGACCTGACTGAATTTAAGGAAGATCCTGTTTTCCCAGACACATATACTTCAAATTTCGATTATGACGATGGAAGGCAGAATATAATACCTACTTTATAAAACATAGGGCAACATACTTGTGATCAATCATCAAGAAACTCTCCCTCAATGCACCTGTTGGCCCTGTTGATAGAAAAAGGATGTTACCTACATTATTTAATACTTAAGAATGTACAATGTTCTGATTAAGTATGGAATAAATGTATTATTTCTTAAATCATTTATTTTCACTAGGAAATCTTCAACGCATATCTTAATTTTTTTGGGTTACGACTTGTCTTGATATTCAATAAGACTTATTCTGAGTTCTAATATAACCAATACCGCGTAACACAAATGTGTACTGGAATACAAAAATAAGGACACTCTCTTCTCAGTTAGGGTCCTGTCAATGCATTATGTACAAAGACAAAAAGTATGACCATGGAAAAAGGAACATACGATTATGGAATAAAGACAAAGGGATAGGTATTTAACCTATTCTCAATGTAGAATTTAATGTTTCTAAGGAATAGGCTTCTTGCACAAAATATAATTTTAGCATTTTTCAATCTTTACTTAATACAAAACACAGTGTGTAAAGAATTTTTTCTTATTTTTTCTTTTACAGACGGTATTCAACATTAAAGTTTGAATAAATCTGTTAGGCGCGCAAACAACGCGTGGCGTCATGCATCAAGAGAGGCCACAGCGCTAGAGTACATTTTAAATTAATTCCATTCATGGACGTTCCCCTTGTAATAACTTCATAGTGGACCGAAATAGACCATAAAAATCTCTGCGTTCTCGAGAAAAAAAAATCAGCGTAGAACCAGACCAGACTTTATAGTTTTTATAAAGGGAACTATTCTACGAAATGGCTTTTTTTGTGGTACATTTTTTATTTCGAAAAAACTTGAGAAATTGATTGATTATAAAAAATCGTGTTTTTTAACATTTACACTGCGATATCTTCAAATCTTATTGAGCTCTCATATCGATCTGGATTTTTTTTTTTTAATTCAAGTACACAAATAAGCGCTTCCAGCAGTCTTTTTGTTTCTATTGATAATTGTTTATTATTTTCTTTAAACAACTATGAACTTATTACTCGACTATTACTTTGCTAAGGGGATGAGGTACGTTCACCGGTTTAAATTTTGACACTCGATCAGTGAAGTAAAGCACGCTGAGCGAGCCCAGAATTTTAATGGGTGAACAAAGCATCTCATCTATTAGTCGTAGGCAACCAACAGAGACAATCCCGGGCCGTTGAACCGCCAGAAAGGTGGTAGATGACCCAGTACGTTAAAGTTGGTAGCCGAGGACCGTGGTTTGGAGGCCATGCTAAACTGTAGATCCCTAGGCGCAATGAGCCATTCCGGCCTAGTTGCGTAGTTAAAAGTAGTACTAATACAATTATTTTGCTAAAAATGTACTCATATCTTGACTAATTTTCAAAAACTTTTTTGTTTTTGAAAATTTTCATGTACATGCAGCGAGCCGATTGAAGCCAAGATACAGGAGAAGTTTTTGAAAAAAAAAAATTTTATCTATGAATATTTTTGTGACGCAGAAGCATATGACATACACCCGGCAGGAGTACGGCGTAAATTAGTAATGTTTAAAACAATTAAAACCCTTTTAAATATAGTACACTTAAATACACACTATAATTTAATATCACAGACCGAATACAACTGAATAATTTTAGGAAATAACCCAAAGTGCGCGAATTATATGTCCGAATCATTGCACTCGCAGAGATATGATATTAGATGACGTCAAGTTCAATATGAGTGTTTCGTCAGATTTGCCCCTTCTCCCGGATATTAGTCGGTGATTTAAATACGTTCCAGTTCGAAATTATGAAAACAGATTTGAGAATTGCTAATGTTTAGTAACACTATATTTAGTCGGGGGGCATACTTGATGAAATATATACTCCGTGGGAAATTTCATGATGAAATTGTGGGAGTAAGTTTAATGCATTCCTTACGCACTCCATAATCATACCTTACCAGGTGCTTTGCTTAAATTTGTGGCAGACGGCCTATATGGCGTCATATATTCAAGATGGCGGCCACCCCAGACATCATCGGAAGTTCTCGATTATAACTGTTGATAGGCCCACCCTAGCAATATTTTGTACTGAATCTTTTTTGTTCTAAATAAAACTTTAAACAAAAAAAGTTATAACAGTTTTTGTGGTATAACCTACTGGTTATCAGTTATAGCCAGTTAAAAAGTGTATTAACCAATTTTTAATTTTTGGTTTTAAAGGATTTTTAGGTTGAAAAATAACAACTAGTTAAGAAATTAATATTTATTTCAATATTTTTATTGAATTAATTGGAATGTTGTATTGCATGTAAAATGTTTTCAACTTAATACTCTTCATCTGAAAGGTCATCGATATTAAAATGTTGGCCGTGATTCTCGCGTGTCTTCATCGTCTCCAAACATATAAAGCTCAATGCATAAAATGTTTTGGGATTTACATTTACAGGATACACCACATTTCCCTTTTACATATGAACACCGAATTAATTTTAAAATGGTTTCAGGTGCACAAGGAAATGTTGGTAGATTAGGGTGCTGCTGGTCAGCAAGATGCCATTTCATAACCTGGTCATATGCTCTACGAATAAAAGGAGATAGTGACGCTTTTGTAGGAGGCAGATTTTCACTTTACGTTTTGTGCTTGGAGAACATCAACCAATGAAGCTCCCCAATGTCTGAAATCTTCGTCCCTGGTGTATATACCTTACGAATAAATTTTTCAATGATAATTACAGTTACGCTTCATCCCAGAATTATTCACTGGATCCAAGTTTTCCAAAAATATCATTATCTGCGGTCTTATAAACCTTCCAAAACGATGATTTTCCCTTCTTTGCAAGTGAACCTGCGACATCATATCCTGACAGAGCATGCAGGTCTAGTAACTTCTTTTATCTTTTCTGGTCCTAATGCGGTGCACATTCCGCCAACGTCAATCATTCTTCGATTATTTCCTATACCAGTGACAAACATGCTTAGACATGTAAGATTTTGACCACCACAATGCTAGTGGAAATAAGTCTGTATCAGGCGAAATATATAAATCGCAGTAGCTCCTTTTCGGGAGGAAAAAAGGCAGTGCAGTATTGTTTTAACGGCAGCTTCTTCATGACTACTTTGAAGTTCACTGACGTCACTTCCGAAAGGCGATTTGGTTTCAGTCCTCCAGCTTACGATTAGGCTTCTCTCAATATTACGTGTGTACAACAAAGCTTTTTCTGCAAGATACGCTGTTAGCTATCCTTTGTTTTTATATGAGAAAGGGGGGATTTCATCTGTATTTTTGCAATATTTGTGGAGTCGGTTATTTTGTACTCAGTGGGTGTTACTGTAGATGTCGATGTCCTTTTATGTCACATCGCAGATTTAAGAGAATTTTCAAGATATGTGTCAAACACCAAGTGAATTTTATCATATTTTAAAAGAGTTCCCTTAATTTTATTATTAAACTCCAATGCTAGATCATTGCATGTTTTAACCTTCACTGATTTTTTCAACGATTGCAGTTTTGCCATTCCATCAAGAACAGCGACACAGTGGAATTTTGCATTCAGATGGTATGTTATATTTGAGTCCACCAAAGGTATAGACAAAGAAGTTTGAACAGTATTATCAATTTTTGCAGGGTGTTGCTCTTCTAAGATCTTCATTAGTTTAGATTTATTAATAGACAACTTCATTGATCCATCCACATTAAATATGGAGAACGAAACTGCCGAGAATTATTACTTAATGATGTTTTTAGTTCAATATTAGTACAGCTTCTCGATATAACTAGCAAGCGTATGAATAATGATTGGTCGAATTGTACTACAGTGTCAGCTAACTTGTTGTTTTGAATGTAGCTTTACATAAATTAAGTTTTCCTTTCTACCCACACAGCATAATCGGGATATGGGATGACAAATTGACGTACTTGGATATCCCAGTACTTAAAATAAATAGAGAAACGGATGTACCTTGTAGGATATCCTATTTTAGGACGTCCTCAAGACAGCCCATTTTAGTACATCCCAGGATATCCTTTTATGGACGTCAGTGGGCTATCCTGAATAGGTTCCATTTTGGCATTAACTATGTCGACTAACATCGGGATTAAGAACGGATATCCCATGAAGAGCCCCGAATCTCCTTAAAATGCACCCTAATACTAGGTCTCTAATATATTTAAATAAAGCGCCGTTTTGATTTCCGGCCGGCCAAACTGGCCAAAACAAATACACCAACTCAGTGCCCAAACCAAACACATAGCAACCACGCTTTATTAGTTTTTATTTCTCAAATATTTAAATACTTAATAATTATTGTTAGTGGGTCGTATGGAATATTTTAAAGTTGTATCTTTGTGTTTTATCTATTTGTTCAGCTTTATTGGAGTGTCTTCATTTCAGACTATAAAAAGTGAGTACAAATGTATAAAAATATAACATAACCTATTAAACTTCATGTTATGAAAAACTTACTTGATTATGATTAAATATTTAATTAGTTATGTTTGAAACCACGAAAAATTAATACGAGTTTTTATACTTTCAGAATGCCAAAGGAAGCTAAAAAATGAGGATTTATACGCATTCCCGTATTTTACAATCACTGAGAAACCTATGAAATAAAATATTAATTTGGCTTAAGAATTGAATGCTAAAATCAGCTTGGAGAGAAAATGTGAATCAGTGAAAGTATTCTCGCATGTGACAATAAACCTGATGAAATTGAATTTGAGAATGACGACAAATAATGTGCCTACTTAGTTAATAATTTTAAAACCAACTAGCAACTGTGGATGAAAATAAGTAAGTAAATATTGTGCTTTAAGATAATTATTTGACACTTTTATTACACTTTTAAACGAAAGATATGATACAATATCAGGACGAACACAGGTGGACAGACTGCAATCTTTTATCTTGAAACTCTTTTTGCCAGAGTGTACTTTATTATATTATTCACTGAGTGCTATAATAGGTCATACCCATATCCTTCAATAATTTCTGTTATTTTTATCTTGCCCACTTTTCATATATTTTTTTAATAATAGTGATTCAAATAATAATAACGTTTATTTTAGCTGCACCCATGGATGAGTATATTATGGAAAACGAAGCAGAGAAGCTGTTAAAAGATTATCCGAGAAGTGCAAAAGAGAGAAGCGAGGCAAACAAGAGAATAGAGAAGTAGGAATGCGCTACATTCTAAAAATTCGTGTTCGGCTATTATTAAATTTGCAAAAGTAATATAGGTATTTATTTTACATTTTTCTAAAAAGTTTGCTTTTTAACATTAGAAATGTTTTTAAATATTGAATGTGTTTGGCTTATTTCTATTATTAAAATATTATTATTATTTAGGTAGCACTGAATTCCATAAATACAAAATATTTCTGTTTTTTTATAAAATTGTATTGTCTTTGACGACGGTTAATAAACCGAATCGTAAGAAAATAATATTTTATTTTTTAACTGACCATAAATCCAAGAAATTACATATAAGTTATAAGGAAAAAATAGGTAAGTGCAAATATTTCAAAAATGTGCATATTTGACAAAAATTCTAAAAAATGTTACAATACATTTTTTTTAAAATCTAAGTATAACATTATTGTCTAAATGTTGGTTGTGACATTTTCTTAATTTTTTATGTTTCTTGGTGGAATCCTTTGCCACATGTTTTCTTCAAAAACAATGTCCGTAAAATCTACAAAATAATGCAATTATCCAGTATTTTACTCGAAAATAACCTCTACGCTCCTATAACGTAAAAATCACAGGCATAGAGGTTATTTTCCAGTAAAATACTGAATAATTGTATTATTTTGTTGATTTTACGGACATTGTTTTAGAAGAAAACATGTGGCAGAGAATTCCACCAAGAAACAGAAAAATTAAGTTGCCCGTGGATATCTATTTTCAGTCCGTAGGATATCCTGGGACATTTCAGTATGTAGTTTGTACAGCCTATTCGTAATACTTAGGACATCCCGAAATATCCCGGGATGTCCTGGTACGTCCTTAGTACAAGCGCCGGTATATCATTCAGGACGTCCCTCGTACTACTTTTATCTGATACCGAGTTGTGACATTGGGATGACCAAAAGAGTGCCGAAAAGCATACAAACTGGGATATTAGGATGTCCATAGGCAAGCCCAAATACTAAATGGGATTTGCCATAGTACGTCCCTCGGACAGCCTTGTGCTGTGTGGGTACATTGGGTCCCAAAAATTCGTACTGTCAGTTTCAATTAGTTTTTTTTTTAAAGCGGTGTACATTTCACAACCCTTTTCTAAAATGCTTAGTGTATCCGTTTGTATGGTTTCATGAAATATGCACTTTGTTGTTGTGTTGATCAGTTCACTGCCTTCATATGTTATAGGGTTGGTCGATGTTCTGATGTTATAGATACATTGCACTTCTTCATGTTGTCGCTTTGCTCTAGATTGTGTCAAATGGTGGTGTTTTGTTTTTACTTCTTCTGCAATTCCAATCATTGCTTTGGTTTCTGTAGAAAGTCTTGCCAGCTCATTAGAGGTAAAAAAGAGTTGTGTTAAAGTATTTTTCTTTTGTGTTATGTTAATTTGAAATGATACGAGTGATAACAAAATTAAAAATATTTTTATACAATACACCTAAATGATAAAAGATATCAATAAATTCCTAAGGACCTTATCTATAGAGAATTTGCTTGTAAATAAAAAGGTTCAGTACAAAATATTGATAGGATGACTCTATCAAGAGTTTTAATCGAAAACTTCCGATGATGTGTGGGGTGGAAGCCATCTTAGATATATGACGTCATATAGGCCGTCTGTCGCAAAATCAAGCAAAGCACCTAGTAAGGCATGATTATGGAGGGCATAAGGAATGTATTAACATTGGTCCCACAATTTCATCATCAAATTTCCCACGGGATGTATTACGCCCCCCGACTAATTAATATATATAAATTAATTTAAAATATACGGCACATGCAAAAGTAAGCCTGTCGCATGTGCCGTATATTTTAAATTAATTTCTAGGATTACGTCATAATGCTCATTTATTAAGGGGTAATAGATGGCACACATTAAACGAATGGTTAATCTTACGATCATTTAGTTTTTGTATTAGTACATCAAATTTAAAATAGGAATTTAAATTAATATCAAAAGGAAATTCGTTTTACACGGAATAATTGCATATAGTTTATATTGACGTTGAACATTTTTACATGGCCACGTGACAGATATTTCGAAAACTTATAGGCCAAAACCATCAGCCATTCTAGAGTCGTAGGAACAGAAATTTCATGAGGGAAGGGTAGTTCCTATGGAAGTGCTGAGCTCCAATAGTTTTTCTAAAACAAATTTTTGTATAGTTTACAGAAAAACTGTAAATTATCAGAAACATCCCATATACAGGGTGATTCACACATAGTACATTCGAAATGATTTAATTTAATTTTTTTCGGTGACAAAAGTCCACCTGAATTCCACGCGCTTTCACGCATTTTCAACTTATCTGCTTAATATATCTTGTACTAGTAATCGGATGGGAATTTTAAAATTACTGGCTTATTTGGAATAAAAATTCTTAAATTCCGATGTGTATTGGTCAATCCGCCATCTTGGAAAAAAATAGAAAGCACCAAAAAAACCGCTGCCCAAGGAATCACTACTTCCACATCCAGATTCTCTATCCAAGTCACTCACAACGAAAAAACTTTGTATGTGAAAATAATTGTTTATGGAACTTTAATAATATAATATTTGAAATCCTCTACCCCAAAAACCCATAAAACAATACCCCACATCGGTAGTGGGGTGGGGGTGGTGATAGGGGGGTGGATGAAGTAAAAAAATATTTTGAGGTTTCTGGTTCCTGTACATAAACTAAATCACATTTTTTTTCATCCCCATTAATAAGGAGGTGGGGATGGTAATGAGGGTGGCTAATGCCAAAAATTTTTTTGAGACCTTAGCTTCTCTTGTATATACTAAATACCAATTTCATGGACTCTTACTGGCTTGATTTACCCATTTTACCCCAATTTACCCCCCAACCCTTCGACGGAACAAGATGAAAATATAATCTAGTTCTAGATCTCGTTAAAGTACATATGTGTACCAAATTTCAAGTCAATATCTTAAACGGTTCCGGAGTAAACGTGCGCACAAAAAAAAGTTACAGACAGACCGACAGACAGACAGAAAATTTGTTTTCGCTCAAACTTAAAATCTCGACGTTTCATGACATTTTAAGCCTATTTGGACAATAAAAATTTTTAAGAAATCAGAAAAAAAAATTTCACCTCGGAATCTGAAAACAATTTTTATCGCCTCAAAATCTGACAAAAAATATTATCACCTCATGGTAGGGGGTGCAAATAGAAATCCTAAAAAAAAAATTTTTCCACCTCGTACAAGAAGTGCTATTAAAAATCTAAAAAAAATTTTTCCACGCCTCATAGGGGGGTTCTATTAAAAACCTGAAAAAATTTTTTCACCTCGTGAGAAAAGTACAAATAAAAAACCAGACAAAAAACAATGTCGCCTTAACAACGTAACAAATACTTTCCTCGAGGGCGGTAAGTGATGCTGGTCTCCAGGGGGGGGGGGGTTAAACCCCCAAAGCCCCCCCCCTTCAGTGCGCCTCTGATATTGTCTATAAAAAGGAGTAATTTCACCAAAGTTGGCAAAAATAAAACTCATTTATGGTCAAATATAATGCATCAATCCCGGATACCGTATGTCAAATAGAACGGTCAAAGATGGCGAACGAAATAAAATTTTTAATTCTTCGTCAATTATCAAGGAGGCATTGTACGTCACTTACTTTTTTTTCTTTTAGATTGTACATTTAGGGGATAGAGTTCATTTTTTTTAATTTTCAAAAAAGTGCGGTTTTTTTTTTTCAAAAAAAGTGCATTTTTACAATTTTCAAAAATGTATTTTCTTTGACCCTCCTTTTTTCCACCCAATTTTCATCGAAACAAAATTAAATACCTATACTATATTAGTTTCACTATCTTCATATGCCATAATTTCACCGCATTCCTCATCGATAGCCGATTCATCAAAAACATTGTCACAATGATTTCATTTACAGTAGACACATAGAATAGATCATTATATATTCAGTTTTCTACAGCTACACTGATTATTTTTACAGTCTTTCTTACATTTGCAAGAAATATCACTTAGTAAACTTTTAGCAAAAGCATTACATTCACTCATAACATCAGGCATTAAGCCATTCTCAGTTTTAAGCCACACGAATTTTAACGGATCTTTCTCAGAAACTAACCATTTGTGGACTTGGAAATATACTCTTAAATAGTGTTTTTCTATTACCTCTTCAGTAGCTGGAATTGCAGACAATTCTATTTTCATTATAATGTTTGCCAATTATTTTATTAATCTTAGGTTTGTAAAAATTGATTTCTTTATGATGATTCCATGCTAGTTGAGCCATTATAACCAAAAGGTCAATATCTTCATGAACTATTTTAACTTAATTGTCTTCGGTTTTCAAATCAATCGCAGTTTTATCAATTGTAGTATCGGCGTCTTCTATGCATATTTTAACGTCATTATCTATTAACTCTTTGGGCAATAATTTTATAAAGCTGTCCTTATTTTTACTATCAGCTAGAATTTTTTTTTTTTTTTTGACTAACCGAGGATTTCATAATACGCAAACATTTTTTTCTAAACGACGAATGCACTCGTTATTCTTTCTGCAGTATATTTCATTTTGTTTCGATGAAAATTGGGTGAAAAAAAGGAAGGTCAAAGAAAAGGCATTTTTGAAAATTGTAAAAATGCACTTTTTTTAAAATAAAAGAAAGCTCACTTTTTGCAAATTAAAAAAAAAATGAACCCCCTAAAAGTACATAAAATAACGTACAATCAAAAGAAAAAAAGTGACGTACAGTGCCTCCTTGATAATTGACGGATAATTAAAATTTTTCATTTCGTGCGCTATCTTTGACCGTTCTGTTTGACATACGGTGTCCGGGATTAGTGCATTATATGTGACCTTAAATGAATTTTACTTTTGCCAACTTTGGTGAAATTACTCCTTATAGAAAAAATATCCAATTTTGATTCTTTAGGCCATTTTTTGTGTTTTTTATTTTTTTCCAAGATGGCGGGTTGACAAATACATATTGGACAGATCTATAGTTTTTTAAGCCAGTATTTTTTAAATTCCCATCCGATTACTAGTACAAGATATATTAAGCAGATAAGTTGAAAATGCGCGAAAGCACATTAAAAGGTGCATATAACTTTTGACGCACAATGAGTTTTTGGGCACATAATCACGAGGCCATAATTCATAAGAATCAACAATAACATTTCAGGTGGAATGTTGTTGCCGAATAGAATCAATTCAACTGCACTAACAGTTCTGTACATTTACAGTTTTTCTGCAAATTATACAAAAATTTGGTTGTAAAAAATCTGAGGGAGCTTAGCCCTTCCTAAATTAAAGAATTTACCATAACATATATCATATAGATGCGTATGAGGTCCTCTATCGCCTTGCGTCGATTAGTCAATCCCAATGAAACTCCTTGTATATCAATCGACTTTTGCTCGATCACACAGCGTGTAAAGTATGATACAAAACTGAATTTTGTAATGGTGTTTTCTGAAAAATACAAAACTTCGATGTCAAAATGAAATTAAGTGGTAAATAATGAGTTCATCAAATAATAGATTACAATGAATCTAATTTTCCCTAAACAGGCCTCCAACTATTTTATTTATTAAAACCGTTTTAACATATGCGTTGGGTGTATCTTGTATTCCATAAATCTCAGCAATAATCTATTCAATATACTAAATACTTCTAAATAAACCCAGCTATCTAAATGTAAATAAATCTTATATGCCGATAAACCGCGCAAATTTATGTTCCGGCTCTAAAATGTCAATTATGTTTCAGGTTTTTTCCCCTGGAGACTACATATGCCGCAAAGGTGACGTCGGCAAAGAGATGTATATTGTGAAAAGAGGAAGGCTGCAGGTGAGCACCGAATATTGCAAAGGTTTTGTATAATCGAGCCAAACGCTATTGGAATATTTTGCTTTATATTATATACATTTTGGTATGAGGTACGTGGATTCGTATCCCCATTTTGTTTCAGATAACTTTACAGATAAACTACGCATTAGAAACCAATTTATATTGGCAGGAATTGATTCAGTAATATATAATAAAAAACCGCTGCCCAAGGAATCACTACTTCCACATCCATATTCTCTATCCAAGTCACTCACATCGAAAAAACTTTGTATGTGGAAATAATTGTTTATGGAACTTTAATAATATAATATTTGAAATCCTCTACCCCAAAAACCCATAAAACGATACCCCACATCGGTAGTGGGGTGGGGGTGGTGATAGTGGGGGTGGATGAAGTAAAAAAATATTTTGAGGCTTCTAGTTCTTGTACACACACTAAATCACAATTTTTTTTCATCCTCTTTAATAATGGGGGGTGGTAATGGGGGTGGCTAATGCCAAAAATTTTTTTGAGATCTTAGCATCTCCTGTATATACTAAATATCAATTTTTATGGACTCTTACCTGCTTGATTTACCCATTTACACCAAATTTACCCCAATTTACCCCCCAACCCTTCGACGGAACAAGATGAAAATATAATCTAGTTCCAGATCTCGTTAAAGTACATATGTATACTAAATTTCAAGTCAATATCTTAAACGGTTTCCAGAGTAAACGTGCGCCGACAGACATAAATTTTTTTTTCGCTCAAACTTAAAATCTCGACGTTTCATAACATTTTAAGCCTATATGAACAATAAAAAGTTTTTAAAATTTTTTTGTCGTTACTATACTTCCACTGGATGTGGAAGTAATAAAATTGAGCATGTGGTAGTTTTATTTATAATATATACAAGATATGTAATTTTGCAGCTGTCGTAGTGCCTTTTATTTTTTGTTAAATTTCTAATTCATTTTATTTTTTAGAAAGTAAATTAAATTAGCAATAGATATGTATACTCAAAATATCTTAAAAAACATTATTAGTATTTTTAAACGACTATCTAGGTACTACATGTTCGATTTTAATTCGCAAAAATTCTAAATTTATCAAACATATTGAAACACTCGTGGTTGGTTTTGGAAAAATTGCAATTATTTATACCTGGTTTTGGTAATAAATAAATATATTTCAACCAAATTACAAAGACGGCGGCGAACGACTAACTGATCTTGTGCGGGGCTGGGTTCGTGGATCCAATTTATGAGTTAGAGAGAGAACCAATAGTTTCTCAGGTATTTGCTCAACTAGTTTATTTCGTGATCAAAAAGGGAGAAAAATATAGATCTTAATAAAAAGGTCGCCATCCAGAATAAAGTTGATAATAAACTACCCTCCTTAATCACAAACCCGACTGCTGTGGAATAAAAATAAGACATACACAAACAAATAAATTAAAAAGATATAAATTTTAAGATAAAATGTATGATTTGTTAAGCATCCTTTAAAATTTTGAAATATGGTTGAGTGGAAGAGCAAACACCTGTCCCACGGACAGACCGTGTGAACTCTGCCATTTGACAGGCAATCACTGGTACAATGATCAACATGTTATATTGGAAATTTTGTACTTATTTCCTGTCAATAAATTTATTTATTATTATTATTATTATTATTATTATATAAACTAATTCAAAATAGCAAAATGTATAAGTTAAAACCAAACTTTAACTTTTGACACATATTGGCTTTTAGTACTGATGAACCAGTGGGGATTTTCGTCAGCCTAAAAACTGCAATTCTGGCATTGGTGGTAAATGTTGCCTCATCAGTAAATACGAAATTTGTATTCTTTAAAAATTTACTCTGGACCCAAAAACTGAAATTCAATCTTCTCTCTATCACCATCTTCTAGGGTATGTAACAATGTTGGTCTGAATGTTCTTTCTTTGTTTTTTCAAACCATGTTCTTACTAATATTTAGATTTATTGCTACTTGGCTTATGCTATATCTTGGATTTTCTTTAAAATATTACAAAATGCGTTCTTCGTTTGCAATTTGCCGATTTTGTAAATTATAATTACTTGGTCTTAACTTACGTACATTTCTTGTATCATTAAAACTGTTATTGATGGTTGCTATCAATTTATGACGAATGGGAGGCTGACGGTCAGGATGCCGTAAATTAAATTTAACGGCGGTTTGTCTAAATGATCTGGCATTATCTCTGACTAAACGACTCAACTCCACTTTTTCTCGCATTGTTATTCACCGAACCATATTTATTACACAAAAATTTACACTTCATTTATTATCTAACATTAAACCAGCTTTTATATGAATTTTCAACTGAAGCCTTTATTGAAGATTATTTGTTAGAATTTTTGCCTTATTAACTAAATAATTATTTTGTTGTAAAATCAATTCAGACTAGTATAATACATTATTCTGCACAAAAAATGAAGAACACATAATACATTTTTTTCATTTGAGAATCCATTTTACAGATAAAAATTATTGTTAGTTGAAGAAATTGTTTTTTTGACGGCCTCTATCTTAAACACCTTTAAACCCACTACGATGTAATCTTGTACAAAGGAGTTTCTAAAGGTGCTGATTAAGAATATCTCACCATTTTTTTTTTCTAAAAAAATCGCCATTACTTTTTTGAAAATCGACCCCCTGTTTCCATCCTAAAATCGGTCGCCTCTGGCTAAAATCAAGTGTGGTTATGTATAAAGACTCACTTTATAGGTATATATTCACCATCAAAATTTCAAAATATTCGGATATCAAATGAGCTAGATATGAGGGTGGCTCCATGAAAAGTGGGACACACTGTATACGTATGATGTAATATATTTTATATATTTTGTTTTTGATAGGATATTATCATGTGTATACATTTACAGGTGGTAGCTGACGATGGGTACACTGTGCTCGCCACCCTAGGAGCCGGTTCTGTGTTTGGGGAAGTAAGTGTTCTGGATATAGCTGGAAATCGCACAGGAAACAGGAGAACTGCCAACGTCCGGTCTTTAGGCTACTCCGATTTATTTTGTTTAGCAAAGGATGATCTTTTAGTTGCACTCGCCGATTACCCCGAGGTAAGTAGATTATACAATTGTCGGTCTTTTGTTTAAAAAAATGGTCACCTTTTGTGCCGTTAATATCTTCTTTCTTCTGACAGAGATAGACACAAATTGAAAAGGAGACAAAGAAGTATTCATAATGTAATATGTCTTCGAGAACAAAAATAAATCGAATTACCGGTTTAATATAAAAACATGAGATTTAATATGGATTTATAATTTAACAAGAGCTACCAGACGATGCGAAAATTCCATTAAGCAATATGTACGTATATAATAAGTTATTTTTTTATCAAATTATATTTCGTTACTGGTTGACCTTAACAAGATTTGAATCACTAATTGCTAACGAACTTTTCTTTCTCGTGAAAAAATATTTTAATAGTAGGTAATATAAGCATGGCTTTTATAGCAAGAGATCTGTGCTGATAACTTAGTGCCTTATGTACAGGGTTATTCATTATATTTAGGCCACCCTTTATTATCGTCATTATTGGAGATAAAAAAAAAGTTTCGGACGAAAGTTGTAGGGCTGTAACTGAACCCTTTGATAGTGGCGTGCATAAATTGAGAAGTAATAATTTTTTTCAGTGGAACGCCCTGACCTGTGTATTGTTGAATTTTTGAATTATTGCTTTTTTTCTGATTTCAAAAATATCATATATGATAGTCCTATCTTTAACCGTTTTCGAGTCATTGAACATTGAAAATCGTATTTAAGCTATTTATTATACGAACAAAAATTACAATTATTAAAGTAGTCTATGAAAATGACAAGTATTCTGTTATTAAACTTGTCATTTTCATAGACTTACTTTAATTTACTACTAATTTTTTGCACGCCACTGTGTTTCCATTATCGACAAAAACAAAAAACAAAAACTAGTATAAAAGTAAACAATGAAATTGTAAATTATGAAAAAAAATATGTGAGTTATTTGCTAACTATTTTTCTTCTTGTGTCAAAGATAAACTGAATAACCATTTTGGAAATAAATTGTCGAATAAATGCACAACTGTCGAAACAATTAATATCACTATTTCTTTTGAACCTGTAACAGGAGACGAAATCATCACCATCATAGAAAATATGAAAAACAAAAATTCAACAGGTGTTGACTATAAGACTTATAAAGTTTTGTAAGTACGTTTTAGCTGATTCTCTTGCATATCTTATCAATTTATCAATAAACCTCGGACAGTTCCCAGATATGCTGAAGTTAGGTAAGATAATTCCCTTATACAAAAAAGATGATCCGCAACTAATTCAAAATCATAGACCTATAACCCTACTAAGTTATTTATCTAAAATACCTGAGAAAGCAGTTGCCAATAGATTATACTCTTACTTAGAATCTAACAATATATTTACTTGCAGTCAATTTGGTTATAGAGCCAATGAATCTACAGAAACAGCAACTCTTGAATTTGTTCAAAAAATCTATGACTACCTCGACAAAGGTAAAAAAGTAGCTAGTCTCTTTTTTGATTTAACTGCGGCCTTTGATTCTGTTAATGTGAAATTTCTAGAGACTAAATTACAAGCAATGGGAATATGTGGCAGTATTCTAAATTAGCTAATATCCTATCTAGAAAATAGACAAATTTTAGTTTCAATGAACTCGGAAACATCTAATATTGTTGATATGGAAATTGATGTCGCTCAAGGCTCTATTATAGGTCCACTGTTATTTCTTGTTTTCATTAATGACTTGCCAGATTACATAACAGATGGAGATGTTTTTATGTATGCAGACGACACATCTGTCATAATTCACAGTGATACTGTAACTGGGCTAGAAATTAAAACAGTAAAAGTAATTAAACAATTTGAAGAATGGTGTTATAAAAACTCCCTAATTATTAATATGAAAAAAACCGTATTTTTGTATTTCACAAACATAACAACTGTAAACGATATTCCCAAAGTAGATTATGTCGACACAAGTAGGAAAGCGATTGAAAAATCTATACCTACTAAAAAGTAAAAATATTTTTTTTAAATTCATACACCTGGAAACCAAAAGCTTTGGGGGCGGTCAATTGAGCAAAGTAACTATGTAATAGTGCTATATGACCGTCCGCAAAGCTTTTGGTTTCCAGGTGTATGAATTTTAAAAAAAATATTTTTACTTTTTAGTACAGTTTTTTTAAATAAACGCTTTTTCTTAAAAATATTTTTTTTATATAATTTTATTACTAGCAATACTACAACTTCTTCTAAACATATTTACGCCGACGGCTCAGAGATTTATAAGAGAATAATAAATAAAACGGTTTTTTTTAAGTTTTGCATATATTTTTGATAAATCTAGACATGTTTTTGTATTATGTTTGTTTTTAAGGTGATTGAAGTCTTCATTTTCTAATTTATGCTATTAGTGGAGTCAATAGAGATTTTCACTTCGGAAAAATTTCGGGAAGCGGTAACTTTTAAGAATACAACTCTGCACATGTCAGAAACAACATACCGAAAGTTACCAACAATAGTCCTTGGGCGTAATTTGTTATTAAACAAATTAGTTGCAACATATCAGTCTTTGTCAAATATATCTTAAATTTTTTTTCTTTCAAAAAGTAATTGCGCTATTCGACAGTACGGGAAATTTCACATAAAAAATGTATATGAAGTTTTTTTTTGTACGATCAAAAATGTAGGCTCCAGATTTTTTTGTTTAACGCCCGAAAATGGAAGACACGTAAGTACGGCGCGCGAAGCACGCGCGGCCTCGGGCACGCTTCACTTTTGTTGTAGCTTTTGAACTAAAAAATGAAATTGACCTAACAGAAGCTTAAATGAAAGAAGAAACATGTAGCCATTGAATTATTATGTTTTCAAATATAAAGATGAATATACGTAGGAATAGTACGTATTATATGAAGTCGGAACATAAAGAGATTTGCGATGAAATAGGTAAAAGCTCTACCATTTCTAAAAATGTAAAAATAAAAACTTGCGTCTTTCACATTTTACTCTCGAAGTAATGTATAAAAAGATTCGATGAGTGAAAAAAATCTCAAAAATTTATTTTTGAAGATGTACACTTCTATAATTTCAAAATCTTGAGAAAATGATAAAATTTTATATACATAACTAACTTTAACTACCTATTTCTATGGTTTAAATCACGTTATTAGATTTCAGTAGGTGCGATTTTTAAAGCTTGAAATGTGTAGGTACTTTAAAATGCTTCAAAGGGATTTACCTTAAAAATTAAATTAACCCCCTTTTTTACAAAAATAAAAAACAAATTTTTTCTGCTCTAAAATTCGTGAAATTATGGGTAAAATAAAAGTTAATAATTTTTATAAAAAAAATTATTTAGCCTACCTATGCAGCTTAGTAGGACCTCAAACTAAGTAAATCTGATGATGAAAAAATTTTGGAATATACAATGTGTCCACGGCAAAGCGGTATTATAGGTGTAAATGACATTTTTTTTTTGGATTACAGACGCAATTTTTTTGTATTCTGCTCTTGCTTCACCCAAAAACCATTTTTAGTATCTTGGATTTAAAAAAATTTATACAGTGTAAAAATAAAAATCGCATCAGGAAATAGTATATTGTGTATTTAGGTGTGAAAGCAATACATTCCCGGACGACAATGCAACAAGCATCGAAGTCCGGGAATGTGCTTTCACACCGAAATACACATACCATTTTTTCTGAAATCACAATCAATATTATTATAAATTTAACTAGTTTGTATTAATGCATAACATTTCTTCATTACAATCTAACTGCTTACTAATAAATGCAATTTTAATATGAGTTGGCTTGTCTGCGTGTATTTATTTACTGTCTAAAATATACATAAAAAACCGTACGGGAATGTTACTTTCCTGGCCTAGCCCGGGAAAGTAGCATTCCCGTACGGTTTTGTTGATCGTTGCTTGGCAACGCATCTTTTCCGGTCTGTTTCCTGATAGTTTCTTAGCAACGGACTAAAACACTGAAATTGTGCATTTTTCGATCTGAAATCGTGCCGAAAATGTAGACATTGCCGATCGATTTCAGAAAAAGTTCCTTTTCTGTACGAAACATTGAAAAATTTTATTAGAAAAATTTGCTCAGAATTAAAAAATATGACGTACCAAATTACAGAACTAAATTTTTTTTTTAATTTATAAAATTTTATTTTTTTTTTAATATAAATGTAATAATTTAAATTAATTCATGTTCCTCCATTTTCAGCACACATCTCAACTTTGTTTTTAAATTCTTTATAGCTATTTTGAATAGCTTGAAGGTCAATTGAATTTATAGCATTTTTAATTCTCTCTTTCAATACATTTACGGCGCGCGAAGCAGATCATAGGAAAAAACAATTTGCTTCAGATGACCCCATAAATAAAAATCGAAAATAATCAAATCAGGTGATCTGGGTGGATACGGAAAGGATCCAAATCGTCCAATCCACTTTTTTGCTAAATTATTATTCAGCCAATTCCTTACTATGGAGGAACCTGTGTAGAATAAATGAATTTAAATTATCATTACATTTATAATATTTAAAAAAATTAAAATTTTATAAATAAAAAAAAATTTTTTGTAGTTCTGTAATTTGATACGTCATATTTTTTAATTTTGAGCAAGTTTTTCTAATAAAATTTTAAAGGCTCTTTACCTGATCCGATTTTTATTTTTAAGCTGTTACCAGCGCCCTCTATAAATTTTTTAAAGTACAAGATACTAAAAATAGTTTTTGGGTGAAGCAAGAGCAGAATACAAAAAATTGTGTTTGTAATCCAAAAAAATTGTCATTTACACCTATAATAAATGTAATAAATCACCTGAATGTTGATTGTTTCTACAATTTTTATCCTATTTAAAATATCGAAAACATTAAAACTATTCACGTGGTACAGGGCCATGAGTCAAATTATAATGCCTGAATAATAGAAAGAGATTGAAAGCAAAACAATATCTTCGCAGCAAGCAGTACGCATCACCTGCTCCGCACTCTACGCTGTATGTGTGTGTCCGCAAAGCATTGTAAAAGTAGTTTGGGCACTTTTTCACGGATCATCTTGTAATGCTATGTAAAATATCACGTTTTCTCAGCTTCTTTTAAATTATTATGTGAATATTTAAATTGTGTTTTTAATTGAATAGTGTTTTGAATTATTGTATTGCTTGAGGGAAGTCGGCTATATTGGATCAGCCAATTTTTTTTGATATCATAGTCTGTTTCAGCGACCTTGAAAACCCCCCTTACAATTACTTTAAAATTTTTTAACTTTGGTATAATAATTTTGTTAAAAAAAAGTTTCTTTTTGTTTAAATAAATTAATAAATAATTTCCTCACGATTATATGTTTATAACTTTTTATTTTAAGCTACGTAAAAGTGATATCAAGAGGTTTTAGGAAAATCGAAGCTTCCCGTAATTATTCCGAAATAATGATATTTTCTACGTCTATTGACTCCGCTATATAACAACATATCGTCAGTTAATGCAATTAAAGTATTGGAATTATTATTAGATACCAAATTATTATTTGAAAACAATATCGATTACATCGCGCATCGTAAAGAAATTAAAAAAAAAACTTCACCCATCATCAAATTTTACTTAAGCATACAAATCAGAATAATCAGAAAAACATTCGCCTCCTACAAATGAAAAGCCACCTGCGGTAACAAAATATGCGGAGAAAATCATATTAGGCATTTTTTATCGGAAAATTTTGTTAATGAAACTTGTTCAGAATTGTCAAAAAATCGTATACCCAAAATGTAATCATTACTTAAGTAAAATTTGATTCAAATCGGAGAAAAAATGAAAAGTTATTGGGGTGTTACCATTTCAAGTGAAACACACTGTATATAATGTCAGATGCAAATAACGGTATTCACTGTCCTAATTGCTATAACCATGCGTTCGACTAAAAAATATATCATGTAACAAAGCGATGTGCTTGCTGCATCGGATATTTTTTCGATGAATGAAAATTCACAAATCCCTTTGAACGATGCATTTTTGTTTTTGTTATCAGGCTCGAGCGACGCTTACAGAGCGCGGCTGTCAATTGCTGCGGAAGGACGGCCTGCTTGACGAGGAGCAATTCCGTAAAGCCAGGGAGACGCAGGATTCCATGGCGGACAGCATAAAGAAGCTGGAGAACACTGTGGAAACTTTGCAAACACGCCTCGCCAGACTTCTTGCCGAATTCACAGCCAGCCAAGCGAAGCTAAAACAGCGGTTGACGAGAGTGGAAACTAGGTAATTATGGATTTGCAAATAGAGATTAGTATTCTGGCACAGTAACCGATTTTAATTTATCTATACGAGGCCCTTTCCCACACATTCAGATAATTGACTATGACAGATACAGAATTATTTTACGATTGCTTATCTACATCGAGTGTCTCATTGTATTTTTTTTCTTTATCTATTTATTGGGCGGCCCATTATTGCGAAGAAGTTCAATATCTGGCTTACTATGAGAAATATGGAGAAAAATTAAATTAAAGTTATAGAGCTTACTTTGTTACCTATTTCTAAAATACTATAATAATAATAATAACCTATTAGTACAGTACCTAGAGGTAAAAAATATGCAAAACTTCGGAATAATGTCATATTGAACGGATTTCGTTCATTACTGGCAGTATGATAGTAAATGCTTCACAGAAAAGTTTCTATATTGTGCGGGGGCTTGCTAATTTATAGGGGGTGGATGCCACCCCCTCTCAGGGGGTGACACTTAAATGATATATATATATTTATTGGAGCTGAAGTAGAATCAAATTTTAAGAAGAAAAGGTTCTATGCAATTTTTCACATAAATTGATAGTTTTTAAGTTATAACGAAAAATTGCGATTTTAGCTTAAAAAAAAGGTATTTCCAAACGGCTTTCGTCAAGTATCTCGAAAAGTATTAGTTTATCGAAAAAATGTTGCAGACCAATTACAGAAAGTACAAACTGGGAATTAATTATATTTTTTGTTTTTTGATGTAGGATTAATAATTTCGGAGATATTTAAGTTTACATTTGGCATCCAAGTGTTCATAAGATAATTATTTAGTGAGAATTAAATATCTCAGAAAGTGTGACACCTACGTCAAGGATGCTAATAGGTAAAATAATAGGTTATTAATTAAGCTTTCAACTGTTTTTTTTATTTGTTTCTGTAGCATAAAAAACAAAGAAGTTATGACCGAAGCAATGTGCGTCTACACATTTTTTTAATAACAACATCGCCATTTTGTTAGTGTAATTAGCCAGTAATTAAAAAAAAGGAATTTCAAACACTGTTTCTCGTTAATATATAGCATGATGTAGATGCTCAAATTTTTTGGTTTGTATATAGCACTTGCTTTAGAAAAAAATACAGTTTAAACTATAAAGGTATTTCCGATAAAACGTTATTTTTTTTTCCTTTTCCAAATATCTCATTAAATATTAGTTTTATTGAAAATGGGTAGAGACCAAAAATAAAGCTCATAAACTGATAATGAATTTCGCTTATTAATTTATTTACATAGATTTAATAATTTCGGAGATATGAAAGTTTACAAATGGTGTCCGAACGTTTATAAGACGAAAAATGCAGTTTAAATGTTAAATATCGCAGAAATTGTGACACCTACGTCACGCATGCTAAGAAATGAAATTAAAGACAATTAATTGTGCTCTGAAATTATTTTTTACTCGTTGCTGTAGCATGAGAAATAAAGAAGTTATGACGGAAAAATGTGCGTATTTATATTTTTTTATATAAAAAGGTCGCCATTTTGTTACTCTAGTACTCTAGTCTTTAAAATGCTAGGAATCATGTCATGTAATTCAATACTTCGTCAGTATTAGCTAGAAGAGTAGTTGTTTTGATTGATTCTCCAATAATGAGTGTTTTTAAATATTTACCTAATTAGTATATTAGCGTGCCCAGATTAGGGCAACAATATACAGAAAGTAGGTAATTTCGTAATAAATAAAAAAGTGTGTAAGTTGTGATTTGCTTAATACCTAAATAATATTTTCCAATCATGATAAAAGCAAATAAATAAAATTAATTAATTGTAAAAATATCCATGTCTTTCATACACATTACTAAAAATAGAGACATTCGCCGAGCGGTCTCGGCGAGAGTGTACACATCGCCCTCGTGCTTCCTGGTCCCTTGGTAAATGTCTCGCCGAGACATTCGCCGAGCGGTATCGGCGAGAGTGTACTGCAGGCATGAAAGTTTACTAATGCAATGTCAACACTTCTATTTTTTAGGAAACCATGCTGAACTGACAATAACAGGTTATTTTTAAGAAAGAATCCACTTAATTGTCCTAAAAATGCAAGTTCTATAACATTCGACATACTTGAAATTATGCTAATTGCACGATAATTATTATAAGAGTTTGTCTCCTTTTACTGGAATAACTACTAATTTTTAAATTGTCGGGGAAAGTTCCATTTACAAATCATAGATTAATTATGTAAGTTAACAGTAAAACGAAATTATTTTTCATGTATTTAATAGATTGTTAGACATATTATCCAGACCACTGGAATGAGGCTGCTTTAGCCTATTAATAAACGATAACGTATCTATTTCAGTTACTGGTTGAAGAAAAAATGATTGATAAAAAGTGGTATGTTTGTATTTAAGAAATTTAAATCGATCAAATTGATGGGGTCAACTTAGTCATTTAGATGACCTGTGGTAAAATAAGCATTGAAATTATCTGCAATAACATTATCTGGCAAAAGGGAATCATCATCATGAACAACAATTTTTGTCTGTGAAGCAGAAGATTTTCCTACCACATCTTTTATCATATTCCACATTGTTTTAACCCTGTTTGTTGATTCTGAAATTTTATTATCATTAAGTGCTATTTTGCTTTCTTTTAATTTATTTTTAATGCTCATTATTTACATTTCTGCAGATAGGCTTTAGTTGAGGATATTTTTGATCAAACACACTCTTTGTTTTAATTCTAGAAGCTCCCCCGAGACCCACATAGGCGGAGATTCTTTTCTGTTTTGTTTGGCACGTTGAAGAGGAAAGCAAATCTCAAAATAATAACTTAAAGTATCCGCGAAGTCATTAAAGGCAGAGTTTAGAAGGTTTGAGAAAAAACATTTATCCAGTTTTCGTTTTCTAAAAGGTCATTTAATTTGTCTATGTTCTTTTTACGCATGTTTCTTTTGGTTGTAGATTTTGGTTTATTGGATTCATTTCATATAAAATACACAGAAAAGCGGGATAGCTTAAAAGTAAAATTGTTTTAATAACTTACCCTGTATATTTCTATACCATTGATTTCAGAGTAAAATTTAACATTTTTACTTCCACATCCAGTGGAAGTATAGTAACGACAAAAAAAATTTTAAAAATTTTTATTGTTCAAATAGGCTTAGAATGTCATGAAACGTCGAGATTTCAAGTTTGGGCGAAAAAAAAATTTCTGTCTGTCTGTCTGTCGGTCTGTAACTTTTTTTGTGCGCACGTTTACTCTGGAACCGTTTGAGATATTGACTTGACATTTGGTACACATATGTACTTTAACGAGATTTAGAACTAGATTATATTTTCATCTTGTTCCGTCGAAGGGTTGGGGGGTAAATTGGGGTAAATTTGGAGTAAATAGGTAAATCAAGCAGGTAAGAGTTCATAAAATTGATATTTAGTATAGACAAGAGCAGCTAAGGGCTCAAAAAAATGTTGGCATTAGCCACCCCCATTACCACCCCCACCCCATTATTAAAGGGGATGAAAAAAAATGTGATTTAGTGTATTTACAAGAACCAGAAACCTCAAAATATTTTTTTACTTTATCCACCCCCCACTCCCACCCCCTGTCACCACCCCCACCCCACTACCGATGTGGGGTATCGTTTTATGGGTTTTTGGGGTAGAGGATTTCAAATATTATATTATTAAAGTTCCATAAACAATTATTTCCAGATACAAAATTTGTTCGTTGTGTGACTTGGATAGAAAATCCGGATGTGGAAGTAGTGATTCCTTGGGCAGCGGTTTTTTTTTCAAGGTACTGCGAAAAATGTAAAAATTCATAGATGAATTGTGCAACACAAATGTCATCAAGAAAACGTTGTTTATGGCAGTTAAGGAAAAACATTTGGTTAGTGTAAAGATAAGGGTTGGCGGAAATGCCTGAGAGGAGCGAAAGTTTGTTTTTATGTACAGGGGATTTTATACAGGGGCATCAACTTGCCAATCTTTAAAAAGCTGAAACTTCGTTTTTTCAATTAGAACACGCAGTATATTATTCCACCTTTTATTATTATTCCAGATTATCCCTTCAAATTAGTTATCATGATATTAGTCCCTGAAATTGATAGTGTTTGAGATACTTTCTATTTCTAAGAATAATTGCGTTTTTCACAGGTAAGCTAGGACTGTCATTTAGTAATTGCAGTTTTTAAAACTGAAAATAAAAACCGCTGCCCAAGGAATCACTAGTTCCACATCTAAATTTACTATCTAAGTCTCTTAATAGAAAACAATGAGGCTATTATATTTGCACTCCACTAAGTGGAAATAATTGTTCATAGGACATGATATTTGAAATTGTCTATCCCAAAAACCTGATGCCACAAAGGAATGTTGGGCTTTGGTTCTTGTATGCCGGGTCGAAGCTTGAAATTTGGTTTGTAGATATTACTCACAGAGCCTCATATTTTCCATGAAAAGACAATTGAACACCACTTCCGGTTTTTCCGGAAGTTGGTCTAAGTCAAGAATTTTAAATGGAACCCTGTATATTTTTTTATACAGTTGGATAGAGATTAGAATTCCCTTTTCAACGACATATCACATATCAAATGGCGTAGGTGCCATTTTTTCTAAATGTAATATGCTGGCAGCCTGACATTGTTAATGAAACTGATCCCAAACAACTTGTTAAGATAACAAATATAATGTGTTTTTTATTGGTTTTTAATTAAATTTGACAAACTTTTAATTTGTCACGAAATGGGACACATTTTAGATATTGTTTAAAATGTCAATATTTCTCATACATTTCCTCAAAAATTTTGAATGGAAACCTCTACCTATTTAATGCTAACATTAAAGTATGTCTTATAACCTACAGAAAAATTTATAACATAATGCGCTTTGGTTTTTGGTTTCAGAAAAAAAAAATGAAAAACCTAGAGAGGTACATTTTTCATTATAAATAACTAGAAACGAGATAAGCATGAGATATTGTGTCCACTAAATTATCTAAGAAAAATTATTTCATTTAACTCTCTACCGATAAGCACCACTTCGAAATTCTTGGGTACCTATATAGATAGCTCATTCTCGTGGGAACCATGTCTGGAGTAAATTATACAAAGCATATTTTGCCATATTTCAACTAAAAGATAGTCTAGGTGAGGAGGGACTCATGGATGTTTACTGTGCGCTAATTTATTTTCATGTATCTCTCAATTTGTATCTGGGGAAGGTCTAGCCAATTATATAGAATCTTTGCACTACAAAAAAGAATTATAAGGCCGATGTTTAATTCATATTGTAGAGAAAGTGTCAAAAGTACATTCATTACAAAGAAAATTCTAACCTCACCCTCTGTATTTACATTTATAAATGCTTAATATACGCAAAATCAAACTTGTATGAATTTAAAACTTAAGATAACAGCTATGCGTACAATACGAAACATGGGAAGCCACTTTCGATTCTGCGGCATAAAACAGCTAAGTTTAAAGAATCAATTCATTATAATATTATAATACTATACCGTGCGTGTAATTTCCCATTAGGCATGTACATTCACGTAGCGCGAGAGATCTGAAACCGTAAATTCCTCCGTCGGGCGGAGAATCCCAGCTATATTATTTCATTTCAACCAGCTAGCACGCGCGATGTTGTAATTTTACTTCCTATGCCTAGCGCTCCGCTACACGCACGGTATAATTGCCTAAATGAAAATCTCAAAAATCTTCAGATATCTAAATATAAGATGCAAATAAAAAAATTAGTCATAGAAAGTGCCTTTTATAACATCAATGAGTTTTTAGCTTTACGGTTATAATTTTTATTAGTTGATATGTGTGGGATTTTTGTACATTTTCGTATGTAATATCACTAGTGCTTAAAATTTTATCGAAAATTTTTTCGAAAGCGTGTTGCCTGGTAATATAACGAGTGCAAATTGGCAGTTTATTATCTGATTAAATCCCGACCGCTTTAGCGGGAGGGATTTAATCTTTGATAATAAACTGCCAATTTGCACGAGTTATATTAACTAGGGGCGACTTAGCTTGAGAAAAAATTTTTAGATAAAATTTAAAGCACGAGTGGTATTTGAGGAGAATATTTCACGAATAAATAATTCATTAAGTACATCTTCAATATTATGTTTTCTCATTAACTGCCTTCAGACGTTTTCTTGTCACTTTTTGGAGTTTACTGACCTTTATTTTCAATTTCATCATTAATTTGATATACAGAAATATTTCCAAACCGACTCATATTGTCAAAACAACAAATCTCAAACAAACGCAGTAGAAACAACGGAGATTCGCTATATTTTAAAATTATCTAGTGACGTTTCCATGGCAACTAGTAAATAAAACGAGTTGAAACCTTAGATATTATAATATATAGACTGGCTTAACACCTTTCAGGCGTTTCTGAGGTGCAATACGACAAGGAACGATAGAGAGAGCACTACTTTAGTACCGATGTCTAGCCCAAATAAAATATACACCCATGGTTCCGAGATTGGCATAGAGAGCGCCATCTAGCGCTACAAGTTATATTCCATAATAAATAAATGTTCATCGACTCATATTTACGTATTTAATCATTACTTTTAACTTACGAAGTTTATGAATTATGTTGAGGTTTGCTTTGTTAAGCAAAGAGAATTTTAAATACAACAAATTATAATGTTTGATGCACAGCTTTGATTCAACGAGTTACTTTTTGGTAGATTACCATGTAAGTACTATACATTTTTAGTTTGTTCCAGAGCGAATGGGTACTTGACATTTATAATAAATGATTTGCTTACCTTTGTAACTACGTTATTGAGCTATTGAAAGCTGTGCTTGACTTGTTCCTGTATTATGAGCTATATTAAGTACAATCTTTGTGTGTAATTGTTACCCGATTGAACACTAGGAAAACTGAAATAGTTACAGATAGGCAAAAGTTACAGCCTATATATTTCAGACAAGATTCGCTTTGGAATTGAGGTGTGTTTTTGTTTGCTACTACATAATACAATATTACAATTTACAAGGTAAGTACGTTAACAATTAATAATAAGCTAGAGAAGATATTTATAGATGAAACTTAAAAGCTCGAGTTGCCCCATTCGCCAAAAATATTTCACGACAAAAACGTCAAAAAATTTTCGCATATTTGCCGCTGCAGCGACCTAAAAAATTAGAGCGATAAATTTTGCATGTTGGTCCTGTCAAAAGCCGATCTAGCTTGAATTACCACTAATAATGACGTTTGATTGGTGCAATGTTTTGAAAAAACGGGCTCTCATTGGCTATAGCGTTAATGAGTGAAATAATCATTATATATTTATTTTAATCTCTTTTTAAATTATGAAATAGGAAATTTTTACATTTCTTACATTTGTGTCATTTTATATGTATATTGTCTTGTATGTTCTATAGTACCTACAATTTATGTTTTATATCGTGATTAGGTATATATTTCGTATATTTACATTCTTTTATTTTATATATTTATCCTTGATTTGCCCTACGTACCTAATTATATATCTATTTATTGGCCACTAAACTATCGATCTATCTAATGGCCCGCCCGTATTCTAGAAAATTTCAGAATATTAAAAAGTTTACTACAAAAATATCCTAATTTGTTAAGAAATTCGTTACGTATTACTTCCACATCCAGTGGAAGTATAGTAACGATAAAAAAATTAAAAAAAAAAAAATTATTGTTCAAATAGGCTTAGAATGTCATGAAACGTCGAGATTTTAAGTTTGAGCGAAAAGAAAAATTCTGTCTGTCGGTCTGTCTGTAACTTTTTTTGTGCGCATGTTTACTCTGGAACCGTTAAAGATATTGACTTGTTTGGTACACATATGTACTTTAACGAGATCTAGAACTAGATTATATTTTCATCTTTTTCCGTCGAAGAGTTGGGCGGTAAATTGGTTTTGGGGTAAATTGGTAACTCAAAGTAAGAGTCCATAAAATTGGTGTTTAGTATATACAAGAGAAGCTAAGGTCTCAAAAAAATTTTTGGCATTAGCCACCCCCATTATCATAATTGTTGAAGGGGATGAAAAAAAAAGTGATTTAGTGTTTGTACAAGAACCAGAAACCTCAAAATATTTTTTTACTTCATCCACCCCCACTACCACCTCCCTATCACCACCCCCACCCCACTACCGATGTGGGGTATCGTTTTATGGGTTTTTATGGTAGAGGACTTCAAATATTATATTATTAAAATTCCATAAACAATTATTATACTCTTCGCAAAAACGAAGAGTATATTGTATTTGATCGGCACATTTCTAAAATCGTAAATATCGCTCGTAGAGAAAAAACTTTCATATCATTGTGTTAGTGAACGAATTCTGAACAACTTTCAAAATGTCCATCTGCCCGTCCGTCTGTCCGTCCGTCTGTCCGTCTGTCCGTCTGTCCGTCCATCACGTTTCTTGTAAGCACGATAACTTAAGAAAGAAAAGTCCGATTGTATTGAAATTTAAAACGTAAGTTAGTGTTAGATAGAGGAAGAACACTATTGTTTTTGAAGAAAATCGATCGGTAAATAAAAAAGTTATTAATTATTTAATTTAAAAAAAATATACTCTCTTAATTTTTCTCGCTTGTACTAAAATGGAAATCTTGCGAAATATTATTTCCATAATATATTTTTTTTGTTTATGAATTTTACTAATATATATTTCATTGGAGTACGAGTTGAAATATGTATAATTGTCGAAAGGTATAGCTATATCACAGACAATCAATTGTCGTAGCAATATGTGGTGGCGCAGCGGCTAAAGCAACGCATTGTTCTAAATTATTCTTCCTAATTATAATCTTTATTTTATCTTAACCTCCAGATTTGTTAACATTTTAAACTATACATTAAGCGGCTTGGCATCCGCTTCGTTCAGTAACCACCATTATCTGAAGCGGGTTTTTTGGTTTGGTTCTTTTTCCCGTATTAGCATAGGTATCATAATTTAAAACAGTGCGCTTTACTTCCAGTTAATATTAAGTTTTATAATCCATTTTTTTTTTGGAAGTTTATCTGTTAATACCTTTTTTAATTTGCCCCATGGTGAAAGGAGTTCAGGTCAAAGTTTTATTTTTTGAAGTTGACCAGAGTCCGCTCCGTCCTGTCATTCAACTGTCACGGAGCTGCGCTCCGTGAATGTCTGACAGTATTCGGACACGGGTGTCTGGGATATATTGTAATATATAATAATAATAAAGTTTGATTGTTGATTGTTTGCTTTGCGTTGCAATCCAAAGGTCCCGTGTTCGAATCCCACACAGGTTGGATATTTTTTTAATTTTTTTTTATATTATTTTTTTTCACAACAAAGATGGTATCACAATATTTAGGATATCCAAAAACTAACATTATTTACAAGAAAATTGCGAAGAGTATCCAATAGAATGTGTAACAATTATATATAAAAAGCTCAGTAAATTGGCGAAGAGTACGTTTTTAGCTTATTTCCACATACAAAATATTTTCGTTGTGAGTGACTTGGATAGAAAATCTGGATGTGGAAGTAGTGATTCCTTGGGCAGCGGTTTTTTTACTATTATTACTCTATATGTAATTTTTTGAACTTTCACTCCAGTATTAATTCCTTATTTATTTTCTTGTACTCTTGTACTCTAATACTCTTTCCATAATATGTCTATTCATTTCAAGCAAAGTTAGCCTAATTCTCGACTTTTTTAATTCAAACAATCTAACTTAAAGCTTTGCCGGTTACCAATCGATTTCAGGAGAACTGCCTAGAACTTTGAAACTTGTAATTGCTATGAGACCTACGCACATGCGGTGAGTTTATTAACCATGCTCTTTGCTCTCTAGAGTGAATAATTTGTTGAAAGAAACAATTAGTATAAGATTTTTTATTATAATAGAAATAGGTACAACATAAATTGTAGCATTCATTTGTTTTTATCCTGTGAAACAATTTTTTGAAAGAATTATAAAAAAATACAGTTTTTTGTACGAAATTGTTTGTAACAATTATTAATTATTATTAATATTATATGTAATAACAATAGGCTTTCTTTGTGATTTATTCTAATTCTATTATCATAATAAATCAATGGGGTTATTTCATGTGTGTAAAAAACTCAAAAATAGCTACTATTTTGAACAGTGAAATATACAAGCAATACAGCAATTAAAATCACTCTGATATTATTTGTTAATTATTCATAAATCCACAAAAACTATATAGTGCAAGAAAAATAAGCCTAAAAGTATGCGAACCTTGAAAAAATTAGTACAAGCAAGAAATTTGGTGAAGATGTTGCAGTTATCATCTTATTGAATATACTAAAAGTTCCCGTAAAATCTAAGCTGTGCTACGTCCGCCATATTGAAAAATGGCGGCCCATTTTCAGGTTTTTGTATATAAATTTTTTACCGTTGCAGATAGGAAAATAGTTTTAAATAAAAATGTAGGCAATAATAAAACAAGCAAGAATTAGACGCACTATTCCAGGTTCCTAAAAAAATGTCATTTGGGAAATATTAGAGAATCTTATAAAACGTTTCCAAAAAATTCCAGAGGTAATTGATGAAGAATATTCTCACAGCACAGAAAAATCATTGGAAAATATTTTTAACAAAATGTTAGAAAACGCAATGCACTCAATTCGAATACGCCCTGAAACCGATTTGATATCATCAAATTAAAAAAAAATAGCACTGAAGACTTTTCGAAAATGAAGGCAACACGGATATGTACCTTCAGCTGGCATATATGATCATCTGATAACGACACCGCCAACTAATGTAGGATCTGAAAAAAATTATATGTAAAAAAACTTTTATTATTATTTAGGTGTACTAAAACGAAAAAATAAAATTAATTGTTTTAAAAGCTCGTCGCGCGAGAAGTTCATGCAGGCATTAATTTTTTTGGCAGATATTGTAAGTACCAAGTAAGTATTTTTTTTCAATTCATGCGACCAGCTTTTAAGACAATTTATTTTGTTTTTTTCATTTTAGTGCACCTTTTTTTTGCGGGTGGGGAGAAGGGGAAATCCATCATGGACACCCAGCGCCTTGGATCTATCACGCTGGGTAGTGCTGGACTCTAACCAGCTAAAACCCCTCCGGAGCCCCCTCCCAGTCTTCAGTGTTTCCTCATATCCTGGAACCGCTCTCGCTTACCGTCAGAATATCAGGTCAATCTTAGTGTTAGGTGTTCGAAATAATCTGCCTCTGCAGAGATGTCCTCTTATTACTACTTCCTTGAAATGATTAGAGGTTCAAGTTTCTTTCGTCTACTTCCTTGATTTTCATAACTGATGTTATCATGTCCTCCAAGAGTTGCCAGTTTTCCTCTGATTCTAGCATCCTCAACACCATGTCATCGGGTGTAACTGGGCCGCCTAGCCTGTTTATGACTCGTAGCCTTTCTTCTCTCCACCTACTACACCAGAACACAGTATGCTCCGCGTCGTCTATCTCCCCGCAGTACATGCATTCTCGGTCTTCAATCTTCCCGATGTCGTAGACGTACTCTGCAAAACATCCGTGTCCTGTTAGGGCCTGAGTATCCTCTCTCCACCCATCTTTTAATGTCTGGAATGAGTCTCCTCGTCCATCTTCCCTTACTCGAGATATTCCATCTCTCCTGCCACCTCTGATAGAGTCTATCATTGGCCTCCTTCCTGCCACTTCCCTCGTATATCTCCCACCTTTCTTTTGCCAGAAGGTCAATGGGAGGGATCCCTGCCACTATCAGCACTGCCTCGTAGGAGACCGTTCTGTAGGCACTGCAGACTCTCAGTGTTGCACATCACTGTACCCTGGCCAGTCTTCCTCGCGTTCTTTTCCATTGCCATCGCACATACCGGGGCCGCGTACAGGAGAATGGAGTGCACTACGCTACACAGCACTCTCCTCTTGCTGGCTTTCGGTCTACCGGTGTTATGCATTAGCCTGCTTATGTACTAAAATGGAAATCTTGCGAAATATTATTTCCATAATATATTTTTTTTGTTTATGAATTTTACTAATATATATTTCATTGGAGTACGAGTTGAAATATGTATAATTGTCGAAAGGTATAGCTATATCACAGACAATCAATTGTCGTAGCAATATGTGGTGGCGCAGCGGCTAAAGCAACGCATTGTTCTAAATTATTCTTCCTAATTATAATCTTTATTTTATCTTAACCTCCAGATTTGTTAACATTTTAAACTATACATTAAGCGGCTTGGCATCCGCTTCGTTCAGTAACCACCATTATCTGAAGCGGGTTTTTTGGTTTGGTTCTTTTTCCCGTATTAGCATAGGTATCATAATTTAAAACAGTGCGCTTTACTTCCAGTTAATATTAAGTTTTATAATCCATTTTTTTTTTTGGAAGTTTATCTGTTAATACCTTTTTTAATTTGCCCCATGGTGAAAGGAGTTCAGGTCAAAGTTTTATTTTTTGAAGTTGACCAGAGTCCGCTCCGTCCTGTCATTCAACTGTCACGGAGCTGCGCTCCGTGAATGTCTGACAGTATTCGGACACGGGTGTCTGGGATATATTGTAATATATAATAATAATAAAGTTTGATTGTTGATTGTTTGCTTTGCGTTGCAATCCAAAGGTCCCGTGTTCGAATCCCACACAGGTTGGATATTTTTTTAATTTTTTTTTATATTATTTTTTTTCACAACAAAGATGGTATCACAATATTTAGGATGTCCAAAAACTAACATTATTTACAAGAAAATTGCGAAGAGTATCCTATAGAATGTGTAACAATTATATATAAAAAGCTCAGTAAATTGGCGAAGAGTACGTTTTTAGCTTATTTCCACATACAAAATATTTTCGTTGTGAGTGACTTGGATAGAAAATCTGGATGTGGAAGTAGTGATTCCTTGGGCAGCGGTTTTTTTACTATTATTACTCTATATGTAATTTTTTGAACTTTCACTCCAGTATTAATTCCTTATTTATTTTCTTGTACTCTTGTACTCTAATACTCTTTCCATAATATGTCTATTCATTTCAAGCAAAGTTAGCCTAATTCTCGACTTTTTTAATTCAAACAATCTAACTTAAAGCTTTGCCGGTTACCAATCGATTTCAGGAGAACTGCCTAGAACTTTGAAACTTGTAATTGCTATGAGACCTACGCACATGCTGTGAGTTTATTAACCATGCTCTTTGCTCTTTAGAGTGAATAATTTGTTGAAAGAAACAATTAGTATAAGATTTTTTATTATAATAGAAATAGGTACAACATAAATTGTAGCATTCATTTGTTTTTATCCTGTGAAACAATTTTTTGAAAGAATTATAAAAAAATACAGTTTTTTGTACGAAATTGTTTGTAACAATTATTAATTATTATTAATATTATATGTAATAACAATAGGCTTTCTTTGTGATTTATTCTAATTCTATTATCATAATAAATCAATGGGGTTATTTCATGTGTGTAAAAAACTCAAAAATAGCTACTATTTTGAACAGTGAAATATACAAGCAATACAGCAATTAAAATCACTCTGATATTATTTGTTAATTGTTCATAAATCCACAAAAACTATATAGTGCAAGAAAAATAAGCCTAAAAGTATGCGAACCTTGAAAAAATTAGTACAAGCAAGAAATTTGGTGAAGATGTTGCAGTTATCATCTTATTGAATATACTAAAAGTTCCCGTAAAATCTAAGCTGTGCTACGTCCGCCATATTGAAAAATGGCGGCCCATTTTCAGGTTTTTGTATATAAATTTTTTACCGTTGCAGATAGGAAAATAGTTTTAAATAAAAATGTAGGCAATAATAAAACAAGCAAGAATTAGACGCACTATTCCAGGTTCCTAAAAAAATGTCATTTGGGAAATATTAGAGAATCTTATAAAACGTTTCCAAAAAATTCCAGAGGTAATTGATGAAGAATATTCTCACAGCACAGAAAAATCATTGGAAAATATTTTTAACAAAATGTTAGAAAACGCAATGCACTCAATTCGAATACGCCCTGAAACCGATTTGATATCATCAAATTAAAAAAAAATAGCACTGAAGACTTTTCGAAAATGAAGGCAACACGGATATGTACCTTCAGCTGGCATATATGATCATCTGATAACGACACCGCCAACTAATGTAGGATCTGAAAAAAATTATATGTAAAAAAACTTTTATTATTATTTAGGTGTACTAAAACGAAAAAATAAAATTAATTGTTTTAAAAGCTCGTCGCGCGAGAAGTTCATGCAGGCATTAATTTTTTTGGCAGATATTGTAAGTACCAAGTAAGTATTTTTTTTCAATTCATGCGACCAGCTTTTAAGACAATTTATTTTGTTTTTTTCATTTTAGTGCACCTTTTTTTTGCGGGTGGGGAGAAGGGGAAATCCATCATGGACACCCAGCGCCTTGGATCTATCACGCTGGGTAGTGCTGGACTCTAACCAGCTAAAACCCCTCCGGAGCCCCCTCCCAGTCTTCAGTGTTTCCTCATATCCTGGAACCGCTCTCGCTTACCGTCAGAATATCAGGTCAATCTTAGTGTTAGGTGTTCGAAATAATCTGCCTCTGCAGAGATGTCCTCTTATTACTACTTCCTTGAAATGATTAGAGGTTCAAGTTTCTTTCGTCTACTTCCTTGATTTTCATAACTGATGTTATCATGTCCTCCAAGAGTTGCCAGTTTTCCTCTGATTCTAGCATCCTCAACACCATGTCATCGGGTGTAACTGGGCCGCCTAGCCTGTTTATGACTCGTAGCCTTTCTTCTCTCCACCTACTACACCAGAACACAGTATGCTCCGCGTCGTCTATCTCCCCGCAGTACATGCATTCTCGGTCTTCAATCTTCCCGATGTCGTAGACGTACTCTGCAAAACATCCGTGTCCTGTTAGGGCCTGAGTATCCTCTCTCCACCCATCTTTTAATGTCTGGAATGAGTCTCCTCGTCCATCTTCCCTTACTCGAGATATTCCATCTCTCCTGCCACCTCTGATAGAGTCTATCATTGGCCTCCTTCCTGCCACTTCCCTCGTATATCTCCCACCTTTCTTTTGCCAGAAGGTCAATGGGAGGGATCCCTGCCACTATCAGCACTGCCTCGTAGGAGACCGTTCTGTAGGCCCTGCAGACTCTCAGTGTTGCACATCACTGTACCCTGGCCAGTCTTCCTCGCGTTCTTTTCCATTGCCATCGCACATACCGGGGCCGCGTACAGGAGAATGGAGTGCACTACGCTACACAGCACTCTCCTCTTGCTGGCTTTCGGTCTACCGGTGTTATGCATTAGCCTGCTTATGGCTGTTGTCACTCGCCCAGCTTTTTCCTCCAATTTCGTCACATGCACCCCGTATGTCAGTTTCGAATCGAGCCATATGCCCAGGTACTTTATCGCCTGGCTCGGGCCAATTTCCAGCTCCCCCAGATCATTTTCATTTCTTTCTGGTTATGATTACCAGCTCGGTTTTTCCAGGGGCAAGTTCGAGCTTCTTGCCCCTTACCCATCTCTCTATTTTTGCAATGGCCGTGTTCGCCGCCTCCTCGATTTCTCTCACCGTTCTGGCCGTGACTCTTACTGCCAGATCGTCGGCATATCCGATCACCTTAACGTTATCCGGTTGGGGTAAGCGTAACGGATCATCGAACATTATATTCCACAATGTTGGGCCCAGGACCGATCCCTGCGGAACACCACAAGTCATTTTCCTCCACTGGGTAGTGCCCTCTACCTCCAGCCCTGTCCACCTGTTCTCGAGGTAGCTCTTTACTGTCCTGAGCAGGTACGGAGCTATTCTTAATTTTCGCAACTTCTCAACTATCTCGCCCCAATCCGCCGTGTTGAAAGCATTCCGAACATCCAGCGTTACTATCGCACAGATCTTCTTGGCCTTCACGGCCTCCCCGGCTATCTCGGTTATGCGCCTTATCGCTCCTACCGTGGATCTCCCTTTCCTAAAACCGAACTGGGTCTCCGATAACCCTCCCTTCTCTTCAATGTCTACCTCTAACCTCCCCTGGAGCAGATATTCCATTAACTTACCCATCGTATCGAGTAGACATACCGGCCTATATGAGGACGGTTCATCTGGTGGCTTGTCCCCTTTCTTTATCAACACCAGCCTTGCCTTCTTCCATCTCTCGGGGAAGTTTCCCCTTTCCATTGCGCGGTTCATAACCCATAGGATTACCCTTGGTTGTTTTTCCGCCACCAGCTTTACTATTTCCGGGGATATCATCTGGTCCAGAAGCCTTTCCGCTTTTGAGCCTACCACACGCCTCCGACATTTCCTCATCGGTAAAACGGGGAACTTCTCCCACCTCCGTTGGTCTCCATATTATTTCGTCCCTTTCTGGGAATAGGGCATTCACGATCTCCACCATCTTTTCGGCTGGTATAGTCGGAGGAGGGGCTTTCATGCGTCTCGTCGCAATCTTGAACCCATCCCCCCACACGTCTCTATCTATGTCTTGGCACAACTCTTTCCATTTGTCATTTTTTGACTTCTTGATTGCGTCTCTTAATCTCTTCTTTGTCTCCCGGTAATTTTGTAAGGCCGCGTTCTCCTCTTGTACTCCTTGTCTCCTGTTTCCCCTAACGTATCTCCTTCTGGCCACAACACACTCCTCTCTGAGATCGGAGATTTCTTCGGTCCACCAATATACCAAGCCGTTTGGTCTTATAACTTTCCTCCTCGGCATTGCTTGATCGCAGGCTCTAGTAACTGCCCTGATTAGGTCTTCCTCTGTTGCAGCATTACCACCTGTCACCTGTTCTTTAAGAGCTCTCTTGAAGATACCTCTGTCCAACCGGCCTAACTTCCAACCTCTTCCCCGATTTTAGTACACCTAAATAACAATAAGAGCTTGTTTTTAAAAAGTTTTTTTTATATATAATTTTATTTTTAAATTTTTAATTACGTCTTAATTATTAGTTTTATATGCATTGCATCGCGTCGTCCTTACTTAAAAGTACCAAATCCTCCGGAATTTCTTTGAATGCAACGTCTGAGTGTATACACTATCCAATCAAATTTTATTTTAAAAAACTAAAAAACACCATATTATTGTATTATCACCAGAACTACACGTGTGTGCAAAATTTCAGCTCAATTGAACGTCGTTAAGTGGTTCGAAATTGACTTGCAAGATTTGATTGACCTAAACATATTAACATATAAATAAAGTAAGTTAAATAAAATCTTGTAAATACGTTTTCCATAACTGGTACCATTTGTACGAAAATTAGATCCCAATTTAACGAATTGCTTTTTCTACCCTACGGGTTTAGTCAACACTCTCAGTAATAAAGATTCGGACAATTTTTGTTCATATAATCATGTATTCATTATGTATCTACTTCTTACGCTCGCTGCTGGCAACAAGCATGACCCTAGTCCAACCCAACGTGGACGTAGCAGGCACAGCTGTACACCTGGGAGTGGCAGCAATGCCTACCGCACGCTGGTAAATCAATCAATCAGTCAATCAATTCCTAATCCCGATCCCGAAATCCCGGGATCCCCGGGATCGTGTAAATTTGATCCTGAAATCCCGGGATTGTATTATGACTCCGGGATTGCAAACTCTAGTCGTGGATAAAAATAATTTGTTTCAATTTGAATTGAATTGTTTTAATCAAGAACTGTGCATCTGATGAGAGAAACCCGAGAGACCGTTTTCATGTATAATTGACAAGGCTAATCAGAAAAAATATCCACATGGAAAAATGTCAGTGGCGTACTACTTTTTTGGTGAACAATATCAGAGTACATGCTTGCAGGGACGCCGTTGGTGGAACTAAAATATGTGATTTATATCCTATTAATATATGCCAAAATTGAAAATAATATCTAAAGTGCTTTCTGGAATATTAAAAAATAATGATTTAAAAAAATATTTAACCCCCTGTAGCAAAAAATGTAAGCCGTTACGGACATATGTTTATATGAACTTTTCTTCATAAATTGACCTAAGGAATCACATCCTGAAATATTAGCATGTCATTAACGAACACTCTGTATAATACATGACCTTTGTTGAGTGTAAATCAAAAAGTTTATGCGCTAGAAGACAAATTTAAAAGATCCTGCGGGTCTTATGGAGAAGTAGGTACGAGTAATAGTGTAACTGATAGATAACAAGCTCTCTGATATCAATTCCTCCTTTTCGGTGGAGGCCGGAGAAGTGTCGAGATTGCGAATTTTGAGAAATTACACGTGGTAATGTATTCGCATACCAGATGTGCTCTTCCTGACGGAAACTTATAGCACCATTTAATTGGGTGGTTTGGTTATCCTAACATTTTGATAAATTATCTTGGCCGAGTTCACGGCGAAGTATGTTACGGAAGGCCGCGAACGCCACGTTTCTGTGTGCAAAAACCGTCATAGCGTTTGAAAATATAAAAAATGAATTACAGCTGGTGACACATGCAAAATTGATGTTAGTGAATCTTGCGTTTTATGTTGTAATGTAATTTTGAAGAAATTTGCTGAAGTAGTTGTACTCTGGTGTTACCGACTGCGATATACAGCGTGTGTAAAACGTATTAAATAAATTCAATATTTCTTGAACTTGCTACCTTCTCAAAAAACCCTCAGACAGGTTTATTTTAATTACATCCACGTTATGTAAGTATAGTAACGTTAAATTTTAATGTTTTTTCGTTCAAATAGGCTTAGGATGTCATCTAGCGTCGAGATTTTAAGTTTGAGAAAAAAAATCTGTCTGTAACTTTTTTTTATGCGCACGATTAGAACAGTTTATGATATTGACTGAAATTTAGTACACCTGTTTAATGAGATCTGGAACAGATTATATTTGCATGGGAGGTAAATGGAGGTAAATAGATAAAGCAAGTAAGTAAGAGTTCATAAAATTGGGAATTAAGTGTATGTACGAGAAGTCAACGTTTCAAATTATTTTTGTTATGAGCCACCCCCACTATCACGCCCATTACCACCCTCACCCCATTATTAAGGGTGGTAAAAAAATAAAATTGCAAAAACATTTTTTTTTTTTAGTATCAGCCCACTACCACCCACTTTAATAATGGTGGCAATGGGGAACTTTGATAGGAAATTTGGATGTGGAAGTAGTGATTCCTTGGCTAGCGGTTTTTTAATTGCACATCTTGCGATATAAGAATTACTTTTGTTTTCCCTTCCTACATAACCCCCTCCCCTCTACCACCACCCCCTCTACCCCACCCTAACTTCTTTACGAAAAATCACCACCTATCCCTTGTGATACCTAGGCAAGAAGATATTTTTATAAGCTTTCTAATGATGTAAAGAAAATGTTTTTGGAATAATTTCAAAGGGCATAGCAGGATAAGCGTAAATTTGCCCCCAAACAAAATTTTGTTTGTTATCTACTATTTGAAGGGGCTTACCTTAAATATGATTTTCCCAAAATTTCAAGCCTGCAGCTGCCATGTTGGAGGAGTGGTGGGGGGTTATTTCGATTTTCGTTTTTTTTAAATTTTTTTCAGATACCGTTGTACGAGAAAATCCGAAAACATTCACAGTTGTTACTTATATGTTGGACTGTTTACCCAATTTTTTCATAATTTTTAAATGCAAATTTCGTATGCAAAAAAAAATTGCAAATTTTTGCATACAATTTTTTGGCACTTTAAGAAAGAAGGCCACTCCGGATTTTTCATCGTAAATTACCCATTTATCAAGGCCTATTCTAAAATTTTTTTCATATTTTTAAAAAATGTGGAAGATAGTTAAAAAAACGAAAAACTGTATTACCGATCATTCTCCTATAAACGCCTCACTATCATTTGGAAGGATGTCTTGTTAACAAGGGTGTTTCGTTAATAACTGGACATACGCTAACTGGAGAATCCTTAGTCCAAAATATGAAGATTCAACCTGAAACACTTAGATAAAATGTGCCTCATTACTGAGATACAGGGTGTTAAAATTGTAAATTTTCTTCTTTTTTTTGCAATATCTCAACTACCTCTTGACCGGTCTTCTCCCAATTTGGTAAGAAAACATTTTTTAAGCTAAAATGACTGAATTTCAATAAATAATTTAAGTATTTTCAATATATTTTTTTGCCTTAAAATGCCAGAAATCCTATCATGTAATTCAATACTTCGTCAGTATTAGCTAAAAGAGTAGTTGTTTTGATTGGTTTTCCAATAATGAGTGTTTTAAAGTGTTTTCCTAAGTAGTATATTAGCGTGACCCGATTAAGGCACCAATATACAGAAAGTAGATAATTTCATATTAAATAAAAAAGTGTGAATGATTAAATTTGAATAAATGATTTAAGTATTTTCAATATATTTTTTTTTCCTTTAAAATGCTAGGAATCCTATCATGTAGTTCAATACTTCGTCAGTATTAGCTAGAAGAGTAGTTGTTTTGATTGATTCTCCAATAATGAGTGTTTTAAGGTATTTACCTGACTAGTATATTAGCGTGCCCAGATTAGGGCAACAATATACAGAAAGTAGGTATTTTCATAATAAATAAAAAGTGTGTAAGTTGTGATTTGCATAATACCTAAATAATATTCTCTATTTCTATACAAGTTAAGTTAAAGGCAAAAAAAATGTTTTGGCCTTTAACTTAATATAATAAAAAAGGTTTTTTTTTTTTTTTCAAAATTCGGACTCCGAGGATTTGTTGGAATTTCGGTAGGCTTATATTTAAAAAAAAATTGTTCGTTTCCGACAAGATTTGTGCTCTTTAGCCATTTTTGAACCAAAAAACTCAATTTGGGACCACTGTGTGTGTTTTTCTATATTAAAGCTTACTAAAATTCCGACAAATCCTCGGAGCCCGAATTTTGAAAAAAAAATCCCTTTTTTATTATATTAGGTTAAAGGCAAAAAAAATATGGCTAGAGAGCGCAAATCTTATGGGAAATGAACAATTTTTTTTTAAATTAAAGCTTAAAGAAATTGCAATAAATCCTCGGAGCACGAATTTTGAAAAAAAATATTATTTTTTATTGTATTAAGTTAAAGGCCAAAAAAAAAAAATTTCTTAGCATTTAACCTAATATAATAAAAAAAGAAAATTTCTTTTCAAAATTCGGGCTCCGAGGATTTGTTGGAATTTTAGTAAACTTTAATTTAAAAAAAAATTGCGCTCTCTAGCCATTTTTGAACCAAGAAACTCAATTTGGGACCAGTGTGCACCGTGCAGCGGTTTAGTGTTTTTTTGTATAGTAAAAAGTATGCACGAAAATATATAAGTGACTTCAGTATTAAGCAAAGCTAGTTATTTTACAAATTGAGGTATAGATGACGTTGGGCTCCAATGAAATTGTTCGATTCCATTAACTCTGACACGAGGTTTTTACATGGGGAATTACATTCTAAGCAACTTATAATATGAACAATTTTTTAAAAGTCATTGGTTTTTGAGATATTTGAACTCAACGTAATTTTCTAACTAACAAAAATAGCGATTTTTTTTCAAATGTAACCATATGTTTACAATACACAGTATAAAATTCAGTCGAATGTACAACATAAACATGACACAGAAATTAAACAATAGGCAATAAACAGAAGTGTCAAAAGTATTTAATTTCCAAATAGCAGTAGCAGCGCAGCCAGTTTTGTTTTACTTGAAAAAAAAGTTATTTTATATTTTAAAATAAATTTGTTTCATTACTACCTAAATTAGCATGACTCATTATTAGAAATATACCGAACTACTTACCGTCTAAAATTTATTTTAAAAAGGTTATGGCGATTTTTATACTTAAAAAAAACAGTGATTTTTCAAAAATTATTTGCCATTATATCCCATCACTCGCACCTCATTTCAAAGTTTCTAGAACCTAATAATTTTTTGCATCTCAACGCCATCTATACTTCAATTTGCAAAATGACGGTTTTTAGCCAACACTGAAATCATTTATATATTCTAGTGAATATCTTTTACACAATTCAAATATTTGTTTTAATTATCGAGAAAAGAGTCCCGGGTGTTTTAAGTGGGACACCCTGTATATTCTTTCAAATTTATCACGAATTATTTCTATCGAGCTGATACTCCAGGCAATAGAGAATATTACCTGACAAAATAGGAGGATTTAGTTTTATAAGCTTGCCTTATGTTTTTTGGGTCGTTGATTCCGAATTTTCAACTTCCCACCAAAAATTTCCTCCGGAACCCCCTGAAATTTAGAAAAAAAGAACAAAAGGTTTTTTATTTTTTTTATCTTTTTTTTTTCGTTTAATATAAAAAAATATCCCGATATTCAGAAAGCAAACAAATTTTTTCCAGATAAGGGCGCCCTATATGGTCTCTAATTCCTGGAGTACTCCAGGCATTATAGAATTTTACCTAGAAAAATTCATGGTTGTTCTGGAAATAGACTTACTTTATTTTTTTTGGAGCGCTAAATTCGAATTTTTAACTTCCCACCAAAAATTCCCTCAAATTTATAGAAAAAAAGCCAAAAAAAGTCGATAATCTTTTTTTTCTTGGTTTTAGGAAAAAGATACCTAAGAATTCGGAAAGTAGACAAAATTTGCAACAAAAAAGGGCCTTTGACATTTTAACGTTGAACAAGCAGGGAAGCGCTAGCACGCCTCGAAACATGAGCCTCGGCGCATGTTTCGGGACCCACTCGCTCCCCTCCCGTTCGTCGTACGTCAAAATGTCAAAGGACCTTTTTTGTTCTAAATTTTGTTTGCTTTCTGAATATCGGGGTATTTTGCTATATAAAACAAAAGAAAAGATAAAAAAAATAAAAAAACAATTTTTTGTTCTTTTTTTCTAAATTTCTCAGGGTTCCAGAGGAAATTTTTGGTGGGAAGTTGAAAATTTTTATTCAGCGAGCGAAAAAACATAAACTAAGCCTATATCTAGAAATACCATGGTTTTTTTCAGGTAAGGGCCCTATGTGGTCCCTAATGCCTGGATGAATCGAATGGCAAAAAAGAATAATTTTTTCGAGTACCGGAAAATTAATGTAAGTGAATTTATCATAGAATGAAATTTTAAAATGCCTGAAAAAGTAATTTGCTCTATTTCCATTACGCAGAAAACGATTATAACAAAAGAAATTCGAAATAAAATTCATTTTCCGTAAAATTAATGTTTAGATTATGCAGTAATTTGTAAACAGAACCACGTGACTGCAAACGGTTTCTTATTGGCGTGAAGTCAATGACGACATCCGTTAGTCGGATAATTTGTCCAAAGTAGACGCAATCTCCTAACCTGCTGCAAGGGCGGATCTGGACCCCTTGAGCTTGGGGGGGTAACACTGAACCCAAAATTTTTTGATGAGCGGGGGAAGAAATCCGAAAAACATTGTTTCGTCCCATTAAAAAATAAAATTTTAGAACGAAAGTTAATGGTTTACTCAATCTTGAGAGGAGTAATTACCCCGTTAAAAATTTTTTCTTCCCAAAATTAATAAAAATCATAACATTTTAAAACGAAAATTGGTGGTTTACAGAACCGTTACCCCCCCCCCCCCCCTCCATAAATCCGCGCTTGACCTGCTGACGTCTATCTACGAACTAATTTTGGAGAATCTTGAATGTAAAATTAACATATTTGTAGTGATACTCTTAGTTTTACATTTAGGCACAATGCAATATTTGTAAATCATAAGTCATAATAATGTTGTTCAGTAGCTCATTAACCAAATAATAACACAATAACACCACAAACAAGAACTTGATAAACTGACTGTGAACAATAAACAGTAAACTGACATTTGACAAACCCCTCAAAATTGCTTTAGATATACGAAACTACTGAAGCATGTTTATACGGAAAAAGAAACTTCCGTTCACTATTCCGTCCTTGTCTGACAAGATCTGATTGGTTGAAGAAAACGTCTGTACACAGACGGAATAGTGCACGCAAGTTTCTCTCTCTCTGTATCACTTTCTCTAGTCAAGTGGACCTTCCAGTTTGTTATTAATTTCGATGGACAAATCATAAGGGAAAACGTCACAGTTAATGGCACCAAATAACTGCCGTTTTAAAATATCCAAATTCCTCACCGATGAAATTATTTATTTTCTCGCCGTATCAACATTCCAAAAATCGTAAATTTTACATTTGTATATATTTTTTTTATGCTGTATCGATTTTCATTTAAAAAAAAATCATGCAACTTCTCTATTGCGCTGCATTATTAATAGTTACTTAAGAAAACACGAAAATCTGCCGTTATTAATTTTTTAAGTAAATTTTACTTTGATGCTCAATTATTTTTTGTTTTTTTTTTTGGGGGTACTGAATTCTCGGAGAAAACTACATCCAAATGTCACTTGAACCATAAATCTCAAAAACTATCAAGAAAGTCGAGTGTAATGCATTAATTGGAACATCCTGTATGTATAATAGCATAGAGAAATAAAATAAAAATAATTTTCTTTGTCTACCTACATGCATATAATAAAGAATAATAATAAGCATGTATCCCAAACAACTCCTACGCCTTTGCAATGACAATATTTCAACGTTTGCAACTTTCAATGCAATTTCCTTGAAGTTTCTTGAAAGCGCAATTTGCAAACACTAGTTTATGTCTCGCGCCACTTTTATTCCGTAGCTTTTATCTTTGTTTGAAATAAAAAAAGTAACTAAATTTATCTCAACTACAAAACAAAATGTTCGTGCCATTTCAGGGTTTATTCTATGATATATGATACGACACATTATTTACCTCACATTTTGTGTTTAACGAAATTAATTTCTTCTTGACAAACCATTTGTTACATGTATCATGTTTAAAATAAAGCTATATAAAATATTTTTAAGCTCGACACAATATTACAAAAGTTCATATAACATATGCTACAGGGTGTTGATTTTTTTTTAATCGTTATTTTTTGATATCTCGGAAAGTACTTATTTTTATTTGGTATGTGTTAATAGGATATAAAACCACATATTTTAGTTAGAAAAGTTATTTTATCGTTCCATCAGTAATCTCCCTGCAAATATGTCCTCTGATATTTTTGACCAAAAATGTACGCCGCTGACATTTTTCCATGTGTATATTTTTTCTGATTAGTCTGGTCACTTCTACATGAATTGTACCAAGATGATAATTTACAACGTAACTCTTATCACACACTGTAATTTCAATCTGTCTGATTTTAAACATAAATTAAAAACAAGCTAAAAACGTACTCTTCGCCTGTTCACTGAACTTTTTATATCATTGTTACATATTCTATAGGATACTCTTCGCAGTTTTTTGTACATAATGGACATTTTTAATTTTATAGACGAACTTAGTTGGTAAAAGACTCGGTGTAAAATAAAGTAAAAATAAAAAAAAATCATACCAAATCCCATTTGGGTTTCGAACCCGAGACCCTTGGATTCCGAGTCAAAAGCGTAAGAACTACACCACTACCTTATAGACCGTGGGATAGTAACAGATTTTTTTAAACGTTTGGGTCCTATCTGGCCTTTTGGGAGCCTTTTGTGCCTGATTTGTACTAACCATTTTCGTGTTTATCAAATGGTTATCCAGGGCCCCTCAGCGGAAAACAGAAAAGAAAATTTCATGAAAATGAGCAATTTCAAACGTTTTGTTCCTATCTGGCGTCAAGTTAGACTTATGTTTTAAAGAAAAACATCCGACGAAAGCTTATCGCCAGACAAATTCCGTGGGCCGGAAGGCCCGAAATTTTAATCCGAAGTTGTAAGAAAAAATGGTCAAAATCAAACGATTTGGTTCTTATCTGGGAATTGTATATATAGGTAAATAGATTATAATTGTCGCGATATAACAAACGCCAGACAAATTCCGAGGGCCCAACAGTGAAAAAATTATCGTTCAAGTTGTCAACTATTCCGCGAAAATCAAACGATTGGTTCTCATGTGAAATGATTTTTTCTGTAAAAATTAACCAAAATGAAAATGTATTGTAGCATTCACAGACATTTTTAGTGGGCCAAACATATTTTAAATCTTAAAAGAAGTGCACGAAAAAAAGCCATTTTTTCAAACGATTTATTCCTGTCTGGCATTTGGATTTTAAAAAGATATGGTAATAAATAAACCATATTTCAAGTCCCAGACAAAAAGCGTGGGCCAAACATATTTTAAATCTTAAAAGAAGTGCACGAAAAAAAAAACAACATTTTTTCAAACGATTTATTCCTGTCTGGCATTTCGATTTTAAAAAGATATGGTAATATATAAACCATATTTCAAGTCCCAGACCAAAAGCGTGGGCCAAACAAATTTTAAATCTTATAAGAAGTGCACGAAAAAAAGCCATTTTTTCAAACGATTTATTCCTGTCTGGCATTTGGATTTTAAAAAGATATGGTAATAAATAAACCATATTTCAAGTCCCAGACAAAAAGCTTGGGCCCAGCCGTAGATATGTTGAGTGAAAGTATCGAAAAATCAAAAAACAGTCGTGTAAAAATCGATGCATTTTCAAACGATTCACACTCGTCTGGCATTTCATTAGCTTGTCATTGTAAAAGAGTATTATACACATTTAAACAAATTTGTTTCGCGTCACTACTTAAATGCCGCAAGAGCGGATTTATGGGGGGTAAGATTCCGTAAACAATCAACTTTCATTTTAAAATTTCGTAATTTTTATTATTTTATTTTATATTTTTGAATATATATTCTATTTAGTTGGGTTTATAATTTTTTTTGAGATTTCCCCCCCCCCCCGCTCATCAATTTTAATTTTCGAGGAAAAACATTTCTCTTCTTTTCAACACGCGGCTATGTTACCCCTCCAAGCTCAAGGTCCAGATCCGCCCTTGAAATGCCGTTTTTTTCTCACTTGAAACTCATTTGGAATTTGATTTTCTTTATCACTGGAATCAATATAACTGTCACTTTCACATTCATAATTGGGTTGTTGACGAATTTTCAAAAATGGTGAAATATGGTAATGGAGGACTTAATTTAGTTATATATTTAATTTGGAAGAAAAATTCTTAGCGCAACATATTTTAAAAAATTGTTAAACTTTGACTATTTGAATGTGCCGCGAAAACGGTAGTGACATCATAACGGCAGTTAGATGTGAACTTATAAGCAGAACAGATGAAGACGAATAAGTTGACATTGTTGACAAGAAAGAAAATAACCTCATATGTCAAAAGTAAATTTGACGTTTAGCTAGCAGTGATTGATGTTTGCAGTTATTGTTAAATTTTTTTTACAAAACGACTAAGGCAGTATATCTGTAAAAGCTAATTCTGACATTCTACTTGCGGTAGATATATTTATGGTCAGCGAATTTTTAAAAAGAGACGATCGTTTTGACATTGCAATGGTTGGAAGTGCAAAAGCTGCAAGGTATTTACGTTACAGCTGCTATAGACAGTACAAACTATTGTAATTTCTGCAAGAACTTTCTTTATCTTATCTTATTAATATTACATAATATGTCTAATATGTATTTTATTATTTAATTTAGATGAATTTGTTAACTATACTTTGTATTTTATTAAATATTTCCTTTTCATTGTTTTATTTCCTCTATTAACTATATACATGCGTATCTAACTGAAAACAACAAAATAAGTTTATCTACTAAAGAAATTATTTATTATCCATTGATACTTACTTCTAAGAAGAGTCAGAATGAGACTTAAGAAGATATCAAGAAAGGTCTGTATTATAACAAAAAATAATAAATAGGTAAGTACTTTATGCTAGTTTCTATCTAAGCAATAAACAATGATATGTATTTCTAACAAACATAATTCAAAGGGCATTTTAACTACAATCCAACGCATTCGTAGCCATTTCCGACTGATTGTGTTCACCGACTTTAGACGACTTTCACAGTTTGTTTCATATAGGTAGTTTTTCAACGGCGAGTTTTTAAATTTCCTTTCTTAATTTATTGATCATCCTAGTATTATGGGGCGTCTAGGGAGCTTCATAAATAATCAATAGCTAACAAAAACAACTGCACTTTATTCCAATATCCAACATAAACTAGATAAAATACATAAAAGCAGATTAAAGCCATTTCCCTCCTTTTAGGAAGTCAAAGCATTAATAACATTCTAATCTAGAGCCGTTAAGAATACAGTAATACACCCTGTTTTATCCACCACTTTGGCGGGTAATTTAAATTTGTAGGTAATTTAAATTTGTAACAGCACACAAGTCTTGTAATGCGGCCGTTTTTCCTACAACATAAACCCATATTAAAAATCAAATTCCTATATTAAGATACAACTTACCACAAATAAAACGTTTAGAATACATTGTAATTTGTTACTTTACTTGACATTGAAATTCTCCACAATAAAGACTTGGTCCTTCTCTGGTGGCTTTGAATCATTCATTATTATGTTCAGCGTTTATTATTGGAACACAACAGTTTTTCTGGTGAATTGGTGGTATTATTTACACAGTACGGCAGAAAACACTATCTGTACTTATATTTATCCATAACTAGATGCTGTTAAACTATACCGAATTGTAACATATGAACGTCAGTTGAATTTGACGTTAAATATAATGTCAGATTAAACTGTCGTGATTGTTTTTTTCTCCGTCGCTATCAGCGAGTTCTAAATTAGTACGCGTTTCTCGTCGTTTTATAACTAACTTCTCTACGGACTGCCGTTATTATGTCATCTCCGTTTTAAATGCATGTATTTTTGTAATTAATATTATAATATTATAAGACTTTCTTTTCAACTTCTACATGTTTGTAATGATTTTTTATGAATAATTGTTATTGTTTAACATAGATTCTCCTCAAATTTTAACTTAGTGCAACAACCCAATTCCTCGATCGAATAATATTTACAATAAATAAAAGTTACATACTAGCAAAAAGACAAATATAAATTATTACATATTAATATATAATTTACAACTCTGCACTACACCATAGAAACTGAGAGTCCTCGTAAGTCCGTACCTGTTTCATTCTCCCTTGGCGTAGGTAGTCAACCACACAAAAGTGATTTCTTCTCTCATTTTAATGCACGCGACATAAGACACGTAAGATGCGATGTGGTAGAAACATATGTGGTATGCATTGCTTGCGAGCGACGCTGCTTTTTATACTCCCCGCTCGTCCCGGGGTGATTTTTATTCATCGTTTGCTAATGAGGAACTTGCCCATTTTTTTTGTATTTCATTAAAGTGTGTGTTTATGTATAAAAACACGCCACATCGAATATCAGCTCTTAAATCGCAATACTTACTTTGTAATAAATAATTAAAGTTGAAATCCTCGCTACTCCTCACGAAAAGCACTGTGACGTCAGATCGAGAAACTAGTCTGGCGTGGGGACCCACAGACGTCCGCATATTTGGTCCTTTACTCTTTATGTTAGAGAAAAAATAAAAAAAGTGTCGAATTGCTCAATCAATTCTCTTTACATAAGCTATCTACAAATTTTTCGAAAAAAACAATAATTATCGAGATATTCGAGGAAATGTAGGAAATTACACGTTTTCCTATAATGTATGTAAATCTAAAAAAAATAATTTTTCTCAGAAACTTTTGTTTCGAAGGGCCGAGAACGGAACATTAAAGTAGTACATGATATTAAGTGAACATCATATATGAGATCGATTTCAATTAATTACCGACTAATTAAGGTGACAAAATGGAGAAATTTTACCGAAAAAAAATGTCCCAAATCCCGCCCCCCTCTAATTCCTTCATTTTTGTCGGAATTCAAAAAATTAAAAAAAGAGTTTTAGCAAATTTTATTCTATTTAAATTAGCTAGAGTAGTCTTTTGGCGTAGGAGCCAGGAATAAAAAGTTGCCAACTGCAGAACCTCAAAATTTGCGATATATCTACAGCTGCGCTCCAGATTTTTGTCTGGCACTTGAAATATGGTTTGTTTATTAACATATCTTTTTAAAAAAACAAATCCCAGACGAGTGTAAATCGTTTGAAAATGCATCGATTTTTACACGACTGTTTTTTTGATTTTTCGATACTTTCGCTAAACATATCTACGTCTGGGCCCAAGCTTTCTATCTGGGACTAGAAATATGGCTTATTTATTAACATATCTTTTTAAAATCCAAATGCCAGACAGGAATAAATCGTTTGAAAAATGGCATTTTTTTCGCGCTTTTCTTTTTGTCTGGCTATCCAGGGGACCCAGCCAATTCGTCTGGGAATCTTAAATTGAAACTACTTATTGCCTAATATTAACAAAAAAACAAATGCCAGACGAATGTAAATCGTTTGATTTTCGCGGAATAGTTGACAACTTGAACAATAATTTTTTCACTGTTGGGCCCTCGGAATTTGTCTGGCGTTTGTTATATCGCGATAATTATAATCTATTTACCTATATATACAATTCCCAGATAAGAACCAAATCGTTTGATTTTGACAATTTTTTCTTACAACTTCGGATTGAAATTTCGGGCCTTCCGGCCCACGGAATTTGTCTGGCGATAAGCTTCCGTCGGATGTTTTTCTTTAAAACGTAAGTCTAACTTGATGCCAGATAGGAACAAAATGTTTGAAATTGCTCATTTTCATGAAATTTTCTTTTCTGTTTTCCGCTGAGGGGCCCTGGATAACCGTTTGATAAACACGAAAATGGTTAGTACAAACCAGGCGCAAAAGGCCCCCAAAAGGCCAGATAGGAACCAAACGTTTAAAAAAATCTGTCACTATCCCACGATCTATTACACGTAAAAAAATGTAAATTTTTACATTATAAGGCACAAGCTAAAATCATATTTTCACGGTTGTATATTACATTATGAAATGTATATTTGTAAAATATATAAATATTTAGATATTAAAATAAAATATCATTCCACCGGATTTCTACACAATTACAGAAACATAAAAATCGAAATTTTTTTTTTCAAATTTAAATAATTAATAACATTTTTATTTACCGATCGATTTTGTTCAAAAACAATAGGGTTCTTCCTCTAGCTAATGTTAATTTACTGTCCAAAGTTCAATGCAATCGGATTTTTCTTTCTTGAGTTATCGTGCTTACAAGAAACGTGACGGACGGACAGACGGACAGACGGACATTTTGAAAGTTGTTCAGAATTCACACACAATGAAATTTTGTCTGCGGGTGATATTTACGGTTTTAGAAATCTGCCGATCAAATGCAATATACTCTTCGTTTTCGTATTTGCAAAGAGTATAATAATCGTCAAAGAATAGACAAAATCGTAAGCACAATCTCTAATAATGAAGACCAGTATGTCATCAGGACCCTTAGTGAACCTAGACTTCAGCTTTCATAAGAGTTCTAACATATTTATTTCACTGTTCATATTCATATGCAGGAAATAGGCCCGTTCAGCATTTTTTTTATTTTGGAAATCGAAAGTAGAACACTTTTTAAGGCAATTTCCAATTTTTTAGGTTTTTATTAGGACGTTTAAGCCCTTAAATAAATTACCAAAGTTGGACCGCGCGAAAACGGGGCGGAGCTTCGCATGACGTCGCTTTGCAGAGATTGATCAGGCGACAGTCGAGATTTAATGTGACTTCACACTTAACCTCAAAAATATATGTTTCTTAAGATTTACAAGTATTAAGTAGCTGTTATTAAAAATGCTGCCTTGGTTCCTGTACTTTCAACCGAAATATAGTTCAATGTAATGTTTATGAAGTTTTAAATAGTTTGTCACTTTTTACAGATTAGGAATCTAACCTATAATTAGCAGTCTATTTGTATCAATCAACAGTATTGAAAAATTATTTGCGTGAATTTTTAAATATTTGCTTGGACCCAGTTTGGCTCCAAGCTAAAAACGAGTATACAAACATTAAAAATGAGAATTAACCTAAAAAACATACAATTGAGGTTATGTTAGACATATGATGCACATGCCCCAAGCGTGTGGCTGGTGTTATTGTGTTTCTCTATGGAAACGGCGTTTGATTGTTAAATTATATCTGTTTTATCTTCTTGCTGGTTTAAAATGAGTAGTGTTTATGCAGAATGACGTCACGAATCGGCGAAGCGCTTTGTACTGGAACTCAATCTTTAACATTGAATATCTAATGATTGGATATACTTATGAACCTGACATTTTGACAGCTTATCTAGATGATCGAATTCTATTGAATGCCATAAAAAATAACGAAAAAATAATTATCGCTAACAAGCCTATTATTTGTACTGTGTAGATTATTAGGGTAAAAACAGTTGTTCTAGGCATATGCAGTTTGAAAAAACAAAGCAAAAGCGTTAACAATGTCTAAGGGATTTCTATGTTAATATACGAATCCACAGGAGATATATGCCAATTTTTTTCTCTTAAAATGGTATTTGGTAGAGTCGAAGAACAAAACAAGAATGAAAATCCTGTCACGTACGCAGCAAAAAAAAAACAGAATTATTAGTCTTTATCAGCACAGCGGGGTTATAGCAACAGAATGGTACTGGAATAAAGAAAAATATAAGTGGAAATTGCAAAGTCGTCATAAGTTCTGACTATTTTATTTACCATATTGGTAACGCAATGCGTTCTTATTGAGGCTCTATTGTCCATAAGATACGTGGACAAACTAAGTTCTGTATACTGTTCTCTCCACTTTTAGTTGAAATATATCGCATTGCAGATAACATTTCTCAAGCTTCGTAGTGCTCATAAGGAACCATAAATCCGAAACACTATTTAGTACAGTACCTAGAGGTAAAAATTTGTAAAATAATCTCATATGTAATGATATTTTTTTTGGGGGTTATCACTGTAGTTTCTATATGGTCCGGATACTTGCTCTTAACCTCCCTAAATTTGAATATTGAACATTAGAAAAAGTGTTACTAATTTATTTTGAAAACGTAGGATTATGTTGTTGGGATCGCTGATTACGAATCTCAAGTCAAAATTAAAAAATTCAAAATGGCGGCTCTAGTATGGCGGATAGATTTTTTTTCTAAAACATATATTTTAAACGGACAAAATAAATTGATCATCTAGGTTATGCTATATATTAATAAAAAAACAGCATTTTTGAAAACAAAATTTGATTACTGAGCAATTAATATAACAAAATGGCGAAATTTTGTTAGAAGAAATGTGAAAACTCACATTGAATCGGCCATAACTTCTTTATTTTTTGTGATGTAGAAACAAACAAAAAATCATTTTAAAGATTGATTAATTATCTTTAATTTTGTTCCTTAGAATGTTTGATGGAAGTGTTACCGTTTCAACATTTTAAACTGAATACCTCGTCCCAAAAACAGTCGGATATCATCTATGAAATTAAATATCTCCAAAACTATCAACCCTACACAAATATAATAAAAAACAAATTCATTCTCAATTTATAAGCTTCATTTTTGATGTCCACTATATTATCTTTAAAACTAATTTTTATTGAGATATTTGCTGATATACAAAAATGTTACATTTTTTCTAAAATTCTTTTATAGTTTAAAATGCAATTTTTTTCTAAAGCAAGCACTGTAAGCAGACAAAAAATTTTTACCATATAGGTCGTACTATATATTAACGAAAAACAGTATATGGGTATTTATTATTTTAATTACTGACTACTTACATTAACAAAATGGCGACGTTTTTATTAACAAAAATTGAAAAAGTACATTGTTTCTGTATTAACTTTTTTGCTTTTTATACCATAGAAATAAAAAATAAATCATTTGAAAGCCTAATTAATAGCCTTTCATTTTGGTTGTTGGCGCTTTTGACGTAAGACACTTTCTGATATATTTAACATTTAAACTAAATCGTCTTATAGACATTCGGATGCCACTTTTATATTTCTAGATCTCCGAAACCATTAACTCTACAGAATTTGGTAGCTTTCTTATTCGTCTCTAGCATGTTTTCGCTCAATGTAATTCTATTCGAGTTATTTGATGAATATTGTTTTGAAATACTTTTTTTTTAAGACAAAATGCCAATTTTGAAGTCGTTATAATTTAAAGACTATCAATTTTTATGAAAAGGCGCATAGAGCCTTTTCTTATTAAAATTGTATTTTCTTTCTAGTTACTGTACCTACTAATTGTACATGGTTGATTCCTGTTTTTTAGAGGGGAGGGTATGACATTTTTTTGATTTCAAAGCATAAGAACTGCTAGTATTAGGTTACTTGTCGAAAATATTTTTAATTAACGAAGAGTAAAATTGTCCTTATAGTGATTTTCAGCTGTCTTAGCGAGCTTTTTTACATGCCTTCTTAAATATAAACCTCTCCAATAATTTCACTAACCATTGAATGTTCCACTCTTTAGTTAACAGAAATAAAAATCCATGACCTAATACCTTGTCAGGTTTACAGCATGCAACTGTTTTAAAGTCTTGTTTTCATTTCAGGCCAGAAAGAGAGAAGGATAACACGCCTGAATCATTAGCAGTTCCGACAGGACGAAGAAGATTGCACTCATTTGAAGCTAGGAGAGAAACCACTGACTCTAGTTCTAGACACAAGACTATGTAGGGCTCATATAATCGCAGACCAAATTTATATTTACATTTAGGTATCTGTAATGCAAATTTCTCTGTTTTTTTACGAGATTGAAAGTTAATGAATGGTACAAAACATCGGAAGATTTTAATATCGTAAAGCTGAATTACAAAAGTTTTTTTAAAAAAGTACATTCCTATTTTGCTGTTATATATATTAATGGAGCGACCTAAGCATTATTTAGATATTTTTTAATATCATTCTTTACCATAACAGCTCATTCTCATCAAAAAAACTTTACTGACCCATTAATATTAGACCTAAAGTCGGGAAATAGTTGAAATAAATTATAATCTTTTGCTCTTTGGGGATTATATACACCATAGAAAGAAAAGAGTTCCCAAGACACAAGTGTAAGCTTCACCCTTAAAAATCACCCCTAATGCTCCCCGCTGCGGTTTTTCGCATTTTCCCGCGAAATAGTTGGTCCCACAGAAAATGTTATGCTCATTGATAATATTCTACATAAAATTTTCTACAAATAAGGTTCTATACATATTTCCGATAGGCGCAATGGTTTTCGAGCAGCAAGCGAACAAACCAGGGGGTTGATACATCAGCCGACGAGAGCTTCGCGTGTTTTGAATATAGTTTGACCAGGTATACATTTAGGTAGACCCTTATACCCTTTCTAACTATAAAAATTAGTCCCTTGAGGTAAAGTTTTGACTCCAAAAGTTCTACATCAAGATATCTGCCCCACGTTTTCGAAGGCGGGGAACACGATGGTGACAATATTTTTCGACCTACCCTTCATCCACTGCCCCTAAACAGGAAAACCCACCCATTTTTTCCATTTTCTGGTTCTAGCCATTTTTTTTTCGGGAAATTTTATTAACGAAAGTTATTCATAATTATCCAAAAATCCTAATAGGCGTGCAGATCACCCAATAAATGCTCTAGAAACTGAGTAACCGATTTGGTCGAGATAACCACTTCTAACTTAGTTTTTCTTAAAGTTGACATCGAAGAGTACTTACAGTAAAAAATTAGCCAAAGTTAGTTGATCGGAATGTAAATAATTGCAAAAAACTATAATTTTTTTATATCACGAATTTTGTCGAATTTCATCTTCAACTCGCGATATCTCGGCAAATAATGAATATTTGTAGATGAAATTTCAGCTCGACATTGTTCAAGTTATTCTTTAAGCTACTGAATTGGTCCGAAGGCTTATTTATTTCACAGATGAAAATAGCGATTTTTCAAAAAATTTCTTTTGTCAAGCCTAATTTTTTTTTCAGGCACAAAAGTTGTATGACGAACTTTTAATACGATAATTTTTGACAAACTTATATTAAAGTACAATATTTAAAGAAGTTTTCTGTAAAGTTTCACGTATTCATATTGTATATATAAAAAGTTATCGCACTTTGAAGTAGCGTCTCCGCGCGCAGCAGACATGTTTCATTGTGCTGGTTGCCGTAGTTCAGGCATTTACTATCATATCAAAGCAATATTTTGTTACATATTCCCTTTTTACAAGTGACTGTAAAGTGGAAATAAGTAAAACTAAATTAATTGCTGATAAATTAAAAAATACACAATACATTGGGTTGCTTTTAATATTTTTAATCTGAATCAACATCTATGAGCTGCAACGAGCAATTTGATGTAGAGTTACAAATGAGACAGCATTTTATACCAGCAGCGTAGCACGAACGAAATTCATTATCACAAGATGTTTTTTTTTATCTGCAATTACAAATATAGGTACTTTTGAAGCAGCTCCAGACTTGTTGGTCCTTCAAAATATATTGGCAAAAGTTCTTCATTTTCAAATTTCCAGCCAAAATCAGTCGGATTGAGTGCTTCAGAAATGGGTATGTGAGCATTATACCATACGTGCAGTTGCTAAAAACAGCATTTCATGTGTTGAAGGAGAGCTGGGTACGATGGAGGTAATTTTTCAACGGATGAGTTTTTTTTTTTCGAGCTAGGATTACTCACACGTCGTTAATATAGTCTTGTTTACTTTTGAAGTCATAGATTCCAATCACAAATTTTGTCCAAGGATTAACAGTTTCAGGTGTTAATTTATTCTCAATTTGAGACATCTGGACTAAATGTTCTGTGCTCATTTTTTATGCTACGTTGAGAGCTTTTTTCTTACCAATTCTGTAGAAAGCGGAAGTCGTATCGCATTCGGTTAATGCATGAACTATTGGTAATGCTAAACAAATACTACTTCCTAGTTCTTGGCATATAATATGTATTGGTATAAAGCGCCGCAAATGCGTTTTCATGCTATTTTTTCCAGTTTGAAATCATACTTGAATCTTTGAATTTATTTTAAAATAATGTGCGATTAAAAGAATAAACACGTCTGTATCTGGGGACTTAACGATCACTATCATGTCCTGAGTATCTAAGTATTGTTTAGAAATGTAGATCAGATGACAAATTATTCGAGAGTCAGCTTCAGCATGATTCGAAAATAAATCTGTATCCTCACGTGTAAGTGAATCAGTGATTTCTTTAGTTACAAGATGATTTTTGTATCCACCAACTAAATATAATTTTTTATTAATAATTTTATCAGAAGTCTGAGGGATTTCAATATTTTTTTCGATGTAGCCGCATAAAAATAGGTTCAAAGCATTTTTATTTGCATCCCAATCTGGTATAAGTCTACTAACATTAATATCGTAAGTATTAGAATTTAGTTTATACCTTTTTAACCTCTCTTGCGATAGAAAATGACGTGAATCTCAGAAAAAGTTTCAAATAGTTTCCGAAAACGTTTCAAAAAATATTGTCCAACATCTTCGAAACATTTCATATATTTCGTATTTAAACACTGCTACTTCAAAGTGCAATAACTTTTTATATTTACAATATGAATACGAGAAACTTTACAGAAAACTTCTGTAAGTATTGTACTTTAATATAAGTTTATCAAAAATGATCGTATTAAAAGTTCGTCACGCAACTTTTGTGTTTGACAAAAGAAATTTTTTGAAAAATCACTATTTTCATCTGTGAAATAAATAAGGGTTCAGACCAATTCTATATCTTAAAGAATAACTTGAGCAATGTCGTGCTGAAATTTTATCTAAAAATATTCATTATTTGCCGAGATATCGCGGGTTGAATATGAAATTACACAAAATTCGTGATATAAAAATTCGTGATATAACTTTGGCTAATTTTTTACTGTAAGTACTCTTCGATGTCAACTTGAAGAAAAACCAGGTTAGAAGTGGTTACCTCAACCTAATCGGTTAGCTGGTTAAAACGGGGGTGATCTGCACGCCTATAAGGGCCAGTTGTACGAACTAAGTTGAGCTAAGTTCAGCTTGAACCAAGATCAAAAGCCATGGTTACGATTATTGTAGCAATCGTAACCTTGGCTTTTGATCTTGGTTCAAGCTGAACTTGGCTCAATTTAGTTCACACAACTGGCCCTAAGTAGTCCAATGCAATTAGGTTTATACCTCGGAACCCAGCTATAGTGAATGGATTTGAATGTTTTTTTTTTGTTGGATTTTTGTTGGCTATTACTCGTTTCTCTATGGACATTTAAAATGCGCGTACAAACTGAAAAGTTTCAACATTATTTCAAACTCTCATATGTCTGGAACAGTTTGTCGTAGGAAAAAAACTAAAAACCCAAACTCTTCGTTTTTTTATAAGCTTCATTTCATTCTTATATCATGATTTTATCAATCTTATAGTTTTTGAGATATTTCAATTTTAAATACATAATTTTCTTGCGTATGAGCTCAAGCGCCATTTTTAAACCTTTATATCTCTGGAACAGTTTGTCATAGAAAAATAGAAAAAACGAACTATTCGTATTTTTATAATCTTCATTTTTGTACTCTTACCATTTTTTTATAAAAAAAGACTTTCTGAGCAATTTTTAAAAACTTGATTTTTAAAAAAATATGAAAATTTTAATTATTGAGAATGGGTACAGAATGAAAAATAATTATTTTAAAAATTCTAAAAAAATTGAGCATGTTAGTATTAACAATATAGAGAAGGATTTAAAAAGAATGAATTAATAAAAGATTAGATCAATAAGACTAAAAAAAAATGGCGCATAAATTTTTAAAAGCGCTACTTTTTTGTTTGTAACTTTTTTAGTTTTCAGTATAAAAGGTCGTAGTACGTCTCAATCGAAAAAAAAATTTAATACCTTCAATTGCTAACAATTTTTGTCATAGTTGTAGATTTGACTAATTTTAGATTTTAACGTCGTATATATTTTTTGAATGTTTCGGCTACATTTTGAAAATGCCAAAACTAAACATCGGAGAAAAAAAAACCATTCGATTTGTCTTCGTAACAGCTTTAATTTTGTATCCTTGCTTTTTTTTAAAGTCCACATTTTTCGAGTAATTAAAAAAAAACGTCTAGGAATACTGATTTTAGGGAGTGAAAATTGCAGTTTTCAGTTCGCAATATCTCTAAAAATATGCATATTAGGAAAAAAGTGTAAGGTCTTTCTTATAATTCGATTCTCAATTCGATTATGTGTATTTTGTGTTTCTTGCGTCAACCCAAGAAGGGGTGGGAATCACCCCCAACCAAAAAGCAGGAAAAATGACAGTATAGATTCTTATGTACATACTTTATGAAGCACGTTGAAGAAAAAAATTTGGAAATTCACTACATGGTTTTCGGGCTAGGATTTAAAAGCTTCATTTACTATGCTATTCATTTATTTAGCTTTTGGCAGCTTCTGCCATCTTCAAATTAATTTTAAAAGTTTCATTTTTTTACAAATTCTGTATAAACAATCTGGAAAACTATAACAATCATTATTTTCTTAAAAGAGATATTAAAAAATTCCGATGTATTTTTCTTTGAGATTTCTAAAAATTATATATTTTTTTTAATTTACAGATTTTCCTAATTGCGGTAATTTCAATGGGTAAACTTTTTAGTAGATAACATTAGAATTAATAATGACTAATTGAACTGGACTAAAATCCAAAATTTCATGAAAATAAAAAAATTTCGAAATCTAAAAAATCGATTCATTTAAAAAATATTAAAAAAAAATTGCAAATTCCTACCTGACAGCTTGGATTTAATTTCAAACAAAATTGTCATGAATTTTTTTAACAAAATTTCAAGAATTTTTAATTTTGATTAAATTTTGGACAACTTTCATTAATAAAATGTTCCTATAAAAAATGACTAGCACCGGAAAATCGAGTGTGTGATCCCCGCCCTCGAAAACAAGGGGTAAATGTCTTGCTTTTTTCCTTTTTCAAGTTTACCTACCTTAAGGGACTAAATTGAAATGTGTGTGTTTATTTATTTTCTAAAATAAAAAAGATGAGAGACGATATTATTTGTTGGCGAAGAAATCATATTTGCCAGAAAATGTTATTGCTTAAAGGAGATGTGGTCCCCCGTATGGGGAACTTACTGTAACGCGAGTTTGGTAACATAAAAATGTACAGAGTGTTCATCAAGCTCATTGTCTTGAGAACATGACCGTAGATGTGTTTGAGGAATAGTTTGCAAACCTTCTTAAAAAGGTAGAACCCGGATCTGTCATTATAAATTATGGATAATGCAGCGTACCACAGCCGAATAATGGAGAGATCGGGGACCAACCTTCTAGTTTGTTCGCTTATTTTTCGAAAACCTATCGGAAATATGTGTAGAACTTTATGTGTAGCAGTCTTATGTAGAATATTATCAGTGAGTATAAATTTTTCTATAGAACCAACTATTTCGCGGGACAATGCGAACAACTGCTGCGGGGCGCATTAGGGGTTGTTTTTAAGCGTAAAGCTCACATTTATGCCTTGGGAACTCTTTTGTTTCTGAAAGGTAGCCCTATATAGCGAATAATTTCAAAAAGGCAAAAGATTATAATTTATTTCCTCTATTTTTCCTAATACCAATGGACCTGATTTTACATACAACAGTGAATGAACTAAAATTTGATAAGTTTATATTTATATTGTACCAAATCATTCTAAATAATTAAGATCCGGGTTACTAAGTGATCAGATATGTACGTTATAAGCTACCAAATATATTTTATAGAATTATTTAAACTCCTCAGTTCAGTCAAAATTAAATAATTTCTTAATTCGTATTATTGATAGGTAATAGTGGAGTCAATAGAGGTTTTCACTTCGGAAAAATTCCGGGAAGCGGTTACTTTTGAGAATACATCTCTGAACATGTCAGGAACAACATACCAAAAGTTACCAACAAGAGTCTTTGAGCGTAATTTGTTATTAAACAAATTATTTGCAAAATATCAGTTTTTGTCAAATACTGGTGTTTCATAATTGAATGCTGATCCTAAAGGGCGATAATCCTCAGATAATTTTAAGAAAAATTCTTTATATGAACATAGGTCCGCAACCGCTTTATTTCTGAGATACAGGGTGTTTTTTTTTTCAATTTTGGTACATGCAAAATACGCATAAAAATATATTTTTTCCAGAATAAATGTTTTTTTAAATTTTCATCAACGAATTTAAAACAGTTACCTCAATTGCTGGAGTTCTTGCAGTCCGAGGTGCTCCTTTTAAGTGATTATTTGGCTCAAAACTTCCTGTTTCACATAACCTTCTGAGTTTGCTTGAAATCGTCCGAGCATCAGGAACGATTCTATTTGGAAAGCGCTCTTGATACAGTCGACTGGCTTCGTACGCATTCCCGTCAGCAAGCTTATAAAAGTAATGCATGTCTGCTGATTCGGTATTTGTAAAATTTACCATGTTTTTGATTAATAAATTAATTAATTAATATTAAGTTTTATAACTTAAATAATGCCACAAGACACGTATCTGACAAAGATGTGTCAAAATTGTTTACGTTCATAAAATAAGGAAATGTGTTCTTAGCATACTAATGTTTCTAGCCTACAAGATAATTATTCTACTCTTTAACGGCTGAATTCGCATAGGGACAAGCGAGGGGGCAACCGCTGAGGGGAAATAGTGTACAAATCGGAGGAATTAGGACAGAATTAGGAAGGAATTGGAGGTATTTCGGAAGGAATTATTAGGTATTAAGGGAATTACAGGGGAATTTGGAGGAAATAAATATTATTACAAGGTATTAGAAGGGAATTAAGAGAAAATAAAAGGTATTAGGAGGGAATTAGAGCGTAAAAATATTGAAATGGAATGTTTATCTTGAAGAATCACATATAGCGCCGAGGTTAGCGCTAAAAATATCTAGTAAAGAAAAAATATTTAATTTAATTAAACTACCGATGATACTATGGACTTCTAGTTCAGTAATAACGATTTATATCGGACAAAATTCATAAAGTTTTGAAAATTGGTAGAAATGTTAAGGATAGCATAAGAATTACTAAACCGAAAAGTTCCCACCCCTAAATAGTGTGCTTCATCCCCTAGGACGCCGTTTCCACCCCCCATTTTGAAGTTTTCTAGATTATCTCGGGAACCGATCACTTTTTGATCAATTATTATTATAAAATTCTCTATAAAAAACGTCTCCACGCTTTTTTTCCTAAAATTAATAGTACCATGGGAAATAAGGCGCACACATAAGGGTTGGTTCCGGTCAACACAATAAATTGTAATCTTTACTATAATCTACTTTAAAGTTCAATGCTTAACGCTAAAGCAGTAGCTACTACCTCTCACCTCTATAAAATAACGCGATTTTTAGAGAAGCGAGAATATTGTATAGTGTACTTGTTTCCACGCCACCCTAGAGGTAAAGTACTTGGCGTGTGGTGTCCCCTGTAGGCCGAATCCACTAATTATCAAAAGGTTACCTACGTTAATTAATCTTCATCGTCTTCCATAGACTCGACATTCATGCATGCTTGTCCGTGGTAATGGTAATACATTGTGGAGCAACGTAAGCCTGCTGCAACTGCACCTGTTTCCGCACCTTAATTTGCATGAACAAGAAATTAGTGTTATAACAGATTCGGGAGCCGGTTCCTTTGTTGTCATAGTTCGGGTTAATATATCGCCAACTTTTTTCCATCCCCAATCAGTAGCTTCTAGCGCAACGTTTTTCCTTGTTTGAATTTGATAAAAAAAACGCTATATGAGTGTTGCCAAGCAGCAGCAGAATATCGCCATATCGCCAACTTTTTTCCATCCCCAATCAGTACCTTCTAGCGCAACGTTTTTCCATATTTAAATTTGATAAAAAACGCGATATGAGTCTTGCCGAGCAGCAGCAGAAGTTGTTGGTAGTTTTGATAATATTACAGTATTGTCCGCTTTACCAACAAGTTTGTTAAAAGTTATGAATCTGTATACATCTAGACTTTTTTCTGCGGAGGTAGAGTTGTATAAAGCTAGAACAAATCGCTCTCCTACGTCTACAATTTCTCCATGACTAGCTTTTTCATTATTAAAACTTTGCACGATGTCTTGTAATACTTCAGTAATATAACAGTTAAAATTGTAATATATTGGACAAAATTCATAAAGTTTCAAAAATTGCGTGCTTCATCCCTAGAGGACGTCGTTTCCACCCCCATTTTGAGGTTTTCTAGATTATTTCTGGAACGGTGCATTTTTTCCATAAAAAAACCTATATACAGAATTATTCCTTATAAAATTCTCTATAAAAAACTTCTCTAAACTTTCTTCCTAAAATTAATAGTACTTTGGTAAATGAGACGCAAATGTAATCAGCGCAGGTCATATAATTCGCTGAATATCCCTATAGCTATTTCCAAAGCGTCTTTACGCGAAAATAGTATAAATATCTGTACACCACCACAATGTAAAAAATTTCAATTTCTCCCATTACATCTCAGACGACCCAAGGTAACTGCATTATTTTAAAGCTTGCTGTAAACGCTGTTACTGTTCAGGGCTGCCAATGTGCGGAATTTTACGCAAAAACCGAGTATTTTAAACCCACTTTTGGGTAAAATCGAAACCGGAAGTCGGCCATTTTGCTTCTTTACATTATATAATTGGAAATTATATCCCATATCACTACACCATTTGAAAAACAATCCATTCTCCCATTCAAAAGTTACAACAGTGTCCCTATCGGCTGAGCGACCCGGTATACAATATTCTCGCTTCATGAAAAATCGCGTTCTTTTATAGGAATTTATTATAATTTTAGGCGGACTTTAGTAGCTACTGCTTTAGCGTTAAGTATTGAACTTATAGTAAAGATTACAATTTATTGTGTTGACTGGAACCAACCCTTATGTGTGCGCCTTATTTCCCACAGTACTATTAATTTCAGGAAAAACGTGTAAAGACATTTTTGATAGAGAATTTGATAAGGAACAATTTTGTATATAGGTATTTTTATCAAAAAGTGCACCGTTCCCGAGATAATCTAGAAAATATTAAGGTATTAGGAGGAAATAAAGGAATTTGAGGAATTAGGGGAATTACAAGGAATTAAAGGGGAAATAAAGGGTATTTTTCTAGAATAGGTATTAGGTCTACAAAATTTCGCCAGCGGTTGCCCCCTTGGTGACAAGCAAATGAATGCATTTTATTTTCTAAATCGAAAACCCTCCGCCGGACGAAAAAAGTCAAGGGACCATTTTTATGACAAGATAAACCGCAAATATGAAAATAATATTTATTTAAAAAAAAAGTGGCGACTAATTTTTTTAATTAAAAATCTTGCAGGGCATGTTGACAGGGACGCCACTGATGAAAATTTAAAAAACATTTATCATGGAAAAAAATTATTTTTATGTGTACATTGCATGTACCAAAATTGAAAAAAAAAACCGTTTTAGAGATATTGCGGAAAAACTGATTTTTTTTGTCTCAACACCCTGTTTCTCAGAAATAAAGCGGACCTATGTTCATATAAAGAATTTTTCTTAAAACCATCCAATGATTATCTCCCTTTAAGATCAGCAAATTATAGTGATCATAAATCTGGAGTCAGCTTTCTATACCCGCCCCGGGCATAAAGTTGCTACTTTAAAGGCTTCTGTGAAAAAAAATATACATATCGATTGGTCCGAATTCAGCTGGTCTTATCTCGGAACCAATGGAGTTTGGAGCTCCGCGCCCATTTAGACTTTTTTTCTACTCACTGAGAACTACTATTTCCCAGAGTTTCACGAAATTTGACCGGAGCCGCAAAACCCATTGTGTGCGGGGTCCGTTCAACACCCTGTATCTCAAAAATAAAGCGGTTGCGGACCTATGTTCATATAAAGAATTTTTCTTAAAATCATCCAAGGATTATCTCCCTTTAGGATCAGCATTGAATTATGAAACACCCTGTATATCATTAAATAATTTTTTTCTTTCAAAAACTTATTGCGCCATTAGAAAGTACGAAAAATTTTACATAACACATGTACATGAAGTTTTTTTGTGGGATCGAAAATCTAGGCTCCAGATTTTTTTTTTAGCACACGAAAATGGAACGGTTGCCCCGTTCCATTGCCCCGTAAGTACGGCGAGCAAAGCCCGCGCGGCCTCGGGCGCGTTAGACTAAATTTGTTGTAACTTTTGAACTAATTAATGAAATTGACCTCACAAAAGCTTAAATGAAAGACGGAACATGTAGCTATTGGATTAATTTATTTTCAAATATAGAAATGAATGTATGTAGGAATATTACATATATGAAGTAGGAACGTAAAGAGATTTGCGATGAAATCGGTAAAAGCTCTACCATATCTAATATTTGTAAGATAAAAACCTGTGTCTTTCACATCTTACTGTTGAAGTAATGTATAAAAAGATCCGATGATCGAAAAAAATCTCAAAAATATATTTTTGAAGATGTACAGTTTTGAGAAAGTGATAAAATTTGATACTTTAACCACCTCCGGTTTAAATCGCGTTATTAGATCTTTGTAGGGGCGATTTTTAAATCTTGAAATGTGTATTTTAAGATGCTTCAAGTGGATTTACCTTAAAAATTAAATTAACTCTCTTTTTTTACGAAAATTAAAAGAAAATTGCTCGAAAATTCGTGAAATTATAGGTAAAATAAATGTTAACTTTTATAAAAAATTAATTTTGCCTACCTATCTAGCATACGTTTATAGTAAGATCTTAAAATAAGTATAAGTATAAGTGGAATATCAGGGCTTCCAGCGAGGTCACTTAAGTCACTAAAAGTCACTTTATTTTTAATATGTCTTTAAATGTCACTTTTTCCATGAAAAAGGTCATTAAAAGTAACTTTTTATTATCAAGACATAGCTGTGATTCAGAAAGCAACAACAGCTCATAAAAGCTACCAAAACTATTTAACATTAGAAATGCAGAAAAAAATAGAAAATGAAACAAAACTTAAAATTTCCGAAGAAAAAAAAAAGGAGGAGCAAATGTTTTTGAACAGATTACAAGAAGGAAAAAAACAATTGATGTTTTACAAGAAACAATTAATTCAAACAAAAAAGAAGAAAAGCAAAACAAACATAAAGACTTAAAGAAGCCACTAATCGATAGAAAAGGCTATTAAAAATGGAGATTTGAATGAAGCTCGGATAGCTCAGAATTTACTGGACGGTTATAATAAAACAAAAAATTCTCAAGAAACAAAAGCAAAAAGTACAGCATCATTAGAAAGAAAACTTAACAAACGAAAGAATGATATTATTTCCAACTTCTTAGATAAAAAAAAAACGTTCTAAGAAATAAGTTTTTATATTGTTCAGTATATATATTGTATCTGCATTTTTTATAAATTCTATTAGATATTTGTGTTTAAATTCTTTCATATTAATTATTTTATGGGTACTACTACTAGTGCGTTTACCTTTTTTTTTTTTTTTTTGTTCATGTAAGCTATACCTATTTATTTATACTGTTAAAGATATTAACATAAAATAAAATGTTATCTAGAAATTATATTACATTTTTATGTCTGCAATAGAAATTTTTAGATCATTATAATGTCTAATATGATCACTATTAGGTCACTAAATTTTTCAGCAATAGGTCACTATATCACTAAAATAAATAGAATTTTGACTGGAAGCCTTGGAATATATATAAACCTATACTTTTCATGAAATATTGAAAAAATCAAGTTTTTCGGTAAATCGACTCAATGTTGATTGTTCCTAAAATTTCTGTCCTGTTTAAAATATCGAAAATATATTAAAAATATTCACGTGGTACAGGGCCATTTGTGCCGGATCTGATTGCACGTCAGATATTTTTGGAACAAGAGAAGGAACAAGAAGAGCAGGTCGAACTTCCATTAACCGAAAAAATCGGTATTTAAAAATGAATTCATACCGTTCAATATAATTTGAATATTTATTATGTTCAATAAAAATTTTTTATTCTGCGTAAACCATTTTTACCTTTGATTTTTTGAGACCTCACCAATGCCATATTGGATATGTTAATCCGAGCGAAATTTGTCGAGTTACGTCATTTTTAATGAAATTTTTACCAAAATGAAGACAAAACACAAACATTTTAAAAAGAAACAGAAACTCAGATATGACAAAAGCTGAAAACATTATAAAAAAATAAAGATTGTTGAATTTTTGATGAATAAAAACTTAACAAATTGCATTTTGTTAAATAAAAGAATTACAATATACGAAAAAAGACTAATGTTTAAAAAACCTCGATACGATGAAAATGGAGTGACGTATACCATTAATTAAGTTAGTTGCCTAGTTACAATATTCAAGGAGTGGGGAGATAATTTTTTTTCTAGCGTGCGTTATGTCCTGAATGGTGCTTTATGCAATGTAATTTAAAAAATTTTAGTTGTGTATAATTTTCAACTAGCAGAGAGAGAAATATAATCATTTTGGAACAATGTCCGCACAAAAATATCAATATGTTTACTTATAATTGACTAAAACGCAAAAACTAACGTATCACGGATTCAAATGCGAGTAGAACATCATTCTTTTTATTAAACGTTGGTTATTTCATATACTTTCATAATTCGCTTATCGTTTTTGGTTTCACAAAAAAAATCACATAGTTATTTGAAATTGTTTATACGTGCAATATCCATAATTAAAATTAAATTTCAAAAAATTGGTTTAAATTTTTTTTTCTTTCTAAACACCACCATAAAGTATATGTAAAAACCTACACTTTAAAAGAAAAATTGTCCTACTACGAGTCGATGCACTTAAACAAAATGCGATGGAATTTTCGACATTATTGTTGATTTTTAGCCGTTTGAATAAATATTTTGCGCTAAAATTTGGCACGGAGATTTAGTTCAATAAAGGGCATGGTTCCACCAACTTTTGTTAAACTTGATGGATTATTATATCATATTTCTTAAACTGTTAAAAAAGGCAATTTTTGGTGGTTTTTATTTTTTTACAAATTTATAAATTATCGAGAAGTTTCTTCATATGCCTAGTCTTATTTATAATATTATAACGAACAGTTTGGTATTTTTATTATTGCGATACAATTACTATGACCTGAGATAATAAGAAAAATAGCAGAAAATTTCTGTGTTGAAAAATAAATTGTTAAAATTCTACAAGAAGCAATGGACGGATTTAACATAAAATTGCTCAAAGCACTTGTTATTATACCTACAACGAATTAAAACAATAAAATTGCTGTAGCTAGAGAATTCCTTATTAACCTATTTTGATCCTTAATTTGACTCCACTAATATTGGATCAGCCATTTTAAATTACCTCTTTTTGACATCATAATCTGTTTCAGCGACCTCTAAAACTCCCTATTTGTCAATCTGAATTAAATTGCTTTAAAATTTTTCAACTTATAATAATTTTGTTAAACAAAATTTTTTTGTTTAAATAATTAATAAACAATTTCCTCACGATTATATGTTTATAACTTTTTATTTTAAGCTATGTAAAAGTGATATCAAAAGGTTTTAGGAAAATCGAAGCTTCCCGTAATTATTCCGAAATAATGCATATTTTTCAGCCTCTATTGACTCCATTATAACTAATAGATTGAAAGGTGCTCGTGAATAATAAGCGAAAAATTATGTAATTTAAAGAAAATAATCATATCCATAATTTCACATTTTTTTTGTACCTTAACTACTCACAAAATTAATCAGTCTTACTCAGTTAGTGAGATCATCTCTTCTATTTCTGGGTTTTGCATGTTCATAAGTTAATTGGCAACTAATAAATAACTTTACCACAATATGCAAAACTCGATCGAAAAACTTTAATATTTCATAAGGTTCTGCACCTTGTGCAGACATGAAAATTGCTCACTGTGAAGTAATTTATTCAAATACCCCGCTAAGGGCTGGTTTATCAATACAGAATTAACAGTTTTCCCCGGGGTTAAATGCTAACTCCAGGATAAAGTGTCAAAAGCGATTTTTTGCTAAAATTATTAGCAGTGGAAGCTTTTGACGAAATTAGCGATGATGATGATATTTTGGAGTTTTTCGAACACAACAGACTACCCTACATTCTTAGGCAACGAGGTAGATTGAAGATGATGACAGTGTGGACTTTTTCATCCGGTTTAGGCTTAGGAAGACTAGAGTAACATTTATTTTGGAACAAATCGAGGAATCGATAGAATTTTCAACGATAAGTAAAAAGAGTTTTTTAAGTATCTAAAAAGCAATTGCTAAAATCTATTTTATTGTATTGTAGAAATCATTTAGTTTCGTCAATAAATCAATTGTGAAACTGATAATTCTTCATAACTGCTACAGATTACGTAAATGTCAGCAAATCTACACTAATGGTTTGGCGTCATTGGCACCACAATAAAAATATAACTATCCAACAGAGAATATTCTAGTTTCTATTATGATTATGATTACTCGTGATTGTCACTGTTAAGTGACTTTTTGACCAATCGCAATTAATCTAAAGCTGGCAACCCTGTAGAAAACATTACTAACTAACCACGGGTTTCCTAACCCACACCATAAAATGTAGTGGTTAACGTATGCGGGTTTAATACTCACTTTGACCTGAAGTTTAAATTATCTCAGTGTTAGTTAACACGCAAAGAGGAATGTTAAAAAAGAGCTCTTTTGGCCTATCCGTGGTAAAGTGTGGAAACTTGTGTCTTACTAATCGGTGTAAGTTACGATACTAATATACGGTTATTTATTTATTTATTTTTTTAAACAAAACTCCTCGTTAAGTCGCTATTATCAGGTTATAATGTGATTACTTCTGAATACTCTTACACCCATCCCCACCAAATAAAGTGGTGGATTTTATCTTTTTAGAGTTTTTATTGGTTTTAATTGCAAAAGAAATCCCTAACCACCCAGTTTGATGTTTTTTTATCATAATAAGGTGATTTAGTCAATTCAGATGAACGTTTCTCACCCCTGAATGGTTGAGGTGTTCGGTGTGCATATCACTATCCAGAAAATATTACTTGTTTTTTATATTAAAAAGTTTTTAATTATTCAAATGATTTTTGGTTGGGAAAATGAGAATCTTCAATTTATGGCACAAAAATAAGGATTATTTTTTAATGTGTCCCAAGATTTTTCGCCAAAATGGGTGACGGATTCGTTTTCAGCACCCCGAAATTAGTATTAGTATGGATTTCACACTTTAGCAAACATTGTTCTTTGAGTCTGCATTGTTAAACCAGCCCTGAGGGGGTGATTCTCGGAGTTAATTATTTTTCCACAACCTTTTAGCTACGAGGTAATCTCGGATTTTGTCGAAATTCAACGTCAAGTGGGTAAAATCGGGGATTAGTTTTTAAAAAAATATGGCCGCCTTTCTAAACCTTAAGCTAGAAGCTGATTTGAAGATGTTACAAAAAAATTAACCTATAAGAAATATTTTTTAGAAATTCTTCTGTAGGAAGGTTAAATGAAGGATTTTTAAAGTTTTAGAATATATCTTCTCGTTTATCTGTAAAATGAAAAGCTACACATAATGAAAAACTTTCCAAGACTAATAGCTCCGAAATTACAACGTCTCAAGTTATGTCCTTGAGAGATTTCAAATTCAGTAATTTGGAATAGACTAATACGTCCGTATCAGTCAGTCATAGAAAGTCTATCTTTCATTTAAAATATCGCGAATTGAATTCACTTATTAAGTTTGTGCAGCTGCGTTTATTAAGTATTTATACCTACGTTAGATTTTTACCTTATTTGTGTGACATATATGATGAAATTGAAAAGAAAGGTCAGGAAACGCCAAAAAATGTAAAAAAAAACATCTGAAAGTAATTCACGGCGTTTTACGAAGAAAAACAATACAACATCAACTCCAATTAATGAATTGGCCCCTATATTATGTGACTTGGGATTTAATACGAAAAAGTTAACTGGAGAAAGGTGCCAAGAATATAGTGTTAAGATGATCCCGAACTGTACAACACAAGTTCTGCAAGAAAAGTAATTTAAATAAAATAGGATGAAGACATAATTTAGAACTTAAAACAAGTACAACATACTTAAACATACTTAAGCAATGTTATTTTTTTCAACGAAATTAATATTAAAAATACGTTTTATATATTTAATTAATTTATTCCTGAAATATTCTTCCTAGGGACTACTCTTGCTTTTAAATTTTATTTTTTATTCCTTTTTTTCTCGAGCTGACTTGCCAAAAGTAACGCAATTCGCAAAAATTGAGTTTATTGCAACATGTTCAGTAGGTACCTCGGAATGTAATTGTTTCAAAAACATAATACCCCTCTTGTTTAAAATGATATTTGAAATAAAAAATTGTTTAATAAATTGTCAGAAAATTAAAAAAAATAATATACAGTGTGTCCCACTTTTCGCAGTAAAACCTTAGAAGCTTAGTTATTAGTCATCCAATTACAACCAAATTTGGATTAGTATCAAATACCTGTATTATATCTTTTTTGAGTAAGGCAAATCTTACTTTAATCATTGGAGTGCATTTTTATTAAGAAAAGAAAGGTGGATTTTTTGAGAAGTCTTTTAGAATTTTTTTTACTAAAAAACGAATGGAAAATTATTGATCATTCTGATCAATAATTTTTCAATAGTTGTAGAATCCCTATATCCAAATCTTAAGGACATTTTGATTTATAATTTTCTAACTACGGCCCCCTCAAAATAACATTTTTCAGATATTAAATACCTAATTAAAAACGATGTTTTTCGAAAAAAGTAATTCTTCATTTTCCATTCAAATTCTTATTTTCTACCACTCAGTGTGATTGATACGTTCAAATTTCGTAGACCGAGAATTTTCATTGAACCATTTCCAAAAATTTTGAACCAGCAGTCCTGTAAATTATTCGTTCAGGATTTGAAAGTAACGATGACACTGGATAGTAAAAAAGTGATTTTGAATAAAAAATTAAGAACTTATTTTTGAATAATAATTCGTTTTTAAGTAATTAATTATTTAGTATCTGAAAAATGTTTTTTTAAAGGGGCCGTAATTCGAAAACCTTAAATTAAAATGTACACTACTAAAAATGAGGGTAAATTTACCGTCATTGCATGTATAATTACACCCAATTTTAATGTAACTTTATCCGCAAAAAGAGTGTAAAATTTTATTTACTAGGGAGGATTACCCAAAATATAGGGTAAATGAAATTTTACACTATTCTTGCGGGTAAAGTTACATAATAATAAATTTGGGTGTAAATTTCACATGCAGCAACGGTAAATTTACCCTCATTTTTTACAGTGTAGGTACCTTAAGTTTTGGGTACAGGAGTTCTAAAGCATCCTGATCAATAATATTGCATTAGTCTTTTAGTGAAAAAATGCCTATTAAGATTTCTAGAAAAATTGATCCTTCTTTCTTTAAATAAGTCTTCTTTTACTTAATAAAGATATAAAATAAAATTACAAATTTAAAAAACCCTCGACACAAAAATATCGACTAAATAACTAATATAAAAAAGATAAATTAACCCAACTTTAAAAATTATGAAATAATTTTGATTCCATATACGAACTCTTATGATTTATTTAAATTCAGCTTACATTCTGTTTATATCCTCGATATTTGCTTTCTTATACGCCCGAATATATCGGGAACTGCTGTTTTAAATATAACTATTTAGTAGTTCATCTTTACAGCAGCCCCCGACATATTCATGCGTATAAGAAAGCAAATCTCGAGGACGTAAAGAAAATGTAAGCTGGATTTAAATAAATCATAAGAGTTCGTATATGGAATCAAAATTATTTCATAACTTTTAAAGTTGTGTTAATTTATTTTTTTTTTACATTAGTTATTTAGTCGATAGTTTTGTGTCGGGGTTTTTTTTAAATTTGTAATTTTATTTTATTTTATACTTTTTAAACTAAACATATACATACAACATAGCGTATTATTATATCACACAGTCCCACACAGAACTTTTTAACCTTTAAGCCAACGCGGTCCAATTTTGTATTCTACTAGTCGCACACGTCTACAAGACCGGTTTTATTATAAATATATTTATGTGTTATATTTAATTTTAATAAAAACTGCAACAAAATCGGATGTCCTGTTAAAGAGATATAAAGCCACAGACAGACAGGCCGACAGACAGACAGATAGACAGACAGACGGACGGACGGACAGACAAACAAACATACAAATATACGAGTCAAACTTATAACACCTCTCTTTTTGAGTCGGAGGTTAAAAAATTGAAAATTTTTAAAAACTCCCGATCAATGTATCTAATCGTACCAGTGACCGAATCAAAATGAGGCCGAAATCATATTCGGCTACTATAATTGTCTGCACATTTTCAATTTTACTTCAATCGGACAATTTCTAGAGAAGTTCAACATGGCGAATTCAAAATGGCGATCAAACATCAAAATCTAATATGACCTAAAACCTTTTCGACAAAATACTCTTTCAAATAAAAAAAAAGTGCATCAAAATCGACAGACAGACATACAAGCATACGCGTCAAACTATTTGATGCCTATCTAAATTTGGTTGAAATCGGATGACTGATAACTGAACTACGAAGCGGTTACCGTGAAAAGTTGGACGCACTGCGTATAAAAAAGTTGTAATTTTAATACTTAAGAAACACCCTAGATCCTATAATATGAAATCGTTTAGTAAAACATTAACAATGACAGCTGTTTGACTAAAATAAGTGACAAATCTCATAGCTCGTAAATTTATCTATTAATAATTATTAATTTAAAAAGATTCTTGGAAAACAAATACATAATATCGACTTTAAAATGTTTGTTGGTTCTTGTCATTTGATCTTGTCAATGAAAAGTTATACCACTTTTTGTGTAGCGTGCGCGCGCTCGCACTGTCCGCGCTCGAGTACCGTGTCGTTGAGTTCAGTTTCGAGCATTGGTTGCAAAATCTCTAGCTCCGATAGTTTTGGTCAAATGAAAAAATTGGTATGTACATTTTTTGTTTAAAATTATCTCCTTTTTCTTTTTGTCCTCATCATTTTTCGAGAAAAATTAAATTGTCAAAATTATTTACAGAAATCCATATTTGTGCACTTAATTTGCCAAATAAAAAAAATGCGGTGAACTTTTCGAATTATCAGTTCTACCATTTTTGAGAAAATGTTCTCAAATATTCAGCGAGTTCAGAGAATTTCAGAAACAAAAATCATTGGACTAAAAATCCTATCCTTAACAATTACATTTTAAGGGCCTATTTTAGACTTAAGAAATCCCTCATTTTACTCCCATGGACTTGAATTTAACAAAAATACTTCTTTTATGAGTGTTTAGGTTTCCAAACTCCAACGTTGCAGCTGGAGAAACAATTAAAGGGTGATTTGGGGATTCACCCCCCCCCCTCTTTTTTAAATTCTTTCCTAGCGGTTTTAGCATCCCTTTAAGATTTCAATGATCTAGCTCTTAAGTTTTGGGCTATGTTTTGATGAATCAGTGAGGAGAGTTACCTTTATATAAATAAATTCTTTATGAAATAAAATATTGGTAGATATCTAATATTAAACAAATTTGTGAATTGTGATTGATATTTAGAATGTTTTTTTTATTATTATTTATTCGAAAAATTCTTCATGAGCGAAGACTTATTACCATAATGTTTAGGTAATCATTTTTTGTAAAAGGCTTAAGTATATTAGAACTGAGCTTCCGTAAAATATTTGTACAAACAGTGTATAGAAATAATTAATGAACAAGAATGATAAATTGTTAGCTTTAAGGATAGAATTTTGCAGAGTGAGAAGGAAATATGCGTTTATTTTCGATTGATTATAAATATTCAAAAAACCAAACATAGTATAAACTTTAAAACTGTTTTAGACATTTGCTATTGTTCTAAAATAAAAATATTGGTAGATATCCAATTTTTTCTTGGAGGGGGAACTATACAGGGTGTCCCACTTAAAACTCCCGGTGCCATTTTCTCGATAAATAAAAGAAATATTTGAATTCTGTAAAAGGTGTTCACTAGAATATATAAATGATATCAGTTTTGAGTAAAGACGGTCATTTTACTAATTGAGGTATAGATGGCGTTGCGACGCAAAGAAGTTATTTGATCCTAGGAACGTTGAAATGAGGTGCAAGTGATGAGACATTAAATTCTGAGCGACTTTTAAGATACGAACAATTTTCGAAAAATCACTGGTTCCCGAGATATTTGAAGTTAAATATAATTTCTTTAAATATGAAAATCGTCATAACTTTTTTAAAATACATTTTAGACGATAAGTCCTTTGGGACATTTTTCATAGTGAGTCAGGCTGATTTAGATGGTAATGAAATATTTATTTCAAAACACAAAATAACTTTTTTTTTCAAGTAAAACAAAGGTGGGGCTGCAACTGCTATTTGGAAATTAAAGATTTTGACATTTCTTTTTATTGTATATTGTCTAATTTTTGCCTCATATTCATGTTGTATGCTCGACTAAATTTTATACTATAAATTGTAGACACATGGAAAAAAAATGCGATTTTTGCTAGTTGAAAAATTACATTTTAATTCAAATATCTTAAAAACCAGTGATTTTTCGAAAATTGTTCATATTAAAAAAGTTGCTTAGAATATAGTCCACCATCTCATGCACCTCATTTCATCGTTCTTAGGATCGAACAATTTCTTTGCATCGCAACGCCATCTATACCTCAATGTGTAAAATAACCATTTTTGCACAAAACTGAAGTCATTTATACTGGATACCTTTTACAGAATTCAAATATCGCTTTTGGTTATCGAGAAAATGGCGCCGGGAGTTTTAAGTGGGACACCCTGTATATGTTTTTTATTGTAAAGGACCCCGCACCCTTTATATGTAATTTGGCTTTTACTTCCAGGAGCTGAAACTTTGCACAGTGGTAGTTTATGACATGTCGATCAAAAGTCTCCACGGGCACAAAAAATTTTAATGACGGTTTCGAGCTATTGGCCAAAGATAATTTAACAACTTTTTCAACTAAAAAGCTCTGTAAAACGGATTCTCAAATGAAAAAAAATGTATTCTTCATTTTTTTATCAGAATAATGTATTGTACTAGTTTGAGTTGATTTTACAACAAAATAATTATTTATTTAATACTGCAAAAATTAAAAAATAAAATAAATGTAGCCCAGTCAATGAACGTCCAATAGAAAAAAATTTCTTGTACGGATATCCGTTTCGCAGCAGGCTGAACTGAAATATCGAATAAAAAATGTCTTTGTGTTTGTAAGTGTGTGTGTGTGTATATATCTGTGTGCGTGTATAATGTATACTGTTTCTTGTAAAAACGATAATTTCAGTTAGACTTAAATATTTCAATTTGGAACATATGTAAAACAGCATATTACCATAATCCCTATTGAAATTGGGCCATATCTGTAATACATGGTGATAACCAGAAGCCTACAAACTCTCTTACGTAAAATACGTTTTATTTTAATTTCAGAGCAAAATATTACTAAGCATACAAAAATAAGAAGATGTATAAGATTTCTAAATCGCAATATACCGGGTGGATGTTAGGCAAACCAACTTTATTTAAATTAGATGATATACACCGTGTGTAGTGGCGGGCTGGTCAAGGGAGTTAGAACTGCAACATCGCGTGTGCCAGCTGGCTGAAATGAAATAACGGGGATGCTTCAGTGGTCTAGCGCTTAATCTATGTCGCCGACGGGCGAGTTTGCTGTTACCTGAGTTGTCATATCTCTTGCGCTACGTGGAAGTACATGCCCAGTGCGCAATTACACGCACTGTATCAGTGTTATCCTAAAATATGGAACATGTTATTTTTAATAACATTATTATGGTTATCACCATGTATTACAGATATGGCCCAATTTCAATAGGGATTATTGTAATACGCTGTTTTACATATGTTCCAAATTGTAATAAAATATTTTAAGTCTAACAGAAGTTATCGTGTTTACAAGAAGCGATATACACGCACACATAAATATACACGCATACACACATTTACAGACGCAAAGACATTTTTCATTCGATATTTCAGTTCAGTCTGTTGTGAAACGGATATCTGTACAAGAGATTTTTTTCTACGATGATTATTAAAATTTATTTTCAATTTATAATAAATTTATAATAAAGTTAGAATACAGTCAAAAGATATACAATTCATTACTGAACCATAGCAGATACGAAAAAAAATGGTAGAAAATTTAGTCAGCTTTAATTTTGCATATAGCCACTTTTTGATTAGGGCTAACCCTTTTCGAGATATGAGCGAAAAACCAAAAACCAGGACCTTCATCGTGCCCCCCTGCATCCCCCCCACCTCCTACCTTCGGGGACTTTTGGTATGTTTACCTCCTAAATAGTAAAAACACAGCCCTCTAGTCAAAAATTGTGATCTCAGAATTTCCCTCTAGAAACCATTCATTGACTGGACTAATGAATTAGAATTTTTAAACAATAATTTTGTTGTAAAATCACTTCAAACTAGTACAATACATTATTCTGAACAAGAAATAAAAAAAATATTCATTTGAGAATCCGTTTTAAAGATAAAAATTATTTTTATTTGAAAAAATTGTTAAATTATGACCTTCTTTGGCCAATATCTCGAAATTTAATTAAAATCTTGCTTGTGCCCGTGAGACTTTTGATCGACATGCCATATAAACTACCACTGCAAAATTTCAGCTCCCGGGAGTGAAAGCCAAATTACATATAACAGGTGCGGAATCCTTTCTGTTGTACTTGAATATTGTAGTTTATCAAGGAAAATAGTTCCTAATTACATTATTAGAGCATGGTATTTAACTATATACAAAATTTATAATAAAAACTGTGTATGGTTGTATTCCTTAGAGCAATGGGAAGTATCGGAAGCTATTTTAAAGATTAAAATATTTACGATTTTTTAAATATTTATAATAAACCTAAAATAAATGCATATTTCCCCTCACTCTGCAAAATCCTGTCCTTAAGCTCTTAAACATTTGCTTTTGAAGAATATTACGTAATCTCTTCCCCCCAATATAAAATTTGTGTTTCTTGTCATACGTCAATGTAAGTGTAGAATAAAAATAACAAATTTTGGGGAAACAAAACGCTTACAAATACGAAAAAAATTCATAGCATCTAGTGGGTTCTTGCACTTTTTATACCGTGTTTCAGCTTTTATTTTTTGACAAGATTACAACTCGATATCAGAATTTATCATTCTTGACATTTCCATTATATTACTTGTTTAAATATCTTTTTATTATATAAATTGCTTTTTTAATTCTTCGGGTAATATTTACCAAAGAAACTGTATACATACACCAAAGAAAAATATAGCTTTGTAGGTAGGAAATTCATTTAGTTCTGGCAGAATAAGGTAAGGCCAATTGGAAATATCAGTCAGAGTACTGAAGACTGCTAAATAGAAGTTGAATTCTATTTATCATACTTCATATTTTGCCAAAACTAACTTCTAGGATATAATTACACATATTTTAGTATCATATACATGCATGATTTGATTTTGGTATTATATTTAACAGAGATGGGTCAAGGAACCTTTCCAAATTTGACAAAAGTCTGTAAAAGTCATGTAAATAATATAATTGTATGCATTCATTTGGTATAAATAAGTGCATACAATTATATTATTTACATGACTTTTACAGACTTTTATCAAATATGGAAACTATCCTCGACCCATCTCTGATATTTAACATGTTAAAATCTGTGGAGAGACTTGTATTTATATCAACTTGAACAATTATTAGAAGTAACTTTTAACACCGGTGCCAATAATTCATTATCAACTATTGTAAAATTTGATTTTATCTTTTATTTTTAATCATAATACAACTTTTAGGGGTATTTAGATATTAATCATCAAACATTTCCAATGTTATATTTTTCTCACAAGTACATCAATGACTAATATTAACCTAGTGAACACACACACGTTAAAAAAACGTTTGAAAATTACGATAACCGACCGTTACATAAACGTAACCAGTATTCGTTGAATAAACGCAAAAATGTCGCCGAGATCCACGGAGTTTTCCACTATTAAATAGACTACTAATCAACGTTAGTTAATTATGTGATTTCCACCAATAATAAACACGGTAAAATACCTTATTAACGTTTTTCTTATTGGTGGAAAACACGTAATATTATTTACTTGGTTTATAGTAAACCAACATACGTCAGAAAGACATTTTAAAATCACTTTATATAAACGTGAATAATATTCGTTGAATAAACGCAAAAATGTCGCCGAGATCCACGGAGTTTTCCACTATTAAATAGACCACTGATCAACGTTAGTTAATTAAGCTTTTTTAACGTTTTCATTATTGGTAAAAAACACGTAATATCATTTACCTGTATTATAGTAAACCAATATACGTTGTAAAAACATTTTAAAATCACTTTATATAAACGTAAATAATAATCGTCGAATAAACGCAAAAATGTCGCCGAGATCCACGGAGTTTTCCACTACCCGGTGGGTACACATTTTGATCGTCATTTTCCAACATATGATCGGTTACAGGATGAGCCATCTAGACAATTAATAAGTTAAGCACCCACTGGTTTTATTATAAAACCAGTGGGTGATTAAAACCTATTAAACATATAGCATAAAATATTTATGCTATCGCGGCTCAGCCACAGAATAATGATCTTTAACCTGATTGTTATAAGATAAATCCAAGTAAATCGATGTTCCCTGAAAGAATTTGAACATTGCAATCTATGTTATTTATTTTCTATAAATTCATAAGAGTATAAGATAAAGTATGACTGATTATTGTTAGTGGTTTGTATGTGGCGCTATCTAGAAATAATTTCTACAAACTACGTGGTAAGCAAGCAAATTATGCATTAATATAGATGAGTAGTAAAACGTTAAAAAAACGTCGTCATCTACCATTTATTTCACCTGTAGATTTAGAATGCCTGCATTTAGATAAGTTAAAAGCAACAATTATTTTAACGTTGTATAAAAACGTTTTTTTTTCCTTTAAATAAAATTACTAATATTATATTAATACAATAAAACACGTTAAATTTTTTCGTTTCACAAACGTTACATTTAGCGGGTTGTTACAAGTTCTCATTTTATGAACGTATATTATACGTTAATATATCAGTAAAATAAACGTTCTGATCAAAACGTTTTATTTCAGTAATCCCTTCCACCACTGGTTGAGAATGTGTGTAGGAGTAACGTATTTTATAGGTTTTATTTAAATATAATATTTTACAACCGAATTTTTTGCGTTGATATAGATTCGTAGAAAAACGTTTTAACGCGTAACCTTCTACCATCTATTTCACCTATGGATTTAAAATTCCCTTGCATTTAGTAAGTTGGAAACAACAGTTATTTTAACGTTGTAAAAAATACCTTTTATTTTTCTTTAAATAAAACGTTTGAATCGAAATATATGTAATAAAAAATGTTAAACTTGTTCCTTTCGCAAACGTTAAAACTCCTTATATTATAAACGTGTTTTATTAGTATATTACGTAATGAGTGATGTAAGAAGCATATTACGCACGAATGGAAAAGTATTTCCATGAGTGCGTAATTGCCATTGCCTACAACTCGAATTATGTACTATACTTTACTTACGATCATATTTATTTAGTTATTTAGTAAAATCTGGATTTAGTTTACTAGTCAGCAATATTATTCAACAAATATTATGTCAGTTTTGACAGCGTTTTAAATTAAGTAGGCGCATTTGTTTTTTTAAACCTCGCGTCAGCGATATAAGCCACCTATAATTGCGTGTCCCGTGCGTTTTGTTTACCGTGCGATTTGTTTACAGTGCGTTTTGTTTACAATATGTAAAATTCAACTTACATAGATGGTAGGTAGTTTTAGTACAGTGAATGAAGGTAAAAATCAACTATTACCTCCGATTTCGGTGAACCTCCATCGATTTGCATAAAAATTTGGGATTGAGTATATTTTACCCTCAACTTCAAAAGTGACATATGCTCGACTTGCGCTTTTTGCATTTTAGGGGTGAAATGTTAAAAATGGGAAAAAATGCAGATTTAAGCATTCTGGCGTAAGTAATCTCGTTTAATTAGATAAAATAAATATTTTTGAACACTTATATGCATGATTTATGATTTTAATTAATTTTTCGACCCTTTTAGCAACCACCTCATTTTTTGTATTTCCGAAATATGAAATCGCATATTAACATTACACAAACGGTTTGTTTAATGTTTATGATATAATTTTTGGTTGACTGTGAAATTTCAACCCTTAAAAACCACCCCCTTAATGCAGAATCATTGCAAAAATTGGTTTCAAGAAACTTTAATCATTTGAATAATACATTACTGAGTTAAAATCTCATTTACTGAGTATTAAAGTAATTATTTATTTATTGAGAAATTTTCCACCCTTAAAAACTACCACTTGTCATAAAAATAATGGAATTTTTTTTTATCAGCTTTAATAGCTTTAATTATTTAGAATCTACTTCTTACTATCTATCTTTTTTCCTATATATGCATACAAAATCTCTGCTCAAAAAATTTTTCCAAAAAAATGTTATTGATTTTTTTACAATAACTCCGTTAATTTTTATGATATCAGGTTCATCCAAAAACCATTTGAAAGGTAATTTCAAAGGCTATAAGATCGTATTAAATTTAATCTTTTAAAACCCTTATTTTTTAAAAGATAAAAGGTTAAAGGGCCCCGGTTACATGGTTCTCGCAGTAAAATTTAGGCTTTAAACGTTTCTATCTCGGTTATTTTTTATCCTACAAAAATAAAAAAAAAACTAAAATCTTTGTAAAAAAAAAAACTCAAATTTCGTTCTCTATTATTTTTTACGTATATCGAGTATTTTTGGAGTTATTATCAAAAGAAAATGAGATTTACGAAAATTTGAAAAATTCTGATTTTTTTAAATCATATTTTTTTTCAAAAATATGCATTCTAAACAGGTCAAATTTTTTAAAGTCATTACTTATGCTAAAATAAAGAAAGTCTTATAGGGATTACTATAAATTTTAATTTTTGTGGAAATGGCGTAGGTTTTATTTTTCACTTTTTCCTAAAAAATTCGAAAGGGTCCTCTTATTTTCATCATAACTTGCTTAATTTTGATGCTATCAACTTCTTCTATAGCTCATTTGATAGGTATTTCTGAGTACTTTGAAAAGTATTCAGTAAGTATATTTTATAAAATGCATCGTTTTCCCGTTATTTAAGCTTGAATACTTAGATTTGAGTACTCGCCGAAAAAAAATATACATTCAATTACCTATAGCTCACTTTGAATTAATATTAAAAGGTTTTTTAAGGAATGAATTTATTCGTTGTTTTATTAGCTTCAATTTTGGTAATGACAACTTTTTTGTAAAAACTTATAGTTTTTGAGTTATTTATGAAAAACCGCTTTAAAACATGCATTTTTTTCACGAAAAATCAAAATCTTTGATCTTTAATAACTCAAAAAGAATTGATTTATTTTAATAACTTTATATAACAAATTTTGCTTAGAATTGGTCCCTCTATCGATTTCTGGGGTTATTTTTCATAAAATAATTTCCACCCCCGAGAAGGCGTGGCATCCACCCCCAGGGTAAAGGCGCAAGTTGGCACTATGTCATTTTTGTTTCTTGAGGTATCCTCTAACTACTCACAAATTTTCATGAAAATCGATGGAGGTTCAACGAAATCGGAGGTGAAAACCTTCAGTGACTGTACTATTTGTTTTTTACTATTTTCAGTAGTGATCGTAGATAAAAGTTATTACATATTCGTTTCATTCCAGTATTTTCTTCTACTAGTGGTTTAAATTGCGTGTAGTAGTAACGTATTTTAATCATATTTAAACGTTGAAATTTTCAACCAAATGTGACGTTGAAAATTTCAACGTAAAAGGTTTAATCAACGACAATGTTTTAAAAACGTTTATTAAACATACTTGTGCCCATTGGGTATTAAATGGACTACTAATCAACGTTAGTTAATTAAGTTATTTTCACGCTTTTATTATTCGTCATAATACTACGTTTATCGGATATAAAATAAACCACCTATAATCAAGATAAGGTTGATTTTCTTTATTATATCAATGTTTCTTCATCGTCAAATATTGTCCATTTTTTACGTTATAATATATTTAATAAATGTTTATTAAATAACATCTAATAACGGATAGTTGTAAAACGGTTAACTGCGTTAATAATTACTTAATACGTGGTTATAAAACAGGCACAAAAATACATATTGATCAACGTCACATTGCTCTCAAATATAAACGTTTTAGAAATACGTTGAATTAAACGACTAAAACTAATAGTTAATATATTTTTTTTCATCAACGTCTAAATTGACGTCGAATTTAAACGGTAAAATTTCCTTGGTACATCAATATTGTGTCAACGTAGTTTTGTTGGTCTTTTTCATCGTCATAATACTACGTTTATGGGATATAAAATAAACCACCTATAATCAATACCTTTTAAAAACAAGTTGAATTAAACTTACGACTAAACCTAATAGTTAATAGATTTTCTTACATCAACGTTTAATTGACGTCGAATTTAAACGAGAAAATTTCCTTAGTACATCAATGTTGTGTCAACGTTTTTGTTGCTCTTTTTCATCGTCATAATACTACGTTTATCGGATATAAAATAAACCATCTTTAATCAATATATGGTTGATTTTCTCTATTATATCAATGTTTCTTCGTCGTCAAATAGTATGCATTTTTTACGTCATAATATTACGTTTAATAAATGTTTATTAAATAATATGTAACAACGGAGAGTTTAACGTGTCATAACTACGTTGAAAAAATGTTGTAATTAAACTAGTGGTTACAATATTCATTATATTAACGTTATATTAACGTCGAAATACAAACGTCTATTTATGACCAATAATAATCAGTGTTGACTTTTTCAACGACTAACGTTATATCAATGCTTGCAACGTTATATCGACGTTTAATAAACGTAGGTGTGTTTACTGGGAAGTATCTGCACTAGCGCACTGCCCAGGAATGTGTGAATTCGACGAAACAATTTTCATGAGCTTATCTATTGATACGGTTGATTAACTTTAGTAGCGAAAATAGCTCAACATCAAATAAGTTTTAAGGAAATAATAATTTTTATTATTCTAAAACTGATATATGAGTTTATTTAATTATGGAAGTATAATATGGTTCCTGATGATTAATATCAATATACACTTTACAGGATGAAAAAATAATTCAAAAACCATATTTTCACAGATTGTCTAGGTAATTATTATATAATATTATAAGTAAACACTTAAAGCTGTTTCTTTATTAACTCAGTTTAAAAATTGAGTTAAGGAGAAAATGGCGGCGAAGTGAGCATTTCAACCGATTATTTAACTACCCTTGTTATAGACATATCTATTTTCGTAAATGTTCATATAAGTACTATTTTATATAAATAGCTTCATTAATTTAGGTATAAGTAATCTACCGAGTAATCCAAAAGAGTGATGATTTTTATTTTGAGTACTATTTTTTTTTTAATTGGAACTTATTTAATTTAATCCGATTGTCAAATGATCATCAAATATTTATTCATCTTCAAGGCCAAAATGTACACAGAGCCAACTATGGCTACTAATTTTACGATCCAACCACGTGCTGGTTCGAGAAAAATACGAAGTATTAAAAAAACATTAAGGGATCAATGGGAATTTACATAATTGTTTTTTTAGTTGGATCGGAACATAACTGTGCGTTTTTTGTAAATATTTGATAAAATTAATATATTAGCGAAAAATATCAACAGGCTTTTTTAAAGTTTATCATATTTTCATGAATTTGAGGCTTATCACGTTCATTTCTTATGTTCATTTCTTATGTAGAATTATATGGAAAAGTGGTGGAACAGCACCGATTTGAAAAATTCCTATTTTCACGTATTCCCTAGACCCCCAGGAACATTCATTAGCATTGACCCCTCCGAAAATGAGAAAGTACAAAATTAATATTTCGCCTCGGAAATGAGCTCTAGGAAGTTTTTTGGGTCACTGATGACGATTTCGAGGTCCAAATTGAGCAATTCCATATTCCAGACGGAATACGTGCCATGGAAAATTCCATTTTTTCAGAAAAAATTTAAATATTAACGTTTTTCCACGAAAATGAATCGATTTGTCCGGCTGAAATATCAGATAAACAGGAAGATGAAAGTGACACTGAGGAAGAACTAACGAATCCTGAATTACCAGTTCCCGAATACGATTCAAATTATGATTGATGTAAATGGTGTAAATTATATAAAAAAATAATGATAAATTAATAACTATTTTATCACACAGAATACCACCTTTTGTACCATATATTTTTATAAAAATTGTTATCTTTTAATCACTTCCCTCACTTGAAAGAAGAAAAAATTTGCATGCATTCCTGCAGTGATTATAAAATTGCCATGTAGATTAATTTGAAATGTTCGTAATATTCATACATAACTTTTTTCTTCAAAATAAAATTGACTTGAGAAATTATTTTGAAATACTCGTAACATTCACACATAATTTTTTTCTGAAATTCGACACGAAAAATGGCCCAAATTCCAGTACAGAATATGGAATTCTTGAATTTGGACCTGAAAATCATGATCAGCGACCCAAAAAAATCCATAGAACACACTTCCGCAGCACAACATTCATATTTAAATGTCTGCCCGAAAAAGTGGAATTTTCATCAAAAAATGGCACGAGTTCCATATTGGAATATAGAATTCCTCAATTTGGACCTCGGATTCGTAATCAGCGACCCAAAAATCCTCCTAGAGCCCATTTCTGAGGCGAAATATTAATTTTATAAATTTATTTATGACAGCTACGTTTGGGGCACTTCAAACCCCCTAACTTTCTTATTTTCGGAGGTAATGCAGGGGTCTAGGGAACACGTGAAAAAAGGAATGATTCAAATCGATGCTGTTCCACCACTTTTCCACATTTTCCGGCTTATTTATTGGACTATACATTAAATTGATATAGTTGCTAACATTTCGGAAAAATTCGTTCTATTTCCGTTTTCAAAAACTTTGATTTTAGCACTTTTTTTTTTTTGCTTTGGGTCAAAGACCATACAGCCAGTCGCTATCTGTTAATATGTTAATGAATAAGATTTTAGCACTTTAGAGGTAAAAGGACATTGCAACAGAACATGCGTCACTAAATAATACTGTGTAAATAAATTTTCTGCCGCACCTTTATTAATATTTTCTAAGCGACTGATTTTGGCACAATAAGGAAAAAGGAGGTGTATTATAATTTTTTTAAATAAATTATCCCAGTAATAATAGTCAATGTAAACTCAGTAAATAGTGAGTAAACTACTAAATAAAAATTTTTAAAAATTCGCCACTAAAATGTATACTAAATACATACAATTTTAACAAATTTTGATAAATAACATGAACATAAAGCTACTACATATACTAGACAGCCCTCAAATTCTAAGCCAAAGCTGTTCAGAAGGGTTTTACACACTTGGAAAAACGCAGACATACATCCTTATGCACTGACATTGTCAGTGCCAGTGCTGTAGTTTGAACCCAGTACACGCTAGACAGTGCGACCAGCATATTCATCACATAATACCCTTCAGTTGACTGAGTTACCGTGCCAGTAAATAATACAGTGACTACATAACAGTAGTTGGAATTTTTGACCAAAATAAATTTTGATCACAAATAGTTTATCCCCTATATCATGATAATTAAGTGGAACAGGCAAATTTCTGTTGTGGGTATTAGGTTCAAAATATAATGGCATTCCTTATTAAAAAGAGACTATATGATAAAGAATAATAACAGAATATTTCTGACATATTATTATCTAGTAAAAGAAATTGATAGAAGGCCTTGAAGATGACACAAGCTCCCCATAGAACAATATTTTAAAAAGCAATTAATTTCAACATTAAGAAGTGCAGTCTAAATAAACACAAAAAACAGTTTTGAAACATATTGAATACATTATTGCATTCGAGCTCAAAATACAAAGTTCCTAACTTTTTTGGAAGACCCGGTAAAAAAAGCCTTATTATAATTGTGATAATGAGACATTTTTTATGTATATAATAAACTGTTAATTAAGAGATAGATTTAACTGACTAATATGTGAAGTGGATTTACCTAACTGTCATTTAAAACGAATGTATTTTTAAAAAAATAGAAAAAACTTCCTAATAGGATTAGAAAATAAGAAAATACATATAACCTAATTTAACGAACCAACCAAACTGTAATTTTAAAGCTGTGTAATAAAACCTTAAATAAAAACATTCAGCCAATTAAATGTGTTTAATCAATTAAGAGAAGAGTGTCACCACAGCAAAAGGAATTAAGATGGTTGTCTCATTAACAAAATTGGGTAGGTGCCAGATTTCTTCCAAGTGACGTCAAAAATAGCACTTCGTTCTGCGTTAAAGGTAGAATTTTTACTTATAGTGAAGTACAATCAAACGTAAAAACTGCTTTAATACTTATTGGAACTTTAATGACATAATATTTGAAACCTATAAAGCGATATGCCACGTCGGTAGTGGGGGTGGGGGTAGTAGGGGGGGTGAATGAAGTAAAAAAATAATAAGGTCGTCTTTGTTTCTTGTATACACACTAAATCAATTTTAGTTTTTTCACCCCTGGGGTGGTAATGAGGGTAGCGAATGCTAAAAAATTTTTTGAGACCTTAGCTTCTCTTATACAGCGGGTCTAATGTATATGTACAAATATTTTGCATGATAATATATTGACTCAAAAGAAGCAAAAAAGTCTTATAAACTTTTGGTTTTACTGTAACGGTTTTGCTTAAATTAATTATTTTTGAAAATACGATTTTTCAGGCCAGACAGTTTATATAAATATTGTGTCAATTTTGCAGTAGAAACTAAGAACAAGTTCGAGGTCTTCTTGTGACCTGCATCTCCCTTTTAATATGTTTATTGTTTTAATAATGAGACATGAAAAACTGTAAACAAACGCCGGTGTCTCTTTCATAAAAGGAATCCTCCTCTGTCAGCATCTGCGATTCAAAGAAAATGTTCATAGTTCGTTGTTTAGCCATAAGTAAGAGCGCCGACTCCAATCATACAGTGTTGTCAATATGTTCAATTTATCTAGTTTTAAAGTAAAAATAATAAAACTGTAACGAACGAGTCGATGAATTAAATATTTATTGAAATTAAATTAACCGCTATTAATTTAATTATTACAGTGGTTAAAGAAATTTTCTATAATAAATAACAAAAATGGTATTTTTTAAACTTCATCGCTAAAATACATTTTTTGCAGATTTAAAATTACTAAGATCGGTGACATTTTTTTCAATAAAGACAAAACAAGCTTCAAAAAACTAACCTGGAAGCTCTACTTTTTCAATAAATCTTATGGAAGAATTGTGGTTTGTGAAAAATTGCTAAGATGGCAATGATTAAATGTCAGTTAGTGTTTTCATTTCAAAACTGATTAAACAAGGTAAAAGTAAAACTGTTTTTTTATTTGCAACACTCTAAAACCTGTGCTTTGATACGACAAGTGAGCGCGATAGTTGTACTGTCTAAACTGAAAACATTGCCTATTTCTAATTAATTTTTAATCAAAAAATGGTTTAAGTTAGAAAAAAAAATTATAAAATTTTTTTATCTCTTGGGTCAACCTGCAAATTATTTGTGTGTATAAAGCAGCACTAAATTCTAAATATATTTAATATACTTTTACTTGCTTGATTTACCTATTTACTCCAATTTACCCCAATTTACTCCCCAACCCTTCAACGGAATAAGATCAAAATCATAAAACATAAAATTTCATTGAAGCAGGTCAAACGTACATTTGATTTCATGTTTCATAATTTGTTTATTTTACACCGACCTCAGATAAACGGTAAAATTTTATTTCATAATCTGTTACCTACTTTTTTGAGTATTTATTTAGAATAAAATAATTTTTCACTCTTCTTAGTGGTCTCTTATTTTAGTGTGGGTAAAACATTATTGCGTGTTTTGTAAACATCCTGTATCGTGAATCCAGAAATTATAATACCAGGGTAACACTAAACACTAATTTATTAACTTAGGTACTAATTCCAACAATTAATAACTTTACTAATATTCCACTAAGTACTATAAATCACTACTTTAGTCACTTGATTACTATCTTTCTGATCTTACTGAACTTGCTATCAGAACTAAACCCAAACTGTCCACTCTGAGCTTCTCCACGCCATTATATACACTGGGTAGTTCGCTTCTGGATTATCCTACCAGACGTCACCACGTTCCTCGACGTTTCTCGTCGTCCCTAGACCACGACACCACGCGCGCCATCTCTGGGGCAAGAGCCGAACTAACTAATTAGCTTAGTTTCTGTTTACTGTCTACCTTTTGAACTTAGCTGGGACGCTTATAGATGTCACAATATCAAAAGTGTTCCTTGGAAAAGGAAAAAATTAGGCAGTCAATGAAACTTGTGGGGTTTGTAGCTCTCATTAAAATGCCGTTGAGTCTCTAACTCCAAAGAGGTGAAAAATGTGATATTTCAAATTATCTCGAAAAATATTGTTTAAAAAATAAATCTCTTATTTTGCTGATAGTTAAGTCACATACCTTTAATTTAATTTTCTACTGACCTCTGTACGGTGTTATAGAGGGTTCGGTAGGGCTACTTTCACATCCCCAGTAAAAACTATGTTTTTTATCGAGTTGAGAGATGTTTAATAAGAACAGTGGGGTAGGACTAGAATAAATGGGTTCTTGCAACCTATGAGAACAACTTTAGAAACCGCAACTGGATCCATATTAAATTTAATATCATGCGCTTACACGGGAGAGTAGTTCTAAAAATGTCTAAAGCAAAATAACGTTTTCAAATTGCACTTGTCAAGAATTTTTAAGTTTCAGGTTTTCTTATGCTATCTAACGACGATAAGTTTTTTTAAATTAGTTAAAAGCTGACTGAGAAATTAATTTTTAAGAAAATAAGACAAAATCATACATTTTTGAATAACATACTAACAATTCACCCTAGCAAAATATGATTGTCATTCCACATTTTGATAATTTCAATAACGAATACATAAACATCAGCTAAATATAGTCTAAGTATCGATGAATAATTAATCTAGGTAAATTAAATTGCTTACACAATATTTAAATAACGAAGACTCTAGATGATAAACAACCATAATGAATACCTACACACTTTTTATTAATGACCCACTATTACATTCACCAAGTGATAAACAATGTAACGAATTTATAGTTCTCTTCAAATAGCAGTATGAGACAAAGAATACTCTTAATATCAGTAGCGTATCTAGGATTTTGCTAAGGAGGGAGGCGATTCGAACCGAAGAAGAAAGGTAAAAAAATCAAAACAAGATATGTTTCATATGTTCTCACAAGTATCTTCAGGTAATTTTAATTTAGGTAGCTGACAAGCTGGAAGCTTCAGTTTCGTATATCGTATATTCGCCAACTGACCGCTGAGAGAGGAGCAAGACAATAATCAAATCATACATTTCTTGGGAACATTTTATTTCTCAAAATGAGTACAAAAGTGTCAAGTAAACCAAATTCAATACAAGAATAATGCACCATCCAAATTATTTGCAATTTTAGAACTGCGTCTTAACCTACCTGTAACTAGAATGAAGTAAATAAAGTAAATTTTTATAACAATTTAGCATTTTAAAATTCAAAACTCCTGTCGAAATGACTTCAACTTTCAAAATTTTATACACCAAGAACATTTAATTGTTTTAAATAAATTGAATTATTATTAACTGAAATTCATAAATAAAAGCTGTGTAAACTGAACAGAAGAAAGAATATGCATACAACAATAATTACCAAAGTTTTATTAAATTTTATAACAACATACTTATTAATATGCTAGAAACAATTTAGACAATTTTTGAAATTGTATCTCCGTTTAAATTCCTGTTATATTTGCAATCCAGCGTCTAAAACTGGCTACCCTGGTTAGAACGCCCGGTGTTGTAGCACAAGGTTTATCGGACCATGAAACGATGCCATATTGGATATCATTAACAGTAAGGGCACCTCCAGAGTCTCCCTGAAAGACAAATATTTATTAAAAATGCATTGGTTGTAACTATTACAAACGCCAAACTAAAATGTTCTACTCGAATTTCAACAACCTTTTGACCCGATTGGGAGATAACTAAATCTAAATGTTGACTAATAATATTGCCAATACTAGTAAAAATTTATTGGGGCTGAGAGTGGACTTATGTTCTGGTTTGGTGAGGAGAACAAAATGAGAAGAAAGAAAGAAGTTATGACCTAAACAGTATGCGTCTTGGCAGTTTTTAAATAAAAATGTCGTCATTATACAATAATTTCTTAAAAATCCAAAGACAGTTTTTCGTTAATTACCTAGATGCACAATTTTTTTGACCGTGTAAGGCACTTGCTACAGAAAAAAATTCCATTGGCCATATTGGAGCCATCATTTTTAATTTCTTGATTTAATTTTGGATTCGTAATCAGCGACCCCAAAACAATACAACATATTTCAAAAGTAAATATTTTTCCAAATATAAAATTTTTCAAATTACGGGAGTAAGCAAGTTTCGGGACCATGTAGATACTAAAGAAGATACTTTTTAGTACAATAATCACCCATTAAAAATTATCAATACGTATGATATTTTTCTGATATTTCACTTCTAGGTACTGTATTGGTATAAAGCCTTCATTAAAAGTTGAGAGACACGTGGCACAAAATATAGGCAACCAGTTATACACCAAAAATTGACAAATGGCAAAGAAGAGAACAGAAATCCCTAAAGCCTTTGGCGTTCTAGTTGGGGGATAAATGTTATCAGAATTTAATAATAATAACATTTATTTCTTAGTTTGTTTATGTTTTTTTTATTGTGCATTTGTATGATTTTAGCGTGTTTAATCAAAAGTTCTTAAAACATCTGGATAGTAATATGTAAACTGTTTTGTTTTCCTTGTTTTTGACCGTCCCTAATAGCACAACATTGTCCTATGGACATTGTCCCGAAGGACGTCCTCGACGGGCATACAGGACATCCGATGGACGTTCGTTGAACAAAAAGTTCAAAGTACATCCAACGGGCAGCCGAGGGACGTCCAAATGTCACAACTTTGTACAATACTTGCACATTCCAATTATTAAAAAAAAAAACGTAATGAGTAGGGATCAAACCGCCGACCTCATGATTTGTCAACGCTTTAACTCACTTGGCCACTAACCTATCTTATTAGTACTTACTTAAAGACTATATAGTTGGAAGTAGGTCAGTAGGTCTTAAACTAATATAGCTATTTTATTTCAAAATGTAGAAAGTACTTGAATGTTTAATAAATGTTTAGTATCAAATAATATCATTAATAATTTACAAGAAAGGTTAAAATTAAATTATTATTGATAAATTACAAATTACTATAAAAAATAAACTACAAATTTTACAGAAATAACGGTCAAATATAAACAAAAACATTGTAAAATTGAAAAACTAGTTTTGTTAACGTTTTTTTATTTTTATATTAAATAAACGTCCTGCTGCTATCCTATAGGGACCTAAAATGTGTGCACTTGCCGAACATAAGGATGTCCGTTGCGGCACATATGTTGGACGTTCAATGTGGTGGTATTCGCTGGTATGTATAAATATTTCGGAAACGTGTTGGAGAGAAAGCGGTATGGAGATATTATCATTTATTACAAAAATATAATATTTAAATCAACGAACACGAAATGGACGTCCATCTCCTGCCCCTATATGGACATAAAATGGACATTCAGAGGACGTCCATTCCATACAATTTCAAAGTAAATCCGTTGATAAACGTCCGGAAGACGTCCAGTTTATGTCCATGGACGTCAGTTCACTAAATGGACATAAAACGGACGTCCGGCGGACATCGTGTGCTATTAAGGGTATTTTGTTTAATGATTGCATACTGCCCTAAAAAGTACGTATTGTGATTGTTCCTCAAAATAAAGTCTGCTTCATTCATTCATTCACTCATAAAACAAAATTTAAAGTAAGTTGTGTATTTACAGAGAATAGGCTCGCTGATACTTTTTCAGATTGAGTTTAGATTTAAATTTTTCTACCGAACATATTAGAAAAACCTACTAAAATATTTTACTGAAAGTTTCATTTTTATTAAAACAATTAATTATATGGCAGGATGAACAATAAACAGTTAGTTATGTTACTTACAACAAAATACTAAATTAATTAGGCCTTCCAGCGTTTCTTCTTAAAACAATTAATAAAAAAAGAACAATTACGCACTGCCAGGTGAAAACTACGCGACTGAAGATGATGACCATGACAGGATAAAATCAATCAGTAAATGTTAAGATGCGTTTACAATATACGACTTCAAAAATAATTTAAAACGCCATTAAAAATGCGACCTTAGGCCACGACTATACTTGCAACTATGTCGTTGCGGTTTGGTCAACCGGGATGCGTTTTTGTCGTAGTTAATAGTGCCCGCCACATAAGAAATAATGTATCCCATTCTTGCGACACGACCGCAACGACAGAATCGCATCGACAGAGTCGCAAGTATAGCTCTGGACTTAGGCCGGGTCCACACTATGCGAATTCCGCAGATACATAAAATACGTATGCTTATTATCGACAAGAGAGTGTTGCGTTCACATTGTGCAGATTTTTGGCATTGGTCGTAAGTTTGGGTCAAATAATTGAAGTAGTATGTATAAAGTAAAATTTGTTTGTGCTTGGGAAGCCGCGGGGTTACTTCGAAGACAACAATAAACTTGTCCTTATCGAACATTTTCACAAATTTAAATACAACTTTAATGAACTGCAAAAATTAATAAAACTGCAAATACACACCAACCCATCCGCACAGTATGAACGCTCGCTCAGGAATGCACGAGTGTTTTCTATCAACTTCCCGGTAAGGGAGCTCGGCACCTGCATGCGGACGTACGTATTTCCGGCAGCATACTGCTTGGTTGCGTATTATACGCATATATGTGAACGTTCCAAATTAAAACAATATGTTGTCATCTTGCTGAAAATACGCAGCCAAAATACGCATCTGCGGAATACGCATAGTGTGGACCCGTCCTTATATGCAAATATCACTAGCATTCCCTGTTACGATAAACAAACCTAACCCCAACTCAAAAGGAACTAACAGGCTAGGTCTCACTCGATCATTTATAAAGACACTGTACTTATAAAAGGCAAACATTATGGAAATAATTTCTTTACCGTGCACTGTCCTTTTCCACTTCCACCAGCACAGATGTGAGATTCCGTGGAATAGTTGGTAGAAAAGTACTGGAAGCAAACATCATCGGGAAATATTGAAATATCCACTTCTTGTAAAATAGATGCTACAGTGCCATTTACATAAGGATATCCCCAACCAACTAATAAGGCATCTCTTAATACCGGCGAAGTTGCGTCTTGTTCGGGAAGCTGGACCGCCTGGACGTGTTCGTTGAACTCTAATGGCTCTTCCAACTGAAATATTTATTTTGATAATTACGACTTTAAAATTAAATATAAAATGATCGTATTAGTAAAATGTAATAATTTCAAATATATCAATATAGGGAAAAATCGAGGTTCTGATTAGCACTTATCTATGTACAAAGTGTTTGAACGGCCTGTTACACATCGTGTTTCTGTGTAAAGGAAGGTTTACAAGCGGGCACCAGTTCCAAAATTCGAAGCCGTGGAACACTCTTGCCGGAGTAACTAACAGTGAAGGAAGTTAAATCCAGGCAATCAGTGTATAAATAAAACTCGCATTTTAAATGAGAAGAAGATAACTGTTTATTAATATTATTTAAAGCTGCTTACAGAAGCAGTATGCGGCAAGTGCGGAAAGCAATGAATAAACGGGTAGGACGAGCACTGTTAACAAGCAAATCGTAATTTATTTCCATGCAGTGCGCTCAATGTCTTCTAAGACTGCTTACCTTTCCACTAATTTATATATTTGAATATAGGAATGTACCGAAGCTGGTCATATCAGTATTTTAATAATACGGAAAAATATCCTCGTTATACCTTTTTAGTATTTACCCGATTTAAACCCAATTGATCTCATAGAGCCATTAAAATGTATTTATGAGCGCAAAATCATTTACTCTCTTCAAATGTAAAGCCATCTATGATGCAAGAAGCATATCAAATGGGTTTTTTTATGAAAGAATTTTGTTAACAAAATTTTAGAATTGTCTAAGTAATTTGAATGCATGAGTTGGTTCAGTTTTAAGAAAATGGAATTTTTGTACAAAAAAATAGTTCGAAAATATAAATATCAATGTAGATTTCTTGTTTCGAAAAGCATGCTCTTTTGTTTCTACAGAAACATAGTTGATCTAACGTGGAGATTTAATAGAAAACAGTGTTTAATACTTTAACGTTTTTGTAATATGAGTTATTAAAATTTTACTCAAAAGTTAAATATTGAGTTTAAGTAGGATAATTACTTAAGTTTTATAGGGATGTTCAAGGGAATAAATAGTCTTTTTGTAGGGGAGTAAAAAAAATTTTTGTCCTTATCAAAATTACAAAAAATATTTGTACTGGTCTCAAAATTGATGAGCGGAGGGGGCAAAATCATAAAAAAGAATTTATTGTCCTCGGTTTAATATTGATAGGTGGAGTGTAGCGAAATGGCAAAAAATTATTTTGATGTTCTAGCCCTGGGGTGGGTAATTGTTGTCTGAATATTCAGAATTGACCTAGGTCGAAGCCAAAATAAAAATTCGATTTACGTGAAAAATTCAATTTAGAGCATTTTCAATCATAGCATGCAGGTTTGAAGGGCTCCAGAACTACAAACTCCCAAACAATTATGGAGTAAGAAAACCTTAAAATTCCATTTAGTTTAAAAAGTATGCCATTTTGAAGAAAAGCGTAATTTTTTATAGGGTTGGTGAACGTATTTTTGCATATTTAAACTTTTAGCTGCCATAAAAATGTCAATAACCATCATTTCTTGTTTATTGAGACACGTTGAAGTATTTGCATTTGAAAAGTGGAGTAATTAGTCAAATTCGCCGTCAAAAATGTCAGTAAAAAGTATTTTTGCAATCTCTGGTTCATGAAAAGACATATTTTGGCACTTACTGACCAAACGACCTTGGGTGGGACCATTTCAAACTTCATTTGCCGGAAAACGCCGCGCCCCCGATCATATATGTATTCTAAATACTTGTTCGTCCCCTTCTTCTGCAGTGTTTTAATAGGTTTGCTAACACAACGAGTGATTCTCCACTTTTTGACGCCGTGATATGGTCTACATCGGCAATATTCATCCTCCTTTAATTCCCACATTTATAATATAGCACAAGACTCGACTTTTAACGATAACTACAAAATATCAAACAAATAACAATCCACAAACGAAATGACCAGTTCACCAGAAACTGATGTTATACTTTGTTCCTCACGCGAGAACAGCCCAGTTCCTTCATAATTTACTAAGAGAAGCAAATTCCCCAATTTTTGTTACGATATGAGCTCTCTTACAGTTAGATAGTAGGTTATTTTGATTTTCAAGAGAACTCCGCCTACTTTCTAAGAACGTGCATTCACATCAATTCAGAATAGTCGTCCAGAGGTTTTTCGTAATTCCTGGTGAGTGGTGAGCAGGAGGTTGAAACTTGGCATGCAGTTTTCTGGCAACTCGAGATGTAAAAAATTCTGAAGCTAAAAATTCAAAAAGAGGCCACCTCTTCTCCACCTCCTCCCCCTCATCTTCCTATTCTTATAGCCCAACTGGTTCTAAAAGTCTTGAGATAGGAGAAAACGTGGTAACATGGTGAGAAAATTTTGAGAAGTGGTGGAAAATCTGATGGTGGAAAAGTGGAGTTATGGAAAGATGAGAAAAAATGAGGGAAGATGGTAAGAAAGTGAGAAAATGTAGGGAGAAAGTGGAAAAGTGGTGGACAAGGTGTACAAAAATGGTGAAGGTAGATAGAAGAGAAGTGGGAAATGATAGATTCACGCGGGAATAGCCAGGTATAAGCTAGTAATTAATAATAGTTTAAATTTACCTCTACAACGGCGATATCATTAAAATATCCTCCATAGGGTTGATATTCTGTATTTACGTAAGCTGCTTTGACTTGCATGGTGTGCCCTTCAACTCTTTCACAATTTTGTATATTTTTTGTTCCATACAAAACTGTCGAGACGTTGACGAAACTATAACAATAAAGAAATGTCATAAAATAATACGTATAGCACATTGCAATGCAAAATGATCTTCAGTTTTAATGGGCTAGTAGACAATAACTAAAACGACAAAATTAATAATATAGCATTATAATATGACTAACAAATATGTTATAAATATAATTTCAAGGTAATTTTACCGACTATTATTGATTTTATTTAAAATGAATATGCTTAAAATCAGAGTAGATTTAAAATAAGGCAGTTTACCAGGTATCTCGTGACGTAGTAGCGTAATAACCTCTAAAACGGGGCACTTTACATTTGACAGTAACCAGCTACGTTGCCACCAGGCTGATTGATAACTTGCTAATACAGCATTGTAATATTACAGAGGATTCCGTATAGCAGTACAGAATATCTTACATTACTGTTCGAAACATGGCAAAGTAGCACTCGTTTCTCTGTTCAAGCACAAATTAGAATCTGCTGATTACGCTATTACGTCACAGCAAATAGAATAGCCCGAAAATTAGCGGCAATATCTAACCGTTTAAACACAGTTTAAACTTCATGATTTTTTCTTTAATATACCTAGTAGTTCAATAACGGGGTACTTTATAGTTACAATAAATGAGGTAGTATATTTTTTTTATCTTATATGTATTGTAGAGAATATGTAGAATCCAAGTTTTAGACCTTCAAACCCATTGGCAAATTTTTGTGCAGACGAAAAACCACGAATTTTTGGCACTTTTTTCAGTTTGTGGTCTATAACTTAACAACAATGCATCCAATCGAAAAGTCAACTATTATCAAAATTAAAGAGCATTAAATTTCGCTTCGACGAGTACCTCAAAGTTGAAATTTCATCAAGAGGGTTTTTTTTTAATTTTATTATTATTTTTTTTTTTATTTTTTAGTTTTTTGTAATCTATGAACTTGAAATTACATGCTCTATAACTTTCATTCTATGGATTTTTTATTTAAATTAGCCGTTTCAGAGCTGAAGACGTTTAAAAAGTTACCCAGCGTGAATTTTTTACAAGTTGATAAAAATTGTTATTATTCGACTACCAATTACGCCAAAGTTGTAGAGCATGTAATTTCAAGTTCATAGGTTACCTAAAAAAAAATAAATAAAAAAAATTAAAGCAATAAAATTTAAAAACAAATGGGCCCATACCTCTTGATGAAATTTCAACTATGAGGTACTCATTCGAAGCGAAATTTAATGCTCTTTAATTACTTCCACGTCCAGTGGAAGTATAGTAACGACAAAAAAAAGTTTAAAAATTTTTATTGTCCAAATAGGCTTAAAATGTCATGAAACGTCGAGATTTTAAGTTTGAGCGAAAAAAAAATTTCTGTCTGTCTGTCTGTCGGTCTGTCTGTAACTTTTTTTTGTGCGCACGTTTACTCTGGAACCGTTTAAGATATTGACTTAAAATTTGGTACACATATGTACTTTAACGAGACCTAGAACTAGATTATATTTTCATCTTGTTCCGTCGAAGGGTTGGGGGTAAACTGGGGTAAATTTGGGGTAAATAGGTCAATCAAGCAGGTAAGAATCCATAAAATTGGTATTTAGTATATACAAGAGAAGCTAAGGTCTCAAAAAAATTTTTGGCATTAGCCACTCCCATTACCACTCCCTTATTAAAGGGGATGAAAAAAAATTGTGATTTAGTGTATGTACAGGAACCAGAAACCCCAAAATATTTTTTTACTTCATCCACCCCCACTATCACCCCTCTATCACCACCCCCTCCCCACTACCGATGTGGGGTATCGTTTTATGGGTTTTTGGGGTAGAGGATTTCAAATATTATATTATTAAAGTTCCATAAACAATTATTTTCACATACAAAGTTTTTTCGTTGTGAGTGACTTGGATAGAGAATCTGGATGTGGAAGTAGTAATTCCTTGTGCAGCGGTTTTTTGATAATGGATCACTTTTCGATTGGATGCATTGTTTTTAAGTTATAGTCCACACACTGAAAAAAGTGCCAAAAATTCGTGGTTTTTCGTCTGCACAAAAATTTGCCAATGAGTTTGGAGGTCTAAAACTTGGATTCTACATACTCTCTACAATACATACAAGATAAAAAAAAATCTACTACCTCGTTTAATGTAACTATCACCCCCTTTCGGTGACACCGTTCCTGAACTATAGGGCATTGTTAAAAAAATAAAGTAAAAAATACGGGTCAACTGTTTTTATGTGTAGATCTTATTAAAATTATTTAAAAAAATTGTATACTTGCCCATTTCGTCGTACGACCTAACAGAATTAACTGAAAATTTATATTTTTCAGTAAACCGGTTAGTAGTGTAAGAGGGAGCAAGGCGATCAAATTAGAGGGAAGCAGGCGGCAATGAGCCAATGTGAAGAGAGATCTTCGTAACAAACAAATTTTAGCTGAAAATTTTCTTCAATAGAAGTGTAGTATTCATTTACTTACAAGAATATCTTTTTTCAATTTAATAATGCCAGCCGTTTGGCTAAAAACTGCTTTTTCCCAGTCAAGAGTTTTAATACAGTGCTTTTTAATAAATAGTGCCACCTACAGCACTACAGTAGGGCATCTGTATCATATAACCAATCTAACAAACATAACCTTAAATTTTTAAGTTTTTCAAGTTTATTCTCATAACTTTTCAATATTGTTGATTAATAAAAATAAACTGCTAATTACTGGTTAGATGTCCAACCTATAAAAAGAGTCCTATTTTATTAGGATAAAGTATTTAGAAGTTCATAAACATTACACTGAACTAGGTTTTAGTTAAAAATACGGGAACCAGGCAGAAATTTTAATAACATCTGCGTAATACTCTTAAATCTTAAGAAAAACATATTTTTGAGGTTAGCTGTGACGTCACGTGCAGATGCCCCATAATTAGGCAATCCAGACCACGTGACTTCCAACATGGCGTGGCGGTGAAACATTTGTTGACAGTCGTTAAACGTTTGTCAAAACAGTTTGTGTTTTTCCGTTGGCCTGGCTAAGTATCTTGAAATTTTAACAATATAGTGTTTTTTGTAGATTGTGGCAAGGCGTTTTTGATTGTTTTCAAGTAATAAACTTTATTTAATTATGCAGAGTGAGTATTTCAAAAAGTTGATGTTGGAAAATCGAGATGGAAGGTGTTAAATCATCCCTTTTAATCGCGGCTATCCATCTTCGTCGTTTTCTCGATAGGTCATTTATATGAGGGAAATATTTAGAATTCACAACGTCGGGCACACGGTAAAAGCTAACCTTGTCACGATTTCCAAAAACAATTTTGACAGGTCGTTGGATTGCCTAATTAGACAATCCAAACCACCTGACTTCCAACATGGCGCGGAAGACAAAAATTCGTTTTCATTCGTTAAACGTTTGTGGTTTTCTGTTGACTTGGCTACGTTTCCGGAATTTAATAAAAATAAACTCGTGTTTGCCCTCCACGACGCCATATTGAAAAAAAACTGACAGGTCGTTGGATCGCTTAATAGCCACACTGCCTACCCTTCGCCCCACTTCATTTACCGCTGAAACTTTGTGTTTGGCGTTGTCTCCTCTTAATGTTTACATTTAGCCAAATTTATTTTTCTACGTCCGGCATCATAAATGCCGATTATAGACCTGGATTAGAGCAAGCTAGATATAGAAAAATAGAGAATGAAAACAAATTTATCATATTTTTCTTACAATAACTACGTTCGAAATACTACTGAAACCGTATTATTAAAAATAGAAAAAAAAATGTAATGGAATAGGAATTTGTATAATAGTTTATTAGAGCAGCGATTTCGTAAGTCTATCGTGTCGTTTTTTTTTTTTTGGGCGTAGAACCAGGTCAAACATGTTAGGTTCCTTTGAGTATGTCACCGGGCATATGAAATCATATTTTACGACATTTTTTTGTGGTCTCGAACTTTTTTGTTTCCACCTCCATATCTTTAAAACTATTAAAGGTACCGAAATTTGTTTTGTATCAAATTAAAGGTCACACTGTAGCGCTTTTACCAATATAAACGGTTTGGGTAAAATTCGCACTTTCATTTCTCTAAAAATCAGATAAACTAAAAATATATATTTTATGTATTGAAATCTTCACCAATCGATAAACTTTTTTATTTTTGAAAATATTTACATACATGCAGCGAAGAAAATAAAGCCTAATAATCTCAAAAGTTTTTGAAACAATATATTTTTTCCTAAAGTGTACCGTTTGGCAACAGCGATTTTTTTTATCAGCGCTAAATGCGAAATTGGGACGCAATTAATACACCTCGCATGCTAGTTACAGTAACTAGAGGTTTTAACTTCGGAATAATGTCATATTGAACGGATTTCGTTCATTTTTGGCAGTATAATAGTAAATGCTCCACATAAAAGTTTCTATATTGTGCTAATTTATAGGAGGTGAATTCCACCCCCTCTCAGGGGGTGGCACTTAAAAAATATATATGTTTATTGGAGCTGAAACAGAATCAAATTTTAAGAAGAAAAGGTTCTATGCAATTTTTCACATAAATTGATATTTTTCAAGTTATAACGACTTCAAAATTGTGATTTTAGCTTAAAAAAAGGTATTTCCAAACGGCTTTCGTCAAGTTTCTCGAAAAGTATTACTTTATCGAAAAAATGTTACAGACCAATTACAGAAAGTACAAACTGGGAACTAATTATATTTTTTGTTTATTGATGTAGGATTAATAATTTTGGAGATATTTAAGTTTATATTTGGTAGTGTTCCGAAATTAAATTTAAAGTTTAAAATGCACTTTTTTCTAAAGCAAGTGCTTTAAATGAGCAAAAAAATTTGAGCATCTAGATAATGCTACATCTTAACGAAAAACTGTATTTGAGATCATTTTTCTAAATTACTGGCTAATTGGATTAACAAAATGGCGACCATTTCATATAGAAAAAGTATAAATACGCACATTTTTCCGTCATAACTTCTTTATTTCTTATGCTACAGGAACGAGTAAAAAATAATTTGAAATCGCAATTAATTGTCTTTAATTTCATTTCTTAGCATGCGTGACGTAGGTGTCACAATTTCTGAAATATTTAACATTTAAACTGCATTTTTCGTCTTATAAACGTTCGGACGCCATTTGTAAACTTTCATATCTCCGAAACTATTAAATGTATGTAAATAAATTAACAAGCGAAATTCATTATCAGTTTATGAGCTTTATTTTTGGTATCTACCCATTTTTCAATAAAACTAATATTTATTGAGATATTTGGAAAAGGAAAAAAAATACGTTTCATCGAAAATATCTTTATAGTTTAAACTGTATTTTTTTCTAAAGCAAGTGCTGTATACAAACAAAAAAATTTGAGCATCTACGTCATGCTATATATTAATGAGGGACAGTGTTTGAAATTCCTTTTTTTAATTACTGGCTAATTACAGTAACAAAATGACGACGTTGTTATTAAAAAAATGTGTAGACGCACATTGCTTCGGTCATAACTTCTTTGTTTTTTATGCTACAGAAACAAATTAAAAAACGGTTGAAAGCTTAATTAATAACATATTATTCTACCTATTAGCACCCTTGATGTAGGTGTCACAGTTTCTGCGATATTTAACTCTCACTCTAAATAATTATCTTATGAACACTTGGATGCCAAATGTAAACTTAAATATCTCCGAAATTATTAATCCTACATCAATAAACAAAAAATATAATTAATTCCCAGTTTGTACTTTCTGTAATTGGTCTGCAACATTTTTTCGATAAAGTAATACTTTTCGAGATACTTGACGAAAGCCGTTTGGAAATACCTTTTTTTTTTTTTAGCTGAAATCGCAATTTTGAAGTCGTTATAACTTAAATACTATCAATTTATGTGAAAATTGCATAGAACCTTTTCTTCTTAAAATTTGATTCTACTTCAGCTCCAATAAATATATATATTTTTTTGTGCCACACCCTGAGGGGGTGGCATCCACCCCCTTATAAATTAGCCAGCTTCCGCACAATATAGAAACTTTTCTGTGAAGCATTTACTATTATACTGCCAAAAATGAACGAAATCCGTTCAATATGACATTTTTCCGAAGTTTTGCATATTTTTTTCCTCTAGGTACTGTAGTATGCAGGTAGTTGGTCAGATTAGTCGCGTAGAAGTGGCGGTTGTCGAAAATCATTAAGTATTCATTGTTCGGATAAAAATTGTGACAATCGAAAATGTGCTTGTTTTAAGGAAGGCCTAAAATGTTGCAACGAGTGCAAATGTCGTTCCTGTAACAACATTATTAAAGATTTCGATGCAGATATAAACGAATTAGAATGCTATTAATGTAGGGCCTACATAAACTACATACTACATATTTATCTATCCAAATAGAACATTTATTTCAACAATAAAACTCATTTTATGCGTACGTTTTTACTTTCATTCATTTAAAAACCGCTGCCCAAGGAATCACTACTTCCACATCCAGATTCTCTATCCAAGTCACTCACAACGAAAAAATTTTGTATATGAAAATAATTGTTTATGGAACTTTAAAAATATAATATTTGAAATCCTCTACCCCAAAAACCCATAAAACGATACCCCACATCGGTAGTGGGGTGGTGATAGTGGGGGGTGGATGAAGTAAAAAAATATTTTGAGGTTTCTGGTTCCTGTACATACACTAAATCACAATTTTTTTTGTCTCCTTTAATAAGGGGGTGGCTAATGCCAAAAAATTTTTTGAGACCTTAGCTTCTCTTGTATATACTATACCAATTTTATGGACTCTTACCTGCTTGATTGACCTATTTACCCCAAATTTACCCCAATTTACCCCCCAACCCTTCGACGGAACGAGATGAAAATATAATCTAGTTCTAGATCACGTTGAAGTACATATGTGTACCAAATTTCAAGTCAATATCTTAAACGGTTCCAGAGTAAACGTGCGCACAAAAAAAAGTTACAGACAGACCGACAGACAGACAGACAGACCGACAGACAGACAGACAGAAATTTTTTTTTTCGCTCAAACTTAAAATCTCGACGTTTCATGACATTTTAAGCCTATTTGGACAATAAAAATTTTTAAAAATTTTTTTGTCGTTACTATACTTCCACTGGACGTGGAAGTAAAATGTCTAATAAACTTACTAATTATATGGGTAGTTAGTAACACTGATTGATATTTATAGATTAGGTATTTATATCTACCTACGTCTTTTTATTATTAAAAGGAGACTATTTAATATTTTTTGTACAATTTCTTAATATTAACAACATATGATCAATACTGCTGTACAATATATGAAATATTGAACAATAATATTGATCCCCTAGATCTTTTGATCACTACTGGTTTTGTACCTATCGATATAAATTAAACTACTACATACACCCCGACCGGAACCGTCAGATCGTTGCAGTCGGCAGGCTTGCTACAGCCGAGCGCGCAAGAATATGACTCGCTGACTCAATACTATCAACGGGACTTGAAAAATTTTTATCCTAAAAACTTTTTTCAACTATTGGCTTCAATTTGTACGCAGCATGTATATACAAATTTTCATAAATAAATTTTTTTCTCGATTGCCTAAAATTACGCTACTGAAAATAACAAGTTTGAGTTTCCTATTATTTTACCAACTTAAAAAAAAATAAATCGGGTTCACGTGGGACGTTGTTCGAAGCGCTATTGTGTCTACTTTAATCTAAAAAAAAAAATAGCTTGATAGCACAAATATTTTCAGAGATATAGACGTTAAAAAACATATTTCATTAAAAATCTAGTTTTTTGAGTTTTTCCGAAATAAAAAAGTTCTCGACCACCAAAAAATGTCGTAAAAAATGATTTCGTGTACATTATTATCTTACTAAAGAATCTCACTAAGTCTGGTTTGGTTCTACGCCGGTTTTTTTTTTTCTCGAAAACTAAGCGACTTTACTTCCAGATTTTACTCTACTATATCTATTGTGGACATAAGAAATCAATCTAGAAACGATGTATGTACATTGTACGGAGTTATTCATTTTATTTTTACCCTCCCTTCGATTTTAGAAAAAGTTAAATACAAAAGTTGTAGGAGTGCATCTATAACTTTCTCTAAGTACAACTTAAAATAGCCTGCATAGGTCACGTGACAAAAACTAAGGCAATTTTTATATATTTTTCCATTTTCTTTTAGATCTTTTTTCTCTGATTTTAAATATATAAAGGTTATAGGTCTAGTTGTAAGATTTTTTTGACAAATCAGACATTAAATATTCTCCAAACATGCATAATAAGTGGCTGATGATACTATGTCAAAATTATTATTGTTTGACATTGCATGTCATTATTTCATCAAAATGGAGTACACAGAAATACGTGATCATCAAACAGCCACGATTTAACACCTTTAGATACATTTTTGTGGGCGTTTTTAAAGGATATTCTAACTATTAAAACTAACTTTGTTAGATACTTTCGTATTCACGATTTTAATACAACACATTAATATAATTTTCATATACATTTTAGCCCAAAATATTCTATTCTTTGCCTGTTTATCAAGGACTGACTATTTTTAATAGTTTATCTGTCCATATAAAAATGTAAACAATCTATTTAGCTTTAAGAACGATTTCAAACATTTTGCAATAAACTAGATGGTGTATTGCTAAAATATCCTATTGTCTGAACCCTCCTCTTAAGTCACTTTAGTTAAATTGTGTAAAAAGAAAGATTAATTAAGAAAAAACTTACTCTATATAGATACAATGAGCAGCAGTTAAAACCCAGCGATCCCCGATTATAGATGCTCCACATTCATGACAATCATTGTAACGCAGAGATACCTGAAAAATATTATAATGGTATTAATTATATTTCGCTTATCGACGAAATAAAACACGTACATGTTGTGACCGGGTTTCTTCCAGTCGTCTAGCGCATAAACGAGTGGAAGCGTCACTTTGACGCCGAGATCTACTTCGGTATCACTCGGGCGCCACCTTTACAATTTTTATGTGGGGCAAAGGTCCCACATTAGCCTCCTTACGCAGCTTGTTGCAGTAGGGCTGGGATAAACTCAGTGAAGAAACAGAAATGTCCAGGGGTCAAAATTTGAGATTAGATTTTCAGGCACATTCAAACAGTAAAACTCAAGAATCGGTAAATAACAACGTTTAATAAAACATGATGAAATCAATAACAATAGTAAAAAAAATAATATTCAGGTACTCAAATACTCATAAGGAGTTTATCACAGATAAAACTTATGATATTTTATTTTACAATAGGTAAAACGTAGCGAATAACTAAAAAAAAACTGACTAATCAAGCGGGCTAACTAATCATGCGGAGAGACTAATCAAGCTGACTAACTAATCAAGCTGGGAGAAGATAGATTAATCGGGGTGTTGCAAATGTTAAGGTTACTATTAAACGGGTTTGTTACTAGTGGCAAGCGGGCAATCCACAGGATGCTGAGCAGTATGCAAAGTAACAACAGGCAGTATATACAAAAAATATATATATATAAAATAGCATAAAAAAAGTTAGAATAGGCAGTGCTAGAATTCGGGGTGGTAGCAAGGCAATTATTTACAGCAATATAGGCATGCACGAAATAATAATCAGGAAACGATTAAAGAACACGACTTTGTTCTTTATAATAATCAGGAAGTACGGCTAAAGAACACGGCTTTGTTCTTTTACTTTCGATCTGGAGGTTTGCCTGCGGTTTTCGGGGTGGCAAACGCCTGGCGGGGGATGTGCTGCCTTTATTAGCCAAACGCAAATTTGTCAGAGCGGTTTCAGATTATGTTACGTAGCAACATATGAAAAATAATTAATTTTCGGGATTGTCAGATTTTCGCGTCAAGTTCCCGGACTATGACAAAATTTCATACATTTCTCAGGATACTGGATTTTATTGTTTATTCATAAAGAGTAGTAATTGTTAAAATACTTTAGCATGAAAACAGTTTCTAAATACGGTAAATTGTCAGGTAATATTTTATAACAAATTTTCATATAACTCCTTCAGAATACAGTATTTTATTTTTAATTTATATCCACACGACGTGGTTAAATTAAAGCGGTAAATTATCAAGCATTATTTTATCTCGTTGAACAGAAAAACACGGTACAAGTTAAAATAATCTGGTAAAAAACGGTTTACCGTTTTTCTCTCAAAAATGTCTACTATGTTTCTTTTTCTTGGTTCGGTCCTAAGAAAATTTACTGGAACATAACTGTTTTGGACAAAATCTCGAGAATTTATCATCAGTCTGTCTCTATAACACGCCGACGTTAACAAAAATTATAAGTACAGTATCTGGATAAATCGGAAATTAACAATCGCATTTTCCTGCATTTTAATCGAAATTGCTTGAAACTAGCAGTTGAATACACTTAATCATGTCGGACAATCTTAATAGTTGGATGTACGGGATCTCTGACAAGTTGGCTACGGAAGTACCCACTTAATAAAATTAGTGCATCTTACCTTAACAAGAGCTGATACGGGAATGACCAAAATGCCTTTACACTAACTTCGATATTCCCGAAATGAATTACGGCCAGCGACACTGGTGACAATTTTGTAAATTATATTGATATGTCGCGCTATCTTCTCACGGCAAGATTTAATACAGTTTACATGAAATAGGATTCTACAACGCGATTCTTTACTTAGGCAGTTCCTCAGTTGCACGGATGAGGGTGAGGAAAATCCAATCAATTAATTAAAACAAGTAAATTTTCCATGTAGACGGCACAGGCAACGAAGCGTAGGGTTAATTTACTGCATTTTATCATTAAAAAAAAAACACTTCGTTACAATGTTCGAATTGAATACTCCACAAAACGAGTCAAAGTTGAAGTCGGGGTGGCCGACTGCGAAAACCTATTTAATTAACATTTTGCTTGAAGACGGCACAATTAACTTTCACGTGGTGCCATCGAAATTAAAGACAGTCAACGGCTTTTTAATTCTTGCTTTTGAAAGAGGTATTCGGCAACGCCCAACTGCAACTTTAATTCGTTTCATAAAGTGTTACTAAATATAAGCATGTTAAATTAAAATTATCCCGCGACAGATGGTGGTGCTGTAAGACGTGAGATACAGCAAGCGGAGACCACTTAAAATTATCCATCTCTCAGAGAACGTCTAAAAAGGCGAATGAATAAGAATTAAAATTTATGTATCATCTGGAACCTTAATAATATAATATTTGAAATTGTCTACCCCAAAAACCCATAAAGCGATATGCCACATCGGTAGTGGGGGTGAGTGTAAGTAAAAACAATTTTTTTGGTCTTTGGTTATTGTGCACACACTAAATCACAATTTTATTTTTTTCACCCCTCTTAAGTCATGGGGGGTGGCTAATGCCAAAAATTTTTTTGTTACCTTAGCTTCTCTTATCTATACTAAATACCAATTTTATGGACTCTTGCTTGATTTACCTATTTACCCTTATTTACCCCAACCCTTCAACGGTATAAGATCAAAATATAGTCTAGTTCCATCAGATCCCGTTAAAATACATATGTGTACCAAATTTCAAGTCAATGTCTTAAACGGTTCCAGACTAATCGTGTGCCCAAAAAAAGTTTCAGACAGACAGGCAGAACGACAGACAGAAATTTTTTTGCTCAAACTTAAAATCTTGACGTTTCGTAACATTCTAATCCTATTTGAACAATAAAAATTTTCTACTTTTTTTTGCGTTACAATACTTCCACTGGACGTCGAAGTAAAAAGAAATGCTTTGATCAAAGCATCACAAAAAGAAGAAGAAAAGTATGTTGTATTTTTTTGTAAATCGCGTTTTTTTTCGCATTTTTCTGTGGTAGTACCGAAAAATTTGACAAGATATCGACAATTTTTATTAAGGGCGCCATGTTCGCAAAAGAGAACCACCTCGACAACTGTCATAGAGAAGAATAGCATTTATCCATCCGATACGTGGTGGTACCTAGTGAGCAATGGACAAACCTTTTATTACAGGCGCATATTCGTGAAATCCAACAAGGAACTTTATAATTAAATTAACCCGTTGTAAACATATTACACACTTGAGTCATCCTTTGTAACGAGTGTTCAAAATCGAAATTATGTAAACAACAGTGTCTACCTGCTTCGACCGCAGGTCATATTCGCATGCCAATCCCCTTTCCCCGTGTCTTATCGGAACCTCTGCCTTTGGGAATATTTCTACTAAACCATTATTTATGAAATGCGTTACTTACAACCTTATTTAGTGTATCATTTTTGTGAAAAATAAGTTCTTGCATTGATGTATTATTATTTATTAAGTATTTATAGTGTGGACTTTTTATATTTAAAATTTATTTACGTTGTCTTTTTACTTCCACATCAACTGGAATTATAGTAATGCAAAAAAAATTTGAAAATTTTTATTGTCCAAATAGGCTTAGAATGTCACGAAACGTTGAGATTTTAAGTTTGGAAAAAAAGTTTCTGTCTGTCAGTCGGTCTGTCTGTAACTTTTTTGTGCGCACGTTTACTTTGGAACCGCTTAAGATATTGACTTGAAATTTGGTACATGTATGTATTTTAACGAGACCTGGAACTAGATTATATTTTGATCTTATTTCGTTGAAGGGTTGGGGGTTGAACTGGGGTAAATAGGTGAACCAAGCACAAGAACCTAAGACATCAAAAAATGTTTTTACTTCATCTACCGCCACTACCATCCCTCTACCACCACCCGAGTGTTATGGATGCACAGTGGCTTTCCTCGAGTACCATTGATGCGCAGTAGGTTACCACGAGTAGTACGGATGCGCAGTGGGTTTTCTCGAGTATTTTGGATGCTCAGTGACTTTTCTCGACTACTATAGATGCGCAGTAGGTTACCTCAAGTAGTATGGATGCGTAGTGGCTTCCCTCTAGTACAATGGATGCGCAGTAGGTTTCCTCGAGAATTATGGATGCGCAGTGGCTTTCTTCGAGTAAATTGGATGCACGGTGGGTTACCTCGAGTAGTATGGATGCGTAGTAGGTTTCCTCGAAGAAAATGCTTGAAGTAGAAACTTTACTTCTATCGTTTAGTCCACGGCACACAATGATTTTTATATCTTTGTCATGCTATTTTCTGCGTATTACTTCCACATCCAGTGGAAGTATACTAACGCAAAAAAGTTTGTTGAAAATTTTTATTCTTCAAATAGGCTTAGAATGTCATGAAACGTCAATATTTTAAGTTTGAGCAAAAAAAATCAGTCTGTCGCGTCGGTGTGTCTGTTTCTTATATTTTTTTGGTAGTTTTGGTTTGGTTTTGGTTTTTTTGGTATTCACGATTACTCTGGAACCGTTTAAGATATTGACTTAAAATTTGGCACACGTCTGTATTCTAACGAGGTTTGGAACTAGACTATATTTCGATTTTATTCCGTTGAAGAGTTGAGTTGTAAATTTGGGTGAATTGGGGTAAATAAATAAATAAAGCAAGTAAGAGTCCATGAAATTGGTATTTAGTAAATATAAGAGGAGCTAAGGTCTCAAAGAAATTTTTGCCATTAGTCACCCCTATTGCCCCACCCCATTATATAAGGGGATGAAAAAATATTGTCATTTAGTGTGTATGTGCGTATATGGAAAACATGGAAAACAACAAAAAGAAGGAAAATGTTCGTTATGAGCTGTACAATAAAAATACATAAACTGTAATTCATTCCAATTGTTATTATTATTTAAAAAAAATTGAGTATTGCAAAATTATGCGTTTCTAAACAAATCAATGTTCTTTCAAAAATAATGGATAATATTCAATGAAATTCTGGAGAAATATAGCTCTTAGAATACAATCACCACTTAAAGTTTTAAATCAAAATGATTATTAAAACGACTCAAATATACAATTGTTGTTAAAACTTTGCACCTTTGTGAAATCCTGCCATCGAAACCAAGATATGTGTACGATCGTTGATTGAAGAGTATAACTTTTCACTCAACGGTACGATGGCTCAAATTGTAGCTTTTTATAAGTACTTTAAGATCACGGAGAGAGATTTTTTTTCAAAATTTAGCTGTTTATAATTTTCAAAATGTAGTTATAAACAAATTCAAATAACTCTGGTTTTTTCATGAAATAAAAAACGGTAAAGGAGTAATTAATGTATATTAAAAAAGCCAACTTTTAAAAAAAGATAATGCTCTACTTGCATTTAAAGCTGAGATATCTTAGTTTTTACGTTTAGGTCACTTATAAATAAACAAATCGATATTTCTTATTCAAAGAGCAATGTTAAAAAAATGGATTTTTTGGCCCATTCGTGGTAAAGTGTGGAATTCATCTTTTCTTACTGATTTTGGGGTATTGAAAACGAATCCGTTACTCGTTTTGGCGAAAAATTCCCGGAACGCATTAAAAAACCACCCTTATTTGGGGGTGACATTGGAATTTTGCAGGAAATTTTCTTAAAATACTAAGTTTCGATAACTAAGTAGAAAAAGAAGTAAAAAAATCAATTTCACCCCTTCAACCCTCCTCGCCATTCTTTCACCACCCCCAAGAAAGTTGTAAGCTACTATAACTACTATAACACCTCATTGAGCCGTTGCTATCAGAATGTAATAATCTGATTACTTCTGAGTAAACTCATATGCCTCCTCACTCACCTTCTAAGGAATATTGATCGGTTTTAATTACAAAGAAAATCCTAACACACAGTTGGATGTTTTTTTATCATATTAAGGTAACTTGGCCAATTCAGATCACTCCAAAATATTTCTTACCCCTCTAAGGAGGCGGTGTAGGGTGTCAATATCCCCTTTAAAAAATTTGCATGATTTTTATAGTAAAAAATTATTTAGTTATTTAAATAATTTTTGTTTGTTAGAATGGGAATCTTTTTTCATTTTATGGCCCCCTCAAATTCCAAATCTACCCACGAAACGGGTGGGAGTAACTATTTTGGGACTTTCGAGTCGTTCTTATTACAACAGAAATCCTTCATTACCTCTTACATGGATTTCTATCATAACAGAGTAACTCAGTGACTTCAAAAAATTATCCCTAAATACTTATTGAAAATATATATATTAATGTATCATTTAGGTACTCGTTTTGCGGGAGGTGGGAATGTGGCACAGAGATTACTATCTCAGAAATATCTCAGAGGTGAGAAATATTCATCTGAATTAACTAAATCATCTTATTATGATAAAAAAACATCAAACTGGGTGATTAGGAATTTTTTTTGCAATTAAAACCAATAAAAACTCTAAAAAGATAAAATCCACCACCTTAATTGGTGGGGATGGGAGTATTCGGAAGTAATTACATTATAACCTGATAATAGCCATTTAACGAGGAGTTTTGTTTTTTTTTTTTTTAATGAATAAATAACCGTATATTAGATATTGTAACTTACACCGTTCTTATGGGTGGTGAATGGTGGGGGAAACGAGGGGGAGGGTGAATTTAGAATTTTTGCTTCTTTTTCTACTTACCTAACGAAACTGAGTATTTTGAAAGAATTTCCTGCCTCAAAGAATAACTTTTTGTTGCAAGTTCTTATATCAATTTCAATGCAACCCCCAAATAAGGGTTGATTTTTAACGTCTTCCCGATGTATTCAGCACCCCAAAATTAGTAAAAAAAATACACACTTTACCACGAACGGGCCAAAACAGTAATCACTCCTGAGTATTTCTTACCCCCTCCTTAGAGGGGGTAAGAAATACTCAGGAGTGATCTGAATTGGCCAAGTCACCTTAATATGACAAAAAACATCCAACTGTGTATTAGGATTTTTTTTTTTTGTAATTAAAACCGATCAATATCCCTAAGAAGGTGAGGAGGTGGCCCTTTTAGGTGATGAGGCGTATGAGTGTACTCAGAAGGAATCAGATTATTATATTCTGATAGTAACGACTCAATGAGGAGTTCTGTTTTTTTTAAAAATATGTAGATAACTACATAGTAGTCATTGTAGCTTACAACCTTCTTAGGGGCGGTTAAAGAATGGCGAGGAGGGTTGAAAAGGTGAATTTGATTCTTTTACTTCTTTTTCTACTTAGTTATCGAAACTTAGTATTTAAGAGAATTTCCTGCAAAATTCCAATGTCACCACCAAATAAGGGTGGGTTTTGAATGTGTTTCGGAGATCTTTTGGCAAAACGGGTGACGGATTCGTTTCACCACCTCAAAAGTCTTCCACACTTTATCACGGATGGGCCAAAAAAAGCCCTTTTTTAACATTGCTCTGGACTGGTAAGTCTCCAATGTCTATTATTTCGTTTCTGCTACTTGAAAATAATCCAAAGCTATAATTGTTAAAAGATACTGTATAGAGGCCCGAAAGTGGGGTCTTTAGCAATTTTGTTAGAGATCCGAAAAACCACCAAAAAGGTTCGAATGTTATATATAGATTTTACAAAGCGGACTTTAGTCGCTAGGTAGCCAAGTGGGTAAGGCGACGCGACGAGCACTTTTTATTCAGGATGAGAACGTCTCGGCGGGATTCAAATCCTACTCGCGAAATATATTTTTTTACTGTATCAGTAATAATAAAAATTTTACAAAGCTGTATACATGAACATAAGGGTAGCTGTTCAAGTTAGGTTGGTTTATCGTTTTCATGACAAAAATTAAAAAAAGTTATAAAAAAATTGAAAATTTGCATTATGTTCTCAAAGCCGCATTATTCGTTGTTATTCTACCAATTGTAGCTTTGGATTATCTTCAAATAGCAGAAACAAAATAATAAGCATTGGAAAATAACCAGCCCAAATTTCAATAAAAAATATCAATTTGTTTATTTATAAGTGACCTAAACATAAAAACAAACGTATATCTGCTTTAAATGCAATTAGAGCATTAATTTTTTTTTAAAGTTGTTTTTTTTTAATCTACGTTTATTACTCGTTTACCGTTTTCGATTTCGTAAAAAGACCAGAGTTACTTGAATTTGTAACTAAAATTACAACTGCAATAAAACGGGTTTAAATTTTGAAAAAAAAAATTTTTTTCTCCGTGATCTTAAAATGCTTATAGAATGCTACAATTTGAGCCATCGTACACATTTCTTGGTCTTGATGGCAGGATTTCAAAAGGGTGCAAAGTTTTAGCAATAATTGTATATTTGAGCCGTTTTAGTAATCATTTCAATTTGAAGTTTTAAATGGTGATTGTACTTTATAAGAGCTATATTATTTCAAAATTTCGTTGAATATTATCCATTATTTTTTAAAGAACAGTAATTTGTTTAAAAACGCACAATTTTGCAATGTTCATTTTTTTTTAAATAATAATGACAATTTGAATGAATTATAATTTATGTACTTTAATGGTACAGTATTATTTTCCATAGGACTTACAAATTTCGAGATATTCAAAGAAAACCGATGGAAAACACGGTCTAAAAAATTAAATTGTTTAAATAAACAATACGTCGACATCGCAGAAACTGCAAAACTGAGTTGTGAACTTAAGTTGACCCCCTGAACACGTTAAAACAGAAGAACTGCCCTGACCAGACAATTCACATTAAAATCCTAATTTCACTCCACCATTACATACGGTCGTCTGTAAGGAGTGTAAGTCAATGTAAACGATTCCACATGCATGTCAGACTCGTAGGCCAAACTTTTGCACCTAAAAGTTATACTAAGAAGAAATTCTTTTATATATCTGATTATAATAATCTTTAATCTCCTAAATCTAACATAAAAACAAAAATTTGTAAGTGTTTACATAAAACTTCACTCTATAGTTGGCATTTTTTACTTATTAATTATTCTCCATATTATTCTTTTCTTTTACCACCTTGTATACTTTTTCTCGTTAAATATATAACAGGCTCTTTCTTCTACATTCCAAGAATTATTATTATTATTATTTTCATTATGTTTTTGGGATATTATTCACTAAAAGTATTAGGTATTTCGTTTCTTGTCAATATTATAACAAAATATTACGTTTCTCCATAAAATAGTTTTTATAAATATAGCGCGTGCCAACAGATTGACAGAATTGAAAGACATTAATTCTTATAGTCGATATAATCTGAAACATAAAAAATCGAATAAATGTCAGAGATAGGAGAATGCTTGTTTCGCGATTACAATACATTTCCTAGGGTAAGGTAAGTGAGTAAAGAACTGGGATCCACGACTGTACCACACAAGTTCTTTGACTCATCAGATTTCTTTGCTTCTCAAACGTTTACCAAATAAATTTTTAGCCCAATAACTGCCGTTGCATTCATTGTAGGTAAACAGACAACCGTTTTTTTGTTAATGTTAATATAATGTGTTTTTATCGTAATTCATCTAAAACAACCCAGAAATTTACATACATAACGTTTACACAATTTTTCATTTATTGTAGGTATTATTAAATGTAGGAAGTTTCTTATGGGGCCTATATTTTTTCAAATTTCACATGTTTAAATGCAGAACAGCTATAAACCTTTAAAACTTGTCGGGAATAATTATTATTAACGATTTTATCGATTTATTAGATCCGTTTTATTGACCATTTTTTAGTCCACCTTATATAAAATCATGAAATTTAGATCAAATCACTTCTTTTTGTTGCGTCATCTATGAGACAGTAACCGAACTAAGACAATAGCCTATAGCGTCTGAAATCGTATAAAATTCTCCTCTTTACTGTGTCTCTGCTAAATAAAATGTCAGTATATTTAGTAAACATGTGAAAGTGCATAGCAAAATTTAACTCTATCTTTCTAGTCTATGAAGTGTTTAATGCGACTTTTCTTTTTTTCATAACATGGGTGAATGTTTAACTTAGGTAAGGCCTGTATTGATTTTCCTTATTTTTTATTTTAACTAGTGTAAAATAATTATTGAAGGGACGAGCTGACATCGTTTCTAAGGTACATGTTAAACATTTTTTTTATCTATGAAAATATCATTTTTTAACAATATAAAAACACCCCTTACCTAAGTTAAAGATTCTAGTTTCCGTAGATGTGCAACTTTTATAAATATGACTTATACTTTTTAAAAAAGATAGCTTTAAAATCATGTTAGTATACGCAGAATTTAGCACATAAATATGGCCACCTTAAGAAAAGATGCTTACAATCCAATGAGGATCCCATATATCAATTTTAAACCAAATCTGAGAAAAAATACAAATACAAAGGACATCTCACCTTAAGGAGGTTTTCAAACACCGACAGAATTTCTTAAAATTTTAGTATGTTGCTGGGGCTGTCAAAAGAGAGCATTTATTTTAGACAGTGGCGTTTTTTTGGGGGGGGAGGGTGCAGATCACTTTTCCAATGGTCCACCGACAATGATAAAAATTAATGGAAATTCCGAACTACCTGTATGATTATATTGTCTTAAAAGTAAGCATTTTAAAATAATAAATATGCAGACTAACCTAGTATTTATAACAAGAACATTAACTACCAATTAGGTTTCGTGCCGGTTGTCCTCTAAAACGTTTCATTTTGACAAAATTATGGTCCAAAACAACAACTTTGGAACAAAATATTAATAACTATTACGGTATTATTTGAGGCCTTTCAGCTCTATTTGCAGCATCTAATACATAAGTTAATAAACCATATGATGGGTATTTCACTGCTTGTTGGTGTCTCGCATAACCTAAGTACCATAGCAACATGAGCACAGACACCAAGTAAGGGTACTGTGTTTATGTGATGGAGACTGCTGTGAAGCAGACAGTGACTGAAAATTTTAACTTTTAGGCATTCGTTTCTTTGCGATTTTATAAAAAATCACTAGAGTAGAAATATTTAGTTAAAATAAAGCTTACAAAACAAATTATTTAGGTCTTTTTATTAAAAATAAAATTATATTAGAGCTATACTTAAATATATAAATTCCCCGCCACAGTGAAACTAATGGAGTCACAAAAGAACTCATTACCCAATTTTTGTAGAAAAAGTTTACTTTAATTTGTGTAACCACAAAAATATTGATAAAATTCGCCTTTTTGAGATAATGTCGAAGTACTGATTTTTCTGACGATTTTGAGGTTGTAACGGCCGAACCAATTTTTTTTGAGTGGTACTATATCCCATTTTGTTCGTCTCAAAAAACTGTCTATGCTCACCCAATTTGGTTAGTATCACAATCTGAACGATTCTTAAGAAAATTAGAATTAAGCAACTCCACTACTACTCTTCAACCAGAGGGTGCATTAGAATGTGGAATACATTTTGCAAGATCAGTTTATTATGTCAATCTAAGCCAATGGAGTAGCTTCAAAATATGAAATACTTGAAGGGGCAGGAATGTCTAGGTTTTATAATGTACATACTTGATGTAATTGCAAATATGATGGGTCAGTGATTGATTAATTGATTTTCTAGAAATGCTACTCGAGATAGAGATCATTTCAAGATTAATCCCCTGTACTACTGTAGGCATAAGTGGATTTCACAGAAAACAAATAAATCTCCGTCTAATTTGAGAAAATCAGGTGTAAACAATTGGAGGAAAGTAGATAGATGCTATAATAATAGAGATCATCCGAAAATAACTGTTACACGTGCCTTACCGCCAGTTGCAGAGTACGTCAATGCTTAAAGCAAATATGCAGAGAGAAAATTAAAATATAATAATAATAAACCGACTTTATTGTAAAAGAAAAATACACTCTACGCAAAAGAACATAAGGTTGAGTTCAAATAAAATTGAGAAAGAAATCACTAACTCCAACTACGACGAAGTTTAGCTAAAAGATATTCATACTTAATCATGAGAGGGAGTATGGAATATAAGTATTATTCAGTATTATTTTAATACAAAAAGAATTCGTAGTTGGACAGCAAAATATATTCACTGCGTATGTAGTAGATTCAATTTTAAAGATATCTTTAAAAAACCGCTGCATAAGGAATCACTACATTCACATCAAGATTTCCTATCCAAGTCTCTTACAATGAAACAATTACACTCCACTATGTGGAAATAACACAGGCCCACAAAAATAAAAGTGGTCTGCGCGGGGGTACTGACCATACCTTGTATTTTGAGCTGCTGAACACGAATCTGACCTTAGTTTTCCCCCAGCACTTCAGGTTTTTTTTGAACAGCAATAAAAGTTGTATCGTAATATTGCTTACCTAGCTCATTTAAATCAGACTCCAAAAATAATTCAACTTTAAAACTACAACCTAATAACATTGTGGTACTTCAGTATTGACCACATAACTCAAATAAACTGTAAGACCAAGACCCTGAGAATCTGATGAAAATAGTGGAGAATCTTGATTGGGGAGTTAATGAGTTGTGACCTCGGATACTTGTGCTTGAGTGGCATACATTCATGACCCCATGTCCTCAGTATTTCATAACCCCGTAGCCCCTTAACTCCGAAGATCCAACGGGAAAAATGGAGATTCTAAGTAGGGGAATTCGTGTCTTCGTGACATTAGTATCTTGGAACCAAGCACTCCCTATGATGCCATAGCTCTTCAACGGCAATCCCTGTATGCACCTTCGCGAGTAATTCTGCCCCCATAAGAAAGAACCCACTATGTTAAAAAAACATAGAATGTAAATATTTGAAGTTAAACACTAGAATAGTAGTAGTAACGTGTTTTTGCTTAGCATTCTTATTTCGATATTCCTAAGAATAAACATGGTATATCACAGTAACATGCCAAGTTTTTTCTATGTAATGACAGTGTTCATGTGTCACATGATAAATTCGCTCCAGATACGAGGTCGACAAAATGTTAAAAAATAATGTTCGGGGTCTATTTTACAAGGTTTATTCGATGAAATTGATGTATTTCGTTGAAACTAAAATCTCAAAATACCCAAAAATGCCACATACGGGGTTCTTTCTTATGGGAGCAGAATTGTGTTAATATAGTTACAGACCGACAGTCTGAAAATTTTCTTTGCTCACACTTAAAATCGCACTGTTTCATAACATTCTAAGCCTATTTGAACAAAAAAAAAATTCATTTTTTTTTGCGTGACTATACATACTTCCACGATGTGGAAGTAAGAAGATATTGATATCTGTCTAGGTAACAATATACTCACTGCTAATAAATTTTACCTACGATCACTACTGTAAATAGTAAAAAACACACTACCTGCCACCTATGTAAGTTGAATTTTACGCATTGTAAACAAAACGCACTGTAAACAAATCGCACGGTAAACAAAACGCACGGGACACGCAATTATAGGTGGCTTATATCGCTGACGCGGGGTTTCAAAGAACAAATACGCCTACTTAATTTTCAAACGCTGTCAAAACTGACATAATATTTGTTGAATAATATTGTTGACTAGTAAACTAAATCCAGATTTTACCAAATAACTAAATAAATATGATCGTAGGTAAAGTATAGTACATAATTCGAGTTGTAAGGCAATTACGCACTCATGGAAATACGCACTCGCCGCTACGCGGCATCGTGCGTAACTTTTCCATTCGTGTGTAATATGCTTCTTACATCACTCATTACGTAATATACTATTATATTTAAATTTAAAATTGATATTAAACAATTTGAATTCTTATGGAAGTGATTTATAATGGGCCTTTTCCACGTCTTTAATTGAATATTTGAGAAGTTCTCTTTAAAAAAGCTCAACCGTATTACTTCCACATCCAGTGGAAGTATAGTAACGACAAAAAAATTTTTAAAAATTTTTATTGTTCAAATAGGCTTAGAATGTCATGAAACGTCGAGATTTCAAGTTTGAGCGGAAAAAAAATTTCTGTCTGTCGGTCTGTCGGTCTGCAACTTTTTTTGTTCGTACGTTTACTCTGGAACCGTTTGAGATATTGACTTGAAATTTGGTACACATATGTACTTTAATGAGATCTAGAATTAGATTATATTTTCATCTTGTTCCGTCGAAGGGTTGGGAAGTAAATTGGGGTAAATTTGGAGTAAATAGGTAAATCAAGCAGATAAGAGTTCATGAAATTGATATTTAGTATAGACAAGAAAAGCTAAGGTCTCAAAAAAAAATTTGACGTTAGCCACCCCCATTACCACCCCCACTCCATTATTATTATTATTAGGTATCCGTAATTAATGTTAATAAGTGTTTTTCGTGTTTTTCGATCAAAATGTGGTGAAGAAGTCTTTTTATTTTAAGTTGTGATTTGCCTAATACCCAAATAATATTCTCTGTTCATATTTAGACAGTTTAGTGACCATTTAGTGCAACATGCAACAGTGCTGTGCCATTTGCAGAAATCGATCGTATCATAAGTAAGTAGGTCATAGTCGTAACATGATGAGGTTCAGTTTATACTTTTAATAATAATATTATAAATAATATCCTTCCAATGCATATTTCCCTTGAATAAAACATCTTTACCTATTGTATTTTTTCAATCAGCGTTAATATTCCTAGAAGTTAACCAATAATTATCACATAAAAGAGGTACAATATTTTACATTTTCCCTTCTACACATACCCGCCTCTGTTGCCTATGGGATGTGATGTGCATCTATCCATTTTAATGGACATATAATGTGACTATGTTAGGAGCAAATAAGGTATATGAAGAAAAGGTAGCCATTATGTATCTAGATATAAGTTCTTTAATCGGAGGTCTGGGGTGTTCCTCTACTGACTGTAATACTAACAGAGTGCTGATATCATCTTCATCATAATTTCTTTTAGGCCCTTGTGGGCAGTATAGTTAAGGACATTGTTGTATTTAAATTCGCCCCAGGCGAATGGGAGTTCCAACATATCACCCCATTATCGTTCTTAGCCAAACCGGCCCTGTCCCGTCCAACCTTACACGCCGTGGTTGTTTGGTTGACTCCGGGTCAGGTTTCCGGCTAGGCGCATATATATTTTACTTCCACATCCAGTGGAAGTATAGTAACGACAAAAAATTTTTATTGTTCAAATAGGCTTAAAATGTCATGAAACGTCGAGATTTTAAGTTTGAGAGAAAAAAAAATTTCTGTCTGTCGGTCTGTCACTTTTTTTGTGCGCACGTTTACTCTGGAACCGTTTGAGATATTGACTTGAAATTTGGAACACATATGTACTTTAACGAAATACAGAACTAGATTATATTTTCATCTTGTTTCTTCGAAGGGTTGGGGGGTAAATTGGGGTAAATTTGGGATAAATAGGTAAATCAAGCAGGTAAGAGTCCATAAAATTGGTATTTAGTATATACAAGAGAAGTTAAGGTCTTAAAAAAAAATTGGCATTAGCCACCCCCATTACCGCCCCCACCCCATTATTATAGGGGACGAAAAAAAATGTGACTTGGTGTGTGTACAAGAATCAGAAACCTCAAAATATTTTTTTACTTCAGCCACCCCCACTACCACCCCCTATCACCACCTCCCCACCCCCCCACTATCGATGGGGTATCGTTTTATGGGTTTTTGGGGTAGGCGATTTCAAAAATTATATTATTAAATTTCCATAAACAATTATTTCTACATTCAAAATTTTTTCGTTGTGAGTGACTTGGATAGAAAATCTGGATGTGGAAGTAGTGATTCCTTGGCAGCGGTTTTTTCTTTTTTGTGAAATTTGCTTCTTTTCTACAGAAACAATTATTGTTATATGAATTTAAAATTGGTGGCAATATTTCTCCACTGATGACGCATTGGGAGGAAGGACTAATCAATATACTCTAGCCCCCTAGTAGAGACTACATAAGAGCAGATTGTACGTATAAGTGATTGTCTTTCTACTTTTACCGACGACAGCAGTTTGTTTTCCTAAGGTCTCAGAATTTGTGACGTCGGCGCACGCGACCTATACCCATTTTATTTCCATTAGTGTTGCCAAGTGTCAGTTATTTGTTGACAGCCGACATGTAAAGTGTTTCTTCGTTAATTATTATCATTTTTATTATAGTAGGTGGTATTATTCAATATATGGAAATTCATTATTTTCAAAAGCGGGGATAAAAAGTAGACATTCTTTAGTGAAATAATTAAAGCATTTCCTCTAACGTTCATGGACATTAGGCAATATAGAAATAGCCTCATCGGCAGGTTTCCAGATGAGGTGTAAAATTCAGAAATGTCAACAGGTTCGATTAATGTTCGTATAGGGCATCTGCATCATGTCACCAACATAACCTTAAATTTTAAGTTTTTCAAGTTTATTCTTATTTTTAATGTTTGTATACGCATTTTTAGCTTGGAGCCGTACTGGCTTCAAGTAAATATTTAAAAATTCACGTAAATAATTTTTCAATATTGTTGATTAATAAAAATAGACTGCTAATTACAGGTTAGATTTCCAGCCTACAAAAATAGTCCTATTTTATTAGGACAAAATATTTAGAACTACATAAACATTCCACTGAACTAGATTTTATTTGAAAATACGGGAACCAGGCAGAAATTTTAATAATAGTTGGGTAATACTCTTAAATCTTAAGAAACACATATTTTTGAGGTTAGCTGTGACGTCACGTGCAGATGCCCTATAAAGCCGGAAATCGTTTAATTTTAATTGGAGGATCCGTCCATGATGTAATTTGAGCGCGTTTACTTGTTTGAAATATGGAGTAAATTAGACAATACTTTTATTTTTAAAATATCCATTTAAAATTAAAATATTATACGATATGACGTGTATATACAATATTTATTAGGTGTTAATAAATTATTTATGACAAAATAAATATCAAGTTCAATTACGTGGGAAAGGCCCATTATAAAGATAAATTGCGTTAAATAAAACTCCCTTTCGATGGTGCAGTATTGTAAATTTGATTTTTTCTCTAATTTTTTCGACCTGGTGACGAACTTATATTTAATGAGAGAAGGACTAGAGTAGGTGAGTAAGTTTTAAGAAAAATTACCCAAATGGAGCTTACAACGATTCTCCATATTAAGCCACTTACACTCTTTTATTTCGTGAGAGCTATGATTATATTTTCTAATTTCATGAAGCATTTTACAGCATACAATTTGAACCTTTTGTATACTATATTTCCCATTTTCATTGAGGCATGGTCCATAAATAAAATCACAATAATTGAAGTAAGAAAGAACGAGTAAATCGCAGTACATTTCCCTTAAGGTGAACGTAATTCAACAATTTCTCCTACACCCCTGAACCGATTAAACAAATATTTCGATAGGCTTTTAGAGACAACTTTATAAAATGATGCTAGGCCATTGAAAACTAAAGAAGAAAAAACAATTTTTTCTTACGAAGTTACGAAATCATTTTCTTAAGCACGGCACCGCCACCTTTAAGTTAAAATTTAATAAACAGTACAATAGATAATGAACAAAAACTTTAAAAACGTTTAAATAAATAACATAAAGCATACAAAATGTTCAAAAAATTGAACAAAAAACTCAGCTAGGGTGTAGCAAACTTACAGCAATGACTGTATGGTGTATATGTATATGTACAAAACTTTTTTAAATATACATATTGCTGTTCTAAAGGAATTGGTTTGAATTTGTTCCTTACGCTGTGTTTCATACCCATGGTATGGATTGTTTAGGAAATAGTACATTGTGTATCTAATAGTAAAAGCAATACATTCCCGAACGACGATGTAAATTGAAGTCCGAGTATATGTTTTTACCACACACTATTTTTTCTGAAATCGCAATCAGTATTATTGCTTTAAATAGAACACTCGGTAGTCCTGTGTGCTATAAGATAAGATATTTTTATTTAACATTTAAATAAAACATATTGATAAAATTAAATTTAATAATATATCTATCTAAAGGGCAGAGTTTGTTGTGCCTCAGAGTACGAGGAACTACGTTCTTCCACTCAACCACATACATGTAGCATAAATTTATAAAAAATCATGCCCCTCTAGGACCTTCTTCAACCCAGATTCCTTGTCCCTCGAAGAGTTAAAGCTATCCTCACTTAGGTCAAGAATGTTCAAATTAAAATCAATAATGGAATCGTCAGCATAAGCGATGCATTTTCTGGTGGTATAAAATGCAAAAAAAATATTGACATATTAGATAAAGAGTAGAGGCCCCAAAACAGAGTCTTGAGGCACCCCATCTTTAACCGGAAGAACTTCTGAGTTTATATTATCTTTAGAGACACACTGATGTCTGTTGTTAAATAGGAATAAAAAAGTATAGTATATAGAGTATAGTAGCTAAGGAAAGCCTTTGAGTGATAGAATGATAGAAAGTATTATGGATCTATCAGTCGTGGATACCAGAGATTTAATAAAAACTGACAATCAGTCTTCAATCGTTTCATGTTTTCGATTAAATCGGCTCTTTTCAGTATGAAAATTTCAAAAATAATGTTGACAACTTATCTGTACTATGATAGTTCTTCTCTGTAGGCAAAAAAAAAAGAAAAATAGTGCAAGAAAATTTTATTTGTAAATTGACTGAGTGGGCGCACTGCAAATTAATATTAATATTTGCTCAATTATAAAAAACAAACAAACTTCCACTTGGACAATAAATCAGACTTAGACTTTGATCCCGCAGCTGAGCAAACCGGGCATATTTATGGTAAAAAAGTGTTTGTACAAAACTCTATTAAAAAGGCTTTATTTTTTTTACTACTAAAATTAAGTAAACAGAGCAACATAATATTTACGACATTCGTGCTTCTTTTGCGAATTTTGAGTCACAGCGTGCTTAAATTTTAGAACAACACAAAAAAATCAAACAAGAAAATTGAATAATCTATCGACTTTATGCTAGGTATTTTTTACGTTAACCCGCCATTTTCGTCAAAATCGTTACAAACGTGCATGAACATCTAGTGTCGAAATATTTTAATCGATTAATATATTCTTACTTTATTAACCAATCAAAACGTACATTTTCAAAAAAATCGACCAATAGGATTTGTTTAAAGTGAGAAAAACGGCTATCGATAAGTGGAAAAAATCGACAAAAATGTATGTTACTTTTTTCGTAGTAGCCATGTGTTAAACTAAAAAAGTCATTGAAATTATTAAAATCTGACATTTCACGTTTTGATTTCTGTACACAAAATGAATGAGAAAAAGCGATTTGGTGATGTTTCACAAGAAAATATTAACTAAGCTATGAATGAAAGTGTCCCAGTTAAAACGAGAGACACTAAAAATTCTATATGGAAACAGTTTAAAGCTTTTTGCAAAGAGCCATTATTCCGAAAAAGATACGACTACTATGATGAACTTGTAAATATTTTGACTGACTGGGGTTGTAACATGATAAAAAACATTAGAAAATGTTTTTATTTTTTATTATAAATCGTTATTTTTAAAACATTAAATAAACAGTTTTGTTGTTTTAATAATTATTTTAGATAATATTTTTTAATCATATATTAATCTTCTGTAATACACACGAGGTTGATTTTCTACTTGGGTAAATTTTTTTTGAGTGACTCAAACCTGTTTTCCATGAAAATTATGCTCGAATTAAGGGACATAGGAAAAATCGCTCCACTTCGTGTCGCGATTTTTCCATGCCTTTAATTCTTGAATAATTTTCATGGGAAAACAGGTTTTTGTCCAAAAAAATTTTACCCGGTAAAAAATTGACCTCTTGTGTATTAATACCCGATAAATTTAAACATTATATATTATTTCACAGGTTCAAAGCCTTGTATGTAAATTAAACATCTTTCTTGAGTAAAAATAAAATTGGAAATTTACAATATGTCATATTTCATGTTTTAATCATTTTATGAAGTAAAGTCTAAAGATACTTATCAGAAAAAAAAAATACCTGTAACTTACTTTTCTAGCACAAGTTTAAAAATATATTTTATTATTCTGCAATTGCAGCACTTACGGCATATGGAGCGTCTCCATAAGTTGCATTCCTGCCATCAACAATTCTTCCCTGAGGCAAATTTCGAGGGAGACCTACAAATAATATTTAAAGTATTACTGATATCAATTAAATAAATTAACACGAAGTATTTGTCTCTCTTTTACTTATTTAAAATAAACCAAGTTATTGCAAAGTATCAACAAAAAATCATAAATAAGGGTTATTAGACAGTTCACAAGTTCAATGCTTGATAAAGCTCGTAAAAATATGAGAGTCTAGAAAAATGTACTAAAATTTCAAACCCGCACATAAACAATTGCAAAAGTTATAAACAAATGAAGATTGAAAAAATTACTAGTTTCGTTTTTTGCAAATAACTCGAAAACTATTAATATTTAAGAAATTTTAAAGGAAGATTCTTAAAGAGGAAGAAATTTCCAATAAAAAAGTCCCATATATGTCAAAATTTTCATGGAGTTATAATAAGTATGAGTTTTAGATATTTAAAAAATAACACTTCAGTTTTAAAAGGTAGCTTATATAAATAACAGTAAATGATTAATTACACATTTAAATGATTGTCTTGATAACGATATAAACGATTTTTAAAATAATAGACAACATTTAATTCTCGGTCTTCAAGTGTACAAGTACTCGAGTAATATTAGTTTAGCATGGCAATTCTATTTGTCAATGTTAAATAGTAAAGTTTATACTCTTAACGTCATTTCACATAAAATTATAAATATTTGTAATACTTATTAACTAGTAATAGTAGTAATATAAAGCAGTGTTTACTTTTCTACAATTAATTATTTTTTATTTATTTGCTTCATCATGATTAAAGAATATTTTTTAGGTATTAAGCAAATCACAACATACATGTTAGATCACGGTTCACATGAATGACTTTTTAAAAAAGATTTATTTATTTAATGGAGCCAACGTTGGCTCTTGGAGAAGAAATAATGCAATAATTAGAAGTGTTTCATTCTAAGTGAGTTTAATAACTGATTCAACAAAGCGTGTTTAGTCGTATTTATAACATACAGAACCTGAGTAAGCAAAATATAGAACAAAGAAAATGCAATTCGACATTCAGCATAAAATGTGAGAAACAAAGGTGAAACATAATATCTCAAAGATAAGCGATTAATAAGAGAAGTCGTTATCATGTAATATGATATACCTGTGAAGGTTTCTTATGACTAAGTCTTGGTAATAAGCGTATAATTTTATATAACAACTTCCCCCTTAATAAAAAAGTTGATGTTATGCAGCAACTTTTGAAGATTGTTAGAAACGTTAAATGAATATAATGCAAAATAGATTTAAACAATGTTGTATGAATACAAAGCAAAATAATAAAATATGTAAAAGTTAAAATTGGTAAACGATAATAATAACAAGCGAGTAACACATTACATAAATGTTACAAGAGTAAAATACAATGGTCTAAATTAATAGACAAGGGTAAAACTCCACATATGAAAGTCTATGTTAACTCGATGTCCTCTTCTTCTTGAGGTTTAATACCGGGTCGCTTTCTTGGGATCAGTCTAGGAAATTTGGTAAAAACTCTGCTTCGCTCTGAAGGAGGTGAAGGAGGGTTGTCCGTTGAGGGTTGCATTCGCAATGCTCCACATCTTCTTCTTCTGCATTTACAAGTTACGTAAAGTAGAACTAATAGAATGATGAGAGTGATTATAAAATATGTGAACCAAGATACGTGTTTGATCACAAAAGGTTCGTTTATGAGGTCATCCAGGTCTTTGGAATATTGCTTTAATTTGTTTTTAGCAATATCTAAATCTTCTACGTCGAGACTGTTTAATTTGAGCGGTTTTAATTTCGATTTTGTCGGGCATGTGATTGCAGCATTCAAATGGAATTTGGATTGGATGTGAATTGTCCTTAATTTCAGAAAAGTCTTTAGCACTGGCTTGTATTCGAGTAATGCCTGCATAGGCGTAACATCCTGGTTGTAGTTTTATGATGGAACTTTTGTTAATTAGCTCTGTTATGGATTCTCTCTTCGGGCAGTTGATGGTAATGTGAAGTGGTTCGGAATTAATTACTAGCCATGTGTTGTCTTCAAGTTGTTGGACGTTATATCCTTGACTAACGATGAAGGAAGTTTGACAATTTTCTGGGAGTTTCGGCAATGGTTTTAATATTCTAGCTTCACAAATGGCATTTTGGTTGATAGGATATGCAAACAGGTTCGAACATAGTTTGGTTCCAAAATAGAGTGGTTTGCATTCTTTCAAATTTTGTATAGGTATGAACATTAAAGAATCATCGTCTCTCGCGATAAACTTTTGTGAAATAGATAAAATGTGATGTAGACCAGTTCTGTTATCAAGTATAGATATAGGGTATAGACGAAAGGTGTTATAATTTTGAGGTTCAATGAGAGGTATTGTTAAAACAAGAATTAAGTTACAATCTAGTTGAAAAGCTTTTAGTTCAATAATATCCAGATATTGAGCAACTGCTGATGATTTAATTGGAAGAGGCAAATTGTTTCTTCGCAAACTCTGTGAAATCTCTTGTAATGCCGTCACTAAGTGATCAGGTGTTATGATTGATGAATGAATAATTCCTAATCTGGCAAATGTTATTGAATTTAAAATGTCGTTCAAATTATCTTCGATATACAAATAACTTGCCATTAATTGTTATGAAATGTATAAACATTTTAGTTTTATGTGAGCAGCCTCAATAGCTTGAGTCATGGTTTGAATCGTGTGTTCGATTTCTTCGAGATCTTTGTTAAACGTTTCCTCGTCAATTTGTAATTTTTGTCTAGTCGAGTTGAAGTTTTTAATAACAGAAGTTGTAACTGAAATTTGATTCTTGATTAAGTTTTCCAATTGATGTTCGTCGTTATTTAGTTTATTTATACAATTAGTATAGTACTGGCCATCTTCAGCATCTAGGTTTCCAGTTATGGATTTGAATATTGTACCGATACCGTTAAGTATTCCTCGTTTATATCTTTTTGTATCTGAAAAGATTCCGTCAAATTTCATTTTTATAGAGTTGGATATTTGTGTTAAAAGGTTAAAGTCTGTTTTAATTTCACTCGTAAAAATAATTGACTTATGATCACCATTATTGAGTGTACAAGATTTTGTCTAGAATAGTTTGATTTTTGTCAAAAGCTAGTTTGAGGTATGAAATATCAGAGTGCTGATCCGAACAGCAGAAGAAACATTAATTTCATCTCCATGGGTAGGTTCTTCGTCCGTCAAGGGATTGGGATCCGCCACCACCAGTGGTATTCTCGTAGATGTACACGCACTAGTTAGGCACCTTCTGCAGATGTTCTCCTTGTTCTCTTACACTTCACTACCAGTTAGGCTTCTTGTTCTGATGATATTTACGGATCCTACCGACTGCGCCAATGTTAGATCACGGTTCACATGAATGACTTTTTAAAAAAGATGTATTTATTTAATGGAGCCAACGTTGGCCCTTGGAGCAGGAATATTACAATAATTAGAAGTGTGTCATTCTAAGTGAGTTTAATAATTGATTCAACAAAGCGTGTTTAGTCGTATTTATAACATACAGAACCTGAGTAAGCAAAATATAGAACAAAGAAAATGCAATTCGACATTCAGCATAAAATGTGAGAAACAAAGGTGAAACATAATATCTCAAAGATAAGCGATTAATAAGAGAAGTCGTTATCATGTAATATGATATACCTGTGAAGGTTTCTTATGACTAAGTCTTGGTAATAAGCGTATAATTTTATATAACATACATACTTTTTACAGTGTTTACATTACAAACAATTTGTCGACAGATTTGGATACTTAGACAAAATCCAGTGGAATGTACGGGAGCCCACCCTAACTATACGTGCCCCCGATCCTTGTGGACAATGTTTTTCATAAAGATTAAAGCCTAAGGAACAATTTTAGACAAGTCCCCCCAAAAAAAAAACTGGCTTTCAAAATGGCGTCCGTTTATTAAAATTAAAAAATAATTTGCAAATATTGTTTTTATCATTTAACACAAAAACTAAAAAAGATTTTCTACAATTTTGTTCCTATACAATATTTGGATAGGAGTTACCATTTTCCAGATAAATGATTCAGCTCTTAAAATAAAATATAAAATTTAATATAAAACGTAACGCTTTCAGATTCACTATCGCTGTGTCATACATTGAATATTTCTTCCAAGTCTTCTTCCTCTATTGCTTCATTTATGATATCGTTATCATCCTTATTTTGGTCTGTTATGTTTTGATTTGGAATCATCTCCTGAAGGCAGTATTTTATCTTCTGAATACCAAAGAGGTTCTCCATTTTCTTGTCATCCGTAATCATTCCAAGGTTTTGGAATATTGTGAATACCTTCGTCGGCTAATCGCCAAATACGCGTATGGTAAACACTTCTTTTAATATGCTCGATAAGGCAAGCTCTTGATGGTGGAATCGAACACACACTTTAGTGTCAATTGATAAAGACAAATCTTTGTCACCACATTTCTGTCTAATGGCAATTAGGCGAAGCTCATCCACACTAGCGCATTTCTTTGATTCATATATGGCACATGTAATCTCTTCTAACGATTAATTTATCATCAATATTCCAACTGCTCCCCAAATCTTGAGATGTTCAGATATATTTGGTACATTTGGGAGAAAGTAACATTTTTCCTTAAAGGTGCTGACTAAGTCGCCTCCAGTAATGAATGAAGGCCCAGTAATGCCGAATATTTTTGAGGTTTCTGCCAATGCGGATATATTAATAAGCCTTCTTTTATTACCAAGTCCGATATCAAAGAATAATTTACATTTAATTTTATTAGAATGAGCCAGCAGAATCCAAAAGATATCACTATCAACACTTTCTACCCTAATCTGTTCATAACCCATTGTTACCGTTTTCGAGATAAACGTCTGCAAATTATAATATTATTATTATTATTATTATTATTATTATTTTTTTTTTTTTTTTTTTTTTTTTCGTAAAAGCCAGTCACCCTTTATACTCTGTGGCTCCGACACTCACAGAGGGGAGCTGGTAGTACCGGCAGCCACTCCCCACGTCCGTGGGGTGAGTGACTACTGGGTCCGAGAATCGTGTGCCTTGAGTAGACGTAATGAGCCGAGGATAATGGCCTTCTGCATCCTGCCGGCTAAGATCTCTGCCGAATTTCGGCATGCCGGTATGATCTTTAGGTCTGAAAGCAGCGTGTGTCTCGTTCCACCGAGGGCTCCTATGATCAGGACCACTAGCTTAACAGTATGGCCAGGGTAAAACCTGCGGAGCTCGAAGAGCAAATCTCGATATTTCGTCCGTTTTTCCTCCTCCTTCAAGACAATGTTATTCTCCGCGGGAGCCGAGAACTCCACGACAAACATTGTCTTGAGTTGGTGGTCGAGGAGGACCATGTCAGGCTTATTAGCTTGTATTTGCCTGACGGTGGGAAACGAGTAGTTCCAATAAATTAGACACTTCTCATTCCCCACAACGGACTCAATATTCCCCGGAGCGTAAGGCAGCACTGGTGTCTCGTCTATCCCATACGAGTGCCTTAAGTGATAATAAAGCACTCGTAATGCTGCGTCGTGCCTCTGGATATAGGCCGAGACTGCATATACTGGACAAGCCGACAGCAAATGCATTAATGTCTCCGGCGCCCTGTGGCAGGTCCTGCAGCTGACATCAGGGACCTCTATACCCATGACACGACTTCGATAGACGAGTGTGTTGAATACACCATCCTGGCACGCCATTATGAATCCCTCGGTCTCAGACTTTAGCCCGGCTGACCTTAAGAAAGCAAAGGTCAGCCTTTCGGATAAGCCGCGGTCTTCTATATTTTTATAGAAGACTCCGTGCAATGGCTTATCCGAGTGTAGCTGCAGAAATAAACCAATTTCAGCAGCTTTGACTTGGGCTTTTTGCCGAGCAGGTTCCAACTCGGTGACAGAGTCGTGATTAACCCGCTCAGCGTCGAAGACCAAACCGAGTTCATCGGCGGCTCTGCGCGCTGCCTTAAACAAAAAGGCTCCTACTCCTGCACTTTCATGGTCTCGGACCATGCAGAGGAGGGGATCCGAACTCCTTATGACCTTACAGGCTCCATCCAGAACCATCCTGTTATGGAGACTCTCCAAACTCAAGAGTCCACGGCCTCCCCGATGTCGTGGGAGATATAACCGTGGAACGGACGATTTAGGATGCAAACTCCTATAGAGATGCATCTTTTTTCGGGTTCCTACATCGAGTTGTCGCAGCTCCTCTTGATTCCATTTAATTACTCCAAAGGAGTAGAGGAGGATCGGAACGGCAAGCATATTGGTAGCAGACACCTTGTTCTTCCCCGACAGTTCTGAAGACCAGATCTGTCGGAGTCGGTGCTGATACTTGCCGCGGAGAGCGTTTTTTACTACACTCACTTCTTGGGTGGAGCGTTGCTCGACACCCAAGTAAGTGTACGACTCTCCGGCATCTAGGTGATGTAAGATGCTTCCGTCCACAAGCTGCGCATCCTCTCCGTAGTCACCGCATCGTCCTCTCTTGAGGTGGACTAGTGCACACTTGTCCAACCCAAATTCCATACCGACAGCCTGCGTGTACTCCTGTACCACCCTGAGGGACTGGCGTAAATCCCTCTCTCCGGAGGCATAAAGTTTAAGGTCATCCATGTAAAACAGATGGGTGACCTTATGCCTCCTATCGCCGGGGGTACCGCAGTTGTAGCCACGGGTATTTCGCAGCGAAACGGATAATGGCAGTAGCGAGATGCAAAACAGAAGGGGGCTTAGGGAATCTCCCTGAAATACTCCCCTTCTGAACAATACCGGCTCTGTCTGGACTCTGCTATTACCCGATGTTATGGTAAAGCGAGTCCTCCAGAGCGGCATGAGTTCTTCGATACATCTCACTACGGGACCGGGCACCGCAAGACATCTGAGCAAGTGGACAATGAGCTCATGGGATGTCATATCAAATGCCTTGCGGTAGTCGATCCAGGCCATAGAGAGGTTACGCTTATACTGCACGGAGTCCTGCGTGATACATCTGTCGATCAGCAGGTTCTCCTTGCAGCCAGCGACACCTCTCTTTGACCCTCGTTGCTCATATACCTGTTCGTAAACCCGTTCAACTGCTTGGAGCACCCGCATGTACAAGATGCGTGTAAACAACTTGTAGCATGCGTTTAAGCAAGTTATCGGCCGGTAATTTTTTGGGTTAGACAAATCTCCGTTCTTCGGGATCAGCACTGTCCGCCCCTCGACAACCCAAGAAGGAATTTGCTGCTCCCCATTTAGCCATGAATTAAAAATTCTGGCCAAATGGTGGTGGGTACTGGAAAACTTTTTCCACCAAAAGTTATTTATCCCATCGGGACCTGGAGCAGCAAAGTTCTTAGAGCCCTCAAGAGCTCTTCGAACCTCTTCTGGGGTTATCGGTTGGCACACCACGTTTGGTTGTTGAAACCTTTGGCAAAAGGCTTCAAAGTGTGCCAGGGCTGGAGTGTCTCTGTTGAGTGGGAGCTTCTGTCCGTAGAGCGTTTTCCAGAAGTTTTCCACCTGATCTACATCTATTATTATTATTATTATTATTATTATTATTATTATTTTTCAGTTTATTTTATTTTTTGTTATGTTAATATTATAGAGTTACATTATACGCCTTACAATAATTGTCAAAGTTATTTCCTCTAAATGATTTACCGATGTATGATTCTCCATGTTTTCTTAATTTTGGACTCATTTATTTGGAAAATGGTAACTCCTATCAAAATATTGTGTAGGAACAAAATTGTAGAAATCTTTTTTAGTTTTTGTGTTAAATAACAAAAACAACATTGGCGACAGTTTTTTTTAACATATGGCCGCCATTTTGAAAGTACAGCCAGTTTTTTTTTTTTGGGACATGTCTAAAATTGTTCCTTACATAAGCTTTAATCTTAATGAAAAATATTGTCCTCAAGGATCGAGGGGGGCACGTACAGCTAGGGTGGGCTCCCCGACTAATATGTCCGACAAAATTCATAAAGTTTTCAATCTCAACAAAAATATTAGGAAATCACAATAAAAGAAGGAAAATTCCTATCCCTACAGTGCTTGTATCATCTCTTAGAATTGTTAAAACCTCCTCCATATTCAATTTAGCTCTTTTATCTGCTAAACGGTTCACTTTTTGGTAAAACTACCTTTAAACAAAAATGTTCCTTAATTCGATAAAAAATGTATTAATTATTTCGTGTAATGAATAGTACACTCGCAAATGTTGATATTTTAAATATGCGCATGAATTTTTTAAATGTTTCTGATACATATATCCAAATTTTATTTTAACTGTAATAATCCTTTCTTGAATTAGTTAGTGTGAAACCACCTTAACTCTTTTAGCAATATTCTGACGTGCACCATTATTTTTATAGACTTCTACAGTGTGTCCCCAGATTGTGTTTGCGATAGGTGTAAAATACCAAAAAAAATTAGTACGGCTTTCATTTTCTGCAGTCTCGGTCTGCTTGACGTAAATTGTATTTTTACCAAATTTCAGTTAAAACGGGATCTAGCTAGTTAATCTAACACACTTTTAATTTTTTATAACTTTATTTAATTGCTATAACAAACCTAAAAACAACTCTTTTTTTAAATTCTGGTCTCTTCAACATAACCACCTTCCAATAAAATACACTTTTTAACAACCTTTCTTAACCGTTCAATCACCTTTTTTAAAGTTTGGGAAGTAATTTCTTGAGACGCTTGCCTAATCCTACGGCAAAGCTCTTATCTGTTATGCGGCTGAGTAGCATACACTTTATTTTTCAATTACCCCCATAGAAAAAAGTCATGAGAGGTAATATCAGGCGATCTAGGGGGCCATAGTTCTAAAGGGCTATTTCTACCTATCCACTTCATAGGGAAATTTGCATTTAAAAAATTTCTAACTATCAGAGAATTGTGCGCCAGGGCACCATCTAACTGAAGGTATACATTTTCTCTCTGTGCTAAAGGCATTTCCATAAAAAAATCATCTAAATCATTTTGTAAAAAATTTAGAAAATTTTCTGCGTTGAGGTTATCCAGGAAAAAGGGGCCAACAATTTGTTCGTTTAATAGCCACACCATACGTTAACTTTTTCACTGTATTGGTTTTTACAGTTAATTACAAAGTTGGGATTTTCGGCTGCCCAATATCTACAATTTTGACTAGATACCACACCGTTTGTCGTAAATGTTGCCTCGTCACTAAACAGTATGTTCTTTAAAAAAAAATCTGTCGTTAAGATAGTTACCTTGCAACCAGAGGCAAAATTCAAACCGCAGTTCAAAATCACCTTCTAAGAGAGTATGGAAAAATTTTGGTTTAAATACCCTAATCCTACTGCGTTTCAAATACCTCCATATTTTATTTTTCGTTAAATTTAGTGTTCTCGCAACTACCCTTATACTACCATTTGGATTGTTCCGAAATTCGGTTAAAATGCGTTCGTCGTCCGGATATTGTCGTAAATTTAAATTGTACCTTTTTCGTCTTGTCTTGTCTTGAAAATGGCTCCGGTTCTTGCAAACAGTTTGTTGATGTCACCAACGGTTTTGTGCCAAATTGGTGCTCGAACACGATGACGTTGATTAAATACTCGAGCAACCTGACGCGTAGATTTTTCATTATCACCAATTAAGCGGATAATTTCAACTTTTTCTTCAATTGTAAGAACTACTCTCCGATTTTCTGCCATTATCAGTAAGATTGATAAATTAAATAACACTATTTAACTTTTGACAATTCTTATGAATCGCCAAATATCAAATAAAAACTTGTTTTTCAAAGCACTTTCGATTAATGCCTATGGTTGCAAGGTAACTATTTTAACGACAGATTTTTTTAAAGAACGTAATGTTTAGTGACGAGGCAACATTTACGACAAACGGTGTGGTATCATTGGAAGGTGGTTATGTTGAACAGACCAGAATTTATAAAAAAAAAATTGTTTTTAGGTTTGTTATAGCAAAAAATTAAAAAGTGTTTTTTAAGAAATTAATTAATATTTCGTTTCTGCCATAATCCGTTTTTGAGATCATGAATAATATGGACATTTTGGACATGCTGAATCCAAATATGATAGAAAAATTTGTCTAAAATAAGCCCTAATAATAATAATAATAATAATAATAATAATTTATTGGTCCGTTCGATCAATATACATGATATTGGACAGGTCAAAGAAATACATTACATTAATGCACAATTACATAGGTATTAAATTAGTAATTTTTAAAAACATCCATTATTTAAAATATTAATATGCGAAGAATGACAATTTTACACACTAAACACAATTTTACACAGAACTATATTAACATGTAAATATATTAGTAAAACTGAATTATCTAAGAATCTGCTGATCACACATCATCCAGGTAATCAGTCACAGTATAATAAGATTTATTAATCAAAAATGATTTTAGTTTCTTTTTGAAGTAGTGCAGGGGGATTGTTAACTTTATATCTTCTGGCAAATTATTATAGAATTTTCTTCCAGCATATGATGGAGTCTTTTCAAATAAACAAGAACGATGTCTGGGTAACTCGAGGAGAGAACCATGTCTCGTACTATAATTATGATGGGCGGCATTAGCTTGAAACGTATCGATATTTTTTTTTACATATAAAATACAATTATAAATATAAAGGGACGGAAAAGTTAGTATTTTGTGTTCCCGGAAAACTGGTTGGCACGAATCTGTTGGTTTTAATGAGAAAATAAGCCTGATAATTCTTTTTTGGGTAACAAATATTCTATTACAATTGCCAACAGTGATATTTCCCCACAGGATAACATTATATGAAAGCACCGAGTTAACAAGTGCGTGGTAAATATTAATCAGACATTTTGTGTCGACAGAATTTTTTAGATGTAGTATAGCATAGTAACTACTATTAATTTTTTTACAGACATGATCAATGTGACATGTATAACTTAAGTCAGCATCAATATAAGTACCTAAAAACTTATTAGAACATGACATTTCTATCGTCACATTATTGACTTTTATATCGAAATGATCATCACTTTTTTTCCTATTGTAAAAATTCATGGCGACTGTTTTATCTGCATTGACAATTAAACCGTTTTTCCAACAATATCTAGTAAATTGTTTGGAAATAATATTAAATTTATCTTGGAGATCCGCTGGATTTTCTGCATCAATTCCTAAAGTGACATCGTCTGCATACATTATAACACAATTTGCAGAAATATATGTTGGTAAATCATTAATAAATAATAAAAATATAAGAGGACCCAGCACAGATCCCTGCGGAACACCAAGATGGGTTTCATATTTATCAGCCAAAAAAGGTACCCTATTTTACCCCCTAAAACCGCACGCCAATGAAGAATGAAAATTTTTACTATGCCAACTAATTCATTTTCCAACATATAATTGCCACCCGAATTTGAAGAAAATCGCTTTATTAATAACTGATATATTAAGAAATTAATTAATTTTTCGTTTCTGCCATAATCCGTTTTTGAGATCATGGAGAATATGGATTAAGGGGTTTTTGGACATGCTAAATCCAAATATGATAGAAAAATTTGTCTAAAATAAGCCCTAATATCCCTTTGCCGAAAATCTTTTTACCCCTTAAAACCGCACGCCAATGAAAAATAAAAATGTTTACTATGCCAAATAATTAATTTTTCCAACATATAATTTCCACCCAAATTTGAAGAAAATCGCATTATTAATAACTGAGATATTAGGGTGGATTTATGAAAAGCGGGACACACTGTATATGATATTTATAAATTTGCTTAATAGCATCTAGCATATAGTATAATTTATAAAAGGTCAAAACTGAGATTTAAATTTAATCTATACCGGGTGTCCCAGAAGTACGTTAACATGTGATATCTCCGTTATTTGAAAAGATGAAAATATAAATAAAAAAAACCTGCAAAAGGCATGAAAGACTTCCACTAATCCCTTGGGACCGTGTTGCCTCTTAAGAAAGCATTCCCAACTTTTTTTTTTCAAATTGCACCCTTGCTAGAGCTTTGCGCTGTTACACTTGTTTAGTGTTACAATAAGACATCATGACAAAAAATTAATATTAAAAATCGTATATTGTTTTATTAAGAGTAAAAGTGAAAGTGAAACGAAGTGAATCCGGCAATTACAGGCGAGTTACAACAAGTGGCTTTTACTCCGAATAAAAGCTATTTTTTTTCAAACGTCGATTAGCTATAAAGAAAATAAAGACAAAAAAATCTCGAATTCACCACCAAAAACGCATTGTGTCAATATGCCATGGCTGGCGTATAAAATAAAATACACAATGCTATGGATATTACTTTTTCTGCCGCTCACAGCGTCAGAAAAAGTACTTTTACCTTCGTTGTTAACGGCAACGCACAGTTCTCTAAAAAGTCAAACTTTAATGTCATGAAATGAGTTAAGAAATGTCATGTTTTTCTGACGTTTGAAGAAAAACATTATTTTGGGTATTTAGCAGATAACTGCCAAAGAAACCTTTCGTTTTTTTCATATACTATTTTTCCAAGGTTGATCATGTTAGCATATTAACAAGAAGTTCCCCCTACGGAACATCTTGCCAACTTCTTTCATACACTTAATGTCTGATATTCAGTATGGAAAGCTAGAAAAAAAATAACTATCAACCATTTTTTCTATATACTGACGATCAAGGTCTGATAAGTATGTAGAAAGAATAGTTAATAGTTTTTCTCTTGTTTTCATACGGAATATTAGATATTAAGTGTATGAAAGAAGTTGACAAGATGCTTGGTAGGGGAATTTCTTGTCAATATACTGACGTGATCAAACTTGAGTCAATAGAATATGAAAGAAACGAATGTTTTTCTTCGAAAGTTATCTGCTAAATACCCAAAATAATGTTTTTTAAAAAGGATGTAAGCAAAAATAAAAGAAATTTATTTAAAAAAAATATATTGAAAAATAGCTGAGGGTAGTTTTTTAGTGTTGCAAGGGATAACACGGTTCCAGTGATGTCATCAGATATAGTCTCTCATAACTTTTACAAGTTTTTTATTTATATTTTTATGTCTTCAAATAACGGAGATATCGCGTGTTAACGTAGTTCTTTGACACTCGGTATATTGGCTAAAATTTCTTTTAATATTGATTATACTTTTTTGCTTTATTAATTTTATTTGGCTCAGTTTACTGTCTTATATGCGTGTTTACTGACACGGAGAAACACAAAAACTAGTTTTCCCAGCAATAAACCCCTGTATGAGAGGACGGAAAATTGCCAGCTATATCAGTCTCCCTCGAGAGTATATGAAAATATTCTTCAATTGTTTTTTCACTACTGATTACCGGTATTTAAAATATTATCTGTTTTCAATAGTTGTGTAATATCAAACTTACTACATTTTAAGGTTGACCTACCTAAAGCACTCCATGCTTGTAATAATACAAGAACTCCGAACCAGAGAGGCACCATGGCTGACTAAAATGTTTCACCTTACTGAACATTAATTATTAATTTTCCTATCTCTAGCGCTGTTGAAACTTATCAATTTTATGAGAGATCACTTTCCCATTAATAAAAATATCAATAAGTTGCCCTTTATCGTACAGATAGTACTCTTATTTATTTAATTATTTTAAGCGTTGACACATGGCTGCTAATTCAAAAACTAATTGAAACCAACTAGAATCATTGTATCATTGATAAACAATAGCATAAGATCAACATTATTACATTCTAATGCAAAACATGTCTGGAGATTATCTTATGTACCTAGCCTTAATTTGCAATTGTTTCTTTAATTTTTTTAATATGAAAAATTTGATAATAGGTAATACCAATAAAATGAAACAGTTGCTTCAAAAATACAAACATAAATCTACATAATATCAATTTTTTAATGTACTTTTTGAAAGTAGATGTTATTCTGAATTCCACGGTATATCACACTTCTCTTTTTCGTTTATTTTTCCGCGACGCGACGCCGACGTGCGGCGGTGCGCTATGTGTTGTTAAGTATAAGTTCTAGTACCCGGTACGGAAGCTTCCATCGCATAGCTCAGCGGCAACAAGCCCAACTGTTAACTAAATTAGCGAATTTTCGCAAACATTTGGTATTCCAGTAGTTGTCAAATTTTGACCTCCCCACAGTAAAATTGTGGAATAATTAGTCCAAAATCGAAATTGAGATAACATCAAATCTTTACGTTTTGAGGTCCCAGGAACCCAAAAAAGTGGTTTTTGAAAAATGTCTGTGTGTGTGTGTATGTATGTTAGCAAGATAGCGGCGAAGCTGCTAAACGGATTTGGATTAAACTTTGCATGAGGGTTTCTTTAGTGCTCCAGAAGATCTGAAAATGTTTTGGTTGAGATCGGATTACGTTTAGTGACAGTTTGGCACAACAAGTTGCTTTCTTATGATTACCTACAATAGGCCTTTTCATCATAGAGCGCATGTGCTGCCGCTATGTTTGTTTGCGGGAACTATGAAATGTTCGGACACTTGATTGTCAAAATGGCTGGACCGGTATCATTTTTTCACATTAATTTAGACGAAAGTGTGATTGACGGTGCAAAATTAGTGCACAACATTGTGGAAGAACACACTTGCGCTCAATTAAGGCGCTGACTCAAGTATCCTGGCCGTAAAATGGAAGCAAAAATAAAGAACTGGTTGCAAGGTTAGAATTCAACTATTAACACATCAATTTATATACAAGTGCATTAAGAGAAAATGTGTTTAGTCTACAATATGCGGACGAAGCTCGACTTGCTCGGACCTTTTTGACCGAGCAGGAAAATTTTAATTTGACGCATGCGTAGTCTGCTTGAATTGCCCATAATGTTATTGACTTGTTAAGGTTAGAGTGTCATTTGGCTAAATTCCCTGTTATTATTTTTTTTCGCTATCCAATGTTCCCTTATAATATCCGACAATTGATTAACATGCAACGTAAACAGTCATCATAAGAGGTTATGTTTTAACAGATTGCTTGTAGTCCACTTCAATTCATTCGATATTTGTTCATGAAATAAATGGCTCCAAAGTCACGTGTAATTTATCTGTTTGTTCAGTGCTCTGATTTCCGATATAATATCCAAACACAGCTGATAAAGATCCATAGTGTGGGGAGGTTCCAGCCGCTTCCAGTAGCTGCCGATTTTTTATCATTAAATTCTTTATTTGTAACCATTTATATATTATTTACTTATAATTCACAAGAAACACCTAGTCAAAAATGGTGATAACATAAAGCCGCGTTCTCACTATGCAACATGTTTGTAAAACATTTGCCTTAAAACAGAGTTTTATAACTTGTTACAAATTTAAAGGGAAAATGTTAAAAAAAAACACGTTTTAAAACAATTTTCGTGTTTTGTAACAAGTTGCACTGTTCCCGTCCTGTGTCGATAAACATCAAAGAAAATCGGTAACTTGTTTTAAAAACATGTTGTAATTCTGTTTAGAAATTGTAACATGTTATAAAACACTGACGAAGGTGCTGTCTAACATCATTCTCGTCGCCTGCATTCATAGGAATAAAAAGCGTGAGTTGGAGAGCTTGGAATCGAGATAGGCAAGACCGAAAAAGAAATAAGGAAATTAACAGGACAATTACCCTTATAAAGTCTTGTAGATTGTCAATCCAAGCATCACATACTTCTGGTACAATACTACTGATTGTTGAAGGTGCCATATTAAAAAGATAACTTAAACTCCTATATGAGTAGCCAGTACCTAGAAACCTTAACGTTATGGCTACTCTTACTTTTACCGGAATGGCATCTCTAAAAGTTGTCTCTTTTCTTTCAACGCGCCTACCAATGGAAGTAATCAGATACTCAAAATCCTGATAGTCAGGAATCAGGAGCCACTAAATCGATCATAGGGTGTGCACTCGAAGATATAGTTTTTAAAAAATACATACATTATCCGAAATGACCTTGCGGATCTGAATCCAGAGGGCGCCATTCTGTCCGCGATTGCAAAAAAGCGTAAAAAAATTTTTTCCGAAAATGTTTGTGTCACTAATTATTGATTAATTTTATATTCCCACCGCATTTACAGGCTTAATTTTTAACATTTCTTAATGATTTTCAAACCAACGGAAAGCTTATTCTTTCTAGATTCCGGTGCTGCTAAATACTTCTCATAATTGTTATTAACAAATGCTACAGAAATTGTTTAAACAAAGAGAGCCCAAAAAGTGCACGGTAAATTTCAGCATCGAGACATTTTTAAAACTATTATCGATAGATGCATACTTCTATGACATGAAATCTGCAAAACGTAATGGAGCAGTTTTTAGAGAAAGAATTATCTACATTGCGTTATTGTTGTAAAAGATACGATTATTTTTGTACAGCACGCGTTGTGATCCGGCTCGTCTTTTGGTAGATATACAGTGTACATGTATGTCTTGCACTGCCTCGCTCTCTTTAGACTTGTTGGCTACCTGCTGAGGTGTAGTGTAATAACAAAAAATCTTATGAGTAGCGTATACAGTAACTGTGTTGTGTGTTGTTTATATAAATTCATGTAAAATATATTTAAAATAATTTCTGTATTAGTTTAATAGCCTGTATATTTCCATTATTATTGCAGAGTGTCCGATGAAATTACAAAAATAATAGCGCAATTGCATTTTTCTCATCATAATCATAATGAAGCCGACACTAGAATATTTGCGATCATCCTATATTATCAAATCTGGAGTATGGTAGAATAATAATAGAAGCTACAACAGATATTTTTGTCTTATCCCTGTATTTTGTGTCTAGAATAATGATGTCGTAGATTTGATGTATTTATTTATACCGATTCATCATGCTGTGCGACAATTAACTATAGAGAAGACAATAAGTGCTCAAATGAATTTGGGTAATTTATTTTTGTGCATTTATGCTTTGACTGACTGTGATACAGTCAGTTTTCTATTTAAAAAAGGAAAAACTAACGCTGTAAAAAATGTTTAAGACATACAGAAGATAAAGAACTACAAAGAATACTTCAATGATTTCATTACTTTTCAAAATCTGGCCCGGTATTTTTTTAAAAACCGCTGCCCAAGAAATTCACTACTTCCACATCCAGATTTTCCATCCATGTCTCTCAGAACGAATAAATTTTTTATGTGGAAATAATTGTTTATGGAACTTTAATAATATAATTTTTGAAATCGTCTACCCCCAAAAACCCATAAAACGATATCCCTCATCGGTAGTGGGGTGTAGGTGGTGATAGAGGGGTGGTACTGGGGGTGGATGAAGTAAAAAAATATTCTGAGGTTTTTGATTCTTGTACACACACTAAATCACAATTGTTTAATTCCCTTTAATAATGGGGTGGGGGTGGTAATGGGGGTGGCTAATGCCAAAAAAACTTTTGAGACCTTATAGCTTCTCTTGTAAATACTAAATACCAATTTTATGAACTCTTTCCTGCTTGATTTATCTATTTACTTCAGTTTACTCCCCATCCCTTCAACGGAGTAAGATGAAAATATAATCTAGTTCCAGATCACCTTAAAATACATACGCGTACGTACCAAATTTCAAGTCAATAACTTAAAACAGTTCCAGAGTAATCGTGCGCACAAAAAACGTTACAGACGGACAGATCGACAAACAGAATTTTTTTCACTCAAACTTAAAATCTCGACGTTTTATGCATTCTAAGCCTATTTGAACAATGAAACTTTTCAAATTTTTTCTTGTCGTTACTATACTTCCACTGGACGTGGAAGTAAATGTTATATGGCCGACGATAAGTCTGATATAAGGAATTTATCGCCTACCGAAGATTCTTTTTATCAACATATGTTGAGAGCTGCGTATCAAATTATTTTGTGGAAGAGTGCAACTGAGATATACCCAGAAATTCCCGATCCAATTGATTTTGGTTGGGATTTGAAAAATGACGTACTTATTCCTAAATTAATAACTATAAATGTTCGTCCCAATATAACTTCTCAAAATGTATTTTGTAAATGTAAATTTAAAAAATTTATCGGAAACTGCAGTCGTAGCAAATCTGGGTTGGAATGCATAAAAGATTGCTACTGAGAGGGTAAATGTAGCTGTTAATTTAGTTTAAGTATAATGTATGTATGTAAATTATTATTTTTGTATTTCTATTTCTCAAGCACGAAAAGTAAATTTAAGTTCATTTAATTAGTTATATGGTTTTCTGTCACTAATCAATATTTTAAGTTAAAATATAATAATTTTGGTTCTCAAGTAAACTAATCTTTAAATACCTTTGTTTTTTTTTCATAATGACAAATGATAATATTTACGTATAAGTAATACGCATCGTAATTTTTTTGCAATCACAGTATATTGTCAGCAAGTTACCGATCGGCCACAGCGCGCGAACGTGTCAGCCAAAACGATAGCGGAAATAACGGAGCGCTGTACAAAAATAGTCATATCTTTTACAACAATAAAACAATGCCGATAATTCTTTCACCAAAAACTGCTCCATTCTATTCCGCAAATTTCATATCATAGAAGTATGCATCTATCTATAATAGTTTTTAAAATGTCTCGATACTGAAATTTACCGTGCACTCTTCAGGCATGCTTTGTTTAAACAATTTCTGTAGCATTTGTTAACAATAATTTCGAAAATTATTTGGCAGTACCAGAATCTAGAAGGAATAAGCTTTCCATTAGTTTGAAAATCATTAAGAAATATTAAAAAATAACCCTGTAAATGAGATGGGAACATAAAATTAATCAAATTTCAGTGACACAAAAATTTTTGGAAAAAATTTTTTTATGCTTTTTTGCAATCGCGGACAGAATGGCGCCCTCTGGATTTAGATGCGCAAAGTCATTCCAGATAATGTACATATTTTTTCAAAAGTATATCTTTGAGTACACACCCTGGCATTTTAGGAGCGTCTTTTGAGAAGATTGATTCCCGACTATGACTTGTCATTCTAAGGAAGTTTTTACAATTACCATCAGTTTTAAGTTCTCCAGCTAACAGATCTCGATCGTCACGTTGAAGATCACTCGAGAGGTCACTTCCGCTATACTTTTTCCTGGCATGTAACCTGTAATGGGAGCGAACCCAAAATTGTCTCTTTTTAGCCATTTTTTTTATTGTTGGAACTAAACACCACACAAATTGCAGCTGCAATAACACCATCCTCGCTTGGAGGCATGATGACTAAATGTTTTCAAACATCGTTTACTACTCCTTTTGGAATGTTTTGAAACCAAATGTTATTAAACATGTTTTGAAACCCTGGAATTTCAAAATTGTTTTAAAACAAATGTTTTATAAAATGTTGCATAGTGAGAACGCGGCTTTATATTTCTCAAATTTCATTAACGTGGTCTCAAATAAGATATGTTTGAACCAATACAATTTTCTACAATAAATTTAGTGCCCTGCGAGGACATAGCCTTCTGGTGACAAGATTTTTTTTTTATAGCAGGCAGCATTCTTTTCTAATTCTAGAGGAACATTTATGTGTATTGTTAAAATATAAAATGCTTCAGGTATTAAAGTATATATTTACTTTCCTATGTTTATCACATCTTTTTAATTTGTTACAAATTTAAAATAAAAGATAACCAAATTTTCAATATTTAATTACCAACACAGTTAGTTCTTTTTTATTTAAATTAAGATCACTAAATTGTATAAATTCATCCACAAAAGAGAACAAATAAATGGCAGGCATTTGTATAAAACATTATTATTTTTATTATTATTATTGTTATTATTATATCATTTTAAACCAGCAATGTCCTTTATCCATTTCAAGTAAGTTGAAACCCTGGCATAAACGTTTGGGGAGAACACACTGGGAGATCCACAATTACTTGTTATAAAGGAAGCTATACCAACTTGAACACCATTTACCAACAATGCTGATCCCGAGTCACCCTGGAAAAAAGTTGTTCGACTTAATACAATTTTTCTTTTTCCTTCCCTCACTTACCGAGGGAGGTTTCGTAACTGAAGAAATAACTCTCCGAGAGTATGAAAATTAAGATCTTTCAATTACTTCCATATTCAGTGGAAGTATAGTAACGATAAAATATTTTTTTTAAATTATTATTGTTCAAATAGGCTTAAAATGTCATGAAACGTCGAGATTTTAAGTTTGAGCGAAAAAAAATTTCTGTCTGTCGGTCGGTCTGTCGGTCTGTCTGTAACTTTTTTTGTGCGCACGTTTACTCTGGAACCGTTTAAGATATTGATTGGAAATTTGGTACACATATGTACTTTAACGAGATCTGGAACTAGATTATATTTTCATCTTGTTCCGTTGAAGGGTTGGGGGGTAAATTGAGGTAAATTGGGATAAATTTAGAGTAAATGGGTAAATCAAGCAGGTAAGAGTCCATAAAATTGGTATTTAGTATATACAAGAGAAGCTAAGGTCTCAAAAAAAATTTTGTCATTAGCCACCCCCGTTACCACCCCCTTTTTAAAGGGGATGAAAAAAAATTGTGATTTAGTGTATGTACAAGAAGCAGAAACCTCAAAATATTTTTTTACTTCATCCATCCCCTATCACCACTCCAACCCACTACCGATGTGGGGTATCGTTTTATGGGTTTCTGGGGTAGAGGATTTCAAATATTATATTATTAAAGTTCCATGAACAATTATTTCCACATACATACACATTTTCGTTATGAGTGACTTGAATAGAGAATCTGGATATGGAAGTAGTGAGTCCTTAGGCAGCGGTTTTTTATCAATATGTCTGGGTGCTAGCTGTCTGTTTATCTGTCTGTCTGCTAGCTGTCTGTTTATCTGTCTGTCTATTATCTCTTTGTCTCTTCTCTGTCTGTCTGATTGAGCTATATCTACAAAACTATTTGATGGAGGTAGTAATAAATGTCAAGAAAGAAATCTACTATATTTTTTGTGAAAATATACAGGGTAGTCACCCTCATAAAGTTATTAATTAAAAAATGACGAAGAACATAATACACTTGAAATATAGTTGATACTATTTCCGAGGAAGAAAACATAAAAATATAAAATACCTGTATAATACCTGTATAATTCTATACCATAAGTATTAATACATTTTATAATGAAGAAAAATGCAGTCTGGTACGAGTGAGGGTGGAGGAAGTAAACAGAAATTTGAGGCTTTCGGTTCTTGTCCACATACTAAATCACAAATTTTTTTTCACCTACTTTTATAATAGGGTGGGTAGGGATAATAATCGGGGTGGCTAATGCCAAAATTTTTTTTATACATTAGCTTCTCTTGTATATACTAAATACCAATTTTATGGACTCTTACCTGCTTCACTTATCTATTTACCCCATTTACCCCAATTTGCCCTTCAACGGAATACGATGAAAATATAATCTAGTTCCAGATTTGGTCAAAATACATGCGTGTACCAAATTTCATGTCAATATCTTAAACGGATACATAGTAATCGTGCGCACAAAGAAAGTTACAGACAGATAGACCGACAGACAGAAAAATTTTTTTGCTCACCTTAAAATCCCGACATTTCATGACATTCTAAGCCTATTTGAATAATAAAAATTAGAAAAAAATTTTTGTCGTTACTATGCTTCCACTGGATGTGGAAGTAAAATATGTGTCTCTTCCCTCCAAGCTGGTAGCTTGTAATCTTATTCGAATATTAAATTTGATATTACTTTCGAAAATTTTAATTCGGCAGTAAATTTAAATCTGGATTTTAGTACATAATATTGTTTGGTTAAAATTAACATGTACATATTTAAAAATTGAAATATAAAATAGAAATTTTTGCAACGCGTGCATAAAGTGGTATGGGAAGTTTATTAGCGTGACCAGATTAAGGTATCAATATACAGAAACTAGATGATTTCATATTAAACAAAAAAGTGTGAATGACTGAATTTAAATAAACGATTTAAATATTATATATTTTTTGCTTCAAAATGCTAGGAAACCTATCATGCAATTCAATATCGCCAGTTCAGCTAGAAGAGTAGTTGTTTTGATTGGGTCTCCAATAATGAGTGTTTTAAAGTATTTACGTGGCTAGTATATTAGCATGCCCAGATTAGGGCAACAATATACAGAAGGTAGGTAATTTTATAATAAATAAAGAAGTGTATAAGTTGTAATATGCCAGCATGGTCAGATTTAGATCAATGGTATATGAATAGAACGAATTGTTTCTTTGACAGTTATCTACTGAGTACCCAAAATAATATTTTTTAACAATAATGTAAGCAGAGATACAAGATATTTATTTTTAAAAGTGAAATAATGTTACTTTTTTTCACTATTACCATAAATATACAGAATCGGAAAGTGTTTGTTTTGGTATTGCACGAGTTTCAAAGATTTAACAGATAGCCCACAATAAAGATGTTTACCATTACTCTAGCAGAGGTAAACAGTGACACGCGACACGCCCATCAAGAGAATCATGTACATGAATTGCTTGCTTCGCTCCCGCCTGCCGCTACCGCTTGTTTTTATTGCTATACCAAAGCCAACAGTTTCCGATTCTGTATATGTTTTACGCACTAAAATTAATAAATAATAGTACAGTTCTTTTAACAGTCGTAGAAAAAAAAAATTTTTGCAAATCTTTAGCAACTTTGTCATGGAAATATACACATTCGAATATTAGATCCTTTACTATTAGTTAAAATTATTGATAATTACTTGAAATCAAAATAGTCTTACATTGCAAGCACCTGCAAATAAAGCACTAGAGCAAATATGATGGTCCTTATTGAATTTTATATCACATATTGAATCAAGAAGCACATCTACGTCCAGTTTTTGTAGTACGCGAGACACAGGTCCTCCATCCTGAAACAAAATAGACGCATTTTAAGTTATATTCCAAAAGGTTACACTAAGGTAGGTAGCTGAAAAAAAACCGCTGCCCAAGGAATCACTACTTCCACATCCAGATTTTTTATCCAAGTCACTTACAACGAAAAAATTTTGTATGTGGAAATAATTGTTTATGGAACTTTAATAACATAATATTTGAAATCCTCTACCCCAAAAACCCATAAAATGATACCCCACATCGGTAGCGGGATGGGGGTGGTGAAAGGGGGTGGTAGTGGGGGTGGATGAAGTAAAAAAACATTTTGAGGTATCTGGTTCTTGTACACACACTAAATCATAATTTTTTTCATCCCCCTTAATAATGGGGTGGGGGTGGTAATGGGGGTGGTTAATGCCAAATTTTTTTTGGGAAATTAGCTTCTCTCGTATACACTAAATAACAATTTTATGGACTTTTACCTGCTTGATTTACCTATTTTCCCCGAATTTATCCCAATTTACCCCCCAACCCTTCGACGGAACAAGATGAAAATATAATCTAGTTCTAGATCACGTTAAAGTACATATGTGTACCAAATTTCAAGTTACGGTTCCAGAGTAAACGTGCGCACAAAAAAGTTACAGACAGACCGACAGACAGAAATTTTTTTTTTCGCTCAAACTTAAAATCTCGACGTTTCGTGACATTCTAAGCCGATTTGAACAATAAAAATTTTTAAAAAATGTTTTGTCGTTACTATACTTCCACTGGATGTGGAAGTAATTAGCGATTGTAGCATGCATATTGCTGCTTCATAAATTAAAACATAATTTAACTCAAGCGTGAAAGACTGCGGATGTTTCAAATATTGTTTCTTAAATTTACTTCATAACAAACACAACGGTCTGCAACTAGAGTCACGTCTAAGTGTACTCAAGGTAGTGGATATTCTAACTTAGCTTTAATGGAATGGAATGGAAAGGGTAAACTAGCGACACAATTTGCATACTACGAGTAAGCGAACAGTACTAATATTTCTCCGTTACAAGAAGCGTAGGTACTTCGTAATTGACTGCTAAATTTTTGAATAGTGATGTGTCGTCATTAAGTTTTATTTTAACGACTTCAACATCGAAAGAGTTGATAGTCCCTCTTCATGAACATGAAGAAGGCCTAATTATTTTTCACCGGTTTAATCCGTAAGTAATTTATAAAGAAATAATTTTTTTTGTAACTTAGATTTGGCAACGGCCATTTTGCAGCAAGTCACGCTTGCACTTCATTTCTTTCCAGGGTTTTCAATTTAGATGCAAATCTTTTCAATTTAGATGCAAATCTTCTAAATTTAGATGCAAATCTTCTAATTTTGGATGCAAGCCTTCTAATTCTAGATGCACATTGTAGATATGCATTCTAGATACGTTTTTTTCAATGTCACATTGAAGTTTGGGTAGGAAACTTTTTTTTAATCATCTAATGGGGTTGTCTTTCATCTCCTCTACATAATTAGAAGATGGAATATATATATATTAGTCTAGGACAACTTTTTTCGGAGATCGCGACGGTAATATGGTAGGATAGATGTAAATCGTCCTTATGGAATTTCTGCAAGAGTCGAATATGATACTGGGAACTCCTTGACTTAATATTGGGCTCATCTAGAAATCAGCGATTACATCACAGTGGGTTGGATTTCACCATCATCATCCCTCACTTGGATTCACTACTTTAATTCACTGAGAATTCCAGATAAGTATCGAAGATAAAATTTTTATCTAATGTTTTTTATATATATATATATCTCATATTTTTATGTTTTAACATTTTTAGAGTTCTTTAAAGAATCAAATTGCAAATGTTATTTTGAAATTATTTCAATTTTCAATTTTATCTTTAATATGTTTTCAAAGAACAATTAGTATTTTCAATTATTATTAGGGTGTAAATTATCGGCGTAACGTCTAATTGAAAACAAATATTTGAAAAGTTCTGTAAAGACTTTGTGATCACAATTTCTACGAAACGTTTATATTTAAATAATTAATTATGACTTTTAACCACCATATTGTCGGTTCATGTTTAAGACAATTTTAAATAATATCTACGTAACATATTATCGTCCATTCGTTTTCTCCATTGTTCATAAATTTGTTTAATTTTAAGGCCTCAGTTTAGTCATTTTCTAACAGAGACACATCCAGTTTGATTGGTTTATAATAAAATCAATTTTATTATCACTTTGTCCACTTATTTCGGGTATACAAACTATGCAAACCATACAAACTATACAAACTAATTAGATAATGCCTACTGAATTAATAAATTAACCTTTTTGTAAATAAAAAGTTGAACATCTTTTAGAAATATTTGCAAGTATTAATCTAGTCTTGATTTTTGCTAAATTTGGATTATTAATTTACACTTTTTTATAGTCAACAATTTATACTTTCTTTATAATTTGATTAGTTTATCCTTCTTGTAATCAAACTTCACTCTTAGTGTAAATTACGAATATAGAAAGATTGGCGCCACACTAATTCAAATGGGGAAACATTATTGTTACGGACAATTTCAATGCCAAAGTAGGTTCCACACTGGAATATTATCACTTTTGAGAACTGCTTTTGATAAATTATGCATCAAAGAACCAAATGAAAGGAAGGAAAGACAAATTCAGTTCTAGTTAGACACAATACCTATATAACAGTTAATAGTGCATTCCAACAATATCCACGGTGCCCTTCAGATTCAAATTCAGATTTAAAAGAGGTGCTGGCTGATTGGCCTTGATCACCGCGACCTCTGTGGACCTGTTGTGGCGTTTCTGTTCTAATTTTATTTAGAGCCCTATCCAGATTTGTCTTTTGTATCAACCTCCACAGCCTTGAGAGGTTCGCTCCCTAGTATAGCTATCTGCCCTTGGTTCCTCCTCGTTAAGTAGTCTGGTCAGGCCTTCGCAATGGTATAGCACATGTACTGAGGTTTCCTCTTCCTTTTGACAGAATCTGCATGGTGCATCCTCTGCTAGGCCCATTAGCCTACAGTGACCAGTAAGAAGACTCATCAGTATGTTAATGATCTTTCTATTTTGGCGTAGGAGATCTATCGTTTTGGCAGTTTTGGTTCTTTAATGAACTCTTTGGTCTGTCGCGAGAAACTGTTCCCCCATTCCGGAGATTTTGTATATCCATTTATTGATGAGTGCTCATATGTATGGCTTAGCCACTCCGCAAAAGGGTTTGAATCTTACTAGGGCCTTAGACGCGCCTTCCCAGGCCAGTTCATCAGCTTCTTCATTTCCCACGGTACACTTACGCTTAGTTGTCACCTGACGGTTTATTTCTGAATCAGATTGATGATATTATGATGGAAACTCACTTCATCAATCTGTTTGTCGGTCTGGTGTCTGTCTATTGGCGCTATATCTCTAGAACTATTTGACGGAAAAGCACCATATTTGGTAGGTAGCTACCGCTATTGTCAGCAAAGAAATGGGATATACGTTCTATTACCTTTATACGAATATATTTTTTATATAAAATCTCTCTGTCTCATACTCACCCAGAGTAATCCCCATCCGATAATGACTCCTTTTGTTAACAATGATGGGGTAAAGTCCTCTGACAAATCCACTGTAGTCCAGTTACCTTCAGAGATAGATTTTTCTAACTAAAACATAAACAGGGTGTTTCATTAATAATTGGTCATACGCTAACTGAAGAACTCTTAGCCCAAAATATGAAGATTCAACCAAAAATACTTAGATAAAATGTGCCTCCTTACTGAGATGCAGGGTGTTGAAGTTAAAAATCAAAACATTATTTTCACGTATCATATTAGAATTACTTTATATTTCTTTACCATATTTGGTAGATAGTGTTAGTGGTCCAAGACGCATAATATCAGCGAAAGAATTGATTCCTCACTATTGCCAGAGGTCCACGGTAGAGGGGGGGGGGGGGGGGTTGAAGCAGTGCCCCCTTAAATTGTACGCCACTGGCCAAATATTTCTTTTTGGAAACTCCTTCAGCCCCTCCCCCCCTACCGGCAATAGTGAGGAACCAGTTCTTTTTCTGATATTATACCTCTTGGACCACTAATGGTAAAGAAATATTAAGTAATTTTAAAATATGATTTTTTAATTTTTAACTAGTATGACTAATTATATTAATGAAACACCCTGTATAATTATTACTGTGTATTGGGTGAATATCGCCTGTGTATCGATATAGATAAGTGAAAAATTAACATTTGAAAATAACTTTTAGATATAATTTTGTCAGCCCAACGTTTTTTTAAATCTAACTGATAGATATTTATCGTTTGCGTAACGTAATTCTTGTTTATTTATATACAAATTTGAGGGGAACATAAGTGACATAATTGTTTATTTATTTTTACAATTAATTATTTTTTATTTATTTGCTTTCATTATGGTTAGAGAATATTATTTAGGTATTATGCAAATCACAACTTACACACTTTTTTATTTATTATGAAAATACCTTATCTCTGTATATTGTTGCCCTAATCTGGGCACGCTAATGTACTATTTAGGTAAATACTTTAAAACACTCATTATTGGAGAACCAACCAAAACAACTACTCTTCTAGCTAATACTGACGAAGTATTGAATTACATGATAGGATTCCTGGCATTTTAAGGCAAAAAATATATTGAAAATACTTAAATTATTTATTGAAATTCGGTCATTCACAACAATTATTGAACCTTACCTTCTACTTCAGCTCTAGAAAAGTTGTACAAGTTTTTTCGAACTCGTTAGTTCTCATCAGTAGAGTATAGAAACATTCATTCATTATCTACAAGCCTATTCTTGATTTATTTTTACAATTAATTATTTTTTATTTATTTGCTTTCATTATGATTAGAGAATATTATTTAGGTATTATGCAAACCACAACTTACACACTTTTTTATTTTACTTTCCGAAAGGTAAGTAAATTCGTAAGACCAACCATTTATATGGCTCTATTCTGAACAGAGTTTTTTGAGATTAAGACAAATACGATGAATTATTTAATCATAAAAATACTCTAAAACATAAAAATAGTATTTTTATATAGCAAGACCTGTAGGCAAAAAACGGGAGGCAAATAAATACCGTGGAAGAAAATTCTTTAAAACAAAGTTTTAGCAAATTTTATAATCTACAATATTGGTAATAATTAATTACTATGTAGGGATGGCAGTGGCAGAGATAATTGAAATTAAATCACGACACAAGAACTGTCAAAGTTATCGTTCTTATTATATTGATTATGTTCTCCACGGTAAGCTACACCAGCATTAAGCGCTATACTTGTGATTGTATTTAATGGCAATAGAAGTAGGCTGCTGTTCACATGTGGCAGCTGTGATATATTATTATGCTAGGTATCGCTCTGGAACAATTAGGCCAGCAGAAATTTGTTCAAAAATATTCGAAAAATACAGTGTTTTAATAAATCATGATGGTGAAGATGATTAATAAAAAGAAATAAAGCTAGTATTTATTATTTGAATGGAATAATTATAACCTGGAGAGTTTGCGAAACCGCGGACCATCTGGACATTTATTTATTATTCACATGTTGCAGCACAGTCTGATTTTGATTAAACTTTTACCAGTTTGTCTACATGCATTGTGTATTGCTATATTTAAGGTTTTTCCCAAGGTGGTCACTCTGGGAAAACCTATGAAAATCACCTTTGAAAATTATTTTGTTAAATAAAATATTAATAGTTAAGTATATTTAATTTTTTTCATAATACTCCCTACAATAACGTTTTTGGTTCACCACTTAATCTCTATCAGATTCAGAGAAAAGAAGTTCAAAAAATACGTCTTAAAATACATGCTTTTCAACGTTACTCAGTAATATTACGAAATAGGAGAGTAAAAACTATATAAATAGTAGTATACATGAATAACCCATTAAAAAAATAGTAGTTATTATATTCAATTCTAGCGGCACATTTTATATGGTTATCATCATAACTTCTAGAAATGATGGCAGTAAATATACTTACTGTTAAGACAGCTACGTCAAAAATCATTTCATCTGAGTTAAATTCACTATTACAAGAAAAATTGGAAACTCCAGTACTCCTAACATCATCTTTGGATATATGAATGGACCCATATTGTATAGAATAAGGGGGCTCTGGCCTATATTAAAAATAAAATTGACGTAATGACATTTGTAATATTATTATAACTTACTTAATCGGATCACAAAAGCAATGAGCCGCTGTTAAAACATAATTTTCGTTAAGAATTGTCCCTCCACAAAAATGGTTATTATTTCTATCTCTCAATGAAACCTGAAATAGAATGTTTACATTTTATAAACAGAATTTTAAAACGTTTAATAAGGTAGTATTCATTATTACAGCCACATTCAAATCTTACAGCAGGACTACAACACTGTGGTCAATGTGAAAGTATAAGAAATAACTGTGGTAAAACTTTCTTCAAATATTAAAAAGTACATCGGTCTCTTGAGCAAAATGATATCTCGAACCAGGCTATGCGCACTCCTATTATTTTACAAAATCATTATCTTTAGTTTCCATTACGTCGCTGTGTCGCTACTTGTACTTGAATCATACGACGGCTGCGCAAATCTGCATCTTGCCCGACTATCACTACCTTCGAGCATATAAGGCAAAATAGAAGTGCCTTTTCAATTTTACAACAATACGTTTGTTTGTTCTCAACACATATGGGCAAGGGACGTGAGAGGCGTAGTAAACACCCACAAGACACAATAGAACACGAAAGTAAACAATACGCAAATTATACTAAACGCCATATTAGAGAGCATCCCCTACCGAACACATTATTTAGTACTAGCCAAGAGAATCGGGGATTAATAATTTCTTGTTTACAGCTGTGCGCCGAACAAACAAACAGCAGTTTAGCGATCTCTATTTTCCTCTATATCCTCGAAGGTCAGTACTTTCAACTTTCAGTTGTCACGCCATTATTGTTTACATATGTGTGCTAATCCGTTTGCTAATTCGTAAATAACATGAGTGTCCAATGAAATTGACTAGAAATGACGCTGTTCTGTTGAATATTAAAAATTGTAATGGGTTTTAAGTGTTGTGTTGTTCTAACACAAGGACGTGAAAATACATATTGATTTGTAAAGAACGTGGCTCCCAAGAAATTGACTAAAAACGACTGTGGTATTATTGAATTTTAAAGACTGATGAGTTCTACGTGTTGTGTTTCTATTTCTAAGGGACGTGAAAATGTATATCATTGAATTGTATTACAGGTGTTTTGGTACTTTAGTTACTTTAACACTTTTCTTATTTCAACGCAGCTTCAACATCTTAATACTTTCGTAATAATTTTACTTACATTAATTACTTTTTAAATGTATTTTTAAACGTTATTGCATTTATTGTAATGATTTTCCGTTAAGTTAATAAATGGCCAATTTCTAGTTTCGGAATGACTTATTTAATTTTAAGCCCACCATTAGACTATAAAAGTTCTTTGACACAGATCTTTTATAAAAGATATTTTATGAGTAATTTGATAGATATTTTATCTCATAAAATATCTTTTATAAAAGATCTTCGTCAAAGAATTTTTATAGTCTAATGATGGCCTAAGCAATTTGTTTGAGAATCGTTTAAAATTCCCGCCTGTACCAACCCCGCCTGTATAAAAAGGCGGGAATACAGCGCTGTCTGCGACTTAATGTTTGCAGTTTGAAAAAATACTGAGAGTTCCCTATCTATATATAATATATAAGTCTTTAATCTATGTCTCGAACCGAGATTGGGGTGGGCGGGAGCCCACCCTGCAAATCCAAGCGCCGGTCGCTGCCCACCCTGCGCCGCCGCCGCTGACTTGAGGCATCACGCCACATCTCTACGCTGGCGATGCAGGATAAGAATAATAATATAAATGATAAATGTACACTTTGTTTTTTTGCTAACTTCGTCTATCGCTGTACCGCCCGCCCTTTGCCGGCATCCGCCCACCCATTTCAAAAGGCTAGCGGCGCCACTGTGAAAGAGAGATACGCTCTCACACATACTTCCCCTTACCGCAGTCTCTAGTGTTTGGAAAAACCGGGAAAATAAAAAACCGTTTCGAAACCGGTCTATTTTGAAAAAAACGGTTTTAAACCGGTTTAAACCGTTTATACGATTCAATAAAAATCATAGTTTTTGCAGAATTTTGAGCCAGTCAACTTATTTTTACGGACTAAAAATGAGTAATTAATAGATAGCCAGAATTTCTATGACTATGTGTATTTTGGCTTATTAATACCTGAATACTATATGAAAACAATATAATATTATGCACAACATACGTTAAAATATTATGTTATGTTGCCCAGTCCGTATAAAGTTACAAGATTGCCTAATATAAATAGAAATTCAATATCCTCTACAATTACTTTGCGGTATAATGACGTCAGATATAACTATAAAATGTAATATTTATGTTGATCGGTATAATTTACTAAAAAACCGGTTTTTTATTGATAAAATCGGTTCTGTTCGGTTTTCAAAAAAAACGGTTCGGAACCGGTTTTTTCCAAACACTAGCAGTCTCCGCTGTACCGTCACGGATCAACTAGTTCAGCGGTAAATTTTTATTTTAAATGTAAACTAAAATTATCTTGACAGAAGTGTTTAGAAGCTTTTCCTTCGATGAAATAAGAAAGTACGACTCTTTTGGATGGTCGAGACAAAAGATTGAGCCAAAAATGTCAAAAAAATTGTAAAATAATAGATACAATTATTTTCTCGTTTAACTCGCCCTAACTCAATTTAAATCTCAATTTTTTACCGTGTTAAGACTCCATATCTATTAACAAAATGTGTTAATGTGAAGGTCAAATATTAATAAGTATAGAAAATATGATATTTTTTCTAAGACCGTCGATGAACTGTAAAATTATACAGATACGAATGTGACAAGCGAGAAACTTTTTTATCTTTCGAATTAGATATCAAGTATATTGAGGACGTATGAAGGTAAAGGATGGGGCTAACTTTTTTATTTGAAACTTTTTTTTCGAGAAAATTGCAATTAAGTATACGGAACACCCTCGTGGACGATACAGCGCAGATAATGCGGTGTAAGAACTAATGGACTTACGTTATTGTGTTGTTTAAGAATGAAATCGAATTCAGATTTTCTTGCAGAAAGTACACCCTTTTTGGAGAAATGATCCGTCAGAAATTAACGTTTTCCCCGGCTAGAGGAAAGTGACATTAGAGATCGGCAAAAGCTTTTCCGATCCGTGTTACTCTCATTGCCATGGAAACGAATTTGTGTTAATTGTTGAGATAAGTGTCAAGTAGATAAATACACTTGACTTTTACGAGTTTTCAAAAGTCAATCCACAAGTTATGGAAAATATGAATTCAGATTTTGAAGCGTTACAAGCAGAAATTGAAGATGTATAATAGTGTCGGTCGTAAAAATGTTTTATATCTATTTATTTAACGTCGGCCTATTTCCGCTACTAGGGCCTATCACCGACGACAGGAGACGAGCTACCCCCAACCTGGAAATTTTGTCGAACCTCTTCTGTTTCGAAGAGCAGTGGCGCAACTACGGGGAGGGGGCCTAATGGGGCTAACCCTCCCCCCAGCAATTCATATAGGGTCTAAAATAATAGACAGCTATCGCACAAACTATAATGCCCTACCTAAATACCTTACTAGGTACCCATATTATTTGGGCCAAATAAAACACTCATGTATGTATGTATACATTGTATTCAAATAAACAAGTAAAGTTTTGTTTTTATCTAGAAGCATAGATTAATATTATTTCAGCCCCCCCCCCCCCAGAACGAAATCCTGGTTGCACCACTGTTAAAGAGTAGGAATCTTTTACTTGACCAACATTTAATAGCTAAGGGACCGACTGCTTTACATCCCCTCCGAAGGACGGTATATCCACTACGTAATCCTCGTCTTGAAATTACATAGCTTCCGCGTATACACTGATATACAAGCCGCTAGAAGGTGGGACGAGTTCGCTGTGTTTCCCAAGATGGTATACCATATGGTATACTAACCGCGATGAACGTCGCTTCGCTGGAGTATACATGCACAGTCAAGACGCATCAAATCAAATCAAAACTAGTTTATCGAAAATTAAAATAATATAACATTCGACCCTCCCCAGACACTCGCTTCGGAGCCCGTCAGACATCCATGGCGCCAGTCGTGGTGGAAATTGAAAGACTGGACGAAGTGAGGCCAGGTAAAGCTAAAAAGAACTGAAAAATAATATAATATCTTCTGGTCACGGGGTGCAACATAAATATCAATTAAAGTTAAACATGTAAAAAGATAACTTAAAATAATTGAAATAAAAGGCAAAAGGTGCGTGTGTAATAAATATCAGAGATAAAATGATGACCACGCGGGTCAAGGCGCCTCGCCTCGATATCCATGTCACCCGTATGTCTAGAACAGGCAATCGGTCAAAACCAAACAGTTGAGTAAAAGGCAAGAACGATTCTTGTGTATACTTGTTTTAATATTTAAATGTAGGCAAACGAAATAGTGAAAAGGAAGAAGAAAAACTGAAACACACTGGGTGAACCAGAGCCTGAACGTGAAGAGATTGGAACTAGTAATGACAACATGAACGTATGATTGAAAATTAAATGAATAATTTCCTATGAATGGCCCTGAAAGAGATCAAAGTTGTATAGTAGCAGATCGTCAAATACAAGACTAAGTTCTGTAACGGTTCATTTTTGACCTCTAGAAATTACTAGTTTAAATTACCAAATTTATTAAATTTTTATATATTCTCCGCCCTAAAAATATTTTAAATCCGACCCTGTAGTACTAGAACCTGTACGAAGGAATTTTACCTCAGCGCATAGAGATCGCTTATAATAGTCTTCGCGTGGGAAAATAAAGAATGTGCTGTCTGGGACGAGCCATCAAGGAGGCCGCTTTGGGCGGTCTCAGCTTAAGAGATGAGGAATTTATAAAAATGTAGAGTGAATTTGACTCTCTAAAATCAATACCCGAATAACTACCGTTAGAATTCCATTACATAGTTATATAATAGTGATAGCATTTGATTTACAGCACAAGTTTTCGACGACTAAATTCGTTATTTTGGACATTGTGTTTAGTTGACCAAATAATGTAATTCGACTTCGTGGCTGATGAAAACCTGTACCACACTATAGAAATTGTTTCGGTGCACATCATAAGTGAATATGTCGCTTTTCTTGCATTTACTGTAAGTAAATAAAAATGTATCTTAGTCCCTTGTGGCTATCGGCTAATTGCAGTTTATAAGGTCTATATTCCCTTGATTTCCTTCATACATCATGGCGTCGTTCATCTTATGTACAGTGCGGTTTTGTTTAATTCCACTTATTTTTAGAGTGGTTATAACTTTCCTACCTGTCATCAATTTAAACAGGTAAACAAAATTGCTTTCGCGAGTCGTCGTACTTTTCCCTAAAAAACTTATGTCAATATTTTCTTGTATAACACATGAAAAGTGTTGATCTGTGTGCATAAGCACAATATTTTTATGCGTTTTAGTTAAGCTTACCATGCCTTTGATTTCCGTTCATTAGTAACATTTACTTACTTATTCATAAAAATTGGTTTATAGTTTTAATTATATTAGAACTGATGGAAGGTTTGTTTGTTAATAATAATTTAATTAAATTCGGACTATAATAATCTGAGTTGGCCGATATTCCTTGTATTACATTTTTTATGAATTACCGTTTATAATTGCTTTATATGCAGGCGCGTGCTGACCCACCGGGATACCGGGGTGGGCCTTCGATAAAGGGGCCCTCCCCGTTTATTAATTTCCATTTTATAGCGGAGGACAAATTTTTTTTGAGATTTTTCACCCCCCGTTTTTCAATTTGGAGAAAAAAAAATTACGATTTTCTAAACTGGGGGGGTTATCAATTTTGATTTTCGAGGTAAATATTTGTTTCCGACTTCTGCCTGGGGCCCTTTCTAAGAAGTTATTTTCCCGGGGCCCAAAATCGTCCCAGCACGCGCCTGTTTATGTGTATGTCTCTCTCTCGTTTTGTACTATACATTTTGATAAATTGTTGCCCTAAAATAAATATAATATCGTAAGCATGGTTTTATTTGCCCACACTGAGTTGTCTCATTTGCTCTACCAATATATTTATCTTTATAATAAATTTTGTTATTGTTAAATAGTGACTTTTATTTCAAAAGTCCCTTGATTTATTTACGTACAACTTTTGATATCTCGGGCAGCTGGGTTTTGCTCTAAATAATAGTTTAACTTTTGCTTTTAAAAATTAAGCTTTTTCGCTTAGTTTTTCACTGACTTTTGTTTTAAATTGAAAAAATTACTTTTTAAGTAGTTTTAGTTTTTCTAGGTTTTTTTTGCTCCATTGAACAATCCTGCACCCACCTCTGCTGCGTTTCCATGATCTCTTACTATATTCTCTACTACTATATTTTCTTTCTAATAGAAAATAAAGATAACAGGTAAATATTTGCAATTATGTGGCAAACTAGTCTAAGCCAACAAGACTACCCTCGCTTGTAATTGTATAGGACCAAATCGAACACCGTGCTTACAAGAAACGTGTGATAAATGGACAGACTGACAGATGAATGTACAGATACTCATTTTGAAAGTTAAACTGGATATTTCAGTAAGATATTTGTCTACATGAAAGTTAAGTTAAAATAAAATGTTTGCTTACCATAAAAGAAAATTCTCCTTCATCAGCATCTTTGCCATTAACAATCCGTAGATTATCGTCAGCTATAATGTAAAATGATAAAAAAACATGTTAGTAGCATTGTTAAAATCATGCTTACCATAACAGGAGTAAATTAAACTTATGAAAATTATGTGCCTCAACATTACACCAAAAACCAGATAAGTAAACTTGTTTTAATGGTACTAAAGTAATTTTTATCAAATTGTCTGATAAAGTTATTTATTTTGCTATCGTCGAAATTGAAAACATTATTATTCACAGAAATCGAGATTGTGCAACTTATGAAAAACACTGTAAATTTTAAAAAAGTATATATTGTTATCAGTTTCAAAGGAATTCGGCAATGGGGATTATTATACCAATGCCATAATTTACTGTCTACTATTCATTGCTCAATAGGGTGGTTAGAACATATATTAAATTCGCTGGCATTTCTAATAGAAAATAAACTAAAGATTGCAGGTAAATATTTGCAATTATGTGGCAAACTAGTCTAAGCCAATAAGACTACCCTCGCTTGTAATCGTGAAAAAACCTCTCTCCAAGGTACCATGTGTGTAGTCGCGGGCTAGGCATGGGGAGTAAGAATTACAACATCACGTGTGCCAGCTGGCTGAAATGAAATAACAGAGGTGGGACGCTTCACCGACGGACGAATTTACGGCTGCCGGTGTTGTCATATCTCTCGCGCTACGTGAATGTACATGCCTAATGGGAAATTACACGCACGGTATCTCCGGATTTTCAAGTTTTAGATCAGGCAGATTTCAAAAATGAAGGTGCTTCAATTCCGCTAGTCTATTGGGACCACATCTATAAAACTGTTTTACGAAAAAAAAATATTTGGTAGGTAGTTTACGCCATTACCAAGTGAGTCAAAAATATACCGGGCGGACAGTGTGGACACCGTAAAAAAATAACGAATGATAAACATATAACTGAACACAATAAATTTAGCTAACACTAATTGTCGAGGAAGAATATACAGGGTGGTCACCCTAAGAGATAATTAACAAGAAACAACGGATAATTAATTAGGAAACGATAATACGTAAACGGATACACAGAAAAATGTAAGTTTTTCTAGATTAGGCACAGACTTTAATAATAATAATAATAATAATAATAACCTTTATTTCCCAATCACAAGTACAATTAGTTAATAACCATACAAGTAACTCAGGAGTGCGTCAAAAATCTGAGCTAATATGCATAAGCATAATACAATACAAAATATAGAATAAAATACATGTAAAATTGTATAAGCGACAACACGTACATAATAACAAACTACAAAAGTATGAAACACAATAAATAAATAAACACATAAATATATAAATAGTCAGACTGAGTAAAATTCATTAACATCATACAAACACTTTTCAACTAGTAAATTCTTTATCCTCTTTTTAAAAGTAAATAGGCTTTTACAATTTTTTAAATCAATGGGCAAATGATTGTAAATTTTACATCCGTTGTAAAACACACTTTTTTGATATATTGCTGTTGTATGCTGATGAGGAATTAGCTGATCTTTGAATCTAGTTTGATAATTGTGGTGTGTTTGGTTGGTAAGGAAAGTTGATTTGTTTTTAAAAACATAACAACATATTTCATAAATATATATACTAGGCAGAGTTAATATTTTGAGGGCTTTAAAGGATTCTCTGCACGATTCTCGGGGATGTAAACTCTCCATAGTCCTAATGACACGCTTTTGCAGAATAAATGCCCGACGAACATAGGTAGTACTCAAACCCCACAACACATAGCAATACTGGCTCCAAGCAAATATTTAAAAATTCACGCAAATAATTTTTCAATATTGTTGATTAATAAAAATAGAGTGCTAATTATAGGTTAGATTCCTAACCTGCAAAAGTGTCTTATTTTATTATAACAAACTATTTAAAACTTCATACATATTACGTTGAACTTGACTTTGGTTGAAAGTACAGGAACCAGGCAGAAATTTTAATAATAGTTACGTAATACCTGTAAATCTTAAGAAATATATATTTTTGTGGTTAGCTGAGACGACACGTGCAATACTGCATGTAGTGTTACACATATTCTTTCAATGTTTTAATTTAGCTACTTAATGTCACATGTCACTGGACTCTTGTCAAAAACAAGAAGCCGGGAATGTATGCAACACTGTATGTACGTATGCACAGAACCTATAAAATTATCTATCTATGCGTAAGTAATGAGAGAACTTAGTTGAGCCATCTTTTACAATATGTACGAAGTAAGCACTTATTAAGCCACTGTGAGGGTTGTCATCGCATCACCTATTTAATACACCCTGGTCTACACTGAGAGATATGTTGTTTATTTCTTTTAATAGGTTAGATTTCTAACCTGCAAAATGCGTTTTATTTTATTGTGACAAACTAGATATTGGTCGAAAGTATGGGAACCAGGCAGAAATTTTAATAATAGCTACGTAGTACTTTTAAATTTTAAGAAATATATATTTTTGAAGCTAGCTATGACGTCATGTGCAGATCCCCATTTAAGGATACACTGAAAAGACAGTGTATTTCGAGTTGGATTGAAAAATATTACGATTTGAATTGCTTATAATTGGCGCCTATTTTCAATTGAGTTGTACACTAGGTTTTATTTATGAGAATTTTAATTCTCGGTTAATGTTTTCAATATCCCAAAATGAGTGGAAAAAAAAATTCACAAATCCAAACTTAACACGATAAACATCAACAGTGTCAAGATAAAAGTGAGGTTGATTGTTAAACAATTAAGAAATGGCGATGAGTATACAAATTTGGTTTTGGCGGGAAGGCTAGCCTTCGCCTCTGTATAGTTACTGTACTCTGTGGTCTAACCTAACGTTCAATAGACTAGTGTGTTAAAGCGTGCAGACTGTATGCTGAGTAAATTTGAGTGTCAAGTGCATCGAGATATTACAAGTTTTTTTGACGTTCATAAAGCCCACGGAAGGTGTGAGAAGCCTTCGTGAACCGCTCACAAACCCTACAAGTATAAGCAATCTCACCGGAACGTTTTCGGTGAGTTTTTTCCAATAACACTTTAAAAGTGACATTATATTTTAAAAACTATTTCCGCTACTTCCGCCATCCCGCCGGAAATTCTTCCGGCAACATAACCTAAAAATAGTGCTACATAACTTAAAAATAATTTAAGACATTGGTACCAACCTAAAATATTTTTTCGAAAACTGTCAAAAACCAAATTCCCCCAGAAAAATTTGACAGCTTACTTCCCCGACCGATTTAGTGAAAAATCGGCCGAGGCCAGAAGATAAAACAAAATATATCAACTCAAACTTAAACGATCCACCATGAACACTACTCCGGCCACATCTGGCAGGGAAGCTGTCCACCAAGAGTTATATGGTTTTTCCAAAAGATGGCCATCCCTACCACCCATTACCAACGAACGGATGTTTTCGTTTAGTTGTTTCCCGTATCAATAATCAAAATTATTAAGTGCTCTTGCCTACGAACTTAGTTTTTATAGTGTTGTGTTTATTAACCTCCCCACAATAATTGTGGGAGGTTACTACAATTAATCCAAAATCGAAAATTGAGATAACATCAAATCTTTACGATTTCGAGGTCCCGGAAACCCAAAAAAGTGGTTTGTGACTAATGTCTGTGTGTTAGCACGATAGCTACGAAGCTACTAACCTGATTTGGATGAAACTTTTACATGAGGGTTTCTTTAGTGCTCCAGAAGATCTGAAAAGGTTTTGGTTGAGATCGGATTACGTTTAGTGCCATTTTGGCACAAGTTGTTTATTTTATGGTTCCTTAGAATTTGTAATTGAAATATTAAAAAGCAGTATAAATTCCAATTTCAACGATATATCACACTTGCACCCTTTCGATTTGGTTTCCGTTAAAAAAATTAAAAATAATTCGTTATATGTGCACATATGACAGCATCCAAAAAATTGGTATTATTGTTAGGGGAAAACGTATTTTGCCATCTGTCAAAAATATTTGGGTTGGTAACCTTTGTGAATGTTAATTTATAGCTTATGGTACGTGACGTCACAGCTAACCTCAAAAATATATATTTCTTAAGATTTAAGAATATTACGTAGCTATTATTAAAATTTCTGCCTGGTTCCCGTACTTTCAACTAAAATCTAGTACAGTGTAATGTTTATGAAGTCCTAAATACTTTGTCCTAATAAAATAGGACTCTTTTTGTGGGTTAGAAATCTAACCTGTAATTAGCAATATATTTTTTTATTAATCAACCATTTTTAGGTCACATGGTTTTGACAATTTTGACATTTTGCTTGAGGGACAACAAAACGCAGTTTGCGTGGTTTTATATATTTTTTTCTGATTTTCTTGAGAAACTGTGTGTGTTTTCGTAATAATGTCATATAGTGAATATTATCCAACCCTTATGGGTGATGTAAAGTGTCGCTACGATGAGAAAATCAAAATAATAGTCAATATTGACCCATACACCCTTGGAGTGGAGACTGGAGACCTTTCTGCAGATTTGTCTATTTTACCTTGTGTGTCCGTAATTAATATGGTAAATTACTTAGTATCGACTCACAGCTTCTTCGCAGATCAGCAGTTAAAGGCATACAAATCTTTACAAGCATATAAATATTATGAGGCCGGATTTGTGCAAGAAGTTTGTGCAAGAAAGATAAACTCAAATGTATTCATTGTTATGGGCAAGGCAAGTTTACATTTAAATAACTAAGTGCTAGATTTCAGTGATAAGCTTGTTATATTATCCGTATGTAGTATTCAATAGACTCTGCCAGAAAGTGATTTCTTTACCTTTCTTCTAATCTTTTTTACATTCAAAATAAACCTTATCTCACAATAGCACCTTGTCGCAAAAAAAGATGGTGTTTTATTTTTATTTCACATTTAAAACTGAGATTACTTCATTGTTTACATTGGAATAAAAAGTTTGGTTATCCCTCAGGCAATATGGTCGACTTATCGTGACGTTATCCTAAGATGGTCTATATAGAAAAATTATTTGCATGAGTTTTTTAACTATCTGCTTGGAGTCACTGTGGCTCCAAGCTAAAAATGCGTAGTCAAACATTAAAAATGTGAATAAACTTGAAAAACTTAAACATGTTATGTCCCTAAATATATTTCATAACCTAAAAATCAACATTCGTAAAGGTTACCAACCCAAATATTTTTGACAATGTCAAAACTTATTTTAGTTGTTTTTTTTTTTAAGGTGATAATTGTTTATAGCCGTGTTCGGATATTACGTCTGATTGATGGGACATGACACAATCGTTCATTGCAAATCGAGTTAACTGAGCTAAATCTTAAACGTTCGAATATTACAAAATAAAGACCTCGGACGAAGCTCGACCTTTTTGATCGAGCAGGAAGATTTTAATGTGACGCATGCGTAGTCTGCTTGAACAGTCCATAATGTTATTGACTTGTTGGTTAGAGCATCATTTGGGCTAAATTCTGTGTTATTTTTTTTTCATTATCCAATATTTTACAAAATCTTCGAAACGTTATCTGTTAATACCCTTATAATATCCGGCAATTCATTAACATGCAACATAAACAAACATGAGAGGTTATGTTTTAACAGATTGCTTGTAGTCCGCTTCAGTTCGTTTGATATTTGTTGATGAAATAAATGGCTCCAAAGTCACGTGTAATTTATCTGTTTGCTCAGTGCTCTGATTTCCGATGTAATATCCAAATACAGCTGATAAGGATCCACCGTGTGGGGAGGTTCCAGCCGCTTCCAGTAGCTGCCGATTTTTTTTTAATTTCAAATGATATTTAGCTTATTTTTAGGGTCTATTATGTGTCGTAATAGATCACGGGGTGACTTATTGGGTACCATATGGGTACTACAATAGATCAATATTTTCATTTTTTCTTTTCTGTATAAGTTTTAAAACTTCAAAACTTTCAGATATTGTTGCCAATGTTTAGTATTAGATTTCATCCAGTTACAAATGAAAATAATTAGAAAAATCAACAAGTGCAAATAGATTTATTTTGGTCTACTTTCCCTAATCATGATTTTTTAAACTGGAATTTAAATTTTATCTAGTTTCTTCCTCTTGTTTTGGAATGATTCATTTAAAGTTCAGTTGTTTATATTTATCTACTCTTTCATATTTTATGAAATCCAAATTAATAAAAAATCTGTGTAGAAAAGAAAACAAATTGCAATTTTTGTACTTATTTATTTCCAAGCACAACATAATTTATAAATACATATTTGTTTAAACCTAGCTACTAATATTTTATTAAATATTTTTTTGTGAATGCAAATATTTCTTACTTTATGAACGATTTCGTGAAACATAAAACGTTTTTAGTACACAGTTGAAGGGAAATAATTTACAACGTTAGAAAAATGAAAACCTTTTAAAATACTAATAATTTTTATTTGTGCAATCCTAAATAGAGAAACTACCCAAAAAAGTTATAATATTTTTTTCTTCAGTTACTACTATAAAAATACTACTTTAATCTTTAAATAAAAATTATTAATTCACAAATAATTTCATAAAGATATGTATTTAAATTAGGTTAGCTAATGGGCTTCTTTAAACCTGCAATCTTAACAATCCAGTCGTAGTATGTTGAAATTCTAGAGTAAACATTGGGATTTTGTTCGTTGGCTGATCCACAATCATCTGTTATGAAAGAAGCGATCCCAACTTGAACTCCATTCACTACTAATGCTGTACCAGAATCGCCCTGCAAACATTGGTAAACGCGATAAGTTACTCACGTTATGTTGAAGTAATAACAAAGTAAGTAACTATTACTAACTATACTAATTATAACTATTACTACTTTTATATTGTGCTAGTACTACTACTCGTTTTTTACAAATAATTATTTTTTATTTATTTGCTTTTATCATGATTAGAGAATATTATTTAGGTATTATACAAATCACAACTTACACACTTTTTTATTTATTATAAAAATACCTACTTTCTGTATATTGTTGCCCTAATCTGGGCACGCTAATATACTATAGTCAGGTAAATACTTTAAAACACTCATTATTGGAGAGCTAATCAAGACAACTACTCTTCTAGCTAATACTGATGAAGTATTGAATTACATGATAGAACTCCCAGCATTTTAAAGCAAAAAAATGTATTGAAAATACTTAAATTTTTATTTAAATTTAGTCATTCACACTTCTTTTATTTAAATAATATGAAATTATCTACTTTCTGTATATTGGTACCTTGATCTGGTCACGCTAATATACTACATAGGTAAACATTTTAAGACACTTATTATTGAAAAACCAATCAAAACAACTACTTTTCTAGCTAAAATACTGCGGCCCTAAGCCACCTATTATTTAAATGGAGGTGTACGTCAAGGCTGCGTTCCTTTACCACTGAAAACATTTTTTTCTGTTAATTAATATTATTCGGTAAATTTAAAAAAAGCAGATTACTAATTTATATGAATTTTCCAAGAAACTTTTCAGTATTTTAACTCCTTTTAAACCCAAGCTGGTTCAGATTCCTAAATATTGCAAATTTGAAAAGATTTTCTTTTTTTTTTTCCTCCTCTTGGTTGGCTTTGAGCTGCGCCCATCCAGCCACGAAAATTTATTATTGTATCCTATCTAACACAAGACCAAAAAAAAAACAATGACAAAGGATAATAGACAGGGACACACACTTCACGCCAAGGTGCCGTTCATGGCAAGATTTTCTTATAATTGTATGTTTCCTGATCATTCCTCTTTACAATTTGTCTTGTTATTATTAACTTACATTGCAAGCTCCCCCTACAGGCGCACCGAAGCAAATATGATGAACGATGTCGTACTTCTTTCCACAAGTCTCATCATCGTAAATTTCTACTTTCAATTTTTGGAGGGTTTTTGATAGTGGACCGCCGTGCTAAAAGAAATAAATTTATAAATGGCAATAGTAATCCAAATATGTATATCAAGTGATACACGTCATTACTAGTAATACGTCATGAAGTACCAACTCAAAATTACATCAGCGCAACGTGCAAAATCCGTATGCATATACGGAACACTTAATGGGCTCATTTAATGAATTTTATTTAGTAGTTGTTACTTCTTGTGGATAAAGTATTAAGTACTTAAAATGAGATGAAATTGAAAATTTCAGATGAATCCGATATGTGATTTTCGGAATATACGAAGAGGGAATTGGAAGCGCGGTGCGATCAACATCGTGACGTCAGAGAATAGTTATATAAATCGTTGATAAACTGAAACTTTTCACAAACACGCATAAGTTTCAAAACACACTGTAGTACATTAACTAGAGGTTTTAACTTCGAAATAATGTTATATTCAACGGTTTTGTCAAGTATCTCGAAAAGTATCGAAAAAATGTTACAGACCAATTACAGTACAAGAAAGTACAAACTGGGAATTAATTATATTTTTTGTTTATTGATGTAGGGTTAATATTTTCGGAGATATCCCAAGTAGCAAAATGGAATCCTAAAGGAACTGAATTATTTTATAGTTATCGTCTAGCGCCGTTTGATGAACAGTTTTATTTCTTAGAGTATCAAATTAATACAATTTTATCGTATAAGAGAACGTTTCTATAATATTGTTGTGTAAATGTTCTTATAGCTCATATTATAGGACAAAATCTTATTGTACTACTCACAAATTTTATAATATTTGTATAACATTTTATACAACCATCTATAAAAATATTTTAAAAGAGTCGTATAAAAATTATATTACAATTGTATACCTATTCTAACAACTTTTAATTTCTGTATTAAAGAATAGTTGTCTGGAAGTCGTATAAAAAGCTGTATTAAAGTTCTTTAAGCTAATTTATGAAACTGCTCTTACAGTAGCAGTGTACAATAAGCATAAAATCATTTTATAAGTACCCTATAAGTACATCAGTTCAGTCTATTATAAATACCTTATAGAACAAAAATGTAGTCCTCAAAGATAAAGATATCGGAAATTCTGCGTTTATAAAATCTGTTTACACATAACCCTATTTTGTCATAAAAATTAGACTAATTTTACTAATCAGTTTTAAAAAATATATCGAGCAGTATCTCAGTGGATGAAAATTAAAGAAGTGGATTTTTTAAAAGAACAGTTAAAAAAAATTACCATCGAATTCTTGAGAGTTACAATTCTGGTCGACCTTTACAAACTGCAACTAATAATTCATCTAACTGCAACCATGGGGCTAATTTGGAAATAAAAACAGTATTATCTACCACTGCCAGGCATCATAAAAATGATACTCCAGTAGAAGAGCTGCCAATAAACATGGTAGAAGATTTTCTTGCTCGGTTTTGCCTAGTAATGTTTATCAACATTTTCTCTTGTTATTTTGTGCAATTACAATATGCTCCTCAAAAATACATACATTTATTTTTGCTTTTAGCCGATATTTGAAAACGATGTTGAGATGTACAGAGATTTTTATGGTGAAGATATAACAAATAATGTACACCTACACAATCTCTCACACTTAACTCACGAAGTAAAAAAAATTGGAGTGCTATCAACATTTAATGCGCATGTCCTTTTGAAAACAGAATTTTTTTATATTAAAAATTTACTTATAAATAATTTCCATTTAATGGAAATTGTCGTCTGCCACAAATAGCTAAAAAATTGGGTGAAAGGCTAGAGGTTGATAGATACCAAGTTCTCCAAAGGCACAAATTTAAAAAAATGCTGAATTAACAACTAACAACAAAACATACCAACTAAATGTGTTCAATTTTGTAAGTCAGGTTACTAATGTCTACGTACTCTATATTGGAGTTGATTGCAACAGAACAGAACAGAATAATTGTTTAGTGCAATATATGCAATCGTTACGTGATACATTTGTTTTGTAACGTGGTTTGCGGACGAACTACAGGATAACATCAAAAGTTAACACACGGGGTTGCCACGTTATGCAAAAATTGGATAAAACTAGGGAAAACTATGTTTGGCCAATAAATTACATTTTCTTCTTCTGCATGGTATTGAATCCGAGAACTTTAGCAGGCCGACACACAAATCGTCATGCTAAGGGTGCCTCAATATTTTACATGTTTTCAATCACTATTCTTTACTAGTTTGTAGATTGATTTATTTATCATTTGTAGTGGATTTATCACTCACACTTTATATCTCTTAAACTATTGCCGGAGAAATAGAAATTTTACAGACTGCTAAATAGGATTTAAATCTAATTGGTGTAAATAACCCTTAACTGCATAACAATATATTGGATCAATCAATAGCATTTCAATCAGCTGTTAATATGCTAAAATTTCACTATATTGACTATGATTTTTTTAATTGGTAGCAATCTCCATTTTCATAAAATATTGGCTAATTCGTATACTATAAACTCGAAATTAGAGGAAAATAAATTTGACTATATCTCTGCAATTACTTAAATTGTCGTACTCTATAAAAAATGTGTGAGAAAATAGTTTAATATATTTTGAAAAATGGCAACCTTTAAAGTTCAACTTGTTGGTTTATTTCGAGAATATTTTTATAGCGCCTATAGAAACAACATTATAGGATTTTAATATCGTGTAGAGTTTCGAATAACACAAAAGCGTTGTATAACGTTTCATATGGGACAAAATTATCGTATTATATTACGCCATATTTACTTAAGGATTTAGCGGTACATCAATTGCCGCCATTATGCAGAATTCTCATAGAAATGTAAAAATGCCTATTAAAAATTAATTTTTTAGAATGGCAAAGATTATTTTCTTATCAATTTAATCAATATTTTGTTTAAACTGAAAATTCAACCATTTTAAATTTAATAAAATGTATTTTTTTAATTTTTAATAAACCAAACGCGTATGCTAAACTGAGGCCCTTCAGTTTTTTGCTAAAAATATATACATATTTTGTCAGAAAATTTCGCCGCGCAAGAAAATTTTCTTGCTACTGGCGTGTTAATTATATTGTTTAACGGGATTTTACCATGTTTAATGGAACTTGAGCGCCATTATTGAGGTTGTTATTCGAAATAATAACTACACAACATGTTTGCGTTATATAACCATTCTTGCAATAATTTTGTTCTGAATTTCATCACTAGAAAACAAAATGATTGTATACATTTTTGTTAGTGGGATACCGTCTACATAACTCACTTATACAATTACTATACAATAATTTTATAGCAGTTGCCAAGTGCATATGTAAATATGTTGTATAAGTAATATTGAGGATATACTTATAGGACAGTTTTATAATCATCGCGTAAATAGTTTTATAGTGGTTGTATGGTTTTCTAATAGAACTCTTATAGTACCAAAAGGTTGTATAAAAGTGGGCCCTTTTTGGTTGTATAGACATTGTATAATGGTATTTAACTGCCTTATATAATTTACATGTTTCTATAAAATATGTTGTATAGCAGTTCTAACAACCTTTGTAAAAGTTATTTTGTTACTTGGGATTTGGTATCCAAGTGTTTCGAAATTACCTTTAAAGTTTAAAACGCATATTTTTCTAAAGCAAGTGCTTTAAATAAGCAAAAAAATTTGAGCATCTAGATAATCTTCTTAACGAAAAACTGTATTTGAGATAATTTTTTAAAAATTACTGGCTAATTAGAGTAACAAAATGGCGACCTTTTTATACAAAAAAATATAAATGCGCATATTTTTCCGTCACAACTTCTTTATTTCTTATTCTACAGGAACGAGTAAAAAATAATTTGAAAGCGCAATTAATTGTCTTTCATTTCATTTCTTAGCATGCGTGACGTAGGTGTCACCATTTCTGAGATATTTATCATTTAAACTGTATTTCTCGTTTTATAAACGTTCGGACGCCATTTGTAAACTTTCATATCTCCGAAACTATTAAATCTATGTAAATAAATAAACAAACGAAATTCATTATCAGTTTATGAGCTTTATGTTTGGTCTCTACCCATTTTGCAATAAAACTAATATTTATTGAGATATTTGAAAAAGCAAAAACAAATACGTTTTATCGAAAATGCCTTTATAGTTTAAACTGTATTTTCTTTCTAAAGCAAGTGATGTATATAAACCAAAAAATTTGAGCATCTACGTCATCCTATATATTAATAAGAAAGTGTTTAAAATTCCTTTTTTTTTAATTACTGGCTAATTACAGTAACAAAATGACTACGTTATTATTAAAAAAATGTGTAGGCGCACATTGCTTCGGTCATAACTTCTTTGTTTTTTATGCTATAGAAACAAATAAAAAAATAGTTGAATGCTTAATTAATAACCTGACGTAGGTGTCACAGTTTCTGAGATATTTAACTCTCACTCTAAATAATTATCTTATGAACACTTGGATGCCAAATCTAAACTTAAATCTCCGAAATTATTAATCCTACTTCAATAAAAAATATATATAATTAATTCCCAGTTTGTACTTTCTGTAATTGGTCTGTAACATCGATAAAGTAATACTTTTCGAGATACTTGACGAAAGCCGTTTGGGCATACCTTTTTTTAAGCTAAAATCGCAATTTTGCAATCGTTATAACTTAAAAACTATCAATTTATGTGAAAAATTGCATAGAACCTTTTCTTCTTAAAATTTGATTCTACTTCAGCTCGAATAAATATATATATTTTTTAAGGGCCACCTTCTGAGAGGGAGTGGCATCCACCCCCCATAAATTAGCAAGCCCCCACACAATATAGAAACTTTTCTGTGAAGCATTTACTATTATACTGCCAAAAATGAACGAAATCCGTTCAATATGACCATGAGCGCAGCCAGTGGGGAGCCATGGGGCCCGCCCCCCCCCCCAAGCCGCCTTCCATGAACCAAAAAATAAAGAAGCAGTACAAAGCAGTATCTAAATTATCCCTTGAAATAAATATTTTGTAATTAATGCCAATATTATCTAATAGAGGAATCTACATACACATCCGTTTCCAATCATTTTCTGAAAAATTTTCCTCATCCTCTAGGGAGGCCGGTTCTATTGCCCCCCCCCCCCCACCCCCCAGATGAATTTTCTGGCTGCGCCACTGAATATGACATTATTCCGAAGTTTTGCATATTTTTGTGCGATCCATTTTTATAATTTTTTTTTTTAGACGATTTACAAGTCTCACAAAATTCTAGTTTTTTGCACAAGGTCTTAAAATTATAAGATCTTTCCCACAATCAAATAAAAAAAGGGCTAAATGAGCCAGTTAATATTGCGCCACGCACACATTTACGTGATAGATTGTCACATATTGTTTCGAAAAGCTATATTTGCATCGTGTTGTCATTTTCTTAAACATTTAATTGATTTCGTTTTAGTTTGTTGATTTAATTAGTTATAGTTTAGTTAGCGCCCTTTTTCAATATTATTCTTATTGTGAATAATTTTAAAAAATACTTGACACCATGTAAACACAGTAAAACTGCGACGTCAGTTTAAAAGTAACGTGAATCGCTTGACATATTAAGACCAATATAGTTGCAAATTTATTATTGACAGAATATAAATTTTACAGTATAATGAAACCATCTGTTATGTGTTGCAACCCCCAGAATGTAGGCAACACAGAATTCAATTAATTCGGATGTCTGAATGTAGAGATTTGCACCTATTAGAGAAAGAACCTACTAGAAGCTCTAGAGTGATGACATCTATTCTGGAACTATCTAGAGAATGGTGACGTCATCACATACAATTCGTCATTTTTAGGTATATAACGCATTCTCGGTGGGAAGAAAAGACTTGAATTGACAAGTGAGGTTAAGACTACAAAGTGAAAACAAAGTTATAAACATTGTTATTTTTAGTCAGTAAAGTGCATTTAAGTTAATAATACTATAGTGAAGTATCCAGTAAATTATTTAATAAAGTGTGTTAGTGGTTATCTCTTGTTATAATTTTTGGAACCCACGGAATTTACAAGGGTGGTTTCCTAGGGGTGGAAACACGTCACACATTTAAAAGTGAAAATAAACTTACGTAAAGTCTTCCCCATCCTATGATGGTACCAGTTTGTTTTTCATTGGTAACGAACTTATTTGAAACTTTTACGGGATTCCATTTTCCATTGGGTATAGTGGATTCTAACTAAACAAAAATATAATAAAATACTGGATGTGGAAGTAATTTGGGATATTTTTATAACAAGACGTAAGGGTCAAATTAGCATGCAAATAAACATGTAGCGTTTGTAACTGAATAAATAATAAATGGTCATATTTTAATTATATACAGTAATATATATTTTGACATTGAGAGACTATCAAGGATGTAATATATTATTACTTCCACGTCCAGTGGAAGTATAGTAACGACAAAAAAATTTTTAAAAATTTTTATTGTCCAAATAGGCTTAAAATGTCATGAAACGTCGAGATTTTAAGTTTGAGCGAAAAAAAAAAATTCTGTCTATCTGTCGGTCTGTCTGTCGGTCTGTCGGTCTGTCGGTCTGTCGGTCTGTCGGTCTGTCGGTCTGTCGGTCTGTCTGTCTGTAACTTTTTTTTGTGCGCACGTTTACTCTGGAACCGTTTAAGATATTGACTTGAAATTTGGTACACATATGTACTTTAACGAGATCTAGAACTAGATTATATTTTCATCTTGTTCCATCGAAGGGTTGGGGGTAAATTGGGGTAAATTTGGGGTAAATGGGTAAATCAAGCAGGTAAGAGTCCATGAAATTGGTATTTAGTATATACAAGAGAAACTAAGGTCTCAAAAAAATTTTTGGCATTAGCCACCCCCATTACCACCCCCACCTCCTTATTAAAGGGGATGAAAAAAAAATGGGATTTAGTGTATGTACAGGAACCAGAAACCTCAAAATATTTTTTTTACTTCATCCACCCTCCACTATCACCCCCCTATCACCACCCCCACTACCGATGTGGGGTATCGTTTTATAGGTTTTTGGGGTAAAGGATTTCAAATATTATATTATTAAAGTTCCATAAACAATTATTTTCACATACAAAGTTTTTTCGTTGTGAGTGACTTGGATAGAGAATCTGGATGTGGAAGTAGTGATTCCTTGGGCAGCGGTTTTTTTGTTTCGTATTTAAGATCTGTCACATTTCTTTGGTTTATGCTCAGATATGGTTATAACAATGATCCTGTACCCTGTAACAAGTGGGCGTCGAAGCGTTGAGTGAAAAGTAAGATTATTCAATCAACGGCCGAAGTTACCTCTTTTCAGCGCATGAAAATTGTGTATAAGATTTATTTTTAATTACTTCCACATCCACGTAGTTCAAGTAATCTTAGAATGTCATGAAACATCAACATTTTAAGTTTGAGGAAAAAAAATTCTGTCGGTCTAAAATTTGGCACACCTATGTATTTTAACGAGGGGTTGGTGGATAAATAGGTAAATCAATCAAATAAAGCCCGTAAAATTGGGATTTAGTGTATGTATGAGAAGCCAATGTCTTAATTTTTTTTTTAGATTCATCACTCCCATTACTACCTCCACCCCAATATTAAAGGGCATCAGTTACCACCGCTACCACCCCCTTTAATAACCCCCTTTAATAGTGGGGTGGAAAATATGGATATAGAAGTAGTGATTCCGTAGACAGCTGTTTTTAATTTTCACAGGGTGTCCCAAAATTCCTTGAACAAGATATCTGAGTTATTTAAGAAGATAAAAAATTCACTTAGAGGGATTGGGGAAAGATATCAAAGAGTTCTTCTGATCACTTGAAACTGGATTGCTTCTTACAACCCTTAAGAAACCGCCTCCAACTTTTGTTTTACAAATTTCACCTCCTAAAATTACTGATAATTATAAATAAGACATATTGCAAACTAATCAAATTTTAGTGTGCATCTATTACACAATTGTAATGATAAAAAGTATTTTTACAATTACATCATAATAGATGTTCAAACTATGCTCCTCCGGAATCGGTATAAGCTTCAAACCGTTATGACAGCAACAGGCCCTTCGTGAAAGCAGCTATAATGGTAGCCACTGTAATTGTGTGGAATTCTATTGTGTACTACCGGGAAAATCATACTTAGAATATTAAAAATGGCGACTAACAACATTCACAATGAAGTGCGGATTTAATTGTAGTGTAAAATTTTAGAAGATGCAATTTTAAAAACAACCGTATGGGGCAGTTACTTAAGGGTTGTAAGAGGCATAATGGTTTGTAGTTAGAAGAACTTTTTGATGTCTCTCTCAATCTTTCTTGGTTAATTTTTTGATCTTGTCAAATAACGAAGATATGACTTGTTAACGAAATTGTATGACACATGTAAATATGGGGCGCCGAATTTACTATTGGCCCTATAGGCGCCAGATTCTTTGCAACCATCCCTGGTCGTGTCATTTACAAATAAATGTTTTGTTGTTTCTTTTCATTTCAACACTACTTCACGAATATTTATACTTCATACTAAATATTTTTTTTACCTCTAAAATAGCAGCGTCGTTAATTAACTTTTCTGAGCTAAATTTGTGGCAACTTATTTCTTTAACGTTTATTGTATTTATAGGATCCTTAGTAATTTCCAAAACATCGTACTGGATCGAATATGATGAACTATCTTGTGGCCTAAAAATATTGTTAATAAAATACATTTATATTTAGTATTGCAAAAGTAAACATACTTGCTATTTTTGCATACACAATGGGCAGCAGTTAAGATAAATTTTTCGTTTAATATTGTTCCTCCACAAATATGGCTGGAATTTCTTCTAAGAGACACCTAAAATTGTCTTGAAGAAATATATTCAAAGATATAGTAAAATGGTTATATTCTTGCTACAACTGGACATAAACACTAGTGATTATCTTATCTATAGTTCTATTTATATAGAACGTTTGATAAGTTCAGAAAGAACCAAATGCCAAAAGGCGAAGCGGACGCCTTAAGTTAATGTCTACTCAAGATCGATGTTCTTTTTTTGTTTAATTCTTGAGATAATCTTTTATCCATTTTAGTGTGTCATACGAAAATCCCATATTTTTCAGTTTTAGTGTCAGTAGTTCTCTATCATTTCAAATCCCGCTATCATTATTTTTTTTAAATACATTTTTCCATTGAGCCAATGTTAATTGTAAAGCACTGTGACAGGAGTGTTATAGATGTTAAAATATTGATATTTTCTATATTATCCACAATTTGATCATTTGCAGTAAGTTCTAAAACTTATTCATATCTAGGCACCATATTATAGCTAATTCTTTGTAATCATTGGTAGGTACTGATTTATTTCTTCCCTACTGGAGCCATTGTTGAAGTTTTCCATGTTCTAAGAAACGTATCTGGCCGTAAAGAATTATATATAATTTGAAGAAATCAGTTTCCAGAAGCTTCAAAAGTTATTTTTAGTATTTTTGTATTTATACCCTTAATCCAAACAGCACAAGTACATCCAATGGACGTAAAAAATACATACTTTTGGACTATATTTGGACATAATGTACGTACAGTCGATGTTCGATTTTGTTCCGATTTTGGTACAATAGACGTCCAATGGACGTCCCGGTGTCACAACTTTGGACGAATATTGGACGTATGTACGTACTTGTACATCCACTGGATGTCCAAAGTATGTACAGTCGCACTTAAAACGGTAGTTCACTGGACGAAGTATGTATATGGGACCTAATTACGTCCTGGCTATGTCCCATGTACGTACTTTATTTACACTTACTGGACGTAGCACAAGTACATCCAATGGACGTAAAAAGTAAATATTCTTGGACTATATTTTTACATAACGTACGTACATTCGATGTCCGACTTTGTTCCGAATTTGGTACAATAGACGTCCATTGGACGTCTATTGTACCAAAATTGGAACAAAATTGGACATCGACTGTACGTACATTATGTCCACGACATTAATTCTAGATAAACGTGACTTATAACAGTTAATTGCCTTCTCTGTGTAGCGACATTATTACATAATTGGCATTTGATGCCATCTCTTACCAAAATTGGACATCGAAAATGTACTAAGCCGGAGAAGGATGAATGTACAATGGAAGTACATTGATATACATCCCTTAGATGGCAGAAAATGTACGTACAATGAAAGTCCATTTGTAATGGTCAAATGTCGAACTTTTATGGACGTACAGAGGACGTACCAAAATTTACTAAGCTGTAGAAGGATGAAAAATGGATGTACAGTAGACGTACATTGATGTGTATCCCTTATATGGAGGGAAATGTACGTATAATGGGAGTCCATTTCTGATGTTAAAATGTAGAACTTTTGTGGGCGTCCACTGGACGTAACAAAATGTGCTAAACTATAGAAGGATAAAAAATGGACGTACACTGGAAGTACGTTGGTGTACATTCCTTAGATGGCAGAAAATGTACGTACAATGAAAGTCCATTTGTAATGGTCAAATGTCGAACTTTTATGGACGTACAGAGGACGTACCAAAATTTACTAAGCTGTAGAAGGAAGAAAAATGGATGTACAGTAGACGTACATTGATGTGCATCCCTTATATGGAGAAAAATGTACGTACAATGGTAGTCCATTTCTAATGGTAAAATGTAGAACTTTTGTGGGCGTCCACTGGACGCACCAAAATGTGCTAAACTATATAGAAGGATAAGAAAGGGATGTACACTGGAAATACGTTGATGTACATCCCTTATATGGCAGAAAATGTACGTATAGTGAAAGTTAATTTGTAATGGTCAAATGTCGTACTTTTGTGGACGTACAGTGGACGTACCAAAATGTACTAAGCGGTAGAAGGATGAAAAATTGATGTACAGTGGACGTACATTGATGTACATCTTTTATAGATGTATGATCTTTTATGATGTCCACTGTATATCCAAAATAGGTACATGGACGTAAGGATGTATTTTGGATATTAAATGAACGTCCAGTGGATGTAGTGAGCTATGTGGCAACGCTACTTCTTTTATTTGGTATTTCATTTTTAAGCTTTCTTAACTTCCCAAATTCTAACAACTTAAATTCTTGTAATTTTCTATCTGGTTTATCCATTGCTATTAAGACATTTTCATAATTTTTATTAATAATTAACTCTCTTATAATTTCCTCAATAAGAGTTTTACTAATTATAAAAGTATGTATTAAATTCATTTGTAATTAATACACCTTCTCTAATTGTATTGCCATTAAATAAGACTTTCCCCTTTCACAATATCTTTTATTCCACATCTTCGTTGAATTATTTCTTACTTCATCAATTCTTCTCATCAATTTCTTCGTAGTAATTTTGTTTTCGTTTCCATATTACTGATATTACTTTATTTCTATGATGTTTATATTCTGCCCAGTCTTGTTTTTTTCTATTAAGACTTCTTCTTCTTCTTCTTCTCTTGTTAATAATTTAGGTGAATATAACAATAGTGAGATTGACTTAAATGAATTGTAATTTTATTTTTAAAATATGAATGAAATGGAATTAGAACAAATATTTTACTTGGTATAATCTATTGTAATTGTATATATTTAAACGTTTTGTACTTTGAATACTGTTATTAGTACTTGCTATATAATAACAACAATATTCTATGGAATATTCAATATTCTTAAGGAATTATCGATAACCATTTTAATTATTGTAAACTCACGATTGCTTTTTTGAAATTTTATTTATTCAGTACGGGTCTATTTGAACCACTCGATCCACTAGATTCATATCCACTTTACCACATCTATAAAATACGCCGTACTTACAGCATAAGGATATTCTCCTTCACCGGCGTCAGTCCCATTTACAATTCTCGTCTCGGCTGTAAAATAAAACTTATTCAAATATTTGTGATATATAACGTGGCTGACAAGTAAGCTTCTCATACAAGAGTAGGAGCTATGTCTAGAGCGAAATATGTCAAAAAACAGGGGCGTAGCGAAACGTACCCGCCCAACTTTGTCAGACTTCCCTACAAACACCGAAAGTTGGCCCTTCATCGGACCATCACTGGGCCAGAAATGAAACTTCTGGCCCAGTGATGGCCCGCTGATGGGCCGATATTCGGTGTTTGTTGGGTTGGCAAAAGTTGAAAATTTGAGATATAAGTTGGCAATTTTTACTTTGGGGGAAAAAAGAATTTTTCTTTTGTACCTGGCACAAAACTTTCAGTATAAACTAGTATAAACTAGTTAGTTACTCATACGTTGGGATATTTATTAATATCAGTGTGTTCTGGATCTGGATCTGGATTGTTTGGCGGGGGGTGAGCTTACGCTCACGTGCACTCAGGCCTCATATATCAGTGTGTTCTGTTTTGTTTTTAAAATCTAATGTAACAAAGAAAAACTCACCTAAACAGTCCTGTGGTTCCAATAAACAATCATAATGATTTTTAAAAAATAGTTTTCATTTATTTGGATATTTTACAAAGTATATATAGATACATAATACAATGGAATTTTTCTCATATACTGGGTGGTTCAGCCGATAGGGACACTCTTGTAACTTTTGAATGGGCGAATACATTTTTTTCAAATTTGGTGTAGTGATACGGGATGAAATTTCCAGTTAGGAATGTAAAGAATCAAAATGGCGGTTCCTATGCAATTTTCACGAAAATAAAATTTTTAAATGGGACAAACTATATACTTTTGCAAATTTGGATACTGCTGACCAAAATACGTATGATCTCACCCTCAAAAATTATTTTGGTTTTCAAGAAATATTAAAAAAAAAGTATATCAAAACATTTATTTTTTTTTTTTTTCGATAAGACCGTTAATTAGTTACTTGTTCGTTCTATACAAGACTAGTTGTATGCACTATATTACATAATAAAAAAAATAACTCTTACCGTATATTCCACATATAAATGAAATTATGCAAATATTTGTGTACTTCAGCATTTTGTCAGTTATCCTCAAGTCACTGAAACTGTGGGAATTTGACAAAAAAAATCTTATATATTGCTTTATTTTAGCGATAATGATTTTTATCACATATATTGAATTGCAAATAGAACATAAATTTCAATAAAACCGTTTTATCATAGCTGTAAAATAGGTTAACATGTCATTTAATTAAATTAGTGACTATTAAACAAAAATAACTATCAACTTCCTTTTGATAACAACCCTTTTCAATTAAAAACATATTACATTTATTTATGACTGTTAAACGCATGATACATGTATAGTCCAGTCAACGAAAGAGTTGTAGAGAACATTGCGGGAGGGGGGGGAATTTTCCTCTTCAGGAATATGTTGGGGGTAGTTAGGAGGTAAACATACTAAAAGTCCCCGCCGCCTCAGCGGGGGGGGGGGGGGGAGAGGGGCATGGGTTGGAAAGGTCCCTTTTTCGATTCTTCGCTTATAACTCGGAAACGATGCGTAGTACGGAAAAAGGTAATCAATGCAAAATTAAACATAACTAAATTTCCTACAAGAATGTTTATATTCATTTTCTTCCTATGTGTTATAGTTTCTGAGATATTTGCCAGTGAAAATCGATAATCAATAAATTAATTAATTAGGTACATGGAACTGTTCTATCAAAGCGGTTTACCGTGGTCTGCTAATAAATCAGAGTCACAAAACAATCTTTATTTTACAACACTCGACGTATTTACTAACGTAATATTTTGTCGAAATCTATACGTTTCCTTAAATATACAGTGTGACTCACTTAAAATGAAGACACCCTTATAATTTTTTAATTTTGTTTCCGACTTGGATCAAATTTTACTAAAATATAGAACAAATTAGGATCTACTTATGACCAGAAAAACATTCGCCTGCTACAAAAGCAAAGCCACCTGCGGTACCAAAATATGCGAAAAAAATAAAAACATTTGAACGTTAAAAATTCCAAAAAAAAATGCATCGGATCGGCACCAAAACCGTACATACACCAAAATTTGATTTGGTTATTGATGGAGGATATCTCACACATAAGATTATCTGGCAAGGAGGATACTCAGTTTCCGCAATTTGTGGTGGATACGAGAAAGTCAATACCCACTATGATTTTTAATTTTTCTCCGCATATTTTGATACCGCAGGTGGCTTTGCATTTCTAGCAGGCGAATGTTTTTCTGGTCATAAGTAGATCCTAATTTGTTCTATACTTCTGTAAAGTTTGATTCAAATCGGAAACAACATAAAAAAGTTATAAGGGTGTCTTCAATTTAAGTGAGTCATACTGTATATTTAAGGAAATGTGTAGATTTCGACAAAATATTACGTTAGTAAATACATCGAGTGTTGTAAAGATTGTTTTGTGACTGTGATTTATTAGCAGACCACGGTAAACCGTTTGGTAAAAAAATTTCAGATACCTAATTAATTCATGGATTTTCGCTGGCGAATACCTCGAAAACTATAACACATAGGAAGAAAATGAATATTGACACTCTTGTAGGAAATTTAATTATGTTTAATTTTGCATAGAATACCTACTTTTTTCCGAACGACTCATCTTTTCCGAAGAATCGAAAAAAGGAACCTTTACCCCCCCCCCCCCCTCTGAAGCGGCGGGGCTAGTGGTGGGTACTTTTAATATGTTTATCTCCTAACTATCCCCCAACACATTCCTGAAGAGGAAAGTTCTCCCCCCGCAATGTTCTCTACAATCCCTTTTTGGGCATTCATTGATTGGACTAATACTTAATGAAGAGCGTGTTTTCATCTGTATACAAATAATTTTGTTTGTTTTACTTCCACAAAAAAAAAATCTGTCTCTGTTTAACTTTTCTTATGCGTACGATTACTTTGGAACGGTTTATTAGTCTAGGTGCCCGCGTACATAAATGCAATTTATACATATCATCGTATAACTTCTTGTACGGCATAATTGCGCCTAGTCTATCACTTTTTTCTTCTGCGAAAATTTTCGTAAACTCGGCGTTCCTCCTCGGCATGAAAAAGACAATTCCCACACGTCGGACTGGAAAATCGGCAAATATATTTTGTCCGACAATTCGAAAATTGGATTCTACTTATTTTTATTAAGCAATCTTGAAAAAATCAGCTGGTTATCAATAAATGTTTTAAAGTTATGTTATGTTATGTTCAGGGTGGTAGACACCTTTAACGTTCCAAAATGTTTGTCGGACAGTTTGTAGAAATATACAGAATATACAGGGTGATTCTTTTAGAGCGGCCATTAGAATATTTCCCACTTGCAGATGAGATAGTCATTGGAAATTTGGTACCTTACCATAGTCGACCATTGCGAGTCCGAAAATAATAATTTCAAAATGGCGGCACTTCCGGAAATACCGGAAGTCGATACCAACTTGCTTATTTTAAATATATATTTTCGACTTTTCGAAATGATCATAAAATTCTGAGTCAAAACGTGTAGCACACCCTATATCTAAATCGAGCGGTTTCGGAGATATTTGACATTTTATAAAAAATTTGACAGGTGCAACGGTTTGCATGAACCGTTATAACTTTCTTGATATAGGAGATCCTTATTTGCTCTTTGGTACGTAAGAAGAACACAAAATGGGCTACTCTCTACAAAAAAAATAGATTCCAAAATAGTGTACTAAATATTTTATTTTTCACGTTACATTTTCTCAAATTCAAACCTCAAAAACTTTTTTTTTTTATTTCAAATGGAACACCCTGTACTTTTTTCCTCATATTATGTTAAATTAAATTCCCCTTTTTCTAGTATAAGCATTGTAAAGGTTAAAGTTACAACTTTTCGAAATATTGGCGATTTTCTTAAATGTCCAAGAATTTTTAGTAAAAATTGCCATCAACTTACCCACGATTAGAAACAATCATTAATGTCAGTCATTCTCTTTTGTTAAAAAATGCCAGCACGTTTATTATTTATGGAAAATGTGATAAAGTAATAATACCAAGAACATGTAACACATTTGCTACTCGATACCCACTTTATTGTTTCAGTTGTTTTATAGGCTTCTACGTTTTTTTTGGATAAATTATAATTTTCAACAAAAACTTGCGAATAATCCAAAAAGTACATGTGTTAGATATAATACATGCTGATATAAGTCCACCTCAAATTTAACTCTACATCGATTACCATAATAAAATTTGGCACGTGCCATTTGACAGAGCCAAATATTCTAAAATTATCCAATATGCGTTTTACAGTGTATGGTGGATGGTTTCTGTTCTTGTGGATATCAAGTAGCAAATGTGTTACATGTTCTTGGTATTACTTTACACATTAATGATTCTTTCTAATCATGGCTAAGCTGATGGCAATTTTTATTAAAAATTTTTGGACATTTAAGAAAATCTCCAATATTTCCAATAGCTGTAACTTTAACCCCTACAATGCATATTTTAAAAAAAAGGGAATTTAATTTAACATAATTTGATGTAAAAAAATACAGGGTGTTCCATTTGAAATAAAAAAGTTTTTGAGGTTTGAATTTGATCAAATGTAACGTGAAAAATAAAACACTTGGTATACTATTATGGAATCTATTTTTTTTTTTTGCAGAGAGTAGCTCATCTTGTGTTCTTTCCATGTACCAAAGAGTAAATAAAGATCTCCTACACGAAGAAAGTTATAACGGTTCTTGCAAACCGTTGCACCTGTCAAATTTTTAGGGTGTGCTACATGTTTTGACTCAGAATTTTATGATCATTCCAAAAAGTCGAAAATATATAGGGTGTTCCATTTAAAATAAGCAAATTGGTATCGACTTCCGGTATTTCCGGAAGTGCCGCCATTTTGAAATTATTATTTTCGCACTCGCAATGGTCGACTATGGAAGGGTACCAAATCTCAAATGTCTATCTCATCTGCAAGTGGGAAATATTCTAATGGCCGCCTTAAAAAAATCATCCTGTATATGTAGAATCCAATTCTCAAATTATCCGACAAAATATATTTGCCGATTTTCCAGTCTGACGCGTGGAAATCGTCTTTTTCGTGCCGAGGAGGAATGCCGCGTTTACGAAAATTTTCGCAGAGGAAAAAAGTGATCGACTAGGCGCAATTATGCCGTACAAGAAGTTATACGAGGATATGTATAAATTGCATTTATGTACGCGGGCACCTAAACTATATGATATTGACCTGAAATTTTGTACTTATGTATTATATCGACATCTAAAACTATATTATATTTTGATCTTATTCCGTTTAAGGGTTGTGGTAAATGAAGGTAAATAAGTAACGCACTTGCTTGCTTTACTTAAGAGTCCAATTGAGAATTTAGTACATGCACAAGAAGCCAAGATCTCAAAAATTTTTTTGCATCAGCCACCTTCCACTATCACCCCCATTACCACCTCCGTCCCACTGTTAAAAGGGAAAAAAATAAAATTGTGATTTAGTGTGTGAACAAGGACCAAAGGCTTCAAATTGAATTTTTACACGATCACATTACTTTCCACCATATTACTCTGTAATATAATAGTTCCACTCCTCTTGAAGGCGGCACACTTTGATGTTCCAAGGAAATGATAGGAAAGAACTTTAGTGAAGTGAAAGATGTACTCTGAAGCAAGGGCGGCGGATCAAGAAAGGTTACTGGGGGGGGGGGGCATTAACATTTACAAAAAATTTTTCACCCCGGAATCTAAAAAAATTTTATCGCCTCTTGGGGCAAATTAAAATCCGGACACAAATTTTTTCGCCGCCTCATACACGGGGGTGCTATTAGAAATCCAAAAAAAATTTTTTTTCACCTCATGCGGAGAAAAAAAAAATTGTCGCCTTGAAAAAGTAACGAATACTTTTCTCGGGGGGGGGGAATTCCAGCTACTGCCCCCCCCCCCCTGGATCCGCCCTTGCTCTGAAGTCGACAGTCGATTCTTTGGAAGTTCAGGCAAATACGTAAAAATTTTAGATATTCTGTATGTTGGTGAATTATTATTTCGAATTAACGACAAAATGTCGTCATATTTGGTTGTCGGAGTCAAGCCGAAGGAAATGTCAATTTAAGCTGTAACGAGTATTAGGTATGTGTTTATTATTTAATATATTTAATAAATACATAATGCTAGATACTAAATATATACTACAATTTACAATTTACGTTAACAAATTGTAGTAATAAGCTTGAGAAGATATTTATAGATAAAATTTAAAAGAACGAGTTGTCCTATTCCCCCAGTATGACGTCATGTCCCATTCCCTGCGTCTCCAGTATGACGTCAACCTTCATATTTACACTGTAAAAAATGAGGGTTTTACCGTCGCGTCGTTGCGTGCAGAATTACACCAAAATTTAACGTAACTTTACCCGCAAAAAGACTGTAAAATTTTATTTACCAGGGAGCATTACCCAAAATATAGGGGAAATAAAATTTTACGCTCTTTTTGCGGGTAAAATTACGTTAAATTTGGGTGTAAATTTCACATTCAACGACAGTAAATTTACCTTTTTTACAGTGTAATGTTATGCCAATATTTGATTGCAATATTGGTTGTTTATTGTCAAAATCTGTCGCTCAGTATATTGGCCCAATCAACCTGTGCTACATGTTGGCTCCGGGCCAGGTTTCAGTGAGAGGTATATATTTGTAATGTTAATGTAAATAAAGTATTATTGAATTGAATTGAATATATTTCGATTAGTAGGTACTTAGGAAACACAACAATCATCGGTGATAGGCCTTGGTAGCGGAAATAGGCCGACGCGCGACGCTAAATAAATAAATATATAAATAAATAAATACAAATTAGCATCATGAATAAAAAAAAATTGAGAATTAAAAATATTTATTTAGATGGTTTAGTTCACATTGTTAGAAGTTATACTGTGGCATATCGGTCGATAAAGTCCAGGAAAGCTGTGACCTTGGCATATACATTGGGATATCGAGTAGATGCAGTTCCGCAGGTAGTTGTAATAAAGGAAGCAATACCTACTTGTCGGCCATTAACAATTAGTGAGGTTCCTGAGTCGCCCTAAAAACCAGAATAACAAATAATCAGTGATAATTCCAACCGATGTCATTTCACTTTCTTTATCAGCTAAAATAAATATTAAAAGGTCTAGCAAGATAAGATAGGGTCAGTGGTATTTTCAAAATAATTTGTATTGTGACATCGGTGAGTAATAAAGTTACCATTGACACAAATTGAGCCTCTGATCTTCCTGCTTTTTTTGAGATAACTGACCGTATATAAGGCTAGAGCGGGTATTATCGAAAATTATTTTATTCAAAAACTATTGCAGCTAAACTAATAAAATGAAAACTCTTGTTAGATAATACATTGTTCTATATTATGTATTTTTTGTAGAATTTTTCAACTATATTTACTATTTAAAAAAATTAAAAATAAAAAATTCTTATTGTTCTTTTTTCACACAGAGGTACAATCACAGAAAAAATATATAATGCAGCTTAGTATGCCTAGTATGCATTCAAATAAAATCGGTGCAGCATTTCTTAAAAAAATGAAAACTCGTTATCACCGCCCTGGAGTATTTACTACTTTTCTTTAATATGAACTTGCTCATAAATGCATAAACAAGTAGTTATGTGTTTGTAATTTAAATAAATAAAGTAAATGCTCTGAATTACAGTTATTATTTAGGTTAAGAATAAGAAAAGTGCAGTATAGATAAAAATAAAGTCCAAGAAAATATCATTTATTATGATGCAATTTATTAATTATTATAATGTAATTAATCTTCGTCGCTGCCCTCAAGAATAACTACGTGAATATTTTCTGATGTAAATATATTAGATAAAACTTCTGCTGGACGTACTATTCGGGAAAGATATCGGGCATGAGACAAGTAATTTGCGGCTTCGGCTATATGTGAGCAGCATTCTACCGTTCTTATGCCATTGGGACAGTCGCAGCAATATCGGCGTATGCTTTGAATTGTCATTACATCAGGTATATAATCTATCTAAAGTGGTAAGTTTTACTGTTGATATACCTTGATCTTACTTCCAGTTTTAATATGTTGGGCGCGACTTTAACAAAAGTAATCTCATCTAATGTTCTTTTGATATCATTAAACTTATATTGGTTCTATTTTTAGTCTATTCCCAGAATTATTTACCATTTTTACCAACATATCAGTATCAACTCACGCAATTACAACTCACTGACATCTATATTACCATTATTAAGTTAATTTCAATAATTTACTGTCAAAAGAACAATTAGACAACTAAAAAAGGCCATTTTCTTATCTAAAAGTTTTACTATTTTTCTTTTGAAATCAAAGGTACTTACAATCTCTGTCAAGCAAAATTAATAGCCCAGATTCTGGAGACGTTTATCTTTCAGCTCGCTCTAAGTATCCGTCAGGCATAAAGCTGGAAAGTGTAGTATTCGATGTAAAATTTTCTGCTGAATTCGAATTCGGAGGCGTAAAAAAATCGGGAATTGCCTTCAATCCATAATCCGCGAATTTCCCTTTATTTCGGAAATCGTGAAAAATTGAATTTTAAAGATATGACTTGCGTTTTTTCTCACAAAAGATAAGCTAAAAATCCATTATTTTTTAAAATTGTAGCTCACAGTGTATTTAATATGTAATCAAAACACATCTAACATTTATAGAAAAGCAGCGCCCAACATATTAAAACTGGAAGTAAGATCAGGGCATATCAACAATAAAACTTACCACATTTACGTTAAATATATAAATAATGGAACGACAAATTCAAAGCATATGCCGATATTGCTGCGGCTGTCCCAGTGGCATGAGAACGGTAGGATGCTGTTCACATATAGCCGAAGCCGTACATTACTTATCTCATGCCCAATATCTTTCCCGCGTAGTACGCCCAGCAGAAGTTTTATCTAATATATTTACATCAGAAAATATTCACATAGTTATTCAGGAGGGCAGCGACGAAGATTAATTATATTGTAATAATTAATAAATTGGATCATAATAAATAATATTTTCTTGGACTTTATTTTTATCTATTCTGCACTTTTCTTATTCTTAACTTAAATAATAACTGTAATTCAGAGCATTTACTTTATTTACTTAAATTACAAACACATAACTGCTTGTTTATACATTTACGAGCAAGTTTATGTTAAAGATATATGTAAAGTAGTAGAATTAGAATTAGAATTAGAATTATTTATTCATGTTAATACATCATACAATGCTTACACAAGTCAGTAAATAGAACAATAGTAAGTAACATTTAACATATAAAATGTCTACTTACACAACATCAATTTAAAATTTAAGGTAAAAGACAATAAATGCTCCTGTCTGACATATTTACTACAATTTTAAAATATTTGTGCACTAAAATACACAAAAATACATAAAATTTATTACACAAAAATTATGCACAAAATTTATTAAAAATTTATTACCCAACTGTATGTTTGTGTAGTTGCCTCACCGAGAGGGAATCACAGCCTCAAAAACGTTTTATCGTCAAGGAACTCGGTTATACTATAATAAGCTTTATTTAGTAATTCTTTTTTTATCTGTTATAAATATATGTTAATTGACAGATCACGAATGTGATTTGGTAATTTATTGAAGAATACAGGCCCATAATAATTTTCAGCATTTCTAGTTTTTTGTAGTCTTAGGAATTTAAGAGAAATATTTTGTTTATGACGAGTTTCGTAGTTGTACCCAACTGCATTTGACTTATAATATTCTATATTATTTTTTACCAATTTTAAGCACTCAAAAATATATAATGAAGGTACCGTTAATATGCGTAATTCAATAAACTTTTGTTTAACATCACCTCTATAATTTAATTTTAACATATATCTCAGCGCTCTTCTCTGAATTGAGGACACTCTGACAACGTGACAGGAATGCCCCCAACATAGAATAGCATATGCAAAGGTAGACTGGAACAAAGCATAGTATTCCATCAGCACCACATTTATAGTTACATTATTGGCTAGGTTTTGCAATAGATATGTATGTCTACATAGTTTAGTGGATATGTATTCAATGTGGGATTTCCAAGTTAAGGTTTTATCCAAAACCACTCCGAGAAATTTAACTGCTTCGCTGCTGTCCAGCTCATGCGCCCTTAGACTAAAAATTATGTTTTCCGTTTTTGTGTCATTTAAGCTTAGCCTGCTAGTTTTAAACCAATGCTTGGCTTTTGACTGTGTGTCCCACAGTTTTTCTTGAAGAGACTTTGGATTTACATCAGAATTTATCATAGTGGTATCATCTGCAAAGAGTACAATATCACCATTTGATATACAAGAAGGTAAGTCATTTATGTAAGCTAAAAATAGCAAGGGGCCAAGCACCGACCCTTGTGGTACTCCATGTTCCATATAAGATGTACTGGAGTAATTATTGTTGAAATAGGTCATCTGGTCCCGGTTTGTTAAGTACGACGATAATAACTTTATAAAATAACTATTTATACCATACCTTCTTAATTTGCTTAATAGGATACTGTGTGACACACAGTCAAAGACTTTTATTAAATCATACATGCTACAGCCCAGTATGGAGTTTTGTTCAAATCCTTCGTTAGTTATAGATATTAATTTATTTATTGCTTGCGTTGTCGATTTGTTACATCGGAACCCGAACTGTGCAGCAGAAAATAGGTTATTTTCCTCGAAGTGATCACATAACATACTCTTTAATATTTTTTCATAGATCTTTGAGATAATTGGAATCATAGATATAGGCCGATAGTTTTCGGCTTTGTTTCTATCACCCTTTTTAAATATGGGTATAACCTTTGATATTTTTAAACAACTTGGGTAGACACGTTCTTTTATACTAAGATTTATCAATTTAGTTAATGGGATTACTATTAAGTGCTTTATTGCCTTGATGAGGTCAACACTAATATCATATATATCTCTACTAGGTTTTTTCTTTAAATTGCTTATTACGTCACGTACTTCATTGAAGCTCACCTTTCTTAGCTTTAAGCTGGGGATGCTGTCAATATTAACGGTAATATAATCCTCCGGGTTCCTATCAGACTGAGGTATGTTATCAATTATCTTTTTAGGGATGTTAGTGAAATATTCATTAAAAGTTAAAGCACTCAGGGTTTGAGTATTTTCAACCGTCACTTTATTGTTGCTACGATTTTCATTAATAATTTTCCAAGCACCTTTTGCTGTATTGGAAGAATTTTTTATATAGTTATCATTATATTTTAATTTGGTTTGTCTGACTTTATTTCTATAATTATTTTTATAACGTTTGTATATATTTATATTTGTATCAGAAGGAATTTCCTTCGCAACTCTATTTAAGAAATTTAACATTTCACGCATATCATGGAGTTCCTGATTAAACCAGGGTGCTCTGCAGCTTTGGTTATCATTTTTTATAGTTTTTTCTTTCAATGGGAAAGCAGTATAACATGCCTCCCGTATAGTATCAATAAATAATTCGAATTTGGCGTCTACTGTTAGGATATTATCGTTTATGAATTTCCAATTTGACTTTTCGATTATTTCGTAGAAATCTAACAAGCCTATTTCTGTTATGGGTCGCTGTTTAATTTTCGTTTTTTTTGTTTTACTTTTTTTTACTGAAAGTCTGCATGCCACAGCCTTATGATCAGAAAGATGAGTTTCAAGGGCAAATGATAAGAAGTTTTCCGAAATATTAGTGATGATATTATCAAGGCAATTTTGTTTTCTTGCACTTTCGTTTATTGTTATATGGAGCCCATGCATTTCTATGAAATCAAGGAATTCAACAGTCTGTGGTTCTTTTATGTTAAATTTAATGTTAAAATCGCCGTTAATAACAATATTACCCTCATTATTGCATTTATTGAGCATCTCGTGAAATAAATTTAAGAAGTCCTGAAAATTACCATTAGGTGGCCTATAAATGGTTATTAAGGTTATTTGTGATGTGTGAACTCTACTGCGGATACTTCACATATCGATTTGGTTGCTAATTTACAAATATCCTCTCTTACCTTAACTTGATTCACATTTTTTACGAGGATTGATACCCCACCCCCTGGATGGTGTAGGTCGGAGGTGCCTGTATGTGCATGTGGGGTACGAGAGTAATTTGACACTAATTTATATCCTTGTATTTTTAGAAACTGTGATTCCATCTCGGTGAGCCAAGTTTCACTGAAGCATAATACATCAAAATTTTCATTATTACATGTAATCATATCAGTTAAGAAAGATTCAATTCTACTAGTCTTATTACGTATTGACTGTATATTTATGTGAAAAATACTAAATGAGACACTTGTCTCTGCAGCAGCGCTGGAGGACGTGGCTAAATTACATACATCTATGTTCTCTTGGGAACTCTTTAGTTTGTCGGGTGTGGGGACTTCCGCGGATGGAAAAACCGATTTACTCAGGTTCCTTTAGGCCAAACTGCTGGATTCATTGCTTCTGTTAAGTTACTTTCGTCAATGGTCACCTTAAATGATGAATAGTACTCAGGGAACTTTGAATTCATTTTCTCGCATAGCACCTCGGGAAATTTTGGTTTTAGAAATGATTGTAGATCATCTGCCGTCGCTTCTCGGGGCATTTTATAAGCATGCAAAAACACCAGTCTGGAAGCAATCTTTAGGGGCGATTTTTCTACTTCCAGCTTGCCTAAGAATGGTCTGTTATTGTGTTTTTTACTTCTCTGATTTTTTTTTCCATAAGTAACCTCAGTAAAAGGTTCGTCATTGTTTTTTTTCTAATATCATATTTGTTTGCTGAATTGCACTAGCTACTTGGGATTTTGTAATTTTATTATTTGCATTTCCACTAAACTCTGTTTTTTTATCCTTATTGCGCATTTTACTTGGGGTTCATCGTCCTTTTGTCAGCTGACGGACCGACAGCGGTGGCCGGTCTCAACTCCTTTGTGTCCGAAATTTCGAGATCGGTTACAGGTTTCACAACTGCTTCAAAGATTTCATAGTAAGTATTCATTACGAGTTTTTATTTTTTTGAATTAACTTTTGGTGATAATACAAGACATAGTAAGCTACATCATATATTTTTTCTGTGATTATACTTCTGTGTGAACTATAAAAAAATAGGAATGTTTTATTTTTAATTTTTTTAAATAGTAAATACAGTTGAAAAATTCTGCAAAAGATATATATTATAGAATAATGTATTATCTAACAAGAGTTTTCATTTTATTAGTTTAGCTACAATAATTTTTGAATAATATAATTATCAGTAATACCCGCTCTAGCCCATATATGGTCAATTATATCAAGAACGCAGGAAGATCAGAGGCTGAATTTGTGTCAATGGTAACTTTATTACTCACCGATGTCATAACACAAATTGTTTTGAAAATACCACTGACCCCATCTTATCCTGCTGGACCTTTTTACATTTATATTGGGTGATGAATGGTTTGGGTAAACGAAAAAAAGTACAGTTCTCTATAAAAAAAAAGAGCTTTACTATATTTGCCTACTTACATTACATGCTCCCCCTACTGGTGCTCCGAAGCAAATGTGTTGCTGCGGATCGAAACGAGAACAAACTTGATCTGTGTAAACTTGAACAGTTAGTTTTTGGAGATTGGCTGGGATTGGTCCTTGGTCCTAAAAAATATTGACATGAAATATATTTATTATTCCAAAGGATGCACTTAGTTGGGAGACTGTCGAAATTCAACAAACGAAAAAGCAACAAAATTATCCACCAAGAATGGACAGAACTTAGAAGTGATACATGAAATTAAGAATAATTTTGTGATAAAATATGAAAGAATTGGCATATTATAGAAAATAAAAAATATAGTGAAGGAACTGACATTGAGAAATTGGCAATTCAAGTATCGTCGTAAGTATGCTATATAAGTGTAGATCCAGAAGCAGAATACGTTAGAAGGTCCAAATAAATGAATCATTAACAGTTCCAAAATTTCCTCAACAGTTAATTTTGGCAACATTGTTTAGTTTCCTTAAGAAGGTTGAGTCAAAATGCTCAAATAATTTTGTGACTTGAGATACGAAATTGATAACTCATTTGTGGATTCGAAAAGAAACACTGTGATTCATTTAAATGAACTAATCATGCGTATCTAAGACACAGTCAAACGGTAACAGAGAGAATAGTATTTGCATTATGTCAGTCTTATGGCTAATAACTTGATTCGCTTCGAAACCTTATCTGGACATATTTACGTAAACTTCGAAAAATATATCTTTTTGCCTTTCCTCTTCTTCTTCTTTTAGCGGAGCGACGAAGGGTCGCCGCACTCAGGCCTTGTGGCCCATTGTGCTACCGCTACGAATTTATTGAATTCCCCCATTCAGGCCGGATTCTAACCTAAAGACCAGAATCCTTCCTATAGGGGCATTCCTTATTTCCTCCAGTACCGGAAAACCAATGCCGAAGTGTTTGTGCCTCAAGTTCATAAGACTAGGGTAGGAAGTAAGGACGTGGATGGAAGTCTCCTCGTCGCCACAAAGCCTGCAGTCGGGGTGTATAGTGTGCAGGTGTTTTTTGAAAGAGCCGTGTCCGGTCAAAAGACTTACCATGATTCTGACCTGTTTCCTGCTTAATCGCAGGATTTGTTCTGCTCGCTTCAGCAAGGGCCTGAGATCAGGAGCTTCGCTTGCCGGATTCCTGGGTAGGAGGCCCAGAAGTCAAAGAACTGGGACCGTGTCCAGTTCTCTACTGACTTCTTGGCATTTGACTAGGGTAGCCGAGAGCAGGCTCTGGACCCAGTAGAGTAGTAGAGGTCTCTGAGAGCCTCGATGTTGCTGTGTCCAGGCACCCGAAGAAGCTTGACCCAGTTGGATGAACCAAGTTCGCAGAGTGCCTGTTTACAGTTTTGAACCAGTATTGACTTGGTCCGGACTGAAGCAAGGGCCATGAGGGCCGCTTGACTGTCGCTACATATATATATATATGTGCTTGTTGGAATATTTCCTTCGGATATTCTGTGCGCAGACCAAAATAGCAAAGATCTCGGTCTGGAATACCGTGGCGAATTTGCCACGTGGCATAAGAAAGTTCACCTCTGGGTCTTTCACCGTATATTCCCGCTCCAGCACTTTTCCCAAACCTCGATCCGTCTGTAAACCAGACGCTATCGGCAGGCCTGAGTATGTCCTCGAGTGGGTTCCAGTCTTACCTTTTGGGGATGACAACCTCGAAGGGTTCCGAGAAGGAGAAGGAAGGCCTTTGCCTTTGATGCAGAGTAAATAATTTTAAGGGACACAAGTCAAATTTCAATACATTTGCTAAGTACTCCATTTTAAGTAGATACGATAGAAACTTTATCCGCGAAATGCAATATGCAGAGGTACACTGCGCGTCATATTAATGTGGTACACTTCGATTTTATCAATGTAAAGAAGAATAGTCTGGTCACATTTGACAATAATAAGATCTATCACAAATCAGTATTTCAAACAATAACGATGTCTAGACAGTTAATATTAGTAATATTCAGAAGCTTGAGAGAACATCACAATCTACCAATAAATTAATGGTTTTCAGTACACAAGTACTGTACCATATTTATATGCCGCGCAGTGTACAATCAAATATGAAAGTTAAAGAAAAAAATCTGTCAGTTATCTTTATTGGATTTTTATAAACTGTATTTCTTTAAAAAATATATCCTTCGCCACGGTAACATGCAGGCCGGATATAGAGCCGATTCTGCAAATCGGTCACCATTCGGCCCTTTTGGCATTTGACAATTATGTACATAAAATCACAAAAAAACTGAAAGTATTTTAGAAAATCGACTGAAAATGTATACATGGGGGTTTTCGACATCGCTGATTACGATTCTGAAGTGAAAATTGGAAAATTCAAGATTAGCGGCTATAACGTATAAAAACGCGAGATATTTTTTAATACCTACATTATTTAAAAAAATTTTAAGGCAGTTATTATTGTTTTAATTTAATATATAATTTTTAAAATTGAAAGTAATGGTCTTAAAGTAGTAAATATTTAGTATACAAATTAAACTTTTTTTTATAGTCCAGTCAAAACAATGTTTAACCTCCTGAAAAATCCGAAAGTTTTGAAACTTCGCATACTTATTTAAAGGTACCTAAGAATGAATATACCGAAAGTCCTCATGAATATGAGGCGAGCTCTAGCGGCAATTAGCGAAAATAAGGCACTTTCTTTGGTTTTTCGTTAATATCTCGAGAACCGTTGGTCGGAGGCAAAAGTTGATTATATACATAATTAAGGCTTATCAAATTTGCTACAATGCTAAAATGATTATATACATTTTTTTCCTATTCCCAATGGTTCCCGAGTTATACACGCTAAAATAGAGCGTTTTGTGAAAAACCACGCTAGGGCGGTACAATATGGCATTTCTAATAGTATTTGACAATAATAAGTTACTAAATTAAATATAGTACTTACAATGCCTACTTCGACGGGCCGCTACTGCTATCGTCCCCCCCCCCACTACCTTTCCTTCCTTGCCCTTTGAACTAATTAACAGTAAAATTAATTCAGTATTGAAAAAAAATTTTCAGTGATTTACCCGAATGTTTAAAAAAATGGTTACTTTATTTAAATAAACTAAGGTTAACCCCTAATTGGGGTGAAGAAGAGTTACTTATAAATTGTATATTTAGGTGCAAGATGCATTCTAAACACTTTTTTTTTCTTGTAATTTTTCTCAATAATGTAAACATAAGCCAGAAAATCTAAATCTCATTTTTATACTTCATAGCCGCCATTTTGGATCAGCCATCATGAATTTTCCAATTCGGGTTTCTCAAATAGTTGAGGTAGCAAATTAACAAATTAGTCCGGTTGCCAAAACCAATACCATAAAATTTTGTGTTAAGTTTTTTTTTGGTGCTGAATAAGTACAATAAAATGGATTATGATATTCTGTCACCCTTGGGCAACTCGATATATTCAATATGGCGGCTATAAATTACCTTAATTTGAAAATGATCTTTTCATGCAAGTTTGATATGTCAAACTATATGTTTTTTAGGATGCAGAGTCCAAAAACACCATTGAAATTATATTAGGAGATTAGTATACAAAAAAAAATTCATTTCTCAAGACCAACAAAATGTTGTCTAGATAGAGCTCAGCTCTTTTTTTTTAAGATATGGAATCAGGTGTAGTCTGCTTCAAGATCACCATCAATTAAGTCTTCATCCCGTTCCACTTCAGCAAACCGTGTGAAATCATTGGAACAGAAACTATTTGTGCATGAACAAAACATGGTGCATGGTAGGCTGGCACTCCTGCAACTACATCGATTGCTCTTGCATGGAAATACACTTTCACAAGAGTACTTAACCAATTTCAGAATTTACGGCGGTGCAAATTCAATATTCTCTGGCAAAGTTGTGGGTAGCAGACATCTGTAGAACCCGTGAAGCAGTGGATCCAAATCTGGTGGGTCAGATTCCATTGAATTTTTCGAAATGCAGGTTTGTAAGTGAGTTCGCTTAAGGTTTTGTTCAAACGCTGAATTTGTTGGTGGCAGTGAGCATATTTCGCACTTCCAACTTTTTCAGCCCACAGTTTGACATGAGCCTCTGAAGTTGTGTTACACTTACTTGCTCCGTAACATGCAACCATAAACTTCGATGCTTTCCACTTCATGTCAGACAGATCAGCATGTAGATCTCCAACCAATGACAAGGAGTGTCTTTATAGCTGGGATTTATTCAATAATATAATTTAGTAATATTTGGTTATATATTCGAATATTTTCTTAAATAAATAACATTTTAAAATGAAATACATGTTATGTAGTTATTTGATAAAATTGTTATTGTATATTATTTTTGTTTCTTGGATCCTTGGTTACTTGATTCTGGGGTTGGTGACTTATATTTACCCAGCAAGTGAACTGATCGCCACACTACTCCCCCGCTAATAAAAAGATCAGTCAGTCAATCAATTTGTCAATAGCAAAACGAACTTTCTTAATCGAAGGTGGAGTGACATCACATTTGTCAGATAATAAATATGCTGGTTTAATATTAATGCCGTACAATTCTAACCTCTGAAAAACAAGTTTCAAATGCTCTAAATGTTCCGAACTAGATTTACTTGCAATCAGGATGTCATCTAAATAGACGAAAATAAAGGGTAAACCTACTAAAACTTCGTTCATAAAACGTTGGAAAGTTTGACCGGCGTTACGTAAGCCGAACGGCATACGACCAAATTCAAACAAACCGAAAGGAGTAGTAATCGCTGTTTTAAAAATGTCGCTTTTTGCGACAGGTATCTGGTGATAAGCACGTACCAAATCTATTTTTGAAAAAATAACACAATTATACAACTGCGAGTTAAAATCATGGAGGTGGGGCAACGGGTATCTGTCAGGAACAGTAATTGAATTTAGACGACGATAGTCTCCACAAGGCCTCCCTCCAGTCGCAGCTCTTTTTTTTTCACCATATGCAATGGTGAGGATACGGAAGAAGAAGAAAGTACACAAATACCTAATTCTACCATAGAATTGAATTCATCCTGAGCTATCTTGAATTTAATACTATCCAACCTACGTGGGCGTAAGAAAGGTAAATGACCTTCAGTAACAATATGATGCTCAACGGAATGTTTAACGGGCAAATTGTAATTGGGAGAGCTAATTAAAGTAGGAAATTGTAAGATTAATGCAGTGAATTCATTTGAAATGCTAAATAACTTAGGAGAATGTAACGGACCATTGTTTGAAAATAAATATGTTGACAAACTAGTCATATTGTCGATTAAACATTTATGTTAGATGTAGAAACTGTTGGATTGATGTTACAAATCGAATTTGAGGTAAGGGAAGTCATAGAATTCTGACATGATTCCCTTTAATAACGAAGAAATAATGATAAATGGCAAAACAATTCACTTACTAGATAAATAAAGTTTGCTGCTTCGCCGTCTAGGATTGATTGAAGAAAGTCGGGAATAAATTTACTTCCAAGTAATTTGTCTTCTAATCTTCCAGGTTTTATAAATAGAGATTCTTCGCTAGATTTGAATATATGCTATCCATGGTTTGTTTATAGTTTATTTAAAGCTACTCTCGTTCCAAAAAATCTACAAACTCTTAGAGTCTCTCCGGAAAAACTTGTTGGGGTTCAAATGTTGGGATTTTGTTAATCAAAAATTCTGATCCTTTTCAAAATCAACAAAAACCTTGTTTTTCCTGCGTATTTTTCTCGGGGTCACCAATTATAGCTGGCATTTATTTAATAATAAAATTTAGTATATTTATATTTTATTATATATATTATATTTATTATTATATTTTCTTAAATAAATAACATTTTAAAATGAAATACATTTTATGTAGTTATTTGATAAAATTGTTATTGTATATTTTTTTGTTTCTTGGATCCTTGGTTACTTGAGCCTGGGGTTGGTGACTTATATTTACCCAGCAAGTGAACTGATCGCCACAGTCTTCTTTTCAAAACATCATCAGCAACCAGGATAGCTTGCTGTACAAGAATCGTATCTGCTTCTTAGTGAGTATTTCTTAGGTCATGCCTTCGTTTTACTTCTGCACGATAAATGTCGTAAGGTTCTTCTTGTGGACCTGTCAAAATTAGCCTGTATTTATTAGTCTTGTTTTTTTTTTTTTAATGATTCGTTACCAACAATGCTAGTGCAAATCAGTTCAATCAATTGCTTCTTGTTTTCATTTCAGTTCAAAATATCTCTCGGTGAAGGCAGAGGTGTTGTATATGTGAGTACGCGGACTCTGGTTACTCCTGTAGATCTACCGATCTTGTGCAGTCTTTAGTACTATACTCCTTGTACCGATCAAAAACAAGGTGCACATTTCCATGCTGCAAATTTATGCTTATAGATGTGCCTCTATGAAGTCCTCTATAGTCCCCTTTTCTGGCCACTGTACACACCATAACAGTGCAGATCCATCAATAACGATAGATGTGTTCTCAACGTCTTTATTTCTTGTTGAGCAAGAAACCTGGATAAGTTTTTTTAAACTGGATTTAAATTTGCAGATCCTCATTTCTTCAGAGTCTGTAAACATTGACGTTGGCATATCATGGGAGAGAACTTTACTGACATCTACTTGTCGTCCTAAAATACATATAGTTTGATATACCAAACTTGCATAAAAATATCATTTTCAAATTGAGGTAATTTATACTGAATATATCGAGTTGCCCAAGGGTGACAGAATGCCATCATCAATTTTCTTGCAGCTCAATATCTCCTTGTACTAATTCAGAAATAAAAAAAAACTTAATACAATTATTTTGGGTTTACATAAAATATACAGTTTGGAAACCGGACTAAATTTAATTAACCTGTTTAGTGCTTAAAATTGATTATTTATTAATAACAAAATGAAGAAAGTCCCAGCGGACTGTTTTTTCTTTTTACCAATGTTCCATAGACTTCAATAAACAATTTGCAAAAAAAATTAAGCCGATTAATCCTTTGCCAGAAAACCTCTCAGAAAATATCTATCTTGACGCGACTAATCATATTTAAAGAAAATAAAGGAGCAAAGGAGAGGAAGTCGTTCGGCATTATAACAATTTCGCACCCCCCATAAAAACTGCTTAAAACCGGCCCTGGTAACATGACAATACATGTGTCGATTTTCTGATACCACATAATAATATAATTATGAACAACGTTTGTCAGTTGAATGAAATGTGGTATCAAGAAATATCACGACCATGCTTGTCTACTAGCCCAGATTTGTCCATCTTTCAGTACGCCTCTGAGACACGGACTGTTAAGGAGGTAGATAGATGACGTATTGATCTTTTCGAAATATGAATATAGGAGTCATTTATGTAGAGTTCCTTGAACAACCCATCGGGTCAATAATAGCTGGATTTTCTAGGAAGTACACAGGGCCGGGCCCAAGGGGGGGAGCCTCCCCCCCCCAAAGTTCGGGCAGTTGGTTCCAAACGCGGTTGGCAAAGTCTAACTAATCATCACATACAAAATATATAATATGAATTTTATACTAGCTCCCACAATCACGAAATTAACACAATAATAAAATTATTAAGCGAATGGCAACCCTGTAAATATTTTTTTTTATCAGTAGCGTGTTTTCCATTGAAGCTAGGGAAGCAAAGCTTCCCTTACACGACACGGAAACTCTATTTTTAATATTAATTTATTATACATAAATTCATTTACTAGAAATACTAGAACTAGCAATGATTTTTAAATAGAATCTGTATATTTCTACTTTCTACTACTGATCTAATATAATATTATCAGGTATACATACCTATTAGTTTTATTTGGTAGTGTTTTGATATTGTGATATTAGACAAGAAAGTCTAACTTGGTATTTACGAAACTTTTTCCTGTTTCCACCTATTGTAATGATTTTTTATTGTATGGCCGACTTTGGTCAATCATTTCGACTTATCTCACACCATGTTTCTATATGGTATTTTGAACAATAAAATTTATTATTATTATTCTTTTTTCTTCTGTTATTTTTAATATGATCAAAGACCTAATTTTGTTTAACAGTTCCTATTTTTTTATTTTATTAAACCAAGGATTTTTTAAATTTATTTTAAGTAGTAAGTATTAGGTTTAGGTGCATGAAGATAAAATAAAGATTGAACAAGGCCATTTTTTAAACGATACAAAAGTCATTCCATGTATTTTTTTCCGCAGAAACCAAAAATTATCATAACCGAAAACAAATAAATTGAAAACAAAAGAGTTATGACACAAAAATACAGGGTTCGGGCTTATATGGAAAACCTGAAGAGCGTGGAAATTTCAGAGAATTTTAAAAATCCTTAAGAAAATCATGGAAATCTCAGTGAATTTTAAATATTTCGCAAAAATCATGAAATTTTAAATCATAATATGAAAAACAATAAACTACTTACGAGTTCCTACTGTTATTTTAAATTATTTTTAAATTGCAACCTTCATTCGCTTAATGACGATTTTATAAAACAATTTTTTTTATAAAATCGAAAGTTAAAGTAAAAATTATTTGATTATCTAAAATCATTTTTAACATATTAATAATTATTATTATTTGTCATTGAAAAACATTTTTTTTTGTCATGGAAAACCTGGAAAATTCAGGGAATTTTTTCAGCTACGTGAAGTCTGAACCATGAAATGGCATATTTTTTATTTGTTTTCTCATTATAACTTTTCGATTCGGTAGAAAAAATACATCAAATGGTAATCTTAGTTTTTGTTATAAACGTTTCTATCGCCGGAAAAATGGCCCTGTTCCATCTTGGTTAGAGCACCCTGTACATTGTACATAGTGAATTTGAATTCGATTTAATTTTTTAGTTTTAGTAACTTTTCCCATAAAAAGTTTTTATTTTATTGAAATTATGCAATGTAAAGGTATGAGTTGTTTTTTTTTTTCATCTTCTCCCCCATCAAAGTAGTAGGCTTCGGTACGGCCCTGGAAGTACGCCCTCCAAAACGATTCTCCAGCATCGTATTCTCCGTATCCTATCATTTTTTGAGCTACATCATTCGAGGAAAAGGCAATAAAGAACAGTTAATAGTTCAGGAAAAATCATATGGAAATTGGCTAAGAGGAGGTCCTCCACAACCTTGGTCTGATGCCACCAAAAAGTCGATGAAAAAAAGACGGAAACAACTCTGTTTAAAATATAGAAAGATTTTCCTAGGAGGACCAATGTTATATATTAAATAATTAATTATAGTGGAAGTAAGGAGTCGGAAAATATGCAAAATTGTGCTAAAGTTATGAAATCTATCCCCCCCGTTTTCGAGGGTGCTGAACGCGAATAACAGGATGAAAAAGTTTTTAGTCATGCGCACCCCCTGAAACGGCCAAAAACCACCCCTTCTTGCTTATTTCTCATCTAACAGCTTGGCATCGATTATTTTTGCAGGGATTCTTTATTTTTTCATGGGGATATAACAGATGGTGAAAGGTGATGTCAGATAGTAGACCGCAACCGCCCTTAAAGGTGAAATCTACCCCGTCAGGGGGGGGGGGTGTAAAATTGCTTTTTTTTTTGTTAAAAACGTCTACTCCCCGTTTTCGAGGATGCTGATCAAGGACAATGGTAAGAGTGTATTGTGACAACCTCGACAGGTTTAATTTTTACTTTGTATATTGAGTGGGAGTGGTTTCAAAGTCACCATTTGTTCATTTTAATCCTCATGAAAAATGAACCTATGCTCGCAAGGATTTGAAACTCATGTTCCTTAAAGCGGGATATAAGAAAAAGAATACCTTCGTTAAACATTTCTGTTTTTAATAAATTATATATACGATTTTTGGTACAATATAATATTTGTTAAAAGACCGTATACTCCAGTCGAATTAGACATAATAAAAAATTTTGCGTACTGCGGACTTTTTTTGTGGAAATTGTTTAAGAGGGCATAATAAGCAAGCACAGAAAACTACACCTTGCTACACCATGTGCGTCCCCTATTTTTAGGGGTTGAAACATTAAAATTTTACTTATGTGCCCATATCTTTTTCCCTATTGCCCGTAGGGCGCAAGAAGCGACACATAGTTTTATTTTTTCGTAGTCAGCGGTGAGTATTTACTAGTCAGTCGATGAAAAGTGTGATCTGAAATAATGTTTTGCTAACAAGTGCGTTTTACTCGAAAACGATACGTCCTATCGCATTTTAACAAGAGATCCATTTTAACACCCTAATATGTGCCCTATTCAGGTATATATTGCTTTCTGCCCTACTATGAACCATAAGGCCGCAAAAAAAAATTGTGAAAAAGGAGACTGGAGAACACATGACATAAATCGTTATTACACAATAAGTGTTGATCCTACTTAAATACAAAAACACATTTTCTATGCGCAATGAATTGGACTTTTACGATAAACAAAAATATTTACCAGAATTATACTGGTTTTGGTTTATTTAATGCAACAATACCAAAATAGCCATTTTTGGCATATTTTGCTGTCTAGCTCCTAAACCAACGATTGTATTAAAATGAAACCAACGTAAATTTTCTTATATTAGGGTCGTATATGCATGAAAGAAAAATGAGCGAAAAAAAGTAGGTTCACTTTTTTTTTTAAAAAGGGGTTTTCAAAATTTCAACATCCCTTATCATGAAAACCGCGCGATATTCGATAAAAGTTTTTTCACAAATCATCATCCCTCCTTAAGGACATTAGTATGTGTAGTATTATAGATTGGAAATAATAGCCGTTTGTCCTATACAGAAGACCCCCAAATTCGGACAGCGCGACATTTCCGGCCTCGTACAGAAAAAAAAGGTTGGTCCTACGGCAAATGTGTAATATATATATATGTTATATAATATTACACGCTATCTTATTGCGACTTAGCCATAATAAACCTTCACAGGTATATCGTATTTCACGATAACAGCTTCTCTTATTAATTGCTTATCTTCAAGATATCATATTACACCTTTGTTTCTCATAACTTGTGCAGACTACAGAACTGCAATTCCTTTGTTATATATTTTGCTTACTCAGGTTCTGTATGTTATAAATATGACTAAACACGCTTTGTTGAGTCAGTTATTAAACTCACTTAGAATGAAACACTTCTAATTATTGTAATATTCCTTCTCCAAGAGCCAACGTTGGCTCCATTTAAGTAAATAAATCTTTTTAAAAAGTCACTCATGTAAACCGTGATCTAACATTGGCGCAGTCGGTAGGATCCGTAAACATCATCAGAACAAGAAGCCTAACTGGTAGTGAAGCGTAAGAGAACAAGGAGAACATCTGCAGAAGGTGCCTAACTAGTGCGTGTACATCTACGAGAACAAGGAGACCTTCCTCACTGGTGGTGGCGGATCCCAATCCCTTGACGGACGAAGAACCTACTCATGGAGATGAAATTAATGTAAGTCATTTTTAAGAATCATCTCGTTATTTTATTTTACAATTATTATTTCTCACAATTATTTACGTGTATTATACCGCTAATACACTCGGCAAACAAAGCCAATTCTGTTATCAAACAAATCCTATACAAGCTACAACGCAACAATTTTAATTTTAAGTTATTTATTTTCGTATTCACGAAACAACTGTGTATTATACAGTTAATACACAATTTATTAACGTACGCAACATAACAAACTATTTCAATCTAATTTCCGTATCATACTGCTGATACGCAACCAACTTTAGTTCAAAAATTTCCAAACAAAAAAGCAAAATGCCAGACAGAGCTCAACCAGAGCCGGTTCAACCAGTTCAACCAGTAGTGCCGACGACAGCCGAGCAACCAGAGCAAGTCGAGCACGAGGTAGAGCCTTACAAACTCTCAGAAATTTTCTCGTTAATTCCGGAGTTCGATGGTAACGCCATCAACCTCCAAACTTTCCTAAACTCATGTCAGTGTGCCCAACGCATGGCAATTCATGACCAAAAAATTTTATTAACTGTTCATATTAAAAATAAATTGAAAGGCAAAGCTGCCGAACTAATCAATTCTCGTAACCCTGCCACATGGCCAGAAATTAAAGCACTTCTAGAAACCCACTTCGGCGACTCTAGAGATTTAACAGCTCTTATTCAAGACCTACAAAGAATTCACCAATTGCCTGGTGAATCTGCATTAACATTTGTTTCGCGTCTACAAACGCACAATGCGAAAATGCACGCTGCAGTGCAAAAACAAAATCTATCTTCAGAGCAAAGAACCGCGCAAACAAACCTGATTGAAACTATGACATTAAATAATTTGTTAACGGGTCTAGAACCAAATCTAGGGAGAATAATACGTGCCAGTAACCCTCCGACTATAATGAACGCAATTATTAGAATTCGGAGAGAACTACAACTTTCTTATTTTGAACAACAAAAATTCCCAAAAAATAGTCCGGTCAAAAATCCAGTAATTCAACAAAAGCGACCACAAGGTCCCAATTTGCAACAAAAGTTTTGTTCCTTCTGTAAACGGAATGGACATGTAATAAGCGAATGCCGTACAAGGCAACAGCCTCAAAACTTCCAGAGACCAAGTTTCCAAGGGAACCCAAACTCACAAAATTTTTCTCATCAAAACTTCGCACAACCGAGTAATAATCAATTTAGTCAGAGGACATTCCCTCAAAATAATCAGCCAAACCAATCACAGCAAAACAGGCCCTCAGCCATAAGGCCGAACCCTAATTTTATGCAACAGCGACCATCAGCTATCCAACCTAACCCAAATTTTAATCGCTTTAACCAGCAAAAAGCTCATCATTTGAATTACGAACCTTACGATAATTATACCGATCAATTCAACCAATACAATGACTACTCTTTCGACGATTACCAAAATTACCAAAGTCAAAATGAATCGTACGAAAATTACAATTTTGAAACCAACCAAAATTTCCAGGAGAATTATACTGCTAATTCTCAGAACGAGCAATACGAGGATTATACTGCTAATCCTCAGGATTTTCGTTTAGATCCGGAGTACCCCGCGGATACTCCAACACAACAAATAGACCAATTCGACCAAATATCAAACCAAATACAAACAATGAATCTCAACGACAGTTTCGATCCAATGCTGAACTTCCCAGAACAGACGTTCATGTAAATACGCTTTCTCACACCCTATTAACCGTAAATTCAAAAAATCTCTATTACATCAAAGACGCAACCGGCAAATTTAAAATTTTGATTGACACAGGTGCAGGAATTTCAATTTTTAAACCTAAAACAGCTGAAAATTATAGACGTAGATCCCCTGAAAATGTAATTATACAGGGTATTACTGATCAAAAAATTTATATCAACGAATCTGTTCTCATCCCCTTTTCAGATGAGTCACACAAGGTTTATATCTATAATCTAGATATAGATTTTGATGGACTACTAGGCGCAGATTTTTTAGAACATTACGAATGCCGAGTAGATTTCAAAAATAAACAACTAGTTACAAATTTTAAAACCGTACCACTATTTAAAGTCACGGAAGAAACTACAGTAAATTTACCTGTACAACCAACTGGTAACTCTAACATCAAAAACCAAAATCCAAATTTAGGCAACGTCAAAAATTTAATTTCTATCGAACCTCGCACGGAAAAAATCTGTAAACTAAAATGTAACCTACGAAATACCGAGGCTATACTGTTAGCCCAGGAAAACGAGAAAGTACGCTTACCAAATGCCATTGTCGAAATCGATCACAATGGAGAATTCTTAACTTCAATAATAAACGCAAACGCTATTCCAAAAAACCATAAATTTTTCAAATCTTAACCTAGAGCCAGTACAAAAATTCAAGTCAATTTTTAACTTAAACGCGCAAAACTCTGACCAACAACTAATGACGGACAGATCCTTCGAAATCAGGAACGAATTGCGCTTGGATCATCTAAACGAAGAAGAGGCCGAAATAGTAACGCAGCTTTGTTTAGACTTTCAAGATATATTCTACTTGGAAGGAGACAATTTAACTTTTACTAACGAAATTAAGCATTCCATTGACACGAACGATTCAAAACCGGTTTTTACAAAATCATATCGCTACCCTCATATTCATAAAGAGGAAGTCAAAACACAAGTCTCTAATATGCTTGATCAAGGCATCATTAGACCTTCGATTTCTCCCTGGTCCTCTCCAGTTTGGGTTGTACCAAAAAAACTCGACGCCTCCGGTAAACAAAAATGGCGAGTTGTAGTGGACTACAGAAAACTTAACGAACTGACTATTGACGATAAATACCCGCTACCCAATATTTCCGACCTCCTCGATCAATTAGGCAAATGTCAATATTTTACAACTTTGGACTTAGCCTCCGGATTTCACCAAATCGAGATTGATGCGAAAGATATTCAAAAAACTGCTTTCACAGTTGAAAATGGTCATTTTGAATTCGTAAGAATGCCTTTTGGACTTAAGAATGCTCCATCAACGTTTCAAAGAGTGATGGATAACATTTTATTAGGTATCCAAAATGAACGATGTCTCGTCTACATGGACGATATTATTGTTTACTCCCCTACTATTCACGAGCATATTTCTCGATTAACAGAAGTTTTCAAAAGATTACAGAAAGCCAATCTCAAAATTCAACCCGACAAATGCGAGTTTCTCCGCAAAGAAGTCGCTTATTTAGGACATCTCATTACAAAAGACGGCGTAAAACCGAATCCTTCGAAAGTTGACGCTATTCTAAATTTCCCTCAACCAAAAAATCAAAAAGAAATTAAATCATTTCTAGGCTTAGCCGGATATTATAGGCGCTTTATCCCCAATTTCTCCAAGATAACCAAGCCCCTAACAAAACTACTACAAAAAGACATACCATTTCTCTTCGACAATGATTGTGTAAATTCTTTTCAAAATTTGAAACAAACATTAACAACAACTCCGATATTAATTTACCCTAATTTTGATGAACCTTTCGTTCTAACCACTGATGCGAGCGCATTTGCCGTCGGCTCAGTGCTGAGCCAGGGGCCTATTGGCAAAGATTTACCCATTGCCTATGCTTCTAGAACCTTGTGCAGTGCAGAAACTAAGTATTCAACGATTGAACGCGAACTTTTATCGATAGTATGGAGTGTAAAGCACTTTAGACCCTATCTATACGGTAGAAAGTTCAAGCTTGTAACCGACCATAGACCACTCACCTGGCTATTCTCTATAAAAGATCCAGGAAGTAGACTTGCCCGTTGGCGACTCAAATTAGAAGAGTACGACTACGAAATAATTTATAAACCTGGTAAAATCAATAAGAACGCGGATGCACTTTCCAGAATCAAAATTAATCATTTTTCTGAATGTTCCAAATTCTATTCAAAGGTTCTAGCCGCGAATGACGAAGAGTCAGACGACGACGAAAACCCAGACAATAACGAGATCACTGACGAACAAATTTCCCAAGAATTCGAAACTTTCGCCAACTTATATAAGACAACATCTTTAATTGACTATTTGAAAATCAAAGCCTCGAACAAACAACTTTTGTATCGAGAACACAAAGATATTATAACTTTCTTCCAACAAAATAACCTACAAGACCTCCATCATAAAATTATCGAAGACATATTCGAAGAAAACCCCGAATTTCATAACGATAAAATCAATATTGTATCGAGCAAAACAGTCAGACATAGGAGATATTTTATCATCCCTCTACCTTTTGATATCGAATCTGTAATTGAACATCTATTTTTGGTATTATTTAAAAATCAAGATGTTTTAGACCTTTCTAAGACATACTTTGTCGAAAATAACCTAGACCTCCCCATACTCGAAATTCTATCATTCATTTTTGCAGAAAAAGACTTAAAAGTAGTAATTTGTCAAGATATCGTCAGAACTGCCGACGAAGATGAAATTCCAATTATATTGGAGCAAAATCATTTTGGTAAAAATAATCTACACCGCGGAATAAATGAAACGATTCGAAGAATTAGAGAAAAATACACTTGGCAAGGTTTAACTAAAGACGTCGAAAACTTTATAAAAAACTGCGAAACGTGCCAAAAGACTAAAGTATGCCGGAAAAATCTAAATAACCCTCTAGTAATCACGGAAACCCCAAGAACACCTTTCGAAAGAATTAATATCGATTTATTTGAATTCCCCTCTCGAAATTACGCTTTAACCATTCGCGACGAATTAACTAAATTCACGCAAGCCTATGCAGTCCCAGACAAATCCGCAAAATCTGTCGTAAATACTTTGTTGTTGTACTTTCAACATTATGGTACCCCATTGAGAATCCATTGCGATTACGGTGGCGAATTTGACAACCATTTGCTCAAAGATCTCTGCACCCTCTACGACATAAAATTAACTTATTCAAGCGTAGGACATCCCCAATCGAACGGATCCATAGAAAGATTTCATGCTACTTTAGCTGAAATGATAAGAATTCATAAAACCGAGAATCCGAACGAACATCCTTTCACAATTTTACCATATGCGGTAATATGCTATAACAATTCGGTAAATAAAACACACGGTTTCACCCCATACGAACTTGTATTTGGGCATACGTCCAACAGACCACCCGAAACCTTATATAACCAAAAAGAATTAATAACTAAATACGTTAGAGATCTAAACAATAGAATATCTCACTATTATGAAATCGCCCGCAATCGAACACAAGCACAAAAGGAGAAAGCGAAAGTTCGTTTTGACAGAAATGTTCCCCAGAAACGATCTGAGTACAAAATAGGTGACTTAGTTTATGTAAAAGAATCACAAATTAAGAACAAACTACAAAATAAATTTAACGGTCCCTTTAAAATAAAAGAAATTTTTCAAAATTCTGCCACCCTATTAAATCTCGAAACAAAACAAGAGACTAAAGTAAATTTTGATAGAATGAAACCATATACTGAAAATTAAATTTATTTTCAGGTTTCTCCTGCTGTTCGGATCAGCACTCTGTCAATACAAAATTACCCCGATCAATAACACTGTTGGTGTATACTATCACCAAGACACGGACATCGTGGTGACAAATGACAAATGGACTCTACTAGTGCATAAAAATATTTCATCCCTCAAACTAGCTTTTGACAAGAATCAAAATAATTTAGACAGAATCTTGAACACCCTCGATGGTGCTGATCAAAAATCAATCCTGTTTAGAAGCGAAGTTAAAACAGAGTTTAACCTTTTAATGCAAATAGCTAGTTCGATAAAAACGAAATTTGACGAAGTCTTTTCAGACACAAAGAGATATAAACGCGGAATACTTAACGGTTTTGGAACAATATTCAAATCAATCACCGGAAACTTAGACGCCGAAGATGGCGAGTACTACACTAACTGTATAAATAAATTAAATAATGACGAACATCAATTAGAAAACTTAATCAAAAATCAAATCTCAGTTACAACTTCTGTTATCAAAAATTTCAACTCAACTATACAAAAATTACAAATTGATGAGGAAACATTTAACAAAGATATCAAAGAAATCGAGCACACAATTCAAACTATGACTCAAACGATCCAAGCTGCCGAAATAAAACTAAAATTTCTATACATTTCCGAACAACTAATGGCCAGCTATTTGTACATCGAAGACAATCTAAACGATATTTTAAATTCAATAACATTCGCCAGATTAGGAATTATTCATTCATCAATCATAACACCTGATCACTTAGTAACGGCGTTACAAGAGATTTCACAGAGTTTGCGAAGGAACAATTTACCTCTTCCAATTAAACTATCAGCAGTTGCTCAATATCTGGATATTATTGAACTAAAAGCTTTTCAACTAGATTCTAACTTAATATTTGTTTTAACAATACCTCTTATTGAACCTCAAAATTATAACACCTTTCGCCTATACCCCATACCTATACTTGATAACAGAACTGGTCTACATCACTTTTTATCTATTTCACAAAAGTTTATCGCGAGAGACGATGATTCTTTAATGTACATACCTATACAAAATTTGAAAGAATGCAAACCACTCTATTTTGGAACCAAACTATGTTCGAACCTGTTTGCATATCCTATCGACCAAAATGCCATTTGTGAGGCTAGAATATTAAAACCATTGCCGAAACTCCCAGAAAATTGTCAAACTTCCTTCATCATTAGTCAAGGATACAACGTCCAAGAACTTGAAGACAACACATGGCTAGTAATTAATTCCGAACCACTTCACATTACTATCAACTGTCCGAAGAGAGAATCCATAACAGAGCTAATTAATAAAAACTCCATCATAAAACTACAACCAGGATGTTACGCCTATGCAGGCATTACTCGAATACAAGCCAGTGCTAAAGACTTTTCCGAAATTAAGGACAATTCACATCCAATCCAAATTCCTTTTGAATGCTGCAATCACATGCCCGACAAAATCGAAATCCCAAAATTAAAACCGCTTAAATTAAACGGTCTCGACGTAGAAGATTTAGATATTGCTAAAAACAAACTAGAGCAATATTCCAAAGACCTAGACGACCTCATAAACGAACCTTTTGTGACCAAACATGTATCTTGGTTCACATACTTCATAATCACTCTCATCATCCTATTAGTTCTACTTTACATAACTTGTAAATGCAGAAGAAGAAGATGTGGAGCATTGCGAATCCAACCCCCAACGGATAACCCTCCTTCACCTCCTTCAGAGCGAAGCAGAGTATTTACCAAATTTCCTAGACTGATCCCTCCAAGAAAGCGACCCGGTATTAGACCTCAAGAAGAAGAGGACATCGAGTTAACATAGACTTTCATGTGGAGTTTTACCCTTGTCTATTAATTTAGACTATTGTATTTTATTCTTATTACGTTATGTAATGTTTTATTATCGCCTACCAATTTTAACTTTTACATTATTTTATTATTTTGCTTTGTATTCATTCAACATTGTTTCAATTTATTTTGCATTATATTCATTTAACGTTTTAACAATTTTCAAAAGTTGCTGCATAACATCAACTTTTTTATTAAGGGGGAAGTTGTTATATAATATTACACGCTATCTTATTGCGACTTAACCATAATAAACCTTCACAGGTATATCGTATTTCACGATAACAGCTTCTCTTATTAATTGCTTATCTTCAAGATATCATATTACACCTTTGTTTCTCATAACTTGTGCAGACTGCAGAACTGCAATTCCTTTGTTATATATTTTGCTTACTCAGGTTCTGTATGTTATAAATATGACTAAACACGCTTTGTTGAGTCAGTTATTAAACTCACTTAGAATGAAACACTTCTAATTATTGTAATATTCCTTCTCCAAGAGCCAACGTTGGCTCCATTTAAGTAAATAAATCTTTTTAAAAAGTCACTCATGTAAACCGTGATCTAACATATATTATGTAAAGGAGGGATGAATCTTCAAAAAGTGTAACTTGGTAAAGAGCCCTACGGGCAATAGGGAAACAGATATGGACACAAGTAAAATTTCAAAGTTTCAACCCCGAAAAATAGGGGACGCACATGGTGTAGCAGGGTGTAGTTTTCTGTGCTTGCTTATTATGCCCTCTTAAACAACTTCCACAAAAAAAAGTCCGCAGTACGCAAAATTTTTTATGATGTCTAATTCGGCTGGACTATTAATATAATCTAGGGCGTTTACAAAGAGAATTACATGATTTATATTCCCCGAAATGAACATCACATTCAATGCTATTGCCTCCTTCATCGCACGCATTGTCCGTTTCCGATACATAATCGAAAATATACACTTCGAATATAAAATTTAGAAAGTTAACAGCACTTTCATAACTATTATCAGATTCGCCTCTTTCTATACTTGGTTCATCGTCTTCATCTTCTGCTTACGGATATCTTGAAGACACATGATTTACCTAGAAAACAGTAAAGGCTACAAAAACAAATAAAATGATAGTACGAGTCCCTTATATCAGCCAAGTCACTAACTATTATTATTATCATGAAAGGGGTGGTATCCGATAGTTTAAAGGTGAAGGAAGGGTCGAACCAGCGTATAACAATTTTTTTCTTGATCAACGTCCTCAAAAACGGGGAGTAAACGTCTTTAACAAAAAAAAAAGCAATTTTACACCCCCTGACGGGGTAGATTTCACCCCCAAGGGCAGTTGTGGTCTTCTACCTGACATCACCTTTCACCATCTGTTATATCCCCATGAAGAAATAAAGAAACCCTGCAAAAATAATCGATGCCAAGCTGTTATATGAGAAATAAGCAAGAAGGGGTGGTTTTTGGCCGTTTCAGAGGGTGCGCATGACTAAAAACTTTTTTCACCCTGTTATTCGTGTTCAGCACCCTCGAAAACGGAGGGAAATAAGTTTCATAACTTTAGCATAATTTTGCACTTTTTAGGGAAAATCCCAACTCCTTACTTCCACTATTATAGCAAAAAACTGTTACTAAATTAAATATCCTTACCCAAAGTCTACCCCATCCAATTACGACACCAGTTTGCTGTGTATTGGCAGTATAATTACGATACAAATTTACTGGTGCCCAGCTACCATCATTGGGAAGTGCTTGTGCTAGCTAAAAAGAAAATTTCATATCACTACATATTATTTACTAGTTACAAAATGTTATCTAGTTGAGCGATGGTTATAGTATATTTTTCTGTTTCTTATTAGGATGCTCTGCCACATATGTTTTCTTCTATACAATGTCCGTGAAATCTAGAAAATAATACAATAATCCAGTATTTTACTGGAAAATAACCTCTACACCTGTGACTTTTACGTCAAAGGAGCAGTTAGAGGGTGTTTTTTTGACAAATAATGAATAAGAACAAAAATATAGAAAAAACGTATTTTGCTGAAGTTTCGGAAACCGAATCTGTTTCCTTTCTCAAAGCGTTTTTTAATAGAGGAGCGAAAAAGAGGTAAAATTGTGCCATTTTTTTTATCAGCTTAGAACAAGATCAGACACAGTGGGTATTACCGACAACATCATTTTACGCATAAAAACACGAAATACGACATTTTTTAGTGGTCACAGATATTCTTATTTAAAAAAAAGTGTAAAATTTAATTTTTTTTTAAATTATGTTTTTTTGTACATCTATTGCCATATCTCAAACATGAATTGAGCTATCGATGTGAACTTTTTTTGTTATAAAACACACACTTAAGCGCTTCTTTCTATACATAGGATTGCTAATAAAAAAAAATGTGAACATGCCAAAAACGTAGATGACCCTGAAAGTTTAGAGAATACGCTATCAAATTTTCACTAAGCGAGGAACTTTTTTGTTTTTGAAAATTTTGTGTAACAGCTATGAAGAAAATGAAGTCAATAGACTAAAAAAGTTTTTAGAAAAAAAAAATTTTCATTATTAGCAATAGTTTGCTAGTTACGAATTTTTTAGTATGGAGGAATTGTCGAAGCGTACGCGCGCGGCACTTAAGAATAATAATGATTATGTATTGTGTGTAACGGAATTTTTTTATGTTTAGGAATGTTTTATCACGTTTTAGGATCTGAAAGGATAACTTAATTTTTCCAGTGGCGCATTAAGGACTAAGGTTGAAGGCAAAAAGGAATTAAAAATCTTAAATAGAGTATCTGGGAAAAAAATGCATTGCATTGGGATCTCGGAAACGGTAAAAAATAATATTATAGTAAATGGAAAAAAAAGTTGCACAACTAGGGGGCTAATAAAATTCCATAAACAGAAGTTTAGGAAAAGTAATAATTTTGGAGTGTTTTGATAAAAAGTAAACTATCGAGTTTTCCTTTTTTTTTTTTCGTTATCATTGGAGCTAAATAGAAAAGACAGTTTCTTAAAGCACTTTTTTTTTTGAACGTGGCAATCTTAATATTTGTATCCGACATTTCCTGTGTCAGAGTCCCTATCCGAAACTCCCATGCATTGCATTTTTACCCTAGATCCACACAATAATTCAGTAAACGTGTTATGTGCGCCTAAATTAGGTAACAAAAAAGAAAAAAATATCCTAAATTAAGTCTCTTTTAATTTCCGCAGCCCTAATTATAGAAACCCTGTTTCCATGGCTTGTGCACCAGTTTATCGTTCTCCTTTATTACTACGCCACATAAAATCCACTCCATTTTACAATGAAACTTAGATTGCTTTTTTATCTTAAATATTTTTTTAGCAGATAATCCACGCGCAATTCGCACAATGGCCATACGTTCTACAATATAATACAAGTGGTAATAAGGGAAAGAATATCGTTACACATTTTACTTCCACATTCAGTGTAAGTATAGTATCGACAAAAATATTTTTGAAAATTTTTATTGTCCAAATAGGCTTAGAATGTCATGAAACGTCGAGATTTTAAGTCTGAGCAAAAAAAATTCTGTTTATCGATCTGTCTGTAACACGATTACTCCGGAACCGTTTAAGATATTGACTTGAAATTGGTACACACAACACGTACCTATGTATTTTAACGAGATCTGGGTTAAAGGGTTGGGGGTAAATGGGTAAATAGGCAAATCAAGCAAGTAAGAGTCCATAAAATTGGTATTTATTATATATAAGAGAAGCTCAAAATTTTTTTGGCATTAACCACCCCCATTACCAACTCCCACCCCATTATTCAAGGGGGCGAAAAAATAAAATTGTCATTTAGTGTGTGTACAAGAACCATCAAAGGCCTCAATTTTTTTTTTTACTTTATTCACCACTACTACCACCCCCCTTCCACCACCCTCAGCCCCACTACCGATGTGGCATATCGTTTTATAGGTTTTTGGGGTAGACGATTTGAAAGATTTTATTATTAAAGTTTCATAAACAATTATTTCCACATTCCAATTCATTTTCGTTGTGAGAGACTTGGATAGAAGATCTAGATGTGGAAGTAGTGATTACTTGGGCAGCGGTTTTTTAATTTGACCTTCGACGAAAACGAATAACGTTGATCGTACTCCGCCCTGAGACTAGTTAGTTTTAGTGGACGCGGGCGTATTAATACTCAATTTCTGCAATTCGCGCGCTCCAAAAAAATTACTGTACCTAAACTATCAAAGACACAATAAGAATTATGCTATCAAAAACTTTTTTGGTCTTTTGGCTTTATTTTCTTCGCAGCATGTTATACAAAATTTCCAAAAACAAAAAAGTTTTTAGCTTAGTGAAAATTGACTGCGTATTTTCTGAACTTTCAAGGTTATCTATGTTTTTAACATGCTTAAAAATGTTTTAATTAACAATACTATACACCGATAGGAGCGCTTAAGTGTGTGTTTTATAACAAAAAAAAAGTTCATGTGGATATCTCCATTCGTTTTTGAGATATGGCATTAGATGTTCAAAAAAACATGATTAAAAAAAAAAAACAAAATTTCACACCTTTTTAAAAATAACAATGTCCGTGACCACTAAAAAATGTCGTATTTCATGATTTCTAATGAACATCGACCTACTTAACGAAATGGTATATGTCTCAGTTTGTTCTATGATTAAAAAAAAAACTCGAGAAGGAAGCGACTTTTCCCCTGTTTTTTACTCCACTATAAGTGTTTGTGTGCTATGTATATTAAATACACAGCTTTAAGAATATAACAAATATATTGTTCAGCAAAATACGTTATTTTTATATGTTTTTTCTTATTCATTATTTGTCAAAAAAACAGCCTCTAACTGCTCCTTTGACGTAAAAATCACAGGCGTAGAGGTTATTTTCCAGTAAGATACTGGATAATTGTAGATTCCACGGACATTGTTTTAGAAGAAAATATATGTGGCAGAGCATCCTAGTAAGAAACACAGAAAAATGAAGAAAATGCCACCACCAACATTTAGACAATATTCATATTATAGTTATAGTAAAATAAGGGATAACCATTAGATGCTCAAATTGGTCCAATTGCAACTTTGCAACCCTTCTCAAGCATTGCAAAACTTTTCAATAATGCGTATTGTTGGGATTGCCGCAAGTATATGCCTAAGATAGTTGAAAAACTCCAGTTGAAAGAGACACACAGGGTTGCCAAATTGCCAGGAATTCCTGGTTTTGCCAGGAATTATGTGTCTTGCCAGTAATTATGCCAGGAATTACTTGGTCTTAATCTATCTCCGTTCGTTAAAAAAATGATGAAAAGTATAAACATAGTAAAAAAAAATCGCTTCCAACATAACATTTTTATGTTTGCCAGGAATTCCTGGCATACAAAAAACATTTGCCAGTAATTTTGTGTTAACCTGTTGGCAACCCTGGAGACACAGCTAAGCGTTACAATCAACTGATTTCGTTGTTTTCTAAATTTTGAATACGTGCAAAGTAGTGTAATCATGAGAATGACTGACTTTCGATATTATTTTTTGTGGCGTCTTATAATCTACATGACAACATGAAATGTAAAGAAGATATTGGCAAAAAGACGAGTGGGTACAATGTACTGTATTTACAAAAACTGCGAGAAGAGAGAGAAGAAAATTTAACTCCGATGAAAATGACATTCTTTAGAATGGCTTCAAAGATGAAGCAAGGTAAGTCTATGTTTAATTTTAATAGTACCTATTCAAAGCCATAGTAGGGTTAGTTTTATAAAATAATGAAAATTACATACACAAAACTTTGTTTTTCTTTTTACATAGGATTTATCGTCTACTTACTGTTTTTAAAGAATGTACCATATATTCTTTGTTTTTTTTCTAGAGTGCATTATACGCTTCTTTTGAACCATTTAAAGGAAATTCAAAGAAAACTGTCACTAGGATGGCGCCAAAGAACCTACGAAGGTTCCCACCGTAACTCCTACAGAAAGAATAGATTATTTCAAGAGACATGGATAGCACTTGTACGTGAAAATACTGCAGTGTCACCACCATTACCTCGCCAATGTAAACGGAGATTTTTGTCAGGGGTAAAATTTTCCCCGTAAATTAAAATTAAGTCAGAAGCTTGAATATTTGAAAGTGTAAAACATTAATGTGAAAGTAGAACTTCAATTAACGGTGGAAAAATTAAAAACCACTTTAAAGATGAATTTAAGCCCCATTGCGAAAAGTTCTTAAGCCCAAGTATTGCATATTTTGTGAAGACCCAACTAGATCTTTTAGGGAGATTTAAGCACGATATAGCGTTGAGTGAAAACTTCACTCAACGACGATAGGCGTTATAGTACCGAATTCGAATTGAAGTAGTTTTCGCTTGTCTTATATTTTTCAAGCCCAAAATGTTACCAACTATTACGAAAAACATTCTGTTTCTCCTGTCTTACAGGTCTTTTGAAAAACAGTAATTTAGATTTTAAAACAATCGCCAAAAAAAACAGAAAAATTAATAGTTTAATGAATTTGTAATTGCATTAAAAAACATGGTGTTATAGACCACAAGCCCATGCTAAATTTTTAGAGGGTCATATGATACCGCTTGAAAAGGTATAATTTTTGTAGTCCTACAGAAATAAATCACATTTTAGGTGGGACATGGGAAAGCCGCGGAATATTGAAAATCGTAACCCACGGAGGTTGCATTTTTTGAAACGATCCTGTACGGCTTACGTTTATTTGGACTGTATTTATATCTGTGACTCTTAAAAAGAGAATGCCGTATAAAAATAATGACGCAAGTACAGGAATAATTTTCGTTTTCCGAAAATGACCTCTATGTACTAAGGTGATACGATACCGTACGGCTTTTATGAAATTCGATTTTTATATTAACAATTATGAACTTGTTTGCTATGCCGTACAAATCAGTTGGACCATGGGGTGGCAAACACGAGATCAACTCCCTTCCTAGACCTCTATTAAGGGTGGTGATTTGATCCTGTACGGCATCAATTCCAAAATATTATACGACATTTAAAATCTTTTAAAAAAATGACCCGTCGAAAAAGAATAGGTATTATTAATGAGAAAAAAATCACCTCCGAGAAAGGGAAAAACTCACGTTTTCTAGGGTAAGTTTATTTGATACTGTACGGCTATTTATTTTTTGGTTTAATATAGGTTAGAATTTTTATTTAATTTAGTAACCGTACAAAAAATAATGGACAACAATAAAATTAGAAAATTGCAAAACAAGTGAAATTTTTTTATATAATCTTATCTGAATGATCTGATCTATGAAATTGAGTTACATCCGGCAACAGCGCGATAACTCCCAATTAAACTGAAAAACATTACAGAAAAGTCTTGTGTAGCTTGAAAAGGCTCTGAACATCAGTAAGTAGCCTGCATTGGCTAACCAATTTGCAAAACTTTCGCAATACCTTTTATACCAAGAATTCATAATTATTTTGCAATAATTTGCGTATATTGTAGAGTAAGTAATCATGAACTAACCTCCAAGACAGCTACGTCGTTGGTAATATCATACTCATTGAAGTTATGGCAGTTGACTCTAGAAACCTGTATGCTTCTTTGAGTGTTGGCTGATATGAGTACTGATCCGTACTGGACAGTGAACAATGCGGCATTCTGGGGACTACAACATTAATTCTGTAATTGATTCTCTTATACCGGCTGGCACAGTGAGGGCATGTAACACCCTGTAACCTAAAAGAACAATGTTAAAAAAAGGGCTTCTTTGGCCCAATCGCGGTAAAGTGTGGAAGCCATCTTTTTTTTTACTACTTTTGGGATGCTGAAACCAATCCGTCTCAGGTTTTGGCGAAAAATCTCGGGAACACATTAAAAAACAACCCTTATTTGGAGGCGACATTGGAATTGATATTAAGCTTAATACTAAGTTTCGATAACTAAGTAAAAAAAGAAGTAAAACAAACAAATTCACCTCTTCAACCCTCCTCGCCATTCCCTCACCTCCCCGAAGAAGGTTGTGAGCTACTATAACTACTATATAGTTATTTACATATTTTAAAAAAACCGGTCGCGGACAATCCACCGAAAACTGTTCACCAAAAACAATTAATCGAAAGTCAGTTCACAGAACGGACAGTTCACCGAAAAACAGTTTACCGAATCAAAATACATCGAATGATCAATTTATCGAAAAAGATTAGAAAATGTAACAGTTTTTTATCTTCATGGCTTTATCACTAAGTAGCGTAGTAGCGATGACGTTATTTTTTAGATAAAGTAGGTAGTGTAGGATTTGTGAAAAAATAAACTTGGGCATGTGATTCAATATCCAATTTAAGAATATTTTATTTAAAAACTAACTCATACAAATCTCATACAATCTATTTTTATATACGTAATTAAGTTTGTAAGTACCTACATAAATATTCACATTTTACATCTAAAAGGAAATATTGTGAGTAATGACTCGTAAATAATCCAAGATACTGAATTTTTAGTTTCAGTTCATACTCCTTGAGATTATCACGTGAGGTGCAGGAGGTGCTTGCTCAGTTTCTCAGGCAGCATCTTTAACTTTGTTTATCGCTGTCGGTACCTCAACTCTTAAGGAGTATGAACTGAAACTAAAAATTCAAAGTGAAATGTCATATTGACATATAATGTCAAGGATCCGTTCGGGAATCTAGGTGCACCGACTATGCATTTTCGGGGAATTGCTCATTCGCTGTCCATGCGATGAATCTTCCGTCCGGTGAATTTTCCTTTCATTGAACTGTTTTCGGTGAATTGTTTTCAGTGAATTGTTTTCGGTAAATTTTCCAGATACGACACAAAACCATAAAAAAACCAGAACACTTCATTGAGTTGTTGCTATCAGAATATAATAATCTGATTACTTCTGAGTACACTCATACGTCTCCTCACCCCAAGGTGAATTGATCAATTCATATCACTCCTAAATATTTCTTATCCCTCTAAGGAGGGGTGTAGAGTGTCAATATCCCCTTTAAAAAATGTTGCTTGATTTTTAGAGCAAAAAAGTATTCAGTTATTTAAATAATTTCTGTTAGAATGGGAATATTTTTTGACCCCCTCAAATTCCAAATCTACCCACGAAAGAGGTGGGAGTAACTATTTTTGGACTTTCGATTAGTTTATATTACAACAGAAATCCTCCATTACTTTTTACGTGGATTTCTATCATAATAGAGCAACTTAGTGACTTCAAAAAATTAACCCTAAATACTTATTGAAAATATATATATTAACGTATCATTTACGTTTTGCGGGAGGTGGGGATGTGGCATAGAGATTACTATTTCAGAAATATCTCAGGGATTTTGCCCCCGACTAAGGTACTTTTTGAAGTCACTAAGTTACTCTATTATGATAGAAATCCATGTAAGAGGTAATGAAGGATTTCTGTAGTAATAAAAACTAATCGAAAGTCCCAAAATAGTTACTCCCACCCCTTTCGTGGGTAGATTTGTAATTTGAGGGGTCATAAAAAGAAAAAAGATTCCCATTCTAACAAACAAAAATTATTTAAATAACTAAATAATTTTTTATTATAAAAATCAAGCAACATTTTTTAAGGGGGATCTCCTCCTTAGAGAGGTAAGAAATATTCAGGAGTGATCTGAATTGGCCAACTCACCTTAATATGATAAAAAAACATCCAACTAGATTTTTTTTTGTAATTAAAGTCGATCCATATCCCTGAAAAGGTGAGACCCTTTTATGAAGTAATTCGATTATATTATTCTCATAGCAACCACTCAATGAGGTGTTCTAGTTTTTTTAAAAATATGTAAATAACTACATAGTAGCTTAAAACCTTCTTGGGGTGGTGAGGGAATGGCGAGGTGAATTTCTTTTTTTTTACTTCTTTTTCTACTTAGTTATCGAAACTTAGTATTTGGACTAATATCAATTCCAATGTTACCCCCTAATAAGGGTTGTTTTTTAATATGTTCCCGAGAATTTTCGCCAAAACGGATGACGAATTCGTTTTTAGCACCTCAAAATTAGTAAAAAAAAAAGAGACTTCCACATTTTACCACACATGGGCCAAAAAAGTCCTTTTTTAATATTGTTCTTTAGATATGGTTATTATAAATGAGCTACTTTAATATGCTACACATTCTTTTGCTCAGTGCATTGGTACACATAAATTTTGAAGTTAATTTCTTGAAGTTTTCTTTTAGTAAAACTTAACGCTATATTTTCAGTGATTCAAATATTAGAGAAAAATGGGAGCTTCCATTTAAAAGATATTTTAAAAAGGCTTTTTTCTATAATTTTTATTTTTTTATATAGTACCCACAGAATGACCTTAAATAGAATTTACAAGAGGGGAAATTTACAGTTACAAAAAATGCCAAAAGAATAAAAATCTTTGCTTGATTTAAATAGACAAATCTGTAATTAAATTTTCAATATTAGTACAGTGTGTTCTTAAAAATAGCTCAAAAACCTGAGTAGCTGAACATAAACATTATTAAGTAATAATTATATATACCTACATTCCATTATTATTGCAGGCACAGTGAGCTGCAGTCAGGATGCGTCTTGAATTAAGAATGGTGGCTCCACAAGTATGGCTCACACCCCTTCGTAGAGACACCTAATAAATAAACAAATTGCTTTAGGTTACTCAAAGAATGATTAAAGTCAGGTAGCAAACTCCATAGGAATGAGATAGTATTAAATGCAGGATTAGAGGTTGGATTTCAGCAGGCGCGGACTGGACAGGGTGGCTACATGGTGAAAGCTACCGGGGCCGACGGCCCCCGGAGCAAAACTGAAAATTTCCTGTAATGAGTTTTCATAAGTTCATGCGGCGAAAAAAAAATTCGTAGCCGAAATTTGTTTGGAAATATAATATACACATCGATATGCTGGCGATCGTTGTTTTGTTTAGACCAGCGGTTTTCAACCAGTGGCTCGCGAAGCAATTCCAAAGGGGTCCCGAGCCAGTAGCGCAGCCAGAAAATTTATCTGGGGGGGGCAATAAAACCGACCTCCTCAGAGGATGAGGAAAATTTTTCAGAAAATGGTTGAAAACGGATGTGTATTATTGGCATTAATTACAAAATATTTATTTCAAGGGATAATTTAGATACTGCTTTGTACTGCTTCTTAATTTTTTGGCTCATGGAAATCGGCTGGGGGGGGGGGTGGCTCCCCCCCCTGGCTGCGCCCATGTCCCGAGCTATTGAGAAAAGAACCAATAAAGTTAAATAATTAATTCTAAAATCTAAATATTACACACATACAATTTTAATGACACCAATTTTTAATGAGAAATCATACCAAAAACTATAACAAGAAATTTTAAAATGTGATTGCTTCTAGATGTTATTAATAGAGATCGAGGTTGGGGGGTCGCGAGAGGGGGTCGTAGTTCGAAAAAGTTTGAAAACCGCTGGTTTAGACCATCCATCTACCCGCTCTGCTCTAATAGACTGATCATTCTTTATATCTGGGCCATATATTTTCTATTTCGGATTTACGGAAGTACGAAACTGCCTTGCGCGAGATTTAAATTTGAATTGTATTGAATCGTTTTTTTTTTTTTTTCGGGAAAATCGAAAGTATTTTGAAAAACTGGTCATTTTTCATATACACTAGTGGCAGCTAGAAATCTTGGGTCGATTCCTATAATAAGATAGAGTGAAATATAAATAGCAAAATAATGTGCGTGAAAGAAAGTGATATATTAACATTGATGCCAGGCACTTTAGCATGTTCCGCCTTCTACCACCTCTTATTGTCCCTCCTACGGCTTGAGACGTTTATGATGAAAACAGAAGTTTCGGAAAAATTGATTAGTATATTTCAAGATAAGGTGGGGTGTACTACTCTTGTCAAGAATGATGTTACGCGTATTGGAGTTTGCTGGAGAGTAGTTATTTGACGCATTTTTTAATGCTCAAATAACTAAACATACTATCTTATTTTTGCACATTTTTAACCATGTGCCGTGAAAATTAAACTAGTGGTCCGTAGATAAATAACACAAATCTTATAATAAATAATATTATAATTCTTTAAATAAATACATAATGAGTATTCTTCAAATAAATAAAATAATACGGCTCAAATAAAATAAAAATATGAAAGCTACTTCTGATCTGTCCCCTTTCCAGATCACAGTCATTTTAGGTGGGGATGTCTAGCAAATCCGCTGCAGTGATGGGATAAAGTGGGGTAAATAAGAAAATGAGAAATTAGATGAAATCCAATTATTGATTAATACGGATTTACTTGTAATTGGTTTCTTGATAAAATAACTTTATGTTTATAATATTGTTATTTGTTAAATTTATTTAGATTTGTATTGCGCATTTTACCATGGCGTAATAGTATATTACGTAATGAGTGATGTAAGAAGCATATTACCATATTTCCATGAGTGCGTAATTGCCTTACAACTCGAATTATGTATTATACTTTACCTACGATTATATTCATTTAGTTATTTAGTAAAATCTGGATTTAGTTTACTAGTCAATAATTTTATTCAACAAATATTATGTCAGTTTTGGCAGTGTTTGAAAATTAAGTAGGCGCATTTGTTTTTTTAAACCCCGCGTCAGCAAAATAAGCCACCTATAATTGCGTGTCCCGTGCGTTTTGTTTACCGTGCGATTTGTTTACAGTGCGTTTTGTTTACATTATGTAAAATTCAACTTACATAGATGGCAGGTAGTGTGTTTTTTACTATTTGCAGTAGTGATCGTAGGTAAAATAATTTACGTTACCCTAATCTCCCCCAATGTCAAATTTCGGTATGCTTTGCACATACCTAGAAAGAAATATACTGCGAATAGTCGACTGCGTATCGGTATTGCGCTTGCAATAAAAGGAGATACAGCACGGCGCCATTTTGATGCCTCAATGTCATTTATAATAAGGGTGGAATTATAATAAGAGTTGAGTTAGATAGAAGGACAGGAGAAGCAGTCACGTGATCAAAAACGGCATCACTTCATCAAGTTTACTACTACATTTCTGTCAGATTGTTTTCCGTGCAATTTATTGTGATTTTTACTGATAGTTTGTTATATTTTCGACAATAAACATTAAAGGACTATGGTGTCATATGCCAAAAGAAGTTGCTCTTCTAGAGATGGTATCAGTGGCGGCTGGTGAAATTTCAATATTTTTTTTCTCGTCTGTGGCGCATGGAACCCATACGAAATTTGGGAAATAACATCTAGAGAAGCACTTCTCTAATGACCCCTAAAAACTTTTGAAAAAGCAGTTTGCGAAAAATTTTTTGAAAATTCGTTAGCCTCCCTTGGGTCTAGGGACTCCTGTTTATTTTTATTTTTTTTTGTCATATGCATTTGACTTTTCATAAAAATCCAACAATAGATTTTGGAGTATGTGAAAATATTTTCATTATTAACTGAAATACAATGAACTGAAATTTTGTAATTTACAATTTAACAAATTACAATATTTTAATTCGGTGTATCTCAGTTAGTAGTGAAAATATTTTCATAAACTCCAAAATCTGTTGTTGTATTTTTATTAAAAGTCAAATGCATATGACAAAAAAAATAAAAATAAACAGGAGTCCCTGGACCCAGGGGAGACTAACGAATTTTCAAAAATTTTTTCGCAAACTGATTTTTCAAAATTTTTTAAGGGTCATTAGAGAAGTGCTTCTCTAGATGTTTTTTCCCAAATTTCATATGGGTCCCATGCGCCACAGACGAGAAAAAAAATATTGAAATTTCACCAGCCGCCACTGGATGGTATTGACAAGAACAAATTAACGGGAATAACATAACAGGTAGTGTAAACAACAAACAGAGCCGCATTAAAAAACAGCTAATTAAATGTAATCAAATTTTATTATAAGTATAGGCCAGTAAATATATATTAATTTGTTTTAGTCCCCAGTACAGAATCCTTTTTTGAAAATTATTACAAAAGTGGTAAAAATAGTCATAGCGGCTTCATTTTAACAAGTCTACCACACTGTAAAATTTTCAGAGTACGGGGGCGCTTTTTCGCACGCGCAGCACCTAAACCTGTCGTTCTAGCGCGGTTACGATTTTTTATTACAAAACTCAAATTTTTTATTTTAATTGAAAGATTATGTGTCAAACCAAAGAAAAATTTTTTTGTTCGAAAAAAGAGAGGGCGTGATTGTCGAGTCCGACACCTGCAACATATCACTCTAGAGCGGTACCGTTTTGTTATTGCACAACTCCTAATTTTCAATTGCAATTGCTCATAATTGTCTAAAAAAGATAGTTCATAAGTTGTCCGACAAATTTTCAGCCTCGTTTTTTCAGTCCGACAACCTGAATATGTCAGTTATGGCAGGTTATGTTTTGCGATTCCAAAATTTCGGACAAAAATCTCAAATGATAGATTGGTACGTTTTTGAACTAAATATAGCACTGTCCGACAAAAATAGTGGATCATATTATCAGTCCGACAAAAAAAAAGGTTAATACGATGCATCCTTTAATCGTACGCTTAACAAGCAATCACGATAAAATACAGGATACTATTAGATGCCAAACAGTAAAGAAAAACTTTTAAAAATATAAGTTCAAGTAGCCATCGTGCATAACGATATATCTCTGTAAACTTAACAGATAACCACGACAAAAGATGTAATGCTGTTAGGCGTATCATGCAGCAAAAGGAGACCGACCAAAAGTACATACGTATACACGTAACGTCTATTATGACTTGCAGTACCTATTCTCATATGTAAAATAACGCTCTGTATAATGATTGTTTATCTCATAGAGTTGACTAAACTCACTTAACTAGTGCTCTATATATTTTCAAATAAATATTAGTCAGTTATAACAACATAAAAATATTAAATTTTAGTGAGATCGTACGCTCAATAAGCATCCACGATAAAATACGGGACACTGTTAGACATACCAAGCAGTAAAGGAAAACTTTTAAAAATATAAGTTCAAATAGCCATCGTGCATAATGCTATGTCTCTGTAAACTTAACAGGTAACCACGATAAAAGAAGTAATGCTGTTAGGCGTGTCATGCAGGAAAGGGAGACCGACCAAAAGTATACACGAAACGTCTGTTTTGACTGTGGTATCTATTCTCATATGTAAAACAACGCTCTGTATAATGATTGTTTTGCTCATACATGGGCGTTAGGTAGGATTCAAGAACGAAGCCGGCAAAGCAAAGTGTATATATAAAAATGGAGCCTGGCGGACCATGAGGCGATGAATTCATCAGCTGCCCTTCCCGCGCACACTCTTTAGTATAGTTTAGTGCGCGCGCTTTGGCACTACTTTCAAAATTAAAAAAAATAATAATAATTTTTTTAATTAGTTTTTATAAGTGCGTAATTTTTTTTGTCGGACACCTATTTTTTTAATATACATATTTTATTTGAAAGTGATTAAAATTAAAATTATAACTTTTGTAATCGCAAAACGTAACCTGCCATAACTGACATATTCAGGTTGTCGGACTGAAAAAACGAGGCTGAAAATTTATTATGGACTATCTTTTTTAGGCAACTATGAGCAATTGCAATTGAAAATTAGGTGTCGTGCAATAACAAAACGGTACCGCGCTAGAGTGATATGTTGCAGGTGTCGGACTCGACAATCACGCCCTCTTTTTTCTTTTTCGGACAAAAAAATTTTCTTTTGATTTGACGCATAATCTTTCAATTAAAATAAAAAAATTGAGTTTTGTAATGAAAAATCGTAACCGCGCTCGAACGAGAGGTTTAGGTGTGGCGCGTACGGAAAAGCATCCATCCCGTACTCTGAAAATTTTACAGTGTGGTAGACTCGTTAAAATGAAGCCTCTAAGACCATTTTTGCCACTTTTGTAATAATTTTCAAAAAAGGACGCTGTACTGGGGACTATTTATTTTGTGTTTTATTTGAATATGTTTGTTTTAATTTTTTTTTACTAAGAATCTTGCATTTATTGAATTCAACATTTTTTGCGTTATTCAGATAGGCCGTCTCGTCGGGGTGCAAAGTTCTTATAATTTTAAATAGCCCGGGTCTGGCAAAACCACCATTTTGTTCTTACATTTAGCCACGCCTATCGGAGCCGTTTCTGTATAGGAAATTTGTACAGGATGCCATCTCCTTATATTCTAACTCAATGGGTATATCATTGGCAGTTGTCATGTTTGTTTATATTTTGTTTATTATGGCTTAAGATGGCTTGGTTTGTTAAACACTAGAAAAATGATAGGTTCTTAACTCGTTTTTAATCAAAAATTAATTTTCATTGGTAAGTTTCATTAAGTATTTAAATTACAATATTTATTATAGATTTCCAACTGATGAGGAAACTTTTCCTGCATGATTGCATACATTTGGCAAACAAGATGAAAGTGTTAGTTATAAAGTCGTAACAAGTTTGTCTGTTCAGACCATTTTAAACCTGAGAATTTTGAAATGGTAGAGTAGCACTCAAACGCACCTTAGAACAAATGCAATTCCTGTTTTGCATCTTCATCAGGATCACAAAAACCACGAAGGCAACATATTCAACCGATATGCCAAAAACATGTTTTCTAACTACTTCACCCAGAAGAAAACGGGAACTTATGATTTTGTTAACTGAATAGGTGTCAGAATCTTCACCTCTGCTGCCCCCAACAGTTCATAGTGCAGTAATAATGGAACCATTAGATGATGATTCCCAAGTGCCAGTAAAAAAAGGAAGCGAGTCTAGTTGGAGCGTTATTTTTATTCGTAAGCATTAGTTTCATTATAAAATTTAGGCACACAGGAATTTTTTTATAATAAAAAATGATTATAATGTGAATAAAAAGTATATTTAAACAATCTTTAAAATATATCGTAGTTTATCATATAAATATTTTTCAGCAAAACTACATTAAGTTCAGGAGAATACGACTTTGTAGTTGGCCAGCAAGCTTGGGAAAAATATAAGGTGTGGAGGAAACAAGCAAAAGAGGTGAGCAACTTAGTTTTGTTATTATATTGCCGTTTCTAAATAATTATTACTGTTTCAAGTGTAATTTTGCAGCCCAGATGTTAAGTTATAGAGTTGCGAAGGTCCTTCTCCATCCATGTCGGATTTAAAGCATCCCAATTTTCAAGAATAAGGATATTTGTACATGGGCCTTTCCCACGTTTTTTTTTTATTGAACATTTGAGAAGTTCTCTTTAAAAAAACTCACCCGTATTTTTTCTTTTTTGCGAAATTTGCTTCTTCACTACAGAAAAACCTATTATGTTATATGAATTTAAAATTGGCGGCAATATTTCTACACTGATGACACATTGAGAGGAATGACCAATCAGTTTATTCTAGCACCCTTGGTAGAGACTACATATGACCAGATTGTCTAGGCATTTTTTCGCGAGCTTACCACAACTAACTGTGGTAAGGTTAGGGTAACCACACGTCCAGAATTTCGCTGGAAAGTCCAGCATTTACAAGTGTCCAGCATTCAGGTTATAGTGAAGTTACAGCATTACGTTTTGCTTGGAAATTTTTTTTTTCGGATACTCCCCCCCCCCTCATCAAACAATGTTGGGATCAAGACATGATTTTTCGGATTTCTGCCCCCGCTCATCAGTTTTTTCCCTGCAGAAGTGTCCAGCATTCACTTAACAAAAATCTGGTCACCCTAGGTAAGGTGTAAAAGAGATGGCTATATATAGTAAAATTAAGATGTGGATTGGTTATGTATAGCCATCTCCTTTACACCTTAGTATAGTTAGTTGTGGTAAGCTCGCGAAAAAATGCTTGATGTATAAGTGTTTGTCTCTTTCTACCTTTACCGAATTGACAGACATGTCATCAAGCTACACAGTACACACACACACACTTTTAAATAATTAATAAGAACACAGTTATGAAGTCAAAATACTAGATCTGTACGATCACAACGTAAATCGTAAATAAGAGAGCATAACCTATCTATTTATTTTATTTCCATCAATGTTGCCAAGTGTCATTTATTTGTTGGGAGCCGACATGTAAGCGTCTTTCGTCTGTAAATTATTATAATTTTTATAATAGAAGGTGGTATTATTCAATGAAAATTCATTATTTTCAAAAGCGGAGATAAAAAGTAGGCATTCTTTAATGAAATAATTAAAGCATTTCCTCTAACGCTAAACATTCATATACATTAGGTAACATGGAAATAGTCTCATCGCCAGGTTTCCAGACGAGATGTACAATTCAGAAACGTCAACAGGTTCGTATAGGGCATCTGCATCATGTAACCAACATAACCTTAAATTTTAAGTTTTTCAATTTATTCTCACGTTTAATGTTTGTATACGCATTTTTAGCTCGGAGCCGTACTGGCTCCAAGGAAATATTTAAAAATTCACGTAAATAATTTTTCAATATTGTTGATTAATAAAAATAGACTGCTAATTACAGGTTAGATTTCCAACCTACAAAAAGAGTCCTTATTTTATTAGGACAAGGTATTTAGAACTTCATAAACATTACACTGAACTAGATTTTAGTTGAAAATACGGAAACCAGGCAGAAATTTTAATAATAGCTGGGATAATACTCTTAAATCTTAGGAAATACATATTTTTGAGGTTAGCTGTGACGCCACGTGCAGATGCCCTATGAAGCCAGAAATTGTCTAATTTTGATTGGAGAATCCCTTCATGACGTAATTTGAGCGCGTTTACTTGTTTGAAATATTGAGTAAATAAGACAATAGTTTTATTTTTAAAATATCCATTTAAAATTAAAATATTATACGATATGACGTGTATGTACAATATTTATTAGGTGTTAATAAATGATTTATGAAAAAATAATCATCAAGTTCCATTACGTGGGAAAGGCCCATTAAACTTTGTTTATTTTAAATTTTAGCACTTTACCGGATGATTTTTTTAGTTGGTACAGCACCTTTTACTCGCTTATTATTAAAGATAGAATTTTGAAATTTTACAGGCATACTTAGTGACATTTTCTGCATCTAATGCACTTTTTTTAATTTTTCTGCTGTTTCCCGTCTAACCGGAAGTGACGTCAACTTTCTTTTTTCAAATGGAACACTATAGTTTTTCTTTTGGATTTCAAAACTAGATTTTTTTCTGAGTTAGAATATGTAAAAAAAGTATTAGTTTGGTGAGGAAAGTTTTTGAGATAATGCGATTTTAAGGTTTCAGGTGTTGAGAAGCACTAAACATCGAGTTACCTATGGAATGATTTTGTGGCAGATTAAAATTGCCTTCAAAACGCGTAGTAGGCGCATGTCAAGTCAATAGAAGTTTGCGTTGTCGTCTTTGAATTTAGCATTTCAAACAATAAAAAACAAACAATAAACATTTTTATTTCAAACAGTGACAAAAATTTAAACATGAAGCTGCAATAACAAGAAAATTATCACAAATAATTTTCAAATAGGCCACCATTTTGATCTAAACACTTTTCAACTCTTTTCTTGACACTTTCTGTTGTGTTTTCAATAAACTGGGGTTCATCTCTTGGCAGATTTCGCGAACACGTGCTTCCAAAGTCGCACTTGTTTCGTGCTCGAATTCAAAAACATTATCTTTAATGTGACCCCATAAAAAAATGAATTGAGATCCGAGGACCTCGCTGGCCATCTAATCGGTCCGATCCACCTGTCCTAAAAAGTAACTGTTAGAAGACCGTCCACCACCCTTGCATTGTGAGGTGGGGCTCCGTCTTGCATAAAATAAATTTCTCTAAGTGATGCCAAAGATAAATTACCTAGATAATTTTCTTCCAAGAAAGGCAATATGTTTTGGGAATAAAACGCTGCATTGAGATTTTGATCATAAGCAACAGGTCCAATCAAATGGTTCTTAATAAGCCCAACCCAAACATTGCACTTCCAAACTATCTGAAAGTTGTTGGATTTAGTTAAGTGTAAGTTAACCGTGGACCAGTAGTGTGCGTTATGTCGATTGAAAATGCCGTTATTGGTAAAACTGGCCTCGTCGCTCCAAATTACTTCGCGCCAAAACCCCGGATCTTCTTGATTTTTTTATCATGAACCATTCGCAGAATGCAGTTCGTCTGAGAAAATCTCCAGGAAGTAACTTTCGATGCACCAAGTATTTGTAAGGATGCTGCCCGTATCGTTTTAATATTTTCTGGATGGAGGAATATGATATGTCAAATTACACTTCTAGTTGACGAATTGAAATACCTGAATTTTCCGTAACGGCCAATAGAATATTTAATTCATTATTGTCTTGCCTCGTCACATAGATGTTCTTAAATTTGTAATTATTTTTTTTTAAACAAGTCTTCTTTTCTCGGGATATTCTGCATTGAAACTACGACAAGTTGGTAAATATCTTTGACCTTGGTTAAAAATCATAAGGATGTTAAAGAAATCTTCGTTTGTATAATCATTTTCAATTTTTTTCACTAATTTTTTGTGAACTGACGCCAGAAAACTTTGAAATGCTAAATTCAAAAACGACAACGCAAAATTCTATCGACTTGACATGCGCCTACTACGCGTTTTGACGGCAATTTTAATCTGCCACAAAATGATTCCATGGGTAACTCGATTTTTAGTGCTTCTCAACACATGAAACCTTATAATCGCATTATCTCAAAAACTTTCCTTTCTAACCTAATACTTTTTTTACATATTCTAACTCAGAAAAAAATCTAGTTTTGAAATCCAAAAGAAAAACTATAGTGTTTCATTTGAAAATCGAAAGTTGACGTCACTTCCGGTTAGACGGGAAACAGCAGAAAAATTTAAAAAAGTGCGTTAGATGCAAAAAATGTTACTAAGTATGCCTGTAAAATTTCAAAATTCTGTCTTTAATAATAAGCGAGGAAAAGGTGCTGTACCAACTAAAAAAATCACCCGGTACATTATTTTAATATATACATTTATTTCTCTTTTTTCTTGTTCCTCAGTACATGTCACTAACATGTAATAATTCACTTAAAACATTTGATTTTTATTGTACTACAAAGATTATTTCGTTTTGGTCCACGTTGTGTAGACAGATTTCATAACAATTTAAATTGGGCGCGTGCAGATAAGGAAATTACATCATGGGCGCGTGCGTAATGCTAAATCTGCCAAGAAATCTGCGACCGGAAGCATCAAAATGGCGGCGCCCCATGTTGCAAGTGCCTGTCGTCTCTCTTGCGCGGTATTCTTTCCAGGTATGTGATGCCGGCAACAGAATCCCCTCCCACAATCTAAATGTGCGCGCCTCCCGCTCGGCTGTCTAAGCTGAACGGGCAGGAAAATATGGGCGTGTCGTTTTTTTATACATATTTCATCCATGTCGTCAAAACATAATCTTTGTCTAATTATGAAGAAATGGCAGAAACAGAACGAGTTGACGCAAATGTATCACAAAGAAAATTCAGTATAAGAGGAAGGATTATTTAGACGACTAAAAGTAGCTAAAGAGAAAAGTGGCAACAGCGTAGGTTAAATCTGTTTCTTTTCAGCATATTATTCATCCATTTCTCTTCTCTTCTACCTTGCATTGGCATCGACTCAATATTTTAAAATACCACTACTGTATATTACCTCTTCCAGGTTTTAATTTTACAAATTCAAAATATTGGAAACGATAGCTTGTCTAATAATTCCGTTGACGTCTGGTATATAAGCGTAAAACTTATATTTTAAAAAATACTTACTGCAAAAGGGAATTCACCTTGGGCGGCATTAGTGCCATTGACAATTCTGATACTAGCGGCTAGAAATTAAAAAAATATTAGATTAAAAACGGTTGAATATAATGAAAATAATAAAATTGCCTATTTATAATAATATAAAATAACATGAGTAAAAACACGTAAAACTAATACAGAATCGGAAAATGTTGGTTTTGGTATAGCAATAATAGCAAGCGAGAGCGAAGCAAGCAATTCATATACATGATCCTCTTAATGGGCGTGTCACTCTCTAGAGTACTGGTAGACGTCTTTATTGTGGACGGTCGGTTAAATCGTTGAAACTAGTACAATACCAAAACAAACACTTTCCGATTCTATTTCAATCAATTGGAACTAAGCTTTTTTTTAATCGATAGAAAAAAGGAAACCTAGTGTTTAAAAGCAAAAGTTAAACTGTTATTTAAATCAAAACCCACTGGCAATTCTGACAATTCAAAAGAAAGAGAATAAATCCCTGTCCGGGATATCCAAAGGTAGAATTCGTAGTTTCAAATAAAAAAATAACCATTTAACAATAACAAAATTTATTATAATGATAAATACGTTGGTATAGCAACAAGACATCTCAGTGTTGGTAAATAAAAACGTGCTTACGATATCATATTTCAGATAAACAATTTATCAAAACTACAGTACAATACGAGAGACAGACAGACATAAAAAGTAATTGTATAAGGTAATCTAAAAATGTGAAGCGATAATATTTGGTCAAAGGCCATAATACATGAAAACCGCTGCCCAAGGAATCACTACTTTACTACTTTCAGATCCAGATTTTCTATCCAAGCCTCTCGCAACGAAAACATTTTGTATGTAGAAATAATTGTTTATGAAACTTTAATAATATAATATTTGAAATTGTCTACCCCAAAAAACCATAAAACATTACCCCACATCGGTAGTGGGGTAGAGGTGGTGATTGGTAGGGGACGTGGATGAAGTAAAAAAATACTTTGAGGTTTTTGGTTCTTGTACACACACTACCTCTTCTACTACTCTTCCCCTTTAATAATAGGGTGGGGTTGGTAATGGGGTTGGCTAATGCCAAAATTTTTTTTAAGACATTAGTTTCTCTTGTATATACTAAATGTCAATTTTATGGACTCTTACCTGCTCGATTTACCTATTTACTCTCCATTTACCCCAACTTACCCCCCAAGCCTTCGACGGAATAAGATGAAAATATAGTCTAGTTTCAGATCCCGTTAAAGTACGTACGTACGTGTACCAAATTTCAAGTCAATATCTTAAAAAGTTCCAGAGTAATAGGGGCACAGAAAAAATTGCAGACCTACAGATCGACAGACAGACATTTTTTATTCGCTCAAACTTAAAATCTCTACGTTTCATGATATTCTAAGCCTATTTGAACAATAAAAATTTTCAAAATTTTTTTGTCGTTACTATACTTGCACTGGATGTGAAAGTAAAAAACTATGCAAGGCATAATCTAACAAAAAAATAAATCTTTAGTTGGCCAACTCGATTACTCAAAGAAAACATTAAACAAAATATTACCAACAAACCACATGTTTTGATACTTTAAGTCAATAAACAAATCTTTATAAGTAACAAGCGCGGATTTATGTAATTCCCCCCCCCCCCCCAAGATTCTGTAAACCATCAACTTTTGTTTTAAAATGTTATGATTTTTGTTAATTTTGTTAAGAAAAAAAAATTTAACCCCCCCAAGATTGTGTAAGTCAATAACTTTCATTTAAAAATTTTATTTTTTAATTTTAGGATGAAAACATTTTTCCGATTTCTCCCTCCCCGCTCAAAAATTTTGAGACGAAAAAATGTTTTTCGGACCCCCCCCCCGTTCAGCAAAAAATTTTGGGTTCAGTGTTCCCCCCCCCCCCCCCCCCCCCCCAAGCTCAAGGTCCAGATCCACCCTTGGTAAGTAAAGGTACTTACAAATGAAATTAAATGCATAGTAGCATGTTTAACTAAAATTTACATACACAAAGATGCGCTAGTACATATTATAACACTATACATGTGCTATGTAGGAAAATATCTACATAACTTTTTCAGAGAAAAGTATGACGCACTTATGAAAGCAATTCTAATTCTGTTGACTTGTTCAGGCGAAGAACAGGTACGAAAGTTGTAACAACTCCATAAGCAAATGGAAATAAACAAAACCGCACTGCACATAAGATGCATGAACCCATGAACCCGAGATGAACAGCTATGATGTATAAAGAAAATCAAGGGAATATAGCCCTTATGAACTGCAATCCGCCATTGAATACAATTAGAATAAGATGCATGTTTGTTTACTTACAGTAAGTACAGGAACCTTGACATATTTACTTATGATATGTACAGAATCAAACTCCGACAGACATTAGAATCAAACTCTATAGTTTGGCATTAGTTTTTCTGCAGCCAAGAAGTCAAATTTTACCATTATTTGACCTACTGAACACAGTGGCCATAACCACGTATTCTGTAGTTGAAAGCTTGTGCTGGAATCTAAATGCACGAACCAATTTATAGCTACACAATCAAATTCTATCGGTTATTAGCGAAGTTGTAATTTCAGAGAGTCAAATTCACTCTCATTTTTATAAACTACTCTTTTCTTAAGGATGGGTTTCTGCAGAGGGAGAAAGAAGTATGCGTTTATTTTCAATTTATTATAAATGCATAAAAACCTAATATAGTATAATTAAAACTGTTTTAGAATAGTTTTTTTAAAATATTTATAATAAACCGAAAATAAACGCATATGTCCCTCTCACTCTGCAAAATCCCATCCTTAAGTTTTGCGGCCGCACTGGCTGAAAGTTTACATCCGGTTTTTAATTTCCCCGCGCGAAGACTATCGACGGTCGGTTATGCACATAGGTAAAATTATTTCGTTGGTGTTCTAATACTACAGGGTCGGACTTAAAATATTTTTAAGACGGAAAATATATAAAAAGTAATAAATTTGGTAATTTGAACTAGAAATCAAAAAGGAACCGTTACACAATTTCTTAATAAGTTTCAATTGAAGAATTATTCTTGAGATTGTTTTATGGCTAGAAAATTCAATCATCCAACGAAGAGAGTGATCCTCAGCACAAAATGGCTGGTATCAATTTCTTGATTCATCGCCTATTAAGTTTCCCTTTGAATGAACATATATTTGAAAAAGAGAAAGCTTTAATTAAGTCAGTCAAGATCAATGGATATCCTTAAATTTAGTTGATAAATTAATTAGGAAGAGATTTAAGGAAAACCTTTGGAACTCATCTACCTCTCATACCGAACGGAATTCATAATTCTATATGAACCCCAGTTTATCCATATGGTATAAACAGGACTTTTAAAAACTTAGAGTGTCCGTCAGAAAATAAACTGCAACAACATTTAAGCAACCCAAAGCATACAATTGAATCAAACGTCCCAAAAATCCTGGATTTACTAAATTAGTTGTAAGTACGTTGGACAAACAACACGTCGAGTTACAACAAGGTTCAAGGAGCAAAAGTGGAAATCTGAAGCTTAGTATTGCCTAACATGCCTTGGATAAAAAAAAGAATTTAAACTCAATTAGAACTGTGACAAATAATAGACAGCCGGATGCTTTCGAAAGCTTACAAATTGCAAAATGTAAAAATAATATGTAGTGAAAGGATATGCTCTTTGTCATTATTCATACTATTTTTGCACGCGACTAATTGTTCTTTTTTATTGTTGCTCTGACAACCTGCCACTATTGAATTATACAATCAATTTTGATAAATATAACACAAAACCACCAAAACATGTTCGCACCAATGCCGTTTGCTGCCGAATTGACAAGACTGCGGTCGTATCACATCTCTATTTATAGTCGCAGTATCACGTAGTGCACTCACAGTGGGCTAGAACCACCTTTAAATGCAATATGCATGCACTCTCTCAATTCCTACGGGAAATGGTAGCTTTATCTGTTCTGAAACAATTCCCGTAAAATCTGAAATCATTCCCTTGGCCGTTTTCTAGAAAATTCACTTTTAATTTTTTTTTTTTTTTGAAAACTAATTTTTTGCATTTATAAGCTTGTTAAAATGTCAATCAAGAAAGTAAAATTAAACATTCCAACACAAATTTAAATTAAAGGCAAGTTTGGGGAAATAACATACAAGAAACCTTCATGCTCGACAACTCCAGACGTTTTGATAATCGGGTCATGTAAACTTTCCAAGTAGTCAATTTAGACAAAATCATTAGATCTATTCCTAACCAATGAATAACATTACTATTTGCATAACTGGATTGGCTAAGGAAATCCGAGCGCCCCTATTGGCTGTCTGAGTAGACTTTCCATTCGCTCAGTCAAATAACGGGTGAGTATGAGAACCATACCACCGCCGATGAAGACAACCCACAGAAGAGACATGACGATAACCCAAGCACCCACCCACTACCCTGCAGGTACCGGACAAAACGCCGTCCAGTACCCATAGTCACCTAACTCCGTGCCGACCGAAAGTGCTACCAAAGCACTTAGGTCTGAACTTCCTCGAGCTACATGGCTCATCCCTACCTAACTGATGATCCGGATGGCAGGATGTCAATTGACATTCTGCATACCAGCAGTCAATCCCAGCCAAAAATACCCCAAAGTTTCCGAACAGGTAGATGACTACTCCGGGGGTGACAAGCTGGCGAAGAAAGATCATCAAGACAGAAGAGCGCCAGCAGATAAAGGCCTTAGCCAGCAAGGTCCAACAAGCCACGACCCAGGGAGGTGGGCCGAAATCATCCACGCCGCTCACCTTTGTGAGTGGGGTTAATGTAAAGTAAGCTCGTCCACCCCGCACGAGGCCGGTCCAGGTCTACAGCGATGTACTAGGGTAAAGAGCAGTAGTCCTGCTCGACCTTAGATATCTGAGACCGTCATCACTGCCAAAGAATATTGGCGTCGTTCGGTCAGTTACTCCTTAAACTTCACTAGGCAAATAATCCAAGACTCCAAGAGTGAAAATTTTCTGTGACCATGAGGAAATCAAAGAAATCATGCAAAATGCAAATGAAATGCAAATCATGCAAAAACGCACGATGAAAATAGATATTGTCTTTGTCTACTGAATAAACGTAAGAATCAGGGATTGAAGAAGATAACTGATACTTAACTGATAGGTTGTTTAAAATATGTCCGGGTATTCAGAGACTTCAAAAATGTAGTAGATTCTTGTTTTTATCAACGCAAAAAATCAGTTTTCAAAAAAATAAATAAATAAAAGTGAATTTTCTAGAAAACGGCCAAGGGAATGATTTCAGATTTTACGGGAATTGTTTCGGGACAGATAAAGCTACCATTTCCCGTAGGAATTGAGAGAGTGCATGCATATTTCATTTAAAGGTGGTTCTAGCCTACTGTGCACTGTTCTTCAGAAAGGTTTCGTAAAGGTCTAAGTCTGGTTTCGCGCAGGAAATAATGACAATAACGCATAACATTTTACTGAAAATTTCAAAAATGTTGCGAATCGAAAAACATGCTCAAACTTACAATTAGAATAATTACTCCAAATACATTTTATAATTCTAAATCCTTACCGTAGGAACCAGCTAAAAGCGTGAAAAATACCACCCACTTGAACATTTTGACTGCAATATTACAACGAGTAAAATTGAAGACAATCCAAATAACATTTTATACATTTCTATTATCGATTAATCTAAACTAATAAATTACTCTTTATCGTTATAAAAATATATTTAGCAATAACAGTATAAGCTCTGAGTTGTCAATCAAATAAAAGTAATGATATACTGGCAATAAAATTGACTTTTTTATTTTTCAAATCTAATAACTTCATCGATGTAAAATGACATAAATCCTCATTTTTTTTTCAACTTTCTTTGTCAATTACGGAAGCGTATTAAGGCCACAGGGAAAGAAAAATTAGTTATAATTTCAACATATTAAAATTCCAACAAGATTGTTGGCAATTTGCCAACGTACAATCTTGTTGGAATTTTATGGCAATGGCGTGTGACTGGACTAAGTTCTGTCATCAATCTTCTTTAACATCTATAGTGATCACATACTGCGATGAGTGCTGGAGGGCTAGGGTGTAACGCAATTTACCCGAAATTTTAACCATACATGCACCTTTAAATAAGAATTCGACTTCTTAAAAAAAAATTTAATAAAAGCCCAACACAGAAAAAGAAATACACTGTTAAAGTTACAACTTAATGGAAATGTTAAAATAACCTACTATTTAAAATTAAAAATTTTTAATTCAAATTTTTTTTATATTTTTTTTTTATTTTTTTTTTTAATATAACAGCCCTTCAATTAAGTAGAGTTCAATAAATTATCATTACCATTAATTTTTTTTTAAGAAGTCGACTTCTTATTTAAAAAGGTGCATGTATGGTTAAAATTTTTCGGGTGAGTTGCGTTACACCCTGTATTTATAACTTGAGATTTGCAGATGATACCACTAGCATCTAGCCCCTGAATAACAGTAAATGTGCTGGGCACGAACATGCGCAAATGTTCTCTGTCGTGTGTTTGGAACTTTTGAAATACATTTTATGAAGTTTTTGAAACTGATTTTTTTTTTAAATACATTTTAAACTTTACCATCATCCGGCAGAATTGCTATTTAATGAAACAAATTTAATGTTTGTTTATGTTAGAAGTTTTTATACTATATAAAGATTTGTCACTTACTCAGGAATTAAATTATTTAATTACCGCCCTGTTTCGGTAAAGCAATTACACAACAAAAAAAAAAGAAAGGCAAAGCAATTTGTTATAATAAATTATGATTACATGAAAACCTTAATCAGTTACAATATCTATTATTTATCTTTATTTTTTATTCTCTATTCTCTTGTATTTATTTATATTTTACATTATAGGTAAACATTAGTAGATGGCTAGGTAATTATTTCTTTATTGACTGAGTTAGGAATAATGTATTTTTTTATGGGTGTAGAATTTGTATTGTTAAACAAATAATGTCTCGTAAGTATTTTTAGCGTGACAGAAATATCACGAAACGCACAAAATTCAGACTTCCTAACGCCCTAGTTCCCTACATCTTTCTTTCCGCCTCTGAGACATGGACTGGTGGACCTTAATTGGAAAAAAATAAGATTTTTATTCGAAAATAAAAAGGTTTTAATAATGTTATGAAGAAAGAACGCAATTATTATGGTACCTTGGAAAATAGGATAAGATTTCCTTGAGTTAAATCCATCTTCTCATTGTGCTAGATGATATGCATAAACAGTTTTATCAGTGGCGGATCCAGACTCGGCTTCCGAGGGGCATAAATTAATGATCGATATAATATTAAAATTAAATTTGTAGAAATAAACCTCATTCAGCAAATACACAACTTATTTAACTTGATAATTATAAAATAAGTTAATACGTACAGTGCCGGCGCCAGGGTATTTGACACCTAAAGCAAATATTTGCTTGTCTCCCTAAGAAAAACCATTTACAGTTACTACTGTTAGAACAAATTTATTAATGAAAACTTATAAAAAAATAAAAGAAACATTCCATTAGACAAAAATGAATTAAAAAATATTTTAGCAAAAAAATGCAATTGTTCCTTGTCCTTGAAACAAAAGCGGCTAACGGCCAGTGTGACATTGACATGTTTAGTACGTGTAAACGAATAAGTACGGAGCTCCACGCTAAACGCTCCACAATAAAACACCCATTCGGGGTAAACAATGTTTATTTGAGATTTTTGTGCGATTTTGAATTTCTGAAATTTATAAAAATGTAATAATCAAGTCTTAAAATGCCGCCTGAAACATCTGCTCCGCTGTTTCACCCCTTTCGCCGGCCCTGAGTTAATAAGTAACATAAACGTACCGCACTTTCCTAAATTCGCTGGTGGACGCACCGATAGATAAAATACAAACCTGATTGGCTATATTTTTCAAAATAGCCAATCATATAACGTTATTGCTTACCGGTGAATTTAGAAATCTGCCCGTAGTCGGCAAGCTATTCAATGACCGCTTTACCCCCTCTATAATATATCTTGCCGCTACTATGAAAAGATACACTATTAACTAAGAAAGATCGTAATGTAAACACCACATTCTTAACTGAAACAAAAAGAAAAATAACAAAATTACTTATAATACAACTCAGGCAGCAGACTAGCATCATTTTGACGTCGTTTTTTTGTTAACATTGGTCGCCGTCAGGTGACGAAGGAATGATTTCTCAGTAACGTCATATTGTGACGAAATTATGACGTTATATTGAGGCGTCGCTGTAACGTATAGGTGACATAATTCTTTTCTTTTAGACTATTTTATGCATTACGAAGTAATTTGCTGCAGAAATTATTTGTAGATGGCGCCACATACAAACCACTGACAATAATCAGAATTGCAATGTTCAAATTCATTCAGGAAACATCGATTGATTTGGATGAATCTTATAACGGCCAGATTAAATTAAAGATCATTATTCTGTGGTCGGTCTGAGATAGCATAAAACCAATGGGTGCCTAACCTATTAATTGTCCATTGATTACATGTGGCTCATCTTGTAACCCATCATATATTGAAAAATCGACACCTAAAGCCAGAGCCTTAAGATTTACGTCAATCCAGAGGTCAAATGGCCAAAAATTGACGTCAAAATTACATCAGTCTGCTCTATCTAGGAAAGTACTAAATGAAAGTTATTTTCTTATAGGGAGGGGACATCGAACCGAAATATCGATGTTGACCATCTATGTTAACATCGCAAGGGGATATAGATGTGTTCGATACATTTTTGGTCCGAAAAATTTTTTATGAGCGGGGGTAAATCCGAAAAATTTTGTTCGAAATTTGGAGTTTTATATTGTACATATTAAAAATTTCCACATTTCCTAACTTTTATAAACTGATAGACCAATGCGGGTATCTTTTATTGTTATATTTTTCCCTACATATTTATATCCGATGTTACATATTTCATCGATGTTTTCAAAATGTAATATCGATGGAGAAAACATCGAACATCGAAAGCAAAACATCAATGTTTTTGAAACATCGATGAACATCACCCATCCCCATTTTCTTACAAATCATTTAAGGTTTACCGAGACAATAAGGGAATTGAAATGGACTGGACTGGAAGAGAACGAAGTGGTGTGCTGCAATTTATTTAGTTTGCCCAAATGCCCAGTGGAGTAGATATAAGCGGAATCAAGATTTCTAACTTAAGATTTTCAGATGACATCACATGTTGGACAGATAATTTTTTACTAAATGTATTAACCAATCAAAATTTTGCATTTCATGTCATGTGTCAAAATTCATCCAATCAGTAAGAGATTACAGCGATAACACACATACATGTGGTGTTATCAGCCAAGGCACAAATGATATGTTCAAATGTCATATTGAAATTCAATATATGTCAAATTGAAAATCAATTTAGAAAAATGTCACAAAGGTTTGGTAACGTTTCAAACGATTCAATTAATAAAATTGTATTAGAAAATGCACCCAAAAACACCATTAAAAGTAAAAAGTGTTTTTAGAATTTCGTTCGATCAAAAAATTATCTTACCGAATACACCTCGAATATTGATAAATACTCAAAATGTCGTATAGAATGCTTCAAGCGTGTTGCTTAAATGTAATGTTACCAAGCAACACGCTTTCAGCAGTCTCTATGACAAAATTATCTCGGTATATATCAATACTCTAGGTGTATTATAGGTGGTAAGCTCCTATTATGGTACAAGTGTAAATTGCAGTAAAACGGAAATTAAAGACAATATCGTTAGTGTGCATTGCTAAAAAATAACAAATTTTTAAGTATTGCAAAAATAAAGAGTATTTTTATGTGTCTAAAACTGAACAAACCTCAAAATTTTGCAAAATTAACATTGTCCTATGTACTAAGGATTTACGAAATTATTTATTATCAGCTTAAGCGTTAGTTCGGGCACGTTTAAAAGTTTGTTATAGACAGTAAAATACCTTGAAACGCAATCACTCGAAGCTACATTAATTTTTATTTGCATGTCGTGAAAGGTAGCCCCTGAAGGCTTGCGGGGGGGCATGGCCCCATGGCCCTTCCCTGGACCCGCCACTGAGTTTTATTTATAGACATTGATAACACACCAGTGAATTATTCAATTCACACAAAACATACCTTGATTTAAAACTGTAACCCACGTTTACTTTAGATATAAAGTTAATTAATCACTACTTATTAAATAGATTAGAAAACATGACATTAGTTAATGTTCAATTATTATCTCCATATTCCTAACTGATAAAGTTACAATGTTACTTTTCATGCAATGGTATATTAAATCACATTTTTTTACATAAGGTACGTTTTAAGGTTGTAGCTATAAATACAGGCTGAAATATTATCTGACACTTTTGGTGATCTTTTAATTGATAATTTTTATTTATTTTAAAATTGTTGTCTGAGATATAATATGTTATGGTTTATTTATAGGCGACCAACGTTCCACCGCAATAAGTTCATTGTGGTCTTGAATTATTTAAAACCTTTTTTTGCATTAGTGTTCAATAAAGGCTCCCACACAGCAAAAGGGGATTTTTAACAAGTACATATCGCATTCCTCTAAGTATATGGGATGTACTTAGTATATGCAAATAAGGTTCAAATTGTCTGCAAAACAGATGTCATTTGTCCACCACTGCGGATCCTACCCAAGTAGCACAGAATTCTTTAAGATATCTTTAAGAAGTTCTTTCTATTTACTGCCCGTGAGGATATCTTGTATTTATGTACTCTAGAAGTCCTTCCAAAATAAAAATGAGAAATCTTTATATGTGCTCAACTTTTATGCACTGGGGAAATGTAAACTGGGCATTATATAGGAATTTCAACTTTTGTTAACCCACAGACATCTACTAGAAGTTCTAAAAGGGAATTGCCATACAGCTCAATTTTCTATGTATTATAGAAATCAAATAAGGTATTAAAAGGGAAATAGTATAATTTTCCTAAACAGAATACTTGTAGACATCTTCTAGAAGTTCTAAAATGGAATTACCATACAGCTCAATTTTCTATGTATTACAGAGATCAAATAAAGTATTAAAATGGAAATATTTTTATTATCGCTAATAGAACACCTATATATAGAAATCGCAAGAAGAAATTCATTTAATGCATAAAATTTGCTTGCTTACCACTTAGTTTGTTACAGAAATTATTTCTAGATGACGCCACATACAAACTGCTGACGATAATCAGTCATGCATTATCTTATACTCATGAATTTATAGAACATTAATAACATAACTGCAACGTTCAAATTCTCGCAGGGATCATCGATTTATTCTGATGGATCTTATAACGATCTTTAATCTTTCGTTTGATTTGGGCCTGATGTCTCAATACTGAGATTTTGACTAACCAAAATTTCACCAGCTGCCGCTGGCAATAAATAATAATAAAAGGTGTGTGATGGATGGTACATCTAATAGAAAAGAAATCCCATAAGGATGTTCGTCAGTACCGTTTATATTGGTAAGCGATAAAATATCCGAAAGATTACTACAGGAATTAAATCTGTTTGCAGGATTAATGCGGTACATCTAATAGAAATCCTATAACGATGTCCTCGGGACCATTTATATTGGCAAGCGATAATAATTATTTATGGAACTTTAATAATATAATATTTGAAATCTTCTACCCCAAAAACCCATAAAACGATACCCCACATCGGTAGTGGGGCGGGGGTGGCGATAGGGGGTGGTAGGGGGGTGGATGAAGTAAAAAATATTTTGAGGATTCTGGTTCTTGTACACACACTAAATCACAATTTTTTTTTCATCCCCTTTAATAATGGGGTGGGGGTGGTAATGGGGGTGGCTAATGTCAAAATTTTTTTTGAGATCTTAGCTTCTCTTATATATACTAAATACCAATTTTATGGACTCTTACCTGCTTGATTTACCTATTTACCCCAAATTTACCCCGCAATTTACCCCCCAACCCTTCGACGGAACAAGATGAAAATATAATCTAGTTCTAGATCTCGTTAAAGTACATATGTGTACCAAATTTCAAGTCAATATCTCAAACGGTTCCTGAGTAAACATGCGCACAAAAAAAGTTATAGACAGACAGACAGACCGACAGATAGACAGACCGACAGACAGACAGAAAATTTTTTTCGCTCAAACTTAAAATCTCGACGTTTCACGACATTCTAAACCTATTTGAACAATAACAATTTTTTTTTATGTTTTTGTCGTTACTGTACTTCCACTGGATGTGGAAGTAATAACTCTCGTAAAAGAGGCATTTGCAAGATATATGCATTTCCTGCATAGTGGATAGATTACACAACATGGGGTTTCAGGCTTACTAGGTGAGTATCGCAACAGAAGTAATTTGGACCTTCTAGAAGCAAATTTATTTTTCAACCCCTCAAAAACCACCCCCTGAATGTCTAGAATTTTTTCACTATTTTTCCGGTCTTCTAACGACCATTTTAAACTCATTTAGAAATTTGTAGAATTTTGTCCATCTAGAAGTTGCAAATGGCCCACTGTGCGGGGGTAGGAGGGGTTGACTCATTGGCTTTTTGAAGAAGAAGATCCCAGTTTTTTATTATAATGTCACCACAGATCCAGTCATGGTGCTTGCTTAAAAAAATATTTTTGTTGCGGCTACATCGCTTCGATCTATCATTCACCATAATCCAGAAAGAGCGTAGTTTTATTTTGAGTTCGTTCTCCATTTCTTGTGAGCAATGGGATAATTGCAGAATTATCTTTACAGCTTTTAGCAGCTCATCCTCAGTTTTTATCACTGGAGGATCGTCTCCTTTGATTTTATCAAATAGGAGTGTTCTTGAAAGAACTAGTTGTTGACCTGCAAAAAAAAATCTTTAAGTTAAACTCGCACGAATTTGCACTTCAAAAGTCTTAAATAATTACACTTTACGACAAAGTAATGAAACAAAAAGTTGCAGGCTAATAAATACGCGACTTTAATAAAAACGCTGCCCAAGGAATCACTACTTCCACATCCAGATTCTCTATCCAAGTCACCACAACGAAAAAACTTTGTATATGAAAATAATTGTTTATGGAACTTTAATAATATAATATTTGAAATCCTCTACCCCAAAAACCCATAAAACGATACCCCACATCGGTAGTGGGGGGGGGGGGGGGTGATAGGGGGGTGGTAGTGGGGGGTGGATGAAGTAAAAAAATATTTTGAGGATTCTGGTTCCTGTACATACACTAAATCACAATTTTTTTTCATCCCCTTTAATAAGGAGGTGGGGGTGGTAATGGGGGGTGGCTAATGCCAAAAATTTTTTTGAGACCTTAGCTTCTCTTGTATATACTAAATACCAATTTCATGGACTCTTACCTGCTTTATTTACCCATTTACCCCAAATTTACCTCAATTTACCCCCCAACCCTTCGACGGAACAAGATGAAAATATAATCTAGTTCTAGATCTCGTTAAAGTACATATGTGTACCAAATTTCAAATCAATATCTTAAACGGTTCCAGAGTGAACGTGCGCACAAAAGAAAGTTACAGACAGACAGACAGACAGACAGACAGACAGACAGACAGACAGACGGGCAGACGGGCAGACAGACAGACAGACAGACCGACAGACAGACAGACCGACAGACAGACAGACCGACAGACAGAAAAATTTTTTCGCTCAAACTTAAAATCTCGACGTTTCATGACATTTTAAGCCTATTTGGACAATAAAAATTTTTAAATTTTTTTTTGTCGTTACTATACTTCCACTGGACGTGGAAGTAAAATAAAGTATTTTTTTGTCGTATTTTATTTAGCTTCTCTGGCAATTATATAATTACAATAATTTCCAAATAAATTATAATATTAAGTACATACCTTTGTCAATCATATCGGATAAAATTCACAATAATAAACTTTGAAATTACGCTGTATAGTTTGTCCCATCGGTAATCCAGCGATATAAAAAAGCTCACAAAAAAAAAAAGGTAAAGGGTACCGACCGCCTTTGATTAATGTACCGCCCGCCGGTCCACGTTGTCTATCGCTAGTCCACGTTGACCATACAGTTCATTCCAACCTATCATCTAACATGAATTATTGAAACTAGCGCTAAGAACGAGCTAGCCAATATATCCATTTTGGCTGTTATTAGGATCATATTTTATATGTAATGTCTTCCGTCAATAAAATGCATTCGTCACAATGAAAATATAATGCAAATTATAAACTAAATAAAAAAATTTTCATTTGTACCTTAGGCGAATTTATCAATTTTCATGAATTTGGGACCTACATTAGCACAACAAGTTGACCTATGGATGGCCCTAGGGATAGCCTGATAGCCTTTGGTTATCCCTATATATATAGGTTCCAAATATAGGACATCAATAACCCTAAAGGCTATCCTATAGATAGTCATGTAGATTATCCAATGGATATCCTTATTTTGGCTGTTATTAGGACCAAAGGATAACCAGTAGACTTCCTATCGACATCCCAAATGAACTATCCATTTATCGGATATAAGGGATCATTTTAGGATATCCCGTGGCCATCCTATGCTGTGTGGGTAATATGTTTTAATTATAGGTATCTGCTAAGTACGTATATAGGATCCGCAGAGGTGAGACAAATGACATCTCTGTTTTGCAAATAATTTGAACTTTATTTGCATATACTAAGTACATCCCTTATACTTAGAGGAATGTGATATATGTATTTGTTAAGAATCTCCTTTGCTGTGTGGGTTACATCATGACCGTCCCTATAAAAGTTTGTTGCTAATTACTTGATGATATAGTCTTATTTCTAAATAAATAAGAAAATCTTTTTTTTTTTTTCATTTTTTTAAATAACTTATTTTTAGTGTTGATTTTTCAACCATTAATATCTATACTATATTATCCTCGGGTTCTACGAAATCGAAATAATTGGTAGGTATTCCAAATACAACAGCTCTCGCTCTTGCTGAGTGTGACAACTGTGACAGTCCCGAGCAGTGAATGAATCATTCGTCATTCGAATGATAGGAGGCATCAGGGTTACCGTTTTCAATTAACCGTATTCTACGAATATTCCGATCAGAATCTACTATTCTACTAAAAACTACCGCTATCTGGTGTCGGGCGGAAATTTTATAAAACATTTAATTCCTGTCTAGTGGAAACCTAGAAATTAATGTTTGTGAGTTAACACCGCTACCGCTAGATGGAGCAATATTACTTTTAACAAACAATAAAAATAAGAGGAGTAATGAAAACTAAACATTTATTCAAATAAAACGGAAAATAAAATATAAAATAATATGAAACGTTTATTAAAATAAGAAGTAAACAAAAATATTAAAACATTTTGAACGAAAAAGTACCTTACTTATCAGGCGCGGATTTAGAAAATTAATTTCTTGAAGGGGGGATTCGCACTTTTACTAAATATATATGATTCGGCATCTATCGGAGAAAGACTGAACTTACCTAAATGACTGTAGCAGTTGTCTCTATAGATATTTGATTGAGTTCGGTGCTATTCGATGAGGTGTCACTTAGGTTACTAGGTGCCAAGATTCGCGGGGGAGGTAACCGAAAATGACGTAGCCTCTAGACCCAGCCAGGGCCGGCACTAGACATTTTGCTACTCACTCAATTAAGAAACACTGATATAAACGAATAGTATACACTGGGACGACAGCAAACTAGTTTATTACACCGGACAGTGACAGTGCGACGTGCGACGTGCGACAAACAATATAAAAATAAACACACTATCGTTGTAGTATGCCAGACAAATTGAAAACACGACACGCGGCAACTAGTGCCGGCTCTGGATCTACCTAGACTTTGACCTTGATCTGAATTATTAAACAAATAAAGCGTGCAAGAGAGACAGATAGCCCATTCCCATGCAAAAGATAGAGACAAAGATATCGGTGGCTACATGACGTAGGCGCTAGACCCTAGTTCCCCCCGCGCGCTCCTTCCTCAAGAAGCTACTGGATGAGGTAACCGTTATAGTTTAATGACCGTGCACCGCTACTGCGCGTTCGAAGAACAAGAATAGTTTGCATGACTTATCACCCCCGCACTCACTTCTCGCCTAAAAGCTGAATACGAGAGAACCTTATACTCTACAAATCTTGGGTGCATCCAGTGCGAGTTCCATTATGTAGTATCATGCTATGCGCACTCCCACTAATTTTCAAAACTGCGTTGAGTCTTCCATTACCTCGCTGTATCGCTACTTGTACCTACTTGAATCATACGACGGCTGCGCAAATCTGTATCTCGCCCGATTATCACTATCTTCGAGCATATAGGGAAAAATAGATCAATTTTACAACAATGCATATATTTGTTCTCAACACATATGGGCAAGGGACGCGAGAGACGTAGTAAACACCCACAAAACACAATAGAACACGACGAACATATGTGTGCTAATCCGTTTGCTTATTTGTAAATAATACGAGTTTCCAATAAAATTGACAGGAAACGACGCGCTGTTCTGTTGGATATTAAAAACTGTGATGTTGTGTTATTCTAACACGAGGACGTGATAATGCATATTGATTTGTAAAGAACGTGGCTCCCAAGAAATTGACTGATTGACTGTGATATTATTGAATTTTAAAGACTAATGGGTTCTACGTGTTTTGTTTCTACTTCTAAAGGGCTTGAAAATGTAATCATTTAATTGTATTACAGGTATTTTGATACATTAGTTACACACACACACACTTTACACTTATTTCAACGCGCAGCTTCAACATCTCAATACTTTTGTACCTAATCATTTTACAAAGATCTTTTATAAGATATTTTATGAGTAATTTGATAGATATTTTATCTCATAAAATATCTTTTATAAAAGATCTTTGTCAAAGAATTTTTATAGTCTAATGATGGCCTAAGCAATTTGTTTAAAAATCGTTTAAAATTCCCCCCTGCACCAACCACGACGGTATCAAAAAGGCGGTAATACAGCGCCACCCGCGACGTAATGTTTACTGTTCAAAAAAATACTGGGAGTTTCCTATCTATATCTAATATATGTCTTTAATCTGTGTGTAGTATAGTTCAATGCTGCCGATAGATGGTGGGACCTCGTAAATGTTGTTTATCCTTCTTGTCTTCTTGCTTGCCAAAACAAAGACAAAGTACTTTTGTTTTGTCTTCAAAATATTTGTTGTAGGTTATAAACGTAACTTTGAAAGAAAAAGTGCATATCATGACTACAAATGTGATATTGGGAATTTGGAATTCCAATAATTTTCAACGTGTTAAAATAGAAAATGTTGATTTGGAAAGTAAAGTAGAAGAGCTTAAAAATCAAGCTATAAAACTGCTTAATAACACTACAAATATAGGTATTTTTTTACACTTATTTTAAACTTTTAAATTGGTTATTTATAATGTTCTTTATTTTAGAACTAGCGTTTTGCGGGGTTATCCTTGAAAATAATAATACTTTGTCGTCGTATGGAGTAACTCCTGGAGTCACAATTCATGTGCTGGAAAAACCCAAACCTAAGAAAGCCCTTGTGGACAAGAAAATGACAGAAGTAGAGGTACAACAGATTGTTAGTGCTTTCAGGGCATTTACTTTATTAACTTCCCGCTATCGTACAGCTCTACAAGTAAGTTCAGTTATATTTTGTCAAAAAATGACGAGCTTAGTCATCCTGGGGAAATTTATATCCTGATTGGCCCTGAAATGTAAAGCTGCAGAGTTGGTGGGAATCTGGATAGTGCTCTTGTTCTGAATAAAGCATTTTCACGACCTTAACAGACTCGCTATACGGCATACATAATAATTATTATTAATAAAATAGGATGATATCCAAAACTCCATCACCCGCAGAGGTTATAATTACCTAAATACATTCATTAATACGTTGACTGCGGGCAGTATTTCGAGAGTAGTGATCAATTGCAATCAACGGTCTCGGACGTCCGATAGTTAGTTGCTAATTTATGATGATATTGGTCTCTGGAGACCTATAAACTCGGTCACAGATTTTGCCATCTATCGGCTTGATGCTGAAATATAAGCACATTCCTATGGTAGGGATTTCTAATATACATTTGTATGACAGTTCCCTTGAAGCCATATCGCACTACAAGGTCTGATGAACTACAAAATAGTAGTTTCAGCTGATTCCACCGAAACGCCATTTTTATCGGTTTTGTTTCGGGGTCCTTTCAAGGTCTTCGTATTTTTCTAGCAATCTAAATTCCACCCCGAATTTTCTCCAGAAAAAAGTAAACAAAACCAGCAGAATAATTTATTACCTAGCTTCCTGCCAAGCCAACCAAGAACATTTGTTATACCAGCTCAATTGAATACCCGATATTGCGTTACAGTCGTTGTTGATTTTAAGTAGACTGTAATTTTTAGGCTGATATAATAACTGAGAAAGTCCTCCATTTTTGCTGCCTTCGCTTCTGGTTGCTCCATCAATAGGAAGGAAAAGGAGAGAATACAGGGACTAGGGAAGGGGCACCTCAATCACAAAATTTGCACCAACTCAAATTATTAATATTTAAAATATGATTATTTGACACTACTTGTTACAAAATTTTGATTAATTGATTGGAAACAGGTTACTAATCTATTTTCAACAACTTGACTTTCTTGATAGCACGTAAACGTTGCTTCTCTCCACGTGATTTTCTTACAGTTTATTTTAAACTAGAGCCTGCTACAAATTTTCAAATATTTGAAACGGCTTAAACAACAGTAGAACATATTAGGGACATTAAACTTGACCACGGTTTATCTAAACTTTTTACAAATAATTTGTTATCGTAATTTAATATACTGAAAGGAACTTTTAAGAAAAAATCTTCTTTGTCAGCAAAAGATAATAATTCATATTCATTGTAATTCTTATTTTCCATGGTGACTATCATTCTCATGGCACAAGGTGTCAAAACTTATTAGGACCTCCTCACCATGCAAAAGCTCTTTATAAAATATATATAATGCAGTTGCTTTCTGCCACAAATTGCCGGATGATATTAAAAATATCAATTCATATATAATATATAAAGGCAAAGTTAAAACCTTTTTTAATCGAAAACTGCTTATATACTGCACTCAAAGAAATAATATGGGTAAATTCAACAAAAAAAAATGGTTAACTAACAATATCGTTAATTTTGTTAAACCAAACTATATTGATGGTATTTTTAAACAAGAGGTGATTGTTATTTTAATTAATAAAAAGTTGTCGTACAACAAAACAAACATTAACTTAAAAAATAGATGAATAAGACTATTATTTTGTTCGTCTGACTATTATTTTGTTGTATTCTGTCAAATTAAACTAGATAATTATCTATTTTTTTATAACTTTTTTAATTTTTGTCACGAAAATGGTAAACCAACCTAACTTGAACAACTACCCTTATGTTCATGTATACAGCTTTGTAAAACTTTTTGTATTACTGATACAATAAAAAAAATATATTTCGTGAGCAGGATTAGAACCCGAGACATCCGCACCCTGAATAAAAAGCGCTAGTTGCCTCACTCACTCAGACACCGAGCCACTTGAGTCTGGTTTGTAAGAACATAATATAACTTGTAGACTTATTTGGTGATATTCGAATCTCTAACAAAATCACTGAGGACCCCACTTTCGGGTCTCTATGCAGTATGAAGTGCAATTTTTCAATTTTTTCGCACAAAACTTCAGCTCTTTATCTTTAAAATAGCGCTAGTTACGTTTCTTAATTGTTATAAACAAAGTAGCTGTGAATTAAAAAAAAACGGCTAAGTAACTATGCCCCACATTGACCTGGAACAATTTTTTTTTTAAATTCATGTAAAAATGCCAGTTTTTCGAATATGAAAAAGGCATTTTTCTACGAGCAATAGCAGCGAAGTTATTCTATTTGTTTATAAGTTAAAAATTATAGGGTTTTTGAAATGAGATTTTGCAATAATGAAAATATTTTTTTTTAGATCTAATAATTTATTTCGATAAAACAACTCTTCCCCTTTCATGGGATACCCGTAGAACCATTGTATTTTCATTATTGTGCGTATAATGTTATTGCAAAAAAAACATCTCTGGGATAAACAATTACAATTTTGCAAAAACTATTCAATGAATCGATTTGATATTTTTACCATATATTAAGTACTACAAGACCCAATTTTTTGCGTAATAACAAAGTCGTAGGTTGTTTTTTGCAATATTTATTGTTAATTGAATTTTCTAAGCAACAAATAATCATATCGCCATTTTAAAGGTTTTTTAATTCTCTACAAGATAGTTTCTCCGAATACTTTATTTTTTGCTGGTAGGTAAAAATGTGCAAAAATATACAATTTCTGGCCTTTAATTGTTAATAGTCAAAAAACCACGCCAAATCCATTGTAGGAAAAGTATAGGTTTTGTTCCTATAGCTGTCTGGATGGTTGAGTGCCCCTAACAGGGTATTTTTTTGCTTATTTCCCTGGAGTAATAGGTTAGAAATAGATACCCGAAAAGTTCCCCCCCCCCCCCCCCAAACAAAAAACCACCCCCAACGGGGACTTAAAGCTGGTATTTCACTTTTATCTTGTATACTGTTTTTCGGAAGAGAAGAAAGTATAGGAAATAAAAAATTTGTCGTTAAATTCTGCATAAAAAATGTCCATTAACCTTGTAGCTTATCCTCACCTATTTCGCGCTAACAGCGTCCGAACAGAGGGCTAGTAAAACAGATTACTTTAACGAAAAAAATGCACAGGAATGATTTATTTTTTTATTTATTATTTTTTTAATTTAATTTTTTTCTTCATTGAAAATATCATACAGAGATAAGATATTCGCTCTGAAGCTTCGAATAGGATTGATTTTTAGCTCTGCACTCCAAACTACTACCCTTCTGTTCAGACGCTGTTAGCGCAAAATAGGTGACGATAAGCTACAAGGTTAATAGGACATTTTTTGTGCAGAATTTAACGACCAATTTTTTATTTCCTATACTATTCCGACAAACAGTTTACAAGATAAAAGTGAAACACCAGCTTTAAGTCCCAGTTAGGGGTGTTTTTTTGGAAGTCCCACCCCAAAATTGGGAGGGAAATTTTCGGGTATCTATTTCTAGAGCACGCGTCTCAAATATTATTACTTTATAAATTATTTCTCCTATTCAGTGTTTTTTAATCTAATGGGCAAGTATACATTTTTTTTTTAATAATTTTAATAACATCTACACATAAAAACAGTAGACCCGTATTTTTTATTTTATTTTCTAAATAATGCCTTATAGTAAAAAAAAAATCATGAAGTTTAAACTGTGTTTAAACGGTTACATATTGCCGCCAATTTTCGGGGTATTCTATTGGCTATGACGTAATAGCGTAATCACCAGATTCTAATGTGTGCTTGAACAGAGAAACGAGTGCTACATTGCCATATTTCGATAAATAATATAAGATATTCTGTACTGCTAAACTGAATCCTCTGTAATATTACAATTCTGTATTAGCAATTTATCAATCAGCCTTAAAAATATATAAAATATTTACTTGCTGGGTATCTGAAACAGTGTTAAAAATTAATAATAAACTTTATTTCAGACAGTGCAGTAGTGCACATTCTTTTTCAGAAATGTGGCAATGTAGCTAGTTACCGTCAAATGTAAAATGCCCCTGGTTTTGAGATATCCGGAAAACTATCTTATTTTAAATCCACTCTGATTTAAGCATATTCATTTTACAATAAAACCAATAATAGTCGGTAAAATTACTTTAAAATTATATTTATAACATTTTGAAGAGTCATACTATAATACTATATTATTAATATTGTCCTTTTCGTTATTGTCTACTAGCCCATTTGCGTGTACTATAGATGGGGTTGTCTTTAAATAGGTGTGTATTTTGTGATACAGTTTTTTAAACATTTTAAGTATTAATGATTGTTTTTTAAATTGTAAATTTTCAATTAAACATTATCTCTTTCTTATTAAATAAAGTATCATTATTATTAAAGATTTATTTTTCCTTTTCTATTACAGAGGTTGTCTAGACAAGATGTTCAAGACAAAATAATGGCAGCTACTCCTGGCCTTTCGGAAGACCCAGTAGCCCTCGCCATTATCCAAGACCCAGAACTTATTGTTCACTTGGCTGATCCTGACACCGTACGTAAAGTTGCTGAAGAACATCCAGTATTAATTGAGGCAGCCAATTATATTGTAGCTCACATCCAAGAGGAACAAGCTAACGTAAATCCAAACCAAGCCACCACTAGCACTGGATACTCTTATTCATTAGAAGCACTCTCAGATGATGACGACATGGACTCAAACTCGGACACAAATATTTCTCAACATCCCCTAAGTCGTAATGCATCTTATAATGCCATAACTGCAGCACAACTTGCCGCAGCTATTGCTAATGCTACAAACACTCAGTTTAACACCAATAGTGCTGGTATGCCCAGCACTCCTACTTCAAGTGGTAACGTTATCACCAATGAGATGTTTACAAGCGCCATTCAGCAAGCATTTGCTTTTGGAGGATCTGGTAGTGACAGCTTTTCACCAGCTACTCCAAGCCGAGGTGAGGAAGAAACTCTAGAAAGTATTACCAGGAGGTTACACCCTCAATTACAACAAATGCATGAAATGGGGCTTGTGAATGATTCTGTTAACGTTAGAGCACTACAAGCTACATCAGGAGATGTTAATGCTGCTATCGAATTAGTTTTCAGTGGACTGATTGATTAAAATTTCTGTACATATTTGTGATAAAATTACAATTAGAAAGGCCGTGTTATTTTTTTAACTTGGAATTCACAATCGTTAATGGAGAGAGTCTCATCTCCACCCCTGGTGTACCTCCAGCAACGGGTCTCTTAGAACTAGAACTTTTTGTTTTGCCAAAGTTTCAAAAATATGTATAGAAAATTCGTCGCCGAGTTCTATGAATCTCTCCGTCGAAGTTGTTGGAAATACAAGAGGCAGGGTTGGCATGTTTAAAACAAAACATTTTAAAAACATTTTTTAAAACACCATATCATGTTTTAAACAAATGTTTAAAACATACTTAATACATAATGTAATGTTTTAAGCAACTGTTTAAAACACAGTTTAAAATATACCATTTAAAACACTGTTTTAAACAAACAAAAAACTGTTTAAAACAAAAAAAAACAGTTTTTTTTCCAACCCTGGCTGGCGGATATACTTAGTGAAACTCCATGTACTATACAAGAGAAGGGCTCCTGCCTTTTGGCTTGTCCTCCTTTGTAGGTTTAAACAATAGATGTTAGGAAAGAGATTTGTAGAGAAAATTACGAGGGGTGGTCCACTCCATGAAAAGGTGTACACCAGATTTTAAATCTTTGGGATTTATTGAGATTGAACAGATTGAATGATGATTTAAAGATTTAAGCGATATTGAATTGAGATTTAACAGATTAAATCGAGATTGAAAAGATTGAAGTGAAACTGAACAGATTGAAATGAGATTGAACAGACTGAACTGAGTTTGAATGTTTTGAATTTGGATTATTCTACTTATTGGTGTAATATTAGATTACTAATATTAATTATAAAAAGTCATCGAAGTGCATTATTGGTAATAAAAGTATATTATTATTCTATATTTTCTACTAAAAGATTTGGATACTTATTGAAAAAACAAATAAAAAAGAGATGCACATGGCAATACGTTTTATTTCACTAAAAATGTCATAAAATGTATATGCGCAGCATACAAACGATACAAACATAGAAAACAAATATAATAATATATATTATTCACTCTTACAAATAAAATACTTAAATAATATCAACAGGGCCACAAAATAATCAAGAGTGGGCTTATATCTCCGCTTCTACAGGTCGTAGAAAAAGTTCGATCCGTCAATATCTTTGTTATGAGATCCCCTATAAGGTGTGTATAAGCAAAGAATGAAATTTTAATTGTTAATAACATTTTCATGGCAAAAAATTTAAAAAATCAGTTTTCTGACCTTCGAAGTACTGTAAAAACAAATTGAAAATGTCTACGGCCACGAAATAGTACAACTTCTTACTCTTAATAAAATGCACTTTATTCCATTGCGAAATAGATCGCGACTAGGTTGCCTAGCCATATCTTGACCCCATGCCATTTAATTTGAAAAAAATTATTTTTTTTTGTCAGGGAAATCGAAATTTTGTCTTTAAACGTATATGGCAGGGAAACCATTAATCCTACAGGAATTTTTCAAAGAAGCAAGCAAATTCATCATCATTTTATAATCTTTCTAATAGATCCCTACCAGTTTTTTTCTAGAACTAACTTTTATCTAGATATTCGCAAGAAATGAGAAAAAAACACGTTTCCTTGGAAAATGTAAATTTCCAGTTGTATTGCTCTTAGCGTCCTTATTTTTTGTCATAGGGCAAAAAATAATAAAGAGACTTGCGGCTTTTTAAATTCTCTATAAATTCGTTAGGTCGTAGTTTTTTGTCGTAGGAGCCACCATTTTCAGAGATCTCCATCCGAAGGGAAATTTTCGTCGAAAACTCGACATCTAAATGCACTCCTTTTTTCAAAAATACGATACGACGCCCGTACCATGTCTATACGGAAAGAGGAAGACTTGTAGTTGATCCGCATCGTAAATCGCACGCCGAAATTCGAAAATTCGGTCCGACACGAATGAATCAAAATGGACCTTTTTGGCATTTTTCGTTTGATGTTACTCGATCGCGATTTTGTGTTAGAAGAGTGTCTTTCGCCCATCTCTTTCTGTCGCAAAAAAAAGAGATAGTCGACCTTCCCCTGTTAATAATTAATCAACCATAAATAATACAACAACTAAAGATAACCTAACAGATGTAGAATATAATTCTAAATCAACCTGCACCTGCCCTGATCCCGTCAGATATGTTTAAAAAAAGCCTTTGTTAATGCAAATTCGCAGAGTAAGGGGTACAGACGTGAATTCAAAAACCCGTTACAACAGTCGAGCTATCTTTTATTTTTTGCCCTACGACAAAAAATAAGAACGCTAGGAGCGATACAACTGGAAATTTACATTTTCCAAGGAAACGTGTTTTTTTCTCATCTCTTGCGAATATCTATAGTCCATGCAAATTAGACGAAAAAATTGCAAATAGAAGAAAAAAAATCATATACAAATTATATTTGGGCCATGCATAGTTCATGGGGGTAGAAGTAAGGATCCGAAAAGTTCCCACCTTACCCGTTGATGGAGACACCCTTTTGGGGCGAAAAACCACCTCTAGACAGGAGTTAGTTACGATTATTCTCATTTTTCTTCGAATCCGTCATTCCCACGAAAAATAGGTATAGGAACAAAAATATTCGTCATTAAATTCTACACAAGAAAAGTTCTATGGTCGATTTGCGTACTCCCCGCCGTTTTCTCGCTATCGACGTTCATATCGACGTTTGGAGCTCTCGGCGAAAAATCGGTGGTACGCGATTTTTCACAGCGAATATCTCCGAATGGCTACTTTGACATCAAAAATGGTTATAATGAAACTTGTAGAGCGGATTCTCCTCTACAAGATTCATCTTGTACTTTTCTTTTTTTTTTATTATTCTTGTTGAATTTTCTCGCTTTTATCCACAACGTGTACTTCATAATTTTAATATTTATTATTTCTTTTGGCCCAAATTCTTTGAAAACGTCACAGCACTGTTATGTTTGACCTTCGGATTCTGTCGAAACTGATCGACAGGTTCCGGTTTGGGGAATGTGAGGAAGGGTGCCAGGTATGAATTGTCCATTCTCGACGCTCGAATATTTAGTTGTGAAATACCGTTGTTAGACTTGGTGCATATTTCGTGTTAGTGAGCGAAATTGAAAACGGAAATTGAAAGGCAGTTAATTGAACAACTTTTTAAGGCTACGTGAGGGTGTTTTGCGAACATGGAGCCTATGGGCAATTGTTTCATGTGCGAAAAGACGCTACAAAAAGGTGAAACTCTTTGCGTACAGAAAGGTGTGGTAAATTTAGTTGCCGTTAGCAAAGCTCGTAATGATGGCAAGCACATGCAGCTCGAAAATGTAAAGTCTATAACAGTGCACAAAGTTTGTAGGCGTGATAACATTAAAGAGCGAAATATTTCCAAGTTCGTTCAGCAAGGATCGGCAGGAAGTAGCAAGTCGGGTGGCAAGATATTAAGATCGGCTGAGGTTTTTTCATTTAAGACGAATTGTTTTTTTTTGCAATGAAAAGTGCGATATTTTGGCGGAACAAAGAAAAAATGTTCATAGGCGTATACCAATGTTTGACGTTCACACGAAAGAATTGAAAGTGAGCATTGCAGCCGACACACATTATCATAAGGTGTGCTATTCAAAATTCATGACGAACGAGCCGACAATTCGAAAACGCGGACGTCCCGAAGACGAGGAATTGGCTTCAGCATTTAAGAAATTATGTGACTTTATAGAGAGCAGCGAGGAATGCCAGTTTACGTTGCAGGAATTAATGAGAAAAATTGAAGAGAATTTTGCGGAATCTACTTCCATGAGTCTGAAAATGTTCCAAATCAACCGATTACCTCGATGTAACGAATTTTACAGATGGCGCAGAAAGCTTGGTTCCAGAGACACTACATGTCCTTTTGAAGACGATCATTATGAAGGATAAAAAGGGTAAAACTGAAGGTATCGATAAGAAATGCACAGCTATAGCTCATTCTATAATATCTGCAACAAGACCCCGTTCATTTGTATCTCCTATATTGCTCGGTCTTGCAGTGTACTTGAGCAATGTGTATTCTGAAGTTGCGTATGAAAAGCTAACAAAACCATCCAGCCAAGACGACTGAAACCGATAATGACGACAGTGGAATAGGCCTACAGGGGAAATCACTTACAAAGAAAATGCACCGAGATCTCTACCTCATGAGTGGTGTGGAAACGAGATTATATTACAAAGTGCGTATCCTCGAAAAAAGCGAGAAAATTCAACAAAAATAATAATAGAAAAGAAAAGTACAAGATGAATCTTGTAGAGGAGAATCCGCTCTACAACGTTCATTATAACCATTTTTGAAGTCAAAGTAGCTGTTTCGGAGATATTCCCTGTGAAAAATCGCGTACCACCGATTTTTCGCCGAGCGCTCCAAACTACCCCCTATTATGAACGTCGATAGCAAGAAAACGGTGGGGAGTACGCAAATCGACCATAGGACTTTTTTTGTGTAGAATTTAATGAAGAATATTTTTGTTCCTATACCTATATTTCGTGGGAATGACGGATCCGAAGAAAAATGAGAGTAACTGTAACTAAGTCCCTTCTGGGGGTGGTTTTTCGCCCCAAAAAGGTGTTTCCATCAACGGATAAGGTGGGAACTCTTCGATTCCTTAATTCTACTCCTATGGACTATACATAGCCCAAATATAATTTGTATATGAATTTTTTCTCCTAAAAAGTCTAATTTGCGTGGACTACTAGATAAATGTTGGTTCTAGGAAAAAACTGGTAGAAAGATAATAAAATGATGATGAATTTGCTTCCTTGGAAAATTCCTGTAGGATTAACAGTTTCGCTGCCATATACGTTTAAAGTCAAAATTTCGATTTCGCCTGACAAAAAAAATATATTTCTTTTCAAATTAAATGGCATGGGGTCAAGATATGGCTAGGCAACCTAGTTGCGATATATTAGCCTACGTGTTATCTTTTATATAAACTATTTCTTTTCGGAATAACAGATAAGGGTATTAACTTCTTATGCCGGATCTTAGACTATTAGTTTTAATCATCTAATACCAACATGGTCAGCTGCAAATATTCACATTTGAATATTAGGTAATTTTGGAAATATTGGCAAAAGTTCGCCACCTATATTCACGAATATTTGCAGAGACACGACTGCATGTACTCTTGCACACTCTGTACCTAGCAAAGAGCACAGTAAGTCGCCGCCATGCCATCTGCCCACCAAAGTTAGACATCAGTCGCCTGATAAGTTTTAAAATATTACGCCCTCAGTAGCTGTAAGTAGTTGCCTTTATTTTTAGTTTATAGCTAGACCCAAGATTTGAAAAATATTATTGCTTAGTATTAATTGTAAAAATATCACTATATATTAGGTATTATCCTAACAAGTCAATAAAGTCATTTATTCATAACATCAGTAACCAACTTTTTTTTTTAATGTTTCCATATATTCCCAAATATTTGGTAGTAATTCCAATATTTCGGAAATTTTACATCTCTGAACATCGTTGTCAAAACATGCATCGAGCATAGTATTCGAGTATTTGTAGAACTATTACATTCTAATGGATTCCGAGATACAATTGTGAATTCTGAATATATGAATAGCATAGCCTTTCTACGCTGTCATATAAAATAAATATTTATACTTATATTAATATAAAATTGTAGTGAAAATAACAGGTTAATTTTTCTTTGGCTATTAGATTTGTAGCTAAATGAATCACCTTGATATATTTATCAATGTCAATAACTGGAAAGATATAAAAAACAGTTTATTAATTTGTTTTGTAGTTTATTATTTTTCGTTATAAATAAATTTGTTTAAAATGTACAGGAGCTTTCGATTTTCATTCGTTATATTGTGTTATCTAGTTCTGCCGAATTACTTGGTACTCTTCTTGAGCACAGAAAAGTAAAATATACAGAAGCGAAAGCTAGGCTTGTTATAACTGCCATGTTATAACTGCCCCTTCTGTCAGCCGTCACAACACAAGCCATGTGACTATTGTTTATGTTGTGCAATTCATGGTTCTGTGCTTACACGGTATTTTGTGATTTTTGTGATCTTTTCGTTTAATTTTCGATAGTTTACTATTCTGTTATTGTTTCTTTACATATTGGGATTATCAGTCTAACGTGTTAATATAGTTATCGTGCATTTTTGCGAACGTTTCGTGTATATAAACTTATCTATCTCTGGGCTATTGTCAGTGACGTAGCCAGGATTTTTATTCGGGGGGGGTCCGAACATTTTTTGTAAGTATATTATGCATTGCATGTTATGTAGCTTTCATACAAAGTACCCCGCACAATTATGTAAATTGGCTTACAGTCAAATTTGCTGAATTTTTAATATATTGTAGATTTCGACTTTCTGATCAAAAGCTCTCATGAGCCCAACTCGATCCTATGACTAGTTTCCGAGATACTGCTCAAGAAATGTACAACAATGACCTTTTGTACAATTTAAATAATTTCGAATTCATGATTTTTTCATACATTTTATATTGTGATTCTTTCTAATAGCCCTTTATAATATTTCGCACTAAAAACATTTGTTGATTTAATAAAAATAGCGTAGAAAAAAATTAAAGTTTGAAAAATGTTGGCGAAGGCGCCGGGAAATCTGCATAAAAATAACAAGTGAAAATAATATTCGGTCAAATTGGCTATAACATTTTTTACATAAAGTATGTGTCATCCTAATCAAAAAACTCTAATTGAAAAACTTTCGGAAATTGCTTCTTTGACCTCTAACACCCCATCAATAAATTAAAAGTTCGACAAGATACAGAATTTTACAATAATTTATAGTTGTATTTCGAATACTAGACATACGATCGAGTTGGGGCTGAGAGCTTTTGATCAGAAAATCGAAATCTACAACATTAATAATTTATCAGCCAATTTGACTGTACGCCAATTTACTTAAGAAATGTGCGAGGTCCTTTAGGTAAACTATTCAAAAACTTATATTTCCAGTAACTGGCAACTATGCAAGTTAACGTGGATTTCGCTTGGCTAGTAATAAAAATAAAAATTGAATTTATTTATGATTCAACAAGGTTTTATTCATTTGACTGGAATAATTGCTACAATAAATTGCAAGAAATTACGATTTGCAACGAGGCTGATTAGAATCAAGATTCGTAATTGGCTAAAAAAATTTTTGACTAAAACAGAAAATAAAATCAATATAATAATTTTAAATGTCATGTCTATCAATTATATAAATGTCAATAAATTTCGGGGGGGTCCGGACCCCCAGGACCCCCCCCCCTGGCTACGTCACTGCTATTGTGTTTTATTTTTGGTGTTTTCGGGTCCTAAAGGAAAGGTCCTTGTCCATGTCCTTCCAGGACAGGTGAAACAACAAGCTTTTTTGTATTTCCAAAAGATCCTGAAAGGTACGTATATATTTATATCACTGAAACAACTAGAAAGTAGTATTAGCTTTACTAATTAACAAGGAAAATGTTCGTGTTTCGCTATGGGTTCGTTAAGATAACTAAAAAACAAATATCGCTAATTTTCTTTATATGTATGGAGGTTAGTACTTAAACGAGGCAATATTACATGAAACATATATCTATAAATTGCTACTACGAATCCTGGGTAATCTCGAAGTATGATTTAAAAAGAACATTTTTATAAAAGCGATAGGGTTTCTTGGCCTACCATGCGAACCTTTAAGTAGAATAAATATAATTATTTAGTAGGTGCATTTTGTCTTTCCAGGGCTGCAATTTGGCTGAAAGCATGTTTAAGGCATGATCCACTGTTGTGTGTCAAAATGGTTTCCGAACAAATCGTTCCACGTATACTGCACTCGACCATGCAATAACACATATACATGAGTCACTAAATAATAAAAATCATAATATGGGGGCTCTTCTTTGATATGAGCCGCGCCTTCGATACTGTTGATCACAACCTACTAATAACAAAGCTGTACGGTATAGGCATTAGAGGCTCAGCATCGGACTGGGTAAAAACCATCCTCTCTGACAGAACTCAACAAGTAGAGATCAACACTACACGCTCAGATATTATCAAAATCACAAAAGGCACCCCGCAAGGATCATGTCTCTCACCAACTTTATTTTATGTATTTATTAATGATCTGCCCGGTAATCTAGAAAAAGATGGTGCCCCGATAATGTATGCGGATGATACAAATGTGATTGTCCCCGGTAAATGTGTAAATGAGATATTTACGAAATCTAATGACTGTATTGCAACGATGTCTAACTGGTGCAAAAGTACCGGTATTAACCTAAACTCTTCAAAATCTATGGCAATGCAGTTCTGCACAAAAAATAAAAATATAAACTCTAGTTTACTGCTGAAAGCAGAAGGGAAATCAATTGCAAACGTTACTATAGCACTAAGTTTTTGGGTATATATATATAGACCAAAAACTTACTTGGAGTGTACATATCGAAACTGTTGTATCTAAACTTAGCTCTTATTGCTTTATTATTAGAAATATACGGGGGACTGTGTCAAAGGAGGTCCTTAAAAATTACCAGATATATGTTGGGCTTGCCAATTATTGCATCATGCAGGGAACATTTCAAAAGTCTGGGAATTATGACGTTCCCATCGCTGTATATATATTCCTTAATAATTCATATAAGAAAACAAAATTATGTACAAACACGTAAGGATATTCACGACTACGACACACGCACCAAAAACGACATGACTTTACCGTTCTCTAGGCTATCTATATGCCAGCAAAATCCTAGATATATAGGTGTTAAGATGTATAATAAATTAGCAAAACTAAAAAAAATCGATAGTAATATGAAAATGTCAAAATTTAAAGCAGAATTAAAAATATTTTTAATCCGTAAATGCTACTATTCTGTAGAATATTTTTTTAATGATAATGTTACGTCTCAAAATGTTTAATATTGTTGTATTTATCTATGTGGAGTTTATGACTACTATAATATTTATATATTATTTGTTTTTAATTGTCCATTAACTATGTTTTTTATTGATAATATATATGTACATATATATGTATATATACCACCTGACGATCCCACAATGTTCAACTCTCTGTATGATGTAACATTAAGAGGAATAATAAAGATTGTATTGTATTGTATTGTACTAGATAAAGACATGGATAAGCTGCATAAAAATTACCAATTATGTGAAAAACATTTTAAAGACAAATATATTTATATAAGTGAAACACATAAATGTTTGTTTGATCAAGCCGTCCCAACAATTTTTCCCCATAATTTAAAACAAGATACTACTGACAAATATACCAATGTTGTTCCTTCTCTGAAACAAGTAAGGACTGAAATTACTTCTATCGAAAATCCCTTCGACATAGCAGGTACTATATATAGTTTATTTTAATATTGCTATTAAGTTCCTTCCAAGAAGAACTTTAATTAATAGTTATAACATTTGCCAAGAATGCTTAATTTTTACACTTTTTATCTTGGAATCTAGAGAATATATAGTTATTTATGTGTACTGGAACTTTTGCTCGTTATCCCAAATAGCCAAGTAGCCAACCACGACGTGCACTGCCGTGGTGATTGTGAGTCTGGGCGGGGCAGGTCTGGTTCGGTTATAATGACAATAAAATGCAAGGGGTCAATGCTCCTGTCTTAAAAAGCTAAAAACTTAACATTAACAATTTATTGGAATAGAACATATAAAAATGTTTAAAGATACTTAAAAGTAAAAATAACACTTAGGTATGACTAAGGAAGAGGTTTCTGGAAAACAGGCAACGCCTGGTATGGTAGGGGGTGTGTCGGATATCGAAAAGGATTGCGTTCCCTGTCAAAAAATCCTATTTCAAACTTATAGATAATTATAAATTTTTTATGGGTGATCATAAGAGCCTATCTGGTTTATAAGGTTTTATACTGTACATTAATTTTGCCATATAGAAATTACATGGAATTTGTATCTAAAAGAGTCTTTAATTGAGTTGGAATACTCATGTTGTGTTATTGGTATGTTTCCATAAGTGTTTATACTAAAAACAGTTTTTATATGGCATTACAACTTTTAATTTGATAAGTTCTCATGGGATCTGAATAGTGTTGAAACTGAAAAGGTTTCATCAGTAAAATCAAATACGAGTTCTGTAATCTTTTATAAGAAACAATTAGTATATGGTTTTTATAAGATCTGTTATCAGTTTTAGTTTATATAATAATTTAATGAGGATTTATAAGGATACGTATTAAACAGTATTAATAAGGAATTACATCGAATAACTTTGTGACTTCTTTTGGGACCTGAAGAGTAACGAAATTGGAAAGATATACCAAGGAGTTCCTAGTAGACATTTTATACATTTTTATAAGGATATATTTGTACTTATTTTTATAAGACTTCATGGATCCATATCAGTTTAGTTCACATAAGGATTTATAGGGACATCTATTATAGAGTAGGTTTTAATAATGATTTACGACTATTAATTTGATAAGTGTTCATGGGGTTAAAATACTGGTAAAACTAATAATGTTTCATAAGAAACCAGGGATGAATTTTATAACATTTAATAAGAAATAATTAGTATATGGTTTTTATAAGATTTGAAGGGTTATTAGTTTAGTTTTTGGTCATTGGAAGTTTTGTGAAGTTGACGGCATTGTTTGTGTTTGCTGCCTTGTACGGCATTCATTTATGACATGTCCGTTTCGTTTACAAAACGAACAGAATTTCTGCTGAAAATTTGAAGTTGGTCGTTTTTGTTGCATAATAGATTTTTGACCGGACTATTTTTCAGGAATTTTTGTTGCTCGAAATAAGAGAGTTGTAGCTCTCTACGAATTCTACTAACAGCCTTTAGCATACTAGGAGGATTGTTAGCGCGTATGATTCTGCCTAGATTTGGTTCTAGACCTGTTAGTAAATTATTAAGCGTCATGGTTTCTATAAGGTCTGCTGTGCAGCTCTTTGCGTTGTCGTGAGGGTTTGTTTTTGCACTGCGGCGTGCATCTTCGCATTGTGCGTTTGTAAACGCGAAACAAATGTTAAGGCGGATTCACCTGGCAATTGGTGAATGCGTTGCAGGTCCTGAATTAGGTCCGTTAAATCTCTGGAGTCCCCAAAATGAGTTTCCAATAGTGCTTTAATTTCTGGCCATGTGCCGATGTGCCAGGATTACGCGAATTTATTAATTCGGCAGCTTTGCCTATCAATTTATTTTTTATGTGGACGGTCAAAAGAATTTTTTGATCTCCAATTGCCATGCTTTGGGCACAATGACAGGAGTTTAAGAATGTTTGTAAATTAATGGTATTGCCATCGAATTCGGGTATTAGAGAAAATATTTCAGAGCCCTGTCAAAAAAATCTCATCAATCCGTATTGAAAATTATCAAAAATTAATAAGTATCTATGAGAACCTATATGGTCAATAAGTTTCTACAAGATTTAGGTAAAGTTGCTGTTGAAATTGTTATCAGTTTATATCCGCATTGACCAGCAAAATGAGTCAAGCCATATCCATATGTTAATCCAAACATTTACTTATACCATATCAATGAGAATTTATGAGCACAGTATCTAATGTAATTCGTGCGGCTTTCCGTGATTAAAAGACAAGTGTTTCTTTAAGAAACGAGCTGCATTAGGTTAGAACAGTTTGGATTTGCAATTGAAGATTACAAATTATAATGTTTGAATAGGGATTTATGCGATCAGTTTCTATGAGTATTAATGTTTTTTTTTCAGTAATATATTAAATGTGTTTTCATTTGTTTGAATGGGTAAAAAGAAGGGGTCAGTTTTCAACTGCAATTACAAATACAAGTTTAATCGCTTCGAATGGGATTATATGCGATCAATTTCTAAAAGTATTTATGCTGTTTTCCGAATATAGTTATGATGAGGTTTAATCAGTAACAAATTGTTAACTAGTTGTTATGATATGGTCGGAAATTCCAAGTACACATTTAGTATTCCTTCAAGAGGATTGATGAGAGCAGTTTCTACGAGTATCTACTTGTTGTTCCTATAGTAAATTATATAAGTCTTTATCAGTACAGATTCGGATCTAATTTAAATATGAAAATTATATCAGAATAAAGCAACCAAATATTTTAAACAGTATCTATTTGTAAATCCAAACATTTACTTATACTATCTCAATGAGAATTTATGAGAACAGTATCTAATGTAAAACGTGCGGCTTTCCGTGGTTAAATGGCAAGAGTTTCTATAAGAAACGAGCTGCATTAGGTTAGAACAGTTTTGATTTGCAATTGAAGATTCAAAATTATAATGTTTGAATAGGGATTTATGAGATCAGTTTCTATGAGTATTAATGTTTTTTTTTTCAGTAATATATTAAATGTGTTTTCATTTGTTTGAATGGGTAAAAAGAAAGGTCAGTTTTCAACTGCAATTACAAATACAAATTTAATCACTTCGAATGGGGTTATATGCGATCAATTTCTAAAAGTATTTATGCTGTTTTCCGGATATAATTGTGAAGAGGTTTAATCAGTAACAAATTGTTCACTACATGTTATGATATGGTCGGAAATTCCAAGTACACATTTAGTATTCCTTCAAAAGGATTGATGATAGCAGCTTCTACGAGTATCTATTTGTTGTTCCTCTAGTAAATTATATAAGTCTTTATCAGTAAAGATTCGGATCTAATTTAAATATGAAAATTTATATCAGAATAAAGCAACCAAATATTTTAAACAGTATCTATTTGTAAATCCAGACATTTACTTATACTATCTCAATGAGAATTTATGAGAACAGTATCTAATGTAAAACGTGCGGCTTTTCGTGGTTAAATGGCAAAGCCGCACGCGTTACATTAGATACTGTTCTGATTGGTTCTCATTAAAATATATCTTTAAATGTTTGGATTTACAAGTGGATACTGTTTAAAATATTTGGTTGTGTCATTCTGATATAATTTTTGTATTTAAAGTAGATCCGAATGCATACTGATAAAGACAAATTTTCTATTGGAACAACAAATACATACTCATAGAAACTGCTATCATCAATCCTTTCGAAGGAATACTAAATATGTACCTGGAATTTTCGACCATATCGTAATATGTGGTGAACAATTTGTTACTGATCAAGCCTCATCACAATTATATTCGGAAAACAGCATAAATACTGTTAGAAACTGATCGCATATAACCCCATTCGAAGTGATTAAACTTGTATTTGTAATTGCAGTTGAAAACTGACCTTTCTTTTTACCCATTCAAACAAATGAAAACACATTTAATATACTTGTTACTGAAAAAAAAACATTAATACTCATAGAAACTGATCTCATAAATCCCTATTCAAACATTATAATTTGTAATCTTCAATTGCAAATCAAAACTGTTCTAACCTAATGCAGCTCGTTTCTTATAGAAACTCTTGCCATTTAACCACGGAAAGCCGCACGTTTTACATTAGATACTGTTCTCATAAATTCTCATTGAGATAGTATAAGTAAATGTCTGGATTTACATATAGATACTATTTAAAATATTTAGTTGCTTTATTCTGATATAATTTTCATATTTAAATTAGATCCGAATGCATACTGATTAAGACTTATATAATTTACTATTGGCACAACAAATACATACTCGTAGAAACTGCTATCATCAATCCTTTCGAAGTAATACTAAATATGTACCTGGAATTTCCACACGTAACATGTAGTGAACAATTTGTTACTGATCAAACCTCATCACAATTATATTCGGAAAACAGCATAAATACTGTTAGAAATTGATCGCATATAATCCCATTCGAAGTGGTTAAACTTGTATTTGTAATTGCAGTTGAAAACTGACCTTTCTTTTTACCCATTCAAACAAATGAAAACCCATTTAATATATTACTGAAAAAAAAAAAACATTAATACTCATAGAAACTGATCTCATAAATCCCTATTCAAACATTATAACTTGTAATCTTCAATTGCAAATCAAAACTGTTCTAACCAAATGCAGCTCGTTTCATATAGAAACTCTTGCCATTTAACCACGGAAAGCCGCACGTTTTATATTAGATACTGTCCTCATAAATTCTCATTGAGATAGTATAAGTAAATGTCTGGATTTACAAATAGATACTGTTTAAAATATTTGGTTGCTTTATTCTGATATAATTTTCATATTTAAATTAGATCCGAATGCATACTGATAAAGACTTATATAATTTACTATTGGTACAACAAATACATACTCGTAGAAGCTGCTATCATCAATCCTTTCGAAGTAATACTAAATATGTACCTGGAATCTCCGACCATATCGTAACATGTAGTGAACAATTTGTTACTGATCAAACCTCATCACAATTATATTCGGAAAACAGTATAAATACTGTTAGAAATTGATCGCATACCCCATTCGAAGTGATTAAATTTGTATTTGTAATTTCAGTTGAAAACTGACCTTTCTTTTTACCCATTCAAACATATGAAAACACATTTAATATATTACTGAAAAAAAAACATTAATACTCATAGAAACTGATCTCATAAATCCCTATTCAAACATTATAATTTGTGATCTTCAATTGCAAATCAAAACTGTTCTAACCTAATGCAGCTCGTTTCTTATAGAAACACTTGCCATTTAACCACGGAAAGCCGTACGTTTTACATTAGATACTGTTCTCATAAATTCTCATTGAGATAGTATAAGTAAATGTAAAGACTTATATAATTTACTAGAGGAACAACAAATAGATACTCGTAGAAACTGCTCTGATCAATCCTTTTGAAGGAATACTAAATGTGTACTTGGAATTTCCGACCATATCATAACAAGTAGTGAACAATTTGTTACTGATTAAACCTCATCACAGTTATATTCGGAAAACAGCATAAATACTTTTAGAAATTAATCGCATATAACCCCATTCATAGTGATTAAACTTGTATTTGTAATTGCAGTTGAAAACTGACCTTTCTTTTTACCCATTCAAACAAATGAAAACACATTTAATATATTACTGAAAAAAAACATTAATACTCATAGAAACTGATCTCATAAATCCATATTCAAACATTATAACTAGTAATCTTCAATTGCAGGTCAACCTAATGCAGCTCGTTTCTTATAGAAACACTTGCCATTTAACCACGGAAAGCCACACGTTTTACCTTAGATACTGTTCTCATAAATTCTTATTGATGTGGTATAAGTAAATGTTTGCTGCTCCATTCTGGTAGAAACTGATAGAAATTTCAGCAGCAACTTTACTCCAGGCTCCAGTAGAGGGAGCTGTATACGTGTAGCTAATTCATATCTAATCTAATGTGACCTAAGGAACTGAAGTGTGTTTGTTAAATTAAAAACAAAGCAGTCTCTTTCACTGCTAACTCATTCATTGCTTCTAGGCTAGAACAAGAACACCCGAGGAAATAAGGACTTGGCAGAATTTTGTGTTTACCACAATATTAGTATTTCTATTTGAAATATGCAATTTAAACTGTACATTTGTCGGCATGCATATCCAAATTAATACTAATAAAAAAGCAAAATGGAGTTTACAATAAAAATACATCTGTAAAATATACAATTGAAACTGTACATTTGTTGACATGTATATCCACATTAATATTAATACAAAACAATGTTGAAATTTACAATAAAAACATGTTGATAAATGGTGTGTTACATACGATAGATACTGGAGAAAGGACGGACTGGAACTCTTATGATATTACTTATAGAAAAGTTTAGAATCTCTTTAAAGTTGTATCTGTAATTCCATATGTTTACAGATATAAGGGCAAGGGTGCATTTGCAGACACTAAACTGTAGATTTGTTGTATATTTCATATAAGTACTCATCAAAGGGCGACATGATAATTCCAAATAGCTCATTCGGAATTACTGTTTCATAACCGATTTAAAACTTAATAAAACAGATAAAATCCTGTTTGTATAATACTAATATAACTTATAGGAACGATAAAACCGCATCACTTTTTTTTTATAAGTTTCTATGTGGAATTTTTGGCAGGGAGAGCTTGTAAGGCTCAATTTGCTCTGGTTGTTGTTGTTGTTCGCCTGGTGCCAGTACCATTGGTTGAGCTGTCTCTGGTTGAGCTCTATCTGGCATTTTGCTTTGTATTTAAATTATTTGGATTGCAAAAAGAAATTGGTTGCGTATCAGCAGTATGATACGATAAATTAAATTAGATTGTTACGTTGCGTGCGTAAATGGATTGTATATTAGCTGTATAATACACAATGTTTCGTAAATACGAAAATAAATAACTTAAAATTAAATTGTTGCGTTGTAGCTTGTAAAGGATTTGTTTGATAACAGAATTGGGTTTGTTTGTCAAGTGTATTAGCGGTATAATACACGTTTGATAAAATAAGTTGCGAAAAATAGTGAAATGGTACGAGATGATTCTTAAAATGACTTACGTTAATTTCATCTCCGACAACTTGTCCTTTCCCCACCTTTAATCCTCACCAAAACCTACAACCTCCCCCTCTCTATTAAATCTATTTGTTTTTACCTTTTTTGTTCCTTGCCCATTTTTTGTCTCTAAATTCAGACTCGACCAATAAATTCTTAACAAACAACAATTTCACATAACATTACACACTTTTAACTATCCACGACACTTTCCTGGCGTAAGGAAGACTACCAGGGTGGAATTGTCTCAAACGGGTTTTTTCGTTGAGTTTTGTTTTCCCGTGCCAGCAATCAAAATTTTTAAGTGTTCGCGTGTGCGCGAAATCGATAGTTTTACAGTTTTAATTTTGATTATTTTTAAGTACCCTCGTGTCCTACGTTGCACGATACTGTTAAATTTAAGACTTTCCCTATTAGGCAGGAGTTTTAACTCACAATTAATTTTCGTCACCGCCAAACCGGACCCTCCCCGCCCAACCTCACACCCACCTCGGCGATGTTCACCGTGGTTGTCTGGCTGGCTCCGGGCCGGACTCTGGAATGACGCATTATTGTATGTGAATATTAATAAATGCTTGTTGTTGTTGTTGTTGGTAGGTTGCGAGTCAAGAGGTCTGCGGTTCGATCCCTGCAAATTCCGTTTTTTTTTTTCGTCAAAAACTTTATTAATAATTGTGGAAAAATATTATAATGAGAGGTTTGCATCCCTTATCGCAAAATTCACTGATTACCAATACGTCATTGGGCTGTGACATTGTGCCGTCTTTTCACGTCATTTTTACGTCATGCTGAAGGTAAAATTGACGTAATTAATGCCGAAAAACCCACGTCATAAAGTCGGCACCTTGCTGCCTGGGCTGATTTTGACGTCACATAGATAAATCTCCCGAGCCTCGTGTGTAATAGAATCACTTATCTATTAGGTATATGAATAAAACATGCACCATTATTGAAATTGAAAATTTTTAATTACCTGATAATATGGAATAAAACAGTTTTCATTAATAATGCATTTATTAAGACGGTAAAGTGTTTACATAATTATGAATATAATTAAAAATAGATATTCCCACAATGTCTGTGCGTTGAATGCTTGGATAAAGGTTTGTTGCTGCCTAGTCTACTGAATCTCTTTTGAGTGCGTCATCGTCTGATAAAAGGTTACAACAGAATATACTGCCCGCAGTATCTGAAATATTTAGAAGAGTTAATACAGCTTATTTCTAACTAATTAACTAGTAGAATTTAATCTTTATATAGTTTCTACTAACAATCTCTGTAAAATATTCGCTATACTTATGTATACACTCGTTACATATCATATGGCGTATCACGGCCGACTCTGTCGGCCGTGGGCGTATGTATATACGATTTATAAATATACAAGCGTCCCGACTAGTGAGAGGCAAGGGGACTCACGATAAACAAACACCCCGACTAGTGAGAGGCAAGGGGACTCACAATAAACAGGTACCATCCCAGCAAACATAAATATATAGCATATACGTAAATGCTACGTAAACTAAGTTTCGCAGAAGTAACATGCTATGTAAAATGTGACGCATAATCATATGTGCATACTCTGCGTAATGTCAGCAACATGTGCATATTTTTATTTTTATTTTAAATGCCTTATTTATATTAACGTCCTGGCGAAGTGATTTTTATATAGTGAAGAGGTAACACTGTGACCTCACGGTATGTAACAAATGACGTAGCGTATATGTATATTCAACCACTTGCTATGTAAAGCATACGTAACTAATTTTATCTCTTTATGATGTAGCATGTATATATTTTATCTACCTACCGTATGTTCAAAATAGCATATCCCAGCACTTTTTAAATATTGATACTACACAATTGGATTTTTAAAGTTAGATATATGAATAAAGTTCCTTATAAGTTATGCAGAAAAATATATTTAGAAAATTACCGAAGTTGACACCAAGTTTTATTTTTAAGTCGGATACCTTATTTAGAGAGCCGAGTAGTCTTATATTTTGAATGAAAATTTTTTTGTAAAAAATGGTTATATTTAAAATATAAAACTATCTAACTTTCCAAAAATGTTCAGAGGTATTCTACTTAAAAATAAAAGTTAATGTCTCCTCCAGTTATTTCCTAAAGAATATCAATTTTTCTGGACAATTCATGAGGAATTTATATTCATATATTTAACTACAAGAATCCAGTTCTCTAGTATTAATATTTAAAAAGTACTATAGGGTGCTATTTTGAACATTATTGTAGGTATATAAAACAAATACATGCTACATCAAAAAGAGATAAAAAGTATATAATGCAAGATATGGTTGCCTGATTTGTAACATATATTAGCTTAGGAAAGATTCTCGAATTGAATGATAGTTTAATTTAAGTTAATTAGTATCAACAAAGTTTCAATTTCATCTTAATCTCTGCATATCCCAGTAGGTAAACCAGGCATTAGGCGTTGTCCTCGACTTTGTCATCTATATGTTCTTTAGAAAGCAGCTATACGATATTTTTTCTTCTCCAATGATGTATACCCACCTACCTACCTTGCCTTGCATTCCTAGTAAAGCTCAAATTTCATTTAATTTATTTTATTAATTGTTGATTTAGGAGAGATTAATACTAGTGTCTTTTGTGTAACTAATCTATATTCAAGTTAACTAAGTATCTACAATAAGTGTTAAGCATTTCTCGGGTCGTTTCTGATTGTACTCGTTCTTTGGTCAGCCTTCGTCACTCTGACATTTGCTACTTGAACATCAGTTACACAACCTGTGAAAATAATTGAAATATTAGTCTATTTCATATACGGGGTGCACCATTTAAAACTCCCCAGACTTGTAATTTTCTTAGTTTTTAAGGCACATCAAATTGTAGATATTTTTAAAGCATTTAAAAAAAAATTTTTGAAAAAATTGTTAAGAAAGAAATCTTAATTTCCTTGAATATTTTTTTACGTCACCCTGTACATGAACTGCATTAATGTTTTCTTATAAAGGTTTTAATTAGCTTCAATTTATATTATTACGTCATATTCGAAATTCTTTTTGGTTTTAGAGAAAGGAATTAAAAACATTCCAAACTGATTTTTTTTTTAATTACTTTGAAAGGAATGTAAATAATAATTTTATACTTTATCTGTAAAAGACATATCACAAACAATATTCAGCGTAATAAAACAGTAACAAAAAATTAAAAAAATATATTTACTTATATTAAAATGTACTAAGTAGGAAATTGCAATTTTTTTATTTTTTAAGTTTTTTTATTTTAATAACATAAATTGAAGCTAATTAAAACCTTTATAAGAAAACAATAACACAGTCCATGTACAGGGTGAGGTAAAAAAATATTCAAAGAAATTAAGTTTCCTTTCTTAACCATTCAAAAAAAAAAAAAAATTAATCACTCTGTATGGATATTTAAATGCTTTAAAAATGTCTACTAGTTGATGTGACCAACATGGTCATGGCTTCGAAAATAAAAAAGTTACAAGTCTGGGGAGTTTTAAGTGGCGCACCCTGTATAGTGTAGTAAATCTGGTTATATAGCTTGTATCCCTTTACTAAATTGTGAAGAAAACTAGATGCAAACTATTTTGATCAATTTGTTAAGTTATTAAACAATTTATGATAGCTTAAATAATAATGTATATATTTTAACAAAACTTTACGAAAACACGCTTCCAATGGAATGGAAAATTTGAGGTCGGTCCAATAAGTTTCATAAGTATTCTGCTTTAAACATGAACCGATGTGCACAAAGTGCTGTCATTCAATCCGAAAGTCTGCCTCAAAGTTGAGTTAACACTGTTAAAACCCAGCTATTTAAAATCAGATTTGTCTAATCTGCTAGAGATGGTGATTTGGGGACTATTGGAGTATTTCAACATAAGAGTATGCAGCATATAACTACCGAAAAAAAAAAGGGGAATAAAAATGCAACTAGGAGTGAATGACTTCATGGAGCGTCTATATTCTTGATTAATTTTAAAGCTTCTAGAGGTCTTAGAATATCTGGTTTTTTGAATTTCGCTCTAAGATTAAGAGATTTTTTTGCAAAATGTAATAAAAAAATATGCTAAATAAGCCCATTAAATCATCACACCAAATTTCAAGTGGAAATGTTTGTAACAACGCCAAAAAAACAATAACAAAGTCGAAAATCGAACCGTTGACTGTTTACGTGCATCAAGTCATAGAACAATTTGTTTTAGAATGTAGATTTTTCTCCTACTCCTCAGTGGTGTTAACACAATTTTTTTAAACTATTTAAAATCATTTTAAATTTTTTATAAAGAATTTTTTTTCTCAGAATTAAACAATTAAAAATTATTGGAATGCTTCAAAAGATCACAAAAAAAGAAACAATCTTAAAAAACGGGTTTTCTACGCCAATTGGGAGCCGTGAAGCGTGAAAAAAATGCGTTTGTTAAATAATTGCCAAAAAATTGTTTTAAATAATTTTAAAATACCTACTTATTTATGCAACAAGTGTGTAAAGCAGTACTTTTTTCATGCATAAGTTGTAGACGAGTGCATCAATCTTGTGAGAATTCCATGATAAAAGTAGTTTCTTTAACAGTCATATAAACAAATTGTTAATTAACGCCACTGAAAAGTAAACAATCAACGATTCAATTTTCGAACTTGTTACTGTTTCTTAAGCTTTTTTTGTATAAATATTAAATTATATTATACTATTACATTCACTGAGAGCCATTTGATATAAGAAAATGTGCGGGGTCCTTTACCAAGATGATTTAATTCTACCAGAAGCATATTTTTAATAATGACAAATCTTAATTGTCTTAATTTATTGCAACAAAATTAACCATAAAGACAATTCTAGTTTTCTTCGTAATTTTATAATGATCAAATTAATTTTTTTAATGGCGATACAAGCAATATCATTAATCACAAGACAACAAAAAAAAAGGGCTGCGCTTTTGATCAGAACCATCTAATCCTGTTTTTTAACATGTTGAAACCGATATTAAAAAAAAAATTATCAGTTTTTGGTTTATCCCCTAAAAAGAGGCAATGGTTTTGTCCTAAGGTTCTGATCTAATTTTTCTGAAGTATTTTGACGTGCTGAAGCCAATTTTGGACAAAAGAAAAATTGCAGGAAAATATTAGCCTAGGTACTTTACACATACAAAACCTTGAAATATATGTACAATACAATAACGAACACAAAGTAGGTGCTATAAGATCTCGGTAAACAATAACCATACCTATGCATAGTACTTCACAAAAGCTTTTGGTCACTATTAAGATCTGGGTTTCCTTGAATTACAACTTCTTAGGCTGGATTCAGTTGAACTTAATAATGTGGGACAGCGCACCAACATACAGCTTTTGTGTAACAAAATCCATGTAATGATATAATTGTTTGTCGAGAATAACGATTGCCCGTGAAATAATTCTAACCTATAAAAAGATTACGTTTCATTTAAATAAATGTCTTTATAAAAACGGTACAACACAAACTTACTTTTGGGTCATTCACTGGAAAATGATGCACCTCCAACATACACCAAATTCGCAAACAAGAGGGCATGTTTATGTTTGCACCTAACCTCTACACTAATAAAACGTCCAAATAAAATAATATTTAAAAAAGTCACAACGCTTTATGGTTCACAGTTCTGCATCAAAGTTATTAAAAGACATCCACAATTTTTCACAAAAATGATCAAAAAACACAAACGTTAGATTTTACATCATTTTACACTAGCGTGCTGCGTGAGCGTGGCACTGACGCGTTCCATGACTTCGATGTTGTAAAATGAAGTAAGTAAACATTTTTAAGTAAAATTATGTAGCAAATATGTAAACTTGTGTATAAGTAATTAAGTTAATATGTTGACTTAAATATGATATTATTTTACGTATATGCTATGTAAAATTATGTAAAATATTTTATATAAAAATGTTCTATTAATCTTACATCTCAGAGAGGTAAAGTTACATTAATGTTTACTGGGATGACTAATGAGAGGCACTGTAACCTCCTCGTAGTGGACTTTGAAAACTAGGCTGACTACAGACATCATCTGTGCGAATGGCCAAGCAGCCTTAGCCATCCTCTCGAATTTAGATAGATACAGACATCATCATTGCAAAATGTTCAGATTTTCAAACTAGATTTTGTTTGAGCCAACACCTTGACGTCAGAGAATTTGAAAATATCTGCACCACACTTCTTGAAGTTTGATACTGATGTAAACAGTTGGGGTGTATGGCTGCCACGCTGCCAGTGAGCGTGGTAGTAAGATGTAAGTAGTAACGAACCACGCTGCCCGCAGTATGCCCATGATTATCAATTTTGAATATGTTGTGCCCTTCCGATCGCTTTGAAAATTGGATATGTTTTAAAGGGGCATATAAGCATTTATTTGAATGGAAATGATAGGTGCCTCGAGAACACCCTAAAAATTTTTTTTTTTTAATTTTATTTTTTCAACAAATGGACTCAAATAATTTTTTTCTACGTTTGTGCTATTAAAACCAATAACATATATTTTTTTCATGAAAATCGGTTTATCCGTCCTTAAGAAAAAAAAAAGTTTCCATTTTTCTTTTTATCCCCATAACTCCCCTAAAAATGGTTTTCCAAAAATAATATTTTGGGAAGTTTCATCTAACACTACTATCAACTTGTGCTCAAAATTTCGACCCGATTGGTGCGGGGGCAGCTAACACATGCTTATCCTGCTATGCCTTTTGTCACACTGACCTCGAGAAAATTACTTGATAGAGCCTGACGCATCCCAATGGGCGCACGTATGTTTAGTAAAGGTTTTTAAAACGCTACGTAGTCGTTGATTAAACATTTTACGTTGAAATTTTCAACGTTTGAATTTGGTTGAAAATTCAACGTTTAAATGAGACGTTTAAAGTACGTTACTACTGCACGCATTTTTACCCACTAGTAGAAGAAAATACTGTAATATAACGTTTTACTAGGCACGTTTTTTTTTACAAATATGTAATAACGTATAAAACACGTTTATAAGGTAAGGAGTTTTAACCACTCGGTAAAGGTAACGTTTCTGAAACGAAAAAGTTTTACGTTTTTTGCTACATATATTTAATGTTGCGATTCAAACGTTTTATTTAAAGAAAAAGTAACGTGTTTCTTATCGTTAAAATAGCTATTATTTCCAGCGTACTAAATGCAAGGGAATATTAAATCCACAGGTGAAATAAATGGTAAAAGATTACGTTTTTTAAACGTTTTTCTACTAATGTATATCAACGCATAAAATTCGGTTGTTAAATTTTATATTTAAATAAAACCTATAAAATACGTTACTCCCACACATATTATCAACCAGTAGTGGAAGGGATTACTGAAATAAAACATTTTAATCAGAAAGCTTTTACTGGTGTATTAACGTATACTACACGTTCATAATATTGAAGTTGCAAAAACCTGCTGAATGTAACATTTGTGAAACGAGACAATTATGGCGTTTTTTATTGCATGTATCTAATAGAGATATTGTCTAAACGTTGGTTGTGGCATTTTCTTAATTTTTCTCTATTCTTATTGGGATGCTCTGCCACATGTATTCTTCTAAACAATGTCTGAAATCTACAAAATAATACAATTAACCAGTATTTTACTGGAAAATAACCTCTACGCCTGTGACTTTTACGTCAAAGGATCAGTTAGAGGGTGGTTTTGACAAATAATGAATAAGAACAAAAATATAAAAATGACGTATTTTGCTGACGTTTCGGAAAACGAATCTGTTTCCTTTCTCAAAGCGTATTATAATGTTTGTGGGCTGTGTATATTAAATACACAGCTTTAAGAATATATTTGTTATATTCAGTATCCATAGATACTTACTGCTTACACAGAACTGTTGATATGTCTAATTGATAGTTTTATTTTAAACAATGTTGAGTTTGTTAAGTTCTTCTTTTAACATCGGCAGCCAGGTTGTGCAAACATCTACAGAACAATTCGACACGCATTTATCCTCATTCAATAGTATTATAGCCGCTTCTTTAATTTTTCTTTTCTTGCTATCTGTCTCTTTTGTTAAAATTTTTGCCGAGTCCCAGTTTATTCTATGTCCGTTCTCCCAAGCGTGTTCGCAAATCTTCGATTTCTGAATCTCATTTTTTCTAATGTAACCCTTGTGCTCACCCAATCTAACACTGAATGGTCTGGATGACTCACCCACATAATGTTTATTACACTCACACGGAATACTATAAATGCAGTTTTTTGAATTTTGCTCATGATTTAGCGGTTTTGTTTTTGTTAAAATAGATCTCAATGTATTGCCCGTTTGAAATATCGTCCTAATATCAAATCTATTGCCTATACGGCGTAGCTTTTCAGATAATCCGTGTACATAAGGAATTAACGTCGTGTACCGTTGTTCAGGTTTTTGTCGTACATGATTATTATTTTCTATATATGTGAAAGTTCTATCAACAAAAGCTTCAGGGTATTGATTGTTTATAAGAACCTCTTTTATAAAGCGCTTCTCATTGTCTAATATTTCATCATTAGAAGAAATTATTTTGGCCCTATCATATAAACATTTTATGACACCCTTTTTAACATGCATCGACTGATTTGAGTTAAAATTCAAATACCTGTTGGTGTGTGTTGGTTTTCTATAAACGCTTGTTTCAACCATATTATTTACTCTTTTAATTAAAACATCTAAAAAGGGTAGTTCATTTCTATTTTCTACTTCTAATGTAAATTTAATAGATGGTTCTTTATTATTTATATTTTCTAAAAAATTATCTAGCAAATCGACTCCGTGGGGCCAAATTGCAAATATATCGTCAACATATCTCCACCAGCTAACCGGTTTATATATACAATTTTGAATATGTTTCGTTTCAAAGTCCTCCATAAATATATTACTTAAAACTGGTGACAATGGAGACCCCATTGCCATACCAAAGTTTTGCTGATAGAAATCACCTTCAAACTGAAAGTAAGTCTTTTTTATACATAATGTTAGAAGTTCCATTATGCTATTAACAGTTAATTTAGTTCTAGCTTATAGATATATACGTACACACACACTTATAGACGCAAAGACATTTTTTATTCGATAGTTCAGTTCAGTCTGCTGTGAAACGGATATCTGTACAAGAATTTTTTTTCTATGATGATTATTAAAATTTATTTTCAATTTATAATAAAGTTAGAATACAGTCAAAAGATATACAGTTCATTACTGAACCATAGCAGTTACGAAAAAAATTAATAGAAACATTATTGTAGAAAATTTAGTCAGCTTTAATTTTGCATATAGCCATTTTTTGATTAGGGTTAACCGTTTTCGAGAAATGAGCGAAAAACCAGAAACCAGGACCTTCTTCGTGCCCCCCTGCACCCCCCCACCTCCTACGTTCGGGGACTTTTGATATGTTTACCTCCTAAATAGTTCAAACACACTCTAGTCAAAAATTGTGATCTCAGCATTTCCCTCTAGAAACCATTCATTGACTGGACTGGAGTTATTCTTAATTAAATTATTATTAGTCCAGTGCAATTAGGTTTATACCTCGGAACCCAGCTATAGTGAATGGATTTGAATGATTTTTTTTATTGGATTTCTAATGCCATAAACTAAAAAGTTTACCCATTGAACATTACCGCAATTTCGAAAATCCGTAAATTTTAAAAAATAAATGAAAATTTTTGGAATCTCAATGAAAAAAAATTATCGAAATTTTAAAATATTTATTTTAAGAAAATGATGAGTGTTATAGTTTTCTAGGTTGTTTATAATAAATTTGTAAAAAAATTAAACTTTTTAAAATTAATTTGAAGATGGCAGAAACTCCAAAAAGCGAAATAAATAAAAGAAACGTTAAATAATACAAATACATCAATTTTTTATAGAAAATAATTTATTAACAACTTATGCTAAATAATAATTATTATAAATTTTAATGATATAAATAATTATAAAGTTTTATTACAAGGATAATCGTGCAAACTAATTGTCTCTGATGTTTTCGATTTCATTCATTAATATCTAAAAAAACCGCTGCCCAAGGAATCACTACTTCCACATCCAAATTTTTTATCCAAGTCACTCACAACGAAAACAAATTGTATGTGGAAATAATTGTTTATGGAACTTTAATAATATAATAGTTGAAATCCTCTACCCCAAAAACCCACTAAACGATACCCCACATCGGTAGCGGGGTGGGGGTGGTGATGGGGGGTGGTAGTGGGGGTGGATGAAGTAAAAAAATATTTTGAGGTTTCTGGTTCTTGTACACACACTAAATCACATTTTTTGTTCATCCCCTTTAATAATAGGGTGGGGGTGGTAATGGGGGTGGCTTATGCCAAAACTTTTTTTGGGACCTTAGCTTCTCTAGTATATACTAAATACCAATTTTATGGACCCTTACTTGCTTGATTTACCTATTTTCCCCAAATTTACCCCAATTTACCCCCCAACCCTTCGACGGAACAAGATGAAACTATAATCTAGTTCTAGATCTCGTTAAAGTACATATGTGTACCAAATTTCAAGTCAATATCTCAAACGGTTCCAGAGTAAACGTGCGCACAAAAAAAGTTACAGACAGACCGACAGACAGAAATTTTTTTTTCGTTCAAACTTAAAATCTCGACGTTTCGTGACATTTTAAGCCTATTTGAACAATAAAAATTTTTAAAAATTTTTTTGTCGTTACTATACTTCCACTGGATGTGGAAGTAATTATACTGGAAAATCTAAATAAATTAATTTAATATAAAAAACCGCTGCCCAAGGAATCACTACTTCCACATCCGGATTTTCTATCCAAGTCACACAACGAAAAAATTTTGTATCTGGAAATAATTGCTTATGGAACTTTAATAATATAATATTTGAAATCCTCTACCCCAAAAACCCATAAAACGATACCCCACATCGGTAGTGGGGGTGGTGACAGGGGGTGAGAGTGGGGGGGTGGATAAAAGTAAAAAAATATTTTGAGGTTTCTGGTTATTGTACACACACTAAATCACATTTTTTTTTCATCCCCTTTAATAATGGGGTGGGGGTGGTAATGGGGGTGGCTAATGCCAAAATTTTTTTTGAGACCTTAGCTTCTCTTGTCTATACCAAATATCAATGTTATGGATTCTTACCTGCTTGATTTACCTCTTTACTCCAAATTTACCCCAATTTACCCCCTAACCCTTCAACTGAACAAGATGAAAATATAATCTAGTTCTAGATCTCGTTAAAGTACATATGTATACCAAATTTCAAGTCAATATCTCAAACGGTTCCAGAGTAAACGTGCGCACAAAAAAAAGTTACAGACCGACAGACCGACAGACAGAAATTTTTTTTTTCGCTCAAACTTGAAATCTCGACGTTTCATGACATTCTAAGCCTATTTGAACAATAAAAATTTTTAAAAATTTTTTTGTCGTTACTATACTTCCACTGGATGTGGAAGTAATAAATTAACTACTGGTCCTGATGGAATTCCATCTTTTCTACTAAGAGACTGCGCAATTACCTTCGCGTTACCGCTGACTACTATCTTTAATCTAGCTTTTAAAACAGAAACATTTCCTCAAATTTGGTGTAGGCCAAAATTTGCTCTATATTCAAAATAGGTGACAAGAATGCAATTGTATATGGACCTATAGTCATCCTACGAGACTCATTTTAGCAGCGAAACAAAAATTTTTTTGTTTGCATGTTTGAATACATATATTCGTAGATAATGATAATATCAACATTTTTACCTACAAATTATGACCCAAGAGCTAATAAAAAGGCTATTAGCTTCAAATTGTCAAAATAATTTTGGCTACCAAAGCGTATTTTTCAGGTAAAACTCGTATTAAAAAAAAATAGTAATCTGGGCCTTTTCGGACCGATTTTAATCGAAAAGTGGGCTCTTTAGCTTTAATTAAAAAAAAATAATAAGTCTCTAGTACATCTAACATAGAAGTTTACCGCAAAACAGACGACACCATTTTCACTGCAAAATCGTAATTTCTCAAGTAATATGTTAATAAAAAAAAACTGAACAGCCTGGCCCATTTCAGGCCAGGCTGTTCAGTTTTTTTTTATTAACATATTACTTGAGAAATTACGATTACGAGAAGGGTGGCTTCTTTAGCTTTAATTTAAAAAAATAAATAAATCCCTAGTACATCTTACATAAAAGTTAACCACAAAACAGACGACAGCGTTTTCACTGCAAGAGCGTAATTTCTCAAGTAATATGTTAATAAAAAAATTGAATAGCCTGGCCCATTTTAGACCACTTTTAATAGAAGGGTGGGTCCTTAAACGTAGAAGTCGGTTGGACTTTTTGCCTTTAATTAAAAAAAAAAAAAAATTAAGTCACTAGTACATATCTAACATAGAAGTTTTTAGTAGTTAGTTTTTTTCTATGTTAAACTAAAATAAAATAAGATCTATTAATATGGCCTATTTCGGACCGATTTTAATTGAAAAGTGGGTTCTTTAGCTTTAATTTAAGAAAAAAATTATATAAAAAAAATATTTTTAAGAAAAAGCTTTTATTTGAAAAAACTACTAAAAAGTAAAAATAATTTTTTAAATTCATACACCTGGAAACCAAAAGCTTTGGGGGCGGTCATATAACCGCTATTGCATAGTTACTTTGCTCAATTGACCGCCCCCAAATCTTCTGGTTTCCAGGTGTATGAATTTAAAAAAAATTATTTCTACTTTTTAGTAGTTTTTTCAAATAAAAGCTTTTTCTTAAAAATATTTTTTTTATATAATTTTATTTTTTACTATTTAGTCTACTTATTTTACAGACAAACAGACAGACAAAACACTATCATTTGCCACTTCCATTCACCCCTTCGTTCTCCCTCTAACACTACTTCCCACTTCTTCCCACCCTTCCCCCACCTCTTCCCGCCCCTTTCCCACCTCTTCCCACACCTTTCCCCACCTCTTCCCACCCCATCCCCACTTCTTCCCACCCCATCCCCACCTCGTCCCACCCTTTCCCCACTTCTTCCCACCCCTTTCCAACCTCTTTCTCATCTTTCCCAGCACTTCCACGTCCGCAATATTGAATTTAGAATGACGTCACATAGTTTATCGTATTTTACTTGTCAAACCATATTTGATACCCATATCAAGGGGGTTGTTAAGAAAAAGATACTCCGACATCTTGGGGCGTTCGCCATATTGAATTTAGAATGACGTCACATGGTTTATCGTATTTTACTCACCAAACCCTTTCATTTGATACCCATATCAAGGGGGTTGTGAAGAAAAAGATCCTCCGCCATCTTGGGGCGTTCGCCATATTGAATTTAGAACGTCACATAGTTTGTCGTATTTTACTCGTCAAACACTTTCATTTGATACCCATATCAAGGGAGTTGTTAAGAAAAAGGCGATCCGCCATCTTGGGATATCCGCCATATTGAATTTAGAATGACGTCACATAGTTTGTCGTATTTTACTTGTCAAGCCCTTTCATTTGATATCCATATCAAGGGGGTTGTGAGGAGAAAGGCGATCCGCCATCTTGGGACGTCCGCCATATTGTATTTAGACCGATAATGACTATACTATGTTGCACTGTTACAGGCCTTGTACACGTGTGCCAAATTTCAAAGCTCTAGCTTAATTAAAGCTAATCGAAATTCAGTTTGTAAGATTTGACCTAAACTTTTTAGTTTATGGCATTAGAAATCCAATAAAAAAAATCATTCAAATCCATTCACTATAGCTGGGTTCCGTAATTTTTCATACCTATAATGACTAATTGCACTGCATATCTAACTTTTGATAGCATTAGCTCTGAATATGGAAAACATTGAAAATCTCACTTTATTTTGCATAGGTACAATTCTTAACTAAACTTTTACTTAAAAAAATCATAAGTACTTACTTTTACCAGTAATTGATTATTCAGAATGATGAGACGAGAACAAGTAATTACCATAGGTTGCTCTGTATTCAATAGAAAAATTTGTAACACTTGACGGTTGTTTTTATCCCAGGTATACCATCTGCATTCTTTGATACGCGTGTGCAATTCTTCAGACTAAAAATAAATATGTATGGTCAACTTTTTTCAATATTCATGAATTTCCATTAAAATTCGTTAAATTACATTATTTTATATCTTCACTAAAAATATTACCTAATTTGTTATTTTTATTAAAAGGAATCAATTGTATATTTGAGCCGTTTTAATAACCATTTAAGTTGTGATTGTAGTCTATAAGAGCTATATTTCTTCAAAATTTCATTGAATATTATCCATTATTTTTTTAAGTGATTTGATTAGAAATGCATAATTTTGCAATATTATTTTTTTTAAATAATAATAACAATTGGAATGAATTATAGTTTATGTACCTACTTTTATTGTACAGCTCATAACGAACATTTTTTTTCTTTTTGTTGTTTTCCATAGGACTTATAGATTTTGAGATATTCAAAGAAAACCGATGAAAAACACCGTCTAAAAAATTAAATTGTTTAAATAAACAATACGCCGATCTCGCAGAAACTGCAAAACTGAACTGCAAACTTAAGTTGAACCCCTGAACACGTTAAAACAAAAAAACTGCCCTGACCAGACAATTCACATTGCGAATTTTTTAGTCCTAATATGACTCCACTATAAGATAAGTAGCTTCGCTTATCGAAGTCCTGGGTAGAAGGCCCAGAAGTCAGAGAACTGGGAATGGGTCCCTACAGGTTTTGGGTGGCAAGTTCATAAGAAGAAATAATTTCGTCTCGATCCTTTAGCAAAGTAGGAACTTGAGATTTTCGATACTCGTAAATATTTTTCCGAATTAGATTTCACTTGTTCTAATATTTTCCACGGCTTTATGGTGCGGAGCTAAGTGGCTTTTTCGGACACTCATCGTTACGAGCATTTTCTGTGCGCTGATTAATTCTATCGAACTTAAATAACGACAAAATAGACTTCTGGCATATGTCAGCCAGTCGAGTTGGCCATGGTTCAAGATATAAAAATCAGTGAAATTATATCATCGTTACAAAGCCATTTTTTTTTGTGTGTACACATTTTATGTTTAGAATGAATAAAATAAGATCGCCAGAAAGTGTGGGCTATCAGGGGCGCAACCAGAAAGGTCAAAGAGGTAAAAAATGGAGTTATATAACATGATCGTTACAAACTTTTTTAAGGTTGAGCATGTTTATTTAAATGTTTTGAACACAGAAAAAAATTCCCAGAAAGAAACTCCCGTCAGTAAGGCTAGCCAGAAAGAAAATGTTTAGGATTTTTGAAGAAAATTGGATTTTTTTTCGCATATTTCATCTCAGAACTCTAAACTCATCGTTACAAGTTCTGGCTCCTTTTTAAAACGCAAATATAAGCTCCTTGAACAATAGAATAGCCTCCCCGTAAAGTTCTTAGTGTCAACAAAAGTACCATAGGCTCTTAAATATACAGGAATTTAACATTTTCGGCTAACTTGACTCCGTACCGTGCCTCAGATGTATTGTATCATTATTACCTTTCTTGCTGCGCCTCCTGACGGCCCACACTTTCTGGCGATCTTATTTTATTCATTCTAAACATAAAATGTGTACACACAAAAAAATGAGCCTTGCAACGATGACATGATTTCACTGATTTTTAAACAGTGTTCGTGACGCTCCTGACAGGAGGTGCCCCGCCAGAAGTCGATTTTATGAATCGTTATCATCCATTAAACCATAAAAATATCTCAAAGTTCATAAAACGATGAGCTGCCGAAAAAGCCACCTAGCTCCCGTTCTATTACTGCACTTGTGAAGTTCACTATGAATTATTTTTAAAGGTCTCTCTTATTTTCATTTTTAATATTTTTATACTCATTTTTAGCTTGGAGTCAAAGTGGGTAAAATCAAATATTTAAAAATTTACGAAAATAATTTTTCAATATTGTTGATTGATACAAATAGACTGCTAATTATAGGTTAGATTCCTAACCTGCAAAAAGCGTGTTATTTTATTAGGCAATCCAAACCACGTGACTTCCAACATGGTGCGGAGGGCAAACATTCGTTTTCATTCGTTAAACGTTTGTGTTTTTCTGTTGTCTTGGCTACGTTTCCGGAATTTAATGAAAATAAACCCATGCTTACCCTCTACGCCATATTGAAAAAAACACTTTGACAGGTCGTTGGATCGCTTAATTGTGACAAACTATTTAAAACTTCATAAACATTACATTGAACTAGATTTTGGTTGAAAGTACAGGAACCAGGCAGAAATTTTAATAATAGCTACGTAATACTTGCAAATCTTAAAAAATATATATATTTGAGATTAGCTGTGAAGTCACATTAAATCTCGACTGCCGCCTGGTCAGCATCTGCAAAGCGACGTCACGCGAAGCTCCGCCCCATTTTCGCGCGGTCCAACTTTGGTAATTTATTTAAGGGCTTAAACGTCCTAATAAAAACCTAAAAATTTGGAAATTGCCTTAAAGTGTTCTACTTTCGATTTTTAAAATAAAAAAAATGCTGAACGGGCCTATTATTTGGTGGCAACTTAACTCCCCCCTCCAATTTACACACAATCTTAGTTTATAGAAACATACTTACGTACCTCATTTACAAGGACCTGTCCGTTATGTACGCAAATACATTGGTTAACTATGGCTATTACACACAACCAAGCCATCCTTAAGTTGCCTGAAGGATGGACGTTCTGGAAAAAAGCTTTTAAATTATCTATGTTTTGGTCTTTTTAAGGATATAAAAATCGGTCCAAATTATAGTTGACTACACAATTTTTAGACGTGTGAAAAATGCCGGCGTCTTTGATTTTTACCGCACTGCCAATATCAGCCCCATTCTCTTGAATTTTTCAATATTCAGTGCAAAAATCGTTTGCTCGAATTTGCTCATTTATTTTTTTGTTTCTTCGACATTATTTGTAACGAAAAATTTTAGTTAAAAAAAAAAATTAAAAAACGCTATTATGAAAAGAGTAGGTAATTGAATTTAAAAGCGTGGGGAGCACTTATACAGGGTGTCTCACCAGGAACTGTATCGATATAGGGAAAAGTACGCACCAGAAAATTTTGAAAACTTAGGGAGCTACTAATGGCAGTGTGACCATGTGTGTTTTGACTGCCTTTGGGTGGAACGGGTTACTTTGTATTTTGACCTTTGTTTCTCCCACGTTTTTACATTTCCTTTCTCCACCCAAATTAAAATTTGTTACTAAAGTTTCTGAAAATGTATTGCGTGGACGAAACCATCGAGGAGCAAATTTGCCTTAGTGCAGTTCCTCCAAGTTGGCTAGCTAGTAATAGTAAATAACCAACTGTACTGGTCAAATACAAAATTATACATACATTTTTAACTAATCCGCAATAAAAATCAGACACAAAATACTCCCAGCAACCGTGCACAATAAAAAGGAATAATAGTAAAATGTTAATGATGGCTAGAACCACAGAAAATGAATGTCAGTATTCTTGGACACTGATGCAGAAGATAGGCTGACACTTTCACTTTAATAATCTAAATATTTATACCTATTAATGCGTTAGCTTTTGTAGACACAAACGTCAACGAAGACACCCCACCTCATGAAAAGTGTTACGCCGCTATATACTACTCTTTGAACTTATAGTTGAAGTAATCCTATTAGTGAGAAGTATGTGAGAGGCAACTCATCTCTCGTCTTTACTCCAATTTTACATTAAGTGAGAAAGAAGAAACAGGCTATTCGATGTCGGCTATCTGACGTTGCCTGTGGGCGTAAACTTATGAGTGTGCTGTTTAACCCAGGATCGCAGTTAGAGACACCGCAGTCGAGCTTATACTGTCGGGGTGAAGATATAATTCGATAGTTACTTCGTATTTCTTTATTTGGTAATGTGTTTTTGAAAATAATTTTAGTAAGTTTTGTTAGCAATCATAGCAGTGCTTTGGGAGATATTGTGAGTGTAATATTATCAGGTCTGGCTCCAGGTATTTTGCCGCCCCGGGCACAGTTTCATTTTGCCGACCCTCTCTTACATAAATAACATAAGGCCAGGCGGGGTAAAAATGAGACAAAATGACATCTTTCAATTTTTAGGTTGCTTAGAATCGAGTCATATTTAATGAAAGATTGGTATATGTAAAAATGGCAGAAATATAGTTTTATATTTCTATGTATTACTTCCACGTCTAGTGGAAGTATAGTAACGACAAAAAAATTTTTAAAAATTTTTATTGTCCAAATAGGCTTAAAATGTCATGAAACGTCGAGATTTTAAGTTTGAGCGAAAAAAAAAATTTCTGTCTGTCTGTCGGCCTGTCTGTCGGTCTGTCTGTCTGTCGGTCTGTCGGTCTGTCGGTCTGTCGGTCTGTCTGTAACTTTTTTTTGTGCGCACGTTTACTCTGGAACCGTTTAAGATATTGACTTGAAATTTGGTACACATATGTACTTTAACGAAGGGTTGGGGGGTAAATTGGGGTAAATTTGGGGTAAATAGGTCAATCAAGCAGGTAAGAGTCCATAAAATTGGTATTTAGTGTATACAAGAGAAGCTAAGGTCTCAAAAAAATTTTTGGCATTAGCCATCCCCATTACCACCCCCCACCCCCTTATTAAAGGGGATGAAAAAAAAATGTGATTTAGTGTATGTACAGGAACCAGAAACCTCAAAATATTTTTTTACTTCATCCACCCCCCACTATCACCCCCCATCACCACCCCCCACCCCACTACCGATGTGGGGTATCGTTTTATGGGTTTTTGGGGTAGAGGATTTCAAATATTATATTATTAAAGTTCCATAAACAATTATTTTCACATATAAAGTTTTTTCGTTGTGAGTGACTTGGATAGAGAATCTGGATGTGGAAGTAGTGATTCCTTGGGCAGCGGTTTTTTTTTACTAAAAAGTACCGGTAATTGATAAACAAAAATAAACAGTGTCTCATTTTTACCCTCCAAGTGGAGTAAAAGAAAGACAGTGGAGGGCAAATGAAAGACATGTGATTTATTCCCATTCTTATTGACGTCGTAAAAATGGAAGTGCAAAAATAAGACAGAGGAGGGTTTTTTCTTTTATATTGTAATATGTTGCAACCCCTCAAGATTTAAGGTTATGTTGGATGCACTGAAAAGTAGGCACAAAATTCAGTAGTTCGGATGTCTGAATGTGGAAAGAACTTACTAGAAGGTCTAGAGTGATGACATATCTGTTCTGGAACTGTCTAGAGTATGGTGACGTCATTTCCGAACCCACGATACAGGGTGTTTACAAAAAGGGTGTAAGCACGTCACAATATGTAATTTATTCAGATTTTTTTTACTAAACAAGAAGGGACTTGCAGAAGGTCTAGTTTCTCCTAAATTAGGAAGCTGAAATGTGCCTGCTTCAGTCTGCCCATTTGGTCTCTTTAGTCTCTTTTTTACCCCCCAACAAACACAAATGATCGGCCCACTGAAGGGCCGACCTTTTGTGGTTGTAGGGCCCGCTTTTAATTTTTTCGTTAAAATCAAATTTTTGATGATTTAAAACTAGCATATTAATAAACTTGATCACAAAATGTGAAGTATGACACATCTAGTTGACGTCTGCCAAATATGGACAATGCAAATCGAGAAACTACAAAATCCCCAAAAAAGTACTAAGGTGCGTTCAAAAATGTTTAAAAGTGAATTAATGAGTTTACTGAATAATATTTTTTTCCGCATTAACAGTAGGCATAGGACCTGGTTGGATAACATAAAACAGTTCTGAATGTACAAAACAAACTTGAACAAAAAATTAAGTTTAATTTAAGAGTCACCTACTGAATATTCTTGATGGTTTGTTTTTTCAGTTATAAGGTTTACAGCAATTTTTGGATTTTCAGCAATATTTAAAAGGGTAAAATAAAATAATTGAAAAAATTAACCATATTGAAATTTTAAAAAATACCACACCATAGAAATTAGACAAGAAATAAAATCACATACAAGAAGCAGAATGTCTGTATGTAACCTACTTTATATACAAAAAAAAAACTAACAATAACAAATTATTTATATAAAGTTAACATTACTATTACTATATTAGTGAAACAATTGTTTCCTAGCTTTTTTATATTTTTTGGTAACTGTGGATTTGAAGAATTTGCCGCCCCTAGAATTTTGCCGCCCCGGGCAGCCGCCCCGGGCAGCCGCCCCGGGCAGCCGCCCCGGGTAGCCGCCCGCTTCGCCCCCCCCTAGAGCCAGCCCTGAATATTATAAATTATTATTATTTTATGTCTATTTACATTGTAGTTAAATCCGGCTCTTGCCTTTCAACGTCGCTCAGTGGGAAAAATATGCCCTTTTTGGACAAAAATCTGCCGACAGTAGAGATTTCAATCAAATTAAATTAAAAAAATGGCAAATACCCTTAAGACATTGTACTTTAGAGTAGTGCTGCGGCAAAGTGGCTTTGGGTTAACCTAACCTAAAAATCCCAGATATTACTCCACATCCAGTGGAAGTTTAGAAACGACAAAAAATCTAAAAAAAATTTTATTGTTCAAATAGGCTTAGAATGTCATGAAATGTCGAAATTTTAAGTTTGAGCAAAAAAAGTCTGTCTGTCGGTCTGTCTGTAATTTTTTTGTGCGCACGAATACTCTGAAACCGTTTAAAATATCGACTTGAAATTTGGTACACATATGCACTTTAACGAGATCTGGAATTAGATTATATTTTCATCTTATTTCGTTGAAGGGTTGGGGGGTAAATTGGGGTAAATGGGAATATATAGGTAAATCAAGCAGGTAAGAGCCCATAAAAGTGGTATTTAGTATATACAAGAGAAGTTAATGTCTCAAAAAAAAAATTGAAATTATCCACCTCCATTACTACCCCCACCCCGTTGTAAAAGGGGGTGAAAAAAATTGCGATTTAGTATGTGTACAAGAACCAAAGGCCTCAATTTTTTTTACTTCGTCCACCCCCACCACCCCTACCCCCACCACCGATGTAGCATATCGTTTTATGAGTTGTTGGGGTAGACGATTTCAAATATTATTTTATTAAAATTCCATAAACAATAATTTCCAAGTACAAATTTTTTTCGTTGTGAGAAACTTGCATAGAAAAACTGGATGTGGAAGTAGTGATTCCTTGGGCAGCGGTTTTTCTCTTTATTCTACGTTTACCTTCTTGGTCGAGAGTCACAAACAAACGAACTAGTGTTCATGTAATACTGGATACCAATTTCATTTTTATGGGATCATAAGTTAATTGCTTAAGTTTCTTGAATCGTTTTTATCGTATGAACCATAACCCTTTTAAGGAGTTAAAATAGGAGTTGAAGGTTTAAGGCTGTGAAAATTCGAGATTCAAGTGAAATAACGTGTATGTGATCAAAAGTTGTTCTTCAAGGTTTTTTATTGCTGATCTAATTTTTAATCTTACTCACATTCTATCGATCCTTCAAAGGAATCAAAAATTACGATACTCCAAATACTCGTCACTAGTTGCCTTTAGACTTGTAAATATTATTTTACTGACAGGTAAAAATATAAATATAGTATTTTAGCCACATGATTTTATTCCTATGCATTCAGACCACGGTGTATTAAATATTCAGACTAACCTAATTAACAGCTTTACACCTAATATAAAAGTGAAAAATTGTATGTATTAAATAACAGTCATAAACCTAAACTCTAACATTATCCAATTTCCGAAGTAATTTTTCTCGCTGAATCCGAATCTGGCCTCAGAATTGGCCCAGGATTTTGAAATATTTTAGGTTAAGTACTTAAAAAATGATTTTTTTGCAACTTTTGAGGTTATGTATAGGATTCTTCTAATAAATACATCATTTAATCTTCCTCTTTAAAATAAGCTTTCGAATGGTCATCTACGATGAAATAATTTTTTTTCACCCACTTTTATAATGGGTTGGGGGTAGTAATGGGGTTGGCTAATGCCAATTCTTTTTTGCATATACTAAATACCAATTTTATGGACTCTTACCTGCTTGATTTACCTATTCACCCCCATTTACCCCAATTTACCCCCAACCCTTCAACGGAATAATATGAAAATATAATGTAGTTCTAGATCTTGTTAAAATTCATATTTGTACCAAATTTCAAGTCGATATCTTGAACTGTTTCAGAGTACCCGTGCGCACAAAAAAGTTAGACAGACAGACAGACAGACTTTTTTTTGCTCAAACTTAAAATCTCGACGTTTCATGACATTCTAAGTTTATTTGAACAATAAAATTTTTAAAAAAATTTTTGTCATTTCTATACTTCCACTGAAAGTGAAAGTAATATCTGCGATTTTTAGGTTAGGTTAACCCAAAGCCACTTCGCCGCAGCACTACTCTAAAGTACAATGTCCAAAAAAGGGCATATTTTTCCTACTGTGCGTCGCTCACAAATGCGATTGCTTCAACTATACTTTTAGGCGACATTCCTTTTCCAATAATATGTGGAATTCTGCCTATATTTTCTTTAACGTTTCATTCTTATTTGCGTATGAATAAAGTTTTCAACATTATCAATACTTTTTATATATATATATATATATATATAGATGTTTATATTTTCTTGACCGTTGATATCAAATTAACTTGATGTAGGTATATCCTGGGTTATCGGTCTTTTTAATAAAATTGCTTTTAACCGAAACGTAAGAAAAAAGTAATTTTATTAAAAAGACCGATAACCCAGGATATACCTACATCAAGTTAATTCATTATCAATACTTGTTTTTAGGTCATATTTTTATCTTTCCATTATGCCTCAATTTAGATTTTAATGTGTACAAAATTACTTCTAAAATAGTCATTTAATAAGGATATTTTTTCATTATTGTTTCAGTCATGATTCGGAAATAACAGCTAAGAAAACCGTCAGAATAAAGCCTAACTAATATAGTCGTGTTTAGGCTAATTTCTTAGTAATAGTTTGGATATCAACACTATATTAATAACAAAAACCATAGCCATAGCCATTTTTATAGTTAGAATGGCAGTTGAAAGTAATACAGCATCTTCACGGTAAGCAGTACGTATCACCTGCCCCACACGCTGCGCTGTGTGTGTGTCCGCAGAGTATTTTAAAAGTATTTTGGACACTTTTTCACAGATCATCTTGTAATGCTATGTACAATATCACTTTTCTCAGCTTCTTTTTAAGTTTTTATGTGAAAATTTAAATTATGTTTGTGATAGTGTACCTATTGAATTATTTTATTGCTTGATAGAAGTCTGCCATATTGGATCAGCCAATTTGAATAACGAATTTTTGACATCATAATCTGTTTCAGCGACCTCGAAAACCCCCTTATATGTCAATTTGAATTAAATTGCTTTAAAATTTTTCAACTTATAATAATTTTGTTAAAAAAAAATTTTTTTTGGTTAAATAATTAATAAACAATTTCCGCGCGATTATATGTTTACAACTTTTTACTTTAAGCTATGTAAAAGTGATATCAAAAGGTTTTAGGAAAATCGAAGCTTCCCGTAATTATTCCGAAATAATGCATATTTTCAGCCTCTATTGACTCCACTAATAAAAAAGTACATTTGAAATGGTACTCATACAAAAATTGTATGTCCTACTTGTAAAAGGGGCAGATGACTGTATAGTTACCTCTTTCCTTTATAAAACCGTCATATCTTGAAACGTTTTGAAGTAGTTTCATCAGGATTTAAGTTTGTATTATAAATTAGAAATATACAGGGTGATTCTTTTAAGGCGGCCATTAGAATATTTCCCACTTGCAGATGACATAGACATTTGAGATTTGGTACCCTACCATAGTCAACCATTGTGAGTCCGAAAATAACTATTTCAAAATGGCGGCACTTCCGGAAATACCGGAAGTCGATAGCAACTTGCTTATTTTAAATGGAACATCCTATATATTTTCGACTTTTCGAAATGACCATAAAATTCTGAGTCAAAACATACCCTATACCTAAACCGAACAGTTTCGGAGATATTTGACATTTTATAAAAAATTTGACAGGTGCAACGGTTTGCAAGAACCGTTATAACTTTCTTCCTGTAGGAGATCCCTATTTGCTTTTTGGTACGTAGAAAGAACACAAGATGAGCTACTCTCTACAAAAAAAATAAATTCCAAAATAGTATACCAAGTGTTTTATTTTTCACGTTATATTTTGTCAAATTCAAACCTCAAAAACTTTTTTATTTCAAATGGAACACCCTGTATTTTTTTACATCATATTATGTTAAATTAAATTCCCTTTTTTCTAGTATAAGCATTGTAGGGGTTAAAGTTACAACTTTTCGAAATATTGTCAGTCATTCTTTTATGTTAGAAAACGCCAGCACGTTTAAATTACACTCACTAAGACTTTTAGGTTTGCTTATTATTTATGGAGAATGTGATAAAGTAATAATACCAAGAACATGTAACACATTTGCTACTCGATACCCACAAGAACAGAAACCATCCACCATACACTGTAAAACGCATATTGGCACGTGGCAAATTTTATTATGGTAATCGATGGGGACGGTAGGTCAGTGGTTTAGCGCGTCTAGCTTGCATACTGGCGTACCTAGCGAAGCAGGTTCAATCCCTGCTCATCGCGAAATAATTATAAAATTATCCCCAAGAAGTGGTTCGGACTCCACTATAAGCTGTAGGGCCTCGTTTCTCTTTACCTAACACAAAATCATTCTGGATTTTTAAGGAGTTACTTCGGTGAAGCGGTTAAGAAAACATTTTTTTTTTAAGAATTAAATTTGAGGTGGACTTATATCAGCATGTCCTATATCTAACACTAACACTCTTTTTGAATTATTCGCAAGCTTTTGTTGAAAATTATAATTTATCAAAAAAAAACGTAGAAGCCTATGAAACAATTGAAACAATAAAATGGGTATCGAGTAGCAAATGTGTTACATGTTCTTGGTATTATAACTTTATCACATTCTCCATAAATAATAAGCAAATCTAAAAGTCTTCGTGGGTGTAATTTAAACGTACTGGCATTTTTTAATAAAAGAGAATGACTGACATTAATGATTGTTTCTAATCATGGGTAAGTTGATGGCAATTTTTACTAAAAATTCTTGGAATTTAAGAAAATCGCCAATATTTCGAAAAGTTGTAACTTTAACCCCTACAATGCTTATACTAGAAGAAAGGGAATTTAATTTAACATAATTTGGTGTAAAAAAATACAGGGTGTTCCATTTGAAATAAAAAAGGTTTTGAGGTTTGAATTTTACAAAATGTAACGTGAAAAATAAAACACTTGGTATACTATTTTGGAATCTATCTTTTTTGTAGAAAGTAGCTTATCTTGTGTTCTTTCTATGTACCAAAGAGCAAATAAGGATCTCCTACACGAAGAGAGTTATAACGGTTCTTGCAAACCGTTGCACCTGTCAAATTTTTTATAAAATGTCAAATATCTCCGAAACTGCTCGGTTTAGGTATAGGTTGTGCTACATATTTTGAAAAGTCGAAAATTTATAGGGTGTTCCATTTAAAATAAGCAAGTTGGTATCGATTTCCCGTATTTCCGGAAGTGCCGCCATTTTGAAATTATTATTTTCGGACTCGCAATGGTCGATTAGGGTAGGGTACCAAATCTCAAATGGCTATCTCATCTGCAAGTGAGAAATATTCTAATGGCCGCCTTAAAAGAATCATCCTGTATATTCAATGGTGTCTTCAAAAATAGTATTTTATCAAGTTAATGTAATTGTGTAGAAACATTTGCATACATTTTGAAATAAGCTAAGTGTACAAAGGCGTAATTATGGCAGGGCAAACCGGGCAATGCCCCAGGGCTACCGGGAGATCAAGGGCTCCCAGCCGGCCCCTGGAGCCCCGGGAGACTAAGGGTCCTAGCCGGCGCGGCGCCTGGTTTTTTTTCTGCAAAATTTTTTTTTCGGTTTTCGGATTTCTCCCCCCGCTCATCAAAAAAAATGTTAATTTTTTTTTTCCGTTTTCTCCCCGCTCATAAAAAAAAATTTTGGGATGAAAAAAATTTTTTTTTTCGGATTAGGATTAGGTATTAAGAAAATAACAATTTTTGCCCTGGGGCCTCATGACGTCTAGTTACGCCTCTGTAAGTCTTCCTGTAAAAGAAACTGTTGCCACAACTGATAAGGCAGTCATACCAAATTAAATCAAACTAAATTAATTATAAATATTCTACTTACACTTAAAATAAATATTATTATAGCACAATGCAAGAGAACTGCAATAATTGATATTACTAATAATGGCCAGTACATCGCATCGTTCACTTTTCTTTTAACCCTAAAACACCATAATTTGTTTAAATATGAAATTGTAAGATAAAAATTCATATGACCATGGAAATAATGACTCATGCCCGAAAATAATTTATTAGAAATATTTGAGGGAACTTCCTAAATTCAATACAAAAACGATTCAAACAAATCATTTACACCAAAGCACTTGCTCGAAGTAGAAGAAATAGGTTAATAAACTAATTGGAAGAAAATGACAAAACGATAAATCAGTTTTCTTACCTTAGCCGAGGTAGCTATTAAAACGTTCTTATGTTGAATTTTTCGATTTTTTTTGAGAAACACCACACTGATGTCTCTCAATAGAAAATCTGGTAAAAAACAACCAGAGAAAAATGATACAAAAAGGAATTTTTCAATGCACCTATATACAGTAACTAGAGGTTTTAACTTCGGAATAATGTTATAATGTACGGATTTCGTTCATTTTTTAAAGTATTATGGTAAATGCTTCACAAAAAAGTTTCTATATTATACGGGGGCATGCTACTTTATAGGGGGTGGATGCCACCCCTTCTCAAGGGGTGGCACTTAAAAAATATATATATTTATTGGAGCTGAAAAAGAATCAAATTATAAGAAGAAAAGGTTCTATGAAATTTTTCACATAAATTGATAGTTTTTAAATTATAACGACTTCAAAATTGCGATTCTAGCTTAAAAAAACCGCTGCCCAAGGAATCACTACTTCCACATCCAGATTCTCTATCCAAGTCACTCACAACGAAAAAACTTTGTATGTGGAAATAATTGTATATGGAACTTTAATAATATAATATTTGAAATCCTCTACCCCAAAAACCCATAAAACGATAGCCCACATCGGTAGTGGGGTGGGGGTGGTGATAGGAGGGTGGTAGTGGGGGTGGATGAAGTAAAAAAAATATTTTGATGTTTCTGGTTCTTGTACATACACTAAATCACAATTTTTTTCATCCCCTTTATTAAGGGGGTGGGGGTGGTAATGCCAAAAATTTTTTTGAGACCTTAGCATCTCTTGTATATACTAAATACCAATTTTATCGACTCTTACCTGCTTGATTTACCCATTTACACCAAATTTACCCCCCAACCCTTCTTCGGAACAACATGAAAATATAATCTAGTTCCAGATTTCGTTAAAATACATACGTTTACCAAATTTCAAGTCAATATCTTAAACGGTTCCAGAGTAAACGTGCGCACAAAAAAAGTTACAGAGACCGACAGACAGACAGCTCCAAGTCATTGTTCCATACCAGTTAGTAAGGAATTGGATCAAATGTTCGAAGACAGGTAGATAAGGCGTTTGGGTCCATGGATTTGGCCTGCCAGGTCTCCTGACTTGACCCCAATGGATTTTTACCTGTGGGGCCGTATAAAGAGTGAGGTCTATCGAATCCCGGTAACTAACCGAGAGGAACTGTTGGATAGAGCATTTGAAGAGCATTTGAAGGTTTGGACCCAAATGAAATTCGGAGTGCTACCACACACTCAGTAAATGATAGGATTCTAAACTGTTTAGAGGTTAATGGAAAACATATTGAACAATATAATTAATGTTTCGTTATAAATTTTTTATTATTAATAAATTATACAATTTTCATTTTTTAATTTCATTGATAAAATTAGAAAATCGCAAATATCTAAAGAACCATACATTTTGGGTATAGGAACATGATACATGGTTAGATGCGCATTTTTTTTCTCTATCGAATGGTGCATTTAGTTTAGTATGGTGCCATTTAAAAAAAATGAGTTTTTGCTGTTTTTGTGTGGTCGACATATGTCGATAATTTTAGAAACTTTTTAGTGGATATTTCGATAATTTTCTTACATAATGAGTAACTCCAATACCTTGTCTTACCCTCGTAGAAAAATCAACACGTTATCAATTATTGTTACTGAGATATTAATTATTATGTTATACAACTTTTCTGTCAAAATTTTAGGAAAAAAATTAATCTCAGGAAATATTAATTTTAGCTATAGGAAAATATTTTCGTTAGATAGATCCTACCCCGTTAGGCCTATAGCCAAATTTTCAGATCGATATCATTTTTCTTTCTCGATATACTTCTAATAGACGCCCAAAAAAAATCACCCTGTATAAATTAGCAGGCCCCCGCACAATATAGAAACTTTTCTGTGAAGCATTTACTATTATACTGCCAAAAATGAACGAAATCCGTTCAATACGACATTATTCCGAAGTTTTGCATATTTTTTAACTCTAGGTACTGTACTACTAAGGAATCAACTAAATTTAGTTTTATTAATCATATTCCAAATTTTAATAACAAGATATCTAATCTAATAGGTAAATTAAATAACTTAGGTACGTCAGTATGTCTACAATAAACGTAAATAACACAAATTTGAGAAGACTACTCAGTTAACAATAAATATAAAATGAATAAATTAAGTAAATTGGTGTTTATGAAATCAAATGTAGTGACTGTGAGGCAGTTTATATTGGTCAGGATGGTAGGAGCATTGGTAAGGGGATAAAAGAACATAGAAATTCGGGGGATTGTCTGCTCATTGTATTAATAATAACCATTTTATAGACTCTAAAAATGTGATGCTAATTCATGCAGAAACAAAAGGGAAACGTTTAGATCTTCTCGAGCAAATAGAAATTAAAAAATCTCTTAGAAATAATCGCTGTACCGCTAATGACCAACTAAATTTCCTTAATAACCCTATAATAGACTCTGTACTAAGAATTCTTTATCAATTGCGCAGGTTTACAAAAAAAAAGAAAATGTCCTACCAGTGAGATTCCATTACCATATCTCGAAGGTTTTTGACGTACTGAACACGATGCCCTAGTCTGTTTTGCGCCATCACGTCAGGATTTCGAGAAAACTTAATCTAAAAGTGCTAAGAATACCTTTTTCATTCATGCACAAATTTATTCACTCAATATTTTGGCCTGAATTTTGTTACTCGGGGGTTTTTGGGGTCGCTGATCACGAATCTGAAGTCAGAATTTGATAATTTCTAAATCCAAGATGGCGGATCCGATATGGCAAATCCAAAAATCCAGAAATTTATCAAAATTTGAAGATTGTGACCCAAAACTTTTTACTCGGAGGTTTTTGGGGTCGCGTGCACGAACGGAGGCGAAAAAGGTATTTTTAGCATTTTTAGGTTAAGTTTTCTCGAAATTTTGACGTGATGGCGCAAAACGAACTACGGCATCGTGTTCAGCACGTCAAAAACCTCCGGGGTACGGTAATGGAATCCCATTGGTCGGACATTTTTTTTTGTACCTAAACCTGTGTTATTCATGCCCAGTCTTTTAACCTGTAAATTTTTGAATTTAGTACCTTTATAAATAGTAGAATTTTGTTCTATAGCTTTAGTAATCTTTGTATTTACTCTTGAGAAAGGCCTCATATGCATGACATATTATGTAAAGCATCAATATACCTATTTTGAAACATTAAAAGGCAGTTTTTTCTTGCTATTAGACTTATTTCTTATTTGACATTTGAATTCAGCGTGTAACGAAACGGAGCTTTATACAAAATTTATTTTCTGGGATGATTGTGAAAATTTTTTATCTACACTCAAAGAAAATGATAGGTAAATTCAACCAAAAAGAGCATATGAAATCGCGCCTATCTAGTTTCATAGTTAAATCAATCAGAAAAGAATAGTCATACAACTTTATTTGTTTTCGTAAACAAATAATAGTTTAATAATCATATCTTCTTGTAACAAATTAAATAGTACAATGACATTTTTTTATGTTCACTAACCATTTTCAATTTGGTCTACAATTAAATAGTACGACTTTTTTTTGTTGTTCACCAACTAATTTTTAGGTTGATCTACACTTTATTGTATGATGAAGTTTTTTTTGGTTTGCCAAAATCTCAGTATTGAGACATCAGACCACCCAAACCAAAGATTAGAGATCATTTATAAGATCCATCCAAATATATCGATGATCCCTGAGAGAATTTGAACATTGCAATCATGTTATTAATTTTCTATAAATTCATAAGAGTATAAGATAATGCTTGATTGATTATTGTCAGTGATTTGTATGTGGCGTCATCTGGGAATAATTTCTGTAATAGACTACGTGGTAAGCAAGCAAATTTTATGGTAATTCTTTTAGAACTTCTAGAAGACGACAATAACATTGGTTTGTCTACCAAGTACAATAATTCAGCGAACTAATACTGGGTTAGAATTACAATTCGATAATAGTTAAAAATAAAATATACTATTATCTAGTTTAATTTGACAGAATTCAACAAAATAATAGTCAGACGAACAAAATAATAGTCTTATTCATCTATTTTTTAAGTTAATGTTTGTTTTGTTGTACGACAACTTTTTATTAATTAAAATAACAATCACCTCTTGTTTAAAAATACCATCAATATAGTTTGGTTTAACAAAATTAACGATATTGTTAGTTAACCATTTTTTTTTGTTGAATTTACCAATACTATTTCTTTGAGTGCAGTTATAGTATATACCTAGTTGATTGAATCTTAAGAATTTTAATACTCAGATCTTTTATATATTCTCCACTTCTAATTCAGATCTATAGTAATCCTCGGTATTTCACACTATTGTAGATTTTATTACTTGCGAAAGCTAACTGAAATAATTATAAAAAAAATCAAATCAAGTCTTTCTAATCTGCATATATCTTCAACAGTTATTCAGTATAAGTTAAATGCATTTTTTTAATTATTTTACCTAGCATGTGGGTAGTAAAATATATTAAAATAATTTATAATTGGAGTAACTAAGGTTTTCGTGCTATTCTGCTAGCTCTGTGTTCAGTTAAGAAAGACTGTTCATGTAAGCTTGCCTTTAAAAAATAATAATGTAATAGGTTTTTTTTGAGACAATGGTTGCCTTTTGAACGACCGGTAACAAGAATGTGCAGAGTGATGGAATGTAGAGAGGGAAATTAAGATACATTATTATCTTCATGGTTAGATGAATTTTTAAATATAAGTACCTGTAGATATTTTGGTGATGCTGAATGCAATGCTTTAGTATGTTGAAGACTCTCTTCTGGTATAGTTTACTATGTAATAAATCTAAATCACTTGCTATTGTAGAGTCAACAGATAATTTCGTTATGAATTCTGTCAACATACTTAATTGAAATTTTATATGAAAAATGTAATACATAGGCATTAGAGTTGTAATTAAACTGTATATTCCGAAATGAAGAACATGTATAGCAAATATTGCAGGAAAAATGTTGGAGCTTCCTAACACTTTTCTAGAAATCCAAATTGCAAATATGTCTTCAAGTTTGTCTTCATCTCCTACCCATGGCAAAATCATGATTTCATTAAACATTAACGCTAAGATATAAATCGATGCAAAATATTTTAACTGTTTACTCTGTTTTTCCACCTTTTCCGTAAAATGTTTGCTTCTTCCCGATATCAAAGGTTTAAACGCAATTCTCATCAGTGCAATCACATTTATTACCCATTCCTCAGATTTAAAGATACAGGTGATATAGATCGATAAGAACTAAAACAAATGTACCTGTGAGTAACAAACAACGCATTTTTCAAAACATATATTGCTGCAGATTCTGATTTGTGTGCTATCGCGGAAAGATGTATAGGCTAGAGCGATAGAGTAGGTATTCAACGCTCAAATATAAGCATACAAAAACTGCCTAAGGAATTACTACTTCCACATCCAGATTTCCTATCCAAGTCTCTTAAACAAAAAAAAACTTTGATAATGTATTTGCACTCCTCTATGTGGGAATAATTGTTCACAGAACTTTAATAGTATAATATTTGAAATCGTCTACCCCAAAAACTCATAAAACGAGATGCCTCATTAGTAGTGGAGGTGAGGTTGATGGTGAGTAGTAGTGGGAGTGGCTGATGTAAAACAAAATTGAGGGCCTTTTAGAGCGGGAGCTAGGTGGCTTTTTCGGCACGTCATCGTTTTATGAACTTTGAGATATTTTAATGGTTTATTGGATGATAACGATTCATAAAATCGACTTCTGGCGGGGCACCTCCTGTCAGGTACGTCACGAACACTGTCTAGAAATCAGTGAAATTATGCCATCGTCAAAAGGCTTATTTTTTGCATGTACGAATTTTATGTTTAAAATGAATCAAATAAAATTGCCAGAAAGTGTGGGCCGTCAGGAGGCGTAGCCAGAAAGGTCAAAGTTGTAAAAAAACGGAGTTATATCAAGTGATCGTTACAAGCTTTTTTTTAGGCTGAGTATGTTTATTCAAATGTTTTGAACACAGAAAAAAATTCCCAGAAAGAAGGTCCTGTCAGTAAGCCTAGCCAGAAAGAAAATGTTTAGAATTTTTTAACAGAATTGGATTTCTTTTCACATATTTCACCTCAAAACTCTAAACTCATCGTTACAAGTTCTGTCTCCTTTTTAAAACGTAAATACCGTGCGTGTAATTTCCCATTAGGCATGTACATTCACGTGGCGCGAGAGATATGACAACACCGGCAGCCGTAAATTCGTCCGTCGGTGGAGCATCCCAGCTCTGTTATTTCATTTCAGCCAGCTGGCACGCGCGATGTTGTAATTCTTACTCCCCATGCCTAGCCCTCGACTACACACACGGTATAAGCTCCTTTAGCAATAAAATAGCCTCCCCAGAAATGTCAGCAAAAGTACCATAGTCTCTTAAATACACAGGAATTTAACACTTTCGGCTAACTTGACTTCCTACCGTGCCTCAGATGTATTGTATCATTATTACAAGGTCATTTTTATAATTAAGAAATAACTATAAGTTTCTTGAATAAGAAAGTATGCATTTTAAGATCAAATTCCCGTCAGAAAAATTTCTACACGTATTTAAAACCGCTGCCCAAGGAATCACTACTTCCACATCCAAATTTTTTATCCAAGTCACTCACAACGAAAAAAATTTGTATGTGGAAATAACTGTTTATGGAACTTTAATAATATAATATTTGAAATCCTCTACCCCAAAAACCCATAAAACGATACCCCACATCGGTAGCGGGGTGGGGGTGGTGATGGGGGGGTGGCAGTGGGGGTGAATGAATTAAAAAAATATTTTTGAGGTTTCTGGTTCTTGTACACACACTAAATCACAATTTTTTTTCATTCCCTTTAATAATGGGGTGGGGGTGGTAATGGGGGGTGTCTAATGCCAAAACTTTTTTTGGGACCTTAGCTTCTCTTGTATATACTAAATACCAATTTTATGGACTCTTACCTGCTTGATTAACCTATTTTCCCCAAATTTACCCCAATTTACCCCCCAATCCTTCGACGGAACAAGATGAAAATATAATCTAGTTCTAGATCTCATTAAAGTACATATGTGTACCAAATTTCAAGTCAATATCTCAAACGGTTCCAGAGTAAACGTGCGCACAAAAAAAGTTACAGACAGACCGACAGACAGACCGACAGACAGACAGACCGACAGACCGACAGACAGAAAAATTTTTTTCGTTCAAACTTAAAATCTCGACGTTTCGTGACATTCTAAGCCTATTTGAACAATAAAAATTTTTAAAAAAATTTTTGTCGTTACTATACTTCCACTGGATGTGGAAGTAAAACGAAGAAATGGACGATTTTGCGTGAAATTAACGTTACCGTCGAGTCTCAGAGGTTATAAGACATTGTTAAAAGTTTTTATTTTCTTGGTACCTTAATACAAGTCTCATCAACAAAAGAATATGCTCTACAGAACAAAATGATCGTCAAACAACTACGCTAAGATATAAGGACCGCATCCTGCTCATTTCAGTCAATTTCCAGCTTCCGTTGTATCTCAGGGTTTAGATATCACTGATAGATGTTCTGTCACTCACGTGTTATGTTGACAAAACTCCCTTCAATAAATAAATATGCTCCCCCAACAAGGTGTCCGTCAAACAATTTTTCACGGGCATATAAAAAGCACTGTATCCTTCCCATTTCACCCAAATAAATGCGATCTCCGTCAAACAAATTAGCCATGAATTGCGAAATTCTGTATTTTTCTACGCTTAAAGATGGGTTTATTGTCTCCCCGTTCTGATGAGTAAGTCTGTTTATTAGTCTTCTATCAGCATAAGATAGAAGGAGCAGAACATTTACTAGTGACATCCGAAGTCTGAGATACAACGGAAGCTCGCAATCATATTGATATAGCTGAAATGGGTAAATGGGCAGGATGCGTTATCTTTTAACAGTGTAAAAATTTGCCTGACGGATACCTCGTTCTGGTGAGTATGTCTGCCTGTTAAAGAAACTTTTATCAACGAAACAAAAGAAAGACAGAACGTTTAATAAGATATCTGCAGTCTGAGATACCACTGAAGCTGGAAATTGTATTAATTTGAGTGAAATGAGAAGGATACACTGCCACAGAACATTTAATATTGATATCTGAACTCTCATATACAAGAGAAGCTCGAAATAACATTAATTCGGCTGATTTGAACGTGATGCGTTACCTTTTACCTGCGGGTAAAAATTTGTTTGACGGACATCTCGTTCTGGGGAGTATATTTTTTTATCAAAAAGACTTTTACCAACATAACGAAAGAGAGACAAAACGTTTAACAATGATATCCGAAGCCTGAGATACCACGGAAGCTGGAAATCGTATTAATTTGGGTGAAAGGGGAAGGATATAGTGATATTTATGTGCATGTGAAAATTTGCTTAACTATCACAATGTTCTGGCGAGTATTTCTGTTTGTTAAAAGGAGTTTTATTAAGGTAACAAAGAAGAGCCAGAACATTTAATAATGATATCTGGACTCCAACATACAAGAGAAGCTCGAAATAACATTTGGCTAGACGAATGGGATGCGTTACCTTTTACCTGCGGGTAAAAATTTGTTTGACGGATATCTCGTTCTGGAGAGTATATTTTTTTATTAAAGGGACCTTTATTAACATAACGAAAGAGATACAGAACGTTTAACAAGGATATCCAAAGTCTGAGATACTACGGAAGCAGGAGATCGCATTCATTTGGGTGAAATGGGAAGGATACAGTGTCTTTTATATGGCCGTAAAAAATTGTTTGACGGTCACCTTGTTCTGGGGAGCATATTTATTTTTTAAGGGGAGTTTTGTTAACATGACAAATGAATGACAGAACATCTATCAGTGACATCTAAACCCTGAGTTATAACGGAAGCTGGAAATTGACTGAAATGAACAGGATGCGGTCCTTATATTTTAGCGTTGTAGTGTATCGGAATTATTTGTATCTAACGTTGATGAGTCATAAAGTATTACCGAATACCAGGTGGCACTCTGCAGCTCACGGCCGGAGGAGACGGCAGTTTATATCGAACAGCGGTACGAGTAGGTCGGTGGTGTGAAACTAAGTGAAGTGTCTTATTCTAACAGTATAAGCGAAGCGAGACATAATCGGGCATATTACAAGCGTAAAAACTTGTTTGACGGTCATTTTGTTCTGTAGAGCATATTTTTTTGTTAATGAGACTTGTATTAAGGTACCAAGAAAATAACAAAACTTTTAATAATGACTTCTAACCTCCGAGATGCGACAGTAACGTTAATTTCGCGCAAAATCGTCCATTTCTTTTTTAAATACGTGTAGAAATTTTTCTGGCGGAAATTTGGTCTTAAGATGCATTCTTTCTTATTCAAGAGACTTATAGTTACTTCTTAAATATAAAAATGACCTTTTAATAATGATACGATACATCTGAGGCACGATAGGAAGTCAAGTTAGCCGAAAGTGTTAAATTCCTGTGTATTTAAGAGACTATGGTACTTTTGTTGATACTTAGAACTTTCTGGGGAGGCTATTTTATTATTAAAGGAGCTTATATTTACGTTTTAAAAATAAGCCAGAACTTGTAACGATGGATTTAGAGTTCTGAGGTGAAATATGCGAAAAAAATCAAATTTTCTTCAAAAATTCTAAACATTTTCTTTCTGGCTTGCTTTCCTGACAGGAGTTTCTTTCTGGGAATTTTCTTCTGTGTTCAAAACATTTGAATAAACATACTCAGCCTAAAAAAAGCCTGTAACGATCACTTGATGTAACTCCGTTTTTTTACAACTTTGACCTTTCTGGCTGCGCCTCCTGACGATTCATTTTAAAAATAAAATGCGTACACACAAAAAAAAACCGCTGCCCAAGGAATCACGACTTCCACATCCAGATTCTCTATCCAAGTCACACAACGAAAAAACTTTGTATGTTAAAATAATTGTTTATGGAATTTTAATAATATAATATTTGAAATCCTCTACCCCAAAAACCCATAAAACGATACCCCACATCGGTAGTGGGATGGGGGTGGTAGTGAGGGGTGGATGAAGTAAAAAAATATTTTGAGGTTTCTGGTTCCTGTACATAAACTAAATCACAATTTTCTTTCATCCCCTTTAATAAGGGTGGTAATGACAAAATTTTTTTTAAGAGCTTGTATATACTAAATACCAATTTCGTGGACTCTTACCTGCTTGATTTACCCATTTACCCCAAATTTACCCCAATTTACACCCCAACCCTTCGACGGAACAAGATCAAAATATAATCTAGTTCTAGATCTCGTTAAAGTACATGTGTACCAAATTTCAAGTCAATATTTTAAACGGTTCCAGAGTAAACGTGCGCACAAAAAAAAGTTACAGATAGACAGACCGACAGACAGACAGACATTTTTTTGCTCAAACTTAAAATCTCGACGTTTCATGACATTTTAAGCCTATTTGGACAATAAAAATGTTTAAAAATTTTTTTGTCGTTACTATACTTCCACTGGACGTGGAAGTAAAATGAGCCTTGTAACTATGTCATAATTTTACTGATTCTTATATCTTGAACTATGGCCAACTTGATGGGCTGACATATGCCAGAAGTCCATTTTGTCGTTATTTAAGTTCGATAGAATTAATCAACGCATAGCAAATACTTGTAACGATGAATTTCCGAAAAAGCCACGTAGCTCCCGCACCATTGGTTCTTGTACACATACTAAATCACAATTTTATTTTTTACCCCCTTTAATAAAGGGGTGGGCTTGATAGTTTAGGTGAATGATATAAAAAAAAAAATTGGGACCTTAGCTTCTCGTGTATATACTAAATCCCAATTGTATGGACTTTTACTCGCTTGTTTTACATATTTACCCCCATTTACCCCCCAAACTCTTCAACACAAGAAGACCAAAATATAATCTAGTTCCAGATCTCGGTATAATAAATAGATGTACCAAAAATCTTAAAGTTTCATGACATTCTAAGCCTCTTTGAACGATTTTTTTTTTATTGTTACTGTACTTCTACGATGTCGAAGTAATAAATTCTGTGGGGATTTCGTTGTTACAAACTGAATTACTCCCTCATCGTGTAGTAGTCGTAAAAATTTTTTTTTTGCTCAAATAGGCGTAAAATGGTATAGTCCAGTCAATGAAGGAGAGGTAGAGGACATAGGGCGGGGGGAGGGGGGTAATTTTCCTCTTCAGGAATGTGTCGGGGGTAGTTAGGAGATAAATATACTAAAAGTCCCCTGCCGCTTCAGGAGGGAGGGGGTGGAAAGTTCCCCTTTTTCGATGCTTTGCTTATAACTCGGAAATGATATGTCGTACGGGAAAAAATATTCTATGCAAAATAAAACATAATTAAACTTCCTATAAGAATGTTTATCTTCATTTTCCTCCTGTGTTATAGTTTCCGAGGTATTCGCCAGCGAAAATCGACAACACTTGATGTATTCACTAGCGTAATATTTTGTTGAAATCTATACATTTCCTTAAATATACAATGTGACTCACCTAAAATGAATACACCCTTATAACTTTTTTATTTTGTTTCCGACTTGAACCAAATTTTACTTACGTATAGAACAAATTAGGATCTACTCATGACTAGAAAAACATTCGCCTGGTACAAATGCAAAACCACCTGCGATACCAAAATATGCGGAAAAAAAAATCGGCGCCAAAAACGTACATCCACCAATATTTGATTTGGTTATTGGTGGGAGATTTCTCAAACATAAGCTCATCAAGCAATAATTTGCATTTTTTTTTAAATAATTATTTAAAAAAATTTTAAATCTTAATTTTCCAATTTTTTAATTTTCATTAAATTTTGGACTTAAAGTTTTTGGACAACAAGTTTCATTAACAAAATTTTCCGATAAAAAAAATGCGTAATGTGATATGATTTTTTTCCGCATATTTTGGTACCGCAGATGGCTTTGCCTTTGTAGCAGGTGAATAATTTTCTGGTCAAAAGTAGATCCTAATTTGTTCTATACTTGAGTAAAATTTGATTCAAATCGGAAACAAAATAAAACAGTTATAAGGGTGTCTTCATTTTAAGTGTCACACTGTGCATTTAAATGTATAGATTTCGACAAAATTAGTATATATGTACATCGAGTGTTGTAAAATAAAGATTGTTTTGTGACTGTGGCAGATCACGGTAAACCGCTTTGATAAAGAAATTTCAGATACCTAATTAATTTTTATTTATTAATTATTGATTTTTGCTGGCGAATATCTCGGAAACTGTAACACAGACGAAGAAAATGACATTCTTATAGGAAATTTAATTATGTTTAATTTTTTATAGAACGTTTTTTTTCCGTACGACTCATCTTTTCCGAGTTATAAGTGAAGAATCACTCCTGAAGCAGCAAGACTTTTAGTATATTTACCTCCTAACTACCCCCAACACATTCTTGAAGAGGAAAATTCTCCCTCCATCCATATCCTCTACAATCCCCTTTTAGTGGGGTCGGTTAGAGTTTTATTTCAAGATTACCGTTACTTGGCGGATAAAAGCATCAAATTTGGTATGAAGGTACCTTAGGGTATACTAAAAAATGCTAGCCTAAGAGCCCTCTGGAATTTCTAAAAATTTTCATGTACAGCACTAAAATTTAAAATATTAAAAAATATATATCAAATTTTTTTTCGTGTCATTTACATCGATTAATAGTTAATAGGTTATAGTCTAGGTACCCGCGTACAAAAATGCAATGTATACATATCCTCGTATAACTTCTTGTACGGCATAATTGCGCCTAGTCTATCACTTTTTTCCTCTGCGAAAATTTTCGTAAACGCGGCGGTCCTCCTCGGCATGAAAAAGACGATTTCCACACGTCGGACCGGAAAATCGGCAAATATATTTTGTCCGACAATTCGAAAATTGGATTCTACATATTTTTATTAAGCAATCTTGAAAAAATCAGCTGGTTATTAATAAATGTTTTAAAGTTATGTTATGTTATGTTATGTTATGTTTAGGGTGGTAACGTTCCAAAATTTTTGTCGGACAGTTTGTAGAAATATATAGAATATATATGTAGAATCCAATTCTCAAATTGTCCGACAAAATATATTTGCCGATTTTCCAGTACGACGTGTAGAAATCGTCTTTTTCATGCCGAGGAGGAACGAAAATTTTCACGGAGGAAAAAAGTGATAGACTAGGCGTAGTTATTCCATACAAGAAGTTATATTACCACCCCCATCTCCTTATTAAAGGGGATGAAAAAAAATTGTGATTTATTGTATGTACAGGAACCAGAGACCTCAAAATATTTTTTTACTTTATCCACCCCCCACTACCACCCCCTATCACCACCCCCGCCCCACTACCGATGTGGAGTATAGTTTTATGGGTTTTTTGGGTAGAGGATTTCAAATATTATGTTATTAAAGTTCCATAAACAATTATTTTCACATACAAAGTTTTTTCGTTGTGAGTGACTTGGATAGAGAATCTGGATGTGGAAGTAGTGATTCCTTGGGCAGCGGTTTTTCTTTTAAATTAAAGGTAAAGAGCCCACCTTTCGACTAAAATGTGTCCGAAAAGGGCCACGTTAATAGATCTTATTTTATTTTAGTTTAACATAAAAAATGCGCTAGCAGCGGAAACGCTGTCAACGACTATTCCGCGGTCAACTTCTATGTTAGATGTACTTATTTCTTTTTTTAAATGTAAAGAGCCAACCTTTCGATTAAAATTAGCCCGAAGAGGGCCAGGTTAATAGATCTTTTTTTATTTTAGTTTAACATAAAACATGCAGTAGGAGCGGAAACGCCGTCAGCAACTATTTCGCGATTAACTTCTATGTTAGATGTACTAGGGACTTGATTTTCTTTAAATTAAAGCTAAAGAACCCACCCTCCGATTAAAAGTGGTCTGAAATGGGCCAGGCTATTCAATTTTTGTTTATTAACATATTACTTGAGAAATTACGCTCTAGCAGCGAAAACGCTGTCGTCTGTTTCGCGGCTAACTTCTATGTTAGATGTACTAGGGACTTAATTAAAGCTAAAAGCCCACCTTTCGATTAAGATCGGCCCGAAAAGGTCCAGGTTACTATTTTTTTTTAATACGTGTTTTACCTAAACAATACACGTTGGTTGTCAAAATTATTTTTAGAATTTGAGACTAATAGCCTTCTTATTAGCTCTTTTGGTCATAATTTGTAGGTAAGGGGCGAGCGTAGAGGCGACTTCAATGTGAATATCAGTCGATATTCCGTTGAAACAACGTCGAGCGCGGTTAGTACTTGAATGGGCTCCCATCTTGAGAAATACAGCGTTCTCGTCCCACCTTCTAGAGGCTTGTATATTAGTGTATACTCGGAAGTTACGTAATTTCAGACGAGGATTACGTAGTGGATATACCATCCTTCGGAGGGGATGTAAAGCAGGCGGTATCTTGTCTATTAAATGTTAGGCAAGTAAAAGATCCCTAATCTTCTTAAGGGAAGAGGTTCGGCAAAATTTCCAGGTTGGGGGTAGCTCGTCTCCTGGCGTCGGTGATAGGCCCTGGTAGCGGAAATAGGCCGACGTTAAACAGTTAAAAAAAAATAAAAAAAAAAATTTGTAGGTAAAAATGTTGATGTTATCATCACCTGCGTATTCAAAAATGCAATTAAATTTTTTTTGTCGCTGCTAGTTTCGCTGCTAAAGAACGGAAAATTATGAACAAAATATGCATGGAAACATCTGAAATACGAACAGATATGCTTCTCCGAAGCTTTTATGATCATTTCGACCAGTAACAACATTTCTGCTGCACTTTATAGTCAGCTCTACAATTTCTGCGAGTTAGACCCTTGTTGCTCCGTAAAAACAGGGAAGCCGGCGGGGCAGAGTAGGGGACTTTTTGATACGTGTTATCCTGGACCAAAACTACAAACCTGCAGATTTTCAGCTTTACAATAATATACGAAAATTCCTGGACTACTTGTGATATTTTGTCGTATTTGCCGCCATTTTGGATTTTAAGTGCTCTACATGAAAATGTTTAGAAATTCCGGAGGGCTCCTAGGCTAATATTTATTAGTATACCCTAAGGTACCTTCATACCAAATTTGGTGCTTTTATTCGCCAGGTAACGGTAATTTTAATAAGCCACCTCACTATTTTGGGCATTCATTCATTGGACTAGAGTCTATGTAATGAAGCATTATTTGACGAATTTTTTGTAAATATTTCGTGCAAAGACGAGATTACCTTTCCCCCCGTTTTCGAGGGTGCTGAACACGATGGAAGTGGTAGGAGAAGTTTTTGACCACCGAAACCCCCTGAAACAGCCAAAACCACCCCTTTTATGGGGATCCCTTTATGTTTTTATATATAAACGGGTATGGGGAGTGATTGGAATCCAGAGAGCAGGCCTAGGGGGTTGATTAAACCCTCCCGAAGGGTGGAAAATCTTTTTTTTTTTTTTTTCAAATGATTCGGTTCAAACGCTTATCCCCGTTTTTGGGGTCGCTGATTACGGGAAAAATATTAATTTTTAGCTCCAACTCCTCCTCATCCCTCCAACGGGCAGAAATCACCTCTCATTCACTAAAAAGCATACTATTCAGGATTTACAAGTTTTTAGGCACATGATCGTTATTTCTGTATAAGTTTTGTTCTATACGTATACCAGAATAAAATATTTCTGGGCCTTACTCTCTGAGGATTATAATAGTTTAATGGTAATCGAGAGATCATATACGTCCAGTTACTATATTGGAAATAAATAAGATATCTTCCTTCTTACTGATTAAGAATATTAAATTCTATTCTTATTAAGTAATACTCATTGTAATTTCGATATCATTTATATTTTTTGTAGTATAGGTACCACAGAAATTTGTTTTATATGGTCTCTATACACTCAAAGAAAATGATAGGTAAATTCAACCAAAAAGAGCATATGAAATCGCGCCTATGTAGATTCATGGTTAAATCAATCAGAAAAGAATAGTCATACAACTTTATTTGTTTTCGTAAACAAATAGTAGTTTAATAATCATATCTTCTTGTAACAAATTAAATAGTACAATGATATGTTTTTATGTTCACTAACCATTTTCAATTTGGTCTACAATTAAATAGTACGACTTTGTTTTTTGTTCACCCACTAATTTTTAGGTTGATCTACACTTTATTGTATGATGAAGTGTTTTTTGGTTAGCCAAAATCTCAGTATTGAGACATCAGACCACCCAAACCAAAGATTAGAGATCGTTTATAAGATCCATCCAAATATATCGATGATCCCTGAGAGAATTTGAACATTGCAATCATGTTATTCATTTTCTATACATTCATAAGAGTATAAGATAATGCATGATTGATTATTGTCAGTGATTTGTATGTGGCGTCATCTGGGAATAATTTCTGTAATAGACTATGTGGTAAGCAAGCAAATTTTATGGTAATTCTTTTAGAACTTCTAGAAGACGACAATAATATTGGTTTGTCTACCAAGTACAATAATACAGCGAACTAATACTGGGTTAGAATTACAATTCGATAATAGTTAAAAATAAAATATACTATTATCTAGTTTAATTTGACAGAATTCAACAAAATAATAGTCAGACGAAAAAAATAATAGTCTTATTCATCTATTTTTTAAGTTATGTTTGTTTTGTTGTACGACAACTTTTTATTAATTAAAATAACAATCACATCTTGTTTAAAAATATCATCAATATAATTTAGTTTAACAAAATTAACGATATTGTTAGATAACCATTTTTTTTTGTTGAATTTACCCATACTATTTATTTGAGTGTATGTTTAGAATGCCTCTCAACAGTCCCAGGGTCCCAAATTTGTTATGCAAATTCTAACTTAGACCCGAGCTTAGACCTAACAAAAGAAAAAAAGCAACAATTTTGTAGTTTCTACCGAAAATTGCTTTGAATTTCGAGTAATAAAACCCAAGTTTTTATATGCCTTTGTTATCAAATTCTCAATATGTTCAGAAAAATATTTACATGTATATAATGCCTCTATATTTTACATACCTCTATTTATTGTTTGTTTGTTTTGTTTTAGCAGTAAGGTCTAAAATTATGACGTTTTTTATACAAATTTTTGTCTTTAAGAATAAAGAATTTTGAATTTAGTTAGTTTGGCAATCGGCCCAGAGATGGCGTGCAGTGTCATAGTCTGGAAGTTGTAGAGAACCTACTAGAAAAATTCCAGGAGGATTAGTGAACATTCTGGACCTCTCATATTTGGGTATATAAATGCATGCAGAAGCCCAGAGTGGACAGTTTAGTTCAGAAGACAGTTCAGTTCAGATAGCGAGTTCAGAATATTAAGAAGTGAACAAAGTGATCAAGTGACTGAAGTAGTGAATTATAGTACTTAGTGTAATGTTAGCAAAGTAATTAATTGTTATATTTAGTACGTAAGTTAATAAATTAGTGTTTAGTGTTACCCTGGAACCCTGGTGTTATAATTTCCGGATCCACGATACAGGGTGTTTATAAAAGTAGCAATAAAATGTTATCTGAAATGTTATCAGAATTGTCCGGCTCAAAGTGCTTACAATTACTTTTATAATCAAAGAAAGTTACTTACAAACAGAGTTACCACTTGTGTAGGTAAAAATTTTAAAATGTTATGTAATTCGGCTCCATAACAAACGTGAATCAAGAATAGTAAAATATGCATGCTCAAGAAAGACATCATGTATATCGATATGCATTTTTGTAATCTGGTACGTTGAAATATTGTTGACCAGTTCAGCAATGGTTTGAGAAGATCACCTAAAAAATATAAATTTATAGATGAGTGATTAAAATATGTAGCATACCGTGGTTCATAATTCTAAAAAATTTTCCTGTCTTGGAAAGATCTTGTGAGCATTATATAATTGAATGTTGGTAATTATTTGCATATTAATCACTTTTCAACATTTATTTCGCAATATATGCTTACCTTCAAAAGTTTCAAATTTACCAAATAGAAGTTCATATATTTTATGAGAAACCTTCTCACCCCCTGAAGAGATTTTCATTGTGAATTACTCATTCGATGTTTGACAAGAAATCGTTACTTCTAGAAGTTTTTCTCTAAAACAACATGCATGAAAATAAGACATCTGCAAAATTCTTGTAAAATTACTTGGCTACACTTGATTTCAAAAAAAAGTAGTACAACTCTTAGATAAGAAAATCGCCTTTTTTAACTGTCTAAATTGTTCTTTTGACAGTAAATTATTCAAATTAACTTAATAATGGAAATACAGATGTCAGACAGTCGAAATTACGTAAGCTGGTACTGATATGTTGATAAAAATTTTAAAAAATTCTGAGAATAGACGAAAAATAGAACTGACATAAGTCCAATGATATCAAACGGATATTATATGAAATTTCTAAATTTATCAGTAATATTGGTTGTTTTATTTTAAATAATATCGTATGGAATATCACTAGTGCTTAAAATTTTATCGATTATTTCACTCATTAACGCTATAGCCAATGAGAGCCCGTTTTTTCAAAACATTGCACCAATCAAACGTCATTATTAGTGGTAATTCAAGCTAGATCGGCTTTTGACAGGATCAACATGCAAAATTTATCGCTCTAATTTTTTAGGTCGCTGCAGCGGCAAATATGCGAAAATTTTTTGACGTTTTTGTCGTGAAATATTTTTGGCAAATAGGGCAACTCGAGCTTTTAAGTTTTATCTATAAATATCTTCTCTAGCTTATTATTAATTGTTAACGTACTTACCTTGTAAATTGTAATATTGTATTATGTAGTAGCAAACAAAAACACACCTCAATTCCAAAGCGAATCTTGTCTGAAATATATAGGCTGTAACTTTTGCCTATCTGTAACTATTTCAGTTTTCCTAGTGTTCAATCAGGTAACAATTACACACAAAGATTGTACTTAATATAGCTCATAATACAGGAACAAGTCAAGCACAGCTTTCAATAGCTCAATAACGTAGTTACAAAGGTAAGCAAATCATTTATTATAAATGTCAAGTACACATTCGCTCTGGAACAAACTAAAAATGTATAGTACCTACTTACATATGGTAATCTACCAAAAAGTAACTCGTTGAATCAAAGCTGTGCATCAAACATTATAATTTGTTGTATTTAAAATTATCTTTGCTTAACAAAGCAAACCTCAACATAATTAATTCATAAACTTCGTAAGTTAAAAGTAAGGATTAAATACGTAAATATGAGTCGATGAACATTTATTTATTATGGAATATAACTTGCAGCGCTAGATGGCGCTCTCTATGCCAATCTCTGAACCATGGGTGTATATTTTATTTGGGCGAGACATCGGTACTAAAGTAGTGCTCTCTCTATCGTTCCTCGTCGTATTGCACCTCAGAAACGCCTGAAAGGTGTTAAGCCAGTCTATATATTATAATATCTAAGGTTTCAACTCGTTTTATTTACTAGTTGCTATGGAAACGTCACTAGATTATTTTAAAAAATAGCGAATCTCCGTTGTTTCTACTGCGGTTGTTTCAGATTTGCTGTTTTGACAATATGAGTCGGTTTGGAAATATTTCTGTATATCAAATTAATGATGAAATTGAAAATAAAGGTCAGTAAACTCCAAAAAGTGACAAGAAAACGTCTGAAGGCAGTTAATGAGAAAACATAATATTGAAGATGTACTTAATGAATTATTTATTCGTGAAATATTCTCCTCAAATACCACTCGTGCTTTAAATTTTATCTAAAAATTTTTTCTCAAGCTAAGTCGCCCCTAGTTAATATAACTCGTGCAAATTGGCAGTTTATTATCAAAGATTAAATCCCTCCCGCTAAAGCGGTCGGGATTTAATCAGATAATAAACTGCCAATTTGCACTCTTTATATTACCAGGCAACACACTTTCGAAAAAATTTTCGATAAAATTTTAAGCACTAGTGATATTACATACGAAAATTTTTTCGATAGCGTTGTTGCCTGGTAATATAAAGAGTGCAAATTGGCAGTTTATTATCTGATTAAATCCCGACCGCTTTAGCGGGAGGGATTTAATCTTTGATAATAAACTGCCAATTTGCACGAGTTATATTAACTAGGGGCAAGTTAGCTTGAGAAAAAATTTTTAGATAAAATTTAAAGCACGGGTGGTATTTGAGGAAAATATTTCACGAATAAATAATTCATTAAGTACATCTTCAATATTATGTTTTCTCATTAATTGCCTTCAGACGTTTTCTTGTCACTTTTTAGAGTTTACTTCATTTTCAATTTCATCATTAATTTGATATATAGAAATATTTCCAAACCGACTCATATTGTCAAAACAGCAAATCTGAAACAAACGCAGTAGAAACAACGGAGATTCGTTATATTTTAAAATAATCTAGTGACGTTTCCATGGCAACTAGTAAATAAAACGAGTTGAAACCTTAGATATTATAATATATATAGACTGGTTTAACATCTTTCGGGCGTTTCTGAGGTGCAGTGTCACGAGGAACGATAGAGAGAGCACTACATCTTTAATCTTATTGCCGATGTCCCGCCTATTTATACTATACACCCATGATTCCGAAATTGACATAGAGAGCGCCATCTAGCGCTACTAGAGTTATATTCCATAATAAATAAATGTTCATTGATACATATTTGCATATTTAATCCTTATTTTTAACTTACAAAGATTACAAATTATGTTGAAGTTTGCTTCGTTAAGCAGAGTGAATTTTAAATACAACAAATTAAAATATTGCACAGCTTTTGATTCAACTAGTTACTTATTGATAGATTACCGTATGTAAGTAGGTACATTTTTAGTTTCGTTTTCAGAGCGAATGTGTTTATTTCACATTTATATTAAATGATTTGCTTACTTTGTAACTATGTTATTGAGCTATTGAAAGCTGTGCTTGACTTGTTCCTGTATTATGAGCAGAGTGTATTAAATACACCCTGATTATGAGCTAAGTATATTAAGTACAATCTTTGTATATTATTGTTACCTGATTGAAAAGTAGGCAAACTGAAATAGTTACAGATAGGCAAGGCTTATAGCCTATATATTTCAGACAGGTTCTCTTTGGCAACTGACGATTGTTTACTATATATGTGGTGTGTTTATGTTTGCTACTACATAATACAATATTACAATTTACAAGGTAAGTAAACAATTAGTAATAAGCTAGAGAAGATATTTATAGATAAAATTTAAAAGCTTTATTTGCCGAAAATGTTTCACGAAACAAAACGTCAAAAAATTATCGCAGTATTTGCCGCTGCAGCGACCTAAAAAATTAGAGCGATAAATTTTGCATGTTGGTACTGTCAAAAGCCGATCTAGCTTGAATTACCACTAATAATGACGTTTGATTGGTGCAATGTTGTGAAATAACAGGCTCTCATTGGCTATAGCGTTAATGAGTGAAATAATCTATGTAAATAAACAGTCTTATTTTTAATAGAATTATCTTTTAAATATAACATTTCGAATAAAAATTTAAAAAACAAGTAAACAAGTTACAACAAAAATAATAACAATTAATATTAAGTCATTGCTCCTTCCCCATCTAAAATTACTTGTAGCTTCCTAGGCATTGATAATAAAAATTTCTGCAGTTTGGGTATTACATAAACTTTCCCATTCATCTTCAATCATGGCACGAAGCTGTTCCGTATTTTGAGGATGATAATTTAATTTTTTATATGCTTCACCATAATTCCCCAAACATTCTCAACGGGATGAATGTCGGGACTTTTAGAAGGCCACGGTAGCACTTCCACATTATTATCCCGGAGCCCTTGCTTTGTATTACGCGCAGTATGTATAGAGCAATTATCCTGTTGGAAGATAAAATTATCATCTGGATATAGTTCCCTTACTGCCGGCAACATAACATTTTCAAGTATCTCAATATATTTAGTGGAATTAAGATGACCATCAATAAACCAATACATTCTCATTCCTTTTTGACTAATACATGCCCAGGTATTAACAGAAAAAAATATGTCCATCATTACACGACTGGAAAACTTTTTCATCAGAAAATGTGACCAAAAGTCTTCATTGTTCAACATATGGTTGAGTGCAGAAAAGATCCGCCCTTGTTTTTTTTTTTTTCGTTAATTTGTATTTTTTAGCAGCAGAACTACTCAGACTGCTTTTTATAATTCTTCTACTGGCAGTAGATCTTGAGGCAGGAAAATTTGTTTCCAAAACTGCATCAACTACGGTCTGAAATGGATTTTTCTGAAAGTAATTTATAAGGGCTTCATCTTGTTGCTCATCACTTCGTTTAGCCTACCAGATCCATGCTTGCGGAATTCAGTTCTTTAATTTCCCATCTTTTTTTAACTTCCATTGCACTGCAACTATTTGTGTTATATTCAGAAGCACTTGCTCTTGTAGCCAATCTATTTTCCAATTTGGAGAGAATACCATTATTTAAAATTGACAAAAATGTAAAATATTCAAGAATGGTTCCTTACATCAAAACTTGGGTATCAATAAACCTCAACTTGAAAAAAAATGTGAGAGTTGACGTTTAGATAAAGACTTTTTGCAAGAGTCATGAGTTACATTGCTAAAATAATGTGTACTACTTTTTTTTTAAATCAAATGTACCTACTTGGTCAACATAGGGATGGTTTAAAAAGAGACGTCAACCAATGTAACCAATACAAATGAGGACATAGGAGCTGATTACTGGGGTAAGGATAAGAAGAAGATTTTGGTTATTCGGGCAAATCAGACAAAAGAACCCCGTGTGGGTTTTCCTTGGATACACACAAATTCACGCATCGAGAAAACTTCAATTCATATTGTTGACAGTAGCCCATAATAATTTTTATAGTAATCGTTTTCACATATCGATGAATTTGTTTGTACCCTCACGGGTTCATTTGTCTGATTTGCCCCAATTGTAATAGTTTCTTGCTTCCAAAAGCAGAGTGTGTTGCTACGAAACCACAGAAAAGGTAAACTATAGTTTACCTTTTCTTTGACGAAAGTTTAATGTTATGTATTATGAAAAAATGTGCTTGAAATGTTTTGTGACTGTTTAATAAAAAGTTACTATATCCTCAATATAAAATTATTTTGTCCGTATTTGACCGTTTATGAAGCCGAGTAGGCTCTATGAGACATAAAAACTACTAGTTCTTTAAATTGTCGGTATTGCCACTCACCGTTACTGCTAAATAGCGTATTTAGCGTTGTAAGAAATCTTTTACGGGTAATAGTTACGAACTTTCACAGCTATTATCAATGCCAATTAGGCACCGTGTGCTAGAACACAAAACTTAAAAGACTTGTCTGGTCGAAATTAAAAAAAGAAATTTTTGCAATTTTCTAAAAGATCAAGCGCAGATTTTAATTAAGCATGAGCTTGCTTAATGGATTAAGGTAGTTTAACATTTTATACCATGACTATTGAACACAAAAAACTTAAACTGTTTAATACATTTTAACAAACCCGAAGCTTCATCTCTTGTTGAATTATACAGGCCCACAAAAAAATGTGATCTGTGCTGGGGAACTGACCATACCCTTGTATTTTGAGTCGCTGAACACGAATCTGACCTTATTTTTTCCCCAACACGTCCGATTTTTTTTTAACACTAAAAAAGTGGATCATAATATTACCGTTGAGTGAAAAGGTCTTAAAGAGGCGCAACCGTGTGGTGAAAGTCGTAGCTAGCGCGAGGTCTGATATGCAGTACGGCGCCACCGGCATTGTGGTCTGATATCTCAGTTGCACAAACATCAGTTGATGGCACTCGTATGGGTCACGTCGCGTGTTGTATCGTTACTTGAATCGTCGCTCTTGATAAACAAGACTCAGGAGATTTGTCTCTGCGCCACAGACGGCTCTCATATAGACATAATATTATACCGCAAACACCTACTGAAACATTCAGAAAAACGACAAAATGGTAAAAAAAAAAACCAATGAGCTGTTGGCAACCTAAAACATTTTTTCCCATTAAAATGAACCATTTTTACCTAATATTAAATCATACATAACAAAGAAAGTTAAGGATTAACGGCATAAAACTGCCATGTACTGTGTGCATCACAAATGCGCACAACGTGATAAAGTGAATTTTATTACTTGTACCACCAGTGGAAGTATAGCAACGGCAAAAATTTTTTAAAAAATTTCTATTGTTCAAATAGGCTTTGAATGTCATGAAACGTCGAGATTTTAAGTTTGAGCAAAAAAAAATTCTGTCTGTCTGTCTGTAACCTTTTTTGGTGCGCCCGGTTACTCTGAAACCGTTAAAAATATTGACTTGAAATTTGGTACACGTATGTATTTTAACGAGATCTGGAACTAGATTATATTTTCACATTATTCCGTTGAAGGGTTTGGGGGTAAATTGGAATAAATTAGGTTCAACAAGCAGGTAAGAGTCCATAAAATTGGTATTTAGTATATATAAAAGTAGCTAAGGTCTCAAAACATTACCCCCATTACCACCCCCACCCCACTATTAATGGGGGGTGGAAAAAATAAAATTGTGAGTTAGTGTGTGTACAGGAACCAAAGGCCTCAACATTTTTTTTTACTTCATTCGCTCCCTCTACCACCCCGTTCTACCACCCCCACACCCCAGTATCGCATATCGTTTTATAGGTTTTTGGGGTAGGCGATTTCAAATATTATGTTATTAAAGTTCCATAAACAATAATTTTCACATAGTGGACTGCAAATATAGTTTCAACATTTTTTTTCGTTGTGAGAGACTTGGATAGAAAACGTGGATGTGGAATTTTAAGGTTTATAAACAGGTTGCTAAATTGATACCAGTTGAGGAGACAGCGATGTCGACGCGTCCTTGCGTGTGTCTAGCTTCTACGATTTCCAATTAGAATACCATGCAACCTGTACGGTGTTTATAGATCTTCTATTATTTTCTTTATTCTTTAATAAGTGGGTTACCTTGAGTAGTATATGGATGCGCAGCAGTGGATTTCCTCGAGTACTATAGATGCGCAGTAGGTTACCCCAAGTAATATGGATGCGCAGTGGATTTCCTCGAATAAAATGGATGCACAGTGGGTTACCTTGAATAGTGTGGATACGCAGTGGGTTTTCACGAATAAAATGGATGCGCATTGGGTTTCCTCGAGTAACATGGATGCGCAGTGGGTTACCTCAAGCAGTATAGATACATTTCCTCAAAGAAAGTGCTTGAACTAGATTGCTTCCACCGTATAGTCCACGGCACATTATGATTTTTTTATATTTTTTTCATGCCATTTTCTACGTATTACTGCCACTTCCAGTGTAAGCAGTAATGCAAAAAAAATTTGAAAATTTTTATTGTTCAAATAGGCTTAGAATGTTATGACATGTCGAGATTTTAGGTTTCAGCAAAATAATTGTTTATCGCTTTGTGGGCACGATTACTCTGGAACCGTTTAAGATATTGACTTGATATTTGGTACACGTATGTATTTTAACGAGATCTGGAACTAGGTTATAGTTTGATCTTATTCCGTTAAAGGGTTGAGTGGTAAATTGGGATAAGTGGAGGTAAATAGATAAATTAAGCAAGTAAAAGTCCATAAAATTGGTATTTAGCATATCATTACATAAAAGAAGTTAAGGTCTCAATCAGAATTTTTGGCATTAACCACCTCCATTACCACCCCCACGCGATTATTAAAGGGGGTGGAAAAAAAAATTGTGATTTAGTGTGTGTACAGGAATCAAAGGCCTCAAAAACTGTTTCACTTCATTCATCCGCCTACCACCTCCTACCACCACCCCAACCCCCACTATCGATGTGGCATATCGTTTTTTGGGTTTTTGGGGTAGACGATTTTAAATAGAAAATTCCATAAACAATTATCTCCACGTGGTGGAGTGCAAATATAGTATTTTCGTTGTGAGAGACTTGCTTAGGAAATCTGGATGTGGTTTTCATTTTAAAATGTTAAAACCGCTGCCAAGGAATCACTACTTCCACATCCAGATGTTCTATCCAAGTCTCTAAGAACGAAAACAATTTTGATATTATATTTGCACTCTACTATGCACTCTTACTTGTTTGATTTACCTATTTACCCCAATTTAACCCCAACCCTTCAATGGAACAAGATCAAAATATAATCTAGTTCCAGATCTTGTTAAAATACATTTATGTACCAAATTTCAAGTCAACATCTTAAACGGTTCCAGAGTAATCGTGCGCACAAAAAAATTAGACAGGCCGACAGAAGTTTTTTTTGCTCAAACTTAAAATCTCGACGTTTCATGAAATTCTAAGCCTATTTGAACAATAAAAATTCAATTTCTTTTTGTCGTTGTTATACTTCCACTGGATGTGGAAGTTAAAGGCATATTATCGTTTTATGATGAATTATTTTTAAGATATCACAAAATTATTCATTTTGCTCCTTTCTTAATCATCTTCACTCTGGTATGGTACATTTGGAATATGTTTTAGATTTTCCATTACTACTGCCGCAAAAATATTACTTGTTACAATTACTTCCACATCCAGTGGAAGTAGAGTAACGACAAAAAAAATTTTAAAATTTTTTATTGTTCAAATAAGCTTAGAATGTCACGAAACGACGAGAATTTAAGTTTGAAAGAAAAAAAAATTCTGTCTGTCGATCTGTCTGTCTGTGTGGCTGTCTGTCTGTCTGGCTGTCTGTCTGTCTGGCTGTCTGTAGGTCTGTCTCAAAATATTTTTTTAATTCATCCACCCCAACTACCACCCCCAGCCCTATCTGTAACTTTTTTTGTGCGCACGTTTACTCTGGAACCGTTTGAGATATTGACTTGAAATTTGGTACACATATGTACTTTAACGAGATCTAGGACTAGATTATATTTTCATCTTGTTCCGTTGAAGGGTTGGGAGGTAAATTGTGGTAAATTTGGGATAAATAGGTAAATCAAGCAGGTAAGAGTCCATTAAATTGGTATTTAGTATACAGTGTCAGAAAATGTTTCATTTGGGTCGGCAATGAGAGCAAGCGAGAGCGAAGCAACTAGGCTATTCTTTTTTATCGTATAACACATCCTACCCGTGCCACCTGCTTTCCCCACCACATGTACGTGGGCAGCTCTGTCTGCGGGAAATGTAAAGAATTATTTGACTCGTTTTGAAAGTATGACGAGTTAAATAATTTTAGTTATTAAAGCACGTAATAATATTACCTATACTGAACAGAGCCAACTACATCCTTCCTGTGAATAAATGGTACTGAAATTTTTAATAGCGATGATGTACGTGTTTTCTTAATAGCGCGTCATTATTTGCTCCCTCTACTAGAGCACTGGTACACGCCTTTATTGTAGGTGGTCTGTCAAGCCGTTGAAACTATGCCTGCCACCCAAATTCAAAATCTTCAGATACTGTATACAAGAGAAGCTAAGGTCTCAAAAAAAATTTTGGCAATAGCCACCCCCATTACCACCCACACCCTATTATTAAAGGGGATGAAAAAAAATTGTAAATTAGTGTGTGTAAAAGAACCAGAAGCCTCAAAATATTTTTTTAATTCATCCACCTTAACTACCACCCCCCATCACCACCCCCAGACTACTACCGATGTGGGGTATCGTTTTATGGGTTTTTGGGGTAGAGGATTTCAAATATTGTATTATTAAAGTTCCATAAACAATTATTTTTACTTACAAAATTTTTTCGTTGTGAGTGACTTGGATAGAAAATCTGGATGTGGAAGTAGTGATTCCTTGGGCGGCGGTTTTTTGTTTTTTAATTAAGTCGGCGTACGCCCATGCCACTTGCGTAAAAATAGTCATTTTTATGCCTACACGTGAGCACTTGTAGCTCGTAAAATATGCCCTCGCGGACTTGTTTGTAGAAAATTCCATGTTGTACAAGAAAAAGTGCGGTGCATTTTTGTCGTATTTATTACCGTTCTCGCTAGGTGAGCTCTGAAAGATCAAAAACACCATCTTCGACATTTGCATATTCTTTTTTCTAATTATTTTAAAAAGTTGGGAGGTCTTAACCCTTAAATGCATGATTTTTTTTTTATTAAAAAAAAAAATATTTTCGTATAGGTAATTGCCTTTATAAAATGAGAAAAATAGTAAAAAAAAACAATGATAAGAAAGAAACCATTTATTTTCAAAAAAACATATTGTTGCAAGATTGCAACTTTGTGCATATGACGTAATTTCTTATTGTTGCAGAAATGCAACAACATGCAAAACATGACGTAAATTATGAAAGCTACTGCTCATGGAATGATTTGAAACAATTGTTTTTTTTGTTAAAACATAGGACTACTCCGCATTTTTCACACATAATATCGGTGAAGCCTTTACACTTTGGATATTTACATCTAGTCCGCTTTTCATTAAAGATTGGCCAATGTCCAACTTGATCAGTTCTGATTTCCTGTGGAGGAACATGTTGGGCGTTTCCCCTATGTTTTTTTGCCTGTATCTCAAGTTCAATAGAGCTAGGTCTACCTCTTTTTGGTGTGTTCTTTACTGCACTGTTGCACAAACAGTTGGCAACTTCACTTCTGAATTTTGACTGAGGAAGTATATCCTTTTGCAAACCTTTTTCAGTTAAAACTCTTTTATATAGAAGCCATGAGTTTGCCATGGTCAGATCTAGTAAATGGTAAAATATACGAAGATACCATTTTCTACTTTTTAGAGGAATCTTGTAACGACCTATCAAACTGTCCATGAGGTCGACACCTCCCATATGCTTATTATAGCAGCTAACCACATTAGGACAATCTACTTCAATGCTTTTCTTTTGCTTCTTATCAAAACGTTTTGCAATTCCGACAGGATTTTTTCCAGTAAATGATGACAAAAGGGTGACACACTTGTTGTCTTTCCATATCAGACAAGAAATATCTACTCCATCAAATGTGGTCAAATATTCATCACAAAAACCACGTTTTTCCTTATTTATATCTTTGTCTAAAGGCAATGGACAACTGGAAATTCTGTCTCTCCTGATAGTCCCGAGAGAATGAATGCCTCGTTTGGCTACATATGTCATTACTCCTAAAGATGTATAATAGTTGTCATAGTATAATTTGTAGTTTTGCATGTTGGGGATAATTCGTGATAGACGTACAACTATATTAGAAGATGCCCCCAAATCTGGTTCATTATCTAATCGAGGACTAAGATTTTCTTGTCCTGAGTAAATTTCAAATTGATACGAAAATCCGGAAACTCCAGCAATGACAAAAAGTTTGAATCCCCATTTATGGGGTTTCTTGGGCAAATACTGCTTCATAAAGTGCCGGATTTTTGTAGAACATATTTGCTCATCAATTGAAAGAGAAGATTCTAATGTTACGGTTTTAAACTTTTTATTCAGATGTTGAATAATAGGACGTATTTTATGAAGACGGTCGTGACTGGGATTATCACGAGGAAGGTGTTCGTCATTATTACTGAAATGAATATACCTTCTTATGTCCTCGAATTTATTTACTGGCATGACATTTCGCACACGATCGTGTCCCAAATCTGCACTCCAAAACGATCTTACGTTAGGCATATGTACTAATGACATATAGTAGCAAATCCCGACAAACTGTCTGATATCCGCTGCGCAAAACTTTTTTGGATTGTTTGGGTTTTTTTGTGTAGAGTATAAGTTACTTTCCGCAGCAATACTTTCGAAAAAGTCATCTGGACAGAAATATTTAAAAAAACCAAGCGGATTATCTAAAGCTGTAATACTGGGATCTAAATTAGTATTTCCACGAAATGCTAACTGTTGTTCATTTAACGAAAGACTTCGATGGTGCCATACAACCTCTTTACTTTTTCCCTTTGCTTGCTTGCCTTTGTTCTGCTTCTTAGATGCCCGTCCTTCGAATTCCTCTACATTTGCTTCCATATTTTCTTGTTCATCTTCTTGTATTTCCTTATTACCTTGGTTTTCATCTTGTGCTTCAGCCACACTTTCTTCACTCCTACCACTAACTTCTGTTGTCCCCAGAATGTCTCTAGTCTCATCTATATCAATCAAAGATTCTTCCTCATCTGAATCATTACTGTCTACTTCATAATTTGGATCCGCTATGCTATCATCATCTGAAAAGTCAAGTCCGTCCTCGCTGTCAGACAAATTATCCCAAATTTCCAGCAATTCCTTCTCAGTCAATAGTTTTTTATTTCGTTTGCCAGCACTCATTTTTATTATTCTATACTTATCTCTAATGCATAAAGTTGCAGATCTGCAACGAATAGGAAATAATCAATATCAGGGACTAATTGGCAAAACCTAATAATTACAACTTACCTTAGTAAACAGTAGACACTATTTCAAACACACAATATATTTTCTAGTTTAGTTTAGTATAATTTTCAAATCAACAGGTGGTACAATTTTAGGTTAACTGTGAATGACGACACGCACTGTCAGTTACATGGCTTCTTTTACAAAACTAGCTACCAGTGCCATCTAGATGAAAAAATTGTATATAAATCTCTAACCCATTCTGTTGTAGATATGCAACACCATGAGATTAACCAAAAACACATTTGCTTAAATATTTACTTTAAATAATTTGAAACGTTGCAAATCTGCAACAGTATGCATTTAAGGGTTAAACGTACTCATAAATACTATTCCATGGAGCTGAACCGAATGGCAAAATAAAATATTTTTGATTACGTCTAATTGCACTGCTCTACAACCTGCGTAGAGAATTATAACTTTTAATAAATATATTATGTACCCTCGTTGGCTGGATATCAACGTCTAGTGTTCGTATTCGCGGTTCGCGAGTTTATGACTGCTTCTGCAAAATAACAAATCAACGAACAATATGTTGATAGGGACGTGCGGGAAATCGTGATGAGTGAGATGGAAATATGGAATGGTTCTGGCCATATAGTTGCACATCTTATAGAACTCTTCAATCAACGATATTACTTACCCTGCTCATTTAAATCAAACTCCAATAGTGATTCAGCTTTAAAACTTCACCCTAATAACATTGTGGTGCTTGAATATTGACCTCATAACTCAAAGAAACCGTAAAATTCCTCAACCCCATAACCCTGAAAATTCGATAAAAATAGTGGGGAATCTTGATTGGGGAGTTAATGAGATTGTGACCTCGGATCCTTGTGCTTGTGTCATATATCCACAACCTCATGATCCTATAACCTCAGCATCCCATAACCCCGTAATCCTTTAACTCTGAAGATCCAACGAAAAAAATGAAGATTCTAAGTAGGGGAATTTGTGTCTTCGTGACATTAAAATCTTGGAATCATGCACCCGATGGTACCATAGCTCTTCAACGACAATCCCTCTATCCTCATAAACCCATAACCCTGAAGATTCAATGATTCATTGATTCCCCAATCGATTGGGGAATCAATTAGATGGTGCACTCAGAACCTTGTAACCAAGTAAGCCTATAGCGCTCCAGCAGCAAACCCTTCTACTACATAACCCAGTAACCCCGTAAACTCATCAACTGTATAACTTTTGGAATATAATAGAAGAATGTGAAGAACAGGGCAATTTATGAGATTGTGTTCTCGGAATCTTGAAATCGAGTAGCCCGTGACCCCTTAGCTCTTGAACAGCAAAACTTTTAGCCGTATAACCCCGTGATTCTGGGTATTCAATAAAAGCAAATTACTGAATCTTAATTGAGGATTCAATGAGAATGTAACTTTGGAAGTGGAGTATCTTTTCAGGTGATTTCAGTTTAGGTGACTTCATTTGATCTCTTGCTTTTGCAACTCTTTTATCTCACGATATCAAGGAGCATATAATGGCACACTTTTGTTGGATCTTGAAGAGGAAACATGTGATGTAGAGTAAGAAGCGTAAAAGAAATCCGTCACATAGGTCGTTCGAAGATAAAAGAGTTCGTTTCTTTTATTGTGTGGAAGTTAAATAACGGGCCACTAACAGAATGAAAAAAAAAATAATAAAAAAAATGGACGGTCATCTAGAAAAACAAGTGGTCACTAAAATTATGAAATTTACTTATAATACATTAGGTATCGACCATCTACCCAGGCAGCAAGGTGCCGTCAGTATGACGTCGTTTTTTCGGCATTAATTACGTCAATTTCACCTTCATCATGACGTGAAAAAGACGTCACAATGTCACAGCCCAATGACGTCATATATATGACGCATATGACGTATTGGTAATCAGTGAATTTTGCGATAAGGGATGCAAACCTCTCATTATAATATTTTTCCACAATTATTAATAAAGTTTTTGACGAAAAAAAAACCGGAATGTGCAGGGATCGAACCGCGGACCTTTTGCCTCGCAACCTAACAATACAATACAATCAAACTTTATTATTATTATGTATTACAATATATCCCAGGGACCCGTGTCCGAATACTGTCAGACATTCACGGAGCGCAGCTCCGTGACAGTTGAATGACAGGACGGAGCGGACTCTGGTCAACTTCAAAAAATAAAACTTTGACCTGAACTCCTTTCACCATAGGGCAAATTAAAAAAGGTATTTAACAGATAAGTTTCCAAAAAAAAAATGGATTATAAAACTTAATATTAACTGGAAGTAAAGCGCACTGTTTTAAATTATGATACCTATGCTAATACGGGAAAAAGAACCAAACCAAAAAACCCGCTTCAGATAATGGGGGTTACTGAACGAAGCGGATGCCAAGCCGCTTAATGTATAGTTTAAAATGTTAACAAATCTGGAGGTTAAGATAAAATAAAGATTATAATTAGGAAGAATAATTTAGAACAATGGTAAAGAAACGAAAAGAGGACAGAAAATAAGGAATGAATGTTATCGTTAATGAAGGATTAAAAAGAGAATATAGGGCTAGATAGGTTGCCTAAAAATAGGCAACGCCTGGTATGGCAAGGTGTGTTTTATTCTAAACGGGGCATTATGTTCTCTGATCTGGGTAATGTTGTTTGTTAGCGGACTATCACCCAGTTTAAAAGTATAGAATTTTTGAGAGATTTGTTGGATGTAATCCGCTAGTGGTGTTATGTCGTGGCAACGTGCATATAATTCTCTGAGGGAGGTATATCTTGAAGAATTTGAAATGAGGCGCATAAACTTGTGCTCCAACACTTTTAGTTTCTTTAGAGTCGTGACCGATGCACTGCACCACACCGGTGTCGCGTATGTTAGGGTCGGCCTCACTACAACAGTGTAAACCAATTTTTTATTTTGTCGACTTAGTCTAGTGATGGGCGATATATCACGAACTGTGATTTAATCACTGATATTAAGAAATCACAGGTAACGACTGTTAGTAAAGTTGGCAGAAAAGCGTGACGTGATCACGACTTTCCTTCCGTATTTCGTTCCCTTGCCGTGATTCAACCAAGATCAATATGATAATTCACAATTTCTCCCGTACGTCGTATTATGAAAGTCGTGATCACATCACGTTTTAAATTCACTGATATAAGAAAATCACAGTAACGATTTACGTTGTGATTGAAAAATCACGATATCGCCCATCACTAACTTAGTCTGCTATTTTTGGCCAGGAGCGGGTACAGATTCCTGGACATAGAATAGACTTTTCGTATAGTTTCGTTCATATGTTTGTTGAATGTCAGTCGTTGGTCCAGATGTACTCCCAAATACTTCACGCATTTTCTAGTTGGAATTTGGTTTCCCCTGACCGAAATAGGTGTTAAAATTTTATTTTCAGTGAACCTGCGCGTGAAGACTATCGCTTCCGACTTTTCAACGTTTACCCGAATCTTCCACCGGTCATAGAACGCCGCGGCACGGACCATGTGGGCTTTCAGTAACATATTTGCCGCTTGAGCGTTGTGACTATGTGCATACATGGCAGTGTCATCAGCGTATTTGGCTAGTTTAGTATTAGGGAAAACTGGAAAGTCAGAAACGTACAGGTTATACAATTTAGGTGCGAGAACCGACCCTTGCGGGACGCCCGCTCGAATGCCCCGCAGAGTTGACAGTTTGTTGTTCACTCGCACTTGTAGCGATCTGCCCGTCAGATACGAGTGCATCAATTTCGTTATATATCGCGGAAAATTATATGTGTGCATTTTATATAGTAGACCCGGAATCCAGACCGTGTCGAAAGCCTTCTCAACATCTAAGAGCACTCGCAACCTAACACTTAACTCACTGAACCATTGAACATCTTTATTTAAATATGTTTAAAAGCTGTATACCTAGTTAGAAATAGTAAAACAAAATTATTATTACCATGTGGCAAAAATTGAACTAGTCACTAAATACTTCTATTTATTTTTATTTTATAATGATTTATTTCACATCATTTTAATGACGTCAAAATAATGACCTAAAAGAAACGTGTATTTGACGTCTTCATGATGACGTCAGAAGTACGTATTAAATATCACGTCTCTGGTACGTCATTTATTAATGACGGCAAAATAATGACCTAAAAGAAACGTATATTTGACGTCTTCAAGATGACGTCAGAAGTACGTTATAAATATCACGTCTCTGGTACGTCATTTATTGGGACAATGACGTCGGCGACGAAAAATCACCTTTAAAAGACGTCATAATGACGTCACCTTGCTACCTGGGTAGGACCATCTGCAATAGGTCTAAAAAGAAATAGTTATCTTCTAGTCATGTTGATGCCTTTAAAAAAAATCGTTTTTCTCAGAGTCGTGCCTGATACTAAGACTGTTAACGTTATATAGGAAATCACAGATATTTTCTCAATTCTTAGCAATCCCAAAAGAATTATATCGAGTGCTGGAACAGCCCTTATTGCAAGTATTCAGCGTAAACAGTATACTTCCACATACTACAGCAATAGAGGGGCATGGACAGATGGAAAGAGTCAACAGATTCTTCTTAGTTGCATTAGCTACAATGGGAGCTAATACTTTCAGTGACAATTGGGATTCAAAAAAAGTCATCCACCAGGTAATAAATAGTACAGCAGAGAACAACAAACGCTAATCCTGCCGAATTAATGCTTGGTATAAGCCTGAGAAGTCAGACTGACCGATACATTGACGAAGAAAGTGATACCCCAGGCGTTATCAAATGGAGAAAAAGAACGACAAAGAAATTAGAGCGGAATGGAAAAAAACAGAAGGAGTCGTGTAATGGTCAGGGCTAGGGGGTGAGTTATAGAATCCCACCGCGCGCTACCATTGTAATACCTAGGGGTAGGGGGTGAAAGGGGAAATCCTTAAATCCTCTGGCATTATTTTAGTAATAAAGAAAGAAATATAAAATGATTAATAAAAGTATGCTGTGTTGTAGACAGGGAAATTTAGGTAGTGTGCCCTTCTTTGGCGTAGAGCAGGGATTCCCAACAGGTGGTCCGCGGACCCCTAGGGGTCCGCGGACGATGTCTTGGGGGTCCGCGAAATGTCACTGAGATATTCAATTGTTTTGTATTTTACTTGACTTGCAGTGGTAGATTCTACATAATCTTCATTTTAAGAATTAAGAGGTCCTTGTCAGTATAGCGACCGATGAGGGGGTCCTTGAAAAAATCGTGTTGGGAACCACTGGCGTAGAGAATCGTAGCCCTAGTGGGGATTGTAGGATAGAATTTCTTAACCAAATAATAACGCCAAATATTTGTATATAAGTAAATCTATTCAATAAAATTTTTAAGTATCAAGATAAATTACATTTTAGCATATCACAATTAAACTGACTGTTCATTAAATCAACAATAGAGTTTCAACACGCATACAACTTATTAATAAGCAAGGGAGACCACTTTAGGCCCTGTTTTAAAGTAATTTGAGACGACTTGAAAGATAAATCAAAACAAAATTTAAGTGAAAACTGGTTTGATCTCGCCCATTTTTCCTTGGTGTTCTCAATTGGAGCCACTTCAACTCTTATTTTTATTTAATATTACACTCGCGCGTAACCGAACCGTATTTACGTTTTTAAATTAATTAAAGTTAGTAACACATTATTAATAAAGGCACTTGTACAATTTAGAAAATAACAGCAATATCCGATGCGGTATGGGGATGCTGTAGTTTAAAAAGTTTGGATTTTTCAAGAAGAAGTTATTGGCCAAGGGGGGATTTTGAAAAGGAGACAAAAAAGAACAAAAGAACAAAAACTATGCAACTATATGCAACGCCTGGTATGGTAATGGGTGTTTCAGATTGAAAAGTATGGCATTATGCTGTCTGATTCGTGTTATATCGCGGGTTAGTGGATTATCGCCCAGTTTGAATTGGTAGAATTTTTGGTTCCTGAACGAAGTCCGCTAGTGGGGTTATGTCATGACAACGTGCGTAGAGATCTCTGAGGTGTACCATCAGAGTTCGAAATGAGGCGCAGAGTTCGAAATGAGGCTCCAGTTTTATAGGTACAGTTTAAACCAAAGTTTAACTAGAAGATTCTATTGAGGTTCGCGTATGTGATAGCCGGCCTGATCACCATTGTATACAGTAATTTCTTATTCGTCCTGTTTAGTCCGCTACTCCTGGCCAGGAGTGGATACAGACTCTTGGACATGGAGTAGACCTTGCGTACAGTTTCGTTTATGTGTACGTTAAACGTCAGTCGTTCGTCCAAGTTCACTCCCAAACATTTCATGCACGTCTTAATTGAAATTTGGCGGCCCTCAATCGAAATTGGTGAATACAATATAGAGCAGTAGAAAGGATCAGGTATCAAGGCTTGTTGCTTAAGATGTTTACAGCAACGATTCAAGTTTGTTGCAATATTTGTGAAAGAAATTATTATCAATTTTTGTTGTTTTAGATTATCTCCACTGTTCGTTCACGGTCGAACGAAATGGCCGTGTTAGGTGACGCCCGGTATTATCATCAGACAGCCGATGGAAGTGTTATCAATGATGAGTAACATATATAGATATTATGTCTCGATGTATATTACTAGCAGATAAGTCAGTTACTTGTAGCATTGATTGAGCTAGTGACTCGTTATTAAATAAAGGTGTCAAATACTACTTGTGGTTTAAATATTAGTGTCTGTGCCGTCATCCCCCAACAGGTATATCAATTTTAAGCACGGTGGCTATGAAATTTTATGACAATGACAGTATTAGGCAAATATTAAGTGTTAATCTGGAAGAATCCATCGAAATTCATGGTTATTTCTACACAACGAAAATAATTTCAAGGAACAGAAACAAGGTATTTATCAAGTTAAATACTATTTTACATATAAATACAGTGACAATGGAAAATACATGTTCTAAGTTCTAAAAATTGTTCGGCATAATATATTATCCAAGAGGCAGATAAAATAAATTCTAGGTTATAAAAATTGACATCTGCTTCATAACCTCAAATATATTAAATTCCGTACTTTGTTACTATGACAAATACTAGTGTACATAATAATAGCACAATGCATTTGATTCTGATAAATATTAAAGTTTTCTCAAAAGTTCGCAAAAAATACCTATATAATCTATATAATCTGTACACTATGCCCAAAATATTTCTATTCGGATTTGAAACTATGCGTTGAAATACTTTGAAGTTTTTCAGACAAAATGTTCTTTTCAATATTACTTCTACATCCAGTGGAAGTATGGTAACGCAAAAAAAATTGAACATTTTTATTTTTCAAATAAGCTTATAGTACAGTAACTAGAGGTTTTAACTTCGGTGGATGCCACTCCTTTTCATGGGGTAGCAACAAAAAGAAAACAAAAATATTGGAGCTGAAAGAGAATCAAATTTTAAGAAGAAAAGGTTCTATGCAACTTTTTAAATAAACTGATAGTCTTTAAGTTATAACGACTTGAAAATTGGGATTATTGTTTGAAAAAAGAGGTATTATTATTTCCAATAGGTTTTCATCGAATAACTCGAAAGGTTTTATATTGAGCGAAAACATGCTAAAGACGAATAAGAAAGCTACTAAATTGGGGATGAATTTCGTTTTTCTCTAATTTCTGTAGAGTTAATGGTCTCGGAGATCTGGAAGTATAAAGGTGGCATCCGAACGTATTTAGTTTAAATTTTAAATATCTCAGAAAAAGCGCCAACAACCAAAATTAAAAGCTATTCATTATTATTAAGCTCTCAAATGATTTTTTGTCTATTTCTATAGCATAAAATATAAAAAAATAAAATAAAATACAAAGAAGTTATGGTAGAAACAATGTACTTTTTCAAATTTATTTAATAAAAATGTCGCCATTTTGTTAATGTAAATAGCCAGTAATTAAAAAAATATATTCCCATATACTGGTTTTCAGTATACATATAAAAAAATTCCATCCGCCATATTAGAGCCAACATTTGAAATTTTTTAATTTTGACTTCAGATTCGTAATCAGCGATCCCAAAACATAACTATTCTACGTTTCAAAAATAAATTAGTAGCACTTTAAATTTAGGGGTGGTTTTCACCCCTTGAGGGTAAGAGCAATAGGCGTGCAGATCACCCCTAATAAGTGCTCTAGAAACTGAGTAACCGATTTGGTCGAGGTAACCACTTCTAACTTGGTTTTTGTTAAAGTTGACATCGAAGAGTACTTACAGTAAAAAATTAGCCAAAGTTAGTTGATCGGAACATGAAATAATTGCAAAAAACGAAAAAACTATAATTTTGTCGAATTTCATCTTCAACTCGCGATATATCGGCAAATAATGAATATTTGTAGATGAAATTTCAGCACGACATTGTTCAAGTTATTTTTTAAGGTACTGAATTGGCCCGAAGGCTTATTTATTTTACAGATGAAAATAGTGATTTTTCAAAAAATTTCTTTTGTCAAGCCTAATTTTTTTTTTTCAGACACAAAAGTTGTGTGACAAACTTTTAATACGATAATTTTTGACAAACTTATATTAAAGTACAATATTTAAAGAAGTTTTCTGTAAAGTTTCACGTATTCATATTGTATATATAAAAAGTTATCGCACTTTGAAGTAGCGTCTCCGCGCGCAGCAGACATGTTTCATTGTGCTGGTTGCCGTAGTTCAGGCATTTACTATCATATCAAAGCAATATTTTGTTGCATATTCCCTTTTTACAAGTGGAAATAAGTAAAATTAAATTCATTGTTGATAAATTAAAAAATACACAATACATTGGGTTGCTTTTAATACTTTTAATCTGAATCAACATCTATGAGCTGCAACGAGCAATTTGATGTAGAGTTACAAATGAGATAGCATTTTATACCAGCAGCGTAGCACGAACGAAATTCATTATCACAAGATGTTTTTTTTAATCTGCAATTACAAATATAGGTACTTTTAAAGCAGCTCCACAGACTTGTTGGTCCTTCAAAATATATTGGCAAAAGTTCTTCATTTTCAAATTTCCAGCCAAAATCAGTCGGATTGAGTGCTTCAGAAAACGGTGAGCATTATACCATACGTGCACTTGCCAAAAACAGCGCTTCATGTGTTGAAGGAGACGGTACGATTGAGGTAATTTTTCAACGGATGAGTTTTTTTTTTTTTTCGAGCTAAGATTACTCACACGTCGTTAATATTGTCTGGTTTACTTTTGAAGTCATAGGTTCCAATCACAAATTTTGTCCAAGCATTAACAGTTTCAGGCGTTAATTTATTCTCAATTTGAGACATCTGGACTAAATGTTCTGTGCTCATTTTTTGTGCTACGTTGAGAGCTTTTTTCTTACCAATTCTGTAGAAAGCGGAAGTCGTATCGCATCCGGTTAAGGCATGAACTATTGGTAATGCTAAACAAATACTACTTCCTAGTTCTTGGCATATAATATGTATTGGTATAAAGCGCAGCAAATCCGTTTTCATGCTATTTTTTCCAGTTTGAAATCATATTTGAATCTTTGAATTTATTTTAAAATAATGTGCGATTAAAAGAATAAACACATCTGTATCTGGGGACTTAACGATCACTATCATGTCCTGAGTATCTAAGTATTGTTTAGAAATGTAGATCAGATGACAAATTATTCGAGAGTCAGCTTCAGCATGATTCGAAAATAAATCTCACGTGTAAGTGAATCAGTGATTTCTTTAGTTACAAGATGATTTTTGTATCCACCAGCTAAATATAATTTTTTATTAATAATTTTATCAGAAGTCTGAGGAATTTCAATATTTTTTTCGATGTAGTCGCATAAAAATAGGTTCAAAGCATTTTTATTTGCATCCCAATCTGGTATAAGTCTACTAACATTAATATCGTAAGTATTAGAATTTAGTTTATACCTTTTTAACTTCTCTTGCCATAGAAAATGACGTGAATCTCAGAAAAAGTTTCAAATAGTTTCCGAAAATACTTCAAAAAATATTGTCCAACATCTTCGAAACATTTTATATATTTCGTATTTAAACACTGCTACTTCAAAGTGCAATAACTTTTACTTCCACGTCCAGTGGAAGTATAGTAACGACAAAAAAATTTTTAAAAATTTTTATTGTCCAAATAGGCTTAAAATGTCATGAAACGTCGAGATTTTAAGTTTGAGCGAAAAAAAATTCTGTCTGTCTGTCGGTCTGTCTGTCTGTCGGTCTGTCTGTCTGTAACTTTTTTTTGTGCGCACGTTTACTCTGGAACCGTTTAAGATATTGACTTGAAATTTGGTACACATATGTACTTTAACGAGATCTAGAACTAGATTATATTTTCATCTTGTTCCGTCGAAGGGTTGGGGGGTAAATTGGGGTAAATTTGGGGTAAATAGGTCAATCAAGCAGGTAACAGTCCATAAAATTGGTATTTAGTATATACAAGAGAAGCTAAGGTCTCAAAAAAATTTTTGGCATTAGCCACCCCCCATTACCACCCCCACCCCCTTATTAAAGGGGATGAAAAAAAATTGTGATTTAGTCTATGTATAGGAACCAGAAATCTCAAAATATTTTTCTACTTCATCCACCCCCCACTATCACCCCCCATCACCACCCCCCACCCCACAACCGATGTGGGGTATCGTTTTATGGGTTTTTGGGGTAGAGGATTTCAAATATTATATTATTAAAGTTCCATACACAATTATTTTCACATATAAAGTTTTTTCGTTGTGAGTGACTTGGATAGAGAATCTGGATGTGGAAGTAGTGATTCCTTGGGCAGCGGTTTTTATATTTACAATATGAATACGAGAAACTTTACAGAAAACTTCTTTAAGTATTGTACTTTAATATAAGTCTGTCAAAAATGATCGTATTAAAAGTTCGTCACGCAACTTTTGCGTTTGACAAAAAAAATTAGGCTTGACAAAAGAAATTTTTTGAAAAATCACTATTTTCATCTGTGAACTAAATACCAATTCAATATCTTAAAGAATAACTTGAGCAATGTCGTGCTGAAATTTCATCTAAAAATATGCATTATTTGCCGAGATATCGCGGGTTGAAGATGAAATTAGACAAAATTCGTGATATAAAAAAATTATAGTTTTTTGCATTTATTTATATGTTCCGATCAACTAACTTTGGCTAATTTTTTACTGTAAGTACTCTTCGATGTCAACTTGAAGAAAAACCAGGTTAGAAGTGGTTACCTCAACCTAATCGGTTAGCTGGTTAAAACGGGGGTGATCTGCACGCCTACAAGTATGTGGATCATGTATAAAGTGAAGACGATATCTTTTACACAAAGAAAAAAACCGCTGCCCAAGGAATCACTACTTCCACATCCACATTTTTTATCCAAGTCACTCAAAACGAAAAAATTTTGTATGTGGAAATAATTGTTTATGGAACTTTAATAATATAATATTTGAAATCCTCTACCCCAAAAACCCATAAAACGATACCCCACATCGGTAGCGGGGTGGGGGTGGTGATAGGGGGTGGTAGTGGGGGTGGATGAATTAAAAAAATGTTTTGAGGTGTCTGGTTCTTATACACACATTAAATCACAGTTTTTTTCATCCCCTTTAATAATGGGGTTGGGGTGGTAATGGGGGGGTGGCTAATGCCAAATTTTTTTTTGAGACCTTAGCTTCTCTTGTATGTACTAAATACCAATTTTATGGACTCTTACCTGCTTGATTTACCTATTTTCCCCAAATTTACCTCAATTTACCCCCCAACCCTTCGACGGAACAAGATGAAAATCTAGTTCTAGATCTCGTTAAAGTACATATGTGTACCAAATTTCAAGTCAACATCTCAAACGGTTCCAGAGTAAACGTGATCACAAAAAAAGTTGCAGAGAGACCGACAGACAGACCGACAGACAGAATTTTTTTTTTCGCTCAAACTTAAAATCTCGACGTTTCGTGACATTCTAAGCCTATTTGAACAATAAAAATTTTTTAAAATTTTTTTGTCGTTACTATACTTCCACTGGATGTGGAAGTAATTATCATTACATACGAAATTATTCCGAAATCTATATATTTTTTACCTCTAGGTTCTGTACTATTAGAATGTCATGAAATGTCGATATTTTAAATTTGAGCAAAAAAAAAATTTCTGTCTGTAACTTTTTTGTGCGCACGATTACTCTGAAAACGTTTAAGATTTTGAATTTAAATTTATTTTACGTATTTTAACGAGATCTGGAATTAGGTTCTACTTTGATCTTATTCCGTTGAAAACCTGGGGTAAATTGGGGTAAATGGAGGTAAATAGGTAAATCAAGAAAGTAAGAGACCATGAAATTGGTGTTTAGGTATAGAGAGAAGCTAAGGTCTCAAAAAATTTTTGGCATTAGCCACCTCCATTATCACTCCCACCTCTTTAATAAAGGGGAAAAAATAAAATTTTGATTTAGTGTGTGTGCAAGAACCAAAGGTCTCAATTTCTTTTTACTACCACCACTACCACCACCCCCACCCCCACTACCGAGGTGGCGTATCGTTTTATTGGTTTTTGGGATAGCACTTTAAATATAATATTATTAAAGTTCTGTAAACAATTATTTCCACATAGTGGAGTGCAAATATAGTACTTATCAAAAATGTTTTCGGTTTGATAAAATCTGGATGTGGAAATAGTGATTCATTGGGCAACGGTTTTTACGCAACGTATTTCTCTCAAAGAAGTACAATTAAATTAAGCGAGGAAGTCTCCCTAAATCCATGTTAAAATAATTTTTTGTCATCACAAATTTACGCTTATTTTTATCTTTTTTTTTTTCAGAAATTCACAACTTTAGAAGAAAGATATGCAGAAAAATACTCACAAACATCTAGTTAATACATGCAATAAATTTTTAAACCAAATGAATGTAGTAGTGTAAAGTCCTGGCCGTTCTGGCTATTAATGGAATGTTTTGCCAAAATAATCGGTAATTCCCCAACTACTTGGATGCCACTAGTAACTTGTTCTTCATGCGTAAGGGCACACGAGGTCGCTCACTGTGTAAGTACGGAAGTAATTATTTCATCATAATGCATTCATATAAAAAGGTGATAACCCTGTCAATGAACGTTCAATAATAACTGAAATTTGGCCATATCTGTAATACATGGTGATAACCAAAGAGCAAAAAGTCATTTGTTTTATGGAGAACAAATGTGCATCTAACCATGTATTATTAGTCCAATCACTGGGGGGTTATGCTCTACAAAAGATGACATAGAATTGATTTTTATATATGTTGTTTAAGTCGTGACCTTGATGAAAAATGCAAGTTTTCGACCTTGGGAGGGGGGAGGCGTAAACCGCCATCTTGATTGAAAGGTGCGAAAAATTGTTTTCTTCAAAATAATTCGACAATGTTCAGTGTCTTACGAGAAGAATGTTTGAAACAAATTTGAGGAGAACAAAATTTCCTACAGTTTTTGTATATATATTTTTATTGTAAGTCTAATGTGTAACGAGATACAGCGGCAGAAAGATGGATTATTTTATTATACGTTTACAAAATAACATATTTTATATTATTTATATTATTATACAAATACTTTGTTAAAAAAATGTAGTCATGAGCTATGTAGACTTCTTACGTACTTAATAAATTTACGTACCTCTTACGTACTTAATAAATTTAGCTATAAATAAGGACATTTTCCCCAGCAAACTAAAACAAGCCGTAGTAATCCCTATTTTTAAAAAAGATGATCTCAACGATTACGATAATTACAGAGCAATAAGTTTACTCTCTAGCATTTCAAAACTTTTTGAGTTTATTATAAAAGAACAATTAACTTCATTCTTCTATCAAAACAAATTACTTTCCTCGTCTCAGCACGGTTTCACAAAAAATAAGAGTACCGAAACAGCTCTTTGTGAATTTCAAAATGTAATCGTAAATGCCTTAGATAATAAAAAACAGGTATTAGGTTTGTTTATAGACTTTTCACGCGCTTTCGACTGCGTTGACCATTACCTATTGTTAACAAAATTGTCAAGGTATGGCGTGAGAGGAACTCCGTTGAATCTCCTGACTTCCTATTTAAAAAATAGAACTCAGGTAGTTAAGTTAAATAATAATGTAACAAGTACCAGTATTGACATAAAACAAGGCGTACCTCAAGGGTCAATACTTGGACCTCTATTATTTTTAATTTTTGCAAATGATATAATAAATTTCTTAAATAACAGTTCTCCATCAATTCACACTATTTGTTATGTTGACGATACTAATATTATAATAGTCGAAAAAGATCTGGTATCTCTTAAAATTGCAGCCGAGCATGTATATGAAAATGTAATTAAATGGTCAGAAAAGAACTTTTTGAATGTAAATAAAAATAAAACAAAATCGATACTATTTAGAATGCGGGGACAGCGACAGCTACAAGAATTTTGCCTTTTTGAAAACACTGAGTTTCAGGTGACTTCCACCGACTTGACAAAAATATTGGGTATCGTATGTGACTACAAACTAAATTGGGTCTCATATATCGATGCACTATGTATTAAACTACGCAGGAGATGCTATGCTTTAAATTATATGGCTAAACATTGCAGTCCTAAGGTACTATTAACATTGTACTACGCCAACTTTCATTCTCATTTAAGATATGGAATAATTAACTGGGGAACGAGTATACAAATAAGTAGAGTATTTCTAATACAGAAGTACGCTCTCCGAATTATTGCAGCACTCGAATATCGTCAGTCATGTCGTAATACATTTCAAAATCTTAGGATACTAACCGTTGCTGGAATATACATACTGGAGGTTTGTACTTATGTTTACAAAAACCTCACCACGTTCTCGGCAAACCAACTGAACCACGATCATAATACGAGATCGAGAGGGCTGTTGGCACCAAATAATTTTCGAACAACTTTTTACCAAAAGAGTTTTCACTATATTGACTGTAAACTTTACAATGCACTGAATGCAGAAATTAAAGGTTCCCCCAATGTTTATGTCTTTAAAAATAGGCTGAAAGAATTACTACTACAAAAAAACTGTTACACACTACAAGAATTCTTCTTACCACCTTCTATTTCTACTTGAATTTTATTTATATGTGCATATTGACTTATACACGTTCCTATATATTTTTGTTTATTTTTCTTTCTTATTGTTTGTTATACACATTTGTTATACTTACACCTCTATATGTTTAATTTTTTGACTTACACGTCTGTTTGTGACTATACATGTGTATGTGCGTGTATATGTATGTGTATGTATGTGTGTATATGTTCATGTTGATTACGTTTACACTCATCTGTTTTATTTTTGACCCTTTCTTCTGTTATTGTACTTGTACTTTTAAATGGAAGAAATAAATAAATATTATTATTATTATTATTATTATTATATATTATTTATTTCTTTTTATATTTTTTTTTATGGTCCCGGCCGATTAATGTTTCTTCATTATTATGTTCGTCACTACTCCTCGAATTCTGGGGCTCCATTAACAAAATTTCTTCATCTTCGTCCTCGCTCTCGCTCTCGGTGCAAACCTTTGGTGTATTTTCACATGATTCACCATTACAGAATCCACAAACAATGGAGCACTTCAACCCAGCTTTTCTACACATGCTCTGCTGCATCATTTCTTACATTTAGATGAAATCACATTTAATAAGGTCTCAGATGCTGGTTTTTCTATCATTGTTACTGGAAGGAACCCGTTAGAGCTAGTTTTCAGCACCAGTCTTTTGGATATTTATAGATTCCATCATTTTTGGACTTGTTGGTATGTCCTAAACGCATGATACCGTGTAGCGTCCGTTGTAGTGGCAAAGAAGCAAGATGAAGTTTGCTTTTTGTTGCGAAAGATAATGCAATATTTAAGTTCCAAATTTTTTTCGAAATTATTACTTTTTTGCAATTTCGCAATCTTGGCCGACATCGCGCCCTCTGGAATCGAATTCGGCATAAAATTCTGGGTAATATTCATATTTTTTTAATTTTATACCTGCGAGTTCGATTCTCGACTATTAGGAGCTGAGATAAAAAAAATATATATTGTGGCTAATGGCGACCATCTTTAATGGCCGCCATTTTCTGTTGCCATCAACTATGACCACAGAAAGTGGCACATTTTTCTAGCCATGTATCCGACTAGTCCAATCAATGAATGCCCAAAAGAGGATTGTAGAGAACATTTTGGAGGAGAGAATTTTTCTCTTCAGGGATGTGTTGGGGGTAGTCAGGAGGTAAACATACTAAAAGTCCTCGCCTCTAGCCCTACCGCTTCAGGGGGGAGGGGGGTGGAAAGGTTCCTTTTTTCGATTCTTCGCTTATAACTCGGAAACGATGCATCGTATGGGAAAAGGTAATCTATGCAAAATTAAACGTAATTAAATTTCCCACAAGAATGTTTATATTCATTTTTTTCCTATGTGTTATATTTTACGAGATATTCGCCAGCGAAAATCGATAATTAATAAGAAAAAATCAATTGTGTACCTTGTATATTTCTATCAAAGCGGTTTACCGTGGTCTGCTAATAAATCACAGTCACAAAACAATCTTTATTTTACAACACTCGACGTATTTATTAAAGTAATATTTTATCGAAGTCTAGACATTTCCTTAAATATACAGTGTGACTCACTTAAAATGAAGATACCCTTATAACTTTTTCATTTTGTTTCCGATTTGAATCAAATTTTACTCAAGTATAGAACAAATTAGGATCTACTTATGACCAGAAAATCATTCAAATGCAAAAAGACAAAGTCACCTGCGGTACCAAAATATGCTGAAAAAAATAAAACATTTTGAACGTTAGAAATTCTAAAAAATGCATCCAATCGGCGCCACAAACGTACATACACCAAAATTTGATTTGATTATTGATGGGGGATATCTCATACATAAGCTCATCTGGCAGCTCAGTTTCCGCAATTTGTGGTGGCTACGTAAAATTCATCGTTCGTAAAATTAAAAATAATATGATTTTTAATCTTTTTCCTCATATTTTGGTACCCCAGGTAGCTTTGCCTTTATAGCAGATGAATGATTTTTTGGTCATAAGTAGATCCTAATTTGTTCTATATTTGAGTAAAATTTGATTAAAATCGGAAACAAAATGAAAAAGTTATAAGGGCATCTTCATTTTAAGTGAGTCACACTGTATATTTAAGGAAATGTCTAGACTTCGACAAAATATTACGTTAGTAAATACGTCGAGTGTTGTAAAATAAAGATTGTTTTGTGACTGTGATTTATTAGCAGACCACGGTAAACAGGGGCGGACTAAAGGGGGGGCTTTAGGGGCTTAAGCCCAGGGCCCCGGATACTAAAGGGGCCCCCGAACGCTGAAAACGGACTTAAAAATCAAATATGATATGATTATGACTATGCTCTATGATCTCATTGACGCTATAAATATTAAATCAGAGATGGATCTAAGAAACTTTCCATATTTGATAAAAGTTATGTAAATAATTTAATTGTATGCACTTATTTGGTATCAGAATGAAGCTTGCATCATCACGAATCAGATTTCACCATAAAATAGGCTATCAATATACCCAATGAAAAGTTTTCCTTCTAACTTTCCATTGGGTATATTGATAGGCTATTTTATAGTGAAATCTGATTCGTGATGATGCAAGCTTCATTCTGATACTAAATAAGTGCATACAATAAGTGCATAAGTGCATACATGACTTTTATAAATATGGAAAGTTTCCTCGGTAATAAATATAAAAATATAAAATGTTTTGCTCTTGTCTGCTTCCGCATCGCAATCCACAGTCTTTGCGCCACTCTATGCATCTGGATTTGACCAGTCGCAACCAAGGCCCAGTGTAATGCAGCTACTTTCTACTATTATTATAGTTTTGTTCAGTATTTAGCCAAACCAAAGTGAAATGTGCCTTGCTGGTGCATGATCTGATCTGATCTCAAAAAAATGCTATCTTATGAGGTGGGAGGGCCCCAAAGCATTAATAGCCCAGGGCCCCACACCCAGTTAGTCCGCCCCTGACGGTAAACCGCTTTGATAGAAATATTCAAGGTATACAATTCATCTTTTCTTATTAATTATGGAGTTTCGCTGGCGAATATCTCGTAAAATATATAACACATAGGAAAAAAATGAATATAAACTTTTGTGGGAAATTTAATTACGATTAATTTTACATAGATTACCTTTTTTCGTACGACGCATCGTTTCCGAGTTATAAGCGAAGAATCGAAAAAAGTAACCTTTCCACCCCCCTCTCCTACTGAAGCGGCGGGGCTAGGGGCGGGGACTTTTAGTATGTTTACCTCTTGACTACCCCCAACACATTCCTGAAGAGAAAAATTCCCCCCTCCAAAATGTTCTCTACAACTCTTTCATTGACTGGACTAGACGTACTAAATCGAATACTGTAATACTCGACGCGAATTTGACAAACCAAGTTGCCTCATCCGGATAAGGTTTAAGAGGTTTTGGTTTTATTCGATGATAGTGCTCAAGCTGTAATCTTTGTGGAAACAGTTTCATCGCCAGTATAGTAGTAGCAACGTCAGAGGGTCACGGTCAATCTAGTTAGAAGTTTATTCAATTTTTACATTTTACATTATTTAAAAACTATCACAAACTTTTCTTTTTATTTTAGGTAAGTGGAAGAAACCAAATATTTTTAGGAATAATTTTAAATGTAAATCATCTAAATCTGACTGGAAGACCGGGCGTGTTGAGGATTTTCTTTGTATGTACAACCTAAAAAAAAAATCGGTGATTATAACCTGTCCCAGTTGTCGCTCTGCTCAAGGAACAGTTGTTACCATGCTAATCACCAGAAGAACTCACCTGGCCGCTCTGATTTTCATCCCACTATTACTTTGCTGGATTCCTTATTGCACAAAAGCATTCAGGACAGCCAGGCATACATGCAGAGCTTGTGGGGCATACATAGGAATGGCTTCTTAACATCGAATTTATTATTGTTATATATTATAATCATTGTTTTTATTGTATTTATTTTAAATGGTCCATTCTGATAAATATACGTGGGTTTGTATTAAAGGCAGTCGAGCATTATTTAACATAATGTCAAGCGTTTGACATACATTTTTGGAATTTGAGGTGACATTTTTAAATGGGTCACGTGCGCGTGACGTCACAGTCTGAGACCTTAGGAAAAACCAGAGTGTATTAAATAGGTGATGCGACGACAACCCTCACAATGGCTTCATAAGTGCTTACTTTGTACATAATGTAATAGATGGCAGGACCAATAAGTTCTCTCATTACTTACGCATAGATAGATAATTTTACAGGTTCTGTGCATACGTGCATACAGTGTTGCATACATTCCCGGCCTTTTGTTTTTTCTTTAGTGAAACAAGAGTCCAGTGACATCTGACACTAAGTAGCTAAATTAAAACATTGAAAGAATATATGCAACACTTCATGCAGCATTGCACGTGTCGCCACAGCTAACCTCAAAAATATATATTTCTTAAAATTTACAAATATTACGTAGCTATTTACCGGCACGGTAGCTTAATCGGTTAAGGCGTATTGAGTGGCGAATACGCTGATCGACTCGCTACCGCGCTCTGGGTTCAACCCCCCAGCCCCGGTATTGACAACACCGGTGGGTGTGGATGTATGTCTGCGTTTTTCCGAATGTGTAACCCCCTTCCGGACAGCCTTGGCTTTGGATTTGGAGGTTGTCTACTATCTGTGGTGTGTTTATGTTATGTTTATGTTATTATTAAAATTTCTGCCTGGTTCCTGTACTTTCAACCAAAATCAAGTTCAACGTAATGTGTATGAAGTTTTAAATAGTTTGTCACAATGTGTGTTTTAAATGTGTGTTTTAAAATGTGTTTTAACCGCCTTCCATGTCACCTCAATGACCCACTTAAGTCTAGAAGATCTAGATTTGTCTGAATAAAGGAGACGGGGCCCTACAGTTTATGGTGGAATCCGAACCACTTCTTGGGGAAAATTTCCTATGAAATTTTTTTTCGCTATGTGGGGCTCGAACCCAGTTCGCTAGGTACGCTCAGAGTGCAAGCTAGACGCGCTAACACACTGGGCTACCGACCCCCTTAATGAAATAAGATACTTTTTGCAGGTTAGGAATGTAACCTATAATTAGCAGTCTATTTTTATCAATCAACAGTATTGAAAAATTATTTGCGTGACTTTTTAAATATTTGCTTGGAGCCAGTATGGCTCCAAACTAAAAATGCCTATACAAACATTGAAAATGAGAATAAACGAAAAAAAACTTAAAATTTGAGGTTATATTAGTTATACGATGCACATGTCCAGGTAATTGTAGGACCTTATTGCCCGCGCCATCTACTAAAGTAAATAGAAACCATGCACTTATGAAGCCATTATTATAATAGGAAAGTGCCGTAAGTCGGACCACCTTTTAATTGGAGAAACAAACTGAAATTCTTTAACTGTCAAATGGCAACTGACTGAACTTTTCGTAATATAGTAGAGTCAAATTAAGGATCAAAATAGGCTAATAAGGAATTCTCTAGCTACAGCAATTTTATTGTTTTAATTTGTTGTTAGGTATAATAACAAGTGAGCAATTTTTTGTTAAATCCGTCCATTGCTTCTTGTAGAATTTTAATAATTTATTTTTCAACACAGAAATTTTCTGCTATTTTTCCTATTATCTCAGGTCATAGTAATCGTATCGCAATAATGAAAATACCAAACTGTTCACTATAAAATTTTGAATAGGACTAGGCATATGAAGAAACTTCTTGATAATTTGTAAATTTGTAAAAAAAATAAAAACCACCAAAAATTGTCTTTTTTAACAGTTTAAGAAATATGATGTAATAATCCATCAATTTTAATGCAAGTTGGTGGAATCATGTCCTTTATTGAGCTAAACCCCCGTGCCAAATTTTAGCGCAAAATATTTATTCAAACGGCTAAAAATCAACAATAATTTCGAAATTTCCATCGCATTTTAAGTGCATCGACTCGTAGTGGGACAATTTTTCTTTTAAAGTGTAGGTTTTTACATGTACTTTACGGTGGTGTTTAGAAAGAAAAAGAAATTAAATTTAAACCAATTTTTTGGAATTTAATTAGGTGTTTTTTTTATGAATATTGCGCGTATAAACAATTTCAAATAACTACGTGATTTTTTTGTGAAACCAAAAACGATAAGCGAATTAAGAATTAAAGATATGAAATAACCAACGTTTAAAAAAAGAATGATGTTCTACTTGCATTTGAATCCTTAGTTTTTGCGTTTTAGTCGATTATAAGTAAACATATTGATATTTTTTCTTCAAATTTACGCATACTGTTCCAAAATGATTATATATCTCTCTCTGCTAGTTGAAAATTATCCACAACTAAATTTTTTTAAATTACATCGCATAGAGCACCATTGAGGACATAACGCACATTCGAAAAAAAATTGTCTCCCCCTCCCCCCTTGAATATTGTAACTTGTAACTAGGCAACTAACTTATTAATGGTATACATCACTCCATTTTCATCATATCGAGTCTTTTCTTTTTTCGTGTATTCTGATTCTATTATTTAACAAAATATAATTTGTTAAGTTTTTATACATCAATAATTCAACAATCTTTATTTTTTTATAATGTTTGCGGCTCTTGTCATATCTGATTTTCTGTTTCTTTTTAAAATGTTTGTGTTTTGTGTTTATTTTCAATTTTTAATGTATTGTAACGTAAAATAATTTATTTAGCCGTTATTTAATTAAAATGCATTGGAAATTTTAATCTAGGAACATTACACAGGCCCACAAAAAGAAAACGTATGCTGGGCTAGTGATCAGACCCACATATTCCTATTACATGTATTTTCACTCGCTGAGTACGAATCTGGCATCAGACTATTACCTTCCTGGACAAAGTTATGAGTAATGGTGGAAATAAAAACTTAACAAATTATATTCTGTTAAATAAAAGAATCACAAAATACGAAAAAAGACTAAAAATGTTAAAAAAAAATCGATATAATGAAAATGATGATGTGATGTATACCATTAATTAAGTTAGTTGCCTAGTTACAATATTCAAGGAGTGGGGAGTTAATTTTTTTTTTGAACGTACGTTATGAGAGAAATATATCATTTGGAACAATATGCGCAAATTTCAAGATGTCAATATGTTTATTTATAATCGATTAAAACGCAAAAACTAACGTATCACGGATTCAAATGCAAGTAGAACATCATTATTTTTTGTATACTTTCATAATTCGCTTATCGTTTTTGATTTCACAAAAAAATCACGAATTAGTTGAAATTGTTTATACGCGCAATATCCATAATTACAATTAAATTCCAAAAAATTGGCTCAAATTTAATTTTTCTTTTAATTGTTAAAATTTTACAAGAAGCAATGGACGGATTTAATAAAAAATTCTCAGAACACTTGTCATTATACGTATAACAAATTAAAACAATAAAATTGCTGTATCCAGAGAATTCCATTCAAATTTTATTTTGACTCCATTAATATTATTGTTTCTATGTATATTATACATACAAAATGCATTTATTGGTTTATTATTATTAATTGTGGAAGTGACAATCCGAAACTATGCCAATTTTTATAAAATAACCCCATTTAGAACCAGAAGAAGTTGGTTAAAAGACTGCAACTGATTTCAAACAATTAAAAGAAATTATTTTACAAGTCTTCCAAGGATTTTATTAGTGGTACGTTGTGGCAGTGCCGGCGCCAGGGTATTTGGCACCTGAAGCACATATTTGCTTGCCGCCCTAAGAAAAAACATTTAAAAGTTGCTACTGTTAGGACAAATTTATTAATAGAAACTTATAAAAAAATAAAAGAAACATTCCAATAGACAAAAATAAATTAAAAAATATTTTAGCAAATAAATGCAATTGTTCCTTGTCCTTGAGACAAAAGCGGCCGACGGTCAGCGCGGCGTTGACATGTTTAGTACGAGTAAACGAATGAGTACGGAGTACGGATTAGAATATGTAACGCTGCACAATAAAACTGGGTGTTTTATTCGGGGTCAAAAAATGTTTCTTTGAGATTTCTGTGCAATTTTGAATTTCTGAAATTAATAAAAAGGTAATAATCAAGTCTTTAAATGCCGCCCTTAAAAAAATGCCGCCTGAAACATCTGCTTCGCTGTTTCATCCCTTCGGCCGGCCCTGCGTTGTGGCGTGTTAATGTAAGAATTTGATTTTTAACGTAGGTTTATGTTGTAGGAAAAACAGCCGTATTACAAGACCATGATGATACATCCAGTTGGGCATCCTCCCTCTATAAGGGATATAATTTAACACCCAAATGTGAAACTAAAACTGTTTATGATAATAATTACTGCTACTCAAACAAGCAATAAACAATTCATGGTAACGAAAATTAACATTTTATATTGGTTTGTCAGTATTCTTAATAATTATTTCTTGTTTAAATTTTAGTTGAGTGAAGGTGTGGAGCTATATCGAGGGAGAGAAAAGTGCAATGGTAGAAATTTGTTTTAAATAAGGTCACTCCAAGAGGAAAATTTACAGGCTTCATAAAGGTATTTGATGAACAGTAATCGGAATTTGGTTTTAATTTTCAGGTGCGTCGTTATAAGGATTTATTAAAATATGCATACATTTTTAGTTGTACATATGTATACACCCAGTCAGCACAAAGTTATCCACGGGACATCCTCAGGATATGAAGTTAAGTTTAAACAGATATCCTCAGGATATGTCCCCGATTTCCACAGGACGTACCTAGGAAGTCCAAGTGAGACTGTTTCAGATCTCCCGAGAACAGCCTGCGGATGCACTTTCTTATATCCTTGGGATGTATTTAGGCAATATCTAGGAATTATCTAAAGACATCCTATGGAGAGCTAAAAGAAAGATTTTCAGGATCTTACGATTTGACTAGGGCATCCTTAGGAGGTACAAAAATGAGCTTAGGACAACCTGAGGAAGAACTTTCAGACATCCCAAGGATGTCCTTTGATTCCTCGATATCAGTCGCTATACAGGTTGCGCCACTTAAAACTCCCCAGACTTGTAACTTTTTTATTTTTGAAGCGATGATCATGTTGGACACATCAAATTGTAGACATGTTTAAAGCTTTTCAACATGCACACAGAATGATTTAAAAACAATTTTTGGAAAAAATTGTTAAGAAACTTAATTTCTTTGAATATTTTTTTAACTCACCCTGTACATGAACTGTGTTAATGTTTTCTTATAAAGGTTTTAATTAGCTTCAATTTACGTTATTAAAATAAAAAATTTTAAAAAATAAAAATTTTGCAATTTCCTATTTAGTACATTTTAATATAAGTTTGTTTTTAAAAATATTTATTTCTTTTGTTTCTTGTTGCTGTTTTATTACACTGAATATTGTTTGTGATATGTCTTCTACAAATAAAACATAAAATTATTATTTACATTATTTTCAAAGTTATTTTAAAAAAAGTTTGGAATCGGAAAGATTGTTTTTAATTTCTCTCTCTAAAAGCAAAAATAATTTCGAATATGACGTAATAACATAAATTGAAGCTAATTAAAACCTTTATAAGAAAACATTAACGCAGTTCATGTACAGGGTGAGGTAAAAAAATATTCAAGGAAATTAAGATTTCTTTCTTAACAATTTTTTCAAAAAAAAATGTTTTTAATCACTCTGTACACGTTAAATGCCTTAAAAATATCTACAATTTGATGTGCCCAACACGGTCGTCGCTTAAAAAATAAAAAAATTACAAGCCTGGGGAGTTTTAAGTGGCGCACCCTGTATACTGGCAATGACTCACCCCTGTAAAACTCATGAAGTATCCCACATCACTTTTTTCATTTTACATTAATTAAACAGATGTTGGTGATATAAATACCCAGAGAACTTAATAGCTATAGAGGGTAATTACGGTAGTATATAAAAAATAGTAGACTGGTTATCATCAATATTTTTATTATTTTAAAATATATGAAACAAAATAAAACAAAAATATGTATCAACTGACATTATTTAGGTATAAAATAATTCACTAAATGTTTTCTTTTTCACATTTCATCCAGTAGTTTTGTTTAGAATCTTTCTTTCTGTTTCACAAAAATATACTAGATACAGTGACCCATTTGAAAGCGGGGCACTCTCTAAAATTTTTATTTGTTGGCCGATTTAAACTATTTTCTTCTAAATGATATAGCTTCAATAACTTTACTGTGATGCCAAGTTTCACAATGAAATTTAAACAAGGCTTAGCTTTATCTCTCCTAAGTTCGAATCTCAGCTGCGGCAGATGGCAATGTCGAAGAGAGCGGTTGTTGTGTTGTTGTCTGTGTGTCCTGGTTGGGTAGTGGTAGCTTTACTTCGAAAAACGGCCCAATTATGTACGAAAGCTAGTATAGCAATTTAGTTTTGTAATATGTTGTGAACTTTACTTTCTAACACAATAATAATATAATAAAAAAGTGCCCTTCGCCGTGTATAAAAATCAAAATCAAAAAAAATATATTGAGAAAATCCCAATTATATAAAATATATAGAGAAGATACCTATTGAGAAAATACATGACATTTTGAAAATACTAACCTGTAATTGAGAAATATTCTAAACAATATCATAAAGTCCCAATATGTTTACATCAGTGCCCGTTGTAGACACGAACAGGATGACTGCATTATTTCAGAAAAAGAAACATTCTTAAATATAATTTCCTGACTGACTTTTTTTGCACAGCACAACACTTGCTTGTATATTTTAGTAAATATTATAATTTTTAAAAGCCACTGTATAGGTATTTGATGAACAACTTCATAACCAATATTCTTCCTTTCTTTTTCCCTTTTTTTGCCTTATTTTTGTTGTAAAAATCTTCTATGCGACCATAATATATTACTTTTTCACTTTTCAATTTATCTAAAAGCTGAAATTAATTTGCGTCTGGAAAAGATTTTTTTGGTCCCCATCGGTGTAATCTTTAACAAAGATTCATTTAATATCTTTTCTTTCTACAAAATTAAGCTGCACACATAAAAAGTATAAGGTTAGAGAAAAAATATTTATACTTGCCACCTTTCAAGTTGTTTCTTTTTAGCACCTAACAAAGTTAACTCCTTTTTCAATTGTAAAATATCCATATTTGCTTTAGAAATAGAAAATCACAAATAGAATAATAGATTCACGGTCACTAAACTGTAAACAGCTGAAGGAAAAGGAGGAGAGCAGAGGAAGGATACCGAACTTCGATTGAAGCGCCACTAACGGGAATTTTTTAAACTATGATTATAGAGGCCCGCGGTTTAATTTCAGTTTTTTTTTTTTTGTTAAATTTGTTTAATACATAGGTGTATAAATATAATTGCATGTTTTAACACTTTTGTAGAAATATGTTTTTTAAAAAAGAGGCAAAAATACTCCCGTGTTTGGATATCCGTGAGCAAACTGGACAAGATAACCCATGGATATCGATTGTATTACATACGTAGGATATAGATATTTTGTACACCTATAGGATACCGACATCCCGTCGGGATATCCGTGGGCAATCAGTTGCGGATATCCCTAGGATATCCATAATTTGTATCTTTACAGGATATTAATATCCAGTCAGGTCATCCCTGGGATAACCTAGGGATATGTCTATGGGATAATCCCAAATCTGGGACAGCGGGACTATACTAGGACATCCTGAGGATATCGTGTGCTGTCTGGGCATGTATTCTATTATGCCAAAATAAATGAAAAACTCATAAGGTATGTTCGTATTACATTTAATTTCGATTTATTTTGTAAGAAAGAACAAACATACATTTAATTTCTTGATGTAAAATTTTATATACCTATGTGCGCCACTGAAATTAAAAATTATATTCCGATCATTGTTGATGAAGTACATAAATTAAGGACATTCCAAAGTACCTGCCCGCTGTCAACAACTGATGCAATGTGCCCTTTTAAAGTATATCGTGTAGTGTTTAAAAACTCAGTGCTGGACTATTTAATTGAACATTGAAGAAGTATAAGAAACCGCTGCCCAAGGAATCACTACTTCCACATCCAGATTTTCTATCCAAGTAAAACGTTTATTAAATGTCATAATTTAACTAATTTTCTACTTACATACAACGCATAAAATGTATTTGTGAAACGTGTATCTAACGTTTATTAAATGCCATAATTTAACTTCATTTCTAGGTGTACCTACGACTTATAAACTTTGATTTGGTCGGACATTTGTCGGGATAATAAACGTTGAAATTTACCGTTTTTCGACGTATGGTTTTGCAGCATATAAAACGTTTTTTAGACTTATTAGTGTTTGCTGGGTTGATTACTTTCTAATTTTCTATATTCATTAACATTAGTAACTAAATGAGTTTTTATCGATTCATTTTGATAATTGCTTATGAAAGAGTTCATTTTTTAAATAATGTATAATATAATAATAAATATTTATTAATGACAAAATAATATATTTCTAATTTCTAGTTGTATTGATTAAACTAAAATATTAGCTTTACGCAAAATAATATTTATGTGGTTATATAACATCATAGATACAAATTAGACGAAATAATAGCGAATAGAAGAAAAAAATCATATACAAATTATATTTGCGCCATGCATAGTTCATAGGGGTAGAAGTAAGGATCCGAAAAGTTCACACCTTACCCGTTGATGAAAACACCCTTTTGGAGCGAAAAACCACCCCTAGACAGGACTTAGTTATGATTATTTTCATTTTTCTTCGAATCCGTTATTCCTACGAAAAACAGGTATAGGAACAAAAATATTCGTCATTAAATTCTACATGAAAAAAAGTTCTATGGTCGATTTGCGTACTCCCCGCCGTTTTCTCGCTATCGACGTTCACAGTAGGGGGTAGTTTGGAGCGCTCGGCGAAAAATCGGTGGTACGCGATTTTTCACAGCGAATATCTCCGAACGGCTACTTTGACGTCAAAAATGGTTATAATTAAACTTGTAGAGCGGATTCTTCTCTACAAGATTCATCTTGTACTTTTCTTTTTTTTTTATTATTTCTGTTGAATTTTCTCGCTTTTATCCACAACGTGTACTTCATAATTTTAATATTTATTATTTCTTTTCGCCCAAAAAAATTTCTCAGCAATCACCACAATAAGGAACGTTTCATTTCGCTTCATTTCGCAGCTCGCCCAGAGGTTCACATAGGAAGGAATTAATACGCTCATTGCGGAAGATGATGCCGACTTGCTCATCGTGCAAACTGTGATCGAGAAATGTCAGCAGTGTGAGACAGTTTTCATCGTTGGACAGGACGTCGATCTTCTCGTGCTCATTATAGCCCTTTCTCTTCAAGATAAAGACATTCGACTTTTTAGAGAATCCCAGGGAAACATAAAGGAGAGGATATACAGTTCTCGTGATTTACACAGTCCTCGGATGTCTTGAGAAACTGTAAGGAAACTGTGCTGTTTGCACATGCATTTAGTGGTTGCGACACTACTTCTGTTTTGTTCGGTAAAAGCAAAGCACAAACTGTAACTGTACTTAATAACAGAAGAGATTTGGATGACATCGTGCCTAGATTTAACAACCCTCAATTAACAAAAGAAGAAGTCGCAACTGCTGGAGAGCGTTTCACGATGGCGTTATATAAAGCTCCAAAGAAAGAGAAATCTTTAAATAGACACAGATTTCTCACATTCAATAAATTGGTTGGAAAATCAAGTAACGCTGTACTATTATTGAGACGCCGCTTCTCATCAGCGTGCTTATAGGGTTTTTCATCAAATTCAGTTATGGAGAGGAATAAACCTTGATCCGATTCGGAAGAAAACTGACATCGTTCTTTCACCCATTTTTACACCTGAGGCACAGCTCCGTCTTCCGTTCTATAACTTATATCTTGCAACTGCAGGATGGGTTGCGAGAAACGATGGGGCTGAGTAAAAATAGGATTGCGCTGCTCAACCATGTGCTCCAACTGTCACGGACAAGGCTGCTTAAATTCACCTACCGAAGATGAGTTGATTGAAGAAAACCCTATCGACGACTGAAACCGACAATGACGACAGTGGAATAGGCCTACAGGGGAAACCACTTACAAAAAAAACGCACCGAGACCTCTACTTCATGGGTGGTGTGGAAACGAGGTCATATTACAAAGTGCGTATCCTCGAAAAAAGCGAAAAAATTCAACGAAAATAATAATAAAAAAGAAAAGTACAAGATGAATCTTTTAGAGGAGAATCCGCTCTACAAGTTTCATTATAACCATTTTTGACATCAAAATAGCCGTTTCGGAGATATTCGCTGTGAAAAATCGCGTACCACCGATTTTTCGCCGAGCCCCACTATGAACATCGATAACGAGAAAACGGTGGGGAGTATGCAAATCGACCATATACCTTCGCCGCAATAACGGATCCGAAGAAAAATGAGAATAACCGTAACTAAGTCCCGTCTGGGGGTGGTTTTTCGCCCCAAAAAGGTATTTCCATCAACGGATAAGGTGGGAACTCTTCGGATCCTTAATTCTACTCCTATGAACTATACATAGCCCAAATGTAATTTGTATATGAATTTTTTCTCCTAAAAAGTCTAATTTGCGTGGACTATTAAGGCATTCTAACGTAAAACAAAGAATTTTTCTTAACTTCAGAGAAAAGGCAAAAACAAAACCAATTTTCGAAAGTAGGCGTGATGATTTGATGAATTATTTGTTATTTTGGAAGAGTTATAGTGCATTTTTGTTTGTTTTTGTTTCCTTTTCATTAAGTCTTAGTCATTAAGGCTTGGTTGCCCATTGAGAATTGGATTTGCAAACTTTCGTTGCAATGTGTATGCACTGTACAGAGCCCGCCACTAAAAACTTACCAGCCCGCCACTACTTACTTACAACTTACCAAAACTTAACTTACCTTTTTAGGCTGTTAACTCCTTTACTAAATCCTCAAGGAAATAGTGAAGAAACCTATAATAGGAAACATAAATCTACCAGTGGCAGCTGGTGAAATTTCAATATTTTTTTTCTCGTCTGTGGCGCAGGGGGCCCATACGAAATATGGGAAATAACATCTAGAGAAGCACTTCTAAAAAAAATTTTGAAAAAGCAGTTTGAGAAAAAATTTTTAAAATTCGGTAGCCTCCCCTGTAGTAGAGTTGAAATCAAGATCTTTGTTGACTCCCGTGGAACATGAAAGGTAAAAATGTGCTGATTACGCCATTATATAATACTTGACGTGTATATACACCCCCTAAATTCGTCTGGCGATATCGGTGTCCAAACAACCCCCAGGGGTGAAAAACCGAAAAAAGCAGAAAATTAGATATTTGCTTCATCTTTCTAGCAGTTTTTTAATTTTTGATGAATTATCCATAATAACCAAGTTATGGCTATTTATATGTCAAAGAACTGTATTGTTTAAAGCGTAAAATATTTCCTAAAACCTTGCGTGGCTCTCTTATTATGCGAATATTTATTTTGTTATTTTGGCAAATTCGTTCCACTCGTGATTGTGGACAGACCAACTAAAATTTTAAAAATTTAATAAGAATAAAAGTTGTAGCGTATACTATCAAGATTCGATTACTTTTTTCAGTTTTGAATTTCGATAATAAATAAGGGAGTTATGATTTAAATAGTTAGTTGTTGTCAAAATTATGCCACAACCCTAGTCGCATCTACCTCTACTTCAACCGTTTCCCGTCGCATTCTAAGATGCCTGCCCGCCCGTCACGCGGCCCGCGAAGCTCTATATACTCAAGCGCGAATGCATATTTATAATAGATAGTGGCATGTAGAAAATTGTTAATTACATCTTTTTAGTGTTTTTTTGATTAAGTACTCTTATATATTTATACAATTATTGTAAAATATGGACTATGGAGTCTTCATCTAACAATACAGATTAAACGACAAGTGTTTGTAAATCAAATTGTATAATTTAATAATTTGTAACTAAACTGGTAAATTAGGTGAAAGTACTACTGACTAAAACTGTTTAAAAATAATAATTTTAGTAAACAATGTGGACTGTGCAAAATATTTGCCATTGAAAACTCAAAGGTAATGTGGCATAAAACTCTCACAAGCAAAAAAATATTTTTCTTTATGAAATAATAGGAAGGTGGATATTATTATATTATATTAGAAAGACTGAAATCAGAACCAGTGGGAATAAATTACGGAATTATTGTAAACCAGACAAAAATACCGTAATTCGAGTATATTTTTTAAATAAATGTCATTTCAGCAAAGATTAGTGAATTTTCTCTAATATTTGATTTCAGGATGTGCAATAGCGGGCGGACAATTCAAATTTGTAGTGAAAAGAAAGAAATTAGAGCAAAATCGGCTGAACACGTGCCTCTGAGACCAACTATTTTATTTCCATGAATGAACCTCCATAAGATCCTTTTAATGGGTTCTAGAAATGACCGTAAGGGCAAACAGAGTATCGCGTACTTTTGATTTTTATTTTTGTTTATTTGTGATTTTTTGTACAACCTATTATATTATATTATTAATTAATGTTTGAGTTTTTCTTAACATTTTTAAGCATTTGAAATTGTTTAAACAATTATATTTTGATATACATTAAATTTATAGCAAAATAAAATTGTTAAATAAATTATAATTGTTTGAACAATATCATAAACATTAAAACATAGTGTATAGTGTACATCAAAAATAATAATAATAATTTTATTTATATTAAGTCCTGGCGGAGTTTAACATAGCTACTCCACCAGTCAACCAGGGAATTCGCGATACTCTATTTGTGGACTTACGGGGTCACCTTTGGGACCCTATAAAAGAGTCTTATGGGGGTTAAATTTGAAGAGGAACAGTTAATTTTCGAATATATCTGGTGATAAGACAGAAAAAATCGAACCTATTTTTCCCTGGTATAAATTTGAACTACCCTATTGCGCATCCTGAAATGACATTTATTTAAAAAAATTTAGTTGTATCGATTTACGGCAGTATTATCTGCTTTACAATTTCTTAATTTTTTTTCACTGTTTCTGATTGCTGCAACGTCGCGTCGCTTTACAGAGCACCTTCCCATTATTTAAAAGAAAAATTTTTTTTTGCTTGTGAAAACAGAGTAAAAGGTTTTATGCACTTTACCTTTGAGTTTTTAATATCCATAATAATGTTACACACTCCTCATTGTTTACTAAAATTATTATTTTTAAACAATTTTAGTCAGTAGTACTTTCACATAATTTACCAGTTTAGTAACAAATTATTAAATTAATTTGATTTACAAACATTTGTCGTTTAATCCATATTGCTAGATGAAGACTCCATATTTTACAATAATTGTATAATATATAAGAGTACTTAATAAAAAAAAAAAAACTAAAAAGATGTAATTCACAATTCTCTACATGCCAGTACCTATTATAAATATGTATTCGCGCGTGAGTATATAGAGCTCCGCGGGCCGCGTGGCGGGCGGGCAGGCATCTTAGAATGCGACGGGAAACGGTTGAAGTAGAGATAGATGCGACTGGGGTTGCGGCATATTTTTGACAACAACTAACTATTTAATTCATAACTCCCTTATTTATGATCGAAATTCAAAACTGAAAAAAGTAGTCGAATCTTGATAGTATACGCTACAACTTTTATTCTTATTAAATTTTTAAAATTTTAGTTGGTCTGTCCACAATCACGAGTGGAACGAATTTGCCAAAATAACAAAATAAATATTCGCATAATAAGAGAGCCACGCAAGGTTTTAGGAAATATTTTCCGCTTTAAACAATACAGTTCCTTTGCATATAAATAGCCATAACTTTGTTATTATGGATAATTCATCAAAAATTAAAAAACTGCTAGAAAGATAAAGCAAAAATATAATTTTCCGTTTTTTTTCGGTTTTTCACCCCTGGGGGTTGTTTGGACACCTATATCGCCAGACGAATTTAGGGGGTTTATATACATATGAAGTACTATATAATAGTGCAATCAGTACATTTTTACCTTTCAATGTTCCACGGCACACGTTTCTAAACGACTTTTTCGAATTCTGAACCTCTACTACTGGTCTAGGGACTCCTGTTTATTTACTTTTTTTTGTCATATACATTTAACTTTTCATAAAAATACAACAATACAGTTTATGAAAATATTTTCATTACTAACTGAGACACAATTGAAATATTGTAATTTGTTAAATTGTAAATTACAAAATATCAGTTCATTGTAATTCAGTTAATAATGAAAATATTTTCATAAACTCCAAAACGGGTTGTATTTTTATGAAAAGTCAAATGTATATGACAAAGAAAAAATAATAAACAGGAGTCACTAGACCAGGGAAGGCTACTGAATTTTAAAAAAATTTTTCGCAAACTGCTTTTTCAAATTTTTTAGGGGTCATTAGAGAAGTGCTTCTCTAGATGTTATTTCCCACATTTCGTATGGGTCCCATGCGCCACAGACGAGAAAAAAAAAATTGAAATTTCACCAGCGCCACTGAAATCTACTAGAGCTACAGTGGAGCATTGTAATAACGTACTTAAAATGAGAGATTCCGTTGTTTGTTGAAATATAGGGTTCTCCACTATTCTCCAGAGAAAGCTTCAAAAATTATAAATGCATGTATTGCGTTACACAATATTTGTGTTGTTAATAATTTGGAAACGATATTCGATGAAGAAGAGGATACTGAATAAGACATGGATTTTGGATTAATAGACACTGAACCTATTAATGAAAATGTGGGCCGCGTGAATCTTGATTTGATTTTGAGGCAACGTACCCAGAGAACTGTTATTACAAATTTTTTTACACGTTTACACTATCAAAATTGCGTAGTTATCTTACAAAAATATACATTTTTAAATAAAAGACGTTTTATAAAAATTTGCTTTTTTTTCGTAAATAAACAAAATATAAATAGTACTTCAGTAGAATAATATTAAATTTGGACCAAACCCGTAACAAATTTGTAACAAGCTTATTTCTTCTGGATTGAATTCTATGGCTATCCAGGAGTCTCTGACTGAAAATCCCAAAAAATCCGCGGTGCAGAAAGAAAGAAAAAATGCTCCGGCATGTTGAAATTAGGCACTTTTTTCCTTTAATCGGTAATAGCCCACACGGATGACACTTTAGGAAAAAAGTAAAGACGCAAAATTTTGAGAGAAGGAGCTAAGCTTCAATATGGTATAAATCGGTTAAATATTAAGAAAGTTATGATTGTCAAACGGACAGATTCTTTTCAAAAAAGGGTATTTTTTGTATTTTAACACCGTAAAAATGTAACAATGCATGGTTTATTTAAATATGAAATAAAACATATACCAGTTAGGTCATTTGATGATATTTCGTTTCGAAAAACAACAAAATCGTCTCTTTTTTCTTATTTTGATAAAAAAACTTATAGTACGGCAGCCCGTTACCAAAAACCCCTATCATAACAGCGAGCTCTATCCCAGAGATTATGAAATTCTAAGATACTTTTTCATAGACAAAAGTTCGAAAAACGATACGCGTCTGAAATTAAAATTGCAGCGCCTGTGCGGTTGACATCGGAACTAATTCCTGTGTGATAGGTGTTTTGTTTACATTCAAATCTTTGTATTTTAGGCGATTTAAAAGGTATTTTATAAATAAATTTCAATGACAATATATGTAAAGCAATTGATTTTATTAAAGCGATATAAACAATAAAACAAATCTTGCGTAATTCAGCTGAAATACCAAAAAGAAGAGCTAGTGTAACATAAGACAAATTACATTTTAATTTAGTAAATAGTAAGACAATTCTCTCTTTTGCTGTTAATCTACGAGCTCTTTTGTCTCTAAAAACAGACTGCACAACGTCCACTATTGTGTCCAGGAGTTTAAAACTGTTAAGTCCAGTAAAACAGTTCAGCTTACTATCTGTTGTTAACAGAGTACACAACGTAAATACTTCCGGAGTATTTACTTGAACTTGGAAGTCACAAAAACTTTTTAGTCCAACATAATCAGGTTGTGCCTGTAGTACTTGCAATAAACTCTCATCTTCTTGGGTATTTTCATTTTCTTCTCAATCACACTGATCGTCGAATCGTCGTTTCGGGGACCGTTTCTGCCAACACAAATTTGAAATCGTTCAGATCTATTGGATGGTCCAGGAATGGCATCATTATCACTTACAGTAAATTTCTTGATGGGACTGCTGTTTTTTTCAAGATTTTATTTATTTTTTTTTACTGTGTTCTAAAAATAAGACAATGTCTATTTAACCTTAACCTCAACATACAATAAATACCTCCTTAATAAAAATAATCATCTTTGAAATGAAGTGAACAAATCTTCATGTACTTTGTCACTAGCTTTCCAATTTTTAATTTTATTATCCAGGCTTTTAGCCTGTCCACAAAATTCTTCCCCCCAAAACTGTTAGCCATCTTCACGCGGTGTTTGCCGGCTTCGGGAAACAAATGTTGGGTTTTTTTTGCCCAAGACGAACACTGAGAAACTGAACAATATTGATTCATATTGTTTTCTCAATTTTAATTGAATCCAATCGACAATAAAAACAACGCAAAGCAATTATGACACAAGCAAAAAATAAAAGTTTTCACTTGTCATCTCACACAAAGTAGTTCGTAATCGGCACCGTAGGTGGCGTATCGCTTATTTTGAATCGCGTTTGTCTATATCAGCAAATATGGGTCGTTGATCATGGCCGTTAAGATATTCAATAAATTACCAACCTCTTTGAAGTCCTTACCTACTTTTAATTTATTTAAATCGGGTGTTCGTAATATGCTGCAAAAACATAGTTTTTACTCTATTGGTGAATTTTTAAATTGTGGCAATTTTGTCTTATGATTGATTGTACGTTTGTATTTTTGTACTGAATTGTATTTTTGCTGTTTTATACTATATTTTATTATTTTTTTCCTTTTTAGCTGCTGTTAAATCTGAAATTTTCTATTTTAGGCTTGTATTTTTATTAACAATTTTGTGACAATATTCTACACTTGTATCTATAAGTCTTATGAAAATAAAATCTATTATTATTATTATTATTATTATTTTTTTTTTTTAGCGAGCTAAAAACCAGTCACCCTTCTCTGTGGCTCCGACCCTCACAGAGGGGAGCTGGTAGTACCGGTAGCCACTCCCCACGCCCGTGGGGTAAGTGACTACTGGGTCCGGGAATCGTGTGCCCTGAGCAGACGTAATGAACCAAGAATGACGGCCTTCTGCATTCTGCCGGCTAAGATCTCTGCCGAGTTTCGGCATGCCGGTATGATCTTGAGTTCCGAAAGCAGTGTGTGTCTCGTTCCACCGAGGGCTCCTATAATCAGTACCACTATCTTAACAGTATGGTCTGGATACAGTCTGCGGAGTTCGAAGAGCAGATCTCGATATTTTGTCCGTTTTTCCTCCTCCTTCAAGACAATGTTGTTCTCCGCGGGAGCCGAGAACTCCACGACGAACATTGTCTTGAGTTGATGGTCGAGGAGTACTACGTCAGGCTTGTTGGCTTGTATTTGCCTGACGGTGGGAAAAGAGTAGTTCCAATAAATTAGACACTTCTCATTTCCCACAACGGACTCAATATCCCCCGGAGCGTAAGGCAGCACTGGTGTCTCGTCTATCCCATACGAGTGCCTTAGGTGATAATAAAGCACTCGTAATGCTCCGTCGTGCCTCTGGATATAGGCCGAGACTGCATATGTCGGACAAGCCGACAACAGGTGCATTAAAGTCTCTGGCGCCCTGCGGCAGGCCCTGCAGCTGACATCAGGGACCTCTATACCCATGACACGACTACGATAGACGAGGGTATTAAATACACCATCCTGGCAAGCCATTATGAATCCCTCGGTCTCAGACTTCAGCCCGGCTGACCTTAAGAAGGCAAAGGTCAGCCTTTCGGATAAGCCAAGGTTCTCTATATTTTTATGGAAAACTCCATGCATTGGCTTATCCGTGTGAAGCTGCAGAAAGATGTTGTGTTCTGCAGCTTTAATTTGGGCTTTTCGTCGAGCAGGTTCCAACTCGGTGACAGAGTCGGGATTTACCCGCTCGACGTCGAAGGAGAGACCAAGTTCATCGGCTGCTCTTTGTGCTGCCTTAAACAAAAAGGCTCCTATTCCTGCACTTTCATGGTCTCGGACCATGCAGAGGAGAGGATCCGAACTCCTGATGACCTTACAGGCTCCATCCAGAACCATCCTATTATGGAGACTCTCCAAACTCAAGAGTCCACGGCCTCCCCGATGTCGTGGGAGGTATAGCCGTGGAACGGACGATTTAGGATGCAAACTTCTATTGAGATGCATCTTCTTCCGGGTTCCTACGTCGAGTTGACGCAACTCCTCTCGAGTCCATTTCACTACTCCAAAGGAGTAGAGTAGGATCGGAACGGCAAGCATGTTGGTAGCAGACACCTTGTTCTTCCCCGACAGTTCTGAGGACCAGATCTGTCCGAGTCGGTGCTGATACTTGCCGCGGAGAGCGTTTTTCACTACACCCACTTCTTGGGTGGAGCGTTGCTCGACACCCAAGTAAGTGTACGACTCTCCGGCATCTAGATGATGTAAGATGCTTCCGTCAACGAGTTGCGCGTCCTCTCCGTAGTTCCCGCATCGTCCTCTCTTGAGATGGACCAGTGCACATTTGTCCAACCCGAACTCCATACCGACAGCCTGCGTGTACTCCTGTACCACCCTGAGGGACTGGTGTAGGTCCCTCTCTCCGGAGGCATAAAGTTTAAGGTCATCCATGTAAAACAGATGGGTGACCTTATGCCTCCTATCGCCGGGGGTACCGCAGTTGTATCCACGGGTTTTCCGGAGCGAAACGGATAATGGCAGTAGTGAGATGCAAAACAGAAGGGGGCTGAGGGAGTCTCCCTGAAATACTCCCCTTCTGAATGTTACCGACTCCGTCTGGACTCTATCGTTACCCGATGTAATGGTAAAGCGAGTCCTCCAGAGCGGCATCAGTTCTTCGATGCATCTCACTACGGGACCGGGTACCGCAAGACATCGGAGCAAGTGAACAATAAGCTCATGTGATGTCATATCAAATGCCTTGCGGTAGTCGATCCAGGCCATGGAGAGGTTCCGCTTATACTGCACGGAGTCCTGCGTGACACATCTGTCAATCAACAGGTTCTCCTTGCAGCCAGCGACACCTTTCTTCGACCCTCGTTGCTCATATATCCGTTCGTAAACCGGTTCAACTGCGTGGAGCACTCGCATGTACAAGATGCGCGTAAACACCTTGTAACATGCGTTTAAACAGGTTATCGGTCGGTAGTTCCTTGGGTTGGACAAATCTCCGTTCTTAGGGATCAGCACTGTCCGCCCTTCAACCACCCAAGAAGGAATTTGCTGCTCCCCATTTAGCCAGGCATTAAAAATTCTGGCCAAATGGTGGTGGGTGCTCGGTAACTTTTTCCACCAAAAGTTATTTATCCCATCGGGACCTGGAGCAGCAAAGTTCTTAGAGCCCTCGAGAGCTCTTCGAACCTCTTCTGGGGTTATTGGTTGGCACACTTCCTGTGGTTGTTGAAACCTTTGACAAAAGGTTTCAAAGTGTGCAAGGGCCGGAGAGTCTCGGTTGAGTGGAAGCTTCTCCTCGTAAAGCGTTTTCCAGAAATTTTCCACCTGATCTACAGTCGGCGGATTCTCTGCAACACGCGGAGGCGGTTCGAATAGGCGCGAGGGCTTTTGGCGGAAGAGTTTATTTTCCGCCAGCCCCCTCGCCCGCCTCACTAGTGATTTTTTACAAACCACTAGCATCCGTATCCTGTCGAGACAGTGCTGTTTGGTGGTTCGCAGCACTGCCTCATTGAGTGTGTGATGGACGCGTCTTAAGTTGGCGGCTATTCGACGCACTTTAGGCGTGAACGGTCTATTGGCCGCCATATAGTCCATCACACATTGGATACGGGATGCGTGTTGCCTCGCCGACCGAATCTTGGCTTCCATCTTTTGTATGCGCCGCCTCGCTCTCTCCTGTGGGGAGGCAGTATTACGCCTCTCCACCTGAGAAAAGCGCTGAGCAGCAGCATACACGGCACAGTTTATGTGCCAGATGTCAGCCCGTTCTGGAAGCGCTTCACGAAGTTCTTCATCCACTCTGGCCAGGTCTTGTGGCCCGGGGGCTTTTATGTAGGGTAACCCCCGTCTGGCACTGAGGCCCTCTGGTATTGGTGGAACGTCAGGGACTACATCCTCAACCGGTTCATTCGGTGGACCTTCGGCCACCTCATTCACCGGCTGAGGAGCAGCTCTCACGTAGCCCCTGCGACGAAGGTGGGATACATAATCACGCAGGTTTTGTGGCGTGAAGGCGTTGTGCTCTGGGTGCCTTGCACACCACAGAACATGCATTCGTCCCATGTATCCCCTTCGTGCGGGCTCACTGCTTTCGTAGCAATGCAGAAGGTCGTCCCTTAGCTCATCTGTCTACTCAAAGCGTCCTAGTTCATGGCGTTCATCGTCAACGGGCGCCCGTTCCGGTTGGGCCCCACCACCTTGCCCTTGACCCCTATCCGGATGGGGTCGATTGTGGGGGCCCTGTCTTCTGCCTGCGGGAACCAGAAGTTAGGGCTTGTGGGTGGTTAGCCCAGCAAGCCCACGACCGACACCAGAGGGGAAGGAGCTTTCCCCTCCCGGGTGCACTAGGGTTGCCGGTTCGATTTTACACCCCCAGCTAGAGTAAGTGGTGGCGCTACTCACCAAAGGCTTGATTGATGAAAGTCAGCCCCTCCTGCTTATTTATTATTATTATTATTATTATTATTTTTTTTTTTTTGTCGCGTGTGCGATGCTGGACAGTTCTCCCGTGTCTCCGACATTCTCACGGGAGAAGCGCCAGCAGATTATCTGCAGCCACTCCCCGCGTCCCGCAGGGTTAGTGACTGTAGATGCCAGATTCGTGTGCCCTAAGAAGACGAAGGGACCCCAGGATAACTGCCTTCTGCATTTGGCCTGCCAACCACTCGGCTGACTTTTGGCAGGCTGGTATGGCCTTTAATTCCGAGAGCAGCGTAGGCCTCATTCCACCAAGTACACCGATTATCAGGACGACCATCTTGACCGAGTAGTCTGGGTATAGCACTCGGAGCTCATACCGGAGATCTCGGTATTTAGTCCGTTTTTCGCCCTCCTTCAAGATGATGTTTGTCTCGGCAGGTGCCGAGAACTCGATGACATACATCATCTTGGTTTGGTGGTCTAGGAGGACTATGTCAGGCTTGTTTGCCTGAATTTGCCTGATCGTCGGAAACGAGTAGTTCCAATATATTCGTCATAACTTTTTTAAAATACATTTTAGACAATAAGTCCTTTGGGACATTTTTTATAGTGAATTAGGCTCATTTAGATGGAAATGAAACATTTATTTCAAAACACAAAATAATTTTTTTTCAAGTAAAACATTGGGGCTGTAACTGCTATCTGGAAATTAAAGATTTTGACATTTTTGTTTATTGTGTATTGTCTAATTTTTGAGTCATGTTTATGTTGTATGTTCTACTTAATTTTACACTATAAATTGTAGATATGAAAAAAAATGGAATTTTTGTTACTTGAAAAATTACATTGAAGTTCAAATATCTCGAAAACCAGTGATTTCTAGAAAATTGTTCGTATCATAAAAGTTGCTCAGAATATAATTCTCCATCTCATGCAACTCATTTCATCGTTCCTGCGATCGAAAAATTTCTTTGCATCGCAACGCCATCTATACCTCAATTTGTAAAATAACGATTTTTACTCAAAACTGAAGTCACTTATATATTCTAGTAGATACCTTTTACAGAATTCAAATATCGCTTTTGGTTATCGAGAAAATGGCGGCGGGAGTTGTTTGTACCAAAATGTAAATAAATTAAAGTTAATAGACTACTTTTGCAATAATAATATAATAAAACCTGAAACCTCACCTACAATCCGCAAAAAAATGAGAGTGAGTTGACAGATGACAGAATTAAACAAAACAAATAATTCAAATAACACCGTCAAAATAAACCTGGTTAACTCCTGTTGCCATCTATTAGAATTTCGGTAACTACAGAGAAAACAGGCCATTATCAGTCTTATCAGTGACATTTGTCGTGGTCGACAATTGTGGTAGAAATTAGAGAATAGACCCCCAGAAGCGCTCAAATTCTCTTGACGTCATATTCTTGTAGGTATTTCCGTCAGTTCATTTATTGTTTTAACCTAACATTCTGTGACATAATATCCAATAATGCAATTATATTTTTACCACGTATTGGGATCATTGTGCTGTAGATACATAGATAAGAGATCATAGGAGAAAGAGCTGTGTGTTGTGTCAACGAATAATTTTTATTAGCGATATGATGAATAAATGAGGTTTCTTATTCTATGGTCAAAGTTTATAAATTGAATGTTAAGATTGTCAAGTAACTGTCACTTCCATATCAATCAAAATCCACAAGTATAAATGAATTTTAAATAAGATACCACACCAAGACCACACACAAGCTCAAAATGTCTCGAAAGCTACGTAATCCATCGAGCAAATACAGTTAATATTGATGGATTGTTACTTGAAATGTCAGATATGTGGAGAAAAATTATATTTTAACCGAGACTGCCCCTGTTCTCTTGGAGAACATCTCATACAAAAGCATCCTGAACTGGATATGACCCATTTTTCTTTTGGTAGTGGATCAACTCGTTCCGTTTCCAAGAAATCCTGTTCTCGCTGTTCACGCAAGCAAATTCAAGGTACCCCTACATGATTCATAAATACAGAATTACGTTATGTAATGCCTACATAATTTATTGTCCATCTGAATACTACATTAGCGATATAGGTATTTTAAGAACTACAATACTGAAAATTGTGAACAGATGAAAATGTAAAGGATGAGAAACGTTAATCATATTTTAATTCGCAACCTAATGTTTATATTAGAAATCAAATCACTATTTAAAACCAATAATAATCTTGCAGAGGTTGCAGCCTTTCACGTAAGGCTAATACATACTAAAATATTTTTTTTACACTAAAACACTACCAGAAAGCATTTCACGCCTGTTTCATTAAGCCAGTGTTCAGTATTTTGATGTCTTTGTTAACTTGAGGTAATTCGACTTCTCTACGTAATGATGTTATGTCTAAAAGTTCCGAGAAAAGCAGAAATCCTCATTGTAAACATGAATTTTGTCACTAAAATTGCTATCCGTACTAAATTTGCGAGGTTTTTCGCAATTTCGTGTGTAGATATTCTGTTTAGCTGATCTAAATTAGCCAGCCATTCATGATTCTCCCAAAAATATCACGGGAGGAAAATAAAGTGACATTCCTCAAGTTATTTAAATTCCAATCCTTTTACGATTTTAATGCAGTTTATATTCTGTCACATTATTTTAAAAATTAAGAAAATAATTACTTTTCAAAAAAGGGACTTCGTCAAGGTGAACCCTGCGTAAACATGTCGGTGATACATTCAGCCAAAGAGATGTACAGGGCATCTTCCACCGTTTTGTTCACTTGGACGAATTGCAACGCAGCATTGTACTCGTTAATTAAGAAAAGAGTTCCTATTACATAACATAGTTCTAAAATACGTCGTTTTCGAGACACGGTCTGTCCAATATGTCAAAATAAGACATTTTTATTTGTTTCTGTGTTGAATATACCAGTGTGGGATATAGTCCGGAATCACTGGTATCCGTTCTCAATAAATTTTAAGTTTTTCCCCACACACAGTGGCGTACAAACAGAGATGCCAACTGGTAAATAATTTTTCCAATACCTCTTTTAAGTGCCTTGTATTTTTTATCTTTGAAGCATTTTTTTGTACTTGTCTTTGCCAAATCCTTCCTTAATTTCTTTTGTACTTAGGCAATAATTGCTTTAAATTGTTCAATGCTAGTTTCTCTTTTGTGCAGTAAATATTCTTCCTGACACCTGGAGAGTATAGAAAATGTTCCTCCAAGCTTGCTAATTATTTCACCAAATTAGAGATTTTCAGTTATAATTAGCGGGGAAACAGTAGAGTGTTTAAAATGTCATCTAGTTGGCTTAGCGCGACAAGTTTGTTTTTTCTTTTTTAGGAAAGTATAGTCATTAGTCCATTCGGCAGGTACTTTCTGCCTGAACACAATTCCGAAGTTAATGAAATTTTGGGATATTATTTGGGGATGGTGTGTAATCTAAGTTTTTGACCTTGAGGAGCCTGTGGAAACTTGGAGGGAGGCAAAAAACCTCGAAATGTTCGGATTTCTTTCGGTTTATCGCTTATAATCTTTTAAACCATGCGTTTTTCGAGAAAGTTGTCCAAATAAAAGTTGTAGAGCATTTAATGTCCTTCAATTTTCATGGTATTGATCCAATACTTATCGAGACACAGCAGTTCAAAAGTGGAACTTTCTCAAAATGTAAACAAATCGAGTAAAATTCAGGTTTTTGCTCCATAACTTTTATTAACATATATCTATGTGTACTATACATATTACGTATAGCCCAGCCCCTTCCGATCTGCTGCCCCTCCCCTGTCCGCCTCACGTAAAAATGTTCAAACTCCAGGTATTTACATTTCTCGTCAGTTTCTCTCTCTATCTACGACTTTTACTCATTGTCTCAAAGCTACAATCAATATCTCCGGAAAATATAAAACTTTGTAGTATTAATAAGTAATGATCCAACCTTTCAAGCTTCAACTGAAATGTGTTTTTAAAAGGCAACATTCATTAGTGATCGTAAACAATGACGTCCAACCCTAGATAGATAGATGAAGTAATGGTAGTTATAGAACAAAATTGAGCAACTGTCCAATAGAAAACTGGCACTCGTCACTATTCTCCTCGAGAAACTTGAATGTAATTTCCGTGCCTTGATCATAGTTGAGATTACTAGAACGGCCAGGCCTTTTTTGGACACGTGCAGGCATTTTGTAAAAATTTGTAATACACTTGTAGTGGTATTCAGCGTTAACTGCAACTAGATCTGTTTTGAAACTATCCAGCATGGTTAAACGTTCTTCAATTTTCCCATTCATCACTTGGATCTTTTGCATTAATCAAAATCGTATTTGCTAAATCTGTGAGCGTCACTTTTACCATTGGATTGCGTCTTTCAACATTTAACCTGGCCTGTTGTCTGTATTCTTCAGTAACTTGTTCCTCTCATAGGAAGCATCTATTGTTGAAATCAAATGATGGCCTCCCTGAGCGAGTTGGTTTGGGAGCAGTTGTAGGGGTATCCTGTTCACGACGTATAGAGGCCAAAATCAACTTTTCGTTGTTGTACTTTTTCTGGCAAGCCATGTGAATTGTTCTTTCCTCCAATCCTTCAAGTAACTGTCGATTTTGAGACTTGTTGCGTTTAATACTGGAAGTAATAAGCATAGCAATCCCTCTCTTCTTAACAACAATTACCTACTTCATGTTCTGTTAAACTTTCGTCGCAAATGAAACACAGATGCACTGCGGGAGACGAGACCATATCAACTCTGAAACAACGAAGAAAATAATTATAAATAGGGAGGAAGAGGGGGGGATCAGTGGGTTGGGTTCAGGAATATACATAGTTGTATAGTATTTATAGATATATGTTGAAAAATAAAAGTTATAGAGCAAAAACCTGAAGTTTACTCGTTTTTCGTTTACGTTTTGAGAAATTTGTTCCATTTTTGAACTGCTGTATCTCGGTAAGAATTGGGTCAAAAAATATTTTAATGAAAATTGAAGGAAATTTAATGCTGTACAACTTTTATTTGGACAACTTTCTCGAAAAACACATGGTTTAGAGCAGGGATTCCCAACAGGTGATCCGCGGACCCCTAGGGGTCCGCGGACGATGTTTTAAGGGTCCGAGAATGTCACTGAGATATTCAATTGTTCTGTATTTTACTTGACTTGCAGTGGTAGATTATACATAATCTTCATTTTAAGAAGAATTTAAGCTTTTAAAGGGTCCTTGTCAGTATAGCGACCGATGAGGGGGTCCTTGAAAAAAATCTTGTTGGGAATCCCTGGTTTAGAGGATATAAGAGAAAAACGAAAAAGTCCGAACATTTCGAGGTTTTTTGCCCCCCTCCAAGTTTCCACAAGCTCCTCGAGGTCGTAAACTTAGATTACACACCCAAAATGTCATTAACTTCGGAAATGTGTCTAAGTAGCTCCCCTCATATGTACTTGCCGACCGTACTATATTGTTATATGATCATCAAATTTCATCATTTCTTATTCTTACATTTTCATGATTATCTTCAAAATAACATCAAAGATGACTACCATGAATGGACGCCTTTAATTTACCATCAATATTTCATTGACTAATATGTCAATTTATAGGTTTTTTTGGATCAAGAAACACGAGTTTAAATTCAAAACGCACTATGAGTACTTTGATTGCTTTTTATTGTGAAAAGTACTTCGCCTTATGTAATACTTACACAGCCCCACAAAAAAAAATAAGAGTTCAAAGCAGCGAACCAGACCCATGTATTCTTATGTATTTTCGGTGGCTGAATCCGAATCCGGGGTCAAAAAAAATCGTATACCCCCAAAATCATTAGCTAGAGCCAAAAAACACCTCTGAAATGGGGTAAAAAGGATATTAAGCTACGAGAATAGTTGTTACATCTTAATAAATCGAATTATACAAATCAAGGTTAACAGCAGCGTACATAGAATAGATATGAAACACACCCCCAGGGAGGAGCGAAAACTAACCCCCATATATAAAAAAATTGATCCAAAACAGCAATGACTGCTGAAAAAGCTCAAAATGTCTAAGTTTTGTTAAAGTGATAAAAAGCTGCATCAGGTCCGACGTAATCTTCATAAACTGCCCCTATAAAGTTGAGAACAGCCACCTCCCAAGTTTAAAGGACACGAGAAAAACAAGAAAAAACGTAAAATGCAACAGGATTTCTATTTTCATGGATGCTATGATTGGCTGAAATTGCATAGTACTCTAAAATAGAATTAGAAACTTACGTACCATCAACATTCTACAGTGTCAACCCTCAGAGGGTGTGAAAACTACCCCCTATGTAAGGTTTGACTATAAAAAGTTACAGTGACCTATAAAAAATGGAACCGGCTGCGTTGTGTGAAATAGAGAAGAAACTAGACTATGTTCGACGCTGTGCTCGAAAACCACCCCCACGGGGTTGAGAGACGCCACCCCTATAAAAAAAAATATGGAAATGAAACGAATAAGCAACAGTATATCTTACATCTTGAATTACGGTAGTTTACATCCTTTCTAGGGGTGTTACTTAATAACATTTATACGACATGAGTTTCAAGTGTGCAACGCGATTTTTGCCAATCATAGCATCCATAAAAATGTAAATCCGGTTAGTTTCTCTCTGTTTTTCCAGCATCCTACAGATATAGGAGTAGTAACTGGCAACCCCGTGGGGTTGGTTTTGAAGCACATCGTCGAACATAGTCTAGTTTCTCCCTCTTCCACACAACGCAGGTGTTTCGAATTTTTATAGAAGTCACTGTAACTTTTTATAGTTAAATCTTGCATAGGGGGTAGTTTTCACACCCTCTGAGGGTTGACAGTGTAGGATGTTGATGGTACGTAAGTTTCTGGTTCTATTTTAGAGTGCTATGCAATTTCAGCCAATCATAGCATCCATGAAAATAGAAATCCTGTTGGATTTGACGTTTTTTCTTGTTTTTCTCGTGTCCTTTGAACTTTGAACTTAAAGGTGGTTGTTCTCAACCCTATAGGGGCAGTTTATGAACATTACGTCGGACCTGATGTAGTTTCTTAACAAAACTTAGACATTTCGAGCTTTTTCAGCAGTCATTGCTGTTTTGGATCGATTTTTTATATATGGGGGCTAGTTTTCACTCCTCCCTGGGGGTGTGTTTCATATCTATTGTATGTACACTGCTGTTTAATTTGTATAATTCGATTGATTAAGAAGTAACAACTATTCTGGTAGCTTAATCTTCTTTTTATCCCATTTCAAGGGTGTTTTTTGGCTCTAGCTAATGATTTTGGGGGTGTACGATTTTTTTTGACCCCAGATTCGGATTCAGCGACCGAAAATACATGGGTCTGGTTCGCTGCTTTGAACTTTTATTTTTTTTTGTGGGGCTGTGTTATTTATCTGCATTTCTCATTATTATTATACTCTTCGCAAAAACGAAGAGTATATTGTATTTGATCGGCACATTTCTAAAATCGTAAATATCGCTCGTAAAGAAAAAAATTTCATGTCGTTGTGTTAGTGAACGAATTCTGAACAACTTTCAAAATGTCCGTCTGTCCGTCCGTCACGTTTCTTGTAAACACGATAACTTAAGAAAGAAAAGTCCGATTGTATTGAAATTTAGAAAGTAAGTTAATGTTAGATAGAGGAAGAACCCTATTGTTTTTGAAGAAAATCGATCAGTAAATAAAGACGTTATTAATTATTTAATTTAAAAAAAATATATTCTCTTAATTTTTGTCGCTTGTACTAAAATGGAAATCTTACGAAATGTTATTTCCATAATACATTTTTTTTTTTGTTTATGAATTTTACTAATATATTTCATAGAAGTACGAGTTGAAATATGTATGATTGTCGAAAAATATATATATATATATCACAGACAATCAATTTTCGTAGCAATACGTGGTAGTGCAGCGGCTAAAATTTCGCGTTGCTATCCAGAGGTCCCGTGTTCGAATCCCACGCAGGTTGGATATTTTTTTTCATTTTTTTTTCATATAATTTTTTTCACAACAAAGATGGTATCACAAAATTTAGGATGTCCAAAAACTAACATTATTTACAAGAGAACTGCGAAGAGTATCCTATAGAATGTGTAACAATTATATATAAAAAGCTTAGTAAATTGGCGAAGAGTACGTTTTTAGCTTGTTTTATGTATATTTATAATACTAATAACAGCATAAGCATAATTACTTCCACATCCAGTGGAAGTATAGTAACGACAAAAAATTTTTTTAAAATTTTTATTGTTCAAATAGGCTTAGAAGGTCATGAAACGTCGAGATTTTAATTTTGAGCGAAAAAAAATTTCTGTCTGTCGGTCTGTCTAACTTTTTTCGTGCGCACGTTTACTCTGGAACCGTTTGAGATATTAAAGTAAAAACTGCTGCAAGAAATACGTTGAAATCTGAGAAATCCCCTATGAGTCCAAAAAGATTAAAAAAAAACAATTATAAACAGCTAAAAAATATGAAGGCCACAGACAAACAACACTGAACGTGGAACATAAGCGAAAAACTAAAAGAAGCATTGAAAGAAAAGAGGTGGAGAGAAAAATCCTTCGAGCAGGGCAACGATTAAACTAAATCGTGAGACATCTGAAAAAATATAGAACATAAACATAACACATGAACACACCACATATAGTGGACAACCCCCAAACCGAAAACCAGGCTGCCCGGCAGGGGGTTCCACATTTGGAAAAACGCAGACCCATACGGTGTTGTCAGTATCGGGACCGGGGCCTCAAACCCAGAACGCGATAGACAGTCGGTTAGCATATTCGCCACTCAATATGCATTTTTTAGCATTTAAAGCATTTATTGGAGTGTTCACTTTCTTACATTAGACCACCAGGCCTGTAGCTAGGACGGACATTGCCCGTCCTGGAATAAGTTTCGCCCGACCTACGGTGATCGTAATGGGGGCAATTTTAACTGTCTTTTTAATATTATGAAAGAGATTGGGTAAATACTTTTTAATTTTTTCAGATTAAAAAGTTTTTTTTGGATTTTTCTAATTAAAACATTTTTTTTTGCTCCCCCCCCGCTCATCAAAAACTTTTTTACGGGCCCGCCCTGAAAGCACTTTCTAGCTGTAGACCACGCAAATTAGACATTTTAGAAGAAATAATTTATAAAGTAATAATATTTGAGATGCGTACTCTAGATATAGTTAGAAATGGTTACCCGAAAAGTTCCCCTCCCCCCATTTGGGGGTGGAACGTCTCTTTTTTTTGCAAAAAACCACTTAATCCAATGCCAAGTCTGTCCGGACAGAGGGTTACACATTTGGAAAAACGTAGACCCATACGGTGTTGTCAGTATCGGGGCTCTGGCCTCGAACCAAAAGACCACCCCTAGCGGGGACTCAAAGCTGGTTTTTCAGTTTTGTCTTGTAAACCGTTCGTTCGGAAGAGAAGAAAGTATAGGAAATAAAAATTTGTCGTTAAATTCTGCATAAAAAATGTTCTATTAACCTTGTAGCGTATCGTTTCCACACCACCTTCGATGTGGAGCTCTCGGTGCGTTTTTTTCAAGTGGTTTACCCTGTAGGCCTATTCCACTAAAATTCCGTCCAATTTTACTCATTAAGGGGTTCTTCATCGACAAACTCTTCTTCAAATTCGGAATTTAGACATCCTTGCCCATGGCAATTAGAGCACATTGTTGAGCAGGCAATCCAACCTTAACACAGCTGCATTTTCCGCAATCCTTTTTGCAGCTGCAGGATATTAGCTGTAGGGTGGAAATTGGTGCTGGTAACTCGGTGTTATAAATGGGTGCTAAGATATTGCCTACTTTCTCCTAATCACAGTCCGTTGGTTCCAAGTTTTCTCATCGCCAAGATTGAATTTGGAGAAATATTCTGTAAGAATATTGACATAATGCCTCAGATGTTGGTGGCAGTCTTGGTAGAATACAGGCAGTACTAGATTGACCGACCAACTTATTGAAAATAATGAACCTTTGATGATTCAAAGATGTCTCTTTTTTTTGGAAGCTTTGTATAATGCAAGCGCGAATTGCTCTCCAGCACTTGTAATTTCTTGTTTCGTTGAGCTACGGTTGTTGAATATATGGACAACCTCTTCTTTTACTGACGCATTCCACCGTTTGCACCTTTCCTTTACTAAAGAAAGCTGAAGTGGTATCGCATCTGAACGCGTGGACAAACAAAACTGTCTCCTTACAGCTGTACGCTTTATTTTCTATTTTTCACTGAGCCTCTCTTAAGAAACGGATATATTTATCTTTAGGTGCTCGAGCTATAATCAATGCGGGAAGATCAATATCTTCTCCGACGATGACCACTGTGTCATTTTCATGAGATTAATTTAAGGCGGTTTGAACTATGAGTACGTCAGCGTCGTCTAAGCAGTAATTGTTTTAATTCCCTCGTTTTTAAATCTCTTCACCAGTGGTGAAATAAACCGGTCCTTATTTGTGAGATTGTTTATCATTTTATTTCGCATTTCAGTCAGTGGCGTATTCTCATTGAAAATAATTTCCGGTGAAATGCGTTTCAAAAGTCGCTGCTGTCTCTCGATGCTCCTCATATTGACCAGGCAAATCTCAGTGTAAAATGGGTTTGGCATGCACTATTTGGGGACAGTTATTTGTTTATCACAATAGATAGCTCTATTAATGTAGGATAAGTACATAAAGTCGCAAAAAATCCCGACGTGAGCTAAAGCCGCAATTTGGAAAAAATGACCGCCAGAGACATTTTCTTTAAAATCATATATCTTAGTAACCGTTGCTCCGATTTTAGATTTCTTTTTTTTGTTCCATTCCTCACTTCACATTTTACAGAAAGCATGATTATATATTTTACGATAAATTAAACGATAAACTTAGGAAATTAAAAAATAATTTAAATCTTACGGAAATATAAACTTTTGTAAACTCGAGACGTTTGTACTGAAATTTCTAGTCGATTTTTGAAAAAATAATTTTAATAAAAGTTCTAGAGCACACAATTATCTTTCATTTGTTTTTTGGCCGATGTTACTAACTCAAATATTAACGGAGTAATAGTTATTTATATATAAAATTGTAATTATTTTTATAATGTACATTAAGTTATAAAGGGTGTCCAGTTCAGTGTTCTCTCGGAAGATTGTGCAAAACGGCTAACTTTATAAAAAAAACTTTATTAACAAAACTTTCAATGTTTCGTCTCTACTACAACTTAAAATTATTTTCAATTATACAAAGTGTCACAAAAACGAGTCACACAAGAAAGTATAATTTTTTTAAATAGAACAGCCTGTATTTCCTTAACGCCAGTTAAGCCTCAAGGGTCCTGTATTACACCGTAAAATATTTTGCCAAGTTATTTTTTTCTGTTTTTTTTTTGGGCAGTTTACAAACATTTTTGACTGGCATATCTCCGCGATTTATTAATCGTTATTTCTAAAAATGTGGGATGTTGTTTGATAATGATGTATTTACTGAAAAACATTTTTGAAATAAATCTTTAGTATATCGGGTGTCCAAAATATTTGCGTACATTTCTTGATATCTAATTATTATTTTTCTCATTTTTTTTTAAATGGAATGCCTAAGGTATACTTTTTTTACATGAATGAATAAAACATACAATTCCTCACATTTTAATATCTCTTTATTTCTATTTCAAACGTTTTTTGAGATATGATATTACATCAAATAATTTTTGCGAAAATTAAGGTGCTCTTTATTTTAGCATTAAAATCTATATTTTGTTTTAAATTTTTTTCAATTTTTTAAAATGGAATGCCTATAATTTTTTTTAAATGGATGAGTAACGCTTACAATTTGTCACATTTTGATATCGTACACTTTCTTTTATGAACGGTTCTTGAGCAATAATTTTTTTTCACGATATTGAAACTAACCTAACAACTGCTCAAAATTTCCACCATTTTGATTCAGATAACACTGAGGTCTATTGATAAATGAGCGCCTTACACAGTGTAACATATCAACATTTATACGATTGAAACACCGACGAATCCTTTCCATCATATCTTCTCGAGTCGTTGGTTCTACTTTATAAACGTCTGACTTCACAAATCCCCAAAGAAAAAAACCCACTGAAGTCAGGTCGGGTGACTTAGGCGGCCATGTAATAATTTAATAAAATAATAAATTAGATATTATTTAACAGTTTATTAAAATATTGGACCTCCTGTTCCTATCCACCTTTCAGGAGACTGATTACTAATGGCCTGACGAACATTTCTACTAAAATGTGGTGGTGCACCTTCAAGTTGTAATCACATATTATTTGTAATGTAATCCGGAATATGCTCGATTATTTGTGGAAACGTATTTTGCGTAAAATCTAAGAAGACTGCTCTATTCACATTTCCCTCAAAAAAGCGAGGATGAATAACATAATCATGTACAATTCCTCCCCTTATATTTAAACTCTGGTTCTGATTTTTCTGTGCAACATGAGGGTTTTCTCTGGCATAATAATGGAAATTGTCAAATCCTATTCTCAAATCCGTTAAGATGAAACATTAAATCATCCGAGAACAATACAAATTTGAAAAATTCTTCATTTTCTCCAATTTGGTTTTGAGCCCACTGGCAAAAATTTAATCTACGATTTAAATCCATATCCCAAAGCTCTTGATGCAGCTGAGCTCGATAGGGGTGAAACTTATTTTTACGAAGACATAGGGAAACACTAGATTCACTGACCTCTAAATCCTTACTTAACTCCTGAACACTTGCCGTAGGATTTTCGATTACCACTAAAGTTATAGCCAGCTCATTTTCTTCATTACAATACATTTCGTCGTCACGCCTTCTTTTCAAATGAAAAATTTCCAGTACGTTGAAAACGTTCTTTCAAATTTTCTAGAGACCTCACATCAGGACATCTTCTATAGGGATATTTTTAACCATACATTCTTGATGCCAATAAACAATTTCCATCACATTCACCAATAACATAACATTTACCATAGATATTAAATCTTATTGACAATAATTATAATTCGTATTTTTAAATATTAACAATATTAATTCAACTTAATCACGATAATCTTAAACACATTAGAGAAATGTCAGAGTGAAAAACAAACGCAAAACAAAGGACCAAAGCCGTACTGGATTTTAATGCTAAAATAAAAACCGCTGCCCAAGGAATCACTACTTCCACATCCAGATCCTTTATCCAAGTCACTCACAACGAAAAAACTTTGTATGTGAAAATAATTGTTTATGGAACTTTAATAATATAATATTTGAAATCCTCTACCCCAAAAACCCATAAAACGATACCCCACATCGGTAGTGGGGTGGGGGGCACTGATAGGGGGTGATAGTGGGGGGGGGTGGATGAAGTAAAAAATATTTTGAGGTTTCTGGTTCCTGTACATACACTAAATCACATTTTTTTTTCATCCCTTTTAATGGGGGTGGCTAAATTTTTTGAGACCTTAGCTTCTCTTATATATACTAAATACCAATTTTATGGACTCTTACCTGCTTGATTGACCTATTTACCCCAAATTTACCCCAATTTACCCCCCAACCCTTCGACGGAACAAGATGAAAATATAATCTAGTTCTAGATCTCGTTAAAGTACATATTTGTACCAAATTTCAAGTCAATATCTTAAACGGTTCCAGAGTAAACGTGCGCACAAAAAAAGTTACAGACAGACAGACCGACAGACAGAAATTTTTTTTCGCTCAAACTTAAAATCTCGACGTTTCATGACATTTTAAGCCTATTTGGACAATAAAAATTTTAAAAAATTTTTTTGTCGTTTCTATACTTCCACTGGACGTGGAAGTAAAAGCACCTCAATTTACGCAAAACTTATTTGAAATAATCATATCTCAAAAACGGTTTGAAATAAAAATTAAGTGTATAATATTAGAATGTGGGTAATTTTATGCTTTATTCATCCATGTAAAAAAATATAGGCATTCCATTTAAAAAATTTGAGAAAAATAATAATTAAATATTGTAACAAGAAATGTAAACAAATATTTTGGACACCCGGTATAATAATAATTTATTTCAAAATGTTTTTCAGTAAATGCATCATTATCGAATAACACCCTACATTTTTAGAAAAAACAATTAATAAATCGCGGAGATATGGTAGTCAAAAAATGTTTGTAATTTGCCAAGAAAATAGGAAAAAAATTTTAACTTGGCAACGCTGAATCCGATTGGCAAAAAATTTTAGGGTGTATTTCAGGACCCTTAGAGGCTTAATTGGCGCTAAAAAATTAGAGGGTATTCCATTAAAAAAATTATATATTCTTGTGTAACTCCTTTTTGTGACACCTTGTATAACTGAAAATAATTTCACGTTGTGGTAGAGATGAAACATTGAAAGTTTTGTTAAAAAAGTTTTTTTATAAAGTTACCCGTTTTTGCACAATCTTCCGAGGAAGCACTAACTGGACACCTTGTATATCTCCAAGAACTCAAGTCTTATTTTCTTCAGTTATCTTCTATTTTATGCCCAAAGATGTAATAACACTTTCGATTGTACATAAAAAGGGGAAGAGAACAAAAAAAAAAGAAATCTAAAATCAGAGCAATGGTTACTGAGATATGTCCTTCTAAAAGAAACGGTTCTGGCAGCCATTTTTTTTCTAAATGGTGGCTTTAGCTCACATTGGGATTTTTCGGGACTGAATTTGCCTGCACTAATACTGCAGACATTGCCAGCATAACCGTCAAACACTTTTTTGCCGTAATGATTACAAATAAAATGAACGTAGGCTGTATAAACGTCGCCAAAGGTGCTTTGGCCATACTACTCGATGAATCAAATTGCCGCGATCAACAATGAACTGGCAATCAGAAAAATCTATTAGCCTCTCTCGTACTTACAGCATTGAAAATATCATACAGAGACGAATTCTTGGTTTTTCTCATTAACCCTTTCTCATCGAAGAAAGGAGGGGGGAATGTAGCAGGCTCGAAGTTGAAACATGACTCCAAAAATTATAAATACCTGACTGTTTATTTATTTATATTTAATTTTCGGAGTATCAGGATCTGAGAGAGAAGTAAATAAAATGCTGCAGAAAATGCAATATAATTTTAAGTAGGTATACTATATATATATATGTTTAAGGTAATTATTCATGTCTCAAGTTTTATTGCCGTAATTCTTTCGGGTATAGCCTAAGGCCGTCCTTGTATCCACGTCGGTACTATACATATTTTACCTATAATTATAAACGCATCTGTGTGAAAAAGAGGAAAAAATAAATAAAAATCACTTGCGTCAAAACCCACTATACATGTATCTTATAGAGTAAATTCCGCACTATAAATTCATTTCTGAGCATTTTTCTCGTTAAACTAACCGGTTTTAAGATATTCGCTGTGAAACTTCGAATAGGATGAATTACTTCCACATCCAGTGGAAGTATAGTAACGACAACAAAAATTTTTAAAATTTTTATTGTTCAAATAGGCTTAGAATGTCACGAAACGTCGAGATTTTAAGTTTGAGCGAAAAAAAATTTCTGTCTGTCGGTCTGTCGGTCGGTCTGTCTGTCTGTAACTTTTTTTGTGCGCACGTTTACTCTGGAACCGTTTGAGATATTGACTTGAAATTTGGTACACATATGTACTTTAACGAGATCTAGAACTAGATTATATTTTCATCTTGTTCCGTCGAAAGGGGGTAAATGGGGGTTTTGGGGAAAAGGTAAATCAAGCAGGTAAGAGTCCATAAAATTGGTATTTAGTATATACAAGAGAAGCTAAGGTCTCAAAAAAATTTTTGGCATTAGCCACCCCCTTACCACCCCCACCCCATTATTAAAGGGGATGAAAAAAAAATGTGATTTAGTTTGTGTACAAGAACCAGAAACCTCAAAATGTTTTTTTACTTCATCCACCCCCACTACCACCCCTTATCACCACCCCCACCCCGCTACCGATGTGGGGTATCGTTTTATGGGTTTTTGGGGTAGAGGATTTCAAATATTATATTATTAAAGTTCCATAAACAATTATTTCCACATACAAAAATTTTTTCGTTGTGAATGACTTGGAAAAGAATCTGGATGTGGAAGTAGTGATTCCTTGGGCAGCGGTTTTTTTACCTGTGCGCTCCAGACTATCCCTTCGTTCGGACGCTGTTAGCACGAAATAGGTGAGGATAAGCTACAAGGTTAACAGAACATTTTTTACCTAGAATTTAACGACACATTTTTTATTTCCTATGTTTTTTTCTCTTACGACGAACGGTTTACAAGATAAAAGTGAAAAACCAGCTTTAAGTCCCCGTTAATATTTTTGCAAAAGAAAGGACGTTCCACCCCTAAATTGGGGGGAAACTTTTCGAGTATCTATTTCTAACCCTATCTGGAGTACGCATCTCAAATATTATTACTTTATAAATTATTTCTTCTATTCACTGTTTTTTAATCTAATTTGTGTATACTACATGTCAAGTTTCATATTTTACAGGTGTATCTCCTTTTTTATGTTTGTTTACTGATAATTTGACCATGTTCTCTCATCATTTTCGATAAATTTTAATGCCACAACCGTGTTCAGCGACCAAAAATTAGTCGAAAAACACTGTCTCTGCACTTTTGTCAGAATGAGCAAAAAAATGCCTATTGTTGAACATTGTTCTTTGTTCCTATTTGACTGGGATAAAAGTCGAAGCAAAAATTTACTGAGACTATAAATTCTTCCCTACTTTTTGCTGTCCACAATTTTTCGAATAATTTTCTCTTATTATTTCAAGGTTCAACCCAAAGCTGTCCAATTAACTCCCGTAACAACGGATTATATAAAACCACAGGTAAACTCCTGTACCACACTATACTGAAAGTAATTTATTTCAGCTATTTTTTTCAGTTGAAACATGGAAACCAGGTCCCTTATGTATAATTTGTCCTCACTGCCACAAATCCGCCCGACCCTGCATAAGAAAAGAAAGAAACAAAGTAAGTAAATGTAAGTTATTTTTAATATTTTATTATATTCTTTATTTTCATATACGGGTGTCAGTGAGATCACGTTCCAGCGGCTATTTCTTTATTACTTGCACATCCAGTGGAAGTATAGTAACGACAAAAAAATGTTTAAAAATTTTTATTGTTCAAATAGGCTTAAAATGTCATGAAACGTCGAGATTTTAAGTTTGAGCGAAAAAAAATTCTGTCTGTCTGTCTGTCTGTCGTCTGTAACTTTTTTGTGCGCACGTTTACTCTGGAACCGTTTAAGATATTGACTTGAAATTTGGTACACATATGTACTTTAACGAGATCTAGAACTAGATTATATTTTCATCTTGTTCCGTCGAAGGGTTGGGGGGTAAATTGGGGTAAATTTCGGGTAAATGGGTAAATCAAGCAAGTAAGAGTCCATAAAATGGGTATTTAGTATACAAAAGAGAAGCTAAGGTCTAAAAAAAATTTTTGGCATTAGTCACCCCCATTACCACCCCCACCCCCTTATTAAATGGGATGAAAAAAAATTGTGATTTAGTGTGTGTACAAGAACCAAAAGCTTCAAAATATTTTTTTACTTCATCCACCCCCACTACCAACCCTCTACCACCACCCCCACCCCCACTACCGATGTAGCATATCGTTTTATATGTTTTTGGGGTAGACGATTTCAAATATTATATTGTTAAAGTTACCTTGAGTAGTATGGATGAGCAGTGGCTTTCCTCGACTACTATGGATGCGCAGTAGGTTTCCCCGAGTATTATGGACGCGCAGTGGCTTTCCTCGAATATTTGGATACTCAGTGACTTTTTTCGAGTATTATAGTAGGTTACCTCAAGTGGTATGGATGCGCAGTGGGTTACTTTAAGTAGTATGGATGCGCAGTGGCTTTCCTCGAGTACAATGGATGCGCAGTAGGTTATCACGAGTAGTGTGGATGCGCAGTGGCTTTTCTCGAGTGCCATAGATGCGCAGTAGGTTACCTCAAGTGATATGGATGCGCAGTGGGTTTCCTCGAGTAAAATGGATGCGAGTTACTTCAAGAAGTTTGAATGCCCAGTGGTTTTACTCGAGTAAATTGGATGCACAGTGGGTTACCTTGAGTAGTATGGATGCGTAGTAGGTTTCCTCGAAGAAAATGCTTCTAGTAGAGGCTTTACTTCTATCGTGTAGTTTACGGCACACAACGATTTTTTATATCTTTGTCTTGCCATTTTCTGCGTATTAGTTCGGCATTCAGTTGAAGTATATTAACGCAAAAAAAATTTTTGGAAATTTTCCTTGTTTAAATAGGCTTATAATATCAAGAAACGTCAATATTTTAAGTCTGAGCAAAATAAATTTGTCTGTTGCGTCGGTGTGTATGTTAGTCTTGTATCGTTTTGGTGCTCACGATTAGTCTGGAACCGTTTAAGATATTCAGTTAAAATATGGCACACGTATGTTTTTTAACGAGATCTGGAACTAGATTATATTTTCATCTTATTCCGTTGCAGAGTTGAAGGGTAAATTGAGGTAAATGGGGGTAAATAGGTAAATCAAGCAAGTAAGAGTCCATGAAATTGGTATTTAGTAAATATAAGAGGAGCTAAGGCCTCAAAAAAAATGGCATTAGCCATCCCTATTACCGCCCCCACCCCATTATTAAAGGTGGTGAAAAAATAGTGTGATTTAGTGTGTGTACAAGAGTCAAAGTCATCAAGAATTTTTTTCACCTCATTCAACCCCACCTCCATTACAGATGTGGCATATAATTTTATGGGGTTTTGGGGTACATGATTTCAAATATTATACCATTAAAGTTCCATAAACAATTATTTCCACATAGTGGAGTGCAAATATAGTATTTTGTTGTAAGAGACTTGGATGTGGAAGTAGTGATTCCTTGGGCAGCGGTTTTTTTTAACGGATCGAAATGAAATTAGGCATGTCACTAAAATGACATTTTTTTTATCGATCTGTCAACTTTCTACGACGTTCGGTTTCACCTACTTTTGATTTTTAAATAAAATACCCTGTATATTTTAGAATTTTTGGTATCTAGAGGTCATTCTGCTATTTTCAAATTTTTGCAGCCATTTCAATTTTCAGTCTAGACATCTAAACTACAGTAAGCATTATACTTGTCAGTATGTCCGAAGAGGTCGACAGTCACTCGATGTCAGCGAGCTTTATAGGGTTGATGGGTGGAGAGATTGTTCCACGTGGTCATTGGTGGGTTAGCCCAGTCAATGAATGTCCAAAAGAGGATTGTAGAGGACATTGAGGGAGGGGGGGAGAATTTTCTTCTTCAGGAATGTGTTAGAAGTAGTTAGGAAGTAAACATACCAAAACTTCCCGCCCCTAGCCCCGCCGCTTTAGGGGAAGGGGGGTGGAAAGGTTCCTTTTATCAATTCTTAGCTTATAACTTATAAACGATGCGTCGTACGGAAAAAGGGAATCTATGCAAAATTAAACATAGTTAAATTTCCTACAAGAATGTCTATATTCATTTTATTTCTATGTGTTATAGTTTATGAGATATTTGCCATCCAAAATAGATAATTAATAAAAAAAATTAATTAGGTGCCTTGAATATTTCTATCAAAGCGGTTTACCGTGGGCTGCTAATAAATCACAGTCACAAAACAATCTTTATTTTACGACACTGTCGAAATCTATACATTTCCTTAAATATACAGTGTGACTCACTTAAAATGAAGACACAGTTATAACTTTTTTTACGAAAGTTTGAAATGAGCACGCGGCGTGCAGATTTGTTTGCATTTTTGTCGACATGGTTAACTCCTACGAGAAAATTGTTCCACGTGAAAATTGTAGAGCAGGAAAAATCTACGTTTGATTAATTTTTATTTTCGATCAAATGTTCTTCAAAAATCTGGCTTGACAAATCGATAGGCAATTAAAAAACGAAGAGTAAAAAACGAAGAGTAAAAAAACTTTCCGATTACTTATAGTCCGGGATCCAAGCACTCCAAACTCAAGATGACCTGTTCCGACATGACGTACAAATGTTGATATAAATAATGAAGAGAGCATTACTTGGGGCACTAGAAAACACTTGTCGGATTAATTTTTGCTTTTGCGAAACTTCAGAAATCGCAAAAAAGATGGCGGATTGATAATTACAAAATTATGTTTTACAATGGTTATTCTCCGTTAAAAAAAAACTATGTAACCTACCGATCTGATTTTTGGTATGTATACTCAAAATATATACGTAATGCTAACTAAGCTATTGGTATTTTTGAAAAGAATATTTTTTTTGAAAAAAAATAATTAAAATAAAAAGGTTGATATTTACGTTCTAAAAATTTCGATATGCGGACAACTACGTTAAATTTATGAAATTCTTATATACAATTGCTTACCAAATATAGAACATATATTGAAAAAGTTTTTTTTAAAAAAGATCCTGTCAATAACGTATACAGTTTTATGTTTATGATTTTTGTTATGAGGCGCGTAATTATGCAGCATTAAAATAAAAATAGTCTACACGATAATTGGTACAGTGTAACAGTAAAAAGCACTATATTGTTCAATATAATTGCAAATTTGAATTACTTTATGTTAATAATACAACAAAACGAATGAAAGTAGTAGTTGGGCGTTGCCGATTGCGGCCACTCATTTAAAAAAATAATAATCGATACAAAATGAATTGTGTGTTCGAGCAAAATGTTAATCAATTAATCAAATAGGTATTCGCAATTGGCCATACCCGAGTACAACTTCTACTCGTTTTTATATTGTTTAAGAAATAACACATTAGTGAGAAATATTATTTTAGGTATTTAGCATATTTAATAAAAAGCAGAAAAGGGAGATATTTTAAATAAAACATTAATGTTGTATATTACGTAATTTTTGTGTATAACTATTCTTACATGTTAGTCAGAATCATTATCATTATAAAATGATGCATATTGCTTTTTCCCTTAAAACAATTTTCAGGAAAAGCAGCACACGAGCACGCAATTAAATACCACTCACAAGAACATTTTGTGTCGCATTTTATTTTACAGTTGCACTTTTTAATTTAAGTTCATATAAACTTTTTTTGTCGACATTATCGGTACCAGTTCCTGATTTCCAATTCTGCATCCAAAATTTTGTGCAAGAGGTAATTTGAATGACGGTTCACAACACTGCAGGGAGCGTAAATAACTTTTATTAAATTATTTTACCTTTTAATAATTTTCAAACGTATACATATAATCCATTTGTAAAGTTGACGTGTATGTACATAGAAAATATTTGCAAAAAACTGATGTGGGGTGGGGGGTGTAAGATGAGTAATGGAATACATTAAGACAGATTTTGGAATTTTTCTCTGTTTGTCTGCTTGTCTGTTTGAACGCGCATCACGCAGAAACTACTTAACCAATGAGGTTCATCTAAGCTTTTTAGTTCTTATTTCATCGAAATCGGCCTAGACTAAGCCAAGTTTTATAAAAATCGGTCTAGTAGAACAGGAGATACAGCTTGATCTCTACAATAAGCGTATTTGCACGGAATAAACTTTTAAGATTAAACTTCTGTAATATTCCAGAAAATTCGAGAATACTCTGGAATATTCCAGAAAATTTGTGAGTTTTCTGAAATATTCCAGAATGGTGATTCTACCTCAAACGTCGTTTATAAAGAAGCTTTTTAGTCAATTTCAAAATTCCACGCGAACGTAACCGCGGGCATAGCTAGTAAATAATAAATATGAACCGCAAACAATAATCAATCGATTTAAACAATCAAACACAAATAGTTTTTATAATGTTAAAATGTTAAGACAAATAACTTCACACTATATACATAAGTACATACGCCTAGTAAACATAATAGACGGAGAGCCGGCCGTCGAATATCCTATGAATAAGATACATGAAAAACTTTTTGTGAGTGATTAGTACTACCACAGTCCTAAAGGGAGCCACCTTTTATACGAGCTAATTTTGCCCGCGTCATGGCTTTTTGACCTCACTTCCGGTTACGACTTTTAATGTTTTTTAAGTCATCAATAGTCCCTTGGGGTAAAACTTTTACCGGATCGCAAGACATGTACTCCCCCGTTTTCGAGGGCGGGGAACACGATGGTGACAATATTTTCCGACCTAGCGTCCAACCGCTACCCCTAAATCGAAAAAACCACCCCTTTTTTTTTATTTTCCGGTGCTACGCTTGCGAGGGCTTGCCAGATCTGGTTTTTCTTGGTCAGATTGAATAAAATAAGTAAATATCGACCACAGGTGACCTAACCCACTCCCGGGGGTTGAAACTACCCTCACCCCCTATAACTAAATGCTACGAAAACAACGAAAATTAGCTGGAAAACGGTAAACCCCCGATTTCGAGGGCGAGAAATACGATGGTGATAATATTTTCCAACTTACCCTTCACCCACTACCCCTAAACCTTAATACCACTCCCTTTCCGATTTTCCGATGCTGGGCTTGCGAGGGCCTCTCGTATCGTTTTTTCTTTTAGTCAGTTAGAATAAAATAGTTAAATATTTATCACAGGTGACCTAACCAACCCCCGGGGGTTGAAACTACCCTCACTCCCAATAACTAAATGCCACGAAAACAACGAAAATCAGGTGGAAAGCAGTATACCCCCGTTTTCGAAGGCGGGGAATACGATGGTGACAATATTTTTCGACCTACCCTTCACCCACTACCCCCAAATCGAAAAAAACCCATCCCCTTTTGCGATTTTGGTTCTTGTACACACACTAAATCACAATTCAATTTTTTTTGTCACCCCTGTGGTCAATACTTATTTATTTTATTCAAATTGGCGAAAAAAAACCCGATCCGACAAGCCCTCGCAAGCGTAGCACCGAAAAATCGGAAAAGGGGGTGGTTTTTTCGATTTAGGGGTAGCAGTTGGATTCTAGGTCGAAAGATATTGTCACCATCGTATTCCCCGCCTTCGTAAACGGGGGTATACTGCTTTCCAGCTGATTTTCATTGTTTTCGTGGCATTTAGTTATTGGGGATGAGAGTAGATTCAACCCCCGGGGGTGGGTTAGGTCACTTATCGTAAATATTTAACTATTTTATTCCAACTGACCAAAAAAAAACGATACGATAGGCCCTCGCAAGCCTAGCACCGAAAAATTTGAAAAGGAGGTGGTATTCAGGTTTAGGGGTAGTGGGTAAAGGGTAGGTTAGGAAATATTATCACCATCGTATTTCTCGCCCTCAAAAACGGGAATACACCATTTTCCAGCTGATTTTCGCTGTTTTCGTGGCATTTAGTTATTGGTGGTGGGGGTAGTTTCAACCCCCGGGGGTGGGTTAGGTCACCTGTGGTCAATATTTACTTATTTCATTCAATCTGATCAAGAAAAACCAGATCTGGCAAGCTCTCGCAAGCGTAGCACCGGAAAATTGGAAATGGGGGTGGTTTTTTCGATTTGGGGGTAGCGGTTGGACATTGGGTCGGAAAATATTGTCACCATCATATTCCGCGCCCTCGAAAACGGGGGAGTACATGTCTTGCGGTGCGGTAAGGTAAAAGCTTTACCCCAAGGGACTATTGATGACTTAAGAAAACATTAAAAATCGTAACCGGAAGTGAGGTCAAAAATCCATGACGCGGGCAAAATTAGCTCGTATAAAAGGTGGCTCCCTTTAGGTCTGTGGTAGTACTAATCACTCACAAAAAGTTTTCCATGTATCTTATGCATAGGATATTCGACGGCCGGCTCTCCGGCTATAAACATACCAGCTAATTCCACTGTAAAACTGTTTTCATGCACTTTATGAATTTTGGGAGAGCTGTCGCCTTTATTACATGCGCCGCATCATGCACCCATTTTAAAAATTCACAACTCGAATTCTATATGCAATATCAACTTAGTTCTTGTCTTAAAAACATTTTCAATATATTGGGTATGTTTTTTAGCATAGTTTGTACGCAAAAAATTTAAAATTGAAGTACTTGCTCGTATGTCGAAATTCTTACTACAATATTTTATAGTTACAGATTTCATATTTTTTTCCCAAAAAACTAAACATATTTAAACAATGCCATCGAGAGCCTCATCCAAGCGCTTATGTCTTTAGTGTATACTATAAAAAAATTAGAAGGATAGCACTCATAGTTTCTTTTACAGGACGTGTTATGTATTAAAAAACATTTTTTTAGGAATTATCATTTCGTCTCTTTTCTTATCATTTAAGAAGTTATGCAAGAGCTGATAATAATCCGACAAGTAATTTCTGGTGTCCTATATAACCCTTTTTGCAAAACTGAGGTTGAAAAATGTACGTCATGTCGGAACAGGTTACTTGGAATTTAGAGCGATTTCGTACTGTTGGACCCCAGACTATTAAGTATTAAAACTTGTAGACTGATTTGAAAAAATAAGTCACTTTGGGGCCACTGTGCGCCGGACAGACCACTTTTTTTTGTTAGTCTGTGTAAATAAATAACTTTGAAACAAATTGTATTACGAAACAAAGTTGTTTAAAATCACTTTTTCTACCATCTACTGCCTTCTATGACACTGATGTTCTTATAGTAGAAGACAATTTAGATAGATTAAAACTTACCACTGAAAAAGTTTATAATGCGATAAATAAATGCACCGACAAAAACAAGTAATATTTAAACTTCAGTACTGTTTAGCCTAAAGAAAAATCCAGACAAATTGTATTTCTCTGACAATATTCAAATATTTCCTACAGAATCTATTAAAATGTCGGGCATTACTGTAAATATGCATCTACAGTGGAATAAGCATATACAGACGCTGTGTGGGAAATTGCAAAGCACATGTTTCGGGCTAAAATGTATATCCAGTCAATGTAATCTGGACATCCTACTTACTATTTATTATGTTCATTCGAGCTTAAAATACTGTCACGAGTATACATACCCCTTGAGGGTAGGCAACACTAAATACATCTGTGAGACACTGGTAGAAATGTTTTGGAACATTGGAGAAAAGGATAGAAACTAGATAACGCTCGCGTCGTTTCTAGAAAGTTCCGGAAGCAATCGATAGAGGGTATAAAAGGTTGAATTCTCGGCGGGAAGTTTAAGTTTTGAATTGACAAGTAAGGTTAAAAGTACGAAGTGAATACAAAGTGCAAATTTCAAGTAATAAACATTGTTAAAAGTTATATTTAGTCAGTAGAAGTGTATTTAGTTAATAATAGTATTGTGAAGTATTCAGTAAGTTATTTAATAAAGTGTGTTAGTGGTTATCTCTTGTTATAATTTTAGAAACCCACGGATTTTGCAAGGGTGGTTTCCTAGGGGTGGAAACACGTCACAGTACTGTACAGTTAATTGGGGAAATAGCTCACAAGTAAGCAGAGTTTTAATTCTACAAACATATGCAGTACGCATAATTGCGGGATTAAAATGTTTGGAAGCTTGTAGAAATGCTTTTAAGGATCTTAGAATCTTAACTTCAGTGAGTATTTATGTATTGGAAAGCTTTACATAAGTTTATAAAAACAGATCCAAACTTGGTTAGAATTGGATGACTAATAACTGAGCTACGAAGGTGTTTCCTTGAAAAGTGGGACACACTGTGGCATCCACCCACAGTGTGTCCCACTTTTCAAGGAAACACCTTCATAGCTCAGTAAAAAAATATTTTGAGGTTTCTGGTTTTTGTACAGACACTAAATCAAAATTTTGTTTCATCCCCTTTAGTAACGAGGTGGGGGTGGTAATGGGGGTGGCTAATGAGACCTTAGCTTCTCTTGTATTTACTAAATACCAATCTTATGGACTCTTACCAGCTTCATTTACTTATTTACCCCAATTTACCCCCCAACCCTTCGACGGAATAAGATGAAAATATAATCTAGTTCTAGATCTCGTTAAAGTACATATGTACCAAATTTCAAGTCAATGTCTCAAACGGTTCCAGAGTAAACGTACGCACAAAAAAAGTTACAGACCGACAGACAGACAGAATATTTTTTTTCGCTCAAACTTAAAATCTCGACGTTTCATGACATTCTAAGCCTATTTGAACAATAAAAATTTTTAAAAATTTTTTTGTCGTTACTATGTTAGAACACTTCCTAGTAAAATTGGTCCATCTCCGTCATACATTGTGGTCATTTTATATAAACTATGAGTTATTATGACTTTAACGAAAAATGTTCCAAAGATTTCTTATTAAGAACATAAAAATGCAAAAATATACAAGATACCTAACTGCAATATATAACAATGCGAATTTTACGTAGGTTAGATGACAAAACAATTTTATTATTTACAATTTTTAATGTTATTACGATATATATAATAAGACTATTACCAATACAAATAGAGATTGCCGTCGGGAGTTGCCGAATACCTAATAAACACTATGATTTCTGACAGAAAAACTTTATATGTGGAATAACATGCTCGACTATTAGGAAACGAATGATAGTTGCAGTCAGGCGGTATTGACTTCAAATCTATTAAAAAATGAAAATAAAACGCATGTAAACTGTGGACCTGTGAATCTTAGTGGTACCCTTTAAATAGTCTATTTATTATCATAGAACTCAAAAATGATCGATTGCTTCGATGTCTTGCTAAGTTTTAAAACGCTTTATTTTATGATTATTTAGGTCTACTGGATCACCGAATGGCATTTCTGAAAATGGATCATTCTCCAGAAATATACAAAACAAGATTATTAGTATGGTGGCAAACACAGTAAAAACGGCTATTAATGAAACAATTTTGTAATTTGGAATACTGATTTCTGTCATTAAAACGACTATTTTTCCGAGCAGCGCTAAATCAAAATGGCTTCCAGTTTCAAAAAATTAAGACTCTACGGGGTAAAATATCACAAAGTCAATTTCATCTGATATTTTACAAAATACGCAAAGTAATGTTCTCTACTTGTCATAATAATTATCCTTTGACAATAAAGTAGTAGTAGAGTTGAATTATAGGATAAATTAAAAGACTAGGAGGCATAATATTGTTAATCTCAATCCTGTAAGCGAATCGCGTAGACAAAATATATCATTATTAGCTGAAAATGAGACAAATATTACACCGGAAAGTAATTACGGCTGCCTAATTTACGCCGTCCCCGCTCTTTAGTCCATTTACTTTTGCCTAAAGCAGTTTCGAAATTTGAAGAATATTCGACATAGTATGGGATGTGAACAAAAAGGATAGTATAAAAAGTCATACGAGAGAAACCAGATAGACCAGGCAACGAATAATTATAGAGGGAAATTTTAGGGACAGAAAATTTGACTTCAGAATTTTGTTTGGACTAGTTCTGGAGATGAACATATCAAAAGTCCCCACTCCTAGGTAGTGAGCGGGGGAGGAGGGTCCCATTTTTTGTTTTTTCGCTTATATCTCGGAAACTATGCGTCGTAGCGGCTTGACCATTCTATACAAAATTGAAGATGACAAAATTTGCTACTTATATTTGTCGATATGTTGTTCTGTTCTCGAGATATCCGGCCTCGAAATTTGGAAATTGCGGAAAACAATTTTTTTACTTCACGTTTTTTGCTCTGTTTGTTAAGATAACTCTTCTTGTTCCCACGAAAAAGTCGTGAGAAAAGAAGTTGTAGAGCATTAAATTTCCTACAAGAATATATATATTATTTTGATTTTTTTAATCAAACCGCTCAAAAGTTAAAGCCATTTTAGTGTATTGTCCGAAATCCGAGATTTCGCGAGAAAACTCAACTTTGGTATTTTTCACTTTTTCTTTATTCCAACTCCATTGCACGTGCCAAAATATTAGTAGTCATATATGTACTTAGTGTACACTATGATAAATGACAAAAATACACACATAGCATATTACCTGTACATGACTAAGGGTAGATTAAGTAATTAAGAATTTCATTTCAATTTTATGTTTATTATATTATTCGTGCGTATAACATTAAACGTAATGTTTTAATGTAATGTTAAACCTCCGGACTCTCTTTGAGCGGAAGGGTCCTGGCTCTTCGAGGGAACGGGCTTCTATTTCATCTGGGCCAGTTTGATCTTCATCGAGGATAACCGGGAATAGATTTGTGTCCTCTTCTTCGTCAACCGTGTCAAAGGCAGGGCCTCCATTGAAACATTTCCCCTGACAGTTTTGGCAGGCAAGAGAACACCTCATAAATGCTTTTTTGCAATCACATTTTGTGGTTGCACAATCTTTTGTGCACCTACAAAATATCATTTTCAGAATTTCGTCAGGTGCAGCCGGCAACTCGCTGTGCACTGGGGATAGAAGATTGTTTTGGCGCTTCCATCCATACATACTCTACTAGATGGCGATAGGGCGATTTAAAGAAAAATCGTATCTCCGGTAATAGTTGTCCGATCTTTTATTTCAGAAAAAAGAAATACTTCAAAAAGTATATATTTTAAACTATAAAAAATACAAGATCTAAGAATACTGAATGCCTAGCTGAAAATTTGGCAAAAAAAATAAAATTTTGGTTTTAAACATTTTGTTAATTTTTTTATTCTTAGAAGAAGATGACATGGAGATCACTTAAGAACTATTTTAAGTCGAAAAAGACAATTAAAAAGGCAATTTATGTTTACCACAGAGTATAAGACTTGTTTCCTATTATTAATAATATTTAATTTGTTTTATTAGATTATCTTTTTTGTTTAACAGCTGTTTCCACCGTTTTCATTTTAAGCGATGAATAACTAATCGAGGTTTAATTTTTAAACCAGGTTTAACTTGCGTCTTATTGCACCGTGCTTTATTGTTTGTGGTTTACTTAAGTTGATAGTTAACTTGTGATTTTAGGGAATTTGGTATTCTGCTAACTTCTCATTCAAAATTATAACCTTATTTCTGTTAACTGTCTGTCAATTATTTGTTCTTTTCAAAAAAAAAAAACGTGAATCTGTGTGTGTACATTTTTACTACTAGTTATCTGTTTACAAGATCTTTATAAATATGGAAAACCATAATAAAAATAAAAGATCAATCCGATAATTTTTCATTGGTTTAAAAACTTTTGCTTATAATACGGCCCCAAAATGCAAGAATGTATAAGAAAATAAACAAACAAATAAGGTAACGTCTCAAGAAAAGGCAAATATTTATTAATAAAAATAAAAAATGAAAATATAATAAAAATTGAGGTTATGCACAACATCGACGACTGCGCAGGAATTGCGATTAAATTTAATCAAGGATTACAGAACGGCGCAAAGCAAATTTTAAATTTAACGGAGGTTTAAGACTAATCCTCTATTAAACAATACGGTGGAAACGGCTGTAAGTCAAATAAACAAAAAACACGTTTGTTTAGTCCGCCATTTTGAAAAAGTTGAAATTCTTTGCTACTAAAGAATTAAAAACATTTCTGACAAGGCCTGAATGCAATTTTTTTACCTAGAAAAGCTATATTATCATATAAATATGGCATTAATTAACTGTGTGCCAGACCAAAGCCACTTTGCACACCGGAAGATTCTTCAGCAACACCTGTAGCGCACCATGATTTCTAAATTTTAGAGCATTATTGTTTAACCATCATACATAACAAATAAGCATAAGCATCATACACAACAAGCATCATACATAACAAATCGTTCACTTAAAGTAAAAATCGGTTCAGAATATTCAGACATCTATAGCATAGATCTAGGAACACCCCAAGGTGGAGTGCTAGGACCATTATTGTTCCTCTTGTACATAAATGACCTGCCATCTTACATAACGGATGGGAGGGTATTTATGTATGCAGATGACACGACCATTGTTGTCACAGCAAAATCTTATGACGAAGTAATACAAAAAACCACCTCTGTTATAAATAATTTTAATGAATGGTGTAGAATTAATCACTTAATAAATAATATAAATAAAACAGTTATAATTGAATTTAAAACAAAATATAATCAACCCAACCAATTCGAATTTAATATCAATAACACTCTTATAAAAACAACAAACAGCACAAAATTTCTTGGTACAATGGTCGATTATAAATTAAATTTTAATGAAAACATAAATAACCTATGTAATAAACTAAATAAAACCTTTTTTGCTTTTACAACATTGAAATCAAATTTCCACCAAACCTACCTTATCAATATGTATTATGCATATGTATATCCCATATTGACCTGTAATATTGTCATATGGGGCCAAGCTACTGACATCAATAGAATTTTTGTAATACAAAAACGAATCTTACGACTAATTTTTAACATTGGATTTAGAGACTCTTGTAGAGAATTTTTCAAAAGTAACAATATATTAACTGTTACTTGCATATACATATATAAATTACTATGCCATGTATTTTTACACCTTAGTGATTTAAAAAAAAACAACGAGGTACATTTGTATCCAACGCGTAAAAACGAAAACATTCACATAGAAAACTTTTACTACATGCAATACAAAAAATCACCAAAATATGCCGGGGGCAGCTTTTATAACCTGCTACCTGCTGATATAAAAAGTTCCTTAACATATACGATATTTAAACGGAATTTAAGAGATTATTTGAACAGACACTGCTTCTATTCAATAAATGAATACATCCTACAAAATCGGTGACCAATAATACAGTTTTTAATATAATTTTAAATAATTTTTTATACAATCCTACCTTTCTACATAAATACATTACATTATTTTATTACTTAGCGTTAAGTTTGTAACGTGATTTTTATCTTTTATATTCAATACTTTAGTGTATCTAACTAAGAAATTTTTATTGTGTGTGTATTTTTATTGACCTGTCTTATATCTATGTAAATAGCAACAAAAGACCAATAAAGAATCTAATCTAATCTAATCTAACCAAAACAACTCAATAAATTATATATCGCCGGATTCAGCGTTAAAATTTGCACGTTTTTTTAAACTTTTTTTTCATATAACTTATTGTTTTTCAAGTCAAAAATATTAAAAAAATTGTTAAAACCAAAATTATATTTTTGTTCACCAAATTGTCTCTTAGTCATTCAGTATTTTTAGATTTTGTATTTTTTATAGTAAAATATATACCTACTTTTTGAGGTATTTCCCTTTTTGAAATAAAAGATCGGACAACTATTATCGGAGATACGATTTTCTTTTAAATCACCCTATCCGCCATCTTGTGCTGTATATTACTGGATAATGATCAATTCAATTAGAGATGCCAACATGCCATTTGGTGATCCAGTAGACTTATATAATAATAAAATAAAAAGTTTTCAAACTTACCATGACATCGAAGCGAGCTGACCCTATGACACTAGACTAAAAGGAGAATCGTACCCTGTCTGTGCAAAATATGAATCAAATAGGTGTTCGCAGTCGGCCAATTCCGACCGCAACTTTTAATCGTTCGTAGTAATATCACTGGACTACTTAATACTCAACTTTAATGAATAAGTTTAACTACAAAGTTATGTTATTTAGGTGGCGTATACTTCATTTGGAGCCTTCTGTATGCTGAGTTGTTGGCCGATTTGTTTTCTGCCATTCCTAATGCCTGAAGCGAGCAACATATACTTATACTGTAAACACTGTGGAAATTTTTTGGGAGAGTATAACAGAAAAACAGGATCTGTCAGAACGTCTTGTAGCGACTCCGAAACTAAGAACATGAACGTTCCAGCTGACATGTGTTAATTTTTGTCCTCAGTTTCTAAAACAAATAAACATGTTATATTTAATTTTTGTTTTACTTTATTAAAATGGTGAGAAGTTAAGTGCTTTATAACATAATCATATTGTATATTGTTACTGATAAAATGTATGTGCAGGGTTATTCATTATATATTGAACCCTCCCTTTATTTCTGTTATTATTGGAAATAAAAAAAAAACTTATAAAAGTTGTAGGATTGCATCAGTGTGTCTCATTTATGAAGACACCCGGATAATTTCGTAATTTTTTGAAATCCAGATTTGAGCTTTGCCACAATTGTAGTCCTATATAAGATGTACATTTCGAGACTACCAACTTAAATTTAAGTACCAAACTGAGACAACGGCAGCCTCCCAAACGGGGCCCATTCCCGATATTTTGCTTCGCGTTGAAGATATCGAAAAAAGTTATTAGAAAAAGTTGTTCAGAATCAAATTTTGAGCCCCAGTACCAAATTTCATTACGAAATTCGCATTTTTAGTTTTTTCAATAGTATTCTGCAAAGTCCACACACGGTTACAATTTTGGTTTTCAATTTAATAGGATGTCATGGAAACAAAAACTATGATTAAATTAAATGTCAGTCTGACAAAACTTTGAGTTATAGTGTAAAGTTCTAGTTTACAATCGTATAGGCGTCTGAAAATAAGGAATACGCCACCTGCCCTGTCAAAAAAATCTCATCAATCCGTATTGAAAATTATCAAAAATTAATAAGTATCTATGAGAACCTATATGGTCAATAAGTTTCTATAAGAGTTAGGTAAAGTTGCTGTTGAAATTGTTATCAGTTTATATCAGAATTGACCAGCAAAACGAGTCAAGCCATATCCATTTGTAAATCCAAACATTTACTTATACCACATCAATGGGAATTTATGAGCACAGTATCTAATGTAATTCGTGCGGTTTTCCATGATTAAAAGACAAGTGTTTCTTTAAGAAACGAGCTGCATTAGGTTAGAACAGTTTTGATTTGCAATTGAAGATTACAAATTACAATGTTTGAATAGGGATTTATGAGATCAGTTTCTATGAGTATTAATGTTTTTTTTTCAGTAATATATTAAATGTGTTTTCATTTGTTTGAATGGGTAAAAAGAAAGGTCAGTTTTCAACTGCAATTACAAATACAAGTTTAATCGCTTCGAATGGGGTTATATGCGATCAATTTCTAAAAGTATTTATGCTGTTTTCCGGATATAGTTATGATGAGGTTTAATCAGTAACAAATTGTTCACTATTTGTTATGATATGGTCGGAAATTCCAAGTACACATTTAGTATTCCTTCAAGAGGATTGATGAGAGCAGTTTCTACGAGTATCTATTTGTTGTTCCTACAGTAAATTATATAAGTCTTTATCAGTACAGATTCGGATCTAATTTAAATATGACAATTATATCAGAATAAAGCAACCAAATATTTTAAACAGTATCTATTTGTAAATCCAAACATTTACTTATACTATCTCAATGAGAATTTATGAGAACAGTATCTAATGTAAAACGTGCGGCTTTCCGTGGTTAAATGGCAAGAGTTTCTATAAGAAACGAGTTGCATTAGGTTAGAACAGTTTTGATTTGTAATTGAAGATTCAAAATTATAATGTTTGAATAGGGATTTATGAGATCAGTTTTTATGAGTATTAATGTGTTTTCTTCAGTAATATATTAAATGTGTTTTCATTTGTTTGAATGGGTAAAAAGAAAGGTCAGTTTTCAACTGCAATTACAAATACAAGTTTAATCACTTCGAATGGGGTTATATGCGATCAATTTCTAAAAGTATTTATGCTGTTTTCGGGATATAATTGTGATGAGGTTTAATCAGTAACAAATTGCTCACTACATGTTATGATATGGTCGGAAATTCCAAGTACACATTTGGTATTCCTTCAAGAGAATTGATGAGAGCAGTTTCTACGAGTATCTATTTGTTGTTCCTCTAGTAAATTATATAAGTCTTTATCAGTAAAGATTCGGATCTAATTTAAATATGAAAATTATATCAGAATAAAGCAACCAAATATTTTAAACAGTATCTATTTGTAAATCCAGACATTTACTTATACTATCTCAATGAGAATTTATGAGAACAGTATCTAATGTAAAACGTGCGGCTTTTCGTGGTTAAATGGCAAGTGTTTCTATAAGAAACGAGCTGCATTAGGTTAGAACAGTTTTAATTTGCAATTGAAGATTACAAGTTATAATGTTTAAATAGGGATTTATGAGATCAGTTTCTATGAGTATTAATGTTTTTTTTTCAGTAATATATTAAATGTGTTTTCATTTGTTTGAATATGGGTAAAAAGGAAGGTCAGTTTTCAACTGCAATTACAAATAAAAGTTTAATCACTTCGAATGGGGTTATATGCGATCAATTTTTAACAGTATTTATGCTGTTTTCCGAATATAATTGTGATGAGGTTTGATCCGTAACAAATTGTTCACTACATGTTACGATATGGTCGGAAATTCCAGGTACATATTTAGTATTCCTTCAAGAGGATTGATGAGAGCAGTTTCTACGAGTATTTATTTGTTGTTCCTACAGTAAATTATATAAGTCTTTATCAGTATGCATTCGGATCTAATTTAAATGCAAAAATCATATCAGAATGAAACCTCAAATATTTTAAACAGTGTCCACCTGTAAATCCAAACATTTAAAGATAATATTATAATGAGAATCCATCAGAACAGTATCTAATGTAACGTGTGCGGTTTTCCGTGGCTAAATTTTAAAATTATTTGCAATAAATAAGCTTTAAGGGATTCGAACAGTTTTCATTTGCATTTCCAGATAAATAGTTTTAATTGTTAGGGATCATGAGGTCAGTGTAATGTTTTTTTTTTTCAAAATAAAATGTGTTTTTATTAAAAAAAAAACATTACACAAAGACACTGATCTCATAGATCCCTATTTAACAATTAAAACTATTCATCTGGAATTGCAAATTAAAACTGTTCAAATCCGTTAAAGCTATTTATTAAAAATACTTTTAAAATTTAGCCACGGAAAGCCGCACGCGTTACATTAGATACTGTTCTGATTGGTTCTCATTAAAATATATCTTTAAATGTTTGGATTTACAAGTGGATACTGTTTAAAATATTTGGTTGTTTCATTCTGATATAATTTTTGTATTTAAAGTAGATCCGAATGCATACTGATAAAGACAAATTTTCTATTGGAACAACAAATACATACTCATAGAAACTGCTATCATCAATCCTTTCGAAGGAATACTAAATATGTACCTGGAATTTCCGACCATATCGTAACATGTGGTAAACAATTTGTTACTGATCAAACCTCATCACAATTATATTCGAAATACTGATCGCATATAACCCCATTCAAAGTGATTAAACTTGTACCTATTTGTAATTGCAGTTGAAAACTGACCTTTCTTTTTACCCATTCAAATAAATGAAAACACATTTAATATACTTATTACTGAAAAAAATAACATTAATACTCATAGAAACTCATCTCATAAATCCCTATTCAAACATCATAATTTGTAATCTTCAATTGCAAATCAAAACCCGGTCTTCGAAGCGTGTCCCCCGGGTTGGCTCCAGCGGGTTATATCGCCTGTAGCCCCCCCCCTCAAGAAACATGTAATTAGGTTTGTAACCTGTTTGTTTCTTCTTCTAAATAAATAAATAAATAAATAAAAACTGTTCTAACCTAATGCAGCTCGTTTCTTATAGAAACTCTTGCCATTTAACCACGGAAAGCCGCACGTTTTACATTAGATACTGTCCTCATAAATTCTCATTGAGATAGTATAAGTAAATGTCTGGATTTACAAATAGATACTGTTTAAAATATTTGGTTGCTTTATTCTGATATAATTTTCATATTTAAATTAGATCCGAATGGATACTGATAAAGACTTATATAATTTACTATTGGCACAACAAATACATACTCGTAGAAACTGCTATCATCAATCCTTTCGAAGTAATACGAAATATGTACCTGGAATTTCCACACGTAACATGTAGTGAACAATTTGTTACTGATCAAACATCATCACAATTATATTCGGAAAACAGCATAAATACTGTTAGGAATTGATCGCATATAATCCCATTCGAAGTGGTTAAACTTGTATTTGTAATTGCAGTTGAAAACTGACCTTTCTTTTTACCCACTCAAACAAATGAAAACACATTTAATATATTACTGAAAAAAAACATTAATACTCATAGAAACTGATCTCATAAATCCCTATTCAAACATTGTAATTTGTAATCTTCAATTGCAAATCAAAACTGTTCTAACCTAATGCAGCTCGTTTCTTATAGAAACTGTTGCATTTAACCACGCAAAGCCGCACGTTTTACATTAGATACTGTCCTCATAAATTCTCATTGAGATAGTATAAGTAAATGTCTGGATTTACAAATAGATACTGTTTAAAATATTTGGTTGCTTTATTCTGATATAATTTTCATATTTAAATTAGATCCGAATGCATACTGATAAAGACTTATATAATTTACTATTGGCACAACAAATACATACTCGTAGAAACTGCTATCATCAATCCTTTCGAAGTAATACTAAATATGTACCTGGAATTTCTGACCATATCGTAACATGTAGTGAACAATTTGTTACTGATCAAACCTCATCACAATTATATTCGGAAAACAGCATAAATACTGTTAGAAATTGATCGCGTATAACCCCATTCGAAGTGATTAAATTTGTATTTGTAATTTCAGTTGAAAACTGGCCTTTCTTTTTACCCATTCAAACATATGAAAACACATTTAATATATTACTGAAAAAAAAACATTAATACTCATAAAAACTGATCTCATAAATCCCTATTCAAACATTATAATTTGTAATCTTCAATTGCAAATCAAAACTGTTCTAACCTAATGCAGCTCGTTTCTTATAGAAACACTTGCTATTTAACCACGGAAAGTCGTACGTTTTACATTAGATACTGTTCTCATAAATTCTCATTGAGATAGTATAAGTAAATGTAAAGACTTTATAATTTACTAGAGGAACAACAAATAGATACTCGTAGAAACTGCTCTCATCAATCCTTTTGAAGGAATACTAAATGTGTACTTGGAATTTCCGACCATATCATAACAAGTAGTGAACAATTTGTTACTGATTAAACCTCATCACAATTATATTCGGAAAACAGCATAAATACTTTTAGAAATTAATCGCATATAACCCCATTCAAAGTGATTAAACTTGTATTTGTAATTGCAGTTGAAAACTGACCTTTCTTTTTACCCATTCAAACAAATGAAAACACATTTAATATATTACTGAAAAAAACATTAATACTCATAGAAACTGATCTCATAAATCCCTATTCAAACATTATAATTAGTAATCTTCAATTGCAAGACAACCTAATGCAGCTCGTTTCGTATAGAAACACTTGCCATTTAACCACGGAAAGCCGCACGTTTTACCTTAGATACTGTTCTCATAAATTCTCATTGATATGGTATAAGTAAATGTTTGCTGCTCCGTTCTGGTAGAAACTGATAGAAATTTCAGCAGCAACTTTACTCCAGGCTCCAGTAGAGGGAGCTGTATACGTGTAGCTAATTCATATCTAATCTAATGTGACCTAAGGAACTGAAGTGTGTTTGTTAAATTAAAAACAAAGCAGTCTCTTTCACTGCTAACTCATTCATTGCTTCTAGAAGAACATCCGAGGAAATAAGGACTTTGCAGAATTTTGTGTTTACCACAATATTAGTATTTCTATTTGAAATATGCAATTTAAACTGTACATTTGTCGGCATGCATATCCAAATTAATACTAATAAAAAAGCAAAATGGAAGTTTACAATAAAAATACATCTGTAAAATTTACAATTGAAACTGTACATTTGCTGACATGTATATCCACATTAATACTAATAAAAAGACAATGTTGAAATTTACAATAAAAACATGGTGTGTTATATACGATAGATACTGGAGAAAGGACGGACTGGACTCTTATGATATTACTTATAGAAAAGTTTAGAATCTCTTTAAAGTTGTATCTGTAATTCCATATGTTTACAGATATAAGGGCAAGGGTGCATTTGCAGACACTAAACTGTAGATTTGTTGTATATTTCATATAAGTACTCATGAAAGGGCAACATGATAATTCCAAATAGCTCATTCGGAATTACTGTTTCATAACCGATTTAAAACTTAATAAAACAGATAAAATCCTGTCTGTATAATAATAATATAACTTATAGGAACGATAAAACCGCATCACTTTTTTTTTATAAGTTTCTATGTGGAATTTTTGGCAGGGTGGTGATCTATAGTCAAACTAATTATAGGCCTTTCTGTCATTGTCCCTTTAGTGTACGATGATATCAACAATAAGTAAATAATGATAAACTGAGATGCTAAGTTATTAAAAATATGATAGCGTTTAAAGGGGCTACACAAGATACAATTTTCTGGAGCCAACCTAGTCGGTATCCTTTGTAGATTGCAGGGATAACTCGTGAAAGTTGAATTGGCACGACAATGTTCACAGCATACCCTCTTTAATGTAGACACCTTTATAACCGGGCATTGAGAGGGAAAAAGCTGGTGCAAATAACCGTGGCCCGAGGGGCCCGAGTATCAATAATAATGGCCTGAACAATCACACATTGTAAGTGAAATTTTTGAAATAAGTAAATATATGCAATTTCAGTATATTTATAAAAGTAATGTATACTATTGCATCATGCACTATTATGTTTTACCCCTGAATATTTCTATTTCATATTTTACAAAATACTGTTTGTTATTTTACTTAAAGAATTAATAAATATCTTTTGAGTTACCTATATTCAATGTAGGTACCACTAATTTCATGATCTGACACTTGTTTGTAAACATAGAGCATACACATTTATTAAGTTTTGTGTTGAATATGGGTTGTACCACACAAAATAATATGTCCTGCATTTAAAACATATTCCCCTTCATACACACAATTAGCATTTTTACATTTTTAGTGCTTCCCAAATGTTCCATACATTGCAATATGCTTAACCTAAATGTCACTCATGTTTCCTGAAAAAAAAGTGATTTAAACTACAACTGTACATAAATTTAAAGAAATATTTAAGTTTATTATTAATATTTAACTAGCCAGACACCGTTTATGTCGAAGAAACTGTACTTTTCAAGGGGAAAACCAGATAACCTAAAAAATATGAATTTTGCTGAATAATGCCATTAACATCTTGCAAATCACTTACAACAAAATCTTGCAAACCTTTAGGTCATATATTATTAATGTTATTATTTTTAACGCCAAAAATAACAATAAACAGAAAAAAATCGATATAAGTATTCGCCAAATAAATAAACAAACGGCCTATAATTAGTTTACGAGTTCTCCACTTTGGCGCTGGCATCTTAAATTCAGACGAATATCGTCTTCATTTAAGGAAAAAAATCGAAATAATAAGGTTATTTGTGATGGAGTTCGTAGTAGCAGAGAAGTAGCCACCGAATTTAACCGAAGACATCCTTTACGAGTCGATATGACTCATGGAACTGCAGCCACCATAAATGCTCGTTTCAATGAAACTGGCAGTGTTATTAAAAGACCTCAGAATGATCAACCCCGTCGAATACATCCGCATACTGAAGATAACGTAATCTTAGCTGCAAATCAAGCTAATCCAAGAGCGAGTCTACGAAATTTAGCGTCTCAAGTGAATATCGACAAGGAGAAAATTAAAAGATGTTTCATACGTCATAAAATCAAGCCTTATAAACCAAAATTTTTACACCCTTTGAAAGAAAGTGATAAAAATAGGTTAGATTATTGCTATTGGGCCCAGGGAAATTTTTTAGACGACCGGAAACTTATAAATAAAATCTTGTTCACTGATGAGGCTACATTTACCACTAATGGGGTGGTAATTTCTCAAAACTGTAGATACTGGACCACAGAAAATCCTCATTAGGTTATTAATTGTAAAGACCAATATTCAGAGAAAGTTAACGTATGGTGTGGAATTTTAGGAGACCGAATAATTGGTCCCTTCTTTAATAACTCGTTAAATGGTGAGCCTTTAGTTAACTTCTTCGATACGGAATTATGGGATGCAATTGAAAATGTTCCTCTTAATATGCGACAGGAGATGTTTTTTCAGCTAGATGGTGCGTCAATATATTATTCCATAAATGTTCGTCAGTGGTTGAACGAACATTTTCCAATGCGCTGGATAGGAAGAAGTAGTCCTTTTGAACTCTGGCCTCCTAGGTCACCCGATATTACACCATTAGATTTTTATTTCTGGGGAACAGTGAAGAATAAGTTTACAAAACAAGGCCCAGAAATAGAGAAGAACTTTGTGCTAAAATAAGACCTGTCGCGAAATCAGTATTCCAGAGCTGAGAAGAGTAGTCAAACATAATCGTAAAAGAATTGAGAAAAAAAAATCGGTTTGCACACCCTGCGACGACTGCTTAAAATTTGCATTTCTGGCATATTCATGGTAATTACATTCATATATATGATTGGCATGCATTTTAAAAACGTTGCACCTGATTGGTCATGTACCGTCAGTCTATAAGATGCCTAAATAAAGTAACTGGGTACACAGAGATCTAGGTTCCAGAATAGTTCCAGTGACCATCACTTGGAACTTTAAACATTTTGGTGGCAACATGGGTAGCGAAATAGTTCCTGTTGGTACTTTACAGTTCCAAAATAGAATCTGATACTATAGAGTCACATCAGGATAGTTGCTATTTGGTCACCAGATCTTTTAGAGGTAAAATGGGGTATATACTTTACGGTGGAGGGCCTAACTTTTTAGTACCTTTGTTAAAATCGGTCATTAGTTGTTAAAATTTTTAGAAAAAAAAATTGGTTTTAATCAAAAATAGACAATGGTTATGTTAACATTTTATCATAAACTTTTACGAAAAATGATTTTGAAAGTATTCCAGGTGTTTCCCTAATAAATATTTAAATGTTTTAATCTTGTCTTGTTAAATTATTTTGTCAAAAAATTATGACAACTTATATCAAAAAAGTAACTTGCGTTTGTAAAAATGGCTAAAGAAGTACTTTAAACACGCGCCTAAAGTACACATTTTTTTAGTATAATATTATTTCTCTGCGTCATTATTATAAACGAAAAAAACAAAAGATAAACACCATTTAAAAAAGTGCTCATGGAAGTTACTAGGCCACCACGTAGCGGTTACTAGGCCACCGAGTCGCGGAATAGTACCCGCTACTACCCTGATCCTTTATAGTAACTAAACATAGTCACATCTATAGAGGCCGGGACTACCCGAAACACTACCCGGCGACTAAAAATGTTTCCCCATTTTAGTGGCGGCTACGTAGCTGCCACGTAGCAGGGACGTGACAGCCTATGGTAGCGGTCCACTTTATTATGACTTATAGTCGCCGATACGTTCCCGCGACTTTATGTGTTATTTGGGATCTTATCAGTGTAATTTTGTTCTGATTGATTGTTTCAGCACACGTGATTAGAAATGGGCGAATTTAATAGGATTGCTATTTGAGCTAAAAATTTTTGCTCTAATTTCTTATTATTTCAAATTTTTTTAAAATCCCTCTAGATATTGTTAATGCTTATTATTACTAACGCTCAATTTTTTTAGAATTTTTAAAATAATTATTTTTCATTCTGTACCCATTTTCAATAATGAAAATTTTCATAATTTTTTTTAAAAAATCGGGTTTTTGGAAATTGCTCAGAAAATATATTTTTATAAAAAATGTTAAGAGTACAAAAATGAAGCTTATAAGAAAACGAATAATTTGGTTTTTTTAAATTTTCCTACGACAAACTGTTCCAGAGATATAAAGGTTTAAGATTGATTGATAAAAACATGATATAAGAATGAAATGAACCTTATAAAAAAACGAAGAGTTTGGGTTTTTATTTTTTTCCTACGACAAACTGTTCCAAAGATATGACAATTTGAAATAATGTTGAAACTTTTCAGTTTGTACGCGCATTTTAAATGTCTATAGTCTAGGCCGTACCCGCCCAGCTAACAATTTAGGTGTCGACGACTTTAGCTAAAGGAAATTCGGCCAAAACAGGTCGAAATTAGGTCATTTTAAAGTTTAATTGGTTAAGTCGCTATGTTCCTTATTAGGTACAGGTAAATTATTACTGAAATTAATGACTTAATAGGTTATGACAAATATTTTAGTAACTATTTTCACATAACGGGGGGGGGGGGGCTAGGTGAAAAGTTACCTATTTGAAACAGTTTGGTAATGTAAATAAGGGAATATTTGTGACAATAAGTAATATTTTCGTTAAATAACTTATTAAGTAATTTTGTTGACGTTATCAATATACCCTGATAGGAGATATTAGTAAAGTGTATTGAAATGACTAAATAGGTGATGGTATGTCTTGAAGAAAGCTTCTTAGATACCTAATAAGGACCCTAAAAATACTTACATTTCCACCAAAAAGTCGAAAAGACTTTATTATTCAACCAATAAGTTATTTGCACCTATTGGTCAAAATTATTAATTACTTATTTTGTCGAACTTTACCAACATAAGTGACGCGCAGAAAATTTAATTGCGTATAGTATTAAGAACTTGCCGTCATTATTCATGTTTCTGTGGTCCAGTGTGATTGTGTTGCCATTTCGTTCATTTTACTTTCTCCGTATAATAACTTTAAAACACTATGAGTAAAAGAAAAGTGACATACACGACCGATTTTTATGACCAAGTTAAAAAAATAAGAAGTAAAAATGAAATACAGTGGAAAACTGTGCGCAGCAATAATTATTCTGTTACCGTCTCTTGTACACAAGCTGTGAAAGCTATCCGTGAAACCGTGATAGGACAAACTGCAGAAAATCTACATGCTTTATCATCTCGTTCAGATATTGAAGATCCATCTACATCTACGTTTTTGTGCCGCCGCGCCGACACAACTGAGGTATTGAGCGGCACAAACTCGTTCACTAGTCGCCTACTGTACCCATTATTTTAATGAGCTAAAGAAGACATCCATTTTGCAAATCAGAGTTCAGATAAATAAGCAAACTAGTTAAAATTAGAAAAAAATAACTCTGAACAAGTAATAATTTTTGGTACCTATCAAGTTGATTCATTGTTTAATTTTCTGACACCTTCGGCGGCCCTTGTATTATGGCGCCCGGGGCGGTCGCCCCGCTCGCCCTGCCTCAGGACAGGCACTGGTTTCATCGATAAATCAACTGAATTATCAAAGCACTTTTTAAAACAGTTTGTATTTTCCGAAATATCCAATTTGTATGAACCTTATTTTCCACGTAAAAATTGGTACACTAAGGGAATAGTCTGAGCACAAATAAACACTAACAATCGAATAAAGTAACCTGTTGGTTCATGTAAGATCTAATATATGAAATCACCTATTATGTATGAAATAGCCATCAAAACGAGACTTGTTAGGTTGTAGAATAACCCCTAATAAGTGAATTTAGTGATTTACGTAGAATTAACGACATATTAAGTGCTAAGTAGATACCTACATTAAAACAGGGGTCCATGGGACCAATTGGTGTAACATAACGTAATAAGGTGAAATAATTACAATTCAATTATGTGAACAAATATTGGTAATATTAGACACTTATTACCTAATAGATGGCAAAAATTGCTTGTTTTTCACTAATCTCTAAAGATGAAGTCAAAAATAGTGGTGGAAATTAAGTTCTGACACCTATTAAGTAACATTGCAAGGAAGTAGCTATATTTATTCGAAAATACGGAACACCGAAAATTCGCCATGAAAATTTAAACTTTTGTTTTTGGAAATAATTTAATTCATAAGTATGCATTGAACATATTGAGAATTATTGAATTATTATAAGCTTGAAAAAATAGAATACCAAGTCAAAAATTGAAAATAAAAATTTTATATAGTTATAAGTAGGTATTTTTTTTCTTTATAATAATAGGTATTTTTAAAGGGCTTAGTAATATTTCAAGGTACAATGCCTAATTTCAACAGAAAGAAATCATTCCCTAGTAAATTCTCGCGTATATACAGTGCAAATTAAACAATAGTCAAGTATAAAAATATGTTTCATATGGAGTTAATAATACTCCAGTCAATAAAAGAGGTCTAGAGTGCGTGAGCAGGGACCTAAGCGATTCCTTTAGAAAGTTGTTCAGAGTGCTTTGGGAGTGAACATACTGAAAGTCCTGACGTCTAGGTGATGAGCCGGAGGGGGCGGGGTGCACAAAGAAATTCCCACTTGTGTTTTTCTCGCTTATATCTCAAAAACGGTGCGTCGCGTCACAGGGAAAAATTTTCTCATACCAAATGAAAGCTCATGAAATTCTCTAGAGCTTTCATTTCATATATTTTTTTCGAATTCGCAACCGTTTTCGAGCTACACGTTCCGGAAAAGTGAAAATTTTCGAAAAACAGATTTTTACTTGAAAAATAGAAAATTGTATTTTAAAGATGATAAAAAAGTAGGACCTCCGGTGCTTGTAATTGGCACCAGGGTGTCTCCTACATGTTTCCACACCCACTCTTGAGGGAGCAGCTCATTCCCAAGCCACCGCTGCACTTGGTGGTAGGTGTGCCAGGAATCCTGTTTAGCTGCGCTCTCAGTTGGTGGGAGGGAGCTGATGTCAGGCTTAATATCGCCACTGACCTCATGAACAACTGGAAGCAGTACTGGTTGAGGGAGGTCTGTCTTGCTGGTGCCCATACCATTTGAGGAAGCAAATATTCCCAACCTCTTCAACCTCGTCTTGAGTGGAGGAGGGGTTGTAAAAGATCACTGCCGCTTCCTTGATGATTTCTGACTCAAGTATAATTTTGAGAAGCCCACCTTGCTTTCCCTTAATGTTGAAAAATCTGTTTTTCGAAAATTTTCACTTTTTCGGAACGTGTAGCTCGAAAACGGTTGCGAATTCGAAAAAAGTATACAAAATTAAAGTTGTAGAAAATTTCATGAGCTTTCATTTGTATAAGACAATTTTTCCCTAGCGTCGCACCATTTTAGAGATATAAGCGAAAAAATTAAAAGTGGGACTTTCTTTGTGCCTCCCCCCCCCCCCCCTCCGACTCACCTCCTAGACGTCAGGACTTTCAGTCTGTTCACTCCCTAAACACCCTGAACAACTTTCTAAAGTAATCGCTTATGTCCCTGCTCACGCACTCTACACCACCCTTTAGGTCATTCGTTGACTGGACTATAAGTACTTTTACATTTTAGATGATTACGTCGAAGCTGACGACATACCATAATTTTCAATATACCAGACTTATCTTCGGTGAATTAGGCCCACAGAGGAAACCACTTTAAAAAACGTGCCAAGAACTGTACCTCAAGGGGAGGGGGGAAATAAGTTCACGGTTTTCTTTAAAATATTACATCATATATTTTCGCGTAGCATTTGAATAGAACATTTTTTTTGTGCATAATTTGATAAGGTACATTTTTGTATAGAGATATTTTAGCCAGAAATTGAACGATTTAGCAGATAGCAAGCAAGTCGAATTTGGGGGTGGTTTTGCAATTTATAGGATGATGCAACCACGATACGGATGGGAAATTTTATATGTTGTGAATCTGATCCTTTCCTAATAGCCAGGGAGGTAGCGATACATTTTTCGCGTTAATATCTATAAAGCTAGATTTTTTTCCCATGATAGCTTAGACAGTATCAATGATGAAGGTGTAATTCTGCCAATCTATTAATTTCTACAAAAATGAATAAAAAATTAAACAATATGTTGCAAATAGAGATATCGATTTTCTGAAATGTCACAAAATGCCAGTTTTGATTCGTTCGTGCCGAGCCGAATTTTCAAATTTCACCGTGCAATTTCGATCAGATTTATCTGGAAGACTTCCTCTTTACGTCGCGACATCGTACGGCCGTCTCAATGGTGTTTTTCGAAAAATATGAATGTATCAAGATTGCATGTTTTTGCAATTTTTTCGGCTCCGAAGTGCAAACGTTAGAGAAAACATAAAAAAGTACCGGAAAGCTCAATCAATTCTCTTTACATAAGCTGTCTACAAATTTTTCGAAAAAAACGATAATTATCGAGATATTCGAGGAAATGTAGGAAAATACACGTTTTCCTATAGAGTGTATGTAAACTTTAAAAAAAAAATTTTTCTCAGAAACCTTTGTTTCGAAGGGCCGAGGTTAACGGAGCGTCAAAGTAGTACATGATATTAAGTGAACATCGTATATGGGATCGATTTCAGTTAATTACCGATTAATTACTGTGACAAAATGGATTAATTTTACCGAAAATAAAAAAGTCCCAAATCCCGCCCCCTCTAATTCCTTCATTTTTGTCGGAATTCAAAAAATAGAAAAAAGGGTTTTAGCAAATTTAATTCTATTTAAATTACCTTGAGTAGTATTTTGGTGCAGGAGCTAAGATTAAAAAGTTGCCAACTGTAGAAGCTCAAAATTTGCGATTTTTTGCCGTACATTTCAGTAGTTATTTCCGAAACGAAAAAAAAAATCAAAATTCTGGTGAAAGCAAAAGATTCGTAGTGGAAAATACTCGTTTGACCTTATTTTTTATTTCTAGCCAACTCCCACCATTTCGGAGATATCTGCGAAAAATAGCAAAAAACAGCTTGCATTTCGGAGCCGAAAAAATACCCCCACTACCACTCCCCTATCACCACCCCCACCCCACTACCGATGTGGGGTAATGTTTTATAGGTTTTTGGGGTAGAGGATTTCAAATATTATATTATTAAAGTTCCATAAACAATTATTTCCACATACAAAGTTTTTTCGTTGTGAGTGACTTGGATAGAGAATCTGGATGTGGAAGTAGTGATTCATTGGGCAGCGGTTTTTTTATTCATTTTTGCAGAACTTATAGATTAGCAGAATTACAGCTTCATCATTGATACTGATGTCTAAGCTATCATGGGGAAAAAATCTAGCTTTATAGAAATGATTTCACGAAAACTGTCGCTATCTCCCTGGTTATAATATTTGTGCCAAGTCAGAGAACTTATACCACAGAGAAGCGACAATATCGGCAGTTTCTTTGATATTGACATGAGTGAAAGACAGGCCCGTAGCTAGAAAGTGCTTTCAGGTCGGGCAAATAATTTTTCAGGGGGGGCTGAGCCAAAAAATGTTTAATGAGCGGGGAGGAGAAATCCAAAAAAATTTCTATTGTCCAAAAATTGAAGAGTGGAGGGGGAGAAATCCAGGAAAACATTTTTTTTATCCGGAAAACTTTCCAAAAGTTTCTTTTATCCAAAAAATTTTTTAATGAGCGAAAACAAAAATCTAAAATAAAATTTTCACGAAGATAATTAAAATTGCCCCCCTTACAATCGCCGTAGGTCGGGCAAAAATTATTCCAGGACGGGCTTAGCCCGTCCTGCCCCCCCCCCCCCTAGCTACAGGCCTGGTGAAAGACAACCTCTTACACTGAGAGAACTGTAAAGTTTGATGTACACTGAAAGTAATTCAGTATAATATGTGCTCAACACAATCTCTTACACTGAGAGAACTTTAAAGTTAGATGTACACTGAAAGTAATTCAGTATAATATGTTACTATACCACATATTAAATATAATCAAATAATAGTTTATGTTTTAAATACTATTAGTTTCTAAAAAAGGCTAAAAAAACGTAAAAAAAAATGTAAATAATATATTAAATACCAAATATATTTACATTCACATATAATAGAATGTATTGTATAGGTGTATACGTTACCAAAACATATTTTAGAGTAATATATTATACATAATATTACAATTTATTCTATTTTAATATTTTTTTGTTTATAATTCTAAAAATTAAACAAACAACATATGTTTTACAAAAAAGATTTTTATTTCTAATATACATAAATTCTATTGCTAACTTGAATATACAGGGTAGTATAGTACGTATTATAAGCTCATGATACAACACTTTTATATTTTGGAAAAGATTACGATGAAATAACTAGTATTTTTTTTTTAACTATTTATTTAACGTCGGCCTATTTCCGCTACCAGGGCCTATCACCGATGCCAGGAGACGAGCTACCCCCCAACCTGGAAATTTTGCCGAACCTCTTCCCTTAAGAAGAGTAGGGATCTTTTACTTGCCTAACATTTAATAGACAAGGGACCGCCTGCTTTACATCCCCTCCGAAGGAGGGGGTGTAAAGCTACGTAAACCTCGCCTTTCTCCTGTTATTGGAATTCTTTTTTAGAATATGAACTTTTATCTAGAAAATATTTAAAAAATATATATTATTGCCTCTTACATTCACATTTACAATATTTAACTTCTATTTGGGCCACAGCCAATAATTCTGTTATGAAACCTTTAAAAACATTACAAAATAAGAAAGCTATAAAATGTATCTACAATCTTCCATACTTGGAACCTACAATAGAGCATGTGCACGTGACGTCCGCGTATAGAACATTAAAAATAAGAATAAACTTAAAATATTTAAAATTTGAGGTTATGCTAGTTATATGATACACATTGGTTTACATAAACCAAATAATCTACTTGATATTGACTCGATATATACACTAAAAATTATAAATGTGACAAAATTTTAACCTTTCTGTTTACTTTTTTGTCGGTTTTAGTAGTTTCTAAATCCCGATTTGTGTATTTAATGGAATAAAAAATCTTCATTCTTATAAACAAATTTTTAACATATAGTTTTGGGAATTCTAAACATGGATGAATAAAATCTGTACTGCTCATTATGTTAAATAGCGTATTAGAAACTGCTCGTCCAGTACAAAGTCTTACTTTTATTTGTACATGTGTTAAAATAAAATATATTTTACTTTTTTACTTTCCTCTTAAAAGGAACCCTCCCTTCAAGTCTATTTTTAATAGCATTTATCTATATATTTTTAAACAAAATTATCCGATTCGTGTGTATAATAAATTCTATATCGAAAAAATATTAAAATATACACATTTTAAATGGAAAAATACAATTTTCCAATACATCCCAAACCAGAGGTTATATCGGACACATTTAAAAAATAATAAAAAAACATATTGCTCACCTTAATTTACTTTTTTTGCATTAAAATAAGTTACCTAAATATTCCTCTATCAATGTACTTAATCAGATTTGAATTACGCAGATTCGTTCTTGAAATACTCAAAAAAACCTTTAGAAATCACTAGATATATACTCGATTGACGATAACTTTCAGAGCAAGGTGCTCTGTTCTCTAATCCGGAGAATTAGACCAATGGTGGCGTCAAAGATGACATCTTTGACGCAATGTAAACATGTGGAACTGACAACTAAACAACCTATTTGTCATATGCCATGGTAAGCCTTGCTGTTGCTTCTCTGTGGTATAAGTTCGCTGGCCAAGTTTCGAAACTTTATTTATGAAGTTTGCTGACAACGATCAATTTCCTTAAGATTATTGCTTAAGCATAAGATCGTCGCTTTTGCTTGACTATGTGTCATCATAATTATTTGTCAAGACAAATTTCAATAGAAAATGTCATTGATTTATAGGAATTTTATTAGTAATGGAAGATGAAAACATTAACAAACAAGAAGCAAAACCCAATGTTGAATCCGCTTCTGACGATGACGCTCCAAAAATTTTAAATGATACTTTAGAATCTACAGTTGCAGAACCATTACCATCAACGTCAAAGAAAAGTAGTGACACACAGTTAAGCGATGTAAAAGGGAAAAGTTGCTCAGAGGACACAGAACCTTTAAATCCGACTTCAAATGATGCTCCAAGCAATCGAACAGATTGCGATAAAAAAAACGATGGATGTTTTGAACTCTGTACAGTGAAAGAAATGCTGAATGAAATTTTGGACTGCACTGTCATTCGGAAGCCTTCATCGTCACCATCAACTTCCCAAGCAAACGAAAGAAACTTACCAGAATCTAATTTTGACGCACCTCCTGAATATTTCTTAGATCCTAGACTAATACCAAGACAAATTTACAACATAAGGAACGACACTGGCGATGTTACAGGCTCGAGAAAGCAGTCTACAGTTAAAGAAGTCCTGAGCGAGATTCTGGACTACACAGTATTTAGAAGATCGCCTAGCCCAGGTTGTTGTCGAATAACGTCCATCAACGATTTCAGCAGGCCAGGTCCATCTCATCGTGTGCCAGATTATGTACCACAAAGAGAATATATGGCAAATTTTCCGGATTATCAAATTTTTAGGTGTGTATTCTGTATATCTCAAACCTCACGCAAGTAATCAGCAACCTGTAAAGCTGTATCCATGAGTAATTCCTACCAGGAATTATTTAAATAATTCCGTTTGTATTGTAGGAGGAAGGGGTTACCACAAACATTAATTAACGTTTTCCATAAAGATACGGTTGCTGCTACGGTCGCCATGTTGAAAAAATGGGAGTTAAAATAGATATTTCTCAATTATTTCCTTTCCTGTTAGTTCTTCCCCATTAATCATTATAGTTTAGTGACTTAGGTGTTTGATACTTCCACTTTTGAGTAATAGCAAATCCTTTTAACCATGAATAGAACTAGTCAAAATAAGTAGATTTTCGAACAGACCCACCTCGAGAAATCACGATTTAAAAAATGCGAACTGCCGTTTTCCGTTGGCCGTAGCTGCGCGAAATCGAATGGAGTCGCATATACGTTCGGCGTGCTGACGCGGCGGCGCGCGGAGGACATAAAGATGCTGATGACTTCGTTGCCTATGGAGTGTATCCGAAGCCATGTAGCATCTCCAGCCGAAGGTATAGAACGCGTGTATACGTAAATAAAAGATGGCAGCTGCTGGTACAGAGGATACTGCGTTGTCGTTATACAGATATGGTATACTCCATATAGTGCCAACGCAGCGTCCTCGGTCCGGGCAGCTCATGTCAGAGTCTTCTGGTATGTATATGCGTGCTATGAAATGACGCGGCGGCGCGCTCAATACATGGAGAGACCGGATGGCTTCGTTGCCTTTGGCAATAGGCGGAGACAAATGTCTAGCCGTCACCCCGGAGCACTCACGAAAGCATACGAAGACGAGTGAGTTCTCCGAGTGTGACGTTTATTTTAGTTTATTTATTTTGTCTACCCATTACACTCGGAGAACTGACTTTTCTAACCTTACTTTCTATCGTTTGTTTTTGTTAGTCATATATGATGGAGTCTGCGAAAATGGGCGACAGTGCAATAAAGTGCAATATTTGTTTAAAATAATTTACATTAAAGTGCAATTTGTCGAAACACTTAAGAGAAGTTCATGTTGAAACAATTCAATTTACTTGTTTTGAATGTGGTGAGAACTTTAAAAAGAAATTTAATTTCAATCGCCACATTAGTAGGAAACATAAAGCTGTTAACAAAACTTTTTCTGAAATCGATCGGGAATATCTACATTTTCGGCGCGATTTTAGAGCGAAAAATGCATAATTCCAGTATTTTAGTCCGTTGCTAGGAAACTATCAGAAAACAAACCGGAAAAGGTCCGTTGCCAAGCAACGATCAACAAAGCCGTACGGGAATGTTACTTCCCGGCCTAGGCCGGGAAGTAACATTCCTGTACGGTTTTTTATATATATTTTAATATGATAATATTTTTGATTTTTATACGTTTAAAATAATATTGATTGTGATTTCAGAAAAAATTTTTTTTAAATGTCTATATTTTTGATTTTTATACGTTTAAAATAGTATTTATTGTTATTTCAGAAAAAATAGTATGTGTACTTCGGTGTGAAAGCACATTCCCAGACTTCGATGCTTGTTGGCCTCGGCTAGCGCCTCGGCTAGCGCCTCGGCCAACAATTGCATCGTCGTCCGGGAATGTATCGCTTTCACATCTAGATACACAATATACTATTACCTCAAATTAAATGTGTAATGTGCAGTTATCATTGCGAAAAAAAAAATATTATCATTCTGTCCATGACATTGTCATGAGAACAAGTGAAATTGAATTCAGCAATTGTATTAGTTTTGAACAGTAGAAAACAAATATGGAAAAAGATATTACTTCCAAATATATTAAGTATCGGTCAAAACAGATTAACAACACAGTTATTCGCATTATTACCGATGTCACCGTGATGGGTTGTACAGAAAGTCTGGAAAAAATATTCGGCATTTAACAGGTAGCAGGGTGACGTCATTATGACGTCTTTTAAATGTGATTTTTCTTCGCCGACGTCATTGTCCCAATAAATGACGTACCAGAGACGTGATATTTGAAACGTACTTCTGACGTCATCATGAAGACGTCAGATACACGTTTCTTTTAGGTCATTATTTTGACGTCATTAAAATGACGTGAAATAAATCATTATAAAATAAAAATAAATAGAAGTATTTAGTGACTAGTTCAATTTTCGCCACATAGTAATAATAATTTTGTTTTACTATTTCTAACTAGGTATACAGCTTTTAAACATGTTTAAATAAAGATATTCAATGGTTCAGTGAGTTAAGTGCAGGGTGTATTAAATAGGTGGTGCGACAAGGACCCGTTGAGTGGCTTCATAAGTGCTTACTTTGTACATAATGTAATAGATGGCAGGAGCAATAGTGTCCGTCATTATTTACGCATAGAAAGATAATTTTGCAAATTCTGTACATACGTGCATACAGTGTTGCATACATTCCCGGGCTTTCGTTTTTAGTGAAAAATCTTGTAGTCAAACAAAATATCAGTGACATTTGACATCAAATACCTGGAAGAAATACATTCAATACGCTAGTGCTAAATATAAAAAAGTCAGCTATATTTTCATAAGACAGTTAGAAAATATGGAGTGCCTATTTGTGTACTTATGCTTATGACTATAAAGACCAAAAATTATCACTTTTCTTAGTGCCAAAAAATACTGAAGAGATAGAAATGTGATAGTTTACAAAGTACCTACTTGAAATAAAAAGCCACATATTTGTGAAAAACATTTTTGCTCCAGCAGTATAAAAAGTAATTTTACTTCACAGTCTGAAAATGGAGTTGTTATATACACTGTAAGTTTTAAATTTACATAAATATTTGTAACATAACCTATAGATATAAAAACGTCTTTTTAAATATATTTTATGCTTTTAGCGGCAGTTTTAAAGAAAAAGGTTGAAGAAAGGTGCACTTCCAAGCAAATTAGATGCTTGTTCTTCAGAAAATGTTGTCGCTAAGAAAATTAAGAAGTTATTAAATGAGTGATGTTCACGATAGTATAATTTATCCTCATTTCTGAGAGTTTGTATTTACACTTACTAGAAAAAATTTTGTCTGAAGAATGTGTCGTCAAATTACCAAATAAGAATTGAGGTATTTATAAATGTATTGAAAGTAGAAGCTTAGTGTTTACATAAGGCAGAACAGCTTGATAAATTAATTACAACATGTTTTAAGACGGTAAGTGCTTTTTAGATAGTATTTGTTTCCAAATGATAATTTAGTTTTTCAAGTAATTATTTGTATAATTTCTACTTTCAGGTTGGATTTTGTCTCATGTTTGGTCCTACAATAGAGGTTATTTTTTGCATAAGGATATTAAGTTAACATCAATCAGTAAACCGATCACTGTAGAAGAATTGCAGCATATTTTTCTGAAAATTTAATCTACAACGCTTGCTTAGGTGGACCAAGTACAAATATTATTATCAAAGTGTTCATTCTGATGTGCAATTAAAGTCAACTTATGTTGGGAGCATAGAGAATGCTCAGTAATTTTGGAGAAAGGAACTATTTGTAAACATATTATGTAAATCTTGTTCTTATAATATTGCAGCCCATTACGCCCAGTACTGTTGTAAATAAATTTGTATATTTTACATAAATTTTATTTTCTTACCATACCCAAATAAATTGGAAACTGGTGAATATTTGTTCCTTTACATAACTGAAATTGCTGTTCAGTTGTGAATATATGCAACACTATATGCAGCAAAGCAAATTCATGTACCTATATACAGGTTTTTGTTGGACGCTAAAGCTCGCGCCATCTACTAAATTAAATAGGAAGCATGCACTTATGAAGCCATTATTATCATAGGAAAGTGCCTTAGTCGGACCACCTATTTAATACACCCTGGTTAAGTGTTAGATTGCGAGTCAAAAGGTCCGCGGTTCGATCCCTGCACATTCCGTTTTTTTTTTTTCGTCAAAAACTTTATTAATAATTGTGGAAAAATATTATAATGAGAGGTTTGCATCCCTTATCGCAAAATTCACTGATTACCAATACGTCATATTGGCGTCATATGTATGACGTCATTGGGCTGTGACATTGTGCCGTCTTTTTCACGTCATTTTTACGTCATGCTGAAGGTGAAATTGACGTAATTAATTCCGAAAAAACGACGTCATAATGACGGCACCTTGCTGCCTGGGAAGTTGTTTGGCAGAAATAAAATAAATGGTTACAGTGTTTTGTTCTGTGATAATTTTTTATTTAATTAGCCTAATTTCCCTCTAAGTGCTCCGAGGTTACACTACTAATATAAGCAGTAAGCTTTTCTGTCACACTCGGAGAACGCAGTCGACTTCGGCTACTTTCGTGAGTGCTCCGGGGTGACACCTAGACGTTTGTTAGGCGGAGTGTACCCAACGAAGTGGAAGCAGGGTTACCGTTTTCAATTAACCGTATTCTACCAATATTCCGATCAGAATCTACTAAAATCTACTAACCTAAAATTAAATTCTACTAGAAACTACCGCCATCTGGTGTCGGGCGGAAATTTTATGAAACATTTAATTCCTGACTGGTGGAAACCTATAAATTAATGTTTGTGAGTTAACACTGCTACCGCTAGATGGAGCAGTATTACTTTTAACAAACAATAAAAATAAGAGGAGTAATGAAAACTAAACATTTATTCAAATAAAACAGAAAATAAAATATAAAATAATATGAAACGTTTATAAAAATAAGAAGTAAACAAAAATATTAAAACATTTTGAACGAAAAAGGACCTTACTTATCAGGCGCGGATTTAGAAAATTAAATTCTTGAGGGGGGGGGTCGCGCTTTTAAAGTAAATATATTATTCGGCATCTATCGGAGAAAGACTGAACTTACCTAAATGACTGTAGCAGTTGTCTCTATAGATATTTGATTGAGTTCGATGCTAATCGATGAGGTGTCACTTAGGTTACTAGCTTAAATTATCATAGATGGCGATAAAATATAGTTGGTATTCAGAAAATCTACTAAAATCTACTAAAATTATTAATTCTACTAAAATTCTACTGCCCACCCTCATTTCCCTTGAAAATCTACTAATTTAGTAGGCAATCTACTGCAAACGGCAACACTGAGTGGAAGGGAAGACTGGAACGCTGGCGCCGCCGTTACGTAAAAATGAAGAAGAAGAAGAAGACGTGGACTATGGAGACGAATCAAACAATGAGATATACATGAGTGAAAGCTCATCAGATGACGATGAATTAAATGTGTTGGAAACTATAATAATAAACCTGACAATTTTAATCCTTCTTCTTCCATTATTGTATGTCCAGAACCTTGAAATTCCATTTAAACAAATTCTCTGAAAGCTTGTGCTTACAAACAGTCTTAATATACTTTTTTTTGTCGCGGCGGAAATCATTTTTCTCAAATGTGAACTGGGAAAAAGTTCAGTTCATATTATTTTCGTCTTTTTAATGATATTTGGAGTAGCCTGAAGTGGAGAACTGGCTCGCCGCGATGACTTGATCAGCCCTCAAAATAAAGCAACATGCGAATGTAATCACTCGTAACTGAACTAGCAAAAAGTTCCGTTCGAACTTTCCTGTGGTCAAGAGACATCGAAACTACTCGATAATGAGCAGAACTGCCTCGCTGCGGTGACCAGAATTTTGACCGCTAGCTATTTGTCATTATTTCGGTCTTTATAACTCGGCGTATCAGTCAAAAGGGCAATTCTCAATTTTTCATATTTGTTTCCCTCGACAAGAAGAAAAAAGAAACTGCCTCGCTGCGAAGACCAAGACGACCGGTTTTTCTTTACATGTTCAGAGCTCGATTTGAACCCTTTAGGACAAGCAAAATGTTCCGTCACCCTGAACTTTTCTTCTCGGCTCTCCCAGAACTGATGAGATACACTGGAATTATCTTCGCTAAAGTAACTCGAAAATCTTGGTAGCGGGCTGCCGTACTATTAATATATAGTGTGATCTAGACACTCAAATTTTTTCATCGGCTTACACAGCGCCTGCTTTAGAAAAAAAAATGCATTTTAAACTGTAAAGGCATTTTAGAAAAAACGTAACATTCTTGTTTCTCTGCAAATATCTCAATAAATATTAGTTTAGGAGAAAATATGGTAGACATCAAAAATAAAGTTTATATTTATCTAATATATAAAAATCTCGTGTCATAGTGTTTGTTATCGAACTCCTCCGAAACGGCTTGACCGATTTTTATGAAATTTTTGGCGTATATTTGGTAGGTCTGAGAATAGGTCGTAGGCTATTTTTTATACCCCTAGGTGATAAGGGTGGCCCAATCCAGAAATTTTATTTTTATTTTTTGGCAAAAATTTATAATTTATTTAAATGGAAAAACAACGTTTGCTGGGTCAGCTAGTTTATTTACATATATAATCACTTGAGCTGTTACAATACAGATGTGAACGTCAATAAGAAAAAAAATACATAATTTAGTTTACAAGGTGAGACAATAAGTAGTAAATATAAAACACAATAAACAGAAAATATGACAAATACAGATTAAAATTCTTTGTATGAATATAAACATTTCTCAAGTAAAAATTGTTTGAGACTAGATTTGCTAAAATTGTTGACATCTTTAATCTCACTAGGTAATTTGTTGTAAAAACCAATTCCAGAGTAATAAGGTGATTTTTCAAAATGTGACGTATTATGATGAGGAAGAGCTAACAGGTCATGACGAGTATTATAATTATGGTAGCTAGCAGTAGTTTTAAATTGGTTAATGTTACTTTTAATGTACTTTAACAAAGAAAAAATATATATGGATGGTACCGTTAATATTTTGTGACTTTCAAAAGAGTATTTACACGATGTGGTGAAATCAAGATTAATCTAATTATGCGCTTTTGGCATAAACTGAGAATAAATTTATTTTGTTTATATATTTGTGTAGGGTTGTTTCGGAGATATTTAATTTTATAGATGGCATTCGACCGTTTTTAGGATGAAGTATTTAGTTTAAAATGTTGAATATCTTAGAAACTGTGACACTTCCATCAAAAGTTATAAGAAACAAAATTAAAGGTAATTAGTAAATCAAATAGTTGTTATTCTAATTGCTCAGTAATTAATTTTTCTTTCAAAAAGGTTGTTTTTCGTTAATATATAATCGTCAATTTATTTCGTCCCTTTAAAACACTTGTTTCAAATTCCATCCACTATCCACCCCATCGAAAGATGGCCGTATTTCGGTTAGTTATTGCTATAAAATTAATTTAAAAACACCAAATTAAAGATAATTTTGCCAGAAACAACTTTTATTTTAACTATTTTTTTGTAAATGCCATATTTTCAATCTATTCCTGTACTAAATTAACTAAACACATTTTTATGTGAATATTTAAAATACACTAAAACGAATTATTCAACATGGATTAATTCGTTAGGCAACTTTGACTATTGCTCTGTGCAAAAACAGTTGCCTAGTCGACGTTCAAGTAATTGTTGATCCCATTTTTAAGGATGGGATTTTGCACAGTCTGAGACAGGGGGGCAGGGGCGGTTTTACCACTGGACACACTGGGCGGTTGCCCGGGGCGGCAAAATTTCAAGGGCGGCAATTTTTTTTTCTTCTGAATATTCCTTTAGTCGTTTTTTTGGGTAGTATACATGTTATATTTTTAAGAGTAGGCGGCATCTTAAAATAGTGCCGGGGGCGGCAAGCATGTTAAAACCGCGCCTGGTGAGAGGGAAATATGCTTATTTTCGGTTTATTACAAATATTTAAAAAAATCATAAATGGTAGAATCTTTAAAATAATTTCAGGTACTTCCCATTGCTCTAAGGAATATAAATATACACAGTTTTTATCATAAATTTTGTATTTAGTTAAAAGCCATACCTTAATAATGAAATTTGGAACTATTTTCATTGACAAATTACAATATTCAAATACAGCAGAAAATTACTATAAAAATATATATAGTTATATTCGTTAGAACAATGGCAAGTATCTATAATAGTTTTAAAGATTATACTACGTTTGGTTTTTTAAATATTTATAATAAATCGAAAATAAAGTCATATTTTCCCCTCCCTCTGCAAAATCCTATCCTTAATACACAAAATTGTGTCACGCAACAGTTAATTTTCACAATACGCAGCACATTATGTCGCAAATAATGGTGGTCAGTGGCGCAGCCAGAAAATTCATCTGGGGGGTGGGAGGGGCAACAGAACCGACCTCCTCAGAGGATGAGGAAAATTTTTCAAAAAATGGTTGAAAACGGATGTGTATGTAGATTTCTCTATTAAATAAGATTGGCATTAATTACAAAATATTTATTTCAAGGGATAATTTAGATACTGCTTTGTACTGCTTCTTTATTTTTTGGCTCATATGGAAGACGGCTTGGGGGGGGGGGGCATGGCTCCCCCCCTGGCTGCGCCCATGATGGTGGTGTAGGCACATTTTATTAAATTTAAACCTTATTGTTTTCCTTTCAGATCCATGGCTGGCATTATAAATTCATCAAGTACCATCCACGAAGAAAGTTACGTCCAAATGCCTATTACGAGGTCTTTGAATAGAATACTACCAACATATTCTACGGTATTGAAGTTAGGCCCCGCTAAGACAAAATCAGTCCATTCGTCTCCCTCGTTCATCCCAAGGATACCGCCTCCCTCTTATGCAGAAGTAGATGGTTTATGGGACGACGGACCTAGTTTAATTTCCTGTAAGAATTTTTTTTTAATAATAATAATAATTATAATAAACTTCTTTATTATATTCCACAAAATATTACTCAGAAAAAACCAATATTACAACATAGTTGTACACAAAAGGCGAATCGAAATCCAAAAATGTAAAAACATACAGTGTGCTTGATTCGAAATTTCAAAATTAGGGTTATTTTCGGGGAAATCGAAAGTGATATAGAAATGTCAAATAATGAGTAATTAGCAATTTTTGCGAAGCTTGAGTCATATATTGAAACTATACGGGTTGTCTAATGTTGTCCATTTAAATTTTTGTTTCGAAAATTCTCTGAACTTGCTGAGAAGATATTCTTAAAAATGGTGGAAATGATAATCCGAATAATACCAACTTAACTCCTGTGCATTTTATTCAAGAAATTAGGTGCACAAATGGTCAAGAATTTTCGAAGGGGCAAGTCGAGTGACCGGATGTGCGTCGGAAAAGCTTCCACTAAAATTCGAAAATACCAGGTAAAACTTTCTAAATTTGATAAAACGTAAAAGGAGAATTTATAGCGCAAAAATTTCACGTAAATCGATGTGTCATAACAAAAAAACAAAGTTGAAATAGAATTAATATTTGAAAATAACTAATACAGAGTTATTTAAAAACCCATAACAAAAACAGATAACCCATAAAGAAATGGGCATAAGAGTGTAAACAAACAAACAACCCCGGACTCAACAGGCAGACAATGAATAATAGGGAAAATATAAGAGCTAAGTACCTTTTTCCATTTCTAAGTTTATTTATGCTTAATGACTTATACTCCAGGCGTTTTCGACTTTTGCTGCCAAATTCGTGCCCTACGAAAAAAAATTTTTTTTATTGTGTTATTTGGACGTCTTGAATAACACTTGGTAGTTACGCCATGATATGCCTTTAGAAATTCATGTAAACTGGATCGGAAGGTCACGGAAACCGCGGATTCGCTTATAAATCAGTTTTTATGGTCCAAGCTGTTGTAAAAGTTGTACATTTGTAAATTCTCTACCTTAAAAGTGCTATACATTTTTTTTTGTACGCCTAACCGTTTTAGAGATACGACGCGGACTAAGTGAAAAATGCATTTAGTTCTGTCAAATCTCTTTCGCACCACATATTTCGCAATTATCTTGCTTTCTATGTCTCAGAATGAAAATTAAATACTGCTGTTATAGAGCTCGGTGATCTTTATTCTCTATCAAAATGTCTTATACATTTTATTTACATTTATTTACAGTGAATAAGTCAAAAAATGCATTCTGTTCCGCACCACCTCAGAGGTAGATGCTTGGCGTGCTTTTCTTTACATGGTTTCCCCAGGAGGCCTAATCCATGCCCGATCTTAAATTAGTCAATATTTCCGACTTCTTCGGTATCTGAAACGTTATTGTCCAATGACAAATCGTTGCCATTACTTTTATTCTGATAAGATTCTACGTCGTCCATTTCGTCATTCATAGCAATCCCCAGCAAACACTCATAATTGGCACATAAATGGTCATACGCACCGTCGCCAGCATTATCATAATTGGCACTTTTATGGGGAGCCACAAGCGGATCATTGGCCAAATGTCCCACCGGCCAGCAGTTGGCCATCCTTCAATTTGCCAACAGTGTACAATAATATTTATACATCCATAAAGGACGATGTATGGAGATTCTACTTTTTTTATATAGATACATTATTGATGGCGCTTTTTACGAAAAAGTACAGCTTTGACATGTAAGTATTTTACTTGATAAAAATGAAGTAATTATTAATGCATAAATATTGTAATATGAGAATTTGTTTGTTATCATCCGTATATTTTATTTACATATTTAATATTGTTTACCATAGCTCCAATTTATTCTCACAAGGGTTGCCTGAAAATTATAATGTTTATTAAGTTATTAAATTCATTTTTACTTACCTGTACCAATTGCGGTTGGTGGGGTTCGAACCTGCATGTCTCCGATGTCCATATTATAGTACTGACTCTTCTGCCAACTGAGCTATCTTAATAACCGTTATTACGGATGCTAAAAGCAGTACTTATGGTGATGTGTATGAAGTCTTTATTATATTATGTGAATATGTAGCAATTTATTTCAAAATGTAGAAAGTATTTGAATGTTTAATAAATGTTTACGAGTACTCTCAAATAATATCATTAATAATAATTTACAAAAAACGTTACAATTAAGTTATTAATGACAAATTACAAATTACTTACCATAAAAAATAAACTACTACAGAAATAACGGTCAGATTACACAAATTTTAATAACCCACAGGCCAAGCATAGAACGAAAATGCAAATGGCGGATGCTATGCTCGGTGAAGCCTTGAGAGATTTTTCACAATGCGCATGCGCGTAATCATAAAAATATTAGCCTGCATATTACCATAAAAGTACCATCAACGTGTAAACCGAAGCAGCATTTTTTTATGGTTGCACAATAATTGACCATTTCTGGTTATTATGTGGCAATTCATAAAAACATGAAGCTATGGTACGCCTGCATATAATTTATTATGGACCAGAAAAGGTTAGCCTATGCCATAAGAAAGCCATTGATCGCTACAATGGCCCATTTAAGGGCCGCAATTTTTGTGTTTGCTGGGTTATAGGTGCGGTATTTAAGCAGGAGTGACCGTGGCAATGGCCACAAGCTGTTACACAATTCAGTCCTACTTTCCTACCACTACATTTTCCTGCACAGCCCTTCGTACAGTTGCAAAAAATTGAATTTGACAATGTGTCTGGTTCTGGTGGTAACTGAGTTGGTACTGGCTGCAAAATATCATTCTTCTTAATCCAGCCTCACTGCCCAGGATCAGTGTCTTTGCCCAACCAGGTTTGAACTTAAAAATACACTCTACACAACTGCTGACACATAGAAAGCAAGATAATTGCGAAATATGTAGTGCGAAAGAGGTTTGGCAGAATTAAATGCATTTTTCACTTAGTCCGCGTCATATCTCCAAAACGGTTAGGCATACGAAAAAAATGTATAAAATCTTTAAGGTAGAGAACTCACAGTTGCACAACTTTTATAATGGGTGTTGTTCCCGTTTGGGCCATAAAAACTGAGTTAATCGCTTTTCCGCGACCTTCCGACGCGGTTTTCACGAAATCCTCCAGATGTATCGTGGCGTAACTACCAAGTGATATTCAAGACGTCCAAATAAACAGAATTAAAAAAAATTTTGTAGGGCACGAAGTTAGCACAGAGGTCAATTTTACAACTAAAACGCCTGGATTATTACAAGTGTCTGCCGCATAAAACCATCTTCAAGTAAATTATTCTTTTAATCATTGTTAAGATATTCAAATGAATTTAATTTGAATTATACCTGAAATAATCAATAACGTATTATTCGTAAAGTATGGTCATATAAATTTCTTATGTTAACCTGCAAAAAATTATTTTTTCATTATGTTTAAAAATTCTCAAATGAATTTAATATAAATAAAACCCGTAATAATCAAATGCATTACTCTTGAAGTATGGTCATAGTACTTTCTTAGGTAAATTTTCAAGTGATGTTTTTCATGGTTATTAAGAGTATTCAAACGAATTTAATTTGAATTGAACCCGAAATAATCAATTGTTATCTATCTATCTGTCTATGAGAAAGACGTTAATATCGGTTTACCACAAGGCACGGTTCTCTCCCCTTTAATGTTCCTTATATTTATAAATGACTTGGAATTAAATCATTACAAAAATATTAAATTGGTTTTATACGCGGATGACGTCACAGTCGGAGTCACAGCTGATTCCCCCGAAGAATTAAATACAGCAGCAAATGATCTATTAGCCGAATTCGCATCATGGTGTGAATGTAACAAATTAGTTTTAAACGTAAGCAAAACAACTTACATGCAATTCTACAAAAGAGGCGAACCACCTACCTTAAATATAGAAAGGAATAAAAGTATTGTTCCACGATCACCAAGTATTAAATTCCTAGGTTTACTATTAGACGAAAAACTCACTTGGAGTAACCACATAGAATATACCGGGTGATTCAGTTTGGTATTCGCCCCCCTGTATCTTTTTTATTTTAACAGAAAACTACAATAAACCATATATATTGGCAAATCGTTTGTCAAGCTCTATCGAATGACGTCCTTAAATCATCTTTTTGATCATATATGCCAAAAATCACGATAGTCAACTTTTTTTTTTCAAATGGTATGCTATACATTTTTTTGCCGATTGTTGTAGAGCTTCTCTTTCTGTATTCAACCATGTGAAAAAAGTATACACTTCCATAAAGAAAATTTCGAGAAAATTAATAAAATACGAAAAAACTTCATTTAAAGGTTTTGTTTCTGATTCAACTTAGTTAGCCATGGAAACAATTGAATTTTGTCATTGTTAGTAATGTCAAATTGAAAATACTGTTATTTGTGACTGTGTTATTCGTTTTTGTTTTATGTTATACTTCTAAATAGATTTACATAATGGTATCTTACAATAATGAAAAAAAAATTGGACATGATATTAATTTATGGAGAGTGCGGAAAAAACATAAAGTAGCCAAACGTTTATATCAAGATCGCTTTCGAAATAGGCCGGTACCATCAGACAAAATGTTTGCAAAATTGGCAAGAAATATGAGCGAAAGTGGAAGTTTTGAGAAAAAAAGAATAGTTTTTAAACACCGTTAGATTTCTTCCTTTGGTTCTATCTAAAAGAAAAAGTTTACTTTATACCTCTAAATGACGTCGAAGATCTTAAAACTAGAATACGAATTGAATGCTGCAGATTAAATGTTAAAATTCATTCTTCAACATAAGAAAATTTCGAAAAAATTAATAAAATGTGATAAAACATCATTCAAAGGTTCTTTTTGAATCGGCATAGTTAGCCAAGGAAGCAATTGAATTTTGACATTGTAAGTAATGTAACTAGTACCAACTAGGCAAATCAGATTCGAAAGAGAGGGATTTGTACGAGGATTGTGTACGGTACTGATGAGGCGTAAAAATTTCGAAACAAAGTTTAATGTTTTGACCAAACAAAGTTCTGTTCTTAAATAATTATGTAATTCATTTTTATATAAACAAACATTTAATGTCGTATCTTTAGTTAATTAATGATAATAACACTCAACAATAATATTAAAATAACAACTAATAATAAATAACAATTACCAATAAAAAACTACCAATACTTGAAAACTAACTAACAGTTAAGAAAATAAAAACATTATTCATTGCTTCATATGTTCGAAGAGTCCTCCGTTCGCTTCTAAACATAATCGTCCTCTGTTTATCACACCTTGGGTACATACATGTTGAAGAATTTCAACATTTAATCTGCGGCATTCAGTTTGTATTCTATTTTTATGATCTTCGACATCATTTAGAGGTCTAAAGTACACTCTTTCTTTTAGATATGGCCAAAGGAAAAAATCTAACGGTGTGAGATCCGGTGATCTGGCAGGCCACTTGACTCCCTCACTACGATTTCCGATCCATCTACCTGGATAAGCTGCATTTAAGTAATTCTTTACAATTATAGCATTATGTGGCGGTGCCCCATCTTGTTGTAATATCATGTTTTGCCTAATATGTAATGGAACGTCTTCTATGAAATTTAACAACTCTTCTCTTAAAAACTGTAGATATCTTTCTCCAGTAAGCGTGCCTTCGTAAAATTTTGGTCCCATAATTTGTCCGTTGAGAATTCCACACCATACGTTAATTCCCCAGATATTTTGGAAATTAGTTTCCCGAAGCCAGTGAGGATTATCCTGCGACAAATAATGGCAGTTATGTCTATTGACAATTCCATTATTATGGAAACGGGATTCATCTGACCACATGATGCGATCTAATATAGTCATTTCTTGAGCAACTGCCAACCACGCTACAAAATTTAGACGTCTCTCGTAATCTCCTGGAAGCAAGCCCTGATGTAAACGTATTTTATATGGTCGCAGTTTATTGTCTCTCAGAATTCTTTGAATTGAAGAATATAAAAAATCAGTTTCTGTCGCTAACTGACGAATAGAAATATGCGGGTCTACGAAAACACGGGCTAAAACTGCAACTGTATGTTCCTCATCTCGTGCGGTTCTGGGCTTAAAAACGTATCTTTTTTTCTCAAAACTTCCACTTTCGCTCATATTTCTTGCCAATTTTGCAAACATTTTGTCTGATGGTACCTGTCTATTTCGAAAGCGATCTTGATATAAACGTTTGGCTGCTTTACTGTCTTTTCCACACTCTCCATAAATTAATATCATGTCCAATTTTTCTTCATTAGTGTAAGATACCATTGTGTAAATCTATTTAGAAGTATAACATAAAACAGAAACGAATAACACAGTCACAAATAACAGTATTTTCAATTTGACATTACTAACAATGACAAAATTCAATTGTTTCCATGGCTAACTATGTTGAATCAGAAACAAAACCTTTAAATGAAGTTTTTTCGTATTTTATTAATTTTCTCGAAATTTTCCTTATGGAAGTGTATACTTTTTTCACATGGTTGAATGCAGAAAGAGAAGCTCTACAACAATCGGCAAAAAAATGTATAGCATACCATTTGAAAAAAGAAAAGTTGACTATCGTTATTTTGGCATATGTGATCAAAGAGATGATTTAAGGACGTCATTCGATAGAGCTTGGCAAACGATGTACAAATATATATGGTTTATTGTAGTTTTCTGTTAAAATAAAAAAGATACGGGGGGGCGAATACCAAACTGAATCACCCAGTATATTTACGTCTAAAAAAAAAACAGTTTATTCTACAAATTGTAATTTTATATTTTATTTATTGCAATATTCATCAAATGTACATCCAAATATGCTTGATGACTTGTCATATCTGTATTTTGTATAACATAGGTGAATAAAGAATTTATTATTATTATTTATTATTATACCTTTCTCTGTATGCTTTCAGCAGAGTCTGTTGTGTTTGGTCCTGACCCCGCATACATGGTATGTCCTAGATGTAGAACCGTTGTAGTCACGGAAGTGGAAAGAGAACGATCAAACTTCACTCATTTAATGGCTCTCATCATGTGTCTATGTCTTTGCTGGCCCTTTTGTATTCTACCTTATTGCTTAAGATCTTGTAATCATACTTATCATACGTGTCCAAATTGTAGGCATTACTTTGGTATGTACAGACCCTTTTAGAGAAATTTTAAAAATATGTAATAGATAAGATAAGAATAAAAGATGCAAAATTCCTCCCAGGATTACCTTTTATTTATAACCCAAGTAGCACAGAATTCTTTAAGATATCTTTAAGAAGTTCTATTTACTGCCCTCGAGGATATCTTGTATTTATGTACTCTAGAAGTCCTTCCGAAATCAAAATGAGAAATCTTTATATGTGCTCAACTTTTATGCACTGGGGAAATGTAAACTGGGCATTATATAGGAATTTCAACTTTTGTTAACCCACAGATATCTACTAGAAGTTCTAAAATTGAATTACCATACAGCTCAATTTTCTATGTATTATAGAAATCAAATAAAGTATTAAAAGGGAAATAGTATTATTTTCCTTAACAGAATACTTGTAGACATCTTCTAGAAGTTCTGAAAGGGAATTACCATACAGCTCAATTTTCTCTGTAGGTACTACAGAGATCAAATAAAGTATTAAAATGGAAATATTATTATTATCGCTAATAGAACACCTATAGAAATCGCAAGAAGAAATTCTTTTAATGCATAAAATTTGCTTGCTTACCACTTAGTTTGTTACAGAAATTATTTCTAGATGACGCCACGTACAAACTACTGACGATAATCAGTTATGCATTATCTTATACTCGTAAATTTATAGAACATTAATAACATAACTGCAACGTTCAGGGATCATCGATTTATTTGGATGGATCTTATAACGATCTTTAATCTTTCGTTTGGTTTGGGCCTGATGTCTCGATACTGAGATTTTGACTAACCAAAATTTCACCAGCTGCCGCTGGCAATAAATAATAATAAAAGGTGTATGATGGATGGTACATCTATTAGAAATCCTATAAGGATGTTCGTCAGTACCGTTTATATTGGTAAGCGATAAAATACCCGAAAGATTACTACAGGAATTAAATCTGTTTGCAGGACTGATGCGGTACATCTAATAGAAATCCTATAATGATGTCCTCGGGACCATTTATATTGGCAAGCGATAAGATATCCTAAAGATTACTATGGGAATTTTATAGGTATGCAAAAGGCTGCTCACAGGATTCTATACTAATAGTTTTTTTCGATTACCATGGGAGGTACTATTTAATACTGATATGCTGACATTTGCCCATATTAGGGAACTCTTACAGACCTCTAGAAGATATTTACTAATTCCTAAATTTTTATCCTCGGGATATCTTGAGGAATTAATTGTACTACTTGGGAAGTCATACGTCTTATGAGCTGAACCTTTTCTCTTCATACCAAATCAAATTAAAACATTTTTTACTTACTAAAAAGTTGTTAAATAAATAAATGTAGAGTGAAATTACTAAGGGAAGATGACACTGTCACAGAATGTGCAGAGACCAATATCATTACCTCGTGCTTGTTACCTAGGTAACGATACTATTTTTATAGCTGCATGGGCGTCGCACTGCCTACTACCATTAATATTTAAATGAAAAATGGATGGCACGGCACTGATATTATGCCAACTGTTATACTCGATGCACGAAGCCATGATGTATCTTCTCCAAGTAAATTCACTCTATTTTTATAAGCTTAAATCTTGAATGGCAATAGTCATATACAGGGTGGACCATTAATATTAGGCCATAGTTCAAAGGTAGATTCTTTGTATCAAAATATGAGGATATAACTAAACTTGCTTTAGTAAATTCCCATACAGCACACCAAATAATGATTACGATGTGTTCGCATTGTGACGATGTATCTAAATGCAGACAAGGTTACACAATTCTACGATGTAAATGTGCTACGTTTACACATTGTAAGCACACACGTATGCACAAAGGTTAAACGTCTGCCTCACAATGTAGCCACAGTATACCATTTACATATACACAAATAATATGATCCACAGTGTGTTATCGGATGCACAGTGATTGACTTCCCAATGTCTCAGACGAATGACGTCTTATGCTAGACGTTAATTTGACGTCTTTTTCAGGTTATATTTGGTAATCCCCCCACAGGTTTTTAGTAATAGGAACATATAAAACTACATACTAGTTAGTAAGTCTACTTGATAAAAATAAAGTAATTAATGCATAAATACGTTTTGTCCTATGAATTTGTTTGTTAGCCATCCGTATATTAATGACAGAACTAAGACGTCACCATACCACACTTTTTGATAAATACATTGTGTCCTTTTCAAATTGAGTTTGTTTTCAAAGTGTACCTTTTTTACGTAGAAATGACTCCTACATGAGATTTTCTAGTCAAAAATGCCATTAAGTTTCGTAAAAAAAGAAGAAAAAATATTCATCATCAGGTCCATACAGCACACCAAATAACGATTACGATGTGTTCGCATTGTGACGATGTATCTAGATGCAGACACAAGGTTACACAATTTTACGATGTAAATGTGCTACGTTTACACATTGTAAACACACACGTATGCACAAAGGTTAAATGTCCGCCTCACAATGTAGCCACAGTATACCATTTACATATACACAAATAATTTGATCCACAGTGTTATCGGATGCACAGTGATTGACTTCCTAATGTCTCAGACGAATGACGTCTTATGCTAGAGCTAGACGTTAATTTGACGTCTTTTTCAGGTTATATTTGGTAATTCCCCCACACGTTTTTAATAATAGGAACATATAAAACTACATACTAGTTAGTAGGTCTACTTGATAGAAATAAAGTAATTAATGCATAAATACGTTTTGTCCTATGAATTTGTTTGTTAGCCATCCGTATATTTTATTTACATTAACATATCTAATATTGTTTACCATCACTCCAATTTTTTCTCACAAGGTTTTTTTTTTTTTTTAACTATTTAACGTCGGCCTATTTCCGCTACCAGGGCCTATCACCGACGCCAGGAGACGAGCTACCCCCAACCTGGAAATTTTGCCGAACCTCTTCCCTTAAGAAGAGTAGGGATCTTTTACTTGCCTAACATTTAATAGACAAGGGACCGCCTGCTTTCCATCCCCTCCGAAGGATGGTATATCCACTACGTAATCCTCGTCTGAAATTACGTAACTTCCGAGTATACACTGATATACAAGCCTCTAGAAGGTGGGACGAGAACGCTGTATTTCCCAAGATGGGAGCCCATCCAAGTACTAACCGCGCTCGACGTTGCTTCAACGGAATATCGACTGATATTTACATTGAAGTCGCCTCTACGCTCGCCCCTTCTCACAAGGTTGCCTGCAAATTATAATGTTTATTAAGTTATTAAAATTCATTTTTACTTACCTTTGCCAATTGCGGTGGGTAGGGGTCGAACCTACATGTCTCTTGTTGTCCCTATTACAGTACTGACGCTTCTACCAACTGAGCTATCCAAGTGACCGTTATTTCAGATGCTAAAAGCATTATTTATGGTGATGTGTATGAAGTCTTTATTATGTGAAATTGAATTTCTAGCCTTATTTAAAATATATGAAAATCTTTCAGGTTCTCTTTTTTTTTACGTGTTCCCAAACCTGAATTTTTCGAGTTACTAGTATTTTTATTTATTTATAATTATTAAGAAAAACTTGTTTAATTTAATTAAACTGTCACCAGTGTCACTTGAGAAGTACGAGTAGTTGTTGAACAACGTAATTATTACATTAATTCAGTGGCGGTTCGTTAAAAAAATGTTTTCCCCAGATCTCGAAATTAAAGAGCAGAGAGGGAGAAATCCGAAAAAAAAATTTTCCTCATCTCAAATTTGATGAGCGGTGGGGTTTTTTAAGTTGAGGTACTTATACAAACCTGGGAAATGTGTTGGAGAAAAAACGGTGAAGGTATAATATACAACAATGGTCTAAAACAGACCTAAAATTGTAAAGAAGTATATTCGTACATCGGTTTTATAAGCAATTATTACCTTGAAAAAAACAACTAAGTTTTTTCGCAATTATTTTAACAAAAAAAAAAAAAAAAAAAGACAGAGTGAGCAACTCTTTCGAATATAAATTATTTTGGATATTGTTAAAAAACAAAAATGCCTGCTATATGTGTGGCTATGACCACTCTTATAGAGGAAAGAGGACACATGAGATACACATGGCCGGTATGCCCACGCTGACGCTTTGCGCGCGCACACTGTTCCATGCTCGAATAGTCGAATGTAGACACGACAAGACACAACTAAAAAGTGTATATATAGTTATTTGTATCATGTGTATATATCGCGCTTTTATGTGATGTATGCAGTAGGCACAAGTATTATATAAAGCATCACACATACATATGACTTAAACCTTGTAGGCATCTTCTACGGACATCAAATTTCAACATTCTAATGATCCTTCTTTACGTTATATAAAAATGTTTAGAATCTTGAGTGCATACGGTATACAATTATTAAACATTGTATTACATAATTCTGCCAATATAAACATAAGTGTATCTCATATGTGTATGTCAGTACTAGTTTAACAATTAGATCCACCTTAACATATTTTGTTTCTCATGTGTATATCTTGTAGAGACGTAATTACAATTGGACGTGCTGTTTGGGATAGCACATGAGGTGCCCTTCATGGCTAGCGTGATGTAATACATAAATTATTGTTTCTTAGCTTAAAAATGTTTCCTTCCCAAATTGGGAGAAGATCAGTCAAAAGTCAGTCAGGCAAAAAAAAAAGAAAAAAAAATACAATTTTGACACCCTGTATCTTTATCCACAGCAACAATTTGCTAAATCATGTTTGGTTATATCCTCATATTTTGGTGCAAACTATGGCCTATTATTCAATGTTCATTGAAAGTGTTAACTTGTCGATACCTATTTTTGAGTGATAGAACACAGCCCTGTCTGACGCCTTTGCCAGCTATACATTTGTTGGAATTAGTGTTGTCGACTTTCACCAGCAGAGTTTTCTTCATGCAGTTGGCGAATAATAAAGAGCAGATGTTTGGATGTTTCCATCTCCAATAATACAATTCATAGTTTGTCCCATTCCACATTATCAAACGCCTTATAGTCTACGGAGACACAAAAATATAAGATCCTGAAAATTCCGTAAATTTTACATCGACCACTTAATGCGCCTTTTTTCTTTTCAACTATATCATCAAAAACTATAGTCTATAGGTGCCCGCCTATATAAATTGCAATTTATACATATCCTCTTCTAACTTCTTGTATGGCTTAATTGCGCCTAGTCTACCACCTTTTCCCTCTGCGAAAATTTTCGTAAACGCGGCTTTCCACCTCCAATTTTTCCGAAAGACGTGCATTTCCCGTTGTATGAAAAATTTATAGATACTGTACTTTTACAAAATGTAGTCGTAAGAAAAACTCATGAAACGGGCGAGAAAAAAATTGTCCGACAAAAATTTTGGAATGTTAAAGGTGTCTACCAACCCAAACATGCCGAAATAACGACTTTAAAAAATGTTGTGATAACCAGCTGATTTTTTCAAGATTGCTTAATAAAAATATACATAATCCAATTTTCGAATTGTCCGACAAAGTATATTTTCCAATTGTCCAGTCCAACGCATGGAAATCGTCGGTTTCATGACGACCAAAAATTTATTAACATTTTCTTTTTAAAAATTTTTGTTTTTGAATGAAGTATAGAACACAATAAATAAGTTGGCTGGCAATAAAATATTGCCTTTTACATGAAACATAGAAATAAATTTTTTTTGTATTTAGTTATCTAGGAATGCTTGGAGTGTGTGCGTTTGTAAATGTATGTACATCCCACTTTTAAATAACCAGCTGATTTTTCCAAAATTGCTGAATAAAAATATGTAGAATCCAATTTTTGAATTGTCCGTCAAAACATATTTTCCGATTTTCCAGTTCGACGCGTGGAAATCGTCGGTTTCATGACGACCAAAAATTTATTAATAACATTTTCTTTTTTAAATTTTTTGTTTTTGAATGAATTTTGTAACTTTTTCAATAAAAATTAGTTCATTTTACCTACCTTTTTTTTTTGTTTAAAATGGTCCAAAAAAACCTAAAAAAAATTGTTCAGGACTAAAAAAAATTTTTGCAATTTGTTTAATAAAAATTGTTTAAACGATTTATGACCGTGAACGACAACATGGAGATTTCTTATAAGGGGACTATTTGAAGTAAGATTAAGCAAAAAAAACGGAACCATATTTATATTTTTCCTAGCGGGGGCACACAGGAAAAAATACTATAGAATAATTTTGCACAAGGTTGTTCAATTATGAATTGTACACAGTTTTTATACAATTGTGTGGAATTATTCAAAAGTGTTGCATGGTTTTTCCTAATACGATTGTGTGCTGACGTTATGTACTTTTATTTGACAAATTGTGTAAAATAAATTGAAATGGTAAGCGAATTAGTAATCCACCATATTGTGCTATGTTTGATCACAATTTTGTTGTATTTTATTATACAGGTTGCTTAGATGTAATTACGAGAACATTGTGCAGCATTTTCACTTTGTATATAGAGAAAAAATTCAAAAACTTAACAAATTTATAAATATTTTGTGTGAAACCCTACCAAGGTCATTTTTAATGTACATGCGAATCATGTGATTATTGTAATATTTCTCTTCTCATTCCATCATGCAGGCCTAATAGATCGACAAAAAACGGCATTGCTAATGCTAAATGCATTCTGCTCTGATCTCGGCTATTTCCATTTATCTAGTGCAAGGAAGAAGTGCTGCAGGCGAAAAGTGAATAATTTATGTAAGTATTACATACCTAGATATTTTAAATAGCTACCCCTGATGCGTGATGCTGCTTTATTTATAATTATTTATATTTTTATTTATTATCATGATTATTTGATTTTCGTTGTCACATACTAAGACGTAAATCGACTCAAGTCTCTGAACAATTTATAGTGGAAAAGATTCATGTAATAACAAAACCATACATTTTCGTATATTTCCTTCTCAACATCCTGTTTTGTATTTGTAATGTAAAAAGGTAATATAATCCTTTTGAGATCTGTTAGTGTTTTTATTAAGAGACTTAACAGACCAATTATTATTAGCAAACAATCAAAATGTAGGTACCCTACTGCTAGTAAAATACGTTGTTGTTCCTGGGTTATGATTTTTTTAGATGTAGCCGATGTTTTCTCGTTGCTTAGAATAATTTTCATTCCTTAATTTTTAAAAATAAATTAGTTACTAACGATTTCAAGTTGACGCTATCGCCATCCTCTCACTATTTGCATTATGTCCAAAAACTAAAATTGATTGCTTTGAAATGTCAACATTATTTTACAACGTCGAAGATGCATTTACTTGATTTAATTTTTGATTTGGCGGTCGGTACACGTGAAATCATCTACGTTTTTGAAGATCCAATCAATATTTTTTGCCGAAATCTTTTTTATTTTGCATTCAACAAGCTATTCCTGATGTTTCAATTTTTGGAACTTTTTATTTTAACTTGAAAAACGTCTATTTACCCTATTTTTTATTAACTTTCTGATGCAATATTTTATATTTATCAAGTAAAACAATATCGCGAATTTTACGGAAATGTTTCCGGACTATTATTTGTACCGGGTGTGTCATTTCTCGGAACCTTCAATGGTTTCATCAAACTTGGTTTAATTTGAGCGATTTTGTTGCCAAATCCTACACGTAAAATCGCATTTATTAAACAGGGTGTTCATTTTTCATGAGCCACTCTAAAAATTTACCATTTTTCTTACATGTTTACTCATTTTCTCAATAATATTACAAACTTTAATGACTTTTAAATGAATAGCCACAAAATTTTCCTCTTACCATACAGGGTCTTTATTTTTTCATAACAAAATTAAAATATTTGTTTCTCTCATAGGTGCAAGTATACTTTTACTCTTTTCGTCTTTGTGTTTAGACTAAATCATATATGGATGAGATTAAGGACTTGCTGGCCCAATAGGGTTTACCTGAGATCTACGATTCTTTTGTTGGTATAAAGAATATCATGTTATAATTTAAGATTGAGTTACATAATAAGTATACATGGTAAGGATGATTGTTTATTAATTTTGAAATGGACTGATCATTTTCCAGTCTTTGGCATGCTTGAAAAAATAATTGTATATAAAACTCATACTTTGACACTTCTATTTCTTGTGTAAAATTTTAAAAACCATTGATTTTTCTAGACATTGTTAGGCATTTGAGGTTGAAGAAACAGATGAAATTTCAAATTTCCAAGTTAAAAATTTACATTCGTATATGCCTTGTTTTGTCACTGATTTAAATAGGAAATCGTTTGTTTCGATTAAATGTTCTGTTTAATGTTTAATTTATGAGTATATAGATAGATCCAAGGAATGACCATTTTTTAAAAGATAACGATGACTTGCATAGAACAGTGTTGGAGAATTCATAATTTTAATTTATTTAGGAAACATTTTTTAAAGTCTCATGTTCTTCAAAATCAAATTTCATCCTAATTTAGAAGTTAAAGAAGATGTATCTGCTGATCTCTAGGTCAACTAATAATTGCTGAGGAAATATAGGGCATCTGCACGTGACGTCACAAGGTCGTTGCTTGGCTGGTAAACAAATAAATAACCTCACTTTATTTCTAACGTTTGTGGTTTGGTGAGAGTTGTGCTTTGTGATATTCGAAGTTTGTATACTTTGAACAATAATATATTTAGCTGGGCGATTTTCTACCTGTGTTATAAGGAAATTTGACTCTAATTATGTATATTAATTATTATTATACGTTGAACACTGAAATTCATAAGGAAATAAAGTGAGGTTATTTATCTGTTTACCATACAGGCAACGACCTTGTGACGTACGTGCAGATGCCTAATAGGGATCTGAAAATGTATCAAATAATATTTTTTCAGTCATTCATTTAGAATTTTTTTTATTTTGAATTTGTTATATTGTATATATCTAAATATGTATGTTATAAATAGTTTTGTATTTTTATATATTATTTTAAATAAAATAAACAATTTTTCAATAAAATATAAACAATTTGTATTATTATACCACTCAACGTTTAGTATTTAATTAAATACCTAGTATTACCACATATAAATCCCATATGCGACACTGAAAAGGACAACGATATTTTGTGCAACACTAGCAGAGATATATCCAGATTAAATAGCTGAGACTCACGCGCATATTGTAGAGGTGAACATCAATTAAACAGTTCAGCTGCAATAAAAGATTGAATTTTCGTAAGATGTGCAGATTTCACTATTATTTTAAAATAAGCATTACAAGTGCTACAAATAGGTAATGTAAGGAATTATGCGATGTAGGTAATAGTATATTACGTAATGAGTGTTGTAAGAAGCATATTACGCACGAATGGAAAAGTTACGCACGATGCCGCGTAGCGGCGAGTGCGTATTTCCATGAGTGTGTAATTGCTTTACAACTCGAATTATGTACTATACTTTACCTACGATCATATTTATTTATTTATTTAGTAAAATCTGGATTTAGTTTACTTGTCAACAATATTATTCAACAAATATTATGTCAGTTTTGACAGCGTTTGAAAATTACGTAGGCGCATTTGTTTTTTTAAACCCCGCGTCAGCGATATAAGCCACCTATAATTGCGTGTCCTGTGCATTTTGTTTACCGTGCGATTTGTTTACAGAGCGATTTGTTTACAATATGTAAAGCTCAACTTACATAGATGGCAGGTAGTGTGTTTTTTACTATTTACAGTAGTGATCGTAGGTAAATGTATTATAAGATGCAGATATAATAACTATACGATTAAAATCCTCTATTACCTACTTCGATCAGGTACTAAAATTCGGATTCGGATTATCCAAATCATCCCGAGCGTATTTAATCTTGACGTGAGTCTAATTTAACATAATAAATGATGTAACTTAATGTAATAAATGATGTAACATTTAACCTAACCTCTTCTGTTACCTCTGAGAACTTTGCGAGTTTAACACGACTTTAACATTAATAATTTACCTTAATGCAACCTAGAAAATAATTTATGTCACTGTAATAAGTTAAACAATTTACAAAAAGTATACTAGCAATACAACCGGCAACACATTTTCTCTAAATATGAAGTCTTCTTGCCCAAACTGGCAACATGTCAAATCCACAGTAAATGTCCGAGGTCATCGGCGGCATTTGTGCTAGATCAAAGGAATTTCTTCCTCTCCCCCGTTCATCAAAAAAATTTGTGGATAAAAAATTTTTTTTTGGATTTCTCCTCCCACTCATCAAAAAAATGTTTTTTTGGATTTCTCCCCCCTGCTCGTCAAAAAATTTGTCGTTAATTCGACATTGAATGATTAATCCGAATATTTTTGTCATCCGATTCCGTGTAATCCGAGTACTGAAATCATCCGAATATCTGCATCACTATCAGGAATGCAATAAAAAAATTCAATATAAAATTTATTTAAAATGAACACAGTATTGTGCGTATAAATTGCGATTACAATGTAAAAAATCTATATAGTAGGACTTAAAAATGAACAAAGTATTGTCCATATAAAGTGCGACTACAATGTAAAAAATCCATATAGTATGAATGAAAAATGAACGCAGTATTGTGCATATAAATTGTCACTACAATGAAAACACATTACACAACTGCAGCTGATGTTTGACACAACATTGTGCAAAATTACACTATAAAAAATAGAACATGTTAAAACAAATTGTTGTAGGGGCGTACCTATTTGATGTGGAAAAATAAACAATACATTGTTTGGAATGACAATATAATTCATTTTATATAAACAAATGCAATTAGATTGCACAAATTGTTCCCGTCACTTTTTCAGACACAATATGTTATAATTTTCTTAACAATTGTCGATGAAATATACAAAGATTTCTCTGTGTGCACCGAAACCACCTAGGCTATATATAAATGTGAATTTTTTTTTGTCCGACTCTAGATTCGCCGTGATATATTTGTCCGCCATTTGTACCACATATTAGGTACAGTTATTAATAAATTTTTGGTCGTCATGAAACTGACGACTTCCACGCGTCGGATTGGACAATCGGAAAATATATTGTCATACAATTCGAAAATTGGATTATACATATTTTTATTAAACGATCTTGAAAAAATCAGCTGGTTATAACAAAATATTTTTAAGTCATTTCGGCATGTTTAGGATGGTAGACACCTTTAACGTTCCAAAATTTTTGTTGGACAATTTTTTTCTCGCACGTTTCATGAGTTTTTCTTGTGACTACATTTTGTAAAAGTACAGTATCTATAAATTTTTCTTACAACGGGAAATGCACGTCTTTCGGATAAATTGGAGGTGGAAAGCCTCGTTTACGAAAATTTTCGCAGAGGAAAAAGGTGGTAGACTAGGGGCAATTAAGCCATACAAGAAGTTAGAAGAGGATATGTATACATTGCAATTTATATAGGCAGGCACCTAGACTTATATATACCACGTTTTAGATACATTTACAGATACATAACACACGTCTGTAAATATACAATTATGAAAATGTAGTCTGGAGACTAAATCAATGTAAGTAAGTATGGCTGACGATATTTTATGGATGTTATCTAAATATTTATTTTTTTTAGTGATTTTGGCTAATGCTATCGCAGGGGAAATTAAACATTATTTTAATATAGTATAACTTTATTTGTCATATAACTATTATTATAAAATACACTTCCACTTTTCATGTTTTAACACAACTGATATATATCCCTATAATATATTTTTCCTAGAATATAAAATATCTAAACAGAAACTAGAAATTGTATAAAAAATTCTACTGCTGAGTTTAAGTATTTATAAAAATAAAAAATGTTTAACTATACCTAGATGGCACCTTGTAATTGTCATATTTAATAAATTACTTGACGTTTAACTACAGCAGTCTCAAAAGAAGCGTATTGGGGTAGGATATTATGAATAAAAACCATTCATATTAGACCAGTGCCAAACCGGTTTTCAGAGGCCAAAAATCTGAAAAATTCTTAGCAGTATATAGGTGGTGGGAAAATTTAGAATTAATGGTATATAAATGGGGAAAAATCGATTGGACCGCAACAGTTAACCGGAAGTGGGGTGGGGGTGCGATAAGGTGTGTTTTTGGGGGTAAAACATGGTTTTTTACGATTTCTGGCAAAAGTAGACCCCTTATCGAAAAAAGTTTAATATACAAGTTGTAGATAATTGAGAGATCTACAACTTTTATTTGAACCATTTTTTTACATAACCTCAAAAATATTGAGAAAAATGCCAAAAACTAATTTTTTGGTTTTTTATTTTTATCTTCCACAAAAATAATTCAATTTTGATGAAATTCGGTGAAAATGTACATATTTATGCCTCAAAAAAGCTGTAATTTTTTTGAGGCTTAATATTCATTTTTTTATTTTTCTGCGAATTTAATTTGAAAAAAAGGCCTAATTTTCAATAAAAAAAATTGAGTAATAAAGTTTTGATTTTTGAAAATTGCAGGATGGTTTTTTTTCGTTGAAAACACTTTAAGATGGTGTAAAAAAAATCATACTGTTACTGTGGAAAAACCAAAAAAACACTTTTTTCAAGATCGATTTTTCCATAAATGTCACTAATTCTTCGTTGTAAATGAAGTGTTGAAACTGGTGCAAAACAGGAATTTCAATATAATATGTAATAAGGGAACTTTAATTAACCGTTTAAGTTTCGGACTGCTGAAAACCGAAATGTTTAAACAATAATTTTACCTAAGAAATTGCTAGAAATGACCATTTTTAGGCAAGAAATTTTTTTTTATGCTTTATGGGCAGACATACATTGAAACAATGTTACTGACATACATATTTCAAATTATTCAAAGTTGAAAAATTGAATTATGGCAGAGCAGTTTTTCTACTACACGCTCTCGAGTGCACGCGCACTTCTTTTTCGTTTTTTCTTCCAGCTCGCTTGCAACCCACCTGTTCTTGCTTTTTCACGCGTTCACAACTGGCACGTCGTTGTTTACATCGTAATTTTCAATATTAACTTCTGTGTTTCTCCTCACATATAATTTACTGCATTTCCATGGTACGTTTCAAATGTCCCTTTTATGTTAGTGCATGTCATGGTGTATCTGTTGTAAGCTAATAACCTAATAAAAAGGTTGTTTGATGACTTGTTCAACAGCGAAGTTTTGAGCACTAAAGTTTGCTGAAATCTATCTGCCGCAGCTGTGAAACTGGTTGTGATAGTAAAAGATGCGGCTGTCAAAAGCATGGAATAAAATGCTCCATTATTCTATGCCCGAATTGTCATGGGGCCGAAAACTGTTCTAACTCTGAAATACAACCATTAGAAGAAATCAGCGATTCGGAGATGTATGACGAAGCAACAACAAATGTTCATAATAATATTGAAAATAAAGATCTTAATGATCTTCACGAACTTGAGGAAGTCGAAGACCATACCGAAGATCCTGAAGAAACTGAACAATGTGTTGAGTCTGATGATGTAGTGCAGCTTCCCAAAAAAAAATGAAATTATAAATTTTGATTTTGTATTTCTATGTAATAAACTTATTTTTAAAGTGAGAGCATAAAGCATAAAAAAGTTTTTTTCTTGCCTAAAAAATGGTCATTTTTATCAATTTCTTAGGTAAAATTATTGTTTAAACATTTTGGTTTTCAGCAGTCCAAACGGTTAATTAAAGTTCCCTTATTACATATTACATTGAAATTACCATTTTGCAAGACTTCATTTACAATGAAGAATTAGTGACATTTACGGAAAAATCGATCTTGAAAAAAGCGTTTTTTTGTTTTTGACAATGTAACAGTATGATTTTTTTACACCATCTTAAAGTAGAGGTTTCAACAAAAAAAATACCGTCCTGAAATTTTCAAAAATCAAAACTTTGTTAATCAACTATTTTGACTGAAAATTAGGCCTTTTTTTCAAATTAAATCGCAAAAAAAATCAACAAATTTATATTATGCCTAAAAAAAAATTACAGCTTTTTTGAGGCATAAAAATGTACATTTTCACCGAAATCGAATTATTTTTGTGGAAGAGAAAAATAAAAAACCACAAAATTGATTTTTGGCGTTTTTCTCAATATTTTTGAGGTTATGTAAAAAAATGGTTCAAATAAAAGTTGTATCTCAATTATCTACAACTTTTATATTAAACTTTTTTCCATAGAAGGTCTACTTTTGTCAGAAATCGTAAAAAAACACGTTTTACCCCTAAAAACACACCTTTTCGCACCCTCATCCCACTTCCGGTTATCTGTTTATTTATTTATTTATCAAAAATTCCACAAAGATCATTATGCAATGACATGAGTTCGTCGGTAATCAAATTAATGTAAAGGTAAAATAAGAACATATAAGATCATATAAAACTTACAACTACACATATAAGTATATAAGACTTAATAATAACAGAAAAAAAACACAAAACAAAACCTGTACCGTGCCAGCACAGAGCAACCCTGAGAATCGCGAATAGTGAATAGTGACAGGCCACCAGGGAGAATAAAAAGAAGTACAATTCAAATCAGATCGCTGGTAAAATATTCATTTAAGCTGTAAAAACTATGTTTTAAGAGAAGGGTTTTGATTTCCTTTTTAAATGTATTAATCGAATTTATGGATTTACAATTTTCAGGTAAATGATTGAAAATTTTTATAGGCATTATATAGCTACTTTTAGCCGTCGAGGCAAGTCTATGTTGGGGTAATCTTAGGTTGTCATTAGAGCGTAGCATATAGTTGCTAACTATATCTGCAGATGATGTATAATGATTAATGTTATTCTTGACGTAAATTGCACACTGAAGGATATATAGAGATAACAGTAAGAATTTTTAAGTCTCTAAACAGATCCCCACAGGAGTGTCTAGCGCCTTTAAATTTCATTGTACGAACTACTTGCGGTCCAATCGATTTTTCCCAATTTATATACCATTAATGTTAAATTTTCTCACCACCCAAATACTGCTAAGTATTTTATTTTTTTCAAAAATTATTGGCACTGGTCTATATACACTCAGAGTCATACAAGTTTGAGATATAGTAATGCATTACCACGTATCTAAAGCATAGGTTTATGTTTATCAAGTTTTATAATTGTTCATAATACACAACAAACTCCATTAATTGTGACGCCACATAGCACAGTAGAGAAATATCGTTATTAATATAATAACTATTAAAAGCTGGTGAAATATCCACCAATAGAACTAAAATCAAAAGTTAATATTGCTAATTTACAACATTATTTTATTGAATACACCAAAGTGAGGATATAATCATAGTCCAGTCAACAGGTAGTTTCACCTCTAACTTGAGCGCTATTGAATGAATTTTGATGAAACCTTGTGCAATTGTTTATGAGGTTAATAAAAAAGTTAAAAAAAAGATTAAAGTAGGAAATGATCGGAAAGGGCAGAAAACACCCCTTTTATAGCGAGTTCCGTAACTTGTAGAATCAGATCAAAAATGGAAAAAAAGACAATGTTTTTTTTTTGGCCCAAAATAAGATGTTTTTACTCTTGTGAATTTTTTCGAAAAATGAATATTTTTCGAGATATGGCCAGTCAAAAATTCCTAAAAGTGGGGGAGGGGAAATGTAGAAGTTGAAAAAGAACATTTTGAAAAAATTCACGTGGATGTATTGTCGAAATACAAAACTTTTCTGTAAAGTTCGTTTTCACCCGAGTTTTTCCGCAAAACCCGGAAAAACTACCTCTTTCTTTGAAATTGTAGCGCTTTAAAAACATGTAATTTAAAAATTTGAAAAAATTCAGACTTACGCATTGAGGCCTTCTAAACATTTTTTATCTCTTGGAATTTTTTTGTAACTTGTTAATTTACCGAGTTACAGGCAGTTTTTCCACGATAAAAAAAATAATTTTTTCCAGAAAACTTTTATCACATTTTCAATTTGAAAATTAAATTGAACCTTTATAAATGGTATAACTATACAGGTTTCATATGTTTTTATAATAATATATATAAATCACGCTCGTTTTTCGAATTTTCATGTATTTTTTAATATGCAAGAAATGTAGTACTATTTATCGTGAAAAACTGCCTGTAACTCGGAAAATTAGCAAGTTACAAAAAAATTCCAAGAGACAAAAAATGTTTAGAAGGCCTCAGTGCATAAGTCTGCATTTTTTCATGTTTTTCCGGAAAAACTCGGTGAAAACGCACTTTACAGAAAAGTTGCAAATAAAAAAGTCTTGTATTTCGATATTCACCTGAATTTTTTCATATTTTTTTTTCAATTTTTACACTTCCCCTCCCCCATTTTCAGGAATTTTCGAGTGGCCATATCTCGAAAAATAAGCATTTTTCGAAAAAATTCACGAGAGTAAAAACATCTTATTTTGGACCAAGAACGGTAAATACATTGATTTTTTTCCAATTTTGACCTAATGGGCCATAGAATCCTAAATCTCAAAATAAAATATGTTTATTTGAAAGCTAACTGATAAATATTCACCATGTGCAACTCTGTTTCAAATATAAATCTCACAGTGCTTAATAAAAAAATAAACATTTATTACGGCAATTTGAACACTCATTTGACCTTGAGGCTGAGTGACGTCACACATCCCAGACTCATGTTGGCAGGACACATGTTTATTGTTTACGCTTTGTTTGGGATTATGTTCTGTGTGTTCCTTTAGGAATTGTGTTTTGCTTTGTTTCTGTATAATAGTGGAAGAAAATGGAGCCAGAATTTTCTAAGGGAAGTGCAGAAAATCTACCGAAAGTTGATTGGACAATTTATGTTGTTATTTGTACATGTTGGGTATAAAGGCTCTTTAAACATTTTCTAAACACAAAAATCCAAACTAACGAGAAACAACTGTCAAAGTGTCAATTTCAATGTCAATTGTCAAAAAACAGGGAACCAACTTTAGATACACCGGTAAGCACGTAGGCTCGTCGACGTCACTAAGGTGAGTGCATGACATCACGTTCAAAGCGCACGCTTTATTTCCACACTTTTGATTTTTTTTTCGATAGAAATCATGCTAGAAAAAAAAAAGATATGACGAAATTTTTTTATAAAACACCATCACATAAAGCAATGAAAAAAAATCAGTGAAAATGTCAATTTTACATGTTACGGAACCCGATAATTTCCTACTCTAATCTTTTTTTCAACTTTTTTATTAACGTCATTACAAGCACATTGCACAAAGTTTCATCAAAATCCATTCATTAGCACTCAAGTCAGAGATTTTGGTCATTTTGGTGCTCCATTGACTGGACTACAATTGAATTTAGAATATAAAATAAAACAAATATTGGTTAAAGGACCTCGGTCAATGGCCTTTTGATCATGAGATGTATTTATAGTTATATTTATATGTATATAATATAATCCATAAGGAACTATTATTGTTGTTATTAAAACAAACAAAAAACAATCATAACTTGTCAGGATATTTACAAAGTAAGGTTATATAAGCTGTATATAAACACAAATGAAGTCAGCTGCAAGTCTACACGTGGTTTTTCAAATTTTCCTTATGCAATCCAGTGTGTAATCTTAGTTTTATATGCTTTGCCTAACTATGTGATATCACACTAACGGAGCTCATTATAAACAAATTTCAAGTTTATATTATGGTATATCCATCGAAATGAGAAGACCACTTGAGATGTTAGGTTTTGGAACCAACAGAATAGGCTCGAATACAGCCTGCGTCACTATTCAGGGCGTTAAGTATAACTCTGACCAAACTTTATAGGCTTATTCTACTATCCAAAATAATGAAAAAAATTTATATCCCAGTGTCTACAATTTGGTTCATTATTTATTTTGTATCTTTTGTTACTATAGATATGGTTTTTTATTATTGTATCGTATTGTTTATAATCAATTTTTATAATAAACACATTAAAAACTTAAGGCTATAACTTTTTTAGGGAGCATTTCCGGGCATACTCACTTGTATATAAACCTTTTCATTATTTTTGATAGTAAAATAAGCCTGTAAAGTTTGGCCAAATAAGTTAACACCCTGTATATGGCATAGAAACATTATTATTTCCTGTCCTAGAAAAACATTCAGGCTGTAATCATCCAAAACATATTAGCATGAGAGTCCACCGACTATAATGGAACACATAAGCTGGAGAGTCAAAAATTCGAGGGGATGCTTATCAAGTCATTCTTTGAACGTGTGTAGTGGTCATAGCAAATCAATCTTTTGCTCTTTGCAATTTTTTACTCAGAGGTCAATTTGCGCCAGAAATTTCAACTTTCAATAATTTTTTACGGCGAAAGTATGCACTCTAGAGAAAATTGTAAAAGGGAAAAGTTGTTTCTTTTTTTATGTAGAATATATACGTATTTTTTTCAGATTTTTGTTTTGAAAAATTTTTTTTTGCCAAATTGGAAACATTTTTTGTGCGAGAAAAATCTGAAAAAATTGAGGTATATCTACATAAAAAAAAGAAACAACTTTTCCCTTTTACAATTTTCTCTAGACCGCATACTTTCCCAACAAAAAATTATTAAAAGTTGAAAAATTTCTGGCGCAAATTGGCCGCGGAGTAAAAAATTGCAAAGAGCAAAAGATTGACATTTTTTAGCATAGAATCAAAATTCATTATAAAAAAAGAGGGATTGATTATACAGGGTGTACCGAAACTCCCGCCTTCCCTTTTAGGTGCTAATTCTCCATGCAAAAATAGTAAGAAAAGTTCCTATAAACATGTGTCCGGAAATGCTTCCCAAGGGAGCTACGACCCTCTAAGGATGGCGCAAAAATAGATGTTTTTACTAATAATCTCGGAAATGATTTGGGACGACTTTATGAAACTTGGTTAACTATTTTCGATTATTAAAGGTTATTGTTTTACAGTATTAGCCAAAATTAATTTTATCCAGGGGCGGAGAAACGAGAGGTCGGTGTTCTTTGTTTCTACATATTAATTTTTCCATTTGATATTTTTAGTATTTTAATCCCTGATTATGATTCCCTGGTTAATTCTGCATAAAAAAGGGCCTCTTTACAATTAGCTATTTCTGATACTGAATGACATACGCCTACTTTGAAAAATAAATAATGCGTATTTAGCAAACGAATACGTAATATTTCGTTTAGACCGCTTTTACTCGAAAACAGCTTGCCATATGGCTAATTGTAAAGAGGCCCTTTTTTATGCAGAATTAACCAGGGAATCATAATTAGGGATTAAAATACTAAAAATGTCAAATGGAAAAATTAATATGTAGGAACAAAGAACACCGACCTCTCATTTCTCCGCCCCTGGATAAAATTAATTTTGGCTCATACTGTAGAACAATAATCTTTAATAATCGGAAATAGTTAACCAAGTTTCATAAAGTTGTCCCAAATCATTTCCGAGATAATTAATAAAAACACCTATTTATGCGCCATCCTTAGAAGGCCGTAACTTCCTTAGGAAGCATTTCCGGACACATGTTTATAGGAACTTTTCTTACTATTTTTGCATGGAGAATTAGCACCTAAAGGGGAAGGCGGGAGTTTCGGGACACCCTGTATAAAAAAACATGTTACCCCATAAAAACCCCATTAAACGTAAAACCCCATAGTGCCATTATGTATAGCCCACAAAACAGAAATTTTTGTCTCAAACTTATTTTGATTGCACGTCATGAGAAAGTGTCACATTAAAAAATTACACAGGTTTACAAAAAAAAAAGTTGTCTGGATCTGGGGTCAGACGTTTCTTATGTATTTTTCGACGCTGAATTCGAATCTATTTTTAGTTTTGCTCTATCACGTCAGGGTTTTGAGATATCCTAACGTGCAAAAAACACGGTTTTTTGACATATTTGAAGTTATGTAGCTTTGCGAATTTTTTTTTCTCGAAAAACGATGTATGAGATCTTAAAGTACAAATCTTCCTCTTTAAAATGCCGTTGACTTTGCTCAAATATCTTTTTTTTTTTAGCTGAGGTATCGAATTTTTAAAATTGTCTGTTCATATCATATCTTTCCCAATACATTTAATTAGTACGGAAACCTTATGGCCATTATTTAAATTTCAATATCTCCACTGAAAAAAAAAAGATATTTGAGCAAGCTCACCGGCATTTGGAGGTTCTCGATTTGTTGCTGTGTAGTTTGAGGGTCTCAGAATTATTTTGATTTAAGGTCATAGGAGTAGGATTTTTGGGTTTTTTAAGTTTTCACATTTGGAGTTTGTGGGTTTCAGAATGTGGTGAGGAAGAAAGGGGAGGGTGGGTGGGGTTATAGGCTTAAAGTTCATTGCTTGGAGGTTTATTCTATACATCGACCTTAGTTAAGTATCATGTAAGATTCACAGGCCTACAAAATTAGGCAAATTTTTTGTATAAAAAACGCTACTATATTTTTCCGAAGGTTTTCGGTGCGCTGAATCTGAATCCAGTCTCAGAATTGCTCTATCACGTCAGGATTTTGAGATATCATAACCCAAAGTGCAAAAAACACGGATTTTTGACATATTTGAGGTTATTTAGCTTCGAGAATTTTTTCTCAAGAAACCATGTGTGCGATCTTAAAGTACAAGTCTTCACCTTTAAAATGCCGTTGAGTTTGCTCAAATATCTTTTTCTTTTTCGCCGAGATATTGCAATTTAAATAATGACCATAAAGTTTCCATACTAATTAAATGTATTGGGAAAGATATGATATGAACAATTTTAAAAATTCGATATCTCAGCGAAAAAAAAAAGATATTTGAACAAACTCAACGGCATTTTAAAGAGGAAAATTTGTACTTTAAGATCCCATACATGGTTTTTCGAGAAAATAAAATCGCAAAGCTACATAACTTCAAATATGTCAAAAAACCGTGTTTTTTGCACTTTTAGGTTAGAATATCTCAAAATCCTGACGTGATAAAGCAAAACTAGAAAAACAGATTCGAATTCAGCGTCGAAAAATACATAAGAAACATATAATCCAGATCCAGACAACTTTTTTTTTTGTAAACCTGTGTTATTTGAGCCATATCACAAAAATGCCTCCCCTGCACCGCTGCAACCCGGATTGCCACACGTTCAGAGAATGACTTGATAAGCATCCCCACCAATTTTTGACTCTCCAACTTATATGTTCCATTATTGTTGGTGGGCTCTCGTGCTATATCCTTTTATTTACGGTAACCGATCAAGTCTAAACTCGTTTTTGAATAAGGTAAATGAAACAGTTTTACATCTTCAAAATTGCATGACTCCATATTTTCATAATTTAAAAATCATTTAACAAAAAAAAAAGTTAAATCCTTCCCCAAAATACTCTCCACTTATTTTTTTCGTATCACTATAAAGATTGACACATTTTATCAACTGGAATTGTGTTGTAATGTTGTAAATAAAGTCCAACAACAAAGATCAAACATAACATTACAGTGTTAGACTTAAAACTAATTCTTTGGCACACAAGTTAGTTGAACATTAAACAGCCACAATCGAATAAATGCTTATATATTTTAAGGAACTCCTTATTACTTAAATATTCACAACTCTAGATATATGCTATAAATCGTTAAGTCGTATTAATTGAGTATCCATACTTTGACACATTTCCGTTTCAGTTATTAAGAAAAATATAATAGGCAAGTTAAAATAATTTAGCTTCCAATATAAATATGAGAAAATCAGTAAACGTATAACATACTCCAAAAATATACACATACAATGTGTTTTCTTTCAAGTCTGACCCTTCTCACATATTTGTTATGATAGCAATAGATTTCAAAATCTGATGGTATTCTAATAGTCCAGTCACCTCTAACTTGTGTGCTAATGAATGGATTTTGATGAAACCTTGTGTAATGACGTTAATAAAAGGGTTGAAAAAAAGATCAGTGTAGGAAATGATCGGAAGGGTAGAAAACGCCCATTTTATCACGGGTTCTGTAATTTGTAGAATTAGGTCAAAAATGAAAGAGCCCAAAATAAGATGTTTTTACTCTTGTGAATTTTTTCTAAAAATGCATATTTTTGGAGATATGGCCACTCGAAAATTCCTGAAAGTGGGGGAGGGGAAATGTAAAAATTGAAAAAAAAATCTGAAAATTCAGGTGAATGTGTTATCGAAATATAAGACTTTTTTTATTTGCAGCTTTTCTGTAAAGTGCGTTTTCACCGAGTTATTCCGGAAAAACATGAAAAACTACCCTTTTCCTTGAAAATGTAGCGCTTAAAAAACATGTAATTTAAAAATTTGAAAAAATTCAGACGTATGCATTGAGGCCCTCTAAACATTTTCTGTCTCTTGGAAAAATTTCGTAACTTGCTAATTTTCCGAGTTACAGGCAGTTTTTCACGATAAATAATGTACTACATTTTTTTCACATTTTCAATTTAAAAATTATATTGAACCTTGATATAGATGATATAGGTTTCATAATTTTTTATAGTAATATATATAAATCATGCCGATTTTTCGAATTTTTATATATTTTTTAATGTGCAAAAAATGTACATTATTTATCGTGAAAAACTGCCTGTAACTCGAAAAATTAGTAAGTTACAAAAAAAAATCAGAGACAAAAAAATGTTTAGAAGGCCTCAATGCATACGTCTGAATTTTTTCAAATTTTTAAATTACATATTTTTAAAGCGCTACAATTTCAAAGAAAGGGGTAGTTTTTCATTTTTTTCCGGAAAAACTCGTTGAAAACGCATTTTACAGAAAAGTTGCGAATAAAAAAGTCTTGTATTTCGATGATACATTCACCTGAATTTTTTCAGATTCTTTTTTTAACTTTTACATTTCCCCTCCCCCACTTTTAGGAATTTTCGAGTGGCCATATCTCGAAAAATATGCATTTTTCGAAAAAATTCACAAGAGTAAAAATATCTCATTTTGATCCAAAAAAGGTAAATATATTGTTTTTTTTTTCATTTCTGATCTAATTCTACAAGTTACGGAACCCGTGATAAAAGGGGTTGTTTTCTACCCCGTCCGATCATTTCCTACTCTAATATTTTTTTCAACTTTTTTATTAACGTCATTACAAACACATTGCACAAGGTTTCATCAAAATCCATTCATAAGCACTCAAATTAGAGATTTTGGTCATTTTAGCGCTCCGTTGACTGGACTACAAGCGATGAGTCAACATTAAAATTCAATCAACTTCCATTTATTGTGCCAAGTCCAGATCTCAATATAAAACAGTGCATATATAATTTGAAAAATGGCGCAATGAGAAGAGAGCGAAGCACCCCACAGAAATTGTATTGTTGGCATACATCTAGCAGCCAATACTCTATGTTGAGAATGATGTTATCAAAGAATAAAAGCGTTGATATTAGCGGATATAAATACTGAAATGCATTCTTAAAATGACAATCTGAGTAAGTAAAGAAATTTGGAGTATTGACAAAAGAGAATATCGAAAAATTTTGATAATGAAGGTATGTCTAATATTTTAGAATAAATGGTTTATAAAGTGATTTCTTCTAAGGTCACATTGATTATTGGAATCAGAGAGACAAGCTAAGTTGCGTGCTAGTTAAAGACGTCAAAGTTAAGTTAAAGGTATTTACCGATACTCGGAAATTTATCATCACTTGTGAAAATATAGAAGGAGTAAACTTAGTGGAAATGATTCGCAAGTATTCACATTTACGTCCTCCCCAAACTCACCATAGTCGATTTTTTCTTGGATACAGAAAAGGTCAATGCATAACAAAAATAAAATTTGTCACATTTTTTAACAAAACTTGGTATATGTAAATTACTTATCATTTGACCATATTTATAGCACTAACATGAATTTTGCAAAAATTGCATTTATTTTTTATCGTGTGCTGGCGTGTGCATATTTTTTTTTAAACTGGATAAGAGGTCTTTTCCTTTGGTAGACTCACAGCAGCAAAATGTGAAATCCATGGCTAACATAATAACAAATACATGAGCGTGATAGGATCAGAAACGGAACCCTGCATGTATATATTTTTTAAAATCTGAATTATTTTGTACAGTCCTAAACAGTTATCAAAATTGGCAAATCAGTTTACCATAAGAAATATACTGAAATTGGTAACAGTCAATGTTTTTTGACAAAAAAAAAAAATATGAAAAATGTGGCACCGTAGTCGCAGACATGCTCAGATAACGAGAACTTATTAGATATTCGTTTGCTGCTCCTCGTTCAACACACAGTGTGACATCACAGCAATTCTCGGTCCTATGCCTCATTTGAAATTAACAGCTAACGATTACACTTATATTTTGTTACAAATTAAATTTTGCGATTTAGGCGCTGATATTTGGCATAGCCTATTTTTTCATATAATTAAATATATACAAGTTGCCTATTACTAGGGAAAAAATTGCAAAGTTGTAATACAAAAAAGTCGTTTAAATTTCCCTCGCATGATTTAATAGAATAACATTGCTTTGCAAATTAGCTTGAAAGCAGTATAGCTCTAAGTAAAAATGCAGATGCAAAAATTAAAAATGATAATAAACTTGCAAAAACTTAAAATCTGAGGTTAAGTTAGTCATATAATGCACCTGCCCCTGCCCCATTCAAGTGTGCCGCTTCACTCTAAACGGACTGATAATACCTTTGCAAAAACCATCTCAACGATGCCGGAAACGAGTAATGCGCAAGTCCATGCATCTCTTGACAAACTTTGGTTGAGTCCTAACCACGTTGCCATACTTACGAACTTTTTTCCGCTGACGGCGGAAATTTATATTTTAATGGAATTTAAATGAATAATCCACAGCACCGTTGGTAATTTTTTATAGATTTATTGATTGAAAACAAAAATAAATATTTGCAACATTACACTCTTATAATAATAGTCCACAGTACAGCATCCTTTTTTTTTTAATGATTAGTAACAGGCTAAATTTTCATGAGTAGCTTCGTTTTGACGAGACACCCAACTTTTCACTCTGCGAAAATTCTCGGTAGTGGTAGATAATAACTGCGCTTGGGTGTATATATGTCGATTGGGTGATTGTTCAAATTTGATTAGTAACAATTAGTTTTTTAGTTAAATCTTGGGATATTTTGATAAAAAACACGAAAAAATGTTTGTCCTACAAAATCGATGGTTTGACCGAAGTGTTCCCCACCCCCAACATTTCCAAATAACGACGTCAAAAAAATTATTAGTAACCAGCTGATTTTTTTACTTTGCTTAATAAATGTTTTTAAAATGAAATGGCCACATTGTCCTACAAATTGAATGGTATGTTTTTCCAGTCCCATGCTCGGAAATTGTCAGTTCCACGATAACACTTTTCTCATTAGTAACAACCTAATTGTCGTTTTTTTCTCTTGGGAATAAAGTGTGGAACACGATTTTAGTAATGTCCTACAAAAAAAAGTGGTATATATTGATAAAAAATTAAAAACACTTATTTCGAAATTTCATTCCTAAAGTTTTATATTATTTTTCATTCATTAAATGTTTGTTAGAGTTTGTTTTTCGGTTACCTTGGCTAACGTTTCCGCGAGTTAACTAAAATAAATCCCGTGTTTGTCCACAACAACATATTGCTAAAATAATTTGACAGGTTGTCGGATTGTCTAATTCGCGTGAAATAAAGAGTGACTATGGAGTGTTTTTTATGCAATTTACTGTGTGGAAAACCTAATTAAACAAACACTTAAACATTAAAAATAATATTACATTAGAATTATGAAGAAAATTTTTCGGTCTTGTAGTCGAACATTTAATAAAACATATAAAAGTGCATGAAAAATTCAAATATTCGCAACGAATGTAAATTGGGGTTTACAGTTGTCCCGCCATTTTCAAATTTTAAATCGAGCGCAAATGTAATAAGGAATTTCCGGTATGGTTGAGACGGGGGGGATATTGTGTGCGTTATTTACATGTTGGAATATTTTTAGTACATAGGAAGGTATACAGGATTATCAGTCCATTTAGAACAAAGTGGCATACTTGAATGGTCTAAGACCTGCCCTATTATTGTATGTCAAATCTTGCATCAACTGATAACTCTCAATATTAGTTGATTACTTTATTAATTTTCAAAGTTGCGCTTTATCCAAATTAAATTTAGGCAAAGTCGATATTATAAACGGATTGGTATAGTTAATATTAATCATAAATTAAATTGGCATTACCTTCTTGATTATAGGCCCACAAAAAAAAAAAAAAAAAATTCGTGAACGAGAATTAAGATCCACTTTTCTTTACGTTTTTCGGGGCGCCGAACACGAATCTGAAGTCAGAATAGCATGTTTGTGGGCGAATTTTCGAGCTAGAGGTAACAATTGGACGAAAATCGTGAAAACTCGGGATTTGTGACATTTCCAGTTTCGAAATGAATAGAAAAAAATTTGGAAGACATGGACATATCTTGTTTGAGAGAAAATACAGTATTTTCCAATGTATTCAATTAATTGATAAAACCTCAGGTACGGTAAATTCACTTTGGACCGCTCTATTATACAAAATTTCTGAGGATATTGCTCCCAATGGTGGTTTATAAACATATTCATGTAGATTTATTTGTGATTGTACTTGTGTTCGCGGTGCTGAGCAGAACTGCACACAATGAAGTAGGCGATAGTAGTGATGGAAATAGTTCTAGAGATGATGATTACGCTTCATTTGCCAGAAAAATCAAAGAAGCACAAAAGTTTACACAGGCAGAACTCAATGACTTAGTACGTGATCTAGGACTACCAAAAGATGGCGCGGAATTATTGGCTTCCAGATTGCGAGCGAAAAATGTCTTGGAAAAATTAAAGTTTCCCTTTATCGAGCTAGAGATAAAGCATTCCGACAATATTTCTCCCGAGATTCAGATTTAGTGATATGTTAACTGCACCTGCTATTTATATATATACCTTTGTACAAAAAATCTTCAATTATTTAAAGCTAATTCCGCTGTCCATGATCACAGTACAAGCCATGACAATCTTTTGCGTATCCCTCGACACAATACCACTGCATTTAAACGATCACCAACCTATAACTAAATAAAATTTTATAGATAGATAGATAGATAGATAGATAGCTTTATTGGTGCTATAAATTACATTTTACACAGGTCAATACATACAATACAATGAACAGAAACATTAGAGATAAAATTATAATAAACTACCAGCCCATGTAAAGAACATATCTAATTATATGATATATAAAAAGGAAGTTAGAACTTTATTTTCTAATGGATGCTATTATAGCGCAGGCGCAGGCAAGTTATACTTTTTAAATATAAATGTATCTAATATGTATATTGACTGGATATTTGCAAGAAATGTGTATGTTACTTATGTTATCTGTTATTTTTTTATGTGTGTATACCTTTTATAACTTCATATCTGTATTTTATACAGCGTACATGAATAAATATTATTATTATTATTATTATTATTATTAGTGTATTGCAATAATATTAACGGGTTGATGAATGAGTCAAAACCAAATATATACAAAGCAGATGAGTGGCGATTGTTCACTGACACATCAAAGAGAAGCCTCAAAGGAGTATTATTGCATAATACAAATAAATATGCCGCTGTACCCATAGCACATTCGACAGTGTTGGAAAAAAAATATACCAAATCAATCTACATGACTATGTTTATAAACCACTGTTGGGAGCAATATCCTCGGAAATTTTCTACAATAGTGCGGTTCAATGTGAACTCACCATACATGAGGCTCTATCAATACATTGGAAAATACTGTATTTTCTTCCAAAAATGATATTTCCATGTCTCCCAAATTTGTTCCATTCATTTCGAACCTGGAAATATCACAAATCAAGATTTTTCATGATTTTCGTCCAATTTTGACCTCTAGCTCGAAAATTTGTCCACAAACATGTTATTCCGACTTCAGATTCTTGTTCAGCGCCCCGAAAAACATAAAGAAAAGTGGGTCTTAATGCTCGCTCACGAATTTTTTTTTTTTTGTGGGCCTGGGTTATTGATAAGTAATTTGGAAAAAATAAGTTCTTTATAAAAGATAAGTAAACCACTATTTTTATATGGTTCTTAATATAACTGTAAAAACGAAGTTGGACAACTTGATAACATCATCCAAGCATATTACCAATTGTTACCAATTTCAGTATATTTTAACATTTTCTACATACATTTTTTTAATAATATAGCTGATTTCTCATAAAGTAATGTAAACGAATTATAGCTTAAAATAATAATTGTTGGATTGTTTGTGCTTGACCAACATTGGCAACATCAGTTTAAAATATTTAAGATAGAATCAAACGATAAAATAAAATGAAAAAATAAAGTCTAACGAATGTGCTAACGATAAAAATTTTCAATATTGGCACTAGGATCAAATTTAATCTCGACATTACCAAGTTCCTGCTTGGCTTTTTGAGCGCCGGCAACCACTCTCTGCAAGTTTACCTGCACATCATCAGTAAAAAGAGCACATCTTCCCGTGCCAAAATGCGAGTAATTCATCACAGCTGCACCACACAGGTAGCACATCATAGCTCCACAGTTACAGGTCATCTTGTTACAGCCATTTGATTTGATGAACGTTTTCTTACAGCTATGGCAGGTCCTTAAAAAAGAATACTACTTAGAAGCAGATCACTGTAAGAGGTAACTAAAGTGATGTTTTGTATATTTAATCATTGAGCATTAACAGAGCAGTGTTGTAAAATTCGCCCATTTTCTCGCCCTCGAATTTTGTTTCACACTAAGTGCTAAATTATTGTTAATGATGAGAACATCCTGAATAAAAAATTTCAAGATGAGCATATCTTTGGTTTTTGAGATATGAGGGATTAAAGTTGTGAAAAGCGTGATGTAATATAGGTGATAGATAACATTGGCGAAAGAAAGCAAATGCACAAAATTGAAGGATACCGCTATTAAAACTGTCGGAAAAGAATATTTGAGAACAAAAACTCACAAGGGTGATAATAGAATTTGCACCAAAATATCAAGTATAATTATACCCAATACACACATGGATATGAAAACAACGCACATTTATATAAGCAATCTCGCTGTGAGAATATTACATTAAAGTTAATTCTGTCACATGGATAATAAATGGCGCTGTCCATAAAGTTAATGTCTTAATGATCTCTTTTCAAACTTCAAGTGAATTTTATAAAAATGTGGCAAGGAGGTGAATGAATATACAGAATATCTCTGTATCACATTGGCGAAAATCCTGTAGCAAGGGTTTTCAAGAGTGCTCTTTAGGAATGTCATGGCCTCATGATTCTTTCTCATCGCGCTAGAGAAATTCACAGAGGTTAGAGGGTGGAGATCAGCAATTTTACGATCATTATATTGTATCGAAAAAAAAATCTGACATAACGGTAAGTATCCCTTTCCCAAACGCCATAGTCTAGAGGTCCGTTTTTGACCCTTAAGTGGATTTTATGAGGGGGTAAGGATGCGAAGGGATAAATATCGGAGTAATCTCGTAATCGCTGCATTACATAAAAAAAAAATACTGATGTAGCGGTTTCCAAGAGTGCTTTTCTCTTATGTCAGGGCCTCTTTTCATCCCCCAAATGATCCCTACGAAGGTCAGGGGGTGAAGACCCACTAATAAGTTTTCGTCCCATTCTCTTACCCGTCGTAGTTGTGCCACATTCATATTAGTGTGAGATCCCAGAGCCGCCAGACCTACGTCATTTTAGCAAAGCTTGAAAGCGGGACGCTTTTAGAGAAAACAGGTACAAAAGGTACATAAAAATTTTACGCACTACGTTAAATGGTTTATATGTCACTTTTCAAGTGACACGCTAACGATGGTAATCAGGCCGGCCAGCACATACGGTGTGGTGCAGCATCCCGGCCACGACAATGCGGAAGTTAAGAATATTAGAACACAAATTTATGCGCCTCATTTCAGATTCCGGTAGGTACACCTCCCTCAGAAATCTCTATGCACGTTGCCACGACATAACCCCACTAGCGAACTACGTCCAAGAAACTTCGCAAAAATTCTACCAGTTTAAACTGGACGGTAGCCCGCTTACCCGCAACATTACCCGAATCAGACAGCATAATGCCATACTTTTCGATATAAGACACCCCCTACCATACCAGGCGTTGCCTATCTTTCGGCAGCTCCCCTAGCCACACTTCCTTTTACGATAACTTACCCATACCCTTACTCTTATCTTTCCTCAACTTTACATCTTTCCAATCCCCCTTTCTTCCCATTTATGTTTGTACAATTTTGTTCTTTTATCCTTTTTGTTATTTTCATTTCTTTTTTGTCTCTCTAAATCCCCTCTAGGCCGAAAACTTACGTAAATCCTAATTTTTTAAACCACAATTTTATTTCCACCCTACCTTCCTTGTCGGCGATCAGACCACAAGGTCGTCATTTGTTCGAACGGGTTTTTTCGTTTAGTTGTGTTTCCCGTATCAACAATCAAAATTACGAAGTGCGCCCGCCTACGATTTTAGTGTTCTTAGTGTTGTGTTTATTTTTAAGTTACTTTTAGGTCCATGTGGACACATCAAAAATTTTAAACTAGTTTTTAAGTCTGCCCGTGGCAGACAGGAGCTTCTAGCACCCTCCCCCCCCCTCGAATTTATTTCCAAGCCGAATCGGACCTACCCGGGCTTAGATCCGGTGAGGCACATATATTGTGCTTGAACTTAAAATAAAATATTATTGTTGTTGTTGTTGTTGTCAATCTACACTCTTGAGGTTCACGATTCGATTCCTAGCCGTTCTCAGTTTTTTTTGTTTTTTTTTTTCAAGGATCGAGGATATATATCACATGATATATATCATGATATTTATGGAAAATATCACACCATAAATATCACCATAAATATCATGATATATATCGCAAATATAAGAATAAAACGCCTACGCCTATGGTGCGCGATTAAACACCTACGCCATTGGTGAAAAATATATATATATATCTTTTTAAATTAGTTTAATTTAATACTTATAGGTACTTCTTTATTGTCCTTGTAATACTAATATTGAACATCTATGAGAGCAATTTTGTTATGTTTTTTTAAGCCAAATTCTTTTCAGCTGCTTAGCTTTACAGTTGGACGGGGCAAGATCGTCATTTTAATTTTGATGTAACAAAACTCATGATTCTCTTCCCACTTGTAGGAACCCAATGATACCCAAATGCAGCTGGGAGGATAGAGGAGGTAACCCGGGTAAAGTGATACATCATTTGGCCATGAGAAGAACTTTCGGGCAGGTGCCTTGGGCACCCGAGGCAGCTGAACAGAATTTGACTTTATTTTAAATTGTTAGAATTTACGTTTTGTTTGTTACATTTTCAGAGCCAAGACATAATAAACTTAAAAAACATTGAATAAAAACGATTTAAAATATGATATGCACTGTATTAAATTCAATCGTGGTTTTATTAAACGTTACATGAATTAAAAAAATAAAAATAAATATCATAAATATCAAAAAGTGATATATATCACGTTTTTTGTGATATATATCAGTTTGTCTGATATTTATATAAATATCATGATATTTTCGATCCCTGTATTTTTTTCAACAAAAATTAACTTAAGGTGGTGATTACCAAGAAAGAGACAACCGATAGGGAAATATTTATTATTTTTGGCCACAACTTTTTTTCTCAGTACGTATATTTAAAAAAAACTGAGACTACCTAAGTAGAACCGTAACAAGACTATTGCTAAGAATTTTCACACAATAATTCCAATCGTTTCCAAAATAATGAGATTTAAAACTACGAAATAGGAAGATTATGCTAAAACCTCTAGTATTTCCGTTAATTATTGCTATAAAGTTAAATTTAAAAACACCAAATTATAGATAATTTTGTCAAAAGCAACTTTTATTTGAACTAATTTTTTGAAAATGCCATATTTCCCGAGAAAATAGAGAAAAATTGAACGGAACTACACAATCAAGTGAACTCAAATATTTTTTTAAATGCTATTTTTTATACACATGGATTTAAATTACATATGAATAAAAAATAGCATTTAAAAAATATTTGTCTTCACTTAAAAGCTTCTATACATTTTCCCGATTATCCCATTGGTTTTTTCGGAAAAGCGACTTGAAAAATATATCTATGTTTTTTTTTATTTTGAATGCAAATATCTCGAAAAGCACGCGATTTTAGGGCTAAATGAACATAAATAAACTTATTCAGAATGTGATTTCCTACAAAAAAGGTTCTGTAAAGCAAATATATATATATATATATATATATATATATATATATATATATATATATATATATATATATATATATATATATATATTCCTCAAGAAGCTTTTCCGGAAAAACCAATGGGATAATCGGAAAAATGTATAGGAGCTTTTTTGCAGGAAATCTGATTCTGAACAAGTTTACTTATGTTAATTTGCGAGATATTTGCATTCAAAATAAAAAATAAATGAAAGAAACATATATATATTTTTCAAGTCGCTTTTCCGGAAAAGCCAGTGGGATAATCGGCAAAATGTATAGAAACTTTTTTGTAGGAAGTCGTATTCTGAACATGTTTACCTATGTTCGTTTAGCCTGAAAAACGCGTGCTTTTCGAGATATATATACGTCTAAATGAAAAAAAACACGAAAAAACGTATATATATGTATATATCTCAAAAATCATTTCTTTTTTTTCTGCGCATAAGCAAAACTTTGTTCTAAAAGTTGAATACTTACTTCCTATGCAGAGAAACTGCTGTTCAGAATTTTTCTCCGCTATTTTCCTAATTTGAGTGGACTATAGGTACTTAAATAGGTACTTAAATTAATATAATTTAAAATAGACAATAAGACAAATGAGGGGCGGTATGCAATTCGTATACATTTTACAGATAAATAATGAAACACGAAATGCAAATAAAGTCAAAACAAAACACCTCCCCTCTTTACAATAATTTTCATTCACCAACTGTTAGGATGAACTGTGATAGACGAAACGACCTCCCGATTTTATAAGTAAATCCTAGAAATTTTTCGGAAATAATGGTAACATCGGCAATCAGGAAATTTCCCGCCTCCACATTCTATCTTAACGAATTACGTGCATAGCGGCAACGTCTCATCTAAATATTTTGCTGTATTCGAACAAAATGTTAATCAAATCGGTATTCGTAGTCGGTCACCCCCTTATTATTATCTGCGGCCGCCGTTAGTAGAATGGGCAAAAAATATCCCAGGATGCCCAGCCCGTCCTTGCCTACCCCTAGCTACAGGCCCAGGCTCAGCTAATAATAATTAATAACAAATATACAAAACTTGCATCCTTTAACTTTAAGAAAATCTTAAGTTATAATATTACCTTGTAAGTGCTTCAGTCATTTTGTTCTCAATAAATGTCCTCCTCCTCACGTCCTCATCGTACTCAATTTCACTGCACCTTAATGGAATATGAGATTGATGACGGCATTCTCGGCAGGATTCAATCAGACAGTCCTTGTTGATGCACTTAAATATTTTCTCACCTTCAGGTAAAATCATCGCAAAATCACAGAAAGGACAAGTTTCTAATCCATCTACATTCGCTTTCTTCACTTCTTCGCTAGCAATTTTCTGGACTAATCGTTCGAAGACCCTTTTTGGTAAAACCATCTAAAAAAAAATTAATCAAACCACCAAATGTCACGGAAGGCACGATGTATTCTGCCTCGTTTTTACCTGCAAAGTTTGAATACTAAACTCTGAGTCGCAGTTGGTAAAACAAGGGAATCTCAGTTCTCCTTTTCCGATTATATTTTCCGTCCCATTTTTTACACATTCTTTACAAAATACACAGCCCTTCAGGCAACAGTAGCATTCCTCAGGTATCAGTTCTTCATCAAAGCAACACTGGCACTGCTCAAGGAGATTGTATTTTCTAGCCTCTTCTTTTTGGTAACGATACAATTCATTATTAAGTTTTGTTACTCGCTTTATTAATTTTCTATTTTTTAAATACGCTATCTACAAACAAAAACAGAAATAAAACTTTGTGGAAAGTAACTTCAGTAAACTGTTAACGGAAAACAAATAACACTAAGGGCCGGTTTTATAGGTACAGTTTAAACCAAAGTTTAACTAGATTCTGTTGAGGCCCAAAATAAAAGTAAATAGCGTATTTAGCAAAGTGTATATTAAGCATATTCATCAAACAGGAAATTGACAAGAATCTTTTAACAAAAACTCAAAAAGACGCTTTTCACGGCACTTTTTTTACTACAAAAATCATTCAATAACTATCGATAATACTCTCAATAACAACTATTAATACCACAGAATCTTTATTCAAATTCATTAATAATTTCCTATTTCATGAATGTGCTTAATATACACTGCGAAATATGCTATTTACTTTTATTTCGGACCTCAACAGAATCTTCTAGTTAAACTTTGGTTTAAACTGTACCTATAAAACCGGTCCTAAGTGTTAATCTTTAGTATTGGTAGTACCGGTGAGTGAAGGAGTGACAAATAGTGGTGTGTCGTATTTATATCAATCATATAATAATACGACTCTTTCCGATGAATCGTACGGTACAAATGTTTACAACCGATACTGTTTGATATTCGTACCTAGTGTATATACTAACCTAACCACGCGACGTGATGCAGAACATGTCAAACACTCCAGAGCGGCAGTGACATTTTGCGCTTGAATTACACACGATTTTATCTACAATCGTTTGAAAATATCAAAATAAAAGGAACAATTTATATTAAATATATTACATGTAGTAGTAGAAGACAATCTCAACCCTAGTTTAACGAGACACTACGTGAATTAAGAAAACGAAAAAGGCTATCTTGGTTGAAGTACAGAAAGACTAGACTTACTGAAAACAGAAATCAGTACTGCTTTCTTCGAAATCACTATAACTACTCGTTAAAATTAGAAAAAAAAAAGTATTTCAACCAAACCTTACAGTTATATCGTTTTGACAGCAAACTGTTATGGTCTGATCTTAAAAAGTGGAATATACATGATAATAACAAAAATAAATCTCTTTCCTTACCACCAAATTTGGGAAATGCAAATGATATTAATGGCTTCTTTCTTGATTCAATACCTAATTTATCCACCCAACCCAACTCTATAAGCAGATTTTATTCTGAAGTGTTTTCTGAAAACCAGTTTGAGTATGTTCCTGTTGAACCAGATTTTATCAAACTATTGGTATTAAAACAAAAACCTTATATAATGGGTTATGATAAAATTTCTGCTAGAATGTTGCAGCTAGCTCTCACTTAGGTAGTCGAGCCACTAACTCATATTATTAATTATTCATTTGAAATCGGTAATGTACCTGATTTGTGGAAAACGGCAATTGTTAAACCAATTCCCAAAAAACTTAATTCCATCATTGAAAGCTTATCTGATTTAAGACCTATTGTACTGTTTACTGTGCTTTCAACCTTCAGTTATTGTTCCTATCTGTCCTGATCATTTTTGTTGCTACGCTACGCTGATGAGGAACAATAATTCCGAAACACGTGTCCGTAGCTGCTTCGTGTTTCCTCTTTGGGGTGTAAAGCGCTATTTTCCTCACTATTTGTTTTTGACCCTACTAATTCCTTCCTATTTTATTTGACTCATCTGGTTGAAATTGAGCTCTATGTGCCGACTGTTGATGAAGGTCTTAAATAGACCGATCTAGATATGAATGCACGACTAAGAGTACTGTGTACTGTGCTTTCAACCTTCAATTATTGTTCCTATCTGCCCTTTCCAGATCCTTTTTGTTGCTACGCTACGCTGATGAAGAACAATAATTCCGAAACACGTGTCCGTAGCTGCTTCGTGTTTTCTCTTTAAGGCTTTATTTTCCTCACTACTAAATATTTATATTAATGCATAAGTTTTTGTAGACATAAACATCACAAGAAAAAAAAAGGAAAACACCCAGTGAAAAGTGTTCTGCCGCTATATATAAGTACCTACTCTTTGAACTTACTTTTAGGCGACATTCATTTTCCAATATGTGGAACTATGCTTATATTTTCTTTTACATTTCGTTCTTATTTTTCTGTTGATATAAAACTTATTTGCATATGTACAAAGTTTTCAACATTATCAATACTTGTTCTTAGTTTATATTTTTACTTTGCCGTTTGGCCTCAATTTAGATTTTAATGTGTACAAAATTACTTCTAAAATAGTCATTTAATAAGGACATTTTTTCATTAATGTTTTAGTCATAGTGCGGCAATAACATCTGTTGAACGCTTTATACGCTATCTAGTGTGGTTGCTAAGAAAAGGAGAAAAAACAATATAATAAAATAATAACAAGAAAAATTGTGAGAAGTTGGGAATTGAAAGAAAGGCACTTTATTGTAGACTGGCTGTATCCATTTTAATAAAACTGTATGTAAAAGTATTCGTCTTCATAAATAGTAATTAAAATAACTCGTGTATTAATGCCTGGAGCACCAGGATCAACAAGAAAATATATTCCATATTGCCCAACCACAAGCAGAGCGTGGAGGCAAGCTTAAACATTATTCATGGTCCTTCGAGCCGGATATGAACCAGCGACCTATGGATATCAGGTAAGAAAGTGCAAAATTATAAGATCAAAATCAATTCCAATCAACAATCCAATTTTGAGTCATATTCAAGTGACAGAAGTTCCCAGCAATAGCACATGACAAGCAAGAGCGGTGGAAAACAATAATCAACCATATTGAAGGTCGGTGTATATCATTATTACATTGTAGTTAACCAACCGCAGCCACTTGTTAGTTTGCTAATCATATTTTTTATAAAAAACACAAATATTATCGCGTAATTTTGGCGATTAATATTTACGGCTGCTTCAATATCATTTTGAGGTGGTGCGTATCAGCTGGATACTCTTCAGATTTGTAATCAAACAAATCATTTGTCATTTTGACATTTCACAAAAATAGATTCAGAAAACTTACTTCAACTCATATTTAGTTTTATAATACGTATAAAACGTCATTCAATAGTCAAAACATTGACATTTCGTTCACATTAATTGTTGGTTTCTAGCATATTTGGTTCCCAAATAATTATTTGCATAGTTTTTCCTTTAGCAATATTTGTGACAGCAAAATGGCAGAAAAGGAGGTCTTGAAAAAGTTGCATATGCGACGAGGTTATTTAAAGGGACAGTTAACCCGATTTACCAACTTTTTAAGCACATGTGATGAAAACACAGATGCTTTAATTCAACTACAGACACGCCTTGACACAATAAAGCATACATTTAATGACTTTAATAACATTCAAATAGAAATTGAGTATTCAGATATAATTTCTGATACAGAAACTCACATACGGGAACGTGAGGAGTTTGAATCGAAATATTTTGAGGTAGTAGGTCTCGCATCGAAGATTTTGCAAAACCAAGCGGATAAGGTAAGTCGGCATGGTGTTCCTTCGCTTATTAACCACTCATCAGATGTTAATACCTTTAATATTAAATTGCCACAAATTAAGTTACCAGAATTTTCAGGTTCGTATGAAAAGTGGACTGAATTTCATGATACATTTAATGCATTAATTAATGATAATCCCGCGTTAACCAAGATTCAAAAATATTATTACTTACAAGCGTCGTTAAAGAATGAGGCGGCTCAAGTTATCACGTCATTAGCTGTATCTGAAGCAAATTATGATATTGCGTGGAAGTTGTTAACTGAACGATTTCAGAATAAAAGAGCAATTGTTTCTGCACATATTAGTGGTATTGTCGAACTGTACGTTACTAGTAAAGATTCGCATCTTGCACTCCGCTCATTTTTGGATAGTTTCTTGAAACATTATCGTGCTCTAGAAACATTGGATGAGAGCGTAAAACATTGGGACACCATATTAATTCATTTATTGACTGCGAAGCTCGATGTTTCATCTAGAAAGGAATGGGAACGTTACATAAAACTTATTCAATTACCAAAAATAAGCGATTTTACGTCATTTCTGAAAGAACGTTGTCATTTATTGGAGGCATTGACTCCCAAAACAGATCACAAAACAAATTATAGCAATACAGTCGGTAAAAGGCACGAATTTAAGTCTCATGCACATATAACAACCAATAAGGCTTCCTGTATTTTGTGCCGGGGCACACATTACATCTTTTCATGTAAGAAATTTCTAGATTTGCCGGTTCAGACAAGATATTTAGAAGCAAAGCGATTAAGGCTTTGTACTAATTGTTTATATCCTGGCCATTCAAATTCAGAATGTATTTCCAGTACATGCCGAACTTGTCACAAAAGGCACAATTCTCTCCTCCACATAGGAACTCGAGATAGACAAGATAATGATCAGTCACAAATTAGCCAATCTAATACGTCTAACCAAATCACTTCAAACCATCACAATAATAATCTGACCAATCAATCAGGTAGTAACACAGGTAGTAACACAGATGCACCATTATCAAGCATGCCAGTCAATGACTGTAGTATAAGTTCATACTACAATCAACAAAAACCTGGTTCTTTCGTGTTACTGTCCACGGCTCTAGTATATATATGTGACATAGATAATCAACTGATTCAATGCCGGGCTCTTCTCGATAATGGGTCTCAGTCAAATTTCGCAACATCCGAATTGATTCAGCGCCTAGGTTTACATACATCTAAAATAGATTTATCTGTTTCCGGAATAAGTCAGGCAGTAACCCGGATTAAAACACAGGCAAGTGTAAAAATAAAGTCCATGCACAACGAATTCAGCACAAAACTATCGTGCCTCATAGTCGAAAAAATTACTGATGTTATGCCGCAGCGAACCTTTAGCACAAATGATTTTAAATTACCCGATACCATTAAATTAGCAGACCCAAACTTTAATCAGTCCTCTCAAATAGATTTGCTGATAGGAGCAGGGGTATTCTTTGACTTGCTTTGTATTGGTCAGATTAAATTGGGTAGTGGTAAACCCACTCTAAATAAAACAAAATTGGGATGGGTCGTATCAGGACATATATTTAATCCTCAACCTCAAAACAAGCAAACGTGTTTTGTCACAACCGATTTAGACTACACGATCAATTAGAGCGATTTTGGCAATTAGAGGAGAGCAACAATAATAGTGCATATTCCCATGAGGAAATAGAATGCGAAAATCATTTCGCGGAGAATTTTCAACGGGATAATACGGGTAGATTTACCGTCAAATTACCATTACGAGGTAATTATACAAATTTAGGTGACTCGCAAGTGAGTGCCATTCAGCGTTTTTATGCAACTGAACGTAAATTGACAAGAAATTCAAAACTTAAAGACGAGTATTGTAAATTTATGGATGAATACGAATCTCTCGGTCATATGAGCCGTATCAACCCTAATGAAAACACACAAAATATGATCTATTATATACCCCACCATGGCGTAGAAAATCATTCAAGTTTAACCACTAAGCTTAGAGTAGTTTTTGATGCGTCGGCTAAAACTTCCACCGGACTATCATTGAATGATACTTTGAAAGTAGGTCCAACAATACAGAATGATCTATTTTCCATAATTAGTCGGTTCCGGCAACATAACATTGTACTAATTGGTGACATCGCAAAGATGTACAGGCAAATAAATATAGAGCCATCACAACGCGATCTACAACGTATTGTTTGGAGGAATAATCCTAATGCGGAATTAGGACATTTTCGACTAAACACGGTTTCTTATGGAACAGCTTCAGCGTCCTTTTTAGCCATACGATGCATAAAACAGTTAGCAATAGAAAATGTCAGTACTTTTCCACTGGAATCTCAGATAATGATAAATGATTTCTATGTGGACGATTTATTGACCGGTTCTCACGATGTTGACAGCATGATTGCTATTCGAAAAAATATCGCAAATATATTAGGAAGTGCAGGTTTCGAATTGCGGAAATTTTCTTCAAATAATCCTCAAGTTCTAGCCGATCTCTATAATAAACCAGAACATATTTCTCATTATATTATAACAGACAATGAACACATGAAAACTCTTGGTATATCTTGGAATCCCACATCAGATAATTTTCAATATGAATCTAAACCATTCACAGGAGAGAATATTTCAAAAAGAACAATACTCTCGTATATATCGCAAATATTCGATCCATTGGGACTGTTGGGTCCAATAATAATTCAAGCCAAAATAATTTTGCAAAGACTTTGGCAACTTCAAATTGGGTGGGATGAATCTATTCCTAGTGACTTATATACAATTTGGAATAATTTTTATTCACATCTAAATGAAATAAACTCAATTCGTATACCCAGGCATGTCACTATAATAAACGCATTAACTATACAGCTACACGGATTTTGTGATGCCAGTGAGCGGGCCTATGGTGCAGCCTTATATTTAAGATCACAATCTTCAGATACTTCACAGGTTAGATTGTTATGTGCTAAATCACGTGTGGCACCATTAAAGGCCATTTCATTGCCACGACTTGAGCTGTGCGGTGCATTGTTACTTGCTCGGTTAGTACAAAAAATCACTACAGCTTTGACTTTAAAAATTGATAACATGTACTTTTGGACGGATTCAACTATAGTTTTATCATGGTTATCGGCTGAGCCATGTAGATGGCAAACATTTGTTTGCAACAGAGTTTCTGAAATACAACAATTAACACCAGTTAATAGGTGGCATCATATAAACTCGGCTAATAATCCTTCGGACATAGTATCACGTGGCATCAATCCAAAAGAGCTTTCAAATTCCACTTTGTGGTGGAACGGGCCGTCATTTCTTTTGTTAGAATCACAATACTGGCCAGATAAATCACACATAACTTATTATGCCCGCGCTAGTGCGGAGGCACCAGAAATGAAACGTCAAATTAGTCTATTGTCACATGTCACGTATGATATATTCGAGCGCTTTTCACATTTCACAAAGTTGCAAAGATGTGTTGCTTTTTGTTTAAGATTTTTCAATAACTCGAGGTCAGCTATTGGAGCGAGACAGAACGGTTGTTTGACTATTCAGGAACTGTCAGATAGTACTAAAACATTAGTTAAAATGGTTCAGCGTCAAACATTTTCTGAGGATATTTACTTACTAAAACAATCAAAAACGATAAAATCGAATAGTAAACTTGCATCTCTCAATCCATTTATAGATAAAGATGATATTAATCGTGTCGGAGGAAGACTTAAGTATTCCAAATTAACTTATAACCAAAAACACCCGATGTTACTTCCGCAAAACCACCAGTTTACAAAGTTAATAATAATTCATGAGCATTTACGCAATTTACACGCAGGTCCGCAAGCGACACTTTCTTTTGTGAGGCAAAACTATTGGCCTTTAAATGGCAAACAAGCAGTAAAGGCAATTGTGCACAAATGTATTCCTTGTTTTAAAGCTAAACCTACAAGTATTTCGCAACAAATGGGAGATTTACCTTACCCTAGAGTAAATCCATCAAGAATTTTTTCTACAACTGGTGTCGATTACGCTGGACCTTTTCAGATAAAGGACGGTAAGACACGTAATCGGAAAGTGGTAAAAGGTTACATATGCATTTTTGTCTGTTTTGCCACCAAAGCAGTACATTTAGAATTGGTTAGTGAACTCACAACAGATGCATTCATGAACGCACTTAAGCGATTTGTGTCCAGGCGTGGCCTGTGTAGAAAAATATATTCTGATAATGCTACAAATTTCAGCGGTGCCAACAATGAGCTGCTAGAAATTAATAAATTATTACAAAATGACAAATTTAAAAACTATTTATCTCAGACAAATATCGAATGGCATTTTATACCAGCTCGTTCACCTCACATGGGCGGTCTATGGGAGGCGGCTGTAAAATCTGTTAAACATCACCTCAAACGGGTCACAAATAGTTTTTCGTTTACATATGAGGAATTTTATACCCTTCTTGCACAAGTGGAGGCGGTTTTAAACTCGCGCCCTCTGGTTCCTCTTTCGGACAATCCGAATGATTTGGAAGCTATTACACCAGGACATTTTATAATTGGCGAGCCGCTCACAGCTGTACCTCAAGTAAATATGCAGGAAATCCCAGTTAATCATTTGTCACGATACCAACACATTTGTAAAATGAACCAGGACATCTGGAAACGTTGGTCCATTGACTATCTACACCAACTACAGCAACGTTCAAAATGGAAGTTCCAGAAGGAGTCTTCTCTCCAAGTAGGTGCATTGGTACTTTTAAAGGAGGACAATGTCCCCCCTCTTCATTGGCCAATGGGTCGAATTTTGGCTACACAAACAGGAGCTGATGGATTAGTGCGTGTAGTTAGTGTAAAAACCCGTAATAGTGTTCTCAAGCGGGCTTTAAATAAAGTTTGTTTGTTACCAATAGAATTATAAGTTTCATGCCACTGGACAAAACATGCTTTGGCACTTATTTTTCTGAATTGTTTAAAATGATTATTTCATTTTAGTTGTTAATAGCTTTTGTTATATCGTATTTCACTGGAGTTTTGTATTAGGTGTATTTTCTACTACATTTGTTCTATGTATTTTCATAACATTATGTAAACTAAGTTTTTCTTATAATTGTATAATGCATGTCAGTCCACACTACTGATCACTTTATTTATTGAAGCGGACACACTTCAAGGGCGGCGGTATGTTGAACGCTTTATACGCTATCTAGTGTGGTTGCTAAGAAAAGGAGAAAAAACAATATAATAAAATAATAACAAGAAAAATTGTGAGAAGTTGGGAATTGAAAGAAAGGCACTTTATTGTAGACTGGCTGTATCCATTTTAATAAAACTGTATGTAAAAGTATTCGTCTTCATAAATAGTAATTAAAATAACTCGTGTATTAATGCCTGGAGCACCAGGATCAACAAGAAAATATATTCCATATTGCCCAACCACAAGCAGAGCGTGGAGGCAAGCTTAAACATTATTCAACATCTAAGAAAACCACCAGAATAGAGCCTAGCTAATATAGTCATGTTTAGGCTATTTTATTAGTAATAGTAGTAGTATCAACATTATATTAATAGCTATATTAACAACAAAAACCATGTCAACATATTCTAGCCATTTTTATAGCTAGAATGACAGTATTAGGACTTAACATTGTTGCTATTTAATTACTTGCCCATATATGACATCTTGAAAACAACTTTATAACTAAACCTGGCGATATTATGGCTATCAGTAAAGACCAGTAGTATATAGCTAAAAAGAGATCATCATGACTATTTAGTTTTTAAATTTTATTCTAAACCGCGACTAAAATAAGATGACCAAAATATAACTAAACAAAAGCCGTTGAAACGTTTTACTGTCTGCATTTTCGTTATCTCAGCTGAATAGCATATTTGTGCTACTTGGGTCTGCACATCGTAGAACATGGCGGTTAACCGTGCACTAAAAATGCTTAATTTACAGTTTACTAATTTACTCATTCTTGTTTGTTATTTAGTTATTCACAACTTTTGTTGAACATAGAATTATCTAACCTCTTGTAACAAGGCCACGTTTTTGGTGTCCTCTGCATCCTGAGCTGGTCTGGGTCTCCTCATGCTTCTATGCAATTTGTCCAGTCTCTCGCAGACTTCCACCAAGTTCTTATTTTTCCATTTAAATAGCCGATCAATGTGTTTCTTCCTGATAAAATTGTACTGATTGTAGAGAAAACTTAGAGCATAGTTTATGTCGATTTCATTTGAATTCTCATCCAAGGACAGCTTTCTTCGTGGATTAGTGTAAAACTCAACAGGGTCGGGGATAACTTCTAGGAATTTTTCAATGTTAAATTGATTTTTGTATATTGCTAGTTCATCGTTTTCTTTTCGGTGCCTAAAATAAACAAAAATATATACCGGGTGTCCAAAAAGATGGCGAAAAAATATTTTTTTCGTAATTTCTAAAAAATTCTACGGAAGAATGAAAAATAATAAAGTAAGAGTCCATTTTCTTGAAAAAGCCAATCAATGGTGTTAAATTTAACACCCCACCACCGTGGGGGAGGGAAAGTGGAGGGCAATTTTCAAATGCTAAATGGAAACCCTCATTTTTTATTATTCGTGAAAAATGTTTAATTTTTAAGAAATATTTTTTTCGCCAAAACGAAGATTTTTTTGAATGAATGAAATTGAATTGTTTGTTCACCAGACTCTACATCCGCCAATAAAAAATATGTTTTATATAAGATTTCACTTTACACTTCCCAAGCAGCATTCAAAGTGATGGGAACTGGCATCTGAGGCATCGGAACTTTAATATAGTAGGAATGACATAACTGTTACTAAATTTGTGACTTTAGGGTAATATTCACTTTGTGGTATGCATTTGGAGTGACAATTATGTAGATTCTTCTGAATTCAGGGCATTGTATAGTTATACACTTTCAAGTAACTGCTGCAGAATCTGCAACATCGCGGATACTACTCTGCATTACTTTGGAGCATCCTCAACTGCAAAGTGAAAATTGGTAGGCATTACTACCGCACATCATTACCAAAGGACCACTTCAAAGTAACGATAACTTCAAGTGTGCAATTTTAAGTCCCTGGTACGTTGTTGGGAAATTTTCTGGAACTTCAAAGTTGTCTAACTTATTAGTGACATCTCGAGTAAAAGTGAGGTTATTTCTATGAACATGGGGGCTCCCCACTAATTGAAAATGACTACAAAGTTACATATACCTTGAAAACCTACTATAAAGTAATATTAACTTTTAAGACAATTTATATAATTATTGACATTGAATAAAATGGCCGCATCTGAAATGCTCAGTAAAAGCGAAATAAAGTTTATCACTCATCCACGTTTTATAGAAAACTGAAGAAACAATTAAACAGTAGTAGAAATAGTGATTCTTCAGAATATAATGCACACATGAAAGATGATTTCGCCACAGCAAAACCATCATTTTTGGCAACAAGAAGTGCAAAGTGTTCCCATCAACACAAGGAGAAGAATAATCGAAAACTATAACAGTTTGTAGTGATATTAATGATATGCTGTGTACTGCACGAACGTTACAACTTGTCTTTAAAACACAGATTGACCAATAGTTCAGTTAGTGATTCACTGAGCATATTAAATGAATTTGCCTATTAAAAACTCCAAATTTAATAAATACTGTGTCGACGGGGAACGGACAATATCGGTATAACGGCATAAGACATTGTTTGTGTACACTGCGCGGCTTATAAGTACAGCACTTGTGAACTGAAAGCCATTCACTAAATTTATTGGTAGATTGTGATGTTCTCTCAAGCTTCTGAATATTACTTAACTGTCTAGACATCGTTATTGTTTGAAATACTGATTTGTGACAGATTTTATTATTGTCAAATGTGACCAGTCTAGTCTTCTTTGCATTGATAAAATCGAAGTGTACCTACTATGACTCGCAGTGTACAATAAATTGAACCGAATAAAATTAAATATAAACTGATCACTAAAATATGAAAACTTTTATGTATTCTTTCCATTATTATTATTACACACCTTACGTTAATAAATACATTTGCAGGACATACATTGTACAACATCGTTTTCAGTAAAAAAACAAATATGTTATTTGCACGAGTTTATTAACAACTTAATAATATCAGATAATAAAAAGTACTTTGTAAAAGTATAATAATTATTTTTAATCCACATCACACACAGTGACACTTTAACAGTTATTACCGTATTGCCACTTCAAAAAAAAAAAAAAAAATTACCGTATCTGCCAATTGTACCAACATGAAAATAAGTTGGTAGCAATAGTTACCAAGATCTTATAGCATCATTGGTCCCATTTCCTACATCTAGGTAAATATAACTACACAGTGAAATTGTTGTAGTTCCCGTCACCACTTTTAAAGTAGCAACAACTATAACGTTGGTGGCATCTGCTACTTTATGGGAAATGTAACTTGTAGGGAAATAATTTTGGTTTTTGCCACCTCTAATATGTGACAAATACTTTGCTGACATATATACTACCACAAAGTGACTGCAATTAAAATCCCCATTTTTCTGTTGTTGAATGAAGGCGCCATATTGACAGATAAAAATATAATTCAATATATATATTTTTATTATAGTCATTTGTAAATATGTTTTATAAACAGATTATTACTTTATAATATATAATATTTAAAAAAAAACGTTTTCCATAAAACATTTTGCAGTTTTGCTTGTACACATAATTTTTGCAAAATTTTTTTTTCCGAAAAACCCATTTTCTCGAGGGGGCGTCTATTATCGAAGCATCATGATAACATTTTACAGAAAACAAGTGGTGGTTTTAATATCCACACCCAGGGTAAATTCAAAACATCATGATTTATAATGCTTATGCATGTTGTATATAATCACCTTAACTTGGACCTTGGACATATTATGTGCTCAAACTCAATAAGTCATTAATTTGCTATTCGAATAACAGAGAGCCAAATATATAGTTTGCGCTCTCATTCCGGTCAGCTGAGCTGTTCCAAAAGTTAGTCATTTCTACTACTTGGTTACATCCCGTTTACGTAATAACCTAGTCCTCAACACGGCAACGGTAGGAGTACCAGAATAGTAACTTGCTACGTAATTATTATTCCCCATTTTGGTGAATGCTTAGTAGAAGGATGGTTCCCATTACGTAACAATCCTTAGTTGCGGGAACCTTTAAAGTTCCACTAATGGTAACTACTACGTAGAAACTACTAAAATTGCTGCTTGGGTTCCCCCTCTCATGGTGGTGGTGGAGGGGGAAGGGAGGGGGTTATTAAACTTAACACCATTGACTGAATTTTTCAAGGAAATGAACTCGTACTTTATTGTTTTTCATTCTTCCGTAGAATTTTTTAGAAATTACGAAAAGAAATATTTTTGCGATTACAGCGCCATCTGCCACGAATCGAAAAAAACGTTCCAGACAAACTTGACGTAATTTTTTGCCGTAGAATCCGATTCTGCAATGAAAAATGGGGGTACCCATTTAAAATCATAAAGTTGCCCCCCACCCCACTCCAAGGGGTGAGGGGTCGCGTTTGGTATCATTGGATAGACCTTTTAAAATTATTAAAGACGTGTTTTTTCTTTTTTGGATCCAATGTGTATTTCTCGAGATATTTGACCGTTTCCAGACTTTTTGGACACTCGGTATGAGTGGCAACAAGAATCTTCAGAAGAAGAAATCTTTTGTTTAGTGGTATTTTACTGCTAATAACATTTATCGCTAAAGCCACGGTATTCCTGGAAAAAGATAATGAAGTAGAGTGAAATTACTTAGAGAAGATAACATCCGCACAAACCGATATCGCTAGCGCGTGCCGATTGTCTAGGTAGTGTTCGGTATTTATTATGTATTTATAGTGAATATTCAACCTTTTCTATGAATAAAACAGATGAAATGAAATTTATTTTATTTGCGACTCTCCAATATTATTAATCAACGAAAATAGTAAACTTAGTAGTTTTAGTATGTTATCTTCTCTAAGTAATTTCACTCTAACTTTGTCTCTGCGTGGCCAAGCGTACGGTTAAATGCATACCATGGACCTCTAAAAATTCCTAGCTGTTTTAACGAGTCAAATAAAACTTTTTGCTCTTTTTGATTACACATTTTTAACATTTTTCTTAGTGAATAGGAGAATAAATAGTGAGTATGGAGGGAAAATATATAATTACGAATGCATACATAGACACCATACATAGCTGCTGGATCGAAGCAAATCTGCCGCGTCGTCACTCGCATGAATTTTTACCTGCATTTACTGTATTGTATTTATTACAGGTACTACACCTATCCACATTTCAACTATATCCAATGGATTCCTTATACATTTGTTAATGTATTGGAAAATAATTTATATTCAAAACTACAGAGTTATAAGGAAAATCGCTACTTCTGATCATGATGAGATTGATCATATTTTCGAAAAAATGTAATACAGCGAGCGGTGAGAGCATAAAACATGGGGTTTAGTCCGAATAAGTGCGGGAGTTTTGAAACTTTGGAAATTTGTAGATTTCGATGTCCTGAATGAAATAAGAAAAAATGCAAAATATGATCTCAGCCGCCGACGCCACCATATTGAAAAAATGGCGCACAAAAACAGCTTCTTCGAAATATCTCGCTTCGGGTGCCTCATACTGCAAAAAATGTTCTTATGAAAATAAAAGAGCATTACATTTTCTACAAAATCTGTCCTATACATTTTTTCCCTAAACTGAATAGCTTCGGTGCAGCAGCCGATCGAAGTCAACCATTCTTGACAAAATTATATTTTTCAATTTCTTGATTTAGAGCGACTTTTAAGGAGTATTTTTATGTTGAGACAAAATTTGTTTTCATACCTGAAAATCCTCAAATATAGTCGATTTTACTTCTCTGCTATGCATAGCTCAATGTTCAATACTTGTTTCTACACCACCTTGAGGTAGAGTATATGGTGCGTTTTTTTACATGGGCGTGTTAATATATATAAGTATATTTTTTCCATCCATCCTTTGCTTGTATTGTTTAAAACAAAAAAGCATCAGTAAGCTACAATTTCCACCTTTTAAATGAACCAACATTCATATAAGTAGTCTTTTATTTTCATGAGGATTAGTTCACTTGGGTCACATCTGACCGGGTCAAAATTGACCTGACTTGAAGCAAATAAAATAAAACAGTTTTGTTTTGACTTTTGACAACTTAAAAAGTTAATTCAATATTCTTGGTTTGTAGGATTGTACGCAGCATTTCATTCTTGGATATTTTTAGGTTAGAATTTCGACGAAAAAAACTGTCAAACGTCGGTATTTCTACCCCACCACTTAACTAACCAAAAGATCAGAAGTGAGTATCCTGTGCGGGGTGCAGCAGCATCGGGAAGGGGGATCTGACCTAATTACTTGTGACTTTAGATCATTTGTAAATAAAATATGACAACTGCTGAATTATGTGACCAAACTCAGAAGTGACCAGATCCTCATGCAAATAAAAGACTACTATAGATTGAACAAATTCTGATTTAGTGACATGTAATTCAGTGCGTCGGTGTCACAGTCATGCTTATTCAAGCTCGCGCACGCATGAATCTCGCTCCGAGTTATAACATTACTTGACTATTCTTTTCCAGAAATACCGTGTTTAGCAATACATTTTGTTAGGACTTTTTTTGTACATAAATACGTGATCTATCCATCTTTCCTTAACTTTGACTTAATTTCAAAATTTTTAAAAAATGGATGAAAATGTTTTTTTTTTCACTTTTTTTCTATGTTCTGCAACCGAGCGAAATGTAAAATTTTCAGGACATTATTCTATACACTTTCACGAACTCATTAAAAAAAAAATTCATTTTGCAAGTTTCTGGAGGTAAATACCTTCATCAACTGGGCTATAGGCCATTTTACACTTACTTTAAGTAATCCTTCATTGTAGGATAATCATTTTTCTCGATAGCATTTTGAAGAAATTCATTCATCTCTTGTTGGGATAATAGTGCCAATCTATTTGCCTGCTTTTTTAAGTACTGAGGATCTGCCCCAGGTAGTGCATCCTTCAGTTGTTCCCATATTGCTAGGGGATCTACCTCTATTTTATCATAGCCATCTAAAATCAATTAGTTTTTCTATATTAATCTTAATTTAACGAAACCGTACCCTTAATTTTAATAGGGATATTTAATTTTTAATTAGAATGAAAATTGATTGGTCTAATGGCATAAAAGTACACGGCAATTAAGAAATCACTCAAAAAATATTTTGTGAGAAAATACTGGTAAAACTAACAGTGAATTTAATGAGACTAAAAAGAGCTAAATACACATGTAACTGTGTAATTTACAATTTAACAATTTAACAAATTACATTTCAATTCGCTGGATCTCAGTTAATAATGAAAAGATTTTTATAAACTCCAAAACCTATTCGCGAAAATCAAACAAATGAACCCAGTAGGGATTTACCTTCGATAGAAAGGAATTTACGTATAAGGAAAAGTTTATATAGTGATAGCGGTTGTCATCATATATAAATCGCTCTCACATATTGGTGAATTTGTGTGTATCGAAGGTAAATCCCTATTGGGTTGGGTTCATTTGTTTGATTTTCGCGAATTGTTGTATTTTTATGAAAAGTCAAATATATATGACAAAAAAAAATTGAATTAAACAGGAGTCCCTAGACTAGGGGTGGTAACCGAATTTTAAAATTTTTTTGCAAACTGCTTTTTCAAAATTTTTGAGAAGTGCTTCTCTAGATGTTATTTCCCATATTTCAAGCAAGGAAATTAAAATGATTTGAGATGTACTTTTTTTGAATCTACGTTACTACAACTTAATAAACCATAATAATCATGAAGTGTACACTGTAAAAAATGAGGGTAAATTTACCGTCGTTGCGTGTAAAATTTCCATGTAATTTTACCCGCAAAGAGAGCGGAAAATTCCATTTACCAGGGAGGATTATCAGTTAATAGAAATTTTCCACTCTCTTTGCGGGTAAAATTCCATTACAACTAGCGGTAATTCTACACCCAACGACGGTAAATTTACTATGGAAAGAAAACCCTGTCTGGATAAGACGCAATTTTATTACACCACGGTGGTGTAATAAAATTGCCCCTTATCCAGACAGGATTTTCTTTGCATAGTAAATTTACCGTCATTGCGTGTAAAATTACCTCTAACTGTAATGGAATTTTACCCGCAAAGAGAATCGAAAATTTCTATTTACCGGTTCATCTGTCAGGTAGTTTTAGGAGGAATTAACTCTGGAAATTTCGATATTTGGTATAATTCTAGAGATAGATGTCTAGTACTAAGATTCACATTCTGCACAAAGCAAGCACTGCCGCTCGAGCCGCCATATTGGCAAGATAGCCTCCAAAAACTGTTTTTTTCAAATATCTCCGTTACCATATGCTCTACAGTGAAAATACCTATAACCAAAATTAAAGAGTAGGAAATTTCCTATAAAATATGTCATATGCCTTGTTAGTATCTTGCAACTGAATTTTAAAACAGTTATCCTCAACCGATTGAGCTGAAATTTTGCATACACGTTTAGTTTGGATGACAATGAATGGTTAGCTAAGTGACGTCATTCTAAATCCAATATGGCGGACTCCCAATTTAGTACAACTGAAATGTTGAATAAAAGCTTGTTTTTAAAAAGTTTTCTTTCAATTAATAATTTATTTCATTTCCAATAACTCCTGAGGAAATAGACATTATTTCGTTTACGTCTGGGAAAGGAGAGAGCCAACAGCTTTTGCACATCATCATTGTCTCGAATAATACGTGAACTTCTCGTATCCACATGTTGTTCTGTAGAAGCAATAGAAACGTTGCAAAATCTTTCAATCTCATCGCATACGTTGTGCAAATACACCATTCCCAATGTCCACATTATTGACACGCTATCCGTGATTCCTCGTCCATGAGTAAGCCCTCCAATAGCTTTCATCATCCTCATTAGTGTTTGTTCAATTGTCACATCCTCCGATTAAAGAACTTATATCTAGATACATAATGGCTATCTTTTCTTCATATACCTTATTTGCTCCTAACATAGTCACATTATATGTCCATTAAAATGGATAGATGAACATCACATCCCATAGGCAACAGTGGAGGGTATGTATAGAAGGAAAAATGTACAATATTGTACATATTTTATGTAATAATTGTTGGTTAACCTCTATGAACATAGGTAGAGATGTTTTATTCAAGGGAAATATGTATTGAAAGGATATTATTTATCATATTATTATTACAACTGTAAACTGAACGCCATTATGTTACGACTATGACCTACTTACTTATGAAACGACTGATTTTCTTCTTTTCTAAACTGCCTTCTGCACTTCAACATGTAGCATTAAATTTTCACTAAACTGTGTAAATATGAATAGAGAATATCACTTAGGTATTAAGCAAATCACAACTTAAAATAAAATTACTTTTTCATCATTTTTTGGTCGGAGAACACGAAGAACATTTATTGACATTAATGGCGGACACTGTCAAACTGAGATTATGATAATCAAACTGAACTGATCGAGTAGAAAACTGCCGAGAATAGGCCCATGGGCCAATCAGAAACTTATGGGAAGAAGTGCCTTAGATTGTGAGTCTTTCAGCAACAAATAAATCAATGACATTATGTATCTAGATATAAGTTCTTTAATCGAAGGTCACATCTAACCAACAGACCAAAACGTATTGGTGCGCTTAATTGTGAAAAAGCTGTCTGTTGTAAAGGACCCCGCATACCATATAGGGGGATTTCTGCCTCCAGTCAAATTTAATCTAACCCGCGTAAAAATGTTCTTTTGAACCCCCTGAACAAATGTTCAAATGCAGTCAGGTCCGAGAACGTCTTCGTTTCGAGATATGGCGCCCTAAAGATCGTTCCAAATACGTTTTAAAATTGAAAAAATTAAATTAAAGTTGGCTTTGATTTTATGGAAATTCAGAACTGCATAATTAATTCTTAAATAACACCATATTTCTTACTCGTGTTAATGACACCGTGCGTCTTCAAGGGCTTCGCTGCAGTTTTTTCAATTCAAGAATAAAGTTGTGATACTTTTTTTTTTTAAATAAAAAACTTCTGTTTTGTTTTAGTTCTAGCCCTTGAGATACGACCAAAATCGAGGGCGATTCGGCGCGGTTCGCATTTTTTCAAAGATACAATGTATTTCTGATTTTTATGCAACTGCAAGTGCCTGTGGTGGTCTATGTCCAGCATCAATAATATTATCGATTTTTTTTTATGCGAAATGAAAAGTTCTGTGACTCAAAATCTTGATGAATTATTGTTCTCCGAGCTTTCTAGGATTAGAATTGTTCTTTTTTTATCTGAACTTTCAGAGTGTATCATGTTTTTTATTTTAAATGCCCATTAAATGGGCAATTTAATCAGGTCCATTGATTTTTATGGAATTTTCTGTGCTAATCTTGCCTAAACAATTTTGATCAGTAATTTGTGTCCACGTACTCAAAAAATGCCGAAAAAACGCCCGTTCTTGGATAGTAGGAAATTCAATGAATCAAAACAATGTCATTATTGACAAGTGAAAAATAAATAAAAAAGTGTGAAACAAAACAATATTTCGTTGTTTTACTATTGATTTCTATGGAAACCGCAATAGAATTTAGTCATTACGACAAGGTAACTTTGGGCGATTTTGGATTTGGAACGATCTTTGGGGCTCCATATCTCGAAACGAAGACCTTTTCAGACCTGGCTGCAAAAAAAAAAACTAAATGCGGTGGAATCGAACCGTATTCATCAGGAGTCAATTTGTGTTTTAAGGATATCATATCTTACAATTATAAATGGGCAGCATAAATAAGGCACCATTTTCTGGGCAGTTTCTAGGTAAAGCTGCCAATTACCCATTCTTTCTGCTTCTATAAACTGCTTCACCGAAGTTACCATGCGAAAATATTGCACCTACAGTTCAGCAGTAGGTCCATTACTTTCCAGTTTTGCTAGTCCTTCAAATTTTTTAGTAATCGTTTTAAACAAACTTTGGTGATCCGTTGAGAAGATCGTAGATCTGTTCAAATTACAAAGAATGTTTTCCATGGGCAGGTGTTCTTCTGTAAATTCCACAGTCTGCAAAATAATATGTCCCAGAGCAATGATAACAAAAATAACAGATACGAAACATTGTTATACTTGCATTATGGTCAAAGCAATACTGAAAAAAGGCAGAGAATATGCACATTAGAAAAACAACGGCGCCCGGCCGGTGGAGGTTTGCTTTAATCACAAGTAGACACGGTGCAGGTAAGAAGTAGGTAGAATTTCAGTTGAAAGGGTTTGTAAATAAAAATCCAAATTGAATTCAATGGCCCTATGTTCATTTAAAATTCATAAATTTAAGCATATCGTTAGGGAAGGTAAAATGAATATGTTTATCTTTAATCAACTGTTGTATCTAAACTATTGATTTTACAAAGAAGATATATATAACGTAATTTGTAAGAAATTTGCTCCTCTTTCATTTTTGTAATAAGTCTATTAACTCTAAAACCCAAGATAAAGGAGATATTTCAAAAAACTGTTTTTGGCGGCCATATTGGCAGGAGACCTAGAAGTGTAAGCTTCAAACTGGGAGTACCTAAAGATTTGGAGGAACGACATTTGTCGGCCAACTTCTGGCACAAAGGCTTCTATGTAGACAAGTATATATCTAGTAACCTAAACCAAAACCAAAACCGTCACCAACCGCTTAATAGGCATAATGCTGCTAACTCTCATCATTCTCCAAAAAACTGATTAAGTCCAATAACACCATTGATCTAGGCCTCTATTACCAGAATGTTTGTGGATTCAACACCAAAATTAACACTCTCTACCCCAGTGTCAGTGCATGTCAATATGAATCCATCTGTCTCAGTGAAACCTGGCTCTCGAGCAGCATCTCCAATTCGGAGCTAGTTCCCGAATCATATAGTGTATCCAGACGTGACCGTGACCCTAGCTTAACAGGCCTAAGCCGTGGTGGTGGAGTTCTAATAGCTACTAATGATCATATTAACTCTATGCACATCGATTTAACACCGATCCGAAATAACTTTCCGAATATTGATATTGTGGGAAGTAAACACCTCTTTCAGCACCACACACTTGCTGTTTTTGTCTTATATATTCCTCCTAACACGTTAACACGAGAACTTGAACAATTTTTTGATCAATTGGAAAATATTGTGTGTAACTTTGAGAACCCTGTAATTATAGGAGATTTCAACATTCCTTTATTTAATATTACTGATAATGACCCAAAAACCCGCATATTATGCAATTTTATGGATTTCCTATTACTAGATCAATATAACAATGTAAAAAATGACAACGGTAGAACCCTTGACTTAGTTCTGGCAAAAAGTCAATGTCATTGTCACATTTTTCATGATGAGTCGCCATTAGTCGCGGAAGACAAGCATCATCCGGCCTTATCTATAACACTAACCATCCACGCTCAACATCTCGACAAATTCCCCTGTAAGACCACACAAACCTTCTACAATTTTCGGAAGGCCGACTTTCCCGCTCTCTATCACTCAATTCTTGAAACCGATTGGTCATTCTTATCTACTTTTCAAGATGTTAACTCAGCTTGCGATTCTTTTTACAGCGTGTTTCAGTCATTACTAGACGCGCATGTGCCGCACTATAAGCCTAGTACCCAGTTTGGTACAGCACAATATAATAAGTGCCATAGCGAAGAATCTTTAAATAATTATAAACGGTCCAGGGCTTCAGCTAAGGCACTCAGTATTCGTGATTACAAAAAATATATCGAAAGAGTGGAACATTCGATCAAAACCAACCCCACTATGTTTTGGTCTTTTGTTAATAACAAAAAAGGCAAATCTAGGATACCCGGGACAATGCGCTATAATAATGAGGAGCTTCACAACCCGCAAGACATTGTTGAAGCCTTTAGTCGACTCTTTGAGCAAGCTTTTCTTCACTCTGAACCTAATGACACCATTGACATCGATCACAATATTGACGTTAACATGCCAAGTTTAAATGTAATCAATTTATCTGAGGAGGAAATAACCGATTCTATAAAAAAGTTGAAGAATAAAATGACAAGTGAACCAGACGGCATTCCTAGCTTCCTTATCAGAGATTGTGCCTATGTACTCTGCCAACCGTTGAGAATATTATTTAACCTATCTCTTAAGTTAGGTACCTTCCCAGATACATGGAAAAAAGCTAGGGTTTGCCCCATCCTAAAACAGGGAGATTCCTCTGATATTGCTAATTACAGACAAATTACATTATTGTGCAACTTTGCGAAGGTCTTTGAGACGTCCCTGTATAATCGCATCTACCCCCTTAAAAATGTCAGTTCTGTGGACCAACACGGCTTCATGGAAAAACGCTCAACTACTACTAACCTATTATGTTTTACTCAATATCTCTCCGATATCATTGACATGCGAGGTCAGGTGGATGTGATATATACAAGGCATTTGATCGCGTTGATCATTGCCTATTACTATCCAAACTTCGACTGTACGTACCAACTGCTCTACCATTCTTGTTCAGTTCTTCTCTTCGTACCTGACAAACCGCCTTAATTATGTCGCTTACAATGGTTTTACTTCTAACTCATATACCGTAATATCAGGGGTACCACAGGGTTCCAATTTAGGTCCGCTATTTTTTGCTCTTTTTGTCAATGATCTCAATGACACTCTTTGCTGCAAAAAGCTTTTTTTCGCAGATAACCTAAAAATCTTTGCGTCAATAAACTCCATAGACGACTGTCATATGCTACAAAGGGAAGTTAATAAAGTAGCACAGTGGTGTCATTTAAACTCCCTTGCTCTAAATATAACCAAATGCAAGGTTGTAACTTACTCAGGAAAAGATGAACTCATTGAATACGACTATCATATCGACACACAATCTTTGTCCCGTACCGACTCAACCAGAGATCTAGGAGTATTCTTCGATAACAAATTATCATTTGCCAAGCATATCGAGTTAACGGTTTCCTCGTCTATGAAAACTGTAGGTTTTATTTTAAGACTAAGTCAAGTCTTCCGGGACAATGGCGTCTTAATCAAACTAATTTATTGCTATATTCGGTCTAAACTTGAGTACTGCTCACTTATTTGGAGCCCTATCTATGATTATCAAGTCAAATTAATCGAGTCCGTTCTTAGAAAATTCTTAAAACTACTCTGCTTCCGCACTGATGGTAGATATCCAAACAGAGGCTGCGACCAGACTTATCTGTTAAATTCAATTTGTGATACTTGTGATATATTCAACTGCACGGTCAATACAATTCATACTTCTCTTAAGAATTGCAGCGTCCCATAATGTTAATGTTAAAATAATATAAACATGTAGGGCACTTGTAATTAATTTTATATTGTTTGTCACTTATATTTATGTATGTAGCTATGTATTTTTCTTTTTTTTTGTCGCTTTCTTGTCCTGTAATTGGTTCTTTTGTACTGTTGGACAAATGTATTGAATAAGTAAATAAATAAATAAATAAATAGGGATACGCCGGCGGCAGATATTGCTTTGTGCAAAATGTGGATTTTAGTTGTAGATACCTAAATCTACAACCCTGGCAAATTTCAAAACTTCCCAACTTAATTCCTGGTAAGGCTATTTTATATGACCTAACGCGTGGACTATCATGTAAATAATATAATTGTATGCACTTATTGGATCAAAATGAAGCTTGCATCATCACGAATCAGATTTCACCATAAAATAAGCTATCAATGGAAAGTTAGAAGGAAAACTTCCTGGAAACTTTCGGAGTTTTCAAAACGGAAAGTTTCCAGTGATGCTTTATCATCAATCTTAAGTTTGTTTTTCAAGCAAAAATGGAAACTTACTTTGACTCAGTTCCTCTATGGCATCATCTAGATCGTAGTCATCACTGCGTTCCCTGCAAAATTTCCAAAGGAAGTCCGGACTAGCATCCGGGAAAAGAGTTACCAAATTTCCATAGAGTGTATTTAGAAGATCATTATTCAATGCTTGCGCTGGCATCTGCTCCTGCGGCGATACTGGCTCAAAAAAATTGTCAGGCATTGGTCCCCCCCATGCACCATCACCAGAAAGTAAGTTCACCATACTCTCCACCTTTCCCTCGAAAGTATCATTTGGATTTCCTTCTTGGACAAGGGTTATTACATCAGTTACCTCTTGGTCAGATATACCGGGAAATATGTCTTTTAAGATTGTATTGAATCGTAAATTCGTTTCTGCATCCATGTCTGTGACTTTCTGCAATTCAAGATAATAGCATGATCAGACTTGGATTAATAAATAATATATGGAAAGAAGGTTTCTTTGAACGTCATCTGCTGAATACCCAAAATAATATTTTTCAATTAACACTTGCGGACCTTTTAGAATAGTTTGGAATGTCCACAAACATATGCCAACCATCCGCACGCGTGACAGGTGGGGCAACACACTTTAAAATTAAAAAATCGTCCATTTTTTGCCATTTTTCACTTCATTTGCAACATAACTTGTAAATGAAGCATTGCTCGAAAATATATCAAGAGATAGAAAAGTTGAGAAAACTGATTTTGAACATTTTACTATTCTTGACATTTTCCAGAAAATTATTCACTGAAGAGCTACAGACGAAAGAGCAATGCTACTTTTTTATCTTTTGATTTTTTTTTAAGTGAATATAATAAATGTTAATACGAAATACATCATCGATATAATGCAAATTATGTTTAAATGTCCAATTTACAGTTGAAATAAAATATATTCACAGACCTATATACAGTGTGTTCCAGGATAGATGTAACAAGAGGTGTAATGGACCAAAAATTTTGGAATTTTGGAATGGTATTTGGGGATTGAGTCCTGCTTGTTGTAAAACTAAAGTATACCAAAAATGACTTGATTTGGTGTTCTACAGGGTGTTTTATAAGCAAAGTTGTAAAAATCACCACTAATAAAGTACCTGTATTTTTCAAAATATGAAAAAATACCACTAAGAAATGTTATTTAGAATGCAATTTTATACCTCTATACCAAATTTCAGAAATATAAAATTATTTTTTTGAAACTTCCCATTTTTTCAATAAATTAGTATTTTATTTTGAACCATTCCATTAAAACAGCATAGAAATTATTTTTTTGAATTATCATTTAAAGTTATGTAGAAGCTAAAAGTAGGCTGTGAGAAAAGCAGTGGATACACATTTATCATTTATTATTGACATATCTATCAAACATAGTCAATATTATCCTTAATTCCTGTTTCAAATTAACGAACCAAGCATACAAAATTAAGTGAAAATGGTAGTCACAGTGCGTGAAAAAATTTATATTGTGCAATGCTACGGAATTGGCGGTGAAAACTCGCTAAGAGAAGTGGTAAACCAATTTAATTTGAAATTTCCAAATACTGCTTTGTCACGTACTCAGGCTATGAGAATAATTAAAAAGTTTCTGGCTCCTGGTAGCGTTCTTAACACGAAAAGAAAAATAAAAGCATATGATGAAGACAATGTTGGGGCTATTATAGCTCATGCCTCTGTTATAGAAAATCCTAGGATGCCACTAAGAGAGAGATCAGCTCTTATTAATATTAGCAAGTCTGAACTCCAAAGAATTTACAAGGCAAAGAAAATTAGGGCATATAAAGCAAATTATAAGCATGCGCTTGAAGAGAGAGATGACCGCCGTAGGTTGAATTTTTGTTTGATCATTGGAGAAAAAATCATGGAAGAGAGATTTTTTCATCATTTCATAATTTTCTCAGATGAATCCACATTCACAACCAATGGTGTTGCTTCATCTCAGAATTGTCGGTTTTGGGCTTCTGAAAATCCAAATTTTAGAATTCATTGTAGAAGACAATATTATAAAAAAGTGAATGTGTGGTGTGCCGTTTCTTATCACGTTGGAGTTATTGGACCTTATTTCATTGAGGGAAGGTTAAACCAGCACACGTATTTACAGCTTCTTGAAAGATTTTCTGAAGAACATTTAAATATTTTAAGAGATATGCCTTTAGTTCATTTTCAACATGATGGTTGCCCTGGCCACTCCACAGAAATGGTTAATCGGTGGATGAATTTAAATTTTGGAGAAAATTGGATTGCCAGGAATGGACCGATCAAGTGGCCGGCGAGATCCCCAGACCTATTAATATTGGATTTCTTTTTATGGGGTCACCTCAAGCAGTTGGTTTACGCTGAACCACTTCCTAACGATGTAACAGTATTGAAGCAGAGAATTACAAATGCCGTAAACTCCATACCGTTAGATTATATTCGAAACAGTTTTAAGGACTTCAGGCGAAGGATCGAAATGTGTGTGGATGTGGGTGGTAGCTACGTCGAATAATAAAAAAATTGTAAACATTGTTTTGTATTGGTCAATAATTAATTTGTTTGTGAATCTGTTATGTTTTTGACATTTATTACTTGTTATAATTTTTAAACCTCATTAATCTTCTGTTAGTAATTGTTTCTTGTTTTACAATTAGTTCGATTAACATTATACCTTCTTACATCTCGTATATTCAATTTTTTATTTACCAATAGCCAACTTTTTGAGATGATTAACATTTGCTCCTACACAACTTTAAATATGAATTCAACTCTAATTCGCAAAAAATGGGAAGTTTCAAAAAAATAATTTTATATTTAGTGGAAGACCAGACCCTCTGAATTCGACACCCTCTATACAACTCGCGAACACCCACCTAAAAAATAGGTAATCTGATGTAAAATAACCTGCTAAACTTGATTTTTGAATTCGCCCATTGATTTGAGATTGCCAAAATGACCAAATTGGCAATTTTCTAAAAAAAATAAAAATTATGTGTTATTTTTTGTTTTTCATATAACACGTCATATATTTTTTATTTTACTTCAGAATTTTTTAATTTTTTTACATAATATTCTCTAACTATTCTTTGATATGTTGAAAGTAAAAAAATTTACCTAAAAAATAATTAGTTGGCAATAAAAAATAACAACTTTTCTTTGACGCAAAATCTTTAAAATTTGCAGAGTAAAATGTCCGATCGAGGTATCTTTTTTATTTTTAAAGTTAGGTGCCTACTATAATCGAAGAAAATGTTCCGAATGAACTAAATAAAATCTTTTATAAGAAGTTTTTTTTGAAATATTGCTCCCTTATCGAAATATTCATTGATTGTTTCAGCGTCCGAACGAATGCGCGCTACTATGAATCGGCCGCAATCGCATCTAGAGCTAAACGCAGACACATGCCGGATGATTATTATTTTCCAGTGTCCATTTATGTTAAATTGAAAGTGGTTTTGTCTCAGTCCTTATATTTAGTGCGTTATAAACACAGTTTGGCATAATAAATTAGAATTACTCGGATAGGAAATCAAAGGAAACAAGCTAAAAACGTACTCTTCGCCTGTTCACTGGATTTTTATATAATTGTTATACATTCAATAGGATACTTTTCGCAGTTTTTTGTAAATAATGTTACTTTTAGACATTTTTAATTTTATAGTACGATCTTAGTTGGTAAAAGACTTGGTAAAAAAACTATACCAAACCCCATTTGGGTTTCGATTCCGAGTCAAAAGAACTACACCACCACCTTACACGTAAAAGAATGTAAATTTTTACATTATAAGACACGAGCTAAAATCATATTTTCACGGTTGTATATTACCTTATGAAATGTATATTTGTAAAATATATAAATATTTAGATATTAAAATGAAATATCATTTCACCAGATTTCTATTCAATTACAAAAACATAAAAATTAAAAATTTTTTTTTTCAAATTTAAATCATAAAGTAATAACATTTTTATTTGTCGATCGATTTTGTTCAAATAGGGTTCTTTCTCTAGCTAACACTAATTTACTGTCCAAATTTCAGTACAATCGGAATTTTCTTTCTTCAGTTATCGTGCTTACAAGAAACGTGACGGACATATTGAAAGTTGTTCAGAATTCGTTGACTAACACAATGGTATGAAAATTTTTTGTCTGCGAGCGATATTTACGGATTTAGAAATGTACCGATCAAATACAAAATCCGATGACATTTCTGTGGCTCTAAAACAATATTTAGAACAGAAAAATTTATTTTTATCACTAAATCCAGTTTACCATGCACAATGTAGAACTGCTTATAAAAGAAAATCAAAAATTGTAAATCCTAGTACAGAAAATACAAGTAAAAAGTTGCCTACCAAATTAAGCACAGAATTCCAAATGTTTTAGATTTTGGATGGTACCCAAAGGAGGAAATCTTATTTCCAAAGATGATTTCAAAAAGCCCAAAACCCAATTTTATTGAGTTAACTCCATTTTGTAAATGTAAATTATATAACTGTACTACAAGCTGCAAGTGTAGCAAAGCATACGTGCAATGTAACATAAGTTGTTTATGTGAAGGAAAATGTAATCTTTAGTACCCACTTGCTGTTATAATTAATGAAAATATATTTTTTAATGTGTATGTTTTGAAATTATCTACATCTAATATATAAAAATCTCGTGTCACAGTGTTTGTTATCGAACTCCTCCGAAACGGCTTGACCGATTTTTATGAAATTTTTGGTGTATATTTGGTAGGTCTGAGAATAGGTCGTAGGCTATTTTTTATACCCCTAGGTGATAAGGGTGGCCCTATCCAATTTTCTTTTTATTTTTTGGACAAAAATTTATAATTCATATGGCAAAACAACGTTTGCTGGGTCAGCTAGTAATTTTATAACATTTAATTGCAAATAGAAACTAAATAATGCGTAGACTCACTTGATCGCTTAAACGACACCGCAGATGGGCGACGTTAACATAAGTTATGCTTTAAATTAATGCGGACGAGTTGCGCGGCCGCATTCAACAGCGTCATCTCGTGACATGAGCCGAATTTCAAAAAAATCTCTTTATAAAAAAGTTTGCTTAAAGTATATGGAACATTTTTCTCGTTTATACTATAACTCTCTCTTTAAAAATAAAAAAGTTACCTCGATCGGGTATTTTTCAATGCAAATTTTAAAAAACCGCGACACTAGAGAGTAACTATATTTTTTTTAGGCACTATATTATTTGTTACACTATATTCTTTGCCGTCAGCCTGTCCAAGAATATTGGAGGGATAATGTGTAAAATATTGGTCTAAATCGGAATTAAAATAAAAAAGATATGATGTGTTATGTGCAAACCAAAATTTAACACATAATTTTAATATTTTTCAAAAAATTTGCGAATTGACCGATTTGGCAATCTCAAATTAACGGGCGAATTCAAAAATCAGATCCAGAAGGTCATTTTACATAATATCATCTGTTTTTTAGGTGGGTGTTCGCGAGTTGTATAGACTACTTTTAAAATGCTTCCTACAGATTGGCTGCTCTCCGACTAATTCCTGAAATTTGGTATAGAGGTATAAAATTGCATTCTAAATAACTTTTCTTAGTGGAATTTTTTCATATTTTGACAAATAAAGGTACTTTATTAATGGCGATTTTTACAACTTTGCTTATAAAACACCCTGTAGAACACCAAATCAAGTCATTTTTGGTATACTTTAGTTTTACAACAAGCAGAACTCAACCCCCAAATACCATTCCAAAATTCCAAAATTTTTGGTCCATTACACCTCTTGTTACATCTATCCTGGGACACACTGTATATAATTTACATGTTAAACAGAAAAAAATAATAAAACTTTTCAGGTATTGAAATATTAAAATAATGGGAAAATAAATAAACAAATATATATTTTCACAAACAGACTATTTATTTTATGCATAGTACAGTGTACATGGGTTTCATGTATAACTTAACAGAATAAAATAGAATAAGTTTATCTTACAATTTGTTCTACTACAATGTAATTGTTAAAAACTGAAACATTATGATAAATGAACTAAGCCCCCACATTAAGTGCAAAACATGGCAAAAAATGGAAGATTTTTTGATTTTAAAGTCTGTCACGTGTGCGCCTAGTTGGCATATGTTTGTGAACATCCCAAACTATACTTTAAGAAAAAAAAATTGCGGGTAAATGACATTTCGCACAAAAAAACTATTCCGACTGGTCTAGAAATGGATTCTCGTTATTTTATTAATTATTATTATAATGAAGAGGTTTCTTCCGGGCGTTGCCGTGGTTGTCAAATTTGACTTGACGTTTCGCAGATCATGCTGTCATGCTTCTTCAGAACTATCATAAAAAGTCCTTAGAATCCTTCTGAAGAAGCTGACAGTATAATCAGCAAAACGTCAAGTCAAATTCGACAATCATGGCAACACCTGGAAGAAACCCCTTCATTGGACAATGGCCGTGAAAGCTTGTATTCTACTAGTGCCATTTTGTTGAGGTTTATATTTCCTTTCTAGAATTTGCATATTTTTTCCATTATATTAAAATATATCTTCTTATCATAAGGAAGAAGATAGAGACAAACAAGAACACACAAACTTACTCCCAGACACACATACCTGCTTTGGAACAGATGATGATTAAAAAACAAGTAAAGAGAGTGTGTCAAGGTGATTCAAGATTTCCACAAAAATATTCCACGTGGCCCTTGATTTTTAAAATCGATAATCGGAATGCTATCTGCATTTAAAAAATGTATAAACAGAAAAAGAAATTAAAAACTCTGAACAAATCATAAATCCGATGATTCAAAATTTCCACAAAAACATTCAACTTCAGTAGGCACAAACAACACTTTATGTATTGTACAAGGCAAGACAGGCAAGATGAAGATGACACAAAGAGATGAAATATTACTAAAATTTCATCATTGTTTTGAAATGTTTCATTAAATGTTTATACAATATAATATATTTGTAACAATCATATCTTAACATAAGATGTTTACATTATATTATTGCAAAGTAAAAGCGGTCTCTCAAATTTATCGCTGTAGAGTCCGAGTACAATTTGAGTAGTTGAGCAGACTGCAGTTATCTACTAGATAAGCGACGTACACCAACCAATGAGAAGGCTCGATATCAGCTATGTTATGAGGAACATGTGAAAACTTTATCCCCTCAGTCATTGGACCACATATTTCATATTTTTAGCATATTCTCTTAAGGATTTTCATTCATTTCAAAGCTTTGAGCAGATTTTACACATAGTAGACTCCGACTTCTATCCAGTTGATTGCCAAGGATACTTATTTAAAATAGGTAAATATTTTAGATGTACAAAAATTGGTTTTGCTAATTAGCATAAATCAACAATAGCCCCAAATTTTCGCTTGACTAATAATAGTAGTCTTAAAATTGTACCTAGTTCACTCGTTATTTCAGCATATTATTATATCAAACGAATCCTTTTTGTCAAGCAATGCCTCATTGTAAGTAATAGTTGTATTAGTTGTATCATACGGTAAGAATTTTAAAAACAACTTTGTTAGCATCACCTATGTTGAGGAAGTCTTTCTGCAGTAAACCCCATTCGAAATCTTCATGAGAGATTGAAGGTAGGTATGATTTTTAATGTTGCCATTGAATGCAAAGTGTAAATACCCACATAGCACAAGATATTCTAAAAATGATCTGTAAATGTCCTCTAGGGAGTATATATATTCGAAATAATATTGTATTGTTCCAGGAATATATATAATTTAACATGTTGATACTAGAATATTTCATACGAATAATAAAATAATATTCTTTCTGAACAATAGTATAATATTCTTAGTATATACATAATTTTTGAGAAGGAAACAATAATATTCCAAGAAAATAATACAAGAATATTCTTTTTGAACAATAGCCTAATATTCTTAGAAGATATATGATTTTTGAGAAGAAGACAATAATATTCCAGGAAAAATAATACAGGAATATTCCCATTAAACACGCAAACGTCGGTTGGAACTATAGGTAAGAGATGGCATCAAATGCCAATTATGTAATAATGTCAGCGAATGCCAATTATGTAATTATGTCACGTGTATTTAGAATTAACCGCTTATTTATTGGTATTTGACTCATTTCGAAGCCTTTCCAAGTTTGCAATAGATTTTTGTAGATAAATTTGGTTATAACTCGCCGACTTAGTCCTACTACTGGTCTATGAGTATTCACCTAATATTTCGTATCGGCAATCTAACATAATTCTCCAGTGTGATACCTTGAGACAGAATCTTACATGCAATATGCGCTACACTGATGATTCTGACGAAAACCAAGAGTTAAAAATCGATAGTTGTAAGCAATTATCGTGTCTCTTGTTGTAGTTTCGTTCCATTCAGGTATCATTCTCGTATATTAAACAATGATAAGTCAAGAAAATAATCATAGTAACAAAGTAACTGGTAAATGCCATTTCAGTTTAAAATTGGGTATTATTCGTCGACTTAGTATTACATATTATGTAATGCAACATAAAAATCCAATAAAATAGGAATCAATCTGTATGTGAGAATAATATAAGCTTATACCCATAATATTCTTGAAAGAGTGAAATAATAATCTAGGAATATTCTATTAAGGAGAAATTGTATTATTATAATATTTTTCAAATATTCCTAGAGTAACTTGATTATTCCTGTAATATGCGTTTTGGATAATCGTAGAATATTTAAAAATTGTGCCATTTGGATAAAAAAAGAATATTCCTGTAACGTCTGGATTATTTAAAAATTATTTTAGGAATAATCAAATCTTCTAAACGTATAATCAATGAATATTCCAAGAATCAAATCGTGCTATCTGGGTACTAGTGGATAATAATATCAATTTTTATTTATATTATGATTTCCTCCTCTACAGTAAGCTATCATAGAGAATTAGTAATATAAAGATAACAAATTATATTTGGATCTATATATAAAATGAGATAACAATGTGTTCTCTTGTATTGTTACCATTATTAAACATGATAAGATTAGCTTTAGAAAAGTATTATAAAAGTGATAAAAAATACCAGCAAATATATAAGGTATAATTTAACCAAGGACATGTATATAAAGTCTGTCTCAGCGTTTACGGCGAGTGTACGGCATATTTAGTTAAATATTGTAAAGTACTAAAATATTTTCAAAAAGTGTTCTGACCACTTATTTATTCCACCAAGGACCTAATGGACGGACTGATGCTGTCTCAAAGTGATGTCACCTGCATTAACTCAACACGTTTTGACTTATAGCGTATAGCATAATGTATGAAAATATCGTGTATTTGAACCTGCGTAGCAAGGAACTGCACGCAGTAATCTAATTACTGTGGTTGTGTCATTATAGTAAATAAAATAATTTTCTCGCCGCAATGCCTGGTTGCACTATTAACAAACAGAGTCAGCAATTTGTATTAAATCTTTTAGAGTATTTTCAATAAGAAAAAGAAAATATATAATATATATATATATATATATATATATATATATATAATAATATAATAAATAATAATATATTCTGTTTAATTTTAAATAAATCTATTTGAGAGATTGATTTTATTTATTTCATTCATTTCACTCAGTGCAAAACTGGTTGATCCGACACTGTTCGTCCCTCGCTTCAAATCATCTTACACCGTATACTTCTAGTGATGCACAGGCCATAAACATTGAGACAGACTTTATTTTAGTCACTTGATTTACAATCAGATAATTTTTACTTTCGCACTATTAAGAAAAAAATCTATATTTTCATCTAAGGTAAACATCAATTAATCTTCACAGATAGATTTTATCTAAAAGTAGAAATTTGGTCTTTTCAAAATCAACACTACATCTGTCCTAGCAAAATTGATTCAACAGGGTATTGGCGAACCTTCTGACTTTATTTTATTTACTGAAATATATATTTTTAATTTACAGATCTTAGAACGATGCACAAGACAAATGGCAACATAGGATGTGGGAGGTGGGAGGATCACTGAAGCTTAATGGGCAAAGGAGGGTAGTGACTCGGGTAGTGATGAGACGCGGCTAAATGCAGACTTCCGTACCTTAAAATGAGCATGCGCGGGCAGATCAAACCACGACGGACGACGTCTAGATAGATAATTAGGGTTATGTTTATGTTGATGTCACACTTTTGATTAATTTCTTTCATTATTCTCGTGTGTGCCGTAAAGTAATTGTGATTATTAAACAATGAGTGTAATTTGCTTTGAATGTAATAAAGTTTTTTCATGCCAGTCGTCACTTAACAGACATCTAAGAAATGTCCATAACAGCAAGTTAAAAAATATTATTTCTTATGATATTAATTTGCATAAATCGAAATGTTTTGATTGTTCATCATCTTTCAAATTCATATGTGAATTAAGAGAACATTTACAAATTCAACATGACTACGAGATGCAAGCAGAGAACAAAATTTTTAATAATTATGAAGGTGGGTATAGATACTAGCTGTTGGTTTATTTTTAAATATAATATTCTTTACTTATACAGTTGCATAAAATTTAATTTTCCATTTTGCAGAATTTGAACACTGGTTATCAAGTTTGTCAAAGGATAACATCCAATATGTGAGAGATAATGGAACTAAGATATGTACAAGTAATAATACAGTTACTTATTACTATAACTGCAGTAGAAGTTTTATGAGCCGTGGTAAGTCTTAGGTAAGATTTTTTAAATATTGGTACACTACAAACATTTTTTTTTAGGAAACAAAACTTGTCTAACTACGAAACCTCAAATTGGCAAAAGATTGGCAAAGAGTCAAGGTTCAAGTAAACTAAATTTCAACTGTACCAGTCAAATAAAAGCAGTGTATGAGCAAAATAATAAAGTAACTGTTACCTATTACAAAACTCATTATAAACATGATAAAGAACTTCAACATTTACGCATAAGTAAAGAGTGCAGAACTGTTATAGCAAACAAATTAATGTCTGGGGTTTCCGTATCAAAGTAAGTAACATGTATATATTAGCAATTTAGCATGTACAGTATGAAAGTTATTTCGTAAGTAAAAATAAAAGTAATTAGATGTAAAGTATATTTCTAATTTATGTTAATGGAAAATATGTAATTTTTTTAGGATAATTGATCAGAATAGAGATGGCATTGTGGGGGAAACTCTAGAGAGAATTAACCTACTTACAAGAAAAGATGTTCATAACATTAAAATGTCCTATGGTATAGTATCTGATGATGGCAAACGGAACCATAATGATGCAGTTAGCGTTGATATGTTCGTAGAAGAAGAGAGAATGAATAAAGAAAGTAATTATGTTTTATACTATAAGAAACAGGGACTAATCCCAGAAGACACATTGTTAAAGGAAGAGGATTTTTGCATAATATTAATGAAAAATTCTCAACAGTTAATGTTGGAAAAGTTTGGAGGCAATACAATTGCCATAGACTCCACACATGGCCTCAATCGATATGATTTTGAGTTAACAACTGTATTAGTTGTTGATGAATATGGAGAAGGGTTCCCTGCTGCGATCATGTTTTCAAATCGAAAAGACACTTATATATTTCAATTATTTTTTACCAAAATTAAAGAAAAAATTGGAAAATCAATATGCACTAAAACTTTCATGTCAGACATAACAAATGTTTTTATCAATGCTTGGAAATCAGTTATGGGAGAGCCTCAAAAACAAATTTATTGCTCATGGCATGTAGATAAAGCTTGGCAAACGAATTTAACAAAAATAAGAAATTTGGAGAAACGAAAATTTGTTTACCAAACTTTGAAACGTTTGCAGGGGTCTGAAGATGAAAATGCTTTTCCACAATTGCTGGAAAGCGCTATAAATGTATTTAGAGAAGATGAAGAAACTATAGACTTTGGAAATTATTTTTCAAACAATTACAGCAACAACAGTAAGTTGTGGGCTAGGTGTTATAGAAAGGACTGTTCTGTCAATACAAATATGCACCTTGAATCGATGCATAGAACACTAAAACATTGTTATTTGGAGGGTAAAGTTGTTAAAAGATTGGACAAAGGCCTTCATGCTGTACTAAGACTTATTCGAGATAAAACCCTTGAAAGAATAATTAAAAAAACAAAAGGAAAAAATAACGCACACATAAAAGACATTCATTCAAGACACCGTTGTTGATTATCAAATAATGAAAATCACAGTATAGACATTTTACAGACTAATATTTTTCAAGTACGAATTGATAAAGCATGTTATGAAATAAAAAAGATATTGGATAATCCTTGCTGTGCTTTAAAATGTAAATATTGTGAAATTTGTGTACATTCATTTACTTGTACTTGCCATGACTTTTTCCAGAAAAACACAATATGCAAACATATTCATCTTGTTTATATGAACTGTTTGTCAAACTCTAAAAATTATACTGTTTCCTCAGAAGGCCATCAAGAGAGCACCGTTGTAGATATAGAAACGAATACTTATCTAAAAGATTTAAAAGGAAACGAACCTTTAACTAAAAAATTCTGTAATGTACAAGACAAAATCTCTGCAAAATTAATAGAGATTCAACAGAAGGCATCAAAAGCAAAACATAATCATGGTATAGATGGATGTTATGAATATCTAAAAAAGGCTAGCTTAATATTAGATACTTCTGAAGTAGTATCGCAACCTTTTGTAGAAAATAAACCACTGCATCCTTCTCCTCATAACAAAAAAATTGAAAAACAAGGCTTTTTCTCAACAAAAAAACAAAATAAAAGGAAGAAGACATTTATTAAAAAACCTAACCAAGAAGAAACAAAATATATTGATGATGTATTATTAAAACGTCCAATTATAAGCAGTGACAGTGCCAATGACCACAATTATTTTTAAAATATTTACCACTTTGAAAATTTTTGTTTGTTTTAAATTTTTAATAAGTATTTCGTATTTGTTAAAACTATTGAAATTATTCAATAAAAATTATTTACTATATGATATATTGTTTAATTAAGAACAAATTCCTGCTATTATAACCTCTAGGTACACTGTGTGTAAGTAAATAAAATGGTTTTGCTAATTTTTTATTTTAAGATTAGATTAAGAAAAAAACAAAAAAAACGATAAGACAAAAATTCGTAAACAGTAAAATGTCACCTCACTGTACATTAAATGTTTGCATAATAATACACTAATAAAAATTCAATTCCTGAAATTAATTGAAATAAATGACGGGAAAGAGAAAATACGCGTTTCCTTTTATTTGCTTACGTTATGGCATACTCTTACGCGAGAGTAATCAAGTAAAAAGATAAAAAGTGCAACAAGAATCAAAACTCATAACATAACCCTATTCTAATTTTTGAAAAGTCGTCATCGTTTGTTCGCGCATGCTCATTCGAAAGTACCGAGGTCTGCATTTAGCCGCGTGTGATGAGTGTCAAGTCGTTCATTTTGGCAGTATACAGAAAAGTTTCTATATTGTGCTGGGGCTTGCTAATTTATAGGGGGTGGATGGGGGTGGCACTTAAAAATTATATATATTTATTGGAGCTGAAACAGAATCAAATTTTAAGAAGAAAAGATTCTATACAATTTTCACATAAATTGATAATTTTTAAGTTATAACGACTTCAAAATTGCGATTTTAGCTTAAAAAAAAGGTATTTCCAAACGGCTTTCGTCAAGTATCTCAAAAAGGATTACTTTATCGAAAAAATGTTATAGACCAATTACAGAAAGTACGAACTGGGAATTAATATTTTTCGTTTATGGATGTAGGATTAATAATTTTGAAGATATTTAAGTTTATATTTGGTATCCAAGTGTTTCGAAATTACCTTTAAAGTTTAAAATGCATTTTTTTTCTAAAGCAAGTGCTTTAAATGAGCAAAAAATTTTGTGCATCTAGGTAATGCTACATCTTAATGAAAAATTGTATTTGAGACAATTTTTTTAAATTACTGGCTAATTAGAGTAACAAAATGGCGACCTTTTTATGTAAAAATATATAAATACGCACATTTTTCCGTCATAACTTCTTTATATCTTATGCTACAGGAACGAAAAATAATTTGAAAGCGCAATTAATTGTCTTTAATTTCATTACTTAACATGTGTGACGTAGGTGTCACAATTTCTGAGATATTTAACATTTAAACTGCATTTTTCGACTTATAAACGTTCGGACGCCATTTGTAAACTTTCATATCTCCGAAACTATTAAATCTATGTAAATAAATAAACAAGAGAAATTCATTATCAGTTTATCAGCTTTAGTTTTGGTCTCTACCCATTTTTCAATAAAACTAATATTTATTGAGATATTTGGAAAAGGAAAAAAAAATACGTTTTATCGAAAATACCTTTATAGTTTAAACTGTATTTTTTCTAAAGCAAACCAAAAAATTTGAGCATCTATGTCATGCTATATATGAATGAGAAACAGTGTTTGATATTCCTTTTTTTTAATTACTGGCTAATTACAGTAACAAAATGGCGACGTTGTTATTAAAAAAATGTGTAGACACACATTGCTTCGGTCATAACTTCTTTGTTTTTATGCTACAAAAACAAATAAAAAAATCGTTCAAAGCTTAATTAATAACCTATTATTCTACCTATTAGCATCCTTGACGTAGATGTCACAGTTTCTGAGATATTTAACTCTCACTCTAAATAATTATCTTATGAACACTTGGATGCCAAATGTAAACTTAAATATCTCCGAAATTATTAATCCTACATCAATAAATAAAAAATATAATTAATTTCCAGTTAGGAACTTTCTGTAATTGGTCTGTAACATTTTTTTGATAAAGTAATACTTTTCGAGATACTTGACGAAAGCCGTTTGGAAGTACCTTTTCTTCTTAAAATTTGATTCTACTTCAGCTCCAATAAATATATATTTTTTAAGTGCCACCCCTTGATGGGGGGGGGTGGCATCCATCCCCTATAAATTAGCAAGCCCCCGCACAATATAGAAACTTTTTTGTGAAGCATTTACTATTATACTGCCAAAAATGAACAAAATCCGTTCAATATGATATTATTCCGAAGATTTGCATATTTTTTACCTCTAGGTACTGTACTACTACAGAAGCTTGTTTCAATATATACTGAAGTTTAAACATTTGTACATTTTATAATTTTTATTATTGCACTACAAACGGAAAAATTTTGTGAAACTCGTCGAACATTGTATCTCTGCGAAATAAATTTTTTTCCTTATTTCCATATCAAGTAATGTATTACATTAATGGAAAAAAAATATATAGATTAATTTCAAGAATGTAATATGCAGAGATAGGGGCGAGATGTTCTGTGAAATATGGACGTCACGTCCATATACCGAATGTCCCAGAATCATATTGACAGACGATATCTCCGTTATTTGTAAAAAGATAAAAATATAAATAAAAAAACACCTGCAAAAGGCATGAAAGACTATGTTTCATAACACCCTTGGAACGGTGTTGCTTCTTGCAACCCCCAAGAAACTTCTTTGTTTCAAATGGCACCCTGTATAACTAGAGCTCGAAATTACATCGCCACGTCATCATGTCTTTTACAGTTTTTTTATTTATATTTGTGTCTTCAAATAACGGAGATATCTCCTGCTAGTGTGATTCTGGAACACAATATACTTATATCATGTTTATTGGTAGAGTCATAGACACGTCTTTATTGTGAACAAAAGATTTGGCAAATAGTCTATCTATGTTACTACTTGGATTACTCTCTCAGAAAATTCTGTCCAAGTATATATCCAGTAATAATAATAATGATCTTTATTGGCTAGCAATCAAAGGACAATTGACCGAGGTCCTTCAGCCCGTTATATAAATCATACATATTTATTTTTACAATATAAAATGTAGTATTGTATATATAATAAACACATACGTAAAAAAATATATCCAGTATTTAATTGACTTTAGTTTTTGGAATTTTTATCTGTTTGTCTGTTCGTTTGAACGAGCATCACGCAGAAACTACTGAACCAATTTGAATAGGGTTTTCACAGGTAAATTCATCTAAGCTTGGTATTTGCACGGCATAAACTGTCATGATTAAACTTCTGTGATATTCCAGAAAATTCGAGAGCATTGTGAAACATTCCAGAAAATTTGTGAGCCTTCTGAAATATTCTAGAATGTTCAGAAAATATGACCATTAACAAAAAGCAGGGCCAAACGCTGCGTGTTGGGGGGGGTGTGAACCTCAGTGCCAGTTGCTTTTGAGCTCTACGTGGCTCTCCTATGTGTCAGTGACGCAAACTATCTCTTTGTACATGTCCCTGATGATTCTATATCAAACGTCATTTACAATTACAAAGAAGCTTTTTAGTTAATTTCAAAATTCCTCGCGAACGTAGTCGTGGGCACAGCGAGTATAACTAATATCTTAATAGACCTGCACACCTAAAGCTAAACGTACATTGCATAAAATGCTAATGCATCTCTCTATTCGATAGTAATTAGAAGCGATCTCTACAGGCACATTTGCAGAAAATTAAAACTATCTAGGGGATCTGGTAAAGTTTAAGTATCTCGAATTTTGCAAACTTTCTAAATAGTAATGAATAGTGAAACGAACCATACCTAGGTACATTTTTTTTCAATAAGTTATTAATCAAAATTTACTTATTTCTGGATTTCATAATAATTCAATATAAAATTAAAATATAAATTAAATATCATTTCCAGTAAAAGACATTTGTGCTAATAAATTCGGAAATATTAAGTTCATTATTTAGGTAAATAATATTTCGTACAGTATATAAAATTATTTTAAATACGTACTAAAAACAGTAAAATCTTCACGCACAAAGTATATCAACTAGGGTGGAAATATAAACAAACAAAATGTAACCGCAAACGATACAGAACTCTATAGTAAATTACCGGTGAGTTACAAATCCAGTGTGAGAGAACACTATATCGTATATTGAGGAATTTTAATAGCATAATCCAAGCTAGCGGAGTCCGTCGAAGGTAGATGACGTAAGCACGATGCAGTTCCTTAATGTAGGGTGACATAAAGAACTCATAGGGACCGTGGAATTATATATAAAGCCGCGAGGATACGAACTCGGTATCAGTTAGCGGGACCGATAGGTACCTCATTGATCTAGCCTTTATAAGAGGTGGCACTGAAAGGTGACTGCTTGTGTTTTATTCAAAATTTTGCTTAACGACTTGAATTATTTGCAAGAGCAAGAGGTGACACTGCAAGGTGACTGCTTGCTAGTTATTCTAAATTTCTGCAGGAGGTGACACTGAAAGGTGGCTGCCTGTCCTTCATTCAAAGTCTGATTTAAAATTTTAATTATTTTACCAAAACGAGAGAAGTCACTACTCGTTCTTACATTCAATATTGACGTTATGACACCCTAAAGGTGGCTGTCGTTATTTGCTTAAAATTATTTTGTCAATTTCATTATTTATATGACTTAGTTCAGACACGAGAGTTTACAGGGAATTGGGGGAGAGAACCCGGGCAACATAGCCGTATGTACCGGTATAGGTAAAGTAACTTAATCGCATAATGGCCAACTAATGCACTTGCATTTTACTAGTTTCTTTCTGGCCAGATAAACTACATTTACCAAATTCACGACTTTATATCTTTATTAAATTCCTTGAGAGCTATTTCACCGGTTACTGTGATACCTTGATGTTTTGCTACTTTAGGAATAATTAGTAAATTATTACATTTCATGAATCTTTTATTAATTCAGTTAAAGTCTGCAGGTTTAATTAATTAATTCTCTTAATACTTATTCAATTCATGAACCAACTTATGATACATTGATGGTTTTGTTAATTTAAGAATAGTTAGTTACATTCAGGTCAAAACTTGCATATACTTGATATAATATGGTCATGCAATGATGCTACCTTGATGGTAATTTTTATGCAGAATATTTGTTTAGTTATGAAATAGATCTTTATTAATTTAGGTAAAGATTACGTGGGGATTACTTTTTCTTGTGGATGTATTTAACAAACTGTGAAATGATCAGTAACACATAGCAAACCAACAACTTCAGTCCATGACTTCTGTATCGCGGTCAGTTGGGTTGAATATGTACAGTACAATAAGTGTACTACTATTTACATACCATACCATAAGGTCTTACAGTAGCTCCTTTTATGAGTAATATATTCGGTACTTTGGCCGGATAGCTAATACAGGATTTTATGTGATGGTCTTTTCAATTAATCTAAAATTAATACTACGAGGCGTATCAATAGACAACCTGTTTTGTCTACCCCGCCAGCGAATACTCCAGGTCCCAGTTGGCCTACCTACAACATCACCCTGTTGTGGTGTTGAGACGAATCTTCGACAATTGTAAAAAACCGTCACCTAGATTTTGTGTTGGTTTTGATTGGCAATATTATGGGAAATTTCCCGGAGTATACTGTGAGGTTTTATGGTGTACGAATGTAATTTCAACGATACGGTAAATACCGTACTGCTATTCGGTAATTGTTTGTTTGCCGATTTGTGCTGACTATTTCAGAGTCGTAAATGACAATATGATCCCTACGAACTCTTTATTTATCTGCTATAAATTAGGATGATTTATCCCAACGAGAATGTTACATATGCTACTCTAATAGAGGCGTTTTGCCCCAACTTACCTGTATACTTGTCCACCGTTTTAAAATAAAAGTATTAAAACGTTTTCTGTGTTTTCCTTCACTAGTTTACTTTTTCAGGATTAAGTGAGTTTAAATAAAAATATAATTCATTATCTAAACTAAATCAATTACTAGTGTTAAATAAAGTACAGACAAATTAAAGTAACTATATTTATGAACTGAGTGTTTTCAAAATTAAGACAAATAAATTAAATCAGTAAACCGAAACAAGTAATATCAAACTTTAAAAAGAATCTGATTAATAAAATTACTATCACAACGTAAATTTGGGTCCTAACTTTAAAAATCTAGACAATCACGTAAATTGCCAAAGTTGTGTATTTTTCTGTCTCAACAAAAAGAGAGAGATAAATATACGACTGGGGTTAGGGGTGTTTCAATAGTATATGATAAGTAGAACCCATTTACGAAAAAAAAATTGCGGATGAACCGTACAATTAAGAGAGAAAAAAAAATTAGAAAGTTACGGGACCGAAAAGCGAAAGGGGGTACTGGGTGGGGTACAAACAGTGGTTTGTAAATCATTTAAATGAAAATAAGTAGTACTACAATGAAGTATTGCAATTGCCTCGCATCCTATGTTTTTCAGTAATAATAAAAAAAAATGTAACATAACACAACCTTAACCTAACCTCAAATATACGACAGGAGGGTAGATATTAGCTGCTCGTGAAAATAGGGGGTAAGAGTAAATAAATGCATAATTTTACATCTTTTTATTGTTAATTTCAGGTTACATTAATTCGTAAGTACATTTTAAATACTATGCTTACTTGTATTTGCATGACTTACAATCCACTGTTACAGGGCAAGGACAAAGGTATATTTACAGTCCTTGCCCTACGTAATTTTCATAAGCACAACATTTCAACAATCAGAAATTATTACTATTAACATTTGAGGCGCTCACGTGCAAACCGCGATAAATCCACACACACAAAGTTGTGGGAAATTACGAAAAACTATATTGGATTTATCTGGTTTTGTTCGAAACGGTCAACTTTAACATTAGATTTATATGGGATTTATCGCGTTTTGGTTACCAAAGATTACTTATAGGCTTGTAGAGTTTAGTCTAACATACAAACTCAAAATTGACTATTTGTGGATCTATCAGGTCAACTTTAACATTAGATTTATATGGGATTTATCGCGTTTTGGTTACCAAAGATTATATAGGCTTGTAGAGTTTAGTCTAACATACATGAAACTATTACAAACTCAAAATTGACTTTTTGTGGATTTATCGGGGTTTGCACGTGAGCGCCTCATTTGTGAACACATCTGTGCAAAAAAATTGGAGAAATTCCAGAGGTGGGTCTCTGGTCCCGCAACTTTCTCATTTTTTTTTTCTCTTAATTGTATAGTTCATCCGCAAATTTTTTTTTTTTTCATAAATGTGCTTTATTTATCACATACTAAGCATTACTATTTAGAAAATTTGCAAAATCCGAGATACCTAAACTTTACCAGACCCCATTATCTTGATGGGCTGAGCGAGCACTAGATGTAATTCACATTTCGCCAATCAAGTTGATGTCATCATCGAATAATTACGGCTCTATTATCTCCCAATAATGAAAAAATTACAACCTCAATTTTGTATATATTATTCTCAATACTTTCTGATACACAATATTAATAGTTTTTTAAATAGTGTTCTCATGAATATACAAAATTAAACAGGACACTCTCTGGAGCTTTGACTTTACAGATCTGTTTTTTTGGTTTGGGTATATGGCTTTAAAAATTCGTATTTCGTGAATAATACATACTTAGAAGGACGATTTTAAAGCGGTATGCAACTTAGGTATCAATCAATCAGTTAATCGACGATTAAAAAATCTACTTACCTACTTATAACTATGGTATTCTTGGTTGGTACGTATTCTGGGTGTATCCCCCGTCTCTAAAAAAAAATACGAAACTTAACCTAACAATATGTAATCTTCAATGTACTTGTACTTATAATACAACAAACATACTTACAACAATATTAACACATTAGTAACGCCTTTGTCCATCCAATGCTGAAAGAATTTTTTCTTTTGTCTTGAAAAAAATAGTGCTTTTAAAAATAAACACAGGATATTATCCTACAACCAACAAGACAAACCGGAGAAACCGACATCTGAAAGATACAAATAAATGACAGAAAACAGCACAGAAAGCATCACAGCTGATTAGAAGATACAGAAAGTAATAAAGTCGGGAGTGTCCCTATTAATCAATTTCAAACGTTTCATACTGAAAATATCATAATTCCTATTTTTTAAATATTTATTTTATTTACATAATTATTGGCCATTTATATTTTAATTATAATTATTATATAAATTTTAACGATTTAGGATGTTAATGAGCTCTATTCAAAGTTTCTAAAACTTCTTTGGCTCCATTACATATTACATATATCAATCTTATCTATGCTCCATTACCGAGACTTCACATATGCAACCCACATAAAAATTAGCTGACACACCGGTTGCCTGCTAATCAGACTGAAACTTGATCCTTAACGCCATGAAGTGTAAAGACCAGGAACAAGCACGTTAAAGGGAATACCGAGAAAAACCGCTCTGCAAAATGCGATGACACAAGACATCCCACAGATGGCACTAAAAACACAAGTTGCAGCATATTTACCCGCCATTAATATTCCATGTGAGAACCGCGCCACCTTGTGTCTGCTTTCTTTCTTCCTTTTTTCATGTTTAACGCCATGAAGACTAAAGATAAGGAGCAAACACGACGTGCTTCAAGAACATCAAGGTATATACAATTACAGATATGCTCGTTCTAGCTACCAGAAGAATGCAAGTTTTTTGCGTATAACATAATGAAGCCATCAGAAACCATGTTGAGAATATATAGAAATATTATGGGAGTAATATTCTGGCTTATTTCATATTTGTATCATTCCTTAACATGAAATTGATGCAACCCGTGGCTCATGCTACCCGTGTGGGGATGACTAATAATATAGTAACAGCTTATAAATTGTCTCTCTGATACTGTATATTATCTTATTTGAGGGCGCAAGGCTATTGGTCTGATTACCAATGTGGCTCCGGTTTGCTCAACTATATTAGCAATAATTCCGGACATGGGCGCAGCCAGGGGGGGAGCCATGCCCCCCCCCCCCCCCAAGCCGTCTTCTATGAGCCAAAAAATAAAGAAGCAGTATCTAAATTATCCCTTGAAATAAATATTTTGTAATTAATGCCAATATTATCTAAAAGAGGAATCTACATACACATCCGTTTTCAACCATTTTCTGAAAAATTTTCCTCATCCTCTGGGGAGGCCGGTTCTATTGCCCCCCCCCCAGATGAATTTTCTGGCTGCGCCACTGATTCCGGTGCTCGAAACTCGAAACAACACACTTTGTTAACTACATCATATGATACTATGAAAAAGATATGCGCCCTCACGTAGTATTCCCCTTACAGCAGTCTTCGCTGTTAAGTCACGGGTCAAACTTTTTCAACGGCCAATTTTTTTTTTTTTTAGATATAAACTAGAATCACCTTAACCAAAGCTTTTAAAAGCTTATCCTTCGATGAACTAAAAAATTAATACTCTTTTAGATGGTCGAGACAAAAGATAAAGCCAAAAATGTGAGAAAATTATAAAATGATATAAACAATTATTTTTTCGTTTCACTCGTTCAACTCAAAGACGGGACAACCAATTAATCTCAAAATTTTACCGAGTTATCACTCCATATGTGTTATTCATTATATAGGCCACCCTGTATTATCGTTATTATTGGAGATAGAAAAAAAGTTTCGGAAGAAAGTTGTAGGGCTGTAACTGAAGCCCATTAATAAGTTAATGGCAGCACAGTGGCGTGCAGAAATTGAGAAAAAGAAAAATTAATATATTTTTTTGTGTATTGTTGAATTTTTGAATTATTCTTTTTTTTTCTGATTTCAAAAATATGACATATGAAAGTCCTATCTTTAACTGTTTTCGAATTATTGAACATTGAAAATCGTGTTTAAGCTATTTATTATACGAACGGAAATTACAATTATTAAAGTAGTCTATGAAAATGACAAGTATTCTGTTATTAAATCTGTCAACGTTTCACATATCAGAATACTTGTCATTTTCATAGACTACTTTAATAATTGTAATTTCCCTCCGTATAATAAATAGCTTAAATACGATTTTCAATGTTCAATAACTCCATAACTGTTAAAGATAAGACTATCATATGTTATATTTTTGAAATCAGAAAAAGAAAAAAATAATTCAAAAATTCAACAATACACAGGGCGTTTCATTAAAAAATATATTAGGTATTGCTTCTTGTACTCCTTAATTTCTGCACGTCACTGTGCTTCCGTTAATTTATTAAAGGCCACCCTTTATTAATATTATTATTGGAGATAGAATAAAAAGTTTCGGACGAAGTACACCTTTCGTCCGAAACTTTTTATTCTATCTCCAATAATAACATTAATAAAGGGTGGCCTACATCTAAATATAATGAATAACCCTGTACAATAAGTTTATTTGCAAGGCATAATCTTTCATGATTAAACTTCTGTATAATCCAGAAAATTGGAGAGTATTCTAGAATATTCCAGCTGCGCGTTGCGGATGTCAGTGTCAGTTGCTTTTTGCTTTGCCCCCGCCCAGTTCTACGTAGTTGTCTCTCGTGTCAGTGAGGCAAACAATCTCGTTGTACATGTTCCTGGTAATTCTACCTCGAATGTCTTTTACAAAGAAGCTTTTTAGTTTATTCCAAAATTCCACGCGATCGTAGTTGTGGGTACAGCTAGTATTGAATACATTTTCCATGTAGTAGGAACACCACCATTAGATTTAGGTCATGTTGGTGGTAAACAATTATCCTTACTCCTGTTTTTACTTATTCAACTTTCTGCTCATGGAATATGCAACCAATAATTCAACTGATCGTATAATGTGTAGTATAATTCCTATTCATGTTTTCTTTTCTTTGATTTCCAATGATTTAAACTTTTTACAAACTGTCAAACTTTTGTTAACAATCATTAACCTGGATAAATATTAAAAAAACTCTTGTGGTCATGTGAAAAAAATTTCGCGGATAATAATTAGTATTTTCTCAATCTTGTCTTGCTGCCTTAACGGTGAATTTGACTAATACGAATGCAAATTAAGAATTAATTATCTTGAAAACTTTGAACTCATACAATGTGGCAATTGAACCAATTTTATGTGCCAAAGTAATTTATATTATTCCTAATGTATTGTAGTTTTGAACTCAGTTTTGAAAAATTTTAAATTAGCAAGCAGCAAAAAACTAAACTTAATCCAGTATTTTTTTAACAAACGGTAGGTAGGTATATTTGAAGAACTATTTAATATCGGATTCATGTGAGCACGGCCCAAAAACACAGTGCCCTTAAAAAATACCGGCCCTATTCATAGTTATAAATACGCCAGAATAAAAGGAGACCCGAGCCAACTTTCACTTTTATTCGGTTATTACGTTGTGGCGCCTCGGCGACGGGAAGTCTAACCTTTATTAGGGGCATTAGTGCATTAGGGCTGTAGAGCGGACCCAAAATCTTGTCACCATATTGTTACAATAAATGCGTGTTGTGACGTATGTTGTACGTGCGATTGTTTTTGAGAAATATATAGTCGGACAGTGAGAGTCGAAGGCGAAACAATTCAGAATTCAGTATTCTCTATTCAGTTTGATACGGAGATCAGTCGTGAACAGTTTTAGTGTTATAAAGGATTTTTTTAAAGCTTAAGGTGAGTAAATTAAATTCATATTAACAAAATTCCGTCAACGTGTTAGAAAATCTAGCACGTTTATTTATTTCTACTAGGTGTTTGTTAAATTTTTAATTTAATCTGATTCAAACGTACCTAATTTTAAATAAACAATTTTTTTTTGCTCTGCGGTGTTTTTTTTCTAAGTATATAACACTGGTGATGTATCTGTAATTTATTTGATTCGTATTAATTTTTTGGCAATAAAGCACGAGATGCGGCGTTAGAATTAGGTTATAGGGTCAGATTGGCGTAGTGCCGACTGCCGATTGAAAGTACCTAAATATTTCACGAGTTGGTTTGAATTTAAAGAGAAATCACTGTTTATTTTATCTAAAAATAAAATAAAATAATTAATGCTCTGCCCAAGCGTTCACATACGTGTTAGAAAATATGTCAAAATATCTCAAAACTACAAAACATTGTTAATAAAAACATAATAAACAAATACAAAATCTGTCGTAATACTTATAGTACAGTACCTAGAGGTAAAAAATATGTAAAATTTCGAAGTAATTTCATATTTAATGATAATTTTTCTTTATGAGTTATTATTGTAGTAAAAGATCAGATTTCAGTTTCTATATGGTCCAGACACTTGCTGTTACTCTCAAGGAGTGAAAAAGTGTTACTAATTTATTTTTGAAAAGTAGGATAGTTATGTTTTTGGGATCGCTGATTACGAATCTGAAATCAAAATTAAAAAATATATATAGATATACGTACATAAAAAAAAATCAAATACACAAAACGTAATAGTACAGTTGATTTGATTTTTTTTCGGCGACAACATTCCACCTGAAATTTTATTGTTGATTCTTATGTATTATGACTTCCTGATTAGGAAAAAAATATTTGTGCTCAAAAATTCCTTATACGTCAAAAGTTATATGCACTTTTTGACGCGCTTTCATGCATTTTCAACTTATCAGCTATAATATCCCTAGGACATTGATAATGTACGAGATAATTTTATGACACAATCGAAAGCACGTTGCTTGGTAATAAGATCAGACCAAGCAACGTGCTTGAGGTTGTCATAAAATTATGAGGCAATTGAGGTATTTGTCAATGTCCGAGGGATATTCGGTCAGAAAATTTTTTGAAAAAATAGAATCAAAAAGTCGCAACACAACAAAACAGTTTTCTTTGATTAGCGCGTTTATAGATTGAGAATTAGCATTGCCAAAACGTGACATTTTGAAATTTATTTGGCAGTTATTATGAAGTTGTCAAAGTTAAATACTTTTATTGTCATAGTGATTGAAAATTTCCTTGGATGATGTTATCAGTGTAATGTTAAAATGATTTGGATGATTTGTGTCACATGCCAAGAAATAACGAAATTTAATTGGTTGTTAGAACTATCAAAACATTTTCTGCTTAACATACCTTGTACTAGTAATCGGATGGGAATTTTAAAAATACTGGCTTATTTGGAATAAAATTCTTAAAAAATATAGACCTGTCCGATATGTATTGGTCAATCCGCCATCTTGAAAAAGAAAATAGAAAACGCCAAAAAATGGCCGAAAGAATCAAAATTGAATATCTTTTCTATAAGAAGGAGTAATTTCACCAAAGTTGGCAAAAGTAAAACTCATTTATAGTCAAGTATAATGCACCAATTACGGACACCGTATGTCAAATAGAACGGTCAAAGATGGCGGACGAAATAAAATTTTTAATTCTTCGTCAATTATCAAGGAGGCATTGTACGTCATTTTTGTTCTTTTCGATTGTACGTTATTTTATGTACTTTTATTGGATATAGTTCATTTTTTTTTTTTAATTTTCAAAAAAGTGCATTTTTACAATTTTCAAAAATGCATTTTTTTGACTCTCCTTTTTTTCACCCAATTTTCATCGAAACAAAATGAAATATACTATAGAAAGTCTCGTATAACTTCAAAAATTTAATACAAAATGAAACTTCATTAATAGGTTCATTCATTCCTTTGCACTAAAAGTGTAGCACTGAGCTGCACTGGTGTAAGATTGTCTCTCTTTAACTTATGATATCCGCATTGATGCCATGTCTGTCACTCAAAATTAGTGTCACACTTCCCGTGCAAAGGAATGGACCTAATTTGAAAAGGAAATTTATTAAGCATACGCGTAGTAATAATAATGATCAATAATCAGAACCAAGCAGTCAAGGCTAGAGAAAAGTATTATTTTTGATGGGGTATGCCGTGACACGAAATCCTCGGTTACTGAAAATAAATTTCTAGCTAATAGTAAAAATAAGGATAGCTTTTTATAAAATTATTTCGCAAAGAGTTAATAGTTAACGACTTTAACATTAAAATATGCAGAGAAGACGCCGATACTACAATCGTTAAAACTCGAGTTAAAACTGCTATTGATTTGAAAACCAAAGACAACCAAGTTACAATAGTTGGTGAAGACATTAATCTTTTGGTTATAATGACTCAACTGGCATGGAATCATAAAAAAATAAATCTATTTTTACAAACCCAAGGTTCATAAAATAATTGACAAACATTATGATGAAAATAGAATTGTCTGCAATTCCACCTACTGAAAGGTAATAGAAAAACACTGTTTAAGAGTATATTTCCAAGTCCAAAAATGGTTAGGTTCTGAGATTGATCCGTTACAATTCGGGTGGCTTAAAACTGATAATGGCTTAATGCCTGATGTTATGAGTGAAAGTGCTTTTCCTAAAAATTTACTAAGTGATATTTCTTGTAAATTTAAGAAAGGCTGTGAAAATAATCGGTGTAGCTGCAGAGAAATATATAATTAATGTTCTATTCGATGTGTCTATTTTAAATGAAATACTTAATTGTGCCAATGCTTTTTCTACTTTTGATGAAGCGGCTATCGATGAGGAATGCGGTGAAATTATGGCATATGACGGTAATGAAACTAATATAGTATATTTCATTTTGTTTCGATGAAAATAGGGTGACAAAAAGGAGAGTAAAAAAAATGCATTTTTGAAAATTGTAAAAATGCACTTTTTTTGAAAATAAAAAAAAACGCACTTTTCTGAAGATGAACTCTATCCCCTAAAAATACATAAAATAACGTACAATCAAAAGGAAAAAAATGGCGTACAATGCCTCCTTGATAATTGACGAAGAATTAAAAATATTATTTCGCCCTTCATCTTTGACCGTTCTCTTTGACATACGGTGTTCGGGATTGATGCATTATATTCGACCATAAATGAGTTCTATTTTTGCCAATTTTGGTGAATTTACTCCTTCTTATAGTAAAGATATTCAATTGTGGTTTGTTCGGCTATTTTTGGTGTTTCCTATTTTTTTCCAAGATGGCGGATTGACCAATACATATCGGACAGGTCTATATTTTTTAAGAATTTTATTTAAAATAAGCCAGTATTTTTAAAATTCCCATCCGCTTACTAGCACAAGATATATTAAGCAGATAAGTTTTTATGAGAATTTTTCGTCATAAATATTTTTTTCGCAATCAGGAGGTCTTAATACAAAAGAAATAACAACAAAATTTTACGTGGAATGTTGTCTCTGATAATGGAGCTTCATATTGCAGAAAATATTTATTGCATAATCAGCATCGATTTCAAGCAACTTTATTTATACAAGGTTTTTATCTCGGTTTTTATCAACTATACAACTCCATAAGGCGAACAAAATTTGAAATGAATTCGACCACATAAAAAAGATACAGGGGTGTCTTCACGAGAAGTAAAACAGAAATTTTTCTTTGAAAATCTTCCAATTTTCACAAAATTTTACAGAGGGTGCATATTTCGTGTTTCTGAACAACTTTTATTAACAAAAGAGGTGGTGAGGGTGGCTGATCAAAACATTAGAGAGGTTGGTTGAAAGATTTGTTAAAGACGGGGCACTGACCTTAGCGCCTCTGCATCCGTCGCAACACGCTTACCAGGTTCGAAAGTCAGTGGAGACGGCCCTTCAACCGATGGTTTCCAGGATCGAGAAGGTGCTGCACCACAAAGAACTTGCGGCCAGTGCTTTTCTTGACATCGAAGGAGCATTTGATAATACCTCCTTCGACTCAATCTGCGCCGCGGCTGCCTATCATGGCATCGGTGACACCATCATTAGATGGTCGAGGGCCATGTTGGCGGGCAGGCAAATTATAGCTGCCAATGAGGAAACGGCAGTAAAAGTCTCAGTAAGGAGAGGATGCCCACAAGGATGCGTCCTCTCCCCTCTACTATGGAACCTCGTTCTCGATGGTCTACTCCAGGAACTCGAGAACGAGGATCTTTTTGCTCAAGGTTACGCAGATGACCTGGCAATTATCATCTCGGGAAAATTCCCAAATTCGGTTAGCGGGCTCCTGCAAAGGGTCCTGCAGATCGTACAGAGATGGTGTAACGACCAGGGCCTTAGAGTCAACCCCTCTAAGGCAGAACTGGTAATTTTCACTAGAAGGCGCAGGCTAGACGGCTTCGTCGAACCTGTACTCTATGACACGACTCTAAGGATCTCCAGGACAGTGAAGTATCTGGGTGTCATTCTGGACTCTAAGCTGACCTGGAAAGATCACATAGATAGACAAATACGAAGGACCACTACAACCCTCTGGGTATGTAGAAGGACCTTTGGTAAAACATGGGGGTTAAACCCTAGGGTAACAATGTGGTACTATACTGTGATAGTTAGACCAATGATCACGTATGCTTCTGTTGTGTGGTGGCCTGCCGTAACCAGGCTATACATTCAACAGAAACTAATACAATTCCAAAGACTCGCCTGTTTGGGAGTCACAGGAGCAATACGCACGATCTCCACAGCAGCTCTGGAGGTCCTTCTGGATCTCGTGCCCCTTCACTTGGTGATTGAGGCCGAGGCTCGGAAAGCGGCCTACAGGCTGAGGTGCAGTGGTCAGTGGAAAACCGGAGAAGAACAATTAAGGCACACGAGGGCCCTTTCCGACGTGATAGGGACTCACTCACTTCTGGAGGCCAGGAGTGATGATATGGTGCCTTCCTTCTCTTTCTCGGAACCCTTTGAGGTTGTCATCCCCAAAAGGGAAGACTGGAACCCACTCGAGGACATACTCAGGCCTGCCGATATCGTCTGGTTTACAGACGGATCGAGGTTTGAGGAAAGTGCTGGAGCGGGGATATACGGTGAAAGGCCCAGAGCTGAACTTTCTTATACCCTGGGCAAATTCGCCACGGTATTCCAGACCGAGATCTTTGCTATTTTGGTCTGCGCACATCAGAATATCCGAAGGAAATATTCCAACAAGCACATATATATATGTAGCGATAGTCAAGCGGCCCTCATGGCCCTTGCATCAGTCCGGACCAAGTCAATACTGGTTCAAAACTGTAAACAGGCACTCTGCGAACTTGGCTCATCCAACTAGGTCAAGCTTCTTTGGGTGCCTAGACACAGCAACATCGAGGGTAACGAGCGAGCAGACGTTCTGGCCAGAGGGGGCTCTCAGAGACCTCTACTGGGTCCGGAGCCTGTTCTCGGCTACCCTAGATCAAGTGCCAAGAAGTCAGTAGAGAACTGGACACGGTCGCAGTTCTTTGACTTCTGGGCTTCCTACCCAGGACTCCGGCAAGCGAAGCTTCTGATCCCAGGGCCCTTGCCGAAGCGAGCAGAACAAATCCTGCGATTAAGCAGGAAACAGGTCAGAATCGTGGTAAGTCTTTTGACTGGACACGGCTCTTTCAAAAAACGCCTGCACACTATAGGGGTGGCTGACAACCCCGACTGCAGGTTCTGCGGGGACGAGAAGGAGACTTCCATCCACGTCCTTATTTCCTGCCCTAGTCTTATGAACTTGAGGCACAAACACTTCGGTATTGGTTTTCCGGTGGTGGAGGAAATAAGGAATGCCCCTATAGGAAGGATTCTGGCCTTTGGGTTAGAATCCGGCCTGAATGGGGGAATTCAATAAATTCGTAGCGGTAGCACAATGGGCCACAAGGCCTGAGTGCGGCGACCCTTCGTCGCCCCGCCAAAAGAAGAAGAAGAAGAAGAAGAAGAAGAAGAAGAAGAAGAAGAAGAAGAAGAAGAAGAAGAGGGTGGCTGATGCCAAAAAAAAAAAAATTGAGACCTTTGGTTTTTGTACATATATACACTAAATCACAATTTTTTACTCCTTTAATAAGATCAAATTATAATCCAGTTTCAAATCTCGTTATAATGTATACGTGTACCAAATTTCAAGTCAATATCATAAACCGTTCCAGAATAATCGTGTTCACATAAAAAGTTACAGATAGACGGGATCTTTTTAGCTTAAACATTCTATGCGCATTTAATAAAAAAAAATCGTTTTTTTTTATCACTACTATACTTCCACTAGGTACGTGGACGTGAAAGTAATTAGATGTTACCCGTTATCTATTATGCAGTTTTGTTTTTATGCAACTGACCGGTTGTCAATTTTGTCGAGTGACGTCAACTACCAAATATTTTTGAACTTTATATCTTTGAGGCTGGAGGTCACACTTGCATAACTTGTCCTGATGACGCGTTACGGGAACAAGCATCAGCATTGAAAGTACCGTGGCATGCCGCGATGGGACCAAAACTCAAGGTGTTTTTTTCTGTTTCAAAGTGTAGCATTATCAATCTCAGCAATATATACGGTGCATAACTTTTGTCAAAAACATTTGTGCCCTTGATACTGTACACGACACGTATATTGATCATCTCAGATTAATTTGATGGAATTTCCTTTTTACTGAATTAATTTTATCGATTAGTACTCGGTATAATAGTTAAACAAAATAGTTCAAGGAATTTCTTCGATAAACACCAATATGTTCGTGTGTGTTTTCTAATGGTAAATATACATTATCTATATGTTTATCGCATGATACATGCTTGGGCGCATCCAGATCCAGTGTCGGACTGAGACTGAGAGGAGGCCCGATTATTAGATTTTTTCATACTGGGGCCAACAGTTGACCACTATATTTGAACACTGTATTAAACGTGCGTTTTGTGTTGCAAAATGTTTTAAAGTACCTGGATTTCCTTCGAGAAAAGCAGATACATTTTTATTCTAAAGTTACAAAGATTTGCTAGCTAAAGTGCTTTTATAAAAGATCGAGAGACGCGTGGCCTGTTAGTTCCTTTTGAGTTAGGGTTTTTAAGTTTCTCTGTTGTAGAGTAGTATTATTATGAGAAGATGGCAGGGGCGGAGCCAACATACGCGAATATTTTTGTGTGTGACCAAGCGTCATCTGAGGTATAGACCGTATAGGGATATGTAATTGCAATAAAAGTTTCTCGGTCAAGGAGCTATGTAATGGAGTAGATTAAAACTTACCAACTACTGCGAGTAACTTTTGTTCAGGAGAAGTATAAGAATAGTAATTTGTACCAAACTTTTAATACAGTACCTAGAGGTAAAAAATATGCAAAACTTCGGAATAATGTCATATTGAACGGATTTGGTTCATTTTTGGCAGTATAATAGTAAATGCTTCACAGAAAAGTTCCTATATTGTGCGGGGGTTTGCTAATTTATAGGGGGTGGATGCCACCCCCTCTCAGGGGGTGGCACTTAAAAAATATATATATTTATTGGAGCTGAAGTAGAATCAAATTTTAAGAGGAAAATGTTCTATACAATTTTTCACATAAATTGATAGTTTTTAAGTTATAACGACTTTAAAATTGCGATTTTAGCTTAAAAAAAAGTTATTTCCAAACGGTTTTCCTCAAGTATCTCGAAAAGTATTACTTTATCGAAAAAATGTTACAGACCAATTACAGAAAGTACAAACTGGGAATTAATTATATTTTTTGTTTATTGATCTGGGATTAATAATTTCGGAGATATTTAAGTTTACATTTGGCATCCAAGTGTCCATAAAATAATTATTTAGAGTGAGAGTTAAATATCTCAGAAACTGTGACACCTACGTCAAGGATGCTAATAAGTAGAATAATAGGTTATTAATTATGCTTTCAACTGTTTCTTAATTTGTTTCTGTAGCATAAAAAACAGAAGTTATGACCGAAGCAATGTGCGTCTACACATTTTTTTAATAACAACTTCGTCATTTTGTTACTGTAATTAGACAGTAATTAAAAAAAAGGAATTTCAAACACTGCTTCTCATTAATATATAGCATGTCGTAGAGGCTCAAATTTTTTGGTTTGTATACAGCACTTGCTTTAGAAAAAAATACAGTTTAAACTATAAAGGTATTTTCGATAAAACGTATTTTTTTTTCCTTTTCCAAATATTTCAATAAATATTAGTTTTATTGAGACCAAAAATAAAGCTCATAAACTGATAATGAATTTCGCTTGTTTATTTATTTACATAGATTTAATAGTTTCGGAGATATGAAAGTTTACAAATGGCGTCCGAACGTTTATAAGACGAAAAATGCAGTTTAAATGTTAAATATCTCAGAAATTGTGACACCTACGTAACGCATGCTAAGAAATGAAATTATAGACAATTAATTGCGCTTTCAAATTATTTTTTACTCGTTCCTGTAGCATAAAAAATAAAGAAGTTATGTCGGAAAAATATGCGTATTTATATTTTTTTATATAAACAGGTCGCCATTTTGTTACTCTAATTAGCCAATAATTTTAAAAAATTATCTCAAATATAGTTTTTCGTTAAGATGTAGCATTACCTAGATGCTCAAATTTTTTTGCTCATTTAAAGCACTTGCTTTAGAGAAAAATGCATTTTAAACTTTAAAGGTAATTTTGAAACACTTGGATACCAAATATAAACTTAAATATCTCCGAAATTATTAATCCTACATCAATAAACAAAAAATATAACTAATTCCCAGTTTGTACTTTCTGTAATTGGTCTGTAACATTTTTTCGATAAAGTAATACTTTTCCAGATAATTGATGAAAGCCGTTTGGAAATACCTTTTTTAAAAGCTAAAATCGCAATTTATAGTCGTTATAACTTAAAAACTATCAATTTATGTGAAAAACTGCATAGAACCTTTTCTTCTTAAAATTTGATTCTATTTTAGCTCCAATAAATTTATATATTTTTTAAGTTCCACCCCCTGAGAGGGGGTGGCATCCACCCCCTATAAATTAGCAAGCCCCCGCACAATATAGAAACTTTTCTGTGAAGCATTTACTATTATACTGCCAAAAATGAACGAAATCCGTTCAATATGACATTATTCCGAAGTTAAAACCTCTAGTTACTGTACTATTTGCCTAATAAAGTTGTTTTGTTATCTTTATTACCGCCGCCGCCCTGCTCCACTGCAGGCCACCGCCGCCACTGGTGCCGACATTGAATGTCAGGTAATTCGTTTTCATTGGTTTAGAATGATGGACTGCACAAACTCGTTTCTGCGCATATTTTTTGCTGTCATCTTCTCATATACTACGGGAGCCCACCCTAACTGTCCGTGCACCTCCCCCCCCCCCCCCCGATCCTTGGGAACAATTTTTTTCATAAGGATTAAAGCCTAAGGACCAGTTTAAGACATGTCCTAAAAAAAACTGGCTGAACTTTCAAAATGGCGTCCGTTTAAAAAAAATTTGCAAATATTGTTTTTGTCATTTAACACAAAAACTAAAAAAGATGGAGAAAACCTTCTGCACAAAAAACAAAGTGCATAAAATTTTCTACAATTTTGTTGCTATAGAATATTTGGGTAGGAGTTACCATTTTCCAGATAAATGATTCAGCTCTTAAAATAAAATATAAAATTCAATATAAAACGTAAGTAACACCTCATTCGCTTTTAGATTCACTATCGTTGTGTCTCAATACGTCGAATATTTCTTTCAAGTCTTCTTCCTCTATTGCTTCATTTATGATATTGTTATCATCCTCACTTTCGTCTATTATAATTTGATTTGGAATAATCTCCTGAAGCGATTGAAGCAGAATTTTATCTGCTGAACACCAGAGGTTTTCCATTTTCTTGCCATCCATAATCATTCCAAGGCTTTGGAATATTGTGAATACCTTCGTCGGATAACCGCCAAATACGCGTTTGGTAAACACTCCTTTTGCTATATGCTCGATAAAGCAAGCTCTTGATGGTGGAATCGAACAAAAATCAACTTTAGTGCCAATTAATAAAGACAAATCTTTGTCACCACATCTTCCCATCTTCCCATCTTCCGCATCTTCCCACATTCTGTCTAATGGCAATTAGTAAATGAATGAAAGCCCGGTAATGCCGGACATTTTTGAGGTCCATACTCTTCTGCTAATGCGGATATGTTAATAAACCTTCTTTTATTGCCAAATTCGGTATCAAAGAGTATTTTACATTTAATTTTATTGGAATGAGCCAGCAGAATCCAAAAGATGTCACTATCAACACTTTTAACGCTAATCTGTTCATAATCGATTGTTACCGTTTTCGAGATAAATGTCTGCAAATTATATTATTATTATTATTATATAGACTTAACAGCGGCACACTTTCTCAGCCGTAGCTGGAAACTATTCACCGAATTCCTCGCGCGCGATTGAAATTCGGCTCTGTTGGAGCCCGTTCCAGGTTTTTAGGCCCTTCAGGCGACGCCGACGTTGGTGATGTCCGCTCCAACAGCTAAGAGTCCAGATCTTATTATTATTATTATTTTTTTTTTGTTAAAAACCAGTCACCCTTCTCTGGGGATCCGACCCTCACAGAGGGTAGCTGGTAGTACAGGAAGCCACTCCCCACACCCGTGGGGTAAGTGACTACTGGGTCCGGGAATCATGTGCCCTGAGCAGACGTAATGAACCAAGAATGACGGCCTTCTGCATTCTGCCGGCTAAGACCTCTACCGAAATTCGGCATGCCGGTATGATCTTAAGTTCCGAAAGCAGTGTGTGTCTCGTTCCACCGAGGGCTCCTATAATCAGTACCACTATCTTAACAGTATGGTCTGGATACAGTCTGCGGAGTTCGAAGAGCAAATCTCGATATTTTGTCCGTTTTTCCTCCTCCTTCAAGACAATGTTGTTCTCCGCGGGAGCCGAGAACTCCACGACAAACATTGTCTTGAGTTGGTGGTCGAGGAGGACTAGGTCAGGCTTGTTGGCTTGTAATTGCCTGACTGTGGGAAAAGAGTAGTTCCAATAAATTAGACACTTCTCATTTCCCACAACGGACTCAATATCCCCCGGAGCGTAAGGCAGCACTGGTGTTTCGTCTATCCCATACGAGTGCCTTAGATGGTAATAAAGCACTCGTAATGCTCCGTCGTGCCTTTGGATATAGGCCGAGACTGCATATGTCGGGCAAGCCGACAGCAAGTGCATAAGAGTCTCTGGCGCCCTGCGGCAGGCCCTGCAGCTGACATCAGGGACCTCTATACCCATGACACGACTACGATAGACGAGGGTGTTAAATACACCATCCTGGCAAGCCATTATGAATCCCTCGGTCTCAGACTTCAGCCCGGCTGACCTTAAGAAGGCAAAGGTCAGCCTTTCGGATAAGCCAAGGTTCTCTATATTTTTATAGAAAACTCCATGCATTGGCTTATCCGTGTGAAGCTGCAGAAAGATGTTGTGTTCTGCAGCTTTAATTTGGGCTTTTCGTCGAGCAGGTTCCAACTCGATGACAGAGTCGGGATTTACCCGCTCGACGTCGAAGGAGAGACCAAGTTCATCGGCTGCTCTCTGTGCTGCCTTAAACAAAAATGCTCCTATTCCTGCACTTTCATGGTCCCGGACCATGCAGAGGAGGGGATCCGAACTCCTGATAACCTTACAGGCTCCATCCAGAACCATCCTATTATGGAGACTCTGTTTATCCCATCGGGACCTGGAGCAGCAAAGTTCTTAGAGCCCTCGAGAGCTCTTCGAACCTTATTATTATTATTATTATTATTATTATTATTATTATTATTATTATTATTATTATTATTAATTTTTTTCAGTTTATTTTATTTTTTATTATGTTAATAATATAAAGTTATAGTTGGTAGCATAGTGACAAATTGCTATTGATAAAAAAATCGATCTATAAATTCTTTGTTATTTCATATTCCCTCTTCGACAAAGAAAGTAATGAAAATACCTCTACGAAAAGAATCTCCTTTAATTAAAATCTGGGCTCTGGGCTCTGGGTTCGACCCCCAGCCCCGGTATTGACAACACCGGTGGGTGTGGATGTATGTCTGCGTTTTTCCAAATGTGTAACCCCCTTCCGCACAGCCTTGGCTATGGATTTGGGGGTTGTCTACTATCTGTGGTGTGTTTATGTATGTTATGTTATATCTGTAAATGATCAGGTCTCTCTCGGAATTTTTAAGCACGACGAGGTGCTTCTATTATATTTATAACATCGCTTGATAAAATGTCCTCAAAAATATCGAAAATGTCCATTTTGTCCACTTTTTCTTTATAGAATATATAATAGGTAATTATTTGTAGGTTAAGTTGAAATTTGAAGTTTGCATTGAGTACAACATCGAACATCCTTCAAACTATTGTTAATTAATCAACGTAAGCGAGTAGTTAAGTAAGGCCGATTCTGGACCAAACCCGGGTCAATTTCCCATAAGAGATAACATGGGGCGTGTCCTAGAAAAATCGAAATTTTCAAATGGTTCCAGCCCCCATGTAATTTCTTATGGGGCTAAAAATGAAATCCATCTTGTAACGCATTTCGATTTATCTAGGAGGCGTGTCCTAGAGATAGTTAGGAGGCGGTACTATAGTCAGCAATTACCCCCCACTCCTGCGGAAGCCCCTCGTGTCCCCGCGCCATGAACGTGTACGGGGGGCGGTTCCGAGTTAAGTAAGGCCGATTCTGGACCAAACCCGTCAGTAGAGTAGCAATCAGAGTTCTGTGTGACGTCATCATTCCGGAAGCCCCGCGGGGGGGCGCAGGTGCTAGATGATAGATCCTATTATCTAGGTTGTAGTGTGAGGTGGGATCTTCTTAGATGATAGGTCCTAGGACCTAATGGGAGGGGGGAGATGGGAGATCCAATCCCTGAGCTTAGATAAGAAATTATATCTAAAAGGACGTGGCTAAGAGTATACAGGGTGTGTCTAAAATAAGATGGCTGCCGTTTATTGACTAATAGTATTGTATGTTTACGTTAGTGGGCATTAAGAAAATGGCTGCTGACGTCCATCATTGAGATTAAATAGACAAGTCTTATAATTATGAGATAAATATTCATTTACTTCTATATGTTAAGATTTCAATGTAAAACTGTGACCAAATGCAGAGACGTTATCGGATTCCAGGAAATTGTTAATGTAAATAAATGCGACTGTCTACGGCTATATGTATATTTAAAACGTGATTAATTACCTTTAGATAACTACAGCGGCTAGATCAAAGGAAATATCAAGAGCCAATATAAACGCTTTTCAGACAAGTCTCTTTAGCCCGAGTTTTATATAAGATAAATATTCGTTCGCTTCTCTACGTTTAGATTTCAATTTAATAAGAATATAATGCAGAGCTGTTATCGGATTCCGAGAAATTGTTAATGTAAACAAATGAAATCATTTCTGATAGTCTACTAACATAAGATAGGTATACGGTAAAGATGCATGCGAAGAATTTTGTGTCTTACAATACATGGTTTCTTATGGGAATATGTAGCCACCCCGCAGCGATATAGCAATTTAACATTGTTTTATATGTAAAAGACGAACAGATTATGAAAATTCGGGGGGCCTTTTAGAAATCGTTCACTGCAAAGTCACGTGACCCTCGACCGCCGAGTATAAAAGCAGCGTCATCTCCCCACCTCGATCATTAGCTGTTTATCTCTCGCGGTGAACGGTTGTCTAATTGAAACAGTATGTCGTCTACCGAGACCGTATCTAAACTCAGTACTGATATAATTAATTTAACTAAAAAATCATTGCTGCTCTTAAAGACTGATTATGAAATCGATCAACATATTTCGATAATTAATAGCAATATTAAACTAGTAGCCAAGGCAATTAAAATCAAAATTCATATCGATAATAAAGGTGAAAATATATTTAAATTGGAAAATAATTTAGCGCTTTTAAAATACTACCGAGAGCAATTGAAAAAATTAAAATTAAAAAATAAAATATTAGGCGGTTCCTTAAAGCCGGCAGCACGAAAATATTTAGCTATATCAAGAGGTAGAATCTTGTTTTAAAAATCGTGTTAAGTCCGGTATAATAACTAACGTACAAATTAAAGAACCGGTATTATTTTTTAAAAAAGCGTTTAGGAGCTTCTCTATTCAAATTAAAAAATGTTTAAAAGATGAGCTAATTAAAGTAAATGTTATTTTTGAATGTAACTTCGTACAGCCTACTAATGGCACAGTGGAATTAAAAACATTTGCTACAAGGAACGCTGTGATAGACTTAAATACGAATTTAAAGGAATGGTATAAAGAAAATGTATCCGAACGGTTATTGAAACATCTTGAAGACTTTCAAGGAAAAGATTCAGGCTGGGCCTTATCGGAAATTATCGGGCTAAGAGTAAATGTTAATAAATATTGTCCTATAACAGTGGGATTATCAACATACGCTGAAATGCCAAACTTTATAAAAGAAAAAAAGTGCGTTATTAACGTTAAAAATAATGACGAATATTGCTTCTTATGGTCAGTAGTTTCAGCATTATACCCCGCTAAAAATCATGTTGATAGAATTGTTTCATATCCTCATTTTAAGGAAGTTTTAAAATATGACGGCATCGAATTTCCGATGGAATTAAGAAATATTAAAAAATTCGAACGCTTAAATGATATTTCGATAAACGTATACACCGTAATTAAAAGGGAAGTTTTACCGTTATGTTTAAGTAAATACAGTTTTGAACGCGTCGTAAATTTATTAATGATTCCTACGAATTCTGCCGATAATTTTACTGAAGCTACGCAATATCATTTTGCTTGGATAAAGAATATGTCCCGATTATTATCTAAACAATTATCTTCACACGGACATGAAAAATTTATCTGCAACCGATGTCTTAATCATTTCTCTACTCAAGAACTTCTAGACCGACATTCAAATGATTGCAATTCGAAAACTAATACTTGCAAAATTGAATTACCCGGCGAGGATGAAAAGTTTTTAAAATTTAAAAATTACCGATATAAAGAAAGGGTACCGTTCGCTATTTATGCTGATTTCGAATGTATCTTAGAGGACTGTGATGCTAACACGAATCTAAATACTCAAAATTACCAGAAACATACGGCTTTTAGTGTCGCGTATTACTTAAAATGTTCGTACGATGACAGTCTATCACAATTTAAAATGTACCGAGGCGCCGACTGTCAGTACTGGTTTGTTAAAGAACTTGAAAAAATTTCAGACCGAGTTAATGTAATCATGTCCGACATAAAACCTATGGAGTCGTTAAACGAGATACAAAAAAATGAATTCGATCTCGCGCAGGTCTGTCATATCTGTGAGAGGCCCTTCAAAGAGACGGACATTAAAGTAGCCGATCACAATCATTTAACTGGGTACTATAGGGGACCGGCGCATAAGAGATGTAACATTAATTATCAAGATAGTCACGTGATTCCGGTTATATTTCATTGTTTATCAGGTTACGACGGCCACCTGATAATCAAACAGCTAGCAACGGCATTTGACGGACAAATTTCATTATTACCGATTAATAAGGAAAAATACATTTCTTTCACTAAACGGGTTAAAGATACGAAAATTAAACTAAGATTTATTGATTCGTTTAGGTTTATGGCAGACAAAATCGAAAAACTAGCTTCCTATCTCGACGATGACCAGAAACGAATCACTAAATCGTACTGTAATAATGACGAACAATTTCAATTATTAACGCGGAAAGGTGTTTTTCCTTATGATTATTTAAATTCTTGGGAAAAATTAGACGAGACATCTCTACCGGCTAAAGAAGAATTTTACAGTAAACTAACAGACGAAAACATAACAGAGGACGATTATAACCATGCTATAAATATCTGGAATAAATTCGATATTAAGACATTAGGGGAATATTCCGATATATATTTAAAAACAGATGTATTACTGCTAGCTGATATATTTGAAAATTTCCGCGAGACATGCATACAGACGTACGGACTTGACGCTTTAAATTATTATACTGCTCCGGGACTGGCATTCGACGCGATGTTAAAAATAACTAAAGAAAATTTAGAGCTTCTCACAGACATTGATATGATACTGATGATCGAAAAAGACGTGAGAGGCGGTGTAGCGCAGGTATCTAACAGATATTCGAAAGCTAACAACAAGTACATGGGGGATGCGTTTAATCCCGACGAAAGAGAGACTCACATCATGTACTTTGACATCAATAACATGTATGGAGCAGGGATGTCTGTTCCGCTACCTACAGGTGCTTTCGAGTGGGTACCCGTCGAACAATTTTATGCCTTAGATATTCCAAATTTATCGGACGAGTCAGACATCGGTTATATTTTGGAAGTAGATATCGAGTATCCACTTGAATTACATGAGCTACATAAGGATCTCCCGATGTGTCCAGAACATATGGCACCGCCCGGTTCAAAACATTCAAAATTAATGACCACTCTGTTAGATAAAACGCGATATGTAATGCATTATAGGACTTTAAAAAAATGTTTAGAACGCGGATTAAAACTCAAGACGGTACATAGAATTTTAAAATTTAAACAGTCACGGTGGCTAAAGAAATACATTGATTTAAATACGGATTTACGAAAACAGGCAAGTAACGAGTTTCAGAAAAATTTCTATAAGCTAATGAACAATGCGGTGTTCGGAAAGACAATGGAGAATGTCCGCAAGCACAAAGATGTTAAATTGGTAACTAAATGGGAGGGGAGATGGGGCGCCAAGTCTCTGCTCGCGAAACCGAACTTTCACAGTTCGACGGTCTTCGGCGAGGATATGATTATTATTGAAATGAATCGACTAAAAATTAAATTCGATAAGCCAATATATGTGGGGTTCGCCATTTTAGATCTTTCAAAAATTATTCTTTACGATTTTCATTATGATTATATTAAAAAAGAATTCGGTGAGCAAGCCAAACTACTTTACACGGACACAGACAGTTTAATTTACGAATTTAGCGACGTTGATATATACAAGTACATTAAAAAAGACATCCATCAGTTCGACACATCGGATTATCCTGTAGACAATGTCTACGGAATACCTCATGCAAATAAGAAGGTACTAGGCGTAATGAAAGACGAATGTCAAGGGCGCGTAATGACAGAATTCGTAGGACTCCGTGCAAAAATGTATAGTTATAAAGTGGAGGGTGTGTCGGTAAATAAAAAAATCAAGGGTCTCTCGCGTTCGGTAATCAGAAAAATTACATTTGAAGACTTTACGAATTGTCTATTTAATAAAGAAATTTTGACCAAAGAGCAGCGATTAATTCGATCAAAGAAACATGAAATATATACCATCAAACAGAATAAGGTGGCACTCAGTCCGTATGATGATAAAAGAATTATAAATTATATAAATACCGATACGAAACCTTGGGGATATAATTTCCAACAAGTCTCAGCTCGTCAGATGACGTCATCGACGCAGTGAAGCGCTTGGCAGTAGCCGTTCGGATTCATTTACTTTAGAGACTTTGATCGCGATGGACGGGTTAGAAAAAGAATTGCAGTACAAGCTTGTACTTATCACTCGCGACATATATGAGAGGTACATTCAAAATGCATTGAATCGGGGTAATTATCAATTAGTTCATAAAATTTTAGAAAAGATTGTTATACCGGACAAAGCTTTATACTGGATGGCTTTAAGAGATAGTTCTAATTTCGATTTAATGAAAAAAATATTTACGAAAAAACTTCAAAACGATATTTTTATTCAACAGTTGGAATATATTTTCCAAAGAGAATGTATTACTCACCTTACCGTGTATCGATTACGAGAAGTAATTAACAGACATTATCCCGCCGCGAATAATAGTTATTTTAGAATTTTTTTAGAAGAATTATTAACGTGTAATGATGATTATATGTCAATTGATTTTTATTCGAAATCGTACCCGGCTAAAAATATTTCTGATAATTATAAAAGTATTGATTGGTCGATTAATAAAGCATTTTGCGAGGCAGCTTACTTTACACAATACGAATTTCTTGAAATTTTGTTTCGAGTAATTGGTAGGAATAATATACATTTCAAATTAGATATTAATTTCAATGAAGAGCATAAGCAGCTAATAAAATGGCTGGAGGATAATATATCCAAAGGTCGCTCTGGGCAGCCGACTGGTTGGAGCTCTGGTCCAGACAGCGGGCACTGGCCATCGACTACCTTAGAAGATTATGTTAAGACGCTTGACATAGTTCGTCTACATTTTTTGTAATTAGTATTAAAGTATTGTAATATAAATATTTTACATTTAATAAATTAAATTATTTATAAAATGGGTGTTTTTATTTCCTAATACCTATCCTGACATGATGATCATGAGAGAGGCAGGTGAGACAGCTTGAACAGCTCCAACAGCTCGAACAGCTCCAACAGGTGTAACAGGTACCGTACCTGTTACACCTGTTGGAGCTGTTGGAGCTGTTGGAGCTGTTGGAGCTGTTCAAGCAGCCCATATACATATACATATACGTGTATTATATATGGGCTGTTTGAACAGCTCGAACAGCTCCAACAGCTCCAACAGCTCGAACAGGTGTAACAGGTACGGTACCTGTTACACCTGTTGGAGCTGTTGGAGCTGTTGGAGCTGTTGGAGCTGTTCAAGCAGCCCATATACATATACATATACGTGTATTATATATGGGCTGTTTGAACAGCTCGAACAGCTCCAACAGCTCCAACAGCTCGAACAGGTGTAACAGGTACGGTACCTGTTACACCTGTTGGAGCTGTTGGAGCTGTTGGAGCTGTTGGAGCTGTTCAAGCAGCCCATATACATATACATATACATGTAATATATAGGGTCAGTTTCAACAGCTCGAACAGCTCCAACAGCTCCAACAGCTCCAACAGGTGTAACAGGTACCGTACCTGTTACACCTGTTGGAGCTGTTGGAGCTGTTGGAGCTGTTCGAGCTGTTCAAACAGCCCATATACATATACATATACATGTATTATATAGGGTCAGTTTCAACAGCTCGAACAGCTCCAACAGCTCCAACAGCTCGAACAGGTGTAACAGGTACGGTACCTGTTACACCTGTTGGAGCTGTTGGAGCTGTTGGAGCTGTTCAAGCAGCCCATATACATATACATATACGTGTATTATATATGGTCAGTTCCAACAGCTCGAACAGCTCCAACAGCTCCAACAGCTCCAACAGGTGTAACAGGTACGGTACCTGTTACACCTGTTGGAGCTGTTGGAGCTGTTGGAGCTGTTCGAGCTGTTCAGACACTTAATAAGTATGAGATGCTATCAACTCATTGAAATAAAAAAAAGATTATTAATAACATTTTTTATTAATATAAAAAATTATAATTAAAATTGTGTAGAATTAATAAAATAATAAAATCACTGGTCTGACTATCCGGCAGGAGGACAGATCGTAGGTTAATTAAAAAAAGAAATTTATTGGTCTCGCTGGCTGGCAGATCGACTTCTCCAAATCTCCGAAGAAATTCTGAGTTCAATGGAGTCTGTAACAATTTAAAAAAATATCTATAAGTATTGAGTTATACGAAACGGAAAAAATATTTTAAATACCTTTCATGATGTCGGCTAAGAGTATCGGCCGGGGCATCTCCTGTGGTGGCGGTGGTGGTTGCGTTACGGGGTCCTGGGGCTGAGGCAGCCCCAGGTACCTCCAGCCCTCTGGTGGGACTTGACACATTGAACATTGGCAAATATTGCCCGCTATCAGCTCTCTAAGCCCCGTTTGATGGTGCATCTTTGCAGCGTCTAACTGATCACCGCGCTCTGGCTCGAGGCGAGAGCTCTCCCCCCACTTCTCTCTCTGCCCCCCACCCCACTAGTCATTCATACACGCACACATGTATACAGAAATAAAAGCCAGTATGGTTAGCATAAATTTGTTTATTCAAAATCCTCATCTTTATTTACAATATACCACTGATATATCGAGTAGACATTCTGCCTAGAGCAGCGTAAATGATTATTAATATGTTTATGACAATGATATTCTAAATTATTTAACATTAAACTATTCATATTATTACAATTATATAAGTCTATAATATTATTATTATTAGACAGATAATGCTGAAGCCATCGCTTCTTTTCCAGCCCCTTGACATAAACTTTTGCTTCTCTCTCAAGTACGTGGCTGTCGATGAAGTCCTGCAGGTCACCGTACCGGAGATTATCATAAGGCGTGGACCATTGGAGGCCGTGCACATGATCAGTTATCCAATTAATTTGCTTCTTAATATTGCGTGTAAGAAGCCCGTAACTAACAGTCGGTTTAATTATCCGATGTACACACGAGACATCGGTAATATTAAAAATTGAAATTTCTTTACATGTAAAAGCTAACTCCTTTTTATGCTGGAAGCCCTGCACGTCTATTATATACATATTAGTATGGACGAACTATACTGGTTAAAGGATTGTAAAAAATCAATCTATCATGAATTATAAGACAATATGCAGCAGTGTCTTTCGGAATATTTTTATTAGTGCTAAATTCCAGCCTAATGTCCACTGCACTCGACTTTACAACCTCATTCTAACACGACCAGTCGATAACTACCAGAGGAGCTTTTCAAAATTTATCATCTTCGTGGATTTTATTTCCACTTTTAACGTATTTTTATTGGATACTATAGAAATATGACCATCGTTACCATGATTCAGAATAAAATGCTTTCTTACGTAATTATTTATATCTTCTATTTCATACGAGCCCTCCGGAATTTTTATAAACTTATCGTCTGTATCATAATATATATGATTATTTGTAGCGTTTATGTTCGGTATGGAGTTATACGCCTCGAAATTTATTAAAGCAAGCGAATATTCAGCGCCGTCTTCAAGGTCTATGGGTGGGGAAAAGTGCGCGGTTAAATTAGATGATTTGCCGGATAATGTAAACGTACAAGACATGTTGCGGCTTCAAGGTTAGCTCTGAGAATGAACGTGACTTAAAAGCATGACGCATTATATAGAAATTGTAAACACAGATGTCCACAATTTACTGTGTCATAAGACTGATACTGCTTGTGATTGTATTCAATAGAACAATTTAAATATTTTATTAATTCGAGAGGAGGCTGTAAATTACCAAAACTATCATAATAAACGGCTTTCGAACCGTTCTTAAAGTATGCAGTCCAATGAGTACCATTACCGCTATCACTATCCAAGTTCACAATGCCCGTCTCAATTTTATGTACGCGTTTAGGTAGTCGGTCTCGCATAAATATTCCTCGAAAATTAGGTATATTTAACATCTTAACATATTTTTTCAGATCCACGTCGGTGAGCGCTCGATTTGGTAATTTTACTAGTCACTTGCTGTTGGTGTTTCTATTCATGTATAGTCCAAGTCCCGTTCGATAGGGACGAAGATAGAGTCCCTTACCGAGGGCGATACTCTCCATAGCCTGATTGTGACGTTTAGATTCTTTAAGCTGGGAGGATGCCGCCTGAGAATCTCTTACAGCTTTCGCTATACCTGCAGATCCGCCGGCTAGCGCTCCCAGAGCACTAAGTCCAGCAAATATTGGTATTAGCGGTAGAACGCCACCCGTCTTCGGTATAGGAATAACGCGAGCAGCCATCGGTGATATTTTTTTATCTTTTTTAATACGCTGTACTGCACGAGAGGCCTTTTTAATAGCATCCCCGACAGAGGGAGCTCCACGTACTAGTTTACGAATTTTATTGGATATTTTTTTAAACGTCATCGTACCGCCACATTTTCTTTTTTTACATCCCAAGCCTAATTTAACTTTAGCACTCATGATGCCTGCTACACCGGCTGCTGCCGCTCTTTCTCCGATGGACGAATCCCTAGCAAATACACGCTTCAGAGCACGTTTTGCCAATTCTTTATCGGCAATATGCCGTCCTTTCACATCATTGACGTTAGAATATTGTATGTCGTGGTCACGACACGCCTCATCTAGACCATTAATTCCGCGATCTCCTCGCGCCAGTCTTTTTTCTAATTTAGTACCCGGGCCGCAGAAACGATAGCCAGGGATATGGGCTTCGAAAGGTAATTTATTTATGAGAGCGTTTACAGCCATGTTACCTCTATCACATGTAATAGTAGACTGAGGTGTTACAGGTGACCGAAAGCTATTTATACTTAAACTCCTGGTGGAAATACCTCAGTGTCAATCATGCGTTTCATCAAGACAGGTAACAGTCTGAAAATCGATAATCTCGATTTCGATAGTCATGTGAAAAAAGATAGTAGACATGGTCCTCTGTTACCCGACAGCATCAGGTGTATCATATGCGGACCTTCAAATTGTGGGAAAACAAACATCGTGATAAGCCTGCTGACTCATCCACACGGCTTGCGTTTCAAGAATGTTTACGTCTACTCGAAATCTCTCTACCAGCCTAAATATGAATATCTTAGAAAAGTACTCGGCTCGATCGTGGGATATCATGAATTCAAGGATAGCGATGTAATAATGACGCCTGCGCAAGCTAAAATTAATTCCATTTTTATATTTGATGACGTAGCTTGCGACAATCAAAGTGTGATGCGTGACTACTTTAGCATGGGACGGCATAAACAGATAGACAGCTTCTATCTCTGTCAGACCTATACCCGCATTCCGAAACATCTGATAAGAGACAATGCAAATTTACTGATATTATTCAAGCAGGATGACATGAATCTTAGACATGTATATTCCGATCACGTTAATACCGATATGAGCTTTGAGGATTTCAAACATATGTGCTCGTTATGCTGGAAAGATAAATACGGATTCCTAGTGATAGATAAAGATAGCGATATTAAACATGGCCGATACAGAAAGGGGTTTGACGAGTATATATACCTGTGATTTTACTATCTCAATCAGTTGATAATTACACATGTTATCTGACGCACCTGTCGACATGGACATTACTAATAAAATTATCGAAGCTCGGAAAGCCGTAAAGCGCAAATTAGAGGCACTCAAAATGCACGATCTGCAAATCGAAAAGTCTTTTGCCCCAATCACCGCACCTTTACATTCGATAGCTAAACATATCAAGCTTGAGACGGACGAGAATTTAAACATTAAGAAAAAGTCTGAACCCTCAGAGGATGAAAAAAATATTAATATTACACCGTCACCGTCGATTGTCGACTCTGAAGAAGGCGACCAGTCAGATGAGAAGTATCTTGAGAAATTTAGCGATCTGCCTAAAACCTATATATCTGAGATGATGCATGATACTGAAAATACACATGATTTTCGATATGGTGTACGATATAATCCCGAAGAAGATAAATATTATATTGGAAATTCTGCCATTCAGTTTGACGGTGACAATTTAATAATAAATAATAAAGAGTATCAGGGCACTCGCGGTCTTTATGAATTACTATTTAAAAAACGTTCGCATCACTATAACTATGATGATAAGAAACAGTACATTGATATTGTAAAAAGGACTAGCGCACATAAGAGAAATTATGATTCTGAAAAGCAAAAGTCCGGTAGTAAGAGCTGGAAGTACCTGCATATTATTAAACCGATGCTTTACGCTCGCGAACCTCGGCAACGTGCTCCTGGTAAAGTAAAAGGCGGTGAATTAATGATGCAAGTCACCGATAATGCTATTGATTACGTATATTGGGACGATCCTAATGAACTCGTCGATCGTCTTAGGCTTTTGATAGCTTCACAGGAGGCAGGCAATTCAAGTCATACGAATGAAATAAATAGAATTTTAGAGGAACTATTAGAAAGTAAAATAATCGAACCGCTGGATTAATTTAACAGTACGTAAATTATTGTTGAACTGTAAACATGTCTGCTATAAAAAGAGATATTGTTAATGAAATACATAAGCCGGCTAGAATTAACTTTAAGAGACGAAAAGTCGTAGTTAGAGGTTTAAATGAATTGCTTCAGGCTGACTTAGTCGAAATGATTCCATATGCTAATTACAATAAAAATTATAAATATATTCTCATTGTAATTGATGTTTTTTCAAAGTACGTATGGGCTGAACCAGTTAAATCTAAATCTGGCGTAAATGTTACTCGAGCTATGGAAAAAATATTAGTCGCAGATAAACGAACCCCAGTCAATTTACAGACTGATAATGGAACCGAATTTTATAATATTAATTTTCAAAAATTAATGAAAAAATATAAAATTAATCATTATTCTTCGTATAGCACTAAAAAATGTTCAGTAGTCGAACGCGTAAATAGGACTATAAAATCTATGATGTATAAAGAATTTAGTATAAATGGTTCTTTTCGGTGGTATAATTTACTTGCTGATATTATTAAGAAATATAATAATACTAGGCATCGTACCATCGGCATGAAACCTGTAGATGTAAATAAAAAGAATGAAAAAATACTCTTGAAATCCGTTTACAATTATCCTACAATTACATACTCGCAATTACCTAAATTTAAAATTAACGATCATGTGAGAATAAGCAAGTACAGAGGCGTGTTCGATAAAGGTTATACTCCTAATTGGTCTAATGAAATATTTACTATTTCAAAAATTAATTATACCAGCCCCATAACATACTTACTGACCGATGCACGGAAACAGCCAATAGAAGGATGCTTCTATACTGAAGAACTGCAGAAGGTTAAACATTCAGACATGTATCTCGTTGAAAAAGTTTTAAGGAAGAAAGGAAATAAGGTTTTCGTTAAATGGCTTGGATTTGACAGTTCCCATAACAGTTGGATTGAAAAAAGTAGCATTGTTTAATTTTTATGCACTTATATTAATTATTATTATTATTATTATTATTATTATTATTATTGCTATTATTTTTATAGGTTATGTATTCCATGTACATATATAAGCTTTATTACTGTATTATGCGTTCAGATAAATAAAATATATTATAAAAATTAAATTATTTTTTTTATTTTTCGTCTGGGGTGGCTTTATTTTTTAAGATTTAATTTTTTTGATTGCATATTTGAATTCAGCATTAAAAAACACATAAAATGTAGCATGAACATTTTCATTACAATAAACTTGAAAAATATGAATTTTTTCATTTTTTGCCTGGGCTGGCTTTATTTTTTAAGATTTAATTTTTTTGATTGCATATTTAAATTCGATATTAAAAAAGACATAAAATGTAGCATGAACATTTTCGTTACAATAAACTTGAAAAAAAAAAATCTGAATTCTTCATTTAATTAGGAAATGGGTAATAATAGTCAACCATTTTTTAAATTAATTTATTAATACATATAAGAAAGAGGTTACATGTTTTGTGATATAATAACAGAATATTTATGTTCAAGTACTGGATTAATTATTTGAGCGTATCGTAATATTTTAATTTGAAAACGATCTCGATCGCGGGCGTCTTGCATCCAGTTACCACATCTAGCAGTTCTATGGGCATAGCTCCAATGGTAAATGTGATGAATTTTAACGTCCTCGCTGAACTGAACTGTTCTTGGACTTCTTCGGCTGGATACTGACATGTTGAAATGTACGTAAAACTTCAACGTACTTAACGTCTTCTCCGAGTAATTTTAAATTGTTCATAAATTGCTGTAACCTCTTCTTATATGTTTCGGGATCCATCTTTAAGACTCGATGAATTCAATGTTAGTAGTCGTGCCTGCTAGCCCTCTATATACCAAGTACACTTCTTTTAGTATAATGGTTTGTTGTAGCGTTACCATATCATCATCAGAAATAATGCGTGAGTATCTGGCTGGTAGACTCACTTTACAATTTTCGAGGATTACTTGGACCTGGATACCATACGGTGAAAGTGCTTTATATATATCTAGCACTTTATATTTTCTATCGACTTCCAGCTCATAGATTTTCATGAACGGCGTGACATGAGCTTCAACATTAATTTTTGTGAAAGACATTGCTGCTGCTGCTGCTTGTATATATCGACTTTAAGATTGTGAATGAATGCAGCGATCTCAGGTCTTTACTTTTATGCTGTATTCCACCCCCACTTTTCGTATCGTGTAAGCAGAAAAATATGAGAAAAAATATGATGATTTCATTGTTTACATTATTTCTCTCCAAACCCTGAGACGCTCCTTATAATAGATCACGTGACTTATTAGTCATTGTATTATAACCGCCGGATGCTGTTATCTAAAGACAATTAATCACGTTTTAAATATACATATAGCCGTAGACAGTCGCATTTATTTACATTAACAATTTCCCGGAATCCGATAACGTCTCTGCATTTGGTCACAGTTTTAACATTCAAATATAAAATTTACGTATTGAAGTAGATGAATATTTATTCCATATATAAGACTTGTCTATTTAAACTCAATGATGGATGTCTGTAGCCATTTTCTTAACCTCTAACGCCCTCTAACGTAAACATGCAATACTATTCGCCAATAACTATAAACAATAAACGGCAGCCATCTTATTTTTATTACTAGATACACCATATCACTAGTACACCTTATATACTTATTTTTATTACTAAATACACCCTGTATACTTCTTTTATTACTAGATACATCCTATATACTTCTTTTATTACTAGATACATCCTATATACTCTTAGCCACCCCCTCTTAGATATAATCTCTTATCTTTAGCTATAATCTAATATCTAAGCTCAGGGATTGGATCTCCCCCCTCCCATTAGGTCCTAGGACCTATCATCTAAGAAGATCCCACCTCACACTACAACCTAGATAATAGGATCTATCATCTAGCACCTGCGCCCCCCCGCGGGGCTTCCGGAATGATGACGTCACACAGAACTCTGATTGCTACTCTACTGACGGGTTTGGTCCAGAATCGGCCTTACTTAACTCGGAACCGCCCCCCGTACACGTTCATGGCGCGGGGACACGAGGGGCTTCCGCAGGAGTGGGGGGTAATTGCTGACTATAGTACCGCCTCCTAACTATCTCTAGGACACGCCTCCTAGATAAATCGAAATGCGTTACAAGATGGATTTCATTTTTAGCCCCATAAGAAATTACATGGGGGCTGGAACCATTTGAAAATTTCGATTTTTCTAGGACACGCCCCATGTTATCTCTTATGGGAAATTGACCCGGGTTTGGTCCAGAATCGGCCTTACTTAACTACTTAAGCGTGCATAAACCTAAGTTTGGCGTTTAAACTTGAGATTGGCAGTTACTGGCAGATATATAAAACGTACTTTTTGACAAAACTTAGAGTTAACTATCAGATCTAAGTTAAACGGAACCTATAAAACCGGCCCTTAGTTTGATGTTGTTAAGTTTATTTATTAGCAATTAGCATTAGTATTTCTATGTAAATGCATTTGAACGTAAATAAATAAAATCATTTATTATTAACACTGGATACAAAAGATCACTTATAAGAACAATTTTTAATTTGTGCCGACCTGTATATTTCGTACGTTTCCTTGAAATATAGGTGCGTACATCTTCACTAAAATGTAGTGATAAAGTTGCATGCCAAGAGTTATTTATAAAAGAGGGATGGGCTTAATGTGGTGGTCTAATGGACAATGTAAGGTTTGTTTGATTTGTGATGTAATAATAATTGTAATAGGTATCCGTGCCGCATTCTCCATTGGGCGAACAAGGTGGCTTATAGTGTAAAATTTCAGGATTGCGCAAAATTTTGCCATAAACAAATTGGACAATATAATATAAAATGCAATTCTAAGAAAAACAATAAGTAAAAATAAATTATTAATTATTTTTGATTTTCTGAAAAAATGAAAAGTATGAATTCGGCCTTATTTTTTCTGGTAGTATTCGATAAAATTTTATGCATTGGTAATAACATCCCTTTTCCAATAATGACGAATTGTGGAGAGGGATGCTAAAATTGTTTCTTTGCTGAGTGTTATGTGTATGGTCATTATTCATGGAATAAAAATGTCCTTAATAAGCAGCAAGTAGAGTATTCTTGTGTATTACTTTTACTTCCACGTCCAGTGGAAGTATAGTAACGGCAAAAAAATTTTTAAAAATTTTTATTGTTCAAATAGGCTTAGAATGTCATGAAACATCGAGATTTTAAGTTTGAGCGAAAAAAAATTTCTGTCTGTCTGTCGTCTGTCGGTCTGTAACTTTTTTGTGCGCACTCTGGAACCGTTTAAAATATTGACTTGAAATTTGATACACGTATGTATTTTAATGAGATCTGGAACTAGATTATATTTTGATCTTATTCGTTGAAGGGTTGAGTGGTAAATTGGAGTAAATGGGGGTAAATAGGTAAATTAAGTAAGTAAGAGTCCATAAAAATTGATATTTGGATAATATACATAAAAGAAGTTAAGGTCTCAAAAGAATTTTTGGCATTAGCCACCTCCATTCCCACCCCCCATCTCATTATTAAAGAGGGTGAGAAAAAAATAAAATTGTGTTTTAGTGTGTGTACAGGAACCAACGGTTTCAAGAATTTTTTCACTTCATCCACTAGACTAGACTAGACTAGACTATTAATAAAATTTAACTTTCTATGTATATCTTAAGACGATATCTTATGAAAAAGGGTATTTAAAAATAGTTTTCTCATTTTTTTCCATAAAATTTTCTGCTATAAGGGGACTCGGTGGGGAACTCATTGCTAGATCTTGTTTTTGTTTATAAAATCTGTTGTCAAACGAAATAGTTTTCACTTAGGCTTACTTCAAATAGTGTATTGATTTCATCTTTTATCATTATATTAATGTTCTTAGCGTCTAACATTTTTGGACAATTTCCTATGACATTTTTGATGGAAGCTTTAGGTAATTTTTAACTCGGCACAATAACGCAAGGCCATAGTAGTCTGAAGAAACCTTGTAGGTACTTAATGTCTTAATGTAACTTAAGCATATAATTTCAAGCAGTTATAACTTCAAAGTTATTAAGACAAAATTAAGTAATTCTGGACGCAGCGGTTGGTCTATATTGCTTGTTTGGTATTTAGGTTTGACCAGACAATTTTAATACTCTACATCCACTCAAGAATTTATACTTACTCTGCTTGATCTATTTATTATAACCAGAGCTGCGGAAATGCTAGGTTTCATATCAAGGGTTCAAAATCGGGCAATAATTTTTAACAAAGGCGTGGTTTGCTTGTACGAATATCAGAACTGTGACGCGAGTTATAATTTATATGGCTCCAGAGATTACATATAAGAGACCGTTTCAGATAGATATTTCATTTCTTTTTGAAAATGTGTCTAAAAGCTTGCGCATATTATATGCTTGAAATAGTTTTGACCTTTGAAATATCATTAAACGATAATTAGTAATATTAGAATGCTTGTTTTTTCCCCGTCAAAATTATCAAGAATATAAATAATCTAGTAATATAATACTGTCTAAACTTATTGTTGTGCTGTACATTTATTTATCTTATCAAAATGGTGGGTATGCCGAAAGCAAACATTTAATCATTGCTGCATTGCTAATTTGTATTTTTGTTACTAGGATACTCAGAGTGAAATATGTACCTATTTTTTATCCTTTCTAGATAAGATAAGAGTCAGAAATAATATAGAGTCAAAGGTGGACAAAATAAATGAGAAACTCTGCATAGCTTCCATGTAACTGAATAAAACATACGTACTTTACTAGTGAAACACTTTGTTGAACTGGAGGTGGGTAGTACTCGTATGATTCGTATCATTGGTATGAATCCTTGCAGTGGTACGAATGGTACGAATCCCACAAAAAAAAAAGATTCGATACGAATGGTACATTTCGTATCGCCGATACGATTGATACGAATATGGAATTTCGGTACTGGTATTGTGATGCGATACTCTTAAGACCAGCTGTATAATGTTAAACTTCAAACGGTGGATGGGGATCGTTTAAATTGGAGATTTCAGATTTTAAAATATTCATATCCTGATACAATTATCAGTATTATAATGTTATATTAACCGTACAGTTTAAACTTAGGACTTCGAGCACCTTCTATTGCATTAATAATTTCTTCGTCGTCATTAGACAGTAAATAATCAAATATTTCGAATATATGCATCATATTACATATGAAAACAGGAAATCTATTCAATATAGATTTCCTGTTTTCATATGTAATATGATGCATATATTCGAAATATTTGATTATTTACTGTCTAATGACGACGAAGAAATTATTAATGTAATAGAAGGTGCTCGAAGTCCTAAGTTTAAACTGTACGGTTAATATAACATTATAATACTGACCCTAACAGGCATTTTGTAAAGTAAAGAAGCTTGGTTTAATCCTAGCTTTAAACTGTACGGTTAATCCAATATTTAATATTAGCCCTTACTACTATTACTGACAAAATTGGATACCAATCCGGACGCACATATACGGACACCAAACTTCGGTACCGGTATTTTGTGAGAGATGCATTTTGTCGAAATGGTTCCAAATAAAACTTCTGGTTTTGGTCATGTTTAGTTTTTACCAGTAATATTTAATTTCATTTGCTGAACGATTATAGTTTAAAAATGTTACCTTTTTAGCCTAGAAAATAACTCCAATGTGTTCTTTAAGTAAAATAGCTAAAAAGATATCAATACGAAAATATAAATTATATGCGAGATACAATTCCTTTCTTTCTTTGAATATTCGATGCGACACTGGTAATAGGTTAGTTAGCTAATTTGCAATGGACAGGGTTGATACAGCCGTCCGAACCGAACCGAGACTGATACTGGATGTTGACTGAATACCACATATAAATTCTATACTGAACAGTGGGAGTGGGAGTGTTGGTACGAAAGGTAAATTCGGGTTCTGAAAATTACTGTCCGAGAACTGTCAGGAGTTTGCGCAGTTGCTTTTGATGCGGTCGGATTTGGAACTGCGCAAACTCCTGACAGTTCTCTGATAGTTCTGGGACGGTTATTTTCAGAACCCGAATTTACCTGAATGGTACGAATAGTACGAATCAGAGTGCATGCAGTATCATGGAATCAGTGGTACGAATCGTACGAATCTTGTGATACGAATCTTTTCTTGATACGGATTCATTTGGTACGATTCCTTAAAAAGAGTCGAATCGCCCAACTCTATGTTGAACTCATCTATAAGTTTCCTTAAATATATAAGGAATAAAAAACCAGACTGCAACCAACAGCTATTCTCCGGACTAATGCCCCGCCGAGCGCTGAATTATACAAGCCTGGCCGCGTTAAGTGCAATAACTATGTATTGCCACAAAATGCTAAAGTTTCGATTGCAACAGACACCAGCCGAAAGACTTATTCCTACTTAAAGGAGCTCTCGTGCCAGCCACTCCACACCACTTGGAGGCTGCAGTTTCGAGCTATTGGTTCTCGTCAGTGCAAGGTAGGTCTGGGATGGCTGGAACCTTGTTCGCTTTTAGTACATGACGAGATTTATAAAACCACGACATGCAACAAAGGTGGCAGGCTCCATCTAGCGGCTGATCTCTATTGAAATCGAAGCAGCAGTATCCCTGGGCATAGTTAATAGGTATGCGTTTGACGGGCAGAATATTTACTATTGAAATATTTTGTCGAACTCCTCAAACGTTTCCTTAAGAGGAGACAACGTCAATTATCATGAAGTTTCATTGGTAAAGCTAAAGCTGAAGTGGTGCGGTGCGAAGGTAGGCAGTGCGGTTATTATAAGGCATCTGCACTTGATGTCATAGCTAACCTCAAAAATATGTGTTTCTTAAGATCTAAAGTATTACGCAGTCATTATTAAAATTTCTGCCTGGTTCCCGTATTTTCAACTGAAATCTAGTTCAGTGTAATGTTTATGAAGTTCTAATTACTTTATCCTAATAAAGTAGGACTCTTTTTGTAGGTTAGAAATCTAACCTGTAATTAGCTGTCTATTTTTATTAATCAACAATATTGAAAAAATTATTTACGTAAGTTTTTAAATATTTACTTGGAGCCAGTACGCTCCAAGCTAAAAATGCGTATACAAACATTAAAAATGAGAATAAACTTGAAAAACTTAAAATCTAAGGTTATGTTGATTATATGATGCAGATGCCCTATTGTAGAGATATTAAAAAGCACTGTAGCAAAAATCTTGACTGGGAAAAAGCAGTTTTTAGCCAAACGGCTGGCGTTATAAAACTGAGAAAAAGATATTCTTGTAAGTAAATGACTACTACACGTCTATTGAAGAAAGTTTTTAGCTAAAATTTATTTATTATGAAGATCTCTCTTCACATTGGCTCATTGCCACCTGCTCCCCTCTGATTTGATCGCCTTGCCCCCTCTTAAATATATAAGGAATAAAAGCCAGACTGCAACCAACAGCTATTCTCCTGACTAATGCGCCACCGAGCGCTGAATTACGAATTACAGGCTTGGCCGCGTTAAGTGCAATTAACTATGTATTGCCACAAAACGCTAAAGTTTCGATTGCAACAGGCAAGTCTTTCGGCTGGTGACTGTTGCAATCAAAACTTTAGGGTTTTGTGGCAATACATAGTTATTACACTTAACGCGGTGTTTTATTCCTTATATATTTTTAAGGAAACGTACAGAGTTCGACAAAATATTTCACTAGTAAATATTCTGCCCTCTAAAAGTATACCTACTGAAAACATATGTACATTTTTGTTTCTTAAATAATTATAATTGTTTTATATTTACAATTATATACAATGTAAATAATACTTAATGCGTCACTTTTAACAGCTACAATTAGGTGTTTTCACTGTATGCAAATTTGATTTTTTGATATTATTAAAATGAAGTACTCCATACATTAAAGCACTTACCAACATTTAAACACCATTCCTTCATCTATCAATTTAAAATTTCAACAAATAAATATCAAAACTGAATAACTGAACGGGTATTATACGAAACGGGCTGTGACGTCATCGGTTGCATTAACATAACCTCAACTTTTAGGTTAGGTTTTTTAAGTTTATTGTCATTTTTAATGATTACATCCTCACTTCTCATTTGAAAACAGTAGGGCCCCAAGCAAACATTTAAAAATTGACGCATATGATGTCTCAATATTGTTGATTACTAAAAATGGGCTGCTAATTATAGGTTGGATTTCCAACCTACAAAAATCGCCTTATTTTATTGGGAGAAGATATTTAAAACTTTATGAACATTACATTGAACAAGATTTTAGTTGAAAATACGAGAACCAAGCGAAAATTTTCATAATAGTGATATATTACTCGGAATTTTTTAAAAGATATGTATTTTTGAGGTTAGGTGTTTAGGACCGATGACGTCAACAATATAGCTCAGTGTTTTGGGCGGTAAAATTTTAATTCAAATTTAAAAATACTTTTTCTTGGATATTACTCAACCGGTTGTGGAAATTCAAATGTTTTTAGTTAAGTATTACCTTCACAGTCAATGAGATTTTAAAATCTGTGAATACACCGAATTGTATAAAGAGAAGAGTACCGCAAGGTTCTAATTTTGGACTAGTATTTCTCTCGTTTATGTCAACTTCTTGTAAAGCTGACAAAGCACACATAATTAATGTGAGATGTAGCACTAATTTTGACTCAGTTAAGCCTAAATATGTTAACATTGAAAGAATTTGCTGCTACAGCTTGTGAACTTAAAATTCATTCTAAAGGTGCCAAGATTTACGAAATAACGAAGGGTGGACCTATGGGACCATTAAAAAGAATGCGTTATCTTTTAGTACGACAAAATAAACGATGAGGGGGGAAGGGAGCCATAAAAAGTGAACGTTCAATTTTTGTTTGAAAATAACTAGGAATATTTAGTATTTTAATTCGTTTTCTGATGACAAACTATTTAACAATGTATGCGGAGGAAGTTTGCAAACGAACGTTCGTTAAAGGGGGTTTCACAAATGTTACCAGATATTTCTATCACGCCAAATTTTGCTTAACTAGTTATGTGTCTATTCTTCGCCGAATATCATATTCGCAGTTGTCAGTATGCACCATCTAGTTGATTACGAAAGGTCTAAATTCGCCGAAATCTCGAACTCGGTTTTAATTTGCCAATACAGCATTTTCTTTACTTCTATGGCCACTCGAACCTGAAATGACATCATACTTGATCTATTCCATTTAAGCTGTATGGTGCTAAGAAGGAACAATAATTACGAAACGCCGGTGACTCTAGTTGATTCTTTGATTGCTTTGTTTGTTCTTTGAAATGGCTCCAGTTTCTTTCTAGTTTACATATTGAATACCACCGTCTTTCACTTGATATCAAATTCAATTTTTATTTCTCGTTTCAAGATGTTTATGCAGATAGTACAATTATTGATTTTTGTTTCCAGTACTGACGTTAACTTTTATGAGACTCTCCTAGTAGCTCTACGAGCATATGGTTACTCATGATATGGATCTTTATTTGCTTTACACCATTCGAGTCTAAAGTCTACTTACATTTACATATGGCAACAGGATTAAATACAAATTTTAACCAACAACAGGTCAACAGTTTGGGTCAATTAACTTTATAGCATGAAAATTGTACATTATGTAAGAGAGGAGAAATATGTGGTTCATGATAATTTATTTTTATATTTTCAGCACGCCATAGTTGTGAGTAATATCATTGCACATGTCACGTCTGGGAATTGTTTGTTTTGCTAAGATTAAATAGGTTTGTTGATTTTTTTTTTCTATTTATAAAAATTGTACTTCGGAAAAATTATATTTATCGGTACTCATACTTTCATCGAAAATTAAATTATGTACAAATGGTTAGTAGATTTGAACACGTCTAAAGAAAACGTGTGAGGAGGCAGAAATAATAATTTCAAATAAAATTAAAGTTGAAATCGGTGGTTTGTTAGATATACAGGGTCATTCACGGAAAGCGGGTATTAGACGTTTCTTGGGATCTGTCGAGTTTAGACATTTGAAAATTGGTATGAGAGGGTTTTTACATATGGCGGATCCAACGAAAATATTTTCATGCTTCTGCTACTTCCGCTTGTACCGGATGTAGCACCTAACTTTGTTATTTCAAATGGAACATCCTGTATTTCATTGCATATTTCGATTCCTCATAAAATTTTAGCTTAGGTTTATGTACCATAACATACTATTAAACATACCGGTTTTCGAGATAATTAATATTTTTGGAGATTTTTGACGGTTCCCACCCTTCGGAAAAAAAATCGATATCTTCTATCATGTAGCCGATTAGGAAATTTTCTTTTCAAACTCTTACAAGTATCCTATGACCTAACTAAAAGTTCTCTTATGTTTTCACAATATCATACAGAGTATTTTATTTTCACAGTCGAACATTTTTTTAGTTCAAACGTCAAAAAGTCATTTTTTTCAAATGGAACCCTCTGTATATTTTCGCAGAATCTAATAGAGGATTGAATTCTGCATCGATTGATATTACCATTCCCTATACCTATCTCTCTTCGTTTTCTTATTATGGACGAATATTTGTAAAACGTACAAACAAAATCAGCACTGTTTGTTATTAGGCAATACAAGTCATAACTTGGTTCCTTTTTTATCAAGATGACAGCTTCAAAAACGAGAGATTAGATTTATAACAAATACTTTGGGACAAAAATTTACAAAATTGATGAACACTTTGAATAAAAATATTTAATGCAGCGACTGTTCAAAATGCTCTCCACTTGCACTTACAGTGGCTTGGCTAATTCATGGGGATTTGTTAAAATGTAGCCCGTTCTCTGTTCTTTGGATCTTCTTTGGTAGTAGCAGAGGTGGCATAAACAATATTTTTAATACCCCAAAGGTCCAAAGTCTAAGGGGGTCAAATCAGGGGACCTTGCTGGCCATCTCCAAGGTCCTCGGTAGCCTAACCACCTATCTTCAAACGACTAATTCGTCATAAACTTCCCGTGGACCGCAACCATTCATTTGAAAATACATAGAATTATAAATATTTAGGGGCAAATTATCAATAAAAGTTACTGTTCGCAAAATCTTCGCATATTTATTGCTATTTAAATTCTCCTTGTAGATATGATACTGTCAAAAATATTGTTTATGCCACCCCGGCTTCTACCAAAGAAGATCCAAAGAAGAGAATACGGACTGCATTTCAGTAAATAAATCCCCACGAAATTCGCCGAGCCATTTAAGTGCCGTAAATTCCAGGATATTGGCTTGTTTGTAGCAAAATGGAGAGCATTTTGAACAGTTGCTGCATTAAATATTTATATTCAGTGTTTATTAATTATGTAAATTTTTGTGCCAAAGTATTTGTTATAAATCTAATCTCTCGTTTTTGAAGCTGTCAAAAACAAATTATTATCAATTATCTATATGATTATTCTCGTATATGATAAAAAAGGAACCAAGTTATGACTTGTATTGCCTACTAACAAACAGTGCTGATTTTGTTTGTACGTTTTACAAATATTCGTCCATAATAAGAAAACGAAGAGAGATAAGTATAGGGAATAGTAATATCAATCGATGCAGAATTCAATCCTCTATTAGATTCTGTGAAAATATACAGGGGGTTCCATTTGAAAAAAATGACTTTTTGACGTTTGAACTAAAACAATGTTCGACTGTGAAAATAAAATACTCTGTATGATATTGTGGAAACATAAGAGAACTTTTAGTTAGGTCATAGGATACTTGTAAGAGTTTGAAAAGAAAATTTCCTAATCGGCTACATGATAGAAGATATCGATTTTTTTACCGAAGGGTGGGAACCGTCAAAAATCTCCAAAAATATTAATTATCTCGAAAACCGGTATGTTTAATAGTATGTTATGGTACATAAACTTAAGCTAAAATTTTATGAGGAATCGAAATATGCAATAAAATACAGGGTGTTCCATTTAAAATAACAAAGTTAGGTGCTACATCCGGTATAAGCGGAAGTAGCAGAAGCATGAAAATATTTTCGTTGGATCCGCCATATGTAAAAACCCTCTCATACCAATTTTCAAATTTCTAAACTCGACAGATCCCAAGAAACGTCTAATACCCGCTTTCCGTGAATGACCCTGTATGGTTCATGCATACAGAGTGTCCCAAAATATGGATACGGATGATAACTCGTCAGGATAGCGAGATATGAGGAAAATGACCTCTATAAAAGTTATTGAGGTCATCAAATTTTTCAAGTCCATTTGGAGGTCAAATTTCGTTTATCAAATGGGAACCCCCTAGTCGCCGAAGTCGATCATGAAATGACCTCGATTTGACCTTAAAATCTATCTGTAAGGTCATCACGATCACTATTACCTGCGTTCAGTCACCAGACTCATAGGTCAATTTGACCTCTTACAACTCTAATGGAAAATTTTGGGCTCTTTCAGAATCCGGGGTCAAGAACAGAAAAAACGAAAGTTGACCTTCAGAAGACCTTGAAATGTCCTCCAAAGTCACCCACTGGTTCTCCCGATGACCTCAACAACATTTATAGAGGTCATTTTCCTCATATCTTGTCTTCCTGACGAGATGCCCGCCTGAAAATTTCGAAAGACATTAGACCTTTAGATGACTCCTAGAGTCAATTTGATCCCTGATAACTGTAATGCAAATGTTTTCGCTCTTTCAGAACTCGGGGTCAAAAATAAGATTTCCTATTTAAAAAACAAAAATTGATCTTCAAATTGTCTTGGAAAAAAAAACCTTCAAGGTCAAATCCAAGTTCTCCAAGTGGTGCCCACCCTAATGATATCAACAACTTTTATAGAGGTAATTTTCCTCATCTCGCTATCCTGACCGAGTAGTCAAGACACCCTCAGCGACCCAAAATACATAGGTATATCCGAAGGTATATTATATTTGCATTTTTTTTTTCATTTTGGGCAGTTTCGCCCAATTTTTAGGATAGTTTTTGACCATTGGTGTAAATTATGACCTGATGGAGTAAAACGAATATCAGTCGGAAAAACCATTCAGATGTAGACTAAAAATTTGATTTTTTTGTATGCCTGTGTAATTAAGGGCAGGTTTATCAATGCAGGGTTAGGTTAGAGATCGTTTATAAGATCCATCCAAATATATCGATGATCCCTGAGAGAATTTGAACATTGCAATCATGTTATTAATTCTCTATAAATTCATAAGAGTATAAGATAATGCATGATTGATTATTGTTAGTGATTTGTATGTGGCGTCATCTGGGAATAATTTCTGTAATAGACTACGTGGTGAGCAAGCAAATTTTATGGTAATTCTTTTAGAACTTCTAGAAGACGACAATAATATTGGTTTGTCTACCAAGTACAATAATACAGCGAACTAATACTGGGTTAGAATTACAATTCGATAATAGTTAAAAATAAAATATACTATTATCTAGTTTAATTTGACAGAATTCAACAAAATAATAGTCAGACGAACAAAATAATAGTCTTATTCATCTATTTTTTAAGTTAATGTTTGTTTTGTTGTACGACAACTTTTTATTAATTAAAATAACAATCACCTCTTGTTTAAAAATACCATCAATATAGTTTGGTTTAACAAAATTAACGATATTGTTAGTTAACTATTTTTTTTTTGTTGAATTTACCCATACTATTTCTTTGAGTGCAAAGTTTACACATGCGTCATTAGCTCTGTCGCCTTCATGTACACTATAAACCATATTTTCTATCTCTCTTTGGGATCATCTTCAGCTGGAATGCGCTCCGACTTACGCGATGATGTATCCGCCAATAGGAGTGGGCGTTTGTCAAGTTTGGGCGTCTGGTCAGAGAACTGGCTAGTCGCTGTCAAAAGTACAGACAACGAACAATTATTTAGTTTAGCTGTGACGTGTTTGCTTAGAATTTAGTTAATAATATATTGTTATAACATTTTGAGACGGTTAAGTGTTGTGTTTGCGGTGCGACACCCAAAAATAGCTGTAACTTATCATTCCATAAGTAAGTATTCGAAAAGTCAAAAGTGACGTTTATATTTCGCGGCAAGTCCAATTTGTCAAATATGATATTTTTATTTTGACTTTTCGTTTATTTAGTAGAAATTAACGTTCAGAAGGGTGGATTTGCATACTACAGTGTTGTAAGCAAAAGTTATTACTGTAGCCAAGAGGTTATGTATTCTCATATAGGCCATCCGTCATTTATATATTTCTTGGAACAGTACTAGGTACTAACTTTTCCTTTTCCGCTGTCGGTGGTGAGGATGCACCAATTTTTCCTAGAAAGTGTTAAGCACCCCTTGGCTGCAGGCCTGACCTTTCCCTGGCTTGACTAAAATACATCGGTGAATTTGTGTCTTTCTCCAATCGTGCAGGAACATTACATTTCTCTATTTATTTTCTCTAAAATTATATCTTCCTTTAACGAAGTTGGTGTCCAAATGTTTAGAGGTTAGAACAAAAAAAGCTTTGACAACAACAAACATCAGTCATTTGATCATGTCTAATGCTAGTGCTAAACATAAAGCATTTTTTCGCGAGCTTACCACAACTAACTATAGTAAGGTGTAAAAGAGATGGCTACATACATAACCAATCCACATCTAAATTATATATAGCCATCTCTTTTACGCCTTACTACAGTTAGTTGTGGTAAGCTCGCGAATAAATGCCAGTTTAATTGAAGTGAGAACGAAATAGAAAGAGACAGTTGCTCATAATCCCAAAGAGAGACGGCTTTATAGATAGATAGATAGATAGATATTTATTGTCCCATTATTTAAATACATTCTTGTACATATGGTAAGTCAAGCAACATTAAAAAATATTAAAATATATCCAAAAACATTAACACGTATAGATTAAAAACAGACAGACACACACAACATCATTTATATACAAACAGATACGCATAAAAATAAAAACAATAGATATTAGAATAGATAGATTATAAGGTATTTATAGAGTAATAAATTATATTTATAATACATATTTATGTAGATAGAAACTCTTGTACAGAATAAAATGCCTTATCCAGGAAATATGATTTTGTTTGCTTTTTGAAACTGGAGAAACTTTTTATATCTTTTAACTTTTGAGGCAGCGTATCAAATATTTTTATGAAGTTGTAGGCAGGGGATTTTTTATAAGCACTTGTCTTATGAGTAGGTATCATTAAGTTGCTACCATGTCTTGTACTGTAACAGTGGCATTTTCCAACTTCTACGAAATTATGTTTATGTTTAAAAACATAAAGCACACATTTCCACATAAATACAGAAGGTACCGTTAATATATTTTCTTTTTTGAAATAATCTTTACAACTGGTTGTAGGTTGTAGATTAAAAATTAGCCTAATCAATCTTTTCTGGGATATCAGTACTCTGCTTATGCCACTACCAACTCCCCAGGATACAATATTGTTAGCCATATGACTATAAGCCAGAGAGTAATATATACTTAGCAATCCTTTGTTGTGGAGGGTGGATTTCATTTGTAATATCGCATAAAAGGCCGAATTTAGTTTGCCACAAACAAAGTCAACATGGTTATCCCACCTTAATCGACAGTCTAGATGTGTACCCAGAAATTTTGCAGTCGCAGACAGCGTCATTTTGTTTTCTGTCTCAAAGTTCTGAGGAAGAGGTTTTTGAAGATAAAAATTTAAATACACTGTCTTGCTTTCATTTAGAATTAATTTATTACGTTGTGTCCATGCGGTCAATTCATCACACGCGCGATTTACCTTTGAAGCAAGTTCTTCTGGTGTCGACGCTGAAACTAATATCGAGGTATCATCCGCGAACATTGTAATTTGACCAGTGGACATATGTTGTTATATAACTGCTACAGTATGAATGGAGATGGAGAGAGAGCAGAACGTCGTAACTATTCTGGCCCCAAGGAAATGAATTGTTTTGGAGTCTATTTCTTCTAAGTCTATGGATGAAACAGATATTTTGGAATTTTTGGAACACGAAAGTCATATTTAGCTTTATAATGTAGCTAAATAGCAAATATTAAAATCTATTTTGTTGTATTGTAGAAATCGTTTAGCTTCTTTGTCCCAGCAAGATATTGCATGAGTTTGTTTTTTATTCTGCGACGTGTTTATAATTATTTGCTATTTTAATTAATAGCAACCGCTCTGATGATAAAAAATTGGGGCCTCTGCGTACCTTTGTTGAGGTTTCACTCATTTTCTTAAAATCAAAATGTAACTATCGACCAGAAAATATTTTAATTGTTGTTGCCCATTGCCTTCACTGTCAGGTGACTTTTAGACAAAAGCAAACAAATGCTCTTATACTACAGGAGGCAGTGAAATTTTTTCGTATTTATTTTCCCCGTCGGTGTATATGAATTAATCTGTTCTCTTAGTGACAAAAAACAAGAATTTTTGAGTCTGGCTAAAATATTTGGATGGATTCAAAAAATAAAAACACAATGCAAGTCCACTTATTTTCCCAGTCATAAATATTTTACATTTACTAAAGTGGAACATAAAGTTTATGAAAATAGCAGTCTGGCTTATCTCAGATAGCGGAAAGTGAGTCTGGCTGAAAATTTGCGGATTTCAAAATTTGACGAATTTTGCGGATCCGTAACCCTTATTTTGCCAGGCTCGAAATTTAGCACGTAAATTGATACAATTCTAAACTGTAATTAAAAATAAGTCTGGCTCATTTAAGAAATTGGCAAATGAATCTGGCGGCATTTTCAAAATGGGAAAAATAGAAAATTTTTGCTCTTATTTTCCCGGATTTGAAAATTTGCCACATAATAGATTATACTATAATTTCATAGAAAATACACGTCTGGCTGACATTTACAATCACGAAGGCCTTGCCAGACTCACAAGCCAGGTAGTTAAACGAGGAGTGGAATAGCAGCACGTGCGTATTTAGGTAATGACGCTGGAATGCGAGTTACCTGAGCGCAGCTGCCTAGACCCCTGTCCCTTGTATATCTATCTCTGTCAGTTACTCGGATTTTGAGTTCGTTCTTACTACCATATGACAATATACACTATAGTGATGGGTCGAACCAGCTATTTTTGTTTAGCAGCTACTTCTGCTACTGCCACTTTCAATTAGCAGTTAAAAATAGCTGCTATTTTAATAGCAGCTATTTTTTAGCATTAGTTGTTGTTTTGGCTAAATGGCGCATATTAACAGTATTAGCACTATTAGCAGATAACAAATGAAACTTTATATAAAAAAAATGCAATATCTGTATGGGTGGCTAAATGGCGCATATTAACAGTATTAACAGATAACAAATGAAACTTTATATAAAAAAAACGCAATATCTGTATGGGTGGTTAAATATGATTAGTTTTAAAAGAAATATAAATTATCTCTATAACGTTTATTACAGTTTATTTTTTATATTCCGCTAGCAGAACGAACATAATCATGTGTAATATATTGTTAAAATAATAGTTTTTACTTTTACATGAATTACAATTCACTTCCTAAGTGCTGTAGTGTGGACCTGCTGCTAGCTGTAGCTGAAAGAATATGCATGCGCTGCTTGTGCTATCACTGCTATTGGGCCGACGATGCTGCCCGCTGCCGAATTCAGCGGGCCTGACGATCATTAGACGAGTCTGGCAAGGCTTTAGGGGGGTTCCACATTAGCCAGATTGTATTTTAAGCTGTTATTATAATATAGGCCATCATCTGATAAATTCTCATGACTGCGAAAATGAGGGAAATTTTTTTGATGAAAACTTTTCAGTTTTTCACCTGCCAGACATATTATCCATACTCACAGATTAGCCAGACTATTTTTTTTACTTAACTTCAGTATACCTCTTTCTACTAGAACTATTTTTATCACTGGGAAAAAAAGAGCAGTGTATTCGTATGTTCTGACGCATTTTCCGCCTCAACCCATCGGAAAACCCCCCCCTAAATATATATGAATTTTGCTTAGAATTACCAACCGAACAATTCTATCCATGTTTGCTGACTGGGAAAATAAGTACCGAAAATCGTCACTGCCTCCTGGACTATTAGTAACAAAACTTAAAAAGCTAACAAACAGAAAATCATTAATTTTTCGGCCAATCACGACCAACCTAGAGCGGGCAACTTTGCAGAAAGCGTTACCAACCTCAGGTTATTCAAGGGTTTCCTAACCCACTCATAAAATGTGGATGCCAGTTTAACACTCACTTTGCACCGAGCTTAAAGTTAGCCCAGGGCTAGCTAACACCCTACATTGATAAACCGGTCCTCAAACACAATAAAGTAGCTGCCACTTTCGACAGTTTATTTATATTTCTCATGTCTTCTGTAATTTTTTGTGGTCCAATTTCATCTTTGGTTAAACTGCATTAAAAATTATTAGCTATTCTGAATCTAGTACACTTGTACTGAAATCTCAACCTTAAAGCCTACCCTGCCCAGATAATCTAATTAAATTGTTTATTCAAGGAATAATAAATAGATATATGTGAAATACTCATTCATAACTAATCCGGGGAATGTTTCAACTGATAAAAATGAGGTCTTTATATAAAAAATTATATTTCATTTATAATATTAATTTATTTTTATGAAATTTAAGATTTCATAATTCTGATAAGTCTTATCTATACTATACACCAGAAATTATATATAATAATTTAACCAAGTCAAAAATGCAGGCGTCTTTAGAGAATTTAAGTACCAAATGATAATACACCGCAATTCGCTCATAAACAAACAGTCATACAATCAATACTTTTTCGACTGGATATCGAAAAATGTAGCTCATCACAATGGATCCTCCATCCTCTATTTATCTGGGTGGAACAATCAAGGACAAGCAACCAAAATGTTTTAAAACGAACAATGAGGAAGAGAAGAGTGTCATCTGACCTGGAAGAAGCTGATCTCACTCATATTTCCGATTTAATAGATTCATCATGTCATTACTTCTTCTGAATTTGATGTTTTTGTCAATGTCTTGCATTACTATGAACAGTGACGGATTAAAATATTTGCTGCTTTACGCACGAGACGCTTCTTAAAACTTATTATTATTGTCAAATCCTAAAAATAATGTTAGGGTAACCGGAAACAAACAGGCATCTAACAATTACGTCAAAAGAACTTACTTACTTTTATACATATTTTACAATAGCGTCTTTTGCATATGTTAATTATAGGACAAACTCAATACTGCTTCAAAACTGTAAACAGGTTCTATGTAAACTTTGACTCTTCCAACTGGGTCAAACTTCTTTGAGTGCCTGGATACAGCCATTGAGGGTAACGAACAGGCAGATGTTCTGGCTAGAGGGGACTTTCGATTATCCTAGATCAAATGGCAAGAAGGCAATAGAGAACTGAACTCGTCCCAGTTCCTTGACTTCTGGATCTCCTACCCAGGACTCTGGCAAGCGAAGTTCCTTATCTTAGGGCCCTTGCCAAAGCGAGTAGAACAAATCCTGCAACTAAACAGGAAACACATCAGACTTGTAAGTCTTTTGACTGGACACGGCTCTTTCAGAAAACACCAACGCACTGGGGTGGCTCTGCAACGCCTTGCCTGTCTAGGGACTACAGGAGCAATGCGCTCGTGTCCCACAGCAGCTATGGAGGCAATGCTGGACTTACTTCCTCTGCATTTGCATGTAAGGAAGGAGGCAGCACTTAGTGCCTTAAGGCTGCATCAGGCACTTAAATTCAGACCAGGCTACTTGGTTGATCACTTAAGGATTCTGGAGCTAATCCAACTCGAATCCATGACCACCGACCCACTGACTCAATGCCAGTCAAGCATGACTTTGACTGCCCGTTTGATGTGCTGATTGAAAGCCGTCAGGCGAGCAGGGTCGAAGTACTGCGGTTGGAGAAAGATTCACACATCTGGTACACAGATGGATCCAAGATGGATGAAGGTGTTGGTGTAGTGTATAGCAGGGCCTAAATGCAGGCTATCTAAAGCCCTTGGTAACACCCCTACCGTCTTCCAGGCAGAAATCTATGCTATACATCAATGTGCCCAGGAATGCCACTCAAAGGGCAAAGATCTATATACTTTCAGATAGCCAGGCAGCACTAAAGGCTCTCAGGTCCTATACCTTCGAGTCAAAAATTGCCTGGGAATGCAGACAATTCCTCAAGCAACTGGTAAAAAACAACAAGGTTACCTTGATGCGGGTGCCGGGGCATGGGGGAATAGAAGGAAATGAATTGGCTGATAGCATCGCAAGAAAAGGGGCTGAAGCCCCATTTTTTGGACCCGAACTGTTCTGTGGCTTATCTAAGGGACACATAACGGAGGAGGTCCTAAAATGGAAAAAGGAACAAAAAAAGTCCTACTGGAGGAATACTCCAGGCCAAAGACAAGCGAAAAGGTTTATAACCTATTCAACAAAGGATGCCGCAAAGCTTCTCGAACTTGAAAAGTCCGACTTAAGGCTGATCACAGGCCTTCTAACTGGTCATTGCCCCTTGACATATCATCTCAAGAACATGGGCATGTCAGAGGATGACAAATGCAGATACTGTGAAGCTGCAACTGAAACTGCGGAACATATACTTTGTGAATGCAAAGTACTAACCCGCATTAGGCTAAAGTACCTAGAACAGGCGGAATTAACGCCTGAAGACAGGGAAATTAGCTCCCAGGAAAATCGCAAACTTTGCAAAAAGTCTTGGAAATCCTGGGCAACAGCTAGTTGCAGGGTAATTCACAGAAAACCTTTTAGGTCGAGGTGAAGAAAGGCCAACCCAGGGCCAAGCGGCCCCTTAAACAATCTACAATTGGGGTGGCTGATAATCCCGACTGTGGGTTCTGCGGGGATGAGGAAGAAACTTCCTGCCCTAGTCTTATGAACTTGAGGCCCAAACACTTCGGTATTGGTTTTCCGGGCTGGAGGAAATCAAGGTTGCCCCCGTTGGAAGGATTTTGGCCTTTGGGTTAGAATCTGGTCCGAATGGGGGAATTCTCTAAGTTTTTAGCGAAAGCATATTATGGGTCACTAGACCTGAGTGCAGTGACCTTTCGTCGCCCCGCGAAAAATAGAAGAAGTTGGGTGGCTTCGAAGATGAATTGTATAATTGTACATTAACATTCTTAAAGTTTAATGGTATAAAGAAAGATTAAAAATTGATAGTATATACACAGGCCTGTAGCTAGAAAGTACTTTCAGGGCGGGCAAACAATTTTTCAGGACGGGCCCGTAAAAAAGTCCGAAAAATTTTTTTGTCCGGAAAATTTTTTGATGACCCAACAAACACCAACGATCAGCCCATCAGCGGGCCATCACTGGGCCAGAAGTTTCATTTATGGCCCAGTAATGGCCCGCTGAAGGGACAACCTTTTGTGTTTGTAGGGGAGCGGGTAGGAGAAATCCAAAAAATTTTTTGATGAGCGGGGGGGGGGGGAGAAATCCAAAAAAAACTTTTTAATCCGAAAAAATTAGAAAAATTTTACCCAATCTCTTTCAAAATATTAAAAAAAACAGTTAAAATTGCCTCCATTACGATCACCGTAGGTAGGTCGGGCGAAACTTATTCCAGGACGGGCGCCGCCCGTCCTGCCCCCCCACCTAGCTACAGGCCTGTATATACATACCCATATATTCATTGTTTATCTTATTTTTTAGCATTAAACTTGTAAAACGGTTAATGTAGATCTTATCTTCAAAACCACCCGAACATCAAAAATGTGTGTCTCGGAGGGACTTCATTTAAAACATTTTTCATGCTGTTATTTACGGAAAACCGTTTGGTCCCCACCTTGTCACCCTCTAAAAGCCCCGTTGCATGCAAGTTGACTGTTTTATGTGTTCTTTAATGGCTAATGAAGAGTTCTACCCAATTCTACCCAATTCGAAAATGGTTCAATTTTTGTTCACAATTGAAGTGCTACCACTTTGAAACGGCAAACGATTGGTTTTGACATCCCCAAAGACCAATGAATTGATTCCCGCGAGTCAAAACTTTGACGATTATTATCGTTCATCATTTTGTCTGCTTGCTCTCCTACTATAAATACTGCTGCATGCAAAAGCAACAAGAGCAATTTCTACTCAAAATATAAACACTAATTTTTCTACGATTGCAACAAAATTGGCAAAAAGGCACTGATGTTCTTGTTAATTTATTGTTAAACCTCTAGCATACGTTTTTGAAAATAGTAGAAAATATTAAGTCGACACAAATATAAAATTAATGTATTTTTTAACAATTTTTGAGAAAACTACACCTTTTCACAAGCGAAAAAATGTAAATTGTAAATTTTAACAAGAAATTCTGTACACGTATTTTTAAGAAGAAATACTTATTTATTTTTTCTGAGCATAGCTTAATTATATTGACAAATAACAGATAAGAGTGTAATCTCGGACGTGTTTTTCCAATGTTGCTCTGTTCCTAGTAAATTCATATTTAACATAGCTGGCAAATAAGTAGATGGTTTAAGAGGAATCTTATGATTAACACGAAGCGTGTCTGAAAATAACTTTATTCAATCTATAACGTATGGCAGATCGCAATGTGCCAAATACATGTAATTGATATTATGTAAGGACAAAATAAATAAGTTAGAGTTTCACACACAAATAGTTTAATTTTTTAATTTTAATTTAATAATTTTACTTCCACAGTGGAAGTATAGGAATTTTAAAAAAATTGATTTTTTTTTGCTCAAATAGGCCTAGAATGTCATGGAACGGTTTTCTGTAAAACTATGGCAGATAGACAAAAACAAATATAGATGTCCTGAGCTCGATTTTCGAGAAACAAACAATGGTGCAAGCCTCGATCGTCTATCTTTTTCGACTACCCAGCTATGGAGCGTTTTTGGAAAATTGGCATTTTTGGATGACCGCAATATCTCAATTACCAAGTGTCGAATCGAAAATCGAGTAACAAACATATTCTTAAGGCACTTGTTTGAATAGAATCCGTTGCTGATAAGAAGAAAATTATGCATGCCTCAGTTTTTGAGATATAGACATAATTTGTATTTTTTTAAATGGAACACCCTGTAAATTATTTCATTATTCGATCACAACTTATATATCATATTTATCCCCAGAAGAAGTGGTTAATTTTCGAAAAATAAAATATATTTGTATGATATGATTAAATGTTTTATAGAATGCTGAGAAGATTCAAATTCAGCTTCCGAATTTTATTTTTATTGGTAATTTATAGACAGTAAAACTTTGTGCCAAAAGAGACAGCCAGACATAAAAATATTCAAAAGGCTACAACAAAATTTAAAAGTTTGGATCAATTGTAATACCTCGAGCAAAAATATATAATAAAACAAGTAGAGAAGCTGTAGAAAATATTGTTTTAGAAACTATAAGTGAAACTCCTAATATATCGCCTGGCGAAATACAGGAAACTTTAGGAGTCCCAAAAACAACAGCGTTGCGTTGCTTAAAAAAGAATAAATTCAAACCCTACAAAATTAGGATTAGTCACCATCTATACTCAAACGAGGCGTCTTGATTTTTGCCAGTAGTTTTGCGTCAGCGCAACAAAGTGTCAGGATTTGAAGGAACAATTATATGGACAAACGAGGCCCATATAAGCAGTGCCGCAAATTTTAATCGGCATAATAACCACTATTCGATCATTTTTTCACGGTAATTTGAATACCGAAAATTTTATTAACATTGTACGACAAGAAATATAGTACAGCGAATGAAGGTAAAAATCAACTATTACCTCCGACTTCGGTGAACCTCCATCGATTTGCATGAAAATTTGGGATTGAGTATATTTTACCCTCAACTTCAAAAGTGACATATGTTCGACTTGCGCTTTTTGCATTTTAGGGGTGAAATCCACCCCTTTTGTTAAAAATGGGAAAAAATGCATTTAAGCATTCTGGCGTAAGTAATCTCGTTTAATTAGATAAAATAAATATTTTTCAACACTTATATGCATGATTTATGATGTTAATTAATTTTTCAACCCTTTTAGCAACCACCCCTTAAATCGAAAATCATGAAAAAATCATTTTTTGTATTTCTGAAATATGAAATCGCATATTAACATTACACAAACGGTTTGTTTAATGTCTATGATATAATTTTTGGTTGACTGTGAAATTTCAACCCTTAAAAACCACCCCCTTAATGCAGAATCATTGAAAAAATTGGTTTCAAGAAACTTTAATCATTTGAATAATACATTACTGAATTGAAATCTCATTTACCGAGTATTAAAGTAATTATTTATTTATTGCGAAATTTTCCACCCTTAAAAACTACCACTTGTCATAAAAATAATGGAATTTTTTTTTATCAGCTTTAATAGCTTTAATTATTTACAATCTTTTTTATTACTTATGATAAACTTTATTAATATATTTCAAACTTTATTAATATTATTCTTTCCACATTCCCCAAACTACCCTTCGTGCACAAATTGATGAAAAAGCATAATTTAACGTTGGAAACAATTTTTTCAGTGCTTATGTGACTTATAAAAATTTAATTTATTAATTAAGACACACAGCATACTAGAAAGCCCCACTATGTTTTCGAGCAGATGTTCAGAATTCCTTTCACTTTTTCTATCTTCAAAAGAAACATACACACACTCACACATGTATATTTTGTGAGCATGTACCTATCGACACGTCTACTTCTTACTATCTATCTTTTTTCCTATATATGCATACAAAATCTCTGCTCAAAAATTTTTTCCAAAAAAATGTTATTGGTTTTTTTACAATAACTCCGTTAATTTTTATGATATCAGGTTCATCCAAAAACCATTTGAAAGGTAATTTCAAGGGCTATAAGATCATATTAAATTTACTCTTTTAAAACCTTTATTTTTTAAAAGATAAAAGGTTAAAGGGCCCCGGTTACATGGTTCTCGCAGTAAAATTTAGGCTTTAAACGTTTCTATTTCGGTTATTTTTTATCCTACAAAAATAAAAAAAAACGAAAATCTTTGTTAAAAAAAAAAACTCAAATTTCGTTCTCTATTATTTTTTACATATATCGAGTATTTTTGGAGTTATTATCAAAAGAAAATGAACTTTACGAAAATTTGAAAAATTCTGATTTTTTTAAATCATATTTTTTTTCAAAAATATGCATTCTAAACCGGTCAAAATTTTTAAAGTCATTACTTATGCTAAAATAAAGAAAGTCTTATAGGGATTACTATAAATTTTAATTTTTGTGGAAATGGCGTAGGTTTTATTTTTCACTTTTTCCTAAAAAATTCGAAATGATCCTCTTATTTTCATCATAACTTGCTTAATTGTGATGCTATCAACTTCTTCTACAGCTTATTTGATAGGTATTTCTGAGTACTTTGAAAAGTGTTCAGTAAGTATATTTTATAAAATGCATCGTTTTCCCGTTATTTAAGCTTGAATACTTAGATTTGAGTACTCGCCGAAAAAAAATATATATTCAATTACCTATAGCTCACTTTGAATTAATATTAAAAGGTTTTTTAAGGAAAGAATTTATTCGTTTTTTTATTAGCTTCAATTTTGGTAATGACAACTTTTTTGTAAAAACTTATAGTTTTTGAGTTATTTATGAAAAACCGCTTTAAAACATGCATTTTTTTCACGAAAAATCAAAATCTTTGATCTTTAATAACTCAAAAAGTATTGATTTATTTTAATAACTTTATATAGCAAATTTTGCTTAGAATTGGTCCCTCTATCGATTATCGTGGTTATTTTTCATAAAATAATTTCCACCCCCAAGAAGGGGTGGCATCCACCCCCAGGGTAAAAGCGCAAGTTGGCACTGTCACTTTTGTTTCTTGAGGTATCCTCTAACTACTCACAAATTTTCATGAAAATCGATGGAGGTTCAACGAAATCGGAGGTGAAAACCTTCAGTGACTGTACTAATAGAGCCCTTTGTAGACAATATGCCTGTAAGGCAATTTCAAAGATTAATGTACCAACACGATAGCGATCCAGGTCATACGTCAAATGAAACACGAAATTATTTAATAGATTTCCATGGCCTCCTCACAAATATATTAAATTTCTCGAAAATTAACCACTTTTCTAGAGACAAATCGTTGGGTAGCTAATTTAGGTTGTGATCGAATTGTGAAATAATTTACAGGAAGTTCCATTTAAAAAAACACAAGTTATGTATATATATATCTCGAAAACTGATCAGCAATGGATTCTACTTAAAAAAAAATACCTTAAGATTGTGTTACTCAAAAATTGTTTCCCTGCGCTGGGACAGACATTGACGATATTGTTAGACTTTTCTCAGATCATGCTTCCCAAACATTATTTATATTTATAATCCATAATCCATTAAGCAAATGATAATAATATTTGCAATGACTGTAGAGTTAACAGTCGTCCTATAATTATGTTTCTGTATAAACACCATAAGAATAACAATATTCATTCCTTGTACTCAGTATACTTATGACCAAAGACTATGTGCAAGAATCAATTCTGTACCTGAAAGGTAAACAGTCTTATTTCCATTATTATAAATTTAGAGAAAGCACGGTTTAAAGTTTTAAATAGGCTAATTGCGTATTTTACTTCCACAACCAGAGGAAGTATAGTAACGACAAAACATTATAAAAAAATTTTTATTGTTAAAATAGACTTAGAATGTCATGAAACGTCGAGATTTTAAGTTTGAGCAAAGAAAAAAATGACTGTCTGTCTGTTTGTCGGTCTGTAACTTTTTTGTGCGCACGATTACTCTAGAACCATTTAAGATAAATTTGGTACACGTATGTATTTTAACGAGATCTGGAGCTAGATTATATTTTCATCTTATTTCGTTGAAAAAATACGTAAATCAAGCAGGTAAGAGTCCATAAAATTGGTATTTCGTATATACAAGAGAAGCTAATGTTTCAAAAAAAATGGCATTAGCCACCTCCCTTACTACCCCCACCACATTATAAAAGGGGGTGAAAAAAAAATTGTGATTTAGTGTGTGTACAAGAACCAAAGGCATCAAAATATTTTTTTACTTCATCCATCCCCACTACCACCCCCCCATCACTACCCCCACCCTATTGCCGATGTGGGATATCGTTTATGGGTTTTTGGGGTAGACGATTTCAAATATTATATTATTAAAGTTCCATAAACAATTAAGGCACTTGAAATTGTTTACCTCTAAATGAAAAATCAGATAAATAAAAAAAACATAAATCGTGACTCCAAAACATATTTAAAAGGTTACACGCAGGAAAGTATTCCATGATTCACAGATTTCATTCTGAATCAGATCCTTCTTGCTGATTTTGCGTTGCTATATTTGCAGAAAAGATATGTTAGGTAATTTTAGATATTAGATGAAGGCTTTGTGGTAAATAGTAGTATCTCCAATGAGATTTAATAGAAGAAAATTGAACAATTAAATGACGAGTTTTAAGCAGATCACTCTCAATATAAGCTGCTAAAAGTTAAACCGTATTATTTTATAAGCAATCTGAGACATTTTTCATTTACAAACACTTTAATTTCTAACATAATCTAACTTTAATGCCATTGTTTACAAAAATCTATTAGGTATTAAAAGTAATTTCTACTCATCTCTCTTTGTAGGATAACCAGTAGCATTTAATGCAAGATTTACTAATTTTTTACCTCTTGATGTAATTTTAGCACTAACTCGTAATAAAAGCATGGAAGTAGAGTCACAATTGTTTACCAAATTGGTTTTGGTGAAAATCCTACTGCACAGAATCGTTCTTAGTATAGATACGATTTTTACCTCAAAGAGAATTGCCAATACGATTTTTTCTAAACATTGTATCTTAGGAACTAGTAATAGCGGAGGTAAGATCATTTTAACATTATACAATTTATGCTCCTGGTATATTAGCAAAAAGTATTAACTCGATTTTAACAAAAACTGAAGATACTCAGGTACAGAATTGAATATTTAGTGAACTAGCAAAGTTCTGCAAATATTTAATTTAATTGGAGCTGCGAACAAGATTGTACAGGGTTATTCGTTATATTTAGGCCACCTTTTATTATCTTTATTATAGGAGATAGAAAAAAAAGTTTCGGGAGAAAATTGTAGGGTTGTAACTGATCCCCTTTAATAAGTTAATGGAAGCACAGTGGCGTGCAGAAATTGAGGAGTACAAGGAGCAATAATATATTTTAAAAGGACCACTGTTTTTATTTTATATGCCTGTGTAATGAAATACAATTATCACCTGGTTAATTTAACCTTATTACCTAATATCGATATTGAGGACTCGTTATCAGAGAATCCAGAAATCTGGATGTAAATCTGCTAAAATTTTGCAATTATAGCAACTATATTGGATGCACCATTTTGAATTTTTGGCATCAGATTGGGTATCAGCTACTTCGGAAATACGTAACTACCAATTTTAATACAATTATGACGAAATTTGAAGCTTGTCTAATTTTTGAGAGTACCGCCTACTGAGCACAAGGGTCATAAGTTGGTCAAAAAACTACAATGGGTCCATCGCCGAGTAACAACACTCTACAGTTTGTAAAAAAAATATTAGTTTTTTATTATGCCTAGCGCATCCGCCAAATTTGCAATTTTAAAAAACTTGTTTCCAAATTTTACTCTGAAATTATTTGCTGAGCTTTTTTCTGATTTCTTTCCTAAATTTAGTGATAAAGTGGTTAACTTGATGAAACAGGAAGTACTATATTATAGTTGCAAAAATGCAAACATAATTCAGCATGTTATTAAAATAGAGAATAATTATCTAGAATTCAATCGTTTTAACAAGGACAATAACAAATTTGGAATAAATTTAAATAGCGATAAGCGATAAAGAAATATTTTCCTGTGAGCTAGCTTTATGAACAAAACGAACAAAACAAATATTGGTTTCTATTTAATGTTGGTAATGACATTTTTGATAACGACCCACATTATCTTTGTTAGTTATGCATTAGTCTATACGTTAGCCGGGCAAGGAGGATAGTAATAAATGCACGTGATCCGTGCATGCAACAAGTCCTATTGGCGTTTAATGTAATTTAAAATAATTTTTACAAGAACATAGAAAATCAACGTCGTTCAATGGCATGTGCTGCTTGACACTATAATTCATCACCACACCATCCTCCTTTCTTGACTAAGGTATTAGTGGATTGTGTGAGTCGGACGAAAACCCGACTATTGTCTGATGCAATTAGATTAGTTCTCTCCCCTGTTTTCGAGGATGCTGAACACCGTGATGGTGGCAGAATTTCCCCCGCAAACCGCCAAAAACCAACCCACATGGGGTCGAACGCGTATTATAATTGTTTGAGGGACTCTTACTTGGTGATCCCCCGTTTTCGAGGATGCTGAACACCGAGGTGGTGGTGAAGTTCCTGCCCGGCGTGACTCACCTCCGTAAATGGCCAATAACAACCCTCCAAAGGGACGAGAGACCGTTTTCAGCATACCCCCGGGCAAAGATCCCCCCCCCCAGTTTTTGAGGATGCTACACATGAAAAAAACATTTAGATATCACCTCGATCTCGTCAACAAAGTAGTAATCTTCATTTACTGTGGAGCTGAAAAAAGATGAGTGTATATTTTTTGTACATATTTTTTGGTAAAAATAGGTTTATATAATAATTGAAACGTCTGATTTATTTCATTATAATATATTATATAAAATATTTTTATTGAACAGGTATTTTTTTGCCATTGGGGGCGTGAACGGGTGTCAAGCACTCGATTGTTGGTCCTCTCCGTGTTCGGCATGCTCGAAAATGGGAAGGAAACCTTTTTGTTCAGTGGTATGATGAGAGCAGTCTCTCACCCCTTTGGAGGGTGGTGATTGGCCGATGAGGGGGTGGACGGGTGACAGGCACGCGTCCCAGGGTCTTCCCCATAATTGGCATGCTCGAAAACGGGGATCAATAAGTTATATTCCGTGAAACATTATCAATACGCGTTTGACCCCGTTTGGGCGTGGTTTTTGGCAGTTTGCAGGGGTGGGTCACCCTAACGAGAAATTCTGCCACCATCACGGGGTTCAGCATCCTCGAAAACGGGCGGAAGAACTATTTTGGTTGCATGGGGCAATACTCGGGTTTTTCGAGTTTTTTCCGACTCACACAATCCACTATACAGTGTGTCCCAAATTCGATTTCCACCATTGGGATATCGGAAACTGTAAGAGATAGAGAGTCGGTTAAATTAGCAAAGTTGTGGCAATTTCAATGCTGATGTTAAATCCGCCGAGGCTAACTGCGATCGTCTTCGAGTTATTTTCAAAAAACTGAAATTTTGTATTTTAGTTTTTTTTTTTTTAATCGCCTTCTTTATATTAATGTCCTGGCGGAGTTTAGCCGTAGGTTATTCTACCACTCAACCAGGACGAACACTAGTAGTGCCATTCGCTTTTTTCTAAAGCGTTTAGTTTTTGAGATACGACCTATAACTTTCAATTTTCTTATGGGCGCCATATTGGATTTTTACAGATTTGAAATCTACATAAAATTTTCGTTCTCCTGATGTATAACACTAATGGTTTATGGAAATTATCACACACGGACCTGAAAGATGGCCTCCGAGATCGCCCGATTTTACGCACCTTGATTTTTATCTCTGGGGCTATGCCAAATTTATGAAGAACCTGTAGTCGATATTGATGATCTGAGCGAGCGAGTTATTGAAACATTTCAAAACATTAACAGAGACTGCCCCACCTAACAACATAAACCATTAGTGTTATAGATCAGGACAACGAAAATTTTATGTAGACTTCAAATCTGTAAAAATCCAATATGGCGCCCATAAGAAAATTGAAAGTTGTAGGTCGCATCTCAAAAACTAAACGCTAAAAAACTAATGGCACTACTAAAACGTACATAAAAAAGTGCCTTTAGAAGGTTAAACTTTTATCTTTGTACGATTGCTCGTTTTTGAGATATTTGACAAAACCTAAAATATAAAATTTCAGTTTTTTGAAAATAACTCGAAGACGATCGTAGTTAGCCTTGATTTCTCGGCAGATTTAAAATCAGCATTAAAATTGCCACAACTTTGCTAATTTAACCTACTCTCTATCTCTTACAGTTTCCGATATCCCAATGGTAGGGATCGAATTTGGGACACACTGTATATACATACCCAAAATTTAATAGTCAATGTTAATACCTGGTCGAGGAATTTCGTCGTAGATTAATTGTCGCAGAATTCTGGTAGGCGATGTACTCCGCTCCATCGTATACCACGCATACCTCATTATAGTAATTAAAACAGGATCTTTGTTAACTTTTGTGAAACATTTTTTTCAATTTTGTCTCTTTTTTATCTGTAGTTATCACAGACATCTGTCGCTCCATTCTACTTCCACTTTCAGTGGAAAAATAGTATCGCAAGAAAAACTTGAAAATTTTTATTGTTCAAATACGCTTAGAATATTATGAAACGTCGAGATTACAAATTTGAGCAAAAGAAACAAAATTTCTGTCTGTCGGTCTGTCTGTAACTTTTTTTATGGTAGATTATTAATATTTGATATCACACTGTGAAATGGTAAACATGTTTTGCATCTAATGCAACATTCACTTGGACTTGCCAGGCCTGTAGCTGGGCGGGGGAAGCCCGTCCTGGAATAAGTTTCGCCCGACCTACGGTGATCGTAATGGGGACAATTTCAGCTGTCTTTTCAATATTATGAAAGAGATTGGGTAAAATTTTTTTTTTAGGATTTCTCCAAAATCCGACTGAAAAAAATTTTCGGAATAATTTTTTTGGATTTCTTCCCCCCTACTCTCATCAAAAAATTTTTCGGACTAAAAAACGTTTTTTTTATGCCCCCCCCTCCCTGAAAAATTGTTTGCCCGCCCTGAAAGCTCTTTCTAGCTACAGGCCTGGGTCTTGCGGGCTAAGCTGCCAGCTAATATTCATAAAATTCTTAAAATATTTGTTTTTATGAATTTTTTTTCATTGTGAGAGACTTGAACAGAAAATCTGGATGTGGAAGTAGTGCTTCCTTGGGCAGCGGTTTTATGTAGTGGTACGAAGGTTGAGTTTCTCCAATCATCGGGTCAGATTGCTCTTTCCCATATTTTTTGACATATTTTATGAACGATCTCATTCCATCTTTACTAACTAGTTTAAGCGCCTCGGCTGTGATCTGTGATATTATTTATCTACTGTTTCGATTCCAAGGCGTCGTTGATACTTTAGTCCGTTACATTTTTCCTGGCCTTCATTTCAGTTAAAACCGCTGCCCAAGGAATCACTACTTCCACATCCAGATTTTTTATCCAAGTCTCTCACAACGAAAAAGTTTTGTATGTGGAAATAATTGCTTAAGGAACTTTAATAATATATATAATATTTGAAATCGTCTACCCCAAAAACCCATAAAACGATATCTCACATCGGTAGTGGGGTGGGGGTGGATGAAGTAAAAAAATATTTTGAGGTTTCTGGTTCTTGTACACACACTAAATCACAATCTTTTTTTCATCCTCTTTAATAATGGGGTGGGGGTGGTAATGGGGGTGGCTAATGCCAAAATTTTTTTTGAGACCTTAGCTTCTCTTGTATATACTAAATACCAATTTTATGGACTCTTACCTGCATGATTTACCTATTTACCCCAAATTTACCCCAATTTACCCCCCAACCCTTCGACGGAACAAGATGAATCTAGTTCTAGATCTCGTTAAACTACATATGTGTACCAAATTTCAAGTCAATATCTCAAACAGTTCCAGAGTAAACGTGCGCACAAAAAAAGTTACATACAGACCGACAGACAGACACCGACTGACAGAAATTTTTTTTTCGCTCAAATATAAAATCTCGACGTTTCGTGACATTCAAGCCTATTTGAACAATAATTTTTTAAAATTTTTTTGTCGTTACTATACTTCCACTGGATGTGGAAGTAAAATAGGTCCCTCTCATTGATCAACAAAAGTGGATGCTATGGTGGGCCTCAAAGGTGTGGTGGGGGGTGGGGGAATAGTTAGAACTCGAAAAAGAAGATAGTGGGCGGTGGTTCTCCGAAATATGAATGAATCGAGAAATACACCACCTATGGCACACCTCTACTAAGGAGAACAAAAAAGCACCGTGGTAAAAATGCTTGCGGTTTCACCTCTATGCTCTGGACTGGAATTCTAGATGGTAAAATTCTAATTTTAAGTCGCTACGCACAGACGTCAAAAATCTAACCGCGCAAGTGCAAGGTGAAGATTTCCTCTGGTTTTTCTTGATTTTCCCATTTTCCCTGATTTACTGCAACGTGTATACCAGATTTGTCTTGCGGTTTATCCCACGAGAAGATCTAAGGGAAAAAAATGTGAACGCCGAATCTCAACATTTTAAATAGGCATCATCACTCTATTAACTTGTCAACGGTACAAATTAAATTCATCATCAAAATTATAGTCAGACAAGTTTACAACATGCAATATTCTCGACTACTGATACCTCGACTACTAGTTTGATCTGCTGCCTCAATTAATGATGGCGTGATATTCGAAACTCGTACTCAATTTGTTAATACAATTATCTAAAAAAATTGCATTGAAATTCAACCTTGCCTTTGTAATTACAATTAATTAGGCCATCTGAGCAAAAAGTGTTGATGTTATGGCCTTGTGCAATAGTAAATAATAAAGTGCCCAATACAGAGTACTCTAAATTATTTAATTTTAGTTATAAAACAGTGGAAAATCGAAAACAGCTTGCTTCAAGAGTATACAAATTTGGGTATTTTATATCAAGAATCTGTTTTAACTTCTTCAGTTTTTAAGTTACTTGACGGTTTGATAATTTTTTATATTCCTACCATGGTCGCTATACTACGAGTATAAATTTTCAAAAACAGGTAACACGAGTTTGAAAATAAAATACTGAGAACGTAGTCATATATTCCGAGGATAATGCTATAATAAAGATAATATTTTGCTGTAATTTATTTAAATTAGTTTTTAGTAATTCTAACCTGTTTTCACTAGATAACAATTTTCCATGAAACATAATACTGGAGTCAAATTAGGATTTTAACGTGAATTGTCTGGTGGTCAAGGGCAGTTTTTCTGTTTTAACGTGTTCACAGTTCAGTTTTGCAGTTTCTGCGAGGTCGGCGTAATGTTTATTTAAACAATTTAATTTTTTAAATCGTGTTTTCAATGGCTTTCTTTGAATATCCCGAAATTTATAAGCCCTATGGAAAACAATAAAGAGAAGGAAAATGTTCATTTTGAGCTGTAAAATAAAACTACATAAACTATAATTCATTCCAATTGTTATAATTATTTTTAAAAAATTGAACATTGCAAAATTATGCATTTTTAAACAAATCACTGTTCTTTCAAAAATAATGGATAATATTCAATGAAGTTTTGTAAAACTATAGCTCTTATAAGGCACAATCGCCTCTCAAAAATTTAAAATCAAAATAATTACTAAAACGACTCAAATATACAACTGTTGCTAAAACTTTGCATCCTTGTGGAATCCTGCCATCAAGAGCAAGAAATGTGTACGATGGCTCAAATTATAGCATTCTGTAAGCACTTTCAAGACCTCGAAGAAAAACATTTTTTTTTCAAAATTTAAACCCGTTTTATTGCAGTTATTTATAGTTTTCAAAATTTTAGTTATAAACAAATTCAAGTAATTCACTGTTTTTTTATGAAATCACAAATGGTAAACGAGTAATGAAAGTAGATTTAAAAAGCCAACTTTTGAAACAAAAGTCAATGCTCTACTTGCATTTGGAGTTGAAATACGTTAGTTTTTACGTTTAAGTCACTAAGAAGTTTGGTTATTCTCCAATGCTTATTATTTTGTTTCTGCTCTTTGAAGTTAATCCAAAGCTACAATTGTTAAAATGACATCGAATAAAGAAAGTGGCTTTTAAAACATAATGCATATTTTCAATTTTTTTATAACTTTTTAAATTTTTGTCACGAAAATGATAAACCAACCTAACTTGAACAACTACACTTATGTTCATGTATACAGCTTTGTAAAACTTTATTACTGATACAATAGAGAAAAAATATTTCACGAGCAGGATTTGAACCCGAGACGTCCGCATCCTGAATAGAAAGTGCTAGTCGCCTTACCCACTGGGCTATCTAGCGACTAAATTCCGGTTTGTAAAAACATAATATATATCATTTAGACATATTTGGTGGTTTTCAGATCTCGAAATCGCTAAAGATCCCACTTTCTGGCCTCTATACAGTATCTTTCAACAATTGTATCTTTGGATTATTTTCAAGTAGCAGAGACAAAATAATAGTCATTGGAGAATTACCATTCCAAACAATGAGAAATATAGATTTGTTTATTTATAAGTGACCTAAACGTAAAAACTAACGTATCTCAGCTCCAAATGCAAGTAAGGCATTATTTTTTTTTAAGTTGGCTTTTTTAATCTACTTTCATTACTTCTTTACCATTTTTAATTTCATAAAAAAGCCAGGGAGTTATTTGAATTTGTTTATAACTACAATTTCGAAAATTATAAACAACTGCAATAAAAATGGTTTAAATTGTGAAAAAAAAATTATATCTTCATGATCTTAAAGTACATATAAAAAGCTACAATTTGAGCCATCGTGCACATGTCTTGGTTTTGATGGCAGAATTTCACAAAGGTGGACAGTTTTAGAAACTGTATATTTGAACCGTTTTAATAATCATTTTGATTTGAAATTTTAAGTGGTGATTGTCCAAGTGCTATATTCCTCCAAAATTTCATTGAATATTATCCATTATTTTTGAAAGAACAGTGATTTGTTTAGAAACGCATAATTTTGCAATATTAAGTTTTTTTTAAATAATAATAACAATTGGAGTGAATTATAGTTTATGTACTTTTATTGTACAGCTCATATCGAACACTTTCCTTCTTTTTGTTGTTTTCCGTAGGATTTATAGATTTCGAGATATTCAAAGAAAACCGATTGAAAACAAAAAATTAAATTGTTTAAATAAACAATACACCGACCTCGCAGAAACTGCAAAACTGAACTGTGAAATTAAATTGATGCCCTGAACACGTTAAAACAAAACAACTGCCCTGATCAGACAATTCACATTGCGAATTTTTTAGTCCTAATTTGTCTCCACTAATATATTATTATTCTTATTTAAAAACAATATTTTAAACTCGCTGTTTAAATATAATTGTTAAATAATATATAATAAGCTAAATACATATATGACTATTTTGCTAAATTAATTATGATGGTTATCATTACCACTAAATTAATGATAAAATAAACCTCATGATCTGGAAGGGAAAAAATATGAAGAGTACTATGTGAAAATTAATATAAACTTTATTTAGTATGTATGTGTCAGTTGAGACAAAGCTGATAATAATTATTTTGCTAAATGTAAGCTGCAGGACGTACGATACTGGTATTCGTGCATTATAAAAACTTCGACAAAACTAAGTAATCATATTTTTGCCAAAGCTGCTATAAAACGCTTGATAATATTGTCTATCTTATGCTGGGTTCGATTTCCAGCTCCTCTACTGGCAATGTTAGTGGGTAATGGGCTCGGTAATGGATGTTGTCTGCTTTTGTCTAATTCCTTCCAGACAGCCTTGTGGGTTATGTTTATATGTGGTGTTTTAATTTTATTTTTTGCCAGATGAAAACGAATTCACTCCATTAGGTGGTACATTTTATATTTTATGATTTATGAGGTACACATTTGAAATTTTGAGAAGTTACAGAATAAGTAAATTTAAATTAATACACATAAAAAATGGTTAATTGAAATTGAACATTCCATATTCTTCGCAGTTTTTTGAAAATAAGTTAATTTTGTAGTTATCATTGCCATATTTTTAGTTTCAATAATCTCTTGATGATGACGACTTGGTTGGCAAAGCGCTCATCAGTGTATTAAACAGAGTGTTCTTGCTTTTGTAGATTCTTAACATTTTTTTATTAAAATGTTTAATGACTTATATTTTCTGATGGATTTAAAAAGAAAAATAGAATTTCTCCTCCAGCTAACTCTAACTTATCGTCCAAACTTCAACGCGATTGGACTTTTCGTTCCCTCTTAAGTCATTACGCTTACAAAAACCTGATCGACGGACAAGGACACTGACACTATCCTTGACCGACATTTTGAAACATATTCGGAATTTGCTGACATAGTTATTTATTTTTTTCTCTACTAGCTATATTTACGGTTTAGATATGTGCCGAACAAATGCAATTTAAATACACTCTTCGTTTTCATATTTGCGGTGATAGTCCAATAATTATAAAAATTTCCATAAAAAAAATGTTATCTGAGATTTTCCTTTAGTAACTGTTAGTGGACAATACCACAAAAATCCGTTCTGGGGGTGCCGCGCAACTCCCCCAAAAAACCACCCATTCGGTGAAAAAAGGCTTATTTTACTGGTAACTCGTTAACCGTTGAAGATATAAAAAAAATGCTCATCATAAAAAAGAAAGCTTGACTAATTTCCTAAAAAAAAAGTCCTATTGTAATTTTGTTGTATATGCCATGGTTTTCGAGAAAATCGATATTGAAAAAAATTCCAAAATTTGTATTTTTAATGTGCGCCAATTTTCGTTTATTTGAAATTTATTGCGTGCGGCCTATAGAAAAAATTGAATTGCTCGAAAGCCATACAAGCTAGGAAGAAAAATCAAAATGAGTTTTAAAGGGGATATAAAATACTCTCTTATGTTGCCATTTTTTGGGGCTATTGATATTTATTAGTATGTATATAAAAATAACAATATAATATAGTTATCTCTTAATTTTTTCGTCTCTAACTATTCACAGGCCCATAAAAAATAACTAACTTTAATATAAGTTATAAATGCATCTTTTAGTTCAAGGTAGTACTTCAATGCACAAAAGTTAGGAATAAAAATATTCACATTTACAAATTTACCAGCATGTTGAAGTTAGCCAAATTTTGGCCAATTTTTTATTGCTTCCTAAAAATTAAAAAAAAGACCCAAACATCTTGAAAATTTAGCTCAAAAAATTATTCAATAAAATGTAGGAAATTGAAAAGAGAGGAAAAAACAGCCAAACTTTGGATTACCTATATGAAAATGGTTATATTGGGAAAATAAAAATAAAAAATAAAGAATTGGCCAAAATTTGGCTAACTTCAACATGCTGGTAAATTTGTAAGTACTACCTTGAACTAAAAGATAATGCATTTATAACTTATATTAAAGTCAGTTATTTTTTATGGGCCTGCGAATAGTTAGAGACGCAAAAAATTAAGAAATAAGTACATTATATTGTTATTTTTATATACTAATTATAAAATTAAACGAACTTACCTTAAGTGAAGTTCGATCTTAATTATATGAACGCCTTGCTCGAAATGATTACAATTGTAGTTCTACTATCGTCCACTGTGTGGCGCCACGAATAACAAAGCTAAAATGTATTTGTCCCTCCCTGTATTACCTTTCTCACGCATCTTCAGCTGTCAGTTTCTTTAGAGCAAGATAGGTTCATTCCTTTGCACTACAAGTGTAGCGCTTAGCTGCACTGGTGTAAGATTGTCTCTCTTTAACTTATGATATCCGCATCCCGTTGAAGCAACGTCGAGCGCGGTTAGTACTTGGATGGGTGACCCACCTATCTTGGGAAATACAGCGTTCTCGTCCCACCTTCTAGAGGCTTGTATATCAGTGTATACTCGGAAGTTACGTAATTTCAGACGAGGATTACGTAGTGGATATACCATCCTTCGGAGGGGATGTAAAGCAGGCGGTCCCTTGTCTATTAAATATTAGGCAAGTAAAAGATCCCTACTCTTCTTAAGGGAAGAGGTTCGGCAAAATTTCCAGGTTGGGGGTAGCTCGTCTCCTGGCGTCGGTGATAGGCCCTGGTAGCGGAAATAGGCCGATGTTAAATAGTTAAAAAAAAAAAAAACAAACAAACATGATATCCGCATTGATGCCATCTCTGTCACTCAAAATTAGTGTCACACTTCCCGTGCAAAGGAACGGACCTAATATGATCTCAAATCAAATGATCAAGGGTTTATTTAGAGTAGCTAGAGCTGTTAAGTTTGGTCTTTGAAAATTCAGATTCGATTCAATCTAATCTTTACCAAAATAAATAATTACTTCCACGTCCAGTGGAAGTATAGTAACGACAAAAAAATTTTTAAAAATTTTTATTGCCCAAATAGGCTTAAAATGTCATGAAACGTCGAGATTTTAAGTTTGAGCGAAAAAAAAATTTCTGTCTGTCTGTCGGTCTGTCTGTCGGTCTGTCTGTCGGTCTGTCTGTAACTTTTTTTGTGCGCACGTTTACTCTGGAACCGTTTGAGATATTGACTTGAAGTTTGGTACACATACGTACTTTAACGAGATCTAGAACTAGATTATATTTTCATCTTGTTCCGTCGAAGGGTTGGGGGGTAAATTGGGGTAAATTTGGGGTAAATGGGTAAATCAAGCAGGTAAGAGTCCATGAAATTGGTATTTAATATATACAAGAGAAGCTGAGGTCTCAAAAAAATTTTTGGCATTAGCCACCCCCATTACCACCCCCACCTCCTTATTAAAGGGGATGAAAAAAAATGTGATTTAGTGCATGTACAGGAACCAGAAACCTCAAAATATTTTTTTACTTCATCCACCCCCCCCACTACCACCCCATCACCACCCCCACCCCACTACCGATGTGGGGTATCGTTTTATGGGTTTTTGGGGTAGAGGATTTCAAATATTATATTATTAAAGTTCCATAAACAATTATTTTCACATACAAAGTTTTTTCGTTGTGAGTGACTTGGATAGAAAATCTGGATGTGGAAGTAGTGATTCCTTGGGCAGCGGTTTTTTTTGTATTTGTATATATATTTGATCTGCCAAATACATACTACCTACGGAATATTTGGGATTGCATAACAAATTGTAGATATTTCCATGTAAGACGAATAGGTAATTTAAATAACGGAGTTGACAATTCGATCTTGAAAATAAAATCGTTTTATTTTGAATAGCAATCTTAACAACTCTAAGTTCAGTACCGCAAAAGGTAACTCTGAGTGGGCGGGGAGGGTTTGATCATTTCGAGCAAGGCGTTCATATAATTAAGATCGAACTTCACTTAAGGTAAGTTCGTTTAATCTTATAATTATATTCACGCCTTGCTCTCATGATCACAATTGTAGATGTTCAGAGCGATTTGAGATCTTCGAGAGATTGCATTAAAATCTTTTCCATAAACAAGAATATTAATTTAAAGGTTCCGCTAAACATGTTCTGTATTTCGTTTAATGTAAGCATATTTGAATTTTTTGTTTTTTTTTACAATATGCCTGTTGTAACCCTTGCAAATTATTCCGAACATTTGTACTGCCCTGTTGAGCGTTTAAATATTTCATTATAATGCCCTTAAATTTTAAATCCTATCAGTCATACAGCCTCACAATCACTGGCTATCTTTTTGGTGTAAGCTAAAAGGCACTATTACTGAGCATCAATTTTGATACTATTTAAGAGAAATAATAATGGGATACTTTGTTTTTTTTTTGTCTTTCCAATGTTTTTTTTTTGCGTGCCCGTAAAATTTAATTGTAATAACTTAAGTGCTTCATAGAGTTAAGTGTAAGAGTAATCCTTTGGGGTCTAAACTTCACTCTGTATATTTATTTATTTTTTTAAATTTTTTTAATAAAGATGTTTTATTATTACCCTTATTAAGAGTTTGTTAAAGTCTAAGAGAGTATTACAGAGACCAAGGAATTCCTGTATATTCATACGAGGCGTTTTTAAATTCAAATCTTTCTGATAAATTGCCCCCAAATAACCAACCATTCAAGGGTGTGTTCTGCAGTAACTCCCCTGACAAATTTGTCGAGGCTACCACTAACCACATGTTGGCTGAACAGAGACTGCTCATGGTATATATCTGATCTGCCAACAACCTTTAACTGCATCATTTACTGATTGGCAATTAACATGCGAGAGCTTGTCCCCCCCCCTTCTTCTTTCTGAATTGCCCGTTGGCTTTGTCCAAGTTTGATGGGCTTATTTCTTTTGCACCTGTACTTTTCTTATGTCGATATATACTACCTAAAATGTTAAATACATACCTGTTTTTAAATTTCTCTTTCCTGGCCAACCAACAATTTGTCATACCATGACCTTCTAGAGACTTAGTCAAGTCAAATAGGCTTATAATTTTTATAAAGGTCTGCAGCTTGTCATACACATGACCTTCTAGAAAACTTACATAAGTTAACTAGGTTTCTAATTTTTACAAGGGGGTCTGCTGCTTGTCATATACATGACCTTCTAGAAGACTTATAAGTAAGTCAACTAGGTTTATAATGTATATATCCAGTCTGCTTTATTCACGACCTTCTAGTGCACTTAATCCAATCCACTATATATAATATTTCCTATTCTCAACCAAATTAAATTCTGAATTTTGCTTTCAACTTACTGTGACTAGGGACTAGCTACGTCCTCCATTTCCCTATTTGTTGGGACGTTTAGTGATAACTCATATTTAGGAATGTATTTACATCGTTGCGTCACCTTTTCTTTTTCATTGACGAATACGTCTTTAAAAGATTATGAATCTTCGGTGACGAAATGTATTTTCTTTTATTTTTAACCATTTTCCGGCGACTATTTCGTAGCCGACCATTTCAGTACACGAAAATGGAAAACTGACAGCTGAAGATGAGTGAGAAAGGTAATACAGGGAGGGACAAATACATTTTAGCTTTGTTATTCGTAGCGCCACACAGTGGACGATAGTAGAACTACAATTGTGATCATGAGAGCAAGGCGTGAATATAATAAATGCCATCAAAAATGGCAACACAAGAGAGTATTTTATATCCCCTTTAAAACTCATTTTGATTTTTCTTCCTACTTGTATGGTTTTCGAGCAATTCAATTCTTTTTATAGGCCGTGCGCAATAAATTTCAAATAAACGAAAATTCGCGCGCATTAAAAATACAGATTCTGGAATTTTTTTCCATTTTCTCAAAAACCATGGCATATACAATAAAATTACAACAGGACTTTTTTTTGGGAAATTAGCCAAGCTTTCTTTTTATGATGAGCAATTTTTTTATATTTTCAACGGTTAACGAGTTATCAGTAAAATAAGCCTTTTTTGACCGAAGAGGTGGTTTTTTGGATGGGGTTGAGGCACCCCACCCAGAATGGATTTTTGTGGTTTTATGATGTATAACCCCTCTACTAACAGTTACTGAAGGAAAATCTCATAACATTTTTTGCGAGCTTCTGGTGTATTTTTTACTTTACTGACTGGACTATGCATAGAATAATAAAATCTCGAATAAAATAATCAAAACCGCTAAAAATGCTTTTTTTGAGACCATAAAAAGTCGGAAAGATATCATCATTGCTTCACTGACTTTTCTGTTCTAAGTAAAGCTCGAGTTAAATGTAAAGTGCTTATCTTTACATTATGATATATACGTTTTTATTCAGAAAATTCATATGCCACGTTATTAAATTCAGTAATTACAAGTTTAAGGAAAATTAATGTTTGCAAATCATATATTCTTCTAACCAATCATCTTTTCCCGTAAAAGTGGAATTTGCATGCATATTTTCAAGAATACTTAAAATCTGCTTATCGTTATCAATCTTATCCTTTTAAAAACTCTTACATATTTTCCTTTGCATAGAAATTAGTTGCCAACCGAGTCAGGTAGCTAGCCTTGGGGGAACATCGAGCATTTTATGAACCCTTTGACCCAACACAAATCTTTCTCAAGTTTGTGATGGTTACTGTAATATTTCTGGGACAGTAAGAGATTTAAAGAAGCTCAGTAGACATTTTAAGTATCATTTCAGCATTATTGCAATGCAGTCAATGCACCAAATGGGAACGATTTGATGTTTTCACTATATGCTAATTTGCTTTCTTGATATTCTCACATAGCACAATTCTATACAAAGTGACATATTTAATATTGTTTACCACACTCCAATTGACTCTCACAGAGGTTGCCTGCAAATTATAATGTTTATTAAATTATTAAATTCATTTTTACTTACCTTATTACCAATTGCCATCGGTAGGGATAGAACCTGCAACGCCTGCGTTATTTCGATAACTAGATTTACCCACTGGACTATCCGGTGTCCGTTATTTTATATGCTAAAAGTGGTATAGTTATGTCTGGGAAATTTATTTAGTGAGATTATCAGTAATAATAAGTCTTTAGAAATTGAATTTCTAATACAACTCTTAACACAATTATACCTTATTTAAAATATTATGTGAAAATCGTTCAAGTTCTTTTTTTTGTATTTTTTATTTGTTTTCCAAACCTACATTTTTCCTGTTAGCATTTATAATTATTATGAACTTATTTAATTTCTAGTAAAAAAACTGTGATATTGTGATCGGACTGTCACCTGAGAAGTACGAGTAATAGAGTATCTGCGGCGTGGTCGTGGTTAGTTTGATTGAAGGTAGAACAAAACAAATTCATAACTCCAAAACATTTGGTGAGCCTGATATGTAAATTGTAATGCTTTGCTTCATTGTAAACGCCATATTTATCTGGATTATTTTTGTTTTTTGCATGTGCTCTAAGAAAGTTTAACTTTCATTATGTACAGTGATTATTGTTACATCTTGGATGCTGAAAGTGCTACTAGATAAAGAGAAAAAATCGTCATAATCAGTATAGCCCTGTATTTAATAGTAATAGAGATCAAGCAATGCAGCAGTAATATAGAACATTTTCCTCAGACAATATATCCAGATATTGTTAATTATGCACTGTATACTAAAAGTGCGTACTAAAGTGAGGTTATGATGTATTATTTCTTTATCCTCCAAGCAGATGTCCTATTGTCCAACAATGAAATCCTGAAATCCCAATAGCACTCTACAATGTCTTTCTTCCTACAGGCCTGACAGTAATAATTACAACAAAATATAACAAAAATAAAAACAGCATATTGTCAGCTTAGACACAGCTTTTCTATATTTTAAGCAATTAAAAAAAATAAGGCAAAACGTAAATAATTAGAACCATAGAAATTTTAATTTACATGTTTTCATTTTTGGATTCGAGTAGCAACACTGGAATAACGAATAAATGTGCATACATAATATTTTTTATAATGGCAATGAAAGAAAGGTTTATTTCTCTCAAAATGCTGTTTAGCTTCGTCATTGTTGTACTCCATCAAGCAACAAGACTATAAAAAAACCGCTGCCCAAAGAATCACTACTTCCACATCCAGATTTTCTGTCCAAGTCACTCACAACGAAAAAAATTTGTATGTGGAAATAATTGTCTATGGAACTTTAATAATATAATATTTGAAATCCTCTACCCCAAAAACCCATAAAACGATACCCCACATCGGTAGCGGCGTGGGGGTGGTGATAGGGGGTGGTAGTGGGGGTGGATGAAGTAAAAAAATATTTTGAGGTTTCTGGTTCTTGTACACACACTAAATCACATTTCTTTTTCATCCCCTTTAATAATGGGGTGGGGGTGGCTAATGCCAAAAACTTTTTTGAGACCTGAGCTCTCTTGTAAATACCAATTTTATGAACTCTTACTTGCTTGATTTACCTATTTACCCCAAATTTTCCCCCAATCCTTCGACGGAACAAGATGAAAATATAATCTAGTTCTAGATCTCGTTAAAGTACATATGTGTACCAAATTTCAAGTCAATATCTCAAACAGTTCCAGAGTAAACGTTCGCACAAAAAAGTTACACAGACAAACCGACACACCGACAGACAGACAGAAATAATTTTTTTTCGCTCAAACTTAAAATCTCGACGTTTCATGACATTCTAAGCCTATTTGAACAATAAAATTTTTTTTAATTTTTTTGTCGTTACTATACTTCCACTGGATGTGGAAGGGGGGGTGGTAATGGGGGTGGCTAATGCCAAATTCTTTTTTTGAGACCATAGCTTCTCTTTTATATACTAAGTACCAATTTTATTGACTCTTACCTGCTTGATTCATCTATTTACCCCAAATTTACCACAATTTACCCCCCAACCCTTCGACAGACCGACCGAAAATTTTTTTTTCGCTCAAACTTATAATCTCCACGTTTCATGACATTCTAAGCCTATTTGGACAATAAAAATTTTTAAAAATTTTTCTATCGTTACTATACTTCCACTGGATGTGGAAGTAAAAGGATATGCATGCACATATTTATATACTTTCATAACTATAAAAGTATAAGAGACCTAACTTTACCAACTTTTCCCAAAAAGTTGCATAGAACTTTTTCTTCTTAAAATTCTATTCTCTTTCAGCTCCAATATTTTCGGTTTTTTTTTTTAGTTGCCGCCCCCTAAAAAGAGGTGGCATCGATAAATTAGCAAGGCACCCTATAAAATAGAAACTGTTCCTTGATGCATTTACTATTAAGTTGCCAAAAATTAACGAAATCCGTTTCATATGACATTATTCCGAAGTTAAAACCTCTAGTTACTGTACTGAAATACCTAATTAGGTAATAATTAAAAAAAAAGAATTTTCCAAAATATCATTTTAATAGTTAAAATCTGAAGAATATCCAAAATTAATATTTTACCTAAAAAAGTAAGTTTTAACATTTCTGAACATCACATTTTAATTGTTCTTTTTTATAATTTTTATATTATACAGAAATTTTATTAACAGATTTCAGGTTCACAATTTTGATATCATGTGGGCGTGTCTTAGCAATTCACTTTTTAGTTTCTAGTTTTTAAAGTTTTTATTTTATTTTTCATAATTGATAATGTAAATCATAACGAAATTTTTGGGAAATTTTGAACATTAAATAGGATAAAAACAAATGTTGAAACATATTCATATTCGCGGGCCACTTTAATCTTTTGATAAAGATAAACAGACCACTTACTCTTACTGGCAATCCACTAATATGAGTGAATATTTTTGAAATCCACTTCTAAAGAAATATGTACCTGTAACAAAACAAAAAAAAAGTAAGCAAAATTGAATTATTTTATTTCTTAAATTGATTAACTTGTTATAAACCGACAGACTTTTTACTTTATTTAAGGGTAATAATAAGATGTTTGCAATCAAATGTTGTTTTTCTATAATTTGGTTATCAATTAAATTTCCTATTATTATTGTATAACCATCTATTTTCTTAATTAGGGGCAAGGGGATGAATAAAAAATGTGATTTAGTGTGTGTACAAGAACCAGGAACCTCGAAATATTTTTTTACTTCATCCACCTCCCCATAACCACCCCCACCCCACTACCGATGTGGGGTATAGTTGGGTTTTTGGGGTAGAGGATTTCAAATATTATATTATTAGACAATTATTTCCACATACAAAATTTTTTCGTTGTGAGTGACTCGGATAGAAAATCTGGATGTGGAAGTAGTGATTCCTTGGGCAGCGGTTTTTTGTTTGTACTTAAAAGAAAAATTAAAGTGGGTACATAGTACACTTCTGTGCAATAAAATCACAGCATAGATAGAGAGACAGCAAAGAAACTACCGTCATCTCCTTTGTGTTGGCGTGACTAAAATCTTTCACCTTGAAGTCGCCATTTCGGCTTAAAAGTCAGAGTTGGATTCCAAAGAATTTAAATGTTTCCGACGGGACTGTATTCTCCAATTTAAATTAAACAATATATTTTCTTGCACAGTGTGTGTTGCTTGAAAATGAAGACTAGAAACTACGAAACTGTAGTCATAAATTAAAAAAATATTGTGATATTTAACAAGAAAAGTTTGTGTTCGTTATAATGGAATATCACAAAGTAACATACAACTCTATTGATTTATTTAAATAAACAATAATAGATAGCTAAAAAAGTCATATTATATGTAATTTTTTTCCAACTTGTAAAAATAGGAAGTAAAAGCATATGAAACAGAATTTTCTTTTAAATACATTGATATAATTTTTTTTTCAGTATTTTCAAATAAAAATAGCTCAAAAAAATAGAATAGTTCCATCCAATTTTTATTATAAAAATCAGACTATCAAATAATATGACAATATATAAATTATCCAACATAGGAAGTTCCTAAAAAAGTTGACTCAAATTTAGGCCGCTATATTGGGCGGGCCATTTCGACTTTCCAGTTTTATTAATTTTCTTGAGAGTTTAGTACATCTACCTGCAAAATTTCATGTTCTTAGCACGCCTGGAAAAGCCCAAACAAACAGATATAGCCGTTATATGACTTGTTAACTACGTCGAGGCATCTTGCGAACTAAACAGTAGAGATGAGTTGCTATTTAACAACCTGTTATTTTGTAACTGTTATTTGTAAATAGCATTAGCAGACTGTTATTTCTGTACGAAAATAACAGGTGAGAAAATAACAGATAAGAAACACGACGCGCGACGTAGTAAAAATGTTCTTGCTGGCTGCTGTTAAACTGTTATTCAGAAAACAGCAGTAGCAGATAATAATCAGGCCAATGATGGAACGTTTACGTTATTTAACATACACCTGTTATGTTGAGCGACGACCAAAAAATTTATGAGAGTGAGAGAGACAGATGACCGTAACATAGGCGTTATGACTAATGTAAACGTTGCATCATAGGGAGTTATCGCAAAAGATAACGTATTTGCGTTAAACGTTATTTTTGACATCTAAGCAAGCGCATATTGGTTTTCACGTACAAAAACTAACATGCGCAAGCGTATATGTCAAAGATAACGTTTAACGTACATACGTTATCTTTCGCGATAACTCCCTAATGAAATCGCAACGCAACCGCTAATGTAGTTGAATATATTATTGAAGTTGAATATTATTGTGGGTATCTTGAGTCATCGGTTTCATGTAAACACTTCTTAGTTGCTTTTTAATCATAATATATTCAAATCTTTTCGAATTTCTTCTCCGTGTGTATATTTTCGATTACCCGCATACCGAGTTTAAAAATGAAGGGCTGCCAGAGTGGAGTTGAATATTTTTGTAGAAATCTTGAGCCATCCGCTTTATGTACTGATTTTTAGCTGTTTTTTAAATCATAATATGTTCAGAGCATTTATATTTTCTTCTCCATACGTATATTTTCGTTTACCTGCATCTCCAATATTGTCATTGCATACGCTGTGTTTGGCGTGTTTCTATGCTGGTATTTCTTTATTAGTTTAACATAAAATAATAATAATTAAAATTTGAGGCTTAAAAAATGAGTTTTTGCACAAATAACGTTTGCTCTGGCAATATTTTGCAGCACAAACAGAGCCCATACTTGAAAATAATAGAAAAATGTTAAACAATAAATAACACAATAACACACTGCACTAAGTACGTCTATGAACTAAATTAATTGTACCCAAATTGTACCTATGTCGCCCGCACTGTTTTCCAAGGTTTTAACCCCAAATGGTTCGTGCGCGACGATCTGCGCAAACCGTTCCCGCCATTCAAGTTTCCCTGCTGTCTCTCTGTCTATGCTGTGATAAAATCCCGTACACTTGAAAAATCGAGTAATCCAGTTTTTACTAATATTAAGTGATGTGAATCAATCTTTTTGGAATTTAGATTTTTTATTATCATATAGGTTATAAAAAAGTGACATTGATTGTGAAATGTCATAAGTAAGGTATTTGGAAAAATGTTAATGATTTAATGATTTCGATTTATAACAAATGTAAAAATTGACGTTGAAAAATTGTGTCCGAGATAAGGCCAGATTCTGAAAGCCCAAAACATTAAAAAGCGGTTTTCTGCATGGCTGTTCTGCACGTGTTTGCCTGTGATAATATGATCTTCTTGGCACTTACACAGTTTTTTAATTCCGATTTTCCTATCCTTCAGCTAGCTGTTGACCTCGATGCTGGAAAATTTGTCATGGACACAGCGTCTACTGCTGTTTGAAACGGATTTTTCCTCAAATAGCCAAGGAGCGCTTTATCTTGAGCGAGATTTGAACTTCTCGGTCGGCCTCAACTGTCTTTTCTCCTTATGATACATTCCTCCTCCCACCGTCCCACCTTTTCTTCACACTCATAACGGAACTTTTATTTAAGTGATAATGGTTAGCAACTGCTCTGATAGACCATCCCTCTTCAATTTTAGAGAGAATTAGAATTTTTCATGTTCAGTTAATTTCGGCATTTCGAAAATATGACGCTGACACTGACAAATAAAGAATGATTTAATATAGCGAAAAATAAGTGTACGGGATTTTATTGCACAGAAGTGTATATACTTTTGGATTCATTCTCTTTTTTTTCAGTTATTTCATATTCTTAGTATGTGAGTAAATTGCATGACGAAAATTTGCTAATACAAAATTTGCCGGTAAATTGTATATACTTTGTTTATATTGTAATATGTTGCACCCCTTAAAATTTAAGGTTATGTTACTAAAAAGTAGGCAGACTTCAACAGATCGAATGTCTGAATGAATGTAGTGTATTTGCACCTACTCGAAAAAGAACCTACCAGAAGATTCCAAAGTGACATCTGGAATTCTCTAGAGAATGGTGGCGTCATCACAGAACAATCGAGATCTATCATTTTTAGGTATAAAAGACCAACCGCATTCTCGGCGAGTAGTTCAGAAGTTCAGAAGTTCAGAAAGTTGAGAAAGTATAGAAGTGAGGTTAAGAGTTCAAAGATAAACAAAGTAATAAACATTGTGATTTTAGTCAGTAAAGTGTATTTAAATTAATAATAGTATTGTGAAGTATCCAGTAAATATTTAATAAAGTGTGTTAGTGGACATCTCTTGTTATAATTTTTGGAACCCACGGAATTTGCAAGGGGTAGTTTCCTAAGGGTGGAAACACGTTACAAATTGGTGTCAGAAAGCGGAATTTTATGACAAGAGGAGCTCTGAAGTTGTGCTGGAGTGTTCGAGAAGGATTCTCGAGGGTTAGTGCTAACACAGGACTAATTTACTGGACATTGTTCGAGGGTTATTTTCGAACAGGAAAATAGTGTTAAGTGCATTTTTGAGACATTGTAGAACATTTTATTAGGACATTAGTGTGATAATTAAATCCTTTGAACTGAGAAGTGATAGAGACACTGAAAAAGACTCATTTAGTGCGTGAAAATTTCTAGAACTTTTCTATTTGGACATTAGTGGAAATTATTAAATTCTCTGAACTGGATAGTGACAAAAGACTCTGGATAAGACTTTTTCGTGCTATTTCGAGATTTGTCTGAAAAGTTCCATTACCGATATTGACGTGACAGTTAAATTTATTTTATTTTAATTTCATCGTATGCCCGTAACAACAAGAAGTATGGCATCCGATAAACAAATACAGGACTTATTCGAACAATTCCAAAAAATGATGGCTCAGCAACGGCAGGAAGATAAAGAAGAGCAAGAAAGAAAACGCCAGGAGGAAGAAAAACGGCGTCAAGAAGAAAGGGACGAATTAAAGAAAATTATGGAAGATCAGGAAATAAGACGTCAGAAAGAAAAAGAGGATGAAGAAAGAAGACGTCAGAAAGAAAAAGAGGATGAAGAAACAAGACGTCAGAAAGAAAAAGAGGATGAAGAAACAAGACGTCAGAAAGAAAAAGAGGATGAAGAAACAAGACGCCAAGAAGAAAAAGCCGAATTGAGAGAAATGATGGAGGACCTGAAGATACGACAGCAAGAGGAGAAAGAAGAGCAAGAAAGACAACGTCAAGAGGAAAAAGACGAACTCAGAAAAATAATGGAAGACTTGGAAGAAAGACGCCAGGAGGAATTTAGGAAAATCCTGAGCGATCAAATAAAAATACAACAGGACACAATCATTTCTGTCAAAAGTGAAGTCAAAGAAGAGATAAACAAGGTAGAAGAAAAAGTAGATAAGGTCGAAGATAAAGTAGGTGAAGTCAAGACCGAAGTCGGTCAAGTAAAAGGAAAAGTAAATCAGTTTGAAGAAAAGATGAGTGAGTTCGAAGAAGAAGTCAAGGGAGAAATAGACCGGCTTAAACGACAGTTGAGAGATAGAGGAAGCCAGCAGGTGGTATCATCGGGTCAGCGACTAAAACCTCCTTCTTTTGACGGCCAAAGTTCCTGGACGACGTACAAGAGGCAGTTTGAGGCAGCAGCATGTGCGAACAACTGGGATAACGAGGAAAAGGCCATGGCATTAGTTCTGGCATTAAGGGGCCAGGCCTCAGAGTTGCTTCAGACTATCCCAGTGGATAAACAAAGGGACTTCAAAGTCTTGGAAGCTGCATTGGACTTGAGATATGGCGACCAACATCTCGCCCAAGTATACCAAGCCCAGCTAAAATCACGAACACAAAAGGCTGGAGAGAGTTTACAGGAATTCGAAGCTGCGATAGAGAGACTGGCACACCTGGCGTATCCGAGTGCACCTAGAGAATTTCAGGAACAATTAGCCGTAGGGGCCTTTTTAGATGGCATAAGGGACGAAGAGGTCAGGCGAGTTCTGAGGCTGACGAGACACCAAAGTAGTAGCGAAGCTTTGGTGCGTGCACTCGAAGTAGAAGCCGCTTACAGGGATACTCCAAGGAGAGTGCGAGCTGTGACTCTTGAAGAATCGCAACCAGAAATGAACCAGAACCCCTTGCTGACTGAGATGCAGAAAATATTCACCAAATTATGCGAAAAATTAGATGACCTTGGAAAGCAGGAAAAACAGAAAAACAAAGGAAAGCCGAGTGGTGGTATTAAATGTTACAACTGCGGCAAGGTAGGACACATGAAGCGAGACTGTCGACAGCAGAATTCGGAGAGTCGAGTAAATGCTGTGAATCTTGAAGAGGAGCAGGAAAACAGTACCAGGGGGGTTGTTCTGGCTAGGGAATGCAGTGCCCCCAGAGAAATTAAGATTTCCCAGCTTCGAAGAATCGCAAGCAGACTGTTGTTGCATGGATATGTGAACGGAAGAAAATGTTTGTTTACCATCGACACAGGTACTACGTCATCAATAGTACGTCCAGGATTTATATCGGGCATAAAGATTACCAAGAGGCAAAATGAAGAAGTGATCGTCCGGACAGCTACGGGGGACAGGGCTACGGTTCATGGAGAAGTAGACCTGGGTTTGCAGATTGGACAATTAAGGTTCGACCACAGGGTCATCGTGGCTGACATTACGGATGACTTCATTTTGGGACTGGACATTATGGAACAGTATGGATTTATTGTTGACGTAGGAAAGCGAGTCTTAAGGATTGGGAACGAACAATTTATTTTGTCAAAAGTGAACGACCAATGCGAGAAAACCAGGCTGTTGACAACGCAGGCAGTCAAAACTCCTGCATTATCCAGAAAACCAGACAAGGAAGATTGTAAGCGCTACCCTCAGGTGAGAAAATTGCCGAACATGGTTGAAGTGAACACTGTCAAGGTCGATCTTCCAGACAGTTGGTCAACGAAAATTCTGAGGCGAGAGCAATTGCGCGATGTAGAAATCGGACCCATGTTGCGAGCAAAAGAAGAGGGAACGCGTCCAGCATGGAAGGATGTTTCCGACAAAGAAGTGGGGCTGAAGGCTTTATGGTCACAATGGGATTCACTTATGGTCGTAGATGGGCTTTTGAGGAGAGCATGGGAAAGCCCAGATGGGAAGCAGGTTGCCATGCGTCTAGTGATTCCCAGGTGTCGTGTACCAGAAGTACTCCAGAAAGCGCACAATGAAACATCCAGCAGACACTTCGGCATAAACAAGACATTGAGTAGAGCACGGGAACAGTTCTATTGGGTTAATAGTCGCCAGGATGTGGAGGCCTGGTGTCGCAAGTGTAAAAATTGTGCTGCCCGTGGAGAACCATTTTCGATGAGCAACTACTACAGAAATGGAAGCCGAGAACAGCCGAAGAATGATCGAGAGCAGATGAACAGAACTAGTAACCGCTTGAAGGCTCGTTATGATCAGAATGCCAGTACAGGGGGATTCAAGGTGGGGGATCTGGTTTGGCTGTACAACCCACAGCGGAAGGAATGGAGATCCCCGAAACTTCAACCTCCTTGGGATGGACCGTATACTGTTATTACCCGAATTAATGATGTCGTCTATCGTATTCAACGAAACAAAAAGTCCAAGATGAAGATCGTACACTTGGATAGACTGGCGAAGTATGTGAAAGAGGCTGAATTGCCTGACCGGGACGTTCAGGCTTAAGGAGGGGGCAGTGTAATATGTTGCACCCCTTAAAATTTAAGGTTATGTTACTAAAAAGCAGGCAGACTTCAACAGATCGAATGTCTGAATGAATGTAGTGTATTTGCACCTACTCGAAAAAGAACCTACCAGAAGATTCCAAAGTGACATCTGGAATTCTCTAGAGAATGGTGGCGTCATCACAGAACAATCGAGATCTATCATTTTTAGGTATAAAAGACCAACCGCATTCTCGGCGAGTAGTTCAGAAGTTCAGAAGTTCAGAAAGTTGAGAAAGTATAGAAGTGAGGTTAAGAGTTCAAAGATAAACAAAGTAATAAACATTGTGATTTTAGTCAGTAAAGTGTATTTAAATTAATAATAGTATTGTGAAGTATCCAGTAAATATTTAATAAAGTGTGTTAGTGGACATCTCTTGTTATAATTTTTGGAACCCACGGAATTTGCAAGGGGTAGTTTCCTAAGGGTGGAAACACGTTACAATATGCTTTTTACAGTCATAACCCTCCTTCTAACCCACTTGACCCTCCACCGAAATCTGAACAACTTCTAATAATTTGTCTTATAGACAAATAATTGTTTTTATTCATCTGACTAACAGAAGCAGAGTTCTTGTAAATTTTCCCTGCACATTAAACAAAACAAACATTAACTTAAAAAATAGATGAATAAGACTATTATTTTGTTCGTCTGACTATTATTTTGTTGAATTCTGTCAAATTAAACTAGATAATAGTATATTTTATTTTTAACTATTATCGAATTGTAATTCTAACCCAGTATTAGTTCGCTGTATTATTGTACTTGGTAGACAAATCAATATTATTGTCGTCTTCTAGAAGTTCTAAAAGAACTACCATAAAATTTGCTTGCTTACCACGTAGTCTATTACAGAAATTATTCCCAGATGACGCCACATACAAATCACTGAAAATAATCAATCATGCATTATCTTATACTCTTATGAATTTATAGAAAATTAATAACATGATTGCAATGTTCAAATTCTCTCAGGGATCATCGATATATTTGGATGGATCTTATAAACGATCTCTAATCTTTGGTTTGGGTGGTCTGATGTCTCAATACTGAGATTTTGGCTAACCAAAAAAAACTGCATCATACAATAAAGTGTAGATCAACCTAAAAATTAGTTGGTGAACAAAAAACAAAGTCGTTGTACTATTTAATTGTAGACCAAATTGAAATTGGTTAGTGAACATAAAAAATGTCATTGTACTATTTAATTTGTTACAAGAAGATTTGATTATTAAACTACTATTTGTTTACGAAAACAAATAAAGTTGTATGACTATTCTTTTCTGATTGATTTAACTATGAAACTAGATAGGCGCGATTTCATATGCTCTTTTTGGTTGAATTTACCTATCATTTTCTTTGAGTGTACGTACTAAGTACAAACTGTGCTATGTAGGTTATTAAAATTACTTGTTACATTTAAGTACTTACTACATTTAAACAGCATTCTAACATCTATCGATTTAAAATTTCAACAAATAAATAACATGAAATTTGAATAATTGAACTGGTATACAAAACGTGATATGACGTCACCGATTTCATTAATATAAACAACATTCACCTTTTTTTAAAATTTTTATGTGAAAAATTAAATTGTGTTTGTAATTGAATAGTGTATTGAATTATTTTATTGCCTGATAGAAGTCGGCCATATTGGATCAGCCAATTTGAATTACGTTTTTTTGACACTATAATCTGTTTCAGCGACCTCGAAAACCCCCTTATATGTCAATTTGAATTAAATTGCTTTAAAATTTTTCAACTTATAATAATTTTGTTAAAAAAAAGTTTCTTTTTGTTTAAATAATTAATAAACAATTTCCTCACGATTGTATGTTTATATTTTATTTTATGCTATGTAAAAGTGATATCAAGAGGTTTTAGGAAAATCGAAGCTTCCTGTAATTATTCCGAAATAATGCATATTTTTCAGCCTCTATTGGTAATTTATGGGCTCAAACGTCCGAACAAAAACCTAAAAATTTGGAAAATGACTTAAAAAGTGTTCCACTTTCGATTTCTAAAATAAAAAGAAAACGTTGAACGGGGCCTATTCTTCTACGGCAAACTGTTTTAAAATTACAGCAGCTCGAAGAAAAATAATCAAGTTTTCGAGCTGCTGTAATTTTTAAACAATTATTGATCGTTTCTTTACTCTATAGGCTCTATTACAACTGGGGCTCAATTCTCGAAATTATTCCAATGGGAAATTGGTATTTTATCTTTTTTATTCCATTACGTTTCCCGTTTCTTTCTCTTTCCATTCTCTCACTATGCCCACTCCCTCAAGTCGAGAATTGAGCCCCTGGTAGTGGGAATTCAAGTGTTTTTAATTATAATCAATCAAAGAGATTTTAAAAGTTGTGAAAACACCGAATTTATAAATCGCTATGTAAACTCTGGTCAGATATACCATAGAAATTAATGCTGTTTTCAACACTGTGACCAGAACTAATAATTATTGTTGTTGCTGTTGGCAAAAATCCTCGGTTGAACCAGTTGAATAGGCTAACGCAACGCAAGAGAAATATTGTCCATTTATATAACTGGCCGATTCTACCAAGATAATTTGACTGCGAATGGCATATCATGCTTATGCTACATACCTACGTGCTACAGGTGCGATTTCACGGTTCTCAGCTCTCTTGTTTTATTTTCCGTACATTCTTGTGTTTGCATGTATTCTCATATGCAGAGCTTGTATATCAGGATGCAATTTTACAATTATAAGGGATGGATTCAGATGGGTTTGTAAAAACGTTATTATTTTGTACGTATTCAATAGAGATGTTCGGAAAAAATCCGGGAAATGGTAACTTTTGAGAATATATCTCTGAACATGTCAGGAATAACATATCAAAAGTTACCAACAATAGTCCTTGAGCGTAATTTGTTATTAAACAAATTAGTTGCAAAATACCAGTCTTTGTCAAATATGTCTTAAAATATTTTTTTCTTTCAAAAAGTAATTACGCCATTCGAAAGTACGGAAAATTTCACATCAAAAATTTATATGAAGTTCTTTGTACGATCAAAAATATAGGCTCCAGATTTTTTTGTTTAACGCTCGAAAATGGAACGCCGAGACGCGTAAGTACGGCAAGTGAAGCGCGCGCTTCTCTAAATTTGTTGTAACTTTTGAACTAATTAATGAAACTGACCTCACAAAAGCTTAAATGAAAGAAGAAACATGTAGCTATTGGATTATTATATTTTGAAATATAGAGATGAATGTATATAGTCGAGATTTGCGATGAAATAGGTAAAAGCTCTACCATTTCTAAAAATTTAAAGATAGAAACTTGGGTCTTTCACATTTTACTCTTGAAATAATGTATAAAAAGATACGATGGGTGAAAAAAATCTCAAAAATTTATTTTTGAAAATGTACCCCTAGTTTTCGCTGTATTAAATCAGGGTTGTAATTAATCAACTTTGACATTTGAACTTTTGAAAAGTCAAAATGCGAAACCTTATAGAATCTATGCCCAGGAGACTGGATGCGGTGTAGAGGCTAATGGGGCCATGACAAAATATTAAAACCTTTTTTAATATATTTGTATTTATTTTTATGTTCGTTTTAATTAAATGTCAATGTCATCTTTAACCTAATCTCAAAATTATCCGTTCACACAGCTAAAATTTTACAAAATCGTTGTTACTTAATTTTGAATGTGTACGCGAAAGTTTTGAAAGCAAGTGTACACTTCCAAAATTTCAAAATTTTGAGAAAATGATAAAATTTGATATATATATAACTTTAACCACCTATTTCTCTGTTTTAAATCGCGTTATTAGATCTCTATAGGTGCAATTTTTAAAGCTTGAAATGTGTACTTTGAAGTGCCTCAAGGGGATCTACCTTAAAAATTAAATTAACCCCCCTTTTTTCTACAAAATTAAAAAAAAAAATTTTTTCCTCTAAAATTTGTGAAATTATGGGTAACATAAACGTTAGTAACTTTTATAAAAAAAATTATTTAGCCTACCTATGCAGCATACGTTTATAGTAGGACCTCAAAACAAGTAAATCTGTTGATGAAAATATTTTGGAATATATACGGTATCAGAAAGAGTTTGTTTTGGCAAGGCAATAAGAGCAAGCGAGAGTGGCAAGCGAGAGCGAAGCAAACAATCATGTATAAATTCTCTTGAGGGGGCGTGTCACTGTTTACCTCTGCTAAAGTACTGGCAGACGTCTTTATTGTGGGCGGTCCGGTCGGTTAATAGCGCAATGCCAAACGCATGACTTTCCGATTTTGTATAAACATATACTTTTCACGAAATATTGAAGAAATCATGTTTCTTCGGTAAATCGACTCAATGTTGATCATTTCCACAGTTTTTATCCTGTCTCGCCTCGGCCAACAAGCATCGAAGTCGGAATGTGCTTTCACACCGAAGTACACATACTATTTTTTCTGAAATCACAATCAATATTATTATAAATTAAGGAATTTGTATTAATGCATAACATTTCTTCATTACAATCTAATTGCTTACTAATAAATGCGGGAAAGTCACATTTCCGTTTTGTTGATCGTTGCTTGGCAACGGATCTTTTCAGGTCTGTTTTCTGATAGTTTCTTAACAACGAACTGAAATACTGGAATTGTGCATTTTTCGATCCGAAATCGCGCCGAAAATGTAGATATTGCCTATCGATTTCAGAAAAAGTCACTTTTATATATAATAAACAGTCCGGGAAAGTGAACTTTCCCTGCCTAGGCCAAGAAAGTAACTTTCCTGAACGGTTTGCTGATAGTTGCTTGGCAACGGATTAAAACACTAGAATAGTGCATTTTGGGATCTGAAATTGCGCCGAAAAAGTAAACATTCTTGATCGATTTCAGAAAAAAAATACGTTTCTGGAATTGTAACCTGGGATACGAGCTCTGCCCATACGTCTATTGTCTATTTGCCTTAAACTTCAAAGCGACGCGACGGCTCCGATATGAATGCGATTTTCACTAATGAAAGAATGACGGATCGCAACTGAGAAGGTAATAAATAGGTCATATTATCACGACCACAACGTTTGAGGGTAGACAGGTCAAAAGGATAAACATTTTAGAGCGGATTTCAGAAATCCCGGATCCTTCGCTATTTTTTAGAATGTATGATCTAAATAAATATACTTCTCAACTTTCACAAACTGAATCCTTATGTGCCGTGGTTTTAGACATTAAAAGTGGTTAAATGAAGTCTTCAAAAGAAATGTCACTAAAAATTATGAAATAGTGGTAGATAAGCCTTAAAAGTTTTGTACCACGTACCATCCAGTTCTGTCAGATACCACTGAGAGCGCCCTAGAAGTGAGCCCCTGGTCTTTGCCGTCACAGACTTAAGAACTGACAACTTTGTTATAAGGCCCACTTATAAAAGGGGGCCCCAAAGGCTGCTAAACCTCGAACGCAGGGTAGTCACCCTGTGCCCTGAACAAAATTTTAATATTTTACGTACAGTACCCCCTCTGCAATACGCTAGTGAGGAGGGAGTCTCACACGGCCGACTAGTCAGGTCCTTGGGGGTCGCTTCGATAATTGGGGGTGGTGTAGGTGGTCAGATATAAAAGACAACGTCGTTCTAATTAAACATTTAATAAAATATCAGGGTACGTAGTACAAAATCTTTCACAATTATTACCGATAACTCGGTACTAGTACAATGTATCACAATATACCCTAATAAGTGAACTAATAAGTGGGGCCCACACGCTTAACCTAATATACACAAAATATCTTACAAAATAATAAATCCTTGATAAATATACAAAAGGTCATATGCCAGAAGCGTGACAAAAAACTACAAGTGATCCAATGTACGGTAAAACATAAAATTACTTAAAATTATTGACATCTATTTGTAAAATAAGGCAAAACTATTCAGTTAATGAAGTAACGATACACAAAATGTACCAAATATTACTGAAATCTAAAATGTTACTGAGATTTACGTTACGAGCAAAATATTACCAATATTCCTTGAAAATTTATTTTACTGTCCCGTGGACGTTGAGTTGATGTACCGCATTCCTCGTTAAGAGAATATGATTCCGCTTACCTTTGGTAGTGTCTGAATACCTTTTCCCGTCCTACCAGGACATCGTAATTCTAGGTGATAACAGGCGCAGGTGGTAGACCATCTACGTGGAGTCTAAGGTAACGTGCCGAGATCCCCAGTACCATACATACACAAGATGTCAGGCAATAATCCACCATCTAGACACCAAAATCTGGACTAGAAGTTGAAACCAGAGTCAGGCGGAAGTCCCTCGTAAAGTGTAGAATGTGACATAAAAGCTCGGGTAGAATACGAGTAACAGATCCAAGTAAAATCATAAGGTAAAAATCCAAATAGCCATAAACTAACAAATAGATCCCAAATACTTGTAACATACCCTACAATCAAACAACTAACAAACAAACAGCCCTGCAATAAAATAAATAACCTAAATTACAAATCTATTTCAACCTTAAGTGGGTTTTCAGAGGCGTACCTGAGATGTAATGTGGGCTGAAAGAGGTCCTTTGCCGTCAAAATGGCACTCCAAAGTCTTGCATTCGGACGACGCCACGTGCTGTAGAAAATTGACTTTATCCGGACATATCCGTAGCTGTATTTCCCAAAACGATACCCAAAACCAAATGAAAATGTGACTAATCTTGTCGTGATGAATACTAAATCCCATAAATGGAGCAAAACTAACAATATTGCTAAAACTCGTATTCAGACGGCTCAATCTTCTAGCACGCCATGACCAAGATAAAATGTCCCCCTATTAAAAATCAAGTTCCTCTCACTTTCGACGGTACGTTCCGAACTTCCACTTTACGGTATATCCCACAACTAGAATAAATTTTCCTAACTTCGTTTATATCCACAAATATTATCATAATATACTTCGAAGGCCGTTCTCTCAGAAATCTACCCACCAAAAGAAGGTTTAATCAAACTGAACGCACTCACCCATACTTCCTGTATCAAACTTATCAAAGCGCATTTAATGGTCGACGTGAAAAATTCGGTAGCACTATTATGCAACCAGTTATACTCTATTAATATCTGTTAGGCAAGAGACGATACCAATATGCTCAAATGCATAATAAAATGTGTGAAGATGACGAAGGTAGTACTAAAATTCTAGCAATTACTAAATGGGAAAATATACTGTAACAACTTCTTGCAGCAGCCTCTGGTCGTTGCCGAAGAGCTTAAGAGAAGACGTCACTGCAGCAGCCTCCCTTTGGTCATTGTCGTCTTTGCCGATGAGTTAAACACTTCTTGCAGCAGCCTCTGGTCATTGACATCACTAAAAGTCGCAAAAATCCAAATATATAGTACCCCTACTACGAGTTGAGTGCGTATGTACACTTTCACATGTTATGTAATTATTTAAGTTATTCTTAACATGGACAAGGCACTGCAGTATATAATTACAGGGTAAAGTGAGGATCTGAAGGCTTATAACAGCATCCCCATATGATAACCCAGCAACAATTCTGACAGCCTTTCTTTGCAGTGAAAAAACTGTTGAGGTGTGTGCCCAGTGGCCCCATATTAAAATGGCATAAGTAAGGGAAAATTGAATTATTATTAAAACCGTTGACTGTGACAAACAATTTTTTTAAATTGCGCAGTAAGAAAATATTACGTGATATATGCTTGCAAATGTAGGACGCGTGTTCCTCCCATGTTAACTTACTGTCCAAAATAATGACAAAATATTTAACGCAATGAGAGTTCATCTGTACAGAGTGCTGTTTTAAAGAAAAAATCATAGTATCTGTTTTATCACTATTTAATACTAGCTTATTGTTTAGAAACCAGTTATGAACCATAGACAGACTGTTTTGAGCCTCTGATAATAAAATGTTACACTCTTTATGGGAATGAGCCAATGCTGTGTCATCAGCAAAGAGAGTGAAGTTTGTTGAGGGACTACTGTTTGGCACATTATTATAATAAGAAATAAAACCGGTCTCAAAACTGAACCCCGAGGGACACCAATTTTAATATTAATGTTACCAGAATTAGCATTATTAAAATGAACAAAGTGATGGACCATCAGTTAAACACGACATAATCAATTTTCTGCTGCCCTCAGAGAATTTGTAAAATTTCAAGTTTGTTCTCTAAAATATTATGAGGCACAGAGTTGAAGCCTTACTTAGGTCTAAAAATTGCACATGCACAAATTGTTTGGTCTCGAAACCTTTATTTATTACATGTATCAACGAATTAATTTCTAACGTTGTTGACAATTTTGATCTGAAGCCATATTGACAACTATTAAAAAGATTATAATTTTCAAAATAATTCGTGATTTGAGATTTGAGAACTACCTCAAAGATGTATGAATATATATGAATTTGTTACCATTTTGAATTTTGTAAATCTTCGAATTTGCTGGAAGGCGGAAAGTACTTCCTAACTCCATGTCTTACAAGTCCCTAGTTCATCGGGGAGTACCTAAACAAACAATCTACCGGAAGTTAGTAGTATCGGACAGAAAGCAAATGAAACCTAATTGTATGTTCTACTTACGAGAAATTTCAATACAAACGCTCGACATTTACAAAACTACAAATTTTCGCAATGTTTAATTTTAAATATATTGTCCTGAATTTATCGTCCAATTTATTTTAAAGACATGATAATACTATCGCATCACATAAAAAGGGGAAGAGAATAAAAAAGATATCTAAAATCGGAACAACAGTTACTGAGCTATGTAATTACTTCCACATCCAGTGGAAGTTTAGTAACGACAAAAAATGTTGAAAATTTTTATTGCTCAAATAAGCTTAGAATGTCATGAAACGTTGAGATTTTAAGTTTGAGCGAAAAAAATTCTGTCTGTCGGTCTGTCTGTAACATTTTTTGTGCGCACGATTACTCTGGAACCGTTTAAGATATTAACTTGAAATTTGGTACACGCATAATCAGGAACTAGATTATATTTTCATCTTATTCCGTTGAAGGGTTGGGGAGTAAATTGGGATAAATAGGGGTAAATAGATAAATCAAGCAGTATGAGTCCATAAAATTGGTATTTAGTATAGATTTGGAAAGTGTTGTTTTTGGTATTGCATAGTTTCAACGACTAACCGACCGCCCACAATAATAGACTGGAAGGTCGTGTCAAATTTTAGGGGGTGATTTTGGCACGATTTCTATGAGTTTATGATGATAGTAGTACGTGTTGAAGAACTAAAATTGAAGATGAAAAAGTATGAATGATTAATTTATGAAACGCTGGTTTAAAAAAAATGTGTCAGCTGGATCGGATCCGTGGGAAAACGTGTTAGCTGACCATGTAAACATGTCAGAAAATTCAGGAAAATCAGAGCATTTTGGCAAAGCTGAAAATTTTATATATTAAAGTTTATGATTTAATAATTGCATTAATATGTGTCAGCTGGTATTCCGATGTGGCAAAACTTGTTAGCTGGACTTTCAAATTGCGGCGTAGCATTTAGTTGGGCGCAACGCGCGGCAGTTTCGTGACTCAGCTAACGTATTCTAGGCGTGTGTGTGTTATGTTAAATGGCACTGGTCATAAACCAAATAGCCAGACATTTGTTGTCTATTCAACGGATTGTTAAAAATAATCAAGAGAGAGTGGAATAAAAATTACACCTATTAAAATATGTAATAAAAAAAATTAATATACATTTTCATTTAAAAATTCCAATCAAATAATAATTATCAAGTATAAACTGAATTGTTTTCAAACATTTGTTACAGAATATTTGTTCAGATACATACATATATATACACAAATCTACATACATATACACATATAAATATTTTTTTGTTTAAACTTTTTTTTTTTTTTTTTTTTAATATTTTTATTTCTTTATTTTTTAATTACCCTTCATGGCCACAGTTATTACCTATTAGTATATTCCCTTTTTTTGTTTTTTTTTTTGTTTTTTTTTGTTTTTTTTGTGCCTTCTTTATACTTCTATTATGCTAATATTTCCCTTTTTTTTATTTTATTTTATTTTTTTTTTTTTTTTCAAAACACCTACGACAATTACTATCCTAAAATATAATATATACACTATATACATACATACGTATATATTCACATATATACACATACTTACTTATATACTTTTACCTAACTGGTTTACAGCTCTATTTTGTTTTTTATTATAAATTCATAAAGTATTTTATACACATATTTGTTTTCTAATGCTAATAAGTTGGGGAGATTTGTAGGTAGTGAAATATTGTTGCGGGCAAGTTTAAAAAACATTTCACTTATTTCCTGGAACTTTAAAGGACATTCCATCAAGCAATGTTGTAAATTGCCTTCTTCTCCACAGGTGCAGTACGGATCTTCTTTGAGATTCAGTTTGTATTTGTATTGAGGGTAAAGACAATGTGAACTTCTAATTCGACACATTACTCTTACGAAATTTCGATTAATTTCACCATTAAACCAAGGATGTCTGATTTTAATTTTTGTCTGAAGTTTTTTGTAGTTTTCTCCTGCTGGGTAATTTAGATAGTGCTGCTGCCAATTTTCTCTAAGTCGTTCCTTTATCAGCCTATTAATATCTGTGCTGGGAATTTTAAAGTTAGGGATGATGTTACCAGTTTCAGTTGCTTCCTTTGCTAACTTGTCAACATATTCATTTTGTGTAATACCTGCGTGTCCCTTTATCCATGTTAGTTCAAGGGTCTTGTCTCGTTGTACTAATTGGTTGTAATATTTTATAATATCAATTATTATATAGTTTGCGTCAGACCTTGGGTTACAATTCTGTATTTTCATCGCCGCACTCTTACTGTCTGTGAATATAACAAATTTATTGTTCTTCTCATATTCTGAGCAATATTTAATTGCCTCCTTGATTGCTACTAGTTCTGCTGTGTAAATAGACGAGTTGGTTGGTAAGAGGTACTTTTTAGATATATTTTCGTTTTCATGGTAAACAGCACAGCCGGTTTTGTTGTTTTTGAGTGAGCCGTCGGTGAATATATACTCGTAGTTGGTCCAGTTAGTGTTTAGTTTTGATTTAAATATTATGTTGTTTAACAGTACGTTATCTTGAAGATCTATGAATGATGTTCTGGGTAATTTTTCATAATTTGAATATTCTGGTGTGAAACAAGGAAGAATGTCCGACTGATGTATTTCTTCTTTAAATTGAGATATCCATGTATAGCTTTCCACTAATAACGGCAATTTTTTCTTTTCCCAATACTTTGCTGTGTGGCCCAGTATGGTTAATTTGTGTATATTTTCAACAACATCCTTATTCCTGCTGTAGATTTTCAGTAGTAGGTTATCGCTTAATTTTTGCCTTCTGAGGTGTAAAGGAGGTTCAGCGCATTCGGATTCTAGGATGTTCAAGGGGGTGCTTTGAAGAAATCCAACACACAGTCTGAGACTTTTGTTTTTAATTTGTTCAATTTTTTGAAGGTGAACTTTTGCTGCTGATCCGTAAAAGACACAAGCGTAATCGAACATAGATCTTACTAGAGAACGATAGAAAGTGAGACATATGTTGGGGTCAGCTCCCCATTTTTGGTGACTAAATACTCGTAAAATATTAAGTGCATTTTCACTTCTTTTGCAGATATAATTTATATGTTCTTTCCAGTTCAGTTTCTTGTCTAAAATGACTCCTAGATATTTAACTGAAGTTTTATATTTAATTTCGAGATTAGATATTCTGATAGTGTTGGGCGGTTGAAATTTTGTTCTTGTAAATGTACATATTGATGATTTTTCTTCGGAGATTGGAGATCCATTGTTCTCAAACCATATTTCTGCTTTTCTAATGGCATTTGCTAGATTTCTATTGCAATAGTTGATGTCATTGCCCTGAGCTCTAATTGCATAATCATCGGCAAACTGATATACTTTAATATTGGTATTGGTAAATAACAGTTCGAAGTCATATGAATATATTATGTATAACAAAGGGCTTAAAATACTTCCTTGAGGTAGGCCTGTTGATGTCTGCCTTGGTCCAATCAGTTCGTCATGGGTTTTTATGAAAATACATCTAGTGCAATAGAGCTTATGGATGTGCAAAATTAGCTTGTTGGGTAGTCCAATTTGCTTCATTTTTTCTGCGAGTATATTAAGGTTGACGTTATCATATGCCCCGGTGACATCTAGGAAAACCACACTGGTTGACTCGTTCTTTGTGAATCCCAACTGAATGTCCGAAATTAAACTAGCTAAATTTTCTTGAGTCGAACAGCCTTTTGTATTCTAGGCAGCTGTTAATGTTAATAATTTTTTGAATGAATCGTATCAGTTTATTTTTTATTATAATTCTCATACATAAAATATAATAATTATTCATCGCTCGAGTCTTCATCACAATCTACTTCTTCTTCATCAGAATTATCTTCAATAATGGGATTCTCCTCAGCCTCTGGTGATTCATTGTTTTCATTCGTATCTTCCACAATTTCTGAAAAAAAATACGAATATCATTAACGTTAATAAAATAGAATTCATTAGGAATATAAAAAATGCATATATCCAATACCTCGTATGTCTGTGGTTTCATTTACAATGCTGGTTAATTTCGGTAACTGTATATGAAATTTTCAGCTTTACCAAAATGCTCCGATTTTCCTGAATTTTCCGACATGTTTACATGGTCACCTAACACGTTTTTCCACAGATCCGATGAAGCTGACACATTTTTTTAAGAGCAACGTTTCATAAATTAATAATCCTTTCTTTTTCAGCTTTGTCAAAATGGTCCGAAAATATTTTTTTTTCTACAAGTTTCGCAGCCTCTTCTCACCTTAAGTCACGGTTTTGAGCCAGCCAACACTTCATTCCTTAATAAGATATAGAACAACAAGCTACGTTAAAAAAATCAGCTTCGCCAAAATGCTCCATTGACATTTGACATTATCCTCCGGGCTATAAGGACGTCTACCAATATTTTAGCAGAGGCAAAGAGTGACACGCCGCATCATGTACATCATTGCTTGCTTCGCTCTCGTTTGCTCTTATTGCCATACCAAAACCAACACTTTCCGATTCTGTATACAAGAGAAACTATAAGATCTCAAAATATTTTGGCATTAGCCACCCCCCTTAGCGCCACTACCCCATCATTAAAGGGGGTGAAACAAAAATGTGATTTAGTGTGTGTACAAGAACCAAAAATCTCAAAATATTTTATTACTTCCCACTACCACCCCCTTATCACCACCCCCACCCACTACGATGTGGGATATCGTTTTATGGGTTCTTTAGGTAGACGATGTCAAATATTATATTATTAAAGTTCAATAAACAATTATTTCCACATACAAATTTTTTTTGTTGTGAAGTGAGAGACTCGGATGGAAAATCTGGACGTGGAAGTAGTGATTCCTTGGGCAGCGGTTTTTTAAAGAAAACTGCTCTGGCGGACATTTTCTCTAATTTTTTCTATCTCTTTCTCTGGTGGCTTTAGCTCACATGGGATTTGTTGGGGCCTTTATATGCTTATCATACTAAACAAATAACTGTCCCTAAATACCGCACGCCGAACCCATTTTACACAGATTTGCCTAGAGTATTAGGAAACGCCGTTTATATGCATATTTTACCTGATTTTTAGGCATATGATCCGAGTTTTAGTTATTTACACTTTCGCAAATCATTTTCCTGGTGGAATTTTGCCAAACGTAGCACTTATGGGTTATTGTTCTATACATAGTACGTATAAATAAATATTTTTTAGCCTACAATTTGATACCAAATGCTCCACATATGTTTACCAATACCTACAAAGAAAACCTCTTTGTATTGAATATTGAATATGTAATAAACAAGCGAAGACCTGCAAGTGAATGAAAAATATTCAAATATCTAAAAAATACATAGTGATATATACACTCATGGTAATATCAGAAACAGGAAGGGTAAAATTGTTTGTTTAGTAGAAATAGCTATAAACCTATCCATGAACACGCGCATTTCACGTAGTCATTAGTCCGAGCCAATATCGATTTGTTATTCACTTTCCACAGTACGTGTCTTATGTTACGAAAATTTCCTATTACAAGAAGAATTCGTCGGAAAAAATTATATTGAACCTGATACATGGGCAACTGACAAAGATCTATATCTAAATTCCTGTGAGATAAAAAGTAAAAAGTAATTTTTAATCATTATATTCATAACTAAATAAGAAAACAGCGTTTTCAACTAATAACAATAACTGGTTTATTAATTTTGTAGTTGTTTATTATTTTTTATTAGCTGATAGTTTAGAATTTTTTAGCCTTGTTATCAGAGAATCCTGAAATCTATATGCATCAAATTTTATATTAATCTCCAAAAATATTGCAATTGGTAGTCTTTTTGGGTTCACTGTTTTGAACTCTTAATTTTTGAAATCAGATTCAGATAAATGGGGGTAGTTGGTTAGTTGTGGGAGGCTAAATGATATCAGCATCGTGTTCCCCGCCCTTAAAAACGTGTAAAAAATCATTTTCGGCACGTTTGGATGTTTTTTGCATGTTCCGGTATTGAAGGAGGGGGTGGTTTCAACCCCCGGGGGGTCGTTAGGATGTTTGGTTGCGAAATTTTACAGGACATATTGAGTTTCCTAAAAAAAACCGATCCAACAAGTCCTCGCATGCCTAACAACGAAAAATGGAAGAAAAGAGGTGGTTTTATGCATTTGGGGGTAGTTGGTTGGGGGTGGGAAGCTAAATAATATCACCATCGTGTTTCCCGTCCTTGAAAACGTGTAAGAAAATATTTTCGGCACATTTGGATGTTTTTTGCATATTCCGGTATTGAGGGAGGGGGTCGTTAGGATTCCTGGTTGCGAAATTTTACAGGACATATTGAGTTTCCTCAAAAAAATGCCGATCCAACAAGTCCTCGCATGCCTAACAACGAAAAATGAAAGAAAGGGGGTGTTTTTTTGCGTTTAGATGTAGTTCGAGAGGGGTAGGGACCGCGCGAGTATCACCATCGTGTTGACCGTCCTGGAAAACGGGGGGTAGACATATTTTGTCGCTACCCTTGCACTTTTGGGGTTTTTGCAACTTTCGCACGGGCTATTTACCTCCAAATACTTGCAAAATGAATAATTTTTTTTTATGAGTTCGTGAAAGTATATAAAATAATATCTTGAAAAGTTTACATTTCCCTCGGATGCAAAACAGAAAAAAAAGTGAAAAAGAATTTTTTTTTCATCTATTTTTTTCAAAATTTTGAAATTAAATCAAGGTAGAAAAAAATAAAAAATACGGATGGATAGATCACGTGCTTATGAACAAAAAATGTCCTAACAAAATTTATCGCTAAAAGCACGATATTCCCGGAAAAAAATCAAGTAACATTACTCTGAGCGAGATCCATGCGTGCACGCTCGCTTGAATACGCATAACTGACACCGACGCACAGTGGGCAGAAAATACAAGTCGGAGGTCAGAGTTCAGAAACTTTCCATACCTTCTTGGAATATTTAGAGACTACTGGGAAAAATCTTGGAAACATTTAATTTGTACTCGAGGGTGAGATGTAAGGGTTGAAAAAAAAAACAATGTAGAAAAATTTCGAAATTTATAATATAAACTAAATAGATTTCGAAAACTTTGGGAAAAATACTGGAAAAATTTAATCTGTACTCGGGGGTGAGATATGAGGGTTGAAAAAAAAACAATGTGGAAAACTTTCGAAACTTATAACACAAACTAAATAGAACACTTTGGAAAAAACAGTGAAAAAATTTAATCTGTACTCGGGAGGTGAGATGTAGAGATGCAGCTGTATGTTGTCCCGTAGTCCTAAGTTTCATTTTCGTTGCATGCTTAAGTATTGTAACTTTTTTCAACAGTTCTGCCGTCTTTCGTCGTTTACTTCTCACACTACTTGATTCATAATCTTTCGCTGGACGTCCTACCCCAGATGATGATGGTATTGGTACTTCTGGAATGGCAGCTGAAGTTTCCACTGGAACTGGTGCTAATAGCGTGGGCACGATGAAAATAGTTTCTTTTTGCAGCTTCGATGAGTATTTATTCAAGAACTTAGTTTTACTTTTACCGCTGTTAGTCCATCTGCGACTAATTTCATTGCACAGTATATAAAGCTTTTGCTTCGAATCAAACATTATTTCCTCGGCATAATTTTCATCTCCAATAACATGACAAACTTGGATGTAAACGTATTTGAACTTATCAGCAGCAACCCCAGTTATGTCATGCCAAAAATCTTCTGCCGATTTAATTTTATTTCCTCCATAATTAATGAAGTCACTAAGGTTTCCTGTAACGAAATACAAGATTATGCAAATTATTTCGTTTATTATTATTATGATCGTTATTATTATACGCGGAGCAGCAGTGATGCTAACACGGTTTGACCCGGTAAATATAACTAAATTGGTATTGTTCTTATTATTTTGGTTTTACTCTTCAAAAGTGAATATTTAAAGGCTCTGATATTATTACATAATATATTATATATTTACTAAAAAATACTGTAAAAAAATTAAAATATTATTAGTAATCGGGCAAAGGTTCAATTGTTAAATCGCTGGGCGAGCGAGTTTATCGCACCTGGCGATCCATGCAGTTGCATGAATAAATTGCAATTTTATATAGAGGCGCAAGTAGGCGCAGCTTACCTTTATGGATGCAGATAGTAGACACTTCAACTAACGTCACTGCGAAAAATCACGGCACCCTGACGCACCTGGAATTTTGTAAGTCTACGCAAAGTGGGACTTTGTCTATAACACTTATCTTTTTACACTATTATAAACAATGTTCTTAAACTAAATAATTTTGTAAACAAATTCTATGTGTGTGCCTATGTTATTGACCTAGGCCGGTTTTTTCAAAATACTTTTCTGCCCACTGTATTTTGGTACCTGGACAGTAAATACGTCTTCGTGCTCTTTGGTTGATTCATCGATTGCCTAAGGCAGTTGTCCACGGCGGCGTCATTTAACGAATGCATGCAAGCTACAAATAACGGCAGGCGTTTTCTGTATAGTTAATGTCCGCGACGTTGTCGCTTCGTGGACACAGTTTCGTTTTACGCAAGATGCAAGCAAGCGTCAAAATGACGATAGCGTGCGCATGACGTGCGGTTTACGTGGACAGTAGGCCTAAGTGGTCTTACTAGAAGCTACGAGACGGCGTGAGACGGCGTCTCACGCCGTCTCGTCTCGGAGACGCATCAGGCTTGTCCAAGACGTCGATGAAAACGATGCATTATAGCTATATGCTATGATGGTTCCACGAGACTTTTTCTGTATTTATTTTATCTTGCAAACAATATGGAAATATATACTATAACCTACAATTAACTTATCATTATCGTTAATCGCTTATGCAAATGTCGCGGGAAAAAACAAATTTTTGTCAAAATAGAGGCATTTTCCCAGTAAACATTTTGTTTGTTTGTGAAAAATTTATGAAATAAATTCATTTACTATAGATGCCCCACCTCATTTAGATTTCAAATAAAATATTTCAAAGTTTTATACTTGCTACATTGCACTAACTACTTCAGAATAATAAATAATAAATGTAATATTTATTATAACACGCTTATGTTACATGAATTTATATAACAAAAATATATTTCAATTGATCTATATTAGATGTATTTCGAAATGTATCATATACATTTTGTGTTTACTGGATTCATTATTCATTAATCTGATAATCTTCTATCAACCTGTATATCGAAAACGAAGCGTTATCGAATTCATCTTCGTAAGAACATTGTTTCTTTATTTTCCATAGGAATATGTCCTTGAACTTGTGCTCTGTATTTGTGGAACATCCTGTGTATTTCCAGCTAAGGAGGAACTGCCATATAAATTATGTTGCTGAAATATTTAACAGTAATAATTTGAATGTCAAAACAAAGATTGATTTCTGCGTAATTTTTTAATTCCATTAAAAAGTAACAATAATCCCTCATAATTTATACGGCAAAATAAAATCCAGTGAATTAAAACAGTCGTGCACATGTTGACCTCATAATATCCGGAAACTTGAAGGTTGGCGGGTGTGTGTTCAAATATAAGCAGTTCGCAATATTGTTTGTTTATACACGAATTAGTTTTCAGAAAACCGTGATTGTAGAATACCATTGTTTAAAGCAATAAATTACACCGAGATGTTAATCCAGTTTTCAAGTGGAAATCTATGAAATTGAATAAAACCTTTTATATTGTCTTTATGTTTGCTAAAATATGAAAATTAAAACAGTTAAAGTGTGCACTTTCCAGGGCCGTGGTATGGAGATACATTACTCCCCCCCCCCAACTTTGTCAGACTTGGCAAAAGTTGGAAATTTGAGACATAAGTTGGAATATTTAAATTTTCTCCCCCTCCCCCCGTCATCAATTTTTTGCAGGAATTATTGTTTATTTATTTACAGAGTTGGGTTCTTAAGTTTATGAAGTTGGCAAATTTGAAAAATAATCCCCCAAAAAAGTTGGTACGCTACAGCTCCGGCACTTTCAATTTATTAATTGCATACATAGACAATAAAAAAACTATAACAAACTTTTTTGTAGCGTATAAAAGACTTTAAATTGAACCCTACCTGGTATCTAAAAAATAGAGTTATAGCGGGTTTATAAATGCACGGACTTAAACCCCCCATTCATAAGCGAACATGCTTGTCAGTATGCTTGCCAACATAAGTTGCGGTAGCAAATGCCCCAACCCTCCAAAACACCCCCCCCCATATCAACATCCCCCTGCCCCCTTGTCGAATTTCTATCCCATATAAAACTGCTCTCTGTGCAGAATATTTTATTGCTTGACAGATGAAACAGGTTTTTTTTACACTATTTTTCCCTGTGCAAGCAATTATAAAGCAAAATACAGCTTATTAAATTACTTATAACTCGATTGAGCTTACAGAAGGTTGTTTCTACAACAAAACAACATAGTCTGAAGGTCACTGAGCCACAATATCTGGCCTTTGTGTTACTCTGCGTGTTTAGTATCGCGAGTACATTGTAACGTAGTTTTTATAAGATTGTAAACTGAAATATAAATGACCTACATTGACATGTTCACCACAGTTAAACACAATCTATATCTATAAAAGAATTCCGTGACTGACTGACTGATCTATCAACGCACAGCAAGCTCAAACCGCTGTATCTAGAAACCTCAAATTTTGCATAGAGATTCCTCAAAGACTCAGGCAACCACTAAGAAGGAATTTTTCGACCCCCAAGAGGGTGAAAAGGAGGGTTGAAATTTTATCTAGATGCATAAAATTTGGCAGAAATATTTTTTGTTGAAATCTATTACATATGTGTAAGACGAAATTTCAATTTTCACTTTTTGAAGGGGTGAAATCGGGGGTGGTAGATGGTTTAAAGCGTATTATTGAAATCGTGTAAGTCAGAAACGTGATTATTCGAGCGATGGACTCTTCTGATAGTCTAGGAGATAGCTACATATATGGGGCCTGGGATATAACATATTGGCATTGCTGTTATGTTTTAGGGGCCGTTCAAAAATTACGTAACGCAAATTTTGATCAAATTTGACACCCTCCCTCCCCCTTGTCACATGTTGTCACGTTTGAAAATACCCCCCTAAATAAATTAAGTCACAAATTTCACCCCCCCCCCCCTTTCCATAAAAATAAGTTTTTTTTTAAATGTCATTTATATTAAAGTCCCGTGTAAACTTGGTTTGTTTTGTAACTAAGGACAAACCTTGTACAGTTTATACAAAAAATTGATGTTTTCTTTAGATCAGAATTTTTGTGGAAAAAAGAATAACATTACGTTACGTAACACTTGATGTACTCCCCCCCCCCCCTAAGAGCGTTACGTAATTTTTGAACTGCCCCTTAGCAAAAATTGGACTATTGGCCAAAAACGGGCCAAAACTAGTGCTTTTCAAAAAGAAATGTTGGCACCTTCTCAAACTTGTAGTTTTTATACCAAAGAATAGATTTTATGGTATCTTGGTTTTGCTCGGCACCAACAAAATTTCAGATATCCACCAACTTTTCTATACCAAATATTAGACGCTGCTGAAATCTGTAATGCCTGTCTTGGGGATTACACCAGACGTAGGTATTTTTTAAAATTTGTAATTTTTCTTTATGTTGTGGTTTAACATTTTGTCAGGATTATATTCTTAAGATATAATTGTAGGGCATCTTGAACCTATACTTTACCGATTAGTATTGTGCTAGCAATGAATATACGTAGAGTGATATTAATAAATTGTACTCTTAATAATTAAGTTTGATGTTTTATTTACTTTACAAATGGTTAACAAACTTTGCACAGATATACCATGGCATGTTTCTGACATGCTCAGAGGCTTACCAAACATGCTTTAGAAAATATAGTATATAACTCGTAAAATATTCATATATGTATTTAAAGAATATTTGTAAGTTATATGAAAATCGCGAATCAGTGAACCTTATCTCGTCTCTAAGTCAAAATCTAGTCATTACTTTGGGTTGGGCCCATGAGAACTTTTGATCAGGACCTCATAACCTATAACATATCTCAATTTCAGACAATTCGACTGAGAGCCAATTTACCTAAGATTTCTGCGGTGTCCTTTTGTTTGTGGTCTTGGTTGAGTCAATTTTAAAAACTGCATACAATTGCATGAATTTCTATATACCAGAAAGACAGAGCAAGGCCAAAAGCTTATTGGAAGTTGAATAATGCTGTTTCCATGTAATTTAGAATATATTACCAGCATACCCAAATAATAATTTTAACAGATTATTTCGAGGAATTTCATGTAATGATCTCATTCTTCGGATAATATCGGAGAACTGTTTACAATTTAAGCACGTTCAGAATATATAAACAAACGTACTAAGAAAACTGCATCGAAAACATTTATGCATCTAGCTTTCATTCAAATCAAATGAAATTCCAAAATTATTAATTAATAAGTATATAGTCTTTTACTGTGATTATCTGATATTATTTGTTTAAGTGCTATTACAATATATTCCACGAAGATGATCATGTCAGATCAAATGATAAAAAAATTACAGACCTTTTAATTTATTAAACTGATAGAGTTGACCTTCAGTGCTCTACGAATGTCGATTGACATCAGCAGTTATCTGCTTGAGAACTCGGAGATATCGGTTTCCATAAGATAGCCAAGGGATTATGTCAAATTGGTAGGATTTCTTTGATTGTATGTGTTTGAATTTTATTTTATATGCCTTCAGAAATCCAATTTCGCAATTGAAATTTTCTTGATGCCGCTTGAGTTGTAAATAGCCACTATATCTAACAATATTTTATAATAGGAAGTAGACAGATATCGAATTAGTAAAATTTATTAGTATTATACTGTCGTCATAAGAAAAATTCGCGTATACTACATGACAGTCGAATCGAGTAAAGTGTGTGTATTGTTTAAATTAGAGATAAAACGCATATTTTTGCTCTGAGAATATATACATTGTGTCCCAGGATAGATGTAACAAGAGGAGTAATGGACCAAAAATTTTGGAATTTTGGAATTTTGGAATGGTATTTGAGGATTGAGTCCTGCTTGTTGTAAAACTAAAGTATACCAAAAATGACTTGATTTGGTGTTCTACAGGGTGTTTTATAAGCAAAGTTGTAATATTCACCACTAATAAAGTACCTTTATTTTTCAAAATATGAAAAAATTCCACTAAGAAAAGTTATTTAGAATGAAATGTTATACCTCTATACCAAATTTCAGGAATATAAAATTATTTTTTCGAAATTTCCCATTTTTTGCGAATTAAGAGTTGAATTCATATTTAAAGTTGTGTAGGAGCAAAAAATGTTAATCATCTCAAAAAATAAAAAATTGAATATTCGAGATGTAAGAAGGTATAATGTTAATCGAACTAATTGTAAAACAAGAAACAATTACTAACAGAAGATTAATGAGGTTTAAAAATTATAACAAGTAATTTGGTTCAAGGTACATGTTAAAAGTTTTTTTTTTAACCAGAGTTATGACTGTTTGAAGAGCGTGATCTTTTCAGGGCTACGTTCAAATGCGCTTAACATTAACTGTATCTCGGCAACGTCGAGCCTAAACCAATTTTTGTTTCATGGATTATTTTTATTATTTCATAAGCTAACTTTTTTGTTATGACAAACTTTTTCGAAAATATGATCCTTTTTGAGTGATTTGCTTAAAACCTTTGAAAAATCAGTGTTCTTTGCTTAAAAATTAACGTTTTGAACCTCCTGTAACTCAGCGGGTATTAAAGCAAAAATAACGTTATATAGGTTAAATTGTGATACAATTTGACGATCTACACGTTCTAATAGTCACTTTTTTTTTCGAAACTTCTAAGTTGAGGTGAAATTCACATTCAACGAAAAAGTACCCTTATTCCTTTTAAATATATCATATTTGATCCATTTGGAATCAAACTATCCAAAAATATTTGAATTTAAAACTGTTATAAAATAAGTCCGAAGTAGCCCAGTCGATGAAGGTGTAAAAATTTGCAAACTGAATAATTTTTTTTTTTAATAAGTTCGTGAAAGTATATATAGAATAATATCCTGAAAAGTTTACATTTCGCTCGGATGCAGAACATAAAAAAAAGTGAAAACAAATTTTTTTTCATCCATTTTTTCAAAATTTTGAAATTAAGTCAAGCTAGGAAAAATAAAAAATACAGATGGATAGGTCACGTATTTATGAACAAAAAATTTATCGCTAAATCCATGGACTGTGATACCGACGCACTGAATTACATGTCACTAAATCAGAATTTGTTCAATCTGTATGAGTAGTGTCGGCTCATTCAAAGATGAAAATTGTAGCTTTCTGATGCTTTTTTGTTTTAAACAATACAAGTAAAGGATGGATGGGGAAACATATACTTATATATATATATTATTACGCCAAAACTCAATCATCACAATAAAAAAATCTAGAAAAAAATAAAAGCCTTTCAAAAAAATTATTTCTTCATTGAGAACTGTTAAAAAGTATGTACACTTCATGATTATTATGGTTTATTAAGTTGTACTAATGTGGATTCAAAAAAGTACATATCAAATCATTTTAATTTCCTTGCTTGATGATTTTCTTGATAAATATATATATTAGAGGCTGTAACTTGCCAAGAAATTGACCCATTGGAAAAAATAAAATATCGCTATTTCGGAAAAAATGTATACTTTTCGAATGTTCAAATACAAATTCCTTTACTTGTATGCATTTTTTCGAAAATATGATTAATCAGATCATGATAAGAAATTGCGATTTTCACGATATTATCCTTATAACTATGAAAATATCTTTGATTGTTTTGAATATAAATTCTGGAACTTTTCCAATACATTAACAATTGTATAAGGAATCCATTGGATATAGCTGAAATGTGGATAGGTGTACCTGTAATAAATCCAATACAGTAAAAGTACGTAAAAATTCATGCGAGCGATTCAACGGCTGTGTGGTGTCTGTGTATGCGTTTATAATTATATATTTTCCCTCCAGACTCACTATTTATCCACCTATTCACTAAGAAAAATGTTAAAAATGTGTAATCAGAAAGAGAAAAAAGCTTTATTTTACTCGTTAGAACTGGTAAGAATTTTTAGAGGTTCCATAGTATGCATTTAACCGTGTGCTTGGCTGCGCAAGGTGACAAAGTTACTTCACTATTTTTTTCCAGGAATGCCGTGGCTTTAGCGATAAATCTTATTAGGGACATTTTTTGTTCAGAGACACGTGGTCTATCCACCTGTATTTTTTGTTTTTTTCTACCCTGACTTAATTTAAAAATTTTGAAAAAATGGATGAGAACATTTTTTGTTCTGTTCTGCCTCCGAGCGAATTTTCTTTTCGGGATATTATTCTGTACATTTTCACGAACTCATTGAAAAAAGATTATTCAATTTGCAAGTTCTTGTGGGTTTCACTATCTCTGTCGTCTGGACTAAAGTGAGATCACCAAGTTACTGTACTATAATAATACTGGGAAGTTCCAAAGGTACCTACTTAAAATGATTGTCAATGCATCCTTTCCTGGAATCCTATTCGGATTAACCGAAATTTCTACCTACTAGACAGACCCAAATGTGTGACCATTGCTTCATGCTTATTCACCGATTGTTCAGTTCATTCTATTACCAGCTTTTATCGTGTAGTGATTGTGTCTAATATACGTGCATATAAAGATAAATATTTTGGTGAGCTGCTTTTAGGTGAGTAATTTACTGCATAAAAAATATATTTCAGTCGGAAGTGTTTTATTAAAATTCTTGTAAAATTAATCATCTTACACAAAATTCCCATGAGCGGTTAATAGAAAAATTTCATAAGAAATTCTTAAAAAGAATTCCTCCATAGCTATTAGTATTATTGAAGAATCCTTCACTCGACGTATCGTCAGATGATCCATCCGCTTCTCATGTCACATCAGAAGCCGAGAAAACTGCCTCACATGAGAGTAAGTGTGATTTTGCATTTGACGACTAATTTGTTTACACTTACATGATTGTCTAAAAATTAAAGGAATAATTATATCGTTTGTATTTTTAATGGATTAATCGCGAAAAAATTTAGTAATTGCCACTTTTCCAAATAACCGTTTCTTAAAAATCCGTCCTAGCACTTGATATTTTTTTAAATTTTCATAATCTGTCATTAAAAAAAGTTGTTCGTGAAAAAACAGATAAATTTCCACTTTGACAATTAACAATCCCCCGAAAATGCTAACCCTTGTGCCTTCATAACTTTTCTCGTATTTTGACAATGGTTTACATTGTTCTTTATGCATAAACAGGATTTGGGGGGAAGAGAGCACCCCGCCTTCAATATCGGATAGTCAGGGACAGGAAGAGGCAAAATGGCCGGGTGACTGCCCGGAGCGGTACAAATAGAGTACAATGAATATCTTAATTTGTTTTTATTTTACTAGACATAGCCACGCTTTCGAGGTGATTTATTTATAATTTAAGTGCTTTGAAGCTACACCAGCCATTTCACCCCACCACTAAAAAAGTTATTGCATAATTTCTTACACATTTATTACAAATTATTACCACCAAAATTAATTTTATTACCATTGCCCGTAATTAATTATAAGCGAACAACGTAGATTACCCTTAAACCTACACCAGCCACTCGTAACTTTTTACCTAATTGACATATCGAGATGGGTCTTGCGCCATAATTTATTACAAATAAATTACATTCGACCCATCATAATAGAAATACCGTACAATCAAACCCTGGGGGTAAAAACCACCCCAAAGGTGTAATTTTAATTATATTATATGCATAACATTAAAATTAGCTCTAAATTTATTAAAATAACTTGTGTAAAGATTCTTAACAAAAAATACAAAATATCTAATCATTTCTTCCACCGAGGGTGAAATCAATCAACCCCTATTTTTTAAATACGGGTATCGCTATTGGTGATAGTTTCAAATGGTTCAGTAATTAAATTTCACATAAAGCAACAAAAATTAACATGTTTGATATTTAAATATTTCATTAATTTCTAGAATTACATCTTACAAAAGATAATGATGAGGATAGGAAAAGTAGACAAAGTGTTTTATTACTTCCACGTCCAGTGGAAGTATAGTAACGACAAAAAATTTTTTAAAAATTTTTATTGTCCAAATAGGCGTAAAATGTCATGAAACGTCGAGATTTTAAGTTTGAGCGAAAAAAAACTTCTGTCTGTCTGTCGGTCTGTCTGACGGTCTGTCTGTCGGTCTGTCTGTCTGTAACTTTTTTTTGTGCGCACGTTTACTCTGGAACTGTTTAAGATATTGACTTGAAATTTGGTACACGTATGTACTTTAACGAGATCTAGAACTAGATTATATTTTCATCTTGTTCCGTCGAAGGGTTGGGGGGTAAATTGGGGTAAATTTGGGGTAAATAGGTAAATCAAGCAGGTAAGAGTTCATGAAATTGGTATTTAGTATATACAAGAGAAGCTAAGGTTTCAAAAAAATTTTTGGCATTAGCCACCCCCATTACCACCCCCATCTCCTTATTAAAGGGGATGAAAAAAAATTGTGATTTAGTATATGTACAGAAACCAGAAACCTCAAAATATTTGTTTACTTCATCATTTAAATGCTTTAATATATTATTACACTAACTCACCACCACTTAATTATTATAAAACGTCATTTTGTCCAATACACAGAAATTAACATAGAAATTAGTATTTAATTATGCCAGAATGCAATAATAAAAAAGTTGTTCCTTCACACGCTGTAATATTTTATTACATTAGCCCACCACCATTTAATTATTAAAAAGTTATCAGATCTAGTTTAGTATACACCAAGTGACCTAAAAAATAATTCTTAGATGTGTCCGACTGCAGTAATTAATTATTAACCCTCTTAGTATGAACCAAAAATACGAAAAATTGACAAAGTAATGCTTTAATATTTTATTACATTAGCCCACCACTACTTAATTATTAGAAAATGATCAGATTCAATTTTTAGTTGTTTGCACGAAAAATCCACAAAGTTTCACCCTCTCTAATATTTTATTACATTAGCCCACCTCCATTTAATTATTAGAAAATGATCAGATTCAGTTTATTAAACATCTATTGACCTATGAATACATTTAGTTGTGCCCGATTGCAGTAATAAATTATTAACCATGTTAGCAAGAAGCAAAGACACGAAAAATCCAAAAAGTTGTTCCAACAATTTGAATATTTTATTACATTAGCCCACCGCTATTCAATTATCAGAAAATGATCAGACTCAGTTTACTATACATCAGTTGACCTAAAAATAAATTTTTAGTTGTGCCCGATTGCAGTAATAAATTATTAACCCTTTTAGTAAGAAGCAAAGACACGAAAAATCCACAAAGTTGTTTCACCCGCTCTAATATTTTATTACATTAGCCCACCTCTATTTAATTATTAGAACATTATCAGATTCAGTTTATTATACATCTGTTGACCTATAAATAAATTTTTAGTTGTGCCCGATTGCAGTAATAAATTATTAACCCTGTTAGCAAGAAGCAAAGACACGAAAAATCCACAAAGTTGTTTCACCCGCTCTAATATTTTATTACATTAGCCCACCTTCATTTAATTATTAGAAAATGATCAGATTCAGTTTATTAAACATCTATTGACCTATAAATAAGTTTTTAGTTGTGCCCGATTGCAGTAAAAAATTATTAACCCTCTTAGTAAGAAGCAAAGATACGAAAAATCCAAGAAGTTGTTTCACCTTCTCTAATATTTTTTTACATTAGCCCACCTGTACTGAATTATTAGAAAATGATCAGATTCAGTTTATTATACATCTGTTGACCTATAAATAAATTTTTAGTTGTGCCCGACTGCAGTAATAAATTATTAACCCTGTTAGCAAGAAGCAAAGACACGAAAAATCCACAAAGTTTACTAGTGAAATATTTTTGTCGAACTCCTCTATACGTTTCCTTAAATATATAAGGAATGAAACCAGACTGCAACCAACAGCTATTCTCCGGACTAATGCCCCGCCGAGCGCTGAATTACGAATTACAAGCCTGGCCGCGTTAAGTGCAATAACTGTGTATTGCCACAAAACGCTAAAGCGTTTAAATTTATTTATAGGTCAACAGATGTATAATAAACTGAATCTGATCATTTTCTAATAATTAAATGAAGGTGGGCTAATGTAATAAAATATTAGAGAGGGTGAAACAACTTTGTGGATTTTTCGTGTCTTTGCTTCTTACTAATAATAATTTATTACTGCAATCGGGCACAACTAAAAATGTATTTATAGGTCAACAGATGTATAGTAAACTGAATCTGATCATTTTCTAATAATTAAATAGAGGTGGGCTAATGTAATAAAATATTAGAGCGGGTGAAACAACTTTGTGGATTTTTCGTGTCTTTGCTTCTTGCTAACATGGTTAATAATTTATTACTGCAATCGGGCACAACTAAAAATGTATTTATAGGTCAATAGATGTTTAATAAACTGAATCTGATCATTTTCTAATAATTAAATGGAGGTGGGCTAATGTAATAAAATATTAGAGAGGGTGAAACAACTTTGTGGATTTTTCGTGCAAACAACTAAAAATTGAATCTGATCATTTTCTAATAATTAAGTAGTGGTGGGCTAATGTAATAAAATATTAAAGCATTACTTTGTCAATTTTTCGTATTTTTGGTTCATACTAAGAGGGTTAATAATTAATTACTGCAGTCGGACACATCTAAGAATTATTTTTTAGGTCACTTGGTGTATACTAAACTAGATCTGATAACTTTTTAATAATTAAATAGTGGTGGGCTAATGTAATAAAATATTACAGCGTGTGAAGGAACAACTTTTTTATTATTGCATTCTGGCATAATTAAATACTAATTTCTATGTTAATTTCTGTGTATTGGACAAAATGACTTTTTATAATAATTAAGTGGTGGTGAGTTAGTGTAATAATATATTAAAGCACTTAAAACAACTTTGTAGATTTTCGTATTTTGCCTTCTTATTGATAAGGTTAATACATTATTTATTGCAATTTATGTGGCACTTCTAAAAAATAAAACACTGTCTACTTTTCCTATCCTCATCATTATCTTTTGTAAGATGTAATTCTAGAAATTAATGAAATATTTAAATATCAAACATGTTAATTTTTGTTGCTTTATGTGAAATTTAATTACTGAACCATTTGAAACTATCACCAATAGCGATACCGGTATTTAAAAAATGGGGGTTGATTTCACCCTCGGTGGAAGAGATGATTAGATATTTTGTAATTTTTGTTAAGAATCTTTACACAAGTTATTTTAATAAATTTAGAGCTAATTTTAATGTTATGCATATAATATAATCAAAATTACACCTTTGGGGTGGTTTTTATCCCCAGGGTTTGATTATACGGTATTTCGATTATGATGGGTCGAATGTAATTTATTTGTAATAAATTATGGCGCAAGACCCATCTCGATATGTCAATTAGGTAAAAAGTTACGAGTGGCTGGTGTAGGTTTAAGGGTAATCTACGTTGTTCGCTTATAATTAATTACGGGCAATGGTAATAAAATTAATTTTGGTGGTAATAATTTGTAATAAATGTGTAAGAAATTATGCAATAACTTTTTTAGTGGTGGGGTGAAATGGCTGGTGTAGCTTCAAAGCACTCATAATTTAATCATTATTTCCAACGAACACATGATATGACCATTTTTATTTAAAAATAGTTTCTTAATTAAACCTAATCTCTAACTTAACTTAACCTCTTACTGGGAGCAATGAAAATGATAGGAAAGTTATATTCAAACTTCGCAACTTCTAGCCTAAAGTGACTATGTACCTATAACATCTTTATAAGAATGTATATAAAATGTTGTGAATTCACCTATTACAAATTAACTTACATGATTCATTTATATAATATTAATAATGTATAAACATTGTTATAAAATGAGTACTTTTTCAGGCTACCTACAACTTGATTCATAGCGCCAATTTGTGTTGATTACTTAGATTATTTCACTGATTAACGCGATAGCCAATGAGAGCCCGCTTTTCCACAACACTGCACCAATCAAACGCCATTATTAGTGGTAATCCAACCTAGATCGGCTTTTGACAGTACCAACATGAGAAAATTATCGATCTAATTTTTTGTGTCGCCGCGTCGACAAATATTGCGAAAATTTTTTGACGTTTTATTTCGTGAAATGTTTTCGCCAAATAGGACAACTCGTGCTTTAAAATATTATCTATAAATATCTTCTCTAGCTTATTACTAATTATTGTTAACGTAAATTGTAGTATTGTATTATATATAAGTAGTAATATAATAATATAAAAAATAACCTAAAAACACCACATAAGTGTTGACAACTTCCAATTTCAAAGCCAAAGCCCACCCTATATGAGTTCCTTATATAGGTTCGGGACAAGTTATACACAGTTACCAATGGCTCATAATACCTAATGTAATTACAAAATAATTTTCACAAGTAAAATTAAATACAAATGTCTACGAAGCAGACAAATCCATAGTTTCATGTTAAATATACAAATGTACTTACGTATGGTAATTCATCACAAAACAGGTAACACCTTATTCGGAAAATCAAAACTCCTCACTAGCAGACTAGCACTATACATTACAATTCGTTGTATTTAAAGTTCTCTCAACTTAAACAAGCAAACCTTAATTTAATTATTAAACTTCTTAATTAAAAATGAGGGATAAATACATAAATATATATTAAGACTCACTTTAATATAATAATTCTTGAAAAATCCACTGTTTACGCAGTTAAGTTAAGCTAGCGTTACTAGATGGCGGGACCATTTCATCTCATGTCGGCGACCTTAGAACGTAAAAGTGAGAGATTGGTAAAATGCAATATTGTCTGGCTTTACTCGTAGTGTAATTGGTCGAAGTGTGCCAGAAAACTCTTTACAGTGAAGACCAGTCTATAAGTTATGGTTTAACGTATATTGTTTTTTTGATTGTCATTGTCATTACATCATTTATACCTACTTTGTTTTTTATTAGGTGAGTCACTTTGAAATTGCATTTTCATGTGGCGTAAATTGTGAAATTGAAAATAAAGGTCAGTAAACTTTAAAAAGTGACAAGAAAACGTCTGAAGGCAATTAATTACAAAACATAATACTGAAGATGTATTTAATGAATTATTTATTCGTCAAATATTCTCCCCAAATACCACTCGTGCTTTTGAATTTTATCTATAAATTTTTTCTCAGGCTAAGTTGCCAAAAGGTAATATAACTCGTGTAAATTGGCAGTTTATTATCAAAGATTAAATCCCTCCCACTAAAGCGCTCGGGAATTAATCATATAATAAACTGTCAATTTACACTGTTTATATTACCAGGCAACAACGCTTTCGAAAAAATTTTACCGATAAAATTTTGAGCACCAGTGATATTACATACGACCATTTTTCTCTGTTAATACTTTACGAGATACAGCCGCCAGAATCGTGAAAAATGCTTCGCTGCACATTTTTGCAATTATCTCTGCTCCCGTTTTCACTACGTAATAATTAATTATTATTATCAATATTGTATATTATGAGATTTGGTAAAGCTTTGGTTTTCTTCCAATTACGGCAGCTCGAGGGTTGAAAAATTAGGAAATTTTCAAGTTGTCGTAATTTTTAAACAATTAACCGCAGAAGAAAATTTTATAATCTACAATATTGATAATAGCTAATTACTACGTAGGAGAACCGGGTACAGAGATAATTGTAAAAATTTTAAGTGAAGCACTTTTCACCTTTTTGGACGAGTGTAAACCATAAAGTATTATAGTCTAAGCAGTGGCACTGGTCTGTATTTACAGCTACTTACAGTCTGAACTTTGGTTATTTAAAAGTGTAGACAAAATGTGAGTTTTACTTTTATTTGACAGTATATTTTCTGTTTCTTTTTGACACCAAATGAATCTATAAAACGGCTACTCAGATTTGAAATAACCAAAGTTCAAACAGTAAGTAGCTGTAAATACAGACCAGTCCCACTGCTTAGACTATTAGTAATAGAGATAAATTGTGTTGATAGATCAGTAAAAACTTAAAACATTCTGATAAAATTCATTCCTTTAAAGAAATAACACTACCTACTGAAATCAATTTTATTGATTATTTGCCTTATAAATTATAGACCAATGACATTTCGTAAATTTTCAAATTTCAACCAATGACAGCAGTTTTACACTGAATAAACGCAAGCTAGCTAGTGCTAAAATTTAACCGATTAAATTACGGTAAGCTTTTAAATGCACATAATAATTAATTGTTTATATTTGGTTGTAATATAATAAAATAATAATGATTGTTGCTTAACTTAGTGTATGTATCTGTAAATAAAAACCTAAATATAAAAGTACGTAATAAATTTGTTCATTTGGGAAATAATCATTGCTAAAATAATGGTTTTCTTACTAGAAATTATTCAGATTTGACATTTAAATAATTATGACATTTCTTAAAATTAATCTTAATTTCACAATTTCAAACAAAAAACTTAATATGCACCTTGGCATTAAAGTGTCTTTTTATGAAGGAAATAATCTTGACATATATCCCTCGAGCTCTAAATTTTATCTGACAAACTGCGGTTAACTATATTTTTTGCGAAATTTTGCTTTTAAGCAAATGTTTTCGACTTAATTTACACAAAAAGCCCTCGACCTCCGGTCTTGAGCTTTTAAGATAAATTATTAATTCTCGAACATTTTCTCAGCAAAATTTAACAAAAAAAGCTACCCGCAGTTTATCCGAAAAAATCAGAGCTCTTGGGATATAACCTATGATTATTATAGATTATGCAAAATAATGAGTATTAATGACATCGGAACAACGGGGTCAAATATATTTCCGAAATTTGAGTTTTTTCAAACTTTGAGCTGTTGTAATTTTTAAACCATTGACCGTAAAAGAAATTTGTTTAAATAGAAGTTTTGGGAAATTTTATATTCTACAATTTTGATTAATAACTAATTACTACGTAATAGCAACGGGAACAGAAATGATAAAAATCTGCAGGGAAGCGCAAATTTTTACCATTTTTGTGGCTGTAAATCGTGAAGTATTAACAATAGATCAAAATAGTTGTAACTTTTCTATTTTCTACAATATTGATTATATCTAATTTTAGGGTAGAAATAACATGAAAGGAGAAAATCGAAAAAAACATATTTTGACTGTCATTTTTATAAAATGTCGGCCGTAGCGGCAACGGTATTTTTTTAGAAAGCATTAATTAATGATTGTGGCAACAACAACTATAGGGAATAACAACTATAGAAATTATTCACGGTTTTGAATCCCTACAATATTGGTTATACCTAATTTTAAGGCAGAACCTACAGAAAAGGAGAAAATTGAGAAAAACCTATCTGGACCGTCATTTTTCTAAAATGGCGGCCGTAGCAGCAACGATATTTTTGTAGAAAACATTAGCTAATGATTGTGACAATCCGTCCTACATTATACAAACAAAAAATTCCTTGTATGAATAATATTATTATTATTATTATTATTCACCGGTTGGAATATTTCATGTTTTTAAAGTTGGTTATCTTAAGAATTTATATCCACCCATTTAAGAAATGACTTGCTTAGATATTGACGAATGATATTTACTGCTTATTGTACATATTTGCAATTTGAACTAGATCAACAAACAACCAAGGTTTATATACACAGTTTTACCTCTTCAAAGTTTACTCTTCAAAATAATGTAATCTATTTGTGAACCGTACGGATAAATATTTATCAAAAGAAGAATTAATGCTATTTGCTGATTGATAATACTGTCAACTTAACAAATGAGTTAAATGGTGCAACGATATTAATAATTAGAAGTACACTCAAAGAAAATGATAGATAAATTCAACCAAAAAGAGCATATGAAATCGCGCCTATCTAGTTTCATCGTTAAATCAATCAGAAAAGAATAGTCATACAACCACTGTTGCCAACTCTGTTAGATGAGGAAACTGTAGATAAGCAAAAAAAAAACTATAGAAAACTGGGAATTTATTTTAGTGAAACTGTTAATCTACTGTTGTTTTTTTTTACTATATATTAAACCGCAGAGTACAGTAACTACACAGAGGAGAAAGCTTTGGCGGCACCTTTGAGTTTTGATGGCTCGATTTGTGTGACCTTGTGTACCAATTGCATCTACATTGAGAGAAATGTGTTGTTAATTTATTTCTATGTTTTCTTTATTTCTAAGGATACACCGAGAAAACAGTGTATTTCGAGTTGGATTGAAAAATATTACCATTTGAATTGTTTATAATCGGCGCCTATTTTCGATTGAGTTGTGCACTAGGTTTTATTTATGAGAATTTTAATTCTCGGTTAATGTTTTCAGCCTCCCAAAATGAGTGGAAATAAAATTCACAAACCCAAACTTAACATGATAAACGTCAACAGTGTCAACATAAAGGTGAGGTTGATTGATATAAGTACCATTTAAAAAATGGCGATGAGTATATAAATTTGGTTTTGGCGGGAAGGCTTGCTTTCGCCTCTGTATAGTTACTGTACTCTGTGGTAATACCTTAATAAAATAATTGATCCATATGCAAAAAAAAACTGTAGATTTAGCAGGTCGTATTTAAAACTGGGAAGAAAACCAAAAAACGGTAGATCTACTGAAAAAACAGTAGGGTTGGCAACTATGCATACAACTTTATTTGTTTTCGTAAACAAATAGTAGTTTAATATTCATATCTTCTTGTAACAAATTAAATAGTACAATGACATTTTTTTATGTTCACTAACCATTTTCAATTTGGTCTACAATTAAATAGTACAACGACTTTGTTTTTTGTTCACCAACTAATTTTTAGGTTGATCTACACTTTATTGTATGATGAAGTTTTTTTTTGGTTAGCCAAAATCTCAGTATTGAGACATCAGACCACCCAAACCAAAGATTAGAGATCGTTTATAAGATCCATCCAAATATATCGATGATCCCTTAGAGAATTTGAACATTGCAATCATGTTATTAATTTTCTATAAATTCATAAGAGTATAAGATAATGCATGATTGATTATTGTCAGTGATTTGTATGTGGCGTCATCTGGGAATAATTTCTGTAATAGACTACGTGGTAAGCAAGCAAATTTTATGGTAATTCTTTTAGAACTTCTAGAAGACGACAATAATATTGGTTTGTCTACCAAGTACAATAATACAGCGAACTAATACTGGGTTAGAATTACAATTCGATAATAGTTAAAAATAAAATATACTATTATCTAGTTTAATTTGACAGAATTCAACAAAATAATAGTCAGACGAAAAAAATAATAGTCTTATTCATTTATTTTTTAAGTTAATGTTTATTTTGTTGTACGACAACTTTTTATTAATTAAAATAACAATCACCTCTTGTTTAAAAATACCATCAATATAGTTTAGTTTAACAAAATTAACGATATTGTTAGTTAACCATTTTTTTTGTTGAATTTACCCATACTATTTCTTTGAGTGTACGTTTTGTTGCATGGACGGATCTAGCGAAGATATGGGGGCATACAAGTTTATTGTATAGAGTTTGTCTCAAAGTTATAGCAACCTAAGTCGTAAAAGTGTCCGATCGAGCTACGAAATGCCGTCAACAAGTGAATTCCTTCCTTTTATACTATCGGCATGCGGGCAATTACGACGACGTCTGTCATTAAACTTTGTACCTCATTCCGTTTCATTTTGATGCAGCTGTACGACGAAGATAGAGAAGTACGACACTGTCGAATGTTTGGCTTGCACTTTTGGAGGAATTGTCTTTCCACCATGGTTTCTTCAGTGACTGTTTTTCAATGGTTTTCTTAAATTCGACATCACGTCGGTTGTCGTTTATCTGGGTCAAATTTAGTAATTGAAAGACCACTTCCCGTTATCCCACTGAGCTGAAATGTTGTACACAGCTTTGGTTCTGATGACAATACAATATGAAAAATAAAAACGTTATAGAAAGGGTACGCCGCTGCCATTCGCTGCATACGCTGGGAGAATCGTTGGAGATACGTTACAATGTTATAGACCAGTAGAATTAGTAAAAAAAGTCTGAAATTTATTGTAATTCGTTTCAGGATGCCACGGGGATTAAACGATAGTTTTATTGATTACGAACATGACCCTGAATTTGGTCCACTTTTTGACCGCCGGAACATTGTTTATTTAACGATTTATTGTTGAAAAATTCCAAAAAATCGGCTTTTTTAAAGATAACTCAAAGACCTTTAACGATAGGTTTTCCAATTTATAGATACTGTTAGAACTTTGGAAAACGGTTAATTTGAGTGGTGGTTCGTTTAAAACGCTTGAAAATTTGTTTAAATAATTGCAAAAAACCGGGAAACTTTTCGTAATTTATAAATATTTTTCATTCTTTAACAAAAGCACTTTAGTACTTGAAATTTTGACAAAATATGTCTTTTGTTACCCCAAAGTTACCCCTAAAATTTCATCAAAAAATTTTAATTAGTTTAAGAGATATTCAATTTGTTTATTAAAAACATAAATAATGTAAAGTGCAAATTCACCCAGTTCCCGTTATCGTAGAGGGTTGATCCGGGCATCATTTTTTTCCTTGAGACTTAAACTTTATGTTTTCATTAATGGTAAATCAAATTTGCATTATTTTCAACTTCAAAATGGCGTTTGAAAAAGTGTCACATTTTGAGGTTAGGTTTTTTGCTAATAACTATTAAACAAATGAAGATTTTGCAATATCGTCCACATATCTTTGTTGCTGGGTTCTTTTCACACATTTTCAAAAAAAAAAAATGACTGCAGCCTTACTAGAAGACGAGATGTTTTTTTTAATAAATTCGTAAAAATTTTTTTAACAAAAAATAATTGTTTATAACAAATTATTGCTTAATTATGAAAAAATCGACATGACAGATATTATTATTTCATCACGCTACCCCAGATTTAAAAAAATGTCAAAATCGGAGAAACGGTAAATTTTTGGTTGACGGATTTGAACTCTCGATCATTTTATGAACATGTTACAGATATGACTCATGCTTCTCACTCCTATTCTGACGCTGATTTAAAATTAATTATTGTTATCGTTGCAAATTGAATTTTTCCCCCCAAATTCTGCTCTATTACAAAGATAGACTATTAAACTAGTTGTTCGCCAAGTTTCAGCTGTTAATGTTTATTAATAAACAAATTACGAATTTATTGAAAAAAAAGTCATGTCGGCTTCTAGTAAGACTAGTCATTTTTTTTTTTGAAAATGTGTGAAAAAACGCCAGCAACAAAGATATGAGAAGTATATTGCAAAATCTTCAATTGTTTAAAAGTTATTAGCAAAAAACCCAACCTTGAATGATTTTCACTTTACATTATTTATGTTTTTAATAAACAAATTGAATATCTCTTAAACTAATCAAATTTTTTGATGAAATTATAGGGGTAACTTTGGGGTAATAAAAGACATATTTTGTCAAAGTTTCAAGTACTAAAGTGCTTTTCTTAAAGAATGAAAAATATTTGCAAATTGCGATAATTTTCGCGGTTTTTTGCAATTATTTAAACAAATTTTCAAGCATTTTAAACGAAACACCTCTCAAATAACCGTTTTTCAAAGTTCTAACAGTATCTACAAATTGAAAAACCTATCGTTAAAGGTCTTTGAGTTATCTTTAAAGAAGTCGATTTTTTTGAATTTTTCAACAATAAATCGTTAAATAAACAATGTTCCGGCGGTCAAAAAGTGAACCAAATTCAGGGTCATGTTCGTAATCAATAAAACCATCGTTTAATCCACGTGGCATCCTGAAACGAATTACAATATTCATATTTTCTAATTCCACTGGACTATTATAGGATCAAAATTGTAGAGGATGAAACTCTCTAAAAAAAAAGTCAGCGACAGCTTATATCGTTTTATATTTTAGTCGTTATTTGTCAATTTAAAATAGATTTATAATTTTATAATAATTTTTGCAGTTGTGTGAAATTAAAATAATTAATCAATACTTTTTAGCCTTAAAATAATTAATTAATACTAAAAGGAAAAAAATTGGAAAATTAAAAAAAACTTTTTAAAACAATGGTGTTCTTTTAAAACCACAATGTAGTAAAAAGTAGAAAATATATTTTTTCCACTTATTATAAGCTTATCAGAATAATTTTCAACATTTGTAAAAAGAGAACCATGTTGCCACGCTACATTGTAACTATTTTACAAAACAATCAGACCATTTCCGTCACGTGTGTGGTCACATTGGACACCATATTGGATTTGCTATTTTTAAAAATAAAATTTAAGCAGCAAAACTGAATTCAGCGTACCGAAATCCTTTAGTGTACCAAATTTTGTTAATTTTCATCAAAAATTCAATTGGCATGGTGACAGATTTTTGACTCCTAATTTTACAAAAGGCACCCACTATGCGCTGGTGCGCCTGCAGGAGTCTATTTTGTGGAAACAGCCTAATGTAAGACAAAAAATAAGAAATTAGTTATACGCAAATCTTCTGTCGCTGGCTTCCATACTATAACCAAAAAACTGGACCAATAGTTCTTCTTTTATTAATGACGCATCAAACATCAACTTTCTACGAATAAATATTTGTCCAGTTATCAATAACTGTTGGTCACAAATTGCTGTACACTATTGCACAACTTTTGTTTCTCGAGTGACGTAAATTTCACAGTAGAATAGAAACAAATAATTAGGAAGTTATTAAAATTTCATTTGCATGTAAATAAAAATTTATGGTATTATTGTAATTTATATCAATCACTTTCTTATCGCCCTATAATTCGCTAATCAACATACCAATGCAATGCTCTAATATTCATTTGGTTGGTTACCTTTTTTAAAATCAAAGAATGAAAAAACGCTAAAATTGCAGGAAACCAGATCGGAAATACATACATACATATATAATAAATACATTATATATGTATATAATCACATAATTCACATATTAATATCGAAAAAATAATGGGATGGAAGTTTCGGCTATTAAAAATACAACCTTGAAACACCCGTTTGTCTATTATTATGCACTACACGATGTTTAATAAATATTTATTATGTATGCTCCATGCCTTCGGTTATTGCGCAAACGATTTTTAATTTAATACAGATGCATAAAGATGAGCATGGCTATAGTACCTTGCAGACTTATAAGCTACGTAAGACCTCTCACAGGGTACCGACGCGCTAATTGGGTCCGGCAATATAATAATAATAATAATAATAATAATAATAATAATATTTATTGTTCATAAGACCAGTTACAGTGGTATTGAACTCGTCAAGGAAAAAAAATACATTTATAATAAAACATTTTAAATCTTTACAATATGGAATCCTTACAACTTATGTTACATTACATTGACGTCACTAGGTTAAAAGATAAAAGATAAAACAAACAATAATAAAAAAAAAACCATTAGGTACTTATTTAAAAAACACAGTCCATATATTCACTAGTGAAAATATGATCTAATAGAAATAGACGTACTTTGCTCTTGAAATGTTTTACATTATTCAACTCTTTCAAATGTTCCGGTAATTTATTATATAATTTAACACCCATATATTTAGGACTCTTTTCATACAATGATAATGTATGACTTGGAATTATTAAATTATCTTGATGCCGAGTGTCATAACTATGGTTATGATTATTCCTTAAAAATTCATGTATATTAGACTTTACGTATGTTACCATTTCTAAAATATAAATACAAGCCAGTGGTAATATTTGCAATTGTTTGAATATATTTCTACAGGAAGTCAAACGGTTGACTCCTACTATATTACGTAATGCTCTTTTTTGAAATATAAATACTCTTTCACTGTAGTGAGAAGAGCCCCAAAATATAATACCATATGTTAACCTTGAATAAAACTGTGCATAATAATATGACAGCAACACACTCTGATTAGTAATTGGTTTTAACCTATACAACGCAAAACATATAGATGAAAGCTTTTTACACAATACATTAATATGAACTTGCCAATTTAGTGAATTGGATGCCTAAAAATTTAGTAGAATTTACTTGAGCTAAGGACTTGCCTTTAATACTGAGTAGGTAACTTTCATTATAATTTATAATTCTAGGTGTAAAATGAATAAAAACTGTTTTATCTCTGTTTATTAGCAATTTGTCACTATTAAATTTTGCAACAAAACAATCAATTTTTTGCTGGGTATCTGTTCTCAAATCATGAACAGTTTCGTTAGAATTTAAACAAGAATTATCATCAGCGAACATTACTAAATTACACTCATTGGCAGCTCTTGGAAGGTCGTTCACGAAAAGTATAAACAGTAGCGGACCCAAAACTGTTCCTTGGGGTACACCACAAGATATATCTAATGTATGAGACATGATACCATTTATTTCTACAGCTTGCTTTCTATTTGACAGATAAGACACCAACCACTCATTTAGCTTCCCTCTGAAACCGTATTTAGATAATTTTTCCATAAGTAAAGCGTGCTCTACAAGATCAAACGCTTTACTTAAATCCATGAATAGTCCAAAGCATTTATTATTTTTATCCAAGCTATCATATAAGTTATTCAGGAAACTAAGTATAGCGGTCGCTGTCGACCTGTCACCTCTAAAGCCATGCTGTTCATCACATAAGATATCGTGCTGTAAAGAGAATGCTACTATTCTTTTAAATATCACTCTTTCTAATATTTTCGATATAGAAGACAGTAATGCTATAGGTCTATAATTATCAATTGATGTTTTATCACCTTTTTTGTAGAGTGGAACAATTTTGGCAACTTTAAGGATATCCGGAAATATTCCTTCAAATAATGACCGATTAATCAGATATGTTAACGGTTTCACTATGTAGTTGACAGCAGATTTTAACATATTAGCACTTATTTTGTCTAAACCAACTGAATTTGATTTCTTAAGATTAACAATGATATTAAATATTTCATTCTCATATAATGTTCTTTTAATAAATTGCACAAAACAATCTGTATAACCTTTGATGAATTATGCACAATGCAGGATTTCGTCATATTCCTCTTGATTTCCCAATATTATTATTAGGATGTGCGTTCCGAGCTTTTTGGTTCTCGTCAGCGCGAAGCAGACTCGGAACCTTCGACGATCTTGCTCTTGATAAAGTCGAGCAATACAAAATCAGTGACTTGTAAACAGTGTGAGTGGGTCCCTCCAACGGCATCTGCTGCAAACACTTTATTTTATATGACGAAACCCTGCATTGTGCATAATTCATCTAGCATTTCTCTATGTGGAATTTACTAGTTGTATAGCCTTTGTTTATAATAACAGAACCTAACCTGATCAACCTAAGGTGCACTTGGAATAATAGCTGTAGATGGCAGCACTCAGTTAGATAAAAATTGTCTACAATACAATAAAAATAGTTCAATAGTTTAATAATATAATATTTGAAATCCCATAAAACGATATGCCACGTCGGTAGTGGGAGTAGAGATGGGGTGGTAGTGGGGGTGGATGAAATAAAAAAACAATTGAGGCCTTGGTTCTTGTACACACACTAAATCACAAATTTATCTCCTTCAATAATCGGTGGGGGTGGCTAATGCCAAAAAACATTTTTGAGACCTTCGCTTCTCTTATACAGGGTGGTCTACCATGACATGCGGAAAATTCGTCAGCAAGTAGTCCCCACCGAAAGGAGTTAAAAAAATGAAAATTTTTTAAAAATGATCTAAAATATTACTTTATTTTTTTTTTTAGAAATGCGCCGCTAATGACTTAACCAATCTGACGTAACGCGGTACAACCATATCATTTTATCAGACTTGTGATTGACACTATTGACAGCAAAGCTGGAGAGGGTAAAAGTGATTTTTCGGTTTTAATCACACACTACAAAAATAGCGAAATAAATCGAAAAGACATTGACCCTATGCTAGTGAACTCTGCAACAACAAGTAGGTATAAGAGGATATTTACTTAAACCCGTCAATAACACGCCGGTGTCCTGATTATTCGACCGAAAGCAAAAAACGCGGCACCTTGACCGTACCCGCCGGCTTCACTTTATATGCCAATTAAGGAAATGTAAACATCTCTAATATGTTCTTTCACAAGTAAGTTCGTCGCCCTATTACTGACCTAGACAATAACAGTAGTGCATCTTCGTAAGTTTTAACCATTTTTAATATACTAAATTACCTCGGAGCATTCTAAAATTTTGCAGGGGCTTTCCCATATTGAAGACTAGTACACCATTTTATTTTCCGCACATCATGATAAACCACGTTTATATTACTTGCTTGATTTACCCCAACTTATCCTCTAACTCTTCAACGGATTAAGATCAAAATATAATCTAGTTCCAGATCTCGTTAAAATACATGCGTGTACCAAATTTCAAGTCAATATCTTAAACGGTTTCAAAGTAATCGTGCGCACGAAAAAAGTTAGGGACAGACAGACCGACCGATAGAAAGACAGACAGACAAATTTTTTTTGCTCAAACTTAAAATCTCGACGTTTCATGACATTCTAAGCCTATTTGAACAATAATTTTTAATTTTCTTTTTTGCGTTATAAAACTTCAACTAGATGTGGAAGTAATTAAATTACACAGGTCCACAAAAAATAAAAGTTGTCTGCGCCGGGGTATTGACCATACCTATCCCTTTATTTTGACCCGCTGAACACGAATCTGACATTAATTTTTCCCCTATACGTCAGGTTTTTTTTTAAAGCAAAAAAGTCTAATATTTATATATTTATTTGCTGTTAAAAGAAAAACATGACGTGCTGGAGAAAAACTAAGATCAGATTCGTGTTCAGCGGCTCAAAATACAGGAGATAGGTGTGGTCAGTACCCCCGCGCAGATGACTTTTTTTGTATGAGATTGTGCCACACTGAGTGTGGCACAGTGGCAACCAAAAAAAAGTGGTCTGCGCGGGGATACTGACCATACCTATCCCTTGTATTTTGAGCCGCTGAATGCGAATCTGACCTTAGTTTTTCCCCAACACGTCCGGTTTTTTTTTTAACAGCAAAAAAAGTCTGTTGAATCGTAATATTTATATATTCATTTGCTGTTAAAAAAAAACCTGACGTATAGGGAAAAAACTAAGGTCAGATTCGTGTTCAGCTTAGTCCCTCATTGGTTAATTTTTTCTATAGTACATTGCGAAATGTTCACTTTATAATGTATGCATTACATCCTTAAAGCTAATATATTAAATTAATAAAAAAAAACCGCTGCCCAAGGAATCACTACTTCCACATCCAGATTCTCTATCCGAGTCGCTCACAACGAAAAAACTTTGTATGTGAAAATAATTGTTTATGGAACTTTAATTATATAATATTTGAAATCCTTTACCCCAAAAACCCATAAAACGATACCCCACATCGGTAGTGGGGTGGGGGTGGTGATAGGGGGGTGGTGGTGGGGGGTGGATGAAGTAAAAAAATATTTTGAGGTTTCTGGTTCCTGTACATGCACTAAATCACATTTTTTTTTCATCCCCTTTAATACGGAGGTGGGGGTGGTAATAGGGGTGGCTAATGCCAAAAATTTTTTTGAGACCTCAGCTTCTCTTGTATATACTAAATACCAATTTCATGGACTCCTGCCTGCTTGATTTACATTTACCCCAAATTTACCCCAATTTACCCCCCAACCCTTCGACAGAACAAGATGAAAATATAATCTAGTTCTAGATCTCGTTAAAGTACATATGTGTACCAAATTTCAAGTCAATATCTTAAACGGTTTCAGAGTAAACGTGCGCACAAAAAAAAGTTACAGACCGACAGACAGACAGAAATTTTTTTTTCGCTCAAACTTAAAATCTCGACGTTTCATGACATTTTAAGCCTATTTGGACAATAAAAATTTTTTAAAATTTTTTTGTCGTTACTATACTTTCACTGGACGTGGAAGTAATTACTGATTTTTGGTCAAAACAGTCTTAAATTAATTTACTTTTCGTCCTACTCATACTTGTGTCTAGTACTTTAGAGCAGTTAAAATTATTATCCGTTTTGCTACTTCAAGACAAGTATTAATTTTACAGACCACTATATTAGATTCACAAGTTTCTAAGTATAGGTACCATCGTTTTGAATAAGAGCTAGAAATAATGAAATCAGGTTTGTTGTCAGTACATGTTTCAATTGTCTGCTACCAGATGCTACTAGATGCACTAAACATTAAATATTGTTACACCCCTTTTGTAAACACCCTGTATCGTGGATCCGGAAATTATAACACCAGGGTAACACTAAACAATAATGTATTTACTTACGTACTACGTACTAATTACAACAGTTAACTACTTTATTCCACTAAGTACTATAATTCACTACTTTAGTCACTCTTGCTTACTTCTTGTATCTTGCTGACTCACTTGAACTGTACTCTCTGACCATCTGAAGTGTACTTAACTAAAACTCTCCATGCCTTTATATACCCAAAGATGAGAGTTCCAGAATATTCTGTAATGATGTCACTAGCTCTCACCAGATTATAACACCGCGCGAGTCATCTGTGGGATGACAGCCGAACCAACTAACTAGCTTAATTGCTTCCTGTTACTTTTATAATTGGGACTTAGTGGGAATCCCCACAGATGTCTCTGGGGGTAGAAACATCTAACAATATCAATATTTAATAAAAGAGAACATTTTGGAGAGAACCTCGATTTCACTAAAAATGCCGTTAGAACTTTGTGAATTCAATGTTAGTAATTTCAAATATCAGAAGTACGTACCTGCGCCTAAGCTTCTGTAAAACGATGATTTCCTATTTACCTATGAAAATCTATATTTTTCAACCTTGCAATTTAGTTTTTTGCAAATCTGTCTTACCATATTCATACTTCATCAATGCACTGAATATGTTAAATAGATATAGTCGGGGAGCCCTCCCTAGCTGTACGTGCACCCCCCGCCCGATCCTTGGGGACAGTGTTTTTCATAAAGATTGAAGCCTAAGGAACAATTTAAGACATATTCTAAAAAAAAAAAACTGGCTGTACTTTCAAAATGGCGGCCATATATTAAAAAAAACTGTTGCCAATGTTGTTTTTGTCATTTAACACAAAAACTAAAAAAGATGGACAAAAACTTTCTTCACAAAAAACAACGTGCATAAAATTTTCTACAACTTTGTACCTATACAATATTTTGATAGGAGTTACCATTTTCCAGATAAATGAGTCCAAAATTAAGAAAACATGGAAATTCATATATCGGTAAATCACTTAGAGGAAATAACTGTGACAATTATTGTAAGGCGTATAATGTAACTATATATTATTAACATAAAAATTAAGTAAAATAAACTGAAAAATAATAATAATAATAATATTATAATTTGCAGACATTTATCTCGAAAACGGTAACAGTGGTATCTGGAAAACGGTAACTCCTATAATATTGTATAGGAACAAAATTATAGAGAATTTTATGCATTTTGTTTTTTGTACAGAAAGTTTTTCTCCATCTTTTTTAGTTTTTGTGTTAAATGACCAAAAACAATATTTGCATTTTTTTTAAACGGACGCCATTTTCAAAGTACAGCCAGCTTTTTTTTTTTTAGGACATGTCTTAAATTGTTCCTTAGGCTTTAATCTTTATGAAAAACATTGTCCCCAAGGATCGGGGGGATGCACGGACAGTTACGGTGGGCTTCCGTAGTGTTACGTTTTATATTGAATTTTCTTATTTTATGTTAAGAGATTAATCATTTATCTGGAAAATGGTAACTCCAATGCAAATATTGTATAGGAACAAAATTGTAGAAAATTTTATGTACTTTATTTTTTGTACAGAAAGTTTTTCTCCATCTTTTTTAGTTTTTGTGTTAAATGACAAAAACCATATTTGCAAATTTTGTTTTTTTTAACGGACGCCATTTTGAAAGTGCAGCCAATTTTTTTTTTTAGGACATGTCTTAAATTGTTCCTTAGGCTTTAATCTTTATGAAAAAATTTGTCCTAAAGGATCCGGGGGGGGTGGGGGGGGTGCACGGACACTTAGGGTGGGCTCCTGTAGTAATATCAAATATTTCGATATAATATCCTGTTGATATCGACGGTTAATGAAACGAAAGTCTGAGTTATCAAATTGAAATATGTATTTTTTTTTCAGAATGGAAAAACAAGGTATACCACAAAACCCACCACCTTACAGTCCGCCTCAACCTGGTTTCCATGCACCACCGGTTGGGCCTCAGCCAACTCCATACCCTCCACAGCAACCTGGCTACCCACCACAGCAACCTGGCTACCCGCCACAACCTGATCATCACACTACCCACACAGGTATGCATTTATAATAGAATGAGGTGTTTGCATGCTAGTCAGGAATCTACTTTCGCGAAAGATACTCTTAAAATGTCAGGGTATGCACTGGAAGATACAGTTTTGAAGAAATGCGTACATTATCTGGAATGACTTTGCAGAACTAAATATGGAGGGCATCATCCTGGCCGCGATTGCAAAAAGGTGTAAAAAAATGTTTCCAAAAATTTTTGTATTACTGAAAATTGATTAATTGTGTTTAAGTCTAACGTCAACGTTAGTAGATGCAAGTTATTAAAGGAAAGATAAAAAATTGAACATGTTTTTAGAATAAGGTGTCTAGGTGGATATAAAAATAAAAATCACTTTGGTAGTGAATTTACGAGTGTGCTGTTTTTATATATATGGTAATTGCCAGATATCACTTTCAGGATAAATTCTTACCATATACGTATCATAACGCCCTATGAGAAGCATACTGACTAAAATCACAGCAAAAAATCTATCACAAAATGCTGGTTTATTACAGCCAGTTCAGAAACAGAAAGTATTTTTGCAACTTTCCTATAAAGTGTTTTGTTTCAATGAACAAAAAAAATTCTTGTGTACACTATTTTTGCCAAAAACTTCTTGGTTGCATGCCGCACCATCTAAGTCTTCCAAATCTGTAGATATACGATTTAAAACAATGCAATTTAAAAAAATAGCTATTTTCACTTTTTTGCGCTAAAGATTTTTTACAATTATTTAAACACATAATATACACTCCTAACATCTATATGCTAAGTATATTAAGGCCCGTTTGCACGCATCCAGTAATTTAGTCGAGTAGAGAGACGGTCGAGTAATTAAGTAATTGCTTTTCATTGCTTTCCACTAAATTACTCGACTAAAACACGCTGTCCGCATTGGTCGATACTAAATTACTAAATGACTCGACTAAATTACTGGATGCGTGCAAACAGGACTTTAATGATCAAACAATCAAGTAAATGGGATTCGGTGTACTTGTAGAAGAACGCACTACCGGGCGACAAAATGACGCGACACCAATTTATTGCTCAGGGGGGCGCCAGTCGCGTATTACCCCGTTCTTCTACCTCCCAGGCGGGTTCGAGATAAGACGCACTTCGGTAGCCGAGTAATGGACCAAGGGTGCACTACCACAGATCGGAAACTACGCTCTCTCTGGACCCGAATTCCCTCGTTAGAGGTTTAGGCACCTCTTAATTTCCTGATTTTTTTCATAAAAAAATCCCAACCGAAGAATTTCTCTGCGGAGGGATTAGTTTTGGTACGCGGAAATCACGTTTTGGTCTATTAATAACGGAATATATTTCTCAAAAAACGCATAAAAAAATCCCTATCAAACCTCCGTAAAGCAACCAGAAGGTCGAACGTTAATGCGAATTAACTCGACACATCCGGTTTTCTATACGAAAGTTCCAGGGATTATAGACCGTCAACAGGCCTCAAGATCAATTAAGAAACAATAGTTCAAAGAATCCGTTTATTTAACAGAATTGGTTATACAAAATTCTCAAGATAAGAATCGTACCTTCCCCAATCAAGGTAGTGACTTTCAGACCATACAAGCGAGAGCGCTCACGCTAACGATCGATTAGGTAAAAAAGATTCATACATACCTTCTCAGAATCAAAATGCGAGCTTTAAGGGCCAGTTGTACGAACTAAGTTGAGCCAAGTTCAGCTTGAACCAAGATCAAAAGCCACGGTTACGATTATTGTAACAATAGTAACCTTGGCTTTTGAGCTTGGTTCAAGCTGAACTTGGCTCAATTTAGTTCATACAACTGGCCCTTAAGGCGCCGTTACACGGCGCGTGATTAGGCGAGCCTGGCTCGGCGAGTCACGAAACACGCGCCGTGTGACATAGGCAACTTGGCATGGCTTGCAACTCGGGAGACGTTGCTCGCGTCGGCTCGCGTCTTCCATCTAGTTGTCGGTAACTGCGCCTGAAGATCAGTCATCAGTCGATCCATGCAGTTTTGACGAGCCTACAATCCACAACCGCACACGAAATCTGCATTGGTCACGCGCCGTATTGACACATCTGGCTCGCTATCCGTTACACGGCGCGTGGTTTGCCGAACCACGCACCAGGTTCGTGGATCGGCGAACCACGCGCCGTGTAACTGCGTCTTTAGAATCATTTCAGATTCTGGGTAAATGAATAATTAAGGCTGACTGAAATTAACTTAAAAAAGTTTTACTAAATGAATTTAGTTTCGCTAGAGACTACTTAGCTTTAAAGTTCTTGTATCGTGGAGATTCACGTACTCAAACACATTCAGAGGACTTATTACTGCATAAGTTGAGTGGCGTTCGATCAGTCCACGACTTACTAACCCTTATCACAGTCGTTCAATATTATCGATTTGGCAGCGTCTCGCCTTCGAGCGACTTTTACTCAAAATTGAATTTTTGGATTTTTATGCACAAGGCGTTTTCCTCTATAACTTTGTCATTTGAAAAGCCCTGTTATTGGCTTTTCTACCATTGCTTTGTCTGGACCACTCAACGCGCTCGACCAAATTGCGAGCCGCTGGGTCAATCCAAACTCTTTCTATGCGAGAAACCGGCCTTGTACATGTGCATTGATTTTTATCAATTTTTGCTTATCGGCACTACGCCGGCTTTGACAAAATCTTCTATTTTGCCTTTCGGATGCAGTGCATCGTTAAAATTTTATGCTCATACTTTAGAATTGGGCTTTCAATGACCGTACCTCAAAGGTCAATGTCTTTGGTTGAGGAATAAAAAATAAAAAATAATTTAAAGTATATTTTCGTGGTACTTTTTAAACTGACTTTGTGGTACTTTTGAAAAATCCATTTTAAGACCAATTTTAGCGTACTTTTGAAAAATCGATTTTCGAGCCAAATTTCAAGGTACTTTTGAAAAACTAATCTGCGGGTGAAATTTTGGCGTACTTTTGAAAAATCGATTTTCAAGCCAAATTTCAAGGTACTTTTGAAAAGTTAATCCGCGGGTGAAATTTTGGCGTACTTTTGAAAAATCGATTTTCAAGCCAAATTTCAAGGTACTTTTGAAAAGTTAATCTGCGGGTGAAATTTTTGGCGTACTTTTGAAAAATCGATCTTCAAGCCAAATTTCAACGCAGTTTTGAAAAATTAGTCTGCAAGTGAAATTTTGGCGTACTTTCGATAAATCGATTCCTGAGCCAAATTTTGACGCCATTCCAAAAATATTATTTTTCAAAGTCCAATTTGTGGTACCTTTGAAAAAAGTATACTATTCATAAATATTTGTCATTATATACTTCTACTCTCATATTCTGAACCAAAAACCTTTTTCCTAAGTGAAAATTCGGTGTTTCTTCGAATTTTCACCTGGTCATTTCCAACGCCTTATAGAACCCAAAACGGTCCTTATGGACTGATCTGCGCCTCTGCAGACTCCCAAAAATGTCTTTAAATGAAATTTTTGCCTAAGTCGAATTTTGATTATGTCTTCAACTTAGGACGATTTTGGAGAGTTCTACAACATACTCACCACAGATTTATCTGGCGACTTTCTATAGTCTATAGAATATAATACCTAGATAACATTGTTGCATTAGCTGTCCTTGCTTAATTTGTCCAATAAGGGTTTGTAATTCTCATCCTGGGTAAAGTATGATAACAAAGAAAGTGCATACTATACTGAAATACGTCATACTAATGTTATTTTAATTTGACGAGTTTACGTAATTTAATATTAAAGATTAGGTACGTTGTTTATGCCTTTTATATGTGCACATAATGCATTTATTGGTTTACACTATCACATTAAATGGAATACGACTAATAAAATGAACTCCTGTAAGCTTTAAGCTAGTCATTTAAACATGCTGTAATGATTGAATACGTAAATATAATAACAAACAAGCTAAAAAACGTAGATACTCTTCGCCAATTTACTGAGCTTTTTATATAATTGTTACACATTCTATAGGATACTCTTCGCAGTTTTCTTGTAAATAATGTTAGTTTTTGGACATCCTAAATTTTGTGGTACCAACGTTGTTGTGAAAAAAAAATATATGAAAAAAATAAAAAATTAAAAAAAATATCCAACACGATCTGTGGATTGCAAGGCAAAAGTTTAGCCACTGCCACATCACATATTGCTACAAAAATTGATTGTCTGTGTATGTATCTTTCAACAATCATACATGTTTCAACTCATTAAATATATTTTTATGAAATATATTAGTAAAATGCATTAAAAATATATATATTTATTATGGAGATAACATTTAGCAAGATTTCTGTTTAAGTACAAGCGACAAAAATTAAGAGAATATATATATTTTTTAAATTAAATAATTAATAACTTTTTTATTTACTGATCGATTTTCTTCAAAAACAATAGGCTTCTTCCTCCAGCTAACACTAACTTATTTTCCAAATTTCAATACAATCGGACCTTTCTTTCTTAAGTTATCGTGCTTACAAGAAACGTGACGGAAGGACGGACATTTTGAAAGTTGTTCAGAATTCGTTCACTAACATAATGAAAATGAAATTTTTTTTCTCTACGAGCGATATTTGTGATTTTAGAAATGTGGCGATCAAATACAATATACTCTTCGTTTTTGCGATGAGTATAATAAACATATTTGTTGAATAGAAAGCCTTTTATCGAACTAAATATTTTAGACACTAGAAGTAAATTTATTTAATTATTTACTATTTTACCAATTCGTTAAAAGTTTGAAAAAAGAGCTACGATGTGCCATTTTTTACTTAATTCATTAAAATTGAAGCAATTAGTATTTATCTAGGAGATAACGAAAAGTTTAAGAGCTCCTATGCTAAATGAAACAGTGCTGAACTTTTACAGTGAAGCTAAATGTCTAGGAATAATTCTGGATCAACGACGCACCTGGAACTCACATTTAGAAAGAACACTTACCAAAACCACTGCGGCTATCTGGACGTACCACAGACTGTTTGGTAAAACGTCGGGTCAAAAACCGAAAATGGTCTACTGGTCTCACGGTTGTGAGACCCATGGTCATCTACCTATGCATCGTGCGTGTGGTGACCAAAAGCTGAAGAAAAGTTAACACAAGGAAAGTTGCAGAAGTTGCAACGCCTTGCCTGCTTAGGGATTACAGGAGCAATGTGCCCCGGTCACACAGCAGCTATGGAGGCAATGCTAGAACTTACTTCCTCTACATCTGCATGTGAGGAAGGAGACAGCACTCAGTGCCCTGAAGCTGGAGCAGGTACTCTCTTTCAAACCAGGCAATCTGGTTGGTCACTTAAGGATTCTAGGGTCAATTGAATTAGAATCCATGACCAAACTCACTGACTCAATGCCAATCAAGCGGGACTTTGACTGTCCGTTTAATGTACTAATTGAGAGCAGTCAGATGAGCAGAGTAGAAGTTCTGCAGTTGGAGAAGAGGTCACTGATCTGGTACACAGATGAATCGAAGATGCCTGAAGGGCTTGGCATAGGCATAGCGGGGCCCACTTGCTGACTATCCAGAGCTCTAAGTAAAGCCTCGACCATCTTCCAAGCAGAAATCTATGCTATAGATATGTGCCCAGGATTGCATAAATAAAGGTACTCGTAGACAGCCAGGCAGCATTAAAAGCTCTTAGGTCCTACACCTTTGAGTCTAAAATTTGCAGGCAATTCCCGAAGCAACTGGCATCTTGATGGTGCTGAAGCCCCATTTTTTGGACCCAAACCGTTTTGTGGCTTATCCAAGAGACACATAATGGAGGAGATCCAAAAATGGGAAAAGGAACAGAAAGAGTCCTACTGGGGAAATACTCCAGGCCCTAGACAAGCGAAAAAGTTCATCACTTATTCGACAAAGAATGACACAGTGCAGTGTTTCTACTTAAGACTGATAACAGACCTTTTATTAGGCCCTTGCCAGACAGATTTTTGGTTGTAATTTTAATCAGTGTGCCTTTCGGATGACATTATGTTGCGTATATTCTATGATGACAAGGAATGAATCAGAGAGTCATCATATGAAAAAGTGAGTTTTCATTTGTTCGCAAACTATGCGTCTTGGTACGATTTTAGTCAGACTGCCATGTGTTTTAAAATTAAGTTCAAAGTAAAAAATTCCTCGGAAAACCATCGGTATACCGTCAGCGTAGGCCCAAAGGGCCATAACTCGAGAGAGAAAAATCCGATTGTACTGAAATTTGGACGGTAAGTTAGGTTAGCTAGGGGAAGAACCCTAGAACAAAATCGATCAGTAAATAAAAATATTAATGATTTAAATTTGAGAATTTTTTTTATTTTTATGTTTTTGTAAAAATTTACATTTTTGTACGTGTTAAGTGGTGGTGTAGTTCTTAAGCTTTTGACTAGGAATCCAAGGGTCGAAACCCACATGGGGTATGGTAGTTTTTTTTGATTTTTATGTTTTTGTAAAAATTTTCATTTTTTTACGTGTTAAGTGGTGGTGTAGTTCTTACGCTTTTGACTCGGGATCCGAGGGTCCAGGTTCGAAACCCACGTGGAGTATGGTATAGATTTTTTATTTTTATTTTGTTTTACATTGAGTCTTTCACGAACTAACTTCGTACTATAAAATTAAAAATTGTCTTAAACTAACATTATTTACAAAAAACTGCGAAGAGTATCCTATAGAATGTGTAACAATTATATAAAAAGTTTAGTAAACCAGCGAAGAGTACGTTTTTAGCTTGTTTATTTCTCATTTTGCGCGGAAAATGTATTCTTCATAAAACGTTTTTCTTTTGTTAAAAATATGATTGCCGTGGAGTAAGTTAACATAACATGTACAGGGTGTTCAGAAAATTAAAAAATCTGAATGTTATGTAAGAGTAAACTACGTTCAATTTTAACGATATGAAAAACTGTCACTAAGAAAAGTTGTTTAGAATTAAAATGTATGTAGAATTCCAATTTGTTGCTAAATCTGTTTAATTTGACTTTTTTAAAATTTTAAAAGTATCAAGTGGTATCATGCGGTAAAACTTACAGTAAAATAAATATTAATTTCTTCTTCATTATCATTACGTATGAAATTATTCCGAAATTTTACATATTCTTTACCTCTAGGTACTGTACTATAATCCAACAAGGGAATTTATTCAATATATTTTGTCTCTACCGATAGCATTTAATTGTTTAATGACACAACGTATGTGGAATTACCGGTATAGATAAATATATATCTGTTTATTGACGTTATCCCGAGTACATTAATTTATTTCAGAATTCAGAAAGTATACGTACATAGCTGGGCGAACGTCAATTTTGACTGATTTAATATGTTTAAAACAGTAATTTTTTGTTTTTTAATGCCTTATTTATATTAACGTTCTGGCGAAGTTTAGCTAATAGCCCAAGATCCCAGAGCTGCCAGACCTACGTCATTTTAGCAAAGCTAATATTTTGACAACAAATAGTGTAATATCTAATTAAGAACGTATGCGTATTTGCTACTTTGAAAGCGGGGCCCTTTTGCAGAAAACATGTACAAAAGGTACATGCAAATTTTAGTCAGTACGTTAAAGTTTGATAGCTGGTTTATTTCCCACGTGACACACTAACGACGTGGTGTAAGCATCAACCTCTGAATCTGAAGGTCCGAGGTTCGATCCTGAGCGTTCTCAGCTTTTTTTTTCAACAAATATTAACTTAAAGTGGCGATTACCAAGAAAGAGACAACCGATAGGGAAATATTTATTATTTTTGGCCATAACTTTTTTTCTTAGTACGTATATTTGAAAAAAAAAAACTGAGAACGCTCAGGGATCGAACCTCGGACCTTAAGTTTCGGAGAGAGAGAGAGAGAAAACAAATTTATTTGACATTTCTTGTTACAAGAATGCACCTCATCGGATCCCGGCCCGGAGCCAACCAGGCAACCACGGCGCGTAGCGTCGTGGAAAATGTGTGGCTGGACGAGGCGGGTCCGATTTGGTTTAACGATAATGCTTGTTGCAGCTAGGACACCTGTCCGCCTTAGGCAGACTTAAAACTAGGTTAAAATTAGGGAATGTGCTCGCACGAGCCTAAAACTAATGAATAAAAAACTTAAAACTAACACTTGCACTGCACTTACAAAATTTTTGGTTGCTGATACGGGAAAACAGAATTAAACGAAAAAACCCGTTCGAGCAAATGACGTCCTTGTGGTCTGATCGCCGTCAAGGAAGGTAGGGTAGTTAAAAGAGTTGAATTTAAAAAGTTTGGATTTACAGGATGTTATCGGCCTAGAGGGAATTTAGAAAGACAAAAAGGGGACAAAATTAAGTTTCGGAGGTTAACGCTTACACCATGTAGTTAGTGTATCCCTTGTAAAATAATCCAGCTATCATACTTTAACGTACTGAGTAAAATTTTTATGTAACTTTTATACCTGTTTTCTGCAAAAGGGCCCCGCTTTCAAACTAGCAAATACGCATACGTTCTTAACTAGATATTACACTATTTGTTGTCAAAATATTAGCTTTGTTAAAATGACATAGGTCTGGCGGCTCTGGGATCTCACTCTATAATGCTATGCGACAAGTGCATGAAGTGATATTTTTTTGTCATGAATGTCAGCAATTGTGACATTATTTGTCTGGTTATCTGGGTAATGTTTGAATACCTAAATTGTTCTTTCCAGAATTTCAATAGTTATTAATAACTGAGAACAATGGCTCAATAGGCGCACTTATACCAAAAATAAGTACACATATATGTACTTTACGATGTTTTAAGGGGCACTAGAACATTACTACAAAAGAAAGTACGGTCCTATTAAATGTCGCTCTGGTAAATCTACAACGATGGTAATCAACAAAGTGATTGAAAGTACAATAGACGTTTTTGGTGTGTGTGACAAGTCACACAAATGCTTCCGGCAAATTTTTTTCTCTCAAAAACGTCTATTGTGGTCTTCAACCTACAGCACTTAATCTTTTAAAATCACATCTGAGTGACAGGGATCAAATAACTGTATACAACGAAATGGCGTTATCACCAACAGAGAACGAGTTCCACAAAGTTCCGTACTAGGGCCATTTTTATTTTAAATTGACGTTAATGATTTGCCTGACTACGTTAAGGACACTTCGGTTGTACTATTTGCTCACAATACGACCAGTATCAATAAAAAAAACGAATTACATTAGGATATGCAATGCTCACATTTGGAGGTTTTCTGAATGGTTCAGAGCAAGCAACTTAAACCTAAATACAAAATACGATTTTCTCAACCCGGAGATTAGATAATTTCGATAATTCCGATAATATTAAGTTCTTCGGAGTAATTGTGGATGTTGAGCTTTGCTGGGATCAACATGTAGATTATCTGGCTAGTAAATTGTCCAATGGAGTGTATCTAGTTATGAATCTAAAGCCTGAGTTACCTCTGAGTGTGACAAGAATGGTTTGTTTATATCTAGCTATTTCAAAGTATTTTTTCTTATGTCATAATAACCTGAGGACATTTAGTTCATCTAAACAGAATATTTTCATTGCAAAGATGTGTTGTGAGAATAATGTTAAGTTTACTATTTAAAAAGGACGTCAAACAGAAATTTAGCGAGCTGAATATCTTGACTGTTTTTAGTTATTTCATTATCACAGCCCTTAATAATGTTAAAAAATTGAATAATTATGTCTCATGGTGAAATTCATAAACACAGCAGTAGGCAGAGAAATGAGATTCACTTAGATTTTCCTAGGTTAGAAAAAAGTCGAAATGCAACAAATTATTATGGCTCAATAATTAGAGGTTACAGGAAAGCAAGTTTCACTATAAAACGGGGTTCGAAAAAAAAACGGGTTTTTTCCATTTTAAACAAAAAAACTATTTTTTTTGTGTTAAACATTTTTTTTTGTATAAAACAGTTTTTTTCAATGTTTTAAACGGTATGTTTAAAACAGGTTTAAAACTCTATTCAACTAAAATTAAATGATGCCAAGTTACTGCGTCTGCTACTACTACCACTCGAGGCCAGATGGCGCTGATAAACGGATTTTACAGCACTCCACAAATAAAATGCTCAGTTTAGTGCATGTGACCATTGACCATTTGACTCATATGAGTAAGACTACAGAAGCTATTTTTTTGAGAGTGTGTTTTTTCTGTTTATATCGGAATTATCTCGGAATGGACCATCATTGGCACTTTTCCAGCTTTTCCACAAACTCCAAAATAACACATTTGTTTAAAACATCGCATTGTGTATTAAATGTTTTAAACATTTGTTTAAAACTCGGTGCGAAGTTTTAAACATGTTTTAAACATCTTGTTTAAAACATTTTGTTGTAAACATACCAACCCTGCTATAAAATTAAACAAATTCCGTTGAGTGGAGCATTTGATTAATTTTTATGTGATGTTACTATATGTTAACTTATTTTCAGTGTGTTCTGCCTTTGCATGTTGTAATATACAATCTTGGTACTTCTGACTTGTGTAAAACCGTTGGTTCTCAGCACGAATAAATTATTTATTTTTTTAATTTAATTATTTACCACATCACTATTGCTGTATTTTTGGCATCTCCAATTAATACAGTTTTTTAAACATGAAACACGTGTATAATATGTTTATTCTGCTTACAGTGATAGTGACGCACACAGCACCTTTAATTTTGGGGCCACAACCATCTTCCGTGACTTGTCCTTCTTGCCACGCACAAGTAGTGACTACAGTAGAAACAGAAGCGACTACAAAAACCCATCTGTTTGCTTTACTATTGTGTCTTTTTGGGTAAGCATATAAAACTTTTTTATTATTTCTTTTTATTGGTACTTGACTCAAAACCGTTGATTTATATTCTAATGCCTTCCAATAATTTTGGAGATGTAGTTATTTGAAAAATTCTCGTCACTATGGAAATATGTAATGGTAAAATCCAAAGCAAAATTTGGAGTAACTGGAATAACTGCCTGGGTCCCCAGTCTGTTGATAAATTCTATCTGAATAATGCTGCTTTGAAAACATTTTTATCCCGTAAATTTTTTAAGTGTTTCACTTTAACCTTAAAATTTCTGCCTCGAATAATAGAATTCCTTTACTTAAAAGATAATAAATAATTGACATTTCGGCGTTTTAATAAAAATAGTTTGCTATTCCAGATCTCATTGTCATGTTGACCTATTAAAAATCGTTATAGAGCGTATTGGGATTGGAGAACCTATTGAAACATTTAGATATTTGAGTAACTAGAGCGTGAAGTGATATTTTATCCCCCGGTGCAGTGGAGTCGGCTAACCGAAGGCGATAGCTAGAACAATGTGAGAGCGTTAAGGATACGTCGCACAGCAGTAGTAGTCCATTTTACTTCCACGTCCAGTGGAAGTATAGTAACGACAAAAAAATTTTTAAAAATTTTTATTGTCCAAATAGACTTAAAATGTCATGAAACGTCGAGATTTTAAGTTTGAGCGAAAAAAAAATTTCTGTCTGTCTGTCGGTCTGTCTGTCGGTCTGTCGGTCTGTCGGTCTGTCGGTCTGTCGGTCTGTCTGTAACTTTTTTTTGTGCGCACGTTTACTCTGGAACCGTTTAAGATATTGACTTGAAATTTGGTACACATATGTACTTTATCGAGATCTAGAACTAGATTATATTTTCATCTTGTTCCGTCGAAGGGTTGGGGGGTAAATAGGTCAATCAAGCAGGTAAGAGTCCATAAAATTGGTATTTAGTATATACAAGAGAAGCTAAGGTCTCAAAAAAATGTTGGCATTAGCCACCCCCATTACCACCCCCACCCCCTGATTAAAGGGGATGAAAAAAATTGTGATTTAGTGTATGTACAGGAACCAGAAACCTCAAAATATTTTTTTACTTCATCGACCCCCCACTATCACCCCTCTATCACCACCCCCCACCCCACTACCGATGTGGGGTATCGTTTTATGGGTTTTTGGGGTAGAGGATTTCAAATATTATATTATTAAAGTTCCATAAACAATTATTTTCACATACAAAGTTTTTTCGTTGTGAGTGACTTGGATAGAGAATCTGGATGTGGAAGTAGTGATTCCTTGGGCAGCGGTTTATGAATTGAGCTGGACAAAAATCATGACATAATTTATGCCAGATTCTTATTTTTCTGATATGATTTTATAAATACAGGGTGTAACGCAACTTACCCGAAAAATTTTAACCATACATGCAACTTTAAATAAGAAGTCGACTTCTTAACAAAAAATTTGATAAAAGTCCAACACAGAAAAAGATACACATTGTTAAAGTTTGCTTTGTGGCAAAAGGTAGGCGAGGTATAATATCAAAATACTCGTTTTGAAAAGTAAAAGATACACCACGGTTACCCTTCGATTATACATGAAGCGGCTACCTGAGTCACGTAAAAATAAAAGAAAAATAAAAATTGTAACACATTCACATACTTACAGAAATAAATACACGCATGCACATACATATATAATATAATATACATTTATCTATACCTAGTCAAAGCAGTAGGCACGACTATACAAATAAAATATATATATATATATATATATATATATATATATATATATATATATATATATATATATATATATATATATATATATATATATATATATATATATATATTTTAAAGTTTTATAAATAATAAATACAGTAGATCTTGAATCAGGAAAATTTGTTTCCACAATTGCATCAACTGCAGTCTCGAATGGATTTTCCTGAAGGTAATTTATAAAGGCTTCATCTTGTTGCTCATTACCAGATCCATGCTTGCTGGATATCGTTATTTCATTATCTCATCTTTTTTTAAAACACTGCATTTATGTAAGTTATATTCAGAAACAATTGCTCTTATAGAAAATCTATTTTCCAATTTGGAAAGGATACTAATCTTCTGAATTTCTGTTGTCTAACTATTACTAGAAATTAGCAAAAATTTAAAATTTTCAAGAGTGATTCCTTAATCAAAACTTGCGTAGGTATTACTAAACTTCAACTTGAAAAAAATTGTGACAGTTGATGATTGTTATTAATGTTTTTTTCAAGAGTCATGATTACATTGCTAAATAAAGTGTACTACTTTTTTTTTTGAAATTAAGTGTAATATTGGGAATTACACTCGTAGATATCTAGGTAAAACAAATATTTATTTATGTTTCAACACGATGTTGTGCGGTTAAATTGTTTAAATATCAAAAGAAAACGGCTTGACCAACTTTCTCGTTCTGTGTTATAGTATCATCGCTAGGTGTCAAAAAATACCCAAACTTGGGACTAATTCTATAGCGATGTAAAAAACCGCTGCCCAATGAATCACAACTTCCACATCCAGATTTGCTACCGAAGTCTCTCACAACGAAAAAATGTTGTATGTGGAAATAATTGTTTATGGAACTTTAATAATATAATATTTGAAATCGTCTACTCCAAAAACCCATAAAACGATATCCCACATCGGTAGTGGGGTGGGCGTGCTGATGGTGGTGGTGCTGATAGGAAATGGATGTAGTGGGGATGGATGAAGTAAAAAAAATATTTTGAGACCTGTGGTTCTTGTATACACACTAAATCACAATTTTTTTTTCACCCCCCTTTATAATGGGATGGGCGTAGTAATGAGGGTGGCTAATGCCAAATTTTTTTGAGACATTAGCTTCTCTTATATATACTAAATACCAATTTTATGGACTTTTACCTGCTTGATTTACCTATTTACCCCAATTTACCCCCCAACCCTTCAACGGAATAATATGAAAATATAATATAGTTCCAGATCTCGTCAAAATACATACGTGTACCAAATTTCAAGTCAATATCTTAAACGGTTCCAGAGTCAAACCGACAGACAGAATTTTTTTTGCTCAAACTTAAAATCTCGACATTCTAAGCTTTATAGTAGAGTGCTCGGTGCCCAGATATACGCCTAAAAATAAGTTCTGTGGGAGGTTTCGTTGTTACAAGCTGAATTTGATATAAAATTAATGATGATATACTGATGTTTCAAAATCTCAAAGCCGTCAAAAAATGTCCTACTCAAAAGGTCATTATAATCAAAAAACGAGTTATTTCTTAGTGAATTAGGTGTTTTGATATTTCTACTTTTGAGTAATAGCAAATCCTTTTAACCATGAATAGAACTAGTCAAAATAAGTAGATTTTCGAACAGACCCACCTCGAGAAATCATGCCTGCTGCCCCTGCCCCCTCCTCAAAGGAGCTGCCTGTATCTGCCTATATACAGCGTGTCGCACTTTTCATGGAGCCACCCCCCATATCTAGCTTATCTGATATCCGAATTTTTTGAAATTTTGGTGGTGAATATATACCTATAAAATGAGTCTTTAGACGTAACCGCATTTGATTTTAGTCAGAGGCGTCCGATCCTAGGATGTAGAAAAGGTCTGTTTTCAAAAAAAAAGTATTAGCGATTTTTTTAGAAAAAAACTAGTAAAATATTCTTAATCAGCACCTTTAGAAACCCATTTGTACAAGATTACAACGTAGTGGGATCAAAGGTGTTTGAGATAGGGGCCAAAAAAAAAGCAATTTTTTTGAACTAAAAATAATTTTTATCTGCAAAAGGGACTCTCAAACGAAAAAAAATTATTCTTCATTTTTTGTTCAGAATAATGTATTGTACTAGTTTGAATTGATTTTACAACAAAATAATTAATAATAATAATAATAATAATATTTATTTACATTAATTTACATAGCACATACGCATATATTAATTAGATAACAGTGTAAATAAATATTGAGAATAGTGGCAAACTATAATAGTTACTAAAAGTAGGTGTCCGAGACTTCCTTAAGTTTTCGAAAAAACTTGACTGTAGGCCTCGAATTCCTAGGGAGTAATATATTTTTTCAACACTATTGCTATATTAAATATAATAAAATACTGAAATAACAATAAGAAAATCAAATAATAATAGGTGACTAAAGTGATATTTAAGTATTATACAATACGTAAACATGTGTATACATTATACGTACACATATCTTATGAAAAGGGAAGAAACAAAATATATAAACATATACATAAGGAATGCAAATATATATAAATAAATAACAACGATTCAGTCAAATGTGTATTTACCCCACAAAAGAAAAAGGTAAAAAGCAGAAAAGCGGATATAATAATGAGCTTTCATAAAATCGTAGGTTTAGTTTCAATTAACCACTGGCGAAGTTTTATTTTTGAGGACTTTTTATATATTATTTCCTTTAATTCGGGTGGTAGAAGATTGTACACTTTTATACCAATGTAGTGGTACACTCTCTGTCCAATGGTCTTACTTTTTTTGGGTAATAATAGATATTTTTGTGTTTTGTGTCTTGTATTATGTATATGTGAGATAGAATCCGTTATTAATTTGTGTTTTGACATATTTGTTAACGCAGTTAAATAAAAAAGGTTTCTTACGTCACATATTTTGGTATGTTTAAAAAGCTCCTCAGTTGAAAACCTTGCCGGAAAATTAAAAATGATTTTGAGTATTCGTTTTTGTATGACTTCCAGAGGTTTTATTACATTTGAGTATGCTCCACCCCAGCCAATAATACCGTAAGTGAGCAGTGATTGTACTAACGCATAGTAAACGGATTTAAGTTCGTGGATACTCAAAATATACTTTAATTTTTGAAACATGTAGGATAGCGATCTCAACTTCCTGACTAAGTTTTCAATGTGGTGATTCCATCTCAAATGATTATCTACAATTATTCCAAGATATTTAACATATTCCGAGTTTTCCAAATTCCATATAGTATTCCTATGTTTGAGTTCAACATCGATAGTTGTATAGGATGGTAAACCCCTGTTGTAACTCGAAAATGGTATATACATTGTTTTATTTAAGTTAATCGTTAGCAAGTTATTATCAAACCATTTTGTTATTTTGTTTAAATCTTCCTTTATTTTTTTATTTATTTCAGCCCAAGTCTCTCCTTCTACGAATAGTACAGTGTCATCAGCATATGACACTATGTCTCCGTAACAGTCTAGGTTAAGAAGATCATTTAGATATATTATGAATAAAATAGGTCCCAGAACAGTTCCTTGTGGGATACCAAATGTTATTTTTTGTTTATCACTGATATTGGTGCCTATTTTTACCGATTGATATCTGTTTTCCAAGTAGCTGCTAAGTAACTTGAAAGTCTGTCCCCGTATTCCTATATTTTGGATTTTGCGTAGAAGTAATTCATGGCTTACCGTGTCGAAAGCTTTTGCCAAGTCAATGAAAACTCCTGCACATGGTTTGGCTAAGTCTAAACAATTATAAATTTTTTTCGTTAAATTGGCTATTGCATCATTGATTGACATGTTCTTACGGAAACCATATTGCTTCTTAGACAATAAGTTGTAACGTTCCATGAAACTAACTAGCCTAGTTTTTAATGCTTTTTCAAATATTTTAGCAACATTGGATAACAAACTAATGGGCCTGTAATTATCAACTATTTGACTGTCACCTGATTTATAAATTGGTGTTATCAGGGCTTCTTTAAATTGGGATGGACAATCCCCTGTCTCAAAAATAAGGTTTATTAGGTATGTTAGGGGTTTACTTATGATTTGAGATAACTCTTTTAGAATTTTAGTTGTTATACCATCAGCACCGGGCGCTGAGTCATTCTTAAGTGACATTATTATCTCAATCAGTTCATTTTCATTAACCGGGTTTAAAAATATTGTGTAGGGGTTATTAGGTTGTGTTTGTTCATTTTGATCGGATTGCCAATCTTTTTTTATTTTCTGTGCCATTTTTTCACCAACAGTAGCATAGTGATTATTAAATATTTGCGCAATTTCTTTTCCATCCGTAACATTTATGTTATATTTATTTTTTATTTCAATTATGTCGTTATTGTTTGTTTGTGGACTGTTTGTATATTCTCTCATTAGGTGCCAAATTTTCTTGCTATTGTTTTTATTTTGGATAATGACATCTTTGTAATAATTTTGTTTCGATTTTGTAATTAATTTATTTAGTTTGTTTCTATAATCTTTGTATTCTTTAAGCGAATCTACATTTGGGTTTTTTCTGTACACATTATACAATTTATCTCTGACATGTATTGACTTTATTAAGCCCTCTGTGATCCAAGGTTTTTTTTTACCGTTTGTTTTATTGTAATTGTTCGTGTTGACATTTCTACAGCCTCTTTGATTGTATTTATGAATATTTGGGTGGCTCCCTCCACTGTATCTTGCATGTAAATATTTTCAAATGTGTTCTGGTTTATGATTCTACATATTTTTTTATAATCTAAGAATGTTTTTGTCAACTGTGTTTGTCTTGATTTGAAGTTATTATCGTTAATTTTTAATATTGTTGGGAAATGATCTGTTATTTTAGAGTGTAAAATTATTGGCAGCAATTCATCTACCGTGATGTAATTACTTTAAAAAAAAATATGATCAATACAGGATTGGGAGTTATTTTCTATTCTAGTATGCTTGTTGATTAGTGATTTATAACCATTTTCGTAAAGAATATTTAAATATTCATGGCTAGCCTCCGTATTCTCTAATATATTTATATTCATATCTCCTACTATAATTTCCGTATTATTCTTGTCTTTGTTAGTAACAAAAGTTTCTAGTTCTTGAATGAATGAGAGTGTATTAATTGTGTGTGGTTTATATATAGCTGTGTTTGACGTTTTCTTGTTATTATCAGTTGCTATTGTTATTCTGATACAATTTATATTTGAAATATTAACTATTTTTGCCTCAAATTTATGTTTGTTTTTTACATATACTATAACACCGTCGTTTTTGTTTACGTTTCCTTTATTATAAATTTTTTTATAGTTTTGTAAATTAAATAAATCGTCATTACCCACAGACCATGTTTCTGTTAAAACAATTATATCATATAATTCATTAAATTCATTGAGTATTACTTCAAGCTCATTGAAATTTTTTGATATACTTCTTATATTTGTATGAAATATTGTGAGACAATTTTTTGTTTCTGTAAGGCACGCTTTTAATTCTGGTATGGTATTTGCTTCAATCGTTGTTATTTCTTCAATATGAAAATCTCGTATATAATTGTCCATTATTTTCTAATCGTAAATCTAATACAACTTAACAATAAACAAGAGGAACAAATCAGTTGATAATAATAATAAAAAAAGAGGAGAAAAAAAAGAAATATGGAAAAAAAAAAGTAAAAATTAAAAATTAAAAGTGAATAAAAATTGATACACTAAAAACTTATATTGTATATTTTTTTTATACCTTATTATTCACAGGTATTCAGTTATTCTTACTTCCTTGTTGGCCTTAATTGTCTTTCACCTTTGTTACTTTTTGCACTGCCTGTCGAACTAGTCCTTTGATTTCTATTCTTCCCTTCTTCTTTTGCTTTATATACAAGTGACGTTTCTCCTTTTTCTGTCTTCTTATTATTGTCCTGGTTAACTGTTACTAGTTTAGGTGGGATATTTTCTTTTTTTATGGATGTTGGAGAGCTAGTACGACTTCTTCGGCTCGTTACTGATGACAGGTTTTCTTCATACGTTTTCTGTGTTGAATTCTCTATTTCTAGTTGCTGGAGTTGTTCTGTCGTGTAAACCTCGCCGTTTATTTCTAGCTTTTTGCCTTTTATCTTGGCTGAGTAGTTTTTGGATCTTGCAATTTTGAGATGGTCAGATAGTACTTTCTGGTCCTTTCTATCCTCAGGGCATAAATCGTGGGCGATAAATATTTTCGTGCCTTTTAACTTGCCACAGTTTTTAAAGATTAAGTCCTTTTTTAGGAATGTTACGAATTCAATTTTTATAGGGGGAGTTGTATCACTTTTTAGTTGGTATATGTTATTAATATCTCCCTCTTGCAATTGCACACCTAGTAGATGTTGTAGCTTATTTAAAGTGACATGTAGCAAATCTGCTCCTTTTGGAATAGCTAATCCAAAAATTATAATATTATTTTTTCTAAGTATTCTTTCCAAATTTATACATCTGTTTTCAAGGGCGTTATATTTTTGTGATAATATGTTTATATGATTTGTGTTATCTTCTAGTTTTTTTAACAATGCGTGACTCTCCTCTTTTATTTCCCTTTTTAGCTCTTCCTTATTCGCCTTGCCTTCGTCTTTGATACTATTGATTGCCTTCAATAAAGTATCTAGTATTTGTTTATTTGATAGAGGTTCGTTTTCACCCATAATTTTATTTAAGTACCAGAACTATAATACACGTTTCGTTGTATTATTAGCAAGAGGCAGGGTGGGATATTTTCTGTTATTTTATCAGCACAAGAATGCACAAGAATGGTCCTTATATTCTGTTTATTTTCTTTGTAAATTTAAATCAACTATAAACAGTTTATTTGAGCACAACTAATGACACGTTATCATGAAGTATTCAGTTCCCTCATATATTTTATATTTATTTACGTTTTAACACTTAAAACTTCACTTTATTGATACATTCTTTTTCACTCTACTTGTCCACTTGACTTTATGTAACCACTTGAATGGGTCGGAGCTCTCAAATTACGGCTATCATACACATCCGCTCTTCGCAAAGCACAAAACTCAAATTATTTATTTAAATAAAGCAAAAATTACAAAATAAAATAAATGAAACTAAAATGAATAAATAAATAAATAAAACCAATTGATACTCGCAATAACTTTTGATTTCATGGCTTACTTAGGTCTTTTTTGAAGATTATTCATTATAAAAATGTTAAGCATGAATACGAATTAGAATTCTTGCCTTATTAAATAAATAATTATTTTATTGTAAAATCAATTCAGACTAGCACAATACATTATTCTGAACAAAAAATTAAGAATACATTTTTTCATTTGAGAATCCGTTTTACAGGTAAAAATTATTTTTAGTTGAAAAAATTGTTTTTTTGACGGCCCCTATCTCAAACACTTTTGAACCCACTATGATGTAATCTTGTACAAAGGGGTTTCTAAAGGTGCTGATTAAGAATATCTCACTAGTTTTTTACTGAAAAAATCGCTAATATATTTTTTTCGAGAATCGACCCCCTTTTTCCATTGTAGAATCGAACGCCTCTGACTAAAATCAAATGTGATTACCTCTAAAGACTCATTTTATAGGTTTACATTCACCACCGAAATTTCAAAATATTCGGATATCAGATGAGCGAGATATGAGGGTGGCTCCATGAAAAGTGCGACACGCTGTATATATTTTTTTTTTCTCAAAAACGGTAGGAGCTATTCGCCATTCGATAGAGTATAAAATTTTGCATAAGACCCTCCATTTGCTTTTTGCTATTTTCTTTTTTTTAAGGCCCCACAGCAAAAAAAAAGGGTGAGGAGCCTTCCAACAACGACACATGTTTGGCTATACCTCTAAAACGGCCCAATAAATCAAAATTCTACAAGATATAATAAATAAAGACCATTATTTTTTCTATCGATTGGTATATTATTTGTATATGTTATTTGTTTATATAAAGCTGTCAGTGGCATATAAAGAGAAAGATGCACATGTGCATAATGAATTTATTTAAAATAATTTATTATTGTTGTTAAAAACAATAATAATGTAATAATTTTGAACAGGTACAATCAATATTTTCGCAGTATTATTTTAAATAAACTCATTATGCACATGTGCATCTTTCTCTTTGTACGCCACTGACGGCTTTATATAAACAAATAACATGTACAAATAATATATCAATCGATAGAAAAAATAATGGTCTTTATTTTTTATATCTTGTAGAATTTTGATTTATTGGGCCGTTGAAGAGCCTAAAATACATACGTGTACCAAATTTCAAGTCAATATCTTAAACAGTTCCAGAGTAAACGTGCGCACAAAAAAAACTTACAGACAGACCGACAGACAGAAATTTTTTTTCGCTCAAACTTAAAATATCGACGTTTCGTGACATTCTAAGTCTATTTGAACAATTAAAATTTTAAAAAATTTTTTTGTCGTTACTAACTCCCACTGGATGTGGAAGTAATAAGTATAAAGGAAGTACTGGGAATTTATTAACGAAACTAACATTATTTATGATTTTGAAATTGCTGATTACGAATTTGGATCGGGTTTTTGTGTTAAGGTGTAACAAATTAATAAAACAATAAATAATATTTTCCAATTTTATTAACTAGATAGAGACTTATTATTCCTTTACAATTGAAAAAACCGCTGCCCAAGGAATCACTACTTCCACATCCAGATTCTCTATCCAAGTCACTCACAACGAAAAAACTTTGTATGTGAAAATAATTGTTTATGGAACTTTAATAATATAATATTTGAAATCTTCTACCCCAAAATCCTATAAAACGATACCCCACATCGGTAGTGGGGTGGGGGTGGTGATAGGGGGGTGGTAGTGGGGGGTGGACGAAGTAAAAAAATATTTTGAGGTTTCTGGTTCCTGTACATTCACTAAATCACAATTTTTTTTCATCCCCTTTAATAAGGGGGTGGGGGTGGTAATGGGGGTGGCTAATGCCAATTTTTTTTTAAGACCTTAGCTTCTCTTGTATATACTAAATACAATTTCGTGAACTCTTACCTGCTTGATTTACCCATTTACCCCAAATTTACCCCAATTTACACCCCAACCCTTCGACGGAAAAAGGTGAAAATATAATCTAGTTCTAGATCTCGTTAAAGTACATATGTGTACCAAATTTCAAGTCAATATCTTAAACGGTTCCAGAGTAAACGTGCGCACAAAAAAGTTACAGACAGACAGACCGACAGACAGACAGACAGACCGACAGACAGACCGACAGACAGACCGACAGACAGAAATTTTTTTTCGCTCAAACTTAAAATCTCGACGTTTCATGACATTTTAAGCCTATTTGGACAATAAAAATTTTTTAAAATTTTTTTGTCGTTACTATACTTCCACTGGACGTGGAAGTAATATTGTGAGATTTTACCGTCAAACGAGCAATACCGTAATTTGCCAAAACGAGGCGCGCTCCTTATTTCGGTCATATCTCCTTTCCAATTAATACTAAAAATCATCAAAAAAGCATTTTGACGGTCTTTTGTTCCTCTTTAAGATCAGGTAGGTCAAAACAATGCACGGTTATCAGTTTTACTTCCACATCTAGTGGAAGTATAGTAACGACAAAAAATTTTTTTTTTAATTTTTATTGTTCATACAGGCTTAAAATGTCATGAAACGTCGAGATTTTAAGTTTGAGCGAAAAAAAAAATTCTGTCTGCCTGTCTGTCGGTCTGTAACTTTTTTTGTGCGCACGTTTACTCTGGAACCGTTTAAGATATTGACTTGAAATTTGGTACACGTATGTAATTTAACGAGATCTGGAACTAGATTATATTTTCATGTTGTTCTGACGAAGGGTTGGGGGGTAAATTGAGGTAAATTTAGGGTAAATGGGTAAATCAAGCAGGTAAGAGTCGATAAAATTGGTATTTAGTATATACAAGAGAAGCTAGGGTCTCAAAAAAATTTTTGGCATTAGCCACCCCCATTACCACTCCCACCCCCTTATTAAAGGGGATGGATCAAAATGTAATTTAGTGTATGTACAAGAACCAGAAACCTCAAAATATTTTTTTACTTCATCCACCCCCACTATTTCATACGCCAACTTTTTTGTTATGACAAACTTTTTCGAAAATGTGATCCTCTTTAAGTAATTTGCTTAAAACCCTTGAAAAATCAGTGTTTTCTGCTTAAAAATCAATTTTTTCAACTCTCTGTAACTCAGTGGGTATTAGGGCAAAAATAAGGTTATAGGTGTTTTTTTTTAAGTAAAAATCGACGATCTACACGTTCCAATAGTAACTTTTTTTTTCGAAACCGAGTTGGGGTGTAACTCACCCTTATTCCTTTTTAATGGTTCATATTTTACCCATTTTGAATCAAATTATCCAAAAATATTTGAATTTCAAACTTCTATAAGATTAGTCCGAAGTGAGATCACCAAATTACTGTACTATTAGTTGTTAATATAAATTTATCGCCATGTACTAAAATATCTCCACGTATATTGATACCCTGAACCATGACAAAAATATTTCTTAACTATTGCGCAATGTGCGGCAAATAGTTGCTTTATCGTCAAGGTTGTGACGTTCAAAGTGCACCTCGTCAACTGTTACAGGGCGAAGTATATTGTTTATTAAATCATTTTATTTGGAGACTGTCGCTTTCAAGTAAAAACAGTTGGGCAAAATGTGCCGTTATAGAAATATCATGAAACACACAAAAATCGGACCTGCGAACGCCTTAGTTTTCTCAATTTTCTTTTACGTCTCTGTGACATGGACCATTCGATAGGCAAGCAGATAGCGAAAAGAAACTTTTCATACTAAATTATCCGCAAGAACTGGTTCGGATTCCACTATAAACTTTAGTAAACTTTAGTATATGGAAAGCCCTGCAATTGGCTTTCCTACCATCGCATCGCTTTGTATTGACCACCCAACGCACTCGACCAAATTACGAGTCGCTGGGCGAATCCAAACTTGTTTTATGCAAGAAACCGGCCTTGTCCATTTTCATTGATTTTTTGCCACTTTTGCCAAATTCATCGGTTTCGCTTTTTAGATGGCTTGCCTTGTTAAAATTTTATTGTCAGTCTTTAGAACAGGGTATATAATGACTGTACCTTAGGGTGGCCCATCTCTATAGGGGGTGAATTTTTTTTGCGTATTTTTTAAGTCTCACCCCACGAAAATATACTATTATACTAGGAATAATTTATGTCAAAGTTTCAGATAATTCGGTGAACGGTAACCCGTGCCGCATTCAGGTAGAAATTTGTAGATAAGATTTTATTACGGTAATACACTTAAATTTTACTTAAAATACAAATATCTACCTCTTCTTTCACTGGAATGGGAAATATCGATAGACTTGCTATCTTAGTTACTAGTGGAGATATTGAACAACTACTTGGAGTACCAGCTTTGCCCAATTCAACTGGAAGAGAACAGACTGAAGCAGTTTATGATGTGCTTTGTGAATGGAATTTGGACGAAAAGGTAATAGCTTTGTGTTGTGATACAACAGCATCAAATATGGGTTATATAAATGGGGCAGCCACACTATTGCAACAAAAATTAGAAAGAGATATTCTATATTTTCCTTGTAGACATCATATTTTTGAAGTGGTTTTGAGAAGTGTGTTTGACACAAAAATGCCTTCCTCATCTGGTCCAAATGTGCCACTATTTAAACGTTTTAAGGAATTTTGGCCTAAAATAGATCAAAATAAACTAAAAACTGGATTTCAGGTATCAAAAATTAAACACATTTTACAACCAGTTAAAGCCGAAATTGTAAAGTTTCTAAATGCAGCTTTAACTTTGCAACAGCCTCGTGATGATTATAAAGAATTTTTAATGCTTTCTAAACTTTTTGTTGAAGAAGAGCCCACTCACACGACATTCTATCAACCAGGGGCATTTCATCATGCACGTTGGATGGCCAAAGCCATTTACTGTCTAAAAATATTTTTTTTCCAAGATCAGTTCCAACTAACTAAAAAAGAAAAAATAGGTATTGAAGATATATGTCTCTTTATTGTAAAGGTTTATGTAAAGGCCTGGTTTACAGCGTCATTTGCTAGTAAAGCACCGCTTCATGACTTAGACTTTTGTAAAGAACTCATTAATTATCAAAATATTGACAAAGAAATATCTCAAGCCGCAAGTAGGAAAATAGTGAACCATTTGTGGTACCTTAATTCAGTAAATGTTGGCTTATCTTTCTTTGATGACGATATTTCAGTTACCACTAAAAGAGAAATGGTTAAAGCTTTGAATAGGAAAGCACCAAATCAAGAGGGTATTAAACGACTTATGATTAGTAACATTACTGACGTTGAAAACAAGAAATTCAGGACTTCATATGCGAGAACACTAAACAGTTTTTTCAAAAATTAGGTTTGTCTATGGAATTTTTGGAAAATGATCCAACAACATGGAGGGAAAATGAAAGTTATACCCGATGTTTCAATATTGTAAACAAAATTAAAGTTGTAAATGATGCCGCTGAGAGAGGAATCAAACTTATTACTGACTATAATGACATTTTAACAAAAAATGAAGACCAAAAACAGTTTTTACTCCAAGTTGTAAATGATTATAAATCACAGTTTCCAAATGTAAAAAAAGAAACCCTGTCGCATGCTTTGGCCTAGTGCAAAAAATATTGTTTTTATTACTATGTCTTGTAGATTTAGGATAATATTTGGTACTATGTATGAAAAAAACGTTTCATAATAAAATACACTAAGATAAAACGAGAGTTTTATTTCAAAAACTTCTAGTCTAGTTTTCTTATACTACGAATTTACAGTAATATGACACATGTCATAGTCACAACAGATAATGTCTTTGATATTTGTATGACTTGATTAGTCATTCTAAAGATAAATGTTGCTGATTAAAAAAAAAACAATGCATCAACCAAAGAATGTAAATAATTCCATTTACTTTTATTATTGCATAATAATGCATTCTGCGGCACCCCTTGCCTTCAATTTGCCTCAATAATATTTTGAGGGGACTGTTTTTTCTTCAAATGGAACCATTTGCAGAGGTGAGAAATAAAAAATTTCGATTTCGAAAAAGATGGGCCACCCTACTGTACCTCTATGGTTAATGTCTTCGGCGGAGGAATTAAAGTTGAAAATATTTTGAAGTACTTTTTTGGCGTACTTTTTAAAAAGTATGTGATTCATTTTTCTATGACCACCATATACTTTCACTCTCATATCCTGGACCAAAATATATTTTCCTAAGTAAAAATTCGGTGTTTCTTCGATTTTTTACCCGATTGTGCCTAATAGACTAGTTTTTTAGAAAAAAAAATGCCAATGAGTCAGAGTACTGAACCGCAAACCTTAGAAATGGTTTACAATGTGGCAGTGAGCTAGTGGCACTTGCTTGTCAGTCGAAATATCTGAGTACTTAACGCAGAGAGTAAATTACATCTGGAAGTATAAAATACAATAATGACTATTTACGCTATTAGTTCAATAAAACTGAACTATTATATGGAATTTCTAATAAATTGGCCAAATATCATATTTTAATTTAAAATCCATAATGGCATCTTAAATATATTAATATTATATGTTGCAACTTTTCTCGTTGAACATTTATCGCAACGTAAAATTCACTTATGTTTTCTGCATAAATATATAAATTTTCGCATCTCGCATATTTAAAAAATAATAAATAAAACAAAAACTTTTAATTAGTTAGAATGTTAAACATTTTTCAAACGGGAATAAGTCACATTTAGAAGAAAATGAGTAAAGTTATGAAAACCTCTAGCTCGGTTAGGTCCTAGAATTCTTTAAAACTCATAACTTTATATTTTCAATTAATTAGCTAGTGACTGAGAGTATCTATGTCAAAAATCCTTAGGTCCTGTCCTTAGGTCATAACTATCTCGGAATTTTCTTAGGATTGTGGATCCTTAATTAATAGCTCAAGAAATGGAGTTATTCCCAATGAAAAAATGCTCCACGTTTCTATTTAATTTAAAGCTGCTTGTACCGGTTATAATGGAAAATTATGTTTATTGTGTGAACATTCCTTAAAAGTGTGCGTGCAATATAGTGCTGTAGTACGCATTGTAGGAATGTAGTATTGATCCATCCCCAAAGAAAATGTAGGGCATATTTGGAATGCCGTTGATTTAAAAACTGTTATTAGAGTTCTATGTAGTTACTAATTGGATGTGTAATTTGCCCTATTTATTATAATATACTTTGCTCAGTATAATAATTGATTATTATATTACGTGTCCTGCAAAAAAACCGCTGCCCAAGGAATCACTACTTCCACATCCAGATTTGCCAACAATGCCAAAAAATTTTTTGAGACCTTAGCTTCTCTTGTATGTACTAAATGCCAATTTTATGGACTCTTACCTGCTTAATTTACCTATTTACCCCCCATTTACCCCAATTTACCCCCCCAATCCTTCAACGTAAGTTGAAAATATATTCTAGTTCCAGATCCCGTTAAAGTACATACGTGCACCAAATTTCGAGCCAATACCTTAAACGGTTCCAAAAGAAATTAGACAGACAGAAATGTGTTTCGCTCAAACTTAAAATCTCGGCGTTTCATGACATTCTAAGCCTATCTGAATAATAAAAATTTTCAAAATTTCTTTGATCGTTACTATTTCTGATTTTTTAGATTTGTAATTGAATAGAAGTTTTGTTAAATGCTATTTTATATCATTTATTTATACATTTAACTAATATAAATTTCATAACAATATAATATTAAAACGTAGACATGATTTTTAAATAGTGACATATTAGTAATATTATCGCTTTCGGAAATAGAGTATGGTGGTGTAATAGAATTTTAGCTTGAAATCCAAGGATCGCAAGTTTAAAACACAGGCAGGTTATTATAGATGTAGTTGCGCCTTTTTACTTTTTTTATACTGACAAGTAAAGAATGTGCAACAATTATATAAAAAGTTAAACAGATTTTTACTCTAGTTTTTTAAGTTTTTAATTTAGCAACCGTGAAAGAGTGGCACTTTTAGAGATTGAAGAGGGAATATATGCAAAACTTATTTAATGATAAAGAGATCATAAAGAACGTGAAAATCTAATAGCATTGGAGTACCTGGCCAACAATCACAATTTTCTAGAAAACTGCTAATGCTAGAAAAAAGTTTCAATAAAAAAGTTACGTCCATCTTTTATCTTCGTTTCCTCTCCATACACTTGATATCTATTTTGAAAAAGTTTCCCGCATGTTACATTTGAGAATGCAAATTTTTGACATAGCCTTAGAAAAAATATAATGCTTTCTACACTTATTAAAATTTGACCTACATATTAACACATTTTGTTAACAAATATATAGTGATAACATGATAAAAATCTGAGAGTAATCCATTGTGCCGTTTTTGAGTTAGAGCAAGTTAAACGGAAAAATAATTGTTTTATATATCCAAGAGATACCTAAAACTAGAGAAATGGGCCGCGACGACACGTGATGGTGTTAAATAATTATTTATAAGTTTAATATGTGATAAAGGGTAGATTGTTTGAATTACGATATGTTTTTTTTAAATTAAAGATAAAAAAATCCTCACTTACCTGTAAAAAAAATTCTCCTCTGAACCTTTTCCTTCGTACTCAAAAACACATTTGAAAAAAAAATACAAAAGGTTTTGCCCCTCCCTAGTTTGTTTATTTGAAAAAAATAAAAAATAATGATCAGTCAAATACTAGGAGTCATAACGAACCAATTCCATTTTGGTTTTTGGATATCGCACGACAGGGAAAAAAGTTATAGGTCGAATGATTTTCCTTTCCCTACCTCTCCTCCCCTCCCCTAATTGACCCACCACCCCCATCCTCCGGCTCCATCAATTATTATCTATTTCACCTACCTCAAAAAAATTCACCCTCAGTCAATAATAACAAAGTTATCGTGGAAAAACGTGTTTTTGCGAATTTTAAATGCGAATTCCTCCCCCATCCCGTGTGATTAAGCTGAACTAACTTGATAACATTATAAAAGAGAACTCGTGTAACCGAATTGTCACAAAACATTTTTTTTTTTAAGTTGGTTTCATTTCAAAACCAGATCCGCTCCGCTAAAGGCATTGCCGAAAACAAGATTGCTGATATTACTGAAAAATTTTATTAACATATTACAAAATATTACTTCTTTCACCTTTGTTGTGTTATATAATGTATAATATAATAGACAATAATACCGTGTGTGTAGTCGCGGGCTAGGCATGGGGAGAAGAATTAGAACATCGCGCGTGCCAGCTGGCTGAAATGAAATAACAGAGCTGGAATGTTCCATCGACGGACGAATTTACGGCTGACGGTGTTGTCAAATCTCTCGCGCTACGTGAATGTACATGCCTAATGGGAAATTACACGCACGGTATCTATATTGCAATATTAATCTTTGACAAGAATTCAATTTTATAATAAACCAATTTTTCAGTGACATCCTTGGAAGCTTTGTTAAAGAAATACCTCCGGAAATAAGGTTAATTGAAGAATAAATTCTTTATGATATTGTACTATCGTAACGTTCTAAATAAAACTACCTGATGGCTATTGAAGCTAAAAGCCACGTCCCATATTTTTCTAAATTTGCTGTGATTGCCATATATTTTGTGTGTACGTATTTGAAGTATATTGTTCTCATTTGTACAATTTACGAATGGGATAAAATGTATTAATATGTAATTTACAGCGTTAAATGGGCGATTTTCCAAGGACGAGCTTTTAATAAACTTAAGTATCAAATTATAGCGGATAAAAAAGCCATAAATTAACGTGGTAACGTTCGGGCAAACAGACGTGTTTATATGTTCTGGTTGGAATAAAAAATGCAAGAAAACGTTGAAATTTGCCTGGAAGTGTTTCACTATTCTAAAATTGTTGTTGATGCAAAAAAATTTTTCAAGTTGGTCAGGAAAAAAAATAGTAGTTTGTAGTTTCTTTTTCTCCTATGTTTTAACCGTACTTTATGAATGTTAAAATAATATAGCATACCTAAATGTATATTTATGTTAACTTACTATTTTATTAGACATCTTCTCTGTAATTTAATTTTATTGTATTAATGGGTATTTCCTCAAATCAATACAAAAAACCGCTGCCCAAGGAATCACTACTTCCACATTCAGATTTTCTATCCAAGTCACTCACAACGAAAAAAGTTTGTATGTGGAAATAATTGTTTATGGACCTTCAATAATATAATATTTGAAATCCTCTACCGCAAAAACCCATAAAACGATACCCCACATCGGTAGTGGGATGGGGGTGGTGATCGGGGGTGGGCGTGGTAGTGGGGGTGGATGAAGCAAAAAATATTTTGAGGTTTCTAGTTCTTGTACACACACACTAAATCAAAATTTTTTTTCATCCCCTTTAATAATGGGGTGGGGGTGGTAATGGGGTGGTTAATGTCAAAATTTTTTTGAGACTTTAGCTTCTCTTGTATATACTAAATACCAGTTTTATGGACTCTTACCTGCTTGATTTACCTATGTATCCCAAATTTACCCCAGTTTACCCCCCAACCCTTCGATGGACCAAGATGAAAATATAATCTAGTTCTAGATCTTGTTAAAGTACATATGTGTACCCAATTTCAATATCTCAAACGGTTCCAGAGTAAACGTGCGCACAAAAAAAAGTTACAGACAGACGGACAGACAGACAGAAATTTTTTTTTCGCTCAAACTTAAAATCTCGACGTTTCATGACATATATAGCGACTATAGCGACTCACTCACTTCCAAAAGCGAGAAGTTTCCATTGAGTCGCTAAGAAACAAAAAGGAAAACTCGATCCATAATGGAGAAGTTTCCATGGAGTCGCTAAGAAAAATAAAAACATTCGATATAAAAATAAAATATCAATCTACTTAAAAAATACCAAAATCATATAAAATATGAACATGTATTAATAACAAATATACGTATATTAACTTCCATTTTAATTTTATTTATAGCGATAACGCTATAAATTTGGTGACCCCGACGTGATCATTTTATGTCCAACGTGATAAATATATGCCAGACGTGAAAATTGTATGTCCAACGTCATAAATATATGCCAGAAGTGAAAATTTTATGTCCAACGTGATAAATATATACCAGAAGAGATTCAATATATCAACTACCGTTATAAATTGACCATTTTATGAAGAGAAGAATTTTCCGATGAATTTTGAATAGAGGTTCCAAATTTGAATAGATGTTCCTATAATTTATGGTAATTTCCTAATTCAATCAACTGAAGTTGTACATTACAAGTACTGTCATCTGTCGGTGAGTGAGTTAAAGTACATTTCCTTTTTTATCTAAGAGAGTAGTAAATCAATCAATCAATCAAAATCGATTAGTTATGCAAAGACAACCTTCAGACGAGGATTTTCCTCAAACCCATTATGTCACCTCTGTCAAATTACCCCCATTCTGGAAATCAAAACCAGAAATTTGGTTTACCCAGATTGAATCACAGTTTTCTGTTGCAAAAATTGTCAATGATAAGAAAAAGTATGATCAGGTTATAGCTAATTTGCCATTAGATGTGATAGATAATATATACGACATAATATCTAATCCCCCGGAAACGGATCTCTATATAAATTTAAAGAAAGTTTTAATTTCACGTTTATCATCGAGTGAGGAAAAACGTCTGAATGATCTGTTATCAGGTTCCCAAATGGGCGATCTGAAACCTTCAGATTTCTATAGATCCATGCTGAATATGGTTGGAGGATTCAGCATGGTTAGTCAAGATTTATTGATAAAGCTATGGAAAAGACGTTTACCTCAAACAGTATATATTGCCATTACAGCTTCAGGGAAAACAGACACAAAAGAGATTCTAGATATTGCAGATCAGATCTGGGAGTCCTGTCAAAATTCAATGGTTGCATCGTACTCCAAAAATCCTCTTGACTCTGAGTCCACCCCGTTATCAGATTTAACTACCACTATCAAAAATTTTTCAATCACTTTCCATGATTCAATTAATCAAGTATTACAAAAACAAGAAATTTTTAATTCTCGATTAAACTCTTTAGAATCCAGACTTTCCAATCAATCCTTCGAGCCTCAACCTTCTACTTCATGCTGCAACAATTGCAAAAGTAGAAGCAATTCACAAACTCGTACCACTAATCGCAATCGTTCACCCAGCCGTAATAATGTTTCCAATAAATTTGATCGTACAGACAATACTATTTGTTACTACCATCAACTTTATGGTACCAATGCCTATCGTTGTGGAGGTGAATGGTGCAAATTCAGTAAGAATTGTAAAAAATCTGATAATTCTCAAAGATGACTGAAGTTTGATAATTCTATGACGTCTGATTTTGACATTTCTAACAGCAAACGTCGTCGACTTTTTATTTACGATAGATCTAACAACCTGAACTTCCTAATTGACACTGGTGCCGATTTATCTGTGGTGCCACGCAATGCTTTCACAGATTTAAAAAAGAATTTCGATACGATATTAACCGCGGCTAACGGTTCAACCATTTTTACATACGGTAAGAAATTGTTAAAAGTCAATCTAAACTTACGTAGATTATTTCCTTTCGTTTTCAATATAGCAGACGTTGACATACCGATAGTCGGAGCAGATTTCTTGTCTCATTTTGGTTTAGTTGTCGATCTTAAAGGAGCTCGAATAATTGATAACAAGACTAATTTGTCAGTTAATTGTTTTATTAAAAATAGTCCTTTAGACAATTGTAGATTAGATTCACTTAAATTATTTCCTTTGACAGATAAATATAACAAATTACTTTTACAATTTCCTAATTTAATTAGTTCCCCAGATTACAATGTACCTATTAAACATTCTATTGTACATCATATAGTTACTGAAGGTCATTTACCTTTTTCACGACCTCGTAGATTAGACAATCTTAAATTTAAAATAGCTCAAACAGAATTTAATAACATGGTAGAATTAGGTATCTGCAAACCATCATCTTCTCAAGTTTCTTCTCCACTCCATCTAGTGGCGAAAAAAGAGAATGACTGGAGACCTTGTGGAGATTATCGACAACTAAATACGATTACCATTCCAGACAGATATCCATTACCTCATATCCACGACTTTAGCTCTCAGTTGCACGGCTGCACTATTTTCTCCAAGATTGATTTAGTGCGAGCGTACCATCAGATACCTGTCGCTGAAAATGACGTTTATAAGACAGCTATAACAACTCCATTCGGACTGTTTGAATTTTCCCGCATGCCTTTTGGTCTACGCAATGCTGGTCAAACTTTCCAACGTTTTATGAATGAAGTACTTGTCAATTTACCTTTCGTTTTCGTCTATTTGGATGATATATTAATCGCAAGTCAATCAGATGTACAACATTTGGAACATTTGGAAAAGGTTTTCAAGAGATTAGACACATACGGAATTAACATTAAACCATCTAAATGTATCTTGGGAGTTGACAATTTAACCTTTTTAGGTCATCACATCTCTTCATCAGGTATTTTACCATCAACTGAGAGAGTCGAAGTCATTAATAATTTCCCTTTACCGACAACTCTCAAACAACTACAACGTTTCATAGGTATGGTGAATTTTTATCATCGTTTCATACCTCATTTTGCTGAAATATTACTTCCCCTATATTCTCTTTGTAACAGTTTATCTCATGATAAAATTACAAAGATAAATAGTTGGCCTGATCAATGTTTAGACGGATTTTCGAAAGCCAAAGACGCAATAAGTAATGCAGTAGTTTTAGCTCATCCTTGCAATAATGACGATACTATCTTATCTCTCTCAGTAGATTGTTCTAACCTTGCCATGGGTGCAGTTTTAGAGCAAAAAGATAATAAGGGATTTCTTGCTCCTTTAGCATTCTTTTCCCGTAAATTAACCACAGCACAAACCAATTATTCGGTTTTTGACAAAGAACTTTTAGCATTATATACTGCAATTAAACATTTTAAGTTTATACTTGAAGGTCGAAAGTTTAATTGTTTTACAGATCACAAACCTTTAATCAACGCTTTATTCACAAAAGCAGAAAGATCTCCTCGTCAAATACGTCATTTAGAATACATAGCTCAATTTTCTTGTAAAATACAACATGTTAAAGGAAAACATAATATAATAGCTGACAGCTTGTCACGTATTTACGACACTTCTTCCTTAAAACAAGATATTTTACCACTTCAACTTAAAAATTCTCCCTTCTTTAATGTTAACTTTGACCTAAAGTTGCTTAGTGAAGCTCAGGAGAAAGATTCAAATCTCAACTATTTATTGTCGGATAAATAATCACTAACTAAAACCAATTTCATTTTAAAAAAGATACAAATTCCAGATTCAAATGATTTTATTTGGTGTGATGTTTCTCGTGCAAAAGTCAGACCTTTTGTCCCACTTGTTTACAGACGAACGATATTCGATATTTTTCACAACTTATCTCATCCTGGTATTAAAGCCACTAGACTGTTGATTTCAAATAACTATTTTTGGCCGAAAATGAACACAGATTGCAATTTATGGTCAAAATCGTGCATTAACTGTCAAGCTGTCAAAGTCAGTCGACATACGCGAAGTGCTCTCGGAAACTTCACCATTCCGAAAATCAGATTCGACCACATCCACATAGATTTGGTAGGACCATTACCTCCATCCAAAGGTAACTCTTACATTCTTACGGTGATTGAACGATTCACTAGGTGGCCGGAAGCGTACCCTCTTCGCGACATCACAGCAGAAACAGTTGCACGTACTTTATTTCAAAACTTTGTTTGTCGTTTCGGTGTTCCCTTGTCAGTAACGACTGATCAAGGAGTACAATTCGAGTCAAGATTATTTAATGAATTTGCAAAGTTTTTAGGTTTTCATAGAATACGTACAACTCCATATCACCCAGAAGGCAACTCTTTAATTGAAAGATTTCATCCCTCACTTAAAACTTCCTTGTTAGCTAGAGCCAATACATCACATTGGACAGATGAATTACCCATCATTTTATTAGCATTTAGGACAACTCCCAAGGAAGATCTGCAATGTTCACCTGCTGAACTCATATATGGTCAAACCCTTCGTTTACCTGGCGAATTTTTCGTTGAATCGTATAATTCCCCAGATATTCCTTATTTCATTGACAAATTACGCATTTATTTTAATAATTTAAAATTTGTTCCTCCAACTTCGCATGGCAATTACAAAACTTTTGTTAGTTCAGATCTTGCCTCTTGCGATTTTATTTTCGTTCGCATTGAACGTTTAAAACGTTCATTTACTCCTTTATATGAAGGACCGTTTAAAGTTTTATCTCGTTCAGATAAGTTATTTACCTTTAAGAAAGGAGCCAAAGTCATAACTGTCAATATTGATAGGGTTAAACCGGCTTTTGTATTAGTTGACAGATGTGACACTTTGCCTACCCCGATTAAAAAAGTACGTTTTGCAATCGACACGTTGATTGATTGACTATTTTCTTTTTTAACGAGGGGGTGTATATAGCGACTATAGCGACTCACTCACTTCCAAAAGCGAGAAGTTTCCATTGAGTCGCTAAGAAACAAAAAGGAAAACTCGATCCATAATGGAGAAGTTTCCATGGAGTCGCTAAGAAAAATAAAAACATTCGATATAAAAATAAAATATCAATCTACTTAAAAAATACCAAAATCATATAAAATATGAACATGTATTAATAACAAATATACGTATATTAACTTCCATTTTCATTTTATTTATAGCGATAACGCTATAACATTCTAAGCCTATTTGAGCAATAAAAATTTTTAAAAAATTTTTTGTCGTTACTATACTTCCACTGGATGTGGAAGTAAAAGAGTTTGAAATGTGATGTTAAAAAATCCTGCATTAAAATGGTTATGTCTGTCTTTATAGAATTAAAGGAAATTTAAATGGCATTTTAATACACACATGAAATACACTCAAATACTTTAATAACCCGATCAAAATAGCTCAAAAAATGGGGGTAAGCTTACAATAATTCGCATAGAGCTGAAAACTGGTACGAATGTTCATTATAAATGAAATGTGAAAAGTCCTCATCGATCCCACATCTGCAAAAAAAATATATTCAAGGTCAAAGTTCGCAAATATGGGTTTTTTGCATTTTTCAGCCAAACTGTAAATTTTATCATAAAAATAGGTCAGACAAAAATTGTAGATCATGCAATTTGCTATCAAAAATGTTCTTACACTTTTTCCCTAAGAATCACCATTTCCGAGATATAGCAATTCAAAAAGTTGAAAAAGTTGTGTTCTCCATAATATGCACACGTTTCCACGCCACCTGTGAGGTAGTATACTTGGCGTGTTTTTTTTAACGTGGTTTCCCCGGTAGGTCTATTCCACGATCTATTGTGGTCCTGTTTAATTAAATAATATTGTATTAAATAAAAAATGGTACTAATGGGAATGATGAAAGCGGTGTGAATTATGACTAATTGGGGAAAACTATTCGTCTGATTGATAATTATCTAATGGAACTTCAAGTGTAATGTCTTCTTCTTCTCTTCCTTCTTCTTCTTCCTGATGGATACAAGTAAATTATAATTGTAATTTGGATTTGAAAGACCTAGGCCGAACAGCAGTCATAATACTATGGCTAATATTTGTGCATACTAATTTTAAATGTTCTAAATATTTAATCGTTTATTTTTTAGAATAACTCGCTACAAAAAATAAGTCAGTGAAATTTCACTGTTAACATCTTCAAACATATGACCTGGTGGGAGGTAATTAGAATTATCAAATACTGCAGATTGAATCCCTTTTCGAATGATTGCTTTTTCATTTGATTTTTTTTTTGATTAAGAATATCATGGTGATTATCAATAAAACATATGAATGTTGATGTTCCTGATTTTTCAGTTAAAATAATTTTATCGCCATACCTCAACTTTAATCGTATCTTAATGGTTCTGTTGTCTAAAGCTGAATTTTTGCAAATATTTTTTAATTCGTCTAATGTAAACTGACTGTCATCGCTATTTTCAATGTATGTAAATATTTCTTCCATTGCAAGATTCGTAGCTTGATCTTAAGGACGACCGACTTTACACCCAGTGGTCGGTTTCAAGAAGGAATTGTAACAATCATTATGATACTTAGCCTCAGCAGCAACTAAATCATATTCAAACCCAATTCGAGCAGTAACAGCTTTGGCTAGATCATCAGAACGAGTCTGAGCTACTTTCAGAATAGATTCTTTGAATGAAAGTGTAGTTACTTTAAAAATTTTACGCCGAAAATCCGGTGCTTTTTTCTTTTCATTGCTGCAAAATAAGCAACATTGTTTAAAACAAAAAGCTGATTCACTTACGCGTACTCTAGTACGTGAAGGACTTATTTTAGATGTACTGACTTGTTCTTCTTCGTGTTGTCTTTTAACTGCAGCAATAGTGCTCTTTCGAGTTTACTTTTTACGACACTGCACATGAATTGTCACAGATTTCTGGTCTTTCAGGTATTCCGGAAATTCATCACCTCTTTCAACACTTGCATCAATCAACGTCTTCATGCCACGATCAACAGTAACAATTTCACTTTCAGTCAGAGGTTTAGTACAAATGAAGCAAAATTGTGACATTTTATTTGTTAGGAAATATTAGCAATAACCACGTGTTTTCACTACGAAGGAACGTTCAAGACTAATGGTATTTCGTTTAGGCCTTTGAAAAAGGAGCAGGTATACGAGCGTTGCCACGCGGACAATTGAATAGCAGACAGATGCTGCTCAAGGTTATACGGGCATATAAAATGAGGGACTGGGTTTCTTTTGTGTTTATATTCCCAGAATCGTACAATTTGTACGTATAAGTTACACAGACCAATATTTTTACTTGAATTACGGGTCCAGTGATGTATATAGGCGCGTACTCGTGCATATTATGGAGAACACAACTTTTTCAACTTTTTGAATCGCTATATCTCAGAAATGGTGATTATTAGGAAAAAAAAGTGTAAGAGCAATTTTTATAGATAATTGTACGATCTACAATTTTTGTCCGGCCTATTTTTATGATAAAACTTACCGTTTGGCTGAAAAATCAAAAACCCCATATTTGCGAACTTTGACCTTAAGTAATTTTTTTTGCAGATATGGGATCGATAAGGACTTTTCACATTTCATGTATAATGGTGTTCCCAACATTCCTACCAATTTTCAGCTCTATGCGAATTGTTGTAACCTTGAATGTCTATTTTGACGGGTTTATAAAAGCTAATCTATTTTATCCCCTTTAGAATGGTGAAGTTATGTTGGAATACTAGTTATTCATTAAAAAAACTCATTTCTATAGACGCAGACGGTATAATTTTATTAACGGGTCTACAGACGATCCAACCACCCAACCAACCAACCTTCTCCGTACACTTTGAAAGTTGCCATGACAACTTGTAAAAGTGAGCTGGTCTGCTGAAATTTCAGCGCCTTCAAAGCGTACCGACAAAGTTGGCTCCAGCAGACCAGCTCACTGATACGAGTTCGCATGGCAATCTTCAAAGTGTACCGAGAAGGTCGGTTGGTTGATTGGATCGTCTGAAGATCCCTTTTTAGGAAGGAAACAAGTACAGCGTTTGTATCTATGTCTATTATGATGTTTAAAATTAATTAAACAAAGATACCATTACAAACAATGTAACACTTTTGATGTTCAAAATGCGAATCATCGTTTCAGATACATCCCACATCATTCATTTATGTGGTGGCGATCTCTAATAATGTCATTTCTTCCTTAATTGTAGCATCTGCTTCATCAACTTCTTTAAACATTTTACAGAAATCGTCAATATGAATAAAAAGTAATTGTTTCTGTTTTTTTTTTCAGATGCTACCCTTGCTGCTGCATTCCATACTGCGTCGATTCCTGCCAAAGCCAAAATCATTACTGTCCAAATTGTAGAGCATATCTAGGAAAATTCGATAACTAATATTTACTATTAATAACCCCAATTTTATACAATACCATTTTCTATTATTTACCTTATATGTTATGGCCACGATATTTTCAGAAGCCATATTTTAGCTTTTTTTATTTTTACTTTAGGTGTTATAGTCAATATTTCCACAATGCCATATTTTTAGCTGTTTTTATTACTTTTATCCTAGCTTTTAAGAATACCTACATTCAATATTTTACAAAATGTATAAATATTCGCCAAATTTATATTAGACAACTTTGCACATATGTATAATGTATATGTATATGTATCATTCTTATTATAATGTAATGTTTTATAGCCAGTTCTATGTAAGGTATATATGTATACTTGTTAATTAAATAAATACATACGTTAAATATTTTTATATATATATGAAGGGTGTATAATAACTGAATTTAGGGCAAGCAAAATAACCAAATTTGTTTTTTGTCAAGTGGCGTTATTACGGAAATACTTTGAACTTGAGGGATTTGAATGAAACCTTTTGCAACGTACTCTAAGAATAACCAGTTTAAAAGTTTACCCGTTAAAAAAGTGTGCAAATAATTTTTTTTTTTGAAAAATCCAAAAAAACAATATTTTATGAAGAAATATTTTGCAGCTGGGATAACTCAAACAATTTCAGTGATAAAATTACATCAAAATTCATATAAGAGGTTTCGAATTCACTGATTACGATGTTGACATTATAATAGCAAAACTGAAAATGATGGATTCAAAATGGCCGATTTAAACTTAAAAATCATGCAAATATTGCAAAAAACACCTAAATATATGTTGCACTTCTGACAAAACACGCATTAAAATGACAACGCTGCCAAAATTGTAAGCGATATAAAAAACATGTAAACACAAAGTTGTAAGGAATTACATTCCAAAATCAGTAAAAGCACATGTCTATCTTTTATAGAATGTGAAAAGGAAGCGTGTAAAGTGTGGCATCGTAAAGATTCATCGAATTTAAACGCATATATATTATACATTCCCAAAACAATAAAAGATATACAGGGTGTTTCAGCTAAAAGTCCACAGGCCATTACCTCGTAAAATAAAAAAGATGCTTAAAATTTGTAAATCGCGGATAATTCACACCAAAAAAGGTCTTAAATAACTGCAGTTAGAATTGTTCCTGCGCAGTGCACAGAGATGGCGCTGCGGTGAGAAATTATTTTTCGATGGCTGGAATCTTGAAACACGATTCATACGATTAATGAATAAATTGTGAATAATTTTGATTATGTAAAAAATTTTGTTAATAGCAGCCGTTTTGGAGCTACATGAATTTTTTTCTTCATTTTTTGTCTCTGTAAATTTTGAAAACTTCTGTAATTTTTCTGTTTATCATTTTAGAACATCAATTACTTAGAACTTTTATCTTATTATATTCCACACTTCTTATATTATTACATATTTTGAAAATTTCTATAATTACATATAAACAGAAAAGTTACAGGAATTTTCAAAATTTACAGAGACAAAAAATGGAGAGAAAAATTCATGTAGCTCCAAAACGGCTGGTATTTACAAAATTTTTTACATAGTCAAAATTATTCACAATTTATTCATTAATAGTATGAATCATGTTTCAAGGTTCCAGCCATCGAAAAATAATTTCTCCCTCAGCGCCATCTCTGTGCACTGCGAAGAAACAATTTTAACTGCAGTTATTTAAGACCTTTTTTGGTGTCAATTATCCGAGATGTACAAATTTTAAATATCTTTATTATTTTACGAGATAATGACCCGGGGACTTTTAGCTGATACACCCTGTATACATGCCGTCGCTCACTTTTTATGTCAAATTTAATTCTCTACAACTTTGCTTCTATAGACTTTTGGCTTTAATACAGGTATTGTTTTCTAAGTATATTATATATCTACGTGTCAATATTAAAGTCGCCATGTTGAATTTTGCAACTTTTTGGTGGTTAGAGAGGTACGCTATACCTCCATGCCAAATTTCAAGTTCCTAACTCATCGAGAAGTACCCAAACAATTCACCGGACAGATAAATATAGGTAAAAACTTTGTTACACTGTTTTATATAAAAGTGGAGTGTAACTATGTACATACTTGTCTCTGAATTATTTGGGTACTTCCCGACGAGCCAGGAACTTGAAATTTGGTATGGAGAAAGGAAGTACCTTCACGAGTCAGCAGCAGGTCGTCAGGATCGTGAATGATGTTGCTGTACAATACAATCTCGAGAAAGGCACCGCCCACGGTGCTCCTCGATATTGAGATGGTCTTTGGTACTTTACTCGACAAACTAAACATGCTGGACTTCCCCACATACATAACCAAACTTATTCTCTCTTTTCTGACAGGTAGATCGCTGCAGGTCAGGGTGAATAACAAACTATCAACGCGGCGGGACATTCGCGCGGGCGTCCCCCAGGAGTTGTACCTGTCACCAAAGCTGTACAACTTGTAAGACTCCGACTTTCCGGAGATTCCGAATACGAAACTTGCCAAGTACGCCGACGACATGACACGGCCATGTACGCGCACTCACATAACGCGCTGACAGTGAACATGCTGCTTAAAGCTCACATAGTCCATGCCACGGATTATCACAACAAGAGGAATATTCGGATCAACGTTGAGAAGTCTAAGGCAATCCTCTTCACGCGCCGACTCATCTAAAATCGGATTTTAACTCCACTTACGTCCGAGACTCTGAACCGACTACGATATAATCTCTACTTGAAAAAAATCACAACTGCCAAAAGTGAATTTAATATTGCAAGATTGCCACCTACAGAAGATGATGCTGTTAATCTTCACCGCGTACATTTACAATTGGAAAACTATGAACACCAATATTGCCAATCCCGAAGAGTGAGGTTGGAAAAAAGTAAAAGACCAACTACAGCCCATAACATGTGAAATGAACCCTGCACCAGAGTTATTACCAAACATGTAAGATGTAAGATTAATGAAATACATATGCATTTATATTATAAAACGCATTTTTATTAATAAAAATATGATTTTCAACAATGCATAAACTTTCAGTCTTTTGGCCACCATTTTGTTATTAATTTTTTAAAACCAATATCATAATCTTTTTTACCATGAAATTTTCTGTAATTTGATACACCCCACGATTTTTTATGATTTTTTAAATTTTTTTCAAGATGGCGGCCAAAAAAACGCATTTTGCACACTCAGATTCTTTTAGACTTTTAGTATGTCAAAGAGATACCAACAATGAACTAAAAAATTCAAACCCCGTCTTTGTGGGAATTAGTTCCATCTATCACCTATTTTTGCATATATCTACTGTACTAATGTTCAATTCGTTCATTAACCGAACGAATTTATCTGCTTGCGCTTAAACAGAATGAAAATCACTGCTATATTTCTGTAATTTATTTTGCGACGAACAAATTATATTATATTCTTATAAAAAATCTAATGCTCTGGTTTGCAGATAATTTGAAAAGATGTAGTTACTTCAAAAATTCGAAGGTAAATGTAGGGTGTCCACAAGACCTTTAGCTCGTGCCTTATGCGTTAGGAGTTAAATTAGTTTTTTCTTTAATAGTTTTTATGGTTAAAATTACTTCAGTAAATAATTATTCTAAGAACTTGAGTTAACAAGCTACAAAGTCAGTGTGGTAAGACCGGCCCTTCGGGAATTCTCCTCCTACTTCCTATGGCCAGCCCGACACTGGCTGAGGACCAGAGAATTATACTAAAATTATTCAGGAGAACAATTTTAAGGTTTAGCATAATAATTATCAATTGCATGCGAAGTAGTCCCTTGAGATAAACCAGAAAAAGGCAAAAATCCCAAAAGTTCTGCAAGACATCTTTGCCCCCATTTTCGAGGGCGGGAACACGATGGTGACAATATTTTCCGACCTACCCTTCAAGAACTACCCCTAAACCGGAAAAACCACCCCTTTTCCGATTTTCCGATGCTACACATTTTTTATCGGAAAATTTTATAAACGAAAGTCGTTCAGAATAGTCCAAAAACCCCAAATCCAAAATTTAATAAAAATTAAAAAATATTAAAATTTTTAAAAAATAATGTCCAAGTCCAAAAATATCATTTAAACGGATTTTTTTGTTTAAAAAATTCATGACAATTTTGTTTGAAATTAAACCAAGCTGTCAGGTAGTTGTCAAGTAATTATTAGCTTTTTTATATTTTTTAAATTTACCATTTTTTCAATTTTCCAATTTTTTTATTTTGATGAAATATTGGGCTTAAGGTTTTTGGACAATTCTGAACAACTTTCATTAATAAAATTTTCCGATAAAAAAATGCCAAGCACCGGAAACTCGGAAAAATGGGTGGTTTTTTCGGTTTAGGGGTAGTTCTTTTCAAAGCAACAAAGATATGAGAACAATATTGTAAAATCTTCATTTGTTTAAAAGTTATTAGCAAGAAACCTAACCTCAAAATGTGACACTTTTTCAAACGCCATTTTGAAGTTGAAAATAATACAAATTTGACTTGCCATTAATGAAAACATAAAGTTTAAGTCTCAACAAAAAAAAGGATGTCAAGATCAACCCTCTACGACAACGAGAACTGGGTGAATTTGCATTTTACATTATTTATGTTTTTAATAAACAAATTGAATATCTCTTAAACTAATTAAAATTTTTTTATGAAACTTTAGGGATAACTTTGGGGTAATAAAAGACATATTTCTTCAAAGTTTCAAGCACTAAAGTGCTTTTGTTAAAGAATGAAAAATATTTGCAAATTGCTAAAATTTTCGCGGTTTTTTGCAATTATTTAAACAAATTTTCAAGCGTTTCAAACGAAACGTCTCTCAAATTAACCATTTTTCAAAGTTCTAACAGTATCTACAAATTGAAAAACCTATCGTCAAAGGTCTTTGAGTTATCTTTAAAAAAGTCGATTTTTTGGAATTTTTTAACAATAAATCGTTAAATAAACAATATTCCGGCGGTCAAAAAGTGGACCAAATTCAGGGTCATGTTCGTAATAAATAAAAATATCGTTTAATCCACGTGGCATCCTGAAACGAATTACAATATGCATATTTGCTAATTCCACTGGCCTATTATTATAATACGAAAGTGCCGTACGTCAGACTACCTATCAGCACAGCTTAATTTATCTTCAATGGTTATTAGTTGTAATTTCATTTGGGTTGGTCATGCTGAACAATACTCGCATAATGTTGTAATTGTCAGATTTAATTTGACGCATGTGAGTTGAAGTCTTTTAGTAAAATATTACATAATTTCGCGATGCCTGCCACATTTACTGATTGAGAACATGGGCTGCGATCAGTTTATTTTTTAACTGTTTGAATTAATATTTCCGTAATAGCTGGGAACTTGACCTAAGTAAACTTTTTTCTGCTTATTTTATTCGCTAAATATTTTGTAGTTTTATACGCAAAACTTTTTTGAAAAAATTAATTGAACCGCCTTCAAGAAAAGTCGCTAAAAATTATGAAATATAATTTCATCGTCGCGTTGCGCGTCGCCCAGTTAACACTCCCATGCACTATACACTATAGTGCATGGGAAAATTGCATTTTTTTTATTTGAAAATCTTGTTCCTGCATTTGTCTGCATGGCTTACACTTCAGTAGATGTCTAAGTTTCAATGCCAAGAGGGAAATCTCTTAGTGAATCAGTGACATTGGAATTACCATTCATTTATTACGATACGAGTCAATTTTATAGTTCAAGACGGATGTGTTTTACGGGAAAAAAAAGGTAAAAATTCTATTTTGTATTGTTTAGCATATTATTAATTTGCTATTTGCATAATATATCCTAATTGATAGCTCATTTTCCGCATTTTATCTCCATCCACTCTAGTAGAGTTGATAATAATAATAATAATAATAATAATAATAATAATAATAATAATGAAATGAAAAGCGAGAAATGAAAAAATCAGTAAGTACCAAGACCTAGCAAACGAAATAAAAGCTATTTACTTACTTGAAAAGGTCTCCATAATACCCATTGTAATATCGGCTAATGGCTTGATTGATAAAGATCTGCCCAGAGCGCTAAACAGGCTGGACATATCTGACCATCAGCGGGTGATAGGACTCGCGCAAAAAGCTACAATCCTAGCTACCTGTAGCACGGTTCGAAGGGTGTTGGCCCATGAGCATACCGTTGGTCGTTTAGACCCCGGTTAACCATGAACCAAAAATTCCAATATTTAGTTGTGAAAAAAAAAAAAAAAAAAAGAAATAATAATAATAATAATAATTTTATTAATCAAACAGTAACACCGTAGTGTTTTGACAAGTCAAATAAAAATAGTACAAAAAATATAAATAAAAAACACAAGACTAAAATATGTCATATGACATTAGGATAGAGTCCTAATATAGTCAAAGAGAGCACATAACATATAAATAATTAACATATACATACATAAAACACAAGTATATAACAAACATTAGGATATGATGTGAATCTAGTCAACACCATAACTAACAACATAAATATCATATAATAACACAAATTTACATATAATTAAAATCTGTTAGATTATAGTAAGCATTGGCTAAAAGATGCAGTTTTAATTTTATTTTAAACTGTCTAATGGGCAATTCCTTAACAGTATTTGGAAGTGAATTAAATAATTCAATTCCAAAATTAATTCTTTTTGTGTAAGTCAGTCCCTGGCGCGGTGTAGATTACTTCTGATGGTAAAGTCATTATATTAAATTTAATAAACCATGGTTTACAACTTTCAAGTTTATTCACGCCCGCTAAAGCTCTTATGGCTCTTTTTTGTACAATAAAAACATCTGAAATTTGGTTGGATGTACCCCAGTTGATTAAACCATATATCGTAGTACTGTGGAATAGCGCATGATAAGCCATGAGTGCAGCATCCAGATTTGACATGTTTTTAATCTGTCTAATTGCGTATATTTTTTTAGATAATTTCGTAGTTAAGTTGTTGATGTGGGAATGCCAAGACAACTTATTATCCAAGGTCAAACCTAAAAATTTTACGGTCTCAGATGTATTATTCTTCGTAGAGAAAAGTAATGAGTTTGTTTTATTTGTATTTAAGCATAACTTGTTCGCATTAAACCAGTCAGAGGCTCTAATTATAATGTCATTTGCAATGTCGCCAGCATCCTTCGCCTGTCTCGCAAAAGTAGTATCGTCTGCAAAAAGAACCGTAAACGTTGGCATAACGTCAGGTAAGTCATTTACGTAGATTAAAAATAGTAGCGGCCCCAATACACTACCTTGCGGAACACCATGTTGTACTGGCAGCATGTTGCTAAGTTTATCTTTACAAAATACACACTGATATCTATCTGATAAGTAAGAATTCATAAGTGTTACACCTCTGAAACCGTAAAATTCTAGCTTATTAAGTAGAATCTCTTTAGAAACGCAATCAAATGCTTTACTCAGATCTAGAAAAAGTGCCAGTGTGGAGTCCCCGTTTTCAAAGCTCTCACTAATAAAATTTACTAGTTCTAGCACTGCCATTGACGTATTTTTACCTTTCCTGAACCCAAATTGCCTGTTTGTAAAAATATTAAAAGATTCAAAATAATTTATTATTCTAATAGCTATAATTTTTTCATATATTTTAGCTAAAATGGGTAGTAACACTATTGGTCTATAATTGGATAAATCCTCAACATCTCCTGATTTTAACAAAGGAATAATTTTTGCTCTTTTTAATTTTTTTGGAAATACGCCTGTCTCAAGTATAAGGTTAATAATATGGGTTAGTGGGGTAGATAAAGATACTAAGTTTTCTTTGTACATGTCAGTTGTGTGATTGTACGGGTCAGTAGCTTGAGAATTCTTTAGAGATCTTAAAACATTTTGCACTTCTAATTCTCCAGCGGGGTAAAGAAAAATTGATAAATCACTTTTTTTAGCATTATTATGTAAATATTCCATGTGTGTAGAATTTGAATTAGGTATTTGATTTATTAGTTTATCTGCAATTTGGGTAAAAAAGACATTGTATTCATCAGGAGATATTGACATTGCTTCCTTTTTATTGTTGTTTTTACCGGTATTTTTATTGATAATGTTCCAAATAGTCTTTTGTCTGTTATTTGAATCTAATATTTCTTTATTTACTTGATCTTCTCTTAATTTAATGATAAGTTGTTCGTATTCATATTTTTTTTGTTTCATTTCTGCGCTTATTTTTTAACCGGGGAATAGTTTTATGATATTACTGAGCCGATCAATATCTTCTTTTTTTTGATACCACTTCTGGGTGTAAAAAGACTGTATTGTTAGTGTAATTCGATTTGATTTTAACAGATATTGGAGTAAAGGATAAATCATGATAATAATTTATTGTATTATAAAAAATGTCAACAGCTTTATCTGGAGTGCTTTCATTAAATAATTCTTCCCAGTCTTCAGAAATTAGGTAATTAGAAAATTTTGTTTAATATAGTTTTGTACAAAGGGCTTTCTTTTTTTGATGCATCAATAAATTTAACTATTTGAGCTTTGTGATCAGAAAGGTGATAATCTATAATTTCAAAATTTACAAAAATATTGTCAATGCATGTATGAGAATTTTTATGAACTCTGGTGGCTCAGAAATACATTTTTCTAAACCGAAAGCCTGGAATATATCAATAATATCTTTAGAGATTTTTGAATCACCTTGAAAGTTTACGTTAAAATCACCACCTATCAGCAATCTACTGTTCTTATATGTTTCACAGAAAATTTGAAGAGCATGATATAAATTGTCTTTGAAAATATTTATATCACCACATAGTGAACGGTAAAGAGTAACCACAATACAATTTAAATTTGGTATTTTTATACAACAACTCTCAAAGTGTTTTTCATTGTTGAATTCATTTATAGAATCTATCTGTATACAATTTACATCGTTTCGTGCAAAAATACACACACCTCCGTGTATATGTTTAAGTCTACAAAAACTAGAAACTAACTTAAAATCATTTAAGTGATATAAATCTGTTTCTCCATCTTTTAGCCAATGCTCACTAATCATTACAACATTAAAACCATTACTTAACAGAATTGACTCAAGAAAATTACACTTATTTTTTAAACATTGTATATTTATGTGCATTAATTTAAAATGTTTTTTGTTTAGTCGACAATTTTCACTTGTGCGAGTCTGGGGTATAAAAAATGTTGGGTAGATTCTTAGTCCGAATAAGTGCGGGAATTTTGAAACTTTGGGAATTTGTAGATTTCGATTCCCTGAATGAAGTAAAAAAAAATGCAAAATATGATATCAGCCGCTGGCGCCGCCATATTGAAAAAAGTGCGGACAAAAACAGTATCTTTGAAATATCTTGGTGCTAAGGCTTTTGTGGAGCTGGTGATCTGGCTGCTGGTTTCCGGGTCTTCTTCCGCGTAGACTTGGTTGAGTGCTTGACGTTTCGACTAACTTGTCGTGGTCTTCTTCTGAAGCGAAGTGACTTCACTATTTTCGCTTCAGAAGAAGACCACGACAAGATGGTCGAAACGTCAAGCACTCAACCAAGTCTACCCGGAAGAAGACCCGGAAACCAGCAGCCAGATCTTTGAAATATCTCGCTTCGGGTGCCTCATACGCAAAAAATGTTCTTATGAAAATAAAAGAGCATTACATTTTCTACAAAATATGTCCTATATATTTTTTCGTAAACGGAATAGTTTCGGCGCAGCAGCCGATCGATGTCAAGCATTCTTGACAAAATTATGATTTTTTGTAATTTCTCAATTTAGTGCGACTTTTATGAAGGAGTATCTCTGTGTTGCGACAAAATTTGTTTTCATACCTGAAAATTCTCAAATATAGTTGATTTTACTTGTCTGCTACGCATAGCTCAATGTTCAATACTCGTTTCCACACCATCTTGCAGCCTGCTTCTTGAGGCGTTTTAGGTGCTTGATGTCGAAGGTCCAGGTTCTTTGTAGTCTTCAACAATACTTTCTTCGGAAATTGCTTCCGTTGCGCTGTCCACTGATTCTACGTATTTGTTCTCCATGCTTTCGAGAAATATTTCGACTGGAGAGTCGACTTCCTCGTCGTCATGAAGCTCGGCGACTCTTGCTGGTGCATTGTCGCAGCTTTGTCCGTTACAAAATTTGCAAATTACAGAACATTTTAACCCTGCCTTTCTACAACCACATGCTGCACTGCACCCTTTTTGCATTTACTGTGGCAGGGGGTTTGTAAAAATGTTGAAGAATGGGGCTGGAAACAGAGCTGGGCTTACACCAGTAACAATGCTGAAAGATCCTGCTTCTCAAAAGCTACTTAAATTTCTTTCCTGTAAATGCAAGAAAGGATGCAGTGCAGCATGTGGTTGTAGAAAGGCAGGGTTAAAATGTTCTGTAATTTGCAAATTTTGTAACGGACATCGCTGCGACAATGCACCAGCAACAGTCGACGAGCTTCATGACCACGAAGAAGTCAACTCTTCATTCGAAACATTTCACGCAAGCATGGAGAATAATGAATACGTAGAATCAGTGGACAGCGCAACGGAAGCAAGCGCGTGCACGCATGGATCTCGCTCCGAGTTATAACGTTACACTTGACTATTTCTTTCCGGGAAAACAGTGGCTTTAACGATACATTTTGTTAGGACATTTTTTTTCATAAATACGTGATCTATCCATCTGTATTTTTTATTTTTTCTAGCTTGATTTAATTTGAATTTTGAAAAAATTGATGAAAAAAAATTATTTTTTCACTTTTTTTTTATGTTCTGCACACGAGCGAAATGTAAACTTTTCAGGATATTATTCTACACACTTTCACGAACTCATTAAAAAAAGTTTACACAGTTTGCAACTTTTTGTGGGTAAATACCTACGTCGACTGGGCTAATATAGTGATATACCTTTTTGGAAAACTAAAAAAAATGCAAAAAGTTTTATTTGAAACATTTTTTTTATTTTTTGCTTTGTTGTCAAAATAATCAAAAAAATATTTTGAAAATTCCTAATATTATCTTCGGGTAAACGAGATGTTTAGTTTTTGAGATATTACAAAAACTGTTATAAGGTGTTTAATTCTCTGTGATATTCTTTATGAAAGTAAAATAATTTTGATCCTAGGTCATTCCGTTCCTGAGATATAGATGACCAAAATTTTACCATTTAAGGGAGGGTGGGGGAGAACGACACGGGGGTGGGGGTGGCAAGATGGATTTTCATGAACAGAAAGTCACTCTTATTAACCCCATATAGGTTGGCAATCATCGGCACTTTGGCACAAGCGAATCCATTTTTTTCGCCCTAGGGCCTCCTACTATTATTTATGAAAAAATATCATGTGTCATTTAGAACCTTGCCATTCCATGGTACCGTAATCTCGATATTGAAGTCGGTTAAAAATACGTTGGAATTAGTTCTTTATTTATTTTTACACTGATCTCAATATTGATATTAGGTATTAAAGTTCAATTAACTGGGCGACGCGGCGGTAAAATTTTATTATTGTTATTATTATTATTTGATGGCCATTTTTAAAGGCGGTTGAATTAAAAAAAAGATTTTTTTACCCTTTTTAGTGGCCTCTTTATTTACCTTTTACACAGAAAATATTCATCGTTTTGGATTTTTTTTAATTGTACATCATATTCTAGGTGCCCGCGTACATAAATGCAATTTATACATATCTTCGTATAACTTCTTGTACGGCATAATTGCGCCTAGTCTATCACTTTTTTCCTCTGCGAGAATTTTCGTAATTGTGGCGTTCCTCCTCGGCATGAAAAAGACGATTTCCATACGTCGGACTGGAAAATCGGCAAATATATTTTGTCCGACAATTCGAAAATTGAATTCTACATATTTTTATTAAGCAATCTTGAAAAAATCAGCTGGTTATCAATAAATTTTTTAGTAATGTTATGTTATGTTATGTTATGTTATGTTATGTTACGTTACGTTACGTTACGTTACGTTACGTTACGTTACGTTATGTTATGTTATGTTTAGGGTGGTAGACACCCTTAATGTTCCAAAATTTTTGTCGGACAGTTTGTAGAAATATATACATTATATAATATGTAAAATCCAATTCTCAAATTGTCCGACAAAATATATTTGCCGATTTTCCAGTCCGACGCGTGGAAATCGTCTTTTTCATGCCGAGGAGGAACGCCGCATTTACGAAAATTTTCGCAGATGAAAAAAGTGATAGACTAGGCGCAATTATGCTGTACAAGAAGTTATATGAGGATATGTATAAATTGCATTTATGCACGCGGGCACCTAGACTATCAGGCTCGTTGTCAGAAAATGTTGAAACTATGTGAAAGTGAAACTACCAATTTTAATGAATTCCGACGAAAATTTTTTTATTGCAATATTACATTTTTCTTATTACTGGCGCGCATTTGACATGTTCTCGAATTATTCGATGAACGAAATCTTATTTTCTTTATTTTGCTCGCCTTATAGTCAGGAATCAGGCGCCACTAAATCCATCATAGGGTGTGGACTCGAAGATATAGTTTTTAAAAAATCCGAAATGACCTTGCGGATCTGAATCCAGAGGGCGCCATTCTGTCCGTGATTGCAAAAAAGCGTAAAAAAATTTTTTCCGAAAATTGTTGTGTCACTAACTATTGATTAATTTTATATTCCCACCGCATTTACAAGCTTATTTTTTAACATTTCTTAATTATTTTCCAACCAACGAAAAGCTTATTCTGTCTCATAATTGTTGTTAACAAATGCTACAAAAATTGTTTAAACAAAGAGAGCCCAAAGAGTGCACGGTAAATTTCAGCATCGAGACATTTTTAAAACTATTATCGATAGATGCATACTTCTATGACATGAAATCTGCAAAATATAATGGAGTAGTTTTTAGAGAAAGAATTATCTACATTGCTTTATTGTTGTAAAAGATACGATTATTTTTGTACAGCACGCGTTGTGATCCGGCTCGTCTTTTGATAGATATACAGTGTACATGTATGTCTCGCATTGCCTCGCTCTCTTTACGCTTGTTGACTACCTGCTGAGGTGTAGTGTAATAACAAAAAATCTTATGAGTAGCGTATACAGTAACTGTGTTGTGTGTTGTTTATAAATTCATGTAAAATATATTTAAAATAATTTTTGTATTAGTTTAATAGCCTGTATATTTCCATTATTATTGCAGAGTATCCGATGAAATTACAAAAATAATAACGCAATTGCATTTTTCTCATCATAATCATAACGAAGTCGACACTAGAATATTTGCGATCATCCTATATTTATCAAATCTGGAGTATGGTAGAATAATAATAGAAGCTATAACAGATATTTTTGTCTTATCCCTGTATTTTGAATTATGGTGTCGTAGATATATTTATACCGATTTATCATACGATGCGAGAATTAACTATAGAGAAGACAATGAGTGCTCAAATGAATTTGGGTAATTTATTTTTGTGCATTTATGCTTTGACTGACTGTGATACAGTCAGTTTTCTATTTAAAAAAGGAAAAACTAACGCTGCAAAAAATGTTTAAGACATACAGAAGATAAAAAACTACAAAGATTACTTCATTACCCTCAAAGTGCCTTCAATGATTTCATTACTTTTTAAAATCTGGCCCGGTATTTTTTTAAAAACCGCTGCCCAAGGAATCACTACTTCCACATCCAGATTTTCCATCCAAGTCTCTCAGAACGAATGCCAAAAAACTTTTGAGACCTTATAGCTTCTCTTGTAAATACTAAATACCAATTTTATGAACTCTTACCTGCTTGATTTATCTATTTATTCCAGTTTACCCCCCATCCCTTCAACGGAATAAGATGAAAATATAATCTAGTTCCAGATCACCTTAAAATACATACGCGTACCAAATTTCAAGTCAATAACTTAAAACGGTTCCAGAGTAATCGTGCGCACAAAAAACGTTACAGACAGACAGACAGATCGACACTCAAACTTAAAATCTCGACGTTTTATGACATTCTAAGCCTATTTGAACAATAAAACTGTTCAAATTTTTTCTTGTCGTTACTATACTTCCTCTAGATGTGGAAGTAAATGTTATATGGTCGACGTCTGATATAAGGAATTTATCGCCTACCGATGATTCTTTTTATCAACATATGTTGAGAGCTGCGTATCAAATTATTCTGTGGAAGAGTGCAACTGAGATAAACCCAGAAATTCCCGATTCAATTGATTTTGGTTGGGATTTGAAAAATAACGTACTTATTCCTAAATTAATAACTATAATACTATAAATGTTTGCCCCAATATAACTTCTCAAAATGTATTTTGTAAATGTAAATTTAAAGAATTTATAGGAAACTGCAGTCGTAGCAAAGCTGGGTTGGAATGCATAATAGATCTACTGAGAGGGTAAATGTATTACCTGTTAATTTAGTTTAAGTATAATGTATGTATGTATATTATTATTTTTGTATTTCTATTTCTCAAACACAAAAAGTAAATTTAAGTTCATTTAATTAGTTATATGGATTTCTGTCTCTAATCAATATTTTAAGTTAAAATATAATAATTTTGGTTCTCAAGTAAACTAATCTTTAAATACCTTCGTTTTTTTTTCATAATGACAAATGATAATATTTACGTATAAGTAATACGCATCGTAATTTTTTTGCAATCACAGTATATTGTCAGCAAGTTACCGATCGGCCACAGCGCGCGAACGTGTCGGCCAAAACGATAGCGGAAATAACGGAGCGCTGTACAAAAATAGTCATATCTTTTACAACAATAAAACAATGCAGATAATTCTTTCACCAAAAACTGATCCATTCTATTCCGCAAATTTTATATCATAGAAGTATGCATCTATCTATAATAGTTTTTAAAATGTCTCGATACTGAAATTTACCGTGCACTCTTCGGGCATGCTTTGTTTAAACAATTTCTGTAGCATTTGTTAACAATAATTTCGAAAATTGTTTAGCTGTACCAGAATCTAGAAGGAATAAGCTTTCCATTAGTTTGAAAATCATTAAGAAATATTAAAAAATTACCCTGTAAATGAGATGGGAACATAAAATTAATCAATTTTCAGTGACACAAAAATTTTCGGAAAAAATTTTTTTATGCTTTTTTGCAATCGCGGACAGAATGGCGCCCTCTGGATTTAGATGCGCAAGGTAATTCCAGATAATGTAAACATTTTTTAAAAAGTATATCTTTGAGTGGACACCCTGGCATTTTAGGAGCGTCTTTTGAGAATATTGATTCCCGACTATTACACCACTACACGTAGCTTGACGAAATTATAATGGGACTACCGTCGGTTCAATAAATCTCTTCTTGTAGTTTGAGAAAGATTTCATAGCTGTATTTTCCATTCTATTTATCGCGAGTGATTCATTTTACACAATTTTGTGCAAAATTTTGTACGTGATTAAAAAGCATACCTACTACGTATACATTATGTAACTTTTACCGTAATTTCCCTTATTTAGTCCATCCGGTTGTTTTAGTTGGAATTAATTCGGGAAGTTTTGATATTTGGTACAATTCCAAGCACTGCAGCTAGAGCCGCCATATTGGCAAGGTGGCCTCCAAAAACTGTTTTTTTCAAATATCTCCATTAACGTACGCTCTACAGTCAAAATACATAACCAAAATTAAAGAGTAGGAAATTTTCTATAAAACATGTCATATGTATGTTTTCTCTAAAATCAAAGGTTTAGGTACAGCAGTCGAGTGAAGTTGAAAATGTTCGTTTAGTTTCGTCTAAAGGCGTTTTTCTCATCTCCAATAATAGACATTATTTCGTTTACGTCTGGGAAAGGAGCGTAAGCCAAGCCAACAGCTTTTGCACGTCATCGTCTCGAATAATACGTAAACTTCTCATATCCACATGTTGTTCCGTAGATGCAAAAGAAACGTGTGCAGATACACCATTCCCAATGTCCACATTATTAACACGCCATGAGTAAGCCCTCCAATAGCTTTCATCGTCCTCATTAGCATTTGTTAAATGGTCATATCTGATCAACAGACCACAACTTATTGGTGCGCCTAATTGTGAAAAAGCCTTCTGTTGTAAATTTATTGTACTCATCAGGAGTCGCTTTTTCTTTTAAGGATATCATATCTAGCAAATATAAATAACACGATTTCGCATAATTATGATGGCCGCTGGCGTGGAAATAAGGCAGCATTTTCTGGGCAGTTTCTAGGTGAAGCATTCTTTCTGCTTCTATAAACTGCTTCACCAAAATTACCATGCGAAAATATTGCACCCACAGTTCAGCAGTAGGTCCATTACTTTCCAGTTTTGCTAGTTCTTCAATCTTTTTAGTAATCGTTATAAACAAACGTTGGTGATCCGTTGAGAAGATCGTAGATCTGTTCAAATTATAAAGAACGCTTTCCATGGCCAGGCGTTGTTCTTCTGTAAATTCCACAGGCTGGAAAATAATATGTCTCAGAGCAATGAGCAAAAATAACACATACGAAACGTTGTTAAACTTGCACTATGTTCAAAGCTATACCGAAAAGCGATAAAGGCAGAGATTATGCACGTTATAAAAACGACGGCGCCCGGCCGGCGGAGGTTTGCTTTAATCACAGGTAGACGCGGCGCAGGTAAGAAGTAAGTAGAATTTCAGTTGAAAGGGTTTGCAAATAATAATCCAAATTGAATTCACTAGCCCCATGTTCATTTAAAATTCATAAATTTAAGAATATCGTTAGGGAAAGTAAAATTAATATGTTTACCTTTAATCGACTGTTGTGTCTAAACTATTGATTTTAAAAAGATCATATATATAGCATAATTTGTAGGAAAGGAGGGGGTATACTTTCTATAGAAGAACGGCCCAATTATGAGCAAAAGCTAGAAGCAATTTCGTTTTGCGATATTTTGTGAATTTTACTTTCTAATAATAACATAATAAAAAAGTGCTACTATCCTTCGCCGTATATAAAGTAAAATTCACAAAATACCAATTTTGGCCAGTTCTGCTAATTGCACGGAGAAAAAATGTTGGCATATATCGAATGTTCGCCGCCAAGATACCCTCTTCAAGTAACAGCTAAAGCTCCAAAGTGTTATACTCTGTTCCACAATTGAATATTTTCTGGGTCGGCTGGCGCCAAAACGGTCAGGGGGGGGAGGGAGGTTTGACTCACATAAGATAAAATACTCAGAAAAATATTTGCTAAAACATAACAGCAATGCCAACATGTTAGATCCCAGGCCCCATATATGTAGCTATGTGCTAGAATAATTTGTCAAATTTTAATAATTATGTAGTCGAGAATCTAAAGGTCCGAATTCGATCATGGGGTATGAACTCGCAGGTATAAAATTAAAAAAATATGGATATCATCCAGAATTTTATGCCGAATTCGATTCCAGAGGGCGCGATGTCGGCCAAGATTGCGAAATTGCAAAAAAAGTAATAATTTCGAAAAAAATTTGGAACATAAATATTGCATTGTCTTTCCTTTACATTGCATTTACGAGCTTATTTATAAAGATTTTTTAATAATTTTTATATCAATCGAAAGCTTAATGTTTGTAGTTTCATACAAGTGTAATAGAGAGACATTATTTTCATTATAAACAACACTATACATTGTTAAAACAATATATGCTCGGAAAGTGTAGTGTAATTTTCGGCATCGAGGTACTTTTGTTATTATTGCAGATAGACGTGTAGTTATTTGAGACGATATGCGTAGAATAGACCAATGAACATTTTTTATTAAAACAATTTTTTAATTCGCTGAATAATTTAGGAGATATGATTTTTTAAATGTAGGGCGCGCGGCCGTAGTCATAACTCATCATAATAATAAATATAAGGGTGGCCTCGGGTACGCGATTTGCCAGTGTGCATTTGCCTTTCGCATTGTTTATTAGTTCTAGTCTCACAGGCCTCAAATCACAGCGAAGCAGACAGTAGAATATTTGCAATAGTTCCAGTACCTATCAAATTTGAATTACAAAAAGGTAATAATACAAGCTACTGATACAGACATTTTTGTGATGGCACTATTAGTATAAACATAAATGAGTTGTGGATCCGGATATTCACTGCATAATTCAAAAACTGTCGACTACGCAGAATATATCAGAAATTTATTTTGGCAATTTTTTTCTATGTACTTACGTCTTAAGTGGTTGCGATACAGTCAGTTTTCCTTTCAGAAAAGGAAAAACTTACGTATTCAAAACATGCCTCAAATATGCCAATGATCCTAAGTTACAGTCGATATTGAACTTCTCACTCGACAATTCATTTGATACTGCTGAATTTGAAAACTCTGCACGATATTTCTTTAAAGTCTTATATGGTAGACCGTTTTTCATTGGTAATTTGGACAATTTGCGAGCCCATTTATTTCACACTTGTAAATCGGATATTCGAAATTTGCCACCAACTGAAGACTCCTTTCAGCAACACATTCTTAGAGCTGCCTACCAAATAATTATTTGGAAGACAGCAAGTTGCGTCAATCCAGTGCTTCCCAACTTTAAAGATTTTAGTTGGGTTTCGAAGGACAATATATTAGTACCAAGACGTATGACAAAAAGTGTCCGTCCAAATGTAACGCCTGGAAACATATTTTGTAAATGCAAACAATTCCAAAATTACATTGGAAGAAACTGGAGTTGTGCTAAGGCCGCTTTGGCGTGCATAATAAGTTGCTTTTGTGAAGGCCGATATCAAAGGTGTTACTTTAACCTCAACTTATACTATAGTATTATTACATCAATGCACTTAATTATAGCATTATAACGAACCAATTTTAGTTATATCATATGTATTATGTACACAGAATTTACAATAAATACAATCATTATTTTGTCAAGACCAAAAATATTTTAATTTCATTGTAGTTGTTCTTAAATTAAATACAGATAATTTGTTCTGTTTGTAAGCATTCTTTATCATCTGTACGAACTTTCATATGAAAGACGTTACAAAAATGTTGCTTATACCTTATAAAAAAATTACTAAAATAATGTACAGTGCCCGTCACAATGATCTTGCCAACCTATATTTTTCGAAATTCTCTACATTTCCTTCTGATGTATATTATTAGATTTTTTTGTTTATTTTGTTAATTGATAACTGATAAATCAAATAAAACTGGCCATAGGTGGCAAAATTATTGTGACGAGCACTGTACGTAATGATAAATACTTTTACTATAACAGCAGTGACTCGAAATCATGTGTAAATAGACTACAGAGACAAGATCGCACGCGCTGGAGACCAAAACAGTGGGCTTCATTTTAAAAAAATCATATCTCCTAAATTATTCAGCGAATTAAAATATTGTTTTAATAAAAAATGTTCGTTGATCTATTCTACGTATTTCGTCTACAATAACTACACATCTGTCTGCAATAATAACAAAAGTACCTCGATGCCGAAAATTACATTACACTTTCCAAGCACATATTGTTTAAACAATTTATACCTAATGTTGTTTATAATTAAAATAATGTCTCTCTATTACACTTGTATGAAACTACAAACATTAAGGTTTCGATTGATATAAGAATTATTAAATAATCTTTATAAATAAGCTCGTAAATGCAATGCAAACGAAAGATAATGAAATATTTAAGTTCCAAATTTTTTTCGAAATTATTTTTTTTGCAATTTCGCAATCTTGACCGACATCGCGCCCTCTGGAATCTGATTCGGCATAAAATTCTGGATAATATCCACATTTTTTAAATTTTATACCCGCGAGTTCAGGGTTCGGCATTTTAGACGCGTCTTTTTGGTGCTAGATTCCTTACTAAATGTAACCTAATAATTATTTTAATGAGCTTTCACGATAAATTATGCTCAAACAGCACAAGTATTTAACAGCTGACCCCCACTGTAACTTTAGATTGTCACCGATTTTGGCGTTAGTTGCAAATCCCCTCAGTGCCTATTGGTGTATTTTTTGCATCACCATAATATAATTTTGAAACACGTAACAGGTATAATATTTTTATTCTTTCAATTTACAGTGAACACACCACGAATTTTGGGGCAACAACCAATTTCTGTGACTTGTACTGTTTGCCATGAGCAAGTAGTGACTAGAGTAGAATCAGAAGCGACTACTGCAACCCATTTGATTGCTTTAGGGATGTGTCTTCTTGGGTAAGCATAGAAAGCCTTTGTATTATTTTTTCTTAATAGTACCTAATATAATTCAAAACCGTCAAGATTTATATGCATCTCATTTCAATTCTTTTGTAGATACTGTTATTTGAAAAATTATTATCACTATCCAAATTTGTAATGACGCATCTTAGAATTGACTTTTGGTTAGTTGTTTAGGAGTGGGAGAAGAATTAGTTACCAAGGCTTCGAGATTCTAGGAAAACGTGCGGAGACGATATCCATACATTCTACTTTATTTTATTTATTTATTTTATTTATTTGTTACGATATCCAACAGGCACAAGGCCCAATTACAGGATAAAGAGAGGACAACTACAACTACAAATAAATTAGGATACAAAGATATATAAAGATATAAACAAAATTATACGTACGTACTTATTTTAGAGTAATATGAAATGGTAAAAAAAAACAATATGGAAAAAAAAAGTGAAAACATGACAGTCTTTAGGATAAACAATTAGTTAATTAAAAACATATTTCTTTATTTGCGATGGGTTAGTGCAAAATATATCAAGTCGACTGTCCAGGTTTGAGTAGTTAAGGTACATTTGATATAGCGGTGAAGACATAAGAATATTTGTTTTGGCAGTGGGGAGATGAAAAAGGTTGCAATTTCTTGAGGAAATTCTAGGTACTTTGTATATGATTTGATTGGAGAGTCTGATGCAATCGAGGCGATTATTTACTATTTTATACAAGAATATTATAGAGGCAGCGATTCTCCTTTTGTCCAGTTCGCAAACATTAAAGCGATTAAGTAGTATATCGTGGGGGAACCCGATTTGTGGATAATAACCGTGAATTATATATGTGGCCGATTTGAGAAACCTACGTTGTATTTTTTCAAGTTGGAGGATATAAATGTTGTAGGTAGGGCTCCAAACCACTGAGGCGTACTCGAGGCGGGATCTTACAAATGTCACGTATAGGGTGCGCATAGTGTCAATGTTCACAAACCCCTTACAGTTTCGTGTGAGAAATCCTATGGTTTTAATGGCGCCGGCTACTATTGACTCAATATGCTTTATAAAATTAAGTTTAGGATCAAAGTAAACTCCTAAGTCTTTAAAAGAGTCTGGTCTGTGCAATATGACACCCTGAAGATTATAATCATAGAGAAATATGTTATGCTTTCTGGTAAATGACAAGGTGTTACACTTCTGTGGATTAAGTGGCAGTTTATTGATAATGCACCAGTCATGGAGTTTATTTAGATTATTTTGCAATCTCTCACAGTCTTGGATTGATGTTATTTCGGGAAATATTTTTAAGTCGTCTGCATAGAGCAACGTTTCGGCATCGAGATCGGTCGTAATATCATCCACAAACAGGTTAAAGAGAAGCGGACCCAGTATAGACCCTTGGGGAACACCGGATTCCTGCAAGAATTCGACGGACCTGTAACCACGGTGTTGAACATATTGGTATCTGTTTTGCAAGTAAGTTTTAATTAAGTTTATTAGATCCACTGATAAACCAAATGTGGCAATTTTTGATAGTAGAACACCGTGATCGAGTCTGTCGAAAGCCTTGGAGAAGTCTGTGTAAATCACATCAACCTGTCTAGACAGATCAAGTTTTTCACTTAAGTATTGAGTGATACAAACGAGGTTGGTTACTGTAGATCTGCCCCTCATAAAACCATGTTGGTTGGGCGACATCATGCCAGATGTATGGTCATAGATAACTGAGTGTAGAATAATTTCCAAGATTTTGGCAAAGTTGCAAATTATAGTGATTGGTCTATAGTTGGACAAGTCGTTTTTATCACCTTTTTTAAAGATAGGACAAACGCGTGATAATTTCCATTTATCCGGAAAATAGGATGTCTGTAGTATCAAGTTAAATATATGCATGAGGGGTTTAGCAAATATTATTGCACAATCTCTCACTATAAAAGCTGGGATAAGGTCAGGTCCCATCGTCATGTTAGCTTTTAGTTTTCTGGTTGCGTTTAAGACTTGTTCTTCAGTTATTTCTGTTAGGGTAAGCAATAAGTTGTTATTGTTGGATTGAAAATTCTGTTCTTGATTAGCGGATGGTGTGAATGACTTGGCAAAATAATCAGCGAAGCTATTAACAATTGTTTGTGGATCTGTTACTTCCTCATTTTGATAGTACAAGGTGGTTGGTATAGGCGAGATATTATTTTTTGAATTGAGAAAAGACCAAAAGTTCTTAGGATTAATTTTAATTTCTGTTTCAATAGTTTCAAGGTACAGTTTATATGAAATATCAACCTCTTGTTTAATTTGTGCTCGCAGTTGTTTAAATTTCTCGAATTCGTAAGCAGAACCTGTTTTTTTATATTTGTTGAAATGTTTATTTTTCAATTTTATCTTGTAGATAATTTTTCCGTTAAACCATGGTGGATATGATTTATTGGTAACCTTAGTCCTAGGAGTATGTTTCTCGAAAATTTCATCCACTTTAGTATAGAATAAGTCAAGTGATTCATCTACAGTAGTATATTGTTCAAATATGGACCAGTCAGTATGGAAAATTTCCGCATACAAATTATGAAAGTTGGCTCTTTTAAAATTGTATTTTGTGATCGTTTGACAAGAAAAGTTGTTAGTACTTGATTTGGGAATATCAACTTCAACGAGCAGTGCAGGATGATAGGGATCTTCAGGGAGAATAACTTCGGGGGCTCTATTAACAGAACAGCTATTATTTCTTATTACTAAGTCTAGTATTCGTTCAAGGCTATTAGTTGTATAATTATATTGTTTTAAGTCAAAGAAGTTGAAAAAGTTTAATAAGGAGTTAAAATTGATAGTAGAAGCATTATTATTCATAGCACAGTTTAGGTATTCAGGTATATTAAAATAAATAAATAAATGCAATACAAAGAAGCTATTGATTCGTATAGTAATTCGAAGTCAGTGTTATTACATGCTGGAGGAATGTATATTACGATTATGTGCAACGTGTGGAATTTTATATTTAATTTAACAACTAGAATATCTATGTGTTTTATATGGCTAAAGCCATCTGAGATAGAAAAAATATTGACTTTAACCGCATTAAATTTCTTATTTAGAGCTAGGAGTACACCGCCTCCTCTTTTAGTATTCGTAGAAGTAAAATCGCGGTCGCTTCTGAATACGTCGTAATGGTTCAAATCGAATAACTCACAATTAAAGATATCTTTACTTAGCCAGGTTTCTGTAAAAGCAATAGCATCATACTGATTGATGGTTGACATAGAATTAAAAAGAGTGACAGTTTTGGACCCCAGTCCCCTCACGTTTTGATAGTAAAACATCAAAGTAAACGGGTTAGACTTATGAGTGTAAGTAGAATTCAGGCATTTGGAATTGGGTCTGGGTACAGGGCAGTTTGATTGCTATTGTCCGCCTAATATTCTAATTTTCATTTTACTTTGGATCTCCTTATATACGTGACATTTAGGATCCCACGCCGCATGTTGTATGTCTAGATTCTTATTTTGCGTAGAATTTAAATTATTGCAGTGCACGCATTTAAGGTCCGTGGCAGTGCATTCCTTTACTGAATGTGCGGCCATTAAAGGCCGCCATTAGCCGCACTAAAATTTTGTATCTCAGCTCCTAATGGTCCCATTTTTTAATTTTCTTTTTTGTTTGATAGCTCTTGTGAAGAGGACAGGGTTTTGCGCAATTTTCAAAAACCTGCATTCTTTACCCACAAAAGGTTTATGTATATGGGATTCAAGAGAGACTTGTTTTCATAAACAACAATGATTTTAATTATCTTGAAAACATTTATTACATTAAGGAAACAATTTTTTTCAAATAAAAAACGTTTAAAAACTAAGAAATACTTGTGTAAATTTACTGCTTCTCTACAGATCTTATGGCTATATATTATTATTATATTAAGGCATTGGATCAACAAAGCAATATTATGATCTTGAAATTGTGAAACGAATTTTAAAATAATCAGTTATACGAATACCTTTATTGTATTTATTGCTTCATTGTCGACCCCCAATGCAGTTCGTGCAAAATAGCGTGTAAAGAACCATAGCCCTTGAACAGGAGCATCATGTACGGCATCCGGAGCAACTATACTTAACCAATTCTCTGCAGGCTTCCATAATAGAAGGGAAGACCAGATCGCCATCTACTCCCCAGCAGCCATGGTCCATCCCTATCCTTCTGGCCCTGGAATGTTGTCATTCACTGAGCACGCACGACTCAAAACTTGTCCTGCCTGGTATGCTGAACGAAGACACTGCTGCCTTAGTGCCTCTTTTGTTGGGGACAGACTTTGTAGACTGCGTCTTTTTGAAGTAAAGATAAACTTTCTAACATGATTGACTGAGAAGTCTTCTGCGTCTTTGCAGTAAGGCAAAACAGTAAACTTCTCCAGAATTGGAAAAGTCTAGTCAGAAATAGACCGTTTTGGTAGAGCTCCTCTTATCTACACAGGGTGGACCATTAATAATATGTTATGGTTCAAGGGTAGATTCTTTAAATCAAGATATGAGGATATACGATATATATATATATATATATATATATATATATATATATATATATATATATATATATATATATATATATATATATATATGAGTAAATTGCTGCTGTGGAAAAAGATACAGGGTGTCAAAATTGTAATTTTTTTTCTTTTCTTTTGCAATATCTCAACTACCTATTGACCGATCTTCTCTCAATTTGGTAAGGAAACATTTTTTAAAGCTAAGAAACAATAATTTATGTATCATATCACGGAGGACGCCTCATGAGCTATGCCTGATGATGAATATTTTTCTCTTTTTTTTACGAAACATGATGGAACTTTTGACTAGAAAATCTCATGCAGGAGTCATTCATTCTACGTAAAAAAGGTATACTTGGTAGAACTTGATAATTCCAACCGTTTTCAAGAAAACTGCCGCAAATATTTCAAGAATTCTTTGAAAGCAAACTCAATTTGCAAACTGTTTCTATCTATTTTAATTGTTCAGCATTTCAGTCAAGGTTTCCCAAAGATACAAGGGCTGTTTGTACAAAATCCTCCGTTGCAGCTTTCAGACATTCTATTTTATTGCCTAATCTACTGGTAGTATCGCAGCCACTTACAGAATGTAACGCTGGCAAAATATTACAAATGCTTTCACCAAGGGATTCAGCAGTTAAATGGCATCCTAGAAGATGTTTCTTTTTATAAGAACCGTCGAACCATAGGCCTAGACAACCAATATTTGTTAGTTCATTCCAGTAATAAATAGCCAAGATGAATACATTTGTATCAGCACTGAGGAGGTCACGGCAGCGCTGTTCCTGGACGTCACCAAAGCCTTCGACAGGGTTTGGCACGATGGTCTCCTAGCCAAAATAATAAGTATGTTACCCCATTGCACTCGTCAAGCTAGTGAGATCATACCTACACAGAAGACAGATGAGGGTAAATATCGAGGACACAAGGTGTCCACGTACAGAACAATGGAGGCAGGAGTTCCCAAGGCTCGGTGCTCTCCCCGCACTTGTTCTCCATTTACACCTCCGACCTCCCAAGGACAGAGCGGACCTCTCTGGCCCTCTACGCAGACGACACAGCCCTGACTGCTAGATCCTGGAGTGCAAGGCTAGCCACCAGAAACTTCCAGCACGCGGCCTCCCTCCTAGAGGACTGGTGCAACCGATGGAAGGTAGCCTCAACGCCGAGAAGAGCAAGGCGGTCCTCTTCAAGTAGGTAAGAAAACAAAACCCCACCGGTCACGTTTCCATGTTTGGTGAAGACATCCATTGGCACGATACCGCCAACTACCTTGGCGTGATCATGGACAAAGGCCTGACGGATACTGAACACGGAAGCCATCGTCAAAAAGGCCAGGAGGACGAGAGCCTTAATCTACCCGATGACGGGCAGACAGAGCAGACTCAACCTGAGGAACAAGCTCACGCTTATCAGGTCCCTCATCCGGCCTCAACTGACGTACGCTTCGGTAGCATGGGGCTACCAAGCGCAGAGCTACCTCCAACAGATCCAGAGAGTAGAGAAGGTCGCCCTCAGAGCACCAGTCAGCGCACCTTGGTTCGTCCGCAACGAGGATATCTTCAGGGACCTGGGGTACACCCCGGTCACGGAGATCATCAAGGAAAGAGCCAGAAAGATGTACGCCATTGCTGTGGAGCATGGGAACCCGCTGGTCAGGGAGGCTACTGACTACGACCCAGCAGACGCTCCGAGGCACAAGCGGCCGAAGGTGCAGCTCCTGGATAACGGGTGAGTATAAACATACCACCCACCGATGAAGACACCCACGGAAGAGACAGGACGATCACCCAACCACCCACCCAAGACCTTGCGGGTACCGGACAAACAACTGTCCAGTACCCGTAGTCATCCTGGCTCCGGGCAGACCGAAAATGCTACCAAAGCAGTTAGGTCTACCCTTCCTCGAGCTACACAGCTCATCCTTACCCTACCGATGATCCGGATGACAGGATGCCAATTGGCATTCTGTGTACCGGCAGTCACTCCTGCTAAAAACCCAAAAACACCCAACTGACCGATGACTACCCACGGGGGGGGGGGACAAGCTGGCGAAGAAAAGAAAATCAAGATAGAAGAACGCCAGAAGGAGGTGGGCCGAAATCGTCTGCACCGCTCACATTTGTGAGTAAACTTCGCCCGCCCTGCACGAGGCTGGTCCCCGGTCTACAGCGATGCATTGGGGTAAAGGGCAATAGTCCTGCCCAGCCCCAGTCATCCGAGACCGACATCTTTAGCCAAGAATATTGGCGATCCTCACATTTTGCATACTCAACTACTTCCAGCGCCTGCACTAACAGCTTTATGTTTACCCATACTCTCAAACATGGCACTAATGCTCATGTGTCTCTGACCCTTCCCATAGCACCAAAGAGAATCCACATCTCTTGAAGTCCCGTAGTTTTGAGAATGTGAAAGAAAGAGATTGCCAAAACTACTACATCAGTATCTACTTGCAAATAATTTTTTTTTGCTCCATGTTCAACACTCTTTAGCACGGAGAAAAATCCTGCCGTCTGCTCTTCCTGTTGCTTGCATTGTACTCCATCAAGTTTTATCCGACCGAGATGAACGATCTCAGTACTGATGTGAGCCCAATCAAACTTCAAAAATGCATGTTCTCCAAGTAACTTGAAGAGTCTTATTCTGATCCCAGTAGAGAAAGTCATTCCAATTTTTTGGTAGCACATTTCCTTGTGCTACTTGGCGACGAAGACCAACGCCTCTCTTATTTCTCACACGTTTCTTCAGACAAGTTTTTGAGTAAGTATCTGAAGAAATGTGTATTCTGTTTGCATGGAACCTCTCAGCATCATTCAAAATTCTGTTTTTGAATTCCGTATCACAATATTATCGAAAAGTCCGTGAAAATTAAAAAATATTTGTTTTTTTGAAAATTGCACAGAACCTTAAGGTAAATAGATAAATGTATAGGGACAAAAAAGTGTTCTTTTCACAAGATTAATAATAATAATAATAATACTTTATTTACGGAACCATGTCCATTACAACAGTATACATTTGCATTTACAAAAACTGAGTATATACACAATATATAACACGTACTTACTAAAACAAACTAATAACAGACATACAATATGACATAGAATATACAAACAATGAAAATATTATTTAGGTGAACCAACTGACATATATTGAACATTAACAACAGTGGTATCACTGGTACAAAATGCGACGGGCCTGTTTGCAGAATGCGCTGTAATTAATATTAAACGTATCGATATGCTCGCCGCAGCGTCGTATCTAGGGCAGGGCAATTGGGGCCTGCGCCAGGGGCGCCAGCATCGGTTGGCGCAACTCGAAGCCAATGGCCTAGTACTTACGTATTTCGTCTTAAATATGTACATATATAGAAAACAACACATGCAAAGTAAAAAATTTGTCATTACTTAATCGACTGGATTGACGTGCTTAAATGTTCAGTGTATGTGAAAGTTAAGGGCCAAATTAGACGAGTGTATTTGCGTCGCGTATTTGGCGCTGCCATAAATACGTTATATTGCGCTCGTTTTACTGACTACATTCAAAAACCTAAGGGCCAAACTAGACGAACGTAATTTGCGTCGCGTTTACGTCGCGTATTCAGCGCCGCGTATTCTACGCCGAAATTAAAATCACGTTTTCACGTGGCAGTTAAACGAGCGCAATGTAACGTATCTATGGCAGCGCCAAATACGCGACGCAGATACGCTCGTCTAGTTTGGCCCTAAGCGGTGCGTTTCAAACTGCGGTCACAACACAGGCGTCTTATGTGTAGAATAGTAGAATGCATGCCGACCCGATGATCTGTGTACGGGATCAATGAATTAGTGGAAAGCAGCGGCGCAGCATAGGGCGACGTGCGACTATTAGGGCCAAACTAGACGAGCATATTTGCCTTGCGTATTTGGCGCTGCCATAAATGTGTTACATTGCGCTCGTTTAACTGACTACGTGAAAATGTGATTTTAATTTCGGCGAAGAATACACGGCGCTGAATACGCGACGCAAATTACGTTCGCCTAGTTCGGCCCTTACTACACATTAACCTCCACCGGCCGGCAGTTTTTAGTGCTACACTGCATTTGAACTGAGATTTGAACGTAAATAAAAAGTCGTGTTAAAATTCGGACACAATTGGCAATTGGGGTCGCAATTGGAGGGGGACTCGTAATTAGATATTTGCCTTGGGCGCCAAAGTTTCTAGCTACGACGCTGGCTCTCCGTAAATGTTATAGTTATTAATCATTCTATTCAAAGGTGTGTGACTTCCATAAGAGGTTCGGTGAAACTTTGGTTTAAAACTTAGTGGGTTCCTGGTATTCCTAGGTGGCACATGAATATTAATTTCAGACAAAAGATACGGTGAGTTAATTAGGTTGTTGATTAACTTATAAATGAAGCTTAAATCGTAGAATATACGTCGCTGGTTGAGGGCAGGTAAATTGAGATATGCGGCAGCATCGATGATGGTATCCAAATGGACTACTTGTAGTGTGAGCTTATAGCAAGCTTGCTTTAAAAATTTATGTTGCACATGTTCTAATCGAGAAATATGAGTTTCATATGAAGGTGCCCATGCCACTACACAATATTCAAGCACCGATCTCACCAGCGAAATATATAACATACGATAAGCTTGTACACTCTTAAAACTTGAAGTAGATCTCTTTATGAAACCTAACATTTTGTTTGCTTTTGAGATCACATGATCGATGTTATTATTGAAATTTAATTTAGAGTCGAGTAAAACCCCAAGGTCTTTTACTTGATTGGCTTTATGAAGGTCATGGCCATTAAGCTGATATGTGACATTAGTAACTCTATTTATTTTTCTTGAAAATTTAATAAATATCAACGTTCAATGACATCTCATTCTCATGGCACCAATCAGCAAATCTATCGAGGTCTTCTTGAATTATTTGGCAATCTTGTACATCAGACACCCTTGAATAAATTTTTAAGTCCTCCGCGAATAGTAGTATGTGACAGAAGTGAAAGCACTCGCAAATATCGTTAATGAACAGATTGAATAACAATGGTCCCAGGTGAGAACCTTGAGGCACACCAGATGTAGGTGTGAATACGTTTGATAAGTGGCCATTAACTCTTACTTGGTGAGACCTATTTAATAAATATGAGGATAACCATTCCAGCAACATACCACCAATCCCTACGCTAGATATCTTTTGGATTAACAATTCTATATTTACTTTATCGAAAGCCTTACTAAAATCCGTATATATTGCATGTACCTCGTTGCCCTCTTCCATGCAGTTTTGGGCATAATTTACAAGTGAAATCATGTTTGCTGCAGTAGACTTACCCGACTGAAATCCATACTGGTCGTTAATAATGACGTTTTTGAATTGATGCGTTAAAAAACTTGTGACTATCTTCTCTAGTACTTTGGGAATTGCCGAGAGAATTGTTATTGGGCGATAGTTTGCTGGATTGGATTTATTTCCTGATTTGGAAATGGGTGAGACATAAGCCTGTTTCCATTTATCTGGAAAGATTCCAGTGGTTAGCGATTTATAAAAAAGCATATATAACGGAGCTGATAGCGTGCATCTACATGTTTTCAATAGCAATGGGGGTATTTTGTCAGGCCCAGGGCCCTTGTTTGTGTCTAGATTACTCAGAATATCACATATAATCTCAACGGAAATATTGACTCCAACAATGTTATTCGCTGTTGTTGAATTGATATTAATTTTCTTGTTATTTTTATTATTATAGTAGGTTTTAAAATTACTTGCAAACAAGTTTGCCACATTTGTACCACCAGTAATTTCCACGTTGTTGCTAATCATTGTAGAGGGAATGCTATTTTCATTGTGATTAATAATCTTAACATAATTCCAAAAATTTTTAATACTGCTGGGAATACTATTTTCGACACTCTCTATATAACTTTCAAAATCTTGCTTGCTTAATTTTTTGCATTCTTTACGTAAATCGCTAAATTTACTATAATCCGTTCTACTACCAGACATTTTGTATAAACGGTGAACAATTTTTTTTCAAATATTAAAGATTTGAGTTTTTCGCTAAACCATAACGGCAATTTTCTTAACTTGCACATATTTTTAGGAACATATAGATCTATTGCTTCGAAAAGAAGTACATAGAAAGCGTCTACAGCTTCATTTAAATTCTCAGTTTGATTAAGAAAATTCCAATCAAAGGTGCTTAGATAATAATTTAATTGAACATAATCCGCATATTTGTAGTTATAAAAGTAGTCAGTAGGTGGCTCTAAATTGCTGCTAGTAATAGCATCTAAATTTACATTAATTGGTGGATGATGAATGTCACATTAACATTTAAATCAGAAAAACACAGGTCGAGTAAAACACCCCTTGAATTTGACACACCATTAAATTGAGTTAAGCCTTGGTATGTGAGATTGTCACAAAGTGTTTCTTCTGATAAGGTTTTGATATTCGTCGGGACGTAGAATTGTTGTTCCTCAGTGGTGATCCACTTGATGTTCGGTAGATTGTAGTCACCCACAATTAAAGATTTATAGTTATTAAAGCGTTTTTTTAGTCCTTGAAAGTTTGACACATGTTTTTCATAAATCAGTGCATCCGACCCAGATGGAATATAAATTGCAGCCAAGAGAATATTAATTGTCCTATACTTGACAACAACCCACAATTCTTCAGTGTCCGCGTGTATCACAGGTACTATAAAAGATGATAATTTCTTGTGAACAGCGATTAGTACCCCACCTCCCCTTGATTTATTGCTGTTGTTTTCATTGCGATCCGTTCTATAAACGATATAACGGTCATCAAATAGTTCGCCATTCCGGATATTCTTATTAGCGCAGATAAATAAACATCATTTAATTTTGTTAGCAATCCACGAACATTTTGATAATAAATATTAATTGTAGAATGAGATATACATGCAGCCTTACTGAAATGCATTTTGAGCAGCACGCCTAGTCTGTGGTCGATTAGTAAATTTCTTGGGAATAGCTCCAGTATTTTTAACTTCTACATTACTATCATGTGTGATGTTATTGTTCGAGTTTAGGGTGCTCTGTGACGTGCTTGTATAAGCAGGGACTGAATTTGGCAGGGGTTTGGGAAGTACATATTGATTTTGTGTGTCTAGTATACACGATACTTGGTTAGTGGCTAGTGGTTCACGTGTAGCATTTGGTAATAAGCTTGAGACATTTCCGCTAGAGCAAGCATATGAAGTTAAGGAGGGAGTATGACAAAATAACTGTGGCCGTTCACTTAGAGCAGTAGCATTATCAAACTGATCAAACTCTCCAACAACTTGTCTTGAATTCTCCCCACCAACACTCGGATGAGAGCTAATTGGTACTAAATTATTTAGATCTAAGGAATGCAATTCCTGAATCGACCAATCTTTGTCGTTGATCATTAATTTGTCATGCTTGATGTACGTCCTTAAGCCTTTAAGTTTAGCGTTTCTGTAGTGTGGTAGTAACTGCTTACGAATTTGCCTGTCTTCCTTCGATAAATCCTCTGATATGGCAATTTTTGAATTTTTTAATTTGTAACAGTTTGAGAAAATGGCTGATTTAATTCCAAATGAGGTAAGTTTTAACAGAATGGGACAAGTTCTGCTATCACCATTTGACCCTAGTCTAGATACAGCTTCAATGTCATTATCTTTAATGATTACCCCCAGCACGGTTGTAATAAATAGTATCACTACCTGCTTTAAGTTGGCTAGTGTATTATCTTCCATCCCAACAAAATAGAGAAAATTGAAATCGGACCATTAGGAGCTGAGATACAAAAAATGTAGTGCGGCTAATGGCGGTTTAATGGTCGCCATTTAGGTATTCTACATAGATTTTCAAGTGGCTCCCTATCTGGAAAGTTACCTTTTGTCATCAACTATGACCACAGATAGTGGCACATTCCAGTCAAAAACTGCAGCTTTTTGGCTTTTTTAGCCATGTACCCGACGTACTAGGAGTAGATTTAGTGAGAGAAAGGAAAGAGAAAAAAATAGGAAACGTAATGAAATAAAAAAAGATTAAATACCAATTTCCCATTGGAATAATTTCGATGATGGTGGCTATTAAAGCTAAAAGCCACGTCTCAAATTTTCCTCCTATATGTTTTGTGCGTACGTATTTGAAGTATATTGCTTTAATTTGTACAATTTACGAATAGGATAAAATGTATTATTATGTAATTTACAGCGTTAAATGGGCGATTTTCCAACAACTTAAGTACGAAATTATAGCGAATAAAAAAGTCATAAATTAACCTGGCAACGTTCGCGCAAACAGGCGTATTTATGTGTTCTAGTTGGAATAAAAAACGCAAGAAACTGCGAAATTTTGTTGAAATTTTCCTGGAAGTTGTTTCATTCTAAAATTGTTTTTGAGTTGATGCACTAAAATTTTTTCATTTGGCCTATGTTTTAACAGTACTTTATGAGTGTTAGAACAATATAATATACCTGAATGTATATTTATGTTAACATATTATTTTATTAGAAATCTATTCGGTAATTTAATTTTATGATATTAATGGGTATTTCCTCAAATCAATACAAAAAAAAGTCTGAAATTAAAATGCTTAGGTGCGTGTCTATAGAAGTAAATGAAATTTGAATCGCATTTTCTCAAAAATAGCACACATGAAATATATTCAAATAACTTTAAAAGCTTACCTGTAATAGTTCGCATAAACAGTATAATTATATCATATTAGGAAGGAAACAAGTGCACCGTTTGGATCTATGTCTATTATGATGTTTAAAATTAATGAAACAAATATACAATTACGAATAATTTAATACTTTTGATCTTCAAAATGCGAATAATCGTTTCTATTACATCCACGTTTGTCTTCTCATTTCGGTGGTGGTGATCCCTGATTTAGTTTCTTCCTTAATTCTTGCACCTGCTTCATTAATTCTCCTGAAGTTCTTTCGTTCGCCCCCAGATGTGAATGTCGAGAGGTGTCAAGTTTGGAGACCTCGCTGGCTTCAATATCTAAAAAGACCGACATCTCAAAATGTGCATAATAACTTGTAACTTTATTAAGTGCACTTTAACTTTTTTTAAACATTTTAATATGAATAAAAAGTAATTGTTTCTGTTTTTTTTTCAGATGCTTCCTTTGCAGCTGCATTCCATACTGCTTGGATTCCTGCCAGGTCCAAAAGCATTACTGTCCAAATTGTGGAGCATTTCTAGGAGTATCAGAAGCCACATAACTCGTTTTATTTTTCACTTTAGATGTTATAGTGTCTATATTTCCACTCCATATTTTTTAGCTGTTTTTATTATATTTATGCTAGTTATTAAGAGGATATTCCATATTTTACAATATGTATAAATATTCGCCAAATTTATATTAGGCAACTGTGCACATATGTATAATTTAATGTATATGTATCATTCTTATTATAACGTAATGTTTTACAGCCAGTTCTATGTAAGGTATAAATGTGTACTTGTAAATTAAATAAATATATACATTAATAGTATATTATGCAACCACCATTTAATGATGGCTATTAAGACACGAGCATGAAAAATATGACATGAGCCGTACGCGAATATCATAATGAATGCGAGTGTCCTAATGGCAACTAAATGTGAGTTGCATACACTATTTTTTCTACGACGTCATAATAAAATAGAGAATTAACACCTTATTTCTGAAATTTATTAATTATAGACTACAATTTAGGAAATATTATGAAAACTAAACTTAGGAAATATTATGGATTATTATTTCAATTTCACTTTCATTATCACACATGGTTGCTGATTTTAATTGCAAGAATCACAAAGCTTGAAAATTTGCTAGGTAAAAGTTAATATGACTTGTCAAAATTGATAAATTTTAGATTTGTCAGATGTTCAAGGCAATAGTTGAAGCAACCCTCTATACGTCCTTATTTCAAAAATAAGGAAATTAACCAGACTACAACAAATTGCAAGTCTAGCGCGTTAAGTGTAATAATCACATATTACTACGAAACGCTGTAATTCGATTGTAGTACACACCGACCGAAAGACTTACATTCCTAATTAAAGGAACTCTCGTGTCAGCCACTACACACCACTTGCAGACTGCAGTTTCGAGCTGTTGGCTCTCTTCAGTGCAAGGTAGGCATGCAGTGACTGGCAACGAGATTTCCGGTGACTTGGTACATGTTCGCAATCTTAAGACTGCGACATACAAAACAAATCGGAGGCGCCATCTAGCGGTCGCTGTCCACTACAATCGAATTGGTTAGCCTAATATGGGCAGCAAATATTCAAAAGTATGCTCTAGAGGCCTCTAGAAGCATACTATATATTCTAGGCTGTAACTTGTCGAGAAATTGTCTTATTGGAAAAAATGAAATATCACTATTTCGGAAAAAACGTATATTTTTCGAATGTTTAAACACAAAATCGTTTACTTGTATGCATTTTTTCGAAAATATGATCAATCAGATCATGATAAGAAATTGCGATTTTCACGATCTCATCTTTATAACTATAAAAATATCTTTGATTGTTTTGAATATAAATTCTGGAACTTTTCCAATACATTAACAAACGTATTAGGAATCCACTGAATATAGCTGAAATGTGGATAGATGTACCTGTAATAAATACAATACAGTAAAGGCACGTAAAAATTCATGCGAGCGATTCAGCGGCTATATGTGGTGTCTGTGTATGCATTGATAATTATATGTTTTCCCTCCATACTCACTATTTATCCTCATATTCACTAAGAAAAATGTTTAAAATGTGTAATCACAAAGGGAAAAAAGCTTTATTTTACTCGATAGAACAGCTAAGAATTTTTAGAGATTTCATAGTATGCATTTAACCGTGCGCTGGCCGCGCAGAGTGACAAAGTTACTTCACTATTTTTTTTTTCAGGAATACCGTGGCTTTAGCGATAAATTTTATTAGGATATTTTTTGTTCAATAACACGTGGTCTATCCATCTGTAGTTTTTTTATTTTTCTCACCCTGACTTAATTTCAAAATTTTGAAAAAATGGATAAAATTTTTTTTTTCACTTTTTTTTATGTTCTGCATCCGAGCGAAATGTAAACTTTTCAGGATATTATTCTATACACTTTCATGAACTCATTAAAAAAAAAAAATTATCAGTTTGCAAATTTTTGTAGGTTTCAATGTTCTCTGTCGTCTGTGCTATACGGTAAAACATAAATTACTTAAAACTATTGAAATCTATTTGTAAAATAGAGCAAAACTATTTAGTTAGTGAAGTAACGAGACAAAAAATATACTAAATATTACTGAAATCTAAACTCTTCACTCAACGATGTTACTGTGTAGCATACCATTTGAAATAATATGCACTTTTAATTAAAACACACTAAACCCTTTCAATTACTTGAGTTTACTGTAAAATATTTTACCATCTTTATAGATTGATCACCCGTACTATGAATGTTTTCATTTAATATTTTATTTCAGTCTAATTGTAAGCGGTGTGAAATTATATCTTTCTGTTAAATATGTATTTAATTTATGTTCTAGCCTCTTGCTACCATACCACACACACTCGTACCTCTTTACATTGTTTATATTGAAATACATTCAAATTTAATATTAAATACTAGTAGTAATTAAATAAGGTTTAAACTGTATTATTTCTATTGTAGAATATTAGGTTGCCTACATCAATTAGCAAACGAGTTGAATACCGCGCAGTTTTCCTTTTAGAGGGGATAGTAGTCTTCCTTATGGAGTTCGTACATTTACTAACTCATTGATTCTTTTGCAACGGTATAAATCAGTAACTCCGTTTGATAATCTAAATGGGCAGAGGCCCAGTGTTAATTTAAAATTATCAATCTTCATTTAGTGTCATCCATACATTTTGAAGGTAATTTATTTTCTTAAATGATTTTAATTAACAATATATTGCAGCTTTCAGCTATATTTTCCAATTTGTGGAATTTATTTAGTTTTTTATCATAACCTTATTTTTACTACCACGTGCTAACGAAGTATTTCTCTTTCTTTTTACTTTGCCAGGAGTTCTACCGTAAATTTCAATTTTGTAATTTTGTTAATTTCAATCTTGCAATTTTGCAATTTATTCAATCTTGTAATTTAGTCAATATTGAAATTCTGTAATTTCAATTGTTTGTATCATCAATCATTTGTTTATTACATCATTGTATTAGACCATCTAGTCTATTATATTACACCATAAAGTCAATCACCTAATTTACAAATCAGAGACTGGTCATCTCATAATCAACCAAGAAATTTAAATTACGTGTTACGTAATAGTTAGTCAAGTAACTGTGGAGAATGGTCATCTTTAAATCAACCAATATAAAGTCTGTAGCTGATAATAAGAGAATTCATCTCATATTGCAACTTACCTTTCGGGAAAACTTTGGCAAATAGAACTTCAGGCAAATCTAGGCATAGCAGTATCATAGCAGTACCATAGCAGTACCGAGAAACCTTACCATCAAATTGCAGTAAAGAGGGTAGAGCGTGGTATCCTAGCAGAGACTACTAGACCTCACCTAGGACTCGTTTCTTCAGTACCCATCTTCAGGTGGTGAGAAAGTGTACATTGTTATAATTATTTTTACTGTGCTTCGCTCATTTCGTAAGATATTGGTATAATTTTTGTGCAGTAGCATTAAGCCAGTTTGGCCATATTTTATTACCATTTATTGATTTTTGCTTTAACTTTCATGTACAAATTTCATCTTTGCTAAAGATCTAATAAATAGTGTATTTTTATCTTACTTCAATTTTTTATTATTTATGTTGTGCTGTCCGATTATTTTCCAGGCTGTTCCACAGCAGCTGGTTTCGCTATATTAAAAAAAGTTGTGTAATACTATTCACGCTGCGGATGGCGCCTGAATCTACATCTTTATTTTTATAGACTTTCTTTATATAGTGAGGCAATCTGCTTTGGTAAAGTTCTGCGAAATTGTTGAGTTTTTCTCTGGTTCAATTAAAATAGGACCCACGGTTCCCCGCCCCGCACCAGATCGGCTAGTCGGTGCACGCCGTTCTTACTTGGGCGGGAATTGTTTTTATTTGTATCAATCTAAAGATATAAATATTGATAATTCTCATTTAACTAGGTTCGAGTGTTTCAACTGATATTTACGTTACGAGCAAAATATTACAAATATTACTTGAAATTTATTTTACTGTCCTGTGGACGTTATGTTGATGTACCGGATCCTTCGTAATTCTAGGCGATATCAGCCGCAGGTGGTTGACAATCTATGTGGAGTCTAAGGTAACGTGACGAGATCCCCAGTACCATACAAGCACAAGATGACAGGCAATAATCCACAATCTAGACACCAAAATCTGGACGAAGTTGAAACCAGAGTCAGGCTGGCAGTCCCTAGTAAAGTGTAAAACGTGACAAGTAGAATGCAAGTAACAGATCCAAATTAGTAGATTAACAGATCCAAGTAAAATCATAAGATAGCAAATCCAAATAGCCATAAACTAACAAATGGATCCCAATACTCGTAACTTAATCAACACAGGTGACGGGTCCCAATACTCGTAACTTAACAAACACACAAACAGCCCTGAGAAGTGAAGTGGGCTGAAAGAGGTCCTTTGCTATTAAATGGCACTCCGAAGTCCTACATTCGAAAGACGCGCCACGTGCTTCAGAAAATCGATTTAATCCGGAAATCCGTAGTTGTATCTCCCAAAAACGATACTCAAATACCCAAAATGAAAATACGACTAATTTTGTCGTGTTGAATACTAAATCCTGTAAATGGAGCAAAAAACAATATGCTAAAACGTGTACTCGCACGACTCAATTTTCAAGTCAGCAAAAGGGAAATGACCAAGAAAATGTCCCCCTATCAAAATGTCAAGTTCTTGTAACTTCCGACGGTACGTTCAGAATTTCCACTTTACGGTGTATTCCACAACCAGAATAGATTTTCCTAACTTCGTTTATATCCACAAATAATATAGTAATATACTCCTCTCATAAGTCTTCACATCAAAAGGAGGTTTAATCAGCAATACTGGCCATTGTAGAAGCTTTAAAAAGGCGTTTTTGCAATGCACTCTCTTAATGAATATCTGAACGGGCTCATCCAGCTACTTCCTGTACCGAACCGCATTTAATGGTCGAAGTAAAACATCAGGTAGCGCTATTATGCAACCAGTTATACTCTATTAAATATCTATTTAGCGAGAGATGGTACCATCCCAGACAGCACTCGATAATAATAATAATAATAACCTTAGGACTGTTGTAGAACTCTCCAAAATCGTCCTAAGTTGAAGACATAATCAAAATTCGACTTAGGCAAAAATTTCATTTAAAGACATTTTTGGGAGTCTGCAGAGGCGCAGATCAGTCCACAAGGACCGTTTTGGGTTCTATAAGGCGTTGGAAATGACCAGGCGAAAATTCGAAGAAACCGAATTTTCACTTAGGAAAAATGTTTTTGGTTCAGAATATCAGAGTAGAAGTATATAATGACAAAGATTTATGAATAGTATACTTTTTCAAAGGTACCATAAATTGGACTTTGAAAAATATTATTTTTGGAAGGGCGTCAAAATTTGGCCCAGGAATCGATTTATCGAAAGTACGCCAAAGTTTCACTTGCAGACTAATTTTTCAAAACTGCGTTGAAATTTGGCTTGAAGATCGATTTTTCAAAAGTACGCCAAAATTTCACCCGCAGATTAACTTTTCAAAAGTACCTTGAAATTTGGCTTGAAAATCAATTTTTCAAAAGTACGCCAAAATTTCACCCGCGGATTAACTTTTCAAAAGTACCTTGAAATTTGGCTTGAAAATCGATTTTTCAAAAGTATGCCAAAATTTCACCCGCAGATTAGTTTTTCAAAAGTACCTTGAAATTTGGCTCGAAAATCGATTTTTCAAAAGTACGCTAAAATTGGTCTTAAACTGGATTTTTCAAAAGTACCACGAAGTCAGTTTAAAAAGTACCACGAAAATATACTTTAAATTATTTTTTATTTTTTATTCCTCAACCAAAGACATTGACCTTTGAGGTACGATCATTGAAAGCACAATTCTAAAGTATGAGCATAAAATTTTAACGATGCACTGCATCCAAAAGGCAAAATAGAAGATTTTGTCAAAGCCGGCGTAGTGCCGATAAGCAAAAATTGATAAAAAATCAATGCACATGTACAAGGCCGGTTTCTCGCATGGAAAGAGTTTGGATTGACCCAGCGGCTCACAATTTGGTCGAGCGCGTTGAGTAGTCCAGACAAAGCGATGGTAGAAAAGCCAATAACGGGGCTTTTCAAATGACAAAGTTATAGAGGAAAACGCCTTGTGCATAAAAATCCAAAAATTCAATTTTGCCTAATAGTCGCTCGAAGGTGAGACGCTGCCAAATCGATATTATGAATCGACTGTGATAAGGGTTAGTAAGTCGTGGACTGATCGAACGCCACTCAACTTATGCAGTAATAAGTCCTCTGAATGTGTTTGAGTACGTGAATTTCCACGATACAAGAACTTTAAAGCTAGGTAGTCTCTAGCGAAACTAAATTCATTTAGTAAAACTTTTTTAAGTTAATTTCAGTCAGCCTTAATTATTCATTTACCCAGAGTCTGAAATGATTCTAAAAGCTCGCATTTTGATTCTGAGAAGGTACGTATGAATCTTTTCTACCTAATCGATCGTTAGCGCGAGCGCTCTCGCTTGTATGGTCTGAAAGTCACTACCTTGATTGGGGAAGGCACGATTCTTTCTTGAGAATTTTGTATAACCAATTCTGTTAAATAAACGGATTCTTTGAACTAATGTTTCTTAATTGATCTTGAGGCCTGTTGACGGTCTATAATCCCTGGAACTTTCGTATAGAAAACCGGATGTGTCGAGTTAATTCGCATTAACGTTCGACCTTCTGGTTGTTTTACGGAGGTTCGATAGGGATTTTTTTATGCGTTTTTTGAGAAATATATTCCGTTATTAATGGACCAAAACGTGATTTTCGCGTACCAAAACTAATCCCTCCGCAGAGAAATTCTTCGGTTGGGATTTTTTTATGCAAAAATTCAGGAAATTAAGAGGTGCCTAAACCCCTAACGAGGGAATTCGGGTCCAGAGAGAGCGTAGTTTCCGATCTGTGGTAGTGCAGCCTTGGTCCCGCTTTTAGGCTACCGAAGTCATCTTATCTCGAACCCGCCTGGGAGGTAGAAGAACGGGGTAATACGCGACTGGCGCCCCCTGAGAAATAAATTGGTGTCGCGTCATTTTGACGCCCGGTAGTGCGTTCTTCTACATGGCGCCCAACGTGGGGCGTTGTTAGTCAGCAGGGCTTTCTGGAAAGGATATGGATGAATCAACGCCTTTCCAGTTTTACGACGAGCCGACATCTGTGATGGACAACGTCTCTAGAGGGTTAGAGAGGCCGTGCGCGGAGGATGTACTGGGTAGTTCGGGGGTTGGCCCGAGTACCACTGAAGGAGTCATACAGCCCTCCTCAGAACAAGTGTTCGCCCAAATGGCAGCAGGTCTTGCCAAAGCTCTAAGCGAAGCCACGCACGAGCATAAGTATCGGTCGAAGCATCCAAATGCGGAATTTCATGGCTTCGAACACGAAGACCCTGAAACCTTCATTTATCAAATGGAGGAATTTTTCGTCCGAGTACGAATTACGCAGGATAACGACCGACTATATAAAATATCAGAACAGCTCAAAGATGATGCTAAGAAATGGTTCGAACAATATCGAACCCTAATTACCACGTATCCTCTATTCCTCGAGCGGTTCAGAAGCCGTTATGATTCAGGTGAAGTACTCACCGAAGCAGTAGCTAATTTATATGGCAAGAAACAAGATGCCGAGGAAAATACGTCAGTATTTATTTCCAGGAAGGTATGCCTCTTCAAGAGGATCGATCCGTTTAAGCCGGAGGCGATGAAGGCGGCTACCATCTTCAATCAGTTGAGACCTGATATGAAAATGCTCCTAAAGAGTGCCGTCATACTAGATACAAATACACTAGTGACGATGACCGAACAAATGGCCAAAATCATGGATGAGAATAAAGAATTCGAGATTCTGCAAAATGCAAAGAAAAGCAAAGACCGAGAAGCGTCCACCTCTACCGCTTCAGCTCAAGGGAATCAGCAATCGAGCAGTAACTGGAGAACGGAACCCTCCACATTAGCGAAGCCGTCCTCCAGTTCCTTTGGTGCATCTAGGACACCATTCAATGGATCTCAAAGAAGAGATAATCCGCCAGCACCAAGGGTGCATTTTGCAAATAATATTTCCTCGCTGCCTAGAGGGGATATACCGAGAAGGGGTACTGGAGACGTAAGGAACTCCCGAGTCCCGTATCGCCCTTGCAGATATTGCCCAACGGAGCAGTGGCATTTTCATGCGGAATGCCCAAACAATCCCTATCGTAATATGAATACGGGAAACCAAGCGGGGGTCAGAGGCGATGGCCCAGGCCGAACTGTACCAGCCCCGCCTACCAGGCCCCAGCAGGCTCGAAGCGACCCTCGAGGAAGCTCCGAAGCAAGAAGTTTAAATTAAAAAACTTCGATGACCTTCCTGACCTTAATTACCTGTTTAAGGATCAAGAAGTCAACCTATCTCCCCACCGATTCACTCCATTAGAATCTATCAATCAAACCAACGACGCTTTCCCTCTGCCTCGCATTAAGATTATAATTAATAATCGAGCGGTTAACGCTTTATTGGATACAGGTTCGACAAGGAATATTATCCAACCGAAATTTTTGAACGACATTGATCAACTTACAGCTCCCCAAACGTTTGTTATGGCTTGTGGCGATGGTTTAGTAGAATCCCTCGGGACTACGACCATGAACGTTAATGTACTAGATGTACCCTTTCAGACCACGTTTCAGGTCATTCAAAATTTAAATGAAGAGCTCATTCTGGGAGCCCCGTTTTTGTATGCTCACAATGTCGTATTCGATTATCAACGTAAATGTGTCTACGTCGGCACCGAAGAGCGAATAACCGTCTTCTGGAATCAAGCGGCACATCAAGCAAGGAAGCAATGCCGGCTTCCCGAAGAACTGATCATCGGAAACGATAATTTAAAACCTCTATTCGAGGAATTCGCTGAATTGTTCACCGCGGTGCCTACCCAAGCTACCACGGTGACAACGAAACATAAAATAAAAGTTAAAGACGACCGCCCGTTCAATATCAAACCCTACCCCATGTCTCCTTCTAAGAAAAAAGTTATGTACGATCAAATTGAAGAGATGCTGAAAGCCGGGGTCATAGAACCGAGTACCGCTCAGTACAGTTCGCCTCCCATTATAATTGAAAGGCCCGGCAAGAAGCCTCGCTTCTGCATTGATTATCGTCACTTAAATGAAGTAACGGAAGACGAAGCATCCGTCTTACCAAAGATATACGAGAGTATAAAGGATCTAGGAAACGCCAACATATTTACGGTGTTGGACCTCAAGAGCGGATATTGGCAAATCCCTCTTGAGGAGTCGTCAAAAAACTATTCTACGTTTACAACATTAGATGGAGCATCTTACCGATTTAACGTGATGCCTTTCGGATTGAAGACCGCTCCATGTACATTCCAAAAATTTATGGCAAGAGACGTATTGACCGGCTACTTGCATCATTTCTGCAAAGTATATCTCGATGATATTATCATCTACAGTGAAAATATAGAACAGCATGTAAACCATCTGAGAGCCGTCTTTGAACGCCTACGTTTACATAATTTAAAAGTGTCACCAGAAAAATGTGTGGTAGCCACATCTAGTATAACCTATCTCGGGCATAAGATAAATGCCAATACTACTCAACCTTTAGAAAAACATATTCTGCAGATACAGAGCTATCCTGTGCCTACGACAAGACGCCAGCTTCAGAGTTTCCTTGGCCTATGTAATTGGGTACGTGAATATATCCCGAATGTTGCAATAATTACGAAGCCCTTGACCCGACTACTCTCGAAGGACTGGCGTTATAAGTGGAATACAGAAGCCCAAGAATCCTTTATCCTACTGAAAGAGGTATTAAATAAACCTCTAGGACTGCACCGGCCAGATTTCAATAAAATGTTCATACTGCAGACGGACGCATCCTTAATAGGATTATCTGCAGTATTATATCAATTGGGGGATAATGACCAGAAGCACATCGTCTCTTATGCTAGTAATACGTTATCTCCGACGGAGAGAAAATACCATATTAATGAATTGGAATGTTTGAGCGTCGTTAATTATATAAGGAAATACAAAATATATTTGGCAGACCGTCCATTTATAGTCAAAACCGACAATCGAGCTTTACTATGGTTAAATAAGCATAAGGACGAGAAAACGAAATTTACACGTTGGTCATTATTACTTCAGGAATACAGCTTCACAATAGAACATTGTCCCGGCAAAGAAAATATATTGGCAGACTATTTGAGCAGAAATCCTCAAGGCCCGAACGTCGAAGCAGACGACGAAGAGGAGAGAATGTATCCACCAAAATTCTCGTACAAGGAACGAATATCAGTGATTACCACATTGGAATTAAACGATCAGGTCAGAGAAGCGCAAACGCACTCCAGAGATATCCAAGACCAAATTGAACGATGGAATACTCTAGTGCGACAAGCAGATAAAACCGAGGCAGAGGTGAAATTCGTCAATACAAGACAAGTGATAGGCGGCACACTTTGGACAAGAGGCGAAAATGTTATAGAAAAATTATACGTACCAAAACGTATGGTTATGAGAGTAATATCTCATTTTCACGACCGACCGGAAGTAGGTCACCCCGGCCGCGATGAAACTGTTAGAATCATCTCGGGCCGCTATTATTTTAATAATTTGTCGAGACTAGTTAACAAATATTTAAATGAGTGCATTATTTGTAATTCCGTAAAAAGCAGACAATCACAACCGAAGGCTCCTCTCAGAAGCCATGCTCCATCGCATCCGTTCGAAGTTCTAAGCGTCGATGTAATCGGACCGCTTCAGCGAACCAAAGATGCAGATAACCGATATATATTAATGGTAGAGGATGTATTTAGTAAGTGGGTCGAAGCCAAGGCGTTCACCCAAGTCAGTGGAAAAACAATAGCACAATTTATCGAAGAGGAACTAGTGGCGAGATATGGCGTTCCGAGGGTCATCATTTCCGACCAGGGAGGCCACTTCAATTCCGGCTTTTACGATACGTTCTGTACACGTAACAATATTGAAAGATTCTTCACAGCAGCTTACCACCAACAGGCCAATCCAATAGAAAGGAGGGTGCAAGAGGCTAAGAAGATCTTAAAAACCTTATTATATGGTTCACCCAACGACGAGTGGGATCGACATGTTAGTCAGATGGCATATATCTTGAGAACAAGAAAAAACGCCGCTACGGGGCATACGCCCAGTTTCGTAGTGCTCGGCTATGAATTACCGCAGATTGGTGATTGGAATATGTTCGCTTATAGACAAGAACGTCGTAATCAAGCGGACGTTCCCCGCCTTGAAAGAGTCAAAGAGATTCGTAAAAATCAAACAAATTACCAATGGCGTTACGCGCCCAAAGTGGCGGTAACGCCGGTCGTATATAAAGTGGGAGATATGGTAATGACTAAAAGGATCAGGAAGGATCATACCTTCACACCGTCGTGGAGTGGGCCACACAAGGTTTTAAAGAGATTGTCCAATGAAGTTTACCTCATTCACAAGGGGGTAACTTCGACGAGATTACATGTCGATGCCATCAGGCCGGCACCTAAGGGAGACCCCGATGTTGAATTGGAATTGTCTGAAGAATCAGAAGATAGTCCGGATGAAATTCATCTTAGTGACGACGCTTCCTCATCAGACAATGAGATCGCGCCCAGGTCAGAGCGACGTAGCGATACCACACTAGTTCAAATCAATGTTCCCGCAAGTGCTCAAGATGAGCCGGATGTAATAAGTCGAGATCCCGAAGATGCTCGAGATGAGCCAGATATAGAAGAGTCACCTCTAGATATTTCTGAGGTCGACCACGGCTAATAGCCGTTTTCGCTTTTTTTTTTTATATTTTTTCTCAAAATTCTAAGTAGCGATTTTGACCTATATGCGGTCGAATCGAAAATTTAAAGTCTACTCCATGAGCAGACATGGAAAGACGGCGAACCCGACGCAAGAGCGCGATCCGGTAAGCCTAGCTTCTCAAGAGCGAGAGCCGCCAAGTTCGAGTAATGGACGTAGGCATAAGTACGAATCAGTACGAGTTTCGGAAGCTGTTTTTCTTATGCAAGAAGACAACTTCTATTTTAATCATTTTAAGTCAACAAAATTAACGTATACCCCAAATGGAAACTACGAGTTTCAGAAGCCGTTCTTCGCTCAAGAAGACGCTTCGATTTTTTTTTTATACTTTTTTCACAAGTCGTGATGACCGCACGAGTATCGTAAGCCGATTTAATCTACCTTACGAAGTAGAAACTACGAGACGAGTTTCAGAAGCCGTTCTTCGCTCAAGAAGACGCTTCGATTTTTTTTTTTTTATTTATACTTTTTTCACAAGTAGTGATGACCGCACGAGTATCGTAAGCCGATTCAATCTACCTTACGAAGTAGAAACTACGAGACGAGTTTCAGAAGCCGTTCTTCGCTCAAGAAGACGCTTCGATTTTTTTTTATACTTTTTTCACAAGTCGTGATGACCGCACGAGTATCGTAAGCCGATTTAATCTACCTTACGAAGTAGAAACTACGAGACGAGTTTCAGAAGCCGTTCTTCGCTCAAGAAGACGCTTCGATTTTTTTTTTTTTATTTATACTTTTTTCACAAGTAGTGATGACCGCACGAGTATCGTAAGCCGATTCAATCTACCTTACGAAGAACCAATTTCTAACCATTATAAGTTAACAAAATTCATGTTAGAAAAATATTTCATTAAAAACAACACATTGTGTTTGTTAGTCGACGCGTCCCAGTCGACGACTTGCTAAAAAGTCAATCTAGTTGCAGAACTGCATTTTCCATGTGCAGAAATGGAAAGATGACCCAGCCTGTCGCAAGGGCGCGGCATGGTGAAGTCTGGAACTCAAAGGCGAGGACCGTCCAAGCTGCGGCATGGAGATATAGACAGACTCTTCTAGAAAGGGCCGAAGTTAAGCAAGAGCGAGACCAGGGCGAAAAAAGCGAGTGCAACGAATTAGTGAGAGTGGACGCTAATCAAAATTGTGCTACGCTTCGCATCTCGACGCGGGTGTAATTAAGTTGATAAAAATGTTGTATCGACTTGGCGTATGGTTTAAAAAATGTATTTATTTTTAAGTTAGATAGGCGAATCAGCCGTCTGCCCCAATTAAGGCCGTTATTTTTTTAAACATCTGTACATAGGTCAGACCGTCAAATGAAGGCATACAGACATACAAGTGAATATGGAAATTAAAGGCGATCGATGAGTAGAAAAGATTCAACCAAAGGAGGGGAGTGTTGTAGAACTCTCCAAAATCGTCCTAAGTTGAAGACATAATCAAAATTCGACTTAGGCAAAAATTTCATTTAAAGACATTTTTGGGAGTCTGCAGAGGCGCAGATCAGTCCACAAGGACCGTTTTGGGTTCTATAAGGCGTTGGAAATGACCAGGCGAAAATTCGAAGAAACACCGAATTTTCACTTAGGAAAAATGTTTTTGGTTCAGAATATCAGAGTAGAAGTATATAATGACAAAGATTTATGAATAGTATACTTTTTCAAAGGTACCATAAATTGGACTTTGAAAAATATTATTTTTGGAAGGGCGTCAAAATTTGGCCCAGGAATCGATTTATCGAAAGTACGCCAAAGTTTCACTTGCAGACTAATTTTTCAAAACTGCGTTGAAATTTGGCTTGAAGATCGATTTTTCAAAAGTACGCCAAAATTTCACCCGCAGATTAACTTTTCAAAAGTACCTTGAAATTTGGCTTGAAAATCAATTTTTCAAAAGTACGCCAAAATTTCACCCGCGGATTAACTTTTCAAAAGTACCTTGAAATTTGGCTTGAAAATCGATTTTTCAAAAGTATGCCAAAATTTCACCCGCAGATTAGTTTTTCAAAAGTACCTTGAAATTTGGCTCGAAAATCGATTTTTCAAAAGTACGCTAAAATTGGTCTTAAACTGGATTTTTCAAAAGTACCACGAAGTCAGTTTAAAAAGTACCACGAAAATATACTTTAAATTATTTTTTATTTTTTATTCCTCAACCAAAGACATTGACCTTTGAGGTACGATCATTGAAAGCACAATTCTAAAGTATGAGCATAAAATTTTAACGATGCACTGCATCCAAAAGGCAAAATAGAAGATTTTGTCAAAGCCGGCGTAGTGCCGATAAGCAAAAATTGATAAAAAATCAATGCACATGTACAAGGCCGGTTTCTCGCATGGAAAGAGTTTGGATTGACCCAGCGGCTCACAATTTGGTCGAGCGCGTTGAGTAGTCCAGACAAAGCGATGGTAGAAAAGCCAATAACGGGGCTTTTCAAATGACAAAGTTATAGAGGAAAACGCCTTGTGCATAAAAATCCAAAAATTCAATTTTGCCTAATAGTCGCTCGAAGGTGAGACGCTGCCAAATCGATATTATGAATCGACTGTGATAAGGGTTAGTAAGTCGTGGACTGATCGAACGCCACTCAACTTATGCAGTAATAAGTCCTCTGAATGTGTTTGAGTACGTGAATTTCCACGATACAAGAACTTTAAAGCTAGGTAGTCTCTAGCGAAACTAAATTCATTTAGTAAAACTTTTTTAAGTTAATTTCAGTCAGCCTTAATTATTCATTTACCCAGAGTCTGAAATGATTCTAAAAGCTCGCATTTTGATTCTGAGAAGGTACGTATGAATCTTTTCTACCTAATCGATCGTTAGCGCGAGCGCTCTCGCTTGTATGGTCTGAAAGTCACTACCTTGATTGGGGAAGGCACGATTCTTTCTTGAGAATTTTGTATAACCAATTCTGTTAAATAAACGGATTCTTTGAACTAATGTTTCTTAATTGATCTTGAGGCCTGTTGACGGTCTATAATCCCTGGAACTTTCGTATAGAAAACCGGATGTGTCGAGTTAATTCGCATTAACGTTCGACCTTCTGGTTGTTTTACGGAGGTTCGATAGGGATTTTTTTATGCGTTTTTTGAGAAATATATTCCGTTATTAATGGACCAAAACGTGATTTTCGCGTACCAAAACTAATCCCTCCGCAGAGAAATTCTTCGGTTGGGATTTTTTTATACAAAAATTCAGGAAATTAAGAGGTGCCTAAACCCCTAACGAGGGAATTCGGGTCCAGAGAGAGCGTAGTTTCCGATCTGTGGTAGTGCAGCCTTGGTCCCGCTTTTCGGCTACCGAAGTCATCTTATCTCGAACCCGCCTGGGAGGTAGAAGAACGGGGTAATACGCGACTGGCGCCCCCTGAGAAATAAATTGGTGTCGCGTCATTTTGACGCCCGGTAGTGCGTTCTTCTACAGGACAACCACTGGCCATACTTGGAGGATAATCGGGACGTCCTGTGGACGTCCTAAACTGGGTTAATCCCGATTTCGGACCTGTGGATATCTTTTTGGTACAAATCGGGTTTGCCCATGGATGTCTTCAATGGGATAGCCCATGGTCGTCCATAGGAAGAAAAAGGGACCAATTTAGGTTAAAATCGGGATAACCTACAGATATCCACAATAGGATAGCCCGTGGTTATCCATAGGAAGAAAAAGTGACCAATTTAGGTTAAAATCTGAACAACCACATGCATCCACACATAGTTGCATCTGGTTACCCATAGTATCTACACAGGATCAAAATTGATCTTGTGTAAAATCGTAATTACTGTAGACAATTTAAAATTTGGAGTATACTCACCCTCCTTGCGTAATAAATAAATCTCATATTGCAAAAAAAATTAACTCTCGTAAAAGAGGCATTTGCAAGATATGTGCATTTCCTGCGTAGTGGATAGATTACACAACCTGTAGTTTCAGGCTTACTTGGTGAGTATCGCAACAGAAGTAATTTGCACCTTGCAAGGAGAGCCATCTAATATGAATTATTGAAACTAGCGCTAAGAACGAGCTAGCCAATATCCCCATTTTGGCTGTTATTAGGACCATATTTTATAAGTAATGTCTTCCGTCAATAAAATTTATTCATCACCATGAAAGTATAATGCAAATATAAACTAAATAAAAAAATTCTCATTTGTACTTGAATTTATCAATTATCATGAATTTAGGACCTACATTAGCCCAACAAGTTGACCTATGGATGGCCCTAGGGATAGCCTTTGGTTATCCCCATATAGGTTTTAAATAGGACATCAATAACCCTAAAGGCTATCCTATAGATAGTCATGTAGGTTATCCAATGGATATCACCTATTTTGGCTGTTATTAGGACCAAAGGATAACCAGTGGACTTCGTATCGACATCCCAAATGAACAATCCATTTATCGGATATATGGGATTATTTTAGGATATCCCGTGGCCATCCTGTGCTGTGTGGGCAATATGCTCAAATGCACAATAAAATGTGTGAAAATAACGAAGGTAGTACCTAAAATTCTGGCAATTGCTAAATGTGAAAATAGACTTTAACAACCTCTTATGTTGTTACTAAAAATAATGTAACCATAACTAAATGGTAGGTACGATAAATCACCAATGTTAGTTGCTTCCACCTTCCACTTGTTCTGGAACCAAAACGATTTAGTAAATAAAAAAAGAAATGATAGAAATAGATCGTCCATTTTCCATAAAATTTTGTAACAGAAACATGGGTAGTGTTGACCTACACGGTGAACGTTTGGCAATGAATCCGATGCGTAGGAAAAATAGATGGTGGTACATAAAAGGATGTATGCATTTTGTTGATGTTGCTCTAGTTAACGCTTGTAAAATGCAAAGAAGATTTTTATAGTTCAAAAGATCTATAAATGGTAAGAATGTTGATAAATAAAGGCTCTAAAGCAGCATAGGTAGGACGTCCAAGATCTGCAACTTCACCTTCCTCTATTAAAAAGAAACATGTAAAAAGGGCTGCCGCTGAACTCCTTTTTGATAGAGTAGCACATTGACCTATGTTAACAGAAGTAAAAAATGCGAATTGGTGTAAATCCAATATTTGCAAAAGACGAACAAATAACATCTCCAAAAAAATGCAAAGAGTATATTTGTCCAGACTGCTTCGAACATTGCTGCATAATTTATCAAATTAGTTTTACTTTGAAAATGTTTTTTTTATGAAGAAAGGCATTGTCTTAAAACAAAGGTCTAAGGATATTTTATGCTATATCAAATATTGAACATAAATATGAGGGTCATTCGAAAGAAAAGTGGCAATTTAGGCCAGTCACCAGGAATTTCCATAGTGCAAAGTTAGACAAAAATTGCAAAAACTTTTAAATTTTGTGACAACATTGGAGGAGGTAAAAAAATAATAAATCCGGTTTTTGCACCATTTTCCGCCCCCCGGAACATTGTTAAATTAACAAAAAACGTAAATTTGTAATAACTTTTTGAAAAAAATTCTGAAAAAAACATTTTAATAATTATTTGACATTTCCTACCAAGTTTGCACCCTGCTACGATAACCGAATCATTACAAATAATTTTTTGTTAACTTTACTTTGATATATTTAGTCGATTAAAAATTGCGAAAGTTATGCAAATTACACAGTCCCACAAAAAAAAGTGGTCTGTCCGGCGAACCAGACCAATATATCCGTATGTATTTGGACCCGCTGAAACCGAATCCGAAATCGGAATTGTCAGATCAGGTTGTTTTTCACCTCCAACCCCAAAAAACACCCCCTCAAAAAATGCTCTGTCCGGCGGACCAAACCAGTATATTCTTATGTATTTGGACCTGCTGAAACCGAATTCGTAGTCAGAATTGTTAGATTGGCTCGTTTTTCACCCCCAACCCTAAAAAACACCTCGGCGGACAATATCAGTGTATCCTTATGTGGCCGTGCAATTCCCAGATCAAAGGCCTGAGCGGCCCAGACCTGAGGATTGGAGGCTAGCCAACGAGGTAGCGAAACCCAACAAAATCAGATGGGCAATTAACAAGTTCCAACCATATAAATCTCCTGGTATGGATGGAATTTACCCGATTCCAAAAAGGGCAGGATATAATAGTACCACATTTGTGCAAAATATTCAGAGCCTGTCTGGCCTGGAAACATATACCACACATGTGGCGGAAGGTGAAGGTCACCTACCTACCAAAAATAGGCAGGATATCAGACCAAACGCCCAAGTCGTACAGACCCATAAGCCTGTCCTCTTTCCTACTTAAAACATTGGAAAGACTACTGGACAGGTACATTAGAGAAGAGGTACTGAGGGAAAACCCCCTTAGTGAACGTCAATATGCATACCGACATTGTCGACAGGTGGTGTAGTGAGGAAGGACTATCCATAAATCCTCACAAAACTACAGTCGTCACTTTCACACGAAAAAGATCCTTGGGAGGCCTAAAACCCCTGAGGCTCCAGAAGATATGAAAATGATCATATTCCACGCATTAACCCAGAATTAGCGGAGGGTCGAAGAATGAGGACCAGAATAATTCAAAATGTTTTTAATCAATAAATTGATGCGATTTATTTAAGATGATAATTTATAACAAAATTAATCTAAGAAAATAATATATTAAACGAAAAGTAACATAACATTTTTTGTTTCATTTGATATAACATAAACAAGTTTGGAAACTACATACTAATAATTTTTTATGAATTTTCCAATGAGTCGGAGATTCTTTCTAATGCCGAAGCTCACTTTGATTTAGCGGCAGCAATCTCTCTTAAAATTTTTATTTTTTCTTCATAATATTTTTCCTTTACTGCCAACTTTTTCTCCAAGTGCCCTTCATATGACTTCATAGCAGCTGTCGTGTGTTTCAATCGAGTAGGAGTTCTTTTTGGAATTTTCCTAATATTAGATTCTTTTCCACTAACTTTTTTAGATGGGAAGTCATGGGGCTCCTCGCAAAGATCTGGTAACAATTCTGGTTTATTTACTCTTGGACCGTGTGATTCACATACTTCGCCTCGACATTATTAAGGTTAGAATTATCTGAAATATTTCAAGGTAGAATTCCAATTTAATATTTTCATGCCCAGTAACGGACACAGTTTTTATGATATCCAATATATCTTCCTCTGTTTTAGTTAAAGTTTCTTCAGTGAAAGGTCCACCTCCTGTACCTTCCCTCCTTATTTTACTTTTACTAGCTTTACCTTTCATCCTGCAACACATATCTTGCCATGTCTGAACAATTTTTAATATAAACATTTATCTGCTATTAAAACTCAGTACAATTACCTCTCTCCATTGTCTCCAGTCTTTATTTGCCCCTGGAATACTATTTAAGATTGTACTTAATTCAATCCAACTCTTTTGCGCATCCTAATAGACCGTGGGATAGTGACAGATTTTTGTAAACGTTTGGTTCCTATCTGGTCTTGTGGGAGCCTTTTGTGCCTGATTTGTACTGTCCATTTTCGTATTTATCAAACGGTTATCCAGGGCCCCTCAGCGGAAAACAGAAAAGAAAATTTCATGAAAATGAGCAATTTCAAACGTTTTGTTCCTATCTGGCGTCAAGTTAGACTTACGTTTTAAAGAAAAACATCTAACGGAAGCTTATCGCCAGACAAATTCCGTGGGCCGGAAGGCCCGAAATTTCAATCCGAAGTTGTAAGAAAAATGGTCAAAATCAAACGATTTGGTTCTTATCTGGGAATTGTATATATAGGTAAATAGATTATAATTATCGCGATATAACAAACGCCAGATAAATTCCGAGGGCCCAACAGTGAAAAAATTATTGTTCAAGTTGTCAACTATTCCGCGAAAATCAACCGATTTACATTCGTCTGGCATTTGTTTTTTTATTAATATTAGGCAATAAGTAGTGTCAATTTAAGATTCCCAGACGAATTGGCTGGGTCCCCTGGATAGCCAGACAAAAAGAAAAGCGCGAAAAAAATGCCGGTTTTCAAACGATTTATTCCTGTCTGGCATTTGGATTTTAAAAAGATATGTTAATAAATAAGCCATATTTCTAGTCCCAGATAAAAAGCTTGGGCCCAGACGTAGATATGTTGAGCGAAAGTATCGAAAAATCAAAAAACAGACGTGTAAAAATCGATGCATTTTCAAACGATTTACACTCGAAAAAATTATAAACACAACTACTTAATAGAATATATATTCAAAAATATAAAATAAAATAATAAAAATTATGAAATTTTAAAATGAAAGTTGACTGTTTACGGAATCTCGGGGGGTAATTACCCCGTTACCCCCCATAAATCCGCGCTTGCGGCATTTAAGTAGTGACGCGAAACAAATTCGTTTAAATGTGTATAATAGTCCGGGAGATAGCGACACATTTTAGTCACTCATTTCAGCATGGCTTGTTTTCTCTAAAATGTTAGTTTATTACGTGTACAAACACAAAACCGAGGTCAGCTGGCGCATACGCGGTGGAGGCGGATGCTGGAAAGCCTCCCACGCGTTATAAATTTATGAAAATAAAATAATACCAGCAGACTTGAAATTTTTTACAGTATTTTATTAGATTGTAACATGATAAAAAAAATATTCAGCTGCTGAAATAGCGGTGGAAAGTACGTCCGCTGCTCGGATGAACGTTCGGACGATACGTAAAAATTCAAGTCAATTCAGCAAGCTTGAAACTTCATTCAATAATATCGACGGTTCCTCACTACCACCTTGCCAATCAGAGTTAAGGCAGCATTTATTGCGAACTTTTTTAATATCGAATCTCTGGGCTCATGCGCACTGCAAAATTCCAAGTGAAGTTGTACCAAATGAATACGGTAGGGAGGAAATAGATAATAAATTTATGTACAAATGGTTTGAAGGAGATCAGTTGCCATCAACTATATCGGAAATCACTCTAGATCCAGTTGCAGATAATGATGAAGGTAAAATACTACTGAAGTATTTTATATTATATAATATTCATGAAACAAATATTTGTAATACAAAAGAAAATCTACGTTTTTTCTTTGTAAAAAATCAGTTATTTTTGCATCTTATCGACGCATAAGAAATTATAAAACATTAATTAACCAACACTTATTTCTCATGATTATCATTTTTAATTTCAGATGAGGAAGAATACTTGCATTTAAATACGGAGATAGATGCGCTCGACTCTGATGAAGCTAGCGAGCAAGAAGATTACGGAGACAGCGACTGTGAAAGTTTCAATGAATAATTATATTATAATAATCTGGAGAGATTTTTTCAACTAAAAATAATGCTTAAAAATGAAATAAAATCATTGTGTTTGATATTATTAATCATGAGTATTGTTTATTTATGCAAGATTAATAAGGCATTATTTAAATAACTAATTAATAATAAACTCTAGTATACCTGTCATGAAGAACAGCAAGTACAAGTTTGTTTTGAAAATAACGTGCGACGCTTAATGTACACAAACAGCACGCCGGGCACTGAACTCAAGCCGCAATGTTTACGGTGTCAGCTGACGACTTTTCCACCAGCTGATCGACAGCTGACTATATTTTTCGTGAAATGTATAGAATAAATCATTTTTTAATGAAGTTTCAAGCTTGCTGAATTGACTTGAATTTTTACGTATCGTCCGAACGTTTATCCGAGCAGCGGATGTACTTTCCACCGCTATTTCAGCAGCTGAATATTTTTTTTATCATGTTACAATCTAATAGAATACTGTAAAGAATTTCAAGTCTGCTGGTATTATTTTATTTTCATAAATTTATAACGCGTGGGAGGCTTTCCAGCATCTGCCTCCCCCGCGGACGCGTCAGCTGACCTCGGTTTCGTGTATGTTCACGTAATAAACTATCATTTCAGAGAAAACTAACCATGCTGAAATGACTAGCTCCAAAATGTCGCTACCTCCCGGACTATAATACTCTTTTACAATGACAAGCTAATGAAATGCCAGACGAGTGTGAATCGTTTGAAAATGCATCGATTTTTACAGGACTGTTTTTTGAGTTTTCGATACATTCACTCAACATATCTACGGCTGGGCCCAAGCTTTTTGTCTGGAACTTGAAATATGGTTTACTTATTACCATATCTTTTTAAAATCCAAATGCCAGACAGAAATAAATCGTTTGAAAAAATGGCTATTTTTCGTGCACTTCTTTTAAGATTTAAAATATGTTTGGCCCACTAAAAATGTCTGTGAATGATACAATACATTTTCGTTTTGGTTAATTTTTACAAAAAAAATCATTTCACATGAGAACCAATCATTTGATTTTCGCGGAATAGTTGACAACTCGAACAATAATTTTTTCACTGTTGGGCCCTCGGAATTTGTCTGGCGTTTGTTATATCGCGATAATTATAATCTATTTACCTATATATACATATACAATTCCCAGATAAGAACCAAATCGTTTGATTTTGACCAGATTTCTCACAACTTCGGATTGAAATTTCGGGCCTTCCGGCCCACGGAATTTGTCTGGCGATAAGCTTCCGTCGGATGTTTTTCTTTGAAACGTAAGTCTAACTTGTCGTCAGATAGGAACAAAACGTTTGAAATTGCTCATTTTCATGAAATTTTCTTTTCTGTTTTCAACTGAGGGCCCCTGGATAACCGTTTGATAAACACGAAAATGGTTAGTACGAATCAGGCACAAAAGGCTCCCAAAAGGCCAGATAGGAACCAAACGTTTAAAAAAATCTGTCACTATCACACGGTCTATAATAAGTAAAGCTGTTACTAAATTTGCCGCTAATTAAAAGCGGTCTTTTCTTTAAATATTCCGTCATGCTCCTTTTTTGGCCTTCTGTAGGACTAGGTCCTTTTTTGTAAATTGTTTTGTTTGATTCATATTTTACAAATAGGTAAACCTTTTCCGTCACAAATAAACTTCAAACTTTAATCATTTGGTACACAGGTTATGTAAAACACGTTTTTCAAGTTGCAAAAAAAATGGGGTCGATTATATTATTGCCAAGTGTTTAACGGGACTACTCGAATACTCGGTTTCGAAGGTTGGTCAAGAATAAGAAACCGTGCGACTACTCGCAAAGGAATGCTTCGAATTAATTCGTGTACGAAAGTAATCGATTAAGCTCGAGAATTGAGCTCCAGGCACAGAAGACAGGAACTATACAGAAGCGCAAGCATGACTTTCTGATGGGACCAAATTTGTTCATAGTCGCCATGGCGATAAGGCATATATTGGTCAAAAGCCATAATATGATAATTCTTGACGACAGTCTTTGAAACTTTTACACGGTGGTTGGTTATTTTCGTGCCTTTTTCTTCCAATTTTCGACAATTTTTTATTCTAAGTTTATTTATTTATTTGATTTTTGTTTATAATGGGTTCTAAATGGTATAGGGGTTGTGCTTATCATCCATGCCCTTCGAAGGTGAAACAAATAAGCTTCTTTCTATTTCCCAAAGATCCTGAAAGGTATGTACAAATTTATATTACTGAAACAACTAGAAAGTAATGTTAGATATACTAAACAATTAGCAGTTGAAAAGAAGTAATATGAAAGGAAATATTTTCTTATCAGAAATGCAATAAGTTACAGAATATGTTCATCAGTTTTTAATGAACAGGATTGTATTGTGACCATGAATAAGGTAATTAAGTAATGACTCCCAACTCGTACTATACTAAAGAACTTTTCATTGCATCAATTAAAAAAATCAATAATTGGGCATGGGCAATAATGTGCATCATATAACTAACATAACTCCACATTTTAAGTTTTTCAGGTTTATTCTCATTTTTAATGTTTATATACTCATTTCAGCTTGGAGCAATACTGGCTCCAAGCAAATCTTTAAAAATTTAGGCTAATAATATAATTTTTCAATAATGTTGGTTAATAAAAATAGACTGCTAATTACAGGTTAGATTTCCAACCTACAAAAAGAGTCCTATTTTATTAGGAGAAAGTATTTAGAACTTCAAAAACATTACACTGAATTAGATTTTAGTTGAAAGTATGGAAACCAAGCTGAAATTTTAACAACAGCTAGGAAATACTCATAAATCTTAAGAAATATATATTTTTGAGGTTAGCTGTGCACATGCCCTATTCACGTATAGTGTTATTTTACGTAAACATTTTTTTCACTGTACTATTTGATTTGTAATATTCTATTCAACAGCCAATATAGTTATATACATAATATATTTCATTGTATATCTATATATTGTACTACTTTCCATGATAGCATTTTTATACTCTGGTAGCAGTATGAAAAAAAAATGCATTGGCTTAAAAGCACATTATTATGATTGAAATACGGGATATAAATATAAAAGTGTACTTCTTTTTTTTAACATTCTGCAATACACTATGACTTGGGCCACCAACTTCATTAATACTGTATATACGTATTCCTATTCATGTACTATATCTACTAAATATAAAACATACAAACAGTGTACAGTGTATTGGACCGAAATATTGATATATTTTTTGTGTACATCATTTTTCTGAGTGTAGTAAGGCATATAACTGTCACTTCTAGGTCACAGAAATCAGACAACCGATATCAAAGGTGCCGCGGCAAGCTTTCGCTTCTGTATAGTTCCTGTCTTCTGTGCTCCAAGTCTATCTCTCATGTAAGCTGTTTCAACATATGTACACAGAAAAGGTATAAGTTTACCTTTTCTGTGACATGTGACATATCAAAAAGTGTCAGCACAAAAGCGCCCTTCATTTTGTACGCGTGCCTGCCGTGAATACCCCGTTCGTAAATGTATGTTTAAATCTGTTACGATGAGTCCAGTTAAGAAGTGTATTTTCTGTAAGGAAGGAGATTCATATCAGAAAATCCTACCGTTTGAAAATAAATCCATCGACAAGTGCCGGGCAATTCTGAGAGTGCGGAAAGCATGTGATCTCGGTGAATGTGATCCGAATTTCTCGGCCGAGAACTGTGAAATGTGTGGGTATCATAGCATGTGCTACAAGAGATACACTGATTTCAAAATACCGAAAGTATGGTCATTGGATAATGACAATGATGAAGATTCAGTGGCGGAAGTCGACATGTCCAGTTCATCACGTGTTTTAACAAGATTTTCAAGAACTTTTTCAACAAATTTTTCATCGCCACCGGATGCATCTCCTGCTCCACAGCCTCTGGCAGAAGATATCAAAGGGTAAGTGCCTGTGCTTTATTGTTTTGAAAGTGTTCTATTTGATTCTCTCTGTCCTCCTTCCCTGGTGCGGGATATACGCGCGGACGGCGAAAGAGTGTCGTGCTTCCATAACCATATCCATAAACATGTAGCATACCGCACGTAGAGACTGATGTGGAGATTGCCATTTAGGCCAGTCATTTAAAACATCGTAGGTCGCAAAAAATTGCACTGTTGTGATTTTTTGGGATATTGTTAGGATATATACCAGTAGTGTAAAATCAAGTTTGCAGCTTCGAAAGACCTGTGCTAACTCCGTGTAGCTGGAAAAACTTTTGATATTTTCGGACTTTTTCATTTTCGGGCTGATAACTTCGAAAAGGTGCATCCTACGGAAAAAGTCACAGTGTACACTTTTAAAGTAGACAAAATTTGCAACCGCAGCTCTGTAGGCTCAATAGGTCCCGAGATACAGCACTTCAAAAATTGGCTGCTGCCCAACAGTCCTACCACCAGGTGCAGAAGTGGTTGGGAGTAGAGAAAGAGCTCACCAACTGGGGGTGGACAAGGAGCATAAGCTGACATCGGTGACCTCAACCAAGGAACCAGCGCCGCTAACCCTGCGGAAACTCCTGTCATGCAGCTGCAAGAAAGGGTGTGGAGGAGAAAGCTGCTCCTGCTAGATGGCAGGGCTGAAATGCTCTGCTCTCTGCAAAGTTTGTCAGGGGAAGACCTCCCTGAATACTCCTCCCTTAGCCATGGATGAGTCGGATGAACAAGACGACGTATCACTAGTATCTAGTAGTAGATTTAATCCGACAACAGAGGGCCTTCCAAAAGAACACGACTGTCTCGCTAAGTGCGTAAAGGTAAGTCTAATATTACATACCTACCTCTTCGTTGTAATTTATTATAAAATTGATTAAGCATTTCACAAATACTTATTTCCATTGTGTTGCCTATTTATAACGCAGGAGTCAGCTGAGGTCCCGCCATCACTTCACGTTCAACAGGTCCTCCAAGCTATCAAAAATTTTTTATACAATTTTGATATAATTTTGATAAATGTATACCTTATTATTAATTGTACTCAACTTCATTTTGCATGTTATAAACCATTTTCCACCGAATTATGTCTTTCTTATCCTTTTACAAAAGTCCTGCAATTCGTCATGTTCCATTTCGTGAAAAAACCGATTTCCTTAATTTTTTGTTCTTTCCAGATAACAAGAGAACTATTGGTCCAACAAGGTTTCGCTTGTGCTTAAATTAAAGCAAAATAACTGCTCTACAGCTTCATTTCCCATGACTCCTCGGAAGACGGTTAAAACTACAATGTCGAACTTTTTAGAAAAAATGGCCAATTTTTGAAGTGGTGTATCTCGGGACCTATTGGACCTACAGAGCTGCGATTGCGCTCAAATTGTAGCAAATTTTGTCTACTTTAAAAGTGTACTTTTTCCGTATGATGTACCTTTCAGAAGGTATAAGTCAAAAACTGAAAAAAGTCCGAAAATTTCAAGGTTTTTCGAGCACCACGCAGTTACCACAAATCTTTCGAAACTGCAAACTTGGTTTTACACTATTGTTATCTATCTTAACAACTTCCCAAAAAGCAGAACAGTGCAATTTTTTGCGACCTAACGCGATTTTTGTGTCTACGGTGACTGGCCTAATTGTAAATGAAGGGGGGTGGTGACTTCTTGAGACTCCTTCAACTTCTTAATTTTGATCAAGGTATGGTGGCCGCGCGTAGCAAGTTGCGCTCCTGGCGATTAGATGTTATTGAGAACGCGAGTCAAATCCGCGTTTTTTTTTTTCACTCAAATTGAGTGACACTTGGCAGGCACTTTGCTGACGCTGTCAGTAAAGCATTTACAGAGTTTGGTTGGAATCCGTGAGATAGCAAGAACGAGGCAGGAAAATGAGAGGGTCTCGCTCGACGTATTTTTTCCCAGCTTTCGGCTCCATTTTTTCTCTACCCTGACTTTATTTTCTTCACTTAAATTGAGTGAAACTTGCCGGGCGCTTTGCTGATGCCGTCAGTAAGTGCCTATAGTCTGGGAGGTGGCGTCAATATTTTATGCGTCATTTCAACACTTCTTTGTTTTTTAAATATTAGTTTTCATTCGAAAAACAATTCAAATAAGTGTCAGCTGACGCGACCGTGGATATTAAGAGCGTGGGAGGCTGTGCATTTGGTAAAATATATTTTTTTACGTCAATCCAACAAAGCTACAAAACTATAAATAGTTTATTTATGTAACATAAATGGAAAAAAAATGTGTCAGCTGCATAGGGTAGGAGGCGAAGGTTGTCAGCTGCCCTAGTCAATATGTATGGAGAACACGTGAAAATTCGTTATTTCAACAAAGTTGAAATTCATATATATATGATAGTTTGCGATATAAAAAAAAATATTAAAAATTGTCAGTTGAAAATACCTTAGGACAAAACCTGTCAGCTAGGCCTTTTAAGTGTACCACAGCGTCCAGGTGGTCCCCGCGTATGGTATCTTTAATGCCCCAGTTAACGTATGAAACTTGAAAGAAAATCATATTTGTATGAAATATTAGACATACATATTAGAGAATACTTAGAGATTGCAATCATGGATTGAGCATAGTGCGGATTAAATAATTTTGGTACATTCAATACGAGTAAAACAAATCAATTCTCATCTGAATCACTCTCACTGCTGTATTCTAAATTATCTTCCTCTTCGGAAGTGCTATCTGAACGATCTTCCAAATCTAGATTTTCTTCAGATTCTAGAGCATCATCGTTCTCATTTTTGTCTTCACAAATATCTGCCGAAAAATATTGAAAATCATTGAAGTGAATAAAGGAGAATTCATGTAGAAGTAAAAGATTATATGCATAGAATACTTGGAATTTCCTCGCTCTCATTTATGATACTTTCAATTTTCGTAATTGATCGCCCGCCTTGAAACCACTTGAAAATATACTGCTTATCATGTTCTTCCCATCCATAATCAGTTGGCAAAGACAAACTTGGCGTATGGAGATGTGCATGACTCTACAATTGAGCAATGTAAGAAGTTCGCAAAAATGGTGTTTCAATTCTGTCTTATATGGAGGTAACATAGATCCTCTTTTGATTGACATTATACGCCTTCATGAAAGTAGCTACGCGTACGAGATTAATATTTTGATTCTTTTAGAACCGTACATATAACAAACAAATTCCTCCAGAATAGTAAAATTCTATTCCAAGTTTTCAGGTGTGTGTTGAGAAATGTCAATGAAAGCCTGTATATACGACGGATATTTCCGTAATAATTCTAGCGGTTTCCTTTTCCTTTTCCTATAAAAAGCTGGATTGAAGTCACAGCAAGTTAAGGAGTGAAAACCTGGGAGTGCTAGACACAACTGCTGACCTAATTTTTCATATATTTTATTAACGTCAACGCTATTACCATCCTATCACGAGGGTGGGGGTTGAGCACCTGCCAGGCGCGTCTCCAGGTGGCGGATAGGAGAACGGCCAGACTCCGCGAGGAGTAGAGTTAACGTGGTCATACTGCTGGGGGATAGGGCTAATAACCCAGTCCACCCCGGCTAAAACCACGTCGCGGACCAGCTCACACACCGTAAACCGCTTGGAGTGGCAATGACCCCCTGACCCAGGTCAGGGGTACGTCTCTCGGGGGGGCACGGGGGTCTTGGCTTCACCACGTGGATGGAGTACCACCATAAAAACTTCCCCATCCCAAGGTATTGTGCGCGCCGATGGGACGCATGGTCGGGGGGAGCTCGACCACTAGCGACAAACCTCGGGGCACAGGCGCACCCCGTTGTATAAATGCCTTCCACGTATGCAAGGGGCTCCGTGCGTGGCGACCATCCTTTCCTCTTACTCGTGGAGAGGGAGGGGGTTCCTCAGCGTATCCTGTGCAGACCTCCCCCCCCATCACAAAGCCCACGAGCGTAGTGCGGGAGGTGAAGGAGCTGAGGGAGGGGGTATCCGTGACTTCGGTCAACACCAAGGACCTTCCAAAGCGCCCGAGTCTCTCATCTGGGTTCCCGAGCCAGGAAGGATAGGGAAAAAAATAGGCCCATTCCAGCTGAAGGTGCAGATAAATCTACATCCTTACTAAAGTGATGCAGTGATGCAGGGGTGCGAAGTGAAGCAACGTCTCAAGCGGCGAGGACTTGACTGGGGTGACGGACCATCAAGGAATGCCGCATAGCGAGGCTGTTGCTGACAAGGAGCATAGCCTGGAGGAGCAACCTTCAAAAGGTTGAAGGAATGGGAAAATAGGTCCATTCCAGATAAAAATGCACCACAATGAGAAGGCTACAGCGGTCCTCACTAAAGTAATGCAGGGGTGCGAATGTCGCAACGTGCGCAACGTGTGGACTTGACGGGTTATGGGCCATCAAGGCACACCGCGTGGCGAGGCTGTCGCCGAACAGAGCACCGAAGTAGAGCGACGTCGCGCGCGACGAGGACTTGATTGGGGTTTTGTCCAGCGAGGAACGCCGCATAGCGAAGCCGTTGCTGACAAAGCATATTATACGACTGCAGGGTCTGGACTGCAGGATATAACATCAACGGGGAAAGATAATGGACCTGGTAACTACCACTCTGCCAATTTTCTCAGACCTGCTGCCAGCGGCACAGAAAAAATGGCTAGAGTGAGTTATAATATCTACGGGCAATCACAACCAGACCCGGAGACCATCATAACTCGCCCATTTTCAGACCTGTATCACCTTGACAGTGATAAAGGAGTATTAAAATGGAGAGTGCAAACTAAAACAGCAAGACAGAGAGAACACAATAAGCCCAAGAGGCTGCAGTGCCGTCGGAGTATTCCTTACAAAAAAAAAAAAACGTCAACGTATCGTTAATTGTTTCCAGTACCAGTAATTCTTATACGTAAATTTCTTCGGAGGGCAGGCATGTTCGCATGTTCCCGAGCATGAATAATTCAAGTTTCATATGAGAAAAATGATATCGGCAGGCGTGAAATAGAGTATTTCATTAGTTTGTATTGAGACAAACTTGATCATCAGGTGGTTAAAAAAAATGAAATAATACGTTAGCTGGGGCATTAAAGATACCGCGCGTGGTGAGCGCCTGGACGCTGCGGTACACTTAAAAGGCCTAGCTGACAGGTTTTGTCCCATGGCATTGTCAGCTGACACTTTTTAATTGTTTTTTTATATCGTAAACTATCATATAAATAAATTTCAGCTTTGTTGAAATAACGAATTTTCACATGTTTTTCATACATATTGACAACCTTCGCTCCTTGTCTTATATGCAGCTGACACATTTTTTTCACTTATGTTACATAAATAAACTATTTATAGTTTAGTAGCCTTGTTGGATTGACGCGAAAAACGAAATTATTTTACCGGATGCTCATCCTCCCCCGCCCTTCATCTCCGCGATTGAAGTAGTTGACACCCGATTCTTCGATAACCAATGAAAAAACAACCTGTACTGAATAAATGAGCTTTGAATGGAGCCGGAAGCGAGGAAAAAATCCGTCGAGCGGGACCCTCTAATTTTCTTGCCCCGTTCTTGCTATCTCACGGATTCGAACCAAACTCGGTAAACATTTTACTAACGGAACGGCGTCAGCAAGGTACACGCAAAGTTTCCATAAATTCGAGTGTAAAATAGAGTCGAGGATAGAAATGATGGAGCCGCGCGAAAGCAATAGCGCTGGCAATCTCCCTACTAGTCTCCGCTGCGGGTTTATCTCGTGGAAAGAAGCAGACGACTCCTCGTCACCGTGCGGACCTGTGCATATACCGAAGAGATGTTCAAGGTAGTACCGTCGACACCATTAGAAATAGTTAAATTTTCAATCAAATTTCGAGTTGTGGGGCCGAGTAATTAATGTTCTATAATCTATCAGATAGCTCTGACGTTATACATGATATAATTAATCATCCACGCCCGTAAAGGAAGTTGATTATGAAGTTGCAGGTATAGTTAGATGAGAATTTGTCGTTTATTGTTGCAAATATAAGTATGTTACCGCGTGACATCCATTCACATTCGATTTGCGCGCTACGATTTTCAATTTCAAATCCATATTGTTATACAGGGTGACAATCGGGAACCGGGCGATTTTGAAATACGTGTTACACAAAGAATTTGCGAGATAATAAGGTTTTATTAACACCAAAATGAAGCTTAGACAATGCCATTTACGATGTGTATTAATTAAGGAAGATAGTGTCATCGAGATGGTGTCCATCGCGTTAGATGCAGTTTTCAACCCTCTTGTTGAAATCGTCCATAACACGACTGTCGTTCATGGATATTTCGTGGATTTTCAGGAGTCCGGTACCTGAAGTTCTGTTTATTAACTGTTCCATCTAAATGAAAATGAGCTTCGTCGATCATTCGACTGCAGACCTAAATTGTCTTGCAAAATCACTTGCATTCTCGTAGCGAAATTCTCACGAGTTTCAAAATCTCTTTCCTTTAATTTCTGAACAATCTGTAGTTTGTAGGGGTGGAATTTTAAATCCTTACGCAAGATTTTCCTAACCGATTCTCTATTCATGTTCAACTCAATTGCGTGTTTTCGGGCGGACAATGAAGGACTTCTGATGAGCGCCTCTCTCACTCGCTCTGTTTTCAGCGGTTCTTACGGTACGTTGTGGACCTTGTGACTTTTTATTCATTATACTGCCAGTTCCCCATCGACCAATATTAAAGTGAATGCGAAAAAGCCGCTGTGTAATTATCACTGACTCGCCATTTCGAATAAACGTGTCGTATGAAACATTCGATGCTCTACTGTCCACTCACTGTTGCCAACTTTGTTAGACGAGGAAACTGTAGATAAGCAAAAAAAAACTGTAGAAAACTGGGAATTTATTTTAGTGAAACTGTTAATCTACTGTTTTTTTTTACTATACAGGGTCCGCCACTTAAAACTCCCCAGACTCGTAACTTCCTTGTTTTTTAAGCTACGACCATGTTCGGTACATCAAATTTTAGATATTTTTAAAGGCTTTGAATATGCATACAGAGTGATTTAAAAAAAATTGAAAAAATTATTACGAAAAGAAAATTAATTTCCTTGAATATTTTTTTCCCTCGCCCTGTACATGAATTGTGTTAATGTTTTCTTATAGAGGTTTTAACTAGCTTCAATTTATGTTATTAAAAAAAAAGTTAATAAAAATTTTGCAATTTCCTATTATTTAGTACATTTTAAAAAAGTTTGTTTTTAAAAATATTTATTTCTTTTGTTTCTTGTTGCTGTTTTGTTACGTTGAGTATTGTTTGTGATATGCTTTTTACAAATAAAGCATAAAATTATTATTTACATTTTTTCAGTTATTTTAAAAAAAAATCAGTTTGGAATCGGTAGGAGTGTTTTTAATTTTTTTCTCCAAAACGAAAGAGAATATCGAATATGACGCAATAACATAAATTGAAGCTAATTAAAACCTTTATAATAAAACATTAACAAAGTTCACGTACAGGGCGAGGGAAAAAATATTCTAGGAAATTATTTTTTTTTCGTAATAATTTTTTCAAAATTTTTTTTTTAATCATTCTGTATGCATATTTAAAGGCCTTAAAAATATCTACAATTTGATGTACCGAACATGGTCGTAGCTTAAAAGATAAGGAAGTTACGAGTCTGTACCTTTCCCACTTTTTTTTAACCATCACTAAATCTTTCGTCGTTTAGCCACGAATCAATAAACTTTTATTCATATTTCGTATTTTTTTTTTAGGTTTACTATGACTAGTAGACGCTATATTATCGGAACTAGAATCACTGCTCAAAATGAACAATATTTTATAAGAACTAAACGAAAAAAAATATTCGAATTAAAACAGTATATCGGCCTGGGTTTCACTGGTCATAAACAACGAGTTCGAACAAGACTGCGTAATCATCGTAATGGGTTTCCAAACTAGAATAGAGAATTAACCTCTAATTTTTGCTAGAGTGTGAATTTTACAAGTAGCTATATAACGCTAGCGGCATCTAACGACTATTACGAAACCTACTTAGAAATCGTCAGGGATGTATCTACAATTATTTTAGTAGGTGAGGCATTTTTCCTTTTTGGTGGACTTTAAAAAGTTCAGGTAATACCTTAATAAAATAATTGATCCATATGCAAAAAAAAACTGTAGATTTAGCAGGTCGGACTAAAAACTGGGAAGAAAACCAAAAAACGGTAGATCTACTGAAAAAACAGTAGGGTTGGCAACTATGTGTCCACTGCTCCTTTGTTACTCAAATGGCACAACATTACAAAGGTAGTAACATCGCATTTGCCCTCCTCTAACCGCGCTAAGCTCCGTACTATGCGTTCCAAAAACATCCGGTTCCCGATTGTCACCCTGTATAGTAACCAATTCTGTAGGAACACGCGACTAATATTCTAGGAGCTAGTGTCCAAAAATTGAAAAATTTATCAAACCACTAACAGAAGTGGTTTGATGATAATATTCGTCCAAACAAGCAAACTTGTCTCTTGTGAATATGGGCCTTAAGGGCCGGCAATTTATATTGCGGGCCTGTGAAAAATTGAACGTATTTCATCGTAATCAAACCGCTAAGTTCTTCGGTTTGACGGTAGTTGCAGGTGAAAGGATTGCATTGATATAGTCGGCGAGAGTTTTCTCATTGAGCGTTGCGGTGCGCGCACTCAGAAAAAAAAACCGAATCGCATTGTCATCAAACCGGCCAAAGTTTGTGGCAAATGTTTTCAATTGTCCAAAAATGAAAGAAATACAATTGGCGGGAATTTTGAAAGAGGGGAGGAAGAGTTATTGGGGCAATTATGAGCATAAAATCCAGGTTTACACTGTAAATGGCGTCAAACAAGGGATTCTAGCTAAAAACTATCGCCTAAATTTTTACATACTCTAAACACCATATAAAACATTGTATTATTATCGGCGAGAATTTTTATTAAAATCAACTTCCCCAAAACTACCTCATTAGGTGAATCGTAGTAACGTTAACTATATTGCTGTCTATTGCAATTTCTTAGCATTTTTTTGAGCAGAAATCTCTAGTGTCATTTTATTCTTGATTATTTAACGATACTTACCCTCAAAAAACGCTGAAACCACCCCCACAAGGCGTGAAAACGAGAATCTTCACTACAAATTGATTGATTTTAATCAAAATAACATTCGTCCTGTATAGGCCAGTAGTGTAAAACCAAAAAATTAGACCTACAATAATTTTTTCACTGTTGGGCCCTCGGAATTTGTCTGGCGTTTGTTATATCGTGATAATTGTAATCTATTTACCTATATATACAATTCCCAGATAAGAACCAAATCGTTTGATTTTGACCATTTTTTCTTACAACTTCGGATTGAAATTTCGGGCCTTCCGGACCACGGAATTTGTCTGGCGATAAGCTTCCGTCGGATGTTTTTCGTTAAAACGTAAGTCTAACTTGACGCCAGATAGGAACAAAACGTTTGAAATTGCTCATTTTCATGAAATTTTCTTTTTTGTTTTCCACTGAGGGGCCCTGGATAACCGTTTGATAAACACGAAAATGGTTAGTACAAATCAAGAACAAAAGGCTCCCAAAAAGCCAGATAGGAACCAAACGTTTAAAAAAAATCTGTCACTATCCCACGGTCTAATAGTACTATAGCACTCCATTGTACTAGTCTTGTACTTAGTAAATATATAAAATATTAAAATTGCAGAATATATAAAAAGATATCATTAAAAAAATGGTTTCATATAGAATATTATGGGATCCATTCAACTGATAAAGATGGAGGCAGGATAAGATACACAATTCTTGAAATCGAAGCAAAAGACACACTACTCTGAGGTCGTCGTTACCGAGTTGACTCAGGAGCAATTCCTTTCCAACGACAGAAATAAAGCACGTCTTATTAGCTTGCTTACTAAGAGGCTTGAAGGTGAAGGCTTCTCAGTAAAGCAAGCTAATGAAGACGCAGACCACCTGATTGTTGCCACGGCCTTTGAGGTATCACAGGCGCATGAGAAGTTTGTGGTAGTTGGTGAGGATACGGATCTCCTCATTATGCTCAATGCCCTAACCACACCATCAGCAAACATATATTTCTCAAAACCTGGAAGAGGAACGACCCCATCAAAAGTATTTGGTCCCAACAGCTTCAAACTGGCAAACATCAGAAGGCCACTCATATTTCTCCACGCCGTAAGTGGATGTGACACAACTTCAGCACTCTTCAGGCAGGGTAAGAAGAAGGTGGTCAAGTTGTTGGTCGAAAATAAATGTCTTCTCGAAGAAATCAAACCTTTCTTCGAGCATGACACCCAAGCTGAAGCTATTGCCGAAGCTGGCCTACGATTTTTAACAATAATTTTTGTTATTATGAAATATAATCATCACTAATTTATTTCAAGAATTGTGTATCTTATCCCGCCTCCATCTTTATATCAGCTGAATGGATCTCATAATATTCTATATGAAACCATTTTTTAATATTATCTTTTTATATATTCTACAATTTCAATATTTTATATATTTACTAAGTACAAGACTAGTACAATGAAGTGCTATAGTACTATGTTTAATATAATGTAAATAACACATTTTTCATAACTATGTAAAATTTGTCCAACTTTGATGAGCACTAGTATGGGAATGGGTGGTCCAAAAAATATGCGTCTGGTTTCATTCAATGCAGAATTTAATACCCTACAACTTTCAATAGGACTATGTTTTCGATATTGTGAGTCCTTTACGAGATATAACCGTAAAACCACAAAAATACCTCTTTTGGGGGTACATTTTTACCCCCCACCACTTAAGCATAACTCCGCCGGGGGGGGGGACCTAGACTAGTCATATTAGGCAACAAATGAACTCATTAAAACGATAATAGTAGATTGTAATACAAGTGTGGCAAGGGCTTCATTGCAAAACGATCTATGAAAGTAGGAACACGAGCGCAGCGAGTGTTCCTATCATACGAGTTTTGCAATGAAGCTTGCCACACGTGTGTCACATTATTTCCCTTTTTAAAGTCTTTCTAAAATTTTAAATTTGCTGCTTGTCAGATTTTATTTAAAGTGACATTTTCCGCTGTCATTCTGAAGTAAGAAAATTTTACTTTGTAATTGCAATTCATGTGTAATTAATGTACATTTATAGAATTTAATTGTTATTACCAGTAAGTAATATAAAATTCTTTAAGGTAAACACACTATTTTATTCCGGTGCGTGAAGATGTAATCAAGGCGTGTGACAAATTCTTTGCCGCACGGCGTGCGGCAAAGTGATATTTTCTGCACTTATTTTGTAGTTAGAAAATTGGACTTTTAGCACAATCGTAGAAAAAATCTTTTGTAGCAATTATTTCCGATTTGGATTTTAAGCCTACTGGCCTAGTAGATTAGTTTATGATTACATGTTTTTGAAGACATGATGATACAACGGTTATTCCTTTCTTCTACGAGGGGTGGGGGCCCCTTAAATTTTAATTTCGGATAAAAACGAAAATTTTTTTCTACAGCGATGGGAACGAATATGTACAAAGAAGGATTTTGATTCCCTCGAAACTACTCTTTTCATCACCATTTTATTAGGGGAGTGGGGGGAGTACTATCCAAAAATGTTTATATATATTCCGATTTTTTTTTCATAAAATCGCCAACATCTCATACAATATGCGTTTTGAAGTAAAACATCAAATAGGTAAAAAGAAAAATCGAGGAAATTCCTATCGAAATTTCCGAGACCTATACTCATATTTTCTATTCATTTTTTTTCTTTAAGGTGATCGCATACACGCGTTTACTTTTTTTTATTGGTTTTTTATCATTTTTGTAAAACATGTTTGTAACTTACAAACATATTAAAACGGAAAAAAAGTTTTTATACGGATAAGATTGTCCTGTTGCTCAATCCTAACATAAACGATGTAATGACAAATTGAAGACAGTGCATGATATAACATTGAATTTAATTCTTTTTAGAACGGATATGTTTTGGAAAATCCTTTTTCTTTGGTTTAATTCATTTTTTCATTCAAGTCCGCTCGTCATAGAAAACTCATAAGAAATAATCTATTATGTTTCTAGGTCAAAAACAATGTATCAAAATTAATCCTTTGTTTTAATTACCCATGATAATAATATTCACATTTTATTAATTTTTTCCTATTTTCCAGGAAAACCGAATGAAAATAATAATTTTCAAACTTCGTATACATAAGAAAATCGACTTCGAATATTTAGATACAAATCGTGTCATTACAATTTTTTAACATAAATTCTTATACGAGGAAAAATTGGTAAATACGTTCTCCTGAGCGTACCACCGTTGGAAAATATGAGTATAAAATTACAAAATTTCGATAAGAATTTTTCTTTTTACCTATTTGATGTTTTACTTCAAAACGCATATTTTATGAGATATTGGCGATTTTATGAAAAAAAAATCGGAATATATAAAATTTTTTGGATAATATTCCCCCCTCCCCCCAATAAAATGGGGATGAAAGAGTAGTTTCGAGGGAGTCAAAATCCTTCTTTGTACATATTCGTTCCCATCGCTGTAGAACAAATTTTTCGGTTTTATCCGAAGTTACCTTTTATTAAAACTTATGGGGCGAATTTACCTCTCACCCCTGTGTAGAAAAAAGGGATGAATAACCGTTGTATCATCATGTCTTCAAAAACATGTAATCATAATCTAATCTCCAGGACGAACGTTATTTTGATTAAAATCAATCAGTTTGCAGTGAAGATTCTCGTTTTCACCCCTTGTGGGGGTGATTTCAGCATTTTTTGAGGGTAAGTACCGTTGAATAATCAAGAATAAAATGACACTAGAGATTTCTGCTCAGAAAAATGCTCGAAATTGCAATAGACAGCAATATAGTTAACGTTATTACGATTCACCCCCAATGGGGTAGTTTCGGGGGGGTGGGTTGATTTTAATAAAAATCGCCGATGATAATATAATGTTTTATAGGGTGTTTGGAGTTTGTAAAAATTTAGGCGATAGTTTTTAGCTTGAATTCATTGTTTGACGACATTTACAGTGTAAACCTGGATTTTATGCTCATAATTGCCCCAATAACTCTTCCTGCCTCTTTCAAAATTCCCGCCAATTGTATTTCTTTCATTTTTTGGACAATTGAAAGCATTTGGCACAAATTTTGGCCGGTTTGATTACAATGCGATTGGGGTTTCTTTTTCTGAGTGCGCGCACCGCAACGCTCAATGAGAAAACTCTCGCCGACTGTATCAATGCAATCCTTTCACCTACAACTACCGTCAAACCGAAGAACCTAGTGGTTTGATTGCGATGAAATACGTTCAATTTTTCACAGGTGCCCGCAATATAAATTGCTGGCCCTTAAGGCCCATATTCACAAGAGACAAGTTTGCTTGTTTGGACGAATACTATCATCAAACCACTTCGGTTAGTGATTTGATAAATTTTTCACTTTTCAACACTAGCTCCTAGAATATAAGCTCTTCGGTCCTGCCTTGGCATACTCGACGATTCTTTTTTTTTTTCTTGATTAACCGCGGTTTTTCTGCGAAAGCTTTACTGACGGATAATTTTCCCCACAGCCCTCTTGATAACTCGGACGATGATGAGGCTTCGACTGAAGAATGCGAACCTCTTGTCGACACTCAGAGGGGCAAACAGTGTAGAGGTTGCGTTTTCTGCAATAGAGAGCAAAAGCGTAACAAAGCCCGGAAAGTACCGCTGATGTTGGGTACCAGGATTTTCGAGAAATTCAATGCGACCAGCATGGAAGATATTGAGCTCCTTGAAGCATTATCAGAAATCGAAGATGGACAAGAAATTCCTTATTATCAACGTTGTTGGCGGAAGTATTTATGGGTTGCTGCAGCTTCGGATCGAGAGAAAAACATCGGAGGCTGGAAGAAGGAAAGAGTAAATCACGGAAAAGCCTTCCAACAACTAAAGGAATTTATGGAGAATAAAATTATTGAGAAAGGTCAATGCTTATTCATGAATCTAGTCCGTGACAAATACGCAGAGTTTCTGCATATAAACTATAACTCTGATCCGACCACAGAGAAGCCGTTGCAATATTCTACTGACCACTTGGAATCTAAAATAATGAAAGAATGCCCAAGAAAATTGAAAATCACATATCTCAATATGAATAAATAATTGCCCCGTCAGAATTTTTAATCAATAATATACCCGAGTTGTTACGAGACATGAATTTGCAAGAACAAGTATATGCGACAGGATTGGGGATTAGGAAAGAAATTCTAAACAAGAAAGTGAACAAGTTCGCAGAAAAAGTCACGTTAGAGGAGTGCAAGGAAGTGCCCACATTGTTGCACTTGCTTGTAGAGACCATTGTATGTGGAGATTTAGCAACAGTGTCGAAGACTAGAACAAAAGAGAAATGAGAAGCATCAAATGATATCTGCCATAGGTCAAGATATGATCTACGCTAGCACTTCCGGACGGGTGAAACCATCTAAGCATGTATCGTTTGGGTTAACGATTAAATACCTATGCAATTCAAAGAAAATTATAAATTAGATACATAGTCACGGCCATTGCTGTAGCTACGACGTGTTAGCAAAATTAGACAATTGGCAATTGTTGATGAGCACAGATTATGTCCCCAAGATATAAATATTTACGGAGCTACGCCTGGCCTGGCATTCGACAATTTTGATAGGTTTGTTGAAACTACCAGTGGAAAAGGAACTCTTCACGATACCGTTGGCATCATTTTTCAAAACATTGCTTGTGCTAAAGAGGATATTTCCAGCCAAACAGATTCAGATCCACTCAACGCGAATAGAGAGATGTCTGCGCACAATAAAAGAATGCGCCGGACCTTTGATTATAGAATGGAGGAATTAGCCCCTTACAAAAAGAAAGCAAAATTATCCGAAGACTTCTAATTATTCGGGCAACACTTTATCCAATCCCCGAGAATAGAGAGATCGTGGTGTAAAGTGTACATGGCTTGGTTGCTTACTCATGTTCTTGATGTTCCCAGAGCGCCGATGTGGATCGGGTTTAATGCCAAGATCATTATTGACCAACCCCGATACAAAAGATATCTTATTTGCCTCCAATTAACGAATCTCCAATCAAAGCCTCTACTGTCTATCAAACTCTTCAAATGGCATTAAAAATAGCAGATGAATGTGAATCACCATATATCGAAGTCATATGATTTCTCGATAGGGAAAATGCACGACAACGCTGGGCAATGGGTCATGGACTTAGATCTGCTGTGATTTCGCCTTCAAAATTCAGTCAACATAGGAGAAAACATTCAGAAGGATTTTCATTCATCTCGGAGCTTTCCATGTTACAATGGCATATATCCATTCAGTAGGATCTTTTACAGAAGGTTGTGGTTTGTCAGATGTGCTGGTAAATAGCGATTTGTTGGTGAATGAAAGGATTCATTACTGGCAAGAGTTACAATCGATGCAAACGCCTCCACCCAATGATATCCTTGGCTTTACAGAAACTACATTTTGATCAAAATGACAGTGACAAAAATCGGACTCTACATGGATTCGTAAAAATATATATTACCGATTTCGTAAATAAACAATCGTCAGATCCAGAAATTGAACACCAGGCAACGATTGATTTACTAGAGGAATATGAAATATATAAATCGAAGACGCTTGATCACTTCCACGCATTTACTAAAAGTATCCGCACTGGCAATTTGGATATGTACTTGTATGCGATGCATCAAATTGGAAATATTCTATTTACTTTCAGTCATCCCAATTACTCTAGATGGCTACTATTTTACGAGGGTAAACTAGTGAATGTCGCCAAGTCTCATCCTGGTTTGGAAATAAAATTATCAGCTGGATCATTTGAGATGCGCCGAACTAAAAAAAACCATATTCCCGTATTCCAATAGATTTGACTATAAATGCCAATGCTGCAAGGAAACTAACAGGGATTCTGTATTTGACAAACTCTATCAGTGCACTACAACGCTGGGCAATGGGTCATGGACTTAGATCTGCTGTGATTTCGCATGTACTAAAGGACTACAAAAAGGATGTGAAGTCACTGCTGAACTGAGGAATAGCAGTATCAAAAAAAGCCATGAGCAGATACAACGGTTCACAGACACGATAAAGTGTAGCATGAATCCGTTTGATGACGAACTAGACCCACAGAAGCTGTTTAACATTGCAACAGCAGAATTTGCCACAGAAGCAATTGAAAAGTTCTTGTTGGGGGATAGAAAATGAAGAAAAGTTCATATCCGAATGTCAAGCTAATGGCAGTCGATTTGAGCAAACCATCAAACAAAACCAAGTAATAAATTTTGCGAAAATAGTTAGGAAAAAGAAAGCGATTACCAACAGGAAAGTTCAGGAAATCAGATTACAATGGGACATTTTTGGAACATTGCTCAGTCTTTCTCTGAATGCCCAGGTTGACCTGCAGTTTGCTCTTACTTTCCCAATATGCCCCGTTGCACCTTATTTTTGTCATCCTAGCGGAGCACATCACAAGACCGAGAAGGCGACTATGCTTCGGCTCTTGGAAAGGGGAGTTGATTCTGAAGGCCCCGATTCTACGGGCATTATCATCATTGATGGGTTTTTCTTGCTATATTCGTTGAAAGACGCTGGTAGCACATACGGCGATATTTTAAGAAGGTTACTTCGCCTCTTAGGCAGTTATGAAGCACAAGAAATTCATCTAGTATTTGACCGCTATTTCAAACGTCAATCAAAGATGTAGAACATCATGAGATACCTGGTATATCAGAGGGGGCAGCTTTTCACATTACATAACCCAATCAACGCGTCAGTAATTTCCACAAAGAGCTGAAATATATAAACTTCAAAATTGCTTTCGTCTATTTCCTTATTAATCAATGGCGACATGAGGACCCTTCTAATAGGTGGAAAAACTTTTTATGTAAATCACGACACCTGTTACAAATTTTCCGTTGTTGAGGGCCAAATTGTTAGAACGATTGAAGAGGCTCTAGATTTTATACAACATGAGGAGGCAGATACGAAGATGATTTCTCATGCCTGTCAAATTGCAGAAAGATCAAATATTTCCATACGATGTAATGTCACAGATGTTCTGGTATTATTGTTGAGCAACATACATTTTTTACAGAATAACAATTTCATGTATGGCTAGACGTTGGTGTTGGAAAGTACAGAAGATGGATAGATGTAACAGCTTAATATAAAACTCCTCTCTTAGCTCGCTCTCTAGCAGCGTTTCATGCATTCACAGTCTGTGATCAGAATCCAGCATTTTATCGAAATGGCAAAGTCCAACCATTCAAAATCTTGGAGAAATCAGAAGAATTTCAAATAGCCTTCGCTACCCTTGGAGAAAGCTCAAACGAAGAAGCTTTTCCAGTACTCGAAAATTATGTGTATGCCATCTTTATAAAGAACCAAAGATAGGTGATGTTAATGAAGCGAGAATGCGAATATTCCAGCGTACTTACGACAACCAAGATATGAATGGCGCCTCCACGTCGACATGACCAGTTATGGCGCATGTTCATTGACACCTTGTAAATCAGATCAACTATTGCGTCCTAGATTGCATTACTCAGATATGAGCAGGAGCTCATCTACGTCGACCGAGCAACCTGACACCGACAAATGCTGGCTGGACCGAGGAATATGGAAGATTGACGTTCAAATGGTTCGAGGGTGACCAACTTCTCTTCGGCGCTGATCTAATAATGAATGACTCTATACCAGGACTTTTTACAGGTGAGCGTCGCTCAATTATATGCTCTCACGCCATGTCATTAAGGTTGATTTTCTTATTTATTTTAGACCAAGGTGAAGAAGAAAAAGAAGAAGGAGAACAAGAAGAAGACATGGACTGCGGAGATGAATCAGATAATGAGAGTGAAAGCTCATCAGATGACGATGTATTTAATGTTTAAAACTACAATAATTTGAATCCTTTTATCATTACTGTATGTCTGGAACCTTGAAATTCAATTCCAAATTCCATTTAAATAAATTCTCTGAGAGCCTGTGCTTACAAACAGCCTTAATTTGCTTTTTTTTTTGTTGCGGCGGAAATCATTTTTCTCGAATGTGAACTGGGAAAAATTTCAGTTCTTATTTTTTTTCGTCTTCTTAATGATATTTGGAATAGCCTGAAGTGGAGAACTGCCTCGCCGCGATGACTTGATCCTCCCTCAAAATTAAGCAACATGCGAATGTAATCACTCGTAAGCGAACTAGCAAAAAGTTCCGTTCGAACTTTCTTGTGGTCAAGAGACATCGAAACTACTCGATAATGAGCAGAACTGCCTCGCCGCGATGACCAGAATTTTGACCGGTGGCTATTTGTCATTATTTCAGTCTTTGTAACTCGGCGTATCAGTGAAACGGGCAGTTCTCAATTTTTCCTCATCATATTTACTTTCCTCGACAAGAAGACAAAAGAAACTGCCCCGCTGCGAACACCGAGATGACCGGTTTTTCTTTACACGTTCAAAGCCCGATTTGAACCCTCTGGGATAGATAAAAAATTCCGTCAACCTGAACTTTTCTTCTCAGCTCTCCCCGAACTGATGAGAAACGCTGGAAATATCTTCGCTAAAGTAACTCGAAAATCTTGGTAACGGGCTGCCGTACTGTTAATTAAATTACCTATTATTTAAAAAATGAAGTAATTCTTGATAATGAAAATTGGAAAAAGGTGCAAAGGACCCCGCAATAATCTTATGGAAATTGGGTTTCGGTCAAATCGTTTGAATTTTGGATATGTTTTAGGTTTCGTCATCCCAAGCAAAAGTCTCAATGGACACAAAGCTCGAAAATCAATACTTTGGCTGCTACGGAGCTTAAAAGCTCCAAAGCTCCTCCACAGATTTATTTATTCGTGCAGTCTTTATAGATTTTTAAATAACTTATTTTTCCGATTTTAATGTCTAAGTTTATGTTTTTGAGGTTGCTGAATTCAAATCCGATGTCAAATTGTCCAAATTGACACTTGACAGCTGTCAATTAGCTGTCAAAGTGCCTTAACAAAGTGCAAATCTTATTTTTATGTTATGAGTTTATGCTGTTTAGGTAACTCAGTTCATGTATGATGTGAATACAATAATTCGACAATTGGCAACTGTCAACAGGCTGTCAGCTAGCTGTCAAAGTGCAATAACAAAGTGCAAATCTTATTTTTTTTGTTATGACTTTATGCTTTTTAGGTAACTCAGTTCATACATGATGTGAATACAATAATTCGACAATTGGCAGCTGCCAAAGTGCAATAACAAAGTGCAAATCTTCTTATGCTTTTTAGGTAACTGAGTTACCTAAAAAGCATAAAGTCATAACAAAAAAATAAAATTTGCACTTTATTATTGCACTTTGACAGCTAGCTGACAGCCTGTTGACAGCTGCCAATTGTCGAATTATTGTATTCACATCATACATGAACTGAGTTACCTAAGCAGCATAAACTCATAACATAAAAATAAGATTTGTACTTTGTTATTGCACTTTGACAGCTAATTGACAGCTGTCAAGTGTCAATTTGAACAATTTGACATCGGATTTGAATTCAACCTCAAAAACATAAACCTAGACATTAAATTCGAAAAAATAAGTTATTTAAAAATCTATAAAGACTGCACGAATAAATAAATCTGTGGTGGAGCTTTGGATCTTTCAAGCTCCGTAGCAGCCAAAATATTGATTTTCGAGCTATGTGCCCATTGAGACTTTTGCTTAGGATGACGAAACCTAAAACATATCCAAAATTCAGACGATTTGACCGAAACCCAATTTCCGTAAGATTATTGCGGGGTCCTTCATAGAACATTCAAATAATGTATTGAAATACTCCTGTGAATTTTCAATCTCGCAAAACATCCGGAATATATTTTATATTTTCGCTATCCTTGCCAGATATTTTGCAGTTTATTTAAAATTTCATTCGTACCAAAAAAATCCGGAAAGAGTTGCTCTGTATGTACAGTCGAGGACACCAATAACACGTAGCCACTCGCGCATGCGCGCTCTAGGCACAAACATATATAAGGAACCGCACAGCGCGGAAAACGTCAGTCCAGTTCGAGCAACGAGGAGCAGCAGTAGGCAGCTTTCAGCGAGAACCTGAAGATGGCAGATGGGATTCTGCCGAAACGTCGCTTAGACAACAATGGCTCCTAAAAAGTTTATATTTGATATAAGAATTACACACCCAAAATTTCAGTCTCCTAGACGAATCCCTTCCCGTGCCGACGGGGGTGCAAAAAACTCCAGACTGGATTTTTTCAAATATACCCTTAAATTATTCTTTATAACCCAAAATGACTGACTGTTATTTGGTATAAAAATAAAGTAAAAGCAATATCAACCGCTATAGGTTTAAAAGTAAGTAAAAAATATTTTTTTATGTAGTTTTTATTGTTCAAAATGATTAAAATATTCGCTTTAATGTATCTTTCTTACAATTTGGATATATTTTTATGTGCTCTTGCACACATTACAATACATATTGTATTGCTTTTCATCCTTTGTTAGGAGACCATGGAAAACCTTCATTAATTTTACCGACCTTTCGGCAGTGTCGTTGACAACTTTAAATAATATTATTATTTCTCGTCCATTCATATAAGAATCTTGCGTTCCCCATGTTTTCAAATCGTGATTTAAAAACTCCGAATCAGTATTGAAACGAGAAATTAGATCCATACTATTTTTTTTAATGAATGTGTCAATTGTTCTCGCTGAAAAGTGAAAACAATTAGATACCAAATTCGGTAAAAAAAATTACTAACTTTATTATATTAACTCTTTCAGCTCTGATTTTTTGAAAAGCAAGAAACATTTTTTTGGCATAGATTATTATTATTAATTAATTAATGCCTCCTCAATAACTCTTCATCCAAATTTAGACTAGTTTCCTCCATAGATTTATGAACTAGGACATGCCTCCATCAGGTCAAAAAAAAATTAAATATGAAAATTTTATTTTTATTTAATTTTACATGGAAATTTTTGAAACAATTTTTAAATTTAGATAAACATAGTTGCACGTTGCTCTTCTCACACTGAATTCGTGAACGCCCTCCACAAGTCTCGAGTTTACAGTGCTGCTCATGGCCATTTGTAAGTATTGGCCAATGGCCAAGATTATCGAATCTTATATCTTCCACTGGACATTTTATTTATACTGGTGAATTTCTGTTACCACAAAGTATAAACATTTTTACCCCCACGGATTTTTAGCTTTCCCTTATATACTATTTGACTGATTGACTATACCTTAAATGGTATTGATTCATCAATACAAAGATTTCCTTCAATTACCAATTCTTCGCAACGATTTTCAAATAATTTTATTATTGGATGTACTTTTCAAAGCTTATCACTATCATCGTTACCTTCTTTGTTGAGATCCACAATATGTAATGTTTGTAATGTTTTTCTGAGGGATTCAAATGTATTACGTGATATGCTAATTTCATCCAGTTTGATTCTTGTCGCAGGAGTCTAATAAAATCTCAGTATATGAAGACAAAGTATACCCATTGTAATATGCAAGGCTACAAGTTTTCTAATTTCACGCTCATTCGTATTGATGTTTTTCTCAATTTTTCCCGCCATTTCAGCAAATATTTCCTTTGGAAAGTATTTAGAGAAATGCGCGTTTGACTGTCACGGGTATTTTCATTCTTATTGTCAGGTGAAATAAACACAATTTTTGGTGGTGGCGAAACTGATATGATCATCAGATTGACGCGACCGACTGATGATACAGATAACTACGCAAACGTTTTTGTAAGGCACAATTTCGTTAACAACTCAAGTGATTTCTAAGGGGATGGTGTACCAAGTGTATTACCCGAAAAAGTATAACAAAATGAATCAGCTTCAGCAATTGAATGGAATGTGATTGGAATGTGGTGTATCTGTGTTTTACTGTGTTTTTTTAAAATTTTTATTGTTCAAATAGGCTTAGAATTTCATGAAACGTCGAGATTTTAAGTTTGAGCAAAAAAAAATTCTGTCTGTCTGTCGGTCTGTCCGTCGGTCTGTCTGTTGGTCTGTTTGTCGGTCTGTCTGTAACTTTTTTGTGCGAACGTTTACTCTGGAACCGTTTGAGATATTGACTTGTTTGGTACACATATGTACTTTAACGTGATCTAGAACTAGGTTATATTTTCCACCCCCCTATCACCACCCACACCCCACTACCGATGTGGGGTATCGTTTTATGGGTTTTTGGAGTAGAGGATTTCAAATATTATATTATAAGTTTCATAAACAATTATTTCCACATACAAAATTTTTTCCTTGTGAGTGACTTGGATAGAAAATCTGGATGTGGAAGTAGTTGATTCCTTGGGCAGCGGTTTTTTAAAATTGCAATGTATATTAGATTCAAATGGATGCGCCTATACGAATAACGTATACTCACTTCCCAGGTTCCGTCCGATGACTTTTCCCATCCAAAGTCCGCAGGTGAGGACTTTGCAGTAAAGCTTGCCCCCATATATGCCCAGTAGGGTGGCCCATCTCTATAGGGGGTGAATTTTTTTTTCCTATTTTTTAAGTCTCACCCCACGAAAATATATTATTATACTAGGAATCATTTATGTCAAAGTTTCAGATAATTCGGTGAACGGTAACCCGTGCCGCATTCAGGTAGAAATTTGTAGATAAGATTTTATTACGGTAACCCGTGCCGCATTCAGGTAGAAATTTGTAAATAAGATTTTATTACGGTAATACACTTAAATTTTACTTAAAATACAAATATCTACCTCTTTTCTCATAATGTTTTATTGGTGTAATTATTTCCTAGAAATTATTTGTTTTGGAAGTTTGGAAATATAATGCACCTACGGTAGGTTTTTATGTCAGTTTGCAATTGTGTTTTACAGTGGTGACATTATAAGTTCTAGCATACGTTCCTTTTCGAAAAAACATTTAACGATGGCTGATGTTAGATCCTTACGAAAGGATACTTTCATTTACTTAGTTGGACACTATTCGTCACAAATCATTGGCAATAAATTGCCGTCTAATAGACAAGTATTACAAGTGCTCTTTTATAACATTCGTGAAGTGAAGCTAAGTGTACATGAAAGTGCTAAATTGACAATACAAGCGGTGTCAGTTTTTTGGGATAAAGCTCGCATTCCGACACGTCAGGATTTTCATTGTGTAAAACAACTAGATAAACTTTATGCAGAGTGGAGGAACTTACAAAAATCGGCTAAAAGGGCCAGTGCGGGAGGTAAAGAAAAAAAATTTCGTTGAAAAATTGGACGATCTCTTTGACATTTCTCATGCAAATGCATTGGAGTTGATGAAAATAGATGAAGATAAGCAGTTTTTAATTAACCAAAGAAAAAAGGGACGTCCTGGATTTATGCATGGTATTGATTACCAACTTGCTTCTCAAGAAAAATCAGCTGAGGAGAAATTACAGAAATTATCCGAACGAATGCAACGAAGTCAACAAGAAAATGCTAGATTAGAGGAAACAGTCACCTGTCCATCATCAAGTAGTAATTCAGCCGACTCCAACGAAAATGAAGATGAAATAATCGAAGCCCAAGAAGAGTTGTTACAAGACCGGTCTGGCCCGTCACAGCCAAAAAAGAGGAGATCGTATGGAACATGTAACATCATCACACCAAAAATAGCCGCTGCATTTGATGCTTGCAAAATAAGCGACAGGTATGGAGTCCATATTTTGACGGCAGTAGCAGAAGCACTAGGACATGACACCACATCTTTGTCCATCAGCAGAACCACACTTCAGCGCTCTAGACAACGCATCCGCGAAGAAAGAGCTGAAATATTAAAAACTGTCTTCGGTAATTCTGAATTGCCGGCCCCAGTCATCCATTGGAATGGAAAACTTTTACCTTCTCTCATTGGAATGGGAAATATCGATAGACTTGCTATCTTAGTTACTAGTGGAGATATTGAACAACTACTTGGAGTACCAGCTTTGCTCAATTCAACTGGAAGAGAACAGACTGAAGCAGTTTATGATGTGCTTTGTGAATGGAATTTGGACGAAAAGGTAATAGCTTTGTGTTGTGATACAACAGCATCAAATATGGGTTATATAAATGGGGCAGCCACACTATTGCAACAAAAATTAGAAAGAGATATTCTATATTTTCCTTGTAGACATCATATTTTTGAAGTGGTTTTGAGAAGTGTGTTTGACACAAAAATGCCTTCCTCATCTGGTCCAAATGTGCCACTATTTAAACGTTTTAGGGAATTTTGGCCTAACATAGATCAAAATAAACTAAAAACTGGATTTCAGGTATCAAAAATTAAACACATTTTACAACCAGTTAAAGCCGAAATTGTAAAGTTTCTAAATGCAGCTTTAACTTTGCAGCAGCCTCGTGATGATTATAAAGAATTTTTAATGCTTTCTAAACTTTTTGTTGAAGAAGAGCCCACTCACACGACATTCTATCAACCAGGGGCATTTCATCATGCACGTTGGATGGCCAAAGCCATTTACTGTCTAAAAATATTTTTTTTCCAAGATCAGTTCCAACTAACTAAAAAAGAAAAAATAGGTATTGAAGATATATGTCTCTTTATTGTAAAGGTTTATGTAAAGGCCTGGTTTACAGCGTCATTTGCCAGTAAAGCACCGCTTCATGACTTAGACTTTTGTAAAGAACTCATTAATTATCAAAATATTGACAAAGAAATATCTCAAGCCGCAAGTAGGAAAATAGTGAACCATTTGTGGTACCTTAATTCAGTAAATGTTGGCTTATCTTTCTTTGATGACGATATTTCAGTTACCACTAAAAGAGAAATGGTTAAAGCTTTGAATAGGAAAGCACCAAATCAAGAGGGTATTAAACGACTTATGATTAGTAACATTACTGACGTTGAAAACAAGGAAATTCAGGACTTCATGTGCGAGAACACTAAACAGTTTTTTCAAAAATTAGATTTGTCTATGGAATTTTTGGAAAATGATCCAACAACATGGAGGGGAAATGAAAGTTATACCCGATGTTTCAATATTGTAAACAAAATTAAAGTTGTAAATGATGCCGCTGAGAGAGGAATCAAACTTATTACTGACTATAATGACATTTTAACAAAAAATGAAGACCAAAAACAGTTTTTACTCCAAGTTGTAAATGATTATAAATCACAGTTTCCAAATGTAAAAAAAAGAAACCCTGTCGCATGCTTTGGCCTAGTGCAAAAAATATTGTTTTTATTACTATATGTCTTGTAGATTTAGGATAATATTTGGTACTATGTATGAAAAAAACGTTTCATAATAAAATACAGAAAGATAAAACGAGAGTTTTATTTCAAAAACTTCTAGTCTAGTTTTCTTAGACTACGAATTTACAGTAGTATGACACATGTCATAGTCACAACAGATAATGTCTTTGATATTTGTATGACTTGATTAGTCATTCTAAAGATAAATGTTGCTGATTAAAAAAAAAAACAATGCATCAACCAAAGAATGTAAATAATTCCATTTACTTTTATTATTGCATAATAATGCATTCTGCGGCACCCCTTGCCTTCAATTTGCCTCAATAATATTTTGAGAGGACTGTTTTTTCTTCAAATGGAACCATTTGCAGAGGTGAGAAATAAAAAATTTCGATTTCGAAAAAGATGGGCCACCCTAATGCCCAGCCTGATATGCCACACGTAGGGTATGTTGGCGCAATGCGTCCGGAGTAGGTGGTATGTTTTCAATCTGCTGGTTTTTGCGCACGGATATGGTGTGCCGTGCGACGTTCACTGAATCTTCTGAACTTGTTCTGTCATACATGAGTACCACAAATCGCTCTATAATTAAGAAACAGGAACTTACTGTTCTCAGTTCTGGGGTCTGAGAAAGTGCCTTCAAAGCCGTTGTTACTGCGGGAAAGCTAGACCACGCCGTCCAGGCTGTTTGTTTTCCTTTGCCCAGAAAAGAGGACGTTGTGTCACAGCCTGATAGCGCGTGAAATGCCTTGAGGGCTTCATATTTCTCAACTCCTAAATTATCAGCAAAAACTGTTGCATTAATATACCTGGAGAATAAAAGTACCAAAATTATGAAGCCATATTATTATTTCACAAGAAATAAAAACGACCGCACTCACCTGAATTATTTCCCTACAGAGAAGACGATGTCAAGGTGATCGCAATTAAGTTTTTTTGCGAGACTGACTTCCAGTATCACAACCTCTGAGTCTACGGACCTGATCAGCAAATTGCGGGCTCCTAGACTGACTCCATGATGGGCGTGCAGGAAGATGCGCATGTCAGCTTCCTCTTGGTTGCATGGGGATAGTCCTGAAATGTCTATTTCATTGCAGTTGCTTGTGATGCTATGTCCATTTGTGACTATTACTATTCCGGGAAATCTAATTTTTGGGAGATGTGTAGCCAAGAGTTGAAACAGTTATTCTTTGTTTTGATTCACTCTAAGAAACCCTTTCCAATCCTTCGGGACCATAACTTATTTGACCCATCATGCTCATTACTTTGGTTATTTCTAACATTGTATGTATGAATCATACCACTTGTTCTAATTAATTGCTAATTTTGATATAAAGTACTGTTGAAAGACAATACATAACTCCAGTTTTCGTGACAAATAAACATGAATTTATATTTCAGATATAGGTATATAAGTGTCTGAAATACGCTCTTTAACGAAAAATATGTTGAATAACTGTCAGGTTTAAATATATTTGTAATTTCAGTTTAAACCGTAGTCTTCAGTATTTTCTTGTGGATTGCATTAAATTTATATTATTACACTTACCTGGTACTGAAGTAGCCATAATTTCTCCACTCATTTCACAAAAACAATATATACAAGATAATATTGATGGCACCATCTTCACAGCGTCAGTACAAAGCAACAGCACAATAAGGGCAACAATGCCTTCAAACCAGCGGCACGTCAACAGTCGAAGAAGCGGTGACAACGACCACGCAATCGAGTCGCGCGGCAGATTTGAATAAATTTAAACATTTTGTTTTCTAAATTTACCATCTTACCGTACTTATACCGTGTATTTAAGACATTTTTACATAAACTACCGCACAAGCATCATTGCTTAAAACGCATTAAAAATTTCTCTCACCTGCCACTTCTTTTCTCAATTTAATTGAAATAAATAGGTAAGATGCTAACTAAGTACAGGTTTTGAACGACTAGAAATGCTTTATTGCAAAAATCGGCAATCTTCATGTCAATTTACTTAGATTATGTGAAAATCCCACATTAATACGGCGAACACTGTCAGAGATATAGTTTTTTTGCATTTTCGGCGGCCATTTTGAAAAATCGCCGCCACGGTCGCCATTTTGGATTTTCGAGTGGGCTCTAATCTTAAAATTGAAGTATATACTATTATCCACAAATGTACCAAGTTTCATGATTTTTGCTTCAAGTGCACGATTACCTCTGATTTTGCAATATGTGGCCGGACTACAATTCCTGGGCTATTCGGGACCATTTTCTGATTCTGGTTCATTTTTTTTTTTAAACATTTTTGTTCTTTGGCATTAGCTGTGGAGTAACTTGCAAAGCAGCAGTATAGTTTAGAGAAGCAACATGAATTTCTCCTCGAATTCTAACAGACCCCACGTCCTCGTCCACGCCCACGCTCTCCTCCACGCCCAAATGAGATTGGTGTATGCTTTCTTTTTCTACGCTTATAAGTTTTCGAACGTTCCTTTGTTGTATGTTCAGAAGTTTGTAGTGTGTTTTCTGTGGACTCTGCTACTTGTTCTTCTATTATGTCATCCGTTACTCTATTACTTCAACATCACCGCTCTACCACCACCTCCACCCTCACTACCGATGTGGCATATCGTTTTATAGGTTTTTGGGATAGACGATTTCAAATATTATGTTATTAAAGTTCCATAAACAATGATTCCCACATAGTGAAGTGCAAAAATATAGTATCAACATTTTTCTTTTTCTTGCTGTGAGAGACTTGAATAGAAATTCTGAGTGTGGAATTTTAAGGTTGCATTGTAATTCGAGTCCTATGAGCAAACGAACATCAGCGTATCGTGACGTCTTTTATGATTATTTTAGCAGGTTGCTAAATTGACACCAATGCTTCAAGGTCAGATGAGGAGATAGCATCAGAGACGCTTCATCTCATGTGTCTAGCTTCTACGATTTCAAATTAATACCATGTAACGTGTACGGTGTAGATCTTTTATTATTTTCTTGATTCTATAATAAGTGGGTTACCTCGAGTAGGTTTCCTCGAGTATTTTGCATGCGCAGTGGCTTTTCTAGAGTACTATAGATGCGCAGTAGGTTACCTCAAGTAGTATGGATACACAGAGAGGGTTTCCTCGACCAAAATTAATGCGCAGTGTGGGTTATTTCAAGTTGTGTGAATGCGCAGTGGTTTCCTCGAGTAAATTAGATGCACAGTGGGTTGCCTCGAGAAGTAGATTTCCTCGAAAAAAATGCTTAAAGTAGAAGCTTTACTTCTATCGAGTAGTCCTCGGCACACAATGATTTTTTATATCTTCGTCATGCCATTGTATGCGTATTACTTCCACATCCAGTGGAAGCATACTAACGCAAAAAAAAAATTTGAAATTTTTCTTTGTTCAAATAGGCTTAGAATGTCATGAAACGTCAAGATTTTAAGTATGAGCAAAAAAAAATTCTGTCTATCGCGTCGGTCTGTCTGTTGGTCTTATAACTTTTTGGTGCTCACGATTTCTCTGGAACCTTTTAAGATAGTGACTTAAAATTTGGCACACGTATTTATTTTAATGAGGTCTAAATCTGGATTATATTTTGATCTTATTCCGTTGAAGAGTTGGTGTAGATGGGGGTAAATAGGTAAATCAAGCAAGTAAGAGTCCATGAAATTGGTATTTAGTAAATATAAGAGGAGCTCAGGTCTCAAAAAAATTGTTAGCATTACGCACCTCTATTACCCCCACTATTAAAGAATGTGAAAAAATACTGTGACTTAATGTGTGTACAAGAACTAAAGTCATTAAGAATTTTTTTTCACTTCATTAACCACCACCACCCCCCCACCGATGTGGCATATCATTTTATAGGTTTTTGGGGTACACGGTTTGAAATATTATATTATTAAAATTTCATAAACAAGTATTTCCACATAGTGGAGTGCAAATATAGTATTTTCGTTGTAAGAGACTTGAGTAGCAAATCTAGATGTTGAAGTAGTGATTCCTTAGGCAGCGGTTTTTTTATTTCAATTATCTGCTACCAGATGTACTAAACATTAAATATCAGTATTTAGTAAGAGAAAATATTTTGGAGGGAATCTCGTTTTCACTAAAAAATCCGTTAGAACTTAGAACCTTGTGAATCCAGTATAGCGTAATTTTAAATATAAAAAGTACGTACGTACCTGCGTGTAAGCTTCTATAAAACGATGGTTTCCTATTTACTTATGAAAATCTCTATTTTTCAATCTTGCAATCAAGTTTTTGACAAAACTGTCTTACTATATTCATACTTCATGAATGGCACTGAATATATTTAATAGATATCAAATATTTTGATACAATATCCTGTTGATATCGACGGTTAATGAAACAAAAGTCTGAGTTATAAAACTGAAATAAAATATATAATTTTTTTTTTTTTTCAGAATGGAACAAGATGCAGCACTAAACCCACCACCTTATAGTCCGCTTCAACCTGATTCTAGTGAGCCACTGCCTGAGCGTCGGCTAAGTCGATTCTTTTCACTGGAACCCGATGGCTACCAGCCACAACCTGGTCGTCGTCACATTACCAACACATGTATGGATACATGTTTGCCTCCAGGTATGTATAGTTGAAGCATACGCAATAGTGATCGAAATATCGCCTCTTTAGGCGGTGTTGTTGAGACGCAATTTCTACAGAACGCAGAGCCGGATTTAACTGTATTGTTCGCTCGTTTACTTTTTCATTGTAGGTGTTTGTCAGCCGCGGCTTATGAAATTTAGATTGGTCATATCTTAGTATTGAGTCATGGGACCCAAGCCATATTTTGTAACATGACTACCAAGATAAAATAAAGCAGTTTTGCGGAAACAAATTACATCGAAATTTGCGGAAGAAAGTTTTAAAAATGAGTTGAACACCTTGGGTTTTTGTAAAAAGACGATTTTTTTCGATGATTTTTTTTGCAAAACTGCTTCATTTTATCATGGTAGTGGTGCCATAAAGTATGGCTTGGGTCCCTATGAGTCAATACTAAGATATGACTAATCTAAATGTAATAAAATTTGTATAGTATAATTAGTAAGTATGTATCTTTGATACAGAAGTATTATATCTTCTCTTGGAAACCAGACTAAAGCTTTCTATTAACATGCTTTTATTAAGTCGACCTGTATGGTCTATAGAACTAAATTTCACCCACTTCTAATTGTTGTATCATCATGATATTTGGCAGTTGTGTGTAGCTCTGATGACAACATAATATACTATACTCAATATTATAATATGTTCAAAATGGTCGCCGCCCCAAGATGGCGGATTATCATTTTCTTTACAACCCCCTTGATATGGGCATCAAAAGAAAGGGCTTGATAAGTAGAAAACAAATCCGTGGCTTGGTTTCAAAAGGGCCAAAGTCATTAATAAAACAAATGTAACATTGGCCCTTTTAGAACCAAGCCACAGAAATGTGTCATCAAAACTTTAAAATTCAAAATGGCAGCGTCAACATGGCGGATAGAGAAATGGCTTGATAAGTAGAACACAAATATGTGATCAAAAGTTAAAAATTCAAAATGGCGACGTCAATAGGTTTTATCAATTATCGTCGGAAAAATAGAAGAAAATGCATACAAAAAATCTCATTGTCAGAAATTTATAACCTACCTAGGACCAATATCATCCCGCAAAATATTAGAAATATGAAAAATTTAAAGCAGTTTATAAAACATATAAAAGAATTTATTATGAAATATATAATAAAGACCTTTCTAGAATTCTGATATACACCAGTTACAAGATTATGTTCCGGATTTCACCCTTCTCCACGAAGGAATAAACAAATAAAATAAAGTAAAAAAAAAAATCGTTAAACTCTATTTATACAATACTTATTTATATGTATATAAGAACATAAGACAGGAGCACAATAGAAATTGTTCCTAATTTAGGTGCTCTTTTTCTCTGTTTGTTATTTTTGTAAAAAAACAATAAAGTTTATTATTATTATTATTTTTTTTTTCACGTGCGCGATGCTGGACAGTTCTCCCATGTCTCCGACATTCTCATGGGAGAAGCGCCTGCGAATTATCTACAGCCACTCCCTGCATCCCGCAGGGTTAGTGACTGTAAATTCCAGATTCGTGTGCCCTAAGAAGACGGAGGGACCCCAGGATAACTGCCTTCTGCATTTGGCCTACCAACCACTCGGCTGATTTTTGGCAGGCTGGTATGGTCTTTAATTCCGAGATGAGCGTAGGCCTCATTCCACCAAGTACACCGATTATCAGGACGATCATCTTGACCGAGTAGTCTGGGTATAGCACTCGGAGCTCATACCGAAGATCTCTGTATTTAGTCCGTCCCCCTCCTTCGAGATGAGATGATGTTTGTCTCGGCAGGTGCCGAGAACTCGATGACATACATCATCTTGGTTTGATGGTCAAGGAGGACTATGTCAGGCTTGTTTGCTTGAATCTGCCTGACCGTCGCACAGTGGCGAGAAATGCCAGTGTTCCACCCAAATTACTCTAGAGGTCGTAAATTTTGAGTTATTGAGACATTCTTTTTTTTAAAATGTTCATCTTGAATTTGCCTATCGATCCCTCTAGCCGGATTTTGAAATTTCATTTTTCATTTTTTTTAATTTTTAATAGAAAATCATATTTTTACAAAAATATACTGTTTTTTCTATTAAATTTATTCTAACGGGCCGTAAATTTGAGTTTTTGTAACAAATTTTTTTTTCAAATCTTCGTCTTTTAATCAGCTATTGATCTGTCTAGATGAATTTTTAATTTAGTTGTTGACAACTGTCAAAATTACTGTCAAATATAAAAAAATACGATTTATAGATAAATAATTCATACAATAACAGGTTGGTGTTCAGAAAAATATATATAGTGTTTTCAATGTACCTGGTTCCGAAGTTGACAGGAAAATATGTATTTCTAAATTTGGCAGCTGCCATAATTGTTGTCAAATTTCCAAAGATGGAAGAGCTTATTAATTTTAAAAATACCCTGTAAATGTATAGAAAAATAGATATATATTGTTTTTGATCTGTTTGATTTAGTTATTGACAGGAAAATATGAGTTTTAAATTTTGCAGCTGTCATAATTGCTGTCAGTTTTCAAAATACAGTACTTATTAATTTTAAAAATGCTCTATAAATGTATAGAAAAATAGATATATATTGTTTTTAAACTGCCAGATGTAGTAGCTGACAGGGAAATATGGTTTTTTAAATTTGGCAGCTGCCATAATTGCTGTCAAATTTCAAAAAATAGAGGTTAGAGCTTATTAACTTTAAAAATACCCTGTGAATATATAGCAAGACGGATACAGATTGTTTTTAATGTACCTGGTTCCGAAGTTGACAGGAAAATGTGATTTCTAAATTTGGCAGCTGACAAATTTAAAAATAATATTTTCTTGTCAGTTCATAAATCAGGAAGAGAAAAAATAATATATATCTATTTGTCTATACATTCAAAGGGTATTTTTGAAATTAATAACTTCTAATCTGCACACCTTAAAACTTGACAGCAATTATGGCAGCTGCCACATTTAAAAATTATATTTTCCTATTACTTACGAAATCAGATAGATTAAAAATAATATACATCAATTTTTCTATACATTTGTAAGGTATTTTTAAAGTTAATAAGCTCTTACCTCCATGTTTTGAAATTTGACAGCAATTACGTCAGCTGCCAAATTTAAAAATGGTATTTTCCTATCAGTTACGAAATCAGATAGATCAAAAATAACATATATATATATATATATATATATATATATATATATATATATATATATATATATATCTATTTTTCTATACATTTATAGGGTGTTTTAAAAATTTACAAGCTCTTACCTCCATATTTTGAGACAGCAATTATGACAGCTGCCAAATTCCTGTCAACTTCGGAACTAGGTACATTAAAAACAATTTGTATCCGTTTTGCTACATATTCACAGGGTATTTTTAAAGTTAATAAGCTCTAACTTCTATTTTTTGAAATTTGACAGAAATTATGGTAGCTGCCAAATTTAAAAACCTGTCAACTGTTAAATCTGGCAGGTTAAAAACAATATATATCTATTTTTCTATACATTTATAATGCATTTTTAAAATTAATAAGGTATTACCTCCATATTTTGAAAATTGACAGCAATTATGACAGCTGCCAAATTTAAAACTTATATTTTCCTGTCAATTACTAAATCAAACGGATCAAAAACAATATATATCTATTTTTCTATACATTTACAGGGTATTTTTAAAATTAATAAGCTCTTCCATCTTCTTTGGAAATTTGACAACAATTATGGCAGCTGCCAAATTTAGAAATAGATATTTTCCTGTCAACTTCGGAACCAGGTACATTGAAAACACTATATATATTTTTCTGAACACCAACCTGTTATTGTATGAATTATTCATCTAAAAATCGTATTTTTTTATATTTGACAGTAATTTTGACAGTTGTCAACAACTAAATTAAAAATTCATCTAGACAGATCAATAGCTGATTAAAAGACGAAGATTTGAAAAAAAAATTTGTTACGAAAACTCAAATTTACGACCCGTTAGAATAAATTTAATAGAAAAAACAGTATATTTTTGTAAAAATATGATTTTCTATTAAAAATTAAAAAAAATGAAAAATGAAATTTCAAAATCCGGCTAGAGGGATCGATAGGTAAATTCAAGATGAACATTTAAAAAAAAAGAATGTCTCAATAACTCAAAATTTACGACCTCTAGAGTAATTTGGGTGGAACACTGGAATTTCTCGCCACTGTGCGTCGGGAACGAGTAGTTCCAATAGATTCGGCATTTCTCGTTCTCAACAACGGACTCGATTTTCCCGGGGACATAAGGCAGCACTGGTGTTTGGTCTACTTGGTACGAGTGCCGTAGGAAGTAGTACAGCACTCGTAAAGCCGCGTTATGCCTATGGATGTAGGCCGAAGTCGCGTAAATCGGGCATGCAGATAGTAAGTGCATGAGCGACTCCGGCGCCTGACGGCAGGTTCTACAATTAACGTCAGGGACCTCCACACCCATAATGAGACTGCGGTAGACCAAGGTATTAATAACACCATCTTGGCAGGCCACAATGAATCCCTCGGTCTCCGACTTTAGCCCAGCTGACCGTAAAAAACCAAAGGTCAGCTTCGTCGATAAACCCAGTGTTTCTATGTCCTCAATTGTATCCTTTTTAACTCATTTTGCTCACATTTATAACATTTAATTGACGTCTATCGGTTTATTCTACTACTGTAATGGGTAGTCACAATAAGATTATCACTATGAATTTGGCAACGGCGCCGGACGCAGTATTATACTAAGTTTCTCAAAAAGTATTCATCTCGGATGCAGCATTGTATTGATGACTGATAAAATTATTCTCGGACGCAATAAGGTACTGTTTTTGAAAGGACGCAGTATTGTCCTGCATATTCAATTTTTTTATTTCTTGAGTTATTACAATTTTAAAACCAAATATTAACTGAATTTGATTAGTAGTTTCAATTACTTCATTAGATTTGAGCTAACTAGTGTATTTCCGGGAGACGCAGTAAGGTTGGTTTGTGAAAGGACGCAACGCTGATAGCGGGATGTATATATACAGTGTGTCTCACTTTTCGCCACTACACCCCTAATATCTCGGCTATTTGTTGATCGATTTTTATCAAATTTGGTATACTTCTTTTGCTTCAGATTGTGATTAAAAAGTTATTTAATTTTTTTTTTCGAAATTAAATACGCCTACTATGATCAAAAGAAATTGGCAAAAATTAGGAATTTATATTAGCGATTGAGATAGTGTTTTTGTTTTTACAGAATCTTGTTCGGCATGACCCAAAATCCCTGTATACCAAATTTCGTTAAAAAATATTCATTCCTTTACAAAAAAATCATATCTAAGATTTCAATAATAATAAATAATAAATAAATAAATAAAAATGCCTTTATTTAACCTGGCGGGGTGTCAGCTCACAAAGCTGCTATAAATGCCAACCCTACTATTCGAGTTATTTATTGTCGAATATTTACATAACTTGGTAGTCGTGTAATAAAGGCGCTAATTAAGCATTAGGGCACATTTTTTATCCAAAACATTATTATGAAATGAATATTTGAAAAATGGTAGCTATTTTTCAAAATACTTAGAACTCGGCATGCCAATATCTTTGTTAACATGGAGTGCTTTGGAATAGATTTGACAATTATATCTAATATCAAATTAAACTGAAACATGGCTGCACAACAATTAATTATTGCTGATAAAATTGAAAAAATAAGAATTGTCAAATCCATTCCAAAGCACTTCATGTTAACAAAGATATTGGTATGCCGAGTTCTAAGTATTTTAAAAAATAGCCACCATTTTTCAAATATTTCATTTCATAATAGTGTTTTGGATAAAAAAATGTGTCCTAATGCTTAATTAGCGTCATTATTATACGACTACCAAGTTATGTAAATATCCGACAATAAATAACTCGAATAGTAGAATGATTATTATTGAAATCTTAGATATGATTTTTTTGTAGAGGAATGAATATTTTTCAACGAAATTTGGTATACAGGGGTTTTATGCGTAGCCTACGTAAATGATTTTATCAGGCCTCCGCATTGCACTCGAGTCCGCGTGTGACGTCACGAAAGGAGTCCTACGACTTTACAAAGTTACTGCGGCTACGGGTGGATTTAGCGCTCTTTTGCAAGATTAATATTTTATTTCTTCGTATAATTTGTTTAGTATTAAGTTGAGTATCGATTAGTGCCAACTAATTGGATTTCAATTTGTACTGGAGTCGAATGAAAAGGGAATTACTTAAATATTTAATGTGCCTAACACAGTAATAATTCACAAAATAGATCATGAGAAATACTACAAATAAATGATTCAGCCTCCTAATACTGAAATTAGATATTGATTTATTATTGCATCTTTATACTGTGAACATTATGAAAACGCCCTTAATTAATGAATGTCAATTAAAAGAATGCCCCGTCGATGTTGTGTGCCAGTGCAAATCAAATTACAATAAACAACGATATACTACTGTTTCGTTTTCCGTCGGACAAGAACCTGGCAAAAAATGGTCTCACAGCATTCACCGAAAACATTTTATCTCGAATAAAAATTCAGTAATCTGCGTTAATCACTTTAGTAAGCAATTACTTCCACATCCAGTGGAAGTCTTGTAACGACAAAAAAATTTAAAAAAAATTTTATTGTTCATTTAGATTTAGAATGTCATGAGATTTTAAGTTTGAGAAAAAAAATTCTGTCTGTCTGTCACTTTCTTTGTGCGTACAATTACTCTGCAACCGTTTAAGATATTGACTGAAAATTTGGTACACGTATGTATTTTAACGAGATCTGGAACTAGATTATATTTTCATCTTATTCCGTTGAAGGGTAAATTTGAGTAAATGGGGGTAAAGAGGTAAATCAAGCAGGTAAGAGTCCAAAAAAATTGATATTTAGTATATATAAGAGAAGCTAATGTCTCAAAAAAAAATTGGCATTAGCCACACCCCCTCCTTACTACCCCCACCCCATTATAAAAGAAGGTGAAAAGAACCAAAGACATCAAAATATTTTTTTACTTCATCCATCCCCAATACCACCCCCCTTCACTACCCCCACCCCACTACCGATGTGGGATATCGTTTTATGGGTTTTTGAAGGTAGATGATTTCAAATATTAATTAAAGTTCCATAAACAATTATTTCCACGTACAAAATTTTTTCGTTGTGAGAGACTTGATATACTTTTCTAATATATTGTTGAACAATTATTCTAAAGTGAAAAATAATCGTATCAGTGAGGAAAAACATGAGGTGTAAGAAAAAAAATGACTAGCAATGAAGAGATTAAAATAAAGTCTGATAAAGAAACCGCTGCCCAAGGAATCATTACTTCCACATTTAAATTTTTTGTCCAAGTCACTCACAACGAAAAAACATTGTATGTGGAAATAATTGTTTATGGAACTTTAATAATATAATATTTGAAATCCTCTACCCCAAAAACCCATAAAACGATAACCCACATCGGTAGAGGGGCGGGGATGGTGATAGGGGGTGGTAGTGGGGGTGGATGAAGTAAAGAAATATTTTGAGGTTTCTGGTCCTTGTACACACACTAAATCACAATTTTTTTTCATCCCCTTTAATAATGGGGTGAGGATAGTGATGGGGGTGGCTATTACCAAAAATTTGTTTGAAACCTTAGCTTCTCTTGTATATCCTAAATACCAATTTTATGGACTCTTACCTGCTTGATTTACCTATTTATCCCAAATTTACCCCAATTTACCCCTTGACCCTTCGACGGAACAAGATGAAAATATAATCTAGTACCAGATTTCGTTAAAGTACATATTATGTGTACCAAATTTCAAGTCAATATCTTAAATGGTTCCAGAGTAAAATTGCGCAAAAAAAGTTACAGACAGACCGACAGACAGAAATTTTTTCTCGCTCAAACTTAGAATCTCGACGTTTCATGATATTCTAAGTCTATTTGAACAATAAAAAATTTTTTAAATTTTTTTGTCCTTACTTTACTTCCACTGGATGTGGAAGTAAAAGAAAAGTTGAAAAGTTGCAATCTCTGTGATAGGAATTAAATTTAAAATAAATATGTTGTACATACTCGTGTATGTACCGATCTTTTAATATTTATTACAATAACTGTTGTAACTTATTATTAGAGAGGCATTTTAAATTTTTGTTATCCACAATTTATTGCTGTTAGAGATTAAAGAAATAATTATTTTTTGTTTTGTTTTTAACTATTATTAGAAGTGTTTATTTTATTCTGAATCAATAAGGTATCAAGTGTGTATTTTAGTTTTATAAATATATTTTATTTAATAGTACAATAATACTGATTCTTAATCATTTACATATTATTTATTTATTTTTAGAAAACTATTTATGTTTTTATAATATATTTTATTATTAATTATATAAAGTAAATCATTTTTAAGCATACGTTTACATTCTTTGTTGTATTAGTTCATATAATTTTATTAGAAATATTCAAGAAAGCGTTAAGGGTTTCAGTATGCACCGGAATGCTAGGACTCCGACGGCCGCCATTGAAATCCAATGCGTAGGCCTGATAAAATCATTTACGTAGGCCACGTGCCAACCCTACTATTCGAGTTATTTATTGTCGAATATTTACATAACTTGGTAGTCGTGTAATAAAGGCGCTAATTAAGCATTAGGGCACATTTTTTATCCAAAACATTATTATGAAATGAATATTTGAAAAATGGTAGCTATTTTTCAAAATACTTAGAACTCGGCATGCCAATATCTTTGTTAACATGGAGTGCTTTGGAATAGATTTGACAATTATATCTAATATCAAATTAAACTGAAACATGGCTGCACAACAATTAATTATTGCTGATAAAATTGAAAAAATAAGAATTGTCAAATCCATTCCAAAGCACTTCATGTTAACAAAGATATTGGTATGCCGAGTTCTAAGTATTTTAAAAAATAGCCACCATTTTTCAAATATTTCATTTCATAATAGTGTTTTGGATAAAAAAATGTGTCCTAATGCTTAATTAGCGTCATTATTATACGACTACCAAGTTATGTAAATATCCGACAATAAATAACTCGAATAGTAGAATGATTATTATTGAAATCTTAGATATGATTTTTTTGTAGAGGAATAAATATTTTTCAACGAAATTTGGTATACAGGGGTTTTATGTCATGCCGAACAAGATTCTGTAAAAACAAAAACCCTATATAAATTCCTAATTTTTGCCCATTTCTTTTGATCATAGTAGGCGTATTTAATTTCGAAAAAAAATTTTTAAATAACTTTTTAATCACAATCTGAAACAAAAGAAGTATACCAAATTTGATCTAAATCGATCAACAAATGGCCGAGATATTGGGGTGTAGTGATGAAAAGTGAGACACACTGTATATACATATATATGTATCAGCATCGTGTTCCCCGCCCTTGAAAACGAGAAGAAAACAATTTCCGGCACGTTTGGATATTTTTTGCATGTTCCGATACTGAGAGAAGGGGTGGTTTCAATCCTCGGGGGTCGTTAGGATGTTTGGCGGCATTTAGGGGTAGTTGGTTAGGGATGGGAAGCTAAATAATATCAGCATCGTGTTCCACGCTCTTGAAAATGTGTAGAAAGCAATTTTCGGCGGGTTTGGATGTTTTTTGCATGTTTTGGTATTGAAGGAGGGGGTGGTTTCAACCCCCGGGGATCATTAGGATGTCTGGTTGCGAAAGTTTACAGGACATATCGAGTTTCCTGAAAACAAAACCGATCCAACAAGTCTTCGCATGCCTAACAACGAAAAATGGAAGAAAAGAGGTGGTCTTTTGCGTTCAGGGGTAGTTCGAGAGGGGTAGGGACCGCATGAGTATCACCATCGTGTTGGACGTCCTTGAAAACGGGAGGTAGCACGTAACACTTTAGATTTGGGCCAGCTCACAGTGGTTCAAAACGTTAAAAAGCTGGTCAAAAGTGGAAAAAATTATTTTTATTTTATGAAACTTGGTATGTTGGGGTTTTCGAGGTCGCTGATTTTGAATTTGACAAAATTTTTTTTAAAAACAAAATGGCGGCTTCAAAATGGCTGCCAATAATGTTTGAAATTTATTTTTTTCTACATGAAACTTGATATAGTGGGGTTTTCAAGGTCTCTGTTTTTGAATTCAATAATTGCTTAAAGAAAAACAAAATGGCGGCTATGAAATGGCTGCCAATAATGTTTGAAAATTATTTTTTCTACATGAAACGTGATATAGTGGGGTTTTCTAGGTCGCTGATTTTGAATATAACAATTGCTTAAAAAAAAACAAAATGGCGGCTTGAAACTGGCTGCCAATAGTGTTTGAAAATTATTTTTTCAACATAAAACTTGGTATGGTGTGGTTTTTGAGGTCGCTGATTTCGAATTCCACAATTGTTAAAAAAAAACAAAATGTCAACTTTAAAATGGCGACCAAAAATGATTTAAAATTAATTTTTCCGTATGAAAATTGATTCTTGGGGTTTTTGAGGTTACTGATTTCGAATTTGACAATTGTTTTTCAAGAAACATGGCGGCCATAATATTAAAAAACTTTTTTCCCTGACAAAATGAATTATTTTCGGATAGAATACAACAATACATACTTTATAATTTGTACTGTATAAATAAAAATTGCAATTTGGAATTTCCTTATAAATAATATTTTTTTATTGCACGTCATCTTCATCGTCAGATTCTCCTAAAACAAGTACATTTTCAGAATAATCTTCATTTTCTGGATAATCTTCATCATCCGAACTAGGATAAACTATGCTTATGTTCGGCTCTCTTAATAAATCTAACGCTGCAGAAGAAAATGATCGCGCTTTTTTTTTCTTAAGAGTCCTACAAGACGAAATAAGTGGATCCGAACTAATGAAGAGTCTTCAGAAAAGGTCTTGCATCGTTTCTCTTCTGCCGCATTTTCTGGTGTGATCTTGTCGGAATTTTTTGATATATTTATTAGAAGCTTCTTGCGCTTCTTCGGACATTTGGCCTATCGGTAATATAGAGGTAGCAATGATGTCTACGCCATGTATCAAAATGTTATGTAGTGTCGTTGGCATAAAGTACCACGAGTACAATTTAACATACAACCGAGCAGTTTCTAAAGCATATTCTTTAAATTTTTCTACATTAATATTATGACCACTTGAAATAACTTGGAGTATCACGTGAAAACGTTCAATCAAATTTTTATCTACACCTGTTATTTCAGACGATTTCGATGAATTTTCAAAGAACCGACGAGCAGTATTTCCGTCATTCGATGAACCAGATCCTCCTGCTTGAGGTTGAGAAACGATTAAACCTAATTCTTGCCTAAAACCCTTTTGTATATCAATTTTACGTTGTTTCATTTCTTCTTTTTCTTTGTCACCTCGAATTTGCCATTTTTTCGCATCTAGTTTGAACGATATACTCAAACAACATTCAAACAATCTAATCCAAGCATGCAGGGAAGAAATACCTAAACATAGATTTTTTTCATTGATTTCCAAATTCAACATTTTATCAATATCATTGAATTGCTTAATTGTGGCATCACAAATATAACAACGTTGAGTAGATGTTGTGTCTGTCAATGCGTTGCAAACTTTACCATCTATCATACTCAGCTGAAGCTTGAAAGTTACTTTTATCGCTTTACCACCTATAGTTTTTTCAAAAGGAATAAGATTTTTTTCTTGTTCTTTGATGCACTCAACTTCAGCTTTAGTAGATGTAGTACTTTCTCGTAAAAATTGAATTTTTAGTGGTCGGCAAAATCGAGGTGAAGAAGGTCGTGGATTTTTCCACACAACAACGGTCATCCCAGTTTCATCCTCAAATAAAAGCTGCAGTGGCACCAACGATGTATAATAAATACTAGAATCACTAACGGACTCATCATCGCTCAATTTTTGTTTAAATGTACTTTGTCCCGAAGTACCATCGCAGCCCCATTTGCAGATTAAATGTAAATTTTGTCGCTGATCATGGGATAAAGTGTGAATAACGTCCTTTTGTGCTAAATAAATTCTGTATGTGGTGTGATTTAATAAAGACTGCAGTTCAACTTTAGCGCATGTTCCGGTTACATTTGGTTTTTCGGGATAACAGTCTTCCTTAGCTTGCAAAACTTTCCAATAAGCAGGTAAGACTTTACAATTCTTTTCACGCGTTATAGCTCTAATCACTTCGTACTGACTTTTAGTTAGTCTGGTTTCTACTAGAAATCCCACGGCTTCTGCAGCAGATAAAGGATCCTCTGAAACTTTGTCTATCGATGACATGTATTTGTCTGCTTTTGTTGGACTCCCCTCTGTAATGTTCTTTATAACTTTTGCCGCGGTCACTTTTCCACTGGCACGCAGACTCATTTGAGCAGCAAATAGAAGTTCATCCGTAGAGTGTTGTTGCCGCATTTCTTCTGTCCTTCTTCGTTTTGTCCGCACACTAGCTTCAGCAAAACTTATAGATGGGCGACCAAAATTAGCATCGCTTTCTTCGTTATCTTTAACGAAATCAGTTATAATGAACTCCGAGTCAAGCCACAATCGATTATTTTCATAGAAGCGTGACTTCGTTCTATGAACTTCTTGCCATTTGTTTCTCATTTTCGACAGTTCTTTCCTTAGTCGGCTCTTCTGGGTATCGGAAAATAAGATTGCACGCCCGATTTTATTTGACAAGTGCTCCTCCAAAATACGAAAAGCTTCCGTATTACTGTTCAGATCTTTTTGAACGAGTTCAAATATTTCTTTCCGTGATAGGGAAATGGTGTCCCCGACATCTGAAAAATACAAAGTTTTCATAAAATATATAAATATAAAAATTTTAATATATTATGTAAATATAATAATAGTTTATTAATTTTCTGTCTCAATCTATTCATGCAAAATTTTAAAGTTGTAAGTTTAGAGGAAGTGGTTCAAATTTGGCTTGCAAGATTTTAACTAAACATACAAGCAAACATACATATAAAGTACTTCGCGACCCCTAAAGCACCCACATATCGACTTTGAGTCGAATCAGACTATAAATGATAATTTGTCCGCCATCTTGGCGCCGCCATTTTGATTTCTGAATTTTGACAAAAGATTTGTAATTCGCGACCCCTAAAACATCCATATATCGAGTTTGAGCCGAATCGGACCATAAATGATAATATTTGTCCGCCATCTTGAATTTTTGTTAGATAAAAGTGTTAAGATGCATTGTCTCCAGAACTACGTCTGTGTGCAAAATTTCAAAGTCGTAAGTTTAGAGGAAGTGGTTCAAATTTGGCTTGCAAGATTCGACCCACACACATACACACACACACACGCACGCACGCACGCACGCACACAGTAACTAACACGGCAAGTTAAATAAAAACTTGTAACAAGGTGTGACTAGTGACACATTCTTTGCATCCAAATTTACTATAAAACCTTCATACCTATATCTAAAACATGTTTTTTTTTTTATTTTAATCACTTAAAAAACCGAGAACTCGAAATATGTTAGTTTTTTATTAAAAGTCCCGTATATTTTATTTATTTATTAGAAAAATATTAAAAATTTATTTATGTTTAAAAATATATGTTATATATTTTTACCGCAATTATCGAGAAAAAACGTTTGTAAATAAACATAGCGACACATTAATTCAATATAGTCTTTAAAAACATTAAATTGTACATAAAAAGTGTCCTAGAAAAAAAGTCGGCAAAGCCATGCAGCTGGTTTTGGGATATGTTTTACATACCAAGTGGACAAAAAAAATAAAAATAAGAAGAAACTGCGATCTCGTGGGACTGTTTTTGTTGCCCTATTTATAAAAAAATCTTAACATCTTGATAGGCATAAAATTTACTAATTTTCTTAACATATTACTATAAATAGACAAAAAAAATTATATAATTATAAACAATAATTTATTGCACTTACTTTCAGGAGATGAATCCATTTTGCAGAATTGAAATCGGCACAAAGGCAAACTTTTTATTCACGTTTAACTGGCACGTTCACTTTTGGTTAAGAATTGCCGCTTTGAGCGTCTCATACAACAGTCTATTCTCTAATAGTTTTAATATTCAAGGAACGCATTCCTGACCTCCTCCTTACTCTATAACATGCTACGGATACTACTTTAACAGTACAGAGACAAAACATTCCTGAAAAGAAAACTTAATATTTTTACTTTTGGCCGTGTTTTTCGCGTTTTAAACCACTGTGAGCTGTCCAATTTTAATAAAGAAACTAACCTAATAATTATTTTAATAAGCTTTCACGATAAATTATGCTCAAACAGCACAAGTATTTACCAGTAACCCCACCGTAACTTTAGATTGTCACCGATTTTGGAGTTAGTTGCAAATTCACTCACTGCCTATTGGTTTATTTTTTGCATCACCAATTAATTAGTCTAGGTTTATTTCTTCAAATTCGAATGTTTAGAAGCAAATCATATTACTTTTTGCCAACCCAGATTTTTAGAGTAACTTGACCTCGCTGATTCCGAAAATTTCGGTTGGCATCTCGAATTCGGGGTTGAACCACCCTAAAAATCACCTCTAAAAGTACATTTTTTCAATTTATCGAGAATATCTTCGTAAGAAGTGAATTGAGAGGAAAATGTCAAGAGAGTTTAAATGTAGCTTATAAAATGATGTATATAAAGTTATAATTCCACTAGCTCATTGGCGTGCAATGGGGGTCTATTATGAGACATATTTCAAAAAACCACAAAATAGTTCATCATAGTTGTTCAGAAGGATATTACTTTGCGTTATGTAAAATGTATTTAGATTTTCATTACCTGTAATGTCAGAAATGTCATGGGCGTCTTTGCTTGATTTTTAAAAACTCCTTCTAAAATCACTCCTAGAAGGAAGTCATATCAGTTTTTGACAAACTAGCGTCGACCCCACTATTTGGCGATGAAAAAAGTGGTATAAATTGGAAAATATAAAGCACCATAAGTGACTAGGTTGAGAATCACTAATTAATTTCATATTCATCCGAATATTCGTCTAACTGATTTATCTCATCTACATTCGAGCATCCGGATGAACATGAACACATACTAGAACATGTTAAATGAGATTTGCGACATTTGCATAATCTGTTACTACAGAGACTAGTTTTGCATGAGCACGAGACGATTTCTATACACGCACTGGTCGCAGGTGGGAGGGTGGTAAGAACTGGCTTTAAACCTAAAAAAAAAATGTTGTACAAAGTTATAATAATAATAATAATAATAATGTTTATTTACGAAAAACAAATTTAAATACAATTATACAATTATATCAACTTCGCTTATAAATGTAAACAAACATGCAACATCGCTGAAGGATAGTTAATTATACTTGTACGCGATTTCTTAACACTAAATATAACCTATAGTAAAACATAATATTTGTTGATTAAATTTACAATATATTTATTGACTAAATATAATCTATAGTTAAATATAATATTCATTGACATAGTCGGGAGATGATGTTATAATCGGGGTTAGTTATTATACATTTACGAAATAAATACAATACCATTATCAAATTTCCAACAGTTATCTGTTGGAGATATGGATACTTCGGGAAGAATAAATAAATAAATTAATATTCTAAAATCGAAAAATGTATCTCGAGAGTTTTTTTTTACATGTAGTATTATATTATCATATGTGTTGTCTCTTTTTATCTGTATTTCACAAATTTTATGTGAATTTTTGACTTGCCTTATCCACTTTAATGTGGCAACCAGAGGTAAATAAAATTATTATTATCATTATTATTATTATTATATTTTACACATAATGTGAATAAATATCCTTCTGAACAACTATGATGAACTATTTTGTGTTTTTTTTAAATATGTCTCATTTTAGACCCCCATTTCACGCCAATGAGCTAGTGGAATTATAACTTTGTATACATCATGTTAAAGAAAATTTTATAAGCTATATTTAAACTCTCTTGACATTTTCCTCTCAATTTACTTCTTACGAAGATATTGTGGATAAACTGAAAAATGTACCGAATTCGAGATGCCAACCGAAATTTTCGGAATCAGCGGGGTCGAGTTACTCTAAAAACATAATGAAACACCCCTAATCCCAGTCGTCTATTTATCTCTCTCTTTTTGTTGAGACAGAAAAATACACAACTTTGGCAATTTACGTGATCGTCTAGATTTTTAAAGTTAGGACCCAAATTTACGTTGTGATAGTAATTTTATTAAACAGATTCTTTTTAAAGTTTGATATTACTTGTTTCGGTTTACTGATTTAATTTATTTGTCTTAATTTTGAAAACACTCAGTTCATAAATATAGTTACTTTAATTTGACTGTACTTTATTTAACACTTGTAATTGATTTAGTTTAGGTAATGAATTATATTTTTATTTAAACTCACTTAATCCTGAAAAAGTAAAATAGTGAAGGAAAACACAGAAAACGTTTTAATACTTTTATTTTAAAACGGTGGACAAGTATACAGGTAAGTTGGGGCAAAACGCCTCTATTAGAGTAGCATATGTAACATTCTCGTTGGGATAAATCATCCTAATTTATAGCAGATAAATAAAGAGTTCGCAGGGATCATATTGTCATTTACGACTCTGAAATAGTCAGCACAAATCGGCAAACAAACAATTACCGAATAGCAGAACGGTATTTACCGTATCGTTGAAATTACGTTCGTACACCATAAAACCTCACAGTATACTCCGGGAAATTTCCCATAATATTGACAATCAAAACCAACACAAAATCTAGGTGACGGTTTTTTACAGTTGTTGAAGATTCGTCGCAACACCACAACAGGGTGATGTTGTAGGTAGGCCAACTGGGACCTGGCGTATTCGCTGGCGGGGTAGACAAAACAGGTTGTCTATTACCCGATGATACGCCTCGTAGGTATTAATTGTAGATTAATTGAAAATACCATCACATAAAATCCTGTATTAGCTATCCGGCCAAATTACCGAATATATTACTCATAAAAGGAGCTACTGTAAAACCTTATGGTATGTAAATAGTAGTACACTTATTGTACATATTCAACCCAACTGACCGCGATACAGAAGTCATGGACTGAAGTTGTTGGTTTGCTATGTGTTACTGATCATTTCACAGTTTGTTAAATACATCCACAAGAAAAAGTAATCCCCACGTAATCTTTACCTAAATTAATAAAGATCTATTTCATAACTAAACAAATATTCTGCATAGAAATTACCATCAAGGTAGCATCATTGCATGACCATATTATATCAAGTATATGCAAGTTTTTACCTGAATGTAACTAACTATTCTTAAATTAACAAAACCATCAATGTATCATAAGTTGGTTCATGAATTAAATAAGTATTAAGAGAATTAATTAATTAAACCTGCATTAATAAAAGATTCATGAAATGTAATAATTCACTAATTATTCCTAAAGTAGCAAAACATCAAGGTATCACAGTAACCGGTGAAATAGCTCTCAAGGAGTTTAATAAAGATATAAAGTCGTGAATTTGGTAAATGTAGTTTATCTGGCCAGAAAGGAACTAGTAAAAATGCAAGTGAATTAGTTGGCCATTATGCGATTAAGTTACTTTACCTATACCGGTACATACGGCAATGTTGCCCGGTTTCTCTCCCCCAATTCCCGGTAAACTCTCGTGTCTGGACTAAGTCATATAAATAATGAAATTGACAAAATAATTTTAAGCAAATAACGACAGCCACCTTTAGGGTGTCGTAACATCAATATTGAATGTAAGAACGAGCAGTGTGACTTCTCTCGTTTTGGTAAAATACCTAATATAAATTTTAAATCAGACTTTGAACGAAGGACAGGCAGCCACCTTTCAGTGTCACCTCCTGCAGAAATTTAGAATAACTAGCAAGCAGTCACCTTGCAGTGTCACCTCTTGCTCTTGCAAATAATTGAAGTCGTTATGCAAAATTTTGAATAAAACACAAGCAGTCACCTTGTAAAGGCTAGATCAATGAGGTACCTATCGGTCTCGCCAACTGATACCGAGTTTGTATTCTCGCGGCTTTTATATAATTCCACGGTCCCTATGAGTTCTTTATGTCACCCTACATTAAGAAACTGCATCGTGCTTACGTCATCTACCTTCGACGGACCCCGCTAGCTTGGATTACGCTATTAAAATTCCTCAATATACGATATAGTGTTCTCTCACACTGGATTTGTAACTCACCGGTAATTTACTATAGAGTTCTGTATCGTTTGCGGTTACATTTTGTTTGTTTATATTTCCACCCTAGCTGATATACTTTGTGCGTGAAGATTTTACTGTTTTTAGTACGTATTGAAAATAATTTTATATACTGTACGAAATATTATTTACCTAAATAATGAATTTAATATTTCCGAATTTATTACAACAAATGTCTTTTACTGGAAATGATATTTAATTTATATTTAATTTTATATTGAATTATTATGAAATCCAGAAATAAGTAAATTTTGATTAATAACTTAGGAAATTATTGAAAAAAAAATTTACCTAGGTATGGTTCGTTTCAATAGGTTGGCAGAAAGTAATATGATTTGCTTCTAAGAGCGATTTCCGAAGGCTTTTTAGAAAATTGGGCCTAGACTAATAGTCCAGTCGATGAAAGAGTTGTAGAGAACATTTAGGAGGGGACAATTTTTCTCTTCAAGAATGTGTTGGGGGTAGTTAGGAGGTAAACATACTAAAAGTCCCCGCCCCTAGCCCCGCCGCTTCAGGGGGAAAGGGGGGTGGAAAGATTCCTTTTTTCGATTCTTCGCTTATAACTCGGAAACGATGCGTCGTACGGAAAAAGGTAATCTATGCAAAAACGTAATTAAATTTCCCACAAGAATGTTTATATTCATTTTTTTCCCATATGATAGTTTACGAGATATTCGAAAGCGAAAATCGATAATCAATAAAAAAAAATCCATTATGTACCTTGAATATGTCTATCAACGTGGTTTACCGTGGTCTGCTAATAAATCAGAGTCACAAAACAATCTTTATTTTACAACACTGGACGTATTTACTAACGTAATATTTTGTCGAAATCTATATATTTCCTTAAATATACAGTGTGACTCACTTAAAGCGAAGATACCCTTAAAGGTATATAATTGATTTTTTTTTTATTAATCATCGATTTTCGCTGGCGAGTATGTCGTAAACTATAACACATAGGAAGAAAATGAATATAAACATTCTTGAAGAAAATTTAATTACGTTTAATTTTGCATAGATTACCTTTTCCATGCGACACATCGTTTCCGAGTTATATGCGAAGAATCGAAAAAAGAAACATTTCCACCCTCCTCCCCCCTGAAGCGGCGGGGCTAGGGGCGGGGATTTTTAGTATTTTTACTTCTTAAATACCCCCAACACATCCCTGAAGAGGAAAATTCTCCCCCCTTTTGGGAATTCATTGATTGGACTATAAATATAATTCTGAAACACGTTAACACATGAACATTTGTATTCTTTCAACTTACAGAGAGAGATAGAGTACCAGTTTTGCCTCATCATTCAATTTCTGTGGCTTGTCCTATTTGCCACGCGCATGTGGAGACTAGACTAATGAGACAACCGACTACATCAACGCATTTGATGGCTCTAGTGTTGTTCCTTCTTGGGTAAGCATAGAAAGCTTTTTAAGTATTACTTTTTTTTAATAGTGCTTAATTCAATACCGCCAAGATTTATATTTTTATACGTCTCATTTCAATAATTTTGGAGAAAAATTCTCATCACTATCGAAATTTGTAATGACGCACCTTAGAATTGAATTTTGATTGTTTTATCCAGTTCTTTAGGAGTGGAGGAAGAATTCCAAATGTATTTCATGAAAATGGCCATGATTCTTTCGTTTTATTACTATTGACGGATTATTTGTGAGTTTTTTGACCTATTGGATACTGTATGTAAGTAAGTAAATGATGGTAGATACTTATTTGGTGACATCAACATCAGATACCAAATGAAGAAGAAAAAAGAAAAGCTATTCCGTCTAATCCATTTGTTTGAAATGTTTTTAAGCAGCCGAATAATGTATAAAAGCACTATTTATTTAAAGAATAACTTTTATTTTTTCTTCCTCATTTAGTATGTTCCTTAATAGCCCAGCCGTTGAAGGTATTTACCCACAAAAATTTGCAAACTGAATAATTTTCTTTTTAATTAGTTCGTGAAAGTATATTGTATAATAATATACATTTCGCTCGGATGCAGTACATAAAAAAAAAGATGAAAAAAAAATTTTTCTTTTCATCCATTTTTCAAAATTTTGAAATTAAGTCAAGCTAGGAAAAAATAAAAAATACAGATGATATATCACGTATTTTTGAACAAAAAATGTCTTTCTGTGAGGTAGGCGTGTAGTTTATCTAAACAATTTAATTTTTTAGACAGTGTTTTCCATCGGTTTTATTTGAATATCTAGAAATCTATAAGTCCTATGGAAAACAACAAAAAGAAGAAAAGTGTTCGTTATGAGCCGTATAATAAAAGCACATAAACTATAATTCAGTTAAATTGTTATTATTATTTTAAAAAAATGAATAATGAATTATGCGTTATTAAACAATTCACTGTTCTTTCAAAAATAATTGATAATATTCAATAAAATTTTGAAGAAATATAGCTCTTATAGTACAATTACCACTTAAAATTTCAAATCAATATAGTTATTAAAACAGCTCGAATATATAATTGTTGCTAAAACTTTGCACCCTTGTGAAATCCTGCCATCAAAACCAAGAAATGTGTACGATGGCTAAAATTGTATCTTTTTATAAGTACTTTAAGATCACGGAGAGGGAATTTTCTTTTTCAAAATTTAAACTCTTTTTATTGCAGTTGTTTATAATTTTCGAAATTGTAGTTATAATCAAATTCAAATAACTCTGTTTTTTCTATTAATTAAAAAACGGTAAAGGAGTATTAAAAGCAAATTAAAAAAAACAACTTAAAAAAAAAAATTAATGCTCTACTTGCATTTGGAGCTCAGATACGGTAGTTTTTACGTTTAGGTCACTTATAAATAAACAAATCGATATTTCTTATTGAAATTTGAACTGGTAATTCTGCAATGTCCATTCTATTGTCTCTGCTACTTGAAAATAATCCAAAGCTACAATTGTTAAAAGATACTGCATAGAGACCCGAAACTGGGGTCTTTAGTGATTTCGTTAGAGATCCGAATATCACCAAATATGTCTACAAGTTATATTATGTTCTTACAAACCAGACTCAAGTGGCTAGATGTCCGAGTGGGTAAGGTAACTAGCACTTTTTATTTACCTGTCTCCTTCATACCCTATCTCTCCCAACAAGCTCCCCAAAATCCTTACATCTCCTTCAGATGTCAAAAAATAATAAAATCCACTCCCAATAACAAAGCTCCCGGTCCAGATACCCTTCCTAATATCGTTCTAAAACATCTCTCCCAGAAAGCCCTTGTCCAATTATCCTACCTTATAAATTCCATCCTGAGATTACAATATTTTCCCCAAAAATGGAAAACAGCAATAGGGTGTTTTTACTTTTACTTCCACATCCAGTGGAAGTATAGTAACGACAAAAAAATTTTTAAAAATTTTTATTGTTCAAATAGGCTTAGAATGTCATGAAACGTCGAGATTTTAAGTTTGAGCGAAAAAAAAAATTTCTGTCTGTCGGTCTGTCTGTCTGTCGGTCTGTCTGTCTGTAACTTTTTTTTGTGCGCACGTTTACTCTGGAACCATTTGAGATATTGACTTGAAATTTGGTACACACATGTACTTTAACGAGATCTAGAACTAGATTATATTTTCATCTTGTTCCGTCGAAGGGTTGGGGGGTAAATTGGGGTAAATTTGGGGTAAATAGGTAAATCAAGTAGGTAAGAGTCCATAAAATTGGTATTTAGTATGTACAAGAGAAGCTAAGGTCTCAAAAAAAAATTTGGCAGTAGCCACCCCCACTACCACCCCCACCCCATTATTAAAGGGGATGAAAAAAAATTGTGATTTAGTGGTATCGTTTTATGGGTTTTTGGGGTAGAGGATTTCAAATTTTATATTATTAAAGTTCCATAAACAATTATTTCCACATACAACATTTTTTCGTTGTGAGTGACTTGGATAGAAAATCTGGATGTGGAAGTAGTGATTCCTTGGGCAGCGGTTTTTTTTTTAAGTCGAAAAATACAAAATACTTCTGGTAAATATTACAGCTGAAACAATTTTTCGGCAAAAAAATTTTTTTTTTATAATTTTAAAATAAATTCAAATTAAATATTTCCCGCCAAAAAAGACAAATCTAGTATTAATGGTCATCTGTGACGTCACTGCCTATACATGTCAATGATTATAAAATCTAACCTTACTTAATGATTTTTGTTGTTATTGTAAATAGTAAGTCAAAAACATGAGTAGTGCACCAAATTAGTGGTGTTTTGTGACAAGGTGCAGAAATACTTCAGTAAATGCTCCAAATAAAAAGTTCCCATGTGTTCCTATAGCGAATTATTCACGGAAAGTGAAATGGTTTAAAACAGCGAGGCCACCACCTTCTCTAAATTGCAACCCCTTTCCATATATTTATTATCCCTTATTTTGTATGCACCTACTATAGACTCGACAGCTAGCGAACGATTAACTTCTCAGCTTCCTCACACAATTTCTCTGACATTTTATTTTTAACAAATTATAAAAATCACTGCACTTTTTACTACTATCAGAAGCAAATTTCAACAAAAGTTTATAAACTGACAAAGCAAATTTGTCTTGAACCATACATCTGAATTATATTTCATTATTTGTACACCGAGAAGATTTTGTATCCCAATATTTAATAATTCTTGTCTAACGGTGCTCTGGGCAAATTCTTCCTTTTACAGTGCATAATGAGTCTTCTGGTTTCAACTTCACATACCCAAAAGCACTATTCACGTTGTTCTCGAGATGAGCTGCAAATAAACATTTAATTATATCTCTAGCACAGACTATTAATTCTACTTTCTTTTAAGGTTATGTTGTTAATATAAATAATCGTAAATAAACCAAATTAAATATAACATAATAATGTGTAATAATACAAAAACTAAATCATAAATTTAATAACTCTATTAGGCTCAAGCTGCAAACAACTAATTCATTAATTTATTTTAAATACTTACGCTGCTGTTTTTACGCCCTTCAACTCGGTTTAATGAAATCGATCATCATTTTTAATACAAAAAAATATTTAAACTAGGTAAATTGTTTGTAGAAGCTTTCACAAAATTGTCTGTAACCATTGTTTACTTTCTTTAATTTGTGAGAAACACTAGAAATATCCAAGCCAAATATGGTAAACATGTAAACAATAATAGGTCCGTTCGCATTATCTGCACTAGTGCAATTATTAGAAGGAGATAGATTGTGACTCTAAATAAGTTGAAGAGAGACAGATTTGCACTGGTGCAGATAGTGGAGAATTGTTGAACAGAAAACGAACAAAGCTATTTTGTCTTCTGACAGATATATGAAGCGACGTCACCAGTATCATTACCCAATAAGGTGACGTTCTCGAAATTATTCAAATATTTGAATTTTGAGTCGATTTGTTTATTAAATATTTATTTTAATCTGACGATATAATTAATATGAATCCGTTTAGGCTTTCATATTTATGTATTACTGCATATTAATGTATTACTTCATATTAAAACCCTTTCGGACCCAGTGTGCACTGTGGTGTACACAAATTTATAAGCTTGTAAATATAAACTAGGACAAAATTTTAACTGTTGTATACCATTGTACACTTCAGTATACATCTTAGTTTGAATATAATATATGCACTGACATGTATGTTGTGAAAACAGAAAATTAGAGAGTTTACTATTACAGGGAGCATGAAGTTGACGAATTCACCTGGTAGATGACTAGAATTACCACTTTTTATATATGTCAGTTGAGTGTAACGGAGTTACAATTTTTGTATAGAAGTTGAAGGTTTATATTTGGTCTATAATATATAATTTAGTGCATAAGTGATTTTATTTTATGATTTGGACAATTCATAGACATGTACACTGTAGTGCACATTGGGTTTTAGTGGAATTATATTTACTGTATATTCTAACCTCAATTTTTTTTATGTTTTATTGAAAAACATTTATTATAGCATATTTCATTGAAAATGAGTAAAAAGTATTTAACCCACGAAGACTTAGTGGAAATCTTGGAGAATGACCAGTCAGATATAGAGTATTTGAGTGATGATGATGGGTTTCAAATAGATTCGTATGAACAAAAAGGCAAAATTTAGGTAATTGATAACTGTATGTAGGCTAGCAAAGTACGTTTATCTCTTTAGACATGGTTGATGAAGAAGAGGAGATAGAGATCACAGCTTCAGCACAACCACAAAACGAACCAGAAACTGAAGAAGTTATTGGGGTTTTCAAACCGGAGCTAATCGAAGATGTTGAAATACCAGAACAAGTTGAAAGCAAGAGAGAAAAAAATTAGTAAAAAGGCAAATAAAATAAAAAAAATAAAAAAAATTAAAAAAAAAATAAAAAAAATAAAATAAGCACAATTTATTTTTTGTTTAATAGGTAGTAATGACTCCGTTAAGTCCCAGTGTGCACTGTAGTGCACGGGTCAAAGGTCAAGACTGGGCAACGTTAGGAACTGCGGACACAAACTAAAAATAACTAAAAAAATTAAAGAATTTATGGACCAAGTTTCAAATTTTTTGCTCACTTAAAAAAAATGTGGGTCCGAAAGGGTTAATGCATCATTTGAAGTGAATTGTTATATATGGAAAACACCCTATTGTTGTGCCCATTTTGAAACCAGGTAAACCACCCCACGAACCGGGCAGTTATAGCCAGGCCAATTTCTCTATTCAAAACGATGGCAAAAATCACAGAAAAAATTATTCTGCAAATAATAAACCGGTTCGTGGGGAAGAAAAACCTCATCCCCACGCACTAGTTTGGTTTCAGGGGTGGTCATAGTATCACCCATGCACTGAGTAAGCTGATGCAGGATGTAATAAATGGGTACAACAAAAAGCAATGCACAGTGGTGTTGCTCGTCGAGTTTGCCAAGGCGTTTGACACCACGTGGAGAAACGGTTTAATTTACAAACTAGACCACACGCATAGTATCTAACGGCACTTTTAGCATCCTTTCTATCCGATAGATATATTCTTGTACGAATAAACAACGTACTCTCAACTAGAACGAGGCTCTCCGCAATCCTTTTTAACCTGTATACCGCAGATCTCCCCACATATGCAAATACAAATACCATACTTTACGCCGACGACTTAACCATTTACGCACACTCTTTTTATGCCCAGACTGCTACCCAAAAAGTTAAACATCATATTAACAAAATCTTAGAATTTTATGCAGTTTGGAAAATAAAAATCAACCGCGACAAGACAGAGACAATAACTTTTCATAGAAAATTTAAAAACACAAAAACTTTTAATAAAATAAAAATCTACGGTCAGGACATCACCGAGAAGAATACAATTAAGTATCTGGACAAGAAACTTTGTTTTGGCCCCCATATAACGGCGGCCATTATCAGAACTTATGCGGCTCTCAGTCGGTTGTACCCATTGGTCAACAGACGGAGCAAATTAACGCTTGAAAATAAGATCACCTTGTATATGGCTATCTTTAGGCCTATATTAACATACAGCTGCGTGGTCTGGAACGCAGCCTCAAACACACAACTAAAACGTATCCAGACCACGCAGAACAAGTTGCTTCGTCTGCTGACCAATTCCTTTCGATACGTAACCACTGATGAGCTGCATAGGATATGTGGCCTACCACGCATAACGGATTACGTCAGAGAGATGGCCCAAAAATTTTTCTCGGTGAAAATTTCCACCTCTATCCGACCAGTGGTATCGCAGACGTCAGACACTTCGACAATACGCAACATACGCACGGACTTGTTCACCAAAAGCTAGACATTTACCATACCAGAAGACAATAACAATAATAATAACACAAAACATCCCTTACGCCAGGAAATAAAACACTTACCCCACCATGATCCTCCCCTCGAACTCCCCCCCCCCCCCTGAGGAATCCAGTGGGAAATAAAAGCTACAATCAAATTTAATTCCACATAGATCCTTTACCAGTCGAAACTATTCTTTTTTACGTACTTGACAAAAAGTGTTGTAAAGTACGTTTTTTTTTCATTTTATTTTCCTGCATATTTTAAACATAATCCTCAACCTCTTCCGCCAGCATCCTTTTTATTTTAAAATATTTTAAACTCAGGTATAATACAAACAAAATTTGCGTAATCGTCAATCACGGAGTGCAACAATCTGATCAATTCCTGCGGCTTTCTGAATTTACCTTGCCTAAAATGTGCATTATGTTTTCAAAGCCGCATTATTCGATGTTATTTTAAGAATTGTAGCTTTGGATTATCTTCAAATAGCAGAAACAAAATAATAAGAATTATCGATTTGTTTATTTATAAGTGACGTAAACGTAAGAACTAATGTATCTCAGCTCCAAATGCAAGTAGAGCATTATTTTTTTTTCAAAAGTTGCGTTTTTTAATCTACTTTCTTTACTCGTTTGTAATTTTTGATTTCATAAAAAACCAGAATTTGTTTATAACTAAAATTTCGAAAAGTATAAACAAATACAATAAAACGGGTTTAATTTTGAAAAAAAAAAAGTTTTTCTCCGTGATCTTAAAGTACTTAGAGAGTACTACAATTTGAGCCATTGTATAGATTTCTTGGTCTTGATGGCAGGATTTCACAAGGGTTAAAAGTTTTAGCAATAATTGTATATTTGAGCCGTTTTAATAATCATTTAAATTTGAAATTTTAAGTGGTGATTGTACTTTGTAAGAGCTATATTTTTCCAAAATTTCATTGAAATTTATCCTTTAATTTTGAAAGAACAGCAATTCGTTTAAAGACGCACAATTGTGCAATGTTCAATTTTTTTTAAATAATAGTAACAATTGGAAAGAATTATAATGGTTTATGTACTTTTGTTCCACAACTCATAACAAACATTTTTCTTCGTTTTGTTGATTTCCATAGATTTCGAGATATTCAAAAAAAACCGATGAAAAACGCCCTGACCAGACAATTCACATTAAGATCCTAATTTGACTCCACTATTTTGATGTTCAAAATGCGAATGATCGTTTCTGTTACATCCACATGTTCGTCTTCTCATTTCATTTCTTCCTTAATTCTTGCACCTGCTTCATTAATTCTCCTGAAATTCTTTCGTTCGTCCCCAGATGTGAATGTGAGAGGTGTCAAGTTTGGGAACCTCGCTGGCTTCAATATCTAAAAAGACCGATATCTCAAAATCTACATAATTTTTATTAGGTGCATTTTAACTTTTTTAAATTATTTTACGGGAACCGTCAATATGAATAAAAGTAATTGTTTTTTTTTTTTCAGATTATGGCTTTGCTGCTGCATTCCATATTGCCTCGAGTGCAGTCAGGCCGAATACCATTTCTGTCCAAATTGTGGAGCATTTATAGGAAAATCCTTTAGCTATTAATAACTCCAATTTTATACAATACCATTTTCTATTATTTACCTGATATGTTACGGTCATATATTCAGAAGCCATATTTTAGCTTGTTTTATATTTCACTTTAGATGTTATAGTGTCAATATTTCCACAGTGCCATATTTTTTAGCTGTTTTTATTACATTTATGTTAGTTTTAAGAGGATGTTCCATATTTTACAATATGTATAATCTATGTCTTATTAGTACAGTCGAATTGATTTAATTTAATTTTTTTCGGCGACAACATTCCACCTGAAATTTTATTGTTGATTCCTCCTGATTATAAAAAAAATATTTGTGCCCAAAAATTCCCTGTGCGTTAAAAGTTATATGCACTTTTTGACGCGCTTTCACGCATTTTCAACTTACCTGCTTCATATATCTTGTACTAGTAATCGGATGGCAATTTTAAAAATACTGGCTTCTTTGGAATAAAATTATTAAAAAATATAGATCTCTCCGATGTGTATTTGTCAATCCGCCATCTTGGAAAAAAATAGCAAACACCAAAAATGGCCAAAAGAATCAAAATTGAATATCTTTTTTATAAGAAGGAGTAATTTCACTAGAGGTGCCGCAAGACCAAGACACGACAAGACTAAGCAAGTCTTGTCTTGGTCTCGAGATAGTCTTGGCTTAACTAGTCTTGTCTTGGTCTTGTCTTGAGTCTTGACATTTAACCCTTAATTCAGAGACAAGGTCGTTGTTTAAAAATAAAAATTATTATAGGAAGACAAAACCAAGACTCTTGACAAGACTCCCGACAAGAGTCTTGGTCTTGAAAGGTCAGGTCTTGTCTTGGTCTAGAAATTTCAGAGATGGTCTTGTCTTGGTCTTGTCTTGAAATTCAAGACAAGACCAAGACAAGATCGAGACTAGTCTCGATCTTGCGGCATCTCTAAATTTCATCAAAGTTGGCATAAATAAAACTCATTTATGGTCAAATATAATTCACCAATCCCGGACACCGTATGTCAAAGAGAACGGTCAAAGATGGCGGACGAAATAAATTTTTTAATTCTTCGTCAATTATCAAGGAGGCGTTGTATGTCACTTTTTTCTTTTCGATTGTACGTCATTTTATTTACGGGATATTTTCATATTTTTTAATTTTCAAAAAAGTACATCTTTACAAATTTCAAAAATGTATTTTCTTTGACCCTCCTTTTTTTCATTCAATTTTCATCGAAAGAAAATGAAATATGCTATATTCCTCATCGATAGCCGATTCATCAAAGGTAGAAGAAGCATTGGCACAATTATTTCGTTTTGCAATAGACACATATAATAGAACATTATATATTCAGTTTTCTACAGCTACACTGATTATTTTTACACGAAATATCACTTAGTAAATTTTTAGGAAGAGCATTACTTTCCACTCATAACATCAGGCATTAAGCCATTCTCAGTTTTAAGCCACCCGAATTGTGACGGATCTTTCTCAGAACCTAATCATTTTTTAACACGTTGACTGCCACATACGAGAAAATTCGTAGTTGGCAGCCTTCCATTGGAAGCCCACTACGAGTATACTCGTATTTGGCAGATTATTCTAAGATGCTGGCTACGAATATTGTCGTAGCAAATACGTGCTAAATATAGGCATCGGGCGTCTGCGATAAGTCCATTCAAACCTAGATAGCGATGAGAAAGACACTAGTCAAAGAAAATGGATTTTTATTCAAAAACAAAGTAAAACATACAGTTTTTCAACTAACTTTTTAGATGGACAAAATATGAGTTATATAAAATATGTTTATACATGATATTTTTTAAAACATTCTTCCACACACAAGGCGGGTTTTACTTCACACACTGGACAAAAATATCTCGTTTCTCGCCGGAGTTTTTCGGCCGTGCAAACACGGCAAGGTTTAGTTGGACGTGCTTTTTTTTTCAGTTGGTGGTATGGCCTCCAGGTAATGAAATGTTTCACGACTGTTGGGAATAATGCTTTTCTTGGGCATTTTATCTCCGATTAGGGCCGCAATAAAAGCTTCCCTGAATTTTAGAGTTCTTATGTTTGAATTGGTCGCTTTTCGAAATAACAAATGAGCATTGTGAATAAACATTTCTAAAATATGCAGAAACATTTTCTTTGGCCATCTAATTGTTTTTCGCAGAGCAGAATAATAAGACAGCATTTGATCTGACCTGTCAACGCCGGACATCCCATTATTGTAGTCCCTGACAATGTTTGGCTTCATTGCTATTGTACCATTCCTATTTCGAACTTCCACAGATTGTACCTTGTGCATGTTCGATATAGAGAGGACTTCTCTTTTATCTCTCCACTTGCAAAGAACAACTGAATCATGCCTACACCATACAAGCTCACCTTTTTTTAGTTTCTTTTTTACCAGATCCTTTGAATTTCTTTTTCTGTTGGATCTGAGGGTCCCACAAATATATGTTTTCCTAGCAGTAAATAGCTTGGTCAGCGAGACAGAGTTATAAAAGTTATCTGTGAAGAGCTTGTAGCCCTTATCCAAGTAGTCCTCCATCAATTCAAAAACTACATCTGCTGCATGGCCCATTTCGGTTGCTGTTTCGGACTTGCCGCAATATATTTTGATTCTTAGGATCATCCCGTCTGATTCACACAGCTCATAAAATTTTACACCATACTTGTGTTTTTTATTTTTGATATACTGGCGGAAAACCAGTCTTCCTCGCCATAGTACCATGGACTCATCAATACTCAAATTTCTGTCCGGAACATACTTCTCACGCATGGTTTTATTGAAATGGTTCAAAACTGGTCTTATTTTATAGAGTCTATCGTTGCTGTCTCCAGAATTATCGGCAAAATGTAGGAAACGTAAAACTAGCTGAAATCGGTTGTGGCTCATAATTGAACTCCAAAAGGTTGTTTTATAAAGGGGGTCAGTTTTCCAATAATGCTCAATAGTTGGCAGTGTACAAGGCCCCATATGTAGTAACAAACCAAAAAAAATTTTCGTTTCCGAAGCGTCAACATCTTTCCAGCGAGCAAATCGTGAGGACCTTCTGATTGGGCCCATCTTTGCAATTTCTTGATTAGCATACAGATTAGTCTGCATTACAAGGAGATCCAAAAATTCCTGCGTGATGAACAGATCCACAAAATTTTTTATAGTCAAATTTCGGGAGTCAAATTGCAAGCCGCAATCTTCTACAAAATTGAATTGAGGAGGTTCTTGCTCAATTTCACACCAAGAAGGTTGCTGAGGAATGTTTATGTCTTCATCCTCGGATCCTGCATTGTCTTCATTTTCTTCGTACTCGCTTTCCGAAGTATCGTCACTTGAATCTAAGGGCTCATAACTTTCATCGACATCTGAATTATCCCTCAAAAATTCGTCCCACTCTGATTCACTAAAATTCGCATACTCTCCTAATACATCTTGCGTAAGACCTCTTTTTCGCGACATATTCGACCGCACGCGATGCATACAACAATAAAACTGCAGGAATCATCGTGTTCAGACATCGACGCGCGCATGATACTAAGGACATGGGTGCGCGGTACAACACTGTACAATATGTGCAAGCGGTAGAAGCGAGCGAGATAACTCGTAGTTGGCATAAGGAAGTACCAAATTTCTCCAGGACGCCAACTACGAGATAATTCGCTCGAGTTTTTTTTTCAAAAAAATAATTAATTTTGTCAAAAATAGTATCAAAATATCATATCTTAATGTTTTTTAATAGCATAAAGTAGTTTACACAGCTTGGCGTAGGCCATCATACATGAGTAATTCCCCTGTGGCAGTCAACGTGTTAACTTGAAAATATACTCTTAAACAGCGTTTTTCTATTACCTCTTCGAAGGTGGATTTTATTTTCATCATAATGTTTGCATTATTTTATTAATCTTTGGGTTAAGGTTTGTAAAAATAGATTCTTTTATGATGATTCCATGCTAGTTGAGTATGAGTATTATAACCAAAAAGTCATTGTTTTCACCAACTATTATAACTTGATTGTCTTTGGTTTTCAAATCAGTAGCAGTTTTAATGATTGTAGTATCGGCATCTTCTCTGCATATTTTAACGTTAAAGTCATTGTCTATTAACTCTTTGCGCAATAATTTTATAAAGCTATCCTTATTTTTACTGTCAGCTAGAAATTTTTTGGACTAACCGAGGATTTCATGTAATTGATATATCTACGCAAACATTTTTTTCTAAACGACGAATGCGCTCGTTATTTGTGCTATTCTGCTTAACGGCATACCCATCAAAAATAATACTACTCTAGTCTTGACTGCTTGGTTCTGATTATTGATCATATATTCATATATTATTATTATTATTACCACGCGTATGCTTAATAAATTTCCTTTTCAAATTGATGGAGTTTCATTTTGTATTAAACTTTTGAAGTTATACGAGACTTTATGTAGTATATTTCATTTTATTTCGATGAAAATTGCGTGAAAAAGAGGGTCGAAGAAAATACATTTCTGAAAATTTGAACAATGCACTTTTTTTGAAAATAAAAAAACGCACTTTTTTGAATATTAAAAAAAAGAACTCTATCCCCTAAAAGTATATAAAATTACGTAGAATCGAAAAGAAAAAAAAGTGACGTACAATGCCTCCTTGATAATTGACGAAGAATTAAAAAGGGCCTTGGCGCATAGGGGAGGGGGGGGATCGGCCTTTTTACTTTTTGAAATCTCACCCAGCTAGGTTTGTTGAGAACAAAAAGACGTGCTCTTTCCCATATTTTGATTTACTTAGGGCCAGTTGTACGAATTAAGTCGAGCCAAGTTCAGCTTGATCCGAGATCAAAAGCCAAGGTTACAATTGTTACAATAATTGTAACCATAGCTTTTGATCTTGAATCAAGCTGAACTTGGCTCAACTTAATTCGTACAACTGGCCCTTAGGTGCTTCAGAAACTGTTTTATCGGATCACGACGATTTTTCACGTATCTCAGCCGCATTAAAAGATTTTTCAGTTTTTCTTGCGCCAAATTGAAGGTCTTCGACGCGCGCATGAAGTACAATTTTTTTCAAAATTTTTGGCGGGAAATTCATTTTTTTTGAGGCTTCAAAAATGTTTAATATTAAAAAAAAAAACTATTGATCTACGTTATGATGAAAATATATGTGATGTGTCTTCATCAGATCTATCTTCATGAATTTTTTCATAATTTTTGTGGGGGTGATAGGGGGTCAAAAAGTTAAAAATCTATTTTTTTTTCGCTATTTTTCGATATTCTTTTCAGAAAAAATTTTCAGTTTAATTATTTTTTTATTTTCTTAAAGAATAGAGGTTTCAAATAATTTTTAGATTGAAAAGATTTAAGATGAACCGGTAAAAACGGATTTTTTAAAAATTAGCCTCTATTTTTTAGTAATATTTTTATAATTTTTATTGTTTACTTTTTCATCTTTTTTCAACCCTGTTTCTTGTCTATTGTCTTTTCTTTTCTTAATTATTTCTAACTTTTTTTGAATAGAATTATAATGAAAAACACATTTCAAAAATATAAAATATATTTATTGTAAAGAAAATAAATTCATATTGAGACGGCCCCGCCCCGTATCTAGGCCGTCTATTTGTGAAAGAATTTCCTAAGTTATTAATTAAATTTTACTTATTTTTGGATATTAAATAAAACTAAATTACCGCCTAATAATTAGAAACCATTTCGCTTTATCATTTTTCGATATTAAACTTTAGTTCTATTAAATATGCTAATTACAGTTCCATAATGTTTAAAATAATTTTATTCCTGTATAGAGATCGTTTTGAATATTTCTTTTAAACGCAGTTTCGTGCCTCGAAACTCATAGATTTTATGGTGTTAATATAAACACATTAAAGTAATGGACTAGCCACGTTTGCATCAGGGTAACGAGAACAAAGAACGGGCCATATCAGCATCCGCGGAGATATTACCTAACTCACTTACTCTTTCATATCAAATAGATATGTTCTCTTACACAACGCGTAGGAAATTTTGTATAAAAAGCGACCACAAATTGGTCTCTTGGTCAGTTAGATCAAACCAAGCAACTATACTAGAACCATCTACTTAAGCTTAACCTGGTCCTAACTGTCAAACATTTTGCACCCAACAAGAAACTTGGTCTTTATAGACCTATTTTTCTGTTGAGCGCTAGAAAATAGAAACTTAGTCTATATAGGCGAGCGGTGCACCCCTAAAAAGATGAATAAAAAAGTGACGTAACCTCCCGAACAAAGTTGCCAGATTGAAACCAATTGGAATAGATTAGTTACGTTTTAGGGAACAAACAACCTAAATAACATTTTTTTGTCCGAGTGGAAGGTAATTTGTTACTACCAATGCAATTGCAGAGTAAAACAAATGTAAAAAATCCATTTGAAAACACATTTTACAAGTTAATTGGGCAAAAATAAACACTTTTTGTCTCTTGTAATGTTTTCGAAAAATTCACTGTTTTTGAGTTATAGGCGATTTAAGGTCCGAAAATGGCCAAAAGTCGACAAATTCAAAAATTCTTATCTCGGCTTCTACTGGACTTTTTTTAATGTTTTGGGTCGTAAAATGATCGTTAATACTTATACTTAAACATACTATTTTTTGTAATAAAGCAACTTTTCATTTTCATTCCACTCGGATGCAGAACACAAAAAAAGTGAAAAAAATTTTTTATTTTATCAATTTTTTCAAAATTTTTCAATTAAGTCAGGCTAGAAAAAAACAAAAAATAAAAGTGGGTAGACCGCGTGTTTCTGAACAAAAAATGCTTTAATAAAATGTATCCCTAAAGCCACAGTTTTCCCGGAAAAAAGGAGCAAAGGATGGATGGAAAAATATACTTATATAAATTATCATGCCCGAACTCAATCGTCACAACAAACAATATAGAAAAAAATAAAAGCCCCTTCAAAAAAATTCTTTCTTCATTGAAAACTGTTAAAAAAAATGTACACTTTATGATTATTATGGTTTATTAAGTTGTAGTAACGTAGATTCAAAAAAAGTACATCTCAAATCATTTTAATTTAATTGCTTCATGATTTTCTTGATAAATATATTGGAGGCTGTAACCATGATAAGAAATTGCGATTGTCAAGATCTTATCCGTATACTATGAAAATATCTTTGATTGTTTTGAATACAAATTCTGGAACTTTTCCAATACATTACATTTACATTTCCAATATTTTCCCTCCAGACTCACTATTTATCCTCTTAGTCACTAAGAAAAAATTTAAAAATGTGTAATCAGAAAGAAAAAATAGCTATATTTTACTTATTAGAACTGCTAAGAATTTTTAGAGGTTCCGTAGTATGCATTTAACCGTACGCTTGGCCGAGCAGTGACAACGTTATTTCACTATTTTTTTCTGGGAAAACCGTGGCTTTAGCGATACATTTTATTAGAACATTTTTTGTTCAGAAACATGTAGTCTACCCACTTTTATTTTTTGTTTTTTTTTCTAGCCTGACTTAATTTAAATATTTTGGAAAAATTGATAAAATAAAAAAAAATTTTCACTTTTATTATGGCCTGCATCCGAGTGGAATGAAAATGAAAAGTTGCTTTATTACAAAAACTAGTATGTTTAAGTATAAGTATTAACGATCATTTTACGACCCAAAACATTAAAAAAAGTCCAGTAGAAGCCGAGATAAGAATTTTTGAAGTTGGCGATTTTTGGCCATTTTCGGACCTTAAATCGCCTATAACTCAAAAACAGTGCATTTTTCGAAAACATTACAAAAGACAAAAAGTGTTTATTTTGCCCAATTAACTTATAAAATGTATTTTCAAATGGATTTTTTACATTTTTTTTACTCTGCAATTTCATTGGTAGTAACAAATTACCTGCCACTCGGACAAAAAAATGTTATTTAGGTTTTTTGTTCCCTAAAACGTAACTGATCGGTTCCAATTGGTTTCAATCTGGCAACTTTGTTCGGGAGGCTATGTCACTTTTTTATTCATCTTTTTAGGGGTGCACCGCTCGCCTAATAGGAGCACGCTTCGGCGTCTTCATGGACCTATTTTTCTCGAATACACCAGGACTTAGTCTGATACTGGGGGAGAAAAAATACTGGTAGTATAACAATGTATCAAATAATATTTATTTAAATATCAGTAAAGTAAACGGCTTTATATCTTCGGCTTCGCGATTGCGACAATACTGTGGTACCTTTTGATTAGCTAATTTATTTGGAATTATACTGGATTGGTTTATTTTACCGTATAGCTAATTATATTCAGAATTAACTTACTATTTTATTTGATTAATAAATGGGAAGTTTTCTTTGGTTTTTAAAATCTGATCACAACGATTGTTGTTATAGTCCGGGCAATATTCAGCTTAGCTATACAAACGCTATTTGCACATCCGCGATGTTGTATCTTTAGACTTGGCAATTATTTACTTTTGCAGGATTCTGCTTTACAGAGTTCTTAATTGTCATCTCTGTGATTACAACTGGAACATGTCTGTTATTTACATATGATAAGATCTGAACACAGCTCTTTGTTATGAATTATATTTTCGAATATTTTCGAAAGACAATCACAAGATTTTGTTGGTTGTCACCTCATCTAGAAATACATCAGGTGTTAAATTTGAGGTCCATTGATCTCGGCCAAGTACAATTGTAACTAGCCATACTACGAATCCTCGAAACACCGAAACAAACCTACGTCAGTTGACGTGACAGTTAAACAGGATTTTGTTGATTGTCTTTTTATCACAATATCACTACTGGGAGATTTCCCGAGTTTTGTGTCAGATTTTACGTATATCCGACTCCATAACTATAAATATTTCACGAGTAATGACTATTGTCATTGTAAAGAATTTATTTTATTGTTTGCATAGCTGACCTGACTATTCTATGGAAGTAATAGTGATGATTCTTCACAAAGAATACTTTCCATTATTTTTCTATGTGGCTGTTGCCCCAACGAATACTTAATTTAAACTTATAGTAAATTATTGTGACTATTGTCCCAACTTATTTTTGTATTATTTTCATGTAAAATGTGGCAGTTGCTGAACAAATGTGTAATCAATGAATATGGCGATTGTCTTTAAATAAATGTATTAAAACACTTTCGGTATTTTCTTTCAATATTATACTTTTTCAGGAATAACCAATTAAATAAAATTATAATTCTTTAGACAAATAAACCGATTCCAAAACAAATTGTAATCGCAGTGAAATCTTTATTAAGTAAAATACAAACAAATAAAAAGGTACCAAAAAATAAAGAGAATTATTAAATGAATGTTTCTAGAGTGAAGGTAAGTAAATTAAATCAGTAAACAGAAACAAGTAATATCAAACTTTAAAAAGAATCTGTTCAATAAAATTATTATCACAACGTAAATTTGGGTCCTAACTAAACAAAAACAGACGATCACGTAAAAGCTGGAATTGTTATGTTTTTTTCTTTTTATCGAAAAGGGGAAAAATATACAAGACCTAGATACAAACCTCTTCAATATATTATAAAACAAAAATATTACATTTCAATCCTCATCACTGTCTTCATTTATAACTGGGATTTCATGCGTGCTGAAGATTTTTGATAATACATCTGCTGGTTTACTATTTTAGAAAGGTATCGAGCGTAAGATAAGTAATATATTACAGTGGCAACATGAGAACAGCACCCCAGAGTACTTACACCATTGAGACAATCGCAATACCAACGTTTTATGGCATCTACATCATTAATGTCAGCTTGGTATTGAATGTATACATTGTATATTTTTGATTTGATATGTCTTGAGCGGATTCGAATTTTTAATATTTCCAGAGTTTCTTTACAATATTGCAGATCTATATTTTCAGAATCTCCAATTAATGCTGCTAAGTAACATGTTGATTGTTTGAATTGGTAAGTACCGTTGGAAAATATCTGCAATTCTTCAACCGTCAACTCCGGAAAATCCAAAATATCCTCCGATGTCAAATTCTCAAAACAACTCTTTTTCCGATTCCACTGCTTAGTTTCTATCTCTGGTACTAGGTTATTGTCCAAACGTTTAGATTTTTCAATTCGCTTCAATACCTCATCATTAGTGTGAATACAATTTTTTTTCGTAAGGGTTTCACAGCCTTAGAAATGAACCATGCGGCAAAAAAAAACAATTTTGAAGTAAGTAAAAAGTTTTTATTATAGTCAAAACAACTCTCTCATGCAAAACATGTGGTTGAACTTTAGGGCACTTGCACACATTTATGTAGTCACTACCAGTATTCTCAAAAAAGTTTTTCAGACCAGAGCTCAATAACATCTAATTGCGTATTTAAAAATATGTCAGTTTAATAATATAAATCATTTGCCCACGGAGATTTTCTCTGAAAAATTATGAAAATCAAAAATGAAACTTGGATCCTCAGTACGTATTTAATAACATGGATTTAACAAAGTAACTCATTAGCGCATGATTGCATTTTTAATGATACGTCAGTTTAATGAAATAATTCATTTGCGCAACAAGATTTTCCGTAAAAATCAAGAAAATCTATAGGCGTGCAGATCACCCCCAATAAGTGCTCTAGAAACTGAGTAACCGATTTGTGCGAGGTAACCACTTCTAACTTGGTTTTTCTTCAAGCTGACATCGAAGAGTACTTACAGTAAAGAATTAGCCAAAGTTAGTTGATCGGAACATATAAATAATTGCAAAAAACTATAATTTTTTTATATCACGAATTTTGCCGAATTTCATCTTCAACTCGCGATATCTCGGAAAATAACGAATATTTTTAGATGAAATTTCAGCACGACATTGATCAAGTTATTCGATAAGATATTGAATTGGTCGGAACCCTTATTTATTTCACAGATGAAAATAGTGATTTTTCAAAAAAATTTCTTTTGTCAAGCCTAATTTTTTTTTCAAACACAAAAATTGTGTGACGAACTTTTAATACGATAATTTTTGACAAACCTATATTAAAGTACAATATTTAAAGAAGTTTTCTGTTAAGTTTCACGTATTCATATTGTATATATAAAAAGTTATCGCACTTTGAAGTAGCGTCTCCGCGCGCAGCAGACATGTTGTTTGCGTGCGGCATGTTTCATTGTGGTGGTTGCCGTAGTTCACTCGTTTACTATCATATAAATGCAATGTTTTGTTACATATTCCCTTTTTACAGGTTACTGTAAAGTGGAAATAAGTAATACTAAATTAATTGTTGATAAATTAAAAAATACATAATACATTGGGTTGTTTTTAATATTTTTAATCTAAATCAATATCTATGGGCTACAACGAGCAATTTGATGTAGAGTTACAAATGAGACAGCATTTTATACCAGCAGCGTAGCACGAACAAAATTCTTTATTACAAGATGTTTTTCTTTTAATCTGCAATTACAAATATACTTTTGAAGCAGCTCCAAACTTGTTGGTCCTTCAAAATATATTGGCAAAAGTTCTTGATTTTCAAATTTCCAGCCAAAATCAGTCAGATTGAGTACTTCAAATATGTGAGCATTATACCAGAAGAAGAAGAGCTGGGTGCGATGGAGGTAATTTTTCAGCGGAGGAGTTTTTTTTTTTTTCGAGCTAAGATTACTCTCACGTCGTTAATGTTGTCTTGTTTACTTTTGAAGTCATAAATTCCAATCACAAATTTTGTCCAAGCATTAACAATTTCAGGTGTTAATTTATTCTCAATTTGAGACATCTGGACTAAATGTTCTGTGCTCATTTTTTATGCTACGTTGAGAGCTTTTTTCTTACCAATTCCATAGAAAGCGGAAGTCGTATTGCATCCGGTTAATGCATGAATTATTGGTAATGCTAACCAATACTACTTCCTAGTTCTTGGCATATAATATGTATTGGTATAAAGCGCAGCAAATCCGTTTTGATGCTATTTTTTCCAGTTTGAAACCATACTTGAATCTTTGCATTTATTTTAAAATAATGTGCGATTAAAAGAATAAACACATCTGTATCTGGGGACTTAACGATCACTATCATGTCCTGAGTCCTGTCTAAGTATTGTTTAGAAATGTGGATCAGATGACAAATTATTCGAAAGTCAGCTTCAGCATAATTCGAAAATAAATCTGTAACCTCACGTTTAAGTGAATTAGTGATTTCTTTAGTAACAAGATGATTTTTATATCCACCAGCCAAATAAAATTTTTATTAATAATTTTATCAGAAGTCCGAGGGATTTCAATATATTTTTCGATGTAGTCGCAGAAAAATAGGTTCAAAGCATTTTTATTTGCATCTGTAGACATAACTTTATCCCAATCTAGTATAGGTCGACTAGCATTAATATCGTAAGTATTAGAATTTAGTTTAGACCTTCTTGACCTCTCTTGCGATTTAGGATTCATACTAACGTCATAGCGATCGAAAATGACGTGAATCTCACAAAAAGTTTCAAATAGTTTCCTAAAATACTTAAAAAAATATTGTCCAACATCTTCGAAACATTTCATGTATTTCGTATTTAAACACTGCAAATCTGCCATCATATCTATTATTCTATCATGTAGTTCTGTCCAGCAAGGTTCTGTAATCACAGATGTTACAATATTTTTTTCGATCGCATGTAACAAATCATATTTTGACGATATTCGCCTATTACCATCCTCTTTAAATAGAGCAGAAGGTATTTCATTCAGTGGGACACTAAGAACTTTTTCAAGGCTTACATCAGCTCTTTGCTTGGTTCACTTTTTCTGGAGAAACATATTCTTTACTCGTGCTATTATCTGCTCTTTTACAGAACTTTTTTTTATCATATGTGTAAAAGTTTTCAATTTCGAGCGTTTTAATATATCGTAAAAATTTGCGGGTTTATTGGTTTTTTCTAATCGTTTGCAAACAAAATCTTGCTACTTCAAAGTGCGATAACTTTTTGTATATACAATATGAATACGTGAAACTTTACAGAAAACTTCTTTAAATATTGTACTTTAATATAAGTTTATCAAAAATTATCGTGTTAAAAATTCGTCACAAAACTTTTGTGTTTGAAAAAAAAATTACGCTTGACAAAAGAAATTTTTTGAAAAATCACTATATTCATCTGTGAAATAAATAAGGGTTCTGACTAATTCAATATCTTAAAGAATAACTTGAACAATATCGTGCTGAAATTTCATCTAAAAATATTCGTTATTTGCCGAGATATCGCGAATTGAAGATGAAATTCGACAAAATTTGTGATATAAAAAAATTATAGTTCTTTGCAATTATTTATATGTTCCGATCAACTAACTTTGGCTAATTTTTTACTGTAGGTACTCTTCGATGTCAACTTGAAGAAAAACCAGGTTAGAAGTGGTTACCTCAACCTAACCGGTTAGTTGGTTAAAACGGGGGTGATCTGCACGCCTACTAAGTTCAAGCTGGTTCTCAAAGACATCTTGCAATGTATTTTCAAAAATTATGTGTAAGACATATTCAACTATCAAATAATACATTAGACTGTTAAAATGAACAATGTAAAAAGTACTTGAGAATTTTTTTCCACTTAAAGGAAAGAATAATTCAAATATTACTAAAAAATAGAGGCTAATTTTTAAAAAATCCGTTTTTACCGGTTCATCTTAAATCTTTTGAATCTAAAAATTATTTGAAACCTCTATTCTTTAGGAAAATAAAAAAAATAATTAAACTGAGTTTTTTCTGAAAAGAATATCGAAAAATAGCGAAAAAAAAATAGATTTTTAATTTTTTGACCCCGTATCATCCCCACAAAAATTATGAAAAAATTCATGAAGATAGATCTGATGAAGACACATCACATATATTTTTTTCATCATAACGTAGGTCAATAAGTTTTTTTTTTTAATATTAAAAATTTTTGAAGCCTCAAAAAAAATTGAATTTCCCGCCAAAAATTTTGAAAAAAATTGTACTGTCGTGAGCAAAAAAAAATAGGACAACTATTTTTTTCTAATGTAAATCTGTCTCTATTTGCACACTTGCAATGAATTTTGACAAATAACTGACAATGTCACAAAAATTAAAGTTAGATGTAAACAACTAGATTTTAGCAAAAATACGTTATAAGACTTGTCCCATTTTTTTTTGCGCACGACAGTACTTCATGCGCGCGAAAAACTGAAAAATCTTTTAATGCGGCTGAGATACGTGAAAAAAACGAAAAATCTTCGTAATCCAATAAAATAGTTTCTGGAGCACCTAAAATAAAATATGGGATAGAGCACGTCTTTTTGTTCTCAACAAACCTAGCTGGGTGAGATTTCAAAAAGTAAAAAGGCCGATCCCCCCCCTTATGCGCCAAGGCCCTTTTATTTCGTCCGCCATCTTCGACCGTTCTCTTTGACATACAGTGTCCGGTATTGGTGCATTATATTTAACCATAAATGAGTTTTATTTTTGCCAACTTTGGTGAAATTACTCCTTCTTATAGAAAATATATTCAATTTTGATTCTTTCGGCCATTTTTGGTGTTTTATATTTTTTCCAAGATGGCGGATTGGCAAATACACATCGAACAGATCTATATTTTTTAAGAATTTTATTCCAAAGAAGCCAGTATATTTAAAATTGCCATCCGATTACTAGTACAAGATATATTAAGCAGGTAAGTTGAAAATGCGTGAAAGCGCGTCAAAAAGTGCATATAACTTTTGACGCACAAGGAATTTTTGGGCACAAATATTTTTTCGTAATCAGGAGGTCATAATACATAAGAACCAACAATAAAATTGCAGGTGGAATGTTGTCGCCGAAAATAATCAATTCAACTGCACTATTATTATAACGTAATGTTTTATAGCCAGTTCTATGTAAGGAATAAATGTATACTTGTTAATTAAATAAATATATACATTAAATATTTTTATATACAGTATTGGAAAGTGTACGTATCGGGTTGGCAATAAGAGCAAGCGAGAGGGCGGCCAGCGAGAGCAAAGCATGCAATCGTGTACATGCCTCTTGATGGGTGTGTCCACTCTTTACCTCTGCTAGAGTACTGGTAGACGTCTTTATTGTGGGCGGTCGGTTAATAGCGCAATGCCAAACGAAGGACTTTCTGATACTGTATATGAAAAGGTGTATAATAATTCAATTTAGGAGCAAGCAGGGTAACTAAATTTGGTTTTTCTAAAGTAAAATATTTCTCATGGATTGAGAACAGGGTTGGCCTGGAATACAAAAAGTTACCGGGAAAAACGAATGGAGCGGCTCGCCTCATACGACTTTTGAGGATTGAGGATATATTTTATCTAATGCCCAGACAGCACAATATAATCTTAGAATATTCCTGGAATATTCTCTTGAGAATAAAGAATCATTCTTAGAATAGGCCGTGAATATATAAATTCTCCAGGGAATATTCTTAGAATCGGCCAATGGGAATATCCTACATAAACCTAGATTAAGAATATTACCAAATTATTTCAAAAATAATCCAGGAATATTTATATGTTTCAAACATATTCACAGCTTTTGCCTGGAATATATATTTATATTCCTGGAATAATCTAGGTTTATATAGGATATTCCCTTAGGTTTCAGGAGTATTCCCGTGAGAATGTATACAGGTCCTCTGGTATACGTGGGTCACTTTTGGTAAAAGCAGAAATAAAACTAATACATCATCAAAACGCACCTGTATGAGGAAAGACACTCGCAATTGTTTACAGCAGCTCCTTCAGCTTGATATCTGATTATCTTACTTTTCGATTTAAATAATTATATAAAAATTAAAATGTAAAATAATAACAGTAATCACCTGAAAACTTTCCACTCCTTGCATATTAGTGCCTTCTTCCTAAAAATTCTAAAAATATGGGAAAATAAAATATTGAAAATATAATATTGCAGAATTATTTACTAAGTATTTAAATAAATATATTTATATTTTGAATCTATCTTAAGACTAATCTTCTTTGTCCGTTTCATTGTTTCTAAAACAAAAGAAAACATTTTATAGGATTTTTTTTATTTAGAATTTAAACTTGTGTATTGAAGAAAGCTAATGGTAAAACCAAGAATCAACTCATATTTTTGTATTTTGTAATTACTTGGAAGTATAGTAGCGAAAAAAAAATTTGAAAAATTTTATTGCTCAAGTAGACTTAGAATGTCATGAAACGTAGAGATTTTAAGTTTGAGCAAAAAAAAAAATGTACATCGGTCTGTAACTTTCTTTTATGCGCACAATTACTCTGGAACCGTTTAACATATTGACTTGAATTATAATATGCATTTCAACGAGGATTATATTCTGATCTTATTCCGTTGAAGGGTTGAGGGGTAAATTGTGTAAATAGGAGTACATAGGTAAATCAAGCAAGAGCCCATAAAACTGGTATTTAGTACATATAAGAGAAGCTAATATTTCAAAACATTTTTTGGCATTAGCCGCCCCCATGATTTAGCGTGTGTACAAAAACCAAAGGATTCAAAATTTGTTTTTACTTTATCCTCCACCTCCTAAAAAATCAAAATAGAAGGATATATCATCTGTTAAAAAAATTGCTAATATGATTTACTGTTTTTGGTCAAAAAACGCTTCGCAGGAGGCCGTGTATGTAAATTAAAACCAAATGAATGTCACCTACACATAGAAATATTGTCACTCTACATAAAAAAAAAATTATTCAAATCGTGCAAAAAATAGAAAGTTACAGGCTTGTTTCTCATTTAAGCAAGTATATATCCGAACCGCAAACAAATATATTATGTTGAATAATTACCTGTAACTGTTGCGAAAAGTGCTGTTTTGGAAAACACTTTTTTGTCTTTGTGTCCGTGTAAACTGTAAAGCTTGGCCAAGTCATCACTCATTACTTTTCACATAAAGCGGCATGAACATTCCTTGTAATTATCGCCACCCAATCTACACATTCTATCAATCTAGAAAAAAAAAATACAAACAGGTAATTAATATCTTTTTACAAAAAATAATAGAAAAGATTGATTAAAATGAAAACTTGTAATAACAGTTACTACAAATTATTTGTCCATTGCCTCTAAGCACAGAGGGTTATCATTTGCTAGTCACATATTTCAGAAAGTATATGTACCTGAAGTTTCGAACGTTCAGTTGAACGAATTTAAATTGAAAATTTGAAGTTAATCGACTTGGACGTACAATTTTTCTGGTAATATTTGCTGGCAACGATACTATCGTTGCCAACAAATATTACCGTAAAAGTGGTACGCCTAAGTCGATTTATAATTTTCATTAATCTTTCCTTTTCAAATGAAATTCGTTCAAGTGAACGTTCGAAACTTCAGGTAGGTACATGGAAGTATAGTAATTTTATATGCGGCAGCTCTGCTCATCAAAACTAGCGCTACAATTAAAATTTTCGCCAGAATCGCTTTCCAATAAATTACTTTCACTGCCACTATTTGAAACATTACTTCTAACAATATTTTCTAAATGAACACTACTTATTAAGTTCGAGGTGCCTGCAGTACTATGATTAAAAGTTTGGGAATTATTTTGACTGATGCAATCATAAGTAGGGTACTTTCTTGTAAATGTGAAGAATTTGTTGGTAAGCTTTGGTTCAACTATATAACTGTCTCTGATTTATATCATCAGTATTATGGTCTAATGGAGTTTTAGAGTTCTATTAAGTTCTCTATAAAGCTGCGCCAGTACCAGTAGTATTTCTTTTTCTTTTCATTTAAGTAAGAAAATATACAAGTGACGTGATGCCCTGTTAAATTTTCCCTATAAAAAAGATTAATATACTTACTTATTGTTAATCGGTCACTTATCACTTATACTACACATAAAAAACACAAGTATCTCAACAATAACAAACGATTAAAGCACGTAAATTCTGATATTGAGGTTATGTTATGAAATACGTAAATAGGAAAAAATCGCGGGTAGTTTAATAGTATATTATATTACTAGGAGTAGAACGCACTCTTTTTTTGTGTTGAGCCCAGGATTTGCGGCTGAGGCGAAGCCGAAGCCGCAAACTGGGCGAAACACAAAAAAGGCGTTCTACTCCGTGTAATATATACTATTTTTTCTTCAAGCGTATTAAAATGAAAAAATTCATTTATTTATCATAAATGTACAAATATTCAAACTACAGTCTTACATGTTGACACAATATGACAAGTGGCTAGTGGATAGCGCGCCACCGGTGGCTTTCGGTATTAACATTATGTTACTAGTAAAACAATACCCACTACGGCGGCGCTTTCGGAACTAACATTATGTTACTAGTAAAACAATGTCCACTACGGTGGCGTTCGATACTAACATTTTGTTACTAGTAAAACAATGTCCTACTTCTACTTCTGTTTTTGGTGACATAATTTAAACATTTTAATACGCTTGAAGAAAAAACACTATATACATGTGCATGGCTTTATTTCTGAAGTCTAGCCTTGGCTGCACTGCTCAAACCTGATAACCTGATAACAAAAATATGGATTGAGCTTTTGTTTAAAACTGGAAATAACATCATTGTATAATATAATCATTATAATTATATTAAATATTTTTTATAAATTGAAATAAATAATAACACGCATATATTGAAGTTACATTTTACAGAAAAAATTAAAAGCTTTTATAAAACGTTGATTTGGTTGAGTAACAATTAATATCATTCTTTCATTCTCAAAGTGTTAGAATATTCTTGACCCAGGAGGGAATATATATATTCCAAAATGAATATTACTATCATATTCATGCTGAATATTCCAGGTACATATTTAAAATTGTATTACTAGAATAATCCGTTATCTTATATATATTCCAGGATTATTCCAGAATTAAACAGAATATATTCATTCTTTTTTGCATAATTACAGAATATTCTTAGAATATACGGTGCTGTCTGGGTGTAGAACCAAAGAAAGCGGGTCTATCAAAATCAAGAGTCGCCGATAATAAAATTTTTAAATAAAATTTAAAACGAAATTCATAATAGTGAATGTCTTTATCTTGTGTGAAGGAAAGTAGGAAAAAATTAAATAAAACATTTACAAAATTGCAAATGCTTATTTATTAAAAACCAAAGGTTAACGAGATTGAATGTCAAGGGAAGAAGCGTACACTTGCCTAGACCTTACACACTGATCAATTAAAAAACTAACATTTCTGCATTAAATCGCTGTTTTTGGCTACACTGCCAACTATTTTGTCAATATTTAAAATTTGCAGGTGATTAGAATAAATACCTGTAAGTTTTCTTGAGAACTTTTACTTCTTAGGCATTTTTTTGTGAATTTAAAAGTCGAAAAACTTCTTTCACATGAGACTGCAAAGGAAAGTCTAAGAAGGTTGTTACGACGCAAAAATGAGAATTCTGTAACTCAACACATTTCAATAATTCTAGTATTTTCACCAGGACGTCGAGTTATGCTATTCACCAATAGATGGCGAAGACTACAACAAATTCTAATTATTTAATTTTTGCTTAATTTCATTTTACAATATGACAAGTATAATTATTTTGGGCAACAATATTTATGCGTAATGATTGTTAATAATTAATATATATATATATATATATATATATATATATATATATATATATATATATATATATATATATATATATATATATATATATATATATATATATAGTGAAATATGATCAAAAGTCCATAATATAGATTTAGTTTTTATAATCCAGAGGTTGGCAACGGTGAAGTTTCACGGTGAACTGTCAAGAAAAGGGAAATGATGGTCGTTCTTCCGTAATTATTTTTTGTGAAAGGCAAATTCTATAAATGCCAGGCAAGTAGTAATACTCGCCCTTTTCGATCAAGAATTGAGATTAAAACCTTGCTAAGTGTTAATTAGTCAAACGGCACACGTGGCTACTCGTTATAGATTAACGGATCTAGGCTAATTTTCAACACATTGTTCAATTAAATTTCGGTGTATTTAATTGGGTTTCGATATTTAAATCGGATTTTGTTTGGCAAGTTACGTCCAGAATTTTCTGGGTAAGTTATATTTCCTTGATCTACGAGCAAAACATGTGCTCGAAATTAGGTTAGAATTTGAGAATAATTTTTGGTAATTTATTGTAGACGTTTTATGGGATACGGAGTAGAACAACCATCAGCCTTATCATATACCTTTTTGGGTCATTTTGTGTAATTTTGGATGATATTTTTGGACTTGGATCATATGAAGGACTATTAGTTACGAGTTAAATTTATGAAATAATACCTTGCGATACAACATAACTGTAACGGAGAGTTACCTACGACCAGGAATTGTAATTTTGGTGATTTTGGAAATTTTGGTATTCTGTAAATTTGGAGAGCTGGAGATTTTTTGGAAGTTCTATATTGCATTCAACGCAGGAGATTCCAGGCAATGGTCTTAACCTACCAGTAATCGGAGCCCTCTTGTGGTCAACTGCTGCTGGATTTCGGGTGTTTTTTTAAAGATAAGTTGTACTATATTTTATATGTAATCATAAACATTTTGTTCTCTGATATAATTAAAAGTTAAACTATTTTTCCCCTAGCTTCAGTATCACGATTATTAGGTACTATTGTAAGACTGTGTTATATCTATATCTTCTAAATTGTATGAAAATTTTCTTGATTGTTACTCAAAATTGTACAAGGAATAAACTGAAATTCTTATATTTTGTTCTTTTATTGCTCTCTCTATCTCTCACTAAAAGGATTTGTCATACCTGGGACCATTTTATTTATTTGGGGTTTTGAGATCGTAATAATAATAATAATAATAATAATAATAATAATAATAATAATAATAATAATAATAATAATAATAATAATCTCTATCCGGACCACACTGTTAAACTAGTGGTTCTTATCATAGGATGCCTAGGTGGGGTGAGGCGCACACTGCTTTCGGAATTGAAGACGATACCGGCATGCCGAAACTCGGCAGAAATCTTAGCCGGAAGAATGCAGAAGGCCGTTATCCTTGGCTCGTTACGCCTGCTCAGAGCACACGATTCGCGGACCCAGTGACCACTGACCCTACGGCGTAGGGAGTGGTCTCTGGTATTACCAGCGTACCCTCTCTGGCATCGGAGACAGAGAGAAGGGCGACTGGCTTCACAAAAAAAAAAAAAAAAAAAAAAAAAAAAAAAAAAAAAAAAAAAAAAAAAAAAAAAAAAAAAAAATAATAAGCTAATAGGGAACGTGAGCTGGGTTCAGACCGTCGTGAGACAGGTTTGTTTTACCCTACTGATGACTACTCGTTGCGATAGAAATTCTGCTCAGTACGAGAGAAACCGCAGGTTCGGACATTTGGATCACGCACTCGCTCGAGCGGGCGGTGGTGCGAAGCTACCATCCGTGGGATTATGCCTGAACGCCTCTAAGGCCGTATCTTTTCTAATCGAAGGTGGCAATGATGTCTCTTGGAGTTCCGAGATTTGTAAGTTATGGCACACATATTGTATCAATGTAAAAGAGTGTAGCAACAAACAATGCAATTCTTGCACGTTTTGCATGAATGAACTAAATTCTTATCATGTATTTGGCCATATTCATTATTCGCATCATTGTCATTAGTTTCTTCAATATGGTCAGTGTTTTCACAGACAAGAGATATTTTCTTCATTCTTAGACATCCACAATAGAAAGTCTTAGGTCACTCCAATAACAGATGTTATTGTATTATCCTTCAAGTGGATAACGTTAACTAATACACTACCAGCGTATTGGACTAAGGACCTTTTGGTCAATACACCAATAACAGATAAACTAGACGCCAGTTCTTGATTAATTATCTTTATTGACGTTCTATTTCTAGCCACTACTTGACAACTGACATCACTACTGTCTTTTTACAACTACATATATTCTTGTAAGCTACCAACAATACATTCTGTAGCATCACTGGTTACATAACTACTAATACTCATTACACAATTACACATCCTTCCCTCTTATAAATCTAACCTTTCAGGGGCCCTAATTAGACGACCAGACCTAGACATTTTTTGTAGATGGAGCTTGCTTTGACTACTGACTGGTTTATGGCGTTAGATCTAAACAATTGTTTAGGAAAAACATCATTTTTTTTCAAATCATAGGACTGATCGTTCTCACAAACAAAAGGTTCTGATGCAATAGTCTCGACAACTTCGGAAGTAGTGGTGTCCATGGATGGCTCGCACTTATTTAATGATTCTCTCAAATAAACCCGGTTTAGTCTTCTGACATCACCAAATTCACTTTCGACCATGTAAGATCGTGGTGATTGATGATTTTTCACAAAATGACCTGGTTCCCATTTTTTCTGCAAATGATTATACATGACTAGCTGATGCCCGCGACTTCATTCGCGAGGAAGACTTCATCCGCGTGGAATTAAGAACATTGACATACTAACTTATGCCTATAAAGAAGTACTACATACTCACTGAGTACTCCTATAATACTCGCATTCATTGCATTCAAGGAAAACTTCTGCGTATCCATTGCACTCAAGGAAAACTTCTGCGCATTCATAGTAGTCGGAGAAACCCTCTGCACATCTATTGTACTCGAGGAAACCCACTGCGCATCCACAGTACTCAGGGAAACCCACTGCTCTTGAATTGTTCTCGAGTAAGCCCTCTGCGCATCCACAGTACTCGGGGAAACCCACTGCACATCCATTGCACTCAAAGAAAACTTCTGCGCATTCATAGTACTCGGAGAAACCCTCTGTGCATCTACTGTACTGGAGGAAAACCAACTGCGCATCCACAGTACTCGGGGAAGCCCACTGCGCATCGCAATTTGGTAACAATTTATTATTCTATTTTTGTGTTAGAGCGAGTTATATGAAAAAAATAATTATTTTAATCGACAGTAGAGCACATGGGCGGGTATGTGTCAAATGTCATGTTTAAAAACATCCCTCTCCCTGTTCATGCATTCGGGGGGGTAGGTCCCTTTTTGAAAAGTGTCGAATACATGTCTCATTATTTTCTCAAAAGAGCCCGTCGCTGGAATATCACGTTTCTGACTTACGCGATTTTGAAGGTACGGCTACCATTTAGACTATCTGCCACCCCCGTTTTCACCTCTTCAAAAAGTAAAAATCGAAATTTCGTCTTACTCGTGTCTAATAGATTCCAATAAAGAGTATTTCTGCCAAATTTCACGTTTCTAGGTCTAACCGTTTCCAAAAAGCTTAAAAGCCTTCCCCTCCCCGCTCACCCTTTCGGGGGTCTCTTTTTGACAACCGTCGAATACGTGTCTTCTTATTTCCTCAGAAGAGTCCATCGCTCGAATAATCACGTTTCTGACTTACGCGATTTAAAAAATACGGGCGCACTTTAAACCATCTACCCCCGTTTTCACCCCTTCAATAAGTGAAAATCGAAATTTCGTGTTACCCGTATCAAATAAATTTCAATAAAAATTTCACGATCTAGACCTAACCGTTTCCGAAAAAGCTTAAAATTTTTCACCCTCTTGGGGGTCGAATTTGTAAAAATCTCTTCTTAGTGGTTTCCTACCTCATTCGAGGAACCTCTATGCAAAATTTGAAGTTTTTAGACCAATCGGTTTGAGCTGTGCGTTGATAGATCAGTGAGTCAGTCAGTCAGGGTATTCTTTTATATATATAGATTACATCACTATCTGGGTTTAACGGTCTCAAGTCTTTAGCGGTCTTATATTGTTTTTTATACAACTCATGTTTATTCATAATTTTTCCTTTAACATTTTCACACAATCTGTGTTTTAACAGGTCAGCGCTAATTGGTATTTTTGTTTTACAAATTCTATTATCAACAATTGGGACGGTGAATAGCCCATATTTTTTAGAGGTGAGTTGTGATATTGTAACAATGCGGTCTCAATACCGCCCCCACTCGCTAATGATTTTTTAACAATATTTTTTCCTCTTTCTCAGCAAGGCCATTGGAACGTGGATAATTTGGGCTTCTGGTGACAATTTTAAAATTCCAATCTTTCGCAATTTTTTTAAATTCATGGCTGTCAAAAGGGATATTGTCACACGATATACAATCTGGTGGTCCAAAGATGGAGAATACGTTTTTTTAGAGACTTTATCGATTTATTTTTAAAAACCCGCATTTCTAGCCAATTTGAGAATGAATCAAATACAACCAAATAACTTTCATTTGCATATGTAAAGATATCGAGTCCTAGCCTTTCCCAAGGGCGCTCAGGAATCGGGTGTAGTAATAACGTCTCTTTTTGTAGCTTGCGTGCGCTTGTTTCACAAACCTTGCATCTTTTAATGTAAGATTCGATATCTTCATTCATGCCTGGTCAACAGAGAATTTGACGCGCTCTAGCTTTGGTTTTTTCTATTGCCACGTGACCTTCATGAAGTAAATGTAAAATATCACCCACAATTTTATCAACAAAAAGTACTAATCCATCAACAAAAATTAAATTTTCATTTATTTTGAAATAATGACGTAAAAATTCTGGTACATCCTGCTTATTTTCTGGCCAGCCATTGACACAAAAATCAGCAACAGTTTTTAATTGCAAATCATTTTCTGTCTTAAACTGCAATTTTCTTTCATCAGCCATCGGAATATGTTTCAGCACTGCATGGACTGCAAAGTTAAACTCTTGATCAGATTTTAAGCTTTTTTCAGTTAAAAATGTCCTAGACAACGTGTCGGGAATATACAAATATTTGCCAGGCTTATATGTCACAGTTAAATTATAATTTAACAATCTCAACCTCATTCTTTGTAAATGTGGCGAAATATTGGCTAACTCTTTTTAAAAGCTTTTATTTAACTTGCAATGTTTGTATGTTAGTTAGTTCGTTTGTTTGTTTGTTTGTTTGTTTGTTTAGGTCAAATCTTGCAAGCTGAATTTCGACTAGTCCGGTGACAATGTAGTATAGCCATTATCGGTCTAAATCCAATATAGCGGACGTCCCAAGATGGCAAATCGACTTTCTCTTCACAACCCCATTGATATGGGTATCAAATGAAAGTGTTTGACGAGTAAAATACGGTAAACTATGTGACGTCATTCTAAATTCAATATGGCGTACGTCCCAAGATGGCGGATCGCCGTTTTCTTCACAACCCCCTTGATATGGGTATTAAATGAAAGAGTTTGACGAGTAAAATACGAAAAACTATGTGACGTCATTCTAAATTCAATATGGCGGACGTGGGAAGAGGTGAGAAGAGGTGGGGAAGGGGTGGGAAGCGGTGGGAAGGGGTAGAATGAGGTGGAAAAGGTGGGAAGAGGTGGGGAAGGGCTGGGAAGAGGTGGGAGGAGGTGGAGAAGAGGTGGGAAAGGGGAGGGGAATGGGCGGGAAGATGTGGAAAAGGGGATGGGGTGGAAAGAGATGGGAAAGGAGAGGGGAATGGGTGGGAAGAGGTAGCAAAGGGGTGGGAAGAAGTGCGAAGTAGTGTCAGAGGGGTGAGAAGATGGGAAGGGGTGGATGGCGGTGAAAGTGTTTTGTCTGGTTGTTTGTAAAATAAGTAGACTAAAAAGTAAAAAATAAAATTACATAAAAAAAATATTTTTAAGAAAAAGCTTTTATTTGAAAAAAACTACTAAAAAGTAAAAATAATTTTTTTAAACTTCATACACCTGGAAACCAAAAGCTTTGGGGACGGTTATATAGCGCTATTGCATAGTTACTTTGCTCAATTGACCGTCCCCAAAGCTTTTGGTTTCCAGGTGTATGAATTTTAAAAAAATTATTTTTACTTTTTAGTAGTTTTTTCAAATAAAAGCTTTTTCTTAAAAATATTTTTTTTATATAATTTTATTTAAAAATAGTTTCAAGTGGTTTGTGGTCAGATTTAACATTAATCTTTAATCCATATATGAGAAAATGAAATTTTGGTATCGAGAACACAATAGCAAGCATCTCCTTTTCAATCTGCGCATATTTTTGTTCTGTTGAAGTTAAGCTTCTGGAAGCGAATGCCACAGGGTGTCCATCCTGTAGAAGGCACGCACCTAGACTATCTTTGGACCAATCGATTTCTATTTCAGTGTCTTTTTTAGAATCGAAGTATTTCAGAATAGGCGCAGATATTAATAAGTGTTTTAATTGGGTGAGAGATTGTTCATGGCTATTACTCCACCCCCACTGTTTTGTCTTGTCAACCGCCTTAAGGGGGCAGTTTGACATATTTGGTACAAATTTGCCCAAATACTTGCCCATGCCCAGAATTCTTAGTAATTCATTTTTATTGTTTTATTGGTAAGTCTACAATGGCCTTTACATAATTTTTATTTGGCGCGACACCATTTTTTGTATGAGCAAATGTGACCCATAAACTTTACCGATTTAGATTTAAATTGTATTTTTGTACTATTAAACTTAATGTTATACTTTAATGCACGCTCTAATATTAATTGCAAATTTTTGTCATGTTCTTGCTCATCTTTGCCCGTCACTATTAGGTCGTCAAAATAAAGTCCTACGTCATTTAAATCGCCAAATATTTCAAAATTTTTTCTATGAAAATCTTCTGGCGTCGAACTGATACCAAAAAGTAATCTAACAAATTTATATCGCCCAAATGGCGTACTAAAAACCGTATACTCCGAACATTTATCATCAATTCTTACTTGAAGGTAACCATCCTTCATATCAAGGATAGTAAAATACTCTTTATCAACTAATTTAACAGCAATTTCCTCAGCGGTAGGTATTAGAAAATGCTCACGCTGAATGGCCCCGTTGAGATATTTTGGGTCTAAGCATAATTTTAAATCACCGCTTTTTTTTTCTACAATCACTAAGGGATTCAGCCATTCAGGCGGATTTTCAATTTTTTTGATTATATTTTGAGCTTCAAGTTGCTCTAGTTTTAACTTTAGCCTATCATATAAGGGCCTTGGAACCCTTCTGGGTGGCTGAATATGTGGTGTAGCGTCACTTTTTAAAGTGATTTGATGTTCTACAGAAAACTCCCCCAGTCCATCAAAAACAGACTTATAAATTTTGTTCACATCGTCTAAAGATCTAAATACAACATTAGTGCCTTCACTAATACTAGCCAATCGCTTAATTAACTTAAGAGCTAAACATCCAGACAGCCCAAAGCTGTGCCCAAATTCGGATACTTACATCTATACCGCTTGGATCTCAACACCAACATTAGTGATCTACAAATATTTTTTAAACAATCTGCTCCTAATATAAATTTCAGTTGTAAAGAATTAAATAAAACAGCGCAGACAAGAACTTTTCTCGTAAGTTTTCCAATTGAACACTTTAGAGACGTCTATGATCCTCAAATATGGCCTAAAGGCGCCCATATAAACAGGTACTATTTCCCCAAAGAATCGAAGAATGAAAATTTTCCGAAGGAAGCCTCGGAGATTCCGAGGATTAACTGAAGCTGAACTGTGTAATTCACTCGATAATTCATTTAGATGTAATAAGATTATCAATAATGACTGTGCAAACACTCAAAGTCATGAGGCAGGTCATTTGATTGTCTGTTATATTAATGTAAGAAGTATCCGAAATAAGGCTGATGATTTGATTCTAGCACATTGGATTTGCCAGAGGTTGTATGTATAACTGAAAGCTGGTGTAGTGAAGAAGAAATAGTGTGTATAAGTTTGCAGCCCTATATTCTCGCAGATTACTTTTGTAGGGAAAGTCAAAAGGCGGAGGCGTCGCTATTTTCATTAGAAGTGATATTAATTACAAAATAAAACCTTCTATTTGTAGAAAAATTGAAATGCATTTTGAATATGTCCTTATTGAAATAAATATAAACAATCTCAGTTTTCTGATAGGTTGTTTTTATAGGTCTTTTTCTTCTGACTTTCCACTTTTTCTAGTGTCCTTAGATGACTTATTAAACAGAGCCTTACAACCTAATAATAGTTTTGCATTCATGTGCGGTAATTTTAATGGAAATTTCGATACGACTGTGAACAATAAGTGTGCTGAAGATCTAGTAAATATATTTTTATTTTTTGGGCTCCATAAAATAATAAACGAATATACTCGTGTATGTAATAAGTCAAAAAGCATTATAGGTATTATTTTTTCAAATATTGATACCTTACTACTCAGTTTAAAAATTATTTACTCCGATACATCAGATCACTTTATACAATATGTTTCCTTTAATTTCGCAAGTTGTAATACTGTAGAAAATGTTAGATTTAAGAGATTTTTCAATAGGGATAAAAATCTAAACAAATTTAAACAATTGCTTTCCAACGTAGACGGTTCTTTCTGGAAACCAAGTTCGAAGACAAATTTAGCACTTTTTTCACTCTCTTTATAGAGCTCCGTCACACAGCATTTCCTCTAGAAAAATTTGAATCAAAATCAAAACGTAAAAACCAGAAACCGTGGATTTATGACAATATAATCAACCAAGAAAGCTTTCTTAGAGATTTATTTAAAATTTACAAATTGACTAATGACAGCGTACTTTATGAAAGGTACAAAGTAATTAAAGCTAATCATGAGAAGAAAATAAAACTTGCAAAAAAAAACTATCACGATAACTTAATTTTTCATCCTCAAAACAAGTCAAAAACAGCTTGGTCTATAATAAAAGATGAATCAAATATCAAACATAGAAAAAGTATCCCTGATCACTTTTCTGATACTGTCGGTAATGATATACAAGATTTTCACATTGCAGCTAATTCTTTTAATGAGTACTTTGTATCCTCCATTCAGACGCTAAATAACGCCTTAGTTACTTATAATAGGAAAATCAATAAGAATTACAGTAAGTCATTCTTTTTATCACCCGTTACTACTAATAAGGTCTATGATATAGTTTTGTCTATTTCAACAAAGGACTCTTCAGGTTTTGATGACATACTATGTTCTCTTTTAATAAAAGTTATTGATTATATCTTACTCCTTTCCAGAAAGGAATTTTTCCATCTTTATTAAAGAAAGTCCTCATTGTCCCTATACATAAAAAGGGTAATATTCATGACATTACCAACTATAGAGGTATTGCATTGTTATCAGCTTTCTCAAAAGTCCTTGAAAGGGCATACTTCATCAGACTATCTGACTTCCTAGAGAATGAAAAAATTATCACTAAACAGCAGTATGGTTTTAGGAAAGGTCTCTCAACCCAAAATGCGGTACTATACTTATATTATTTTATTTTCTCGATCTTAAACAACAGTAAAATCACTGCTTGCATATTTTTCGACTTAAAACGTGCATTTGGATCACGTGGATCATGCAATTCTTACAACCAAGTTATATGGTATAGTGGGACAGCACTAACTTGGATAAAATCTTATTTAAGTAACAGAAGCCAAGAAGTTACTTTAAGACAAAATGGCATAACTTACATATCTGATGCTTTTGCAATAAACATTGGCGTGCCTCAGGGGGGTATTTTGAGGCCGTTACTTTTTATCATTTTCATTAACGATATTACAGAAAGTTTAAGCAATTGCTACATTTCGTTATTTGCAGATGATACCGCTGCTTCTATTTCTGGAAAAGATTTCGGTGAGTTAAGCCAAAATGCAAATTATACTACTTTGCTTATATTAATTCCTGTTTAAATTACGGTACCATTTGCTGGGGAAACTCAGTTCGAATTAATGATATATTAGTCATGCAAAAGAAAATCATACGAACGATGACCTTTAAGGGACCTCAATTTTCATGCAGGCAACTTTTCAAAGAGCTTGGAATATTAACTATTACAGCTATTTATGTTTTACACTGTGTTGTTTTTATAAAAACGAACTCAGATAAATTTGTTCAAAGACTCTGAGCACTACAGTTTAAGAATAAATAATAATATAAACTTACCACAACACCGCTTATCCATGGTTGCCAAAGAACCTTTCATTATGTCCATAAAGTTGTTTAATAAACTTCCAACTTCTGTCAAAGAAATAACGAATATTTATTCATTCAAGAAAACCGTAAAAAAATAATGTATTTTTTTCTATGTCAGAGTATCTTGATTGCTCAGATTTTTAGTGGACGTTTTATTGTAAGGGTTTTATTATGATGTATCATACATGATGATGTATATATATATAATGATGTATATATATATAATGATGTATATATATATGTTTTTATATCAAGATTTTTAAATATTTTGGCAGCTTCTTTCTGTAGTTTTAAATATTGCGTATACTTGTTTCTACAAGTTCTATTGAAAATAAAGAGATATTGTATTGTATTGTATTGTAGTGTATTGTTATCCAAATGTCGACCATCTTGCCTACAGCACTCCTACAATCTGGGCCTTAAATTTTGAAAAACTCGTCGACACAAACAGGAATATTGGTAATAGTCTCCCGAATGTTATTCTTTAACTGGTTTGTATTGACCGGGGGATTGATGTAAACAATACTCTTTAGGTGTCCCCACTAAAAAAATCTAGGGGCGTTAGGTTCGGTGATCTCAATGGGAAGGGGATATCACCAAATCTGGAAATAAGCACGCCTGGAACCAATTCACGTGGAGTGGTCATTGATGCTACTGCTCTGTGTGCCTTGGCACCATCCTGTTGAAACCAAGTGCAATTGGGGTCAGATCCAGGAAAGTTTTCCAAAATTTAAGGACCAGGTTGGAGGAGTGCTGTAGGCAAGATGGTTGATATTTGGATAACGCAGTGTATGAAAAATAAAATCTGCATGTAAGTATGTAGTATCTTAATTTTAAAACAAAATTTTTTGAACAGTTTAGATAACTTCTCAGATAGCACAGAGACGTCTTTAAGAAGTCTTAAAGACGTCCGTGTACGCCTTACAGACATCTGGAAGACGTCTTATTTAGGCCTTATGTTACAAATCGCAACGTCTTACAGACGTCTTTTCGAGGTTCATTGTTGGTCTAAAACAGACCTAAAATTGAAAAAAATACATTTGCATATTGGTTTTATAAGCAACCTTTATAAAAACCAACTAAAACTTTTTTGGAATTATTTTAACGAAAAAAAAAAAACGGAATCAGTAGGGATCGAACCGTAGACCTATTGACTCGTAAGTGAACAATACAATACAATACAATACAATACAATCAAACTTTATTATTATTATATATTACAATATATCCCAGACACCCGTGTCCGAATACTGTCAGACATTCACGGAGCGCAGCTCCGTGACAGTTGAATGACAGGACGGAACGGACTCTGGTCAACTTCAAAAAATAAAACTTTGACCTGAACTCCTTTCACCATGGGGCAAATTAAAAAAGGTATTAACAGATAAATTTCCAAAAAAAAAGGATTATAAAACTTAATATTAACTGGAAGTAAAGCGCACTGTTTTACATTATGATACCTATGCTAATACGGGAAAAAGAACCAAACCAAAAAACCCGCTTCAGATAATGGTGGTTATGAACGAAGCGGATGCCAAGCCGCTTAATGTATAGTTTAAAATGTTAACAAATCTGGAGGTTAAGATAAAATAAAGATTATAATTAGGAAGAATAATTTAGAACAATGGTAAAGAAACGAAAAGAGGACAGAACAGAAAAGGAAGGAAGGAAGGAATGAATGTTATCGTTAATGAAGGATTAAAAAGAGAATATGGGGCTAGATAGGTTGCCTAAAAATAGGCAACGCCTGGTATGGCAAGGTGTGTTTTATTCTAAAGGGGGCATTATGTTCTCTGATCTGGGTAATGTTGTTTGTTAGCGGACTATCACCCAGTTTAAAAGTATAGAATTTTTGAGAGATTTGTTGGATGTAATCCGCTAGTGGTGTTATGTCGTGGCAACGTGCATATAATTCTCTGAGGGAGGTATATCTTGAAGAATTTGAAATGAGCCGCATAAACTTGTGCTCCAACACTTTTAGTTTCTTTAGAGTCGTGAACACTTTAACTCCGCGGCCACTGAGCGGTTGTAATTTGTTTTCTTAAAGACTCTATAGTTAGCAAATGCAACGACTAGGTTTTGCTGGACAATTGGGCTGTTATTTATTATGTTATCATTAATCTTTCACTTATATTTAATAATGTCATTAATAATTTATAAAAAAAGATTAAATTTAAATTATTAATGACAAATTACTACAAATACACAAACAAAATACACTGCACATGTTACAGAAATATCTGTCAAATATAAAGAAAAACATCGTAAAATTGAAAAACAGTTTTGTTAACATTTTTTTGCTTCTATTGGGCAATACTAACATTGACATCGTAATTACGACGTCTTTAAAACGTCTTTAAGATGCAGAAATCAGACATCTTAAAGACGTCTAAGGAAAGACGTCTTCAAGACATCTTTATAAGGAATAAGAGGTTCAGACCTAAATAAGACTTAATATGGACGTCTTAAAGACGTCTTGTGCTATCTGGTTATGTTGTTATGATTTTTTAAAAATTGAATTTTACTCTGAGTCACCCTGGGCAAGATATCATTATTTTAAGTTTAATAACAAGCATTGAGTGTTACACATTGCCCCTTTCCTCGTGACCTTATGCACGAGTTACACATAAGAATACAAACGAAATATGGAAATTGCACTCAAATAGTTTTTAATAACTTATTGAATTACGTTATGCCCTTGATATGAATGTACTGAATTTAATTGTCTTGTTTTATGAAACCTTTACTTTCATGATGAAATAACTTGGTCTTGGAAAGACTTCATTCAACTACAGCTTCTCTTTATTAAGAGTATAACACTTTTAAAATGTAAAATATTTGTTATACTTACATACATTATTTATTCTACTTCTCAAATTTTTGTTTGGTGTCAAATATTAGCAAAATCTCCAAAACTACTTAATAAGTTAAAAGATCTTGTTGACTTAAACGAAAACTTTCCTTTACTCTAAAACTTTAATTTACTTTAACAAAAAATTTACAAGATACCTTTCAATAAGTGTAGTAAATGTACCAATACAAATATTTTTTTTTTTGAATTTGATATTTTGGTAAAAAAAGTTAAGAACGTTTTTAAGATGCTCCTTTAAGGGGCTGTAACTTGACAGCGAAGGGGAGTTTTGAAAAATGTTATATGACTTTTAATTTGGGTGAGGAATCTAGTTAATTTTTTTCTAGTTTGTTCCCAGACAACCTGTTCCCATAAAACCATAACTCCGCATTGTCTATGGCCATTAGTAAAAGAGTTAATCAGTACAGAGATTTATTCAGTTATCCAGTTACTTGTGTGAGCACGGGCACAGAATTCGAACTCCAAATACTCAAATAATCACAGATCCAAGAACTTACCCAGAACAGCTTTGTTTAAGTCGGTCATGCTAAACAATATTCACATATGTTTTGTCATTGTCAGATTTATTTTGACGTTTGTGAGTTGAAGTCTCCTAAGTAAAGTATTACATAATTTCGCGATGCCTGCTACATTTACTCATTGACGACATGGGTTGCGATCAGTTTTTTTTTAACTGTTTGAATGTTTATCTCGGTAATGGCTGGGAACTGGACCTAAGTAAACTTTTTTCTGTTTATTTTATTTACTAAATATTTTGTAAATTTAAACACAACAAAAATTTTAAAAAAAAATAATTGAACCGCCTTCAATATAGGTCGCTAAAAATTATAAAATAAAATTTAAACGTCGCGTTGCGCGTCCCCCAGTTAACACCGTAGTATACGGGAAAATTACATTTTTTTATTTGAAAATATTGTTCCTGAATTTGTCAGCATGGCATACACTTCAGTGGATGTCTTAGTTTCAATGCCTAGAGGGCCATCTCATATTGAGTAATGACATTCGAATTACCAACCATTTATTGCAAGGTGAGTCAGTTTTATGGTTCAAGATGGATGATGATAAATGACAGAACTTTTTATGGGTTGCCGGAAAAAAGGTAAAAATTGTATTTTGTAATGTTTAGCATATTATTTATTTGATATTTGTAATATTCCCTAAGGGCCGGTTTATCAATGCAGGGTTAGGTTAGTTTGCCCCGGTGTTAAACGCTAACTCCAGGCTAAAGTGTTTATCAAGCCGGGTTAAAAGTAACTCTGTGATAAAGTCGGAGGTAACTTAGCCCGAGCTTCAAGGTGGGGATTATCTCTGGTAGCCCGAAGTTAACCTAAAAATTTTATTGCTGTTGACAGTTGGATGGAAAGTCAAAGGTATTTTTTTGGTTAAATTATTAAAAAAGGAAGCTTTCGACGAAATAAGCGATGATGAAACAGATATTTTGGAATTTTTGGATCACGAAAGACATACTTAGTTTTCTAATGTAGCTAAAAAGCAAATATTATTGTATTGTAAAAAATCGTTCAGCTTCTTTATCCCTACAAGATATTGCATCAGTTTTTTTTTGTATTCTGCGACGTGTTATAATTATTTGCTATTTTAATTAATAACAACCGCTGTGATGATGGAAAAAATGGGGCCTCTGCGTACCTTTGTTGGGGTTTCACTCATTTTCTTAAAATGAAAATGTAACTATCGACCAAAAAATATTTTATTTTATATTATAATTATTGTTGTTGCTCATTGCTGTCACTGTCGGGTGACTTTTAGACAAAAGCAAGCAAATGCTCTTAACTTAGTAACAAAAACCAAAAAGCTAACAAACAAAAAATCACTCATTTTTCGGCCAATCACGATCAACCTAGAGCTGGCAACTCTGCAGAAAGCGTTACCAACCTCAGGTTATTCAAGAGTTTCCTAACCCACACGAAAAATGTGGTTTATAAACGGATGCCAGTTTAACACTCACTTTGCGCCTCGAGTACTGGGTGGCTATTCTTGAACTTGAGGGAGTAGAATGTCTAAGAGAAAACAATCGTTTTCTACTCCCTCATGTAAAGTTTGTATTCTTGAATTTATTTTCCCCAGCCAGGTAGACGAAAACACTCCCTACTTATTCCCTTACTTTTAGCAAGAGAAAGTCGAGGGAAAGCAGAAAAGAATCATTTTTTAAGTACTTTGTAGGTTATGATCGTGCGTGTGGAGACTTGTCATATTAATTCGGTTTTATTTAAATAATGGATATCGAAGATTTAGTAGCTAGGCAAGTTTTGAATGATTCAGAAGATGCGAAGGAACAGTTTGAAAATGCGAAAAATATTCGAATTTTAGGAAAAACGGATCAAATTTTTGTTCGTTTATTTTTATATCCGCAATTTTGTTTATCAGGATGAGGGTTAGTTCGTATTTTGCAAAATTGTTGCATGATGCAGAGGTTAGGTTACTCGAATTAAATCCTAATATTTTGAGAAAAAAATGCTTTAGTATAAATATTGATGTATTTCCAAATATTATATATATGGATACTGCGAATTACTTGGTTTGCATAGACGGAAGGATGAGTTGAAACCATTCAAGTCTTGAAGCTGTTTGTGGTTATATGAAAGAAGTACTCTGCAAGAAATTTACAGAACAAAAGCTTGTTGCAAAGGTAAGAATTGTTATCAGTGATCAACCATTCTTTCCATATATATACTTGCCTAATTAAATGTTGCTTTATAAATAATTGCTAACGTACAAATTAATTTTTCAGGTTATAAACTCGTAGCATCGTGAACAAAAACAATTGATTCCTTGGACTATTGCAGATTCAGATGGTTCCTTAGTACTTACTGTGAATATGTTGCTAGTCTAGACAAAACATGTTCACTACTTAGCGACAAGAAGTATTTCCTGTTAGTTTTTTAACAGTAAATATGGCTATGGTCGAGGTATTAACCGCTGTAATTTTTTTTAAGAAGACACCATATAAATTAAGCAATGAAGATTGAGGTGCTATAAACTATTTGAGGTACCTATGTAATAAGACGTACATAATTTCTTCCATCGTCTATAATGTATCTATAGTTTGGACTATATAATCCATTGTAATTTCTGTAAGAATTTTGTTTTCATATATTGTTTATTTTATTAAATATTCACTTTTTATTATGTTTTATTTATCACTCTACTACTATATATTGTTATAGTAAATCGGAATAGTTAATTACTTGTATTACTAATTGTACTTAGGTACGTGTATGTAACTGAAAGCAAAACAAAATATCTTTACTAATTAAATAATTTATTATCCAAGGTCTATTAGTACTTCTAAGGATAATCGAGAAGAAAGTTATAATTTATATTGTAAGAAAAAAATAAATTATTGTAACATAACGTGTATACTTTATATTAATATCTATCTAAGCAATAAGAGTAACATTCATAGTTTATATAACAAAAAGGGCTTTTATAGCTACAATTCAACACTCATAGCCCATTCAGACTTTGTTTATATGTTGACTGAACTTAGACCACTTCAAAGTTTTAATTTTATACTTCTTCAATGTTCAATAGTCCAACATTCAGTTTTTAAACACTACACATTGCATCACTTGTTGACAGCGGGTAGGTACTCTGGAATTTCCTTTCTTAATTTATGTACTTCATCAAATATCTTTATGAAGCCTGCAAATTTTCTTCTTTAAAACAATTTCTGCCATTGCACTTTTCTCTCTCTTGGTACAGCTCCACACCTTCGCTCAACTAAAATTTAAACAATAATTATTAAAAATACTGACAAAACCAATATAAAATGGTAATTTTCTTTACCCTGAATTGTTTATTGCTTGTTTGAGCAGCAGTAATTATTATCATAAGCAGTTTCAGTTTCACATATGGGTTTTAAATTATATCCCTCATTGAGAAAGGATGCTCAATTGGATATATCATCATGGTCTTGTAATACGGCTGTTTTTCCTACAACATACACCCACGTTAAAAATCAAATTCTTCTTACATTAATATACAACATACCACTAATAAAATCCTTAGAAGACTCTTGTAAAATCATTTCTTTTAATTGTTTGAAACCAGTTGCAGTCTTTTAACCCCCAACTTCTTCTGATTGTAAATGGAGGTTATTTTATAAAAATTGGCATAGATTTGGATTATCACACTTCCACAATTAATAATAAACCAAAAACTTGTCATTTTGTATGTAAAATATACATATAAACAATAATATTACGAAAAGTTCAGTCAGTTGCCATTTGACAGTTATAGAATTTCACTAGAATAAATATGTTTTTGATCTGTCAACTGTCACGCCACCACCAAACAATTTTTGGCCACCACAGCTGATAAATATCAGATAAAGGAGAGTTCTGGTTGGTTATATTGTGAAGAACAATATGACAACACTGTAGACTTCTCCCTCAAACTTTCACCGGTCCCTCGTTATTCCTTTTGTTCAAGAATACATGTTTTTCGAGTAGGGGAATGTCAAGTGAAAGGCGAGGGAATAAATTCGCCGGGGAGTAACAATTTCTCTCGCGCTCAAGAATAGCCACCCAGGGTGGCTATTCTTGAGCGCGAGAGAAATTGTTACTCCACGGCGAATTAATTCCCTCGCCTTTCACTTGAAATTCCCCTACTCGAAAAACATGTATTTTTGAACAAAAGGAATAACCAACAATACAATAGAATCAAACTTTATTATTATTATATATTACAATATATCCCAAACACCCGTGTCCGAATACTGGAGCTGCGCTCCGTGACAGTTGAATGACAGAACGGAGCGGACTCTGGTCAACTTCAAAAAATAAAACTTTGACCTGAACTCCTTTCACCATGGGGCAAATTAAAAAAGGTATTAACAGATAAATTTCCAAAACAAAAAAAATGGATTATAATAACCAGGGACCGGTGAAAGTTTGAGGGAGAAGTCTACAGTGTTGTCATATTGTTCTTCACAATATAACCAATCAGAACCCTCCTATATCTGATGTTTGTCAGCTGTGGTGGCCAAAAACTGTTTAGTGGTAGCGTGACAGTTGACAGATCAAAAACATATTTATTCTAGTGATCTAAAAGTTAATCTCATATCACAGTATATTATAGTCTCATACGAAAAGCATTGTTTATTGTGTACAGAATGGACCCGATTATTTAAAAAAAGTCGTGTCAGGTCACACGCACCCAAAAAGATTTATTAGTTAAGTACATCGAGGAAAATTCACAAATGTACAGTGGAAAATTTAGTGCAAGCTATACTAAATCCGAATCGGAAAAATTATGCCGATCTTCGGCTAGGATGACGAAGCAGTGGGTTTAAAATATCTCACTAAATAAACGAACAAAAATTTGATCCGTTTTTCCTAAAATTCGAATATTTTTCGCATTTTCAAACTGTTCCTTCGCATCTTCTAAATCATCTAAAACTTGTCTAGCCACTAAATCTTCGATATCCATTATTTAAATAAAACCGAATTAATATGACACGTCTCCACATGCACGATCATAACCTACAAAGTACTTAAAAAATGTTTCTTTTCTGCTTTCCCTCGACTTTCTCTCACTAAAAGTAAGGAAATTAGTAGGGAGTGTTTTCGTCTACCTGGTTGGGGAAAATAAATTCAAGAATACAAACTTTACATGAAAATGATTATTTTCTCTTACACATTCTACTCCCTCAAGCTGAAGAATAGCCACCCTGGAGTGGAGGTTATCTTTTAAAAATTGGCATTGTTTCGGATTGTCAAACTTCCACAATTAATAATAAACCAAAAACTTGTCATTTTGTATGTATAATATACATAGAAACAATAATATTACGAAAAGTTCAATCAGTTGCCATTTGGCAGTTAAAGAATTTCAGTTTGCTTTTCCTAAGGTCTGAGACTGTGACGTCATGCGCACATATGTTTTTGATCTGTCAACTGTCACGCCACCACCAAACAATTTTTGGCCACCACAGCTGACAAATATCAGATAAAGGAGAGTTCTGATTGGTTATATTGTGAAGAACAATATGACAACACTGTAGACTTCTCCCTCAAACTTTCAACGGTCCCTCGTCATTCCTTTTGTTCAAGAATACATGTTTTTCGAGTAGGGGAATTTCAAGTGAATTCGCCGGGGAGTAACAATTTCTCTCGCGCTCAAGAATAGCCACCCTGGAAAAATATTCGGAAAATCAAAAATTGTTCTGGCTTCCGGTCCCATTGTTTTTGTACGGCAGTAGGTTCTAGGTGATTATTTTTATGAAGGAATGCCGTACAAGAATATTTTGTCTGAAGAGCGTATTTTTGGATGGAAAATTCGTGTACTCACCTGTACCACCCAAAAATGATGGCATAGTACCTAAAGTTATGGTTTCATATACCAGCATCGTACTGAATATAATTCATGCTGGATCACTTGATCCCTTAAAAGTATTCTAGCACTTATGGTCACCCATATCTATAGGCACTTTCGATGGGAACCAGCTATGAATCTTTCCAATAAAAAAAAATCTAACCTAATAATTATTTTGATGAGCATCACCAATTAATATAATTTTGAAACACGTATTACATATATAATACTATTATTCTTCTAATTTGCAGTGACAGAAAATGTACACGGAAGTTTTAAGATTGGGACAAGAGCCAGCTCGTGTGATTTGTCCTTATTGCCATACTCGAGTAGAGACTAAAGTAGTAACACGACCGACTACAAGAACTCATTTGATTGCTCTAGTGTTGTGTCTTATGGGGTAATCATGGACAACTTTATTACTTTTTTTTATTAGTATCTAATTCAAAACCGTCAAGATTTTATAATCTTATGCGTTTCATTTCAATAATTTTGTATATATAGTTATTTGAAAAATACTCATCACTATCGAAATTTGTAACGACGCACCTTAGGATTTAATTTTGATTGGTTTTATCCAACTGTTTAGGAACGGAGGAAAAATTCCAATTTTTTTCATGAAAATGGTATTGCCATAATTCTCTCATTTTATTACTATTGACGAATTTTTTGTGGGTTTTTGACCTATTAGATACTGTACATGTAAATAAGTAAATGATATAGATACAATGCTTATTGAAAAATTTGTTGGTACATTATAAATAAGTGAGGAAAATGGTTATTGTAATGTAACAATTATAGGCTATAAGAAATAGATAAATACAAAGAGGATTTGGAACGTATTCACCATGCCAATACCCACGGTGTCAAAACTATGAACTTGGAGTTTATGTTCCTTTGTATTTGCAAACTGACCTCACATAGTGTCTGCTTGACAACTCGTCATTGCCAGCAAGTGTCATATGAAGAATTTGAATTTCTTTTAATTTTCGTAGTCGTGAAAAATAGGCTAGTTCACAAGTTCAAACACGTGTTAATTCTTGATAAAGTTCGTAAAAATATTCGGAATGACGTCTAGAAAAATGTGCAAAAGTTTCAAACTCACACATAAACAATAGGCATGTCCACAATATTTTAATTTCAATCAAAATATCTTCTTCAAAATTTGGATATAGGGATTCTAAAGCATGTTGATCAATAATATTACATTAATCTTTCAATGAAAAACAACGGGCCCGCATTACACATACACTACAGGCCTGCGTACCTTCAAGGTAAGGGACGTCATATTACTAGCCTTTGCCTGGAGAATCCAAAAACCAATTTCCGAAAGGGGAAAGTAGGGGACTTTTTGGTACGTGTTTTCCTGGACCAAAAGTACAATCCTGTAACTCTTCAGCTTTACAATAATTAATTCTGGGTAAAAAACTAAAATTCCCTGCCTTAATCGAGGATGTGTAGAATGATCCATTTTCCGATCCTTCGAGGTAATGAAGCCAGTAATGGCGTACTGCCCTGCAGGGGCGTTAGGGCGTGAGGATGAAGCCATAGTGTGTCCGACGACGAGTTGACTTTGTCCAGGTCTAAGTATGAGGGCTTTCCGACTTTGACGAGGACAAAATCAACTCATCGTCGGACACATTACGGCTTGATACTCACACCCTAACGCCCCACTGCAGGGCAGTACGCCTTTACTGGCTTCATTATCTCGAAGGATCGGAATATGGATCATTCTACACATCCTCGATTAAGGCAGTTGTCACCATTTCCAGCATCCTATGAGAAGCAGGATTTTTTATTTTAATAACAGGATCAGAGGATTCCCACCAGTATCTTCATCAGTCCCTATCACCGACATGTTTGGGCATTCAGTGTATAACATAGACGTTTCGTTTTTCCCAGAGGATTGGAAGACGCCACTCGTTGGTTTCGTGTAGATATAGGTGTCTGCTGTCTTGGTTCTCCAATCTCCCTCGGAGAAATATCACGAGGCTAAACCATGCTCGATAAAGATTTGTAACTGAGATTTCTCAATACGAATCATCTTTCATCTTAGATAAATTAATTTGAGAGAGTGATTCGACCTTCTGATGGCCAAACTTCAGTATGTTCATAGGTCAAACCATATGCGAACGTAAAATATCCCGCTCTTTCAGAATCCGTGGTCAAAAATGCGTTTCCATTTGATAAACAACAGTTGACCTTGGAATGACCCTGATCTTGACCTGATGGGGTTGAACAGACCTCGGATTCGGATTCAGCAACCCCAAAAACGTATAAGAATCGTGGTTTTCTAGCTTAAATGTTTTTCCCAATTTGACCTTGGAATGACATTGACCCTGACCTGATATGTCAAACAGACCAGGAGTTGGGATTTAGTTACCCCAAAAACGTATAAAAATGGTGGTTTTCTGCGCTTAAAAGGTTTCTTCCCAATTTGATCTTGGATTGACCATCACCCTATACTGATGGGGTCAAGCAGATCCCGAATTCGGATTCAGTGACCCTAAAAACGTACAGATATCGTGGTTTCTTTCGCTTAATCGTTTTTTTCCCAATTTAATCTTGGATTGACCTTGAGCCTGACCTGATGGAGTCAAACAGACCCCGGATTCGGATTCAGCGACCCAAAAAACGTATAGATATGTTGGTCTAGTCTGGTGAACACAACATTGTTTTTTGTGGGGCTGTGTAATATATGATACATACGGTTTTTCAATCAAGAATGTAATAAAAGAAGATTTTATTTATGAACATTGTCCGATAATTGATTTTTAAATACACACACGTTGAACGGAAAGGGCAGATAAAACGTTTTAGCATTCTGAATCTTCTGATTGTACTTGCTCCAGTTCGACGCTTTCTTCGTGTAAGTCGTCGATGTCTTGGCAGGGAGAATAATTTGTACAACTGTTGCCACTAATGTGGAGCATGCCATAGTACAAAAAAGACCAGATTTTCTACACCCACATGCTGATACGCAACTTTTCTTGCAGCCACAGAATATCATGTTAAGTATGTCGTCTGATGCAGGTCGTTGACTCATTGGTATAGGTACTAAATTACCATTGACTTCCTTTCAATCCCAGCTCTCTGCATGTAAATGCTTACCCATCCACGTTTGCATCTGCAAATACACTCTTTTACAGTGCTGCTCCAGGGCATCTTCTGTGGGTGGTAATGAAGACAGCTTCACACTGTTTATTTTTCCGGAAGTACCTTTCACGAAACAGTGATACCGAAATGAGTTTAAGTCAGCTACATTTTTGCTTGCACCATACAAAGCCGATTTTCCAGTCCGACGTGTGGAAATCGTCTTTTTCATGCTGAGGAGGAAGGCCGCGTTTACGAAAATTTTCGCAGAGGAAAAAAGTGATAGACTAGGCGCAATTATGCCGTACAAGAAGTTATATGAGGATATGTATAAATTGCATTTTTGTACGCGGGCACCTATCCAATCCCTTTAAATGTGCTATCCAAGTATTTTTTTTTTTTGTAAATAAATTATTCATTTTACAATGTTTTTTACTAAATAATCGTTAATTCATGCAATGGTCCGCTTTCAAGCTACATATGTAATAATGAAAATACTTAAAATATTATTTCGAGGAAATGATACTTTTTCATCTCCAATTGGTTTCGTATCATTTGCTTTTTGCAATCAAACGTTATAGCCGCTTCCGTACAGCTCGCGCTCTACTGCAAGCCCATTCCAGCGTCAGCGGGCGGTCGGCGCAGCGTCACTTGGGACCTTAGTTAACAAATTTCTACCCGCTCCAATTTAATGCGCAAAATACATGTCATATGTGTTTGTTTCGTAAAATTTCCCGTTATTTCGAATGGCGCTATCAGTTTTTTCGTACAAATAAAATTTAAAAAGTTATTCGCAAAAAACCGTATTTTTGCACTTAAATTGTTAAAAAAAATAGGACGCGTACACTTTTTCGCGGTAGACTTTTCACTACGCTATTCTAGCATACCTGAAGAATATCGTTCACCAAAGTCTACCTGGTTACAAATTATTCCGAAGTGAAAATCTTAGTTTACTCCACTACTATTATTAGGTGCATTTTACCTTTTTTAAAACCTTTTAGGGGAACCGTCAATATGAATAAAAGGTAATTGTTTCTGTTTTTTTTTTCAGATTGTGCGTTGTCTCCTGCATTCCATACTTCATCAAAACCTGTCAGAGCCAAAGTCATTTCTGTCCAAAGTGTAAAGCATATCTAGGAAAATACAATAATGACTAATATTTACTATTTATAACGCCAATTTTACACAATACCTACCATTTTCTATTTACCTTATACATTGTGGTCAAAATATGTTCAGTAGTCATATTTTAGCTTGTTTTTACTTTAGATGTTATACCTAGTGTCAATATTTTCACAATTTCATATTTTTTAGCTGTTTTTATTACTTTTATGCTAATTATTAAGAGGACATTCAATATTTTACAACATGTATAAATATTCGCAAAATTCATATTATATTATTATCCCAAACCAAATTTGGTTTTTATAAAGTAAAACTTTTATCTAGAGACCTAGTACTTCACTTAGAGAAAAGAATATATGACCAAGAGGAAATCATAAGATTACTCAAATTAAACAACAATGCTAATACCACTATTAGTAACAATTATTCGCAGAATAGAACACCTACACCATCTACAAGCAGCGAGTCAAACGTCGTTAAATCAAAAAACAACAGTATGATAAATTCAGGCAATAAACCCGCAAATGATAACAATACACAAAAAAGTTACTCCACCGCAGTAAAAACTGTGCCTCAAAAAACTGCAAATACAATCACAGCTGAGGAAGTAGGTGTTGCTATCAGTAATGCACAAATGGCCACAAAAACAAATCGCAGTTCAATGAACCCTAATAACGTAAACAGAATAAGAAGATTTAAACCAGTCATAGGTACTAATAATAATAATTCAGGACAAATTACAACAATTCCTCAACGTGGTCACTTGCATGTGTACAGATTAGGCCCTCATACCACTGAAGATACATTAATGCAGTGCCTAAAGCTAACAGCTCCTAATATTGATTTCTCCTGCGAAAAACTCGAGAAACAAAATAAATCCACATCTTCTTTTAAAGTGTCTTTTCCTATAAGTCACTGTAAGGAAGTATATACCCCAGATATTTGGCCAAATGGTGCAGCTGTTGCCAGGTTTAGGTTTCCCAGAGAAAGAAATTTTTATCCACCAGCCTTATCTTCTCAGACGACACCATAAACCCAACAAATTATGAAAGACTTCACGGCGAGATGTGGAGTATATTCCACATTAATATACAGTGCGTATCAAATAAAATCAACTTACTAGAATTATCACTGAGCAAATATAATCCCACCTTTTTATGTCTAAGCGAGCATTGGCAAAGCAAAGATAAATTAAAATCTACGCATATAAATGGATACACTTTAATTAGTGACTACTGCCGTGAAAAGCATATTCATGGTGGAACAGTTATATTTGCAAAGGAAAACGTAGCTTTTCTCTGTAGACCTGTGGGATACCTTAATAGATTATCAATCGAATTATGTATTGAATGCTCAGCCATAACATTTAACAAAAACATTTGTATAATAAGTATTTATAGACCTCCATCAGGTGACTTTGAGATGTTTGTAATGCAATTTTCCAAATTGCTAACTAAGGCGTTGTCAGAATATAAATTTGTCGTCATTAGTGGTGATCTGAATATAAACAGTAATGAAAATACAGTTTACTCTAGAGTTTTGTCGGATATATTTATGTCATTTAATCTAACTTCGTTAGTCTCTGAACCTACACGTATAGCCTCAAACAATTGTCATATTACGCAAACGTCAATAGACTATGTCATCACTAATCACCCAGAATTTACCAAATGTATCAATTTCGACCCTGGTTTGTCGGATCATCACGGTCAATTAGTACACTGTAATCCTCCTCTTAATATTACTGAGAATGTAAATGTATCACCCTTTATATCATACAAAAAAATTAACCAACAATCAATAAACGAATTTAAATATTTGTTTAAGGGTTATTCTTTATTATCAGCTAGTAATGACATTGACGTTATTTTTGACGATTTTTTTCACCATTTTATCTGGTGTTTTAATGTAGCTTGCACAAAAAATAGTACAAATAATAAAAAACAGATCTCTGGCAAAATTAAATTCTCCTCTAAATTAAACAACGATTTAAAAGAACTAGAAAAATTAAACTGGCTTAAAAAACATCTTGGAGATGAACAAATAACAGAAAAATACAAAACATCGAAGAAACAATTACAAAAAGATATTCGTGATGAAAAGGTAACACATTATGAAAATATAATTAATAACTCAACCAATAGAACAAAAACTGTTTGGACTATAATTAATAACTTGAAACATAATTCTTCTAATAAAAACAATAATATTACATGTATTAAATGCGATAATTTGGAGATCAATGACCCAAAGCAAATTGCAGATACATTTGGAGACTATTTGTCTAATATTGTTAACAATAAAATCACCAGTCACTTTGGTAGTAATATTTCATCGGTGTGCACATCACCTTTATTTATTGCTAAAACCATGTTTTTTGCCCCAGTTACTGAACAAGAAATTGTACAAATTATCAAAAACTTACCTAACAAAAAATCCACCGGCTTGGATGAAGTACCCGTTAAATTAATTAAGGAATGTTGTAATGAATTATCAAAAATCCTCGTTGATATAATTAATTTATCTGTTTCACTAGGACAGTTTCCTCAAGCTTTAAAAAATGCGGCAATTATCCCCATATTTAAAAAAGGTGATCAATTTAATGTCGAGAATTACCGCCCTATATCACTACTGAGTATTTTTTCGAAAATTTTTGAAAAAGTAGTATATAATAGAATATTACATTTTTTAAACCAAAATAATATTTTAACAAACTCGCAGCATGGATTTAGACCGGGACTCTCGACTGAATCGGGAACGGTAGAGCTAATTCAGCACATATATAATAAATTAGATGACAATCAACATGTTGTTGCTGTATTATTTGATCTAACGCGAGCATTTGACACTATTGATAAAAATTTTGTATGTGATAAAATATCCAATATGGGCTTCCGAGGACCTATAAATAAATGGGTAAAATCATTTTTATCGGAAAGAAAAATAATCGTAAAAATAAATGATATTAAATCAGACATATTTGACATTAATATTGGAACTCCCCAGGGGAGCGTATTAGGGCCGTTAATCTTCTTATTATTTATTAACGATTTGCCCAACTACATAACTCAGGGGAAGGTATTTATGTATGCTGATGATACGACCATTGTAGTATCTGATACAAATCCTGAGCTCGTTAAAAGAAAGGTTCACATAATATTAGAAGAATTCAGCCACTGGTGTAACAGAAATCGTCTAATAATGAATTATGCGAAAACTGTTTCCATTGAATTCAAACATCGACGAAGTTCTACAGATACTAACTATATATTTTCATTTAACAATCAAATTATAAATACTGAAAATTCAGCTTCTTTTCTAGGAATAACCCTTGATAGTCACTTGGAGTGGGGTAAACAAATTGAAAATGTATGTGCTAAAATTAACAAGAGCTTTTATGTCATAAATTCATTAAAAAATAATTTAAATACTAATACACTTTTGAATGTATATTACTCATTTGTTTATTCCGCAATTTCTTACAATATTATAGTGTGGGGTCAATCTAGTCAAACATGCAGAATATTTATTATTCAAAAAAGGATACTTAGGCTAATCTTTAATCTTGATTTTAATCAATCGTGTCGTGAAATATTTAGAAAACATACAATTTTGACGGTGACATCTATATATTTGATGAAACTCTTGACGTATATTTATGTAAATATTAACAAATTTATTCAAAATGGAGATATCCACACATACCCTACAAGGGGAAGAAATTTAATTTCTTTAAAAAAACATAACCACGAGTTCTACAAAAAGTCACCCATTAACTCGGGTTGTCGAATTTTTAATTCTTTGCCAGATCAAATTAGAAATTCTGTTTCAGTAGACAGCTTTAAGAACCGCCTTAAAAAACTCTTAATAAGTAATTCGTTTTATACTTTAAATGAATTTATTATTTTTTTAAGCACCAAAGTCGCCTGAAGGGGCTACAGTTTGTTTGTAAGTTGTTCTTTCTTTTATTTATTTTTTAATCTTGTGTAGGTCCCATGCTTCGAATGTTTTTACACTCAGACATATTTATTGTTTTTACAAATTTTTATTTATACCTATATACACTATTATTACGCATAATATTGTAGATATTAATGTTATTATACGCTGTTAACACAGCTCTCAATTTTTGACATGTCTCATCTATTGTATAAAATAGCTAAAGAGATCAATAAAGATATTATTATTATTATTATTATTATTTATCATAAGCTAATAACCAATCCTATCGTAAAATTGTTCAGGAGAGCACTTGTAAAGTTTAGCATATTATAAATGTATCGATTTGCATGCGAAGTAATTATATTCATTTGAAATTTTCATGTCATTCGTAAATATTAATTATTATAATAAATGTGTGGATCCTCCTGTATCTAAATCCTCAAGTCTACTTTTAATTACTCTTTTTGAATTTTTTTGTCTTTTCGCTTATAACTCGATAACTATTGGTCCTTGAGAAAAAATTATTCTCACCTTTTTGAAAGGTGACATTTACTATATTCTTTCTTCAACAAAAAGTTTCTTCTTCAACCGTTCTCGAGTTATCTGCTTATGAAAATCGCCGATTTCCGGAAAACGCTGTTTCGGATTTATATAAAAAAAGAATACTTCTTGCAACAACAATTATTACTGGTAATACTAATTAATTGAAGAAGTACATTCGTAAAATAAAACCCATTCTAAAAGAACATAACAACAAACACAATAACAGGACTCATAAATAGTGAAAAAATAAACTATGAACTCTTTAAAAAGCATAAATAAATTAAATAAGCATAAAAACTCTCAAATACGAGCTTTAACTAAAAACTAGCCTCATTTTGTGACGCATTGTCACAGTCCTGTCCAATGCAATTTACACAGCTGGTACTGCACTGCACGTTATATTTTTTACATTTTCAAGACTGTTTGCAATTTTTCTTGTAAGCACAGAATAAAATATTTAAAATGAAATCAGGGGCACCCTTTTGTACTGTTTTTATTGGTTCTAGTTAACCGCCATTTTTCCAACCCCAGTTCTCTGGATTAAGATTGTCGCCTAACCAGACTTGAATTTGCCAATGCACTCTATAAGTATGATATTTAGTGGCATCGGATGTTGGCGGAAGAACTGTTAGATCGAAGTGCTGGAAAATATTGTGCCTAGCAAAAATCTGATTATTCCTAACGAACCTGTAATCATTTAAACTATTAGTTTTTTTACTGCCATACCATCTTAAAATAAATTCTTCCCTAATTACTGCAAGCTGATTTGCTTCAGCAAAACCTTTGAAAATTAATAGGCTGTCACTTAGTTCAGTATTATTTTCTAAAACTGAAAATACTGTTTTTTGCCATTTTTATAGAATGGAGAGATGGTATCGCATCCGAATATGGTATGTGAAAATAGAGTATTTTTACTACATTTTCACTTCTGAACGTAACTTGCAGATATTCGTTATTTTATCAGATTTACCTCAATCACCGGGTCTCATCATGTATACATTTTTTATTTTGCAATGTTCAATAAGTAACGTTATTAGTCCTTGACCAACAACTATAACATATCAGCTGAGCAATCAATAGCAGCTTTTACAATTAAATAATCAGCATCTGCATCCGCACATTTGACTGTGATATTATTTTGATTAAAATTTGATGTTAGAAGTTTAATTAACTGATCTTTATTTGACACTGATGCTAAAAATTCGTTTTGAGATATCTCTTTTACTTTTTTGTGGGTTAATATTAATTTCTTTCTGAAATGCATTTTCAGCTCTTCTTTGATATTCTGTAAATTTAACGGAAGTGCTTTCACTAGAATAGCCATCGAAAATAATAATACAATTTAAACCATAATGATAACGAAGAAATGAAACACACTGATGAACAATATCTTTACATTGAGCCGGGCGTTGCCACACAACTTTTCTAAGGAGAAACCCCCGTCTATTACAAATTGTTTAGCATTTTCAGGCAAAGTTGGACTTGGTGTAAGTTTTTTATCAAAATAAGAAAAAACGAGATGATTTTGTTGTTTTTCGAAACGAAATATCGTCAAATAAACTAACCGGTATATGTTTTATTTCATATTTAAATAAACCATGTTTAATCAGCATTACCAACAAAAGTTTTTGTTGACTATTGTTACATTCTTACGGAGTTAAAATACAAAAAATACCCTTTTTGACAATCATAACTTTATTAATATTTAACTGATTTATGCCATATTGAAGCTTAGCTCTTTCTCTCAAAATATTGCCTCATTGCTTTTTTTCCTAAAATGTCATCCGTGTGGGCTATTACCGATTAAAGTAAAAAAGTGCCTAATTTCAATATGGCGGAACACTTTTTCTTTATTTCCGCATGGCGAATTTTTTGGGATTTTCAATCAGAGACTCCTGGATAGCCATAGAATACAATCCCGAAGAAATTAACTTGTTACAAATTTGTTCCAGGTTAGGTCCAAATTTTATTTTATTTTACTGGTGTAAATAAAAAAAGGAAATATAGGAATCTATTAGAAATATAAACTGAAACTAAAATATTGTAAATGGCATTTTTGGTATTGATATATTTTATATAATAGAAAATAAACGAATGCATACTTATGTACATGTAAATAAATAAATTTTAAACTAACGAGCTATTGTTAATAACAATGGGAAATCGGAAATTTTTGGAAAATATCATCAGCTCAGGGAGATGAGGAACCCCCGTTGTCCCCCCTCTAAATCCACCCTTGCCCTATCAGTTCTTATAGCCAGGAAGGTAGCGACAGATTTTTTGCGTTAATATCTATAAAGCTAGCTTTTTTTCATGATAGCTTAGACAGTATCAATGATGAAAGTTCAAGTCTACCAAACTTTTAACGTTGCAAAAATGAGTAAAAAATTTAACATGTTGCAAATAGTTGCATAAATTTATTATATCTACAAGACTGAAATTTTACATACTCACAGATGACATAAAAACATACCCGAAAATAATATTCTACCGCGTCGGAAGCTTTGCCATGTCAGTTCTACCAGCCACGCAAAGTGTGAAGAAAACTAACATTTTTGACTTACATCTACAAGGCTGAATTTTTTTTCTGGATTAGTTTATTTAATAAGACAAATTTCTACAATGCTGATTTTTTGTCTACAAGCAATTTATTCACTATTTCGATTAAAGATCACATTCTACCTCCGCTGAAAGGTGGATAAATCCTTGGTAGACGTTGCCAATATGGCAATACATAGTCAAATCATGACAATTATATTCTTCATTAATATTAACGAACAGACAGTTTTCTTATAGATGTGTTAATAATCACTTTTATTTACTCCATTATTATCTATGTTTCGGTAAGGAAAATCTTTCAATTTATATATGTTTTTATGTCAAAGAAAATGTATTCAATATATTATTAAATAATAAATTCACGATCCTAAGTAAATCTCATTGTAAGAAATGATTGTTTTTTTTAACTTATTCAAAAAATTCATTCTTTAAAGGTTTATTATTATTTACCAATGTTACTGTCAATTGAATACTAAAATTATTCCGAAATCAGCTACGAGAGTGAATATAGAGATTCAGATATGAGTATTAAAGAATTTGACAGTTAATTTGATTATAAAAATACTGTGTGCTCTAATTCAATTATGATAATTAAATTTGTTTTATTAAAACACTGTATGTAATTAATTAATTCCACATCCAGTGGAAGTATAGCAACGCAAACAATTTTCTTTTAAATTTTTATTGTTCAAATAGGCTTAGAATGTCATGAAACGTCGAGATTTTAAGTTTGAGCAAAACAAATTTTCTGCCTGCCGTTCTGTCGGTCTGTCTGTCTGTAACTTTTTTTTTGTGTGCACGATTACTTTGGAACCGTTAGAGATATTGACTTGAAATTTGGTAGACGCATGTGTTTTAACGAGATCTGGAACTAGATTATATTTTGATCTTATGAAGGGTTGTTGGACAAATTGGGGTAAGTAGGTAAATCAAGCAAGTAAGAGTCCATATGAAAGAAGCTAAGGTCACAAAAATTTTTTTTGGCATTGGCCACCTCCATCACCACCCCCACTCCATTATTAAAGAGGGTGAAAAAAATACAATTGTTATTTAGTGTGTATACAAGAACCAAGGGCCTCAATTTTTTTTTTACTTTATCCAAACAGAAGGAATTGATACGATGGGAACTGTAAAATTTTTATGCACTCGGGAAAGAAATTCGGGTCGTCACAAATCGTTTAACTTTTTTTATGCCCCAGCAACGTCTGCAAGGGCCCGGAGTGCAGCGGCCGCGGTCACGCGTTTGCATTTCATTGCGTCTACCGAGGCTTTAGCAATATGAAACGATCGGTAGACTGTATTTTTTGGATGTCTTATTCAATCAACTATTCCAGAAAAAAAAATCAGTCTTGTAGATATACGTCAAAAATGTTCGTTTTTTCCACACTTTGGTGGGTGGTAGACCTGACATGGCAACGCTTCCGACGCGGTAGAATATGTTTTCCTCATTTTTGCAACACTTATAGGTTGGTAGAATTGTACCTTATGGGTACTATTTAAACTTTCTTGGGGAAAAGTTTAGCTTTATAGACATGATTTCACGAAAACTGTCGCTACCTTTCTGGCTATTAGTGTGCCGGGAGGGTCCACAATTGGCCGCATTTTAGGTTTAAATTTACGTATATTTACTATTCTTGTTGGGAAAAGACCTTTGATATTATTGTGGTCAGCATGTGACCAGTTCCTTACAGACGTCTTGCAGATAGGAATTATCACCTCTTCTACAAAGTGACTGAATTCTTCGCTTCAGTGTGTTATACTCTACCAATTATAAGGTAGTGTTAACACCTTAAACCTTCAAATTTTTCCTGACTTTTACTTCAATTTTTTCTGACAATTTTAGGGTAATTTGAACAAGTGCACGTAGAAGTTGGAAAAAGCACGAATGTTTTTCGTAAACCATCATTATCTTTATCTACCCTGTGAAAGAATCCTATTTTAAATAAATCTCATGTGTTTTATTTCTGAAACCAGCAATGCAGATTAGTGTAATGTGTGTAATTTCCAGCTATATTTTTTATGCTATTAATGCCTGAGCCTTTATTCTGCGAAATATGTGATATGCAATAGCTTAAACTTAAAAAGTCGCATATCGAAATGCGAACTTGAGAAAGAACTCTGTTTTCTTTGAAAAAAACCACGATCAGTAAATATAAAAGTTATGAAATATGAAAAAAAATATATTCACGCGAAGAATGTATTTGGTAAAATTGTACAATCCAAAATAACGACGGTTATTTTGTCAATCAAGATGGCATCATCCAGAGATGATTAACATTAGAAATATAGATAGCTATTAAGTCTAAAATATTAACTTATTTTCAAGAAACTGCGAAGAGTATACTGTATAGAATATTCAAGAATTATATAGAAAATTCAATAATCCGGCGCCGGCGGCGAGAGAGTTACATCTAGTTTTATTAGGCATTCACTCCGTGAAAGCGAAGGTCCTGGTCCAACAGCTGGAGGGAATTCTTTCTAGTTCTAACATTTAAATTTAATTTAGTGCTGACCAGGGCTCCCACAAGAGGGGGGGGGGGGGGGGTCAGTAGATACCGTGGTAGTAGGGCCCGGCCACTTTAGGGAGCCGGCTAGACTAGGAAACGCGATGCAAATATATTAAAGTGTACCTACATACAATAAAAGAGTGGGGGGACCCGCCAGTGAATTTAGTACCAGGGGCGTTTTACCTATCGCATTTAGATACGCGTTAAAGCCCATCGCTGCTTAGGAATTGGGTGGTTGCCTAATTGACTCCTGGACCACTTCATAGCGATCTGTCTTTTTGCCTCTTTTTAGTTTGCTGCCTTGTTGTGTCTTTCTCCGTTGTATACGAATATCCGTTGTATACGAATATTCCCTCTTCAGCTAGGTGGTGTAATGAAGCATATTTTAAACCCCAATAAACCATTTATATTTACCAAAAATAGATATGTTTCTGTTGAATTATTTAATAAAAGTTACCAGGCTGTGAAAAATAATTATATCACCGCATAAACTAATAGGCCCCACCAGGCCCAACCGTTCTGAAAATGCATACTAAACCGTGATCTCCGCAGAAAGCATTCAGTTGCTACCAGTGAACAACAGCGAGCAGACGTAAGTTACAATATTTGAATAATATTTCCGCGACACTGTACTAAGTTGCGCCTACGGCAATCAATATCCACGCGCACCGTTCCCCCGTCATTACCGCGAATAGAGGGGATAGTGGACTAGATACCCGAGGCGCTGAGAGCAGACAGTCAGTTCCTCACGAGCTCCAACAGCGACCAGACGTGCCCACTGCAGCCAGCTCCGGAAATAAGAGTAAGTGAAATTTTTCTAAGACCGGGAGACAGAAAATTATGGTAAAGTCCGCGATTTCTGACTTGTAAAATATTTTTCATTTAACCGTTTCACCTGAAAATAATACAAGTATTCATTTACCGCTACGCACCGTGTCTGCACATTTCTCCCCTCTACCGGCTTGTTGAAAGAGGAAAGTATTTATTAAAACTCGTGATATCAAATAGTCGTGGTCGGCCGCTCCACGACTCTAGACGCGTCCAGCAGTAAGCAGGAGCCCCGCCAACTGTGCAAGTACCGATCCTTAAAGATTGCTCCTACCACGACTACGTCATTACTGCACGCAGCAAATATGGAGTTCCCCACTTTAACCGTGAATCTTCTGTTATAGTCACCGCTGAGAAGACCGGAACGAGGAGTGCGACTCGAGACCGTTACCAGACCGGACGTGGGCCAGGACGAAAAGTGAGTAGGTTCATAAATAATAGGTACAGGTAACGACTTGGCTGATATTAGGGATTCATATCTTTCTGTTCTTTGTTTTGGTAAGATCTGGGTTCTCGGGGTACCAGAAGGTCTAGCAGTTTCCCTGAAGGTACGTCGTGGGCATAGGTTGGGCGCACCAACGACTCTGGGGTCTAGTCGTTCTTTTCAGAGGATGTTGGTGCGTTTGCCGCTTCAATAATTCTTTGTTGCCTATAACACTGTTACTGGTAAAGTTCTGTGTTCTCGGGGTGCCCGAGGGTCTAGCCGTTTCCCTGAAGGTACGTCGTGGACATGGAACCCACACACTAACGACTCTGGGGTCTAGTCGTTCTTTTCAGAGATCGTTGGTGTGTGTACCACCTTAATCATACATTTATTTCAGGCCAGGAGGACGAGAGCATCTGCTGGATTGCCACTTCCAGGATTCCTTTAGTTCTGTTAGGTAGAGTCCTGTGTTCTCGGGGTACCCGAGGGTCTAGCCGCTTCCCTAAAGGTACATCGTGGGCATAGGATCAGCACACTAACCACTCTGGGGTCTAGCCGCTCTCCCCAGAGACCGTTGGTGTGCATACCACTCTAATCATACCTTGTTACAGGCCAGGAGTTGCAGAATGCCGCTTGACTAATCATACCTCTCTTCCAGCTTTGAGATTTCTGGTATTAGCCAAGTTTGACCCTTAAAATAAAAATTTTGCTGCTTTGTTTGGTGACTGCTTGTTTCTTCCTGGTATTTAATGACAACCCGTAACCTGATTAACTCGGCAATTCACTCCTTTAACCTGTCATTGTCAGTCAAACTGTACGTCACCGCCATTTTTACCGTCATATCGCTGCTTCACTCCTGCTTACCTTAGTAACGTCACCGTATCGCATGGTAGCACTTACCGTAATCATCAGCACGTCACAGCCTGGGTTTGCTCTTTTGTGCGTTATGAATGTACTGTATATATTAAACTAGTTAAGCTGTAAATAGTTTCATTATCACTGTAACTTATAGGAAATAAATAGATATTCTGTTTTACCGAATTCTGTGTTTTACTGCTGTTTGTGTAACAGTCCAATTTTCCCAAATTGACCCACTGGAAGTTACTGTTTTCTCCACTGTAGCTATCCCAGCCCTACTGTAACAGGCTGTGTTAAGAGGCTAGTGTGGGACCTTTGCCCCACGTAAAAAATTGTAAAGGTGGCGCCCGAGTAACCGAACCGTTGCTAAGGTGCCAAAAGTGACCACTTTCCGGCCTCACCGGAAAGTATACGTCACAGTACTCAACGGGTACTGCGCGAGCAATCACCAGGGTCACTCTGTAGAGATGGTCATATAGCGCTATTCCTTATTGCTGCCTTCCTCTACATCCTTATTATTTTATCCCACTGTTTTGGCATTTAGGATCTCCCTCCAAACCGGATATAAGATGATGGAGTTTGCGACCGAGCAGAGTATTTTTCATTACTGACGCTGACCCCTCCGACATTTGGAACTACTCTTGTCAAGGTTGTGGTCATTATTTCTGACCTTTTGGATATTTCTTTAATGTGTCTCACATAGCTCAGTCCCCAGTCTAAAGTTACTCCCAAATATTTTAAGTTGTCTTTTGAGATGATGCTGACTTCTTCCAAAGTGAACCTTATTGGTTCACATTTTCTTTTTCCAATTAATAATATTTCCTCCGTTTTTCTGGTCTCCCAAGTTAAAACTTGTCTCTCATCCACCCACTTATTCTTCTTAGGACATTGTTTGCCGCTCCAGTTAAATCTTCTTCTGTTTTTGCACTAACCACGATTGCCAGATCGTCTACTAAGCATATCAGCTTTACCCCTCTCGATACCTCGAGTCTTAATACTCCGTCATACAAGATCTTCCACAGGGTTGGTTCTATAGTACAGATCCCTGTGAGACTCCCCGGCTCACTTCCATGTCTTTGCGTCTATTTTCGCAGTCCTTTAGTATGATGCTCCTGCATGTCCTTCAGATAACGGCCTACTAATCTTATCATATACGGAGTAATGCTTCTGCTCTCCAATTCCTACATGACCAGTTTCCGGGATGCCGTATTAAACGCGTTCTTCACGTCTGCTGTTATTAGTGCGCATAGCTTTCTTGTCGCTATGTACCTGCTCTAGCTTCCTCTGCACTTGCTGTTACTTCTTTAAGGGCTTCAGTAGTCGATTTCTGCTTCCTGAATTCCATATTACCTATTACTCAATCCTCCATTTCTCCCGATCTCGTCCTCTGGGATTTAGGACTAAGATTCGGTGAAGATACACTCTATTATGAGTATTTCAACAAAAGAGGACATTATCAAATTCAACTGAGTGAAAATATCCTATTTAAATAAATAATCGGCGTGTCCCCTATCCAGGTTGTTTTGTCAAGTTGTCTAGCAAGTATTATGTATAGTACCTAGTTATAAAAGTAAATAATAAAATATCATGATAGTAACTGTCTCCTGTTGTTATGTATAATTATTATGAAACGTAAAATATATAATTCATCTAATAAAGTTGTTAATATAAATAAACAGAAATAGAGCTTAATTAAAATAGAATCATAAAAGTTTTCAGTAACATTAATCAACGGAAAAATACATTTATTCCTTAGTTATGTTACAAACTGTATATGAAATTGAATGAGATAAAATATGAAGTTTTAAATTCTAATCTGAAGAATAATGAATATCGGAATTGTCAGAGAAACAATAAATACTTATATAAAAATTTAATATCTAACTTTAGTAGCTTTTATATTATAAGAATGCGTAGAATTAGGAATTAAAAAATTTAATATTTTACGCAAACGGAAACATGGGATTGCACACGTAGAGCTTGATGTTAAATAGGACTAACTCAGAGATAGCCACGGTGATACTCAAAGATTACCTTCCTATTTTTATGATTCGTTATTTATGATTGGATTCGTCTGATATGTAACAATAATATAATGAGATACTCAGAGCCGGATTAAGGATTGGCGCGCCCCTAGGCTACTCATGTATTTGCGCCCTCTTATTCATAATGGAAAAAAAAATTGATAAGCGGGAGGGTTGTCCCGGTTTCAAAATTGATGAGGGGGGAATCTGAAAAAACATTTTTTAGAAATATGAAAAAAATTATGAAAAAAACATTTTTCTGTCCAAATTCAAAATTTACGAGCGGGGGGGGGGGAAGAAATATGAAAAAAAATTTTTTCGTCCGGGTTTCAAAATTGATGAGCGGGAGGGGAGAGGAGGCTTGTGGCTAAAAAATAAATTTAAACCAAACTAGCGCGCACCCCTTCACGCATTGTCGTTCCTAGGAGCCTAGTTCGCATTGTCGTTCCTAGGAGCCTAGTTAGCCTTATAGATAATCCAGCCCTGCGTGCCTGCGGGGCCAGCGGCTACAATAAAGGACACCGGCATTACTATAGGAGTGGAAAGAAATAATATCTATTTTTTCCGTTCCTATTTTCCTATAAATAATCCTGTAAAATGTTGATATAGTTGGAAAGGAACATACACTATCGGAAAATGTTCGCTATGGTTCGGGCAATAAGAGCAAGCGAGAGCGAAGCAACTATTTTATTCTTTTTTATCGTATAACACATCCTACAATCGCGCCACCTGCTTTCCCCACCACATGTGCGTGGGTAGCTCTATCTGCGGAATTTCAATTTGTTTCTGCCTTGATGCTTGATGATTCGTGTTACTAATTGCCCCTCTGCTGGAGCACTGGTAGACGCCTTTATTGTCGGTTAAGTCGTTGGAACTATGCAATGCCTAAGCCAGGACTTTCCGGTACTGTATAAGAGATGTATACATTTTCTTAATTGGCACAAAAAATTGAGCTGCCGCATGCCGGTCAAATTGCAGCGTTTCTTGCTTTCGCTCTTTCGGATGAACAACGACGCCGGCGCGGAAGGTATAAAAAGGTGTACAGACACGATCCAACCACCCAACCAACCAACCAACCAACCTTCTCGGTACACTTTGAAAATTGCCATGATAACTCGTAAAAGTGAGCTGGTCTGCTGGAATTCCAGCGTCTTCAAAGCTTACCGACAATATTGGCTCCAGCAGACCATCTCACTTTTACGAGTTCTCATGACAATATTCAGTATGTACCGAGAAGGTCGGTTGGTCGGTTGGATCGTCTGTAGACTCCTATATAAAGTGCAGCGCACGTCGGGTGTTTCTTTGTATCCACGGGTATAGGTAGACATCCTCTTCGCTGAACTACAGAGGTAATGAATTCGACAATTTTATCAAGATAAAATAATCAAACAACAAATAAATAATTTTCTTGTATAAAATATAAGGAAGGCCTCAGTCTACACTCGGAAGGATTACGGCAATAAAAACTTCAGATATCGATAATTACTTTGAACGTATGAACAGGACTATACTTAAAATTATATCGCATTTCTATTTCATATTATTTACTTCTCTCTCAAATCCGATACTTCTGAAAATTAAATATAACTAAGTATTTTGGAATTTATAATTCTTGATATGGATATAATTATTAATTTCGGCCAAGATAAGGTGGCAGGTGGTACGGCTTTTTATGCTTGTCTTTCCTTAAACAAACAATTTTTTACGCCAGCCCTTATGCATTATATGACGCTACAATACATTTTATTTTCCAAAGGTCAATGGTAAACAGTAAATGTCATCCGTCAGTCGTCGGGAGATAAAATTAGTTAGTTTTGACTTGTCGAAGCGCCCCCTAGCGCTTCGGCGCCCCTAGCTATAGCCTATTTAGCCTTATTGATAATCCGGCCCTGGAGATACTTTGCAAACCATTTTCATAGAGAATATAGCGTAAAGTTTATCACAATCAGAAATCGCTCCTTAAATAACTATCTTATCTTTGAATTCACTTTAATACAAATTAAATATATTTTCAACGTAGCACTTTGGACTCTATGGTTTTTATTACAATAAGTGCAGTGGCGTATATAGGGCAGATTTTTCCAAGGGAGATGCAAAAGTGGTCATATTTAAAAAATGTGAAATGGGGACATGGCATAGTATGTTTGAATTATGGTTAAAGCGTGCATGGTCTACTGCATTCGTAGTGTTTGCATTATGCTTAATGCTTCTATCTTTCGATGCTTTCCTCAGGTTTCTCTACATACAAAAAATAACTTAGCTCTGATGGCTGGCTGATTTCTTGGGTTAGTTTTTAATTTTTGTTTTAAGGTCATTAGTATGCTATTTTGTTAATAGTTTTGGTGTACTAATATTTGAAGTTATCAGTACACACAATTGTTTGTTTTGTGGTGTTGTATGGCTCTTTTGTTATTGTGGTTTGTTAAATGTTTGTTTTGTTTGTTGGTCTGGTTGGTTCTTTTGTGATGTTATGTATGGCTCTTTTCTCTTTTGGTAATGTGAGTGACTCTTTTGTTTTTGCATTTCTGATTTTTTTTGATAGTAGTTGTTTTTTTTAACAACAATATTCATTTTTTAGGGGGGGGGGGAGTAAAAATGTAATTTAAAGAGGGATGTTTTGGGTGCATGGAGGAATTTTATTGGGTTTGATTTGTGGACTGCGCGAGAGTATTCGCGAAATTAGGAAGGAGACGTTCTAGGATGAAGTTAGATAGAGATGATATGCCGCTGATGTCGTGCAGAGTTTGTAGTGGAGTGTATATGGATAAATGATTACCAATGCGCAGTATTTTGTTTTGAACAGTTTGTAGTTTCTTTTGTAGGGTGCGCTTAATTAAATGGGCCAGATGTTAGAACAGGGCGTAGATATGCTTTGTATATAAGAACAGATGTATGAGGGGAGATGCTAAAAGTATTGGGTATAAGGCGGATGTTTTTCTCCAACATTTAGTTATAATATTTTCTATGCGCGCATTTAGTTTGAGTCGCCTGACAAGATGGCTCCCAGATAGTCTATTTGTTCAAGCTATTGAAGGCTGTGCCCTTCTATTTTGATGAGTGTACTGGTGAGTCTGGCAATACGTTTAGTGAAACATATGACTTGTGTTTTGTTGGTATTGGTTTTCAGCCCCCAGTCTCTATAGTATTTAACTGTTAGGTCTGTCTGTTTTTGAAGTGAGTTTGTAGTAATTTCTGGGTGTTTTGAGGTAGTCATTATTGTCGTATCATCTGCATACAGGCATATGGTGATACGGAGGTCTGTCGGTGTTGGTATGTCATTAATGTATAGGTTGAATAGGATTGGTCCAAGGGCTGAGCCCTGTGGAATGCCGGATAGGATATGTCGTTCAGGAGAGGACTCCTGATTGACCACCACTCGAAATAATCGATTAATAATACATGACTTCATCATTTTAATGATACGAGTCGAAAAATCGGCGACTTTTTCGAGGTCTAAGGCGACAAAATCTGTGAGAAGGCCTCGATTGAAATTGGTGGTGATAGTTTTACCAACTTGGAATAGCTGCTGTACGGTGGAGTGACTAGTGCGAAAACCGAACTGATGCTTATTGAGAATGTTTTTATTGTCTAGGTGCTCCTGGATTCGACTCAACAATAATATGTCCGAGATTCCGGCTAGACAAGATATTAATAAGCCGATAATTGGCAGGATCATTTTTCATTTTCCCCGATTTAGGTATATTAATGATTTTCCCAAGCATTTGGATAATATTGCAGTCTTGTGCAATTATTAAATAATTTTGTTATGTATAAGTATACTCTAGCGGGAAAGTATTTAATTGCGAGGTAGGTATCTTGTATAGTCCAGGGGGCAGCGAGTGGACTGCTGCCCTCACTTCTGAAAGTGAGAAGAACAGTGGTTCCACACTAGCTGGTAGGTTTATTTGATCAAGTTGATCTGTCTAAAGGACAGTGTTTAATATCTGTTGTGGTATGGGTTTCGCTTGACAGTAACCGCCACCTCAGCTTCGGTGATATTTGGATTGTTTTCCTATTGGAAAGGCGGGGGGCAAAGTGAGGATCGTTTGGTTGGGAGGAAACTGATACGATTTTTCTCCTGGATAAAATCAACTAATTGCCAGGGTAATTTATGATCTACTGATTCCCCTGTATCATCTTAAATAGCGTGACGTCACAGTGAACCTCGCTTAACGGGAATATTTCAAACAAATCACGTTAATCCGCCTTTGACCCTCAGTATCTGAAGTCGTTGATGGGAGAAGTCTTATGCACCGACTTCTCCAAGGCGATTGATAGACTTGACCACGCCCTACTTTTAAACCCTCTCAATGGAGTTGGACTATGTACAGGCCTAACAAAGCTTTGTCGGTCATACCTTACAGGTCGCTATTTATGTCGAGGATTTAGATTCAGCCCAAACTTCAGATGTTCCTCAAGGACCAATTTTAGGTCTTCTTCGTAATATTTATCAACGATATTACCAAAGAAATTAATATTCACTACCTCATTACCAATGACCTTAAATTATATTTAGAATTCCGTTCATATCTAATAGTGAAATCCTTTAAAGAAATATTGCCACGCTTGACAGTTGGTGTCGTAATAACAAACTACCACTCAATGCCAACAAGTGCAATGATATGTATTTTTGTCACAAAAAGTTAGCATTCTTGTATCTTGTGAAGTTCTGCTTATGTCAAAGAACTAGGAGTCTTCTTTGACTTTGAGCTCAGTTTCACACAGCATATTGATAACTGCTTGAGTGGTGCATATGAAAGTCTTGGTTTTATATTACGTAACTCCAAGGATTTTAAAGACCTGTCCATGCTACGTGTATTATTTATTACCTTTGTAATAAATAGATACACCACGCATGTATCATTAATCGAAAAAGTTCAATGAAGATTCTTTGAATCCGCTGCTTTTCTGTTGGATGATGTCTAACCCATAAGAGGGACACCTCATAATCAGTTCCTTGAGGTATTTGATCTGCAAGGTCTTTTCGTTAGAAGCACATTGCTTTCGATCCCTATTTAATTATTAACAAGCTTCTATTAACTTAACCTGTTAACATTGTAAGCAAATCTTGCAACTTACTTTCCACCCACTTTTAATTGCCGTATCGAATTAAAACTCTGCGAACTTATGCAATTCTGATGGCAATACAATAATATGGTACCATTGGCCTTATATGATGGTGGACGTGGGAGGTAGTGATAGGGACTCCTCATATTCCGCATATCATTGACGACTTCACCATAAACTCGAATTTTCCGCGACAGAGAGAAAATAAATTATAGTTTAATAAAAAACCAAAAAACACGTTTTTATGAGTAGCGCACTAAACTATAATTTACTTAAATTAATTCATATGCGGTGAAATGTTAATCAATTCTAGCAAAAATTAGGTAGATATCAAGTCTCGAGAATTACTGGCAGGCACAACCGCTTGTTCTTCCTACTTCTTATTTCTACACATATCTGCAGCAACACCATATTAATGGAGTGAACTACCACTCCATTAATACTTAAGCCTCTGTAAATTTGGCTTTGAAGAAATAAAAAATAGTTTAATGTTGGAAAAGCATTTAAAGGAATATACTAATGACTCTATTGCGGCATGCAATTGTTTAACATGCGAAAAGTGAATTGACCTGTTGCACCTTCTATCTCTAAATGTTAAGAAGTCAGATTAAACTTGTAAAAATCCTCTTTAGATAAAATCCGAATATGTTTGTAATACAATCATTGTTTAATATTGATTTTTACCATAACATCTCACTTTGTTCATGGCATTATCATTATTACTTTACTTTTCTAATAGTAGCATTTATATACAGATTTCTCAAAAGCCTTTGACAGGCTTGATCATGGTATATTGTTAAATAAGCTTCAAACTGTGGGCTTCTCTCAATTTCTTATCAATTACTTCAAATCATATCTTGATAATAGAACACAATATGTAGAATACGGTGGTCATAGGTCAATTGATGTTAATTCCACCTCAGGAGTGCCGCAGGGCTCTATCTTGGGACCTTTGTTGTTCATACTATTTATTAATGATATCGCGGTTGACCTGAATATCGATGTCTTATTATATGCCGATAACGTCAAACTCTTTTCTGCCATAAACACTTTAGCTGACTGTAAAAAACTTCAGGATAATCTTCTGAAAACACAAACTTGGTGTGACCATAATGATCTGCCCCTCAACGTCGATAAATGCAATGGGATATCATTTTCTAGAAAAAAAGAAACGTTACTCTATGACTATAATCTTGACTTCACATCACTAAAAAGAGTCGAAGTCTTCAAAGATCTGGGTGTCATGTTTGACAACAAACTGACATTTAATAGACATGTTGAAAACACAGTTTTGTCTGCAAATAGAAGTCTCGGACTTGTTATTAGAAACTCGTCAGGTTTTACTGACACTCACATGTTAACCTTATTATTTAACACATTTGTTAAGTCTAAATTAGAATATGCATCATTAATATGGCACCCGGGATATGTCATATATAGCAATATACTCGAAAGTATCCAGAGACGCTTTTTGAAATTTTTGTCCTACAACATTGATGGTGTATATCCTCCTATTGGATATTCTCATGATGGGGAGATTTTCAACTGACAGTTTGAACACTTGGAGGGAAAAACAGGCAGTCATATTTTTACACAAGTTAATAAATAATAAAATCAATTGCCCTGAAATAACGGAAAAACTGTTATTACATGTACCACGTGTCAGTACACGACATCATACAACATTTTATCTACACTGAATTTTTCTCCCGTACATTTCATGTGTAACACAATCACCTGCAAGATGAACTCGATATATTTCACTGTTCTGTATCATTCATTAAACGCTTGAATTTGTAATTATTTTTATAAATGTTTTGTAGTTTTTACTTGTGTATCTTGTATTATATTGTTTTTATTATTTTTATTACTTCCACATCCAGTGGAAGTATAGTAACGACAAAAACATTTTTAAAAATTTTTAGTGTTCAAATAGGCTTAGAATGTCATGAAATGTCGAGATTTTAAGTTTGAGCGAAAAAAAATTCTGTCTGTCTGTCGGTCTGTCTGTCTGTCGGCCTGTAATTTTTTTTTGTGCGCACGTTTACTCTGGAACCGTTTAAGATATTGACTTGAAATTTGGTACACATATGTATTTTAACGAGATCTGGAACTAGATTATGTTTCCATTTTGTTCCGTTGAAGGGTTGGGGGGTAAATTGGGGTAAACTTAGGGTAAATAGGTAAATTAAGCAGGTAATAATCTATAAAATTGGTATTGAGTATATACAAGAGAAGCTAAAGGTCTCAAAAAAAAATTTTGCCATTAGCCACCCCCATTACCACCCCCATTATTAAAGGGGATGCAAAGAAAATGTGATTTAGTGTGTGTAAAAGAACCAGAAACCTCAAAATATTTTTTTACTTGAGCCACCCCCACTACCACCCCCCTATCACCACCCCCACCGCACTACCGATGTGGGGTATCGTTTTATGGGTTTTTGGGATAGAGGATTTGAAATATTATATTATTAAAGTTCCATAAACAATTATTTCCACATACAAAATTTTTTCGTTGTGAGTGACTTGAATAGAAAATCTGGATGTGGAAGTAGTGATTCCTTGGACAGCGGTTTTTTATTTGTTATTTTTTTGTTTCTCTTTTATGTAAATATGTATGTGTTCTCATCCTGTAATTGGTCGTACGACAGTTGGATGATGTATCTAAATAAATAAATAAATAAAATAAATAAATAAATAAATTAAATTTATTGCAATTAGTCCGTGCAAATTAGACATTTTAGAAGAAATAATTTATAAAGTAATAATATTTGAGATGCGTACTCTAGATGGGATTAGAAATAGTTACCCGAAAAGTTCCCCCTCCATTTAGAGGTGGAACGTCCCTTTTTTGCAAAAAAACACCCCTAACGGGGACTTAAAGCTGATTTTTCATTTTTATCTTGTAAACCGTTCGTCGGAAGAGAAAATAGTATAGGAAAAAAAAATTTTGTCGTTAAATTCTGCATAAAAAATGTCCTATTAACCTTGTAGCTTATCCTCACCTATTTCGCACTAACAGCCTCCGAACAGGGAGGTAGTTTGGAGCGCACAAGTAAAAATCGATCCTATTCGAAGTTTCATAGCGAATATCTTAAAACCGGTTACTTTAATGAGAAAAATGCTCAGGAATTAATTTATAGAGCGGAATTCTCTCTATAAGATGCATGTGTCAAATGTTTTGACTTCCAAAGACAAGCAAAACTTTTATGAAGAACAACTTTTTCTTGACAAATCAAAAATACGAAAGTTTATAAGAGTAGCCCATCCGGGGACACATTGTATATCCTATTGAGTCAAAATATCAGGGAATCTTTTGGTAGAAAACAAAAAAATAAAAAAAAAATAGTTAATATAATATTGTAAACAGTACCTAAGTAATTACAAAAAAATTGACTTAATTTATATTAAAATCGATCGAGTGTTAACAAAGACAGTTTTGTGATCTAGTGGACGCCATTTTTTAATGCATCATAACGGAAGAATGTACCATGTGGCGATTATCCACTAAGGTAAATAGGACTTACTAAGACATCTGCTAGTATTCCTGACAAAAACTTCTCCCTACTGGAATTTCCCTACAGAACCAACGTAAGGGCCTGGATACAATGTCAAAACACTGAATGCAACACTCGATTCGAATTTCATCAAAATTGATACCGTTTGGAAACATTAATCATCTCTATCTAAATTTTGTCTCACATGTGCACAGTGAGCCGAAAATTTCAAAAAGTGGTCAAAAATCTAATTTTGTCATAGGTCGATTAAGAATCACATATGTAATCAGGGAAAAATAATTTAAAATATAAATGTCCCCAGGGGTGGCTTCTAGGGGTTGTTTTTCTGAAAAATGGTGTATTTCAGCTTTTTCCTGTTGGACGTTATTGCTAGCCGTTTGAATAAAACCGAAAAACTAATTAAAAATATATTTCCCATCGGGAGTTGCTTTTAGGGGTTGTTAGTCTAGACATTGGCATATTAATTTATTTTTTCAGTTTAACGTTATCGAAAACCGCTTAATTAACCCATAAAAAAATGTGAAAAGATATTTACCCCAGGGGCGACTTTCAGGAATTGTAAGAGGATATAGAAAGAAGCGAAATAAATAAGTAAATAACTATAGAACTGAATTTTTTTCGAAACATTCCTTAAACAGATCTTTTATTGATAATAAATACTAATTATAAAGATAAAAAGTTATTTAACAATTGAAGACCTAAGTGGATAAAGGTGTTATGTCACACTTTTAAAGTTTTGAGTAAATTAAACAAAACGGTTTTGAGTTGGAACTTATTTATTTTTTCTTCGATTCAAATGAATAATACCTCATAAAATAGATAATTTTGGGTTATGTTCTTTTGTTTACACTAATATTAAAGAACAATATCAAGCTATTATGAAACTAGATTTTTCTGTCCAAAACTGTGTACATCCACTAAAATTACTGGTTGTATGTATGACATGGCGCCTTTATAATTAAAAAGTTTCTATAAAATATTACAAATTTAGAATTGGGTGTTAAATCTATATCAGGGGTGTTCAAAAATTGCATAAAGTATTTTTTTTTTAAATGCGACATAACACCTTTATCCACTTTATCCACTGCAAAAATAGCAAAATAAGTCAAAAAGACATTGACCCTATGTTAGTGAACACTAAAACAACAAGTAAATATAAGAGATATTTACTTAAACCCGTCGATAACACAAAAACACCAAACTTTGGCGGTACTTTGTACCAACTTTGTCCTGATTGTTCGACCGAAGGCAAAAAACGCGGCACATTGACCGCACGCGCCGGCTTAACTTTTTTGCCACTTATGGAAATGTTCTTTCACAAGTAAGTTCATTGCCGTATCATACTGACCACAGACAAGTAACACTAGCGTATCTTTGCAAGTTTTAATGCAACGAAAATTATTAAATTACCTCGATCACTCTAAAATTTTGCAGGAGCGAGCGTAGAGGCGACTTCAATGTGAATATCAGTCGATATTTCGTTGAAGCAACGTCGAGCGCGGTTAGTACTTGGATGGGCTACCTATCTTGGGAAAAACAGCGTTCTCGTCCCACCTTCTAGAGGCTTGTATATCAGTGTATACTCGGAAGTTACGTAATTTCAGACGAGGATTACGTAGTGGATATACCATCCTTCGGAGGGGATGTAAAGCAGGCGGTCCCTTGTCTATTAAATGTTAGGCAAGTAAAAGATCCCTACTCTTCTTAAGGGAAGGCAAAATTTCCAGGTTGGGGGTAGCTCGTCTCCTGGCGTCGGTGATAGGCCTTGGTAGCGGAAATAGGCCGACGTTAAATAGTTAAAAAAAAAAAAAATTGCAGGGACTTTCCCATATAGAAGACTAGTACACCATTTTATTTTCCGCATGTCGTGGTAAATCACGCTGTATACCTCAAGTAAGATGTTACTAAAAATTTCACTTTAAACAAACACGCTTTAAACACAGTCTGTCTTCAAAGGTTCGTGATTAAATGAACCGTAATAGCGGTGAAATAGTGCTATGCAAAGGGTTGTGTTTGCGAGCCCCTAGCAGGTAGAGATATCGCCTAATTGTCTTCGCATTATTGGAAAAAATACAGTGACCTTTCCTTTAACTACCCCCAAAATATCAAAGGGAAATTCAAAAGTTGAAAAAAGCATTTTCGGACACTACGAAATTTGGGCCACTGTAACGTGGTGCAACATCCTCCAATATTAGTGGAAAACGGGTAGACATAACATGTGAGCCTTTTAGGTCGTGAATTAATAATCTTGCCCAAATGTTTACAAACCATTTGTCTGCAAAACGATCAGTTACGAACCGAACAAAAATGTTTATAAGATGACTGATGAAACTTGCGAGTTTTATGATACCTTTTTGAGTAAACATAGATTTATCGTTCTAAAGTAGTGTTCGCAAAATTTGGCATCTTTGTTCACGCGTATAAATCATCTAAAAAATAACTCTTCAATGTCTGCCATCACTATGTAAAACTTCAAATTTTTATAGTTTAAGCGGGTGTAGTTTCGGTTGAGTGTTTTGTGGATAGGAACCTAGTGCAAATTGTTTGTCTTAGACAATCTACAAGTATTTCCCGAATTCATCTTGAACCGATGTTTTTTACGTGAATTTAGTTCATTCATTTAAGAAATCAATGGTCAATAAGTCTGATAACTTGGATCACTAGTACAATCTATAGAAAATCTTCAGCGACACCAGCAGTAGCAGCATTATAGTTACGTTCTATTATGCCCACGTACTCACGTTGACTAGGAAGTCTTCACATTCACAAAGAAAATTAAATTCAATATATACACAACGTCTAAATGTTGAGATAAACACAGTTTTGATACCAAGCTACATGATATGGCAACTCGCGGTAAGTTAGCGATTTTTTTTATTAGAGAATCTTTTCAAGTTTCCCAAAATTTCTCGCAATTTAAACAAGAAAGGTTTGTGAAGTTTTGTTGGACAACTTACCGAATGACTGTAATACTTTTCGTTTCACTGCAAAATGTAATTTATTTTGTTTTATTTTTAAAGAAATAAAGAATACAAAACTGCTTAGAGCAAATTATTTTTTACTCCGTTGATCTGCTTTTGAAGCACCTCAGCGAAAAATCGAAAATGTTTATATAGATTTTGCATTAATTATTCTGATGTGAAAACTTTTAATTACTTCCACATCCAGTGGAAGTATAGTAACGACAAAAAAATTTTTTAAAAATTTTTATTGTTCAAATAGGCTTAGAATGTCATGTAACGTCGAGATTTTAAGTTTGAGCGAAAAAAAAATTTCTGTCTGTCTGTCGGTCTGTCTGTAACTTTTTTTTGTGCGCACGTTTACTCTAGAACCGTTTGAGATATTGACTTGAAATTTGGTACACGTATGTACCCTTAACGAGATCTAGAACTAGATTATATTTTCATCTTATTCCGTCGAAGGGTTGGGGGGTAAATTGGGGTAGATTTGGGGTAAATAGATAAATCAAGCAGGTAAGAGTTCATAAAATTGGTATTTAGTATATACAAAAGAGGCTAAGGTCTCAAAAAAATTTTGGCATTAGCCACCCCCATTACCACCCCCATTATTAAAGGGGATGAAAGAAAAATGTGATTTAGTGTGTGTACAAGAACCAGAAATCTCAAAATAGTTTTTTACTTTATCCACCCTCTATCACCACCCCCACCCCACTACCGATGTGAGGTATCGTTTTATGGGTTTTTGGGGTAGAGGATTTCAAATATTATATTATTAAAGTTCCATAAACAATTATTTCCACATACAAATTTTTTTCTTTGTGAGTGACTTGGATAGAAAATCTGGATGTGGAAGTATGATTCCTTGGGCAGCGGTTTTTTCCATTATAAAATTTATGTCTCTCAATCAATCGCCGAAATATCTTGATATATGCTCTCTAAATACCTTCACTTGCATATTCTAAATTGGTTGATTTATTAACGCATTACCTTTTCAGCCTTCCTATGCGTATGACTCATGTATAAAAAATGTTAAGTATATAGAATTATAAAAAATCTGGTATAGGCACAACAATCATACGATGATTAATTTTTGCTTTGTAAAAATGTTTGTATAACGATTATCAAAACTGTTAACCATCATTCAGCAAATAGTATTTCTTCCTTGTTTTTCTAGATTTATCTAAACTAAAGATACACTGTCTCATCGTTAACTAATCATACAAAAGTGAAAATTACTGTATATAGTTTAGTCTGGTTAAAATTAAAAATAAGTGTTGAAGAAGTACGTAAAAAAGAAATTGTAATTTTGTTTCATCAAAGTTAAATATGTTTACGGAAGTGTGAGAGTTTAATAAAAAATATTATACGTTCTAATGCGTCACTTTTAGTTCCGTTCAATTCAGTTCAGTTCAGAATGAATAGCAAAGCTGACATGATTAATTCCTGTGAGGAATTCACAGAAGAATCGCTCCCTCCAGGTAATATTGTTAAGGCTGATATTTTATATGAACAATTTTAAAGTAAAATTAGTATCTCCAGGTACAATGAGGGACTTGCCCATTTTTTAAAATTTCATTAAAGTGTGTGTTTATGTATAAAAACACGCCACACCGTATATCAGCTCTTAAATCGCAGTACTTACATTGCAATAAATAATTAAAGTTGAAATCCCCGCCACTCCTCACGAAAAGCACTGTGACGTCAGATCGAGAAAGCTGTCTCGCGTGTCCCACAGATGGCGAACTTTAGCCGAGCGGTACGTCTTCACCCTAATTAATAGATTGGGCGGCGGTTGGCTTTGAGACGTCCGCATATTCGGTCATAAGTCTTTTGTATTTTATGTTAGAGAAAAAATAAAAAAGTGTAGGAAATCTCAATCAATTCTCTTTACATAAGCTGTCTACAAATTTTTCGAAAAAAACGATCATTATCGAGATATTGAGGAAATGTAAGAAATTACATGTTTTCCCTTAGAGTGTATGTAAATCTTAAAAAATAGTGTTTCTCAGAAACCTTTGTTTCGAAGGGCCGAGATTAACGACGCGTCAAGGTACTGCATGATATTAAGTGAACATCGTATATGAGATCGATTTCAGTTAATTACCGATTAATTACGGTGACGAAATTTTACCGAAAAAAAAAGTCCCAAATCCCGCCCCGTCTAATTCCTTCATTTTTGTCGGAATTCAAAAAATAATAAAAAAAGACTTTTAGCAAATTTAATTCTATTTAAATTAGCTAGAATAGTCTTTTGGCGTAGGAGTCGAGATTAAAAAGTTGCCAACTGTAGGAGCCCAAAATTTGCGATTTTTTGCCGTACATGGCCGACATTTCAGTAGTTATCTCCGAAACGAAAAAAAAAAAAATTCTGATGACAGCAAAAGATTCGTAGTGGAAAATACTCATTTGACCTTATTTTACTTCCACGTCCAGTGGAAGTATAGTAACGACAAAAACATTTTTTAAAATTTTTATTGTCCAAATAGGTTTAAAATGCCATGAAACGTCGAGATTTTAAGTTTGAGCGAAAAAAAAAATTTCTGTCTGTCTGTCGGTCTGTCTGTCGGTCTGTCTGTCGGTCTGTCTGTCGGTCTGTCTGTCTGTCTGTCTGTCTGTCTGTCTGTCGGTCTGTCTGTCTGTCGGTCTATCTGTCTGTCGGTCTGTCTGTAACTTTTTTTTGTGCGCACGTTTACTCTGGAACCGTTTAAGATATTGACTTGAAATTTTGTACACATATGTACTTTAACGAGATCTAGAACTAGATTATATTTTCATCTTGTTCCGTCGAAGGGTTGGGGGGTAAATTGGGGTAAATTTGGGGAAATGGGTAAATCAAGCAGGTAAGAGTCCATGAAATTGGCATTTAGTATATACAAGAGAAGCTAAGGTCTCAAAAAAATTTTTGGCATTAGCCACTCCCATTACCACCCCCACCTCCTTATTAAAGGGGATGAAAAAAAATTGTGATTTAGTGTATGTACAGGAACCAGAAACCTCAAAATATTTTTTTACTTCATCGTCCCCCCACTACCACCCCCCTGTCACCACCCCCACCACACTACCGATGTGGGGTATCGTTTTATGGGTTTTTGGGGTAGAGGATTTCAAATATTATATTATTAAAGTTCCATAAGCAATTATTTTCACATACAAAGTTTTTTCGTTGTGAGTGACTTGGATAGAGAATCTGGATGTGGAAGTAGTGATTCCTTGGGCAGCGGTTTTTTATTTCGAGCTAACTCCCATCGTTTCGGAGATATCTGCGAAAAATAGCAAAAAACAGCTTACATTTCAGAGCCGAAAAAATTGCAAAAACATGCAATCTTGACACGTTCGTATTTTTCGAGAAACACCATTGGGATGGCCATACGATGTCGCGACGTAAAGAGGAAGTCTTGCAGATAAACCTGATCGTAAATTGCACGGCGAAATTCGTAAATTCGGCTCGACAGGAACGAATCAAAAGTAGAATTTTGTGACCTTTTAGAATATTGAATACGTTTGAATTTTAGGTTAGGTTGTGTTCACTGCTAGTTGTTTCTGACAAATGCACATGCGCATGCGCATCAAATCCAAAGCAGAATCGGTGTCGCTTGACGCCGTCATCCGACTTTCTCAATCTGACGTCACGTTTCAGGAGTGGGTAAAATCCGCTTATATTTCTGGAAGGGATTTTTTAAAAAAATTTTGTCGTCTATGGGGTTTTTAATGTTAGTTTATGATTTAGAGTATTTTAAATTGATTTTATTTTTTGGGCAAGTTCCCTATTGTTTTTGCATAGCGCAGGTCATATCAAGGAGCCACTAAATAAATATGTTCGCTTTACTAAAAATGGACGATAGAGGAGGGGATTCATAACAAGCGAATGTTCTAACAAAAAAAATTATATATATTGGAAAATAGCCATGTTTAGCAGTAAGTTCATTTTTTATCGCAAACTAATCAACAGAATATATTTTTAAAAAGTATATTAAGGAGGGAGTATACAAACGGACGTTCCTAGATTACGAGATGGTACAAAGGGCGAGGTTAAAAACTGTCTATTTCACGAACGTATTTGATGAATAGCCCCCAATGCAACGTGAAGATTAGTATTTGTTCATTATTTCTAAAGCTGCAACTTTCCTTACTGCTTCGAACGTTTCATTTTTATAATCTATAAATTTATTAACATCCACAGTTAGTTTGAAAAATAATTGAAACGAAGGTAATTCTCACTCCTTTTCTCTCCTTTTTCAATTACTTGGTCTAGAAAACCTTGTTTTTCACAGAAGTTCAAATGCTTGCCCTTTTTTTAAAGGACACAGCAGGATAAGTATGTGTTAGCTGCCCCAGCACCAATCGGGCCGAGATTTTGAGCACAATTTGATAGTAGTATTAGATGAAATTCTCCAAAATATTATATTTGGAAAACCATTTTTACGAGAGTTGTGGGGGTAAAAAGAAAAATGAAAAAAAAATTTTTTCTCAGGAACGGATAAACCGATTTTCATGAAAATATATGTTATGGCTTTTGATGGCACAAATGTAGGAAAAACTTATTGAGTACATTTGTCGGAAAGAAGTGGTGAAAAAATTTTTTCAAAATAAAAAAAAAAAATTTTAGGGGATGTTCTCGAGGCACACCCATCATTTTCTGTCAAATAAATGTTTATATACCCTTTTAAGACATATCCAATTTTCAAAGCGATCGAAAGGGTAGAACGTATTCAAAATTGATAATCACGGGCGTACTGCTGGCGGTGCGGTTCATTACTACATCTTACCACTGTCACTGGCGGCCATTACACCCCTACCGTTCAAATCAGTATCAAACTTCAAGAAGTGTGGTGCAGATATTTTCAAATTCTCTGACGTCAACTGTCAAACAAAATCTAGTTTGAAAATCTGAACATTTTGCAATGCTGACGTCTGCAGTCAGCCTACGAAAGAACTGTAGTTTTCAAAGTTCACTACGAGGAGGTTACAGTGTCTCTCACTAGGCAGAGTGTTTATTGTGAGCCCCTTGCCTCCCACGAGTCTGGGTGTTTGTTTATCGTGAGTCCCCTTGCCTCTCGCTAGTCGGGGAGTTTTTTATTGTGAGGCCCCTTACTGTTTGCGTGAGTTCCCTTGTCTCTCACTAGTGGAGGTGCTTGGGTATTGTTAGTCCTCCCGCCCCTCACGAATCAGGTTACTCTATATTGATAAGACTTCTCTTAGTCTTCATTGCTATCGTCCTTAATCGCGGAATAATATTATTCTGAGTAAAACTGTCGCTGAAAACTTCAGCTGGCTTCAGAACTATGGTTGTCTTACAAAAAATCATTCAGATTTGACATTTAAATAATTGTGATATTTCTTATGTCACTATCGTATTTTATATAACAAGTGGCTAAAATGGTGTTTCTTTTTACAAGTGGGGCGTTTATAATACGAGCCGAAGGCGAGTGCTATAAACCACACGAGTAAAAAAACATATTTTAGTCTCGCGTTATATACAAAATTTTTTGTATGATCATTCAAAATTAGAAAACAACATAATTTTGTAAAAATAGACTAAATTCTATTGCTGTTTCCTTAGAAACCAATAAGTTTTATTTCACACTGTGAAAAAAAATTTCTTTATCCAACACTTTCATATAATCTTTGTTGATGAGATTTTGAAGGTATAAAGTGGCCCATAAGTCTCTAGTGAGATAAAGTAGTGAGCTAAAGTATACTTTGGATCACTAGTGAGGTAAAGTGATTTAGTCACTAAAGAGTAATTTTAATATAAAAAAAGTTCAAGGAATTTATTTATTATCTTTATTATACGGAAAATTAACAAAATAAAGAATCCATGCACTAACCCTTATTTATTTATGTTTATGTTAACATTTATTATCATATTCGATTTTTCACAAAGAAAACTGCTCTCCTGTACACAATTTTTCTTTATACTAGAAATTACGTCTGTATTGCCCTCCGATTAAAGAACTTATAATCTAGATACATAATGGCATTGATTTATTTGTTGCTGAAAGACTCACAATCTAAGGCACTTCTTCCCATAAGTTTCTGATTGGCCCATCGGCTTATTCGCGGCTGTTTTCTACACGATCGGTTCAGTTTGACTATCTCAGTTTGACAGTGTCCGCCATTAATGTCAATAAATGTTTTTCGTGTTCTCCGACCAAAAAGTGATGAAAAAGTAATTTTATTTTAAGTTGTGATTTGCTTAATACCTAAGTAATATTCTCTATTCATATTTACACAGTTTAGTGAAAATTTAATGCTACATATTGAAGTGCTGTGCCGTTTGCAGAAGGCAGTTTAGAAAAGAAGAAAATCGGTACATAAGTATGTAGGTCATAGTCGTAACATGATGACGTTCAGTTTACAGTTGTAATAATAATATTATAAATAATATCCATAAGACATCTCTACCTATTATATTTTTTAAATCCGCGGTTATGTTCATAGAGGTTAACCAACAATTATTACATAAAATATGTACTATATTATACATTTTCCCTTCTACACATACCCGCCACTGTTGCCTATGGGATGTGATGTTCATCGATCCATATAATGTGACTATGTTAGGAGCAAATAAGGTATATGAAGAAAAGATAGCCATTATGTATCTAGAAGTTCTTTAATCGGTGTTATTGCCTGACTCGTTGCGATGCTCTTCCTGTATTTTTTTAGCAATTAACAATCTTATTTGAGAATGAATCTTCCAAATAACCCTCCGCCACGGTGGATGATTTCCACCCACGGGTTGAAGGATGGTAATGTCACCCCCAGCAATGGCCAAAAGAGTTGCGAGGAACGGCGCTTGCTATGGCCAGTATACAAATCTGCATCTGGTAATTGCAAATGATCAGCTACAATTCTGAGAGCTTATTTAATCTAACGCATTGGACAGTGCACTTTCCCCTCTGAAAATTTACGAAAAACCTTTTGTGAGACACATTTTGCGGTCTTAAAGACACATATTTCCTAACCAAATCAAGTGGGTTTATCCTTCATTTGAAACTGTGAAACTTCTGGATTTATTCGTCTTAGTATCTGTATGGATATATATAGATATTGTTCTTTATCTTTTATATCTTCGACGCTTAAGTAGGTCAGTTCACCGCAACGGCAGACACCGCAAACTCCCAATATCAATGCAACCTAAAAAACCCAGACAATTAAAAAGCAAGAACATCATAATAAACACTTACCTTTGATATAAGATGCTCATCGTCAGGGGCATCCATCAAATATTGTTCTATATGTGCTCTTTCCAAAGTTTTGGCCTTTTTGGATTTGAAATTTCTTGATCGGCTTCTTAAGTATGCCACAAGTTTTCCATATCTTGTTATATCAAAGTTCCTGTATACTTAGTCGCCTTTATCACAGAATATTTAGTCCACATCGAAGAAGGTGCAATTTTTTAATTCAAATGTAGAAAGTAAGCGAGAAGCACTCTTTCGTTTACATCACTAACTCCTCTTGCTTTCAAATTGTAGATATTCTTTAAAATAGATTACTTTGGACTTTTCTGGAATTAAATTGGCTGTAGCTTCTTTGGCTTTTTGCAAAATATCGGTCAGAATTTCCATATTATATCTTTCACAATTTTCCATTTTGATGCTAATTACACAATGTTTATTAAACAAACCCCTGGTTACAAACAAAATGGATAGCAACCACAGCTTTCTCGGCACATCCATTCAGAATCTACTTAGCAATAACTACTTGTATTTTATATTTTTAGAGAAACGCTGTTGACTTTGACATTGACAACTGACAAAAAATCGATGACATAACATTTTAATAATTTTTGTGTTTGTCACTGAAAAAGCATTTATATGAAAGTGTTGGATAAAATGTTGTATTAGACACGTGAGTTATTACATATAAGTCACTTAAGAAAATTAGCCTAAACTTTTCTTGCGTGACTTATATGTAACATAACTAACTAGCCTAATAAATAACTATTATTTCACTCTTTTTTCTTTATTTTACACTTGTCAATAATGACATTGTTTTGATTCATTGAAACTGTCAAATAAATGTCATCTTAGGATATGGCGTTACAAAATAGTCCCTCGAGGTAAAGCTTTGACCCAAAAGTTCTGAGACTGAACCGCAAAACATCTACCCCCCCGTTTTCGAGGGAGGGAAACACAATGGTGACAATATTTTTGGATCTACCTTTCACCCACTATCTCTAAACCCTTTTGCAGGTTTACCTCAAGGGGCTAAAAACTTAATATGCACCTTGGCACTAAAATTTCCTTTTATGAGGGAAATAATGTTGACTATACCCCTCAAGCTCTAAATCTTATCTGAAAAACTGCGGGTAGCAATATTTTTGGCAAAATTTTGCTTTTATGCAAAATTTTACAAAAAAAAAAGCTAACTGCAGTTTATTCAATAAAATTCGGAGCTCTCGGGATATAACCTATGAGTATTCAATATCTAAAATTTTATTCAACTTAATTATTCAGAATAACACATGATCCAACCACTTTTATCCCTGAATACCTAAAGTGACTTTGTGCGGGAGGAACTACACATTTTTGAAACAACGGACACACACCCATTGTCGAGTATACTGTTTACTGTATACTGTTTTTTTTTTTAAATCTAGTGCTATAACTGAGAATCGAACTTCATGGTGAAAACCGAGTGTGCTTGCCTGACGATTATTCTATATTCTGATTACTTATACAAAAATATTTGAATTTATTCTGTCTACTATCTAGCTCTGACTATTTTTTTTTATTTTACAGCTGAGTCATTTCGATTTGCTCCTGGACCAAGACCGACCCTACTAACCTGTCCCGGTTGTTACTGCCGAGTACAAACCGTTGTGATAACTGAGACATCTTGGAAGACACATTTCTTCGGACTGCTATTAGGCATTACGTAAGAAAATACAATAACACAGGCCTACAAAAAAAAAAAAAAAACGTGAACGAGACTTAGGACCCACTTTTCTTTATGTTTTTCGGGGCGCTGAACACGAATCTGAAGTCGGAAGAGCATGTTTGTGGATGAATTTTCGAGCTAGAGGTCCAAATTAGACAAAAATAATGAAAAATCGGGATTTGTCATATTTACAGGTTCGAAATGAATAGAAAATTTTGGGAGACATGGAAATATCATTTTTCTGAAATCGATCGGGAATGTCTACATTTTCGGCGCGATTTTAGAGCGAAAAATGCACAATTCCAGTATTTTAGTCCGTTGCTAGGAAACTATCAGAAAACAGACCGGAAAAGATCCGTTGCCAAGCAACGATCAACAAAGCCGTACGGGTCGGGAAGTAACATTCTCGTACGGTTTTTTATATATATATTTTAATATGTTTATAGTTTTGATTTTTATACGTTTAAAATAATATTGATTGTGATTTCAGAATTTTTTTTTTTTAAATGTTTATATTTTTGATTTTTATACGTTTAAAATAGTATTTATTCTGATTTCAGAAAAAATAGTATGTGTACTTCGGTGTGAAGCACATTCCCAGACTTCGATGCTTGTTGCACAATTGCATCGTCGTCCGGGAATGTATCGCTTTCACACCTAGATACACAATATACTATTTTGGGAGAAAATACAGTATTTTCCAATGTATTCCATTACTTGATAGAACCTGATGTACGATGAGTTCACTTTCGACCGCACTATTATACAAAATTTTCGAGGATATTGCTCCGAACGGTGGTTTATAAACATATTCATATAGATTAATTCGGCATTGTACTTGTGTTCGCGGTGCCGAGCAGAATTGCACAGTCGGAAAGAACAATGAGAAGAGACAGGAATTATATCTCAGGATTGTATGGAACACTCAGCCTGTGAGATTGGACCCTTGCCGGCATCAACTTGTGATGAAACCTTTTGAGGCTTACCTTCGAAGGACCTTGCATCTTGTTATAATCATCTTTTTATTTGAGCGTTTTAACATTTAACGGTCTGAATTTATCTCTCTATTTCAGTGTAGTAACTTAATTCGTTTATCAAAACGCATTCGTCTTGGAAATCAATTATTTTTTTGCTCGTTTCCTGACTCTTTTATCATCGAATGATCTACGCAATGGATTTCTTTTTCGCTCACGTGCCTATTGGACTGTTTCTCTCTTTAATGACCAACAAAAGTCTGCCATCATATTGATATCCCATCTTCCTTGATACCGTTTCTCCATTTCCTTGATATCTTGATGGAATCGCTCGCCTTACTCTTCACTGAAGTCACCTAGATTGTCAGGGAAATAACTTAGATGAGAGTAAAGGAAATGTAATTTTAAATTCATTAAACAACCTAATTTTTGGTAATTCTTGATCATCTCAGCTACAATGCTTTCGTTGTAATCACTTCTATGATTCCCTAGGAACTAATGGACTACTTCCTTAAAGCTTTCCCTTGCGATTTTCTCTTTTAGAGTAATCGTTGTAATGGACATATCATCCTTCAAAATCATTCGAATCTGGGGTCTTTCAAAAATTCCTTCCTTAAGTTTAGCTTCCAACAACTGACTGAATGTTCGACTCAAATATTCAAAGCAGTCATCCTGTTTATCAAGTGCTTTCACAAACTGCTTCATCAAGTCTAATTTTATGTGCAAGGGTGGAAGGAGGATTTTCGTTTAACCGCGTGGTGATATATGGTATATTTAAAATAACTGATCGGAAAACCAACGCGAATATTTTGTCCATCATCCTCAATGGTTCTAAATCGATGTGTTCATCTTTCACCGTTGAATGCGACAACCTTGAAAAGGAGAAACGGCTCTAAATATGCAAATTTAACACAAATAAAATGCGCACACCACAAGCTCTTAACCAAGGAATACGTTTTGATAAACGAGTTAAGTTACTACATTGAAAATAGAGAGAGATAAATGAAGACTGATAAATATTGAAACGCTCAAATAAAAAGATGATTGTAACGGGTGCAAGGTATCCGAAGGTAAGTGCTAAAAGGTTTCATCACAAGACGAGGGTCCAATCTCACAGGCTGAGTGTTCCACACAATCCAGAGATATAATTCCTGCCTCTCCATATTGTTCTTCCCACGTGTACAGTTCTACTCGGCACCGCGAACACAAATACAATCCCGAATCAATTTACATAAATATGTTTATAAATCACCGTTAGGAGCAATATCCTCGTAAATTTTGTATAATAGTGAACTCACTGTACATGAGGTTTTATCAAGTAATGGAATACGTTGAGAAATACTGTATTATCTCCCAAAAATGATACTTATTTTCATGTCTCCCAAATTTTTTCTGTTCATTTCGAACCTGGAAATATCACAAGTACCGAGTTTTTATGATTTTCGTCCAATTTTGACCTCTAGCTCGAAAATTCGTCCACAAGCATGCTATTCTGACTTCAGATTCGTGTTCATTGCCCCGAAAAACATAATTATTGCTCACGAAAAATTTTTTTTTGTGGGCCTGTGTAATTTATTGCATTTAGAAGACATATAAGAATAGTCGGGGTATGGGGCGCAGCTGCAAAAAGCATAGAGAAGATTCAAATTCTTTTACAAGCGGAAGAGGTATGGTAGGCCCACGGTAGAGGTAAGAACTCGTAAATGCTGTCATGGAATATAAGTCAGGAACAAACAAAGACAATGCAACTTTTTCTGGGGAGCTGTAGACTTTTTCTTTTCTGCTTTTCTCTTCAAACGAGCACACGACGAGAGTACACAGGTTTATTCTTATATGTCTGTATTTATAAAAGAACATCAAGTGGATCAAATTGTGATCATAAATGTTAACATTGCTATATTCGAGAGAGAGCAAGAGAGAGAGAGAGAGAGAGACAGTAAGAGATCCTATCGCTATTTTTTACAATAACTTTTTACTTCCCTTACTTACCGAAGGGAGTATTATTTTTTTTTAAAATCTCTCTCCAAGGTTTATTTCCATATCTACAAAACTATTTGATGAAGAACAATATTTAGTAGGTAGTTGACGCCAGGGCCGGGCCGTGGAGAGGAAATACGGGCCTAGGGAGAAAAAATATGGGCCCATTCGGGTATATAAACGGGATTTATGAGAAATCCGAAAAACATTTTTAATGAGCAGCGGGGGAGAAATCGAAAAACATTTTTGATAAGCGAGAGGGGCAAAATGAGAAATTTTTTAAAAATGGGCTGGGAAAAAGTTTCTACTAAAAATTTTCTTTTGGAAACCAAGCGAACTCAAACGAACCTGGGCCCGATGGGAATCATCCCTCTCGTCGGGCCTGGTTGACGCTATTGTCAATGAAGAAATGAGATAGAATTAGTGAAAAATACTCAGAGCGAACAAAAATAACTAAAAACAACACAATTGTCAAGGAAAAACCTGCTATATTTTTAGTGAAAAACAGAGGATGGACAGTGGACACTTAAGGAAAAAATGTGAGGGAGGACAATAATATTTCGAATGTCGTAAATTCAACTGTCAAGGAGGACATACATGGTGGTCACCCTAAGAAAGATCCTCCGTATATTGTCTTCATGAATTATTTTTTTCAGCGTGTTCACCATGTAGATTTTTCACTAATAATCAGGTTTCTTTCTTAGCAGTATGAGTACTGCATTACGGGTACCGTCAACTACCTGCTAAATATAATTGTTCTCAGTCAAATACTGTTTTAAATATAGCTTCAATAGACAGACGACAGATAGACAGACTGACGGGATTCAAATCTTATTTTTTAAGTCTTGTAATCAGAAACGTTGTAAGCCTGAAAATGTGGTGAGAACATAATATAATCAATTTTCAGTAAAACAAAAATTTTCGTAAACATTTCTTTACGCCTTATTGGAATCGCAGCTGGCGAGTGGCGACCTATACATTTAGATGCACAAGGTCATTTCAGATCATGTGTGAACTTTCCAAAACTATCTTCAAGTGCAGACCCTGACATTTTAGGAACGTCTTTTGAGAAAGTAAATTCCTGACTAGTAGCTATAAAATGAAGACTTTTAGATCGCCTCCCAAGTAGCACAAGCAGTTGTTTTTTGGTCATCATGATGTTAAATCTGCTACTTGGAGACCAGAAACCAATTACATTCTATTGCATGCTTTGAGAATGCATAACCTCAAAAATTGATATGGACGTTAGCAATTCACAAAGCAAAGTTACTTTAACTAAAAGAGTCATTTTTTTGTAATAGTTCGGATATCAACACTACATTAAATACTAAAATAGTGCCAACATATTCTGGCCATATTTATAGCCAGAATGGCAGTATCAGAACTTAGCGTTGTCGCTATTCAATTACTGGCTCTTACATGATGATGAAAACGACTTGATGACCATATCTGCATGGCCAAATAAATGCTCTACTGTAGATATCTGAAATAACCAGTATATAGCTAAAGATGGCCATCATAACGTTTTTTGTGTTTATATTTTATGTTAAATGACGACTAAAATAATATGACCAAAATTCAACTAAATGAAAACTATTAAAACGATTTTGTGGGTGCATTTGGGTTACTTCATCTAAATAGCACATTTGTGCTACTTGGGCTGTTTATATAAACTTTTTCTAATTAGCTAAGGAATAACACTGTGACATATTTGCCGTACCTAAGTTACATCCTGTATGTAAGGAAAGAAATTTATATCTAAGAATTTAATTTATTATTTATCTTTCTATTTCAGATGCCTTGGAGTTGGTGCAATCATTCCATATTGCACATACAGATTCAAGTCACAGAACCATTATTGCCCGAATTGCAAAATGTACCTTGGGAGATATGATTAATTAACATATAAGAAGAGAAACGATTGGAAACAATATATACTTTTTTATTATAATTTATAATATTAGGCGCTCTTTCTCTACAATAATAATTATCAAACTAAAAGTTTCTATACCTTAGCCGGGAAAGGCGGATAGTAATACGTGCACGTGATCAGTGTGAGCAACAGATCCGATTGGCGTTTGAATTTGGAGGGGGTGTAATGCAAAATAGTTTTTACAAAGGCTTATCAAATTAACGAAGCTTAATAGCATGTGTGTCGCTTGACAATATTAACGTCACTATTTTCCTTTCCCGGTTAAGATTTAGAACTCAACATGATTTTGATCTGGGCTATACGCTACTGAAGTATTTCGCCATACTCCTGGGTCACCTGGTAGTTAGACGATATATGTAGACTACGATTTAAAGATATAGACAGTAGAGGAATGCGAGTTGGAGCCAGGGGCGTAGCGAGCCAACTTTTTGAAGGGTTATTTTTCAAATTTGCCAACTTCATAAGACGTAAGAAGCCAACTCTGTAAATAATTAAATAATAATAAAATAAAAATTGATGAGCGGGGGGGAGAAAATCTAATAAAAAATTTTTCAATAATATCGAATTTCCAACTTTTACCCAACTTTTGCTAAGTCTGAGAAAGTTGGGGGGTTAACGTACCCCCCATACTCCCCTTTGCTACGCCCCTGGTTGGAGCTCTTAAAAATGTAGCGGCACGCCCGCTTGGCAGCAGTGCGCTATGCCATACGCATCCTAGAGGACGTGTAGCTCCACTTTCCAGAAACCCAATTCGCATTCCTCCACTGTCTACAGTTTTAAGTCATAGTATAGGTATGAAATTACAATATTAGACCGTAACACTAACAGTCGGTTCTTTAGTGGTTAGTTTATTTCCAATTTTTAGTTAACCATTAATTACACAACCACAGAAAAAAAGTGCTGTGCAAGACCAAAATATAGTATTCCTATGTATTTTGGACCGGTAAATACGAATCCGATATCGAAATTCCCTCAGCAAATTACCAGAATTTTCAAACCTCAAAAAACCGCTTAAAATCGTCAATATTGTGAAAAAAAGAAAAAAGCTTTATGCAAATAGCTAAAATATTGTATTCCTATGAATTGTGAAGCGCTGAATATGATATCAATGTCGGAGTTCCCCTAGAAAATTACCAGAATTTTCTAACCTCAAAAAATAGCTTAAAATCTGCAATTGATCATTTTCGGTTGACGTCACGCTGTCGGCGTGGAGGGCACACAACTCAGTATTTTGTTTTCTAGAAATGCTGTTATTTTTTAATAACAGGTTTAAACTGCTTCTGCTGTTTTGAAATATCAGTTTAAAAATAACAGATCGCTGAGAAGTACTGTCATTCGCATATCGCAGTACGCAGTTTGTAGTATGCAAACTTTTCGGTCACATGAATTTAACGCAGCTGTCTGAAGGGCATACGAAACCTCATTTACTGTTTGTTTGTTATTGTGTGCACAAGGTTTTCAGAGTGTGTTTCGGGTTTACTTTAGTGTTTCAAATAAAGCATTTATTTTGACAATAATGTCTCGCAGTGAGTATTATTCAACGTTACAAGATGATGTCAAGTGGCAATAATGTTCCAATGATTTCTTTGAAGGACCTAAGTTTTTTAGCAAGTGTTGAGATAATGGACAAATAACAGTTATAAAGTAAATAGCAACTCATCTCTAATTGTTTTCATTTTCATTGCCTGTCATTGGATGAGGTTTTGTGTGCCCTCCAGACAGCGGCGTCAATGTCACGTGACCGAAAATGATCAATATTGTAAAAAAAAGAAAATAAATACCTATGAAAACGTCTAAAATACTGTATGCCAATGTAATTTGAGACGCTTAATACGAACTTGATGTTAGATTTCCCCCAGCAAATCACCAGAATTTTCTAACCTCAAAATAATAGCTTTAAATTTACAATATTAGGCAATCCAACAACCTGTTAAATTATTTTGGCAATATGGCGTGGGGGCAAACACGGGGTTTATTTTAATTAATTCGCGGAAACGTAGCCAAGATATCCGAAAAACAAACTCTTTAACAAACGTTTAACGAATGAAAACAAACGTTTGCCGGATGTTTGCCCACCACGCCATATTAAAAATCACGTGGTTTGGATTCTTAATGGTCAACAAAATGGAAGAAATCCTATGCAAACGACCACATCTTAACACTTAAAGTAGTAATTCAAGATACCTTTTAAAGTTTTCAAGAGCGAACCCTTACTATCAAAAGTTTTATGCAGTGGATTTCGCGCTCGTTTGACTCCTTTTTTTTTACTTCTCGTTTTAATGTCCAACAAAAATCTGCCATCATATTTATATCCCATCTTCTTTGATAACGCCGCTCCATTTCCATGATGTCCTGATGGAATCTTTTTTCCGGTTCTTCACTATAATCCCCAAGGTTTTCAGGAAAGTCATCAATATGTGAATCTAAGAAGTGGAGCTTCAGATTCATATTGCAACCCAGCTTACGATAGTGCCACCAGATTAGCGACAATTTCTCTGTCGTTATGACTTCTTTGATTCCCAAGAAAATTTCTAGTAACTTCTTTAAAACTAAGCCAAACTAATTTTTCTGTATCATTCATTTTTGTTACAAAAATTTCATCTCTGAGCATTGTACGTATGAGGTCCATCAAATATTCCTTCCTTTAACTTTGCATATGAAACATTTGGATATTTCTATTCTATGTATTTGAATGTTTCTCCTTCCTTATTTAAATCTTTCATAAACTGTTCCATAAGTTTGATGTGAAGTGGTGGGAGTCGTACTTTATAAGAAAAAGGTTATGGTCGAATGATCTTCTCGTGATCCCGGTTAATATAACGTTCTTTCAAGTCCTTTAGTTAATCCAGAAAAGTACTACTCCCACCACTTCACATCAAACTTGGTCTTTTGAAACAGTTTGTGAAAGCTTTAGGTAAATAGGGAAGAAGAAGCGTTCAAATACATAGAACAGAAATGTCTAAATGTTTCATATGAAAAGTTAAAGGAAGGAATATTTGATGGGCCTCAAATACGTACAATGCTCAGAGATGAAATTTTTGTAACAAAAATGAGTGATGCAGTAAAATCAGTTTGTTTTAGTTTTAAAGAAGTTACTAAAAATTTTCTTGAGAATCAAAAATTGTCACTAATGTAAGCTAGGTTGCAATATGAATCTAAAGATCCACTTCTTAGATTCTAATAATGATGAATTTCCTGAAAACCTTGGGGATTAAAGTGAAGAACAGGGAGAAATATTGCATCAGGACATTATGGAAATGGAGCGGCGTTATCAAGGAAGATGGGAAATAAATATGATGGCAGATTTTTTGGATGTTAAAACGAGAAGTCAAAAAAAAGGAGTCAAAATCTGTTAACGCTTTTAAAAACTTTATAGGATATCTTGAATTACTACTTAAGTGTTAAGATATAGTCGTTTCTATAAGACTTCTTTAATTTTTTTGACATTGTTGTAGATTTAAAACTATTATTTTGAGGTTAGTAAATTCTGGAAATTTAAAGACTGGACGAAGTGTGGCCAGGTAGAGCTAAGAGGAACAGAAAAATAATGTAATATCTCCTGGTCACGGGGTGCAACATAAATGTTAATTAAAATTAAACATGTAAAAGGATAACTTAAAATAATAAGGGAAAAATTTAGGAAACGAAAAAGGCAACAAACAGAAACGAAGAAGGTAAGAAGAGTTATATATCAGAAGTTGTGTGTGATAGATTTTATAGTATAGGGAAAAGGGGATATGGCTAAATAGGTTGCCGAAAGATGGGCAACGCCTGATATGGTAATTTGCGAAAAGGTGCATTATGCTCTCTAATTTGAGTAATGTTGTTTGTAAGCGGACTATCACCAAGTTTAAATTGGTAGAATCTTTGTGATGTAAGTTTGATGTAGTCCGCCTGTGGCATTATGTCGTGACAACGTGCATAAAGGTCTCTTAAGGAGGTATATCGTGAGAAATGAAATTTAGGATGAGGCGCATAAATTTATGTTCCAGGACTGTTAGTTTCTTTATTGTCGTGACCGACATGCTGCACCACACCGGTGCCGCGTATGTAAGGGCCGGCCTCACAATAACAGTATAAATTAATTTTTTATTCTGTCTGCTGAGTCTGCTATTCCTTGCCAAGAGCGGGTACAGACTCCTGGACATGAAATAGACGGTACGTATAGTTTCGTTTATATGTCGGTTAAACGTCAGTCGTTTGTCTATGCGTACACCCAAGTACTACACGCACACCCTTTCTGGAATTTGGTTTCCCCTTATCAAAATTGGCGTTAAGATTTTATTTTCTGTAAATCTGAGCGTGATGACTATAGATTCCGACTTTTCCGCGTTGACCCGAATCTTCCACCTATCATAATACTCCGTGGCACGAGCCATATGAGCTTTGAGAAGCATGTTAGCTACTATTATTTTGAGGTTAGTAAATTCTGGTGATTTGCTGGGGAAAATCTGACATCAAGTTCGTATTCAGCGTTTTAAATTACATGCACATACAATATTTTAGACGTTATTTATTTTCTCTTTTTTAAAATTGTAGATTTTTAGGTATTTTTTGAAGTTAGAAAATTCTGGTAATTTTCTAGGGGAATTCCGACATTGATTTCATATTCAGTATTTCAAAGTTCATAGGAATACAATACTTTAGTCATTTGCATAAGTGTTTCTTTTCTTTTTTTCACAATATTGACGAGCGGTTTTTTGATTCTGGTGATTTGTTGGGGAAATTTCAATATCGGATTCGTATTCAGCGGCATAAAATGCATAGGAATACTATATTTTGGTCGTTTGCACAGCATTTTTTTTGTGTGTGGCTGTGTTATTATTAGAAGTGTATAAACTGAAAAATTCAAAAACCGGCTGTAAACGATTTTTTTATGTAAAATTATATATTTTTTCTCTAATAGGCAATTTTATATTATTTGTTTTGAAAATAATATTAAATATTGACTATTCTTCGAATTTGCTACGAAATATGTCTTGATTGGCGATTGGCAAGTTTTTAGTATTTAAAAACGATATGTCATAATCAGTTTTTGTCAGTCAAATAATAAAAAAGACCAGATACGGACTTTTTGGAAGTGACTGTATATCAATGAACTATGTTAATTTATATACAGGGCGTCCAAAAATTGCACCGAAAATTTCATACCCACGATTTTGTCGAAGAAAGGATGTTTTAATTATTAATATTTTCCGAGAATATGAATTGTTACGAAAACACGTCACTGTCAAATCACTTTTCACAGTATATAAACTACTGAATTTGTTTTTTTATATAATTTATTGAAAATCCACTTACACACCTGTCTTAATGAAAAAAAGTTTGTCCCCGATGCCGAAAAAAACCACATGCATAATTTGAATCCTTTTGCCTTAAAAATGCGAAATTTAATTTTTGCAAAATCGTATGCGATCCTCATGAACGTTTTTTTTATATGTTTTATGTCTCTTGTGTGCATTTTGTAAAACGATGGGCTAGGATTGTAGTCTGAACAGGCAGGCAAGTCAGTGCATAGGGAATTCAAGAATTATTGGTCGAGATAAGAAATCAAAATTATCAAAGACGAGTCTTACATTGATCGATTAAAAAAAGCTGTTGTTTATTCTTCATCAAAACATATTTAATTTGATTTTAGTAATCATTAATGACTATAACACTACGGTACGGAAAAGCTAAAGGAGCAAACCCTAGAAATCATCCAGGGTATGGACAGAAAACACACCTCTGCCTACGGAATGGACCAAGACTATACAAATACCCCTCCCAAAAACCAACTCGCCACAGACCATAGAAGACTACAGAAGAATAACACTCTGCAGCATAGGATACAAATACTACGCACAATTCCTGCTCGAGCAATTAGAGAAGTACATTGGAAGACCGCCAGACTACCAGATAGCATTTATCAAAGGCAGATCAACGGACGACCACATGTACACCACCAGAAGAATACTGGAAGAAAAATGGAGAGAAGGGACAAAACTGCACATAGCTGCTATAGATCTCCAAAAGGCATTCGATACCATCAGTCACGAAGCCAGTCAACATCCTGTATAACAAAGGAGTGCCGCACTATCTAATAAACAAGATAATAAAGGCCTGCCTTCATGAAACAACTGCCATACAATGGTTCGGACAAATGACGGAAACCAGACAAAAGAACAGAGAAGTCAAACAAGGATGCCCCCTATCCTCCCAACTATTCACCACGGTCCTAGACCAAGCGATACAAAACACAATAAGGGAAACACTGAGAACCCCAATCGTATTAGCTTACGCCGATGACCTCCTAATCGTCGCTGAAGAAGAGCAACAAATTCTCAACTTCCTAGAATACATTAAACCGCATTTGGACACATCTGGGCTGAAAATGAATTTCAAAAAATGTCTAATAATGGAGCGAGACCCATCAACAAAAGAAAGTCGGATTAGTGGAGAAGAACACAAAATAGGTGACTACTCCCTAAGAACAACGAACAAACTGAAATACCTAGGAACATATCTGACGAACCAACTGAAAAGGAGAGAAACAGTAAAGGAGAATAAAAACAGCATACAGAGTCACAAGAGCAATTATACCGTTCATTGAGAAAAACAAACTATCATGGGGCCTGGCCAAACGGCTGTACATAGCCATCATACTGCCAACAATGACATATGGAGTTAAAAACGCGGCAACAGCAAAAGCCAACAGAAGAAGTTTGAGAAGAGCTGAAAGAGACATCATCCAATTACCCAGAAAAACAACAGGGCAAAAACGACATAAAACATCAACACTACTAGAAGGGAAGACAATCACAAAAAGGATAGAAATGTACGCAATGAAGTACTGGGGACACGTCCAAAGAAGGGAACCAACACACCTACTGAAGAAAGCACTAACACTGAATAGCAGCAAACTTAAAATTGGGAGACTATGTTACACGTGGAAAACAACAATCGAGAGGATCATGAACAAACTGGGAAAGGACCAAACATAATGGGAAAGAAAAGCGAGGGGAAAGAATGAATTTCACAAAGAAATCGGAGCGATATATACTCAGAATCGGAGGAATCAGAAGCCTCAGAAGAAGAAGAAGACTTGTAGAAACAGAAGTACAAAAATAGGAGCACAGATAGCAGCGACACAACGCGGCAACATATCTCACAAGAAGACCCAGAATAGGCAGAAGCCCAGAACCACATTCCTTTACCATGCGCCATGTGGCTCTCGCTGCTGGCAACAAGCATGACCTTAGTCCCACCCAGCGAGGACGTAGCAGGCCCAGCTGTATAACTTGGGAGTGGCAGCAATGCCTACCGCACGCTGGTAAATCAATCAATCAATCAATCAAATAATCATTAATGACTATAAAAAGTTAATCTTTTTTGTTTGAATAAATATATAAATTATGTTGATGATTTGAAAAAAACATATGTATTTTTGAATTGACTGATTTCAATATATATATATATATATATAATATATATATATATATATATAATATATATATATATATATATATATATATATATATATATATATATATATATATATATATATATATATATATATATATATATATATATATATATCTCCTTCATTATCCTTCATTATATATATATATGTTTGAGGGCGAGTGTGTGCCTTATGAATAAATGTTACTTGTTTTCTCCTCTTTCTGCAAAAAAAATCTGTTGATTTGTTGACGAAATGTATCTATGTAAGAATATCAGAAAGACGATTATAATCATAATTTTATTTTTGGGCAAATAAATTGTATTTATATGCACTTAATCACCTGTTTATGTAATAAATGCGATCAAAATTACTTTCTCTAGTATACGAATTGTTATTTCTTCGCACACCCGAATAGTTCTATATATTTTCTGCCATATTAAAAATGCCGTTTAATTGTGCAAAAGTATTTTTTTCTTCAAAATGTACCCAAGAAACATAAAACATATAGAAAACCGTCTGGAGGATCGGATATGATTTTGCAGAAATTAAATTTCGCCTTCTTCAGGCAAAAGAATTCAAATTATGCTTGTGGTTTTTTTCGGCATCGGGGACCAACTTTTTTTTTCATTCAAGACAGGTGTGCTTATTCATCATCGGTCAATCACCAACGCCAGAGACACACTACCCCTATAATTAATTGTTACTCTTACACCAACTTTTATTATATTAAAAACAGTTTTGGGGCATTATTATTTCATAAAAATACGTTGTCGATTTTCTGACCGGACTTTTCTAAGGACAGATGCATGCGAGTATAATACTTTTTTCCTAACAAGTGCGGAAAAGTGGTACTTTTTCGCACGTGACGACGCGATGTAGAGGAGTGCGGAAAAGACAGTTTCCACATGTTTTAGGAACAATATTTTTCTACGAGCTGACGAAAAAAAAAATAAATAACACAACACAACATGAACATTTATTCTAATGAAAAAGAAACATAATAATATGTCATCTAATATTACTTGTTAGAGAATATTATTTAGGTATTATGCAAATTACAACTTACACACTTTTTTATTTATTATGAAAATACCTATAAACAAATAGTAGTAGCTTAACTCTTTAGTGCCTAAAAATCCGTTTGTGACTAAAAATTTCTCCTGAAAAATGAAACATTTCTGGAATGATTATAAATGTAGTCTCGACAAGAGATTTCCAATGAATCGACTATTTCAAATTTTTCAACTTTTTTCATTTCTTCAAACTGTATAGCTATAGTTATATTCTATATTATGTATCTCTGATATAATATACCTAATCTCTAAGTTCGAAAGATGTCTATTCGTACAGGGTGGTCGGGTAAACATTAGAATCCCATTTTACTTATTAGGTTATGTTTGGAGCTACGTAAGAAAGTTGAAAAATAAGTTATAGAAAATTACATGTGTTTTCCAAATATTATATCCGAAAAACAGTCGCATTTCGGAGATATGAATTTTACTTGGGTTTTGTGCCATGGTCAACACCCTGTAGATTTTTACACCATCTAAGAGGCCATACAAAAACCATTTTAATGATATATAATTTTTATCTAAAATTTGTATTTAATTATATATGATAAACTGGAATAGAAGACAAATACTAATAATTTTTATTTGAATTATCGAAAAGCCCGAAAAATTGAATTAAATGTTTTAAAGCAACGAGCACGGAGAAAAAGTACACACTGTGATGACCTTAAGAATGTATAAATAGCAACAAAACATGTGCAACAAGGACAGAGCCATTCATACATGACGTGTTAAAAAAGGTTCGAATTTTCAGTGTTCTACATGTTTAGCATTCTCATGGGCCCCTAGCTCTGTCCTTGTACAAATTTCATTGTTATATACATGCTCTTTATGGTTCCCAACTTTTACGTGTCCTGTATTTATTAATTTTAATTTATAATAATTTAAAATCAGTATCTAAGGTTTGAAATATAGATATTAGATGTATTTTATCATTAGTAATTAATTTATACCTCTAATATTAATAAAAAACACGTCACTTTTTGTTTTATGTTATTAACCTTAATTAACTCGTAGGGGTAATCGGTTTTGTTCCAAGATAATGTACCAGGGCCGTGGAGAGAAAATACGGGCCCCTGGGGGAAGATTTTTTTGAAAATTGATGAGCGCGGATGAGCGGGAGGGAGAAATCTGAAAAAAATATATTTTGGTCTGAAATTTTTTAAACAGGGCCCCCAAAACAAGCTCGGGCCACTCAAAACAAACCTAGGCCCGGGGGAATCACCCCCGCACCACCCCCCTCTCGTCGGGTCTGGTCTTTACATGCAGTGTTTGTCGTAATCTATTCACCTTAAGAAAGAAGCGGTAGTTTTAGATAGGGAGCTATAGGCGTCTGAAAATAAGGAGTACGCCACCTGGTGGTCTATAGTCAAACTAATTATGGGCCTTTCTGTAATTGTCTCTTTAATGTGCGATGATATCAACAATAAGTAAATAATGATAAATTGAGATGCTAAGTTATTAAAAATATGATAGCGTTTAAAGGAGTTACTCAAGATACAATTTGCTGGAGCCAAACTAGTCGGTATCCTTTGTAGATTGCAGGGACAACTCGTGAAAGTTGCGTTGGCACGACAACGTTCAAAGCATACCCTCTTTGATGTAGACACCTTTAACCAGGCACTATTGGCATTCATTTTAAAATAAAAAAAAACACAAAAAAAAAACAAAACAAAAAATCGATTTGCACACCCTTCTGCACGCGACGACTGCCTAAAATTTGCGTTTCTGGCATATTAATGGTAATTTCATTCATATATATGTTTGGCATGCATTTTAAAAACGTTGCACCTGACTGGTCATGTACCGCCAGTCTATTAACCTAAATGTCACTCATGTTTCCTAAAAAAAAAAAAAGTGATTTAAACTACAATTGTACATAAATTTAAAGAAATATTTAAGTTTATTAATATTTAACTAGCCAGACACCGTTTATGTCGAAGAAACTGTACTTTTCAAGGGAAAAAAAATATGAATTTTGCTGAATAATGCCATTAACATCAGCTTGCAAATCACTTACAACAAAATCTTGCAAACCTTTAGGTCATATATTATTAATGTTATTATTTTTAACGCCAAAAATAACAATAAACAGAAAAAATCAATATAAGTATTCGCCACATAAACAAACAAAGGGTCTATAATTAGTTCACGAGTTCTCCACTTTGGCGCTAGCATCTTAAATTCAGACGCCTATTTTCCAGTTTATCATTGTCCAAAACGAGAGATAAGATCACACTGGAGTCGGTTTTCCAGCGATAGTCAAATGTTCTGGTCTCAGTTCAGTATTAATTGATTTAAATGTGTGGCTGTGTATGTAAACCAGCCTTAGAAGTACTACAATATCAAAGTGATTATAGCCAACCATTAGGTCACAAAAATTGGAGTTATAAGGAAATAACACAGGACAGGATTGTTTTTACTTAATTTGTGAATCTGACTTGGTGGGAAACTAAGGAATTATTTTTTAATAAAGTGGAATCACAAAATTGTGGATTGTACGTTTAAATTGCATCCTATGTTAAAAGTATTTCTAAAAAAAAAAAAAACTAAAATTCTAGGAAAAATTAAAAATAAAAGTGGCCTAGTTTCCAAAATATGCTATTCTAAGGAACCCCATTTTCTAAAAAATTTTGGATTAAAAATCGCTAAAAATTGTATTTTTGAAAATACAGTTGGTACGTGATGTAGTCTATGAATATTAGGTTTTCATTTCGAAAAAATATATATATATATATAAAGCTGAAAAGAGTATGAGCGGGCAGCAATGTAAAAAGTGCCCCCGCACCTACCGAACTAAAATGACTTCCATAAGATGTCTCGTATGCTGACTGTCTTGTGTACAAAGTTTTAAGCTCGTGGACTCTGCATGGGGTGGAAAAAAAAATAACTTACCCCTAAATGTTTTTTTTCTCACCTCCTGTTTGACGAATCGCTTTGTAATTTGGCACAAATAATGTTAGTGTTAGGAGAGTTTGTTTTTAAAAAATATTAATTACTCTTCTACGATGATTTTATGCATTAAAAAAAAATTAATACATTTTTTCAATGGCCTGAAGGGTGACTACCCTGTTTGACACTATTACCATATTTTGATATAATATGTATTTAAACTATAACTATAACATATAACAGTTACAGTTTTATTAATGCGGTAGAACAGGGTAAAAATAAATAAAAATTACCTGAACTTGCAATATTACGAGTATATTATTTAATATTTGGATAGGTAATCATATAATTCATTCAGACAAGAGTAACTGAGTGATGCAGAAATTAGACCCATATTGCGAGCAAAGGAAAAAGGAACCCGACCAGAATGGAGGTATGTCTCAAACAAAGGAGTAGGATTGAAGGCTTTGTGGTCGTAATGGGATTCACTTAGAGCATTAGACGGGCTCTTATTATTATTACATACGAACATCTATAAGACTTATTTTATTAACCATTAGGAACATGATAACCCATAAAAAACAAAATTATTTATCCAAGTCACTTTCCTCATCTAACTGGTAGTAAAGAAAGTTTTATTGGTTGATTCGATTATAATACCTCCAATTTTTTTTACGTATTATACATTGTTACTGTTTTTGCGTTTTAAATTAAGTGAGCTGATTTTGCTCTCAGAACTACTGCTATCAGTTGTAGAACTTTCCATTTCGTGCATAACACTAACTACTATCTAAGCTTTTTAAAAAGGGAAAAATTAAGTATTAGGTACAATACAAATAACATAAGAAAACCACGAGTATGATACACACACTTAAAATTCAGGGGATAAGATACTATATATGAGAACGTAACACTATGAGATGGAGCTACGGAGATTTGTAAGACAGATGCGGCTGCGGCAGAGCGGGGGCGTGAGTAGCCAACGGTCCGGCAGCCATTTTGTATTTTTAGTGCCTCTTCAACTGTCACAGCACGCACTTCTGACCGCGGGGTGTCTTTAAAGGCAGCTTCTACTTCGAGGGCACGCACCAAAGCCTCGCTAATACTTTGATGCCGCGATATTCTAAGAATTTGCCTGACCTCTTCGGCCATGATGCAATCTAAAAAGGCTCCCACGGCTAGTTGTTCCTGAAATTCTCTTGGTGCACTCGGATATGCCAGGTGTGCCAGTCTTTCTATCGCAGCTTCGAATTCTTGTAAGCTTTCCCCAACCTTTTGCGTCCTTGATTTTAGCTGAGCCTGGTATACTTGGGCAAGGTGTTGGTCGCCATATCTCAAGTCTGAATAGGTAAATCAGGCAAAAGTTCATAAAATTGGGATTTAGTGTATGTACGGGAAGCCAAGGTTGCAAAATATTTTTGACATCAGCATCCTCACTATCATCCCCGTTACTACCTCCACTCCACTATTACAGGGCTAAAAATAAAATTCTAAATTAGTGTGTACAAGAACCAAAAGCCTCAAAAATTTTTCTGGCATGAGCCCCCCCCCCCACGACCGACGTGGCATATCTTCTTATGGGTTTTCAAATGATATTATATTGTTAAAGTCCTACGAACATTTATTTCCACATAGTGGTGTGCAAATATAGTATTAACATTTTTTTCGTTGCAGAAACTTGTCTAGAAAATCTGGATGTGAAAGTAGTGATTCCTTAGGTAGCGGTTTTTTGCATCTATTTATCAAAATTGTATTATTTCAAATTATACATATATTCAAAAGTATTCGCATTGCCTAAAAGTAACAGCTTTAAACACTAGTGTGTAAAAGTAAAAATAATGAAAATTATAAAACTAGTTCTCTAGCAACCGATTATTAAATAGGTCGCCTTTCTTAATTCTTTGAAAGGGTTGGTCTTACATGTTAATTATATTACTTTTTCTACTCCCCTACTTTAATTTTTTTTATTAGACATTCTCTACCTGTACTTCAATGAGATTCATTATGATACAAATTTTTCATTAAGATACAAGTTTAGAACCAATAGAAACGCGACACGCAGCAATATTCTGTCAATATCAAAATTGCCTTGAACATCTGACAAATTTAAAATCTATCAATTTTGACAAGACATACTTACTGTTTACCCAGCAAATTTTCAAACTTTGTGCTTTTTGCGATTAAAATCAGTGAACATGTGTGATAGTGAGAGTGAAATTGAAATAATGATCCATAATATTTCCTTAGTTTAGTTTCCATAATATTCCCTAGATTGTACTATAATTAATAAATTTCAGAAATAAAGTGTTAATTTTCTATTTTATTATGACTGGTCGTAGAAAAAATTGTGTATGCAACTCACATTTAATGGTTATTAAGACACTTGCATTCATTCATTGTGGCATTCGCCTACGGCTCATGTTATAATTCTCACGCTCGTGTGTTAATAGCCGTCATTAAATGGTCGTTATAATATGATATTCCAATAGCAGTTTTCATGCATTGTTACAGGATAACTGTTAAATTTTCAACATTGCGCTCAGTATATTTCACGCTGAAGAATACGAAATTAACGAAAATGTAAATATTTCATTATATACAAAGTTGTTTGGATACCTAAAACGTCGAAATGACAGATATTTGACAGAAAATCCAGGATTTTGACAGTGGATCACTTCATAAAGTTTTTCACTGAAGCTCGTGATGAATCTTTTATTATTATTTTTTTTTTCCGTTAAAGTTCGTAGTACGTCACTGATTATTATGTTCATTACCGTAACACAATAAAAGATCCTATCTCCAGATTTACGATGACGTTATCTTTCTAAAAGTAATTTCGTGTAGAGAAAGATTATTATTTCACTAAACAATGATTAATATTGTCAGGAAATTGGAAAGGAGGTGGCTGACTACTATAATACAAATCGTAATCTAAAATCCATTGAAATCAATACATATTGATTAAATAATAAACTAGAGTATGCATTATACTCTTCACCGATTTATAGAATTTTTTATATAATTGTACATTCTATGGAATACTCTTCGCAGCCTTCTGCAAATAATGCTAGATTTCGTATCAATTATTTAATAAAAATTTATAAAATCAAGAATAATGCGCCTAGACGGAACCCGGTTCGGCTGAAATGATAATTATGTACGTTATGTTAGCACTTCTGTCCGCCGAAGACACTTGAAAGCTAAATTAGGAATTAAAATTGTGCTCACAAGGACCTAAAACTAATTAATAGAAAAAACACTGTAAAACTATCATTCGCTGGGTAAGAGCACTTTTTTAAATTTTGGTTGAAACAATTCCACCCTGGTGGTCTTCCTGCCGCCAGGAAAATGTGGAAGTTTAAAAGATGTGGTACGAAATATTGTGGTTTTTGGGATTTTTTTTTTTTTGGTCGAGATGGAATTTAGAAACAAAAAAGACAAGTGAACAAAAAAGGATAAAAACAAATAGAACGTAAAAAGAGAATAAAGAAGGTTGGTTATAGGTTTTAGTGAAGACTAAAGTTGGGGAAATGAGAAGTTGTCGTATAGAAAAGTACGGCTGGAAAGGTTGTTGGAAAATAAGCAAGGTCCAATATTCTGCGATTCTGTTTTAATTAAGCTCGATTTCATCTATTTCTATTAACAACTTTATTAATTGAGTTAAACATTTTACATTCCATAATAAATTATACATTACAACAGGAGACAGTAGTTACTATCATAATGTATTATTTACTTTTATAACTAGGTACTATACATAATACTTGCTAGATAACTTAGCGCTCCTCGATTGCAATAATGTCCTGACATAAAAATTATTAAATCGCGATAATATAAATTAATAAATATCTGTTAAATTTAGTAACTTTACAAATTTATCGAATGGCAGACTTTTCATAAGTAAATCCACAATGTTATTGTTTGAATCTATATACTTAACAGTTAATATATTTTTCATAACCAAATCTTTAATAAAATGACAACTTTTGTCAATATGTTTTGTTCGACGACTGTTCTCAAAACTATGAGCCATTTGAATAGCACCTTGATTGTCAACAATATACTACTGTATTTTAATCTCACTAAGATCTTTTGCTTTGAATTCTTCTTTTAATAGCCTGATTACTTTATTTATTGCTTCTTCTTTTCCAGTTACCAGAATGTCATCAACAAAAATAAGTAGCCATACATTATTACAAGTGTAAAAACAAAAATCATGATTTGATCTTCTGAATGTATTCTTCATTGCAAATTCATCAAATCGTTGGTTCCAGCATTTTGGAGATTCTCTCAAACCATACAATCCTCTGTTGAGTTGAGTTTTGCTTTCTTCTTTCACACCCTGTGGTTTGTTTATATATACTTCAGAGTTTAATTTCCCATTCGTACAGTACTCATTCTTGCCACTGGAGCATAATTATTGTTAAAATTATGCTCCTCCTGAATCTGAAATCCTTTGGCAACTAATCTTGCTTTCTTAGTTCCGTCTTCTTTAACTCGGAAAACCCATTTTGTATCTATAGCTTTTTTCTCTGGCGGTAATGTACCTGACTTCCAAGTTTCCATTACTTTATGAGCATCTAGTTCCTTTTTAATTGCCTGTTGCCAACCTTCACCAATTTCAATAGCTTCTTCATACGTCTTTGGACAATCTTCATATCCAATAAGACAATAAGCCGAATATAGCTCATAATCATTTAATCTTGTTGGTATCTTAGATTCTCTTCCAGATCTAGTTATCTAAGTATTCCGTGAAATACTACTTGTTGGCATCTCTTCTTGTTCGTTTCTATTTTCTTCTTCATCTTCTCTATTTTCTTCCCTTGTATCTGATACTTCTTCATTTTTTCTTCATTTTCGTCTTCCCCTTTGAATTTTTTGAAATTTTCAGGATTGCTTTCTTTTGTAACATCCGTATGTTTTATTTTGTATTCATTAAAGGTCACATCTCTTGATTGCATTATTTTATTTTCAACCGGATCTCAGAGTCGATATCCTCTACAACAATAACCAATCATTCTCATTAATTTCGCCGTTGGACTTAATTTATCTTTCTTAGATAATTGCATCATCCATGCTTGACTACCAAAAATTTTCAATTTGCTTAAATCATTCTTTCCATACCAATAGTCAGCTGGTGTTTTTCCTTTGAGGTAAGACTTGGGATGGGGATCTGTTTAATTCGTACGCTGAACACATAATAGCTTCACCCCATAAATGTTTCGGTAATTCAGTATCTACAAATTTCGTACGTACTTTGTTTATTAACGTTCGGTTCATTCTTTCACTTATCCCATTTTGTTGAGGACTATATGCCATTGTATACTGTAATTGAATACCTTTCGACTTACAATATTTTCTGAATCTATTCGACACAAATTCACCTCCATTATTACATCGTATTTCCTTTGTTTTTAGACCATGTTGTGTTTTAATTTGTTTAATAAAATCAATAACATTATTCTCTGCTTCATTCTTCGTTTTCAATAACTTTACTACAGTAAAATGTGGAAAATCATCTATCAAAACTTGAAAATACTGTTCATTGTTGTTTGTTACAGGTTTTATGGGCCCACAGATATCTTTATGAATTAATTCACCAATGTGTTTGATTTGTTTCCATGTTCTTCCAAAATGGGGTCTTGAAAATTTACCTTGGATACATGTGTCACATTTTTCATTATTAGACGGAAGTCCCAATTCACGTAAACTACGTCTATTTAGGTGTCCTAACCTGTGATGCCATACATTTTTATCTATTTGTGCTGATAGACAATTTTTTTGTTGAATTAATCTCAATATTTAACGTAAAAAGATTGTTCTTTTCTTCACAGTTAAATTTATACCCTTGTCCTTCAATAATGACATTATGTGAGTAAAAATAAGTTTATGGTTATTTTTCATTACTTTTCTCACTGACAATAGATTATGACTCATACCATTTACTACTAATGCTTCTAGTTTAATATTTCTTCCTAGACACGTACCCGATAATTCACATTTTTTCTTTGCTGTCATATTTCTTCCATCTGCTATCTTTATACAAACTTCATTTTTCAATGTTCTAATATTTTCCATATAAGGCTCCAAATATTCTTTTACCACATGTTCAGTACATCCAGAATCTAGTATAAAAACGTTATGATTTACTTCACAATTCAGTGCAATGAATGTAACATCATTAGTTTCTGTTGCTTGCTGTGCTCTTGGCTGGAAATTTCTGGTCATTTGGCGGAATCCTCTTCTCGTCCCTCTCTAAAATCTTTGGTAATTATTATTACTTCTTCCTGATTGATTATTATTATTATTTCCATTATTCCATTATTTCCGTATTGATTATTTTCATATTGATTATTTCTATATTGATTATCATTTTCTTTACATTCATTTGCTTTATGACCAGATTTCCCACATTTGTAACAATTACAAGGAAATGCTTTAAATGAGTTTTCACTTGTTCCTTTTTCTTCGTTTTTATTGGTAGCTTTTAATTCAGCACCTAGAAGTCGTGATTTGACGAATTCAATTGTTAAATCTGTGTTCATGTTTTCCAATGCTGTTATAACAGAATCATAATTTTCGTTCATTGTTAATAGAAGATGGCAAACCTTATCAGATTCTTGTAGTTTCATACCAGTTGTTTCTAATTCACGAATTATGGAATCAAATTTGAGAAAGTGATCTTCTAACTTTTCATTCATATTACATTTTAACGACAATAATTTTCTGTTTAAATGTAACTTATTGAACACGCTTTTTCTTTCAAATAACTTCTCAAGAATTTCCATCATATTTCTTGTTGTCTTTGCGTCTTTTAAGCAGTCCAAATGCTTATCTGTCACACATTGCACTATTATCGATTTAGCTTTGGCATCTTTAACTTGAAATGCTTACTTTTCTTTTTCTTCTACTATATCTTCAATCTTTATTTCTAGTGTACATGATACTGCTTTTTCTTCTAATAATATTTTAACTCTGAACTTCTAGTTATCAGTTATTAGCAGACAGTTGGGGCAATACTTGCATATTTGAAAAATTCATCTTCAATTACGTATGTTTAATTACTCAATTACTTCTGGGCCCATAACCTTATGTGATTCTGTTTTAATTAAGCTCTATTTCTCCTATTTATATTAACAACTGTATTAAATGAGTTAAAAACATTTTACATTTCATAATAAATTATACATTACAACAGGAGACAGTTACTATCATGATATATTATTTACTTTTATAACTAGGTACTATACATAATACTTGCTAGATAACTTAACACAGTATAGTAGGTGGTGTTGGATATCGAAAAGGATTGAATTATTCTGTCTGATTCGGGTTATGTTGCGGATTAACGGACTATCGCCTACTTAGAATTTTTGAGAAATTTCTTGGACGTAATCCGCTAGTGGGGTTATGTCGTGGTAACGATCATATAAATCACTGAGGGAGGTGTATCTCTCCGCACCGGAGATGAGGCACATAAATGTATGTTCCAGGACTCGAAGTTTTCTCATTATCGTGGCCGGTATGCTGCACCACACAGACGCCATGTATGTGATGGCCGACCTGATCACCATCGTGTACAACCATTTTTTATTTGTCCTGTTGAGTCCGCTGCCCCTTGCCAGGAGTGGATACAGACTCCTGGACAAAGTAAATATCAACGTTGTAAATGACGACTTCTTGAATTTGCCGTTCAGCTTCAACGAAAAGATGCTCATGAGCAATTGATGATCTAATCCACAATCAGCCCAGGTAAAGTTTTGCAAAGCTTGATTGATGATCTCTACCGAGTTCCTATTATAATATAATCAATTTGACTGTGAAATACTAATACTTCGTATTCTACAAAAGATTAAAAATGAGGTTATTGGATATGGCCGCTTATTTCATTCTTTATTATTGAAATACTAAAAACTTAGGCCCAAAAAAGATTCATTCATTCATTCATTGCTAAAATCGTTTTTCAATACTTGCTGCACCGGATATACGGATATATGAAATACTGAAGGCAATACCACGTAACCTTAATTTTAATAAATTGCATCTCACAATTGGGAAGATGCATGGAATTTTACAATGCTTGAAAAAGTCATTTGCTCGTAATTTCCATTATGCAGAAAACGATGATAACAAAAGAAATTATTCAAAATAATTTTTTTTTTCCGTAAAATAAATATTTAGATTATACCGTAATTTGTAAATACAACCACAAGACTGCAAATGGTTTCTTCTTGGCGTGACGTCAATGGCGTCAGCCGTTAGTCCGATAAATTAAAATAGATGCAGTGTTCTAACCTCTTGCGAACGTCTGTCAATGAACTAATTTTGGAGAATCTTGAATGTAAAATTATCATATTTGTAGTGATACTCCTCTTTGTTTGCATTTTTGTGTTTAATGTGCTTAAACAATTATGTGTTTAATTTTTACAAAATAAAATAAATTCCCGATTGAGGTTATGTCCGCATTCCTCAGAAATTCCAGCTATCAGAAGACCTTATGATTGCTTGTTATGTCTAATCCTAATATAGTTGTCTGTATCGTTTTCAATAATTACTTAATGTAATGTCCCATAAGTAATAAAAGACATAATGTAATATTATAACTTTTAATTTATTTACACTTTTTATTTACATATTCTTACACTTACATTAAAGTGATCCTCACAACACCATAAAGACGTTTTCTCTGTTAATTTGACGTTTTTCTGGTGTCATGTTTCATAGCGGGGTACCACTGTTCTCTAACTGTTGATTGTCTTGGAACACTAAAAATATTTTATCGGCAGTTTTTATCATCGTATTTTTACATTTAGGCACAACAAAGGCGTTTCCAGGACGTTTTTCTGGGGGGAGGGGGGGTAATGCCATGTATTTTCGCCTTTAGCTCGTCGCTTGGCCGTGCCAATTGTTTCTAGTCTTTGAACTTTGAAGCACACTACAGTACAATGGTACGGACACGCTAAAGATTCTACGCAGCTAGAAGTTCAGGCCGCAGTCAGTCGATGCAATCAATTTGTAAAGCATACCGAGGAACATATCGACGATGCTAGCAGCAGTTCACTCTGCTAGCGTCCTCGATATGTGCGGTCACATTTAAATGTTTTACAAATTGATGGCTTCGATACATGGGCTGAAACTGCGGCTTGAACTTCTAGCTGCGAGGCGTCTTCAGCATGTCATGCTAACTCATGATGTTGTTCACTAGCTGGTTAACAAATAGTAACACAATAACACCAAAAACGAACTTGCTAAACTGACTGAGACCTCTTAAATATTAATTAGTAAACTGAAATTAAATTTGACAAATCCATCGAAACTAATAACATACTGGAACGTGCACTCAATATTCTGCCCTTGTCTGACAAGATCTGATTGATTGAATTAAACGTCTGATTAGTTTAACAGTCTGTACATAGGCCGAAAAAAAGGATCCCAACCAGCGAATTTATTTCATAATTTAAATGTTATACGATTATTTTGTTTTATTGTTATTTTATTAATGCTTCTAAAATGCTAACTAATTATATTAGAGTTGCAGAAAATACTATCTGGTTGCCTGCAACTAAACTGTTTTAGAAATTTATCGTCAAAACGTTTTTACAGCAAAATTATAAAATATCTTATAAAGCAGTTATGAAATTATTTTAGAAACGTTTCCGAGACTAAGCTATAAAACATTTCAGCTTATAAAACTAAATAATTTTATAGCGCTTTTTTAGTAACAATTGGCAGTATTTTCAGCACTGTTATAAATATATGTTAAAATTATTTTCTGATTGCTTCCTCTTATCTTATAAAACAGTTATATTAAAGCACTGTTTGGGACAGTTTTGCTATTGAAAGGTAATTGTTGTTCCAGAGTCGGGTACGTAATTTATTATATAGCGTTGCAATTTACTTCAATATGGCAATGGCAATAAAGTTGTTACAAAATAGAATTTTAGTAAAAAGTTTTTTGATCGGAGTCACAAATTTTACGTAAAAAAAGTTTTAGCGAATTTGACCAAATATTTTTCACTTGTTATTTTTAGGTCCGGCGCCTTTGCCAAAATTTCTCAAGCATTTTTTTTCTACGTTATTTTTATTAAAAAAAATCTTATTAGTGCAAAATATTCTGAAAGACTAAAAAATATCATGAATTCGGAAATTATATAACTTAACCGCTTGTACATTTTTTGTATCTGGGAAACTAGACATGGGATCGAGTTGGGCCCATGAGAACTCTTAATCACAAAGTCGAAATCTACAACAATTATCAATTTTAGTAACTTAAACTGAATTAAGAAGAAACCCCAAAGTAATTTTTAACCTCTCGTTAATAATAATAATTCAAAAGTTACTAATATTGATAAAGAGTAAATTAAAATGAAAGATATCCTAACTGTTTCAGGAATTCTAAGGATATATTATGCCATGGCATACTCACATATTTCTCTCAATATAATAAACTGGGGATGTGCTAGAGATTTTAACAGAATTTTTGTAGCCCAAAAGAAACTTTTAAGGCTAATTTTTAATATGAGGAGCATTGAAAGTTGTAGGCAGGTTTTTATAAATAATAAAATTCTCACTGCCCCTTCAATATATATATATATATATATATATATATATATACAAATGCGTAACATTTGTTAAAAGGCAGTATCATCTATTTACCAATAATTCCTGTTTTCATGAACACAACACGAGGCACGGTGAGCTATTGAATATTCCTCGTCATAATACTACAACATACAAACATTCAGCAAATTATAACTGCATCAAATTATACAATAAATTGCCTACTAATTTGAAAAATGTTGCAAGTTTAGATATGTTTAAAAAATATATAAAAGTCATGTTGGTTAATGGATGTTTTTATAGCACCAAGGAATTTTTATCTGCATCTCTTGATTACCAATAATATATTATTTTATTTTATTTTAATGTTTATTTTGTTATATACACTATTTGGCATTTTTATTTTGTATACTTTAAATCATAATTTTATGTTGTTTGTTCTAGTTATATTTGTCTTATTGTGTTTCGTATGTGACTGTTAATATTGTTGTATTTTTATATTATATCTGATATTTCAGATAATTTCTTGACATATCCTATATCATGTACATGATCATTTGGATGAAAAAAAATATGAAAAAAAAACAAAAAAAAAAAACGCATTGAACTAATAGTTTACCAGCACCCAGCATGTAATTAAAAGGAGCGCGCATATTTATTAAAAAAGTGAAAGTTTTCCCAATTTTAGTAGCTTGAACCTACTTAAGATGAAGAAACTCTTGAGTTATTTTGAATCTCTAATTAATATTTTAAGCTGCAAATGTAAATATAACCCATAACCCGTCAACAAACAAGACTAATAATAGATCAACCCAACCTTTCTATGTAGTACACTACACAGCCTAACTAACCAACTAACCCAACTAACCACTAACTAACAACTACTCACAAAAAAAATTATTATATTGGTTCATTTAAGATATGGCCCTGTCGCAAGTCCGTCTCCTCTAAGACACATTATTTTATAGATGTTTTGTAGGAATCGCCTATAGTTTAACTATCTTAAAATGCTTGTTATTAACACAAAACTATTTTATGAAGGGAAGCCATTTCATGAGATCAACGTTCAAGGTCGTAAATGTGACAAGACATAAAGAGTTTAAAAATCACATTTTTATTAATATTTATGGCAGTTAATATGTACTAAGTATAAAGTTAATGGTTATTAAAACAAATTGGCGTTAAATTTCATTACAGAAAAATTTTAAAATGTGAAATCAATTTTTATAAAATTCCAAGAATTATTAAAAACCTTTAGTAAACATGTGGTGCACTTAAAATACATCAAAAACACATGGCATAATTCACAGTAAAATTTCCTTCGCATAAAAATTGGAGGCTGTATGGGTTAATATGTCTCTAAAATAATTATTAAGTAAGTTCTTATCCACTATTCAGTAAAATCACTGAAACCTTGGTATATATAGAGATCAGCATATTATATATTTTTAAGTATATGTATGCGACTTTTTGAATACATTTAAGAAATCGTTTTATTTTATTGGTATTTTATAGCAATAATAACAAACCGTGAAGTATGTGCTTTATAACGCAATTAAATGAGCTTTAATAGAACTGTTTTATAGTGGCGGTACCCAATTTCCTTAGAGATTGTTCATACAGTTATTTTGTAGTGGTTGCAACAGGCTTTACAAAATATCAACAATGACTGAATTATTTTATAAGATGGTGCTAATTTTACACTTATAGCTGTCCTAATAACGTTTTTAAAATGTTTCTGGGAGTAATGTTCTTTTATAAAATTTCTGCAGCTTTTATAAAATACCATACTGCTAGTTGGAATGGAATAGTGCACGCAAGTTTCTCTCTATGTAGTAGAGTAAAATCTGGTAAGTAAAGTCGCTTAGTTTTCGAGAAAAAAAAACCGGTGTAGAACAAAACCAGACTTAGTGGGATTCTTTAGTAAGATAATCGTGTACACGAAATCATTTTTTACGACATTTTTTGGTGGTCGGGAACTTTTTTATTTTGGAAAAACTCAAAAAAATAGATTTTTAATGAAATATGTTTTTTAACGACTCCACCGCTATATCTCTGAAAATATTTGTGCTATCAAGCTACTTTTTTTTTAAATTAAAGTAGACACAATAGCGCTTCGAACAACGTCCCGCGTGAATCCGATTTATTATACTCTTCGCAAAAACGAATAGTATATTGTATTTGATCGGCACATTTCTAAAATCGTAAATATCGCTCGTAGAGAAAAAAATTTCATATCATTGTGTTAGTGAACGAATTCTGAACAACTTTCAAAATGTCCGTCCATCCGTCCGTCCGTCTGTCCGTCCGTCCGTCACGTTTCTTGTAAGCACGATAACTCAAGAAATAAAAATCCGATTGTATTGAAATTTGGACAGTAAATTAGTGATAGCTAGAGGAAGAACCCTATTTTGAACAAAATCGATCGGTAAATAAAAATATTATTGATTTAAATTTGAAAAAAAATTTTTTTGATTTTTATGTTTTTGTAATTGAATATAATTTTGTTGAAATGATATTTCATTTTAATATCTAAATATTTATATATTTTACAAATATACATTTCATAATGTAATATGCAACCGTGTAAATATGATTTTAGCTCGTGTCTTATAATGTAAAAATTTACATTTTTTTACGTGTAAGGTGGTTGTGTAGTTCTTACGCTTTTGACTCGGAATCCAAGGGTTCGAAATCCAAAAGGTATAGTTTTTTTATTTATTTTTACTTTATTTTACCAACTAAGTTCGTACTATAAAATTAAACATGTCTAAAACTAACATTATTTACAAAAAACTGCGAAGAGTATCCTATAGAATGTGTAACAGTTATATAAAAAGTTCAGTGAACAGGCGAAGAATACGTTTTTAGCTTGTTTTTTTTTAAGTTGGTAAAATAATAGGAAACTCAAACTTGTTATTTTCAGTAGCGTAATTTTAGGCAATCGAGAAAAAAATGTATTTATGAAAATTTGTATATACATGCTGCGTACAAATTGAAGCCAATAGTTGAAAAAAGTTTTAAGGATACAAATTTTTCAAGTCCCGTTGATAGTATTGAGTCAGCGATTTTTTTTTAACGGGCCAAAGTCATATTCTTGCGCGCTCGGCTGTAGCAAGCCTACCGACTGCAACGATCTGACGGTTCCGGTCGGGGTGTATGTAGTAGTTTAACTTATATCAATAGGTACAAAACCAGTAGTGATCAAAAGATCTAGGGGATCAATATTATTGTTCAATATTTCATATATTGTACAGTAGTATTGATCATATGTGGTTAATATTAAGAAATTGTCCAAAAAATATTAAATAGTCTCCTTATAATAATAAAAAGACGTAGGTAGATATAAATACCTAATCTATAAATATCAGTGTTACTAACTACCCATCTAATTAGTAAGTTTATTAGACATTTTTAAATGAATGAAAGTAAAAACGTACGCATAAAATGAGTTTTATTGTTGAAATAAATTTTCTATTTGGATAGATAAATATGTAGTATGTAGTTTATGTAGGCCCTACATTAATAGCATTCTAATTCGTTCATATCTGCCTCGAAATCTTTAATAATGTTGTTACAGGAATGACATTTACACTCGTTGCAACATCTTGGGCCTTCCTTAAAACAAGCACATTTTCGATTGTCACAATTTTTATCCGAACAATGAATACTTAATGATTTTCGACAACCGCCACTTCTACGCGACTAATCTGACCAACCCTGCATACTACAGTACCTAGAGGTAAAAAATATGCAAAACTTCGGAAAAATGTCATATTGAACGCATTTCGTTCATTTTTGGCAGTATAATAGTAAATGCTTCACAGAAAAGTTTCTATATTGTGAGGAGGCTTGCTAATTTATAGGGGGTGGATGCCACCCCCTCAGGGTGTGGCACTTAAAAATATATATATTTATTGGAGCTGAAGTAGAATCAAATTTTAAGAAGATGCAATTTTTCACATAAATTGATAGTTTTTAAGTTATAGCGACTTCAAAATTGCGATTTCAGCTTAAAAAAAAAGGTATTTCCAAACGGCTTTCGTCAAGTATCTCGAAAAGTATTACTTTATCGAAAAAATGTTGCAGACCAATTACAGAAAGTACAAACTGGGAATTAATTATATTTTTTGTTTATTGATGTAGGATTAATAAGATAATTATTTAGAGTGAGAGTTAAATATCGCAGAAACTGTGACACCTACGTCAAGGGTGCTAATAGGTAGAATAATATGTTATTAATTAAGCTTTCAACTGTTTTTTAATTTGTTTCTGTAGCATAAAAAACAAAGAAGTTATGGCCGAAGCAATATCCGTCTACACATTTTTTTAATAACAACGTCATTTTGTTACTGTAATTAGCCAGTAATTAAAAAAAGGAATTTCAAACACTGTTCCTCATTAATATATAGCATGACGTAGATGCTCAAATTTTTTGGTTTGTAAACAGCACTTGTTTTAGAAAAAAATACAGTTTAAACTATTTTAAACTCGATGAAACGTATTTTTTTTTCCTTTTCCAAATATCTCAGTAAATATTAGTTTTATTGAAAAATGGGTAGATACCAAAAATAAAGCTCATAAACTGATAATGAATTTCTCTTCTTAATTTATTTACATAGATTTAATAGTTTCGGAGATATGAAAGTTTGCAAATGGCGTCCGAACGTTTATAAGACGAAAAATGCAGTTTAAATGTTAAATATTTCAGAAATTGTGACACCTACGTCACGCATGCTAAGAAATGAAATTAACGACAATTAATTGCGATTTCAAATTATTTTTTACTCGTTCCTGTAGCATAAGGAATAAAGAAGTTATGACGGAAAAATCTGCGTATTTAAACTTTTTTTATATAAAAAGGTCGCCATTTTGTTAATCCAATTAGCCAGTAATTTAGAAAAATTATCTTAAATACAGTTTTTCGTTAAGATGTAGCATTACCTAGATGCTCAAATTTTTTTGCTCATTTAAAGCACTTGCTTTAGAAAAAAGTGCATTTTAAATTTTAAATTTAATTTCGGAACAATACCAAATATAAACTTAAATATCTCCGAAATTATTAATCCTACATCAATAAACAAAAAATATAATTAATTCCCAGTTTGCACTTTCTGTAATTGGTCTGTAACGTTTTTTCGATAAAGTAATACTTTTCGAGAAACTTGACGAAAGCCGTTTGGAAATACCTTTTTTTTAAGCTAAAATCGCAATTTTGAAGTCGTTATAACTTGAAAACTATCAATTTATGTGAAAAGTTGCATAGAATCTTTTCGTCTTAAAATTCGATTCTATTTTAGCTCCAATAAACATACATATTTTTTAAGTGCCACCCCCTGAGAGGGGGTGGAATCCACCCCCTATAAATTAGCAAGCCCCCGCACAATATAGAAACTTTTCTGTAGAGCATTTACTATTATACTGCCAAAAATGAACAAAATCTGTTCAATATGTAAATATTTTCAAAAATAAAAAAGTTTATCGATTGGTGAAGATTTCAATACATAAAATATATATTTTTAGTTTATCTGATTTTTAGAGAAATGAAAGTGCGAATTGTACCCAAACCGTTTATATTGGTAAAAGCGCTACAGTGTGACCTTTAATTTGATACAAAACAAATTTCGGTACCTTTAATAGTTTTAAAGATATGGCCGTGGAAACAAAAAAAAACAATTTTCTTTAAAAATACATTTTTTTCACTTTTTATTGATTTAAAAAGTTCGAGACCACAAAAAAATGTCGTAAAATATGATTTCATATGCCCGGTGACATACTCAAAGGAACCTAACATGTTTGACCTGGTTCTACGCCAAAAAAAAAAAACGACACGATAGACTTACGAAATCGCTGTTCTAATGCGTTCCTTTCTCTAGTCGGTTTCTTTAGCCAGTTTGCAACTTGCTCATTCTCTGCTTTTAATACCTCGTCTAAAAAATGGACGATACTTTTTATCTACTTCCTCATAACCATAATAAACAATAGTGCGTAACTATCAACAATATACGTATACTGAATCAGAAATCAAATCAACAAAATAAACGTTTTAAAGACAATATTCCAAAAATAGAACGAACAAATCAGCAGTAAAATAGTTGTATTTATTTTTATTTTTCAGGTTTAGTATCAGCACTTCAGAGAGGAAACGTGCCATTAATTGATAAATTCCACTTCAGATATTAATATATTTCTGAAAATCTTGATTATCGTCAATAATGTTATCGTAGTGTCATCGGCTTCCAGGTATTATTTGAATAATGGCGTATATAGATAAGGCTTAAAAGATATTTAGATGTACAGAGCAGCATTTTTATTTATTGAGTGATTCGTGCCAGAGTGATTAATTTGTGATAATTTTATGTAAGTTCTATTGCAGATGCTAATATGACCTCGGTAGTTTTCTGTGGGAATTTTTTTTTTTTCATATTGTGTGTAAATGTATTTCATAACGTCAACGATTGATTCTACCGGCGCATAGTGGGACAGGAGACCCGAAAATCTGGCCAAAAATCTGAAACTTGGCTAATGATCCAAAAACAGATTCAGGTTATAGAAAAAATATTTAATAAATAGGGGATGGAAAAATTATATCAACAGAAAATTACGAAATTTTGTATTTTTATGTATTCTGTAATGCTAGTGATGGGAAAAATATTTTACAAAATCTAATTTACAAAGGTTTTATCAGTATCAAAAAAAACATTGGAATATAATAATTATTACATACTTGTTAAAAAGCATTTCAGGTTATAAATAATTTCAATTTTAAAACTGAAGGGCAAAATATGGGCATAAATTTCAAACGTAATATATTTATTTGATAAATAAAGAATACATCCATTTAAAAAAAATGTCTTGGTCGCACTTGGAACCAGACTAAATGTTTCATTATTACTAAGAACAATTAACATTTTACATTGACGACTTTAAATTGGCATTTACAAAAATATTACTGCTTATCACAAGATTATAAGTACTAGAAAATGTAATACACATCTGAACTTGAAGCCTCCACAGCAAAAAACTCGAATTTTAATACAGTAATAAACAAATAAACGAGCACAAAGATCTAATAAAACTTTAAAATTCACTACTCAGTTTTGACCTCATGTGGGCGCTGAAATGAATCATGCAATGGCCAATTGACGATTTGCACGAAAGAAAGTTTGGTAACAAGTGTCATGGCGCACAGTATAAACATGTTGACCAACTCGTCTAATTTCCAAACTTTGCAACAATTAAATACCTATAATATATAAAAATCATAACATTGTTTTCATTATCTTTAATGTTAAACCTACTTCCAATGAATATAAATCATCTTTATTAGGTTGTTTAGTAGTCTACAATATTTAAAAAATGTCGAATTATGCAATTTGTCAATCACTGCTGCCAACTGTTCTAAACAGAGAGTTGGAAACAGTGTTTGACAAATTGCATAATTCGACATTTTTTAAACATTGTAGACTACGAAACAACCTAATAAAGATAATTTATATTCAATGGAAGTAGGTTTAACATTAAAGATAATGAAAACAATGTTATGATTATTATATTATAGGTATTTAATTGTTGCAAAGTTTGGAAATTAGACGAGTTGGTCAACATGTGCAGTGAATTACAGTGATACCAATCTCGACACTTTTTACCAAACTTTCTTTCGTGCAAATCGTCAATTGCGATTCATTTTATTATGTGTAAAGATCTTGGCTATACATAGCTCAAAAAAGCGATAGTGTTAACTCTATTACATGTTTTGATTTTTGGCCACGTTTTTAGCTTTGTTGCCCCACTGAGCGGCGTTTTGAGTGAAAGACAATAACGCAGTGTTACTTCTACATCCACGTAGTGGAGTGGGATTGTAGTCACGGTAAAAAAATTCTTTTTTGTTCAAATGGGCTTAAAACTTTACGAAACGTCGAGATTTTAAGTTTAAGGAAAAAAATCTATCTGTCTGTCTGTCTGTAACTTTATTTTTTTATGCACTAGATTACTCTCGAACCATTTATAATATTTTGGTACACCCATATATTCTAACAAGACCTGGAACTCGATTAAATTTTGTTCTTATTTCGTTGATGGGTTGCGGGGTAAATGGGGGTAAATAGGTAAAGCAAGCAAGCAAGAGTCCATGTTTAGGGTATGTACAAGAAGCCAAGATCTCAAATATATTTTTTGGAATCGGCCACTTCCACTTTCACCTCCACCCCATTACCACCCCGCTATTAAAGAGGGTAAAAAAAAAATAAATTGTCACTTAGTGTGTGTGCAAGAACCAAAGGCCTCATCAGTTTTTCGTATTTCCTTGAGCAGTTATAATTTTCATGCCAAAATCCATACGGAAATTCAGACTAAAATAGAGAATATCTAGTCGGTTTCATGAAAGCTGATTTTTTCACATGTAATCCTAATTATACCTTAGTTTATATCTGTTGTCGTTCACCAAGCTCTGAGACCGCGTGTAAACAAACAAATATATGTTCATTATCACGCGACCATGCCGTAACGCCTCCTTATTGGTTGCTTTTGACATTTGGCTGCATTTGACAAGAGTGACAACACATATGTTTGTTTTAACGCGATCTCGGAGGTCGGCGAACAGACTTTAAGTACATACCGGGCAACGGAATCATTAGACAAGCCATAGTTTCCAAAGTTTTCAAGATGTAAGTCTTAAATTTGGCAGGTGTAATATATACCAAAGATGGCAAATTTTTCATAATTTGACACTTTCCATCACTTCCGGTTTCCTCGGAAATGACTCCACTCCAAAGAAATTTTAAATAGAACACCCTGTATATTTTTACATTTTTGGATTCCGGAGACGATTTTAACTACGACTGCGTAGTTAAAAAATTTTTTTAAGCCTACTTGATTTCTTTAGGGCTATTTTTATTTTTACATCTGGAGTACAGTGGATGCACTCAAATCAATCAAATGGACTCAAACAATAAAAGAAAAAATATATTTTTCAGATTGGTTTAGTAGCTATGACAAACCAAAATTTCCGGAATCACTAATTTGTAATTATGTCAACTTTTTCAAATGGCAACATCTTTTAGACACCCAGTAGTTAAATACTAATTTTCACGACAAATCCATTGACCCTCCAAATCAAAAATCGGTTTGATATTAACCCAAATACATTCATACATTCTTTGGTGGATAATATTTAAAATATCGAAAAGAAAAAAAAACCGCTGCCCAAGGAATCACCACTTCCACATCCGGATTTTCTATCCAAGTCACACACAACGAAACATTTTGTATGTGAAAATAATTGTTTATGGGACTTTAATAATATAATATTTGAAATTCTCTACCCCAAAAACCTATAAAACGATACCCCTCATCGGTAGTGGGTGGGGATGGTGGTAGGGGGTGGTAGTGGGGGTGGATAAAATAAAAAAATATTTCGAAATTTCTGGTTCTTTTACAGACACTAAATCACATTTTTTTTTCATCCCCTTTAATAGGGGAGGGTCGGGGTGGTTGCCATTTGGCATCCATATGTTGCAATTACTCGCCCATTATACCGGTTCACTAACTGGGCAATAACTCAAGCGGTATTATGAGGCGGAGCCCCATCTTGTTGGAAATACATTTGTTCAAAAACTGCAAGTGGTAAGTCCATCAACATTTCTTCAATATAATTTTGTGGGAATTCTAACTATCTCTCCCCTGTCAAAGGTCCTTGAAAGAAAATAAATTTACTACAACTTACCTTACCTCATTAAATGTTGACTTTCCTGAGCTCAATATCTATACTGTTTTTTTTATTAAACATTCCATTGTTGGTGAATCTCGACTCGTCAGGAAACAATATGAAAGAAGCAAAATTTGCGTCAGCGGTATTGTTCTGAAGTAACCAGTTGCCATCACCTGCATACAAATGCTGATGCACTTGATATTTAAACGAGCAGTAACCATATTTTTTGAGAATCTTTCTTGACGATTCATGACTAATTTGCACCTCGTGGCCAATGTTTCTAGTAGAAGCAGTAGGATTCACTTCTACAAAAGCCAACACGTTAACTTCTGTCGCTTCATCAACGATAAAAGCTGCAGGATTGCCTGATTTGCTTCTAAACAATAGGAAAATATTGAAAACATGGATGATGTCTGTTCGGATACTTTTGGGCATACAAATCTGCGGCGTTTCTGGGATTTTTGTGGCATTCTCAAAAAATTAATATGTCCACTTTTTCACAAAAATCACCACTAATGAAGTACCTTTATTTTTCAAAATATGAAAAAATTCCACTAAGAAAAGTTATTTAGAATGAAATTTTATACTTCTACATCAAATTCCAGGAATATAAAATTATTTCTTTCGAACTTCCCATTTTTCGCGAATTAAGAGTTGAATTCATATTTAAAGTTGTGTAGGAGCAAATGTTAATCATCTCAAAAAGTAGGCTATTGGTAAATAAAAAATTGAATATACGAGGTGTAAGAAGGTATAATATTAATCGAACTACATAATTGTAAAACAAGAAACAATTACTAACACAAGATTAATGAGGTTTAAAAATTATAACAAATAATAAATGTCAAAAACATAACAGATTCACAAACAAATTAATTATTGACCAATACAAAACAATGTTTACAATTTTTTTATTATTCGACGTAGCTACCACCCACATCCACACACATTTGGATCCTTCGCCTGAAGTCCTTAAAACTGTCTCGAATATGATCTAACGGTATGGAGTTTACGGCATTTGTAATTCTCTGCTTCAATATTGCTACATCGTTAGGAAGTGGTTCAGCGTAAACCAATTGCTTGAAAAAGAAATCCAATATTGATAGATCTGGGGATCTCGCCGGCCACTTGATCGGTCCATTCCTGGCAATCCAATTTTCTCCAAAATTTAAATTCAACCACCGATTAACCATTTCTGTGGAGTGGCCAGGGCAACAGTCATGTTGATAATGAACTAAAGGCATATCTCTTAAAATATTTAAATGTTCTTCAGAAAATCTTTGAAGAAGCTGTAAATAAGTGTGCTGGTTTAACCTTCAAATCTACGACAACAAGATGTAGTTGACTACCATTGCCGTCTTTTCCATCAGTTGTTTTAGACAGAATAGGTTGTCAGTGCAGGATCTTCCAGGTCTGAATCAACTCTGCTCCTTCATTTCCCTAAACTGGTTTTCAATTCTCTCTCTTAAAACCCTGCCCAAACCAAGTTCTCGATAATTTTAACAGATCTGTTTGTCTTCCTTCTTATATTTGTTATTAATAACATAAATAAAATGGCTTGTGGTCATCACTCATTGGATGAGTCCATAACGATTCCAGGTTTCTACATATTTCTGTGTATTTACCTTTACGTGCAGTTATGGCAATTTCATGTAACTTTACGCCTTTTTTTGGTATCACACCTTCTGCTTCTCCGTTTTCGTTTTCAATATTTTCTATATATAAGCAAGTCATTTATCATAAAATGAAACTTCGATACGTTTTTCATTTACAGTGCCTGACACGGAACGAAAACCGAATACAAAAATAAAATAAAATTCATGGATATAGCATAGAGCACTTGTCTCTCTCGCAGTGATTTCAAAAGAAACCAAATTAAACTACTTAATCCCCTTTTATAACAAACGACAGAAAGACCATCTCGACAAACGCATTTTTAAGATATCCCAAGTTCCTTTTACGAATAAACGATGGACCTTAAGTCATTTTAACTCAGGACAATATTTAACTCAAAGGTAACAAAAATTTACTTGTTCCTTTTAATAATAATGAATTCAATTATTTTTTCATTTTATTTTTCTAGATAAAATGTCTAAACAAGGACTACCACCAACAACAGTAACCTATGGGGAATCATCGCAATCAAATTATATTCAACCACCACCGAGTTATGAGCAATCGGAAACAACACCGAATGTTGGAAATCTTCCGCCACAGCAAGGTAGATGTACAGATTATTATTAATTCCTGATTTCTGGTGGTCAAAGTAGACCGATCTGTCTAATACTGCATAAACTAACATAGTCTTGAATTACACAGGTCTACAAAAAAAAAAATTCTGCTCCAAGGATTAAACCTATCACGCCTTAAGTATTTTTGGGTGCGTATCAGAATCTTTAATTTAAAAAAATTTCTACCGCGTAGATTTCGAGTAAATCCCGGTTTTTATTGTCAAAATACGCTTTTTGGGCAATTTTTGACGTTTACTCGAAATCTACGAGGTAGGTAATTTTTTAAACTGAAAATTCGAATTCAGCACACAAAAATACTTAAGACATGATAGGTTTAGTCCGTGGAGCAGATATATATTTTTTTGTAGACCTGTGTTATGAATAACTTTTCTTCATAATGCGTTGTCGTATTTTCAACAGAAAACTGACCATTGAAAATAAGGTCAAATTTAACAAGCTAAAGGCAGACCGGTTGATAAAGAATCCATGTACGCCTCCAATTATTTCCACATCTACGCAGTGGAGTGGAACTATATTAACGAAAAGAAAAATTAAATTTTTCTTTCTTCAAATAGGTTTAGAATGTCATGAAACTTCGAGATTTTAAGTTTGAGCAAAAGAATCCATACAATTGGGATGCAGGACGTATGTATGAGATGCCAAGCTTTCAAATTTTTTTTTGGCATCAGCCACTCCCCTATCATTTCCATTACCAGTTCCACACTATTATTAGAGGAGGTAAAAAGTAAAATTGTGATTTAGTGTGTATACAAGAACCAAGGGCCTGAATTTTTGTTTTGGCGTTAGTCACCCTCATCCCATTATTAAAGGGGGTAAGAAAATAAAATTGTGATTTAGTGTGTTTACAAAAACCAAAGGCCTCAAAAATTTTTTGGCGTCGGCCTTCGCCTTCCTCTTAACCACCCCCCGCTATCATCTTATAGGTTTTCGGGGTAGACTATTTCGAATATTCTATTATTAAAGTTCTATGAACAATTATTTCCAGATAGTGGAGTGAAAATTTAGTATCAACCTCTTTTTTTTTTCGTTGTAAGAGATTTAGATAGGAAATCTGGATGTGGAAATAGTGATTCCTTAGACAGCGGTTTTTTTTCTGAGATAAATTAGACAAGTGTGGGCTATTCTTAGGCTAACATGAATAAAAACATCACTTCCGAGTGAATCGGAAGTGATGTTTTCATGTATCAACTTTTTCTTCTTAGAAATAGAATTAGTATACTCTACAAAAGCACTTTTTCTTTAATTTCAAGGTCAAAAAAAATCGTACACCCCCAAAATCATTAGCTAGAGCCAAAAAACACCCTGGAATGGGGTAAAAAGAAGATTAAGCTACGAGAATAGTTATTACATCTTAATCAATCGAATTATACAAATTAAGGTTAAACATATAATAGATATGTAACACACCCCAAGGGAGGGGCGAAAACTACCCCGTATATAAAAAAATCGATCCAAAACAGCAATGACTGCTGAGAAAGTAAGAAAAGTTTTGTTAAATTGATAAGAAACTGCATCAGGTCCGACGTAATCTTCATAAACTGCCCCTATTGGGTTGAGAACAACCACCTCTAAGTTTAAAGGACACGAGAAAAACAATAAAAACGTTAAATCCAACAGGATTTCTATTTTCATGGATGCTATGATTGACTGGAATTGCGTAGTACTCTAAAATAGAACTAGAAATTTACGTACCATCAACATCCTACAGTGTCAACCCTCAGATTGTGAAAACCACTCCCATTCAAGATTCAACTTAAAAAAAGCTCGAAACTCGGAGGTTTGTAAAGGTGAGAAGAGTCTGCAGTAGTTTTGGCTCAATTATTGAAAACTACTCCAACAGCGCTGCCAAAAATCACCCCTGATCTTAAATAACACAAAATGACACAGAAAAAATAAGAAAAGAACATTGATCTAAAAGTATTTCCATTTTTATGGATGCTATGACTGGTTAAAATTGCGTAGTACTCAGAGTTAGACTTAGAAAGTCACGTGTCACTGTTGTTATTTAATTTCACTCCCCTAGGGGGTGAAAACTACCCCCTGTGTAAGAAACAACTATAAGAAGTTACAGTGACTTCTGAAAAAACTTGAAACGTCTGCGTTTCTTGGGGATGAAAAGAAATTAGACTAAGTTCGACGCTGTGCTTGACCCCCCTCCCCCCCCCTCCTACAAAATATAAACGGCAGTCGATTAATCCTTTCTTTTTATAATATCTTTTTACTTTAGTTTCGAATGATCGTCTTACAGACTGCCGCTTATGTTTTTCACTCGTTTCTTATACGAGACCAACAGTAGTCTGCCATCATGTGTTTGTCCCACCTTCCTTGATACCTTTTTTTCCATTTCGGTTATATCCTGGTGAAAGCGTTCACCCTGCTCTTCGCTATAGTCACCTAAATTTTCTGGAAAAAAATCAAGATGGGATTTTACGTTTTTCTTGTTTTTTTTTTTGTGTCCTTTAAACTGCCCTATAGGGTTGAGAACAACTCGATAGGGGCAGTTTATGAAAATTACGTCGGACCTGACGCAGTTTCTTATCACTTTAACAAAATTTAGATATTTCGAGCGTCTTCAGGAGTCATTGCTGCTTTGGATCAATTTTTTTATATATGAAGGTAGTTTTCGCCCCTCCCTTGGGATGTGTTTCATATCTATTGTATGTTACGCTGCTGTTTAACCTTAATTTGTATAATTCGATTGATTAAGATGTAACAACTATTCTTGTAGCTTAATCTTCTTTTTACCCCATTCCAGAGGTGTTTTTTTGGCTCTAGCTAATGATTCCGGGGGTGTACAATTTTTTTTTGACCTCTGATTCGGATTCAGCGACCGAAAATACATAAGGATACATGGGTCTGGTTCGCTGGTCTGAATTTTTTTTTTGTGGGGATGTGTCTTTTATCATTAATTTATTCCAACTAAAACGTTAAGGCAGTTTAGACACTTAACGGGTCATTTTCAAATGTTGACAAGTGAATGAGCATACAAATAGTTTAAAGCTATTTACCTAAGCAGAATTCTCTGATCTAACTTAAATAAACAAAGTTATGAATATACCTACATACATTGACACAAAAAATTAATAGACCAAAAATCGCCGACAAGGGAATTATGAAAATGTTTACAGCAATTAGGTGATTATGGTTTAAATACATCAAATAGATCAAAGATCTAACTTGTCGTAAAGGATACAATTGGAAATTCGGGTAGATTTAAACATGTCTAAAGATTCCAGTAATATTTTAAAACTGTTCTCTTGTGTCTGTAATATATTTATGTTTCTAAATTTGAAAAGTGTGACCGGATTCTAAAGAATGATTTTAAAATGTTGAATCGGTTTTGTTAGGTCTAAAAAAACGTGAGTGTTCAGTATATCTAATTTTAAATGCACGACCAGTTTGACTTATATAAAAGGCTAAAATGGCATCACAATCCAGACATGTTAACTTACAAACAGCTGGTTTTTCCACATTATTTGTCTTATCTTTGGCATCAAACAAAGGATGTGAGAGTTTTGGTGATACTAACTTTTGGATTATGACATGATGACATTATGTTCACATATTAAGTGTTTTCTTTATCTTTAATATAGATAAATATTGTGGTATGAAAGTTTTAATTGATTATTTGACAGTTAGGCCCTTAAACAAGAAATACATATTTTATGCCAATAAACAATATTAATAACATTTTTGTTTTACTTTACAGTAATAGTTACTCAGTTGCCGCCTCTTATTCTTGGACCACAACCATCTAATGTAACCTGCCCTAGCTGCCACAAACAAGTGACAACGAAAATGGAAGTTGAGAATAGTAGCAGAACACACTTAATGGCCCTGACAATATGTTTAATGTAAGACAGTTTTTAATACACCAGTTATTTTGTATGCGGTAGTATCTACAATTATTTAACATTTTAGTTTGTTACTGTCGTAGGTAATGAAAAACGTTAACAGCCATAATTCCAGTTTGTTTAAGGGGCATACACACGATGAACTTGCTGGAGCCAATCTTATTGGATGCTTTGAAGATTGGCGTACCAGTTCGTAAAAATGGACTTGCTGACATGACAATCGGTATGCCATGCCAATAGTATGGGAGCCATCGACCTCGTTATCGCGTCATGAACAAATACTTAAAAACTGTTTAGTTTAAGTTAAAATAGGAAACTTTGTTATGTAAAGCAAAGCTCTGGCGCGTTGCGGATGTGGTAGAAAAACATTTTCCGTCGGTAAAAAAAAATCGCGTAATTTTTTCAAAATATGAAAACAAACACCAATCTGTGAAGAACGGAAATTTTTAGCCTTGTAAAAACCTGATAAATGTAGTATTAGTTGTTAAAAAAATGGCTTGACCGAGTTACAGCGACATGGCTAAAGCCTTGTTTAGACGATTGGCCAGGATCAATACATCCTAAAAAAAAGTCTAAATCGACATTTTCCGTATTGCAAGGGTTGTACAAAATGAAATAGAGTCATCTCTTACTCTGTGTGTTTCGGCCATCACGCGCTATAGAGGTATGAAGATAACTGACCGCGGAAGATAGATAAAAAAAGATCCAAATGACGTCCGACATCTTCGAGATCCGTAAATTTGTGTTCTTTCTTTTTCACTCTGGTCTAGCTGCACACGTGTCTTCCGCCCTCTATGTCTATGCCTCCACATTTACTAGAATTCATTCTATCTCTTGCGGAGAGCTGAGTATTAATATTTAGTTTTGGTTAGTTTTTCAGTTGTCACCCTGTATACGAAAAAGTTCACGGGGGAAAAGGTTGAAGCTTGAACTCAAGAGGTTGTAATGTTCCCTGCGTTAGGTAGATTTGCCTCTTCGCTTTCCCTCCCTAATAGTCGGAGAACGAGCAATTTCTAAGATGCACCCTCTATAACACTCGCGAACAACCACCTAAAAAAAATTGATTCTTATGTAAATCGACCTGGCGGATCCGATTTTGGAGTTCTCCAGACAATCCGGAATTGCGAAACTGGTCAAAATCGGCAATTTCCGAAAAATCTCAAATTTTATGGATATTTTTCGATTTTTACTTATCACCCTATATATCCCTGAGTCCGATTAAATTGAAATTTTTAGGAGAGCCAATTTAGACCTTTGTTATCATGACGGACATGACAGAAATGCAAAAAAAATTACGTGTCACCAGTAATATTTTTTTTAATAGTTGGTGACACGAAATTTGTTAAAAATGCAGCAACAAATACTCGATCGAGAAAACTTTTTTGTTTTTAAAGATAGATGTATATATTAACCTACAAAGTTGTAGCCAAAGAACCAAAGAAACTTTTTTATTTCAGTGATTTTTTTGATAACTGGCTTGGTTTTTAACATAACGGTGCCGCAATATAGAAACGAACTATGCCGGGGCCGGTCACGTACTGCACAAGCGATAACGCCATGCATAGCTTGAGAGCGCCAGGATTTGTATTGTACTAATAATAACCTATTTAATAATCGTTTATTCAGTAAATTTTGATTTTGAAAAAGGAGCAAAATATAAAAAATAATTTTAAATTTTGATAAAGGCAATTTATTTATTTATTTAGACATACTCATTTTATTTCCACATTTAACTTCTACTCGTATAATTAAGCAGCAATAATTAAGAGATAGTTAACACATTTGTATTTTTTATCGCAAATTATACAACGTTTTGGGCTTTCAACGGTCTTCCTTTTTTATAACCAGTATTAGCCACATCTGTGCTTTCTGCTTTTTGTTTATAAGCTTTTCGGGTGTAATTTCTTCTGCATCTTGCATGATAGACAGGACATTTTGACAAAAATAAATCCTTTTTTTGGTGTAATATTTCAACTTAAGAGAGATATCATCCTGCTTTATAGAAATTGCTTTAAATGCAGTGCTTCTTCTGTAACACCCTGCACAGTTTCTTCACTATTTTGTTGGCAAAATATGCATTTCATAAAGTTTAAGTCTGGGTTTAACTGTTAAAAAAAGTTGAAAACGCGCACAAAACTGCTGACGTTAAAAAAATTGCTTAAAAGTTGTTCTTTGTCCAAATTAAATATTAAAACTAGTTTTAAATATCTGGAAAAGAAATTCCGTTACTTTAATATGCACTCTACCCTCTATAGCACTTTCCTAACGCAATAATAATTATTATTATAGCTGCAGCTCATCAATTTTCAATAAGAATAAGCGTCATAAACCACACAGACGACAACAACTCCTGTCGACCGGTTAAAAACAACTAAATAAACGTTTTATAATAGCTATTTATGTAACCAGTTACAAAAGACGTAACAACACGAGTTACACAAGATTTTCTTTCGTTACATACACGATTTTTCTAATTTTAAAATTCTAAAAACAATTTAAACAAAATAAATGATATGGATGTATTTAAAAATCTTAAAAATTAAGTAATTTTTTTCATAGTTACCTTTGCTGCTATCACACATTGTAATTTTAATGTCAAAATTGACAGACGTTATTTAGTCAAGTTACAATATTATTTGAAATCCTAATTTGATAACATAATAAAGGTAAATTGTATTAATGCAAAAGTTTTGTTAGCGTATTTTGAAGGAAAGAAGAATTTAAAAGCTTCCACTTCATGGACTTAGTATTCTATTTTGTGTTGAATAAACATTGTTTCTTTATCTTTTTGAGAGTTGTTTATCTTTCCTAATTGATGACATAAGGAACTTTTTGTAACGCCATATCCTAAAATGGCATTTATTTGACACTTTCCATGAATCAAAACAATGTCATTATTGACAAGTGTAAAATAAAGAAAAAAGAGTGAAATAAAGACATTTTATTTAACAGTGGATATAAAACTTATTGGTTTCTATCGAAACAGCAATGGAATTTAGTCTATTTTTATAAAATTATATTGTTTTCTGATTTCGAATGGCGATACAAAAAATTTTGTATACAACTCGAGACTAAAATGTGTTTTTTTTACTCGTGTGGTTTATAAACGCCCCACTCGTAAAAAAAAACACCATTTTAGCCACTGTAAGTAATCATAAAATAAACAACTTACTGTGCCAAAACGGCACTAAACGTAATCCGATCTTAACTATCCGTTTAGTAGTTTCGTTGCTATCGTGCTAACACATACACACACACAGACATTTTTCAAAAACCACTGTTTTGGGTTCCTGGGACCTCAAAACGTAAAGATCTGATGTTATCTCAATTTTCGATTTTGGACCAATTTTAGAAACCTCCCACAATTTTGTGGGGAGGTTAAAAAATTTAAGAAGAATTTAATAATCAACATATGATTTCTCATTACCTTATATATTATTTCAATTTCAGATTTTCTCCCTGTGCGGGTTTGCCTTACTGTATGGACTCCTGCAAAGCAAAAAACCACTACTGTCCCAATTGCAATGCATATCTTGGACGTTATGAAAATTAAATACAAGAACAACATTCAGAAATCATTTTTAGTACTGCTGAGTAGGTACCTCAGATACTCGCAAATAAATTATCTTTTACATTATTTTGAGAGATATTGGAATAATTAAATAATCTCTGGAAATAATTTTTGCTAAACTAGCCACAATAAAATTGGTATCACTCATTTAACTAGCTGTGATTTTTTTAATCTAAAAGATATCCTAATAAATTCTTATATTTATCATTGAGACACTTCCATGTAACTCGTCAACCGAGATAAGATTTAATTCCATTTATATTATCTTTACAGAAAAATTAAATGTGAAAATACACTTAAGTCGTGCTTTTAAAAGTTAAAATAAAGTCTAATTATTGTTAAAACCGAGGTTTAATGATAAACGCGATATTTTAGAAAGACTTATCTTACCAAGCAGATATCCTGAGGTACAGATTGCTAAGGCTGTCTTTTGTAAGAAGGTCCACCTTAAAGATTCACGGATAATAGCCCAGGAATTTTAGTTTTTGACCCGGAATTAATTATTGTAAAGCTGAAAATTTGCAGGATTGTAGTTTTGGTCCAGGACAACCCGTACCAAAAAGTCCCCTACTCTCCCCTGTCGGTATCCCTGTTTTTGCGGAAGGGCATAAGTCGCAGCTGGCTATAAAGTGTAGCAGAAAGGTTGTTGGTGGTTGTAGGGTGACGCTACAGAAAAGGTAGAAATACCAATTAAAAGCCCAAAGTATGAAGAAAAATGTTTATTTGAGTACGTTTTCGGAATTTTTTCAATTCTTGAAATTTTGACAGCACTAGAACGGAAAATCATGAACAAAATATGCATGGAACATCTGAAATACGACGGATATGCTTCTCCGAAGCTTTAATGATCATTTCGATCCAAGTCGGACCAGTAATAACCTTTCTGTTGCACTTTACAGCCAGCTATTCAATGACTGCGACTTAGGCCCTTATTGCTCTGCAAAAACAGGAAAGCCGATGAGAGAGAGTATGGGACTTTTCGGTACGTGTTGTCCTGAACTAAAACTACAATCCTGCAAATTTTCAGCTTTATAATAATTAATTCCGGGTAGAAGCGATATATTGACTAAAACTCCTGAGCTATAAGTTGCTTCAAATGAGTTAGATAGTAATCTATTGATTCAGGGAAATCAGTATTGCTTTTAGAAGAACCTACCCACAACGCCAAAGGATAACTATATTTCGAAAACATCATCATTTAGTCAATTTATCCTTGCAAATGAGACAGTGAACCGATATACAGCAAAGAAATTTTAATTTTGCGGCTACTAATAGACTTATATCAACACAAACAATACGGAATCGACTTCATGAAGCAAACTGCGGTCAAGATGTGCATCGGTTGTTAATTTATTTAACTCGACTTAGCAAAAAAAAATTAGGGGAAACTTTATACAAGAACGTACTAAATGGAACATGGTGCAATGGGTCTTTCCTCTTCTTTTAGCGGAGAGACGAAATGCAGGCCTTGTGGTGCAGTGTGCTTCCGCTACAAATTTAGGGAATTCCCCTATTCAGGCTGATTTTTTTAAATACCTTATATATATATTAATAATAACAATATTTGTAAGGCCAAAATCCTTCCTATGGGGTCATGCCTTATTTCCTCCAGCACCGGAAAGCCAAATCCGTGTGTCTCTAGTTCAGAAGACTAGGGCAGAACGGGTAAGTTCCCTCCTCATACCCACAGAACCTTCAATCGGGGTTATCGACCACTCCAATAGTGTGAAGACGTTTTTTTTAAAAAACTGTGTCCCATCAGATATTTCCAGCTTAGTCACAGGATTTGCTCTGCTCGCTTCGGTAAGAGCCCTGGTATAAGGAGCTTCGCTTGCCGGAGTCTTGGGTCGGATGTTCAGAAGTGAAAAAACTGGGAACGAGTTCAGTTCTCTACTGTCTTCTTGGCATTTGATCTAGGACGCCTGACCCAATTGGAGCCGTTAAGAGCCCTCTCTGACCAGAGCATCTACCCGCTCGTTACCCTCAATGTTACAGGCGCCCAAGGTTTGACCCAGTTGGATCAGCCAAGTTCACAGAGAACCTGTTTTGTATAGTTTTGAACCAGTATTGATTTGGTACTGACTGATGCAAGGGCCCTAAGGGTCACATGGCTATCGCTTCATGTATATATGTGTTTGTTGGAATATTTCCTGCGGATATTCTCCTGTGTACATACCAAGATAGTAAAGACCTCATTCTGGAATACCGACACAAATTTACCGGGAGGAAAAGAAAGTTTAACCCTGGCTTTCTCACCAGATGATATCAGCATGTCTGAATATGTCTTCGAGTAGTCACCCCATTTAGGGATGACAACCTCAACCTCAAAAGACTCTGAGAAGGAGAAGGAAGGCACCATATCATTCCTCCTGACCTCTAGGGGTGGCCTGAGCACCTGTCGTGTCAGATAGAGCCCTTGTGTGACCTAGCAATTCGTCTCCATCATTTGATTGACCACCACATCTCAGCTAGTAGGACGTTTTTCGGGCCTTCTCCTCAATTATCAGGTGAAGAGGCAGAGTCCATAAGGACCTTCAGAGCTGTTGTGGAAGACATCAATAATTTCTTTATGAAAAAAGCAAAAAAAGTGCGTCTTGTCAATTTTTTTTTAATTATTTTATTTTTATTATCATTTTATTTTCTTTATTTTTAAAAAACAGAAATGTCGCTTTGCATATTACTCATACTGCTTAATGTTGTTTTCAAATATGCGGAAATAAATGTTTAGTAACTATTCTTTTTTAAGGGTGGTATAGTTGTATATATGTGTTCCACATTTTGATACTGCCGGGGGCAACAAGAATCTAAAATCGCCCCTGGGGTCATGTTCTCTTTACCAGATTTTCTCTTTATCCCAACGACTCGGTTTCGAGTCTATTGGTGGCTTCTAGAGGTCATTCCGTGATGATTTCGTGTGTAATAAGTTTAAACAGATGCACCGCTTTGCACTGCCAGAACTGCTTAAAACCAGCAGAAAAGTGTAATGGAATAGCCAGCCACCATTCCTTACCTTAACCCTATCGATCACCTTTAGAGTGTTCTTACTAGGTCGAGAACCAGAAGAAAATCTTCAAGGCTCAGCAACTTCAAAAGGATTACGATAATATTCGGGAAGATTTGATCCGTTGGTTGATAGAAACGTTGTGTTGAAGTTCGTAGGGTCAAAAGTGGACATGCTTATTACTAATTTTGTTGATTCGACATGTTTTTATGGATTATGTGGTTTTGCCGGTTATTTTGAGTTTTATTTTTACTGTGATTACCAATAAAATTTTCTTAAAAGGTTTAATATTAAACAGAGTGTTTCAAGTAAATATCTCAAAAATTGAAGAAATTACAGCTATTTCATGATGGCTAGCTTTACTTGAAATATATGAGGCCTGAGGAAGTTACTTAATACTGCCATTTATTGAATAATGATTTAAAAATACATTGCAAGATTGCTATATTATTAATGAAATTAACTTGGGGCTATTCGGACCCTTCTAAAATATTAAAATTATGTCTTAATGTAGTTTCGATGTGTTTTATTATTATTCATTAAAGTAGTTTCTGATTAACCTAAGTATATTATTTCAATTTCAGATGTTTCCCGTTTACATGCATACCTTACTGTATGGACTCCTGCAAATCCAAAAACCATTATTGCACAAATTGCGGTGCCTATCTCGGACGTTACGAAAATTAAATAAAGAACCCCTGTAGTAACATTTTTGGTACTACCGAGTAGCCGTCTTAGACATCCACAAGTAGTCAGAATGACCCTTTCTATCAGGTTTAGTATTTAAATGACTCTTTGTAATTCCACTAACGACAAACCAAGATATGAGATTTTAATTTCAATATTTATACAAGAAATATTTTATATTTTGCTTAATTGTTTAAAACAATATATTATATTATATATTATTATATAACTATTATATAACTTATTTCCTTTCGACTGTTTTGTTATATTAGACTTTTATTATTATTATTATTTTAGGAACACTCACTTGTATTGTGATCAATATTACTTTTAATGTTTATTTATTCCGTAATAAAAATCTTTTAAATATTTTATTTTTAATAATTTCTTAGATAGATTAATTCTATATAATTTCAAAATGGGTCAAACTATTTAACTTCGTTAATTTGGTGACGCATGCATTTGAAAATTTTTTTAATTGTCTAGATTAGAAATTATATACTTAAATGTGGATAACGGTGGGAAAATCGTCTATTCAGGACAATAAAACAACTGTAATCTTTCACCCACGTTCCGTTTACTTGGACGTAAACTTCTTCAGGGTTCAGAAAAAATGAGAAGGCGGCAACTTCAGTTGTCATCGATTTTAAGACAAGATTTCGGAAAGGTTAGTTAGAAGATAAACATACTAAAAGTCCCCGCCCCTAGCCCCGCCGCTCAAGGGGCAGGGGGGTGGAAAGGTAATCTATGCAATTTAAACATAATTAAATTGCCTACAAGAATGTCTATATTCATTTTCTTCCTATGTGTTATAGTTTCCGAGATATTCGCCAGTGAAAATCGATAACACAGCCCCACAAAAAAAAATGAAAGTTCATACTCCAGAGTCGGACATATGTATTCCTATGTATTTTTCGACGCTGAATCCGATCCCGAGCTCAGAAATGGCCCTCCACGTCTGGAATTGGCCCCACGGGGCCATTTTCCCGGACCCAAACGGGGAATCAAAGTTGACTATGAACTTTTCGAGCACGGTATTCATTCCAGTATTCAAAAGTACACGAAAATACCACTGATGCCATTGCGAAGCCCGAAACACGATTTTCCGGCCCAGAGGGGCCATTTTCCCGACCCCAAACGGGGAATTGAAGTTGGCCATAAACTTTTCAAGCACGGTATTCATTCCAGTATTCAAAAGTACACGAAAATACCACTGATGCCATTGCGAAGCCCGAAACACGATTTTCCGGCCCAGAGGGGCCATTTTCCCGGCCCAAACGGGGAATTGAAGTTGGCCATAAACTTTTCAAGCACGGTATTCATTCCAGTATTCAAAAGTACACGAAAATACCACTGATGCCATTGCGAGGCCCGAAACACGATTTTCCGGCCCCAAGGGGCCATTTTTCTGGTCCCAAACGGGGAATTGAAGTTGACCATAAACTTTTCAAGCACGGTATTCATTCCAGTATTCAAAAGTACACGAAAATACCACTGATGCCATTGCGAGGCCCGAAACACGATTTTCCGGCCCCAAGGGGCCATTTTTCCGGCCCCAAACGCGAAATTTCAGTTGGTCGTGGACTTTTCGACCACAAACTCGACTTTGGCTTTAGAATGCACCTTTAACCACGCCCCATCCCGGAATCCACCTCTCAGGCCATTTTTGGCCCCGTGGGGCCAATTCCAGACGTGGAGGGCCATTTCTGAGCTCGGGACCGGATTCAGCGTCGAAAAATACATAGGAATACATATGTCCGACTCTGGAGTATGAACTTTCATTTTTTTTTGTGGGGCTGTGTAATTAATAAATAAATTAATTAGGTAGGTACATGCAATTTTTCTATCAAAGCGGTTTACCGTGGTATGCTAATAAATCACAGTCACAAAACAATCTTTATTTTACAACACGCGACATATTTACTAAGTAATATTTTGTCCAAATCTATACATATCCTTAAATATACAGTGTGACTCACTTAAAATGAAGAGACCCTTATAATTTTTTTATTTTGTTTCCAATTTAAATAAAACTGAAGTATAGAACAAATTAGGATCTACTTATGACCAGAAAAACATTCGCCTGTTACAAAGGCAAAGCCACTGCGATACCAAAATATGTGGAAAAAATAAACAAATTTTGAATGTTAAAAATTTTTTAAAAATGCATCGGATCGGCGCTAAAAACGAACATACACCAAAATTTGATTTGGATATTGATGGGGGATTTCTCATACATAAGCTCATCTGGCAAAGGGAATCCTCAGTTTCCCCAATTTGTGGTGGATACGTGAAATTCGTCAGGACCCACTATATGATTTTTAATTTTTTTCCGCATATTTTAGTACACAGGTGACTTTGCCTTTGTAGCGTTTTTCTGCTCATAAGTAGATCCTAATTTGTTCTATACTTCTGTAAAATTTGAATCAAATCGGAAACAAAATAAAAATGTCATGAGGGCAGGATTGGCGTGTTTAAAACAAAATGTTTTAAACAAAGTGTTTAAAACATCTCACTGTGTTTTAAACAAATATTTAAAACATATTTAATACAAAATGCTATGTTTTAAACAACTGTTTAAAATATAATTTAGTGCAATGTTTTAAATAAATGTATTATTTTGGAGTTTGTGGAAAAGCAGGAAAAGTACCGATGATGGTCCATTCCGATATAGTGGTCACGTGCACTAAACTGAGCATTTTATTTGCAGAGTGCTGTAAAATCCGTTTAAGAGTGCCATCTGACATCAACTAGTAGTCGCAGACATAGTTGAATATAGTTTTAAACGTTTTAAACCTGTTTTAAACATGTTTTAAACATACTATTTAAAACTTAAAAAAAACTGTTTGAAACAAAAAACTGTTCAAAATAAAAAAAACTGTTTTTTTGTTTAAACTGTTGCATGAGGGTGTCTTCATTTTAAGTGAGTCATACCGTATATTTAAGGAAATGTATAGATTTCGACAAAATATTACGTTAGTGAATATGTCGAGTGCTGTAAAATAAAGATTGTTTTCTGACTGTGATTTATTAGCAGACCACGGTAATCCGCTTTGATAGACAAATTTCAGATACCTAATTAATTTATTAATTAATTATCGTTTTTTACTGGCGAATACCTCGGAAACTATAACACAGGAAGAAAATGAATATAGACACTCTTGTAGGAAATTTAATTATGTTTAATTTGTTTTAATACTTTTTTCCGTAAGACTCATCTTTTCCGAGTTATAAGCGAAGAATCGAAAAAGGGACCTTTCCACCTCCTTTCCCCCCCCGAAGCGGCGGGGCTAGGGGCGGGCTTTTAGTATGTTTACCGTTAAATATTTTGCTCCAAAAAAAGTAGTGCTTATGTGGGACACCAAAAGGTATACTTTCACCAAGTTTGAGCTAAATCGAATTATTTTTGTGAAAGAAAAAAATACAAAACCGAAAAGGGGCTTTTTTGCGTGTATCTCGAAAAATTTTGAGGTTACGATAAAAATGGTCTCCATACAACTTGTAGATCTCTTTATTACCTACAACTTTTATAATCAACTTTTTTCGATAGGATGCATAAATAACCCTGAAATCGCAAAAAACCGTTTTTCACCCCTAAAAACCCACCCCATTTCACCCCAGATAACCGCAGGTGGTTCGGATTATTTTTTCTTCTTTAGCTGTGATATGTTCTAAAATATTCTGCTATAGCAGTTTGCTGTAACGAATTATTTTGTTGTTCAACCCTTATCTAGCCTGGCCTAAACGTATCTTGCTTGTCTAACGTGAAGCAAATTGGCTATGATGATGATTCACTATGATGACGCTATCGACTCCTAGTACGTCGGATGGCTGGCTCTATCGTTCACTAACCGAGGTATAACCAAATAAATCCTATTTCATTTTATTCAGCAGGTTTTTTTACATAGGAAATCACTTTTGACGACACTCTCCATTGGTCGAGACTGAAGTTACAAGAAAAAAACAAAAAAAAATGAAAATAACAAAATTCAAATTCAACCACGAATAAATTTCAAACGAAAAAAGATAAAATTATATATTTTTTTTAGTTTTATAGTACAAACGATTCTCTTTAATTTGATGTATAATTTATTACAAAAATAATAACTTTAACATTAAAAAAATGACGTTGATTTAGATGGTACACAAATTGTCAATTTTTTTGAAAGGTCTAACTCCTTGTAACTCGCTTATGTATTGAGCTATTCGAATGTTTTATTCACCAAAAACTGCCAAATTTCATAGACTTCATTTTGTCTCAATTAATGCTGGGTCTAGCTCTGTAAATAAAAGCGGTACAGCCTTTTAAACACAACGAAGCGCGCTACGGCGACGGAGTCGCGAGGCTTCCCCACTCGTTCCCGGTACATCCCGCGTTCACCATAAATCGCGCAAGGCTACAATCAGCGGCCGTAACAAAAGCTTTAGAATTATCTTCCTTTATTGTAAGATGATAAAATTAATAAATCAAATTGAATAATATGATATTAGTTGTAATAATCTGCTATATATGGTGCCGTACTACGCGGGTGGTGCATTAAGAAAGTGAAAATAATAGGTAGGTATCAGACAGATATAACTGATTTTCAGATATATCATTGTAAAAACCGCTGCCCAAGGAATCACTACTTCCATATCCGGATTTTCTATCCAAGTCACACAACGAAAAAATTTTGTATCTGGAAATAATTGTTTTTGGAACTTTAATAATATAATATTTGAAATCCTCTACCAGTAAAAAAATATTTTGAGGTTTCTGGTTCTTGTACACACACTAAAACACATTTTTTTTTCATCCCCTTTAATAATGGGGTGGGGGTGGTAATGGGGGTGGCTAATGCCAAAATTTTTTTTGAGATCTTAGCTTCTCTTGTCTATACTAAATATCAATTTTATGAACTCTTATCTGCTTGATTTGCCTATTTACTCCAAATATACCCCAATTTACCCCCCAACCCTTCGACCGAACAAGATGAAAACATAATCTAGTTCTAGATCTTGTTAAAGTACATATGTGTACCAAATTTCAAGTCAATATCTCAAACGGTTCCAGAGTAAACGTGCGCACAAAAAAGTTACAGACCGACAGACAGACAGACATTTTTTTCGCTCAAACTTGAAATCTCGACGTTTCATGACATTCTAAGCCTATTTGAACAATAAAAATTTTTATAAATTTTTTTGTCGTTATTATACTTCCACTGGATGTGGAAGTAAAATCATGCCAGCTAGTAAAGTTTTTACTTTGCGTCGTATATTTTAATATTTTCCATAAAATGTCAGAGGTAACCACATTATCAAAAGGAATAATTTTCCATGCTTTCACTAACTCGTAGAGGCTCTGAACGATTAGTTGGATTTTTGTACAAAACTATATTTTTGTTTTCATGTAAACTGGAAGGGTTAAAATCGGTTAAAATTGGATAGACGATCTAAATATGCTTGTGTAAATAGGCTGTTCTTTTTTTTAAATAATACTATTCCTAGTGGGATTTTTACCATCTAGCCTGTCTTCGTTTTGATCAAAATTATCGCTGCGATAAATGTAATTGTTTTCTTCAGAACTTACTGGAGGAACTCCAGGTGGTATAAAAATGTCGTCACCAGTTTTTACTAATACGTGACTAGCTAAAGACGTTAAAAATGTACGTATTTCATCGTAGGAATAACCATAGCCAAAAGAATAAAGCATATCATTAAGTTCTTTTTCTTCTGGCGGCACGAAACACATGTGGTGATATGTAAAAGATTAAAAAAATGGCCTAAGCTGATTGTTTTTTTTTCCATAAGTATTAATATAAATTCCATTACTATAGAAATAACGTTTAAATCAAATTTGTCTGTCCTGACATATTTAGTATCCACGACATAAATGTTTATAACAAATCTGAAACTTCTTGTTTACATTTATGTTCATTCAGATTAGTAGTCGTGTTTTTTTTATAGTTTTAAAACATCCAGCTATAGCTTCTCTTAAGATACCGGCAGCTTTATCAGGAATTGTCAATTCATTCTCATGAACCAAGTTTTCTTCGCCTGATTCACTTGTGACTGACAACAAATATCCTTTTAGCTTTATTATCACTTGAATGAACTGTTGTTGTATTTTCTTTGTGTTCACAAAACACTTTGTTTGCTTAAATGCTTTTCTAATCTCTTTCTTATATTTCCACTGCTATAATAATCTAATTTTTCTTCCGTCATTTCTTCAAATATATCATTAAGGCGTGTTTTTAGAAATATTAGAGTTAAGAATTCTTTTTTGCAAAACAGCAAGATAAACCTCCTTAAATAAAATATTTAACGCTACTTTAAATTCATTTTTTTCTTTCAGTTGTTTAGTTTGTACACATTTAATTTTTTTTTTGGTAATATATTTTGCATAATAAATTTTATGATAATTTCCATTAGCCCAAATAAATCTGAATAAATGTGTAACCTGCCTTGTATTTCTGTATCAGAATGCGACACTGCAGCTTTAATATATATTTTTTTCTAGTTTCCGCACCCGTTCCTGTACAAACTGGTACTTAAAGATGTTCTTAATTTATTCTTAATTCTTCTGAATTTTCCACAAATCAGACAATGCCATTTTATTTTAAACTGATTTTTTTTCTTTATTATATCTACATGAAGGCTCACTTGCATTTTTTTATCGCGTTACTAATATCAGAGACAATACGTATTATCTTTGCTAATGTTATTTATTACAAAAAGATGTCAGACAAGAATAATGAAATCGGTATCGAAGGGTGTGCAAATAAGTGCCACCACTTTGTTTTATAAAAATTTTAATGAAATTGCATATTTTCTTTCATTTGCACAATTAATAATAGACCTGATGCCAGTAACAGTTGGTTTTTTACCATTAGATTTTCACTGCTTTCAGCAGTTTCGTAAAACAAACATGTAGTTTTTCTCCATTGATAAAAATGAATCTACAATATACATAAACTGTAATAGCCTACATGTAAGTAAAATGGTATACTTATTAATATTTATCCAGACAATAATGAGGCCAGCAGCCGATACGTTTTTTGATGGGCCGAGAAAGTAGCGGGGGCGGGAAAGGAAGCCTCGCGTCTTCGTCGCCGTACTGTGCTTCGTTGCGTTTCAAGGGCTGTAGCGCTTTTAGTTAAAAATTAGATCCAGCATTAATCGAGACAAAATGAAGCCTATTAAATTTGTCAGTTTTTGGTGAAAGAAAAAATTGAATACCTCGATATATAAGCGAGTTATGGCGAGTTAAGAATTAGAAAAATGTTGCTGATTTGTATATCTTTTTGAATTTTGCTAGTTTTTTTATGTTAATTTTTTAATTATTGCAATAAATTATACTTCAAATTAAAAAGCAATGTTTATTTGTCAAAACCAAAAAAAAAATTGTATTTTTATCTGTTTTAGTTCTAAAGTTATATTTGATTAAATCTTAAATTTCTAAATTTCTTTTTTTTTAGTTTTTTTCTTATATCTTCGGTGTCGACCAATGGAGAGTGTCGTCAATTTTGATTTCCTATGTAAAATAACATGCTTTAATAAGTAGTGAAGGTCCCATCTGGTTATACTTCAGTATTGGGTAAGTCAAGAAAGAGAAGGCTTTTCACGCTCTGCCCGACGGGCTATCCGGAGAACTCTAAAGTTCTTTTCTTCTTTCTGGAATTATCTGCCAAATATATATTCTCTTCTAAGAAGAGTGGCCAAGGAAAAGGCGGTAGTCACACATGCATCCCAGTACGTGGTATACAAGCCCCCAATGCGCAGTAATCGACAAAATTTCGGCAAGGTTATAACTCTAATTTATGTTAAACATATTTACCAAAATATGTTATCAGTAAACGTTGCCTGCTAATTATAAACAGTTCACAGAAGTTCACTTGCAAGAATATGATGTCATCAAAATTGGTCTATATTTGACCACTATCCAACGAAATATTAAATACACCGAATTCGCTTATGCTAATGATGTTCGGGCCGTTAGTATTAAATGCAATGTAACATGGCACAGTAACATCATTCCTACCACTCATCGATGATTTAACTTGATAACAACATTAGTCTGAATAAATTTAGAAAAGCTCAGACAAACTTTCATTAGTTAATTGGTGCCCGCGTTAAAGCTTGTTTGTTGGCAGTGTGTGTATAAGTTAGAGAAAGGTAAAAATATAATTTTTAAATTAGTATAATATTCGTTTTTTAATAATTGTTTGATTTTATATAAAGTTTGTATTGAGACAGTTACGTATTTTTTAACCTTGTGCAAGATAATTTAAACTTGTTTTGACGTGGAAAATTACTTAGATTTTCTTTTACTTCCACATCCAGTGGAAGTATTGTACCTAACGACAAAAAAATTTTTTAAAATTTTTATTGTTCAAATAGGCTTAAAATGTCATGAAACGTCGAAATTTTAAGTTTGAGCGGAAAAAAAAATTTCTGTCTGTCTGTCGGTCTGTCTGTAACTTTTTTTTGTGCGCACGTTTACTCTGGAACCGTTTAAGATATTGACTTGAAATTTGGTACACATATGTACTTTAACGAGATCTAGAACTAGATTATATTTTCATCTTGTTCCGTCGAAGGGGGGTAAATTGGGGTAAATTTGGGGGTAAATTTGGGGTAAATGGGTAAATCAAGCAGGTAAAAGAGTCCATAAAATTGGTATTTAGTATATACAAGAAAAGCTAAGGTCTCAAATAAAAATTTGCCATTACCAACCCACATATTAAAGGGGATGAAAAAAAATTGTGATTTAGTGTGTATGTACAAGAACCAGAAACCTCAAAACATTTTTTTACTTCAACCACCCCCACTACCACCCCCCTATCACAACCCCCACCCCACTACCGATGTGGAAATATTATATTATTAAAGTTCCATAAACAATTATTTCCACATACAAAGTTTTTTCGTTGTGAGTGACTTGGATAGAGAATTGGATGTGGAAGTAGTGATTCCTTGGGCAGCAGTTTTATATTAGGTGCTTGAAACTTCCGCCAAATATGATGGTAATTTCTAATCAAAAACAAACATTTTTAAATATATTTTTGCAATTAAACAACCAGACAAGTTATTACACAACAATAATTACAATAAAATTGTAACATATTGGTATATTCTTTCATAGGTTATCATAAAAGCAGATCACATCAGATCCCAAGAAATAAATATTTCTTACGGCATGGCATGGAGTCTATTTTAATCCCATTCGAATTTATTTTCTTTGTTAATGATCTCACAAATATAATAATAATATTAATATTATATATTTTATATAATTTATTGCTTACGGTATGCCATTTAGGCTTTCGAATTTCTTTTTTATTATAGTAATAGATGTTCTTTATTTAATAAATGTTAAACTACACCATACACCATTAATACAATTATACAATAATAATGCCAAACTAAAATAAAAAACCGCTGCCCAAGGAATCACTACTTCCACATCCAGATTTTCTATCCAAGTCTCTCACAATGAAAACATTTTTTATGTGGAAATAATTGTTTATGAAACTTTAATAATACAATATTTGAAATCTTCTACCTCAAAACCCATAAAACAATACCCCACATCGGTAGTGAGGTTGGGGTGGTGATAGGGGATGGTAGCGGGTTTGGATGAAGTAAAAAATATTTTGAGGTTTTTGGTTCTTGTACACACATAATCACATTTTTTTTCATCCCCTTTAATAATGGGGTGGGGGTGGTAATGGGGGTGGTTAATGCCAAAGAATGTTTCGAGACCTTAGGTCCTCTTGTATATACTAAATACCAGTTTTATGGACTCTTACCTGCATGATTTATCTATTTACCCCCATTTACTCCAATTTACCCCCCAACCCTTCGACGGAACAAGATGAAAATCTAATCTAGTTCCAGATCTCGTTAAAGCACATATGTGTACCGAATTTCAAGACAACATCTTAAACGGTTCCAGAGTAAACGTGCGCACAAAAAAAAGTTACAGACAGACAGAACGACAGACATAATTTTTTTTTTCGCTCAAATTGAAAATCTCGACGTTTCATGACATTCTAAGCCTATTTGAACAATAAAGATTTTTAAAATTTTCTTTGTCGTTACTAAGTATACTTCCACTGGATGTGGAAGTAAATAAACGTTCTAACAATCGGATAAATAATTTATGCAGCAAGTGTATGGTGCGGCAATCTTACGAATGGGAAAAAAACACTATGCATAATTTACTAGTGAACTATTTTGTCAAACTCCTCTATACGTTTCCTTAAATGTATAAAGGAATAAAAACTAGACTGCAATCAACATCTATTCTCCCTACTAATGCCTCGCGCTGAATTACGAATTACAAGCCTGGCCGCGTTAAGTGCAATAACTATGTATTGCCACAAAACGCTAAAGTTTCAATTGCAACAGACACTAGCCAAACAACTTATTCTTACTCGTGCCAGCCACTCCACACCACTTGCAGGCTACAGTTTCGAGCTATTGGCTCTCGTCAGTGTAAGGTAGGTCTGGGATGGCTGAAACGAAGTCCTTGTTCACTCTTGGTACATGACGAGGTTTATAAAACCACGATATGCAACAAAAATGGCAGACTCTATCTAGCGGCTGATCTCTGTTGTAATCGAAACAGCAGTAGCCTTGACATGCCCGTGCGCCTAACAAGCAACCACGACATGTGGAGTGATGCTGTCAGATCTGCTATACAATAAACGATGGCCAGCTATAATATATCATGAATCACAAAACACTAAGAAGAAGATTCTGATATAAATGTCAATGTATGATGTAAATTAATAGGGTTTATAACCGTTCGTTAGAGTACCACAAGTGTAGAAACCACGTTTCAATCACCATATTCAATGGTAACCAGTTCAATTCAAACAATTTTTGTCTAACTACTTAAATTGCAAATAAGTCTGATAGTCTTGTACTTTATGTAAACGCTGACATTTTTTGGTCCATAAACGACGTCACATTATGTCAATTACGAGTGACCTAACCTTTCATATAATATCGTTTTAATTTCCATGATCTCACAATTAATATAAATTAAATTTAAATTAGAAAAGGCTCTTTTACAGCCGGTTTTTCAATGTTGGACTAAATTTGGGTTAACTAAACAAGTTTAAATTTTAATCAAAGTTTAAACTAGGTTAACGCCACCACGTATGTTTTTCAGTATATTAAACCTCATATCAAAAAATTGGTTAATAGTGGAAGTAAGGAGTCGGGATTTTCCCTAAAAAGTGTAAAATTGTGCTTGTTATGAAACTTATTTCCCCCATGTTTTCGAGGGTGCTGAATACGAATAACAGGGTGAAAAAAGTTTTTAGTCATGCGCACCCCCTGAAACGGCAAAAAACCACCCTTTCCTGCTTATTTCGGATATAACAGCTTGGCATCGACTATTTTTGCAGGGATTCTTCATTTTTTCATGGGGATATAACAGATGGTGAAAGGTGATGTCAGGGGCTGTAAAATTGCTTCTTTTCTTTGTTAGAGACTTTTACTCCCCGTTTTCGAGGACGTTGATCAAGAAAAAAATGGTTATACGCTGGTTCGACCCTTCCTTCACCCTTAAGCTGTCTGAAACCACTCCTTTCATGATAATAATAATAATAATAATAATAGGTAGTGACTTGGCTGATATTAGGGACTCGTACTATCATTTTATTTGTTTTTGCCGCCTTTACTGTTCTGGGTAAATCATGTATCCTCAAGGTATCCGTAGTCAGAGGATGAAGACGATGAACCAAGCATAGAATCCGATAATAGCTATGCTAGTGCTGTAAACTTCCTAAATTTGATACCCGAAGTGTATAGTTCCGATTATGAATCGGAAACGAACAATGCGTGCAATGAAGGAGGCAACAGCAATAGGTTATATTAATGTCTTGTAACAAATATTATATTGTAATAAAAATCGTATCCTGTATATATAATTTATTAAAAACAGTATATATAATTTATTAAAAACAGAAATGTTTAACAAAGGTATTCTCTTCCTTATATCCCATTTTAGGGAACATGAATTTCAAATCCTTGCGAGGCTAGATTCATTTTTGATGAGGATTAAAATGGACAAATGGTGACTTTGAAACCACTCCCACTCAATATACAAATTAGAAAATTTAATAAAAGCCACCCCCTGGGAGGTGAGACCAACCCCCCGAGGTTGTCACAATACACTCTTACCATTGTCCTTGATCAGCATCCTCGAAAACGGGGAGTAAACGTCTTTAACAAAAAAAAGAGAAGCAATTTTACACCCCCTGACAGGGTAGATGTCCTAAGGGGGGTTGCGGTCTACTACTTGACATCACCTTTCACCATCTGTTATATCCCCATGAAAAAATAAAGAATCCCTGCAAAAATAGTCGATGCTAAGCTGTTACATGAGAAAGAGACAAGGCCGTTTCAGGGGGTGTACATGACTAAAAACTTTTTTCACCCTGTTATTCGTGTTCAGCACCCACGAAAACGGGGGGGGGGAATATATTTCATAACTTTAGCACAGTTTTGTATACTTTCCGACTCCTTACTTCCACTATAACTAACCTGAGAATTTGGTATGATTTAACAGAGTTGATAAAACAATTTTTTGAGGTTAAGCATGTGAGTAGCTTTTCTTGCCGAAGTAAGCAGAAACGTAAGGTGATTTATGTTATATTGGCCATTTAGTTTTTACTATTTGGTTTAAACCATTAAGTGAACCCGGTTAACTTTGACGTTCAATTAAAACTCGTTTTCTTTGATCGTGTTAGACCGAAAATAAAAAGTTTAACAAGTTTGGTTTATACCACCACTAAAATACTAGCCATAAATGATGTGATTAGTGTGAGAATCGGAACGCAGTATGTAGTTCTTGTACAATCCACGAACTTTACAAGCACCCGACTTATGGATTATTTCATTATTAACTTCAATTTTGATACGTTGATCTACCTGGAACACATGTAGGTCCAAGAACCACAACTTGCGATTTAGTGGGGTTTATCGTTAAACAATACTCTTCCTAGTGTATAAATCTATCAAATAAGATTCGTATATCATTGTTTATAAAATTGTTGAATTCTGTCATTTATGATTTACAATACGATAAATAAATGTATATAAAAAAATATGACTTGCACATAGTCAAACAATTTTTATATGATGACGTATACACAGAAAACCTGAGTAGCCCTAATATGGATTCTTGTGGCGCCCCGCTTATTGTATATAGAGATGCAGCTAATAGATCTCTATATTTAACTATTCGGCTTAATAAGTTTAAATTAATTCCCCTCTACTGTTACTAAAACGGATGTTGCGTAAAGGTAAACAATTACTAACACTAGAAACGAATAAGTTATGTTTGCTGATGACAATAGTTACTTGTTATATTTGCACGAAAATATCAATTTTAGATACAATATCCATATGAAATTTATGTGGAACGGATTTATTATGTACCTTGATAAAAATAAGCTGTTTTCAAATATAAGTAAAAGGATATTCGTGACTGCTAATACGAAATTTCTGGGAATATACAATACAGATAACCTCATCGATGTCGTCTACTTGTTTTGCTTACTTACGTAGAGAAATTTCCAAAAGATTAAGATTTTGGACGTTATCGTTAATTTATATTTTTGAAATATTATTATTTGTTAAACAAAATTTAGATAATTTTATTAAAAATAATTATTATCATAATTATAAGAATATGGATAATGATTTATACTTATAAATTCTTATGTAATGTCGTTATGCATATGTTTGAAGAGCATATTGGATTTGATCAACACATTTCTAAAACCGTAAATATCTCTCATAGAGAAAAATGTTTATGTTAAAAGGGGGCAAGGCGATCAAATCAGAGGGGAGCAGGCGGCAATGAGCCAATATGAAGAGAGATCTTCGTAATAAACAAATTTTAACTAAAAACTTTCTTCAATAGAAGTATTCATTTACTTACGAGAATATCTTTTTCTCAGTTTAATAACGCCAGCCGTTTGGCTAAAAACTGCTTTTTCCCCTGTCATGATTTTTAGTACAGTGTTTTTTAATAGATGGTGCCACCTACAGCACTAATAGACCATTTTAGGTCACTTGACTTTGACGCTGTCTGGAGGGCACACAAAACCTCATCCAATAACAGGCAATGCAAATGAAAATAATTAGAGATGAGTTGCTATTTAACAAAACCTATTATTTGTTAAACAGCATTAACAGGCTGTTATTTCTGTTCGAAAATAACAGATAGCAGTAGCCAAGCTAACAAGATACTATTTTCGGCTGACGTCACGCTGTCGTTGGGGCCATTTTGCGTGGAGGGCAGACAACTCATTGTTACACTTTTCGCAAAAACGAAGAGTATATTGTATTTGATCGGCACATTTCTAAAATCGTAAATATCTCTCGTAGAGAAAAAATCAAAATCATTGTGTTAGTGAACGAATTCTGAACAACTTTCAAAATGTCCGTCTGTTCGTCCGTCACGTTTCTTGTAAGCACGATAACTTAAGAAAGAAAAGTCCCATTGTATTGAAATTTGGAAAGTAAGTTAGTGTTAGCTAGAGGAAGAACCCTATTGTTTTTGAAGAAAATCGATCAGTAAATAAAAAAGTTATTAATTATTTAATTTAAAAAAAAATTCTCTTAATTTTTGTCGCTTGTACTTAAATAGAAATCTTGCGAAATGTTATCTCCATAAACTTTTGCCTTGCAATCCAAAGATCGTGTGTTCGAATCCCACACCGGTTGGATATTTTTTTTTTCATTTTTTTTTTTCATATAATTTTTTTCACAACAAAGATGGTATCACAAAATTTAGGATATCCAAAAACTAACATTATTTACAAGAAAACTGCGAAGAGTATCCTATAGAATCTGTAACAATTATATAAAAAGCTCAGTAAATTGGCGAATAGTACGTTTTTAGCTTGTTTTAATTTGCATTCCTTTGTTATTAAAGTATGATTGTTATAATAGCCGCTGTTTTCATTTGCAACAGTTACGAAAATGCCTTTGTTCTGTTAAGTAGTGAATTGTGGTAATATAGACTAGTTCACAAGTTCAAAGCCGTGTTAATGCTTGATAAAGCTCGTACAAATGAGTGAGGCTTATTGGAATCGGAATAACGTCCAGAAAAATCTGCTAAAATTTCAAACCCGCACATAAACAATTGCAAAAGTTATAAACAAATGAAGATTGAAAAAATAACGAGTTTCGTTTTTTGCAAATAACTTGAAAACTATTAATATTTAAGAAATCTTAAAGAAAAATTCTTTAAGAGGAAGAAATTTTCAATAAAAAAGTCCTAACTCCCGAAACTCTATCTCTATTATTAATAATTTTAATTTAATGTTGAAAATAGAGCTCCGCGCGGCGAACACTAAGCCATTACGATGCTCTGAAACCGGCCGTAATAAGTAAAAATATTTTTTTATGTTATTAAATATTAATTTAAAATTTTTTAAAAATTCTGGTATTATTTAGACACTTAAAGGAAAAATATATCGTTGGAAAAAAATTGTTTAACCGATTTTTCATAAAATGAGCCTATTGTTAATGAACAATTTTTTTTCAGTTTGCGTTTATATTTCAAGTCGGATAAAAATTTGCATACTACAAACTGCGCATTGCGATATGCGAATGTCAATACTCCTCAGCGATCTGTTATTTTTAAACTGATATTTCAAAACAGCAGAAGCAGTTTAAACCTATTATTAAAACATAACAGCTTGTACCCATCTCTAGAAAACAAAATAATGAGTTGTGTGCCCTCCACGCCGATAGGTGACGTCATCCTAAAATGGTCTATAGAGCATCTGCATCATGTAACCAACATAACCTTAAATTTTAAGTTTTTCAAATTTATTCTCATTTTTAATGTTTGTATACGCATTTTCAGCTTAGAGCCGTATTGGCTCCAAGCAAATATTTAAAAATGCACGTAAATAATTTTTCAATATTGTTGATTAATAAAAATAGACTGCTAATTACAGGTTAGATTTCCAACCTACAAAAAGAGTCTTATTTTATTAGGACAAAGTATTTAGAACTTCATAAATATTACATTGAACTAGATTTTAGTTGAAAATACGGGCACCAGGCAGAAATTTTAATAATAGCTGCGTAATACTCTTAAATCTTAAGAAACACATATTTTTGAGGTTGGCTGTGACGTCACGTGCAAATGCCCTATAATAGCCACACTGCCTACCCTTCACCCCACTTCAGCTTTAGCTTTACCGATGAACCTTTGTGATTGGCGTTATCTCCTCTTAAAAACATTCCAATTAATAAGCTTGATTTGAGGAGGGCTGCATCTTTAATGTGATACTAAGACAGATGTAGTTCCCACAAACAAAAATTTTGATGTTGTGTATCTCGGCGCCCTGATCAGATGTCTCAATGGGCAGGCCTGTAGCTAGGATGGACGTAGCCCGTCCTGGAATAATTTTCGCCCGATCCACGGCGACCGCAAAAAATAATAAGGTAGCTATTTTTTACGGGGTTATCTGTAAATGGAAAAATACGATAAAAAATTTTTTAGCCCACGGGTCCTCCCTGAAAAACTGTTTGCCCGCCCTTAAAGCATTTTCTAGCTACGGGCCTGCATGGGCACAAAGTCCCAAATTTTCAGGATTTGGAGAGAGTGCGTGAGCAGGGACTTAAGCGATTCCTTTAGAAAGTTGTTCAGGCTGCTTAGGGAGTAAACATACTGAAAGTCCTGACGTCTAGGAGGTGAGCCGGAGTGGGTCGGGGTACAAAGAAAGTTGCACTTTTGGTTTTTTCGCTTATATCTCGAAAACGGTGAGTCGCAGGGAAACATTTTACCAAACGAAAGCTCATGAAATTCTCTACAACTTTCATTTTATATATATTTTTCGAATTCGGAACCGTTTTCGAGCTACACGCTCTGGAAAAGCGAAAATTTTCGAAAAACAGATTTTTACCTGAAAAATAGAAAATTGTATTTTAAAGATGATAAAAAGAAGTCATATTGTATAAGGTAAGTAATTCTATTCGATTTCAATAAAATTGTTCTCACTCTCAATAACTTCTTATTCACTTCTCAACTTTCTCTGGATTCACGTTTTCATTATCTTTGGCCGTGAGGCTTCTGGCATGAGTTCCTCGTCCATGGCATCCTCATCCTTAGTGATGGTTGGTTCTTGCTGAAGGAGCTCTACGTCGTCTTCATCGTCCTCCTCCTCGTAAACAGGCACGCCGTTCAGGCATTTCCCTTGGCAGTGGAGGCACGCCGCAGAACAGTTCAGCATTGCTTTCTGGCAACCACACTTGGCACTACCACAATCCTTGGTGCAACGGCAAAATATCATTTTCAGTAGGACCTCCGGTGCTTGTAATTGACACCAGGGTGTCCCCTACATGTTTCCACCCTCACTCTTGAGGAGGCAGCTCATTCCCGAGCCACTACTGCACTTGGTGGTAGGTGCGCCGGGAATGCTGTTTAGCTGCGCTCCCAGTTGGTGGGAGGGAGCTGATGAAAAATATTTGCCACTGACGTCATGAACGTTTGGACGCGGTACTGGTTGAGGGAGGTCTGACTTGCTGATGCCCCATCCCATTTGAGGAAGCAAATCTTCTCAGCCTCTTCAACCTCGCCTTGAGTGGAGGAGGAGTTGTAAAAGATCACTGCCGCTTCCTTGATGATTTCTGACTTTAAGTACTATTTTCAGAAGCCCACCTTGCTTTTCCTTAAAGTTGAAGATGCTGTGTCGCAACCGGTAAATGAATGTAAGAAGATAATACTAATTCCAACAAACTAAATTTTTTCCCTTATAGAAGCTTTTGGAATGATAAAACAGCTTTTTCTGAAAAAGACGAAATTTCTTATAATTGGTGTAACCGGTTGGAGATAAATTGGCATATGTATATATATATATATATATATTTATTCTTGAAGGGAATTCAATTATCTACAACTTCCTCTCAGATTAATAGTTTAGACGATATGAAGGAATGAAGGAATGTTTGATGAAAAATGTGAGGTAAAAATCTGTTTTTCGAAAATTTTCACTTTTCCGGAGCATGTAGCTCGAAAACGGTTGCGAATTCGAAAAAGTATACATAACGAAAGTTGTAGAGAATTTCATGAGCTTTCATTTGATGTAGGAATTTTTCCCTAGAATGCACCAATTTAGAGATATAAGCGAAAAAACAAAAGTGGAACTTTCTTTGTGCAATATGTCAAGAATTCAGCCAATGCAACAGAAATCACTTTTACATAAAAAATAGTGCAGGATCCTTTTTGCCATTGAACAGTTTGTACATCCGTTAGGTGTTTTGTAACTTAAGAAAGAACATTTCGATCTTACTGGAATTTGGACAGTATCTTAGTGTTAGTTAAAGAAAGACCTGTATTGGTTTAGAAAAAAATCGATCAGTAAATAAAAAGTTATTAAAGATTTTATTTCATAAATATGTACCTAGGCAGGGCTGCAATCTACAAAAACAAAAATTCTGCATGGTCTACTGTCGAGCGTTACTTCAAACTGATTACTTCGTGAGGTAATTCAAATTAAAAATACAGCATTTATACCTAAAAAATTAAAATAATTTCAAAGAATCGACAAAAGTATCCTACACAGAATGATCAACAATTTTATAAAAACTTTAATTAACGTTGATGAGTATAATATATTCATTGTACATCTAGCTTTATAAAAAGTTGCCAGTACGTATTAAATTTATACATAATTTATTTCCTGTTCTGTTCTGATTTGTTCTGAGAAATTATGTAATAGACAAATGTTGTTATAACATAACACAAAAGAATATATGAATGGATAATAATTACATACAGCGTGTCCCACTTTGAATGCCCCCCTTTCTATATCTCAGTTATTAGTTATTCGATATCAACCAAATCTGGATCGGTATCAAAGATCTTTACTATGTTCTTTTTAAGTAAAATAAAACTTATTTCAGACTTTGGCGTGCATTGTTATTAAGAGGAAAGTTTCGATTTTTCTGGAAGTCATATTAGGCATTTGTTAACTGAAATACTAACACAATGTTATTGATCAGAATGCTTCAGAATTCCTATATCCAAGATTTAGCAATATTTTGATTTATGGTTTTCGAATTACAGCCACCTTAAAGCTACATTTTTTAATCATTAAATAATCACAGGTCTGCGAGGTTTTCTTGTTGGGCACATTCCCGAAGTAATTTTTCGCGCTGAATCCGAATCTGGCCTCAGAATTGGCTCACCACGTCAAGATTTTGAAATATTTGAGGTTAAGTAGTTAAAAATGGCTTTTTTGTCTACATTTGAGGTTATGTATGGAATTCAAAAATTCTTTCAGCTTTTTTCTAATAAATACATCATTTAGTACCGTCCTTCCTCTTTAAAAGCGTTCGAATGGTCATCTACGATGTTTCCTCGCAAAGTTATAGTCATTTGAAACCATGATCCCCTACCACTCAACAATCTTAACCAAACGACTCCAAACGAATCAAGATTTAACACAACAGAAGTACCGAGTTCTTAACCAAGCAACTCTAAATGAATCAGGACTTAATACAACAGAAGGGAAAACGCAACAATCTTAACCACACGACTCTAAAATAATAAAAAACACAACAGAAAGGCTTAGTGTTAAGACTTTTTAAGTGTTCTGGTGTTGGAATCTTGGCGTTTAAGACTTCTGGTTAAATTTTTCTTCGGTTCCCTTTGAGGTGAAAGCTAGGTAGTTTGATATTGTATAGGGGTAGTTTTGACCCTCCTAAGGGTTTGGTCTCGTTATAATTTGGGGATGCGTTGGTTGTTGACCCAGAGATATATATTTTGTAATTAAATTGTCCCTTGGCTCGTTGGTTAAGATTGTTACGTTTACCCTTCTGTTGTGTTTTTGATTCATACAAATAATGGGTGTAATATCAAGATGCCAGGACAAGATAAAAAAAAATACATAATACAATTTTAAATTATAGATAGAACTGAGCATTTTGATGAAGATTTAAAAAATATTTTGAAAATTGGTAAACCTGCGCAAAACTATTTTGTTACTTTCCGCTCTTGTAAGTTTTTCCCACATAGTAATTAGTTCCCTTAGAAACAGAAAGTTCTTAGTATTGTTATAATTCATAACGATATAAGTGCGGTAAGAAAAATAAAATATTTCTTATTTGTAAAACATGCAATTTGTACCTTAAAAACTTAAAACGATGAACTGTATAACAATTGTAAACAAGAAACTTTATCAATATTAATATTAAATGTTGAATTTGTACAATATTGAATGTTATTGATTATCTAGTACTCCGGTCAAAATAGGCATTCACCCTTGCATAAATTCCCAAGAAGCTGAAGATTTACATGAACGTTAGGGATACCATTATAATGAAGTTGTGAAAAGTCCCCATTGATCCCGTGTGTGCAAAAAATTTTATGCCAGGTCAAAGTTCGCAAAAATGGGTTTTTTGGATATTCTAGCGAAACGGTTAGTTTTATGACAAAAATAGTTTAGACAAAAATTGTAGATCTTTCAATTCTCTACAAAAATAGTTCTTACACTTTTTTTCCAAAAATCCACCTTTTTTGAGAAAAAGCCATTCTAAAGTTATATTCTCCATAATATGCATGACTACGCTGCCTATGTACATTATGGACGTATAATATAAGTAAAACTATTAGTCTGCGCAACTAATACATTAATATTGAATGATAATTCTAAGAATATGAGATGAAAAGAAACCCAGTCCCTAATTTTATGTGACCACGTGGCCTTGAGCAACATCTGTCTGCTATTCAATTGTGAACGTGGCAGTGTCCGTCTACCTGCTCTTTTTTCTAAGGTCCCAACGAAATACCGTTAGTCTTAAACGTTCCCTCGTAGTGAAAACACGTGGTTTTTGCAAATATTCTTAACTAAAGTTTTTGCTGTATTCAGTTTTTAAAAAATGTCGCAAATTTGCTTCGTTTGTAATCAACCTCTGCATGCAAGTGAATTTGTTACTGTTGATCGTGGCATGATGACGTTGATTGACGGAAGTGTTGAAAGAGGTGATGAATTTACTGACTACCTAAAAGACCAAAAATTAGTGAAAATTCATGTGCAGTGTCGTAAAAACTACTCTCGGAAGAGTACTATTGCTGCAGTGAAGAGACAACATGAAGAGGAACAAGCCAGTACTTCTAAAATAAGTCCTCCTCGTACTAGAGCACGCGTAAGTGAATCAGCTTTCTACCTTAAAAATTGTTGTTTCTTTTGCGGCGATGAATTGAATGAAGAATATGAAAAAAAGCGAGCACTGAAATTTCGGCGTAGAATTTGTAAGGTTACTACACTTTCATTCAAAGAATCAGTTCTTCAAGTAGCTCAGTCTCGTTCTGATGACACAGCAAAAACTATTGTTTCTCGCATCGAGTTCGAGCATGATTTAGTTGCTGCTGAGGCCAGGTATCATAATGACTGTTATGTTCCCTTTTTAAAACCGACCACTGGAAGTAAAGCCGGCCGTACTCGAGATGAAGCATTAAATCTCGCCATGAAAGAAATTTTTACAATTTACATTGGAAGAATTGAAAAATGTATGTAAAAATTTAAATGTAGATAACAGAAGATATGAACTCTGCTCCAGAAACTCTAATCACCAACGGAATTCGCTTTCTTCTTTCTGTATATGGAGCTCCAAAAAAAAATACTTCCATAGATAAGTTGCGTTACGTATCTTTTGCCAAACATACACGTAATAAAAAAAGGGTTCAATTAGCTTGTCTTCCTCCAACCTCGGCTTCTGCTCGTCAACATTTTTATCGAGTATATTGCCAGGTTCAAGTGTGGTTTGGTAATCAACTGGACCCAGAAGAATGGGGTTGGGAGCTAATTAATAATGTATTGGAACCAATCCACACTCTACTTCCACCGGCACCAGAAAAGCTCCTTAATACTATTTTTTGCAACTGCAAAAAGGGGTGTAATTCGAAATGCGGCTGCAAAAAAGTAGGCTTACTTTTTGTTCACCAGCATGCACCAGCTGTCAAGGCCAGTCGTGTTCAAATTCTGAATCTCCAACAGAAGATGATCCTTACATCAACGACGAAACGACTGATGTATCGCTATTTGAACAATTTACGTCAACTCAGGAAGATGAAGATGAAGAAGGTGGAGGAAAAGAAGAAGAAGAAGTTGAATAAGAAGACCTGATATTATATTAAACTTCAATAAAAAGACCGTGGAGTAGGCCTATCGCGGAAACCACATTAAAAATGACGCGCCAAGTACACTACCTCATAGGTGGCGTGGAAACGTGTGCATATTACGGAGAATATAACTTTAGAATGGCTTTTTCTCAAAAAAGGTGAATTTTAGGAAAAAAAGTGTAAGGACCATTTTTGTAGAGAATTAAAAGATCTAAAATTTTTGTCTAAGCTATTTTTATCATACACGGGATCAATTGGGACTTTTCACAACTTCGTTATAATGGTATCCCTAACGTTCATGTAAATTTTCAGCTTCTTGGGAATTTATGCAAGGGTACCCCCATTTTTAGGGTTAACTTGACCGGACTGTAGGTTAAATGTCTAATGTTAAAATTATTTTATACCTTTTTAATTCAATTCATGCAAGATTCTTTAATCGTGCAATAATAATGTAACTTATATGATTGCTAATTGCCTAATAATAACAGATTTGAGAAAAAGTTTATAAAAACGAAGTGGCGCCGAGTTTTTTAATTTCCGATGAAGCACTTGTTAACCTTATAGCTTAATATATGATTTAATTACTCCATTAAGATGGGAAGTCACATAGTAATTCTTATTAGGAAAACACTATCTAAATGAATGTAATAATAAGACAAGCCATTACTCTTAATGGCGTCGACAAGGTCTGTTGAATCATTAATGTTGTTTACTACTTTAAACAAAAACTTAGTATCAATGAATTATCTGCGATACTCAGTAAGTTTAGTTTCTTACGAATTACAGATTGTTTACTAATTTATAGGAAAAAGAAAATTAAATATATTTTATGAATTCTTTCTGAACTCCTTCCAGCTGACTATAGGTGATTCCAAATTAATAATTTCAAACAATATTTACGTACAATATAAATGATTCATACACCTGCTAGACAGACTTCAGACAATAAACTCTGATTATGCATGGTTTAATGGTTTAAGTCTAAATTACAGCAAAACGAAAATTATGATTGCAGACCACCTAAATGATAACCACCCAGACACACTAAAGATAGGTGACTGTGACATGACGCCTTAGCTAGGGATGGCAACGATATATTAGAAATGCTTAGAATTTCATGAAAAGTCCAGATTTTAACTTTTTCTGTGCGTACGATTACTCTGGAACCGTTTAAGATATTGACTTGAAATTTGGTACACGTATGTATTTTAACGAGATCCGTTGAAGAGTAAATTGGGATAAATGTTGGTAAATAGATTAATCAATCAAAGAAGAGTCCATAAAATTGGCATTTAGTATATATGACGCGACGCTAATACTGCCTGCGGTGCTGATAATTATTAATAATTAAATGTCAAAATAAAAATCAATACATAACTAATCTGAACAAATTACATGAAAAAATGAAATTATTATATTACATATATTATATTACAAGAAATTGGAAGTAAATATTATTTCTGCCATCAAATCAAACCTGAATTAGTAAAAACTACATTAATCGGTAAAAAAAAATCAGTGCGTCCAGGAGTTGAACCCGGGCCCTCTCGCATCCCAAGCAACAACAACAACAACAACAAAACAAATTTATTTGACATTTCTTGTTACAAGAATGCACCGACAACCTTACGCATTGAGCTATTCCACTTCAACCCCCACTTACACCCACTTTCCACCCACCCACTGGTCTGGCGATTATTTTATTCACTTGAAATATTTTCAACTTTGATATCCCAAAGTGCCAGACTGATTATAATAATGCAATTTTATCAATTTTGATTCACCCTTTAAAAATATAGAGGCGCAAAAGCCACCCACCCCCGGACGGTTGCCAGACTTCTTGATTATCTTATTTTTACGCTACAAGGGGCAGATTAGGAAAGATCTGGCCCTATTCTCTATGGTGTAATGTAATTCGTTGCTAGCTCTTATAGTACAGTACCTAGTGGAAAAAAATATGCAAAACTTCGGAATAATGTCATATTGAACGGATTTCGTTCATTTTTGGCAGTATAATAGTAAATGCTTTACAGAAAAGTTTCTTGTGCGGGGGCTTGCTAATTTATAGGTGGTGGATGCCACTCCTTCTCAGGGGGTGGTACTTAAAAAATATATATATTTATTGGAGCTGAAGTAGAATCAAATTTTAAGAAGAAAAGGTTCTATGCAATTTTTCACATAAATTGATAGTTTTTAAGTTATAACGACTTCCAAATTGCGATTTTAGCTTAAAAAAAAAAGATATTTCCAAACGGCTTTCGTCAAGTATCTCGAAAAGTATTACTTTATCGAAAAAATGTTACAGACCAATTACAGAAAGTACAAACTGGGAATTAATTATATTTTTTGTTTATTGATGTAATAAAAATTTATATTTTTTAATTTCCACCCCCTGAGAGGGGGTGGCATCCACCCCCTCTAAATTAGCAGCCCCCCGGACAATATAGAACTTCCTCTGTGAAGCATTTACTATTATACTGCCAAAAATGAACGAAATCCGTTCAATATGACATTATTCCGAAGTTAAAACCTCTAGTTACTGTACTATTAGACTATAAAAAGTTGAGTTACAATTACAAATCATGAGGTCGGCGGTTCGATTCCTACTCATACCTTTTTTTTGGATAAAATAATTGCGAAAAAATATTAGCTGTTTTTTTTTAAAGGTAATAATTTATTATAAAACCGATATGCGACTATACTTTTTTTCAATTTTGCAAAACGTTGTTAATATATATTTCAGAAATGTAAATGTAGTATTATATATCATATGTGTTGTCTCTTTTTATCTGTTTGTATTTTACAAAATTTATGTGAATTTTTGACTTGCCTTATCCACTTTATTGTGGCAACCAGAGGTAAATAAAATTATTGAATTATTAAATTATTAAATTATTGTTATATTACGCAGAGCGGACATCGGGCATCTTTCAGAAATATTCCATAAACGTTTCGAAACATTTCAGAAAAATATTTCTGAAACATTGACTATTGTCAATGTTTCAAAGTCATATACCTGAAATATTTCTGAAATGTTGTGCTGTGTGGGATATCTTTTTACTAGTTTCTGAGGTAGACGATTTCAAATATTATACTATTAAATTTCCATAAACAATTATTTCCACATAGTGGAGTGCAAATGTAGTATCAAAATTTTTTTCATTGCGAGAGACTTGATGAGTGATGTGTTTTGAGTGATGACTAATAACATTGAATTTAAAAATATCGAATAATACCCTCATCACCTCGAACTTGACTGATAAATGTCTGAATTTATTGAAACTAAATAATTTTAAATTTTAATTAAAAATAAACAGCACCCTGTAGTTGAATACATCCCTAATATTTGATAAAAACTTAGAGGAATATGTGTTACTGCATAGGATTTTTATATAGCGTATATATACATTTATACGCTTATAAAAAGTGTGAGAAAGAGAGAGAGAGAGAGAATAGCCGGTGGGGGTCGCCCTTCACTTTAAAAATAAAAAAATTCTATTAAGCTATGAGTTTAAAATGCTGAACTAGTTGATAAATATTTAGTGTTGATATTCAACGGATGTCCTGAGATTTTGGCATTACATAACATTATTATGTAAACAGCTATAAATTTTCAATATGTTGTTTTTATAGCACTTTTGTGTATTTGAATATAGTAAATAAATTGGCAAATTAAGTGATAAGCAATATGTTAATATGCCTACAATTCAATACAAACAATTATATTATATTGGATGAAAAATGTGGCACCAATACAAACAGACTAGTACCAGATGCGGTTCGTGCCTAAAATTTGGTCATGTCAAGTGCCTAGGGTAGTCCTTAGCTATTAATGGAAAAAAAAAATCCAAATTCTTTCAGAACCCGCGAAAACGTGGCTCACAAGGCTTAGAGCTGGAAAACTATCAAAATATATTAAATGAACAAAAAGGGTTAATACCTCCAAATGTCACATTTTATTTGGCACCAAAATGATTAATTCAAATTTTAAAATTATACCCGTTAGCCGTTATCAGCATTGAAGCACAGACCATCAACCACTAATAAAAATTTAAAATTACAGCCACATATATTAAAATTGCATTACCCTACTGTTGATTATTAGTTAAATTAATACTCCCAGTCAAATAGCGAAAATTAGAGGGAAGTTTTGAAACTTGGCAGAGATGTTCATTAAGATTTACTATTAAACATACTAAAAGTCCCCAGCTCAAACTGTTGCGCTCGAGCCGCCATCTTGGAAAGATGGCGCGCACTGATTCAGTTTTTTGTTTATATCTCTCTAATCATTAGCGAAATTATGTTTACATAAAAAATGAAGCTTTTAAAATTCTCTACAAAAAATGCTCTATGCATTTTTTTTTCGTTCTATTATGCCCTTTGGAAATGCGAAAGCCAATGGTATATTGCATTTCATCGGCACATTTCAAAAATTGTAAATATCATTAGTAGAGAACAAAATTATGATATCACTGTGTTAGTCATAGAATTCGCCAATGTCCGCCATGGGTTCGTCTTTATGTCAGTCTGTTCGTCTGTCCGTCTGTACTCCGTCCGTCACATCTCTTTTCAGCTAAATAACTTAAGAGAGAAAAGTCCGGTTTTATTGAAATTTGGAGAATAAAAAAAAATCGATAAATAAATAAAAAGGTTATGAAACATTTTATGATAAAAATACACGTGAATAGTTTTGTAACACCTTTGATACGGTTCTATAAACACAAAAATACTGCATAGTACACTGACCAACGTTTCGACAGTCAAGATGGTATCATCGGGAGATCAATTAAATTGCAAGTATGGCACTTAAACCTTGCAATTTAATTGATCTCCCGATGATACCATCTTGACTGTCGAAACGTTGGTCAGTGTACTATGCAGTATTTTTGTGTTTATAGAACCGTATCAAAGGTGTTACAAAACTATTCACGTGTATTTTTATCATAAAATGTTTCATAACCTTTTTATTTACTTATCCACTGATCAATTTTTTTCAAAAACGTTGGCCAACACTAATTCTTCAAATTTTAATAAAATCTAACTTTTCTCTTTTAAGTTATTTAGCTGACAGAAGGGCGGAAGACCCATGACGGACATTTTAAAGGTTTTTGCGAATTTTATGACAACACAATGATACATATTTATTTCTCTACGAACGGTATTTACAATTTTTTAAATGTGTCGATGAAATGCAATATACTCTTTGCTTTCATATTTCCAAACAGTATAAAAATAGATACGAAAAAAATGCATATAACACTTTTTGTAGAGAATTTTATAAGCTTCATTTTTTATATAAACATAATTTCGATATCGCTAATGGTTCGAGAGATATGAGCAAGAAACTGAATCAAAGCGCCATCTTTCCAAGATGGCAGCTAGAGCGCAACAGTTTGAGCTGGAGACTTTTAGTATGTTTAATGGTAAACCTTAATGAACATCTTTGCCAAGTTTCAAAACTTCATCAGTTTCCGTGCACCCGCCCCGATCCTTTAGGACAATGTTTTTCATAAAAATTAAAGCCTAAGGAACAATTTAAGACATGTCCTAAAAAAAAAATTGGCTGCACTTTCAAAATGGCGTCCGTTTAAAAAAAAATTGTAAATATGGTTTTTGTAATTTAACAAAAACTAAAAAAGATGGAGAAAAACTTTCTGCACAAGAAACAAAGTGCATACAATTTTCTATAGGAGTTACCGTTTTCCACACTCAAAGAAAATGATAGGTAAATTCAACCAAAAAGAGCATATGAAATCGCGCCTATCTAGTTTCATAGTTAAATCAATCAGTAAAGAATAGTCATACAACTTTATTTGTTTTCGTAAACAAATAGTAGTTTAATAATCATATCTTCTTGTAACAAATTAAATAGTACAATGACATTTTTTTATGTTCACTAACCATTTTCAATTTGGTCTACAATTAAATAGTACGACTTTGTTTTTTTGTTCACCAACTAATTTTAGGTTGATCTACACTTTATTGTATGATGAAGTTTTTTTTGGTTAGCCAAAATCTCAGTATTGAGACATCAGACCACCCAAACCAAAGATTAGAGATCGTGTATAAGATCCATCCAAATATATCGATGATCCCTGAGAGAATTTGAACAATGCAATCATGTTATTAATTTTCTATAAATTCATAAGAGTGTAAGATAATGCATGATTGATTATTGTCAGTGACTTGTATGTGGCGTCATCTGGGAATAATTTCTGTAATAGACTACGTGGTAAGCAAGCATATTTTATGGTAATTCTTTTAGAACTTCTAGAAGACGACAATAATATCGGTTTGTCTACCAAGTACAATAGTACAGCGAACTAATACTGGGTTAGAATTACAATTCGATAATAGTTAAAAATAAAATATACTATTATCTAGTTTAATTTGACAGAATTCAACAAAATAATAGTCAGACGAACAAAATAATAGTCTTATTCATCTATTTTTTAAGTTAATGTTTGTTTTGTTGTACGACAACTTTTTATTAATTAAAATAACAATCACCTCTTGTTTAAAAATACCATCAATATAGTTTGGTTTAACAAAATTAGCGATATTGTTAGTTAACCATTTTTTTTTGTTGTTTTTACCCATACTATTTCTTTGAGTGCAGATATCACTGTTACCGTTTTCGAGATCAATGTCTGCAAATTATATTATTATTATTATTATTAATTTTTTTCAGTTTATTCCATTTTATTTTCATGTTAATAATATAAAGTTATATTATACGCCTTACAATAATTGTCACAGTTATTTCCTCTTAAGTGATTTACCGAATTTCCATGTTTTCTTAATTTTAGACTCATTTATCTGGAAAATGGTAACTCCTATCAAAATACTGTATGGGTACAAAATTGTAGAAAATTTTATGCACGTTGTTTTTTGTGAAAAAAGTCCGACATTTTGAAAGTACAGAAAATTTTTTTTTAGGACATGTCTTAAATTGTTCCTTAGGCTTTAATCTTTATGAAAAACATTGTCCCCAAGGATCGGGAGGTGCACGTACAGCTAAGGAGGGCTATGAGAAAAATGCTCAGGAATGAATTTATAAAGCATTTAAGATGCATGTATAGCGGATTTTGACGCAAGTGATTTTTATTTATTTTCCTCTTTTTTCATACAGATGTGTTTATAATTACAAGTAAAATATGTATGTATAGTAGATATAAGGACAGCCTCAGGCTATACCCGGAAGGATTACGGCAATGAAAACTTCAGACATGAATAATTACCTTAAACGTATATATAGTGTACTTAAAATTATATTGCATTTTCTGTATCTCTCTCAGATCCTGATACTCTGAAAATTAAATATAAGTAAATAAACAGTCAGGTATTTATAATTTTTGGAGTCTTGTTTCAACTTTGAGCTTGCTTTAATACCCCTTCCTCTCTTCGATGAGAAAGGGTTAATGAGAAAAACCAAGAATTCTTCTCTGAGTGATATTTTCAATTTTGTACGAGAGAGGCCAATAGATTTTTCTGTAAAATAAAAGTTTCAAATAATTGATATTCTAAACTTATTAAGAAAAAAAACATAGGAGTTTTCTCTCTGTCAACTGTTTTTTTTTTGGTATCAATCATACGCCATTTACAAATTTCAAATATCTGTATTATTTTTCGAGATAATGGCTTGGGGATTCTTAACTGAAACACCTTGTATACAGTTATATATAAGTGTATGTATGTGCAGAGTAGATATATAAAATTGATACTCCACTGCTACAGACAAGGTTATTTTTGCAGACTCTGTTTTATATTTGTTTGCTTATTTATATATTTGAATATTTAATTGTTTTAATTGGGTGTGTTATGCAATGTTTTGTGAGGTGTAACTTTTAATTTCTAGTTAAATTGTGTGTTTAAATTGTACACGTCTGAATTGTTTCACTAGTTTTTTTTATATAAATAATATGGCTGTTTCTGGATAAAAATACTATTTGCCAAACTAGCATAATAAAGCTCACAGTATTTTTCAGAAATATGGTCACAACATCTCATGCCACATATGAACCTATTACAGGAATTTTGGACTCTTTGTATGCGATTTTTTGTACATATATTCAATACAGTCGTATTAGTCTAGGAGATAGCCTTACTCCAGTCGAATTAGACATAATACAAAATTTTGCGTCCTGTGGACTTTTTTTTGTGGAAGTTGTTTATGAGGGCATAATTAGCAAGCACAGAAAATTACACCCTGCTACACCATGTGCGTCCCCTATTTTTAGGGGTTGAAACTTATATGTCCATATCTTTTTCCCTATTGCCCGTAGGGCTCTTTACCAAGTTACACTTTTTGAAGATTCATCCGTCCTCTACATAATATACATATTACACATTTGCCGTAGGACAAAAGGTTTTGGCTGTACGAAGCCTGAAAGGTCGCGCTGTCCGAATTTGGGGGTCTTCTGTACAGGACAAACGGCTATTATTTCCAATGTACAATACTACACATACTAATGCCCCTAAGGAGGGATGATGATTTGTGAAAAAAACTTTCATTGAATACCGCGCGGTTTCCATGATATGGAATGTTGAAATTTTGAAAACCCCCTTTTTAAAACCTACTTTTTCCCTTATTTTTTTTTCATGTGTGTGCAATATAAGAAAATTTGCGTTGGTTTCATTTTAATACATTCATTGGTTTAGGAGCTAGACAGCAAATATGCCAAAAATGACTATTTTGGTATTGTTGCATTAAAAAAACCAAAACCAGTATAATTCTGGTAAATGTTTTTGTTTATCCTAAAAGCCCAATTCATTGCGCATAGAAAATGTGTTTTTGTATTTAAATAGGATCAACACTTATTGTGTAATAACGATTTATGTCGTGTTCTCCAGTCTCCTTTGTAACAATTTTTTTTTTGCGGCCTTATGGTTTATAGTAGAGCAAAAAGTAATATACAAGTGGACATGGCATATAATAGAGTGTTAAAATGGGTCTCTTGTTAAAATGCGATAGGACGTACCGTTTTCGAGTAAAAGGCACTTGTTTGCAAAAAATTACTTCAGATTACACTTTTCATCGACTGTCTAGTAAATACTCCCCGCTGACTACGAAAAAATACAACTATGTGTCGCTTCTTGCTTTTTCTGTTTATGAGGGACGTTGCTAATGAAAAAATGAAGGGACTCGGACGAAAAAATGTGGGCACTCACAGAGACTATTCTTTGGTACAAAAATTACAAGTTTGAGAAGGTGCCTACTTTTTCTTTTTCAAAAGCACCAATTTTGACCCGTTTTCTGTATCTGTATTTTTAATAAAATTAGACATATTACTATAACCTTTTGTGACCATTTTTAATCCACCAGTTTTTTTATAATAGACCTCATCTCATAATCATATTCAGCGACCTAAAAATCATCATCATTTTCGTGAATTTATTTGTAACATTAGAAGAATTATTAATTTTTCAGTATTTAAAGGTGATTTCAACACTTAATATTTTCGTCTCATAAGTTTTGATGTCACAGTCATATTCAGCGACCTCAAAAACATAAGTCTATGGATTTTCGTTAATTTATTCGTAAAATTAGAAGAGTAATTAATTTGTTAGTTTTTAGGGTTGGTTTCCACCAAAAATAAAAAGCTGGTAATGTGATAATATAGATTTTAAAAATTGCAGATTAAAGTTTCATTTTTTTACAAATTCTTTATAAACAACCTCGAAAACTACAACTTTCTTAAAAGAAATATTTAAAAATTCCGATAATTGTATTTTTTGTTGAGATTTCTAAAAATATATATATTTTTTTAATTTACGGGTTTTCGAAATTGCGGTAATTTTCAATGAGTAAACTTTTTAGTTTAGAAATCCAACAAAAAAAAAATTCAAATCCATTCACTATAACTGAGTTCCGAGGTATAAACCTAATTGCATTGGACTAATTTGGCTAATTGAACTGAATTTTTACGTCCAGTATCTTTCACTAAACAAATGTGTTGTTTTATTTTACAGTAATCACTAAGACATTAAGATGCCTCTTATTCTTGGACCACAACCTGCCAGAGTAACCTGCCCAAGTTGCCATTCGCAGGTGACGACTAAAATGGAAATTGAAAGTACTACCAAAACACACTTGATGGCCCTATTGTTGTGTTTAATGTAAGTTTTCATTCCAAGTATCTTTTAACATTCCTGCACTATGTTATGTTTTAATATATCTGCAATTATTTAATATCTCGTTTTGTTTGTTATTACTATTAATTAAATCATATTGTTAGTAACAAAATAATAAGCACGTCAGCACGTGCAACAGAGAAATAATTGTCAGTTCGTTACTTAGTTCTTTATTGGCTCATGATTGTCTGTGGGTAGCAGATAAGACACTAATTTGTTTTATTATTGAGTGATAAGCCCGTTAGAAATCGAAAGTAGAACACTTTTTAAGGCAATTTCCAAATTTTTAGGTTTTTATTAGGGCGTTTAAGCCCTTAAATAACTTACCCAAGTTGGACCGCGCGAAAACGGGGCGGAGCTTCGCGTGACGTGATTTTGCAGATGCTGATCAGGCGACAGTCAAAATTTAATTAGGCAATCCAACGACTTGTCAAAATTGTTTTTCAATATGGCGTGGCGGTCAAACACAGGTTTATTTCTATTGTTTAGATTGTGACCAGTGCAGCATTTTTTCATGTAGTTTTTACGTTTTAAAGGTTTTTAATTTGAGTTTTTTTTAAAGAATTGATTAATGGTCCGTGTACCCGACATCGAGAATTCTAAATATTTCCCTGATATAAATGATCTGTCGAGAAAACTACGTCAAAGATGGATAGCCGCGATTAAAAGGGATGATGTAACATCTTCCATCTCGATTTTCCAACATCAACTTTTTGAAATACTCACTCTGCATAGTTAAATAAAGTTTATTACTTGAAAGCAATCAAAAACGCCTTGCCACAATCCACAAAAAACACTATATTGTTAAAATTTCAAGATACTTAGCCAGTCCAACGGAAAAACACAAACTGTTTTGACAAACGTTTAACGACTGTCAACAAATGTTTGACCGCCACGCCATGTTGGAAGCCACGTGGTTTGGATTGCCTAATATGGCATCTGTATGTGACTTCACAGCTAACCTCAAAAATATATATATCTTAAGATTTAGAAGTATTACGTAGCTATTATTAAAATTTCTGCCTGGTTCCTGTACTTTCAACCAAAATTTAGTTCAATGTAATGTTTATGAAGTTTTAAATAGTTTGTCACAATAAAATGAGACACTTTTTGCAGGTTAGGAATCTAACCTATAATTAGCAGTCTATTTGTATAAATCAACAATATTGAAAAATTAATTTCATGAATTTTTAAATATTTGCTTGGAGACAGTTTGGCTCCAAGCTAAAAATGAGTATAAACATTAAAAATGAGAATGAACCTAAAAAACATAATAACAATTGAGGTTATGTTAGTGTAGTTACATTATGTTATGTAGTTACATGATGCACATGCCCCAAGCGTGTGGCGGGTGTTACTGTGTTTCTCTATGGAAACGGCGTTTGATTGTTGAATTATATCTTTTTTATCTTCTTGCTGGTTTAAAATGAGTAGTGTTCATGCAGAATGACGCCACGAGTCGGCGAAGCGCTTTGTACTGAAACTCGATCTTTAACATTGAATATCTAATTATTGGATATACTTATGAAGCTGAAACTTTAACAGCTTATCTAGATGACCGAATTCTATTGAATGCCTTAAAAAAATAACGAAAAAATAATTATCGGTAACAAGGCCATTATGGCATTCAAATTTTCTAAATGTTGAACGAGTTTACAAAGGTTGACCAACTTTTCTTACAACGAACTTAATAAGATATCAGAATACTAACTATTAAAAACATAAATATTTCAACTAATTTTCATTGAATTTTATTGTTATTTGTGAAAGAACTTTCTGACTAACTTATGTGTATTATTTGATTTTCAGATTTTTGCCATGTGTGTGCGTACCTTATTGCACGGACTCCTGCAAATCCAAAAACCACTACTGTCCAAATTGTGGAACCTATCTGGGACGTTTCGAAAGTTAAATAAATCATCTACAGTAAAATTTTTGGTACTAGACACTCGCGACTTTTTCTATTCAAGTTAGTATTTAAATAATCTTTGCAAATCATTAATAGCAGGCAGATTCTATGTAAATATTTGTGATCAAAATATCTATATTTCTTTTAAAACAACATAACCTCTTATGTCTATGTCTAATTAAGAAAAATACAGGACTCACGAAATTCTAGAAAACTTGTATTACATTTATTTCTGATATTTAACCAAAAATGGACTACGTACGTGTACATCAAACTTACCCAAATAGCTAATATTTTATACAAAGCTTCTATTATTATTATATTTCCTATTATAAAATGTAAACATTTTTATCTCTTAATTTTGATTACATTATTGTGTTCTTCAGGAATTCCTTGTTTGGACAACTTCATGCTCTACTCTTTTTACGATATGGCGAACATATTGAACTGAGTTTTTTCTCTGTACTTTGTCTTTCTATCCAATGAGACACAGTCGGTCACCTAATGACCAACCATTTTCTTGCAAATCCATATTCTGGTGCCGTGTTTTTTAAATGACGCTTATCGCCTGAATATTTCATTTCGTTTATCCTTTGTACCTCTTGATTTTTTACTACTTACTACTGTTTACAAATTCTGCTGCTTCAACTGGAATTTTAATTTCCAATAATTGTAATTATTATGAGAATATTACATTCAGGGCCGTGTTGAGAAAATACGGGCCCGGGGGTATTTTTTTTTTGAAAATTGATGAGGGGGGGAAATCCAAAAAAAAATTTAAAATATGCTAAGAAAGTAGTTGATCCAAGCACAAATTTTGTTGAGATAAGAAAGTGAAAGTATTTTATATTAGAAGCTTAGTCTTATATTAAGAACCAAAAGACATTAATTATTTGTTAATTTCAATGAAATTGTTATCCTATTATTAGTACTCATTAGTTAAAGAAATTACCCACATTACATTTACGCGAAAAATTCGTTAATATAACATACCTTGTATGTCTCTTCTAGGCATCATTTTCCTGTTAACACCCGTTTTGTTCTTGGGCAGTCACTTAAAAGGCAATATAAAGAAGTTGCAAATAAATATTAAATACCAATTTTTATCTACAGTAGGGGGCGGAGGAAGGAGCCCCGTAGCTACGCGGCTGGTTGTTTCTGCCAGGTTTTAATTAAGACTGTATATCACAACTTTTCGAAGAGAGCAAAATATTGTACAAAGACACGAGACCATAGGAAAAATTTCCCTTGTAAAATATACCTACCTAATTCTGACTAACATAATTTATATCTTAAATGAAATAATTTGAATATGTATTAGTATCACTAAATTTTCGCGGCAATCTGACTCCCCTGTCGACAGCGGAAATCCTTTGATGTACGTCCACAAAACGTTCCTACGGTCTCCAAAATTTTCCCCGTCGCGTCGCAAGTAACTCCATACCTGTATACCACGTTACTTATTATAGAGATATATTTTAGTTGTATGTTGTTAAGTTTTGTATTTTTTACTAGTGTTTGGAATACTTTCAGTTAAGAAGAATTCAACTTATCCTTTTGTAGGAAGTAGAAACAGTGCTAGTTGTGTCTTCTTTGGTCCAATATACTGAATGATATTTGAAGTTTATAAATGTCAAAAATATCAAGAACAAAAATTAATTAATTATTTTTCTAAACACTAGTAGAAAAAAATCATGTGTGCAACAAGTAAGAAGTACCTATGCGGCGTACTCTTTATCTCGGCTGTTACCTCAATCAAAAATCCTACGCCTAATATGGGAAAAAATCACTGTTCCTAACTTGTTGCACAAAGCAATTTGTTAATTTTGTTATGTATGCAATAATGTATTTTTATTTTATCATTGTGTTTATTATTATACCACTTATCTTTTACCTGTGTCCATACTTCACCAGTCGCATCTATAACAATAAGCAAATGTGAATAAAGGATTTTTATTTTTATTTGTTTTATTATGCATCTTGAGTTTCGACCTATTTAAATTTGTTAGTATCTACTAACAATATTTAATCGATTCCACCCCAAACGAAACTTTCCCCACTCTCCCTTTTCAGCCCCTGTCACCCCCTCCTCACCCTACCACCTCTTTCGAAACAACGAAAATACACGTACAAAATCAAAAATATCCTTATTCAGCAACAGTAATGTTAAAATGTTTCAATGACCTGGAAAAAAATCAACTGAATGCTGATTATTTAATAGTTTAGGGGGTATAAATAGGGAAGGTGAGTGCAGGAAAGTTTCGTTTGGGGTGCAATCGATTCGATATTGATAGTAAATTTTAAAAAAAATGTTTTTCAGTTTTTTTTTTTTCAAAAATAAATTAGGCCGAAAACCGGCCTTATGGACCCTCCTCCTTTGGTACACGTATGTATGTTAACGAGATCTGATTATTAGATTATATTTTGATCTTATTCCGATGAAGAGTTGGGGTAAATGAGAGTAAATAGGTATTATTAGCTTACCACCCCCACCCCACTAATTAAGGGGGTGATGCAATTTTTTTTTATTTGAAAGAGTATTTTGTCGATTAGGTTTTAGGCCATATTAGATTTTGATGATTGGTCGCCATTTTGAATTTGCCATGTTGAACTTCTCTAGAAATTGTCCGATTGAAATAAAATTGAAAATGTGCAGACAATTATGGAGTCGGCTTAAAGGTTGAAAGGTTCTGTGTGGGATTTGTGATATAATAATACGCTATGTTGTATGTATATGTTTAGTTTAAAAACTATAAAATTAAATTAAATTACAAATTTAAAAAAAAAACGATACAAAAATATCGACTAAATAACTAATTTTAAAGTTGTGTTAATTTACTTTTTTTATATTAGTTATTTAGTCGATAATTTTGTGTCGGGGTTTTTCTAAAATTTGTAATTTAATTTTATTTTATACTTTTTAAACTAAACATATACATACATCATAGCGTATTATTATATCACGAGTTCCACACAAAATTTCTTTACCTTTAATTTTAATAGAAACTGCATCAAAATCGGATCTCCCGTTGAAGAGGTATAAAGCCACAGACAGACAGACAAACAAACATAGAGTCAAACTTATAACACCTCTTTTTGGGTCGGGGGTTAAAAAATTGAAAATTTTTAAAAACTCCCGATCAATGTATCTAATCGTAGCAGTTTCATATGACCGAATCAAAATGAGGCTGAAATCATATTTGGTTACCATAATTGTCTGCACATTTTCAATTTTACTTCAATCGGACAATTTCTAGAGAAGTTCAATATGGCGAATTCAAGATGGTGACCAATCATCAAAATCTAATATGGCCTAAAACTTTCTCGACAAAATACTCTTTCAAATAAAAAAAGTGCATTAAAATCGGATCACCCAAGAGATATGATGCCACAGACAGAAAGACAGACAAACATACAAACATAATCGTCAAACTTTTTGGGTCGGAGGTTAAAAATTAACTAACTTCAAACTTTTGGTTATTTTTTGGTGGTGCGTTAATTTCTTGGAGAAGTGTATATTCATTGCATCGTTCCTATCCGATATAAAACTTATAGTTTAAACCGAATCCTTCACCATTTCTTAGAATGCAACATATGAGCGAATACACTATACGATCAAATTATAGTGTTAAAACTAAAAAATTTTGTCCGCCATCTTGGGGAGTCCGACATATTGAATTTAGTGTGACGTCATTTTATTTTCGTATTCTTCTCAGCAAACCCTTTCATTTGATATCCATATCATGGGGGTGCATAAAAAATAGCTGGTCCGCCATATTGGATTTGGAATGACGTTACTTGGCTAAACATGCATTGTTCTCCAAACTAAACGTGTATGCAAAATTTCAGCTCAGTCGGTTGGGGATAACTATTTTAAAATTCAGTTGCCAGATTTGACCCACAAGAACAAGGCAAGTTAAATAAAAGCTTGTAATCAAGATGGCAACCAAACATCAAAATCTAATATGGCAAAAACCTTCTCGACAGAATACTCTTTCAAATAAAAAAAAGTGCATCAAAATCGGATCACCCTTTGAAGAGATATGCAGCCACAGACAGACAGACAGGCAGACATACAAACATACGCGTCAAACTTATAACACCCTTCTTTGGGGAGTCGGAGGTAAAAAAACGCCTGTGAAGCAAGGAATGTGGTTAAATCATGTAAATACAAGATCGGACATATCTTAAGTGTTCATAGTTTGTCTCGAAATGTGCACTGTGAAACTTACCTAAATTGATCAAAAGTGATAAAATAACAATTATTCCAAATTGCCATAAATCTGCCATAGGCAAATTTTTAGTCTCCAAAGACATGACATTTTGGAAAATACACCCGATGACGCAAATTTGAGAGTGCATCAAATCAAATCAAATTTATTTTAAATTAAATAGTAAATAACATTTTGCCGCACAAACACACGCACCGGAGCCAGCCAGATATCGACGATGCGAGGTGCCATGATAACTGATAGACTGGACGAGACGGGGCCAGTTCAGGTTACAAACAATAGAAAAGGTAAACAGTAAATACAAACTTCTTTCGTAGTAAATCAAATTAAAATGTATATGATATTAACAATGAGAACTTAAGAGTTCGAAAAAACATGTACGTCTTCTCTAGAGTTGAAATGGAATCCCTAATAATATCCTATGGATATCTGAAGGACGTCCTCGACGCACATACAGGACATCCGATGGCAACTCGTTTAAAAAAAAATCCTCAAGATCTCAAAATTGAAGAGCAGGGGGAATCCGAAAAAAATTTCCTCACATCTCACATTTGGTGAGCGGGGCGCGGGGGGGGGGGGAGGGAGTAGTTAACTATTTTAAGAACTAAAGTTCCTGGGAAACGTGTTGAAGAAAAAACGGTAAACAACATAAATGGAATATTTACATCAGTGAATATTAAATAGACGTCCGACTGCTGTCCCTGTAAGGACTTAAAATGAGTGTACTTGCCGTTCATAAATTGGTCATGCAGAGAATGTCCGTTGCGGCACATATGATGGATGTTCAGTATGGTATTCGCTGGTATGTATACATACATATCTCGGAAACGTGTTGGAGAGAAAACGGTATGGAGATATTATCATTTATTACAAAAATGTAATATTTAAATCAACGGACACGAAATGGACGTCCATCTCCTGTCTCTATATGGACTGAAATTGTACATACTTTCCATATAAAAAACGGACTTCTAATTTATTTCATGGACGTTAGTGCATTAAATGGACATAAAACGGTCGTCCGGCGGACATCGTGTGCTATTATGTCCATTTAATGTACTGACGTCCATGGACATAAACTGGATGCCTACAGGACGTTTATCATCGGATTTACTTTGAAATTGTAATGAATGGACGTCCTCTGTATGTCTATTTTATGTACGGGAAGTATGTACATTTTATGTCCATATAGGGACAGGAGATGGACGTCCTTTTCATGTCCGTTGATTTAAATATTATATTTTTGCAATAAATGATAATATCTCCATACCGCTTTCTCTCCAACACGTTTCCGAAATATGTATACATACCAGCGAATAGCACACTTAACGTCCAACATATGTGCCGCAACGGACGTCCTTCGGCAAGTACGCACATTTTAGGTCCCTATAGGGACAGCAGCAGGACGTCTATTTAATATAAAAACAAAAAAACGTCAACAAAACTGGTTTTTCAATTTTACAATGTTTTTGTTTACATTTGACCGTTATTTCTGTAAAATTTGTAGTTTATTTTTTATAGTAATTTGTAATTTATCATTAATCATTTAATTTTAATCTTTTTTGTAAATTATTAATGATATTATTTGATACTAAATATTTATTAAACATTCAAATACCTTCTACATTTTGAAATAAATAGTTATATTAGTCAACTCTACAGTCTTTAAAAAAACACTAATAAGCCAAGTTGGTGGCCGAGTGAGAGAACATCGAGTTACAAATACGCGGCGCCGGTGTGGTGCAGCATCCCGGTCACGACAATGCGGAAACTTAGAGTTTTAGAACATAAATTTATGCGCCTCATTTCAGACTCCGGTAGGTACATCTCCCTCAGAGATCTCTATGCACGTCGCGTCGCCACTAGAGGACTTCGTCCGGGAAACTTCCCGAAAATTCTACCAATTCAAACTGGGCGAAAGGCCGCTAACCCGAGACATCACACGAATCAGACAGCATAATGCCATACTTTTCAACCTGAAACACCCATTACCATACCAGGCGTTGCCTATATTTCGGCAACCTCCCTAGCCACATCTTTCCTATACCACAATTTCCTTTCACCATCTTTTATTTTCTTGTATCCCCTCTATTCCCCCATTAGTTGCATTTTTATTATTTTGTCAATTTTTGTTCTTTTGTCCCTTTTTGTTCTTCTTCCAAATTCCCTTTAGACCAATAACTGCTAGTAAATCCCAACTTTTAAAATCATAATCTCCCCTCACCCCATCCTTCCAGAGGCAGGTAGACCACTGGATAAATCCGTGACTCTCGAACGGGTTTTTTCACTAAGTTTTTCCCGTATGGACAACAAGATTTTCTTCATAAATTTAGTGCGCGCGTGCGACAGTGCGCGTGTATTAAAAATGCAATTGTTTCTTCGTAGTTCTAGCTATTTCTAAGTATTTTAATATCTTCCCGGATTATTGTTCAACGAAATTGTTAGGTTTAAGTTTTTTATATATGTTAAACAGGAGCCCTAACGTCCCAATTTAATCTGTTGTTACAGCCAAAACTAAACCCCTCCACCCGATCACCTACCTACCGCGACGTTGCACGCCGCGGTGGGGTGATCGGCTCTAGACTGGACCCAGCTGAGGCACATTCATGTCTTTAAACTTTAATAAATATCTTTGATTTGATTTGATTTTGAGTTACAAATCACTAGATCGACGGTTCGATCCCTGCTCATTCTGTTTTTCTTTTCTAAATAATTAGAATGTACAAATATTGTCCCAAGTTGTGACATTTGCACGTCCTTCGGCTGCCCGTCGGATGTACTTTGGACCAAAAACGAACGTCCATCGGATGTACTGATGTCTGTCGAGGACGTCCTTCAGATGTCCACAGGACAATGTTGTGCTATTAGAGAGGTTCAATAATTGTTGTGAATGACTGAATTTCAACAATTTTTAAGTATTTTCAGTATATTATTTCAATATATCTTTTTGCCTTAAAATGCTAGAAATCCTATGTACTTCAATACTTCGTCAGTATTAGCTAGAAGAGTTTTGATTGGTTCTTCAATGATGAGTGTTTTAAAGTGTTTTCCTAAAGAGTATATTATCGTGACCAGATTAAGGTATCAATATATTAAAAAGTAGATAATTTCATATTAAATAAAAAAGTGTGAATGGTTGAATTTAAATAAATGAATTAAATATTTTCAATATATTTTTTTGCTTTAAAATGCTAGGAATCCTATCATGTAATTCAACACTTCGTATTAGCTAGAAGAGTAGTTGTTTTGATTGGTTCTCTAATAATGAGTGTTTTAAAGTATTCACCTAACTAGTATATTAGCGTGCCCAGATTAGGGCAACAATATACGCAAAGTAGGAAATTTCATAATAAATAAAAAAGTTGTCATTTGCTTAATACCTAAATAATATTCTCTAATTAACAATGTATAGAGAGAAACAACTTAAATAATTAAGATACGCAAAAGCCGCTATTGTAAAATATGTATAAAAGATAGTTAACGGCTAGGGAAAAATCACTAATCAAAAAGCTCCTTCTTGTAATGCGGTCAAGTGCGTGCGGTCAAATTATGCCTCATAATTTTCTCTAGTAACATCTTTTGGGCAACGCAAAGGATAAAATTACATCAAACGAAAGGTCCGGAATTTAAGAAATTAGTTTCGAGGATTGAAATCTGAATTATGTTGGGCAAACAAAACGTCCAATTTTAACAAGATTTAAGGAACATATGGCTCACCTCAAAAGTAGGAAAATTGAAAATCTAGTGTTGCTCTACATACCTTTAATAAATGGAATAGAATAGATATCAATAACTTAAGGTTAATTAGAAATGTAACAAATAACAGACAGCTGAATGCTTTTGAAACCTCAGATATAGCTAAATGCAAAAGTAGTTATCATAGTGACAGAGGGTCTATTCCAAATAGTCCGCTTTATTGGTATACAGATTCGCAATGCGCAGTATTCGACGAAATTACAGCAAAGGTTACACCCTAATCTTCTGCATATTGTATATAAAACTTTCGCAAAAATATCATAAACATAACATATTTATCAAGCAAATATTGACTGCTAATTACAAACGGTTCACAAAAGTTCATTTGCGATATGATGCTAAAATTGGTCCATAAATTATTAGATACGCCGAAATATTAATTACACGCTTCATATATGTTCATTAGTATATTGGGGCTGTTATTCAATGCAGGGGCAGTGTAGCATGGCACAGCAACATTATTCCTACTACTCATCGATGGTTCAACTTGATAACAACTTTGGGTGTGGATAAATTTAGGAAAGCTCCAACAGACTTTCATTAGTTAATTGGTTAGCCGCGTTAGAAGTTAGAAGTCTCAGTGTAAGAATTTCATTGAAGACAGAAAGGTAAAAATATAATTTTTCAATGTAGTATATCTTTAGAAATTATAATATTATTGTTATTGAACATTTATATTAGAGAACATAACGTCTTTTTAATGTGTCATTATGTAAAATATATTAAAGTTTTTGGATAGGAATTACCTAGATCCTCTTCATGTTATAGATATAGATAACTTCCTTTAATAGAGCAAAGAAAAGTAACCTCACAATTTATTTATGCACAATTTTAATATACTGGGTGTTCATGAAACTAAATACAACATATCTTTTATATTCAACAGTTCTGCGGCCTCATACGTATAAAGCCATCTTTCATGCATTAAATAGCATATAGGGGAGTCCAATGGAGTGCAATTAGGTGGCGCTCGGGCGGCGAAAGACAACTTATGTCTCTCCCTTTTAAGCACGCAACTTAAAAGCAAATTTTAGGCTTATTTTTTTTACCGTTTTAGACAAAAATATTTGAACAAAATTGTAGCAATTTAGCACACTTTTTCATAGATTGCCATAGAATCAAATCAAATTAGATCAGAAGAAATAAATATTGCTTACAGTGCTTGCTTGACTTAATACTATTAAAAAACTTTTTGTATCCAAAACTGAAGCCACTTATACATTCTAATAATTGGATTTTACATAATTCAAACATTTCTATATTTTGTCTATGGCCAAAGAAATATCATCATCAGAAGGATGTCCTATACCACCTGGTGTTTTGTTTCTCTTAGCATAAGTATATAAACACTAAACAGTGATTCTGATATCAGGACTAGTGATGCTTTCCTTCGAGTGCTATTAAATCTATAGTTAATATTCTTCTTAAAATATCGTTTATTGATTTCGTTCTCTTTCTCCTTTTCAATGCTAGTCTCAGAGTCATAAATGAAAAAGAAAACAAAATTAAATGGACGTGTTTCTCAGTTTACTTTTAGATGAAGAATATTGTTGAATAAGTATTGATTCCATTGTAGGCCAGTCCGAATAGATGGAAAAAGGATCATTTTACGAAATTTCGTTTACCAGCAATTTATTTTAAGTATAGTTTGGGATGTCCACAAACATATGGCAACTATCCGCACGCTTGACAAGTGGGGCAACAGACTTAAAATTCAAAAATCGTCAATTTTTTGCCATTTTTCGCTTTATTTGCAATATAACTGGTAAATGAAGCATTGTTCGAAAATATATCGAGAGATAGAAAAGTTGAGAAAATTTATTTTGAACATTTTATTATTCTTGACATTCTCCCAGAAAATTCTTCGTTTAAGAGCTACAATCGAAAGAGCAATGCTACTTTTTTATCTTTTGAATATAATAAATATTAATACGAAATATATCATCGGTATAACGTAAATTATGTTTAATGTCCAATTTACAGTTTAAATAAAATATATTTACAGTCCTCTATATAATTTACATGTTAAACAGAAAAAAAATAAAACTTTTCAGGTATTGAAGTATTAAAATGATGGAAAAATAAATAAAGAGGAATTGGCATTTTATTAATAATGTGAAGAAAAACTTAAGAGAGATACATGAATGGGTAGAGGGTGGGGGAATTTCTGTTTGGGGTGGAACAGATTAGATATTGAATATATACAATAAATTTTTTTTTTTAATTTTTTGATTGATTGATTAATTTACTAGCGTGCGGTAGGCATTTCTGACACTCCCAAGGATTATACAGCTGGGCCTGCTACGTCCACGCTGGGTTGAACTAGGGTCATGCTTGTTGCCAGCAGCGAGAGCCACATGGCGCATGGTAAAGGAATGTGGGATGGGAGGTGTAGGTATTTGCGAGATGCGTTTTCGCATTATGTCATGAGGGAGCGTCTAAGCTCCCTTTTTTGTACTTTTGGTTCTGGACTTCTGCCTCTTCTGAGTCTTCTTGTGATATATGTTGCCGCAATGCGTCTCTGCTGTTTGTGCTCCTATTTTTGTATTTCTGCTTCTACAAATCTTCTTCTTCTGAGCCTTCTGATTCCTTCGTTTCTGATTCTGGTAGATTGTATATCGCTCCGATTTCTTTGTGGAATTCATTTTTCCCCTCGCTCTTCTTTCCCAGTTTGTTTGGTCCTTTCCCAGTTTATTCATGATCCTATCGATTGTTCCACGTGTAACATGGTCTCCCTATTTTTAATTTGCTGCTGTTCAGTGTTAGTGCCTTCTTCAGTAGATGTGTTGGTTCCCTTCTTTGGACATGTCCCCAGTACTTTATTGCGTACATTTCTATCCTTTTTGTAATTATCTTCCCTTCTAGTAGTGTTGATGCTTTATGTCGCTGCTTTTGTCCTGTTGTTTTTCTGAGTAGTTGGATGATGTCTCTTTCATCTCTTCTCAAACCTCTTCTATTGGCTTTTGTTGTTGCCGCATTTTTAACTCCATATGTCATCGTTGGCAATATGATGGCTATGTACAGCCGTTTGGTCAAGCCCCATGATAGTTTGTTTTTCTCGAAGAACGGTATAATTGCCTTTATGACTCTGTATGCTGTTTTTATTCTCTCCTTTACTATTTCTCTCCTTCTCAGTTGGTTCGTCAGATATGTTCTTGGGTATTTCAGTTTGTTCGTCGTTCTTAGGGAGTAGTCACCTATTTTGTATCCTTCTGCACTGATCCGACTCTCTCTTGTAGATGGGTCTCACTCCGTTATTAGACTTTTCTTGAAATTCATTTTCAGTCCAGATGTGTCCAGATGCGGTTTCATGTTTTTTAGGAAATTGAGAATTTGTTGCTCTTCTTCTGCGACGATTAAGAGGTCATCGGCATATGCTAGTACATATGCCGATGTCAGTGTTTCCGTGTCTTCGTTGAAATTTGGTGTTTCCCTTATTGTGTTTTGTATTACTTGGTCTAGGACCGTGGTAAATAGTCGGGGAGATAGGGGGCATCCTTGTTTGACTCCTCTGTTCTTTTGTCTGGTTTCCGTCATTTGTTCGAACCATTGTATAGCATGGCTTCATGAAGGGCATTTATTATCTTGTTTATTAGATAGTGCGGTACTCCTTTGTTATATAGGGTGTTGACTATGGCCTCGTGACTGATGGTATCGAATGCCTTTTGGAGATCTATAGCGACTATGTTTTGACCTTTTTCTTCATTTTTCTTCCAGTATTCTTCTGGTGGTGTACATGTGGTCGTCCGTTGATCTGCCTTTGATGAATGCTGTCTTTTAGTCTGGAGGTCTTCCAATGTACTTCTCTAGTTGCTCGAGTAGGAATTGTGCGTAGTGTTTGTATCCTATGCAGAGTGTTATTCTTATTCTACTGTAGTCATCTATATTCTGTGGCTAGTTGGTTTTTGGGAGGGGTATTTGTATAGTCGTGGTCCATTCCGTAGGTAGAGGTGTGGTTTCTGTCCATACTCTGGTGATGATTTCTGGGGTTTGCTCCTTTAGCTTTTCCGTACCGTAGTGTATTAACTCGTTGTTTATTTTATCTACTCCAGCTGCGGTGTTTCTTCTAGCTCTGGCTGTTATTTCTAGCAGTTGGTCTTTTGATGGTGGCTTGTCCAAGAGCCAGTGGTCCGTTTCTGTTATTAGTTTTGTTCGTTCTTTAGTTGCCTTCTCTTCTTCCTCCAGCTTCTTGGTCCAATGTTGCATTGGTATGTATCTTCTCTTGTGAGTGCTGTTGTTTCTTCTGTATTTTTTCAGATATCTGAAGGTTTGGTTTGGTCGTTGTCCTGTTGGGAGTGTTTCTGTTTTCGAAGAATGATCTGCATTTTCCCTCGTCGTGGTTTCTCTCCGCCTCTCTTTTTTCCTTCAGTGCTTCTTTTAACTTTTCGTTTAAGCTCTCTGTCGGTTGTTGTTTGCCTGTGGCCTTCATCTTTTTTTATCTGTTCGTACTTATTATTTGTTTTCCTTTCTTGTCGGGCTCATAGGTAATCTGTCCCTTTTTAGCGTTTTTCTTGCTGCAATTTTTATTTTTGCACCCATTGATGTCCAGTCTAATTCTTCTCCTGTCAGTTGGTTTTCTATTTCTTCGACGTATTTCTTCTAAAATTCTTCGTGATGTATTAGAGAACTATTCCAGGTACTGTGTGGTGTTTTGTTGTTTCCTTGTCTTCTTTTTTCTTCTTTTATTTCCAATTTTCCGTATAGGATTTTGTGGTCTGTATTGATTTCTGCTGCCCCTTTTGCTTTCACGTTCTTGATCCTTTCTGTTATCTCTCTGTTTACCAGGATATGATCTATTTGTGAGATTGAGCTTCCATTACTCCAGGTGTCAATGCAGGTTTGGCTTTTGCTCCATGTGTTTCTTATTGTTGAGTCAAGCATGTGTGCTAGATTTTTCAGCGCGTTTCCGTTTTCGTTAGACCATATGTGGAGTAAAGTTTTTCCTATGATGCTTTTATCCTCCTCCGTCTGCTCGTCTTTTCCTATATGTGCGTTAAAGTGTGCCTAATAGTATGATGGGCATTTTTCTTTTTCCGTTTCTTCTGGTTTCTTGAGTCAGCTGCCTGAATACTCTTCCTGCTCTCTTGTCTGAGGGTACGTGGACTCTTATCACGCAGATGTTGTCCTTTCATTTTTGTATGATTACCGTGGCTATGTTTTCGTTTAAATTTTCAGTCCTTATTTCGATGGGGCTCTCTCGTCTGATTACTCATGCAACTCCTCTGCTGGCTTTTCTAATTTTTTACCTTCCCGCGCAAGAGTAAATTCCTAAAATCGGTGCAGGGTGCACTTTCACTTCATTTAACACAAAAACATTCATCCTACGAAAATGAATCATAAGACTTTTTTTTAAATATCCTTTTTCTTTTTAAAATTCAATCTCCATTGAATATACCGTGTCGAATTTCAGCCGTTTTTCTTTTTTCTGAGGTTAGAACCTTTGGAGAAACAGTTCTTAAACGGACAAGAGTTATTTCACCAACAACCCACCGTATAAATTATTTTTAGAGACTCGGAAGAGTAGTTCTGAAGTGTCAAGTTTGAAACACACTGTAAATACATAAAACAAAGGTTAGTAACATCACCAACAGGTTACCTTGAAATATCAGAACTTAAACAATGAATTGTGGTGGGTTTGGCTTGATAAATTAGGTTATTTAGGTAATCACGCATTTTATATGGTCTGGGTATATTGTTGGTAGCGTGCCTATCTGCTTTTAATCGATATGCCCGCTCTTTCTTGACAGACACGCACCACACACATAAACACCCATTTAAAAAAAAATCGATAATGAATTATAGCAAGCAAAGGAAATGTATGAAGAATTTGTGGAAAATAATTATATGTCCAAAATCTTATTAAATTTTACAATACGAATTTCCAACACGACAAGTTATATTAAAGTCAAATAGGAACAAATTCCCACGTTTGACGGAAAAAACTGATAAAGTTTTAAAAATAAAAAATAAAGCTTATAAAATTCTGTCCCAAAAATTTTATGAACATTTTTTTCGTATCTAGTATCTCTTCGCAAGTACGAAAACGAAAAGTATATCGCATTTAATTGGCACATCTTTAAAATCTTAAATATCATATAGTCCAGTCAACGAAATAGTTATAGAGAATATGGAGGAGGGGACAATTTTTCTCTTCAGAAATGTGTTGCGGGTAGTTAGGAGGGTAGAGACGGAGACCAATACATTCCTGGAGAGGAAAATTCTTCCCTCCTTCATGTTTCCTACAGTCCCCTTCTGGGCATTCATTGACTGGACTAATATCGCTGTATTAGTCATAAAATTTTGAATGACTTTCAAATTGTTCGTTGTATGTCCATCTGTCTGTCTGTCTCTCCATCCGTTACGTCTCTTGTAAGCACCTAAGAGAGAAAAAGTCAGATTTTATTGAATTTTGGACAATAAGTTAATATCAGCTAGAAGAAGAACACTATTGATTTTTAAAAATAAAGGTTATGAAACATCTTTTGAAAAAAATTTGCAAAAATATTGACGCAAATCTTCCCTCTCTATTTAGCACTTCTCATCCATGCATTATCTTTTCTGTATGATGACTACCCTACAAATATTTTTTTAACTAAAAGTATATCAGGTTTTCTTCCTATTTTCCAGATATTATTTTCCTCTGCCTAAAGTGACCACCCTGTATACTTTTCACTAAAAGCTGTATTATCTACATGCGAAACATTATTATCATTCGTCACATTTTCTCATTAACTTTTTTGCGGGACTACTCTGTATATTTTTTTTTTATATTTTTTATTTACATTTTTTAATTATTTCTTTTTGGGGTAACCACCCCGTATATTTTTAATACTTTTCTTCCTTGGCAGTTGTGTTTACTGCATGCCAAATATTATTCTCCTCTCTCACCTTTTCTTTCATTATTTTTAGGGTGACCGCCCGCCCCGCATATTTTCACATTTTTCTTCTTTTTACAGTTGCCTTAACTGTATGCGAAATATTATCGGCCCCCGTCACATTCATTTCATTATTTTTTTATGGTGACCACCCTGTATATTTTTCATAATTTTCTTTCTTGGCAGCTGTGTTAACTGCACGCCAAATATTATTGTCTTCCGTCACATTTTTTCCTCAATTATATTGTTATTTTTCAACGAAAGTATATTTCAGTTCTTCGTTGGTGGTAGCTACCTACCAAATATTGTTCTTCTCCCTCAAGTGGTTTAGTAGATATAGCGCCAACAAACAGACAGACTGATGAAATTAAATCGCTTTACTTTTTGTAATCTAAAACGTGAATATTCGGAGAAATCTCGGAGGTTTATTTTTTCACGATTACAATACTTCCTTTCGGTAAGCGAAGGAAGTGAAAATACAAGTGAAGAATGTTGTAATCACAGCTTTATTCTACTATACTGATAATAAATGTATTATTATAAAAAAATCTCATAAATTTCATTCCTACCTAATAGTACAGTAAGTGAAGCTTTTAAATCCCAGCCTGAAAACGATGTAATGAATTTTCTTCAACATGCTTCCTAAAGTATGTATATAAGAATCTATATTGTCATTTTTCCTGCTTTTTGGTTGAAGGTGGTTCCCACCCCTTCTTAGGGGTTGTCGCAAAAAAAAACAAAAAATACGCATAATCTGAAATTATAAGAAAGAAACGTCTTATACACTTTTTTGATAAAATGCATATTTTTCGAGATATTGCGAACTGAAAATTGCAATTTTCATCCCCTAAAATCAGTATTCCTATACGTTTTTTTTATATTACTCGAAAAATGTGGACTAAACAATTGCAAGGATACAACATTAATGTTTTTACGAAAACAAATGAATGATTTTTTTCTTTTTTATTTTTCTCCGATGTTTAGTTTTGGAAATATGGCATTTTCAAAATGGCGCCGAAATTTTGAGAAGAAATATACAACGTTAAAATCTAAAATTACTCAAAATCTACAACTATGAGAAAAAATTTTATTCTTGGAAAAATTATGGGTATTAAAATTATCTTTCAATTGAGACGTATTACGACCTTATATAATGAAAACTAAAAAAGTTACAAGCAAAAAAGTAGCATTTAAAATTTAGGCGCCATTTTTTAAGTCTTATTGCTCTAATTTCTTATTAATTCAATTTTTTTTAAAATCCTTTTAGATATTGTTAATGTATATTATTACTATCATGCTCAAATTTTTCTATAATTTCTAATATAGTCATTCTGCACCCATTTTCAATAATGAAAATTTTCAAAATTTTTTAACAAAATCGGGTTTTTGGAAATTGCTCAGAAAATATTTTTTAATAAAAAATGGTAAGAGTACAGAAATTAAGCTTATAAAAAAACGAATAGTTTGGTGTTTTTTCAATTTTTCTACGACAAACTATTCCAGAGATATAAAGGTTTAAAGATGGCGCTTGTGCGCATACACAAAAAAAATATGTATTTAAAATTGAAATATCTGAAAAACTATAAGATTGATAAAAAGATGATATAAGAATGAAATGAAGCTAAGAAAAAAAACGAAGAGTTTGGGTTTTTATTTATTTTTTCTTCAGACAAGCTCTTCCAGAGATATGACAGTTTGAAATAATGTTGAAACTTTTCATTTTATACGCGCATTTTAAATGTCTATAGTAGCTAGAAAAACGAGTAATAGCCGTCTATTTTTAGAAGAATACACAGAAAAAACGAGTTGCACTGCACCTTAGCAGATTAAAAATGTTATTTATTTATAATAATTTGATTAATTTATAATGTATTTTTAATAAAATTAGACATATTACTATACCCTTTTTTGACTATTTTTAATCCACCGTTTTTTTAATAAATTTAGACCTCATAATCATGTTCAATGACATAAAAAACATAAGTATATGGAGTTCTGTGAATTTGTTTGTAACATTAGAAGAATCGTCAATTGTTCAGTATTTAAGGGTGGTTTTGTAGAAGAACGCACTACCGGGCGTCAAAATGACGCAACACCAATTTATTTCTCAGGGGGCGCCAGTCGCGTATTACCCCGTTCTTCTACCTCCCAGGCGGGTTCGAGATAAGATGCACTTCGATAGCCGAATAATGGACCAAGGCTGCACTACCACAGATCGGAAATGACGCTCTCTCTGGATCTGAATTCCCTCGTTAGGGGTTTAGGTACCTCTTAATTTCCTGAATTTTTGCATAAAAAAATCCCAACCGAAGAATTTCTCTGCGGAGGGATTAATTTTTGTACGTGGAAACCACGTTTTGGTCTGTTAATAACGGACTCTATTTCTCAAAAAACGCATAAAAAAATCTCTATCAAACCTCCGTAAAGCAAGCAGAAGGTCGAATGTTAATGTGAATTAACTCGATACATCCGGTTTTCGATACAAATGTTTCAGGGATTATAGACCGTCAACAGGCCTCAAGATCAATTAAGAAACAATAGTTCAAAGAATCCATTTATTTAACAGAAATGGTTATACAAAATTCTCAAGATAAGAATCGTGCCTTGCCCAATCAAGGTAATGGCTTTCAGACCATACAAGCAAGAGCGCTCACGCTAACGATCGATTAGGTAGAAAAGATTCATGCATACCTTCTCAGAATCAAAATGCGAGCTTTTTAGAGAAGTCTGAGACTATTTGTAATTTATAATTACGGCTGACTGATATTAACTTAAAAAAGTTTTACTAAATGAATTTAGTTTCGCTAGAGACTACTTAGCTTTAAAGTTCTTGTATCGCGGAGATTCACGTACTCAAACACATTCATGAGGACTTATAACTGCATAAGTTTAATGGCGTTCGATCAGTCCACGATTTACTTGCTCCTATGCAGTTGTTCAATATTATCGATATGGCAGCAACCCACCTTCGAGCGACTTTTAGGCAAAATTTAATTTTTGGTTTTTTATGCACAAGGCGTTTTCCTCTATAACTTGTCATTTGGAAAGCCCCGCTATTGGCTCTCCTACCATCACTTTGTCTGGACCACTCAACGCGCTCGACCAAATTGCGAGCCGCTGAGTCAATCCAAACTCTTTCTATGTGAGAAACCGGCATTGTACATGTGCATTGATTTTTATCAATTTTTGCTTATCGGCACTACGCCGGCTTTGTCAAAATCTTCTATTTTGCCTTTTGGATGCAGTGCATCGCTAAAATTTTATGCTCATACTTTAGAATTGGGCTTTCAATGACCGTACATCAAAGGTCAATGTCTTTGGTGGAGGAATAAAAAATAAAAAATATTTCAAAGTATATTTTCGTGGTACTTTTTAAACTGACTTTGTGGTACTTTTGAAGACCAATTTCGGCGTACTTTTGAAAAATCGATTTTTAAGCCAAATTTCAAGGTAGTTTTGAAAAATTAATCTGCGGGTGAAATTTTGGCGTACTTTTTGAAAAATCGATTTTCAAGCCAAATTTCAACGCAGTTTTGAAAAATTAGTCTGCAAATGAAATTTTGGCGTACTTTCGATAAATCGATTCTTGAGCCAAATTTTGACGCCCTTTCAAAAATATTATTTTTCAAAGTCCAATTTGTGGTACCTTTGAAAAAGTATATTATTCAAAAATCTTTATTATTATATACTTCTGCTCTCATATCCTGAACCAAAAACATTTTTCCTAAGTGAAAATTCGGCGTTAGGACGATTTTGGAGAGTTCTACAACGGTTTCAACCCATAATATTTTTGTCTTTCCTATGTTTTGAACTCATAATCATATTCAGCGACCTCAAAAACAAAAGTAAATGGATTTTCATGATTTTATTCGTAAAATTAGAAGACATGAATTTTTCAGTATTAATATTTTCGTTTCAGAAGTTTTGACATCACAGTCACATTCAGCGACCTCAAAAACATAAATATATGGATTTTTTTAAATTTATTCGTAAAATTAAAAGAGTTATTAGTTTTTAAGTTTTAAAAGTTTAAAAATAAAAAGCAGCTAATGCGACAATATAAATTTTGATGTACGTATTTTATAAAAAAAAAAAAAACAAGAAAATTCCTTTCATCGTTTTCGGGCCGGAAACTTTACCATTTTTACTGCTTCGCTTACTGTACTATAAATGGATATATTAGAGCAAAGCGTGTGTATGAACATTGCAAGTATTTGAATAATTGAAATATCAATTTCCGTCAGAAATATATTAGCCCAGGTAGTTTTGTCTGAAACACCCCGAGTACAATCTTATATCAGTAATCTTGGCGCATTTCTGAAAGTCTAGCACTTAAAATTGCTCTGTCTGCGACAAGACTCCTACAATGCAGACGTTGGCGACATTGTAGATATTTGTACAAAATAATGTCACCCAGGCTAGTCCGCTAATTGACTGAAGTTTGCAGAATTAAAATGCTTTTGTAAAATCGACAAAATAATACAATTATCCGGTATTTTACTGGAAAATAACCTATACGCCTGTGACTTTTACGTCATAGGAGCGTAGAGGTTATTTTCGAGTAAAATACTGGATAATTGCATTATTTTGTAGATTTTATGGACATTGCTTTAGAAGAGAACATGTGGCAAATAGTCCAGGGAAATGAGTAAAAAAAGTACCATGTTCGGGACTGTGACTCATCCAGGCAGAGACCACGATTTTTAGGTAGTATAGGTGTCAATAAATGAAACCTATATAAAATCTGCGGTCGATTTTCTGCATATGTTTATTTACAGCCATTTTAATGCAAAAAATGGAAAAAACGTGTTTTTTCACACTTTTTCACCTGCCAGTAAAAAGTAAACTATCTTACAGATATATCAAATGAATCCTGAAAAATATTTTTATACATTATCAAAACTTTTGTATTATTCTTATTGAAAATTATAGGAAAGGTTTGTGTACAATTAAATATATAAATTACTGTTATATTAAGTTATAAACAATAGAATTTGTAAAGTGTGAAAAGAAACACATTGTTCGATATAAATAACGCTGTAATTTATAATAATACAGAATATTTGTCGATTCACATACACACTAAAAGTTGAACTCTTCCCCTTTAAAATGGCGCTTGTTACGTTTCTTAATTATTATAAACAAAAGAGCTATGAATTTTTGAAAAACAATTGCTAACTTTGCCCCAAATTGACCTAGGACCTTCTTTTTTTTTTCAAAATTCGTGTAAAAATATCAGCTTTTCAAATATCGAAAAACCGATGCTCTACAATCAATTGTTAAAAAATTATTCTATTTGTTTATAAGGTAAAAATCTGAGTTCTTTTGCAACGTCATTTTGCAAGTCTGAAAATTAATTTTTTCGATATCTAACAAAGCATTTTGGTAAATCAAGTCTTTCCCTTTTAGGTGGAGGCCGTAGAATCATTGTATTTTGATTTCTCTGGACGTGGTGGGGTTGCAAAAAAAAGGTCTCTGGGATAAATTAATGCAATTTTGCAAAAACTATTTGACGAATCGATTTGAAATTTTTACCAGATATTAAGCACTATCAGAGTCAACTATTTACGCAACGACAAAACAGTAGATTGTTTTTTACCCAAGATATTGTTTATTGAATAAAATTCCGCATTTTGCAATTATCTTAGCAACAATTAACTATATCGACATTTAACAACCGCCATTTTAAAGCTTTTTTAATTTCCTACAAGGTGATTCATTTGATTTATCTGTAAGATAGTTTACTTTTTACTGGCAGGTGAAAAAGTGTGAAAAAACACGTTTTTTCCATTTTTTTGCATTAAAATGGCTGTAAATAAACATATGCAGAAAATTGACCGCAGATTTTATATAGGTTTCATTTATTGACACCTATACTACCTAAAAATCGTGGTCTCTGCCTGGATGAGTCACAGTCCCGGCCAAAACCTCATTTCCCTAGATTAAAATGATCCCACCAAGAAACATAAAAATTAAGGAAATGCCACAACCAACATTTAGATAATAATGTTATACTTAAAGGACAAGGGTAGATAAGGGCCTTTTTCCGCCCATCGGCCATGTTGTATGTCATTATATTTTGCGAGTAGTATATGTCTTGACGAGTAATAAAAAACTGTTCTTTGGAATAGTAGATTATTCAGTGAGCGTGTAATGATGGCTATTACTCGCGGGGGTGATGTTTGCGGCACGAGACGAAGGCGTATCGTAAATCATCCGAGTGTGTAATAGCCATTATACGCGAACTGAATACTATAATTTATCCACGACTATCGCATATTTTAACTGTTTTAATCGTTTAAAACTGAAAAAATAAAGTTCATTTACAGGAAAACGTTGACGTGTTAAACGTCAAACACGAAAATATGCACGAAAACATGGAAAAATGGATTCGCCGTTTCCTTATGAAAATTGCTAGTTTCTGATTGGTCAAAGGTGCTTTAGAATGAAAACAACTAGTTCCTGGTTGGTTAAATTTGTGTTAGAATCACATTATGTTCATTATACGTTTAGTTGGAATAATGACTATCATTATTTGACAATTGTTAAATGTGGTATGCAATGATTATCCGATGGTCGTGGATAAACATATTCTTATTCAGTACATACCACAATATGTGGTTTTGAGCGCTGACACATTTAAATTCGCACGCAACGTCGACACTACTACGACTCCCGCTGAAACGATTTTGTTTTTTATACATTGAAGCGCTGGATGAAAACATATAAATTAACCATTATTCAACAATGAAATGAGGTATAGTTTATCTTGTTTCATCGAGCGCACCTAACTGAAATATACATTAAAAGTTCGGAAAAAGGTAAAAAATTACTAAAAACTGCAAACATGCCCACTTTGAAATGATATTACTATGACCTACTGTTGTTTTTCATAATATATGTGAAACATATAGAAACATAAAGATCATATGTTCAACTATAAATAAATAACGCTTAATGATTTTTCTTTTTTATGAAATTAGTGGGCGAAAATTATATAGCTTATCTACCCTTGTCATTTAAAAGAAATTGAATTGTAAAATTTTTTAGAATTTTTTAAATATTTGGACTTGCCTATTTTTCCTTATAACTTATACATAATTTCTTGGGTTTATGGTCAGTTAAAAAATAAAATATTATTTTCTTACGATTCGGTTTATTAACCATTGTCAAAGACACTACAATTTTATAAAAAAAAAAACAGAAATATTTTGTACTGTCGTGCGCAAAAAAGTGTCTTACTACGCATTTTTGCTAAAATCTAGTTGTGTACATCTAACTTTAATTTTTGTGACATTGTCAGTTATTTGTCAAAATTCATTGCAAGTGTGCAAATAGAGACAGATTTAGATTAGAAAAAAATAGTTGTCCTATTCTTTTTTTGCTCACGACAGTATGTGTGGAATTAAGTGTTACTTAAATAATAATGAAATTTTAATAATAGAAATAAGCTAAACACTAAACACATTCAATATTTAAAAACATTTGTAATGCTAAAAAGCAACCTTCTTAGAAAAATGTGAAATAAATACCTATATTACTTTTTCAAATTTAATAATAGCCGAACATGAATTTTTAGGATGTAGCGCACTCCTACTTCTCTATTCTCTTCTTTGCCTCGATCTTCTCTTTTGCACTTCTCGGATAATCTTTTAAGAGCTTCTCTGCTTCATTTATAATATACTCATTCATTGGTACAGCTAAAATAAACGTAGTTATATTATTTGAACCACTATTATTAAAAAAAATATATGAAAAATGGGCAAGATAAAAATAATAGAAATTATTGAAGGATATAGGTATGACCTATAGCACTCAGTGAATAATAATAATTTACTGAATTATAAATTAAAATCCATAAAGTAGACTCTGGCATATATAATTTCAAGATAAAAGATTGTAATAGGTCTCTGTATTTTCATACAGTCTGTCCACCTGTGTTCGGCCTGATATCGTATCATATCTTTGTTTAAAAATGTAATAAAAGTTTCAAATAATTATCTTAAAGCACAATATTTACTTACTTATTTTCATCCACAATTAGTTGCTAGTTGGATTTAAAATTATTAACTAAGTAGGCACATTATTTGTCGTCATTCTCAAATTCAATTCCATCAGGTTTATTGTCAGATTTGACAATACTTTCACGTGATTCACATTTTCTCTCTAAGCTGATTTCAGTATTAAATTCTTGAGCCAAATTAATATTTTATTTTGTAGGTTTCTCAGTGATTGTAAAATACGGGAATATGTATAAATACTTATTTTTTTTGGCTTCCTTTGGCATTCTGAAAGTATAAAAAGTCTTATTAACTTTTCGTGGTTTCGAACACGACATTAATAACTAATTAAATATTTAATCATAATCAGATCAGTTTTTCATAACATAAAGTTTAATAGGTTATGTTCTATTTTTATACATTTATACTTTTTATAGTTTGGAATAAAAACACTCAAATAAAGCTGAACTAAATAGATAAAACACAAACATACAACTTTAAAATATTTCATACAGCCACTAGCAATAATTATTATTTAAATATTTGAGAAAATAAAAGCTAATAAAGCATGGTTGCTGTGTGTTTGGAGTATTTTCTATTTGCTTCGGCCTGGCCAGTTTGGCCGGCCGTAAATCAAAATGGCGCTTTATTTAAATATATTAGAGACCTAATATTTAAGGAGATTTAGAGCTCTTCATCGGATGTCCGTTCTTAATCCCGATGTTAGTCGATATAGTTAATGCCAAAATGGAACCTATTCAACTCATTGACATCCATAAAATAATATCCTGGTACTAAAATGGGCTGTCTTGAGGACGTCCTAAAATAGGATATCCTAAAAGGCACATCCGTTTCTCTATATATTTTACGTACTGGGATATACAGATACGTCAATTTGTCATCCCATATCTCGATAGTGCTGTGTGGGTACTTTCACATTCAGTGGAGGTATAGTAACGCAAAAAAAAATTGAAAATTTTTATTGTTCAATATAGAATGTGATGAAACGTCGAGATTTTTAGTTTGAGGAGAAAAAAAATTTCTGTCGGTCTGTCTGTGACTTTTTTTGTGTGTGTAGGTTTACTCAGGAACCGTTTAAGACTTGAAATTTGGTACACGTATGTATTTTAACGAGATCTGGAACTAGATTATATTTTGACCTTATTTCGTTGAAAAGGAGTAAATGGGTAAATCAAGCGATAATAGTCTACAAAAATGGTATTTACTATATACAAAAGAAGTTAAGGTCTCAAAAAAATTTTTGGCATTAGCCACCCCCGTCACTCCCCCAGCTCATTATTAATGGGGGTGAAAAAAATAAAATTGTAATTTAGCGTGTATACAAAAGTTTTTTTTACTTCATCCACCTCCACCCCCCACTACCGATGTGGCAGTTCGTTCTATGGGTTTTTGGGGGTAGACGATTTCAAATATTATGTTATTAAAGTTCCATAAACAATGATTTCCACATAGTGAAGTGCAAATATAGTATCAATTTTTTTTCGTTGTGAGAGACTTGGATAGAAAATCTAGACGTGGAATTTTAAGATTTATAAACACCGTACATGTAGCATTGTAATTCGAATCCTAAGAGCAAACGAACATCAGCGTGCCTGCCTTTCAAGATTATTTTAGCAGGTTGCTTAATTGACACCAATGTTTCAAGGACAGATGAGGAGTGCCGTCATCGCGTGTGTGTCTAGCTTCTACGATTTCAAATTAGAATACCATGTAACCTGTACGGTGTTTATAGATCTTCTTTTATTTTCTTGATTCTATAATAAGTGAGTTACCTCGAGTAGTATGGATGCACAGTAGGTTTCCCCGAGTATTATGGATGCGCAGTAGCTTTCCTCGAGTACCATCGATGCGCAGTAGGTTTCCTCGAGTATTTTGGATGCGCAGTGGCTTTCCTCGAGTACCATTGATGCGCAATAGGTTACCACGAGTAGTATGGATGCGCAGTGTGATCACCTTGTGTATTTTGGGTGCGCAGTGGATTTTCTCGAGTACTATAGATGCGCAATAGGTTACCTCAAGTAGTATGCCTCAAGTAGCATGGATGTGAAGAAATTTTTTCTCGAAGAAAATGCTTGAAGTAGAAGCTTAACTTCTATCGTATAGTCCACGGCACACAATGATTTTTTATATCTTTGTCATGTCATTTTCTGCGTATTACTTCCACATCCAGTAGAAGCAAACCAAAGCAAAAAAAAATTTTGAAAATTTTCATTGTTCAAATGAAATGTCAAGGTTCTAAGTTTGAGCAAAAAATATTCTGTCTGTCACGTCGGTCTGTCTGTTGGTCAATAACCGACGTGGGCGATATCTATAACAATACCCTTAGTGGTCTTTCAGCTGTTAAAAACTTATTTTATACTTTTCGTAAATACGATTATGTGATTTTTGATTAGATAATACATAAATGGTCTCGATTAGAGGTAATGTCTGCTTGAGGACTGTGGTGACATGCTCTTTGCCTTTCAAATTTTCTAAGATCATTTTCGCCAGTCAAACGAGAAGTGCGCCCTTTGGCCTTTATCTTCATTTTTCAATATTTCCTTGTCACTTTCAAGATTTAAGAAGCACTTCCTATGACAGTACTATTTGTAGCAAGCCTCATTCATATGATGATAAAACATTGCTTCCTCACTTAATGAGTTCAACCTATCATTTTCATTGTCACACTATAATCACTTGTATTACATACAATGCATAGTTTTTCATCTGGTTTAAAGTCTGTTACACAGTTTTTGATACTCTAGACAATTTCATGGGACCCATATTTTCATTTTATCTCAGCAAAAAGCAAAGCAAAAAAAATAGGAACCGAAGACCTCTTCCCTTAACTTTATAATAGTCAAATGGGTATAAGAAGTGCAAGTTTAATGAAGATTGGTCAAATATTAACAGATATTTAAGCAGTTTTGTGATCAAACGGCCGCTGTTCTTGATGACGTCATAGCGGAAGACCGCACCAGATAGTGAATGTCTACCAAAGTAAAAAATACTACGACACCCACTAAGTATTCTTGAAAAAAAAATCATCCCATTAAAATTTTCCTACAGAACCAGGAGGAGGTACAGAACTATAAGTAACGTCAGGTTTCTGTCACATATTTTTTTATTATTTAACTTTCATCGCAATTATTCTTGAGGGTAACACAAAACACAGAATTTGCTTTAAAATACTTTTTTCATAATCAGCCATAAACAACCTACTAAACATTCTCGTCAGAGCATTATAGAGAGGTATTAAATAAGCTTAACAGTAATACTTATCTGAGTAAACATAATATCCTATCTAAAAAAGACCAAAATAGATTCAGAGGAAAACTAGATTGATATCTATTCACAGTATTGAAACATATAGATTGTCAAAACAGATTATTAGTATATTATCGATAAATTGTATTTCTTGGTACATAAAATCTTCTGCGTAGAGCCATCATCTCAAGTATTTAATAAAAAGACTTCCGGTGTTATTTGTATCCGAACACGTGTCTGTGGAAGTTTGTACCCACAATTTTGATTCTCTGTTTTCATGATTTCCCTATTCCTGCCTCTCTATACAGGGTGTATAGTGAACTACTTCTCTATATCTCGAAACTGGGAAAGGTTAGAAAAAAATTAATTCAAATTGGCATGGTAAAATGCAGCAACAGCAAGCCTAATAAACACGTTTTATCATGATGATACTAAGCGTAGCAAGGTTATGGCACCTTAATTTCACAATGGCGTATGAATGGCAAGGTGTGAAGGTCAGAATCCCATCAAACACTCATACGAAAATAAAATGTCGGCTTGCATCGAAAAATGTAACTTATACGGGACGGGAGTAGATAGTCCCCTTCCTCTCCTAGCTTTTGAACCAGGCAAAATAGACATATCATCGAACAGAAACTGAATCAAATGGTATCAAGTTTATAGCATTTTAACGTACAATTGTAGAGTCAATCAGCAAATGTGGCGCTTAGAGCATTATCATCTTTAAGATTTCTATAAGCAAGTGAAGTCATGTGATACATCACTCGAAAGTTCTTTCTATTCTCTATCCAGCAATATCTCGATTTTTCAATTCTGTCCGTTCGTTCTGGCTAAGCTAAAGCTAAATAAAAGGTTTTACCTTCGAATACCAAAATAATTTTCGAACAGAAATGTCACAAAAAGGTAACATAATAAATTGAGCAAAAGGTGTTCGTCTCCGTCTGTTAGAAGAAAAAACATAAGTTATCCTTATTTATACCGAGGTCATATGTAATTTACAACAGGGACAAGAATATTTAACGACAGGTATCTTGGGTATCCCATTTGTAGGAAATATTTCATAAAATTAGTGGAAAAATTTCAAAGAACCTGAAAATGTGACAACAGCAAAATAGAAAAATAGAAAACTCATTTCGGAAGATAAACAAGTAGAGATAATTAATGATCTACGACAAATAGTTAAGTATACAGGTTGTAGGTAATTGTGAGATTTCCCCAACCACAAATGTGACTCAAGAAGCACCGTTGTCGACAAGCTTGGAGTCGTGGTTAATGAGTTGAGGTAAGCTTCTGAGGCCGTGGCAGGGGGGAGAAATCTAAAAATGAATTTTTGTCCCAGTCTCATAATTGATGAGCGGGGGCGACAAACAAATTCGAAAAAACGTTTCTAGGAATAAACCAATAGATAAATAGATAGATAGATAGATATTAGGAATACGGAATTACAGAACTTTTGCGGAACGGCACCTCAAATAAAGGGGCTGTTCCGCCTAATCCGGGACGAATAGTCACTTTAGGTTAGACGGGCCCTTCACAAGCACGGGCACCCAAACTCCATGTCCAATAGACCCTCCATACGGGCCTGGACCGTGGGACTGAGCATAAATCTTCTGAAAATCAAGATCATGAGTCCTGATAGATCACACTCGGCAACCAACACACTTAAAGTGGTAGAGAGTACGTGTACCTCGGCCATAAGGGTAACCGCAGAAATCAACAGGCGAGTTGTTCTTAGGTGGGCGGCTTTTGGAAAACTTGTTCATATCCTCAGAAACCAGGACATCCCGATTAACCTGAAGCGTAAAGTCTTTACGACACTACCCGTCATGAAATGCGGTCTGGAGACTGCATCCCTAACAAAGGGAAGGGAAGGATAAAAGTCGTCTACATACGACTTTTGTTCCTTCCCCGATGGCATCGTTTCTAAGACGGCCCACAGTGGTGCTTTCATTGAAAACTGGCGTCAAAAATCGGCAACCCAGCCAGTTTTCGATAAAAATTTACGAAACTTTCTAGAGGGTATGCTAAATATGGTTTTCCTGCAGAAATTTTCTTTCCAATATGACGGCTTCAAAATTGGGGTGAGAAGAAGCAAGAAATATCAAAAATTCAATAAAATAACCCAGCCACAAAAAATAAATCCTGATCCTATAATTTGACCCGAGTAATTCAATGTATTTTTTGCCGCTGAATTCAAATCCGACCTCAGAAAAACCCAAACACCCTCAAAATTTTGAGCCGGAGCGAAAAAACACCCTTAGAATAGGGAAAAATCGCTCCTTATATATGGTGACAATAAGTACATGCAAAAAGTATTCCTAATGTACAATCCTAGGGTTTTTGAAGTTGCTGATTTCAAATTTCATTCTTAGAGTGAATATCGAGTAAAATGGGAGTTGAAAAGGGTGTAAGAATGAAAATCTTTCAAAATGCATGATTTTCATTCTAGAGATTTTTGAGGTTGCTGATTTCAAATTTCATTCTTAGGATGAAAATCGAGTAAAATAGGGTTTTAATGTAGTGGCAAATCTAACTTTTCTCTTGGTACTGTATACTAAGACCCGTAATAGAAATCGATTGTTACTAGTTACATGCGTTTGGAAAAATTGCTATCAACAGATTTGTTTTAGCAATCTCAGTTAGATATATACGGAAGTAGATTGGAAAAAAAAATATGCTTAAAAAACCTTATGACTGAAAAAAACTTGAGAAATCCATATTTATTTTAGAACTGACCTACATAATTAATAATTAATAAATATTAAATTTTCATCCTGCATAACTTTACTTAGAATAAATGACATGCCTTGTAGTTAGCTGGTTGTTACTTGTATCTAATGAGCTGACAGTTAATTTTCACCCTAAGAATGACATTTGAAATCAGCAACCTCAAAAATCCCTAGAAATAAACTTTTAAAATGAAAATCACGCATTTTGTCAAATTTTCATTTTTACAACCCTTTCAAACCCTATTTTGCGATTTGTTTACAGTGCGTTTTGTTTACAATATGTAAAATTTAACTTACATAGATTGCAGGTAGTGTGTTTTTTACTATTTACAGTAGTGATAGTAGGTAAAAATATTTTATACCTGTTCTTTCTACATGTTCACAAAATAATGTGTCATTTGATACCAAGAATTCATGCGATGAAATAAATCACGGAATATTAAAAAGCGTGACTGAATTTCCTGGGCATTAAACCAAATGTTCAACACATTAAAAATGGAATAAATATAATAACATCCATGTCCATAATTGAATTGTTATTTTGTAAATTATAATAATTATTCTTTAAACTTAATTTGTTGTTAAGTTGTCGCATTTTTTAATTTCATACAAATATTACCTTTATACAGGTTATTGAAATACATCCATATATTTTAATTTGTGAATGTGAAGACTACTGCCACTTTTTAAACTTAAAAATTCAAAAACCAAAAAAAAATTTTTGTCCGACCAGAAAGTTCACCTTTTCTGGAGACATTATCCGCCAGAAAATAAGGTTTTCCCGGGCTAGACCGGGAAGTGACATTAGAGATCGGCAAAGTATTGTCCGACCCAGCTTTTCTCGTTTCTACACTCAAAGAAAATGATAGGTAGGGGAGAGGGGGGCGCATGTGGACAGTGGGTGCATGTGGACAGTTCAAATTTGGCGGTTGTTCATAAGTTTAAAAATTCGAAAAAAATCTGACAGATGTCTCTGGTTATACTAGTATACATATTGTAATTTGAAATCTCGGAGTTTAACACGTCTGCATTTAGTTACTAAAATATGCTTTTGCGTGTGTAAACTAAATCTTTCAATACTCATAAAATTCAGTTTTTCAAGTAAGTACAATGTAATTTCTTATATGTTACACAATTATCTTTTGTATATACTACTTAGTTACAATGTGATATCTTTGTTTTACTATTAAGATTTACTGTTTATTTGTTACTGGTTACATAACCTAAAATCGCAACTTGGGGCACATGTGGACACGTAAATACGGGGCCCATGTGGACTGTCCACATGTGCCCCGTATAGTCTTTATATTTAGTGCTATTATACATTTTTCTTTTAGAATGGCGAGAACTTGCAAACGCAAAACTAATAGAGCCGATATTAATGAAGCCAGTGTTACAAGAGCCTTAGCAGAAATAAAAAATGGAAAAATGTCGATTCGAGCTGCAGCTGCAGAGTTTAATTTAAAGAAGTCAATGTTACATAAACGATTAAAGAAGGAGAGAAATAGAGGAGAGGATTCGGATGCCGAGACGGAGGTACAAACTAAATCTAAATATGCTAGTAATCAAGTTTTCACGGCACAAGAGGAAAAGTTGTTAAACACATATTTACTCAAATGCTCGTCTATTCATTATGGTTTAACTTACCGTCAAACTAGAGCACTTGCTTATGAGTATGCTGTCAGTTTAAATAAAAACTTTCCCGCCAAATGGCATGATGAGAAGCAAGCAGGAATTGACTGGATGAAATCTTTTATGAAAAGAAACAAAAACATATCATTGAGAAAGCCGGAAAATACTAGTCTTGCTCGAGCCACTTCATTCAATAAAGAGAATGTTTCTACTTTTTTTAAGAATTATAAAAAAGTTTTAGAATCACACAAATTGGAATCAAACCGTATAATAAATTTAGATGAAACAGGAATAAGCACAGTTTTGCCTTGCCCAAAGGTTCTGTCACAAAAAGGCAAAAAGCAGGTTGGTCAGATTGTTTCAGCGGAGCGTGGTCAACTAGTAACATTAGTAGGAATGATAACGGCAAATGGCAACGCGCTTCCACCGGTATATGTCTTCCTCAGAGTGAATGCTAAACAATATTTTGTAAACCTGTTAGGCCTGTTGGAGCATTAGCTTTAGCTAATAAAAGTGGCTGGATGACGGCTGAACTTTTCATGAAGGTTTTACAGCATATCAAGGACCACATGTTACCTTCAAAGGAAAAACCAATTTTATTACTTATATATCGCTTGCAGCTATTTGTTTTTGCAAAGAGAATGGAATCGTTTTGCTTTCACTACCCCCACACTGCTCTCATAAACTCCAACCATTGGATGTGGGAGTTTACGGTCCATTTAAATCTATGCTCAAAACGTCGTTTAATAATCATATGGCCACTCACCCGGGAAAACCAATTTCAATATACGACATTCCTCTACTGTCAAAGGAACCATTCCTTACGTGTTTTACCCCAAAGAATATTACTAAAGGATTTGAAGCATCAGGTTTATGGCCGCTAAATGATTTAATTTTTACTGATATTGATTTTGAAAGCTCTTACGTAACCGACAGACCAATACCAAACTCAAATTTGAATAATAATGAGGTCACTACTACGTCAAACATAATTGCAACTGAAATACCAGTTGCACAACCTGGACCATCACGTATAACGCCTGTAACACCTGAAGTTGTAAGACCATTTCCCAAGGCTTTACCTAGAAAAAAAACAGGCAGAAAGAAAGGAAAATCATGCATCTTTACCAGCACGCCAGAAATAGAAAAAATTAAAGAGGAACATGCTTTAAAAATGCGAAAAGAAAATAAAAAAACACTGAAACTACAAAAAGAAAAGAAAAAAACTTTAAAACGGGTTATATTTCAAGAAAGTTCATCAGAAGATGAATTCTCTCAACTGGAGAATACGGATTCCACCGATGACGACGACATTGCAGGTGAAGAAATTTCAGATGATGATGACATTGCAGATGAAGGAATTTTAGATGACGACAGAATGGACGTTGTTAAAGAAGGGCTTCTAAATGATGACGTAGTCAAAGTCGACGATTATGTGCTCGTTAAATTTGCAACAAAAAAAAGATTGATTTACTACGTTGCACAAATAAAAAGTGCATATGAGGTTGATGAGGAGTATGAAGTAGAGTTTCTACGAAAGCACACATCTACCTGGACTTTTTCATTTCCTACAACAAACGACAAAGGTGTGATTAAGAGGGAAGACGTAGTTTTAAAGTTGCCAAATCCTTTACAGACAAAAGGAACAGCTAGAACCTCTTCTTTTATCGAATTTGGTATTTCCCTAAAAAAGTTTAATTTTACGTGAATATTTTGTAATACATAACTATGTAACGCAACTTTAATCGTTTCTTTTAATATTGTTGTAATGATAATAAAATATATAAATGAATAAATATGTATCTAAAAATTAATACTGTTGTCCACATCGACCCTTTCCTCAGTCCACATGCACCCACCGTTGGGGCACATGTGGACATTTGCAACTTTTTTTCAAATTGCCCAAAAAATATAAATGGGTATTTTTTTATCTTCTAATATTACTAGTAAAGTGTTAAGAATATATTGTTTCGCTCGAAAATTGTTTTAAAGCAAACTCATAATAAAAAACAAAAAATATATTACATTTTGAAAAATCGTGTCCACATGCGCCCCCCTCTCCCCTAAATTCAACCAAAAAGAGCATATGAAATCGCGCCTATCTAGTTTCATAGTTAAATCAATCAGAAAAGAATAGCCATACAACTTTATTTGTTTTCGTAAACAAATAGTAGTTTAATAATCATATCTTCTTGCAACAAATTAAATAGTACAATGACATTTTTTTAAGTTCACTAACCATTTTCAATTTGGTCTACAATTAAATAGTACAACGACTTTGTTTTTTGTTCACCAACTAATTTTTAGGTTGATCTACACTTTATTGTATGATGAAGTTTTTTTTGGTTAGCCAAAATCTCAGTATTGAGACATCAGACCACCCAAACCAAAGATTAGAGATCGTTTATAAGTTCCATCCAAATATATCGATGATCCCTGAGAGAATTTGAACATTGCAATCATGTTATTAATTTTCTATAAATTCATAAGAGTATAAGATAATGCATGATTGATTATTGTCAGTGATTTGTATGTAGCGTCATCTGGGAATAATTTATGTAATAGACTACGTGGTAAGCAAGCAAATTTTATGGTAATTCTTTTAGAACTTCTAGAAGACGACAATAATATTGGTTTGTCTACCAAGTACAATAATACAGCGAACTAATACTGGGTTAGAATTACAATTCGATAATAGTTAAAAATAAAATATACTATTATATAGTTTAATTTGACAGAATTCAACAAAATAATAGTCAGACGAACAAAATAATAGTCTTATTCATCTATTTTTTAAGTTAATGTTTGTTTTGTTGTACGACAACTTTTTATTAATTAAAGTAACAATCACCTCTTGTTTAAAAATACCATCAATATAGTTTTGGTTTAACAAAATTAACGATATTGTTAGTTAACCATTTTTTTTTTTGTTGAATTTACCCATACTATTTCTTTGAGTGTATGAAAACGAATTTGTGTTAATTGTTGAGATAAGTGTCAAATAGATAAATACACTTGACTTTTATGAGTTGTCAAAAGTCAATTCACAAGTTATGGAAAATATGGATTCAGATTTTGAAGTATCGGCCGAAAAAAAAAATGTACGTTACACGAAACAGTGTTTTGCAGGTCACCCCAAGCAAAACACCACTTTCCGGTCTTGTAACGTAAATTACTATTTTCACTCACCTTTATCCCTCCAATTTCGACACTTACAACGTCAGTTGTTCACTTTTTTTACAGTTTTGCCAAGGCTGCACAAAATGATCAAATTATAAAGAGAACAGAAAACTAACATACACACAGCCGATATTTTACCTAATTAAAGTAAGTGAAGGCCCTCAGTTGAAACGTCCATAATCCTTTAAATGTTACAGACATACACAAAAGTTCGTTAGTCAAGAATACGTATTATTAGAAAACCGTCGCTGGTAAAGTACTTGTACGAGCCTGACGCATTTTCTCCGACCGCACTATAACAAAGCATAATGTTTCTGCACTCAATCAATGTTTCTAAAATTTTTCATTGTTAAAAACGTAAATTACAATAATTCATTATTACCACGTACGCGAAACGATCAGTACGTATTTTAACAGCGGTAAACACTAGAATATTGTCACTTGCTACTACTATACCTGTTGGATTTCTTTTTGGGGTTTATCATTTTGATATCAACGGTCAAGAAAATAAAAACATCTGTATAATAATTAGTTGAAAGATTCGACTTTTACTTGGTGAAAATTCATGTCAACACTATAGTTTCACAAATAAAACACTTGTTTTTTAAATTTTCACTCACTGTTAGTTTTGTACTCACATCTCACATCTGATGAAGCTAATGTTTAGCGAAACAATTGTCATGTAGACTTAATATACCAGTGAAAATTTAAAAAACAAGTGTTTTATTTGTGAAATTATAGTGTTATATAATAATTAACACGTAACTAAAAATTTAAAAATAAAATTGAATGTAAAAAAAAACTTTTTAAAAACAAGCTTTTATTATTATTTAGGTGTAGTAAAACGAAAAAAAAAAGTTATGTTGAATTAATTTTATTAGTAGCTTGTCGCGCAAATGGAAGAAAAAAATACTTACTTAGGTTCTTACAATCTCCATCAAACAAAATTAATGCCTGTATGTACTTCTTTCGATTTAGTACAACAAAAGCTTGTTTTTTTTTAAATTTATTATACTTAAACTAAATTTACTTTTTCAATACTTTGCTCCACTAGGATCCAACCATGATATAAGGATATAAGGTGTGCTTATGCGCAGCTTTTCGGATCAGCCAATAGCGTACCGTCCCAATCGCGTCCATGTTGAATTTTCGACGGACGAGAAAGAGGAATTAAATAGCGGCAAATTCAAAATTTGTAGTCTTGTCACATGATTATGTTATTTTAGTTAGTTTAGTTACATAAAGTTGGTAATGGCCAGAGACCGAGTAGACAGCAGTTAAGATTGTTTGGTTAATTGATTGATTGATTGATTTACCAGCGTGCGGTAGGCATTGCTGCCACTCCCAAGTTATACAGCTGGGCCTGCTACGTCCACGCTGGATTGGACTAAGGTCATGCTTGTTGCCAGCAGCGAGAGCCACATGGCGCATGGTAAAGGAATGTGGGATGGGAGGTGTAGGTATTTGTGAGATGCGTTACCGCATTATGTCGTGAGGGAGCGTTTAAGCCCCCTTTTTTTGTATTTTTGGTTCTGGGCTTCTGCCTATTCTGGGTCTTCTTGTGAGATATGTTGCCGCGTTGTGTCGCTGCTATTTGTGCTCCTATTTTTGTACTTCTGTTTCTACAAGTCTTCTTCTTCTTCTTCTGAGGCTTCTGATTCCTCCGTTTCTGATTCTGGTAGAGTATATATCGCTCCGATTTCTTTGTGAAATTCATTCTTTCCCCTCGCTTTTCTTTCCCAGTATGTTTGGTCCTTTCCCAGTTTGTGTTAATAAATTATAAAAAGTAAAGTGTTATTATTGTGATGTGTTGCCACCCCTAGAATGAATACAATTAATTCAGATGTATTTGCACCTACTCGAGAAAGAACCTACCAGAAGTTAGTTCTAAAATGACATCTGGAATTATCTAGAGAATGGTGGCGTCATCACAGAAAAATCGAGATCTGTCATTTTTAGGTATAAAAGACCGACCGCATTCTCGGCGGATAGTTCAGAAAGTATAGAAGTTTTTGAATTGACAGTTTGGAAAAGTGAGGTTAAGACTACAAAGTGATAAACATTGTTATTTTTAGTCAGTTAAGTGCATCTAAATCAATAATAGTATTGTGAAGTATCCAGTAAATATTTAATAAAGTGTGTTAATGGACATCTCTTGTTATAATTTTTGGAACCCACGGAATTTGCAAGGGCGGTTTCCTAGGGGTGGAAACACGTTACAAATTGGTGTCAGAAGCGGAATTTTATGACAAGAGGAGCTCTGAAGTTGTGTTGGAGTGCTCGAAAAGTATTCTCGAGGGTTAGTGCTAACACAAAGGACTAATTGGCTGGACATTGTTCGAGGGTTATTTTCGAACAGGAAAATAGTGTTAAGTGCATTTTTGAGACATTGTAGAACATTTTAATTAGGACATTAGTGTAATAATTAAATCCTTTAAACTGAGAAGTGATAGAGACACTGAAAAAGACTCATTTGTGTTAGTGCGTGAAAATTACTAGAACTTTTCTATTTGGACATTAGTGGAGATTATTAAATTCTCTGAACTGGATAGTGACAAAAGACTCTGGATAAGACTTTTTCGTGCTGTTTCGAGATTTTTCTGGAAAGTTCCATTACCGATATTGATGTGGCAGTTAAATTTATTTTATTTTAACATAATCGTATGCCCATTACAACAAGAAGCATGGCTACGGAGAAACAAATGAAGGACTTACTTGCGGAGTTTACGAAGATGATGGCGCAGCAACGCCAGGAAGATAAAGAAGAGCAAGAAAGAAAACGCCAGGAGGAAGAAAAACGGCGTCAAGAAGAAAAAGACGAACAAGAAAAGCGACGTCAGGAAGAAAAAGAAGAACAAGAAAGAAGACGCCAGGAAGACAAAGTAGAACAGAAGAAAAGACGTCAAGAGGAAAAAAAAGCGACGTCAGAAAGAAAAAAAGGATGAAGAAAGAAGACGTCAAGAAGAAAAAAACGAATTGAGAAAAATTATGGAAGACCTGAAAATACGACAGCAAGAGGAGAAAGAAGAACAAGAAAGACGACATGAAAAGGAGAAGGAGGAGCAAGAAAGACAACGTCAAGAGGAAAAAGACGAACTCAGAAAAATAATGGAAGACTTGGAAGAAAGACGCCAGGAGGAATTAAGGAAAATCCTGAGCGAACAAATCAAAATATAACAGGACGCTATAATTTCCGCCAATGAAGAATTGAAGAGTGAAGTCAAAGAAGAGATAAAGTAGAAGACAAAGTAGGTGTAGTTGAGACCGAAGTCAGTCAGATCAAAGGAAAGATGAGTGAGTTCGAAGGAGAAGTGGAGCGACTTAAACGACAGTTGAGAGATAGAGGAAGCCAGCAGGTGGTATCATCAGGTCAGCGACTAAAACCTCCTTCTTTTGACGGCCAAAGTTCCTGGACGACGTACAAGAGGCAGTTTGAGGCAGCAGCGTGTGCGAACAACTGGGATAATGAAAAAAAGATCATGGCATTAGTTCTGGCGTTAAGGGGCCAGGCCTCAGAGTTGCTTCAAACTATCCCAGTGGATAAACAAAGGGATTTCAAAGTCTTGGAACCTGCATTGGACTTGAGATATGGCGACCAACATCTCGCCCAAGTATACCAGGCCCAGCTAAAATCACGGACACAAAAGGCTGGAGAAAGTTTACAAGAATTCGAGGCTGCCATAGAGAGACTGGCACACCTGGCGTATCCGAGTGCGCCTAGAGAATTTCAGGAGCATTTAGCCGTGGGGGCCTATTTAGATGGCATAAGGGACGAAGAGGTCAGGCGAGTTTTGAGGCTGACAGAACACCAAAGTAGTAGCGAAACTTTGGTGTGTGCACTCGAAGTAGAAGCAGTTTACAGGGATACGCCAAGGTCGAGAGTGCGAGCTGTGACTCTCGAAGAATCGCAACCAGAAATGAACCAGAACCCCATGTTGACTGAGATGCAGAAAATGTTTATCAAACTATTCGATAAATTAGATGACCTCGGAAAGCAAGAAAAACAGCTAAATAGAGGAAAGCCGAGCGGGGGTATTAAATGTTTCAACTGCGGCAAGGTGGGACATATGAAACGAGACTGTCGACAGCAGAACTCGGAGAGTCGAGTAAATGCTGTGAATGTTGAAGAGAAGCAGGAAAACTAGAGGTAACATTGTTATTTTTAGTCAGTAAAGTGCATCTAAATTAATAATAGTATTGTGAAGTATCCAGTAAATATTTAATAGTGTTAGTGGACATCTCTTGTTATAATTTTTGGAACCCACGGAATTTGCAAGGGCGGTTTCCTAGGGGGTGGAAACACGTTACATTATTAATACCGAATAAGCATCACACAGAACATGACAAGTCTAATAAAATATTTAGGAAACATTAATGAATATAGGAACTTCGTGGTATAATGAAAGCTTATATTTGCTGTGTACTTTGCAAATCAGTTTTTGCCTAGTGAATACCTATCAAAAAGGCAATATATCAAATAAGTATGCACGTACGGCCATTAAGATTGATATTTTTAAGAATATGCACATAGTTGTATCAATAAAAGAAACTGACGAGCAAGCGATTCACATTCAAATAGGTTTCACAATTTCGTGTCCTCTTTATTGCACTTTTTTCGCCATCTTTTCAGTTGCTTTTTTCAATTCAGCTTTTCAGTTCTAAAATTTCAACGTTCATTTCAAGATCTTCAGCTCGTAATTTAGTATTCTCAATTTCTACTTCGTTGAGGCTAAAACTATCTTGCCTGAAAAATATTTACGAATTATTTTCTAGTTTCATCACAGACTTACCGTTTCATTTTAACTTACCGTCGCGTCGTTGAGGTTAACTACGTCGCGGTCACAAAAATTAATCCACATTTTTACTATATTTTCATCCTTAAGGAATTATAGGGTGACCATATGTCCGGAATTTCGCTGGACAGTCCAGCATATTGGAGTACTATCTCTCATCAAAAAAATGTGTCCTCTCGGTCATCAAAAAATGTTGGGATCAAGAAATGATTTTTCAGATTTCTGCTCCCCCAGCTCATCAATTTTTTTTCCAGCAGAAGTGTCCAGCACAAAAATCTGGTCACCCTAAATTAATAGTATATTATATTATTAGGAGTAGAACGCACTCTTTTTTTGTGTTGAGCCCAGCAAACTGGGCGAAACACAAAAAAGACGTTCTACTCCGTGTAATATATACTATTTTTTCTTCAAGCGTATTAAAATGCAAAAATTCATTTATTTATCATAAATGTACAAATATTCAAACTACAGTCTTACATGTTGACACAATATGACAAGTGGCTAGTGGATAGCGCGCCACCGGTGGCTTTCGGTATTAGCATTATGTTACTAGTAAAACAATACCCACTGCGGTGGCGCTTTCGGAACTAACATTATGTTACTAGTAAAACAATGTCCACTACGGTGGCGTTCGGTACTAACATTTTGTTACTAGTAAAACAATGTCCTACTTCTACTTCTGTTTTTGGTGACATAATTTAAACATTTTAATACGCTTGAAGAAAAAAGTAATTAATATTACTATTTTTGGTGTTCTCGTTTCAGTTTTTCCAACTTTTTACTAAACAACCTGACATTTCAACTACTTTGTCAACATAAATAAATGACAGACATATTAAACATGGCGGCGTTTGGGACGGCGCAGTAGAGGACGAAAATGAGACCTTCGTTTGCACACACCATATATCCTTACATCATGGATCCAACCAAATTTATTGAACATATGCTAGATTAGTGTGTATGTGTCACTATTCAAAAAACCGCTGCCCAAGGAATCACTACTTCCACATCCAAATTTTTTATCCAAGTCACTCACAACGAAAAAAATTTGTATGTGGAAATAATTGTTTATGGAACTTTAATAATATAATATTTGAAATCCTCTACCCCATAAACCCATAAAACGATACCCCACATCGGTAGCGGGGTGGGGGTGGTGATGGGGGGGTAGTGGGGGTGGATGAAGTAAAAAAATATTTTGAGGTTTCTGGTTCTTGTACACACACTAAATCACAATTTTTTTTCATCCCCTTTAATAATGGGGTGGGGGTGGTAATGGGGGTGGCTAATGTCAAAACTTTTTTTGAGACCTTAGCTTCTCTTGTATATACTAAATAGCAATTTTATGGACTCTTACCTGCTTGATTTACCTATTTTCCCCAAATTTACCCCAATTTACCCCCCAACCCTTCGACGGAACAAGATGAAAATATAATCTAGTTCTAGATCTCGTTAAAGTACATATGTGTACCAAATTTCAATATCTCAAACGGTTCCAGAGTAAACGTGCGCACAAAAAAGTTACAGACAGACAGACCGACAGACAGAAATTTTTTTTTCGTTCAAACTTAAAATCTCGACGTTTCGTGACATTCTAAGCCTATTTGAACAATAAAAATTTTTAAACATTTTTTTTGTCGTTACTATACTTCCACTGGATGTGGAAGTAATTACATTCCCTCTTTTATTATGTAATAGCTACATATGTGGGGCCTGGGATATAACATGTTAGCATTGCTGTTATGTTTTAGCAAATATTTTTCTGAGTATTTTATCTTATGTAAGTCAGACCTCCCCCCCCCCTGACCGTTTTGGCGTCAGCCGCCCCTGAAAATATTCAATTGTGGAACAGAGTATAACAGTTTGGGGCTTGGTGTTAGTCGAAGAGGGTATCTTGGCGGTCGACATTCGATATATGCCAACATTTCTTCTCTGTGCAATTAGTAGCAGTATACGTAGTATAACACTTTCTGACCAGGCGGAAAATTTTAGTTGCCAATGCTTATAGCTTCGCTATTTTCCAAGGTAAGTAATTTACTAAAAAGGTCTCAAAAAAATATAAAAGAGATGCCCGGCTATTTAAGACACTAGATCTTAAAGGTAAAATTCAGCCAAAGATAACCTATTACTTTAAGGCAAAGGACCTATTACTTCAAATGAATGAAAAAAAAAACACTAATTATTAATAACAAAATTTATTTACAAAACTGAATGTCGGAGAGCATTGAGACAAAACAGGTTGTGGTTAAATAAAAATTGTGCTAACGATAAAAAAACAACAAATATTTTCATAAATGGTACACACAGAGAAACGAATGCACTGTCCAAAATATAAACAATAAGTCATTAAAAACTGAGAGATTAAATGGAGATTGGTCAATTCCGCAAGTTAAGTAGGTACTAAGTTAAGACAATTTGAAATAAATAATGATTCATTTGCTTACTGAATAAAGAGTCTCAAACAAATGGTTTACGAATGAATAATTAAATATTCGTTGGATTAAACATCAAAAGGTATAGTCCATAGTATATCGCCCTTTTTTTTAATGATTAGTAACAGGCTGAATTTTCGTGAGTAGCTTCGTTTTGACGACACGCCCAACTTTTCTCTCTGCGAAAATTCTCGGTAGTGGTAGCTAATAGCAAAAATTATTTTCTCTATTTCACACGAATTAGACAATTCGACAATCTGTCAAATTATTTTGGCACAGAGGCGCACTGAAGGGGGGGGGCTTTGGGGGCTTAAGAACGGTATTAAAGTTACATAATAGGTATAAAAGGTATAAAAGGTACAAAATAATGGTGTTTACACAAATTATACATAATTGGTAAAGGTAAATTCGTACCACCCACGAAAGTCTATTTAATTATGCAAAAATTGACCGGATCAAAGAGATAACGTACATAAAGTTACGGGACGTAATCGTACAATTGACGCACTACACTAGCGAAAAATTGTAAGGATGCCAAGCTAAAGTCTCCCTCGAAGTAGATGACCAAAGGACAGGAAAAAGTGTTTATTTACTTACGAAAATTGCCACAACATAAGTACTAAACACTAAACACATAATCGCCATACACATTAATCAGGCACAGGTATACCACTTTTGGTATACATCACAGATACACTGGAATGTTATTTAAAATTTACTTCTAATAAAACAAACATAATCCTTTAACAAATTTTTCAGAATATGCATTTATAAGACAGATTATACGGTAAATATCATAATTTCACAACTAAATAAAGGCCCAGATTCTAGCAATTTTTAACTGACACCATCCTCCAGGATATGGATATGGAGCCGAATCCAATATGGTTCCGCTCAAATTTGATATTTATATGGCCCCCAGGAGAGAGTGCAAAGACAGGCGTCAGTGTTAAAAGTCACTCAGATTTCTTCGTGCCTCCGCAATACCTCATATGGAAGGATGATGCGATCCCTCCACCAGATTTTATTTACGTCGCGGGAAGACTTCAACAAATTCAAAGTGTGACCACAGAGTCGGCTTCAGATAAAATTACTAAACTGATCGTAAAAGTATATTTCCTGCTACAATGTGATGATTTTAATTAATTATTCTGTACCTGTAGCACTTTACATGCTCTTTGTTGGAAAACCATATGCCAACATTTTCTGCTTGACCATTTTTCAGATTTTTTACCAAAAATTGGACTTTTGGCCTAAAACGGGCTAACGGTTAACACTGGTGTATTTCAAAAAAGAGAATGTTGGCACCTTCTCAAACTTGTAGTTTTTGTACCAACTCTGTGAGTGCCAACATTGTTTCTCAATATACCCCCCCCACCCCTAAAAAAAACCCAAACATTCAAATACTTTGTTATGTTAAAAAGGATAATTTCTCGGTCATTACTCTCTAAATTTGTCATTTTTGTATCCTTTTGGCATATTAATCGGTATTTGAATGTTTGGGGGATTTGGGGTGGTTCCCCCAAACCACTCCCAAATCCCCCAAACATTCAAATACCGATTAATATGTAACTCAATCAACCCCCCAGGGCTACATTGAGAAAAAACTGTTTGCAGTTACAAAGACTATTCTTTGGTACAAAAACTACAAATTTGAGAAGGTGCCAACACCTTTTTTCGAGAAGCACAAGTTTTAGCCCCTTTTTAGGCTAAAAGTCCAATTTTTTGCAAAAAAAATCTGGAAAATGGGCAAGCAGAAAATGTTGGCATATGGTTTTCCAGCAATGGGCATTGACAACGAAAATTTTCCGCCTGGTCAGAAAGTGTTATACCTACTACGTTCCAATTTTAGCCAAACTGATGTCGCCAGTGCTGCCAATTGCACAGAGAAGAAATGTTGGCGTATATCAAATGTTGATCACCAAGATACCCTCTTTAACTAACACCCAGCCCCGAAGTGTTATACTTTGTTCCACAATTGAATATTTTCGGGGGTGGCTAGCGCAAAAACGGTCAGGGGGGAAGGTCTGACTCACATGAGATAAAATATTTGCTAAAACAGCAATGCCAACATGTTATATCCCAGGCCCCATATATGTAGCTTCTCCTAGACTATAACACTTGTGATATCTGTATTTTTATGTGATATCAATAATGGTAAAGATGTAATTAAAATATTGATAAAGGATAGCATTGTATTTAATTAATTTTGAGGGTTGTGTTAATAGGCAGATATTCTGTGGAATTGCCAATTTTCTTTCATAAATAAACCAACATATTTTGAAAATATTAACTGTTGACCTACAATGATTCACAAATATTTTATTTGACTAATGAATTCGACTTTTGTATTGTTTATTAATTTTCAGAAACTGTTTACCATTTATATATTTCCTGCGATGCTGCAATTGGATTTAATTGCAAGAACCACACATTTAGGTTTTTCATTATTGGGTTTTAATTTATTCTCAGTAATAATCCATATAACATACAAAGCTAACTAATTTGACAGTCAAGGTAAATAAATCATGGATTACATAATAATATGAACAATAAAAATTTTGACTGAAATTTGGATGCAAAGATAAATTATTATCTTTACATAATCTCCAATAATCTCAATCAGTGTTTCCACTTCTCCTTCAATTTCTCATGAAAATAAATTTCATAAAATTCGTTAATACACAATATATTACTAATAATGCTTGTATCATTATCATTTTCTAAGTATTTCTTACCTAATGACGTACAGATAACATCTAGGACTATTACAGATATATTACGAACAGAAAGCACGTTCCATTAGTTAGTAGACTGTGGTGCACTGAAGAAGGTTTAGTTCCGTGATAAAAAAATTAATCTAAGAGGTGTGTATACATTTTTAACAATAGTAATTTTACAGTATTTATTACGTAATCGCTATCTATACCAACAAAACAATATGCAAATTTTATTAAAACAAAAAACGCTCGTTCCTTTTAAATTTGTATCTAAGAAGTTTATTTAAGTAAATATGTGTTTCCAAAAATGTAATGGAAGTTAAAATATCAAGACCTTCTAAAAACTACAGAATCATATATAGTGAAGTCTATAAGTAACGGATAAATTTATTTTCTACGTAATTTACAATTTTTACAAGTAAAATCCTGAAACACGTCAATTGTTAATAATTTGACCAGAATTTCAACCCCCTTGAGCTACCCTTGAATATTTTTAAAGTGAATGAGGGCGCGTGTGATACCTCAGTTGAAAGGGTCTTTAATTCTCTAGCCAACTAGCCAACAATATAAGGTTTCTTGAATTTCTCTAATTTTCTTAGTGAAAAACATTACATTTTTAATATTACTAAATGTTATTGTAAACAAATTTTAATATGAAACAGTTTAAATCAATTGTTCGGTTGCTTATTGAAAATAATAGAAAAGTTGCTGAAATTTGTTTAAAATATTTTGTACCGTTTCCGCGGTGATTTGACTACTTTCTTGTCTTATTCTGTAAATCATAGACAATATTTGGTCTGTTGAAGTGAACCCCACAAAAAATAATCGAGCGGAGTCAAATCGGGAGAACGGTCTGGCCACTCAAAACGTATTTTTGAAATTAGTAATTTTTTTTTGCACCGACTTCAAATTGATATTTGGTAATAAGTTACAGTTCCTTGCTACTTTCCACTAATAGGTAGACATTTGTAAAACTGAGTGAAATTTGACTTCTTACTTTTTAGAGATATTTTTTTTATTCGTTCGGTTCGTTCTTTTTTCGTATCCTAATTGTTTTTTGAGATTTAATAACTTTTCAGATATCCCGTATATCCTACATTACTTTCGATGGTTCCATTTACGATTTTTAACTAAGCAGACATTTTAATAGAGAATAGCGTTTAGTTCTAAAATAACAAAAAACACTGCCTATGAAATCACTACTTCCACATCCAGATTTCCTATCCAAGACTCGACGAAAAAAATGTTGCTATATTTGCACTCCACTATGTGGAAATAATTTGTTTATAGGACTTTATTAATATAATTTTTAAAGTCATCCAGGCCTACTGAGAAGGGGGGGGGCGGTGATTTTCCCAGAGCCTAGACTCATTTTGAGGGGGACCGGTTTTGAAATGTTGAAAATTTGTATTATAATTTTTTTGCATATTTTAATTTTTTTTTGATTCTCCTCCCCGCTTATCAAAAATTTTTTCTGGGATTCCCCCCCCACGCTATCAATTTTCTATTTTTTTTCCACCGGGTCCTTATTTTCTCTCCACGGCCCTGAAGTCATCTAAAAATCCATAAAACGTTATGCCACATAGGCAGTCGCTGATGTCAAAAAATTTTTGTTGGCCTTTAGTTCTTGTACGCTCACTAAATCGTAATATAATTTTTTTTTACCCCATTTGTACCCCCCATGTAATGAAGGGAGTGGTAATGGGGGTAATAGTGGGGGTGGCTGACGTCAAAAAATTTTTGAGACCTTGGCTTCTCGCTCATACACTAAATCCCAATTTTATGAACTCTTACATTCTTGCTTTTTCTATTCAAAATATAATCAAGTTTCATATCTCATTATAATATAGGTGTATCAACCAAATTTCAAATCAATATCATTAACCGTTCCAAAGTAATCGCGCGCACAAAACAGTTACAGATCAACGTCTCGCGACATTCAATTTTTTTTCCGTTACTATACTTCCACTCCACTACGTGGATGTGGAAGTAATATAAAGAAGTTTCTTTTTTGGGGGGAGAAGGGGGGGGGGGGGGGGGTGGCAAGGTGGTATCACAAAAAAATCTTTGCTACAGAATAAAATAAAGAAGTTCTTCTTTATATAAGATCACGGGGATAAACGATATATACAGACAAAAAAACAATGAGTGAAAAATTGGAAAAATATTTTATTAGTGATAAAATAAATTGATAAAGTAATGGTTCTAAATAATGACAGAAATAAGATCATGTGTACCTACTTATCAAGACTTTGCGTAACTTAAACAATGTTTCTTTACATAGAGTAAGGATGAGTCAAATATTTGCACATTTGGAAATTACCTTTTATATGAACATTTTAGTTACTGGTACATTTATGACTAATTTTTTAAATTATGACCCAAAAAAAATGATTTAGGATTTCTCAAAAACCAATGTCAATTGTATTTTCAATGTTGTATCACAATATTATATAGGACCGTTTTTTTCGATTTTCTAATTATGTGTAAGTATTAAATAACACAGGCTTACGAAAAAAATATGTCCGACCAATGGAATTCCATTACCATACCCCGAAGGTTTTTGACGTGCTGAACACCATGCCGTAGTCCGTTTTGCGTCATCACGTCAGGATTTTGAGAAAACTTAACCTAAAAGTGCTAAAAAATACCTTTTTCGCCTTCGTTCGTGCACAAATCAATTCACTAAAGCGATCCCAAAAACCCCTGAGTAATAAGTTTTGGGCCACAATCTTCAAATTTTGATAAATTTTTGGATTTTAGCATCTGCCATATTGGATCCGCCATCTTGGATTTAAAAATTATCAAATTCTGACTTCAGATTCGTGATCAGCGACTCCAAAAACCCCGAGTAACAAAATTCAGTCCAAAATATTGACTGGATTAATTTGTGCTTGAACAAAAAAGGTATTTTTAGCAGTTTTACGTTAAGTTTTCTCGAAATCCTGACGTGATGGCGCAAAACGGACTACAGCATCGTGTTCAGCACATCAAAAACCTCCGGGGTGCGGTAATGGAATCCCGTTGGTGAGACATTTTTTTTTGTAAACCTATGTAATTTTTATCGATGAAATTTATAATTTTTTTTATTTTATATACATTCTTTCTACGACTCATTGAAGATACACTTTTCCATCTGAGAACCGAAATTTGACATTTGAAACCAAGTGAGTTTTGAGTATGAATATTCATGCTCAAGCGGCCCCTAAAGCATTTTCTGTTCTAAATATACAAATATATAACTAAACCACAATATACGGAGTATACAGAGGAAGTGTGTACTATGGGAGCCCACCTTAAGTGTATGTATATGGAAAATGGTAACTCCTATCCAAATATTGTATAGTGACAAAATTGTAGAAAATTTCATGCACTTTGCTTTTTGTGCAGAAAGTTTTTCTCCATCTTTTTTAGTTTTTGTGTTAAATGATAAAAACAATATTTACAATTTTTTTTAAACGGACGCCATTTTGAAAGTGCAGCCTATTTTTTTTAGGACATGTCTGAAATTGTTCCTTAGGCTTTAATCTTTATGAAAAACATTGTGTCCAAGGATCGGGGGGTGCACGTTCAGCTAGGGAGGGCTCCCAGACTAATGGTAATAGTTCAAAGAATCGACTTTGAATTTTTGGTGAATTTATCCGATTTATTCTAACGTCCTGGTTTTCTTCAAGTTTCTTTATGCCTCTGAGACATGGACCGTTAGGAAAGCAGACAGACGACTGATAATAAACCCTCTGAAAAAATCTAACCTTAAGACAATTTTTATTGCAAACTGTCCTACTACGGGAGGACTTAAATGTCTCGGGGCCGATAGGCTTGAGTACTGCGGATCTTCAGACCTGCTCGCGTTTAAAAAAATCCCACTGCTAATATAAGAGAGATCCATTTCTGTGCAATTTTTATCAAAATGATATTATTGTACCAAATTTCGTTAATAGCAAAGAAATAAAAAATGCGACAAGAAAATAAGTAGCCACTCAGTACCCCCGTCCCCCACTTCCAAGATATTAAATAAAGAACAGTTTTTGGATACCAGCAAAAGAACGATAGTTTAGCTAAATTAGGAAGCATTTGCGAACATGCTATTTTTCATATTTTTGGATATGGAATCTGCATCAAAAGTTCGTAACCGATATTTTCCGACACCCTGTATCATCTAAAAAATTCAATGACATAGAAAGTAGGAGACCTTTTCAACGTCAACATTTATATCGTTTATTTGCTTTTATTTTAGAGTACTTTATTTCCTGATAAATTAAAGTCAATTTGATAACGTTGAAACAAATTAAAATTATACGGGCAAAAGCAAATATTGAAATCCTTCAAAAATGTAGTGGTGTCGTCATAATAACCTTAAACTACATTTATAAGTGCACTTTCAATTGCCGTATTACGCATAATAGGAATACTAATGCCTATTATTTCAAAATTATTATTTCCATTTTAAATCTTCTATATTTTAAACTGTCCATTATGGAACATTATGTAAATGCGTCCGAAAAATATGTCTGCTATTGATAATAAACTGGTTTAGCTTGGTAGCCACACTGTCATTAAGATAATAACTAAAGTACTTCATAATAATTACCGAAAATGTTGTACGACTCTCATGGGCTAAGGCCATTTGATAACAGACAGATTTGTAATAGTATACTGGGAGTTATAAATGTTTATACATTATATATTTGATAGTCTCTGTCAGTGTCCAGTGTCAAGTTCAGTGTCCAATAATAGGTCGCCGAGATAACTTTGCTGAAAATGATAGAAAATGATCCCCACATCAAGAATATCTTGGTTGTTTTTTCGAAAAATGGCAGGTTTAAAAAAAATGAGAAATCTCTTTCATTTCCTGTTTTTTTTTTTTGGCTTTCGGTGCCAATTTCTCACAACCAGCGTGAGATATGTTAAAACTTCAAGAGAAGAAATAACCCAGTCACTTTATACAAAAAAAAAGGCCAAACCTCTAAAAAAATCCAACCGAAGATTTTCTAGCGGGATTCTCTTTATCTTGACATCACAAATAATTCCTCAAAAGTCCATAAAGCCAACTGGATGGCTATAAAAGTTACAGAAGGTTAAAGGTCACGAAGATCAGTGTTTCTCATAAACTCGTAAATTATTATCGGTTTTACGTTAATTTTGGTTATTATAAAGTTTGTTCCTCAGATAAATCTGCATAAAAAAAGGTTGTATATAAAATTTACGTAAAACCAATAATTTTCGAGATATTGGGCTGACAAACTTCGGAGCAAAGTACATGCAAAGTATATGCGGCACTATTCTATACATATACCCACACAATATATGTCCTTCAAATGGACTCTTTTTCATAATAATAATAGTAAGCAACGTTGTCACACTTTTTTCATGCGAATCTACTAATTTTTTCTCTACTAAAAATCTACTAAAGCAATTTTTATGAAGTTATTACTGATTTTTTTTATGTAATTATATAGTCTGATTTAATTTTAAATAGATAACAAAAACATAAGAAATTAAGGGAAAACAAAAAACTACACAGGAAGGGAAACGTACACTTCGGGAATTCAGGATAAAGTCAGAAAATGCATTTATTCATGTCGAAACTTATTAAAGCAATGGAACAGCTTTGGCGTATGAAAATAACCCAGAAATCCGCTGATATGCTTTTCAAAGAGACAACGCCAATAGCTTCCAATCAAGGACAATTCTATAACAACAAATTTTATAACAACCAAAATTAACGTAAAACCGATAATTTACGAGATATTTGAGAAAAATTGATTTTCGTGACTTCTGACCTTCTGTAACTTTTGTAGCCGTCCAGTTGGCTTTATGGACTTTTGAGAAATAATTTGTGATGCCAAAGTGCGATTGGACTGAAAACGGTGCATTTTATCGACATGAAACAAGTAGACCTTATTTTTGCAAAATTAATTATTATATCATAATATTAAGTCAAACGAACCCAAAATGATAATAAAAAATTATGATAAAAAATGTGTCAAAAAAATACGCCGACAGCGCCATCTATTAAATGTAGATATACTTATACCCTCACAATATTTGGACTCCCCTAAATTATATGTGTACCAATTTTCAGCTTGATTAGTCGTTTGTTATCCGAAATAAACCCATTATAAAATTAAAAAAAAAATTGTTTTAAGGTCCTATAACTCCTTAAGCAAGCACTTTTGGACTAAGGTATGTTTAGTTTAATCGGCTCCATTTGGCCTCAGAAAGCTACAGTTAAGCTGGGTCTCTTTACTTTCCGAACACCCTGTATATGTATATGTCTCAAAAATCATTTCTTTTTTTTTCTGCGCATAAGCAGAACCCTGTTCTAAAAGTAGAAGTATTCAACTTTTAGAACAGAGTTCTGCTTATGCGCAGAAAAAAAAGAAATGATTTTTGAGACATATACATATACAGGGTGTTCGGAAAGTAAATGCAGAAACTGCTGTTCAGAACTTTTCTCCGCTTTTTTCCTAATTTGAGTGGACTATTTATGCTGATTTGGGAATTTATTTATTTGACAATGGGCTAATAGACAATAACGAAAACGACAATATTAATAATATAGTATTATAGTAGTACTCTCCAAAATGTTATAAATATAATTTCAAGGTAATTTTACCGACTATTATTGGTTTCATTAGAAAATGAATATGCTTAAAATCAGAGTGGATTTAAAAAAAAAGTAGTTTTCCGGATATCTCGTGACGTAATAGCGTAATAAAACAGGGGCATTTCACATTTGACAGTAACTAGCTACGTTGCCACATTTCTAAAAAAGAATATGCACTACTTATATACAGTCATTTGGTGCTCAAAAAAGAGGTTACCTGAAAAGTTTTCCGGGAGTTTTAAAAATTGGTGATTTTATAGATTTCGATGTGCTCTTTCCGAATTTCTACTTTGCCACCTCGTATCTTTGCCGCTCCCGCCGCCATATTGGAAAAATGGCGCCTAAAAACTGTTTTTTTGACAATATCTCCTTTCCGATTCATTTTACGATAAAAACAGTTATATAATAAATTAAACTAAAGAAAATTTCCTATAATTTTTTTACATCAGCACTCTTTAATCAAGGAAAAATAAAATGTATTAATGTACTCCGAAAAAATCCAGATTTAAACGTGGTTATCCAGGTATTCAAAAACCCAAATGCTGATCCAATCATTGCTAAAGCTGGAGAACGTTTCCTTGTTGCATTGTACGGTTACAGTGGTGTGAAAAGTATGAAAAGTATGTCGTTAAACAACTATAGATATGCATGCTTCAAAAAATCAGCATATAAAAATAAAAATATTGCATCGTTACCACCAACAGAAGCAGCAGAACGACAACATTCGTTCCAAACCTATCACCTTTTGAGAAATAATATATCACCAGGTTCAGAAGTGGTATGGGAATGAACAAAATGCAGAGAAATGCGGATGGAAAAGAAACAATAATGGGATAATTCGGGTCACCACACTCGAGCCCCCAGCTCCGGAAACCTTGTTAAAACTTATTTCTTTCAAATGCAAAGAGGGATGTGAGAAAGCTTGTGGTTGCAGAAAGGCTGGATTAAAGTGCTCCGTTATATGCACGAATTGTAGTGGTACCTGTTATAATTCGCAAATTCCATCACAAGACAGCGATGAAGAGGAAGAAACGGAGACTGTTCTCGAGGAAACATATGATGAAATCGAGGACGAAGAGGATTGAAATGAAACTGATCCCATCGCGGATGATGTCGATGAAATTTCTATCTGTGACGTTTTGATCGGTACTGAAGACGATGAACTCGCAACACCTGGTCCATCAAGAACAGCGAAGCGAAGGAGAATTAGCTAAATTTTGGAATAGTGCATTGCATGTGGATTAGGCCTACTGGGGATACCACGATAAAAAAACGCGCCACTCACTCATGGTGGTGTGGAAATGACTTTTTTGGCCAAAATGCATGTTGTAGTAGATTTTGCGGCGCTCGTACGCTAAAACTATTCATTTTACAAAAAAAGGTTATTAAAAAAATTATAGGAAATTTTCTCTAGTTTAATTTATTATATAACTGCTTTTATCGCAAAATGAATCGGAAAGGAGATATTGTCAAAAAACAGTTTTTTAGGCGCCATTTTTCCAATATAGCGGCGAGATCACATCGAAATCTATAGAATCACCAATTTTCAAAATTCCCGGAAAACTTTCCAGGTAAAATTACCAAATGACTGTACTATACTGCACTGTCTGCAATAAATTTTAATATTAATTTTTAACATTGTTTCAAATACCCAGCAAGTAAATATTTTATATATTTTTAAGGCTGATTGATAACTTGCCAATACAGAATTTTAATATTACAGAGGATTCCGTATAGCAGTACAGAATATCTTACATTATTTATCAAAATAAGGCAAAGTAGTACTCGTTTCTCTGTTCAAGCACATATTAGAATCTGGTGATTACGCTATTACGTCATAGCCAATAGAATAGCCCGAAAATTGGTGGTAACATCTAACCGTTTAAACACAGTTTAAACTTCATGTTTTTTTTACTATAAAGCATTATTTAAAAAATAAAATAAAAAATACGGGTCAACTGTTTTTATGTGTAGATGTTATTAAAATTATTTAAAAAAAAATTGCATACTTGTCCATTGACTGTGCGAGATAGGTTGGATTCTTCCACTTATTTACATTGCGTTAAAGAACCAACCACCATTGGTCTAATTCTCTGGTTAGAGAATAGAGCACCAGTGGTGTGTTCATTGTAGAGTATACAAATAGAGAATGTTCAATTATGCAAACAATTAAAATAAATTTAACGTATATTCGAGCCATCTTTAGAAATTAATAGGGTTTAAAACATAAACTATTATTTATTATATTTCATATGTGGTATAGTAATAGTAACATATTATGCTGAATTGCATTCAGTGTACATCAAACTGTAAGAGGTTGTGTTTGACTCATGTCATTAGAACCGGGCCACAAAATATCAAACTCACTTTTCAGCAAACTGAGTAGCTGTAGAAAAGTTACTTAATACTTACTCTTAGAAAATATCATCAGCTTCAAAATTGATTTCTTGAAATTTTAACGTATCTCGCACTGGTTGCGAGATATTGGTAGCAAAAGACAAAAAACAGCAAATTAAAGGGATTTTTGAATTCCTTAAAACATTCTATCATTTCTAACCGACTTTATAAAATTTAAAAAAGGAAAAGGTTCTCAATTCGACCGGTATGTATGTTTGTTTTGTTTACATATTTGTTCAATGATTACTCTAGCGATTTCTGTCAAACCTGCTGCAAACTGTAGACTATGCTCCGGCGGTGGTCCCAAACTAAATTTATCAAGTTACTACTAGTGTAAGGTGAACAAGCATTGAAAATATTTTTTTATATTACGAACAAATTCGAAGGTTTGCCGGAGGCGCGGGTTACATCAATTAAAAACTTAATTCTCGATTTATAATAGTGATAATTTTTCGTAAACAACAGGGCATTATTATAACTTCCTATCATGTCATATACCATTCCGCAACGAAAGAGTGCCTTACATGGAGGCGAACCAACCGAAGAATGTTTTCTACGACAACAGTATGAACTGAGACTATTATTGACAAACGCGCGCGTTGAGCAATTTGCTTTTACAAACAAATTATACAGCATGCTCTTGCTCATGTCGTTGTTTTCGATACTGCTAATGATGACGATTTCGTTGCGTGATGGCTTTTAATTGAGATACGATAATGCCAACAAATTTTTTGTGGATTTACGTGAAACCTGGTACAATGGCGGAAATCGAAAAGTAAACGACTATTTGATAACATGTACTGTGGACTAAAAGTATATTATTATAAGGAACTAAAGTAATGTATTATTTGTTTACCCTCCAGGCAGGGACCTTCAATTATGTGAAGCTACTAAAAAAGGTTGAAAAAAAATATTAAAAAAAAATCGAACCTTCAAAAAATATCTCCTCTAAAAACTAAGAAATAAAATTTCACTTAGTTTTACAAATACCTGTCTCCTATTAGTGGAAAGTAGCAAGGAACTGTTTCTTAGTACCAAATATCAATTTGAAGTCGGTATTTTTGAAATTAGTAATTTTCTTTGCACCGAAAATGTTAAGCAAATGCCTCTACAACTGCAGCATCTGTCGATTGTTGGTGTCTGAAAGACCTAATCTCAATCGTCATGTAGTAGTGGTAGTAGTTCTAATAGTATTAGGCCGGGGGGCCTCTTCTTCCTACTCTTAACTTCTATATAATCTTTCCCCCAAACAACATCGCCATTTAGTAACTCAGGATGTTTTTCCCATCAACATACATAGTACCGAAAGGCGGCCAAAGTCGCATTCAAAGCTATGAAAGATTGTGTATATTTTGAGTCATTTTAATTCGATCATCAAAGTGGCTATTTGATATTTTCAAGAGATTTATAAACACTACATCAGCATTGTTCTTTGAAACATCATTTAATATTCTCACTAGTTATAGAGGGATGGTAAAAAATTTCGGAAGAATTTTCTACTCCAGACTAAGAGCCTATCGACCAATCATAGATATAATTGTAAAAACATGTGTTAATGCATAATAAAGTAAATTTTAAAGTGGATATAAATTATTTTCGTATTTTGATAGCTCACTTTTGTGTTGTTTCTTTTGATGTACTACTAATAACTGACGTGAAATTTTACATACACTCCCAACAGTTACTGAAACGACATGAATTGTAAAGGCTCCTAGTTATTTTCTCATTGTTGTTTATATGTTGCCTAGGAGACATGTAAATTGTACAAGTATAATAAAAATATTTGAATACCATAAATTTATCACAAAAGTTAGTGGCACGTTATATCGCACATTACCCAACGGTACGTAAAATTACAAGTTATTGATTTATTTCAGCTTTTTATATTCACACATAATGTGAAGCAAGTAAGCTTTATTCTAATATTCTGAACCGAATATTTCGAATTAAACCTTTTAAGGTTATTATATAGACAAATAAATATATCAATTTTTCATTAAATATTTTTTTGGAGCTGGTTCGTGGTGAAACATACTTAAATAAAATTAGAAAGATATAAAATCGTTCGGTTTTTTTTGTTTCGCAGATTTATGTGTCTATGTTTTTTTAATCCTACATCTATGCTCCTATCATTCTGAAGTTTTTCTTTTATCAGCATTATGTAAAAGATTAATACTATTATTATTAAAGAAATGGTTCTGATCAACGCAATGTTCAACAAAATCAGTTGACTTTCTACTTTTTTTTCTCTTTCTTTGTTCTTTGTCATTTCAAGCTTTTCTACCACTTTAATTTATATACAGGGTGTCACATAATAACTTGCAAAAAATTTAACTACCAATTCCTTGTCGAAAATGAAGGTGAGTTCTCATATAAAATTTTTCGAAATAAGCCTTTCCTATGTCCAGTTACACCTCCTAAAGGGGTGTGCAAAAAATGGTTTTTAGTTTCTATCAGACAATAACGTAATTGGAAAAAGACGAAATTTGGCACATCTCGATTAATAATGAAAAGGCACGAATCTATAACTAATCTATCGAAATTCTTTCATCCACCTAACGTGTATACAAAGTAAACACAATTTAGTTTTTTTTTTCTCAAAATCGGTCGATTTTACGAAATGTTTTCAAGAGGTAAAAATGTTTTTAAATGAATCGTAATGTTTAGTTGCCTTTTTTTAATTGAAAGAAAAAATAGTAGGCAGAAAGATATTTACGAAATTATAATAAGGGTAGTTAATATCAATATTCGTAAAATCGACCATTTTTGCAAAAAACAAAAACTAATTAGATCTGCCTAAGTGATCAAAATGACTAGCACGAAGGGTAGTTAATATCATCCCTTTGTTTTACGAGATGATTATAGTACATGGAGGTTTTTAAAAATTTTCAATTCTACTTGTTAGTAATTATTTTGTGTGTTAACTTCTTTACGAGATTATCTTTGCTCAATTTTAAGGCCAAGCAATAGTCTATTGATTGCAAACAATAATTGTAATACTTACATGCCATAATACTTGCTTCTAAAACATTCATTTTTTGATTTAGAATATTCGGAGTCACCGCTCATTTTGATATTTCTTTAAATAACCAAAAAGGAAATGGTGCTATACATACCAAAAGAATAAATACTGCTGTTTTTTAATTATATTCATCATACTGTTGAGCGATATGGTACGATTTTTGTTTGTGATTCGATCGTATGAGATGTTGATATATTTTATTCTGTTTGTTTTGGAAATATGAACAACAAAATAATTTGTAGTGCCATTAGTTACGTTTTTATTTTATTTTCCAGATCAATATGGACAAAGGGGCACCACCAACTTACGGACAACCTCCAATACAACCAAGTGAGTAATTTAACATTGAATATATGAATCTAAAATGAAATGATGTATGATTTATAAAATTATACATCCTAAATTGTATAAATTCCAAGTCCAATACTAACATTTGACTGAGTTTTTATTCATCGAAGGAAATGATACTGATGCATCCAGTAGTGTTTTTTCTCAAGTATGCCAAAAAATTAATTTGGCCTCTTATGTGTCTAATAGGGTGGGCCGAAAAACATAAAAATTTGAATTTGCAAGTGATGTAGTTTATAATTTGTTGTTATATGTCTAAAACTAATTCGGCTAAATTTTTAACAAAATCGGTTAATATCTAGCAGCCCCCCCCACCCACGGCCTTGAAAATTAAGGAAAAGGCCGATTTTTCGACTTTTAACATTTTTCAAATTGACGTTTGAAATTTTTTTACGACTCTTAATTGAAGACACAAGTGGATGAAGGGTCTATGTGACATTTTCGAAAAAAACGAGTTTTTTATATAAATGAAGGATATAAGTACACAAAATTCCCTCAGGCACATTACATTTGTTTATAATGCAAAAATATCTGATTTATAAATTTATAAAGAATCTATGTACTGTTGAAGTTGGTAGGTTGTTAAAAACTTTGAGATCAATTATCTCAAAAAAAACTATTGAAAAAAACTAGTTTTTTTATATGAATGAAGGCTATAAGTACACAAAATTCCCCCAAGTACATTACTTTTGATTCTAATGCAAAAATATCTTATTTATAAAATAAAGGATCTATGTACTGTTGAAGTTAGTAGGTTATTAAAAACTTTGAGATCAATTATCTCAAAATCACTTTGTTGTTACATAGACCCTTCATCCACTTATGTCTTCAATTAATGTCTAAACGTATTGGTAAGAGTTTCCCGAATAAAATATTTTTCAAGTTCCAGGGAAATTAGGAATGTTGTACAATTGACGATTTGCACGAAATAAAGTTTGGTAAAAAGTGTCATGGCGCACAGTATAATGGTATCACTGTAATTCACTGCACATGTTTACCAACTCGTCTAATTTCCAAACTTTGCAACAATTAAATACCTATAATATAATAATCATAACATTGTTTTCATTATCTTTAATGTAAAACCTACTTCTATTGAATATAAATCATCTTTATTAGGTTGTTTCGTAGTCTACAATATTTAAAAAACGTCGAATTATGCAATTTGTCAATCACTGCTGCCAACTCTTTTAATAAACTGAGTGTTGGAAACAGTGTTGGACAAATTGCATAATTCGACGTTTTTTAAATATTGTAGACTACGAAACAACCTAATAGAGACGATTTATATTCAATTGAAGCAGGTTTAACGTTAAAGATAATGAAAACGATGTTATGATTATTATATTATAGGTATTTAATTGTTGCAAAGTTTGGAAATTAGACGAGTTGGTCAACATGTGCAGTGAATTACAGTGATACCATTATATTGTGCGCCATGACACTTTTTACCAAACTTTCTTTCGTGCAAATCGTCAATTATGTGTATTTTCATCAAATTCCACTTTTTAGTGGCAAATTTCTAATTTCCATGGAAGTAAAAAATATTTTATTCGGAAAACTCTTGCCACACACGTTTAGACATTAATAAAGAGTCATACAAAAATTCCAAACGTCAATTTGAAAAATGTTAAAAATTGAAAAATCGACCTTTTCCCTCATTTTCAAGACCATGGGTGATTGGCTAGATATTAACCGATTTTGCTAAAAATTTAGCTGCATTAGTTTTAGATACATAGCAACAAATTATAAACTATAACAGTCGCAAATTCAAATTTTTATATTTCTCGGCCCACCCTAGTGTCTAAGGTACTGAATATTATGGGCCAAGAGAAATGAAATCCCACGGCATTGAACATCCGATTGATTTATGATAAATTCGAAAGGATATATTGATACCAAAAAATACTAAACCGTTACTCTGCCTGCGGATATCCTGCAGGATGGCTTTAATTAATCATAATTAGTTTAATTAAAGGTCTCCCGTCAGAATATGCTTAGGCATATCAACGGTTTAGTGCTTTTTGGTACAGATCTGTGGAATTTACCATGAATTAATAAAATGTTCTATGACGTAGGCGAAATATTAAAAATGTGTTCAGTAGTTTAATAAATAGAGCTGTCTGCTGGACCCTTCCGCCAGGGTGAGGAAAGGCAGACTGAGATAATTGTGAGAAATTATTACTTGTCTATAATTCATATGAATTTTAGCCGTATATTTTGTAATATAGGAAACATACCTTCTTTAGGTTCCTTAATTAGCATATATAAAGGGCTCTTGCCAGGACATGCTCAGACAGATCAACGGTTTGGCGTTCTTTTGATCCATACGGTCGTCTCTCGAACTATTAGATTATCATTTATTTTCTAATTATCTAATTTTTAAAAGTTCATGTAATAATTTAGTAGACTCAAATTTTGTAAGTAGTTTCCACAAAACCAAATCCATATATACTAAACAGCAAAAGCACAGAAGACTAAACAATCAGAATGGAAACTGGCGGCATATCCTTTGTACAATTTAACTCCAGAATCGCGTATCTTGTTGGAATAGATATCAGGGGCGTATTTTGTAATGTTGTCGTCAGGGTCGCAATTAGGAGTTTATAATTTAATTTTGCACAAATCTTCAACTTTAATCAAATTTGCAAAATCACTCTTTCTGAATTGTCTAAAAGTTTTCTTGGTTTGACATAATGCTGAACTTGTCATTTTGTTGATTTTTTAATGTATTTTCAAAATTACAAAGTATGTAACTACTACATTATTGTACAAATCAGATTTCTTTGTACATCTGGCAACTCTGTATTGAATACCATATTATTTGTTGTTCTCAATCTACCAAATGTGGCATCGCTGTATTCTATTCCAGGAACATATGGGGATTCGATGCGCGCTTAGAAATGCGCGAACCTTCCCCCTCCCTGAAAGATTCCATTCTGATTGTTTAGTCTTCTGTGGCAAAAGTATGCCAAGTGGTCAATTTATGGTGTGCTGTCCGCTCACAGGAAAAGCCCGTTTTACACCACTCCCAAGTAACACAGTTGGTTAGTTTTACCAGTTTAAAGCCATAAAAACATAGTCGACTAATGTAATTGCAACAGATACCAACTTATAATATTATTGACATTGTACGATGTACTCCAACTCCATCGCATAATAGATGTCTGGACACTAGTTATATCTTTGACGTTTATGACAGACACTTGCTGTAGATAAAACCTTTAGTAAAACTTATTAGTTATTTTTGCGAAAGAAAAACTGCAGTTTGGTTTGGTAGATATTACGTATTAACAATCACAATTAAACGACATGTTTACATTTAAATTGCCTGTTCAGGGCAATAATTTCTATTATTAACAGGTCATTATAACTGAGCGGCCTTATTTAAGATGTATAAGTGACGTCGTCTTATTTCCCACTTACCAATATTTTACGTAAATTTTGAGTCAACTGGGTTAGATTAATCGTGCAAACAAGACCAAATGAGGTTTACATTACCTAATTCTGAAATAATGTGCTGCTAGCGCCAGAATTTCACCAAGACACATTCATTTTATATGACCGCCAATGTACCTCAACGTGTTGCCAGTTCAGGGCACACCAACTGCTATCCTCAGTGAGAATGATCTCTACAAATTTCGGTTTCCTCCTGTATAGATTCATAAGTATCCATTTTAATGAAAACAACTACATTAAAATAAACTTTTTTTTTCAGTAATAACAACTCACCCTCAACCTCTTGTTCTTGGACCACAACCCTCAACAATAACCTGCCCAAGTTGCCACGCCCTCGTGACGACAGCAGTGGAAATCGAAAGTAGTACGAAGACGCATTTGATCGCCCTGTTATTGTGTTTAGTGTAAGAAAGCTTTTAGTTTAATATTTGGAAATGCTTTCATTTTGATACCGTTGACAATGAATTGCTATTGAAACGGTTAGAATAAAGATCTTCCAGGAATACCTTACGGGAAGATATCAGCGTGTAAAAGTCAACAATATATACAGTGACCAACTCCCCATTACAATGGGTATTCTCCAAGGTATTGCACTGGGGCGCATTATATTTTTTGTGTATATTCACTCAATTTCACAAATTGTAAGTAAAGAAATTATATCATTCGCCGATGATACTGCTCTGATTTTTGTAAGCGACTTCTGGGAAAATGTATATAAAATGTCAGCACAAGGAGTGAGAACATTTAAAGTTGGATGACAGCCTTCTGAACCTAAACGTTGAAAAAACCAAATTTATAACTTTTTCGTCAACAGTTACTGATCAATCAGAAAAGAACAACATAACAATTCACTCTAGGTCGTGTGATAGTCGTACAAACCGTATGTGCTGCTATTGAGAAGACGAATTACATCAAGGACCTAGATGTACTGGTTGATCAGCACTTAAAGTAAAATGACCATGCGGAGTGTACAACAGGACGGCTCAGAAGGCTGATACATAAATTTTATCAAATAAGGGATATTTTAAATAAAAAAATATCAATGATAATTTATGATGTTTTAACTGAATCCATAATTAGATATTGCATATTGACATGGGGTGGCCATATTGAATTTAGTGTGACGTCATTTTATTTTCGTGTTCTTCTCAGTAAACCTTTTCATTTGATACCCATATCATGGGGGTGCATAAAAATAACTGGTCCGCGATCTTTGGGAGTCCGCCATATTGGATTTCGAATGACGTCACTTAGCTAACCATGCATTGTCATCCAAACTAAACGTGTATGCAAAATTTCATCTCAATCGGTTGGGGATAACTATTTTAAAATTCAGTTGCAAGATTTGACCCACAAGAACAAGGCAAGTTAAATAAAAGCTTGTAATCAAGATGGCGACCAAACATCAAAATCTAATATGGTAAAAACCTTCTCGACAAAATACTCTTTCAAATAAAAAAAAGTGCATCAAAATCGGATCACCCGTTGAAGAGATATGAAGCCACAGACAGACAGACATACAAACATACCCGTCAAACTTATAACACTTCTCTTTTTGGGTCTGGTTTTAAAAAGATCTAAAAATATTTATTATCGAAAATTCTGATATTAAAAACATTTATTACTAGTAGTGATTAAAATACCCCCTCACAAGAGCTACATATATATTTCATTTCATTTCTTATATTGCTCATTATGTTTTTTTCCTCAAAACATGAACACCATAAACACCAAGTATAAAAATAAATAAATAAAATAATTAAAATTAATTATAATATTTTTTGTACATTTCAAATAGCCCCCTATATCCTCAAATGTTCTTGAAAGTGTCCCTTTTCCCTTGTGATACTGGAAACAAACTTTTATGGTTTAGGCAGACCATAGGGGAAAAAATAGTTTTGTAAAAATATCGTCAAGCTGTAAAATTGTAATACACATTCTATATTAGAGTTTTGATATTTTTAAATTTGAACATTGTATTTTTATGTTCTTAATAATAAATTTGTTACTCTTGTTTATTCGACTAATAATTCTTAATCTATTTTTGTCACCCTAAAATGAAAACTCGTTTAATTCATAGTTCTATGCGTTAATACTATCATTTATATTGCTGATTCTAGTCTCAATCTAATATATAAAAATCTCGTGTCACAGTGTTTGTTATCGAACTCCTCCGAAACGGCTTGGCCGATTTTTATGAAATTTTTGGTGTATATTTGGTAGGTCTGAGAATAGGTCGTAGGCTATTTTTTATACCCTAGGTGATAAGGGTGGCCCTATCCAGAAATTTTATTTTTATTTTTTGGACAAAAATTTATAATTTATAATTTATATAGAAAAACAACGTTTGCTGGATCAGCTAGTATATATATATTTGTATAACAACTGCATAACATATATATCTGATATTTTGAAAAAATATTCAGCAAATGAAACAAAAAATGGAATACAAAAAATTGAAAATAAAATTGAACCGAGAATACTTCCTTGTGGAACGCCACTTTTACGATTTATTTCATTTTACGGCTTGTTACCTATCCTGCAAGTAATTTTGACGAGTATAAGCTCATGTTATTATTATTTAAATAATATAATCCTATTAATAGCAGATCAAAGCATGTATGTATATTCAGGGTGATTCTTTTAAGGCGGCCATTAGAATATTTACCACTTGCAGATGAGATAGCCATTTGTGATTTGGTACCCTACCCTAGTCGACCATTGCGAGTCCGAAAATAATAATTTCAAAATGGCGGCACTTCCGGAAATACCGGAAGTCGATACCAACTTGCTTATTTTAAATGGAACACCCTATATATTTTCGACTTTTCGAAATGATCATAAAATTCTGAGTCAAAACATGTTGCACACCCTATACCTAAACCGAACGGTTTCGGAGATATTTGGCATTTTATAAAAAATTTGACAGAGGTGCAACGGTTTGCAAGAACCGTTATAACTTTCTTCGTGTAGGAGATCCTTATTTGCTCTTTGGTACGTAGAATGAACACAAAAAAAAATAGATTCCAAAATAGTATACCAAGTGTTTTATTTTTCTCGTTACATTTTGTCAAATTCAAACCTCAAAAACTTTTTTATTTCAAATGGAACATCCTATATTTTTTACATCAAATTATGTTAGAGTAATTCTTTTTTTTTCTAGTGTAAGCATTGTAGTTACAACTTTTCGAAATATTGGCGATTTTCTTAAATGTCCAAGAATTTTTAGTAAAAATTGCCATCAACTTACCCATGATTAGAAACAATCATTAACGTCAGTCATTCTCTTTTTTTTTAAATGCCAGCACGTTTAAATTACACCCACGAAGACTTTTAGATTTGTTTATTATTTATGGAGAATGTGATAAAGTAATAATACCAAGAACATGTAACACATTTGCTAATCGATACCCACTTTATTGTTTCAATTGTTTCATAGGCTTCTACGTTTTTTTGGATAAATTATAATTTTCAACAAAAACTTGCGAAAAATTCAAAAAGTACATGTGTTAGATATAGGACATGCTGATATAAGTCCACCTCAAATTTAATTCTACATCGATTGCCATAATAAAATTTGGCACGTGCCATTTGACAGAGCCAAATATTCTAAAATTTTCTAATATGCGTTTTACAGTGTATGGTGGATGGTTTCTGTTCTTGTGGGTATCGAGCAGCAAATGTGTTACATGTTCTTGGTATTACTTTATCACATTCTCCACAAATAATAAACAAACCTAAAAGTCTTCGTTGGTGTAATTTAAACGTGCTGGCGTGTTTTAACATAAAATATTGACTGACATTAATGATTGTTTCTAATCATGGGTAAGTTGATGGCAATTTTTATTAACAATTTTTGGACATTTAAGAAAATCGACAATATTTCGAAAAGTTGTAACTTTAACCCCTACAATGCTGATACTAGAAAAAAGGGAATTTAATTTAACATAATTTGATGTAAAAAAACACAGGGTGTTCCATTTGAAATAAAAAAGTTTTTGAGGTTTGAATTTGACTAAATGTAACGTGAAAAATAAAACACTTGGTATACTATTTTGGAATCTATTTTTTTTTGTAGAGAGTAGCTCATATTGTGTTCTTTCTACGTACCAAAGAGCAAATAAGGATCTCCTACACGAAGAAAGTTATAACGGTTCTTTCAACCGTTGCACCTGTCAAATTTTTTATAAGGTATAGAGTGTTTACACATGTTTTGACTCAGAATTTTATGATCACTTCGAAAAGTCGAAAATATATAGGGTATTCCATTTAAAATAAGCAAGTTGGTATCGTACCAAATCTCAAATGTCTGTCTCATCTGCAAGTGGGAAATATTCTAATGACCGCCTTAAAAGAATCACCCTGTATATGACTATGTAAACCTGTTACCTTGTAAAGCCAAAACGTCTAGACCAATTTTGAAAAATGAGCAATTGAAAGGGTTCTCTCAATCGTGTGAATAACACTGAGTTTTGAAAACGTTTAATAAACAAAATGACGGGGTTATACGAGTATATTTCTAATGGTTTTCAGAATATATTTTTATATTTATACTTTTTATACACTTTTAAGTCAATTGAAATTTTGTTTTATTTCAAGCCCTTTATTTTATGAATTAAAGAACTTACCTACGATCACTACTGTAAATAGTAAAAAACACACTACCTGCCATCTATGTAAGTTGAATTTTACATATTGTAAACAAAAAACGCACTGTAAACAAATCGCAAGGTAAACAAAACGCACGGGACACGCAATTATAGGTGGCTTATATCGCTAACGCGGGGTTTAAAAAAACAAATGCGCCTACGTAATTTTCAAACACTGTCAAAATTGACATGATATTTGTTGAATAATATTTTTAACTAGTAAACTAAATCCAGATTTTACTAAATAACTAAATAAATATGATCGTAGGTAAAGCATAGTACATAATTCGAGTTGTAAGGCAATTACGCACTCATGGAAATACGCACTCGCAGCTACGCGGCATCGTGCTTAACTTCTCCATTCGTGCGTAATATGCTTCTTACATCACTCATTACGTAATATACTATTACCTACGATCACTACTGTAGATAGTAAAAAACACACTACCTGCGATCTATGTAAGTTGAATTTTACATGTTGTAAACAAAATGCACTGTAAACAAATCGCACGGTAAACAAAATGCACGGTACACGCCTACGTAATTTTCAAACGCTGTCAAAACTGACATAATATTTGAATAATAATATTGTTGACTAGTAAACTAAATTTAGATTTTACTAAATAAATAAATAAATATGATCGTAGGTAAAGTATAGTACATAATTCGAGTTGTAAAGCAATTACGCACTTATGGAAATACGCGGCATCGTGCGTAACTTTTCCATTCGTGCGTAATATGCTTCTTACAATACTCATTACGTAATATACTGTTTCATCATAATCTGGTTTTTTAGTAATAATATACACACTTGTAATCCACTAGATTTTTTTACTTATTTAACTCTTGTTCTTTATATTTCAGGTGTTTCCCATGTGTATGCGTGCCTTACTGTACGGACTCATGCAAATCCAAAAACCACTACTGTCCAAATTGCAGAGCCTACCTCGGTCGTTACGAAAGTTAAACACAACACATGAATCCCTACATATAAATATAGTCGCTCTTCTGACATCCTGATAATTTCATAAAATAACTTATTTTATGAATTATTATATTTATGTGGCTTCTTATGAACTGACTGATATCAACCAAATCAACTTAGAACTAATCTCGTGTAAGTTCACAAGTGATAAGACATAATTTTTAAGCACCAAAAAATGTTTAATTAATTTTCAAAGAAAATTAACTTAAACAATGCACGTACTTACATGCATTTTTAATAATATATATTTTTTTTATTTAAGTTCTTGTATTTTCAACATAGCTACTTTTTATAACAAGGGTTTACTTTATAAAACAAAGTCCCTTCCGAACTAACCAATATCAAACTAATGTTGTGTAAGTTCATAAGTGATAAGATATATATTTTTAAGCACCAGAAAATGTTTAAATAATTTTCAAAGAAAATTAACTTAAACAATATACATATTCACATGCATTTTTAATATGTATTTTTTTTATTTAGATTCTTGTATTTTTAAAATAGCTAAATTTTATAATAAAGTTTTACTATTCGAAGTAAATTGTCTCTTATGAACTGAATGATATCAGACAAATCATTTTTTGTGTACTTAATTGCACAAGTGATAAGATATATATTTTTAAGCATCAAAAATGTTTTAATAATATACATACGTGCATTTTCAATAACATGTTTTTTGTTTAGGATATTGTATTTTCAAAGTTGCTAATTTTTATAGTAAGGTTTTACTTTTTAAAATAAATTGTATTTTTTTATTATTAAATTCGCTTGTACTTCCTAGATATGTTTTTATTTTCTTTCTGTTCTATATTTACATTAGAGGGGTCGTGGGATCAAAAAAATAAAACAATTTTTGTGATTTTTCTATCTTTTGTTACATAACCTTTCAGATAACTCGGTCAAATTTGTTTATTATGTATGTGCAGATAATTACAAAATATTAAACACACAAAATGAAATGGTTAATTAGATAAAGTTCAAAGCTGCTTTTAAATTGATACTATTTGTTACTATTTGATAGAATCTACCTCGAGAACCTATAAGACAAAAATAAGAGTACTGATTAAAAAAATTGAAGAAAGTATCATAACCGTCTCAAAGCAATTCTGGTCTTTCATCCACAATGAAAAGGGCATGACACATATACCGGGTAAGATGCACCCCAATAATGAAATAACACATAATTCAATAGCTCTAAAAATGTTGTAAATGGTTTTGCAACCTATTTCAATAGTGTATATTTACAAGATAAAAGATAATAGTGACTGTGTCCAATAATTCGTTTAATAATATGCCCAGCGTTGACATAATTTTTTTCAAGAAATTATTTGAAAAATAAAATCACGGCTGGTCATGACCTAATACTAAGTTTTTTAGTCAAGGATAGCTCTGGGGTATCCGCTAAGTCACTGGCTATATTATTTAATCTGTCACTACGTATATCGATATTTCCAGATTGCTGGAATTTAGTCATTTTGTCCGGTGCGAAAAAAACCGTGATATAAGTAATATAGCAAATTATAGACCTATTTTAAAACTAATAAATTTTAAATGGCCTGGGAAATTCGAATAGGCAATCAGAATATAAATGCTCCACCCCAATATCATCAGGTTTTCTTGAATCATTCAGATCATACTCCAGTCGAATTAGACATAATAAAAAATTTTGCGTACTGAGGACTTTTTTTTGTGGAAGTTGTTTAAAATAATAAGCAAGCACAGAAAACTACACCCTGCTACATCATGTGCGTCCCCTATTTTTAGGGGTCGAAACTTTGAAATTTTACTTATGTGTCCATATCTTTTTCTCTATTACCCGTAGGGCTCTTTACCAAGTTACACTTTTTGAAGATTCATCCCTCCTCTACATAATATATATATATTACACATTTGCCGTAGGACAAACGGTTTTGGCTGTACGAGGCCGGAAAGGTCGCGCTGTCCGAATTTGGGGGTCTTCTGTACAGGACAAACGGCTATTATTTCCAATCTACAATACTACACATACTAATGCCCTTAACGAGGGATGATGATTTGTGAAAAAACTTTCATCGAATACCGCGCGGTTTTCATGATACGGGATGTTGAAATTTTGAAAATCCCCTTTTTTTTAAAAAAGTGAACCTACTTTTTTTCGCTCATTTTTTTTCATGTATGTACGACCCTAATATAAGAAAATTTACGTTGGTTTCATTTTAATACATTCATTGGTTTAGGAGCTACACAGCAAAATATGCAAAAAATGGCAATTTTGGTATTTTTGCATTAAAAAACCAAAACCAGTATAATTCTGATAAACGTTTTTGTTTATCCTAAAAGTCCAGTTCACTGAGCATAGAAAATGTGTTTTTGTATTTAAATAGGATCAACACTTATTGTGTAATAACGATTTATGTCATGTGTTCTCCAGTCTCCCTTTTCACAATTTTTTTTTGCGGCCTTATGGTTCATAGTAGGGCAGAAAGTAATATACACGTGGACAGGGTACATAATAGGGTGTTAAAATGGGCATCTTGTTAAAATGCGATAGGACGTACCGTTTTCGAGTAAAACGCGCTTGTTTGCAAAAAATTACTTCAGATAACACTTTTTATCGACTGACTAGTAAATACTCACCGCTGACTACGAAAAAATACAACTATGTGTCGCCTCTTGCCTTTTCTGTTTATGAGGGACATTGCTAATGAAAAAATGAAGGAACTCGGATGGAATAGGGGGTTCTCACCCCCCTATTTGTCTGAAATCATCATTGCAACTTATTTTGTGTCTATAACAAAATCCACAGTAATTTTACCTTCCTCGAGAAACAGTTAATATATGTCCATTTCATCGAAAAATGATTTAAAAAAACAAACTCCTAAGAAAGAAAACACCAAAATGTAGAATTTGTTTATCAGATCACAATTCAGAATACAATAAAAACTCAAAGCAAACATAACCAAACAAGTGCGTTTTACTCGAAAACGGTACGTCCTATCGCATTTTAACAAGAGACCCATTTTAACACCCTATTATGTGCCCTATCCACGTGTATAATGCTTTCTGCCATACTATGAACCATAAGGCCGCAAAAAAAAAAAATGTGAAAAAGCAGACTGGAGAACACATGACATAAATCGTTATTACACAATAGGTGTTGATCCTACTTAAATACAAAAACACATTTTCTATGCGCAATGAATTGGACTTTTAGGATAAACAAAAACACTTACTAGAATTATACTGGTTTTGGTTTTTTTAATGCAACAGTACCAAAATAGCCATTTTTGTCATATTTTGCTGTCTAGCTCCTAAACCAACGAATGTATTAAAATGAAACCAACGTAAATTTTCTTATATTAGGGTCTCACATACATGAAAAAAAAAATGGGCGAAAAAAGTAGGTTCACTTTTTTTTAAAAATTTCAACCTCCCGTATCATGAAAACCGCGCGGTATTCGATGAAAGTTTTTTTACAAATCATCATCCCTCCTTAAGGGCATTAGTATGTGTAGTATTGTAGATTGGAAATAATAGCCGTTTGTCTTGTACAGAAGACCCCCAAATTCGGACAGCGCGACCTTTCCGGCCTCGTACAGCCAAAACCGTTTGTCCTACGGCAAATGTGTAATAAATATATTATGTAGAGGAGGGATGAATCTTCAAAAGTGTAACTTGGTAAAGAGCCCTACGGGCAATAGGGAAACAGATATGGGCACATAAGTAAAATTTCAAAGTTTCAACCCCTAAAAATAGGGGACGCACATGGTGTAGCAGGGTGTAGTTTTCTGTGCTTGCTTATTATGCCCTCTTAAATAACTTCCACAAAAAAAAGTCCGCAGTACGCAAAATTTTTTATGATGCCTAATTTGACTGGACTATCATGGACGAATCGTTACATAACTCAATTCTTCCTGTCACATGAATTTGACTTGAAAAATTTATTTCAAAAGGAAACAATCCTAATTTTCATTTAAATAAATATTAATTTTGACTTGAAAACACAAGAGTACAAGAGATTGTATAATCTCATACATTATAACATTAATTTAAAAATAATTTTGCTTTAAATTGAGATCAGCTATTTTCTGGACTAAATAAATTATATTTAATTTAAAGTTATATGCAATCTTAGTTTTATTTCTATTTTGATTTAAAAAATTCGATATTATTTTTTTAAATAAGAGGCAATTTTAAATGTAACATGCGATTTATTTACAAAATTTATTAACACAATTTTAAACGAAATATATTGAGGTGTTCATTTTAAAACGAGAAGTGTTGAATCAGGAATACTAGAATTTTTCATTTTAAATAAATTATATATATATTCAATTTAAAACTAGGTACTTATCTCATTAGGATAATCTTAAATAAATAGTACTTTTCATTTGAAATATTGATATTATTCATTATATACAAACTTCTCGTTTAATAAGCAAACAAGTTTAAGTAAGCAAAGAACAATTCAGTTCGGTTAGTTCGGTACTCGGCCCAGATATGGCGCGTGGTGTCAGAGTCTGGAAGTAGTAAAGAGCCTTCTGGAAATATCTAGAGACTATTCTATATCCCTCAGCTTTAGGCATATAAACCCCAATAACACACACATGTCCATTGAGTGTCCAATGGACATGCTTGTTCGGATATCTTGTACTTCCAGTAACTGTCCAGATTAAGTAGTGATGATATCCAGTGGACGTCCATTCGACTGTAGGGTGGCCACATTTTTGGACAGCCGTATGATGTCCCGTTGTAGCTATCCAGTGGAAGTCCTATGTGGACAATTGTGTCCATTGTGGACGTCTATAGGACATCCATTGATTAGAAAATATTTAGGTATTAAGCAGATCACAACTTACAAACTTTTTATTACTTCCACGTCCAGTGTTTAATATGAAATTGCCTACTTTCTGTATATTGGTGCCTCAATCTCTGGTCACGCTTATATACTAGTTAGGTAAACACTTTAAAAACACTCGTTATTGGAGAACCAATCAAAACAATTGATCTCCTAGCTAATACTGAAGAAGTATTGAATTACATAATAGGATTCCTAGCATAATACTTAAATCATTTATTTAATTTAACGATTTAAGTATTTTCTATTTGTTATTACTTTAAAATGTTAGAAATCCTATCCTGTAATTCAATACTTTGTCAGTATTACCTAGACGAGTAATTGTTTTGATTGGTTCTCCTGTAATGAGTGTTTTAAAGTGTTTACTTAACTAGCACATTAGCGTGACCAGATTGATGCACCAATATACAGAAAGTACGTAATTTCATTTTAAATTAAAAAACCGCTGCCCAAGGAATCACTACTTCCACATCCAGATTTTCTATCCAAGTCACTCAGAACGAAAAATTTTGTATCTGGAAATAATTGTTTATGGAACTTTAACGATATAATATTTGAAATCCTCTACCCCCAAAAACCCATAAAACGATACCCCACATCGGCAGTGGGGTGGGGGTGGTAGTGGGGGTGGATAAAATAAAAAAATATTTTGAGGTTTCTGGTTCTTGTACGCATACTAAATTACATATTTTTTTCATCCCCTTTAATAATGGGGTGGTGGTGGTAATGGGGGTGGGTTTTTTTTTTGAGACCTTAGCTTCTCTTGTATATACTAAATACCAATTTTATGGATTTTTACCTGCTTGATTTACCTATTTACCCCAAATTTACCCCAATTTACCCCCCAACCCTTCGACGGAACAAGACGAAAATATAATCTAGTTCCAGATCTCGTTAAAGTACATATGTGTACCAAATTTCAAGTCAATATCTTAAACCGTTTCAGAGTAAACGTGCGCACAAAAAAAGTTAGACAAACAGAATTTTTTTTTCGCTCAAACTAAACTTAAAATCTCGACGTTTTATGACATTCTAAGCCTATCTGAACAATAAAAATTTTTAAAAATTTTTTTGTCGTTACTGTACTTCCACTGGATGTGGAAGTAAAAAGTAATATAAGGCAAATATAAGACTATGTCAGTCTGAAATTAAATTATCTAATCAGTCCATCTCTAAATTAATAAATATAAATGCCAATTCTTCATGTAAACATTCTAAAAATGATTTATATTACGCATAGTTTTTAAGGGAATTACAAATAGGGAATATAGGTTTATTCTACATTTGAAAGAAATTGTTGATGCTCCCCGCTTTAAATTAAAAGATTAAGAACTGCCAAAAATTTTATTTCTTAGTCCCTGAGGACTTAAAGGAGGCTTATTTCTTAATACCGATTAGAAAAGACCACAGGAAATCTTTGGGATTTGAATTTAACAAAAATCTTTATGACTTTAACTCTTTACCTTTAGTGCAATTAGTCATTATACCGGGTGATTCAGTTTGGTATTCGCCCCCCTGTATCTATTTTATTTTAACAGAAAACTGCAATAAACCATATATATTTGCAAATCGTTTGTCAAGCTCTATCGAATGACGTCCTTAAATCATCTTTTTTGTCACATATGCCAAAATAACGATAGTCAACTTTTTTTTTTTCAAATAGTGTGCTATACATTTCATTGCCGATTGTTGTAGAGCTTCTCTTTCTGCATTCAACCATGTGAAAAAAGTATACACTTCCATAAGGAAAATTTCGAGAAAATTAATAAAATACGAAAAAACTTTATTTAAAGGTTTTGTTTATGATTCAACATAGTTAGCCATGGAAACAATTGAATTTTGTCATTGGTTAGTAATGTCAAATTGAAAATACTGTTATTTGTGACTGAGTTATTCGTTTTTGTTTTATGTTATACTTCTAAATAGATTTACACAATGGTATCTTACAATAACGGAAAAAAATTGGACATGATATTCATTGATGGAGAGTGCGGAAAAAACAAAGTGGCCAAACGTTTATATCAAGATCGCATTCGAAATAGGCTGGTACCATCAGTCAAAATGTTTGCAAAATTGGCAAGAAATATGAGCGAAAGTGGAAGTTTTGAGAAAAAACGAAACGTTTTTAAACACCGTTAGATTTCTTCCTTTGGTTCTATCTAAAAGAAAAAGTTTACTTTATACCTCTAAATGACGTCGAAGATCTTAAAACTAGAATACGAATTGAATGCTGCAGATGTTAAAATGTTAAAATTCATTCTTCAACATAAGGAAAATTTCGAAAAAATTAATAAAATATGATAAAACGTCATTCAATGGTTTTTCTGAATCAGTATAGTTAGCCAAGGAAGCAATTGAATTTTGACATTGTAAGTAATGTCACTAGTACCAACTAGGCAAATCTGATTCGAAAGAGAGGGATTTTTTCGAGGATTGTGTACGGAACTGACGAGGCATAAAAATTTCGAAACAAAGTTTAATGTTTTAACCAAACAAAGTTCTGTTTTTAAATAATTATGTAATTAATTTTTATATAAACAAACATTTAATGTCGTATCTTTAGTTAATTAATGATAATAACACTCAACAATAATATTAAAATAACAACTAATAATAAATAACAATTACCAATAAAAAAACTACCAATACTTGAAAACTAACTAACAATTAAGAAAATAAAAACATTATTTATTGCTTCATATGTTCGAAGAGTCCTCCGTTCGCTTCTGTGTTTATCACGCCCTGGATACATACACGTTGAAGAATTTCAACATTTAATCTGCGGCATTCAATTCGTATTCTATTTTTAAGATCTTCGACATCATTTAGAGGTGTAAAGTACACTCTTTCTTTCAGATATGGCCAAAGGAAAAAATCTAACGGTGTGAGATCCGGTGATCTGGCAGGCCACTTGACTCCCTCACTACGATTTCCGATCCATCTACCTGGATAAGCTGCATTTAAGTAATTCGTTACAATTATAGCATTATGTGGCGGTGCCCCATCTTGTTGTAATATCATGTTATGCCTAATATGTAATGGAACGTCTTCTATGAAATTTAACAACTCTTCTCTTAAAAACTGTAGATATCTTTCTCCAGTAAGCGTGCCTTCGTAAAACTTTGGTCCTATAATTTGTCCGTTGAGAATTCCACACCATACATTAATTCCCCAGATATTTTGGAAATTAGTTTCCCGAAGCCAGTGAGGATTATCCTGCAGTTATGTCTATTAACAATTCCATTATTATGAAAACGGGATTCATCTGAGCACATGATGCGATCTAATATAGTCAATTTCTTGAGCAACTGCCAACCACGCTACAAAATTTAGACGTCTCTCGTAATCTCCTGAAAGCAAGCCCTGATGTAAATGTATTTTATATGGTCGCAGTTTATTGTCTCTCAGAATTCTTTGAATTGAAGAATATGAAATATCAGTTTCTGTCGCTAACTGACGAATAGAAATATGCAGGTCTACGAAAACACGGGCTAAAACTGCAACTGTATGTTCCTCAGCTCGTGCGGTTCTGGGCTTAAAAACGTTTCTTTTTTTCTCAAAACTTCCACTTTCGCTCATATTTCTTGCCAATTTTGCAAACATTTTGTCTGATGGTAGGTACCGGCCTATTTCGAAAGCGATCTTGATATAAACGTTTGGCTGCTTTACTGTTTTTCCGCACTCTCCATAAATTAATATCATGTCCAATTTTTCTTCATTAGTGTAAGATACCATTGTGTAAATCTATTTAGAAGTATAACATAAAACAAAAACGAATAACACAGTCACAAATAACCGTATTTTCAATTTGACATTACTAACAATGACAAAATTCAATTGTTTCCATGGCTAACTATGTTGAATCAGAAACAAAACCTTTAAATGAAGTTTTTTCGTATTTTATTAATTTTCTCGAAATTTTCCTTATGGAAGTGTATACTTTTTTCACATGGTTGAATGCAGAAAGAGAAGCTCTACAACAATCGGCAAAAAAATGTATAGCATACCATTTGAAAAAAAAAGTTGACTATCGTTATTTTGGCATATGTGATCAAAGAGATGATTTAATGGCGTCATTCGATAGAGCTTGACAAACGATTTACAAATGTATAGGGTTTATTGTAGTTTTCTGTTAAAATAAAAGAGATACAGGGGGCGAATACCAAACTGAATCATCCGGTATATGAAAAATTACGGAACCCAGCTATAGTGAATGGATTTGAATGATTTTTTTTTATTGGATTTCTAATGCCATAAACTAAAAAGTTTACCCACTGAAAATTACCACAATTTCGAAAATCCGTAAATAAAAAAAATTAAAATTTTTTGGAATACCAACGAAAAAAAAATTATCGGAAATTTTAAATATTTATTTTAAGAATATAATGATTGTTATAGTTTTCTAGGCTGTTTATAAAGAATTTGTAAAAAAATGAAACTTTTTCAAAATTAATTTGAAGATGGCAGAGGCTCCAAAAAAACGAAATAAATGAAAGAAACGTTAAATAATACAAATACATCGAGGGGGGCCAGGTTAATAGATCTTATTTTATTTTAGTTTAACATAAAAAATGCGCTAGAAGTGGAAACGCCGTCAACGACAATTTCGCAGTAAACTTCTTTGTTAGATGTACTAGGGACTTAATTCTTTTTTAAGTTGAAGGTAAAGAGCCCACCTTTCGATTAAAATTGGTCCGAAAAGGGTCAGGTTAATAGATCTTATTTTATTTCAGTTTAACATAAAAAATGCGCTAGCAGCGGAAACGGTATCAACGACAATTTCGCGGTAAGCTTATGTTAGATGTACTAGGGACTTAATTTTTTTTTTAAATTAAAGCTAAAGAACCCACCCTTCTATTAAAAGTGGTCTAAAATAGGCCAGGCTATTCAATTTTTTTTATTAACATATTATTTGAGAAATTACGCTCTTGCAGTGAAAACGCTGTCGTCTGTTTTGCGGTAAACTTCTATGTTAGATGTACCAGGGACTTAATTTTTTTTTAAATTAAAGCTAACCAAATTTTTTTTTGTGGGGCTTTTTTGGAACTGCTATCGAAATGACTGTATCCCTATGTAATTTTCGACGCTGAATCCGAATCCGAGGTCAAAAGAAATCATACATCCCCAAAATCAACCCCTAGCGCTAAAAAACACTCCCTAAACAGGGTAAAAATGACTTAACGCTCCACGAATAGTCTTGAATCTCAATAAATCGAATTAAATATAAACATTCAAGTATATAACGCATAAATACAGAGTTAACACTACTTTCCATTGAAAATCACCCCCATCAGTGGGTGAAAACTACCCCTCACACAATGGGAAATATAAAAAAACTGCAGTGATTGCAAAAAAAGCTTACGATAGCTAGTTATTTTAGAAACAGTATGTAACTGCATTAGTCTCGATGCGACTACCTCCAAGAAGTGGCGGAAACATCCCCTAAATTTAAATTGCAGTTGCCTAGATGACTCCTAAAAGGATTTCCCTGAAAATACTATTACTTATTTATATGGCCTCTAAAAAGAATCGTCTAAAAATTTAGAAGAAACATCTATATAATTTTCTGACTATATAGTTTTTTGACCAGCCCGTAGGTGGTGCATTGACAACCGCATACGAGTGTTGAATGCGGATTAAGTATACGTCAAGTTGTGCTCTTTATTGGGGCATTCATTGTTTCTGTTATTACCTTTTTCCCCGATTTTCCTTGCAATTTTAATCTAGAGGTGGTTTCCGCCACGCTATGGGGGTAGATTTTGAGCATCGCATCGGAACTAATGTAGTTACTCACTCTTTCCAAAAAAACTGCATCGTAAGCTTTTTACAATCACTGCATTTTTTTAAGTTTCCTGTTGTATGAGGGGGAGTTATTTTCAATGGAAAGTAGTATTAACTCTGTGTTTATGCGTTATATACTTGAATGTTTATATTCAATTCGATTTATTGAGATTTAAGACTATTCGTGGAGCGTTAAGTCATTTTTACCATGTTTAGGGAGTGATTTTTAGCGCTAGGGGTTGATTTGGGGGTGTACGATTTTTTTAATTCGGATTCAGCGTCGAAAATTACATAGGGATACAGTTGTCTCGATAGCAGTTCCAAGAATTTTTTTTTGTGGGGTTGTGTTATTTGTCAAAAACGCCCTCTAACTGCTCCTTTGAGGTGAAAGTCGCAGGCGCAGAGATTATTTTTAAAGTAAAATACTGGATAATTGTATTAGTTTGTAGATTTCACGGACATTAGTTAGAAGAAAATACATGTGGCAGAGCATCCCGATAAGAAACACGGAAAAATTAAGAAAATGCCTCAACCAATATTTAGACAATATAATCTCCAATAACCTTAATCGGTGTTTCCACTTCTCTTTTATTAGTCATGAAAATAAATTTCACAAAATTTGTTAACACACAATATATTACTAATAATGTTTGTATCATTATCATTCTCTAAATATTTCTTGGCTAATGACTTACAGATAACATCTAGGACTATTACAGATATACTACGAACAGAAAGCACGTTCCATTAGTTAGTAGACTGTGGTGTAGTGAAGTAGGTTTAGTTCTGTGACAAAAAATAAATCCAAGAGGTGTGATACATTTTCAACAACAGTAATTGTACAGTATTTATTACGTAATCGCTATACCAACAAAGCAATATACATATTTTATTAAAACAAAAAACGCTCGTTCCTTTTGAATTTGTATCTAAGTTTATTTAAGTAAACACATGTTGCCAAAAATGAATGATACCATAAGTTAAAATTAAAAGACCTTATACTTAATTGTCTTAGTGAAAAGCATTACATTTTTAATATTACTAAATTTTATTGTAAACAAATTTTTAAATGAAACAGTTTAAATGAAATGTTCGGTTGCTTTTTGAAAATAATAGAGAAGCTACTGATATTCTTTTAAAATATTTTGTATCGTTTCCGGGATGATTTGATTAGTTTCTTGCCTTATTCTGTTGTTTCAATTATCGACGTTATTTGTTCTATTGAAGTGGACCTCACAAAAAATAATCGAAATGGGTCAATTCGGGAGAACGGGCTAGCCACCTAATTTCGCCGCGTCTACCAATCCACCTATTGGGAAAAACTTGAATGAGATAGGCTCTTAATTCCAATGCAAAATGTGCAATGCGCAAATTATAAAGTTTTCAAATTTAATTTTCTTGATAAAGAATACACAAAATTCAAAATACCTCATACTGCTGAATAGAGAATTATTTTCTCATTTTTTTTTTCAAATAAAGCGTGCACTCTTATTATATTTAAAAATTTAAAAGGGGTGGCTGCACTCCAAGGGGGTTCGGGGGTCACTCCAAGGGGGCTCAAAATTCTGCATTTTAGAATTAAAAACCGCTGCCCAAGGAATCACGACTTCCACATCCAGATTTTCTATCCAAGTCACTCACAACGAAAAAATTTTGTATGTGGAAATAATTGCTTATGGAACTTTAATTATATAATATTTGAAATCCTCTACCCCAAAAACCTATAAAACGATACCCCACATCGGTAGTGGGGTGGGGGTGGTGATAGGGGGGTGGTAGTGGGAGGTTGATGAAGTAAAACAATATTTTGAGGTTTCTGGTTCTTGTACACACACTAAATCACAAATTTTTTGTATCTCCTTTAATAATGGTGGGGGTGGTAATGGGGGTGGCTAATGCCAAAAATTTGTTTGATACCTTAGCTTCTCTTGTATATACTAAATATCAATTTTCTGGACTCTTACCTGCTTGATTTAGCTATTTACCTCAAATTTACCCCAATTTACCCCCAAACCCTTCCACGGAACTAGATGAAAATATAATCTAGTTGCAGATCTCGTTAAAGTACATATGTGTACCAAATTTCAAGTTAATATCTTAAACGGTTCCAGAGTAAACGTGCGCACAAAAAAAAAGTTACAGACAGATCGACAGACAGACAGAATTTTTTTTTTCGCTCAAACTTAAAATCTCGACGTTTCATGACATTCTAAGCCTATTTGAACAATAAGAATTTTTTTAAATTTTTTGTCATCACTATACTTCCACTGGATGTGGAAGTAAAAAACCGCTGCCCAAGGAATCACTACTTCCACATCCGGATTTTCTATCCAAGTCACACAACGAAAAAATTTTGTATCTGGAAATAATTGTTTATGGAACTTTAATAATATAATATTTGAAATCCTCTACCATAAAACGATACCCCACATCGGTAGCGGGGCAGGGGTTGCGGTGGTAGTGGGGGGTGGATGAAGTAAAAAAATATGTTTAGGTTTCTGTTTCTTGTACACACACTAAATCACAATTTTTTTCCATCCCCTTTAATAATGGGGTGGGGGTGGTAATGGGGGTGGCTAATGTCAAATTTTTTTTTGAAACCTTAGCTTCTCTTATATGTACTAAATGTCAATTTTATGGACTCTTACCTGCTTGATTTACCTATTTACCCCAAATTTACCCCAATTTACCCCCCAACCCTTCGACGGAACAAGATGAAAATATAATCTAGTTCTAGATCTCGTTAATGTACATATGTGTACCAAATTTCAGGTCAATATCTCAAACCGTTCCTGAGTAAACGTGCGCACAAAAAAAAAGTTACAGACAGACAGACAGAATTTTTTTTTTCGCTCAAACTTAAAATCTCGACGTTTTATGACATTCTAAGCCTATTTGAACAATAAAAATTTTAAAAAATTTTTTTGTCGTTACTATACTTCCACTGGATGTGGAAGTAATTGACGTATTTTAAGATCAAAAAAATTAACCAGTTTTATTATTGCTTAAAACGTTCTCGATGATATTTGAATAAGCAAAAACTTGTACGAAATCTTCTTATAACAACAACACTATCACTGCCCAAATATATTAGCTTTGTGAAAAACAAACCAGAGCAATAATAATACAGAAAGATATATAAAGCAAATTAAATAATTATAAAACAGTTGAACTCACATTACGAATTTTGTTGTAATGTGGGCATTAGAAAAAAATATCACTTCAGAATAATGAAGTTTAATTTTGTCAGAATATATAATCCAGGCGTTTTAGTTGTAAAATTGACCTCTGTGCTAAATTCGTGCCCTACGAAAAATTTTTTCTTTATTATGTTTATTTGGACGTCTTCAATAATAATTGGTAGTTACGCCACGAAACACCTGGAGGATTTCGTGAAAACCGCGTCGGAAGGTCGCGAAAACCGCGAATTCGCGATTAACTTAGTTTTTATGGCCTAAACGGGAAGAACACCTATTATAAAAGTTGTACACCTGTAAATTCTCTGCCTTAAAGGTTCTATACATTTTTTTCGTACGCCTAACCGTTTTGGAGATACGACGCGGACTAAGTGAAAAATGCATTTAGTTCCACCAAACCTCTTTCGCACCACATATTTCGCAATTATCTTGCTTTCTGTGTCTCAGAATGAAAATTAAATATTATCAAGTTCAAACCTGGTTGGGAAAAGACATTGATCCTGAGCAGTGAGGCTGGATTAGGAAGAATGATATTTTGCAGCCAGTACCATCAGCATAAAACATATTGTTAAATTCAATTTTTTGCAACTTTACGAAGGGCTGTGCAGGAAAATGTAGCTGTAGGAAAGTAGGACTGAATTGTTCAACAGCTTGTGGCCATTGCCACGGTCACTCCTGCTTGAATATCGCATCTATAATTGCTATGAATGACGAAATAGTACAGTAACTAGAGGTTTTAACTTCGGAATAATGTCATATTGAACGGATATCGTCCATTTTTGGCAGTGTAATAGTAAATGCTTCACACAAAAGTTTCTATATTGTGTGCGGGGGCTTGTTAATTTATAGGGGGTGGCACTTAAAATATATATATATATATATATATATATATATATATATATATATATATATATATATATATATATATATATATATATATATATATATATATATATATATATATATATATATATATATATATTTATTCTATGCAATTTTTCACATAAATTGATAGTTTTTAAGTTGTAACAACTTCAAAATTGCGATTTTAGCTTAAAAAAGGTATTTCCAAACGGCTTCCGTAAGTATCTCGAAAAGTATTACTTTACCGAAAAAATGTTAGAGACCAATTACAGAAAGTACAAACTGGGAATTAATTATATTTTTTGTTTACTGATGTAGGATTAATAATTTCGGAGATATTTAAGTTTATATTTGGTATCCAAGTGTTTCGAAATTACCTTTAAAGTTTAAAATGCATTTTTTTCTGAAGCAAGTGCTTTAAATGAGCAAACAAATTGGAGCATCTAGGTAATGATACATCTTAACGAAAAACTGTATTTGAGATAAATATAAATGCGCCAATTTTTCCATCGTAACTTCTTTATTTCTTATGCTACAGGAACAAGTAAAAAATAATTTGAAAGCGCAATGAATTGTCTTCAATTTCATTTCTTGTTGTTGTATTTTTATGAAAAATCAAATGCATATGACAAAAAAATAATAATAAACAGGAGTCCCTAGACCCAGGGAGGCTACCGAATTTTCAAAAATTTTTTCGCAAACTGCTTTTTCAACATTAGGGGTCATTAGAGAAGTGCTTCTCTAGATGTTATTTCCCATATTTGGTATGGGTCCCATGCGCCACAGACGAGAAAAAAATATTGAAATTTCACCAGCTGCCATTGCTTCCCCTAGACTAATAATTTCACAATACATTGACAAACACCGAACGAACTTACAACAAACAAAAGAATTAACAAAAAAATAATCCAAACCAATAAGGATAACAGTATTAATAACAGAAATTCACAATTACAAGAATCTCAACTCACAAAAATAAACGACACTGTGTACGTAAAAACTGGAAAACGCGTGGCAAAACATTTACCAAAATTCAAAAAAGCAACGGTCTTACAAGACAACGATATTACGTAGCTACTACATCTGGACTAAGACACAAAAACCAAATTCAAAAACAAAGCAGAATCATTCCTAACTCTGAACCTTTGTTGCAAGACAACAATGATGAACACATACACCTCCTGTTATTGAGAAAAACCGACATAACCTTCGACCCCGTAACTCATCCAACAGTCTTCCAAAGCCTAGGAACTGACGTACGCCTTATTAGTCATCATCATGCTTTCATAGATAAACTAGAACAAAAGCCATTAATAGACTCATTTTATGATGCAATTTTTCAACTGAATCATATTTACTCATTAGACAAAACCAACACCAATAATAAAATAGACAGCAATAATCAATTAAGCTGAGACGTTAGAAAGAATTATCTCAAATGAATATAAGACATTAATTCCAAGAAAGTTACACACAGTAAAAAGAGGTCTCCTCAATTTCGTTATAGCAACACAAGAAGACATTTCAAAATTTGAAGAAAAAATTAACGCATTACTTTCAAACGAAAAAATCTTAGCTACTGAAATCAATTTACGTACTTCTCTCTATTCTACTTTCGCAAACAAAACTAACGATCTCATGGACAAAATCTTATCCAATCAAGGAAAATGAAATTAAAATTCCTACGCATCAGTAATAACACAAACATGCAAAGACAAGTCATCATCAACTAATTCCAATTACTCCTCTATTACTTCGAACAAATCGAACAAACAGTAACATTTTTAAGATTAAAAACAATTTACCCATTCCTTTTAACGGATTCTGACATGCAAACTATTTTAATAAACTTGAGACTACTTTATCCATCATCTACCTCAAGTTGTGTAGTGGCTTTCCTCGAGTACAATGGATGTGCAGTAGGTTTCCTCGAGTATTATGGATGCGCAGTGGCTTTTCTCGAGTATTTTGGATGCGCAGTGGCTTTCCTCGAGTAGTATAGATACACAGTAGGCCACCTCAAGTGGTATGAATGCGCAGTAGATTTCCTCGAGTATTATGGATGCGCAGTGGCGTTCCTCGAGTATTTTGGATGCGCAGTGGCTTTTCTCGAATGATTAGGTAGGTTACCTCAAGTGGTATGGATGCGCAGTAGATTCCCTCGAAGAAAATGCTTGAAGTAGAAGCTTTACTTCTATCGTGTAGTCCACGGCATACAATGATTATCTATATCTTTATCATGCCATTTTCTGCGTATTACTTCCACATCCAGTAGAATTATACTAACGTAAAACAAAATTTTGAAAATTTTCATTGTTCAAATAGGCTTAGAATGTCATGAAACGTCAAGATTTTCAGTTTCAGCAAACAAAATTTATGTCTGTCGCATCGGTGTGTCTGTTGGTCTTATAACTTTTTGGTGCTCACGATTACTCTGGAACCATTTAAATATTGACTTAAAATTTATCACACGTATGTATTTTAACGAGATCTGGAACTAGATTATATTTTGATCTTATTACGTTGAAGAGTTGAGAGGTAAATGGGAGTAAATAGGTAAATCAAGCAAGTAAGAGTCCATGAAATTGGAAATACAAGAGGAGCTAAGGTCTCAAAAAAAATTTGGCATTAGCCACCTCTATTATCACCCCCACCCCCATTGTTAAAAGGTGTGAAAAAATATTGTGGTTTGGTGTGTGTACAAGAACCAAAGTCGTCAAGAATTTTTTTCACTTCATTCACCCCCACCACCACGACCACCCCCTACTACCGATGAGGCATATCATTTTACGGGTTTTTGAGATACACGATTTCAAATATTATATTATTAAAGTTTCACAAACAATTATTTGAACATAGTGGAGAGCAAATATATTATTTTCGTTGTAAGAGACTTGGATGAAAAATCTCGATGTAGAAGTAGTGATTCCTTAGGCAGCGGTTTTTTATTATATTGTTTGTATTATATGTTATTCTATGTTTATAGTTTATTATTTTACTTGTTCTCTCCAATATTTGTAATCGGTTTAGAGAATCAATGAGGAATAAAAAAAATCAACCGATATTAACGTGGTTTTCTTTATACGATAGTACATTTCGAAATGATTATAGAATATGGTTGGAGGTTTTTAAAAATTTTCAATTTTACTTGTTAGTAATTATTTTCTTTGTTAACTTTCTTTACGAGATTATCTTTGCTCAATTTTAGGACCCATCCATTGGTCGAAAACAAATACTTAAATATATGTAATTAATTTTTTGATTTAGAATATTCGGTATCCTGTCACCTCTAATTTTGATGATATTTCTTTAAATAACCAAAAATGAAATGGTGCTATACGTACCAAAAGAATAAACATTGCTGTTTTTTAATTACCTTCATCTCATACTAATGATGAACAATAATTTTGAAACGCCGATATCTGTAGCTGTGTTTAATTTTTTGAGCAATATGGTACGATTTTTGTTTGTGCTTTGATCGTATGAGATATAGATATATTTTGTTCTGTTGGTTTTAGAAATATGAGTAGCAAAATAATTTGTATTGACATTAGTTACGTTATTATTTTATTTTCCAGATCAATATGGACAAAGGGGGACCACCACCAAGTTACGGACAATCTCCAGTACAACCAAGTGAGCAATTTAACATTAAATATATGAATCTAAAATATCCATAATTGATGTTAAATGATTTATAAAATTATACATCCTAAATTGTATAAGTTCCAAGTCCAATATTAACATTTGACTTAAGTGGTGAAGTGAGGCAAGCCGAATCATGATAATTTTAAGCAATTATTTCTCTATAATTCATATGAATTTTAGCCGGATGTTTTGGCCTAAGGAAACATCCTTCCTTAGGCTCCGTAATTAGCCGAATTAAAGGCCTCTAGCCAGGACATGCTCAGGCAGACTAACGGTTTTTTAGCGTTTATTTGGTGTATATTCTTTTAAATTTTTCGTGAATATCGGATTTTCGATGACCCAGGATTCCATATGGTTGTCTCACGAACTATAGGGTTAACAATATATTTTCTAATTATCAAGCTATTTTAAAAGTTAATTTCAGGTAATAATTTAGTAGGCTCAAATTGTAAGTAGTTTCCAAAAACATCAAATCCATTTATATTAAATTGCAAAAGCATGCCAAATGGTCAATTTATGGTGTGCTGTCCGCTCACAGAACAAGCCGGTTTTACACAGACATAATGTAATTGCAACCCATACAAACTCATAATATTGTTGACATTGTATAATGTACTCCAACTCCATCGCATAACAGATGTCTGGACTCTAGTTATATCTTTGACGCTTATGACTGAAAACTTATAAGTAAATCGTTGCAATAGATAAAACCTTTAGTAAAACTTATTAGTTTGAAATAACTGGTTTGGTGGATATGACGTATTAACGGTTCCAAGTAAACGAAATGTTTTTACATTTAAATTGCCTGTTCAGAGAAATATCTACTATTATTAACAGGTCATTATAACTGAACGGCATTATTTAAAATGTATAAGTTATGTCATCTTATTCCCCATACTTACCAATATTTTACGTGCATTTTGAGTTAACTAGGTTAGTTTAATCGTGTGAACAGACCAAAATAACGTTTACATTACGTAATTCTGAAACAGTGGGGCAGCCAGAAAATTAACCTGGGGGGGGGGGGCAATAGAACCGGCCTCCCCAGAGGATGAGGAACATTTTTCAGAAAATAGTTGAAAACGGATGTGTATGTAGATTCCTCTACTAGATAATATTGGCATTAATTACAAAATATTTATTTCAAGGGATAATTTAGATACTCATTGTACTGATAGAGATTATGCTTCTTCCTCATGGAAGACGGCTTGAGGGGGGGGGGGCGGGCCCCATGGCTCCCCCCCTCGCTGCGCCCATGTTCTGAAATAATGTGTTGCTTGGGACAGAATTTGACCAAGACATGATTCATTTTATATCACCGCCAGTGTACCTCAATGTGTTGCCAGCTCATAATATGCCTAGTGCTATCCTCCGTGAGATCTCTAAAAATGTAGGTTTCCTACTTGTATAGATTCATAAGTATCCATTTGTGTGATTTTAATGAAAACAGTCACATTAATTTTTTTTTTTTTTTCAGTGATAGCGATTCAGTCTCAACCTCTTATTCTTGGACCAAACCCCTCCACAATAACCTGCCCGAGTTGCCACGCCCTTGTGACGACTGCAGTGGAAGTCGAAAGTAGTACGAAGACGCATTTGATCGCCCTGTTATTATGTTTAGTGTAAGATAGCTTTCAGTTTGATATTTGCAAATGATTTAAATATCCGCAACTAATATAATATATATATATATACAGTGTGTCCCAGGATAGATGTAACAAGAGGTGTAATGGACCAAAAATTTTGGAATTTTGGAATGGTATTTGGGGATTGAGTCCTGCTTGTTGTAAAACTAAAGTATACCAAAAATGACTTGATTTGGTGTTTTATAAGCAAAGTTGTAAAAATCACCACTAATAAAGTACCTTTATTTTTCAAAATATGAAAAAATTCCACTAAGAAAAGTTATTTAGAATGCAATTTTATACCTCCATACCAAATTTCAGGAATATAAAATTATTTTTTTGAAAATTCCCATTTTTTGCGAATTAAGAGTTGAACTCATATTTAAAGTTGTGTAGGAGCAAATGTTGGTCATCTCAAAAAGTAGGCTATTGGTAAATAAAAAATTGAATTTACGAGATGTAAGAAGGTATAATGTTAATCGAACTAATTGTAAAACAAGGAACAATTACTAACAGAAGATTAATGAGGTTTAAAAATTATAACAAGTAATAAATGTCAAAAACATAACAGATTCACAAACAAATTAATTATTGACCAATACAAAACAATGTTTACAATTTTTTTATTATTCGACGTAGCTACCACCCACATCCACACACATCTCGATCCTTCACCTGAAGTCCTTAAAACTGTTTCGAATATGATCTATCGGTATGGAGTTTACGGCATTTGTAATTCTCTGCTTCAATACTGCTACATCGTTAGGAAGTAGTTCAGCGTAAACCAACTGCTTTAGGCGACCCCATAAGAAGAAATCCAATATTGATTGGTCTGGGGATCTCGCCGGCCACTTGATCGGTCCATTCCTGGCAATCCAATTTTCTCCAAAATTTAAATTCAACCACCGATTAACCATTTCTGTGGAGTGTCCAGGGCAACCATCATGTTGAAAATAAACTAAAGGCATAAGGCAAACATATAGCAAATCATAAAGCAAAGGCATAATCTCTTAAAATATTTAAATGTTCTTCAGAAAATCTTTCAAGAAGCTGTAAATAAGTGTGCTAGTTTAACCTTCCCTCAATGAAATAAGGTCCAATAACTCCAACGTGATAAGAAACGGCACACCACACATTCACTTTTTTATAATATTGTCTTCTAAAATGAATTCTAAAATTTGGATTTTCAGAAGCCCAAAACCGAAAATTCTGGGATGAAACAACACCATTGTTGTGAATGTGGATTCATCTGAGAAAATTATGAAATGATGAAAAAACCTCTCTTCCATGATTTTTTCTCCAATGGTCAAACAAAAATCCAACCTACGGCCGTCATCTCCCTCATCAAGCGTATGTTTATAATTTGCTTTATATGCCCTAATTTTCTTTGCCTTGTAAATTCTTCGGAGCTCAGACTTCCTAATATTAATAAGAGCTGATCTCTCTCTTAGTGGCATCCTAGGATTTTCTATAACAGAGGCATGAGCTATAATAGCTCCAACATTGTCTTCATCATATGCTATTATTTTTCTTTTCATGTTAAGAACACTACCAGTAGCCAGAAACTTTTTAATTATTCTCATAGCCTGAGTACGTGACAAAGCAGTGTTTGGAAATTTCAAATTAAATTGGCTTACCACTTCTCTTAGCGAGTTTTCACCACCAATTCCGTAGCATTGCACGATATAAATTTTTTCACGCACTGTGAGTACCATTTTCACTTAATTTTTTATGCTTGGTTCGTTAATTTGAAACAGAAATTAAGGATAATATTGACTACGTTTGACAGATATGTCTGTCAGTAATAAATGATAAATATGTATCCACTGCTGTTCTCATAGCTTACTTTTGGCTTCTACATAACTTTAAATATTAATTCACAAAAAATAATTTCTATGCAGTTTTAATTGAATAGTTCAAAATAAAATACTAATTTATTGAAAAAATGGGAAGTTTCAAAAAAATAATTTTATATTCCTAAACTTTGGTATAGAGGTATAAGTTGCATTCTAAATAACTTTTCTTAGTGGAATTTGTTCATATTTTGAAAAATAAAAGTACTTTATTAGTGGTGATTTTTACAACTTTGCTTATAAACCACCCTGTAGAACACCAAATCAAGTCATTTTTGGTATACTTTAGTTTTACAACAAGCAGGACTCAATCCCCAAATACCATTCCAAAATTCCAAAATTTTTGGTCCATTACACCTCTTGTTACATCTATCCTGGGACACACTGTATAATATATATATTTTTTATTTGCTGTTGTCGATCAGTTAAGAATGCAGCTGTCCTAATGGAATATTTTTATAAATATGATTGTTGTGTAGGCGATTGCGAAACTGCGATCTTGGATGGTCTACCCTTTTCGTTTATTAAATGTTGACGTAAATGCTCTGAATTGCCACAGTGTAGGCATAGTGGAGTGCCGTTGGAACCCGGTTCCTATGAATCAACTTTAATGAAACTTTTTGCATTGTGTTGCTAAAACCTAATACTAAAATGTTTATGGATTAGAAATTGACGTTTTTTACCCTGTAGGTGGATGCCACTCTTTCTCGGTGGTGGTAATTATTATGTTCAAAGTAACTGCAGAAATCGATAGATGAATGAATTCTAAGCAATAAATGTTCTATGCAATTTTTTCGATGAGTCAATACTTTTTGAGTTAGTCTTGATTGAAAATGTTGATTTTTCATCTAAATGAAGATGCATGTTTTAGAACGAGTTTTCACTAATAACTCGAAAACTTTACGTTTTACCAAAAAAGATATAAGCAAAAATGAAGGCTATAAAATGACAAATCGATTGTGTTTTTTTTTAATATTTCTGTAGATTCAATACGAATCGAGTTATTGCCGAAAACTGAATTCGATTCTTTCAACGTTAAATAACGGAAAAACGGAACATTTTTGGAGGAAAATATATAAGACATTTTTAAAAATACTTGAAGATACCTTTAAAATGAACTTTGGTAAAAGTCGTTAGCATGAAAACTAACGGAGTTATAATGAAAACAAAATGCCGCGAAAACTCGTGACGGTGTTAAATAATTATTTATAAATTTAATATTTAATGGAGGGTAGACTGATAAAATATTAAGATTTATATATCCGAATATTAAGCTCCGAAGTCCTTTTCCTTAACTCTTTATTCCCGCAATCGCATTATGCCTCCTCCCTCCCTTCCTATTGCTTGGATCGCGATATTTTTTTTTAAATTAAAGATAAAAAAATCTCACTTACCTGTAAAAAAAATTTCTCTTCTGAGCCCTTTCTTTCGTACTCAAAAACGCATTTAAAAAAATGCAAAAGGTTTTTCCCCTCCCACAAGTTTGTTTATTTGAAAAAAATAAAAAAAATTATTCAGTCAAATATTAGACGTAATAACGAACAAATTCCATTTTGGTTTTTGAAAATGGCACGACAGGGAAAAAAGTTCGAGGTTGAATAATTTTCCTTTCCCTACCTCCCTCCCCTCCCCTAATTGGCCCACCACACCAAACCTCCTGCTCCATCAATTCTTATCTATTTCACCTACCTCAAAAAAATCTCATCCCCCTAACTTCTTTTTTTCGTAAAAAAAAATAAGGAATTACTTTTTTGTGTATTAGTGTTAGGGCAAAAAACGAGATTTTCAAAAAAATTTTCACGAAAAGTTACCGTCCGATTTGAAAAAAATGATTATGTGCTTCCGCGAGATCTTCAATTTTTAATTTTACTTTTTTTCGTCAGGTCAATAATAACAAAGTTATCGTGGAAAAACGTGTTTTTGCGAATTTTAAATGCGAATTCCTCCGCCACCCCGTGTGATTAAGCCGAACTAAGTTGATAACATGATAAAAGGGAACGCGTGTAACCGAATTGTCAAAAAAAAAAAAAAATTAAAAAAATTGGTTTCATTTCAAAACCAGATCCGCTCCGCTAGTTGTATACATTTGTGAGGCACACGGTACATGGCAGTTTTATGCCACTAATCCTTAACTTTGTTTACCATGTATGATTTAATATTATATAAAAATGGTTTATTTTACTGGGAAAAAAATGTTTTATATTGCCAGCAGCTTATTGGATTTTTTTTATTTAATTATTATGGAAATAAACATAATAAACACGCCACACATATTAAATGTTGTGTTTGTTAAATTTATTAAGATAAAAAATAATTATTTTTCATCTTAATAAAAACAAGTCATTTTATTCATAACCTTTATTATTTAATTACTTTTTAATTGTTGGTAGGTTAAAATAGCTAAATAGTCCTTCTTTTTGTTATTGGTTTCTTGTTGTAAAGGATTGAATGTATGTGGGAGAAGATTTTCTACCTGAATATTTTTCAGATAATTCTTATCATTATAAACTAGTTCCTCATACGTTGAAGAATTACTTGTATTTATTAATATCAATGTGTTCTGTTTCTATTTTCAAAATTCAATTTAACAAAGGAAAACTCATCTAAATGTAAGTTAATAAAAAAATTTTTCATTAGTATAATTTCATTAGATAATTAAAGTTTTTAAACCTAATAATTTTACACAATAATTTACTTCATTTTTGCTTTCCAACATCACTTTTTTAACTTAGTACCTTCCCTTGTTATAAGTATATATAAAAAAAATTAGTATAAAATAAGAATTAATAGAAAAAGTATAAGCTTTTATTTATTTGGTTTGTTTAATTAATTGTTATATATTTTATTCAGTGATAAAAAATCACAACCCTTTTTTTAATAATAATTTGATATTGTCCATAAATAACTACATCAATATGTTTAATTGTAGAGTCCTGAGGATTATCAATAAATTTTGACGAAACGTCGACTATTTAAAAAAGTTTTTTTCCTAACACCTTTTGGTCTATACCCGTTAGCCGTTATCAGCATTAAATTTATCATTAAAAATACATTGTAGCTGGCAATGATGAATATGTCACCATTTCGTCGTTTTCCTGAATGTTTCAGTAGGTGTTTACAGTATAATTTTATGTCAATACGAGAGCCGTCTCTGACACAGAGATAAATCTCCCGAGCTTTGAGCTTATGAGAATGTTTAATAAACAAAATGACGAGATTATAGGACGTATATTTCTTACGGTTTTCAGAATAAACTTTTATATTTATACATCACAGTCTGTTTTTTTAGTAATAATATACTCACTTGTGATCCACTAGATTTTTTTTTACTTAATTTAACTCTTGTTCTTTATATTTCAGGTGTTTCCCATGTGTATGCGTGCCTTATTGTACGGACTCCTGCCAATCCAAAAACCACTATTGTCCAAATTGCAGCGCCTACCTCGGTCGTTACGAAAGTTAAACACAACACATGAATCCCTACATATAAATATAGCAGCTCTTCTGACATCCTGATAAATAATTTCATAAAATAATTTCTTTTATGAATTGTTATATTTATGTGGCTTCTTATGAACTGACTGATATCAACCAAATCATTTTAAAATTAATCTTGTGTAAGTTTATAAGATATATAATTTTTAAGAACCAAAAGATGTTTAATTAATTTTTAAAGAAAATTAACTGAAATAATACACATACATTTATTTTTAACAATATAATTTTTTTTTATTTAAGTTCTTGTATTTTCAACGTAGCTACGTTTTCTTCATAACATAAATAGTTCCTTCTGAACTGGCTGTTATCTGGCAAATCATTTTAAAACTAATGTTGTGTACATTCATAAGTGATAAGATATATATATATTTAAGCACCAAAAAATGTTTAAATAATTTTCAAAGAAAAATTAACATGTACATATATTCACATGCATTTTTCATAATATGTATTTATTTTATTTAAGTTCTTGTATTTTTAAAATAGCTAAATTTTATAAGGGTTTTCTTTACAAAATAAATTGTCTCTTATGAACTGGCTGATCTCAGGCAAATCTTTTTTTTTTGTGTACTCACTTGCACAAATGATAAAATATATATTTTTAAGTATCAAAATGTTTTAATAAAATGCAAACGTGCATTTTAATAATATTTACTTTTTATTTAGAATCTCGTATTTTCAAAAAAGCTGTTTTTTATAATTAGGTTCACTATATAAAATAAATTGTATTTTTTTGTTGTTAAATTCGCTTGTATTTCCTAGATATGTTTTTATTTTCTTTCTGTCCTATATTTACAGTAGAAGGATCAGAAAAATAAAACGCATTTTTATAATTTTTATATCTTTTGTTACACATCCTTTCAGATAACTCGGTCAAATTTGTTTATTATTTATGTGCAGAGAATTACAACATATTAAATACACCAAATCAAGTGGTTAGTTAGATAAAATTCAAGGCTGCTTTTAAATTGATATTATTTGCTACTATTTGATACAATCTACCTCGAGAGTTGGTAATACAAAAATAAGAGCACTGATTAAAGAAACTGAAAAAAGTATCATAACCGTCTCAAAGCAATTCTGGTCTTTCATCCACAATAAAAAGGGCATGACACATATACCGGGTAAGATGCACCTCAATAATGACACATTCAATAACTCTAAAAAAACCGCTGCCCAAGGAATCACTACTTCCACATCCGGATTTTCTATCCAAGTCACACAACGAAAAAATTTTGTATCTGGAAATAATTGTTTATGGAACTTTAATAATATAATATTTGAAATCCTCTACCCCAAAAACCCATAAAACGATACCCCACATCGGTAGTGGGGTGGGTGTGCTGTCAGGGGGTGGGAGTGGGGAGTGGATAAAGTAAAGAAATATTTTGAGGTTTCTGGTTCTTGCACACACACTAAATCACATTTTTTTCATCCCCTTTAATAAGGGGTGGGGGTGGTAATGGGGGTGGCTAATGCCAAAATTTTTTTTGAGACCTTAGCTTCTCTTTTCTATACTAAATATAAATTTTATGAACTCTTACCTACTTGATTTACCTATTTACTCCAAATTTACCCCAATTTACCCCCCAACCCTTCGACGGAACAAGATGAAAATATAATCTAGTTCTAGATCTCGTTAAAGTACATATGTGTACCAAATTTTAAGTCAATATCTCAAACGGTTCCAGAGTAAACGTGCGCACAAAAAAAGTTACAGACCGACAGACAGACCGACAGACCGACAGACAGACCGACAGACAGAAATTTTTTTTTCGCTCAAACTTGAAATCTCGACGTTTCATGACATTCTAAGCCTATTTGAACAATAAAAATTTTTAAAAATTTTTTTGTCGTTACTATACTTCCACTGGATGTGGAAGTAATATCGTAAATGGTTTCACAAACTATTTCAATAGTGTATATTTACAGGATATTAGTGACCCTGTGTGTAATAAATTATAGACCTATTTTAAAACTAATAAATTTTAAATGGTTCAGGAATTTAATTAATTTTTTCATTTATTTAAATAATAGAGCGCAGTACGTAGCATACAATGTTGTTAATATTTAAATACTTTAATGTTACTAATAGCAGCAGATCAAAGCATGTTTGAATGTACTAGTGAACCATCCTAGAATGGCAGATGAAATTAGGATGCGCAGTGGTCGAAACCAGTCCGCCGCTACGGAGCTCATTTGTTTATGTTCCTTCTCAGTGTAAGGGCGTTTTTTCACTGGCCGACACGATACCGACAATGTCGTACCGATACTGAAGAATAGCATATAATATGGCGCCGACAAAATGTGACAAAACGGTATCGTATCGGCAAGTGAAAAAGAGTTCCATATAATTTTATACGTTTGTGCTGCCCCGATATCGTTGTATTGGTGTCGTTGACGACGAATCGGTATCGTATCGGTCAGTGAAATATCGTATCGGTCAGTGGGGTTGAGGCTGCTATAGCAGCAGGAAGCCCCTAAAGATCGGTACAGTCTCGAGAAAAATGCTTGCAGTATGAACTTAGATTTAATATATACCTAAGTACCTATTATAAGTACCCACTTCTAAGCATTGTTACGTTTATTATCACTAGTAGTATTTATAAGAAAATATCATGGCGCTTGAAAGCAAAGTAAAACATAAGGCTTTGTCTGGTCAAAGCCGAGAAATTATAATATATGAAGCAGGAATCTATGAAGCTATAGCAGGGGCCCCTATTATACTATTAAGTGTACAAATCTAATATCAGTTTAAAATTTTGTATTCCGACTACTAATATAGTTTAATATTGTTTTTCTTCAAGCGTATTAAAATGTTTAAATTATGTCACCAAAAACAGAAGTAGAAGTAGGACATTGTTTTACTAGTAACAAAATGTTAGTACCGAACGCCACCGTAGTGGACATTGTTTTACTAGTAACATAATGTTAGTTCCGAAAGCGCCGCCGTAGTGGGTATTGTTTAATGTTAATACCGAAAGCCACCGGTGGCGCGCTATCCACTAGCCACTTGTCATATTGTGTCAACATGTAAGACTAGTTTGAATATTTGTACATTTATGATAAATAAATGAATTTTTGCATTTTAATACGCTTGAAGAAAAAATAGTATATATTACACGGAGTAGAACGCCTTTTTTGTGTTTCGCCCAGTTTGCGGCTTCGGCTTCGCCTCAGCCGCAAATCCTGGGCTCAACACAAAAAAAGAGTGCGTTCTACTCCTAGTAATATAATATACTATTACCTACTGGGTCTCCTCGGAAGTTGGGTTGACCAGGTAAATAAAGTATAGTGTAAGCGCTTATCCCAATCTTTATAATTTTAGGCTCGTTCTATTTAATTTAATGTGTATTTGTTTTGTATATTTGCTATATGGTATTGTTTTCCTTGAAACTAAAATAATTAAATATTATAATTAATTTAATTAAATATATCAAAACAAATGACTGTTCAAGTGTTCATTCGAAAAGACCAATGGGCCTTTCCTTCCTTTTTTTTTTATTGAATATTTGAAAAGTTCTCTTTAAAAAAACTCACCCGATTTTTTCTTTTTTGCGAAATTTGCTTCTTTTCTACAAATAAAATTATTATGTTATATGAATTTAAAATTGGCGGCAATATTTCTGCACTTATGACGAAATTGGCGGAATGACCAATCAGTATACTCTAGCACCCTTGGTAGAGGCTACATATGAGCAGAATGTACGTATAAGTGTTTGTCTCTTTCTATCTTTACCGAATTGACAGACATGTCATCAAGCTTTGTTAGTTCTAGTCTAGTGACGTGTGAAACTACAGAAACTTTTCTTTGATGCATTTCCTATTAAGTTGCCAAAAATGAATGAAATCTACATCATATGACATTATTCCAAAGTTATAGTTACTGTACTAATATATAATAATACATTTATAGTTACAGGTACTTCATACCTGTTGAATTTATAAAACTAAATAGGTATTTACAAAACTGAATAAAAACGTTAAAATATGATTCATTTCACTGTTGCAGTATACAAATTACAGTTAATAAATATAAACAACTAGGTTTATGTGTTTTATTTTCTTTTACATTTATTGAATAATTTTTAAAATCATTATTAAATCTAAAGATTTATCAGTAAATTATTTTATTTAAGTAAACAGGAATTGTCATTCACCATTTCATTCAACAATATGGAGATTAAATCACTTGCTGCCTTCTCAAAATCTGTCTCCATTTTTTTAATGTCTACACAGTACACACACACACACACACTTTTAAATAATTAATAAGAAACACAGTTAGGAAGTCAAAATACTAGATCCGTACGATCACAACGTAAATCGTAAATAAGAGAACATAACCTATCTATTTATTTTATTTCCATCATTGTTGCCAAGTGTCAGTTATTTGTTGGGAGCCGACATGTCGAAAGTGTGTTTCTTCTATTAATTATTATCATTTTTATTATAGGAAGTGGTATTATTCAATGAAAATTCATTATTTTCAAAAGCGGAGATAAAAAGTAGACATTCTTTAGTGAAATAATTAAAGCATTTCCTCTAACGTTAAATAGAGTGAGATCCCAGAGCCGCCAGACCTACGTCATTTTAGCAAAGCTAATATTTTGACAACAAGTAGTGTAATATCTAGTTAAGAACATATGCGTATTTGCTAGTTTGAAAGCGGGCCCTTTTGCAGAAAACAGGTATAAAAGGTACAAAAAAATTTTACTCAGTACGTTAAATTATGATAGCTGGATTATTTTACAAGTGACACGCTAACTACATGGTGTCAGCATCATCCTTTTTGTTGTTTTTTTGTAATTTTTTGTCCCTAAATCCCCTTCAGGCCGAAACTTATCCAAATCCTAATTTTTTAAATCACAGCTTTTATCTTTCCATCTTACCTTCCTTGTCGGCGATCAGACCGCAAGGCCGTCATTTGTTCGAACGGGTTTTTTCGTTCAGTTTTCCCGTGTCAATAACCAAACTTGTGTAGTGCGCGTTCGCCAATGTTTTTAGTGTTGTGTTTATTTTTAATTTACTTTTAGGTCCATGTGGACAATAAAATATTTTAACCTAGTTTTTAAGTCCACCTGCGGTGGACAGGAGCTTCTAGCCCCCCACTCGAACTATCTCTAAGCTGAGTCGGGCCCACCCCGCCCAGCCCCACACCCACCTCGACGTCACCTGTCCTGGTCGTGTGGCTGGCTCCGGGTTGGGCTCCGAGGAAGCACATATTGTACTATTAATACTGAATAAATACTATTGATTGATTGATTGATTGATTGATCAACCTCCTATCAATTCAAATTGGGCGACAGTCCGCTAACCCGAGACATCACACGAATCAGACAGCATAATGCCATACTTTTCGACCTAAAACACACATTACCATACCAGGCGTTGCCTATCTTTCGGCAACTTCCCTAGCCAAACCTATCCTATACCACAATTTCCCTTTCACCACCCTTTACTCTAATTTCACCACCTTTTACCTTAAACCCCTCTCTATTCCCTTTATTCATTTTTTGTTGTTTTGTTACATTTTTGTTCTTTTTGTCCCTTTTTGTCTTTCCAAATCCCCTTTAGACCAATAACCTCCAGCAAATCCCAACTTTTAAAATCACACTCTCCTCTTCACCCTACCTTTCCGGAGGCGGGCAGACCACCGGATGAAGACTGTGACTTGTTCGAACGGGTTTTTTCATTGAGTTTTTCCCTGTGTCACCTACCAAAACTGCATAAAAACAAGCGCGCGTGTGTTGTGCGCGCGCCCTTAACACAAGTTTTTAAATCTAGTTTTAAGTAGCTGTAAGTGTTTTTAAACTATTCTTAGTTATATCACCCAAATTGTTACGCGTAAGTTTTCTCATGCAAGACAGGAGGCCTAACCAACCCTCGTGAATTATTGTTATAGCCAAAGCCTCTTCACCCGACCACTCATCTACCACGACGTTGCGCGCCGTGGTGGTGTGGTCGGCTCTAAATTGGGCCTCGACTGAGGCGCATTATTGTAAACTAAAACTTATAATAAATTTGTTTTGAATTGAATTGAATTGATCAACCTCCGAAACTTAAGGTCCGAGGTTCGATCCCTGAGCGTTCTCAGTTTTTTTTTTCAAATATACGTACTAAGAAAAAAGTTATGGCCAAAAATAATAAATATTTCCCTATCGGTTGTCTCTTTCTTGGTAATCGCCACTTTAAGTTAATATTTGTTGAAAGAAAAAAAAAAAGGTGAGAACGCTCAGGATCGAACCTCGGACCTTAAGATTCGGAGGTTGACGCTTACACCACGTCGTTATTGTGTCACGTGGAAAATAAACCAGCTATCATACTTTAACGTACTGTGTAAAATTTGAATGTACCTTTTGTATCTGTTTTCTGCAGGGTTTTCTGCAAAAGGGCCCCGCTTTCAAACTAGCAAATACGCATACGTTGTTAATTAGATATTACACTATTTGTTGTCAAAATATTAGCTTTGCTAAAATGACGTAGGTCTAGCAGCTCTGGGATCTTGGACTAAAACATTCATATACATTAGGCAACATGGAAATAGTCTCAGTCTCATCGGCAAGTTTCCAGACGAGATGTAAAATTCAGAAACATCAAGAGGTTCGGTTAATGTTCGTATACAGCATCTTCATCATAACCTTAAGTTTTAAGTTTTTTAAGTTTATTCTCATTTTTAATGTTTGTATACGCATTTTTAGCTTGGAGCCGTAGTGGCTCCAAGCAAATATTTAAAAATTCACCTAAATAATTTTTCAATATTGTTGATTAATAAAAATAGACTGCTAATTACAGGTTAGACTTCCAACCTACAAAAAGGATCCTATTTTATTAGGACAAGGTATTTAGAACTTCATAAACATTACACTGAACTAGATTTTAGTTGAAGGGCTCAGGGGAAAAACGATCAGAGTCACAAAAACTACTTTTTACAGAATAGAGAAAACAAAGTTTACAGACTCATATTTTATGATTACAGTTGCAAAATAACGTCAATTGTTGTCTCATCTCATCACATACTTATTTGACAGCAAAATAATATTACCTACAAAAATGTTTAACATTACTTTCGAGGTTCAGAGCGGAAGATGCAACAGAACTCCACATATGACTTTACAAAATTGATCACAGTCCAGGACTCTGATGGTTTTTGAATGTTATAAAGCAGCGCAACAGACTTAGTGCAGTAAGTGTGCAAACACAAAACAAAGTCGTGGTTTTCCACATTTTTATTTAAAAAACAAAATTTAATTCTTAGTGTAAGCATAAACAATAATCAAAATGTCGATAAAAAACTGTTCATATTCCCTTTACACTACTTCTTTGCGCCTTTCACTCTTCTTTGCGCCTTTCACTCTTCTTTGCGCCTTTACACTACTTGTTTACGCCTTTACACTTCTTCTTTACCCCTTCTTTTTTGACGTTCCTTCAAAATACAATGTATTTAGCAGATTAACAACGTTTATTGTTATTAGTATTATCATTCTTTGCGCCTTTACACTTTTTTGCAAGTTGTGCGAGTGAAAGGAAGTCATCAGAATCCTCTTGGTCAGCCTCAGTAAATTCCATATTTTTTACAAACTGTCAGTTTCCACAAAATAAACTACCTGCTTAACGTCATTTAAAAACAAAAATACGTCTCCTTATTTAATGATGCGACACTGTGGACTCTGATCGTTTTTGTATGGAACCGCTCGGACTCTGATCATTCTTACGCTGCATATCTTTTTTATTTAAAGTCGTTACAGTGACTGTGATTGTTTTTGCTTATAACCGACATAGCCACCTGAAAGCTTAGGTCGCGAACTACAAGATGGCATGTCTAACGAAGTTTCGACAAAAAATGGACTATGATCGTTTTTCCCCTGAGCCCTCAGTTGAAAACACGGTAACCAAGCAGACATTTTAATAATAGCTGGGTAATACACTTAAATCTTAAGAAACACATATTTTTGAGGTTACCTGTGACGTCACGTGCAAATGCCCTATGAATCCAGAAATTGTTTAATTTTGATTGGAGTTTCGCCCATGCCGTAATTTGAGCGCGTTTACTTGTTTGAAATATGGAGTAAATTAACAATATTTTAATTTTTAAAATATCCATTAAAAATTAAAATATACGATATGACGTGTATATACAATATTCATTAGGTGTTGATAAATTATTTATGACAAAATAATCATCAAGTTCCATTACGTGGGAAAGGCCCATTGGCCTATGACACACCGGGATTCTCGGTGAATAGGGCGCGCACTTCACGTTTTACTGAAACTTCTTCCTTCTGCTGTACTTTCATAGTTTAAGAAGCTTGTTTGTCTCTGTCCAACAGTGACGACATTTCTTCTCTCTCTGCGCGGCTACTTGCACTTGCCATCCTAGGATGGTTGACTAGTATCTGACTATGTGTTGTGTATGTATGTTACCTTGTAGACTCTAAACAGGTACACTGATTTTGTAAAATGAGAAATTGAAAGATTCATCTCAATCGTGAATAACAGTGAGTTATGAATTTTTTTTTTACAAGAAAATAGCGGATTATCGGAGGTACTTTTTTTACGGTTCCCAAGACATATTTTTATATTTAAAGGACCCCGCTCATTTCTTATGGGAAGTAGCCCCAGGTGAAATTGGCTGAACTTTTATTATATTGTAGATTTCGACTTTCTGATCAATCACTCATTAGTCCACTCAAATTAGGAAAAAAAACGCCGTTTTAAAGAAAGATTTTGAACAGCCAGTTTCTTTGCATAGATAGTAAGTACTCAACTTTTAGAACGATTTTTTGCTTATGCGCAGAAAAAAAAGATATGATTTTTGAGATATATATACGTTTTTTTGTAGGAAATCTCATTCTGAACAAGTTTACTTATGTTCATTTGGCCCTAAAGTTGCGTACTTTTCGAAATATTTGCATCCAAAATAAAAAATACACGAAAAAACACATATATACTTGTCCGGAAAAGCCAGTGGAATAATCGGAAAAATGTATAGAAACTTTTTTGTAGGAAGTCGTATTCTGAACATGTTTACATAGGTTCGTTTAGCCTTAAAAACGCGTACTTTTCGAGATACATACGTCTAAATGAAAAAAAATAACGAAAAAACGTATATATATGTATATATCTCAAAAATCATTTCTTTCTTTTTCTGCGCATAAGCAATACCTTGTTCTAAATGTTGAATACTTACTTCCTATGCAGAGAAACTGCTGTTCAGAATTTTCCTCCGCTATTTTCCTAATTTGAGTGGACTACATGGGCCCAACTCGATCCTATGTCTAGTTTCCGAGATACAACTATAAATTTTTGTAAAATTCTGTGTTTTGTCGAACTTTTAATTTATTGGTTGGGGATTAGAGGTCAAAGGAGCAATTTCCAAAAGTTTTTCACTTAAAGTTTTTTGATCAGGAAGATAAAATGGGAAAAAATAAGAAAGACAACTTGTAAATATAATTTAATTCTCTAAAACTTTCACGTTGACCTCATGGGCATCCGAGCATACGACGCGAGATATTTACAAAAAACTTTGGCCTTCAATATCTTCGGTAGCCATGTTGGGATTTTTGTGGATTTGGGTTTGGGACACCTCAAAGAACGTCTGTGCAAAAAAATTCAAATTTTTACTAATTTTGTCCAGGTCTCCTCCTTTTTTGGCTAATTTCCCTGCATTATTATTCACTTGTACGTTCCAAATTGGAATCTGGTTCTCTAATTTGCTATCCAATATATGACAATCACCCAATGATTTTGGAATCGGTAAAAAGAATATTCCTAGAATTTTTAGCATTTAAAAATGATGATGTTTATCCCAGCCTCTTGGGATTTTCGGTAACTCCGAATAGCAAGTCCATATGGTCTTCCAGATAAATACGATTATGGGTACATTTTTTTGTATTATGGCTCCCATTCTATTGTCTTATGTAGTACACAAAATAAATCACATATCTCCATATATGCGTTATACCACCATCCTATTCTATCTCCGTGATTATGAAGTTCTCAATTTCTTTCCTGAAATTATGAGTCATATTACAAATTATTAATGATTATTTTTATAAAAGGCCTATGGTCCTAAATCTGAAAATCTTTTTAAAAATCGATAATAAAAAATACGTATCTAGGCACCTTGTTTCATTTATGATATCGTTATCATCCTCACTTTGAAGAATTTCAGTAAGCGATTGAGGCAGTATTTTAACTGCTGAACACCAAAGAAGTTCTCCATTTTCTTGTCACCCGTAGTCATTCCAAGGCTTTGGAATATTGTGAATACCTTCGTCGGCTAATCGGCAAATACGCGTTTGGTAAATAATCCTTTTAATATGCTCGATAAGACAAGCTCTTGATGATGGAATCGAAGAAAAATCAACTTTAGTGTCAATTGATAAAGACAAATATTTGGTATATTTGGGAGAAAGTAACATTTTTAGGGGTTTTATCTTTCCTTTTTCCTTAATGGCGCTTACTGAGTCGCATCCAGTAAATGGATGAAGGCGCAGTAATGCCGAACATTTTTGAGGTCCGTACTCTTCTGCTAATGCGGATATGTTAACAAGCCTTCTTTTATTACCAAATCTGGTATCAACGAGTAATTTACATTTCATTTTATTGGAATGAGCCAGCAGAATCCAAAAGATGACACTATCAACACTTTTAACCTTAATCTGTTCATAACCCATTGTTTTTGAGATAAATGTCTGCAAATTATAATATTCTTATTATTTTTTTTTCAGTTTGTTTTATTTTTTGTTATGTTAATAATATAAAATTATTATTATACGCCTTACAATAATTGTCAAAACAATATTGACAGTTGCTGCTGGGGTTGGAGAAGAAATGTTGTTAAAAATATTTTAGAACCAGTATTCTCTGACCAGCCCATGATTCCTGAAAGTTTACTGAAAAACTTCATGTTCGTGCATAAATCATTGCACAAACAGATGTGGCTGCAGGAAGCTTGGATTAAAGTGCAATAAACATTGCAAAAAATGTAAGAGGAATGATTGCTTAAATAGCGAACGAATTGATGACTTCACACCCCTAATCAGCTGAACCTGAAATAATAGAAGTTCAAGTACAACCTTCTTGTTTTAGGGATGTAGAAGAAAATGAAGAAGAAGATGAACCAGAGTACATTGACAACAGTGATGTACCTACGTGAAGACAGCAGTGAGTCTTCAGATGGTGAACCTCCATCAAAACTAATTCTAATAAATAATATTATAATAATATTATATGTACATGCATTATAATTATAATAAATTTTATCCTAACAAAAAATAAAACATTTCTTTTACATTTTTTTATCTATAAAATACTTTGTATCTTATTTGATATCCTATAAATATTTACTTTTTAAAAACGCGAAAAAAGCACTTTGTTATTTAAATTTCGCGCCATTTCCGGTCAGCCTTTTTGAATTTTCCAATTCTCATATCAGATTGTAATCAGCGACTACGAAAACCTCGAGTACAAACTTTTTCCAAGATATATTTAATATTAAAGCAATAGTAAAAACCGCTGCCCAAGGAATCACTACTTCCACATCCAAGTCTCTTACAACAACATACTATATTTGCACTCCACTATGTGGAAATAATTATTTATGGAATTTTAATGGTATAATATTTGAAATCATGTACCCCACAACCCCATAAAATTATATGCCACAAATCTGTAATAGAGGTGGGGGTGAATGAAGTGAAAAAAATTCTTGATGACTTTGACTCTTGTACACACACTAAATCACACTATTATTTCACCATCTTTAATAATAAGGTGGGGGCGGTAATAGGGATGGCTAATGCATTTTTTTTGAGGCCTTAGCTCCTCTTATATTTACTAAATACCAATTTCATGGACTCTTACTTGCTTGATTTACCTATTTACCCCCATTTACCTCAATTTACCCTTCAGCTCTGCAACGGAATAAGATGAAAATATAATCTAGTTCCAGATCTCGTTAAAAAACATACATGTGCCATATTTTAAGTGAATATCTTAAACGGTTCCAGAGTAATCGTGAGCACCAAAACGATACAAGACTAACATACACACCGACGCAACAGACAAATTTATTTTGCTCAGACTTAAAATATTGACGTTTCTTGATATTATAAGCCTATTTAAACAATGAAAAATTTCCAAAATTTTTTTTTGCGTTAATATACTTCAACTGAATGTCGAACTAGTACGCAGAAAATGGCAAGACAAAGATATAAACAATCGTTGTGTGCCGTAAACTACACGATAGAAGTAAAGCCTCTACTACAAGCATTTTCTTCGAGGAAACCTACTACACATCCATACTACTCAAGGTAACCCACTGTGCATCCAATTTACTCGAGTAAAGCCACTGCGCATTCATACTTCTTGAAGTAACCCACTCGCATCCATTTTACTCGAGGAAACCCACTGCGCATCCATATCACTTGAGGTAACCTACTGCGCATCTATGGCATTCGAGAAAAACCACTGCGCATCCATACTACTTAAAGTAACACTACTTGAGGTAACCTACTATAATACTCGAAAAAAGTCACTGAGTATCCAAATATTCGAGGAAAGCCACTGCGCATCCATAATACTCGGGGAATTCTACTGCGCATCCATAGTAGTCGAGGAAAGCCACTGCGCATCCATACTATTCAAGGTAACTTTAACAACATAACATTTGAAATCGTCTACCCCAAAAACATATAAAACGATATGCTACATCGGTAGTGGAGGTGGGGGTGGTGGTAGAGGGTTGGTAGTGGGGGTGGATGAAGTAAAAAAATATTTTGAAGCTTTTGGTTCTTGTACACACATTAAATCACAATTTTTTTTTTCATCCCATTTAATAAGGGGGTGGGGGTGGTAATGGGGGTGGCTAATGCCAAAAATTTTTTTTAGACTTTAGCTTCTATTTTGTATACTAAATACCCATTTTATGGACTCTTACTTGCTTGATTTACCCATTTACCCGAAATTTACCCCAATTTACCCCCCAACCCTTCGACGGAACAAGATGAAAATATAATCTAGTTCCAGATCTCGTTAAAATACATATGTGTACCAAATTTCAAGTCAATATCTTAAACATTTCCAGAGTAAACGTGCGCACAAAAAAAAGTTACAGACAGACCGACAGACCGACAGACCGACAGACAGACAGAATTTTTTTTTTTCGCTCAAACTTAAAATCTCGACGTTTCATGACATTTTAAGCCTATTTGAACAATAAAAATTTTTAAAATTTTTTTTGTCGTTACTATACTTCCACTGGATGTGGAAGTAATTATTGTTTTTTATGCATGCATAAAATGCACTTTTGGATGCAATCAAGGGCTAAAAATTGCATCTGGAGGGTCAAAAATGACTCTATATGCACAATACAGTTTATGTTATAATAAAATAAAAAGTTTCTAGTCAATATTAATTATTTTTAAACTATTACATTTGAAAAAACTATCGAAAAATCCGAAAAAATAGCAAAAAATGCACTTTTTTGCATAAAAGTGCATTTGAGTCAAAACTGTGCTTACGCACTATGATTTTATTGTTATTTACCTAAATCTACCATTCGATCCAGTAAAATCTGATGGAGAAAAAACTTCTCGAAAATCGACCTCAAATCATTGTTTCTGACGGACTAATATAAATTTTCAACTCCATCGGAAGTTATCCGAGGTTGAATGTCTATTCTGATTGGACTACTAATTTAGTAACTTTATTTGTCATAAATACTTGTCAGTTGTCAAACTATTTTGAAATATGTAAAAACGAAATTGAATTGTATGACGTCCTAATCTAAATTTTTGTAAATACAATCTTCGCAGACAAACTAACGGTAACAGATTTATTTAAAGCAACAGAGGACCAGAAAAGTCGAAACTACTTTCATTGGTAACAAAAATGTGTTTGAACACGTAGGAGGTAAAGTGTCATTGAATATAATTAATACTAATATACAGTATAGAAGAATGGTAAGTTCATTTACAACAATTTAACATGACAAAGACGAAGACGAAGACGAAGACGGAGGCGGAGGCGAAGACGGAGACGAAAACATATATGTTCCCTAGACCATGGAAAGTAAAAGTCGTAAGTAACTTTGTACAATAGATTAGAATAACGTCTGTTTGCGTTGATAAGCTCCGACGCAATATGTTTCACAATCGTTGGTTAACTTAATGGTTGTGATTTGAGCAATGGTTTATAAAAAATCTGTTTCACAATGTCTGGTTAATCTCAAGATCTCGGTTATTAATCCATTAACCTTGTCATCAAATCAGGCATCTATGCCTTTTTAATATGTTGTATAGGATTAAAAATTAATGTTATATCCATGTTTACTACCTCGGCAGACCTCCGGGTCTTGGTCAAATATCCAAAAAACTGCGAAATTTTTGTTTTTTTTCAGTTTTTGTCGATTTTGACACCTAAGGCCTACTTTTTTGGACAAAATAAGCTAGTATTTTTTAAAAGTAGACTAAATTTGCTATACATTGGTACCAGAGCGGACTCTGTAGATCAAATAGTATTCGAGATACGGCTGTTCAAAGTTTTGTAAAATTTTCGTTTTTCTACATTTTTAACAATTTTTAGCTTAAAAATCTGTGAAATACGTACTACTACTATAACTAGGTTCAGAAAAATCATTTTACCCCGAACTCGAGTTCCAACATATAGTACTATTATAGTGAATGGATCGGAAAAGAGGAATAATTCAGTAATATTACGGTTCAAATTGCGATATATCCGACAAAATTCATAAAGTTTTGAAAATTGGTGGAAATAATCAGGACAGCATATGTAATAATAAACCGAAAAGTTCCCACCCCTAAATTGCGTGCTTCATCCCCTACGACATAGTATTCACCCCAATTTTCGCTTTTTTAAAATTATCCATGAAATGGTGCATTTTACGACAAAAATACCTATGTACAAAAGTGTTCTACAGGAAATTCTCTACAAAAAAGGTTTTTAGACCATTTCTCCTCAAACGAATAGTACGTTGGTAAATCAGGGCCGTAATTAGCGCAAGTCATATAATTTGTTATCTATTTACCATCACCGAAATGTTCGGTGTTACTATGCAGCACATCATTCCGCACTTCCATAGGTCATTGCCCTTTACGGGTTGGTACTTCATCGCAGATACAATAGTATATTATTTTAGCGCTTGCTGTATTACCTACCCCCTCAGTAGGCTGCGTGTATTTTGTCGCGTAACATCAAACGAACTTTTCGTGTGTTTTTACTTACACGGGAGAGCGATTTATTTTAGCTTTATACAACTGTACCTCGGCAGAAAAAAGTCTAGATGAATACAGATTTATGTCTTTTAACAGACTAGTTGGTAAAGCCAGAAGCCAGCAACACTGTTATGTTGTCAAAACTTCCACCAACTTCTGCTGCCGCTCGGCAACACTGTTATCGAGTTTTTCACCAAATTCAAACATGGAAAAACGTGACGCTCAAAGCTACCGATTGGGGGTGGAAAAAAGTTGGCGGTATATTAATCCCAATAATGACTATAAAAGAACCAGCTCCCGAATCTGTTTTAACGCTTATTTCATGTTCATGTAAATTAGGGTGCGAATACAGGTGTAGTTGCAGAAGAGCAGGCTTGCGTTGCTCTACAATGTGTTATCATTGCCATGGACAATCATGCTTGAATGTTGAATCTGTGGAAGACGACCAAGATTTATAATTAACATTTGATAATTAGTGGATTAGGCCTACAGGGGATACCACTTTAAAAAAACGCGCCAAGTACTTTACCTCTAGGGTGGTGTGGAAATAAGTACAACACGGTCTTTTTATAGAGGTGAGGGGGTGGAAGTTGTATATTTATTAAAATTTAGTGCCTACTGCTATTTTAAGCGTTAAACGTTAAACTTTAAGGTAGATCGTACTGTAGAGAGTGCTAGTCGGAACCAACCCTTATGTTTGCGCCATATTTCCCACGTTATTATTAATTTTAGGAAAAAAGTGGTAAAAACCTTTTTGATAGAGAATTTTCCAAGGAACAATTTTGTATATAGGTATTTTTGTCGAAAATTACACCGTTGCCGAGATAATCTAGAAAAACTCAAAATGGGGGTAGAAAGGACGTCCTGGGGGATGAAGCACACTATTTAGGGATGGGAACTTTTTGGTTTAGTAATCCTTATGCTATTCCCAACATACCCACCAATTTTCAAATCTTTATGAATTTTGTCGGAATAAAAACGTAATATTCCTGAACTAGAAGTAATATTTAAAAATATATATATTTAAAAAAATCAGTTATAAACAGATCTTATACTTTTTAAACAACTTTAGCTGTCTTGGACGGCCCGGGAGTGTCGTCCGTGTCATCCATCTCGTCCGTGTCGTCTGTGGCGCAGAAAGACTCTTCAAAAGCATTTTGTAAAATTCTAGTGTATTATATAGGAATGCATTTTTCGGCATTTTTTTCATTTTTCAATAAAGCCGCTATGGTTTTAAGTGATGGTGAAAGACACCTCCAAAAGAATTGATGGAAGCGCATATAATTTTTTGCACCGTTGATTTTGCAACGAGTTATATAAATATTTCTGTTGAAGCATTCATATAAACTCAGTTTAATTACACAGGCACACGAAATAAAAAAAAGTGGAAACCCAGAGGGCTGTGTATTTTGGGACGCTGAAACCGAATATGACAATAAAAAAAGGTTTAATTATCCAATTTTTCCCCCATAGTCCAATCATCGAAAGCCCAAAAGGGGATTGTAGGGAATATTTAGGAGGGGAGAATTTTCCTCTTCAGGGATGTGTTGGGGGTAGTTAGGAGCTAAAAATACTAAAAGTTCCCGCCCCTAACCCCACCGCTTCAGGGGGGCAGGGGGTTGGAAAGGTTCCTTTTTTCGATTCTTCGCTAATAACTCGGAAACGATGCGTCGTATGGAAAAAGGTAATCTATGCAAAATTAAACGTAATTAAATTTCCCACAAGAATGTTTATATTCATTTTCTTCCTATGTGTTATAGTTCACGAGATACTCCCCAGCGAAAATCGATGATTAATAAAAAAAAGTCAATTATGTACCTTGAATATTTCTATCAAAGCGGTTTACCGTGGTCTGCTAATAAATCACAGTCACGAAACAATCTTTATTTTACAACACTCGACGTATTTACTAACGTAATATTTTGTCGAAATCTATACATTTCTTTAAATATACAGTGTGACTCACTTAAAATGAAGATACCCGTATAAATTTTTTATTTTGTTTCCGATTTGAATCAAATATTACTCAAGTATAGAACAAATTAGAATCTACTTATGACCAGAAAAACATTCGGCTGCTAAAAGGCAAAGCCACCTGCGGTACCAAAATATGCTGAAAGAAATAAAACATTTTGAATGTTAGAAATTTTAAAAAATGCATCCGATCGGCGCCACAAACGTACATACACCAAAATTTGATTTGATTGTTGATTGGGGATTTCTCATGCATAAGCTCATCTCGCAATTTGTGGTGGCTACGTGAAATTCGTCAAGACCCATTAATACATTAATATGATTTTTAATCTTTTCCTCTTATTTTGGTACCGCAGGTGGCTTTGCCTTTATAGCCAGTGAATGTTTTTCTGGTCATAAGTAGATCCTAATTTGTTGTATACTTGAGTAAAATTTGATTCAAATCGGAAACAAAATGAAAAAGTTATAAGGGTATCTTTATTTTAAGTGAGTCACACTCTATATTTAAGGAAATGTATAGATTTCGACAAAGTATTACGTTAGTAAATACGTCTAGTGTTGTAAAATAAAGATTGTTTTGTGACTGTGATTTATTAACAGACCACGGTAAGCCGCTTTGATTTTTTTTTATTAATTATCGATTTTCGCTGGCGAATATCTCGTAAACTATAACATATAGGAAGAAAATGAGTATGCACATTCTTGTGGGAAATTTAATTACATTTAATTTTGCATAGATTACCTTTTTCCATACGACGCATCGTTTCCGAGTTATAAGCGAAGAATCGAAAAAAGGAACCTTTCCACCTCCCTCTCCCCCTGAAGCGGCGGGGCTAGGGGCGGGTACTTTTAGTAACTAACTACCGCCAACACATTCCTGAGGGGAAAAATTCTCCCCTCCTAAATGTTCTCTACAACTCTTTCATTGACTGGACTAGGGGATTGAAATTACACCTGTTCTAAAAGTTTGAAAAGCAGGTCTTTTGAACCACCCTATCACACACTAGCCTTTACTGCCCCCCAAGGGGGTTAAAATTTCACTTCTTATGTATATCCTTAAGTATTTTGGTGCGATAAAACCGAATATGACGATAACAAATGATTTTAACCACCCAGTCACCCCCTATCCCCTTACATTTTTTATCGCCATATTCGGTTTCAACGCACAAAAAAACCTAAAAATGAACATACTTTTTAAATGTTTACGAAAAGTGGAATTTCAACCCCTCCTGGAGCTTGTAGAAAGTAGTCCATGCCAAAGTTGCAATAACCCCAAAGGTGCAGGGGTAGCAACCAAACATGATTACCCCCACGTTTTCGAGGACGGCGAACACGATGGTGATAGACGCCTACCACCCCACCACTCCCCCCCCTAAATGCAAAAAACCACCTCTGTTTTCGATTTTTCGTTGTCAGCCATGCGAGGACTTGTGGGATCAGGTTTTTTTGAGGAGACTCAATATTTCCCGTAAAATTTCGCAACCAGAAATCCTAACGACCCACGGGGGTTGAAACCACCCCCTCCCTCAATACCGAAAGATGCAAAAAACATCCAAACGTGCTGAAAATTGTTATCCACACGTTTTCAAGGGCGGGAACACGATTCGGATATTATTTAACCTCCCACCCCTAACCAACTACCCCTATCCCTAAATGCATGCATAAGACTACCTTTTTTTTTCCATTTTTCGTTTTCAGGCATGCGCGGACATGTTGGATCGGGTTTTTTTTGAGGAAACTCAATATTTCCAGTAAAATTTCGCAACCAAGCATTCTAAGAGGGTTGAAAACCACCCCCTCCCTCAATACAATGCAAGAAAACACCCAAACGTGCTGAAAATTGTTTTCTACACATTTTCAAGGCCGAGGAATACGATGCTGATGTTATTTAGCCTCCCACCCCTAACCAACTACCCTCAAATGCATAAAACCACCCCTTTTCCCCATTTTTCGTTATTAGGCATGCGAGGACTTACTGGATCGGGTTCTCTTTGAAGAAACTCGATATGCCTTGCTGTGAAATCTTGCAACCAGACATTCTAATGACCCCACTTGAAACCACCCCCTCCCTGAATCCTGAAGTGTCCCTCAAAGAGGGACACCGTTTTCAAGGGTGGAGAACACGATAATTATATATTTATTTTCACATTATGTACATGATTTTTATTCTTATTCTAGGCATGCGTCATATATTATTAAATTTTAATTTATTCATCAGCGTTTACAATTTAAATCATATTGTTTTGACCAATCGAAATGGACATTAAACTCTTCAATAGGTGTGGGTGGCTAAATAATATCAGCATCGTATTTCCCGGCCTTGAAAACGTGTAGAAAACAATTTTCAGCGCGTTTGGACGTTTTTTGCCTGTTTCGGTATTGAGAGAGGGGGTGGTTTCAACCCCCGTGGGTCGTTAGAACGTCTGGTTGCGAAATTTTACATATTGAGCTTCCTCAAAAAGAACCCGATCCAACAAGTCCTCGTATGCCTGAAAAAGAAAAATTGAAAACAGGGGTGATTTTTTGCGTTTAGGGGTAGTTCGAGGGGGTACGGACCACGCGATTATCACCATCGTGTTGGCCGTCCTCAAAAACGGGAGAGTAGTAATGTTTGGTCGCTACCCCTGCACTTTTGGGGTTTTCTACTTTTTTTGCAAGTTTCGTATGTCGTATGGACTAAGGTGCTAGGGGGTGACTGGGTGGTTCAAATCTGTTTTTATCATTATTACATCGGTTTCAGCGCACCAAAAAACTAGCTTTTCAAATTTCTAGAACAAGTGTAATTTCAATCCCCAGGAGGGTTGTAATGGCTAGGGGAAAATTGGATAATTAAAACCTCTTTCATTGTCATATTCGGTTTCAGCGTCCCAAAATACATGGGGGTAGTGAGTTTCGACTTTTTTTTTAAATTTTGTGTGCCTGTGTTATCTGTAGTGACTTTCCTTTTTATAGTTTTTGGTTAACATTAAGAATTTAATGAATAATATCTATTCACTATTAGTTATGTTTTTATTTTATTTTCAGACCAATGTGGATCAAGCCAAACAAACCGAAATCCAAAGAGGTAGGTGATTTAGTGGATAATAAAAAAAAATGTTCTGTTTATAATAGCCAAATTACACAGGTGTACATAAAAAAAGGTCGTGTTCTAAGGTTCTTATCTAACTTTTCTGAAGTATCTTGACGCGCTAAAACCAATTTTGGACGAACAAAAAATTTTATCGTGTCAGTTTTCATCTACCATCCTCTAAAAAAAGTGCAATCGAATTGATTTGATTTAATTTTTTTCGACGACAACATTCCACCTGAAACTTTATTGTTGATTCTTATGTATGACCACCTGAAAAAAATATTTCCGCCCAAGAATTCCTTGTGCGTCAAAAGTTGTTTCCACTTTTTGATGGGCTTTCGCGGATTTGCAGTTCTCTACAAGGTGGAAAAAAGAAAAAAAATGTTAATTTATTTATTTATATAATAAACAATTTGTTATTAACAATCGCCGAATGTGTTTATGTTTTTTTAGATAGAAAAAAAAAATAACAAAAGCAACCGTATACATAAACATGTCAAAAAAAATTAAATTTAAAATTCTATAAAAAAATATTAATTATTTTTTTTGACATATTTGTGTATACGGTTGTTTTTGTTATTTTTTTCTATCTGAAAAAAATATAAACACATTCGGCGATTGTTAATCCTTGTAGAGAATTGCAAATAATACATTTTAAGAATAGAATTTGTTCTTAATAATTTGTTTAAATAATGAAAAAAGGAAAAAATGATTGTAAACAATTAAAAAAAATGTATAAAAAAAATTTTCAATCACACCAACAAATATAATGGCAAAAAAAATTTTCAAAAATACATAATTTATCTATTTGTTTATAAAATGTGTTTAAACAAATAGCAATAAAAATTTTATGTAATCCTATAGAATTTTTGAATATAAAAACAGCAATAACATTTAAAATTAATAAATAAAATTAATAAAAAAAATTTTCAACCTCTCTTTTTCATTTTTTAGTTATTTGTTAGGTTAAATAATTAATAACTAATAGACTATAACAATTAAAAACATCGAAATGTCATAATCCCATAAAGTATAGTTGACATAAGGCCTCCACGAAGCGAAATAATTTTAGTGGCTTTTGTTTAACAATTCTCGGACTTTAAATATAAACGCAAACTCTAAAAAAATTTGTTAATTAACAATAGTCTCATTTTATGAAAAATCGGTGAAACAATTTTTTTCCAACGGGATATTGTTCCTTTAAGTGTCTAAATAATACCATATTTTTTTTAAATTTTTAAATTAATAGTTAATAACATAAAAAAAGGTTTTTACTTATTACGGCCGGTTTCAGAGCATCGTAACGGCTTTGTTCGCTGCAGCTTTATTTTCAACATTAAATTAAAATTATTAATAATAGCGGTAGAGTTTCCGGAGTTCAGACTTTTTTATTGAAAATTTCTTCCTCTTTAGGAATCTGTCTTTAAAGTTTCTTAAATATTAATGGTTTTCGAGTTATTTGCAAAAAGCAAAACTCGTTATTTTTTCAATCTTCATTTGTTTATAACTTTTGCAATTGTTTATGTGCGGGTTTGAAACTTTTGCACATTTTTCTAGACGTCATTCCGAATCCAATGAGCCCTCACTCATATTTTTATGAGCTTTATCAAGCATTAACACGGCTTTTAACTTGTGAACTAGTCTAATAATATTGATGTAAATTAAACATTTTTTTTAACTACCTTGAAACAGAGAACATATAATTTTAGGAAGGCAGACTATATATTTGTATGATGCTTTGCTTGAGTTAGGATAGCCAAACTTAATAGAAATGACGTTGAATTACCTAGAAGTTACCCTAAGGAGGAATAAGTTATAGCTAGTTATTTGATAGATTTAATATTTTCAGCCTAGATCTAACAAGAATTTGTATGTCATTAAAATATTTGAATGTTATTACATAATATAATTCTTCAAAATTACTTTGTAATATTTAATTTTAATGTACCTAAAATTAATATACTACTGCTACTACTCTAGTCATGACTGGCTTGGTTCTGATTATTAATCATATATTCACAACACAACACATTCACAATATTCACATTGCTTCAAAATACACTTTTTTTTAAATAAAAAAACTTTTTTGAAAATTAAAGAAAATGAACTATATCCTCTATTTGTACAGTCGAGAAAAAAAACGTACAATGCCTTCTTGATAATTGACGAAGAGTTAAACATTTTATTTCGTCCGCCATCTTTGACCGTTCTATTTAACATGCAGATCCGGGATTGGTGTATTATATTTGACCATAAGTGAGTTTTATTTTTGCAAATTTTAATTACTACAGTGGTTAAAGAAATTTTCTATAATAAATTTTAAAAAATGGTAATTTTTTTAATCTCATCGTTAAAATACTTTTTTACAGACAGTAAATTACTGAGATCGGTGACATCTTTTCAATAAAGACACAAGGAGCTTCGAGGAAACCGACCTCGACGTCCTACTTTTTCTAATAAATCCTATGTAATAATTCTGGCTTGTGAAAAATTAGGATTTCAATGTGAATTAGGATTTCAATGTGAATCGGCTGGTCAGGGCAGTTTTTCTATTTTAACATGTTCAGGGAGGAACTTAAGTTCACAGCTCAGTTTTGCAGTTTCTGCAAGGCCAGCGTATTGTTTATTTAAACAAATTAATTGTTTAGACCGTGTTTTCCATTGGTTTTCTATGAATATCTCGAAATATATATGTCCTATGAAAAACAACAAAAAGAAGGAAAATGTTCGTTCTGAGCTGTACTATAAAAGTACAAAAACTATAATTCATTCCAGTTATTATATAAAAAAATTGAACATTGCAAAATTATGCGTTACAAATCACCGTTCTTTCAAAAATAATGGATAATATTCAATGAAATTTTGAAAAAATACAGTTCTTATAAAATATAATCACCATTTAAAATTTCAAATCAAAATGATTACTAAAACGGCTCAAATATTCAATTGTTGCTAAAATTTGCACCCTTGTAAAATCAAGACCAAGAAATGTGTACGATGGCTCAAATTGTAGCATTCTATAAGTACTTTAAAATCACGGAGAAAAACATTTTTTTTCAAAATTTATTGCAGTTGTTTATAGTTTTCGAAATTTTGGTTATAAACAGTTTCAAGTAACTCTCTGGTTTATTCGTGAAATCAAAAACGGTAAACGAGTAATAAAAGTAGATAAAAAATCCAACTTTTCAAAAAAAATTAATAACCTACTTGCATTTGAAGATGAGATACGTTAGTTTTTACGTTTGGGTCACTTATAAATAAAAAAATTCATATTCCTTCTTGAAATGTTTACTATTTTGTTTCTGCTATTTGAAGACGATCCAAAGCTACAATTATAAAAATGACATGGAATAAAGCGGCTTTGAGAACACGATGCATATTTTCACTTTTTTATAACTTTTTTAATTTTTGTCACAAAAATGATAAACCAACCTAACTTGAACAACTACCCTTATTTTCATGTATACAACTTTGTAAAACTTTTAATATCACTGATACAATAAAAAAATATATTTCGCGAGCAGGATTTGAACCCGAGACGTCCGCATCCTGAATAAAAAGTGCTCGTCGCTTTACCAACTGTGCTATCTAGCGACTAAAGTCCGGTTTGTAAAAACATAATATAACATTTAAACTTATTTGGATTTAACAAAATCGTTAAAGATCCCAATTTCATGACTCCATACATATATATCTTTTAACAATTGTTGCATTGGATTATTTTCAAGTAGCAGAGACAAAATAATAGACATTGTAGAATTACCAATCCAAATTTCCATAAGAAATATCGATTTGTTTATTTATAAGTGACCTAAACGTAAAAACTAACGTACCTCAGCTCCAAATACAAGTAAAGCATTATTTTTTTTTAAGTTGACTGTTTTAATCTACTTTCATTACTCCTTTATCGTTTTTGATTTCATAAAAAAACCAGAGTTATTTGATTTTGTTTATGACTACAATTTCGAAAATTATAAATAAACTGTAAAGTCTTTCAGGGGCGGTGGTTCAAAATTTGAACCACCAAATGACACATCATATTGGGGCGGTGGTCCAAATTTTAAACCACCTAAATTGGATTTCATAGTAGCGATCGTAATGGCAAAATAACAAAATCGTGCGCATACAAGCTCTCTAGTGGGTAGTAGATGAACCACAAAAGGAATGTTAGAGCAGGAAGTTAATATATAACATAACTGAACATTTTATAATGTGTTTGCGCCACGTGAGTTTATTTAGTATTTTGAATTTATAAAAAGGTAAGTTATTTTTGCATTTTTTAAAAATAATATTGTTAACTTAGTTTATTTATAGTTTAAATATGATTTGTACATAAAAATGTACGTACATTTGTCGTTAATAAATTACGTGTGCATTTTTTTACAGGTGGTTTATAATTTGGACCACCGCCCGCTTGCAACACTGTTTTGATTTCTTTTGATTTTTATTATGAAATTTACAAGTACCGAAAATTGATATCTCCATTATTCTATATATTATTCCCGGTAACATAGTTTTAAAGATTTATATAGTATACGAATTATTCACATTTCTTTCAGTTTTAATGATGTCGTTGCCTTTCAAACTTGTGGGTATGGCAGAAAAGGAATTTTATGAAGAGATAGAGAGATGTTTCGATGATATAACTGAAATACCATCTGATAAGGGTTCTAATTGCTGAGGATGATGACATTGATTTAGAAAACGGTGAAGAGCTGGATAATCAGGAGAGTGCGATAGAAATTGTAGAAGAAGATGATAAGATAGATAATGACAGTTTCGATTCTGAGGATGATATTCCACTTTCCATATTGGCCACCAAAAATCCACCAAGGGAATGGTCAAAAACCAAAAAGATCACCCAACCTCCTTGTTTTAATTCGTATGCTGGAATACCAGATTTTATCAAAAATATCGACGATCCAACTCCATACAAATTATTTCAACTATTTTTTGCCGACGAGTTAGTGGACAATCTTGTATTTCAAACAAATTTATATTGCCAGCAAGGGTTGGGCAAGTATTTACTAACTAATCTGTCGGAAATGAAGACTTTTCTGTGCGTCAAGAACAATCTGCACATCAACCTAAGCGAACTACGAGACGAAGATGTGGACATTGCAGTACCAAAAAAGAACCTTTTCGGACAAATTGGATGTGTTCGTTTTGCAGAGTGCCATTGTGCTTAGGAAAAAAAAGAATTGCTTCGAAGACTTTCACAAGAAAAAGTGAACTTTTAATTAATAACCGGATTAATAATAAACTTTATATTATAAATTACCTCATTTGTGCGGTGGTCCAAATTATGAACCACCTTTTAATTAGCTATAATTACGTAATTCAATATTTAAAAAAGAAAAAAATACTAGCAAACATTATGATTAAATAGTAGAAGTAAGTACTGATAATTCCTTTTCTTTAATAAATTTCAAATAAAAATTTTCTGTCCCTCTAGGGATATTTTTTTATCATTTTCGTGCCCCTGAAAGAGATAAAATGGGTTTAAATTTTGAAAAAAAAAAAACTCCGTGATTACAAAAAGCTACAATTTTAGCCATCGTACACATTTCTTCGTTTTGATGGCAGGATTTCACAAAGTTTTAGCAACAATTGTATATTTGAGCCGTTTTAATAATCATTTTGATTTGAAATTTTAAGTGGTGATTGTTCTTTATAGACCGTGGGATAGTGACAGATTTTTTTAAACGTTTGGTTCCTGTCTGGCCTTTTGGGAGCCTTTTGTGCCTGATTTGTACTAACCATTTTCGTGCTTATCAAACGGTTATCCAGGGCCCCTCAGCGGAAAACAAAAAAGAAAATTTCATGAAAATGAGCAATTTCAAACGTTTTGTTCCTATCTGGCGTCAAGTTAGACTTACGTTTTAAAGAAAAACATCCAACGGAAGCTTATCGCCAGACAAATTCCGTGGGCCGGAAGGCCCGAAATTTCAATCCGAAGTTGTAAGAAAAAATGGTCAAAATCAAACGATTTGGTTCTTATCTGGGAATTGTATATATAGGTAAATAGATTATAATTATCGCGATATAACAAACGCCAGACAAATTCCGAGGGCCCAACAGTGAAAAAATTATTGTTCAAGTTGTCAACTATTCCGCGAAAATCAAACGATTGGTTCTCATGTGAAATGATTTTTTCTGTAAAAATTAACCAAAACGAAAATGTATTGTATCATTTACAGACATTTTTAGTGGGCCAAACATATTTTAAATCTTAAAAGAAGTGCACGAAAAAAAGCCATTTTTTCAAACGATTTATTCCTGTCTGGCATTTGGATTTTAAAAAGATATGGTAATAACTAAACCATATTTCAAGTCCCAGACAAAAAGCGTGGGCCAAATATATTTTAAATCTTAAAAGAAGTGCACGAAAAAAAAACCATTTTTTCAAACGATTTATTCCTGTCTGGAATTTGGATTTTAAAAAAATATGGTAAGAAATAAACCATATTTCAAGTCCCAGACAAAAAGCGTGGGCCAAACATATTTTAAATCTTAAAAGAAGTGCACGAAAAAAACCATTTTTTCAAACGATTTATTCCTGTCTGGCATTTGGATTTTAAAAAGATATGGTAATAAATAAACCATATTTCAAGTCCCAGACAAAAAGCTTGGGCCCAGCCTTAGATATGTTGAGTGAAAGTATCGAAAAATCAAAAAACAGTCGTGTAAAAATAGATGCATTTTCAAACGATTCACACTCGTCTGGCATTTCATTAGCTTGTCATTATAAAACAGTATTATACACATTTAAACAAATTTGTTTCGCGTCACTACTTAAATGCCGCAAGCGCGGATTTATGGGGGGTAACGGGATAACAAGATTCCGTAAACAATCAACTTTCATTTTAAAATTTCATAATTTTTATTATTTTATTTTATATTTTTGAATATATTTAGTTGTGTTTATAATTTTTTTTTGTTATTTTCAACACGCGGCTACGTTACCCCCCCAAGCTCAAGGTCCAGATCCGCCCTTGAAATGCCGTTTTGTTTCTCACTTGAAACTCATTTGGAATTTGATTTTCTTTATCACTGGAATCAATATAACTGTCACTTTCACATTCATAATCCCTCGATCGAATAATATTTACAATAAATAAGTTACATACTAGCAAAAGGACAAATATAAATTATTACATATTAATATATAATTTACAACTCTGCACTACACCATAGAAACTGAGAGTCCTCGTAAGTCCGTACCTGTTTCATTCTCCCTTGGCGTAGGTAGTCAACCACACGAAAGTGATTTCTTCTCTCATTTTAATGCACGCGACATAAGACACGTAAGATGTGATGTGGTAGAAACATATATGGTATGCATTGTTTTTGAGCGACGCTGCTTTTTATACTCCCCGCTCGTCCCGGGGTGATTTTTATTTATCGTTTGCTAATGGGGAACTTACTCATTTTTTTTGTATTTCATTAAAGTGTGTGTTTATGTATAAAAACACGCCACATCGAATATCAGCTCTTAAATCGCAGTACTTACTTTGCAATAAATAATTAAAGTTGAAATCCTCGCTACTCCTCACGAAAAGCACTGTGACGTCAGATCGAGAAACTAGTCTCGCGTGGGGATCCACAGATGGTGTACTTTAGCCGAGCGGTATCTTCACCCTAATTAATAGACTGGGTGGCGGTTGGCTTTGAGACGTCCGAATTTTTGGTCTTTTGCTCTTTATGTTAGAGAAAAAATGAAAAAAGTATCGGAAAGCTCAATCAATTCTCTTTACGTAAGCTATCTACAAATTTTTCGAAAAAAACAATAATTATCGAGATATTCGATATTCGAGGAAATTTAGGAAATTACACGATTTCCTATAATGTATGTAAATCTAAAAAAAATATTTTTTCTCAGAAACCTTTGTTTCGAAGGACCGAGATTAACGGAGCGTCAAAGTAGTACATGATATTAAGTGAACATCATATATGAGATCGATTTCAATTAATTGCCGATTAATTACGGTGACAAAATTGAGAATGGAGAAATTTTACCGAAATCCCAAATCCCGCCCCCCTCTAATTCCTTCATTTTTGTCGGAATTCAAAAAATTAAAAAAAGAGTTTTAGCAAATTTTATTCTATTTAAATTAGCTAGTCTTTTGGCGTAGGAGCCAGGATTAAAAAGTTGCCAACTGTAGAACCTCAAAATTTGCGATATATCTACAGGTGCGCCCCAGATTTTTGTCTGGCACTTGAAATATGGTTTGTTTATTAACATATCTTTTTAAAAAAACAAATCCCAGACGAGTGTAAATCGTTTGAAAATGCATCGATTTTTACACGACTGTTTTTTGATTTTTCGATACTTTCGCTCAACATATCTACGTCTGGGCCCAAGCTTTTTATCTGGGACTAGAAATATGGCTTATTTATTAACATATCTTTGTAAAATCCAAATGCCAGACAGGAATAAATCGTTTGAAAAATGGCATTTTTTTCGCGCTTTTCTTTTTGTCTGGCTATCCAGGGGACCCAGCCAATTCGTCTGGGAACCTTAAATTGAAACTACTTATTGCCTAATATTAACAAAAAAACAAATGCCAGACGAATGTAAATCGTTTGATTTTCGCGGAATAGTTGACAACTTGAACAATAATTTTTTCACTGTTGGGCCCTCGGAATTTGTCTGGCGTTTGTTATATCGCGATAATTATAATCTATTTACCTATATATACAATTCCCAGATAAGAACCAAATCGTTTGATTTTGACCATTTTTTCTTACAACTTCGGATTGAAATTTCGGGCCTTCCGGCCCACGGAATTTGTCTGGCGATAAGCTTCCGTCGGATGTTTTTCTTTAAAACGTAAGTCTAACTTGACGCCAGATAGGAACAAAACGTTTGAAATTGCTCATTTTCATGAAATTTTCTTTTTTGTTTTCCGCTGAGGGGCCCTGGATAACCGTTTGATAAACACGAAAATGGTTAGTACAAATCAGGCACAAAAGGCTCCCAAAAGGCCAGATAGGAACCAAACGTTTAAAAAAATCTGTCACTATCCCACGGTCTATTATAAGAGCTATATTTTTCCAAAATTTCATTGAATATTATCCATTATTTTTGAAAGAAAGAGTGATTTGTTTATAAACGCATAATTTTGCAATATTCCATTTTTTTTAAATAAAAATAACAACTGGCATAAATTATAATTTATGTATTTTTATTGTACAGCTCATAACGAACATTTCCTTTCTTTTTGTTGTTTTCCATAGGACTTATGTACTTCGAGATATTCGAAGAAAACCGATGGAAAACACGGCCTAAAAAATTAAATTGTTTAAATAAATACGCCGACCTCGCAGAAACTGCAAAACTGAACTGTGAACTTAAGTTGATCCCCTGAACACGTTAAAACAAAAAAACTGCCTTGACCAGACAATTCACATGGCGAATTTTTTAGTCCTATTTAGACTCCACTATAAGATGGCGATTTTATTCGGGTGCTAAAATTTTATTTAAATTTCTAATGTTTTTAATATAAATTATTATTATTTTTCTTTTTCTCTACAGAATTGATTGTTAGTGGCGTTATTTTTGGATCAATACCAATCAAACTGACCTGCCCAAATTGTTCTCAAGAGATCACGACAATGGTGGCCCTTCAACCTATCGTGAGAACACACTTGACTGCTGCTTTATTATGCATATTGTAAGAAAGGTTTTATGTATTATTTATCCTTACATATACATTAACGCTGGGTTAGGCTAGGCGCGCATGGACAACTTTTTCGTCCAACTTTAGTTGAGCAAAGTTGGTCAATTTAATAATTGGTAGTTGCATGTGCCCGCGCTTGAGCCAATTTTATTTAGTACAACTTGAAACGTGGATATCGGTGAGTTAGCTTGTGTTTGTGCATTGCTCATTAGATTTCATAAAAGAAGACGTAAAAGACGCTGCTGGGTCCAGTTTCTGTTTTATCTGCAGCACTCAGTTCATCCCAGTTTTCAATAACCTCTTTGCATACTTTGTTCCACAACTTTCATTTTCAATTTCTATCACTATATTGTTTTAACTGTTGTACAGTTGTACAGTGTTGTACTGTATTGTACAGTGCACATCGACCCTCAATAGGAAAAATTAATTTCCCGTTATCGATATGCATTTCAAAAACAACGACCAAATAAATAGGTAGTAAGTACCTTACTTCTCTAATAAACACAACTGACGAGTTGTTGCATGAGCGCGATCCCATTGAAATACGTTGGCGTCGCTAAGTTGATGGTAGTTGTCCAACTTAAAAGTTGTGCCACAGTAGAGAAAAGACCAGTAGTTTCACTCGCAGCGGTCCCTTTGATATTTGTTGTACTCGATTTTATTTTTTTTAATCCACTGCGCATCTACTGTTTGTATCCCACGCGCATTTCGTCGCGAGTGGGGACTATTCAGAAACGTAAACGTAAACAAAAATAAACATCCGCCCCACCCTATATCATCACTGCCGTCCACTGTCGTGCCGTCCACTGCGCATCGAATAGTTTAAGCCCACGCGCATCGCATGCGCACTGAAAATCTTATACAACTGTTCCGACTGAGTCGGACTACTGATCTTTTCTCTACTGTGGTTGTGCCCAGACACAACTGATAAGTTGTATCAACTTTTTTATTGTACATGCGCGCGTTCACATTTAAAATCACTGGGCACTGTTCATCCAACTGTTGAGTTGGACGAAAAAGTTGTCCATGCGCGCCTAGCCTTAAGTGAACAGTTTGTTCGGTTAAAATCGTTCACTGAACGGTCGAATTGTACCACGTGATTTGTCACATTTTGTGCTGACCTTCTCACTTAACTCACTAATTCCTTTATGTTTTGGAAGAAATTTTTGATTAATACATATTTTTTTTTTTTTTCGACACAGCATACTGTGGCCAGCGTGCTGGTATTTTTTTGCTACTTTTTTAATCTTCTGTGTTGGGCCTCGCAGTTAGAAGTGTGTCCGACGGCTGGGTGGATTAGTGCGTGCGCTTACGGGCCGAAAAAGCGTTTTCACATCTACCGGCACTAGCACCGGCACGATCACAAGATGGCACGACAACGGGAGGAGCTCTTAACATTTAGCGGACATGCTGGGATGTGGAAGTAAAATGAATTCTCAATTCACTTATTTATTTCAAATATTATAACATATTTTTGGAATTAGACAACTGTGGTGGTGAACGACCGTACTAATGTTATACTTTCGGCAGAACTTTCGCGGCAGGGAATCCGGCATGTATTTTGTCCTTCGCTGACTGAAACTGACCTCGCCACTGCTGGCTCGAACAAACTTTGCCGCTTCCAGCGGCCGCCCAGCCAAACTTCAAAGGTACCGACAATTCTGGCTCCCTGCCGCTTAATCATCTGCGTTTTAATTTCTTTTTGTTTTAATTATTACTATACCATATAATTTAAAAATTGCTGCTCAAGGAATCACTTCCACATTCAGATTTTCTATCCAAGTCTCCTCCTATCTAAGTCACCCACTACCAGTGGCGGCTCGTCAGAGGAGGCTGAGCCTCCTCTAGCAGCATATCCAGGGGTGGTGAGGAAATGTACAAATTGTAATCATATTGCAAGTGAATTGTCTTTTAAATACCAAGCCTCCTCTGCACAAAATATCACGAGCCGCCACTGCCAGTGGCGGCTCGTCAGGGGGGGCAGGGGAGGCTGAGCCTCCCTTTGGAAGAAGCAGCATATCTTCCAATATTCCAAATTAATATCTTTTACTTGTAAAAATTTCTCTAATTGTCTTTCAAAATATCAAGCCTCCTCTGCAGACAATATCACGAGCCGCCACTGAATGTTTCCCCTTCTTATTTAAAGCTTTCACAAACTGTTTCATAAGAACAAGTTTTATGTGAAGTGATGGGAGTTGTACTTTTTCCAGATCAACTGAAGGACTTGAAATAACGTTATATGAGCCAATATATAATTATAGGTTAGAATGGGTTAGAATTCGACGATCTACGCGTTCCAATAGTAACTTTTTTTTCAAAACCCCGAGTTGGGGTGAAACTCACCCCCAACGAAAAAGCACCCTTATTCCTTTTTAATATTTCATATTTGACCCATTTCGAATCAAACTATCCAGAAATATTTGAGTTTAAAACTGCTATAGAATTAGCCCGAAGTGAGATCGCCAAGTTACCGTACTATTATTAAAAACGGTAAGAAAATAAAATTATGATATAGTATGTGCACAAAACTAAAGTCTTCTACATTTCTTTTGGCACCAGCCACTCTCTCTACTTCCCCCAGTACTGATAAGACTTCTGGTGTAGACGATTTCAAATATTATAATTATTAAATTTGTATGAATTATTTGCACATAGTGGAGTGTGAATATAGTATCAATATTTTTTTAGTTGTTAAAAGACTTGGATAGGAAATCTGGATGTAGAAGTAGTGATTCTTTAGGCAATGGATTTTTAATATTGGTATCATCTTTCCACACATCACTGGTGCATTGCGATTATTTCATTTTGTTTCAAGATTGCCATAATCACAGGCACTTTTCTAAAATATTTAGAGTTTTAGAAAAGAAAAACAAGAAATGTTCATATTAGTCATCGAACTCCAAATAATTTTCAGTCATGTCCAGTTCGTTTCTTGTAGCATAATAACTTGAGAATGAAAAGTGTGATCGTATTAACAATTGGACAGTGAGATAGTGTCACTTGGAGGAAAGATCCCATTGTTCTAGAAAAAATCGATTTGTAAGTACGAGAGAATTACAGGATTTTGGTGTAAAGAAAATGTACAAGAAGAAAGTTGCAACCTTCGATAAGATTTTATAAACCCAAAGATACTGCGTAGACCTCAGCCCCTGATCCACATTTCATTTTTGAACCATCGGTGTAGATTGACACGTCGGGCTTATCACTTCCAGATGCGTCCGAACTTACTTCGAAGTTCCTGTTAGAATTATACAGATTGCAATCAGAGCAGTAATGTAAAGACATGTCAAACTTTGAATATGACTTAGTTGAGGGGCTGCTGTTTTTTTTCCTTACTCTGAGCCACCAGACTATGCGTAACAAAGCATGAGTCTTATCGCCGTAGTATACAGCCAAAGGGAGATCCTATGTGAGAAACCCCACGACCTACCGACTACCCTGCAACAGAAGGTGCACATGCTTTGTTTATTGTAACTTCCATATGTCTCTAACAATTTCGAGTTCGGTGAGCCATGATCCCCAGGTACTTGACCTCACTCGCTAAGCGGAGTTAAGTGCCAAATAATATGGGCATTTTCATATTAGGCAGTTTTTCTTGGTGAATAGTACTAGTTCAGTTTTCTGGTGGTTAACCGAGCGCGAGTGTTCTATGCACCAATTATCGACTAACTTGATAGCTGTTTGCATAAGTTCGCATGACAGACCCTCAAAGTTTCTGTTTAGCAAGATGGTAATGTCAGCTTCATAGCTTATTATGAGGAAACCAGTGTCATTGAGGTGGTTTAGGAGGCTGTCGGCGACCATGACCCACAATAGAGGTGATAGGACGCCACCTCGTGGACAGCCTCTATTGACCATGTCTTTAATCTCTATGTTCGCTCTCCATTTAAGCATGAGAGTCGTTCACAAAATATACTTATTACTTATTGAGAAGAGAAAGAAACATTATATGTCCACGTCTTTATTTCGTCGATTACAGCAAGATGGGCTGCATTATTGAAGATGGGAAGACCCAAACATCTGATCCTCATTACTCATCGGCTATATAGAGAAAACTTTGCTTTTTCTGAATAGGCCTTTTCATCATAAGCGCGCGCATGTGCTGCTCCTATGTTTGTTTACGGGAACTATGAAATGTTCGGACACTTGTTTGTCAAAATGGCTGTACCGGTATCATTTTTTCACATTAATTTAGTCGAAAGTGTGATTGACGGTGCAATATTAGTACACAATATTGTAGAAGAACACACTTGTGCTCAATTAAGGCGCTAGCTCAAGTATCCTGGCCGTAAAATGACTGGAAGCAAGAATAAAGAACTGGTTGCAGGGTTAGAATTCAACTATCAACTTATCAATTTATATACAAGTGCATTAAAAGAAAACAAATGTGTTTAGTCTACAATATGCTTAATAACATTCTTCGTGCAGTAATTGATAATGCAGTAAAAATATTTTGTTTTTTTTTTACGAAAATGTAGGGTCAAAAATGCAATTGAAAATGAGGTTTTTTGTCGATCCTTCTGTGGATAGAGCTGGCTCCATTTTTTCCATTTTTTTCAAATAGGTAAACTATACGATATGGCACTACCTATTTTCAGAAAATTGGTAACAGATTCATCATTATTTGGTTAAAAAACGTAATGTTTATGTCAAATCCAATATTGACATGCGAAAACTGTCCTAACAAACAGCGGAACTCGACGTTTTTTAAACAAATAATGATGAATCTGTTACCAATTTTTTGAAAATAGGTAGTGCCATATCGTATAGTTCACCTATTTGAAAAAAATGGAAAAGAAAGAGCCGGCTTTATCCACAGAAGGATCGAAAAAAACCTCATTTTTAATTGCATTTTTGACCCTACATTTTCGTAAAAAAAACAGAAAATATTTTTACTGCATTATCGATTACTGTACGAAGAATGTTATTAAGCATATTGTAGATTAAACACATTTGTTTTCTTTTAATGCACTTGTATATAAATTGATAAGTTGATAGTTGATTTCTAACCTTGCAACCAGTTCTTTATTCTTGCTTCCAATCATTTTACGGCCAGGATACTTGAGCTAGCGGCTTAATTGAGCACAAGTGTGTTCTTCCACAATGTTGTGTACTAATTTTGCACCGCCAATCACACTTTCGTGTTATTGTGAAAAAATGATACCGGTCCAGCCATTTTGACAACCAAGTCTGTGATCAAGTGTCCGAACATTTCGCAAACAAACATAGCGGCAGCACATGCGCGTGCTTATGATGAAAAGGTCTATTGGTACTGTCCGTGAGCAAAAAAAAAATAGGACAACTTTTTTTTTCTAATGTAAATCTGTCTCTATTCGCACACTTGCAATGAATTTTGACAAATAACTGACAATGTCACAAAAATTAAAGTTAAATGTACACAACTAGATTTTGGCAAAAATATGTTACAAGACTTGTCCCATTTTTTTGCGCAAGACAGTACCATTCACGGAGATGCCGAAAAGGATCCATCATGAGTAAATCAAGAACAACCATAATTAACACTAATATCAATGCAAAGTAGCAACACTAGCACTAAAATTATAAATATCAATGACATCATGATTCGATTTGATTTTATTTTTTGTTAAAATAATAATACAACATTTTTTAATTCCAGATGTGGTCCATGTGGTTGTATTGTTCCTTACTGTGTAGACTGCTGCAATTCCATGAAGCACTACTGTCCCAGATGCGGAATCTTACTTGGAACTTACGATCCTCTAGCATAAAATCCCATAAAAATCCCATACATATAATAAAATTTAGTAGTACTAAATATTAGAACGCTTTCACATATATAAATTCTTAAATCAGCTATTTTTTTTATTTAACTGACTGTTATCAATTATTATACAAATAATTTTGAGATTAGGCACAGTATGTAACTTAACTTCCCTATTATTAAAGACTCTAATAGTATTAAATGTTACTTTAATTTCCCTTCCATTGACACTATTGAAAATACTCTTAGAATTTGACTAATATGGCTAGGCATTTAGGGCGGCGTATATTTTATAGAATTGGTTCAACTCAACATTTATAAAGTAAAGAGGTTGCCTAATAACTATTCAAGGTCAAGGCGCCACGTTGTACGTCATCGTGCTCGTTTTTTCTTAAGCTACGTGATTTTTTTTGTGATTTCATATTGAAAGCGTATAGTATATATAATTTTCTCGTTTTTCTTATTTCGAGTTAAAAGCTTGATTTTAGTGAAGTGTGTGAGTGAATGTTGGTGTGGTACGTTTCCTAGTCTATGGTTCTAGAAACGCAGTGCAATGCTGGTGAAGGAAACTTTAAAGTAGACAGCGGATTTTTTATAGTGCGATAATCCTTCCACACATCACTGGCGTATTGCGATTATTTCATCATACATTTTGTTTCAAGGTTGCCATAATTAGAGGCACTTTTCAAAAATATTTAGAGTTTTAGAAAAGAGAGACAAGAGATTTTTATATTAGTTATTGAACTCAAAATAATTGTCCAGCTTCAGTTCGTTTCTTCTAAGCATAATAACTTGAGAATGAAAAGTTCGATCGTATTGACAGTTGGATAGTGAGTTAGTGTCAGTTGGAACAAAAACCCTATTGTTCTAAAAAAAATCGCTTTGTAAGTACGAGAAAATTACAAAAAGAAAATATACAAGAAGAAAGTTGCAACCTTTGATAAGATTTTATAAACACAAAGATACTGCCAGGGCCGTGAAGAGAAAATACGGGCCCACTGGGGAAATTTTTTTTTGAAAATTGATGAGAAGGGGAGAAGGGGAGAAATTCCAAAAAAAAATTGATGAGCGGGGGCAGAAATCAGGAAAAATTTTGATGAGTGGAAGGGAGAAATCCGAAAAAAAAATTTGTCCGAGCCCCTCAAAACGAGTTCAGGCCCGAGGGGAATCGCTTCCGCACCCCCTCTCGATAGGCCTGGATACTGCATAGGTTGACAGTTCAAAGAAAACCAGATGGTAGGAGGTGAAGCGGACGCTCCCCAAAACGTTGAGATGTTGTCATTAAGTAATTGATATGAAAAAGTTTTGATGAGGCTAACAGACCACCGTAATAAATGGCGTGATGACGTCCATACAGCAATATGGAACAACACATGAATCACAAGACCTATTGGAATATAGTGGCATGTGTGCCTAGCTTACTGTCAAGGTAGATCTAGTTCTTCACAGTAGATCTCAGCCCCTGATTTCCATTTTTTAACCATCGGTGTAGATTGACACGTCCGGCTTATCATTTCCGGACCCGTTTAAACTTACCTCGAAATTCCTGTTAAAATTATATAAATAACCATAATTAACTCTAATATCAATGCAAAATAGCAACACTAGCACTAAAATTATAAATATCAATGATATAATGATTCAATTTAATTTTGTTTTTTATTTACATTAAAATGTAAGATTTCTTAATTCCAGATGTGGTCCATGTGGTTGTGTTCTACCTTACTGCGTAGACTGCTGCAATTCCATGAAGCACTACTGTCCCAGATGCGGAATCTTACTTGGAACTTATGATCCTCTAGCATAAATATCCCATAAAAATAATCAAAATTTAGTAGTACTAAATATTAGAACGCCTTCATATATTTAAATTCTTAAATCAGCTATTTTTTTATAAACTGACTGTTATCAATTATCATACAAATAATTTTGAGATTAGGCACAGTATGTAACTTAATTTCCCTATTATTAATGACGTTAATAGTATTAAATGTTACTTTCTTTTCCCTTCCATTGACACTTTTGAAAATATTCTTAGAATTTGACTAATTTGGGCGTTTAGGGCGGCGTATTTTTATAGAACTCAACATTCATAAAGTAATGAGGTCGCCTAATGACTATTCAAGGTCAAGGCGCCATGTTGCGTCTCATCGTGCTCGTCGTTTTTTCCTAAGCTAGTGTTTTTATATGTATTTTTTTATGATTTCATATTAAAAGCATATAATCTATATAGTTTTCTCGTCTTTCTTCTTTTTATGTGAGTTAATGTTTGTTTATTACATTAGGAACAAAGAAAATAGATAATAAAATGTGATCTAGTCAACTTTCTTCTGACTCTCAAAGTAAGCTCAACAATAAAATACATGCCGATTAGCGTCTAGCCCCTGAATATCACACTTGTGCCCGACACGCGCATGGGCAAATTCAAACGCTTGCCTGCAGCACTTCAAGCAGCTGTTTTTTAAATACATAGACTTGTTAAAATGAATGACAAATCAACGTGAAGTGAGTGCAACGCTGTTTTTAAACGTTTGGATGATTTACATAAACACGTAAAGAAATTTCATGGAAGTGAAGGAGAACTTAGACCAATTAGACTATACGGGCTGTTCATAAAAGGGTCATGACGAATTAACATAGCATACTAGGTAATGCAACGAAACAAATAATACTAAACATTGAATTAAAACTCTATCACAAACAATATAATGAAGTATTTTGTACAAGCGTATCAATAATAAACAAGAAAATTATGCACTTGATGGACCCTAGCTGGGTTCGAATAGATCCTAACAGTGGTAAGCCAGTCCGGACTACTAATTAACTAACGGAGAATTACGCGACACGGCGATAAATTGTCTAATAGTTTCTCACGTACGACTATGGCCGAGAGGACACCAACAGCGAATTTAATTCTTTCTAGGCACGAACTGATAATGTCCACTGTGATAAATGCAGCATTCTGCTATTCTAACAAAAAGAAAAAACCTACAATTTTGCTCCCCTGTTACCAACTTATAGTCCTTGGCGGAGATTTTACATAACTTCTGCAAAAACCAAGCTTTCTACGTCACAAACAATATAAAGGCAGGAACATTTCTTCATTAAACAGAATTTAACAGCAGAACACCACTACTATGTTCTTTTAACACAAAACAGCAAAATAATCAGGCAATCTCTTATTAAATACATCAGTAAAACGGAAAATTGCTGTTTAAACACAGATTTAATTGGACTACACCACAGGTTAGGAATTTAACATTCCCAAGATTAATCACTCGAGATTACACTAAATTTTTGCAACAACTTCTATTAATTTTAAAAGATACAAACTCATAAAATTCACATGAAGGTAACAAACTTCCTTCTTTTGTTCTGTACTCACCAAATCTAAAATGGTTCCGCTTCGACTTTGTTTATATATTATCGCCCCCCGTAAGGGTTACAAAAGCCGCACGTAAGCGTCAAAAGTCACCAATCAAATTCTTATACATCGCAATACCTTATGTGGTAGCATGATCTCAGCGGCTATAGGATGTAAACAAATCCACGTTTGACCACAGATCAGATAAAATTACTAAACTAATCGTAAAAATATATTCCCTGGTATAACTTGATGATTTTAATTATTATTAATTATTATTATGTACCCATTAAAATTAGCACGTTACAAGTATTGTACTATAGATAGGCATTAACCACAATGAAGGATATGTAAAATGTCAAGCTGACCCAAGGATACCAAACTGCAGAGCAGGTTAAGCTAGGGAAGAAAAGGAGAGGTAACTTGGGTGAAGCATTACGTCACCAGAACAGTGAAAATAATGACTGTGCTGATGCCCTGTCATAGAATGTTAGTATAGGTTAAAACCAAGATTTGTAGACTATGTTGCCTATTAACACAGGTTCCCCACCAATACCATTTTGAGTCACTGTTTTGCAAGGTGGTAATCGGGATAAGTTGTAGAATGTAAATCATCACACAGATCATGAAACACTTCAGACCATATTTCGGGCCAGTACGGACCATCCCTTCTAGAGTGAGATAACTGAGCCGTTACTACGCGTTAGAAGAGCAAGGATACTTTTCATCGCCGCGCACGCGTCTCATCTAAAAGCAGAATATGAAGGAACAAATCTTGGGTTAAAACAATAAATGAATTGACGGAAATACCTACAAAAAAATGTTGAAGGTCACAAAAATTGATAAAGAAACATCAAAGGCGTGCAGTGCGGAGAGTGTAGCTTCTGGTAGTTCCTTATTCTATGCTTAAATGATGGTTGACCAATCAAATGACGTAGATAAGTCAGTACATCATTAAGAATTTAATTTTTTTAAAGTTTTTATGGGTTTCTACTGCGTGTTGGAAAAAAACACCTGTCCCTTACTTTTCCAAATATGATGTCATCCAGACTTGTGATAATACCCTATTATTTATTAATTGTCTTCGTTATAAACAACTGTCAGTTGTCAAACTGTTTCTCAGTAAGTAAAAATGGGCCTGCATTGCATTGGTGCAAAACTCGACCTAGATTTTGCACATAATATGATCTTTTTAGTTTTAGATAATTTAGTGATAGTAGATTCATAAAGCAATAGAAGAACAGATAGAAGCTAAAACTAGTTTATTCGATAACATACATGATGCGTTTGAACATACGAGAGGTAAGATTTAAAATATAATGAATTCTAACGTAAGAAGTTTGAACTTTCAGGAATGGTTAATTTTTTTACAATAGTTTAAACTGAACATTAAAAAACATTGAAACATTGTGCTGACTGAATCATGGCAAACAAAGACCGTAAGTAATATATTATAGAAAACTGTATAGAATAGCATTTTGAAGTCGGCTGACAATTGTATTAAATATGTAGTCTGGTCTGTAATCTTAGATGCAGGGACATGTTGTTTCTACACAAAAAAAATTGAAAATTAATATAAACTTGTAAGGGTACGGTCCAATAACAATCAAAGTGAAACCAGAAGTCTTGAGAGTCAGTTACGGATAACGATCTCAATTTCTCGTTTATATTCGGAACCTGTCATATATATAATCAACGAAAACATCACATAAATTAGCAGATTTAGGCCAGGCGTCAGGGAATTCAGGATGCGTAAATACCGTTTTAAATGGGGCAAAAGATTTTACTGTTGGAACCAGTTCATTATAGACCTCTTTTCCCCCTCGTCCGCCCCCCGGAACACCACTAATTTTGGGGCAATATCGCCAATATCTCGGTTCTGAACGGTCCTACCAAAAAAAAGATGGTTGTCAAATTGAAAAATAAGTAAATTCTCTCTCGAAATGGTTCAGACACATTCTTACGTAGTATTAATATTCTTAGAGTTATAGACGGGGGAAATCAAGCATCGTATCACATCCCGCTGTACTTTTTCAAATATTGAATATTTGGTCACAGAAGACCTATACCAGAAGCGTCACCGTCGGAGGCACGTTCGATGTTTGGGCACAGAAGACCTATAGGTCTTCTGTGGTTTGGGTGCATTTGCACGCATCCAGTAATTTAGTCGAGTAGAGAGACGGTCCAGTAATTTAGTAATTGCTTTCCACTAAATTACTTGACTAAAACACGCTGTCCGCATTGGTCGAGTATTAAATTACTAAGCGACTCGACTAAATTACTGAGTGCGTGCAAACGCACCCTTTCATTGGTAAATTGGGGTGACCTTCGGCCGTCTTGTCGGTGGTATTGTCAACCTATAAATCCGCACCTTTCTAAATTCACCGCTGGACGCATTGGTAGATAAAATTCGAAGCTGATTTTGGCTTTGGTTTTCAAAATAACCAATCATATAATGTTATTGCTTACCGGTACGCCCCACCGGTGAATTTAGAAACCTGCGGATTTATAGGTTGACAATAATACCACCGACATATGACATATGCGCATAAAATTCAATATTGGCGGGAAGGCCAGAGAGTCGTTTCTGGTATAGGTCTTCTGTGATTTGGTTTTCACCCCTTGAGGGTGAGATCAAGTATCAGGACCATATAGAAACTGAAGACGATACCTTTTCAAGGGCGGTCCTGGATTGTTATTCTGTAACAGATTCCAACTTTTTTGTAACAATGTGTATATGGGGTGTTTGTAGGGAGCGCCGCAGGTGAAACTTTTTTGGGCTTTCAAATTCGTATTTTTTGTTCGTTTTTGTTGTATAGAGTTAATAAAGTTATAAGAAACTTAATATTTTCTTCCTTTTGTGTCCTTTCTACCCTCAGCCCCCCCCCCCCCCCCCCGTGGGATCGTGCTTGTACCTTTTACTACAATAATAACCCATAAAGAAAAATTATCATTACATATGAAATTATTCCGAAATTTTACACATTTTTTACTCCTAGGTATTTTACTAATGGGTTTTATCCCAAAAATAATTCAAAATAAACTTTTGTACACAAGTAGTATTTCATATAAAGAATAGGATAGAAAAAAATTTTGTACACAAGTAGTATTTCATATGAAGAATAGGATAGAAAAAAAATATAGGGGTAGGGCAAGAATCGCTAAATTATGGGGTAATTTATATACCCGACGCTGTTTTACTTCAACATCCACGTAGTTGGACGGAAGTATAGTAACGGAGATTTTAAGTTTGAACAAAAACAAATTTCTGTCTGTTTGTCGATTTTTCTGTAACATTTTTGTGGGTACTATTACTCTGGAACGGTGTATGATATTGACTAGAAATTTGTATATTGTAAAGAGATTTGGAACTAAATTATATTTTGAAAGGTTGGGGGTAAATGGGTGTAAATTAGTGATGCAACGATTCTTACTTTTACGATTACGATTCCGATTACGATTTTCATTAGTGATAATCGCCGATTACGAATACGATTACGATCATCTAGAAAACTTAGTTAAATTTTATAGTATAACAATAAAAAGCAATTGTTTTTTTTTTAACTTGGTAGATAAAATAAAACTGAATTGGAAATTATTACCACTCAAGCCAAGATTCTGCAAAAACCCACCTTCTTTAAAAAAAGACAACCCACTGGGTACTTAGGTGGGTTTTTAGTGGGTTTTTCTGGGTAATTGTGGTTTATACTGGGTTTTTATAAAACTCAAATTTCCCATCTAATTTCCCACCTTTCATTCGGCGTTGCTTTGAGGATATAGCGTGTGACAACATCTGGACTGTGTTGGAAATATTCTCACATTCTCAGTTATGAAAACCTAGTAAATATATGCGTTTTTTTTTCAAAATTGCATAGTTGTCCAGCTTCTAGTGCCGCAGTAGAAATAATTTTTTCTACATTCAGCCATATTTGGAGCAAACTAAGGAATAAGCTTGGAACTGAAAAGGCGTCAAAACTAGTTAAGATTTATAGACATTTAAATAAAACAAAATATCTTTTCAAAAGTTATTTATCTTTTGCCTTTCACATTCCAGTTTGAGGAATTTTTTTAAAGTTTTTGTTATTTGTTTCATGTTTTTATTTTTCTCAAGTTTATTATTTGCTTGTTTTATTGTTTACTAATATATTGACATGTTACATTTTTGTTATTGTTTTGTTCAAGTATTTGTGAGGCAAAAATTTAATTTTTTATAATAATTACTTTTTTCCTGCAAAAAAACGAAAATCAAACAAAAACCCAGACGGGTTTTTCTAAAATCAAAAACTCACAAAAAAAAACACCCATTTTACCCACCGGTTTTTTCTAATATTCTAATGGTGGGTTTTTGTGCCAACCCTGGACAAGCATGTAACCATATAAAACAAAAATCAATAATTAATTGTAGGATTGTTCGACCCAACCTATTTCTCCTAGTTGTTTGTATGAGACCAGCAGTGGAAAACAACCTCTCTGATGGAACACTGGAAGCCTTCAATGCAAAATATTTATGTGCCATGGATTTTAAGCAAAGAAAGGTTATATTATTCTTTCCAGTGTCGAATCGTGTCTTCCATATTAGACGACGCGGCGTAGAAATTAAAAACCACAAATCGTAAATAATCGTTTGCAACAATCGGCGATTACGATTAATCGTAAAATGCTAATACGATTAATCTCGATCGTAATCGTTGCATCACTAGTGTAAATAGGTAAAACAAGCCAGTAAGAATTCATATAGTTGAGATTTAGTGTATCTACGAAAAGACCAAGGTCTCAAAAAAATTTTTGGCGTCAACCCCCTCCAATAGTAAGGTGGGGGTGATACTGGGAGCTTTGTATAGGAAGATATTTGGATAGGAAATCTGGATGTGGTAGTGATTCCTTAGGTAGCGGTTTTTAATATTGTTGCTCTAATTCAATTAAGAATGAGTCAAAATGTTTACTTAAGGTGATCTTTGAATTGAAAGAGATTCATTCGATAACTGATGTACTTACAGTAAAGTTTTCTTTAACTGGATATTGTTACTGATTCAAAAGTCAAATAATCTTTCGCTAATATTAAAAATTAGAGTTAGTTATGTTTTCGTTTTATTTTTAGGTGAAAATCGAATGGATCACATAGCAGCTGAAGCCGATGCAAGTGAGTGATTTACTATTTTAGCCCAGTCGATAAAGGTATTTACCTACAAAAATTTGCAAACTGAATAATTTTTTTTTAATAAGTTAGTGAAAGTGTGTAGAATAATATCCTCAAAAGTTTGCATTTCACTTGGATGCAGAACATAAAAAAAAGTGAAGAAGAAAATGTTTTCATCCATTTTTTCAAAATTTTGAAATTAAGTCAAGCTAGGAAAAGTAAAAAATATAGATAGAATAATATCCTCAAAAGTTTGCATTTCACTTGGATGCAGAACATAAAAAAAGTGAAGAAGAAAATGTTTTCATCCATTTTTTCAAAATTTTGAAATTAAGTCAAGCTAGGAAAAGTAAAAAATATAGATGGATAGATCACGTATCTATGAACAAAAGATGTCCTAACAAAATTTATCGCTAAAGCCCCAGTTTTCCCGGAAAAAAATAATAAAGTGTAACGTTATAAATCGGAGCGAGATACAGGTGTGCGCGCGCTTGAATACGCATGACTGTGACACCAACGCACTGAATTACATGTCACTAAATCAGAATTTGTTCAACCTATATGAGTGGGATTCATTTAAAAGATGGAAATTGTATCTTTCTGATGCTTTTTTGTTTTAAACAATACAAGCAAAGGATGGATGGGAAAATATACTTACATATATTATCACGCCCGAACTCAATCGTCGCAATAAAAAATATAAAAAAATAAAAACCCCTCAAGAAATTTCCTTCTTCACTGAGACATGAACACTTCATGATTATTATGGTTTATTTAGTTGTGGATTAAAAAAAAAGGTACATCTCAAATCATTTTAATTTCCTTGCTTGATGATTTTCTTGATAAATATATATATTGGAGGCTGTAACTTGCCGAGAAATTAACTCATTAGAAAAAATAAAATATTACTATTTCACAAAAAATGCATACTTTTCGAATGATTAAACACAAATTCGTTGCATATGCATTTTTTTTGAAAATATGATTAATGATATCATAATAATAAATTGCGAACTATGACAATATCTTTAATTGTTTTGAATATAAATTCTGGAACTTTTCCAATACATTAACAAATGTATAAGGAATCCATTGGATATAGCTGAAATGTGGATAGGTGTACCTGTAATAAATACAATGCAGTAAAGGCACGTAGAAATTCATGCGAGCGATTCAGCGACTATGTGTGGTGTCTGTGTATGCGTTCATAATTATATATTTTCCCTCCATACTTAGTATTTATCCTCCTATTAACTAAGAAAAATATTAAAAATACGTAATCAGAAAGAGAAAAAAGCTTTACTTTACTCGTTAGAACTGCTAAGAATTTTTAGAGGTTCCATAGTATGCATTTAACCGTGCGCTTGGCCGCGCAGAGTGACAAAGTTACTTAACTATTTTTTTCCAGGAATACCGTGGCTTTAGCGATAAATTTTATTACGACATTTTCTTTTTGTTTATAAACATGTAGTCTATCCACCTGTATTTTTTATTTTTCCTACCCTGGCCAAAAACGGATGATTGGATTTTTTATGTTCTGCATCCGAGCGGAATGTAAACTTTTCAGGATATTATTCTGGACACTTTCACGAACTCATTAAAAAAAAAAAAAGTTTAATTTTGCAAGTTTTTGTAGGTTTCACTATAAAATGTTCTCTGTTGTTTGGGCTAAACGAGAATATTCTATTTATAATCATAGAAGATAATTAATTTTACAACCAACATGTGGCCCAGCACGGTTCGGTTTTGCATGTTTTCATATTTCGTGGATTGAGAATCAGATGCTTCCAAGCACCAAATCTGAAACTGAAATGTTTGTGTTTCAGAAATTCCTTATGGGGTACAATCCTACTTTAATTTCTACTGGTTCTTGATTGATTTATTGATTGATTTACCAGTGTGCGGTAAGCATTGCTGCCACTCCCAGGATATACCGCTGGGCCGGCTACGCCCACGCTGGGTTGGATTAGGGTCATGCTTGTTGCCAGCAGCGAAAGCCACATGACGCATGGTAACGAAATGTGGGATGGGAAATATAGGTATTTGCGAGATGCGTTGCCACATTGTGTCGTGAAGGAGCAAACTCCCTTTTTGCGTTTTTGCGTCTAAACTTCTTCTCCTGAGTATTCTGTTTCTTCCGTTTCTGATTCCAGCAGGGCATATATCCTTGTCATTTATTTATGGTATACCTTCCTTCTTGCCGTTCTTTCCCAGTATGCTTTGTCCTTTCCTAGATTGTTCATTATCCTCTTGATTATGGTTATCCACGTGTAGCAAGGTCAGAGCTGGCACTACTTCAAGTAAAAGTAGTATAAATTGTATTTCAATTACTTTTATTACTTGAAGTATTTTACTTCGAATATCCGAAGAAATGAGTACTTGGTACTTGATACCTGAAGATATTTTAGAATAGTAATTAGTATCGTTGAGTGAAGAGTCCTTATAGAGATGCAGCCGTGTACTTAATATCGTAGCCCGTGCAAGGTCTGTGGTGTAGTAAGGCGCCACCGACATTGTGGTCTAGCAATCTCGTCAATCTCAGTCCCTCAGTCGGCTGATAGCACTCGCATGGTTCGTGTCATTTGTTGTATTAGCGCACCGTAAAACGAGGAAAAAGTAGCTTCCTTCTTGAAAAAAAATTTTTGAAGGTACAACCACATGGAACCTTCACAGCATGATAGATGGGCATCTGTAATGTCCAATTACAACATTTTTTGGGAGGTCAAACTATTTTTATGACGAAAAATGTTATAAATCTGTCAAAATTAATTTTTCTTACATTTTCACACATCCCTCGTGATATCTCCGGAACCAATTGAGATAATTATACGTATTTTTTTTTAATTGATGGAGGAAATGTGGGCGAAGGTCACTGCTTTAATTTTGTTTTTATGGAAAATCTAATTTTTCTGTAAAACGAGGTAAAACTTGAACATTTACTTCCCTTGCAGCGCTTTTTTCAGTAAGCGAAAAACTTTTTTATTTTAAGGAATTTTGACATACCATCTGCGTATGAAATAAAGTTTACACCTCAAGGAAGTTTTTAAAACAAAAATCAGGTCTCTACGACTTATAGTTTTCGAAATTTTGTTATTTAAAGCTGAGTTTTTCGATCCTAGATGCCTAGATGTCCAGCAAGTGTGGACTATTTAATACAAGTAATCTTATATTATATTATGCCAGTTAGAAACAGACTTTTCTTTATATAATGTGAATGCAAATGAGTATTAGTTATTTTTATTGAGTTATTACATATTATTTAGTGCTTAACAATGGAATGTTTATTCTGTGGACAAACTTTGAAAGATAATGACAAATTAGTGAGACAAAATCCTAGATTGCAAGGAGTAAAAACAATTATATATGCCACGGTAAAAAGGCGAGACATTTGTGTCGAAAAGATTTTGCAACAAGAGGAAAATATTTTAAGTGGAAAAGTCGAAGTGAAATTTCATATAGCCTGCAAACAAACCTATATTAGTTTGTAAAATCTTAAAAATCTTTCCCAATTCAGTGAAATTGAAAATGTATCTTCGTCTTCGGTAAGAGGCAATAAATTTAATATTCGGACAATGTGTTTAATATGTAATACATCGAGAAAGAAAGGCGTAATATGGTATAAGATAATTCTCTGTAGACGTGATTTATCTTTATATTTCTTTGCCACCTTATTTTCAGTCTAGTCGATACATTGTTGACAAGGGGCCGACGCGACATTTTTATTGTTAATGATAGGATTTTGGAGAATGAGAGGGGAGTATGCGATTATTTTCGATTTATCGCAAATATTTGAGAAACCAAACATAGTATAATTTTTCACATCCAGTGGAAGTATAGTAACAAAAAAATTTTTAAAAATTTTTATTGTTCAAATAGGCTTAGAATATCACGAAACCGAGATTTTAAGTTTGAGCGAAAAAAAATTCTACCTGCCTGTCTGTCCGTCTGTCTGTAACTTTTTTGTGCGCACATTTACACTGGAACCGTTTGAGATATTGACTAGAAATTTGGTACACATATGTACTTTAACGAGATCTAGAACTAGATTATATTTTCATCTTGTTCCGTCGAAGGGGGGTAAATGGGGGTAAATTTGGGGGTAAATAGGTAAATCAAGCAGGTAAGAGTCCATAAAATTGGTATTTAATATATACAAGAGAAGCTAAGCTCTCAAAAAAATATTTGGCATTAGCCACCCCCATTATCACCTCCACCCCATTATTAAAGGGGATGAAAATAAAAATCTGGTTTAGTGTGTGTACAAGAACCAGAAACCTCAAAATATTTTTTTATTTCATCCACCCCCACTACCACCCCCTATCACAACCCCCCACCCCACTACCGATGTGGGGTATCGTTTTATGGATTTTTGGGGTAGATAATTTCAAATAAAGTTCCATAAACAAGTATTTCCACATACAAAATTTTTTTCGTTGTGAGTGACTTGTATCTTGTACAAAAAAGTCCCTGAGAGCATATTTTTATCTATTATAGCTCACAAGCTAAAGGCGCCCTCGCGCAAACTTCAAAATAACCTTTTTGTGCTGTTCTCTAAGCAGCCCGTTAAAGCAGTTAAATATTAGCTACCCTATGAGAATTTGTGGTCGATTTTTTTACTTACGAATTTTTGGTCGCTCTACACGATGGCATCCTTTATTTTTTTCTTAAATATGTATTTTTTAACGCAAAAAACATTAAAAAAAACATAAATTTGGACTTTTCCACCCCTTGTAGGATGTAATTGATTGATTTAAAAAAAAATGATCTTTGCATATGCAGCGAAGAAATTGATTTACAAAAAAAATATTTAAAACTTGTTATGTTAAGTAATTTATAAATAATGAATCAATTGTTTTAATGTATTTTTTCAGCAGTCGATGAAGCTTAAAGACACAAAATCAAGCCCAATTTTTTTTCTTAAAAAAATGTATATATTGTTGACATATCATTTTATTTATCGCATAAAAACAATTAATGTTAGGTACCGAAAAGTGTAATTTTACTTCCACCTCCAGTGGAAGTATACTAATGACAAAAACATTTTTAAAAATTTTTATTGTTCAAATAGGCTTAAACTGTCATGAAACGTCGAGATTTTAAGTTTGAGCAAAAAAAAATTCTGTCTGTCTGTCGGTCTGTCTGTAATTTTTTTTTGTGCGCACGTTTACTCTGGAAGCGTTTAAGATATTGACTCGAAATTTGGTACACATATGTACTTTAACAAGATCTGGAAATAGATTATATTTTCATCTTGTTCCGTCGAAGGGTTGGGGGGCAAATTGGGGTAAATTTTGGGTAAATGGGCAAACCAAGCAGGTAAGAATCCATAAAATTGGTATTTAGTATATACAAGAGAAACTAAGTTCTCAAAAAAATTTTTGGCATTAGCCACCCCCATTACCACCCCCCACCCTCTTATTAAAGGGGATGAAAAAAATTGTGATTTAGTGTATGTACAAGAACCAGAAACCTCCACTACCACCCCCCTATCACCACCCCCACCCCACTACCGATGTGGGGTATCGTTTTATCGGTTTTTGGGGTAGAAGATTTCAAATATTATATTATTAAAGTTCTATAAACAATTATTGTCACATACAAAGTTTTTTCGTTGTGAGTGACTTGGATAGAGAATCTGGATGTGGAAGTAGTGATTCCTTGGGCAGCGGTTTTTAGTTTGTAACTGTTAATATTAGCATTTCCTTCAGTAAACGTATCGGATTCCTTCGCTGGACATATCCCTAGTACTTCATTGTGTATGATTCTATCCACTTCGTAATTGTCTTTCCTCCTATTATGTTGACGTCTTATGTCGTTGCTATAGCCCTAATAGTTTTGCAAGTAGATGGACGATGTCTTTTTCAGCTCTTTTCAGATTTCTTCTGTTGGCTTCTGTTGTTGCCACGTTTTTGACTCCGTATGTCATCATTAGCAGCATGTACACCGTCTTGATCTTATTCTTATTTTCTTGTTGGGTCCATAGGTGCCGAAAATTTTTTTTTTTTACTTATTGTTGTCCAGTCTATCTCTTCTTCTGTTAGTTACATTTATATTTCCTCGTAGTATTTTTTTCTGAATGTCTTCATGCTGTAGTAGGTGCATATTCAAGATATTGTGTATTTTGGTATTTCCTTTACTTATTTTCTCTTTTCGTATTTCCAGTTTCCCATATAGTATTTTTTGGTCTGTATTGACTGCTGTTGCCCTTTTTGCTTTAATATTTTTTACCCGTTCTCGTATCTCCTCGCCTTTCAGGATATGCGCTATTTGTGAAGTTGAATTTCTAAGTATCAAGAGAGGTTTGGCTCTTGCTCCACGTGTTCTTTTGTTGTGTGTGTTCTCTTAGAAAATACCAACATTTCCTGAAAGAAATCTACGCCATGCATACCTCCGCTGAAGTGCTGTGAGAATTCAGTCTTGGCGCGATATACCAACAATGCCTCACTTATTATTTCGGGTTTAATTTGAATTAAATTGGTTTGAATATATTTAATAATTATGAAAACTCACTTGAAAACTTACCTTCAAAATTTATTAATTTTGACCATACCTAATGCTTTATTGATTATTACGAGTTTAATTTATATTAAATTCGTTTGAGTATTTTTAATAATTATGAAAAAAGAATTACTTGAAGATTTACAAGAAATTTATATGACCATACCTTAAGAAAAATGCGTTATTGATTATCTCCAGTACTTATAATTTAAATTAAATTGATTTAATTTTTTTTATCATAACTATGAAAAACAATTTACTTGAAAGTTTACATGGGAATATTAAGGCCATACTTTACCAATTTATTGCCCTGCCATAAATTTGTCGACAGCTGTCAACTTTTCAATAGTTTGGTGGACTTAAGCACTTCTTATGTTTCTAGGAAAGTTATCTGCGTTTTCAATAATTATAACATGTATAATGTAAACAGCATGCAATACCGCAGAACATGTTCTCTTATTATGAACACAAAATACAATACTATAATAATACGTTAAAAATCACTAACAACACTTATAGGTGATTCGTCATTACTTCTCTTCTTTTCCTTTCCCTTTTTGGTTTGATTTATTATATTATACTAAAAATACTGTGGAGTTCTGGATCATGTGTGTAATTAATCACTAACTATATTTCTCACAAGACCGCAAATCGCACACACCGAAATATGTATTACTTTTCAAATTCCTGTCGCCCACTTGGCAACTTAAAATTATATCTTTTACACTTTGTATTTAGTTTAAGTGATGTCATAAAAAAGGGTCTATTGAAACGTCTACCTTCGGTCACGTCTGAGTTGAGACTCCTACTTTAATTTCTACTGGTTCTTGTATAAATAAAATATTACACTAAGTAAAGCATTGTTTTTGTTCACAGCACTAGTATGTCGAGCCCTTATTTTTGGACCAAAACCTGCGGAAATGATCTGTCCGAATTGTTTTGAGTTAGTGACAACGAGAGTGAAGCGTCAACGTTTTATTAAGAGAAAGCACCGCAATACAATTACATGGTTACTGTAAATAGACTTTTATTTATTATTTATCCATTTTTAGACATTGTTATTAGACTTAAAATAAGTGAATAGAGGAAATAAATTATAATAAAATAAATTATAATAATTTACTGTTTACAAGAGAGATGCTTTTACGAAACGAGAGTTCCCAAGGCACAAGTGAGAGCTTCACGTAAAAGTCACCCCTAATGCGCCCCGCCGCAGATTTTTGCATTTTTCCTCGAAATAGTTGGTCCTCCAGAAAATTTTACACCCATTAATAATATTCTACATAAAGTTTACTACAAATAATAGCCCACGGAAATTAGCATTTGACCTGGACAAAATTAGTAAAAATTGAATTTTTGCACAGACGTTCTTTGAGGTGTCCCTGACCCAAATCCACAAAAACCACAAAAATCCCAACATGGCTACCCAAGATATTGAAGGTCAAAGTTTTTTGCAAATATCTCGCGTCCTATGCATCGGATGCCCATGAGATCAATGTAAAAGTTGTGGAGAATTAAGTTGTCTTTTTCATTTTGTACCCAACCGCCCCTCATTTTTCGAGATATTGAAGGTCAAAGTTTCAAAAACATGGTTTTTCGCAAATATCTTGCGCCCAAGACATCGGGCAGTAATAAACTTAACATAAAATTATCTACAAGATTAGTATTTTGCATTTTTTCTCAAAACCTCGCCCTTTTCGAGATATTCAAGGTCGAAGTTTAAAAAAAACGTTTTTAGACTTCGTCGCGGTCTAATGCATAGATAGCTAAATATTCGCGGAAATCCGTTTTTTTTATTTCGACCTTGAATATCTCGAAAAGGGCGGGGTTTTGGGAAAAAATGCAAAATACCAATCTTGTAGAAATGGGGTTATTTCATGTGTGTAAAAAACTTAAAAATACCTACTAATTTCCCAACAAACACCGAAGATCGGCCCATCAGCGGGCCATCACTGGGCCAGAAGTTTCATTTCTGGCCCAGTAATGGCCCGCTGAGGGGCCAACCTTTGGTGTTTGTAGGGTTTGAACAGTAAAATATACGAGAATAACGTAACAGCAATTAAAATCACTCTGATATTTGTTAATTATTCATAAATCCACAAAAACTATAGACTCATTTTAAATTTTATTAACGCGTAACGACAATGGTTAGAGGTAATTTTATGGTAATTTTTTTGTTGTTAGATTGCTGCCTTGTTAGTACCAATTGTAACACCAATTTTTTAACCTCTTGTTTCCCAGTTTGCAAATAAATATTTTATGAATTTTAGGAAGTGTGAAGAGGCGCATATTTTCGGCCACAACTTTGTTGTTTTTTATGTTAGAGAAAAAATAAAAAGAACATCGGAAAGCTCGATCAATTTTCTTTAGAATTGGTGTCTACGGATATTTTGAATAATCTGATAATTAGCGAGATTCTTGGGAAAATGAAAAAAATGTCAGGTTTTCCTAGAAAATGCATGTAAATCTTCTAAAAAAATCTTTTTTCTCAGAAACATTCGCTTTGAAGGGCCGAGATTAATGGAGTGTCTAGAGAACACATGATATTAAGAGTACATCGTAATTGAGATCAATTTCAGTTAATTACCGATTAATGGGGAACAATCCAAACCAGTTCTTAATATGTCCGATAGATTACACCATGCGTACTCGGTTTAATCATTCTGAACTTATCATATAATATAACCTGCAGTTTAGTTTAAATTTCCGAGAGTTTCCCAATTTTTCATTCGCAAAGATGAATCAGGTAGATGGTTCAAAGAGATACTGTTCGTATTGACATTGGATATAACATAGCTTCAACAGCGCGAATAACCCACATACCTAGAAAGGTATATGAAACAACCGAGTACGGCTGCTGCACTCTGGCAGAAATAATAAAAATAAATGTTCCCCATTACGGTGACAGAATGGCGAAATTTTACCGAAAAAAAAAAAACAAGTTCTCACTTCCACCCCTTCTCTTTCACTCATTTTTATCGCAAGACAAAAAATTGAAAAAAGACTTAGCAAATTTAATTCTATTTAAATTCGTTAGAATAGTTTTTTGGCCTAGGAGCCAAGGTTAAGGAGTTACCAACTTATTAAACAAGAAATGTGCGATTTTTGCTGGACATCGCCACACATTTCAGTAAATATCTCCGAAACGAAAAATGAAAGCAAAATTCTGATGGAACCAAAAGATTCGTTATGAAACAAACTTATTTAACGATATTTTTTATTTTGGGCTAGCTCTTACCGTTTCAGAGATATCGGCGAAAAATAGTAAAAAAAAACATGCATTTCGGAACCGAAAATAGCGCAAAAACATGCAATCTTAAAACGTTCATATTTTTCGAAAAAAACCCGCGGGAGGGTCGAACGATGCCGCGACGCAAAGAGGACGAGTTCTAGTTGATCCGCATCGTAAATTGCACAAGGCAAATCGGAAAGTCGGCTCAGCACGAACGAATCAAAACTGGTATTTTTTTACATTTAGCGAGAACGGCAAAACAAAACGTCAGTCACATGTCAATATAGGTAATGGTGAAGTTTGCATTTCATGACTGCCATACAAATTTACTGCTTGAACTATACTGCGCATGCGTAACCATTGACGTCACGGCTTTTGGCGGGAACTACCATTTTCAAATTATAAATTGAATTTAAAATTATTTAACGTCCATAAAAAAAATTGTCATTACATATACTTAATTATTACTAGTCCTAGAATCCAAATTTAATGTAAATAAAAATTATGAAATAACCCCATTGAATTCTCTACAACTTCTGTCTTAACTTTATTGCTGGCCGATTTTTTGGCGCAAGATATTCGCGAAAAAACATGTTTTTGAAACTTTGATCTTGAATATCTTGAAAAGGGGGGGGGGGGCGGTTTGGTGAAAAATAAAACGACAACTTGTAGATAATTTATTATCTACAATGTTAATGGGCATCCGATGCTTAGGACGCGAGATATTTGCGAAAAACTTTGACCTTCAAATCTTGGGCAGCCATGTTGGGATTTTTGTGATTTTTGTGGATTTGTCTGAGCAAAAATTCAGATTTTTACTAATTTTGTCCAGGTTTCCTCATTTTTTTGTCTAATTTCCCTGCAGTATAAGGTTCTATGCATATTTCTGATAGGCTCCATAGTTTTCGAGGAATAAGCGATCAAACTAAGAGGTTTCCCTGATCGGCGAGCGTTTCACATACTTTTATCAAAGTGGTGTCTACGAGTATAGTGTAAAGGATTGAAATTTTACAGCAATAAGTGTTTTCCTTCGCCAAGAAAACAATGCTTTGAAAGTATAACGAACACATTTTTTAAATAATTACTTAGTGACGATTGAAAGTATTGGTATATGTTCTACCCCAGAGACATCTATGGGAGCTCCCTCTAACTTCCATAGAAGTAACAGAGAACAATTAAGTTAGTTATTGGCTAGTTCGGCAATCGTCGGAGAGATGGCGCGGCATCTAGAAACATCTAGAGTTCTACATTGTTCCAGAAGCAGTTAACTATAAAAGCAGAGTAGCCGCACAAAAACAGCTTAGTTTAATACAGATAGTGATTTGAGGAACATTAAGAAGTAAACAAAGTTATCAAGTGACTAAAGTAGTGAATCATAGTACTTACTGTAATATTAGTAAAGTAATTGTTTGTTCTAATTAGTACATAAGTTAATAAATTAGTGTTTGCCCTGGTGTTATAATTTCCGGGTCCACGATACAGGGTGTTTATAGAATGGGTGTAAACGTAACAATATAATTGACTGCATTTGTTTAGTGCAAATAAAAAATCTCAAAGATTTGCCGCACAATCTGACAGAAATGAGGGGAAGAAATCCGAAAAAAATTTTTTTTAGCCCAAAAAATATTTAATAGGCAGAGGAAGAAATCCAAAATCCAAATTTTTTTTGATCCAAAAACCGGGCCCCCAAAGCAATCCCGGGCCCCTCAAAACGAACCTGGAGCCGGGGGAATCATCTCCGCACCACCCCCCTCTCGACAGGACTGGCTCTCTGTAACATGGTGACTTGCCTCTGTACTCCTCTCTTACCTTATTTTATTTCTCTAGCGTTGTGACAGATCTTTGAAAAGGGATGTTCGCAACATTAATACAGAAACTTTATACATCCCACCTGACATCAAATCAGGTATCTATGCTTAATGTTAAATTCAAGTTTACGACCTCGGCAGACCTCCGGGTCTTGGTCAAAAATCCAAAAAACCGCAAGATTTTTGTTTTTTTTTTCAGTTTTTGTTGATTTTGTCACCTAAGGCCTACTTTTGCGGAAAAAATATTTTAGTATTTTTTAAAAGTGGACTACTAAATTTGCTACAAATTGGTACCAGAGCGGACTCTGTAGATCAATTAATATCCGAGATACAGCTGTTTTGCAAATCTCTCATATTTCGACATTTTTAACAATTCTTCTTCGAGGTCTGGGGAGTGTATATTTATACTTAATCAGAAGCATTATCGCATGACTGTCCATTGCAATGCGTGCAAACCGTCGAACATTTTAATCCAGATTTTTTGCAACTACACTCATTGCTACAGGCCCTTTTGCAGATGGATGATATCAACTGCAAGAGTTGTTGCGGTGCTGTATCCCTGGACATTATTTTGGGAGTGAGGCCTTGGCACTCAGCCACAATCAACAGGATTCTTTTCCGCACCCAGCCACTTCTGCACCTGAAAGGTATAGTAAAAATTGTAACATGAAAGAAGTAATATTTATGAGTGTTACTTTTACCTGGTGGTAACTTCGTACCGCATATTGGGTTGAACGCAATCTAGCAAGGTTGAAATTAATTTTTCCTGCAGCTGTCGCAAACAGCCGGAAACGTAAATCATTCATATTTTGGCTTGAATGTTAAAAAAATGATCTATAACAAGTATTTTCATTTTTCCTTGCCCGAACAGTGCCGATGTAGAGTCACATCCACGAAGGCGTGCAGAAATAGAAAGAGATCAGGATACTTTTATTTCAAGGAGGCGTTTGAATAAGTTCTGGTTTTTTTCCTCTCCTACATTTTTGGAAAAAGATTGTGTGTTTCTTTGTAATGCCAGTGAGAATTACTAGAAAAGCTATGTCTTGATCAGCGATCATCACAATATCATTTGTAGTAGCCATAGAAATGGGTGTGGTGACAATCAGCCTCTCCGCATCTTCTGCTGTCTGGATAAAATATTTTTTTCTTTTTCAAATGTGGTTTTTAATAAGTCGATAAAACGAATTTTATTGTTTTCATTAGATAAAAACTTGTCTTGGAAAACTTGAGTAATAGATGTTTCGTCAAATATGACGTCGGGCGATATATTTGCCTTAACTCGGCGAACACGCTCCGAGCTCTTCGCACTCTTTTGTGAAGCGTCTGTTAGGTAGCTGTCGAAAACAACATCTACTGTTGGACCATAATGTGAAATGAGGTATTTGGTGTAGGTATCTGGCAGCTAGGGACCCAAATAAGGAGGTCAACCAACTACAAGAAATTTAGTTCCTCCTTGCATCACATCCATCTTTGGAAATTGGAAAAAGTGACAGTTCGTACGTAAAAAATCTTTTCAAATCTTCATCTGACTGTTTTAAAACGCATAACCTATGAAACAGTGTGAGATGACAGTCACTTTTCGGTCACGAATATTTACACATCTCATAGAAGAAAAAAGGGACACTACGTTATTTCGACGTTGGAATTTATCATTTTGAAAGTCTTCACCGACAATCTTTAAAATTCCTTCCTTTCCAGTCTGTAGAGCTATACGGCAGTGCACATCTTTTCTTTCCGCCAACGACTTCACTTCTAAAAGACATGATAAAATCTGTATTCGGAAATGGAGGGCGCTGCGAAAACCAGCGACACATGTATCGGCTTCATCTCAGGGTCGCATATCTATATGTTGCTCAGTTGTTGCACTGTTAACGTCAAAGTAGGTTTCAAATTCATTGCATATGTTCTGAAGGTACACCATTCCTAAAGTCCATCGGGCGAATATGCCTTTAGTCATGCCACACAAACAGGTTTGAGGCACGCTTGAGATCATTGGTAAACAAAAGGCCTCAGTTGACCGTTAGTAAAAAAAAAAAAGGAAAAATCGCTAAAAATATCAAAATATGAAAAATTTGCAAAACTTTGAACAGCTGTGTCTCGGATACTATTTGATGTACAGACTCCGCTCTGGTACCAATTTGTAGCAAATTTAGTCTACTTTTAGAAAGTACCAAATCGTTTTTACCAAAAAAGTAGACCTTAGGTGTTAAAATCAACAAAAACTAAAAAAAAACAAAAATCTCGCAGTTTTTTGGATTTTTGACCAAGACCAAGGTCGTAAACTTGGATTTAACATTAATTTTTAATCCTATACAACATATTAAAAAAGCATAGATACCTGATTTGACGTCAGGTAACCCTTCTTTTTGATGACAAAGTGACTGGATTACATAGGACAAGTGTATTCTTTAATGCAACATGATCTAGCATGGCATCCCTTATCAAAATTTCTACATAGGTAAATTACATCTTCATTGTCTTCCTTGGATTTAATTTTAATTAGGATTCATTTACGTTTAATTCAAAGATTTTTTTTAATTGCAGGTGTGGTCCATGCCTCATGGTGACTTCCATCCGCATCTCCAGGAACCACTACTGCCCAAATTGCGATTTTTTCTTTGGAACTGCTACCCGTAAACGTCGACGTAAAGGTCGTCGTAATCGGGATAATCGGCATAGTCGGGATAGTCAAACTTCTCATAGTTGTTGTGTGCGTGATTATAAAGGGTGAAGATTGGCATTGGATTTAGCCCTCCAGCAACATAAAATTTCCGAAATACATTATACATAAACATAAAATAAAATTTAGTAGTACCTGCTATATTTACATTGTTCGTAGTAATTTCTTAAATTAATTGCATTATTTTGCGTGTCTTTATGACCTATCTGATATGGAGCAACTAGTTCTGATACCAGATATGCTATATAACTTAATTTTTATTATTAACTACGTTAGTAGTATTAAAGAAAACCTTTTTTCTATAGAGGAAGGGGCATACTGTTGCCTCTGTTAAAGTCATATCTGGAGAATAGAAAACAATACGTCTCGCATGACAGTATGACATCTTGTATTAGACCAGTAAAACATGTCGTGCCTCAAGGATCTATGCTGGGGCCCCTATTATTTAAAATCTATGTAAAAATTTTTCTTCTGATGATGCAATTGTGCAAGACTGTGCTAAGGGTATCAACAGTTTGCAATACATCATAGATGAAACTGAACGTCCAGCTGAACTGTGGTATAACGCTAATGCACTAAGACTAAATCGCGATAAAACACGGAAGCTAATTTTGTCTGCCAGTAATAACATAACGAAGGAATATAGTGTTAAATTACTCGGCATAACGACGGCACTTTAAGTTGTAGCAATTATATTGAGCAACTCAGCAATAAGCTCTCAAGCTATATATTAAACGGAGTTTAAGGGCGTTTTTACAACTAGTGTACTATTCTTTAATTCACTCCTATGTAGGCTATGGGGGACCTCGAGCAACGCTGTAAAAATTTTTTGACAATAGAGAAAGTCCATAAGAATTATAACAAGCGCAGGTTTCAGAGGACATGGTCATCCGTCATCCATTATTTATTAAATATGGTATAATGTCCATTCTTTGCCTATATATCTATTTTCTACCCCCATGCTTTAATTCGTTTATTAAACATTCCCTACCTGTACTTTAATGAGATTCGTTAAGAGGGAGCAACGCGATCAAATCAGAGGGGAGTGGGCGGAAATTAGCCAATAAAGTACACAGAACTGTTGTGTTGGTTGTCTAGTTTTGGCGTTCGTACTTTCTTTACTATTGCTCTACCTACTTACAATCACGTCTAAAAGGTCAAGAACACATCGAGACCAAGATTCAAATACACGAAATGAGTGCGCATCGGTTATAAATGCAACTTTTGCAATCATTTTTAATTACCTCGTGTGACTCCATCTACTAAAATAGCATTGTACTAAAAAAAAATTTCCAGCAAAAAGCATTTTTTTGCGAATTTGCTCTTATTAAACTGATCAAAAGATATTCCTTTAAGTAAATGAATACTACACTTCTATTGAAGAACATTTTTAGCTAAAACTTGTTTAGCCAATGTGAAGAGAGATCTTCCTAATAAACAAGTTTTGGCTAAAAATGTTCTTCAGTAGAAGTGTAGTATTCATTTACTTACAAGAATACGCCAGCTGTTTGGCTAAAAACTGCTTTCTCACAGTCAAGATTTTTAGTACAGTGCTTTTTAATAGATGGTGCCACCTACAGCACTACAATAGGGCATCTGCATCATGTAACCAACATAACCTTAAATTTTAAGTTTTTCAAGTTTATTCTCATTTTTAATGTTTGTATACGCATTTTCAGCTTGAAACCGTACTGGCCCCAAACAAATATTTAAAAACTCGCGTAAATAATTTTTCAATATTGTTGATTAATAAAAATAGACTGCTAATTACAGGTTAGATTTCCAACCTACAAAAAGAGTCCTATTTTATTAGGACATTAAAAAGCACTGTACAAGAACTTCATAAACATTACACTGAACTAGATTTTAGTTAAAAATACAGGAACCAGGCAGAAATTTTAATAACAGCTGCGTAACACTTAAGGAAACACATATTTTTGAGGTTAGCTGTGACGTCACTTGCAGATGACCTATAATATCCACACTGCCTACTCTTCGACTCGACTGGAGAATAGGAAGGTTTCAGAGAACTCGCCAGATGGTGCACACGCTACTTTCCAAAATACCTGCCTAGCAAATTGCCATACGCTTTGTCACTTGTCAGCTGTCAAACTTAAATATGTAACTCCGGAACTGAGTTTCATTTGCAGCTTTATATGTTTAGTGATACCTAATAGATTTATTTAAGGCAATATAAGAGCAGGGAAAAGTCTTTACTTACTCTTTGATAATAAACATAATGCTTTTGAACAAACGAAAAATAAGGTCTTGTTGAATATAATTAATTCTAATATACGAAGTTTGAAGAAGAGAAATGCTTAATTTATTTACAATAATTTAACCTGAAAGCACAGACGTTTATCTGAGTAATGGAAAATAGAAAACTTACATAATTTTGTGTTGTGAATCCATAGAACAGTATTTGTTTACATAAACGTGGACATTAAGTATAAGTAAGTAAGATAAATGTTAATATTACTCAACTTAATAGCAACTAAGAATTTTCTACTACAATTTTTTAAATTTGTAATATCCAAGTTATCCAGGTTAATGCGAATATCACAAGTGTGTCTTTAGTTCTAGTTTTTTAATGTTATATCCAATCCTTAGATATTCAGTGTTAAAGATTGGATTTCAGTACAAAGCGCTTCGCCGATTCGTGACGTCATTTTGCACAAACAAAAATTGAAAAAGTACATTGTTTCTGTCATAACGTCTTTGTTTTTTATGCTACCGAAATAGAAAACAAACCATTTGAAAGCATAATTAATAATCTTTCATTTTTGTTCTTACAGCTTTTGACGTCAGTGCCATAGTTTCTGAGATATTTAACATTTAAACTAAATACTTCGTCTTATAGACGTTTTGACGCCACTAGTCCAGGGAAATGAGTAAAAAAAGTACCATGTTCGGGACTGTGACTCATCCAGGCAGAGACCACGATTTTTAGGTAGTATAGGTGTCAATAAATGAAACCTATATAAAATCTGCGGTCGATTTTCTGCATATGTTTATTTACAGCCATTTTAATGCAAAAAAATGGAAAAAACGTGTTTTTTCACACTTTTTCACCTTCCAGTAAAAAGTAAACTATCTTACAGATAAATCAAATGAATCACCTTGTAGGAAATTAAAAAAGCTTTAAAATGGCGGTTGTTAAATGTCGATATAGTTAATTGTTGCTAAGATAATTGCAAAATGCGGAATTTTATTCAATAAACAATATCTTGTGTAAAAAACAATCTACTGTTTTGTGTTTGCGTAAATAGTTGACTCTCATAGTGCTTAATATCTGGTAAAAATTTCAAATCGATTCGTCAAATAGTTTTTGCAAAATTGCATTAATTTATCCCAGAGACCTTTTTTTGCAACCCCACCACGTCCAGAGAAATCAAAATACAATGATTCTACGGCCTCCACCTGAAAGGGAAAGACTTGATTTACCAAAATGCTTTGTTAGATATCGAAAAAATTAATTTTCAGACCTGCAAAATGACGTTGCAAAAGAACTCAGATTTTTACCTTATAAACAAATAGAATAATTTTTTAACAATTGATTGTAGAGCATCGGTTTCTCGATATTTGAAAAGCTGATATTTTTACACGAATTTTGAAAAAAAAAGAAGGTCCTAGGTCAATTTGGGGCAAAGTTAGCAATTTTTTTTCAAAAATTCATAGCTCCTTTGTTTATAATAATTAAGAAACGTAACAAGCGCCATTTTAAAGGGGAAGAGTTCAACTTTTAGTGTAAAAAATTTGAAAATGATTGTGAAATTAATTGTAATGACGACGATGATGATATTGAGAATATTAGTTTAATGTTAGATAACTTTGATCATTCTAATGTTGATGAAAATGAGCCGATCCTAAAAAAAATACGAGTTGATTGATTTTACCTTATTAGAATGTGTATAGGTATATTATTAAGTAAATTTATATGTGAATCGACAAATATTACAGCGTTATTTATATCGAACAATGTGTTTCTTTTCACACTTTACAAATTCTATTGTTTATAACTTAATATAACAGTAATTTATATATTTAATTGTACACAAACCTTTCCTATAATTTTCAATAAGAATAATACAAAAATTTTGATAATGTATAAAAATATTTTTTTGTAAAATGTTTAAACAAATTACTCTCTTATTATTTTGGAGCAGATGTGTTGAACCATAGAAAGTTTCTACTGTATCATACAAACCATTATACATGACAAACGCTGTCACTACATGTACATTCACACGCGTGTTCTATACTTCTTCGAAGGAAGTAATGGTTTGTTTTATTATTTATTAATAATTAATAATACGCCAATTAAGAAGAGCACTTTTCCTAAATTGTATGGTAATTTTGCATTTGAAAAATATCTTAAAAATGTAAATTATATCGAATAGAGTGTTTTTATTTCATAAATTTGTAAAATTTAATTGCTTATAACAATAAGATATATATTTACGTGTACATAAGCCTTTTCTACAACTTTCAACAAGAACAAAACAAAAAATTTTGATATTTTGCAAAAAAAAATAATTTTTTTTTAATGTTTAAACAAATTACATTGTTAATATTAATGTTAATAGTTTAACAGATTGAATATTATTAACGTACGCAAAAAGGTACCCCAAATTGAAAAAAGAAACATCAAAATCGGTTAACAAACACCAAAGTTATGACTTATGTGGTCAGTTTGAAGATGCTGTTTCAATTTTTGAATGCGCGGATTTGAGGGTTCCCCTCCACAACCTCCGAGCTAAGTTGATTCGAGCCTCATTTTAGAAGCTTTGCCAACAGTTTTGAGAAAGTGCAATCATTTCCAAATTTTTTACACTAAAAGTTGAACTCTTCCCCTTTAAAATGGCGCTTGTTACGTTCCTTAATTATTATAAACAAAGGAGCTATGAATTTTTGAAAAAAAATTGCTAACTTTGCCCCAAATTGACCTAGGACCTTCTTTTTTTTTTTAAAATTCGTGTAAAAATATCAGCTTTTCAAATATCGAAAAACCGATGCTCTACAATCAATTGTTAAAAAATTATTCTATTTGTTTATAAGGTAAAAATCTGAGTCATTTTGCAACGTCATTTTGCAGGTCTGAAAATTAATTTTTTCGATATCTAACAAAGCATTTTGGTAAATCAAGTCTTTCCCTTTCAGGTGGAGGCCGTAGAATCATTGTATTTTGATTTCTCTGGACGTGGTGGGGTTGCAAAAAAAAGGTCTCTGGGATAAATTAATGCAATTTTGCAAAAACTATTTGACGAATCGATTTGAAATTTTTACCAGATATTAAGCACTATGAGAGTCAACTATTTACGTAAACACAAAACAGTAGATTGTTTTTTACACAAGATATTGTTTATTGAATAAAATTCCGCATTTTGCAATTATCTTAGCAACAATTAACTATATCGACATTTAACAACCGCCATTTTAAAGCTTTTTTAATTTCCTACAAGGTGATTCATTTGATTTATCTGTAAGATAGTTTACTTTTCCATTTTTTTGCATTAAAATGGCTGTGCTATGCAGAAAATCGACCGCAGATTTTATATAGGTTTCATTTATTGACACCTATACTACCTAAAAATCGTGGTCTCTGCCAGGATGAGTCACAGTCCCGGCCAAAACCTCATTTCCCTGGATTACCACCTTTATACTTCCAGATCTCCGAAACCATTAATTCTACAGAAATTAGAAAAAAAAAAAATTCGTCCTCAATTTAGTAGCTTTCTTATTTGTCTCTAGCATGATTTTGCTCGATGTAATACTTTTCCAGTTATTTGACGAATATTGTTTTTAAATACTTTTTTTTGAGCTAAAATCCTAATTTTCAAGTCGTTATAACTTAAAGACTATCAATTTTTATGAAAAATTTCTTAGAACCTTTTCTTCTTAAAACTTTATTTTATTTCACCTCCAATGTTTTTAATTATTAAATCTCGACTGTCGGCTGATCAGCATCTACAAAGTGACGTCAAGTGAAGCTCCGCCCCGTTTTCGCTCTATCGATCTTTGGTAATTTATTTAAGAACTTAAACGTCCGAATAAAAACCTAAAAATTTGGAAATTGCCTCAAAATGTGTTCTATTTTCGATTTCTAAAATAAAAAGAAATGCTGAATGAGCCTATTATGGACCTGTCTTTGAGTTGTATGTTTAACGCTTTTTCATAAAATTCGCAGTTTTCAAGATATTTGCAAAAACTCTCCCCCCACAACAAAAATTTAGCCGGAAACCGATTTTTGCCAACTCTTTTTACATGTTTATAAGACCATAAATAGTTCTTTGCAATAAAATATCAAGTCGCAGCAATTTTCTAATCAAAATTTAAATGCACTTCACTACAGTGATGAATAAATAAACAATGTAAATAATTTGAAATATTTTGTACTTGTTTACAGTGATAAGTCTTGGAAAAAAACCAATCACAGTGAAGTGCCCAGAGTGTAGAAGGACAATAACAACAAGAGTGGCGAACGAGCCTAAGGCCACAAAACACGTTTTCGGTATTTTCTGGTTTTTAATGTAAGAAAGTTTTTATTCAATATTTGTTTTTTTTTTTAAGTAGGTACATTAAAGTATCTGCATTTTTATGTCTGTTTTATTTTGATGTTGTTGCTGTTGCTATTATACAAACTTAAGCAACAATTAGTGATTAGTTACTGTTTGTTGGGTATTTTCCCACTTTCTGTAATAGTAATTTACATTACAAGACCGGAAAGAGGGTGTTTAGCAGGTCGACCCAAGCCGATTCCTGGAAGCTTGGGGAGACCTGCAAAACACAGTTTTTTGGTCGTGTACCGGACAATTTTTTTTTTTCAGCCGACACTCATACGTAATCAATGTTGTAAGGGTCTTCTCGTCTTTTAAAAAAATTTAAGCTTTTTAACTTAAAAATAAAATTCTTTTAAAAATTAAATAGAGACAGTCTTTTTCTCTCTTTTTTTTTGATAAATTTTTTAACAAATACAACGACAAACAATAATAACTAATTAAATAAAATATTTTTACCACCGACACTATTATATAACTTCAATTTCTGCTTGTAACGCTTCAAAATCTGAATCCATATTTTCCATAACTTGTGTATTGACTTTTGAAAAAGTTAAGTGTATTTTTCTATTTGACACTTATCTCAACAATTAACACAAATTCGTTTCCATAGCAACGAGAATAACGGGGATCGAAAAAGCTTTTTTCTGAAATCGATCGGCAATGTCTACGTTTTCGGCGCGATTTCAGATCGAAAAATGCACAATTCCAGTATTTTAGTCCGCTGCTAAGAAACGGACCGGAAGAGATCCGTTACCAAGCAACGACCAACAAAACCGTAAGGGAATGTTACTTTCTCGACCTAGGTCGGGAATAGTATATTGTGTATTTGGTGTGAAAGCAATACATTCCCGGACGACGATGCAACCATCGAAGTCCGGGAATGTGCTTTCACACCGAAGTACACATACTATTTTTTCTGAAATCACAATCAATATTATTATAAATTAAGGAATTTGTATTAATGCATAACATTTCTTCATTACAATCTAACTGCTTACTAATAAATGCAATTTTAATGTGAGTTAGTTTGTCTGCGAAATCGATCGACAATGTCTATATTTTCGGCGCGATTTCAGATCGAAAAATGCACAACTTTAGTATTTTAATCCGTTGCTAAGATACTATCAGAAAACCGACCTGAAAAGATCCGTTGCCAAGCAACGATCAACAGAACCGTACGGGGATGTTACTTTCCCGGCCTAGGCCGGGAAAGTAACATTCCCGTACGGGTTTTTATGTATATTTTAGACAGTAAATAAATACACGCAGATAAACCAACTCACATTAAAATTGCATTTATTAGTAAGCAGTTAGATTGTAATGAAGAAATGTTACGCATTAATATAGATTCTTTAATTTATAATAATAATAGTGATTGTGATTTCAGAAAGAATAGTATGTGTACTTCGGTGTGAAAGCACATTCCCACAATTTGCATCGTCGTCCGGGAATGTATTGCTTTCACACCTAAATACACAATATACCCTCTTGATGTATTGTTTGGTGTTCCGCAGGGATCGATATTGGGACCCTTGTTGTACACTCTATATACATCGGAGTTTCAAAAAGCCATTACACACTGTCAAATGCATTTATACGCATATGATACACAACTTTACCTCTCTTTCGATCCAAGTCAGTATATAGATGCAATGAATAAAATTAACCATGACGTCCGTTCGTTACTGGAAAAATCTAAATCTCACTCACTAAATATTAATGCCAACAAAACATCGGTTCTTGTATTCGGACAACCAAGTGCTAGGTCCCAGATAGCGGATAGAATTCAAATAAACATGGAAGGACACAACATAAGCCCCACTGAAAAGGCAAAGAATTTAGGGTTAATCTTTGATAGTTCACTTAGATTTAAGCCTCATATAAATAATTGTATCCGATTAGCCTACATGAACCTTAAAATGATTTACAGTAATAGACATTATCTCAATCAAAAAGTAAAAACAATTTTATGTGAATCATTAGTATTATCTAGATTTAATTTTGCCGACTCAGTATATGGTCCATGTATAGATGCGGAAGATAACCGCATAATTCAAGTCATACAGAATTCTTGTTTAAGACTAATTTTTGGTATACGGCGTAGACAGAATATTTCACATAAACTGCCCGAGATAGGATGGCTTAACATGTCTGGACGACGCCTGCTACATTCCGCTTGTATATTTCATAAAATCATAACCAACAAAATTCCCAAATATTTAAACAAGAAGATCTCTTATAGAACGGATATACATAATATAAATATCCGTTTTAAAGGTACTCTCACTCTTCCCCTTCATCGTACTGAATTGTTCAAACGCTCCTTTTCTTACCAAATAACTAAAATCTATAATTCCATACCATCTGCTATAAAAAATAAGCCAATATCCGCATTTAAATATTATTACAAGAAATCTCTCTTAAATCAACAACCATAAATACAACATCTGGGCTAAGGTAATCGTATATGCCTACCCATTGCACCTAAAGACTTATGTGGCAATTTATTTGCTATTACAAAATAAGTTTCAATTGCTATCTTACTAACGCTTAAGATTAAAAACAGGGGCATGCCTGTGCATAGCCATCTGATCTTCGGCGTTTTCCCCCTCAATTGATTTGTATTTTCTTTATTTAATTTATGTACTTAGTGGGAAAATAAAGACCATTTATTATTATTATTATTATACTATTCCCGGCCGCTATACGTATTCTGCAGACGCATAAGGCGTAGCTGACCGCTTCGGGTTTTTAAGAATAATAGGACCAATGAAAACGAGAGTAAAGTGCAGACGTAGTTATTCTAGTACGTCTGCAGTTTACTACATTTGCAAGCGAGGGGCTGTGTGTTTATTTTATTTTGAAACAGTTTTAAACACCTCTAGATTTTTTACGTTTAGAGATAAAAATATGAATTAAAATACTATTCTTATAAAATTTCATGTGTTTGTTATATTGACATAATTGGAAAAAATAAGCTATAAAACTATTAGTTAATTGCAGACGCTTAAGGCTTTTCTGTGCACATTCTACGACCCCACTTTACCAATAAGCAGTGAGACGTATAAGCCGATGACGATTATGTCCGAATGTTACCGAATCATTTTGGCTATGCTTTATGCGTCTGCAGATTACGTTTATGCTTCCCGGCCTAGGCCGGGAAAATAACATTCCCGTACGGTTTTGTTGATCATTACTTGGTAACGGATCTTTTCCGGTCTGTTTTCTGATAGTTTCTTAGCAACGGACTAAAATACTGGAATTTTGTATTTTTCGATCTGAAATCGCGCCGAAAATGTAGACGTTGTCGATCGATTTCAGAAAAAGTAACATTCTCGTACGGTTTCTTATGTATATTTTAGACTAAATAAATACACGCAGACAAACTAACTCACATTAAAATTGTATTGATAGTAAGCAGTTAGATTGTAATTATAGGCCGGGAGTCCGTGTATAAAATGACTAACTATCCGGCGAATTTTGACAATATGTAAAACGGATTGTCCTTATATAAGTTAGCAATGAATGGACCGTCAGCTGGTTGGGTAGCGGTGGGGGTGGCTGTCAAAGGGTTGAGAACACGTAAAAAAATTGAAAAAAATAACTATCCGGCGAATGCTGAAACTTATATGAGGGGAAGATTATGTTATATAATGAAAGTAAAACATAGTCAGCTGGACGGGGAGCGGTGGATTTACCGTCAGCTGATCGATCGAACAGGTCCAAAAACATGAAAAATTAAATTATTCGGCGAACTTTAAAATTCGGGTATAAGATAATATTTATACTGAGATTCACGAAAAACATGGTCAGCTGCAAATATGTAGGTGGAGAAGTCGTCAGCTGGCACAGTAAAAGTGCTGAGTATTGATGCGCCTGAGAGGCAGCGCGCACCACCTTTCTTGCGCCAGCTGACGACTTTTCCACCCACATACTTGCAGCTGACTGTGTTTATCATTAATCTTAGTATGAATATTATCATATACCCGAATTTCAAAGTTCGCCGTAAAGATTTAATTAGTAAAATATCGATATTGATAACTTAATGTTGGAAAACGTGCGTGCGTTTTGTTTTTTTTTTAATTTGACTAAATATTCAACTTATTATTAATATACATTATTTTATGAAAATACAAATTAATACATTCGTATATTTCAAAATTACACAGAATAATCTGCTTAGAAAATTTATTTAGTTGTGTGAAAAAGAAATGAATTTATTCGGCTTCCGATAACAAATCTTCTTCATTATCATCTTCATCCGACTCATCACTCTCTTGATCCTCAGTGGGTGAAAGATCATTTTCCTCTTTGCCACTAGCATCTGAAAAAATAAATTATTATTTATCAAAAATTTATTAAGATTATAATAGAATGAAATGCACAAATGATATAATACCTTCAATATTTTCGGCCTCTCGGATAATCATTTCTACTGATGGAGGTAATCTCCATCAAACCACTTGCAAATAAACTTGTTTTCCTCGAGGTGCCACCCAAAACCAAGGGGATTTAATATAGATGGCACTTGTTTGTGTGCGTTGCTCCAAATCGTGGACACATACACAGTTCTTAAAATGTGCTGTATAAGTTCCGATTTCGACGGTGGCAAGAGAGACGCATCAAAATGTTTGTCTGGTAACCGGAATTCATGATCGTTTTCGTTAAATTTGTACATCTTCATGCGCAAACGAACTTCTCTATTTGGTTAATGACATTATTTAGATTCTCATCTGGTAAATTATTGAAACTTTTAAAAGCTTCAATAAATCCTTGATTTTTTCTTAATATAGTAAATGGCTTTTTTTCCCTTTCTTAAAAAATGCGGGATTATAGTCACATCCGGTGAAACCGTGGAAAGCGGGCAACGCATTACACAAGTCCTCGCCAAGTGCTAAATACAGATCGTTTATGTACAAAAATCGTTCTTTATTTCCTACGTCCATTTTCATCCAAATTTTTTTACATTTCTCCAGATTAGACAAATAGTTTACCCGAGAGTTTACCTAAATTAGATAAAAAATTGATTTAAATTAGAAATATGCGTTTACACAAAGCGGCTAAATTATTTACCTAATTTAGGTACCTAAATGATTTAACTGTTTCAGATAAATCCATGTTTCTAATTTAGACCAGTTTTTTAATATAATTCAAGAATTTTTTTTTCTAAATTAACAATATTCAATACTGTTAATTTAGCTCTATGTATTTTACTAAACTGCAATGAAATTTCTATCAGTGTAGAAAATATTTTCGTCTGCGTCTACAGATTGATGATCGGGGGGAAGAATTAAGAAAAAAATGGGAATGGAAAATTGAGAATCGGATAAAATAAAATAATCGGAACGTTCCGATTCTTTCAAGAATTTATAAATTAATCGGAACATTCCAATTCTTCCAAGAATCAGAATCTCCCGATTCTTTATTCCGACTCTGCCCCCATCATTATTCTAAGCATCTGATGATTCAAAAGTAGGTTTCGTTCTCCATAACCATTTAATAAATTTTCTGAGCAGATTATTCTGTATAATTTTGAAATGTACAAAAGTATTAATTTGTATTTTCATAAAATAATATATATTAATAATAAGTTGAATATTTAGTCAAATTAAAAAAAAAAACAAAACTCGGGAATGTCGCACGCACGTTTTCCAACATTAAGTTATCAATATCGATATTTTACTAATTAAATCTTTACGGCGAACTTTGAAATTCGGGTATATGATAATATTCATACTAAGATTAATGATAAACACAGTCAGCTGCAAGTATGTGGGTGGAAAAGTCGTCAGCTGGCGCAAGAAAGGTGGTGCGCGCTGCCTTTCAGGCGAGTCAAGACTCAGCACTTTTACTGTGCCAGCTGACGACTTTTCCACCCACATACTTGCAGCTGACTATGTTTTTCGTGAATCTCAGTATAAATATTATCTTATACCCGAATTTTAAAGTTCGCCGAATAATTTAATTTTTCATGTTTTTGGAGCTGACGGTCAATCCACCGCTCCCCGTCCAGCTGACTATGTTTTACTTTCATTATATAACATAATCTTCCCCTCATGTAAGTTTCAGCATTCGCCGGATAGTTTTTTTTTTCAATTTTTTTACGTGTTCTCAACCCTTTGACAGCCACCCCCACCGCTATCCAGCCAGCTGACGGTCCATTCATTGCTAACTTTTATAAGGACAATCCATTTTACATATTGTCAAAGTTCGCCGGATAGTCAGTCATTTTATACACGGGCTCCCGGACTATTAAGAAATGTTATGCTTTAATACAAATTCTTTATAATTATATTGATTGGGATTTCAGAAAAAATAGTATGTGTACTTCGGTGTGAAAGCACATTCCCGGACGACGATGCAAATGATGGCCGAGGCGCTAGCCGAGGCCAACAAGCATCGGAAATGTATTGCTTTCACACCTAAATACACAATATACTAGGAATGCAATCTCTAGTGTCATTTTCCGCTCTAGCTCGGGAAAACGTTAATTTCTGGCGGATAATTTCTCCAGAAGGGTGTACTTTCTGGAGAGACAAAAAGTCATATAACAATTAACGTCGCCGTTTTGTGTGGTCCACACTATTTTGTTCCGGATTCCTGAGACTAATTTTTGGCTAGTCCCAAAACTTTCCGGAACATTTTTCTAATATCACCGGACTATAACAAAATACGTTGGAGGCAGTATATATACGAGAAAAGAGCTTCTATTTTTCTTTCTCTCGACACTAGTCTCATAAAATCCCGTCAAGGAGTGCTTTGCAAGGATATATAACATCAATTTTGCACATCATAGTAGCAACAAAATTATCAATATCGTCGTTTTATCTCCATTTTATTTTATTTTTATTCATTGTATAATTAATTTTTGTTATTTAAATTTCAGGTGTTGGCCCTGTGCCCCCTTTCCTTATCTTTTTAACTGCTGTACTCGTAAAAATCACTATTGTTCACACTGTGGAGACTACGTTGGAAGTGAATAAAGATTCTGAAGATATTAAACAAATTTAGTAGAATTGGATTCGTACACGCTTGTATATAATCTCATGAAGCAGTTTCTTAAATTACTGCATTATTTGTACGTTTTACATAAACTGGCTGATATCGAATAATTTTTATACTAAGTGTAGTAGGCAACTATTTTGTTGGTGGGATCAAACAATTTTTAGTGTTTTTTTTTTTAATATATTTTTGAACATATATATCGATTAAACCATAAATAATGTACCTTGTTATTTTTTATTTTTTACCAACTTCAAAAAATTTACGAAAGAAGACGATTCTCAATTCGACCTGTATGTATGTCTGTGTTTTTTTTTTATGTGTACAATCATTACTTTGAATTCGCTTAAGCGATTTCTATGAAACCTTTCAGCTACGTCTAGTGCAACATGAGCAAAAAATAGAAACAATATTTCTTTAATTAAAATTACTGTATTATTGGCGAAGGCTCGGAATTGCATTAAAATTGGTAGCTAGTGAAACAACACCCGCCCTAGGCGTATATTTATCTCTCTCTATTTGTTGAGACACAAAAAATACACAAATTTGTCAACCAAACTTACGTTGTGATAGTAATTTTATTAAAGACGAGATTCTTTTTATAAAGTTTGATATTTCTTATTCCTTTTTTCTGATCAAGTTTATTTATATTAATTTTGAAAACACTCAATTAATAGTTAATTTTACCTTGACAATCTGCAGAAAATGGGATGTTCAGAACTGCTTCTAAGTCGAAAGTTATGGCCCTGAAAGTAACACCATTTTCCTCCAAAGCCTTTTTCTTGTCAGAAGCTCTCATCTCCACCGCTTCTTTTTCTTTTCTTATACAATTCCCACTCCGCTTCAAGGCAGGTTTTATCAGTAGCATCGTAATAGCAATTAAATTGAGTACATTGGTCCTTTTTAGGGATATAGAAACTCAAAGAAAGTTAGCTATGGAAAATTGATCTATATGCATTTATGGAAACTAGTTTGATGTTCTCATCCGAAGAATACATTCACGATATAAATTGTACATCACTGTAATATTTAAATCAGCAGTCAGATAAAGCTTCTTAGTGTCACGACGACAATAGTAGGATTCCATTCTCGGAAACATGTGTTTTGCAGCTTGAGGAGTCGCAATTGGGTGCTGGTTTGCCTTTTCGTTCATGAGAGCTTATGTAAGCACCACCCGGTCCTCTATTTTTTAAAGCTGAATATATAATTTGAAAACTACTGCTAAAACTCGCCCAAAAAAAATTCAGACAAACTCGTACTTTCTCACCGTCTTCGTTGCATAAGAAGTAAAATCGAGATTTGCTCTTAGTAATAGTACTCTCAGCTTTTCGTTTTCTATGACGTTGCATAGTGTTTCTATTACTAATGAACAAATATGCCCTTTTGTATATTAGAATCGGATAATGCGTAGTATTCTTCACATAAAATATTATATCTTTCAATGGAAATTTTCTGTGAACAATTAAATCTGCAATGTGAGCAGTCAAAAAAGCGTGGTTTCTTCTCTGTTATAATAGTTCATTTATATCTTTATAGCTCTTTCCAGATATTCATTTTATTTTTTTTTTTGGTTTTTTATCCATTTATCGAGCTCCGCATTTCTTCTTCTTTTACTAATTTTTTTATTCATTGAAGACTCTCCAGGGACCAATGTATCAGCAACTTCGCTATTATTTTCATCATTATCTCCACTTGTGTTTTAGTCCAGTAGAATTAGTAAAAAAAAGACTGTTTATTGTAATTCGTTTCAGGATGCCACGTGGATTACGAACATGACCCTGAATTTGGTCCACTTTTTGACCGCCGGAACATTGTTTATTTAACGATTTATTGTTGAAAAATTCCAAAAAATCGACTTTTTTAAAGATAACTCAAAGACCTTTGATGATAGGTTTTTCAATTTGTAGATACTATTAGAACTTTGAAAAACGGTTAATTTGAGAGGTGTTTCGTTTAAAACGCTTGAAAATTTGTTTAAGTAATAGAAAAAAACCGCGAAAATTTTAGCAATTTGCAAATATTTTTCATTCTTTAACAAAAGCACTTTAGTGCTTGAAACTTTGACAAAATATGTCTTTTATTACCCCAAAGTTATCCCTAAAATTTCATTAAAAAAATTTAATTAGTTTAAGAGATATTCAATTTGTTTATTAAAAACATAAATAATGTAAAATGCAAATTCACCCAGTTCCCGTTGTCGTAGGGGGTTGATCCGGACCTCATTCTTTTTGCTGAGACTTAAACTTTATGTTTTCATTAATGGTAAATCAAATTTGCATTATTTTCAACTTCAAAATGGCGTTTGAAAAAGTGTCACATTTTGAGGTTAGGTTTTTTGCTAATAACTTTTAAACAAATGAATATTTTGCAATATCGTTCTCATATATTTGTTTCTGAGGTTCTTTCACACATTTTCAAAAAAAATGACTCTGTAGCCTTACTAGAAGCCGAGGTGTATAAACCACCTTCTGATTATTCCTAAACCGAACTGGATCCAGGCTGGCTACGGAAATTGATTCGTATGCAGGTACATCTATTACATTTTCATAAAACTTACTTAGTGGAATAATATCGGCATGATATTGGGCTAAAGCTATATTGGGTTGAGGAATGTGGCAAATATTAATGTAGCACTCTGGTTTACCAAACTAATCTATTACTATAAGATACACCCTAATTATAATTGTTTTACAACATATTGTTAATACTACTTACCTCAAGTTCCAGAGTTTCAGTAGATTTATTATTCTTTTTATTTTCTTTTGCCTCTGTAAGATTTACCATCTTTTACCGCAACTAAACATTATGTATCTAATAAAAGTTTTAATTTTTAAATTAAACTAGACTCACACAAAAAGCAACACAAGAACATTAACAACGTGCACCACCGATTTCTGCAAGATCCAACTAGCTACATTTGGAGGTTATTTATTTTCATCACTGTTTTATGTAGGTGGATATACGGTTTATGTTGATAAGTAGACAGGTAGTCTTCTCTAGTATAAAATGTAAGAAAAAACGTAATCTCCCAGTATATTCCATCGATACCGTTTTTTATATAGTTGAGAGGCTCCTGTCGAGCACGGTTTCGTTACTCGCATGATAATTCAATTCAATTCCAAAAAGATATTTCTAATTGGCAGATACATTTATGCGCTTGGTCAGATTCCGGTTTAGAGCCGACCGCACAACCACGGCGCGCAGCCTTGTGGTGAATGTGCGGTCGGGTGAAGCGGATCTGGTATTGGGACAGGTATTGGGTTGTGTTAGAACTCATGCTTAACCAAGAATAAAAGTTTAAATCTAACAATTTCTTTTTACATAACTAAAGGGTTTTAAAATACTTAAGGGCTACACTTGTCAGTTTTTGTTTTACGCAAGCACATCGCACTGTTTAAAATAGTCTGGTTACTGGTACGGGGAAAACTCAACGAAAAAACCCGTTCAAACTAGTAACGTCCTTCGTCCGGTGGTCAGACTGCCTCCGGAAAGGTAGGGTGGAAGAAATTTGTGATTTAAAAAGTTTGGATTTTCAAGAGGTTATTGGTCGAGAGGGGATTTTGAAAAGGAACAAAAAAGGACAAAAGAACAAAAATTAACAAAAAGGAGACGAATAGAGGGAACGGAAAGGGGTTTGAGGGTAAAAGGTGGTAAAAAATAAAACGTGGTGAAAGGGAAATTGTGATATAGGAAAGTGAGGCTAGGGAAGTTGCCGAAAGATAGGCAACGCCTGGTATGGTAGGGGGTGTCTTAAATCGAAAAGTATGGCATTAACTCGCATGACAGATTTACCATTCACCAATTAACAGGACATCCACTACGAGAAACAGCTTTACTAGCTAATAAATTGAGTCAACCAAAACTGCCACTGCCTCCTGGACATTATGTATAGTAGAAGTAGTCTTAATAGTGTGTTATGAAGGGAGAGAAATAAATAGACCGGGCAAGTAGATCTCCCGTCTTTACTCCACTTACATTAATATGAGAGAGATAATATTGATGTCGGCATCTGACGAGGCGTGTAGGCGTAAACCATTAGATTGTTATTTTTAATTCAGGACCGCACTTGAGATACCGCAGTCGAGCTTAAACTGTGGGGGTGAAGATATAATTCGATAATTACTTTATATTTGTTTATCTGGTAATGTGTTTTTGAAAATAATTTTAGTAAGTTTTGTTACCAATTCATAGCAGTGCTTTGGGGGATATTGTAAGTGTACTATTATAAATTATTATTATTTTATATCTATTCTATTTATTACTTCCACATCCAATGGAAGTATAGTAACGACATTTTTTTAAATTTTTATTGTTCAAATAGGCTTAGAATGACAGGAAACGTCGAGATTTTAAATTTGAGCGAAAAAAAAATTCTGTCTGTCGGTCTGTCTGTAACTTTTTTGGGGGGGGGTAAATTGGGGTAAATTTGGGGTAAATAGGTAAATCAAGCAGGTAAGAGTCCATAAAATTGGTATTTGGTATATACGAGAAGCTAAGGTCTCAAAAATAATTTTGGCATTAGCCACCCCCCATTACCACCCCTACCCCATTATTAAAGGGGATGAAAAAAAATTGTGATTTAGTGTGTACAAGAACCAGAAACCTCAAAATATTTTTTTACTTCATCCACCCCCACTACCACCCCCTATCACCACGCCCACCCCACTACCGATGTGAGATATCGTTTCATGGGTTTTTGGGGTAGACGGTTTCAAATATTTTATTATAAAAGTTCCTTAAGCAATTATTTCCACATACAAAATTTTTTCGTTGTGAGAGACTTGGATAGAAAATCTGGATGTGGAACTAGTGATTCCTTGGGCAGCGGTTTTTTTTAATATAAAATATATTTTATATAAAAATATTTCGACCGTGTGAGGCATCTACGTCTACATCTAATCGTGTTTTTGAAAATGAAAGTGATAGTGATTACAGTGATTAGAGTGATAAAGAAAATCAAAATCCATCAATGTTTTCAGTAAGAAATAAACGAGTATATTTGGACGTGGACGGAAAACAAATTTTCTTAAATGTTTACGATAGTATTTTGGAACGAAAAGCTAATGACCCTAATTTGGATGATTTAGATGTAATAAGTGAAACAGAGCATCTCTGACAAAAGTTCCCCGTTCGACAATACACAAACTGGTGAAAGAAGGTGCTCTCCCAAGAAAACGATCCGACGCCGGTAAATCGAAAACTCTCGACCCATCTTTAGCAAAACTTTTAAAATGTGTAGTTTACGACGCTTATCAGAAAAATGAAATTCTAAATCTTGACGTGATAGACAGAAAACTAAAGGAAATGGATTATCCTCTAGGAAATTGGATGAAAAAATTGGATTTAAATATCAAACTATTAATAAACGAATGGCGATTATGGAAAGCAGACGAATAGTACACTCAAAGAAAATGATAGGTAAATTCAACCAAAAAGAGCATTTGAAATCGCGCCTATCTAGTTTCATAGTTAAATCAATCAGAAAAGAATAGTCATACAACTTTATTTGTTTTCGTAAACAAATAGTAGTTTAATAATCATATCTTCTTGTAACAAATTAAATAGTACAATGACATTTTTTTATGTTCACTAACCATTTTCAATTTGGTCTACAATTAAATAGTACAACGACTTTGTTTTTTGTTCACCAACTAATTACTTCCACATCCAGTGGAAGTATAGTAACGACAAAAAAAATTTTAAAAATTTTTATTGTTCAAATAGGCTTAGAATGTCATGAAACGTCGAGATTTCAAGTTTGAGCGGAAAAAAAAAATTCTGTCTGTCGGTCTGTCTGTCGGTCTGTCGGTCTGTCGGTCTGTCGGTCTGTCGGTCTGTCGGTCTGTAACTTTTTTTGTGCGCACGTTTACTCTGGAACCGTTTGAGATATTGACTTGAAATTTGGTACACATATGTACTTTAACGAGATCTAGAACTAGATTATATTTTCATCTTGTTCCGTCGAAGGGTTGGGGGGTAAATTGGGGTAAATTTGGAGTAAATAGGTAAATCAAGCAGGTAAGAGTTCATAAAATTAATATTTAGTATAGACAAGAGAAGCTAAGATCTCAAAAAAAATGTTGGCGTTAGCCACCCCCATTACCACCCCCACCCCATTATTAAAGGGGATGAAAAAAAATGTGATTTAGTGTGTGTACAAGAACTAGAAACCTCAAAATATTTTCTTACTTTATCCACCCCCCACTCCCACCCTCTGTCACCACCCCCACCCCACTACCGATGTGGGGTATCGTTTTATGGGTTTTTGGGGTAGAGGATTTCAAATATTATATTATTAAAGTTCCATAAACAATTATTTCCAGATACAAAATTTTTTCGTTGTGTGACTTGGATAGAAAATCCGGATGTGGAAGTAGTGATTGCTTGGGCAGCGGTTTTTTTAGGTTGATCTACACTTTATTGTATGATGAAGTTTTTTTTGGTTAGCCAAAATCTCAGTATTGAGACATCAGACCACCCAAACCAAAGATTAGAGATCGTTTATAAGATCCATCCAAATATATCGATGATCCCTGAGAGAATTTGAACATTGCAATCATGTTATTAATTTTCTATAAATTCATAAGAGTATAAGATGTGATTGATTATTGTCAGTGATTTGTATGTGATTTGTATGTGGCGTCATCTGGGAATAATTTCTGTAATAGACTACGTGGTAAGCAAGCAAATTTTATGGTAATTCTTTTAGAACTTCTAGAAGACGACAATAATATTGGTTTGTCTACCAAGTACAATAATATAGCGAACTAATACTGGGTTAGAATTACAATTCGATAATAGTTAAAAATAAAATATACTATTATCTAGTTTAATTTGACAGAATTCAACAAAATAATAGTCAGACGAACAAAATAATAGTCTTATTCATCTATTTTTTAAGTTAATGTTTGTTTTGTTGTACGACAACTTTTTATTAATTAAAATAACAATCACCTCTTGTTTAAAAATACCATCAATATAGTTTGGTTTAACAAAATTAACGATATTGTTTTTTTTTTTTTTTACTATTTAACGTCGGCCTATTTCCGCGCTACCAGGGCCTATCACCGACGTCAGGAGACGAGCTACCCCTAACCTGGAAATTTTGCCGAACCTCTTCCCTTAAGAAGAGTAGGGATCTTTTACTTGCCTAACATTTAATAGACAAAGGACCGCCTGCTTTACATCCCCTCCGAAGGATGGTATATCCATTACGTAATTCTCGTCTGATATTACCTAACTTCCGAGTATACACTGATATACAAGCCTCTAGAAGGTGGGACGAGAACGCTGTATTTCCCAAGATAGGTGGGTCACCCATCCAAGTACTAGCCGCGCTCGACGTTGCTTCAACGGAATATCGACTGATATTCACATTGAAGTCGCCTCCACGCTCGCCCCAACGATATTGTTAGTTAACCATTTTTTTTTTGTTGAATTTACCCATACTATTTCTTTGAGTGTAGATTGGCGAAATTCATATCTAGAAGAGATAAAACAACTCAGGGAAAATAGACCCTTTTATTATCTAGATGAAACTTGGTATGATTTTTTATATTTTTGCAATGATTCATCTTTCTGTTTTTATTGTAGTAGTGTAGCAGTTTATTTCTAGTTTATTTATTAAGACAAATAATTGTTTTTGTTACTATTTTTAGAGTATATTTTTTGTTTTTATTTTGTTTTTAAAGGTTTCTTGTTACATTTTAAATAATCTCTTTATCCTATGTTAATATTCCATACCCATCCTTTCCTGGCGAGAAATGCTCATACCTCCTCGCGGTTCTTGCTGGGTAGTAACAATTTATATTAAGCGAACTGTAGATACTGTAACTACTATAGGTGTAGTCACTACTTGTATTTGAAGTTAGTACGTTTTTTGTACATTGAAGCAGTTACAAATTTTTTTAAGGTTGAGCATGAGCATGTTTATTTAAATGTTTTGAACACAAAAAAATTCCCAGAAAGAAACTCCCATCAGTAAGGCTAGCCAGAAAGAAAATGTTCAGGATTTTTGAAGAAAATTGGATTTTTTTTCGCATATTTCATCTTAGAACTCTAAACTCATCGTTACAAGTTCTGGCTCCTTTTTAAAACGTAAATATAAGCTCCTTCAACAATAGAATAGCCTCCCCGAAAGGTCTTAGTGTCAACAAAAGTACCATAGGCTCTTAAATATAGGAATTTAACACTTTCGGCTAACTTGACTCTGTACCGTGCCTCAGATGTATTGTATCATTATTACCTTTCTGGCTGCACCTCCTGACGGCCCACACTTTCTGGCGATCTTATTTTATTCATTCTAAACATAAAATGTGTACACACAAAAAAAATTAGCCTTGTAACGATGACATGATTTCACTAATTTTTAAACAATGTTCGTGACGCTCCTGACAGGAGGTGCTCCGCCAGAAGTCGATTTTATGAATCGTTATCATCCATTAAACCATAAAAATATCTCAAAGTTCATAAAACGATGAGCTGCCGAAAAAGCCACCTAGCTCCCGCTCTACATGACTCAATACTAAGATATGACTAATCTAAATTTCACAAGCCGCGGCTGACGAATACCTATTATACATTGAAAAAGTAAACGAGCGAACAATATAGTTAAATCCGTCTCTGCGTTCTGCAACCATTGCGTCTCTACAACACCGCCCAGATAGGCGGTCGATGATCACTATTTCGATTGCATCAACTATACTAGATAGGGTTGCCAGGCGTCCGACTTTAGCCGGACATGTTTGGCTTTTTAGGGTTTCGTCCGGCTGATACATATTAGACCAGCTCAAAGTGAATGCGTCAATCACCATTGATTCTGGGTCCCTCTTCCACGAAACGAAGAGTTTACATTTAGTGTTTAAATATGAAGCGAACAAGTCAATGTCCGGTTGTCCAAAATTCATTTTTATTTTGTTGAACGCTAATTTATTTAGAGAGTATTCGGTTTCTATGTTAGTGATTCTTGATTCTTTATCTGCGTCTGCATTATGTTTAGATTCTATGTAGAATGCAAAAATCCAAATATCTCTATTCTCACACCACTGCCATATTTCCCTTGCTAAATTTGCTAATTTTGGGTACTTTATTCCTCCCATTCTGTTTATGTAAGATATAGCAGTAGTGTTGTCAATCCTGAGCAAAATATTACAATTTTTTAGATTTTTTGCAAAGCATTTTAAGCCACAAAGTGAGAAGTCACACAAACGTTCTTTAAAAATAGTGCTGTCTTGCAGTTTATGCGATACTACGATATGTTATCTAGGCTGACGGAGTATGAAGTATAATTAATGTTAAGCAGATTTGTTAAAAAAGAGTGACGCTGGCCCCTGTACTATTATTACTTCTTAATGTTTATTATTTCTTAAAAATGATTACATGCACAAGACTCAACATCCAACATCTCACAGTATATAATATGATAAATAAGGTATGTTCCTTTGTGGCATGTTCTAAGAATATCTATCAGGTCTTCAACAATGACGTAACATCAAGTCTGATATTTCGATGTGTTAGCATTTCGAGACTCGAGTGCCAACTACCAACAGAGAACAGACACTGTTCAGTCCAGTCCAGTCAAGTTCAGTGGACTGTGTTGTATGCAGAAGGCCAAGTTTCGTGAACAACACAAGGTGTGTATATTGTATATTTGTGTGTGTATAAAATCAATCGAATATTATTACATAGAGGATAAATAAAACAGTATAAACCTACATATTTCGAAGATCTGAATATTATACAGTTAACAAAATAAATAATATAGTGAAAAATAAATTTTCTGTAAACAAATGAGTTATAATTATTATACGCGCTGGCCTTAACGAGGCGTCTCGAAGTGAACTGACATTAACTGGGCGCCGCGCCGTTTAGCAACTCCAAGGTAAGAATAAAATATCCAATCATATTAATGTAGCCTTGAATTTTAGTGCTAGTTCGTCGTAAACATAGATACTTCTATTATACAGGGTGTTTCAGGTATGCAGTCATTTTTGAGAAAAATGATGCCAAAATCATGCCAAAAAATATTTAAAAATTTCCCATAAACATGGGTGCTATTTAGGGCCGGTTTATCAATACCGAGTTAGGTTAGTTTACTCCAGGCTTAAACGCCAACTCCAAGAGAAAGTATTCATTTTGGTTGGCTTAAAAGTAACCCTGGTTTAAAGTCAAGAGATAATTTAGCCTGAGTTTCAAGGTGAGGGTCATGTCTGTTAGCCCGAGGTTAACCTAAAAATTTTATGTTTTAGTCCACTCAAATTAGGAAAAAAGCTGAGAAAAATTTTGAACAGCAGTTTCTCTGCATAGGAAGTAAGTATTCAACTTCTAGAACAAAGTTTTGCTTATGCGCAGAAAAAAAGAAATGATTTTTGAGATATATACATATATATACGTTTTTTCGTGTTTTTCTTTTTCATTTAGACGTGTATATCTCGAAAAGTACGCGTTTTTAACGCTAAACGAAAATAGGTAAACGTGTTCAGAGTACGAATTCCTACAAAAAAGGATTTATACATTTTTCCGATTATCACATTGGCTTTTCCGGAAAAGCGATTTGAAAAATATATTTGTTTTTTTCGTGTATTTTTTATTTTGAATGCAAATATCTCGAAAAGTACGCGATTTTAGGGCCCAATGAACATAAGTAAACTTGTTCAGAATGGGATTTCCTTCAAAAAAGCTCCTATTCATTTTTCCGATTATCTCATTGATTTTTCCGGAAAAGCTTCTTGAAAAATATATATATTTGCTTTTTTGTATTTTTTTTTTTTTCATTTTGACGTCTCAAATATATAGAACCTTTTTTGTAGAAAATCACATTCTGAACAAGTTTAGTAATGTTCATTTAGCCTTAAAAATGCGTACTTTCCGAGACATATATGTCCAAATGAAAAAAAAAATTACGAAAAAGCAAGTATATAATATATATTCTTCAAGAAGCTTTTTCGGAAAAACCAATGGGATAATCGAAAAATGTATAGGAAGTTTTTTGTAGAAAATCTCATTCTGAACAAGTTTATTTATGTTCATTTAGCCCTAAAATCGCGTGCTTTTCGAGATATTTGCATTCAAAATAAAAAAAAACACGAAAAGACAGATATATTTTTCAAGTCACTTTTCCGGAAAAACCAATGGGTTAATCTGGAAAATGTATAGAACCTTTTTTGTAAGAAATCGTATTCTGAACACGTTTATTTATGTTCATTTAGCCTTAAAAATGCCTACTTTTCGAGACATGAAAGTCTAAATGAAAAAAAAAACACGAAAAAACGTATATATATGTATATATATCTCAAAAATCATGTGTTTTTTTTCTGTGCATAAGCAAAAAATTGTTCTAAAAGTACTTACTATCTATGCAAAGAAGCTGCTGTTCAAAATCTTCCTTTAAAACGGCGTTTTTTTTCCTAATTTCAGTGGACTATTTGTTGTTGACATTTGGGTGATAAGTTTTGCTTAAATTAGGAATCCTACAGTAATATTCCTTTTTTATCAGATCCAGGCATTGTTTCGAGTTTCCAACGATAGGAAAAAAAAAATTTTAAATGTAGCTAAAAAGCAAATATTAAAATCTATTTTATTATATTGTAGAAATCAGGGCTGGCTCTAGGGGGGGGCAAATTCTTCAAATCCACAGTTATCAAAAATATAAAAAAGCTAGGAAACAATTATTTCACTAATATAGTAATAGTAATGTTAACTTTATATAAATAATTTTTTATTGTTAGTTTTTTTTATATATAAAGTAGGTTACATACATACATTCTGTTTCTTATATGTGATTTTATTTATTGTCTAATTTCTGAGGTGTGGTATTTTTTTAAGTTTCAATACCGTTAATTTTTTCAATTATTTTATTTTACCCTTTTAAGTAATCATATTGTTGAAAATCCAAAAATTGCTGTAAACCTTATAACTAAAAAAACAAACCATCAAGAATATTCAGTAGGTGACTCTTAAAATGTTATAAAATATAACGGACTGAAAAGATAGGGTCGGGCGGGGTAAAAATGAGACAGACAGGTAGCGGGGTAAATAAAAGACAAGGTGATATCCAACCCAGATTGAAATAAATTAAACTTAATTTTTTGTTCAGATTTGTTTTGTACATTCAGAACTGTTTTATGTTATCCAATCAGGTCCTATGCCTACTGTTAATGCGGGCAAAAATATTATTCTTTAATTCACTTTTAAAAAATTTTTGAACGCACCTTAGTACTTTTTGGGGAATTCTATAGTTTCTCTATTTGCACTCTCCGTATTTGGCAGACGTCAACTAGAAGTGACATAACTTCACATTTTGTGATCAAGTTTATTAATCTGCTAGTTTTAAATAATCAAAAACTTTTTAATTAAAAGCTGGATAAAAAAGAGACTAAAGAGACCAAATGGGCAGACTGAAGCAAGCACATTTCAGCTTCCTAATTAGGGAGAAGCTAGCCCTTCTGCAAGCCCCTTCTTGTTTAGTAAAAAATCTGAATAAATTACATACAAAAGAAAAACCCTCCTCTGTCTTATTTTTGCACTTCCATTTGTAGGACGTCAATAAGAACGGGAATAAATCACGTGTTTTTCATTTGCCCTCCACTTTATTTTACCCCACTTGAAGGGTTAAAATGAAATACTGTTTATTTTTGTTTATCAATTAACGGTACTTTTTAGTAAAAAAATACATAGAAATTAGTTTTTTCTGTCATTTTCACATATGATACCAACCTTTCATTAAATATGACTCGATTCTAAGCAACCTAAAAAACCGCTGCCCAAGGAACCACTACTTCCACATCCAGATTTTCTATCCAAGTCACTCACAACGAAAAATTTTGTATGTGGAAATAATTGTTTATGGAACTTTAATAATATAATATTTGAAATCCTCTACCCCAAAAACCCATAAAACGATACCCCACATCGGTAGTGAGGTGGGGGTGGTGATAGGAGTTGGTAGTGGGGGTGGATAAAATAAAAAAATATTTTGAAGTTTCTGGTTCTTGTACACACACTAAATTACAATTTTTTTTCATCCCCTTTAATAATGGGGTGGGGGTGGTATTGGGGTGGCTAATGCCAAAATTTTTTTTGTGACCTTAGCTCCTCTTGTATATACTAAATACCAATTTTATGAACTCTTACCTGCTTGTTTTACCTATTTACCCCAATTTACCCTCCAACCCTTCGACGGAACAAGATGAAAATATAATCTAGTTCTAGATCTCGTTAAAGTACATATGTGTACCAAATTTCTAGTCAGTATCTCAAACGGTTCCAGAGTAAACGTGCGCACAAAAAAAAGTTACAGACAGACAGACAGAAAATTTTTTTTCGCTCAAATTTAAAATCTCGACGTTTCATAACATTCTAAGCCTATCTGAACAATAAAAATTTTGTAAAATTTTTTTGTCGTTACTATACTTCCACTTAATGTGGAAGTAAAAAATTGAAAGATGTCATTTTGTCTCATTTTTACCCCGCCTGACCCTAATATTATTTATATGAGAGGGGCGGCAAAATGAAACTGTGCCCGGGGCGGCAAAATACGTGAAGCCAGCCCTGGTAGAAATGGAGGTAGAAATCATGCAGTTTCATCAATAAAGCAATTACTTTTAACATTGAGATATTATGCAATTGGTTTATTGGTTTATTAACTGCTGGATATTGCATAAATACCAGAAAATCTTAATTTTGCACCAAAAAGATTCTTTGTCCCCCAAGATACTGCATCAGTTTTTTTATTCTACAACGCGATTATGTTTATTTGCTATTTTAATCAATAACAACCACTCTTCTGATGAAAAATTGGGGCCTCTGCCTATCTTTGTTGTGGTTTCACTCGATTTCTTAAAATAAAAATATTACTATCGACCAGAAAATATTCTAGTTTTTATTATAATTATTGTTGTTGCTCGTTGCTGTCACTGTCAGGTGATTTTTCGACAAAAACAAACAAATGCTTTTAAATTAGTAACAAAAAAAAACTTAAAAAACTTACAAACAAAAAAATCACTGATTTTTTGGCCAATCACAATCAACCTAGTGTTGATAACCCTGTAGAAAGCGTTACCAACCGCATGTGATTCAAGAGTTCCTAACGGCCGTATGCACCGTTGTGTCTTAAACCCGATTGAGAGTTGATCGAGATTGATTCCTCATTTTTCTAAGCACCGCCATCTGAAAATATGTTAAGAGATTATTGTTGATCGGTCGGTGAAGTTGGATTATGTTTAAGATTAAGGTTTTGAGTCGTATTTTCTAACCTTAAAATGTTAGTGACATTATCATTACACAGCCCCATAAAAAAAAAGATTCTGATCCCTGAATGCACCCATAATATTCTCATGTATTTCTCGAATCCGAATCTGATAATAAAAAAGCCCTATCCACATTTTTGAGCTAGAGCCTAAAATAACCCCCAAAATGGGGTAAAAATCACCCTATACATCAGGATAGAGTGAATGATATAAACACATTGTGAAAAACGCGAGGAAAAACGTGAATAACGTACAATTTCTCTATTCAGCGGTCAGCTTCCCAAGTACTAAACGAAAACCACCCCCATAATGGGGTAAAAACTACTCTTATATAAAAAAAAACCGCTGCCCAAGGAATCACATCACTACTTCCACATCCAGATTTTTTATCCAAGTCACTCACAACGAAAAAATTTTGTATGTGGAAATAATTGTTTATGAAACTTTAATAATATGATATTTGAAATCCTCTACCCCAAAAACCCATAAAACGATACCCCACATCGGTAGCGGGGTGGGGGTGGATGAAGTAAAAAAACATTTTGAGGTCTCTGGTTCTTGTACACATACTAAATCACAATTTTTTTCATCGCCTTTAATAATGGGTGGCTAATGCCAAATTTTTTTTTCAGACCTTAGCTTCTCTTGTATATACTATCAATTTTATGGGCTCTTACCTGCTTGATTTACCTATTTTCCCCAAATTTACCCTAATTTACCCCCCCAACCCTTCGACGAAACAAGATGGAAATATAATCTAATTCTAGATCTCGTTAAAGTACATAGGTGTACCAAATTTCAAGTCAATATCTCAAACGGTTCCAGAGTAAACGTGCGCACAAAAAGTTACAGACCGACAGACAGAAATTTTTCTTTCGCTCGAACTTAAAATCTCGACGTTTCGTGACATTCTAAGCCTAGTTGAACAATAAAAATTTTTTTGTCGTTACTATACTTCCACGATGTGGAAGTAATAAAGTACATAAATTCCAATAACTCGTGGAGAATGTTGAAGTATTTATAGCTTGGAGTAAAATGTATGAATCTGAATTGACTGGAAGCTAGCCCCAATATTTATGATCCAAAACCACCCCTATACGTTAAAACGAAGGACATGAGTGCTAATTCATTGTGGATGAAGTAAATTTTACTTCCACATACAGTGGAAGTATAGTAACAATAAAATTTTTAAAAATTTTTATTGTTCAAATAGGCTTAGAATGTCACGAAACGTCGAGATTTTAAGTTTGAGCGAAAAGAAATTCCTGTCTGTCGGTCTGTCTGTAACTTTTTTGTGCGCACGTTTACTCTGGAACCGTTTGAGATATTGACTTGAAATTTCGAACACATATGTACTTTAACGAGATCTAGAACAAGATTATATTTTCATCTTGTTCCGTCGAAGGGTTGGGGGGTAAATTGGGGTAAATTTGGGGAAAATAGGTAAATCAAGCAGGTTAGAGTCCATAAAATTGGTATTTAGTATATACAAGAGAAGCTGAGGTCTCAAAAAAATGTTGGCAATAGCCACCCCCATTACCTCCCCCACCCCATTATTAAAGGGGATGAAAAAAATTGTGATTTAGGGTGTGTACAAGAACCAGAAACCTCAAAATGTTTTTATTTCATCCAGCATCACTACCACCCCCTATCACCACCCCTGTCTGTCTGTCACTTTTTTGTGCGCACGTTTACTCTGGAACCGTTTGAGATATTGAATTGAAATTTGGTACACGTCTGTACTTTAACGGGATCTAGAACTAGATTATATTTTTGTCTTGTTCCGTCGAAGGGTTGGGAGGTAAATGGGGGTAAATTTGGGGTAAATAGGTAAATCAAGCAAGTAAGAGTCCATAAAATTGGTATTTAGTATATACAAGAGAAGCTCAAAAAAAATTTTGGCATTAGCCACCATTACCACCCCCACCTCATTATTAAAGGGGATGAAAAAAATTGTGATTTAGTGTGTGTACAAGAACCAGAAACCTCAAAATATTTTTTTACTTCATCCACCCACACCCCACTACCGATATGGGGTATCGTTTTATTGGTTTTTGCGGTAGAGGATTTCAAATATTATATTATTAAAATTCCATAAACAATGATTTCCACATACAGAATTTTTTCGTTGTGAGTGACTAGAATAGAAAATCTGGATGTGGAAGTAGTGATTCCTTGGGCAGCGGTTTTTAGTATACTGAAGTCCGGAATATAAACCTGCAGTGTCACTTGCTTGGCCAAATCCTACATTTAGTACGTCGGATACATGGCTATATAAGCCAAAAAGCTACACTTTTTGATTGGGATGTGCCACTTCCTGTGGTCAGAGTTGATGCCAAAAGGTAACTTTCCAGATAGGGAGGCACTTTAAAATCCGTGCAGAACACCAAAATGACGGCCATCAACGATGGCCGCCATTAGCCACACTAAATGTGTTTGTATCTCAGCTCCTAATGGTCCGATTTCTATTTCTTTTTTTTTGTGTGTTTGAAAGCTCTTGTAAAGAGGACACTTTTTTGTCTCTATACATTTATCTCTACGCTTTACAAATTCTGCACAATTTAAAAACATATATATATTTTTTTAATTTTTCGGAGTTTTTGTAATTTTTGTAATTTGATGATTTGTGAATTATTTATTTATTTGCACAACAGATACTGATGTAGTTGTTTTGGCAGTATCTTTCTTTCACATTCTCAAAACTGCGGGATTTCAAGAGATGTTGATTTTCTTTGGTACTATGAAGGATCAGAGATACATGAACATTAATACCATATTTGAAAGTATGGGTGAACATAAAGCTGTTGCATTAAGAGGATTCCATGCATTCACTGGATCAGATGTAATGAAAGGGAAACAGACTGCCTGGAAAGTGTGGAAATCATTTCCTGAAGTTGCTAAAGCCTTCCAAGCTATCTCTACACCACAACAGTCTATTTCTGACGAGACCTTTCAAGCTCTAGAGAAGTGTACTGTTTTGCTTTACTACAAAGACGCAGAAGACTTCTCAGTCAATCATGTTTGAAAGCTTCTCTTTTCTTCAAAAAGTCGCAGTCTACAAAGTCTGCCCACAACAAAAGAGGTACTAAGGCAGCATTGTCTTCGTTGAGCATACCAGGCAGGACAAATTTGCGGTCGTGCATGCTCAGTGATGGACAACATTCCAGGGAAGGAAGGATGGGGATGGACCATGGTTGATGGGGAGTGGACGCCTGTCTGGTCTTCTTTTCCTTCTCTTATGGCAGCCTGCAGAAAATTAGTTAAGTGTAGTTGCTCTGGATGCCGTACACGATGCTCCTGCTCAAAAGCTAAGGTTCCATTTACGTTAATTTGCACGAACTACACTGGGGGTCGACAATGCAGCAATAAATACAATAAAAGATACGCGTTTAATTGATTATTTTTAAATTTGTTTTACTATTTCAAGATCATAATATTGCTTTGTTGATCCAATTCCTTAATATAATAATAATATATAATTATTTAGTTCCAGGGATGAATTGGAAGATAAAAAAAATTATTGCGAGTGATCTAGAATCGTAAAAGCTCTATAGAAACAGTTCATTTACATGAATATTTCTTAGTATTTAGTAGTTTTTTGTTTGTAATTTTTTTTTTTTTTACTTAATGTAATAATTAAAATCACTATTGTTTATAAAAACAAGTCTATTGACATATACAGAACACCATATATATAAACCTTTTTTTGTGGGAAAAAATGGATATTGAGCACAATTAAAACTTACTTATCAATGAAATTTGTGAGAAAAGTGACATTTTCAGGTTTTTGAAAATTGCGCAGAACCCTTCAGGTGTAGAGATAAATGTATAGGGACAAAAAAGTGTCCTCTTTACAAGAGCTTTCAAACAAAAAAAGAAAATAGAAATCGAACAATTAGGGGCTGAGATAAAAAATAGTATGGCGGCCATCTTTAATGGCCGCCATTTTGGTGTTCTGTACGGATTTTCAACTGGCTCCCTATCTGAAAAGTTACCTTTTGGCATCAAATATGACCACAGAAAGTGGCACATCCCAATTAAAAAGTGCAGCTTTCTTTGGTGTACCCGATGTACTAATTTGAGAACATTTGATCTTCATGTTGCATTTGTATTTGGCGTATTTTTTATATTCCAGAATTCTACCGGTCTCTCGTGCGGTATTGAGCTGCCCGTTTACAGGTGTACCTCCGGGATTTCTTCCCATGGCAGTTCCTCGTAGCCCAGCCTGAGTCGTCTAAATTTCATTCCTTCTACAGATGACATTGTCATACATGATTTTGATGTTGTTGCATGTTGTTTCTTATTCTCCCGAATTTCATATTTCCACTTTTGCATCTAACTCTGTATATTGATGGATGCTCTTTCATCCGCAGTGTTGCCGTTACGTCTGTTCCATCTTGATTTGTTTTTTTTTATTTGCTGTTTGCCATTGTTAAATCTACTTTTACCCTTAGTTTTAAAATTACGCTTGTTGCATGTTGACTTATTTGTTGTTTGTTCCTGTTACTTCTTCTTTTCTCTACAAGTTTACGTTTACGTTGTTACACATGATGGCAAACTACTGTTGGTCCATAAAAAGGGACATAACCGAAGAACACCACAGATAGCCAGTGAGAAGATCATTTGAAGACAAGACAAAGAAGTATTTTCAGAAAGGAGATTGAGAAATATATTCTATGCCCAAAAATACAAAAAAAACAATATTTTTCAACTTATTGCCACTTCTGTACTCTGTGCTGTACTTTTCACTCCATCCTAGGGTATTTGTGGGTAACGAGGGTATGAAGAGGTAGGAGTCATTCTAGATTCGTACACTTTACTCCAAACTATAAAAACTTCAACATTTTGAACGATTTATGGGCATTTTTTAGGTAATTTTTATCACTTCAAACAATACATTATTCTGAACAAAACATGAAGAATACATGTTTCATTTGAGAATTTGTTATAAAGATAAAAATTATTTTTAGTTGAAAATATTGTTAAATTATAACCTTCTTTGGACAATATCTCGAAACCCTGTCATTAAAATTTTTTGTGCCGGTGGAGACTTTTGATAGATATGTCATAAACTACCACAGTGCAAAGTTTCAGCTCCCAGGAATGAAAGCCAAATTACATATAAAAGGTGCGGGGTCCTTTATTAAATAATGTTTTTGTTCCGCAGTAAAATTTCGTGATCTTTTTTTATTTTCCATATTAAAAAATAATTATGTATTTAATTGTTAATTGTAATTATTATTAAACACAGCAAAGACTATCTGTGCCAAAGCAAAACCTATTAAAAACGTCATTGTCAAAGGTCAATTTTTGACAATGATATTTTTATTACTAAAATCAGAAAAGAGCTTATTTGCTAAAACTACAAATGTCCCTAGATATATCGGCGTTATCAAATCGCTATCGCTTTCCAATCGCGCGATTATTTAAACTCCTTTAAACATAAAAAGGGTGCAACGGCCGTTACCCACACAGAAAATGTAGTGCATAAACGGATGCGAGTTTAACACTCAGTTTGACCCGAGGTTAAAGTTGTCCTGGGGCTAGCTAACACGCAAATTTAACCCCGCGTTGATAAACCAGTCCTTAATGAGCTGGAACCCTATGGGTTATCCCATATAATATGTAAAATCCTAATGTTGGGTGCCCCCTTTTGAAGTTTTTGTACGTAATCTAACATCTATAAAAGTCATTATTTTATGTTATTGCCACATTAGTACAGTCGATAGGTAGATTCATAGTTCGAATAAGTGCGGGAGTTTCGAAACTTCGGGAATTTGTAGATTTCGATGCTCCGAATGAAATAAAAAAAATACAAAATGTGATTTCAACCACCGGCGATGCCATATTAAAAAAATGGTTCACAAAAGCAGTTTCTTTGGAATATCTTGCTTCGGGTGCCTCATACAGCAAAAAATGTTCTTATGAAAATAAAAGAGCATTAAATTTTATACAAAATATGATCTACACAGTTTTTCCTTAAACTGAATATTTTCGGTGCAGCAGCCGAGTGAAGTCAAGCATTCTTGACAAAATTAAGATTTTTTGCAATTTTTCAATTTAGTGCAACTTTTATGAAGAAGTATTTTTGTGTTGAGCCAAAATTCGTTTTCATACCTGAAAATCCTCAAATATAGTTGATTTTACTTATCTGCTACGCACAGCTCAATGTTCAATACTCGTTTCCACACCACCTTGAGGTAGAGTATATGGTGCAGTTTTTTTACGTGGTTGTCCCCTATAGGCCTAATTCACGACTTGCCTGCTTCTTGAGGCGTTTTAAGTGCTTGATATCGAAGGTCCACGTTCGTTGTAGTCTTCAACAATACTTTCTTCGGAAATTTCTTCCATTGCGCTGTCCGCTGAAAGATCCTACTTCTGAAAAGTTACTTAAATTTGTTTCTTGTAAATGTAAGAAAAGGTGAGGTGAAGCATGTGGTTGCAAAAAGGCAAGGTTAAAATGATCTGTAATTTGCAAATTTTGTAAGGGACAAAGCTGCGACAATGCACCAGCAGCGGTCGACGAGCTTCATGATGACGAGGAAGTCGACTCTATAGTCGAAACATTTCTCGCAAGCATGGAGAACAATCAATACGTAAAATCAGTGGACAGCGCAACGGAAGCAATTTCCGAAGGAAGACTACAGCGAACCTGGACCTTCGACATCAAGCACCTAAAACGCCGCAAGAAGCAGGTTAGTCGTGGATTAGGCCTATAGGGGACAACCACGTAAAAAAAACGCGCCATATACCTACTCTACCTCAAGGTGGTGTGGAAACGAGTATTGAACATTGAACTGTGCGTAGCAGACAAGTAAAATCAACTAGAGTTGAGGATTTTCAGGTATGAAAACAAATTTTTACTATTGAGTTATTTTTACTATTGAGTTGAGGATTTTCAGGTATGAAAACAAATTTTTACTATTGAGTAAAAATTTGTTTTCATACTTGAAAATCCTCAACTCTAGTTGATGTTACTTGTCTGCTACGCACAGTTCAATGTTCAATACTCGTTTCCACACCACCTTGAGGTAGAGTATTGACAAAAATACTCCTTCATAAAATTCGCACTAAATTGAAAAATTGCAAAAACCTTAATTTTGTCACGAATGCTTGACTTCACTAGGGCACCGAAAATATTCAGTTTAACGAAAAAATATATAGGTCATATTTTGTAGAAAATTCAATGCTCGTTTATTTTCACAAAAACATTTTTTTCCGTATCAGGCACCCGAAGCGAGGTATTTCAAAGAAACTGTTTCTGTGCGCCATTTTTTCAATATGGCGGCGCCGGCGGCTGAGATCACCTTTTGCATTTTTTCTTATTTCATTCAGGGCACCGAAATCTACAAATTCCAAAAGATTCAAAACTCCCGCACTTATTCGGACTAAACCCCACCGCTGCATTACATGTCTAATATTAATAACCATTTTTCAGTGTAATTTTGGCAAAATATGTTAGCATATTCCCTTTAAATAAATACAAAAACGGAAAATCCTAATCAGATAATTTCCAAATTAATTGATAATAAATAAACTAAATTCAATATAGTTTACTTTCCAATTCATAAAACATACAGTATTAAATAATTCCTGACAGCTGTAAAGGATGTAGAATATCGTTATCGTATTACAATTATAAATTAATACCTAATATCAATTCATAAATTTCCCAATTCTCTACGCTTATCAAGCATTTATCAATAATATAAATACCCCACAATCAATGAGAAAGGAAGTTCAAGATAAGCCTACACATCTTCTCCTATCATATATATAGTAAGAACACACGCAGACCGGTCAATTTGTTTTATGCCCAGCGCCTCCACCAAATTCCATGACGTTTAGGGCTTATTTTTTATTTTTAACATTCTTTTTCACACCAATGGAAGATTAAACTTTCTAGATTTAGGTGCTGCTCAATTATTCTAGAAATTGTTCTTAACAAATGCTACAAGAATTGTTTAAACAAAGCGTATAAAAATTAGTGCAGTGTAAATTTCAGGATCAAGGCATTTTTGAAACCATTGCACATAGATTGCATGCATACTTAGGGTGGCCCATCTTTTTCGAAATTTTTTATTTCTCACCCCTGCAAATGGTTCCATTTGAAGAAAAAACAGTCCCCTCAAAATATTATTGAGGCAAATTGAAGGCAAGGAGTGCCGCAGAATGCATTATTATGCAATAATAAAAGTAAATGGAATGATTTACATTCTTTGGTTGATGCATTGTTTTTTTTTTTTTAATCAGCAACATTTATCTTTAGAATGACTAATCAAGTCATACAAATATCAAAGACATTATCTGTTGTGACTATTACATGTGTCATACTACTGTAAATTCGTAGTCTAAGAAAACTAGACTAAAAGTTTTTGAAATAAAACTCTCGTTTTATCTTTGTGTATTTTATTATGAAACGTTTTTTTCATACATAGTACCAAATATTATCCTAAATCTACAAGACATATAGTAATAAAAACAATATTTTTTGCACTAGACCAAAGCATGCGACAGGGTTTCTTTTTTACATTTGGAAACTGTGATTTATAATCATTTACAACTTGGAGTAAAAACTGTTTTTGGTCTTCATTTTTTGTTAAAATGTCATTATAGTCAGTAATAAGTTTGATTCCTCTCTCAGCGGCATCATTTACAACTTTAATTTTGTTTACAATATTGAAACATCGGGTATAACTTTCATTTTCCCTCCATGTTGTTGGATCATTTTCCAAAAATTCCATAGACAAACCTAATTTTTGAAAAAACTGTTTAGTGTTCTCGCATATGAAGTCCTGAATTTCCTTGTTTTCAACGTCAGTAATGTTACTAATCATAAGTCGTTTAATACCCTCTTGATTTGGTGCTTTCCTATCCAAAGCTTTAACCATTTCTCTTTTAGTGGTAACTGAAATATCGTCATCAAAGAAAGATAAGCCAACATTTACTGAATTAAGGTACCACAAATGGTTCACTATTTTCCTACTTGCGGCTTGAGATATTTCTTTGTTAATATTTTGATAATTAATGAGTTCTTTACAAAAGTCTAAGTCATGAAGCGGTGCTTTACTAGCAAATGACGCTGTAAACCAGGCCTTTACATAAACCTTTACAATAAAGAGACATATATCTTCAATACCTATTTTTTCTTTTTTAGTTAGTTGGAACTGAATATTTTTAGACAGTAAATGGCTTTGGCCATCCAACGTCATGATGAAATGCCCCTGGTTGATAGAATGTCGTGTGAGTGGGCTCTTCTTCAACAAAAAGTTTAGAAAGCATTAAAAATTCTTTATAATCATCACGAGGCTGTTGCAAAGTTAAAGCTGCATTTAGAAACTTTACAATTTCGGTTTTAACTGGTTGTAAAATGTGTTTAATTTTTGATACCTGAAATCCAGTTTTTAGTTTATTTTGATCTATTTTAGGCCAAAATTCCCTAAAACGTTTAAATAGTGGCACATTTGGACCAGATGAGGAAGGCATTTTTGTGTCAAACACACTTCTCAAAACCACTTCAAAAATATGATGTCTACAAGGAAAATATAGAATATCTCTTTCTAATTTTTGTTGCAATAGTGTGGCTGCCCCATTTATATAACCCATATTTGATGCTGTTGTATCACAACACAAAGCTATTACCTTTTCGTCCAAATTCCATTCACAAAGCACATCATAAACTGCTTCAGTCTGTTCTCTTCCAGTTGAATTGGGCAAAGCTGGTACTCCAAATAGTTGTTCAATATCTCCACTAGTAACTAAGATAGCAAGTCTATCGATATTTCCCATTCCAGTGAGAGAAGGTAAAAGTTTTCCATCCCAATGGATGACTGGGGCCGGCAATTCAGAATTACCGAAGGCAGTTTTTAATATTCCAGCTCTTTCGTCGCGGATGCGTTGTCTAGAGCGCTGAAGTGTGGTTCTGCTGATGGACAAAGATGTGGTGTCATGTCCTGGTGCTTCTGCTACTGCCGTCAAAATATGGACTCCATACCTGTCGCTTATTTTGCAAGCATCAAATGCAGTGGCTATTTTTGGTGTGATGATGTTACATGTTCCATACAATCTCCTCTTTTTTGGCTGTGACGGGCCAGGCTGGTCTTGTAACAACTCTTCTTGGGCTTCGATTATTTCATCTTCATTTTCGTTGGAGTCGGCTGAATTACTACTTGATGATGGACAGGTGACTGTTTCCTCTAATCTAGCTTTTTCTTGTTGACTTCGTTGCATTCGTTCGGATAATTTCTGTAATTTCTCCTCACCTGATTTTTCTTGAAAAGCAAGTTGGTAATCAATACCATGCATAAATCCAGGACGTCCCTTTTTTCTTTGGTTAATTAAAAACTGCTTATCTTCATCTATTTTCATCAACTCCAATGCATTTGCATGAGAAATGTCAAAAAGATCGTCCAATTTTTCAACGAAATTTTTTTCTTTACTCCCGCACTGGCCCTTTTAGCCGATTTTTGTAAGTTCCTCCACTCTGCATAAAGTTTATCTAGTTGTTTAACACAATGAAAATACTGACATGTCGGAATGCGAGCTTTATCCCAAAAAACTGACACCTCTTTTATTGTTAATTTAGCACTTTCATGTACACTTAGCTTCACTTCACGAATGTTATAAAAGAGCACTTGTAATACTTGTCTATTAGACGGCAATTTATTGCCAATGATTTGTGACGAATAGTGTCCAACTAAGTAAATGAAAGTATCCTTTCGTAGGGATCTAACATCAGCCATCGTTAAATGTTTTTTCAAAAAGGAACGTATACTAGAACTTATAATGTCACCACTGTAAAACACAATTGCAAACTGACATAAAAACCTACCGTAGGTGCATTATATTTCCAAACTTCCAAAACAAATAATTTCTAGGAAATAATTACACCAATAAAACATTATGAGAAAAGAGGTAGATATTTGTATTTTAAGTAAAATTTAAGTGTATTACCGTAATAAAATCTTATCTACAAATTTCTACCTGAATGCGGCACGGGTTACCGTTCACCGAATTATCTGAAACTTTGACATAAATTATTCCTAGTATAATAGTATATTTTCGTGGGGTGAGACTTAAAAAATACGCAAAAAAAATTCACCCCCTATAGAGATGGGCCACCCTAATGCATACCTTTATGATATGAAATCTGCAGAAAAGAATGGACCAGTTTTTAGTAAAAGAATGATCTGCGTTGCGTTATTGTTGTAAAAGATATGATTATTTTTGTATTTTTGTGATTGTTTTTGCACTATAATATTAGTCCAGTCAACTTGAGTGCTAATAAATGAATTTTGATGAAACCTTGTGCAATGTGTTTGTAATGATGTTAATAAAAAAGTTAAAAAAATATTAGAGTAGGAAATGATCGGAAGATCACGGGTTCCGCAGAATTAGGTCAAAAATGAAAAAAAAAACAATTTATTTACCTTTTATTTACCTTAGTATTTACATTTTTTGGCTCAAAATAAGATGTTTTTACTCTTGTGAATTTTTCGAAAAATGCATATTTTTCGAGATATGGCCATTCGAAAATTCCTAAAAATGGGGGAGGAGAAATGTAAAAGTTGAAAAAAAATCTGAAACAAGTCAGGTAAATGTATCATCGAAGTACGAGACTTTTTTTTATTTGCAACTTTTCTGTAAAGTGCGTTTTCACTGAGTTTTTCCGGAAAAACATGAAAAACTACCCCCATCTTTGACATTGTAGCGCTTTAAAAATATGTAATGTAAAAATTTGAAAAAAATCAGACATTTGCATTGAGGCCTTCTAAACATTTTTTGTCTCTAGGAATTTTTTTGTAACTTGTTAGTTTTCCTAGTTACATGCAGTTTTCACGATAAATAATGTACTACAGTTTTGCACATGAAAATTCGAAAAATGAGCGTGATTTTATTACAAAAAAATATGAAACCTATATAGTTATACCATTTTTAAAGGTTAAATATAGTTTTTAAATTGAAAATGTGAAAAAGTTTTCTGGAAAAATTTTTTAATGTGCAAAAAATGTAGTACATCATTTATCGTGAAACGCTGCCTATAACTCGGAAAATTAGCAAATTACAAAAAAATTCTTAAAGACGAAAAACGTTTAGAAGGCCTCAATGCATACGTCTGAATTTTTTCAAATCTTTAAATTATATATTTTTAAAGCGCTACAATTTTCATGTTTTTCCGGAAAAACTCGGTGAAAACGCACTTCACAGAAAAGTTGCAAATAAAAAAAGTCTTGTATTTCGATGATACATTCACCTGAATTTTTTCAGATTTTTTTTCAACTTTTACATTTCCCCTCCCCCATTTTCAGACATTTTTGAGTGGCCATATCTCGAGAAATATGCATTTTTCGAAAAAATTCACAAGAATAAAAACATCTTATTTTGGGCCAAAAAAAGGTAAATACATTTTTTTTAAATTTTTGACCTAATTCTACAAGTTACGGAACCCGTGATAAAAGGAGTGCTTTCTATCTCTTTTGATCATTTCCTACTCTAATATTTTTTTAACTTTTTTATTAACGTCATTACAAACACATTATATAAGGTTTCATTAAAATCCATTTATTAGCACTCAAGTTAGAGATTTTGGTCATTTTAGCGCCCCGTTGACTGGAATATATAGGAACTACGATAGCAAGACGTTCACAAAAGATTCTTATTATGCTTGTTACTAATAAGTAAATATTATTAATTGTTATCATGAAAAAAAAGTTAACGACGAAAGTTTTTGGACCATGTATATCCAAATTGGTTATAGTTTGTTCTTTTTCCGAAGTTATATATCTTAGTTGAATATTTATTTTTATTAGACGATTTTCAACTTGAAACAATTACTAGATTTATTTTTGCGACCTTATGCAAGGCTAATATGAAGATTAGTCGTTAGATTTGCAATTTGTATTGACTATGCAATGCGCGTGTTGACTTTTAAGGACGACTAAGAGATTTTCATACTTATTTAGTGATGTTTAAATGAGCCAGAGAGAACAAAGTTGGTTGAACCGTTTGAACGTGCTAGATAGTTGTGATAAAGTAAATATTAAATTCTGTGTATTGTCGCCATGGCCGTTTACCTTATCACTCCTCAATTTTGCAATATTACCATAAAAACGTATTAACGCTAAAATAACACGATATTAAAATACTATTAACCTTATTGAATTATACACAACAGGTTTAATCAATATTTAGCAGTCCACTACAGTGGCGTAACAAGAAATTTAGTAAGAAGGAGTCAAACCTTTTGGGTTTGTGATTTGGACCATTAAAAAATTGAGATAAATTAAATTAAAGTTAACGAACGATGTCAAGAGCAGACAAAGGAAACTCAATAGTGATTTTAAAATAACGTCAATACTTTGAAAAAAATTGATCAATATTTAGAGAAAGAAAATCCAATAAACTTTAAGTCAGACCCTACAAATAGGATTCAACAAAAACTTAAATTCCACATTAAAACACATCAAAGGCATATTTTCGAATAGAGAAAAACTAACATAAACCCTACCGTACCAAAACAATATAGACTTATAAAAATTCATAAAGAAAGTGATCCCATAAGACCAGTAGTTTCTTTTTTTTTAAACAGCCCGTTACGTGAGATATCGGTTAAATTAAATATTAAGATTAATAAAGACCTCACTCAATTTCAACCCAAATATAGTATAAATAATTCTATAGAACTTGCCAAAAAGCAAAAAGATAACCTCAATACCCGAAAATTCGTTTCTTGTATCCTGTGACGTCACGCAATTTCGCTAAAAGTTTTCGAGATCACTTTGAATACGTCCTTATCTAATCACGTACATGGTCAAATTATATGTGACCAACATGGCTTTGTTCCCGGTAGATCCACTGAGACCAACCTTGTATGTATCACGCAATACATTTCTAAGGAACTGGACGCGAATAAGCAAATTGAAATCATTTACACGGATTTTTCCAAGGTGTTCGACCGCCTGGATCACGATATTCTATTAGAGAAATTAAGTAAGTTTTGGTTGTCAATCATGCAATTAGATATCTGCAGAACAGTCAGTATGAGGAATACCGTGGTCACAGGTCGTTTGAGGTTCCTGCCACTTCCGGCTTTCCCCAGGGTTCTGTACTAGGCCCACTTATGTTTGTTGCTTTCATAAACAATATTGTAGCTACTCTCAATGTAGAGAGCCTATTATATGCTGATGATTTGAGAATATATCGCGTAATAGAAAACGAAAATGACTGTGAAAATCTTCATAATAACCTAACTATGGTTAATGGATGGTGTCTATCCAATCGCTTGCCTCTTAACATATCCAAACAAGCTAACAACGTACTCTTCGCCAATTTACTGAGCTTTTTATATATAATTGTTACACATTCTATAGGATACTCTTCGCAGTTTCTTGTAAATAATGTTAGTTTTTGTGATACCATCTTTGTTGTGAAAAAAATTATATGGAAAAAAAAATGAAAAAAAAATGTCCAACCTGTGCAAGATTCGAACACGGGACCTTTGGATTGCAACGCAAAGCTTTAGCCGCTGCGCCACCAGCTATTGCTGGAAAAATTGATTGTGATATATATCTTTCGACAATCATACATAGGTATTTCAACTCGTACTTCTATGAAATATATATTAGTAAAATTCATAAACAAAAAAAATATATTATGGAAATAATATTTCGCAAGATTTCCATTTTAGTACAAGCGACAAAAATTAAGAGAATATATTTTTTTTTAATTAAATAATTAATAACTTTTTTATTTACTGATCGATTTTCTTCAAAAACAATAGGGTTCTTCCTCTAGCTAACACTAACTTACTTTCTAAATTTCAATACAATCGGATTTTTCTTTCTTAAGTTATCGTACTTACAAGAAACGTGACAGACGGACAGACAGACAGACGGACATTTTGAAAGTTGTTCAGAATTCGTTCACTAACACAATGAAATGTGCCGATCAAATACAATATACTCTTCGTTTTTGCGAAGAGTATAATAATATATTCACCTTCTCTACGTAATCCCATCGATTACAACTATCGTATAAACTGTCACATATAAACTGTCAAATTTTGCAGGGACCTGATACAGTAGATAGTGGCTTCTGTGAGTCGGACAGGTATGTAAATAATTTATAGCCTAACGAGACTATGTCCCCCCCCCGTTTTCGAGGATGCTGAACACGATGGCGGTAGTTTAAACTCTATCCGAGTTGATCCCACCCCCAAACGGCCAAAAACCACCCCCCAAATGGGTTAACGCGGATGTGGCGTCTTATACCGACTAAACCAGCGTCACCCCCGTTTTCAAGGATGCTGAACACGAAGGCGGTGGTTTAAACTCTATTCGAGTTGACCCCATCCCCCAAACGGCCAAAAACCACCCCCCCCCAAATGGGTTAACGCGGATACGGCGTCTTATACCGACTAAACCAGCGTCACCCCCCGTTTTTGAGGATGCTGAACACGATAGTGGTGGTTTAAACTTTTTTCGAGTTGACCCCACCCCATAAACGGGCAAAAACCACCTCCGAAAGGGGTGAAACGCGGATACGCCGTCTCATACCGACTAAACCTACGTCACCCCCCGTTTTCCAGGATTCTGAACTCGATGGCGGTAGTTTATACTCTTTCCGAGTTAACCGTACCCCTCAGCAGCATCATCATCGTGTTCAGCATCCTCGAAAACGGGGGTTGACGCAGGTTTAGTCGGTATGAGGCGGCGTATCCCCGTTAACCTCATTGGGGGGTGGTTTTTGGCCGTTTGGGGGATGGGGTTAACTCGTAAAGAGTTTAAGCCACCGCCATCGTGATTAGCATCCTCGAAAACGGGAGGTGGCGCAGGTTTTGTCGGTATGAGACGGCGTATCCGCGTTTCACCCCTATCGGGGGTGGTTTTTTGGCCATTTGGGGGGTGGGGTTAACTCAGAAAGAGTTTAAACCGCCACCATCGTGTTCAGCATCCTCGAAAACGAGGGGAGACATAATCTCCTTAAGCTATAAATTAGTTACACTTTTCGAGATTTTTTCCGACTCACAGAAGCCACTAAAAGATTCTTGGAGTTATATTTGATAAGTGCCTTAGCTTTAAGGAGCATATTAATTTCACCATCGTATCCGCTTTAAAAAGTTTGGGCTTTATAATAAGAAAGTGCAGCACTGACATTATGAAGTTGCTGAACTATTCATTTGTCTGATCAAAATTGGAATACTGCTCGTTGATATGGTCCCTAGGATATACTATTTACATAAATAACGTTGAGAATGTTCAGCGCAGTTTTGTTAAGTATTTGTGCTTTGTTGAAGATGGTACCTATCCAATTACTGGATATTCGCAAAATATTATGCTGAACTGATTCCACATGTCTAATTTGGAAAATGGAAGAATAATATATTCAATAGTCTTTCTTTACAAAATTATACATAACATGATTGAATTAAATGCTCGTTTTCGCAACACCACATTTAACGGTCTCATAAACAAGAAAAAGGCAAATATATCCGAGACATAAAGAAACAAAAAAATTAAAATACATCTCTCTTACATACTTTGGGCCAATATCTGACAAAATTTCTCAAATTCTCTCTCGTATTAATGTTAAATTAGCTTTTAGACCATCTCAAAAACTATCCAATCTACTGTTTAACGCTAAACATAAAACATCAAAATTTAAAAAATCGGGAGTTTATAAGCGTAAATGGCCATAATGCTAATAGTTAGTATATAGGCCAGACTGGAAGAAATTTTGAAACTAAGTTTAAGACACATATGTCATCATGATTTCAACATACCAAAACAAACTCTAACTTTGTAAATCATTTTTTACAAACAGGACACACATTTCCACATAATAACTGTACCGAAATATTACATATTTCTCAAAAGAGTCATAAGCTAAATTCCCTAGAGGCAATCATAATAAATACAGCAATTTACATCTACTTAACGATCAATTAGAACTCGGGTCGTCTCCGTTATTTAACCTGCTATAGCGGATAAGTATTTAGGATGTATTCATTATAATTGTAATGTAAATTCATTGTGTTTGATAATGTAGTGAGGCTGCGAAACCGCGGCACGGTGGACCGAAAAAATTAACTTTTGAAATTTTGAAAGTGCTAAAATTATGGCAAATTTCTACGTAAATTATATGAAAAATATCTAAAGATTAAGTTCCAAGAAGTTTTAATCCAATTGTTAGGGTAGTATACCTGGGGCAGGACCGGAAACAGTGGGCGTATTTACGATGCAAATAGGAACAGCTCGTACTACGTTTTCAAAGGGTACCAATCTGTCTTGTGTTGTTCAAGTGAATAGTGAATGGATATATTCTGAAACTTACAAAATACCAATTTCAAAGTAAGTACTTTATAGTGTATATAAATATACTGTTAACTATTGTGTGTAAAGGAATTATTTTATCTGTGCGGATTAAGTTACGTAATTTTAAATCAGACGCAAAGTTTATCTTGACTTATAAAAAATTCGTCGTTTAGTTCCGCGCTATTCCTTATAAAATTATCTTCCGTAACATTTTTTCTATAAGGGGTCAAAGTTTCATTTGTAGATATAGACAGTCTCGAAGTACCGATTAAAAATAAACCGAGATAGTGCAGGGCGCGTATAGTCTAAGCTCCTAAGGCACAAAAAGGTACTCCACTTTAAAAGGTGAAAATGGTTGTGGAATATGTAATAAACATGTTACGCCCGCCATACTAGTAAAAATGTACTAATTGATATTTTTAATGAATTTCTGGAATTAACTTAAGAAAAAATTGAATTTACGTTTCAAAACACTTGCTTGAAATTTACACAATTTATGGTATATATAATGTATCATTTTTGAAAAAATTTGTCTGACAATTTTTGTTAATTAACATCTGATAGACCTTTTGTCATATTTTTTTTTCATGAAAGTACACTTCATAACACCTCCTTGCTTTTTTAAAAATGAAGTTTGAGATTTCCCCTATCTATGGGTCGCGTGCACCGATGTCACAGATTTTGAGACCTTAGGAAAAACAAACTGCTGTCACTGGATCAAAATGTTTTTCTTTAAAGTGAATTTTGCTGTGTTTGTGCCATTTAAAAGCTTAATGTTGGATTATTTAACATCTGCAGCTATTCTTAATACTTTTATATCCTCAATTTTGTTCGTCAGGATGACGGTTAGTTCGTATTTCGCAGAATTGTCTCATGATGTAGAGGTTAGGTATACTGCTGCCATTGAATTAAATCCTTATATTTTGATTAAAAAAATGCTTCAGTATTTCCAAATATTACACATAGCGAATTACTTGGTTTTTGAGGGAAGTGCATAGACAGAAGATGAGTTCAAAACATTCAAAAGTCTTGAAGCTGTTTGTGATTAGGTGAAAGAATTACTTTGCAAGAAGTTTACAGAATAAAAGCTTGTTGCAAAGGTAAGAATTGTTATCAGCCATTCTTTTCATATATACTTGTCTAATTAAATGGTGCTTTATAAATAATTGCTAACGTACAAATTCATTTTTCAGCATCGTGAAGAAAAGCAATTAACTCCTTGGACTATTGCAGATTCAGATGGTTCCTTAGTATCTACTTACTGTGAATGTGTTGCTAGTCTAGACAAAAAATGTTCACTACTTAGTGACAAGAAGTATTTCCTTTTAGATTTTTAGCAGTAAACATGGCTATGGTTAAGGAATTAGCCGCTGTAAAGTTTGTGAAAAAGACACTATATAAATTAAGCAATGAAGATTGAGGTGCTATAAACTATTTCAGGTACCTATGTAATAAGGCGTACACAATTTCTTCCAGCGGTCTTTCCCTCGTCTATAATATTGAACTATAATATCCATTGTAATTTCTGTAAGAATTTTATTTTTGATATATTATTATGTAATATGTCTTATAATTTTATGTAAGTCATTTGTTCATTATTATTTTATTAAATATTCCCTTTTTATTATGTTTTATTTATCACATCATCATTATCATCTTTCTACTATATATTGTTACAGTACGTCGAACTTGTACTTAGGTACCTACATGCATGTAACTGAAAGTAAAACAAAATATCTTTACTAATTAAATAATTTATTATCCAAGGTCTATTAGTACTTCTAAGAATAATGAGAAGAAACTTATAAAGTTTATATTGTAACAAGAAATAGATGATTGTGACATAACATCACATATTATATACCTACTTTATATTAATATCTATCTAAGCAATAAAAGTAACATTTGTAGTTTATATATAACGCAAAGGGCTTTTATAGCTACAATTCAACACTTTCATAGCCCATTCAGACTTTGTTTATGTGCAACATTGAGTTTTTAAACACTACATGATATACTTTAAAAGGGCACATTGCATTACTTGTCGACAGAAGGTAGGTACTTTGGAATTTCCTTTCTTAATTTATGTACTTCGTCAAATATCTTTATGAAGCCTGCAATTTTTCCTCTTGGAGTGTACCTTATTTAAAACAATTTCTGCCATTGCATTTTTTTCTCCCTCGGTACAGTGCCACACCTTCGCTCAACTAAAATTTAAACAAGAAATAATTATTAAAAATACTGGCAAACCAATATAAAATGTTAATTTTCTTTACCGTCAATTGTTTATTGCTTGTTTGAGCAGCAGTAATTATTATCATAACCAGTTTCAGTTTCACATATGGGTTTTAAATTATATCCCTTATTGAGAGAGGATGCCCAACCGGATGCATCATTATGGTCTTGTAAAACGGCTGTTTTTCCTTCAACATAAACCCACGTTAAAAATCAAACTCTTACATTAATATGCAACAACGTACCACTAATAAAATCCTTGGAAGACTCTTGTAAAATCATTTCTTTTAGTTGTTTGAAATCAGTTGCAGTCTTTTAACCCCTAACTTCTTCTGGTTGTAAATGGAAGTTATTTTATAAAAATTGACATTGTTTCGGATTGTAACACTTTCACAATTAATAATAAACCAAAAACTTGTCATTTTGTATGTATAATATACATAGAAACAATGATATTACAGAAAGTTCAATCAGTTGGCATTTGACAGTTTGTTTTTCCTAAGGTCTGAGACTGTGACGTTACGCGCACGCGACCCATTAAAACCTGTCTGGCTGGAAATTTTTGTTAATTACTTTGTCAGACTTGACAAATTTTTAAAAAAATTATACATTATTTACCATAAATTGTGTCAAGCAGGTGTTTTGAAAAGTACCTAAATTCTTTTTTTTAGCTAATTTCAAAAATTAATTAAAATGGCAATTAACACATTTTTACTAGTCTGTGGGCGTAACATGTTTATTACATGTTTTCCAATCACTTTCACCTTTTAAATTTGAGATGTTTGATGGGGTACCTTTTTGTACTATGGGAGCTAGAATAGCGCGACCAGCTACGCAGCGTGTTAACTGTTAAATTCATGTAATTTTCGTGCTTTCCGCATATAAATTTAACTTTATTTTATAATTATATAAATATTTTACAAATATAGTAAACTTGGTACTTGATTATCCCATCCCCTAAACTTCAAGATAATATTCCAAAGAGAACCGCATTGCCAGTTTTTAAATCATGATGTGGGACATTAACAGGGTTATTTAAACTCCGTTGAAGTGAAATTAATCTGAAAAAAATTGATTGCAAACCAATCCCCAACATTAAAAATTTATTTTTTGCACCTTTTTTAAATCAGACAAGTCACTTCTAAGTCACTGAGAAAAAAAACATATAAACTGGTTACCATTCAAATAGTTACCTCTAAAATTCACCCTAATTTTTTTTTATTTTTTTTGTTTTAATATTTTTACTACAATGTATATGAAATATGTTAAAGCCTTTTCTGATATAATCAGAATTTTTATCAAATTTTTTTTTTCTCGGGCCACTGCGCGGTCACAGTCCTGGGTTTCAAAATATAGAGGCTTGTTTAACAAAGTAAAACAGTATATATTATTTCAATTTGTTGGGGCGAGCGTAGAGGCGACTTCAATGTGAATATGAGTCGATATTCCGTTGAAGCAGCGTCTAGCGCGGTTAGTACTTGGATGGGTGACCCACCTATCTTGGGAAATACAGCGTTCTCGTCCCACCTTCCAGCGGCTTGTATATCAGTGTATACGCGGAAGTTACGTAATTTCAGACGAGGATTACGTAGTGAATATACCATCCTTCGGAGTGGATGTAAAGCAGGTGGTCCCTTGTCTATTAAATGTTAGGCAAGTAAAAGATCCCTACTCTTCTTAAGGGAAGAGGTTCGGCAAAATTTCCAGGTTGGGGGTAGCTCGTCTCTTGGCGTCGGTGATAGGCCCTGGTAGCGGAAATAGGCCGACGTTAAATAGTTAAAAAAAAAAAAAAATCAATTTGTTATAATGTACAGTCACAAAGTAGCGGATAACATTCTTGGGCCATTAATTTTAGTTACAAAGCAACCATATTGATAATAGCAAAATTGCTGATGATGACACCACAATCAATAACAAATTGACGAGTTGTTTTTTATCCACAGGCAAGGTTAAATAAATAAATAATTTAGATACTAAAAATTCCATTATGTTTTTAAACATAAACTACCTAGTCTGCGCGGGCTGAGATTTTAGTAGTTATATGCAGACCTTTAGATTCTAAAATGCAAAAATATACAAGATGTTCCTTTTAAAAATAAAAGATTGGAGTTCCTTCAGGTAAAATTAAAAAAATAAATAAATAAAAAAACAGGAAGTCTTAGAAACTTGTGAGACAGATATTGTGGCGTGTAATGCGTGCCAAGTTTCTCGATCCGTTAAAAGATAAAGAAATGGCAGCCAGAAAGTGATCCCTTTGACACCCAATGTTCCAAATTTGAAAATAAAAATTAAATTCAACAGAAATTGTGTTCAATAAGCATTCACAGTCAGCAACCTCCCACTGCAATTTTAATTCGTAATAGCATAACATTTATGACTAAAATTTGTATATCACCTAATCTACATAAAATTTAGTCAAACCTGAAACACTGTGTAATGCAATTTTAATATCTTATACATCTCCGTATTTTTGTGTGCTTAATCAAAAACCTAAGTGGCATTTTGCGCTAAAATTATAATAAAACATGACAGTTTCATGCCACTGGCGATCATCCTATATGACCAAAATGCCCCAATTTCAGTAGAGAGTATTCTATCATGCTATTTCACATATTTCGCCGGATTTGCATCAAAATTGTTATTGGAGAATATTTGGAATCGCTAATGTCAAATCTGATGCTAACAACTCAAAATGGCGGCCGCAATTGCATTTTTTTATGGATCAGCACGAAATTTAATTTTTGTGTTCTTTTAAATTATTTTCAAAATACATGTCCCAAATACGTTCCCCGAAGTGTTTTTATCTATATGTTTTTTTAGGATGCAAAGTTCAAAAACACCATTGAAATTGTATTAGGAGATTAGTATACAAAAAAAATCATTTCTCAAGCATAAGCAATGTAATTTGTGTAATATTGATGACAATTATTATATGGTAATTTCTCTTGTAAGTGAGCTCGCTTAAGGTTTTCTTCAAACGCTGAATTTGTTGGTGGCACTTCCGACTTTGTCAACTCACAGTTTAACACGAGCCTCTGAAGTTGTGTTACACTTACTTGCTTCGGAACATACAGCCATAAATTTCGATGCTTGCCACTTCATGTCAGACAGATCAGCATGTAGACTCCAACCAATGACAAGGAGTGTCCTCTTTTCAAAACATTAATGGCTTTATTCTTCCCAATGCCTTAATACATGGCAGTGGTATCACACCCAGTGATAGCATGAAGTGCTAGCACATCAAGTATTATTTTCTCGTGTTTAATATCAATTAGTGTACGACCCTGGATAGGTGATTCGATCAGAATCGTTACAGATATCTTCTTAAGGTTGTAGAAGTACAAAAGAAGCAGAAAAATATCTCTCCGTAAAGGCAAAGGTGTTGTGTATGTGAGTACGCGAACTCTGGTTGCTCCTGTAGATCTACATGATCTTGCGCAGTCTTTAGCACTATACTCCTTATCAAAAACAAGGTGCACATTTCCATGCTGCAAATGTATGCTTATAGATGTTTTGACTGCCTTTATGAAGTCCTCTACAGTCCCCTTTTCTGGCCACTGTACACACCATAATAGAGCAGACCCATCAATAACGATAGATGTGTTCTCAGCACCTTTATTTCTTGTTGAGCAAGAAACCTGGAGAAGTTTTTTAAGCTGGATTTAGATTTGCAGATCCTCATTTCTCCAGAGTCTGTAAACATTGACGTTGGTATAGGTGAAAGTTCATGGGAGAGAACTTTACTGACATATACTTGTCGTGGGCTTGCCTGAAGTCCTATAACTCGGGAATAAATAATACCAATATCGAACACCACCAACGTTTACGTGTTTCTTTGCTGTAGACGCGCTTACAACGAATCTGGGTATAGTCAAATGATGGCCAACCTTCATACCAAACTTGCATGAAAAGATCATTTTCAAATCAAGGTAATTTATAGCCACCATATTGAATATATCGAGTTGCCCAAGGGTGACAGAATGTCATCATCAATTTTCTTGCAGCTCAATATGTCCTTGTACTAATTCAGAAATAAAATAAACTTAATACAATAATTTTAGGTTTACATAAAATACACAGTTTGGCAACCGGACTATTATTTTTCAAACCTGATATGATATCTGCACTTACGCCCTTATCGTAACACATATTTTCTTTCTTTTGATTAAACTTTTGAAAATCTATTTTAGTTTTGCTTCATCTAAACTAATAGTGGAACCGCATAGGGCGACAAATTGGGGGTTCGTGGGAAATTAATGATTGAAGCATTGCATCCATATCATATGTTAGTATATACATTTGTCAACAACAAGACTTTTCTTGCCACCCCCAATTACGCGACCTTCACCCCCGACGCCCCTTAGAGGGTAAAATGGTTAATGAATTATATCTCTTAAACCGTTAAAGATAGAATGTTCGTTTTTTTTGCTAGATTGTCTGCTTTTACTAAGGAACAGAAAAGGTTATCAGCACTTTTGTCCACTGAAGCTAATAATGACTCTGACTTAAGTAGTGATGAACAGTAGTGTTGTTATGTTTAAAATGTTCAATATAAATAATGAAAAGTAAATTAATATTCAACAACAAACCGTTGCAATAACCTATACACCAACTAACATGTTCCGTGATTTCTCAGCCTAGGATTGCTTTAAAATAAGATATGTATAATTTTTTAGAAAGCTGGAAGTATGAACTATAACTCTTATTTAGAATTTTTCTTTCCAAAAGCTACAGTTTGGGCACTGTTTGAAACAATTTAAAATAATGTAGAAAGTTGATTATTTCGTTATAACTCTAGAAATATTCAAAATTTCGAGGCAGTCATAATGAACTATTTTATTATATGTTAGAAGACAAAGATTGTCGCACAAGAACGAAAGTATCTTTATTCATTTCCGAGATACAGCAATTTTAAATGTTTCACCCTTAAGGGAGGGTAGGGGGTGAAAGACGCGTATCTCAGCGTGGCCAAAAACATATTGTTATTTAGTGTGATATAATTAAAAAATATCTTGCCAGCTTTAATCATTTATTTCCCACGAAAAACCCTATGCGCTTCTACTATAAATCTAAATTTAAAATAATTTTTTTCATTATGCAATTTTAATCGTAGAATATTATTTATTTCCTTATTTTACTCTTCTGCTTTAAATTGTCCAATTTTATAAACATAGTTACTTAAAAGTTCTATTTTTAAGAAAATTATCAAAAATTCGTCCTTCCTAAAGGCTGTTATTGTCTTTTCATTGTACCTACACTAATTTCAGAAACTGATGCCTATATTATAGGGAATCGCGAATCACTACTTCCACATACAGATTTTCTATCCAAGTCTCTTACAACGAAAACATTTTTGATGCTATTAGTTTTTGTACACACACTAAATCACAATTTTATTTTTTTACCCGCTTTAATAGTGGGGTGGGGGTGATAGTGGGGGTGGCTAATGTCAAAAAAATGTTGAGACCTCGGATTCTCATACATACACTAAATCCCAATTTTATGAATTGTTGCTGCTTTTATCCACTTACTACACTACATGAATGTGAAAGTAATATTTAAACAGTCATAAAACTAGTCATTGAAGATTATATTAATTAAACTTGTCGTTGAATTTAATTATTCGACCACTAAAACTATCCAACATCATTAACCTTTGATAAGCATTACCAAATTCCAAGGTTATTTTTATTACTATTGTTTTCTCGAGATTACAATAATTCTTATAGTCCAAGAGAAGTCCACATAAAAATATTGCAAGTTGGAAAAAAATTGTAACAGGCTGAATTTTTGCAAGCACCTTAGTATTAGAGTTCTTAATAATGTGTGAGAGTTCCTTGTCGATTTGACCGCCGCGGGGTCAGTTACGCGAAAACAGTATTTTGCAAATATCTTGAAAACGATGAACTATTGCGGAATTTTCGAAGCTGCGTGACACATTACACTCGATATGAATAACAAGAAGATTAGCGATGACATGAATTTATCATCTTTCCTCATCCAATGTTTGGAGACTGAAAAATAAGATTTAAAAAATGAAGATAATTAATAAAACTATCAATTACGTAATTCATTAAATAAAAACCTAAATTTGTAAAGTTAACTCAATATAATTAGACTATCACAGATGGGGCTTACCAAGAAACCGCATAATAAAAAAAAACACAACACACAAATTATATCAACTACAAATTAGTAAATTAAGCTGTTTTTTTTCAAAAAATTTACCGTTTTCAAAATATTTACAAAATACTATTTTCGCGACCTTTGACCCCGCGCCCGCGGAGGTCAAGTCGATAAGGAACACTCACACATTATTAAGAACCTTAATACTATAGTGCATGCAAAAGTTCAGCGTGTTACAATTTTTACCCATGGTGATGGTGGATGTCGATTTTTCTTGGATTAGTTGGTTTTGAGTATACAGGGTGTTAATCATTTTCTGAGGATCACTCTCAGGATGAATTTCTCTCGTTAAAATAAGTCAAAACATTAATATAAATATAGGTTCCGATATGCACCGCTACACAGTGGGTCAGGTTTAAGGTTTTTTGGCCAGAACTCCGAAACTCCTGGAAACGCCCCAAAATCAGCTGGCGTTTAGAAGAAAAATAATGAAAAAAAACCGCTGCCCAAGGAATCACTACTTCCACATCCAGATTCTCTATCCAAGTCACTCACAACGAAAAAACTTTGTATGTGAAAATAATTGTTTATGGAACTTTAATAATATAATATTTGAAATCCTCTACCCCAAAAACCCATAAAACGATACCCCACATCGGTAGTGGGGTGGGGGTGGTGATAGGGGGGTGGTAGTGGGGGGTGGATGAAGTAAAAAATATTTTGAGGTTTCTGGTTCCTGTACATAAACTAAATCACATTTTTTTTTCATCCCCTTTAATAAGGAGGTGGGGGTGGTAAAGGGGGTGGCTAATGTCAAAAATTTTTTTGAGACCTTAGCTTCTCTTGTATATACTAAATACCAATTTCATGGACTCTTTCCTGCTTGATTTACCCATTTACCCCAAATTTACCCCAATTTACCCCCCAACCCTTCGACGGAACAAGATGAAAATATAATCTAGTTCCAGATCTCGTTAAAGTACATATGTGTACCAAATTTCAAGTCAATATCTTAAACGGTTCCAGAGTAAACGTGCGCACAAAAAAAAGTTACAGACAGACCGACAGACAGACCGACAGACAGACAGAAAATTTTTTTCGCTCAAACTTAAAATCTCGACGTTTCGTGACATTTTAAGCCTATTTGGACAATAAATATTTTTAAAATTTTTTTTGTCGTTACTATACTTCCACTGGACGTGGAAGTAATAATGAATTAATAGGAAATGGAGATTAAAATAATTGAAACAAGTTGTGAAACTTTGGATTCGAATAGAATATTGCCTTCAAATTCTAGAAAAAATGGTTAAAAATTCCACCAATATATAAGGGTGGATTTCAGAGGGTGGAAATTGAAATAATTGAATAAGATTGTGAAACTTTGGATTCAACCAGAATATTGCCTCCAAATTCGAGAAAAAAATGGTAAAAAAATTTCATTGAACGAACTCATGTATTGAAGTAAATCAATCATTGCAATATCAGTAATTAATATTGCTCCTAAAATTGAGTATTTTTAACCTGCATTAACGTATTCAAAACGTCTTTACTCAAAAAATGGCAGCTCTAGGCAGCTGCAATTCACAGGACATATAGAGAAATAAATTAGGAAATAATTGACTAATGCAATGCAATGCAACTCAACATGACCAACGCATGCACTATCTAACGACAACAAATTTTCATGTTCAGTTAAATTATAATTTATTATAAGATGGATCACAAACAACAAAACCTTCATAATATACAAATACAAATTATAGTTAAAACAATGTGTACCATAATGGGATGAAGCAGTAAAATAACCTACCACTGCATGTGAAAAATTGTTGCACCATCAGCAAAGGACCCGCAGAATCCTTATGGGAAATGGATTTCGGTCAAACTCTTTGAAACCCTGGATTCTGGTAGTTCTTGATGTGTAGAACAAAAGTTCTCAAGGGCGCTAAAGTCCTAAAAACTCATGGTTTTAAGATATAGCCCTTTGAAGTTGGACTTTACGTGCATTTTTTAAATACTCGTTATTTAATTTCCAAAAAACGTAAGAGGGCCGATTTCGGCATAAACTTAAACAAAAATATTTCATTTTTGATCATTTTTTAGCATTTTTATAGCCGCCAATGATTCCGCCATCTTGCAGGATGGTTTATGACAATTTGGATGTCGGATTCGTAATCAGTGACTTCAAGAACCCCCAAGTAACAAGATTTATGTAAATTGGATAAGAAAAAAAAGTTTTTATTTGCAAGTAACATGGTGATCACAGTGTAACATGGGCATTTTGGCTAAGCTCAATAATTTTGGTCAGCATAATTAAAAAATTGGCTCTCTTACGTTTTTTGGGAATGAAATAACGAGTCTTTTAAAAAAAAATTATCCCAATCGGTTGCGAAACAAGTGCTCTAGATAATTTTGGACGAAAAAATCACGATTCGTGCCACTGTGTGTCGTAGTGACGTAATGTCACTACGACGCACAGTGGGGCAAATTGCTCATTTTTTGGACAAACGATAATTCCCAAGCCTGGAATTAGTGAAACTTAAATTTTTTTTTTTTTAACTATTCGTTATAAAATTGCCTTTAATTCTATCGAGCCCGAATTTTGAAATTTGAAAATTAAAGATGGTTAATCCAATATCGCGGACATAAATTTTGAAAGTAAATTAAAATTTTATCAAAAGATTGTTTAAAATTATTTAAAAAATTGTTACTTGAGGGTTTTTTTTTGGTTTCTAATCTCATTTCTGATCCCCGAATTTTGCGATTCAAAAAACCAAGATAGCGGATCCAATATGGCGGCTATAATATTTTTTTAAATGAAATGTATATGCACAAACTGTTAAAAATTGTTACTTAAGACTTTTAAGGGTTTCTGATCGAGAATCTGAAATCTAAATTACGTAATATCGTAATCCAAAGTGGCGAATCCAATATGGCGGCCATAACATTTTTTTAATTGACATGTAAATGCGCAAATTGTTAGAAATTGTTATTTAGGGGTTTTAGAGATTGCTGATCATGAATCTGAAGTCCAAATTACGTAATATCGAAATCCAAGATGGCGGATCCAATATGGTGTCCGTAAGTTAAAAAAGAATGACAAATCAAGAAGGAAATTGTTGAAATTTGTTTTTCGGGGGTTTCGCAGTTTGCTAATCTCGTTTCGGATATTAAAATTTCGATATTTTGCAAACCAGAAAATTAAATTCAATATGGCTGCCATAAATTTTTTAAAAATTATGATGTACATGTGAAAATAGTTAAAAATTGTTACTTGTAGGTTTTTGCGATTGCTGACTACGCATTCGTAATTTCGAATTCTAAGATGGCAGATTCGAATATGCCATCTTATAAAAAAATGAGATAACCAATCAAAAATGTTGACATCTTTAAACCTAATTTTTAATAATTTGCGTATGTAAATTTCATTTAAAAAATATTATGGCCGCCATCTTGGATTACGATATTACATAATTTATACTTCATATTCATGGTCAGAAACCCTTAAAAGCCCCAAGTAACAATTTTTATCAATTTGCGCATGTACATCTCATTTAAAAAAAATATTATGGCCGCCATATTGAATCTGACATCTTGGATTTTGACATTACGTAATTTGGACTTCAGATTCATGATCAGCAATCTCTAAAACCTCTAAGTAACAATTTTTAAAAATTTGCGCATTTACATGTCAATTAAAAAAAATATTATGGCCGCCATATTGGATTCGCCATTTTGGATTACGATATTACGTAATTTAGATTTCAGATTCTTGATCAGAAACCCTTAAAAATCCTAAGTAACAATTTTTAACAGTTTGTGCATGTAAATTTCATTTAAAAATATATTATAGCCGCCATATTGGATCCGCTATCTTGGTTTTTTGAATCGCAAAATTCGGGGATCAGAAATGAAATTAGAAACCAAAAAAACCCCCGAAGTAATGATTTTTTATAATTTTAAACAATCTTTTGATAAAATTTATGTCCGCGATATTGGATTAGCCATCTTTAATTTTGAAATTTCAAAATTCGGGCTCGATAGAATTAAAGGCAATTTTATAACGAATAGTTTAAAAAAAAAAAAATTAGTTTCATTAATTCCAGGCTTGGGAATTATCGTTTGTCCAGAAAATGAGCTATTTGCCCCACTGTGCGAAGTGAGAAGATCCACGAAATATGTTAAAATTACTCTCTATATATTTGAGACTTGTAAACACAAATCTCAGTTATATCATATCAGGTTCCAATATAACGATTTCTCTGGTTAATCGCTTATCTCAAAGTATCAGATTACGTTCTAAAAGATTATACCTAATTGTAAACTTACATTTCCTTTGTTCTACATTTAGTTTACGTTGCTTTTAAATGTTATAAATACAACTACCAGACACTTGTAAGTACATTAAGTTATCATACTTCACATTCAAAATTTAAACTTATAATTATTGTATCTTTTGTTCAGTAATATTTTACGTAATAAGCAGTATAACGTACTAGGCCGTTGGAATTAATAAAAAAAAAGGTGATTTTCAAGAAGTTTTATCTCCAAAAGATTTTATTGCATATACCCTAATGCATCTTTTAGGTATAAAAACTTGAAAAATCATAGTCCGTACGCACAGAATGACGGGGAAAGTACCTAAAAATGCATAATTATGCGACAAAAGTGCGTTTTTTGCTGTTTTTGTGCATTTTTCAAGGGTTTTTCAAAGATATTCATTTAAGATTCGTAAAAATTTGAGAAAATGGTTTGTTTTAGTATTATATGTGCCTTAAGTTACATACTGGGTCATTTAAGACCCTTTATGGGCCGATTGTAGCCATTAAACGCATCCTAAAGTGCATAATTTGCATCCGTTTAAAAAAATTTTTAATAATTGCTCTAAAATTAATAAAATGTCGTCCAAATTTTATACTCAAGGGTTTTCGAGTTCACGTATTACGAATTTGAAGAGAGAATCGGAAAATTCAAAACGACTGACTGATAATGGCGCGAAATTCAATTTTAAAAGTACATTTTTTTCCTTTTTTTTTTCACATAAGATGTATACAAAGCAAATAAAAAAATGAATTTACGTCTTTTTTTAACTAAATTTTTATTTTTTGCATTTTCCCCTCCCCCCTGCTATATCTTATTTTTAACGTGTTGGCATTAAATATGAAAATTGATAAAAAGAAAAGTGCATAAAAAATAATAATATAATAATAATAAATAATACTAATAATAATTTTTTATGCACTTTCCTTTTTATCAATTTTCGTATTCAATGCCAACGCGTTAAAAAATGAGATATAGGAGGGGGGGAGAGGAAAATGCAAAAAAAATAAAAATTGAAAATTTAGTTAAAAAAAGACGTAAATTCGTTTTTTATTTGCTTTGTTTACATTTTTTGTGAAAAAAAAAGGAAAAAAATGTACTTTTAAAATTGAATTTCGCGCCATTTTCAATTTTCCGATTTTCTCTTCAAATTCGTAATTAGTGGCCTCGAAAACCTCGAGTATAAAATTTGGACGATATTTTATTCATTTTAGAGCAATTATTAATTTTTTTTTTAAACGGATGCAAATTATGCACTTTAGGATGCGTCTAATGGCTACAATCAGCCCATAAAGGGTCTTAAATGATCCCATATGTTACTTAAGGCTTGTATAATACTAAAGCAAACCGTTTTTCACAAATTTTTATGAATCTTAAATGAATATCTTTGAAAAACCCTTGAAAAACGCACAAAAACCGCAAAAAATGCACTTTTTTGCAGAATTATGCATTTTTAGGTACTTTCCCCGTCATTCTGTGCGTACGGACTATGATTTTTCAAGTTTTTATACCTAAAAGATGCATTCTGTGCAATAAAATCTTTTGGAGATAAAACTTCTTGAAAATCGCCTTTTTTTTATTAATTCCAACGGCCTTATACATAGTTTCTTACTTTAACTTGCTTACTTTTTTGAGACAGGTTTAAAAAAAAACAAAAATCGCTTCTTTGTTGATGGAACTGTTACTTAATAACTTTTATTTCTGATTAAAAATCAGATTACGCCGCCAAAGCACACATTTCAATAAATACAATTTTTCTTTTTCAAGTTGGTCTTTTCAAAGAATTTTTGAGATCTATGCGGCAGTTTTCTCGAAAACGGTTGGAATTATCAAGTTCTATCAAGGGTACCTTTTTTACATATAAATGGCTCCTGCATGAGATTTTCTAGTCAAAAGTGCCACTACGTTTCTTAAAAAAAAAGAGAGAGAAAATATTCATCATCAGTATAGCTCATGAGGCGCCCTCTACGGACTAGTGTAATGTAATACAAAATTATTGTTTCTTAGCCCAAAAAGTGTTTCCTTACCAAATTGGGAGAAGATCGGTCAAGAAGTAGTTGAGATAATGCAAAAAAAATATTGCAATTTTGACACCCTGTATCTTTTTCCACAGCAACAATTTACTAAAGCATATTTAGTTATATCCTCATATTTTGATCGAAAGAATCTACCTATTATTAATGATCCACCCCGAGGGGGCAACCGCTGAGGGGAAATAGTGTACAAATCGGAGGAATTAGGAAGGAATTAGGAAGGAATTGAAGGTATTTCGGAAGGAATTATTAGGTATTAAGGGAATTACAGGGGAATTTGGAGGAAATAAATATTATTACGAGGTATTAGAAGGGAATTAAGAGGAAATAAAAGGTATTAGGAGGGAAATAGAGCGTAAAAATATTGAAATAGAATGTTTATCTTGAAGAATTACATACCAATTCTTATATAAAGGACGTCAGAGTTGTAAAAACATTAGCACCGAGATTAGCGCTAAAAATATCTAGTAAAGAAAAAATATTTAATTTAATTAAACTACCGATGATACTATGGACTTCTAGTTCAGTAATATAACGATTTATATCGGACAAAATTCATAAAGTTTTGAAAATTGGTAGAAATGTTAAGGATAGCATAAGAATTACTAAACCGAAAAGTTCCCACCCCTAAATAGTGTGCTTCATCCCCAAGGACGCCGTTTCCACCCCCCATTTTGAGATTATCTCGGGAACGGATCACTTTTTGATCAATTATTCCTTGTAAAATTCTGTATAAAAAACGTCTCTACACTTTTTTTCCTAAAATTAATAGTACCCTGGGAAATAAGGCGCACACATAAGGGTTGGTTCCGGTCAACACAATAAATTGTAATCTTTACTATGATCTACTTTAAAGTTCAATGCTTAACGCTAAAGCAGTAGCTACTAAACTCCACCTAAAATTATAATAAATGTACCACTTTCATCCTCTCACCTCTATAAAATAACGCGATTTTTAAAGAAGCGAGAATATTGTATAGTGTACTTGTTTCCACGCCACCCTAGAGGTAAAGTACTTAGCGTGTGGTGTCCCCTGTAGGCCGAATCCACTAATTATCAAAAGGTTACCTACGTTAATTAATCTTCATCGTCTTCCATAGACTCGACATTCATGCATGCTTGTCCGTGGTAATGGTAACACATTGTGGAGCAACGTAAGCCTGCTCTTCTGCAACTGCACCTATTTTCGCACCTTAATTTGCATGACCAAGAAATTAGTGTTATAACAGATTCGGGAGCCGGTTCTTTTGTTGTCATAGTTCGGGTTAATATACCGCCAACTTTTTTCCATTCCCAATCAGTAGCTTCTAGCGCAACGTTTTTCCATGTTTGAATTTGGTAAAAAACGCGATATAAGTGTTGCCGAGCAGCAGCAGAAGTTGTTGGTAGTTTTGATAATATTACAGTATTGTTCGCTTTACCAACAAGTTTGTTAAAAGTCATGAATCTGTACACATCTAGACTTTTTTCTGCGGAGGTAGAGTTGTATAAAGCTAGAACAAATCGCTGCCGTACGTCTACAATTTCTCCATGACTAGCTTTTTCATTATTAAAACTTTGCACGATGTCTTGTAATCCTTCAGTAATATAACAGTTAAAATTGTAATATATTGGACAAAATTCATAAAGTTTCAAAAATTGTGTGCTTCATCCCCTAGAGGACGTCGTTTCCACCCCCATGTTGAGGTTTTCTAGATTATTTCTGGAACGGTGCATTTTTTCCATAAGAAAACCTATATACAGAAAATTATTCCTTATAAAATTCTCTATAAAAAACTTTTTTCCTAAAATTAATAGTACTTTGGTAATGAGGCAAATGTAATCAGCGCAGGTCGTATAATTCGCTGAATATCCGTATGGCTATTTCCAAAGCTGTCTTTACGCGAAAAAAGTATAAATATCTATACACCACCACAATGTACAAAATTTCAATTTCTACCATTACATCTCAGACGACCCAAGGTAACTGCATTATTTTAGAGCTTGCTGTAAACGCTGTTACTGTTCAGGGCTGCCAATGTGCGGGATTTTACGCAAAAATCGGGTATTTTAAACCCACTTTCGGGTAAAATCGAAACCGGAAGTCGGCCATTTTGGTTCTTTACATTATATAATTGGAAATTATATCCCATATCACTACACCAAATTTGAAAAAAAATCCATTCTCCCATTCAAAAGTTACAACAGTGTCCCTATCGGCTGAGCGACCCGGTATACAATATTCTCACTTCATAAAAAATCGCGTTATTTTATAGGGGTGAGAGAAATTTATTATAATTTTAGGCGGACTTTAGTAGCTACTGCTTTAGCGTTAAGTATTGAACTTTAAAGTAGATTATAGTAAAGATTACAATTTATTGTGTTGACCGAAACCAACCCTTGTGTGTGCGCCTTATTTCCCACGGTACTATTAATTTTAGGGAAAAAGTGTAGAGACATTTTTGTTAGAGAATTTTATAAGGAACAATTTTGTATATAGGTATTTTTATCAAAAAGTGCACCGTTCCCGAGATAATCTAGAAAATATTAAGGTATTAGGAGGAAATAAAGGTATTTGAGGAATTAGGGGAATTACAAGGAATTAAAGGGGAAATAAAGGGTATTTTTCTAGAATAGGTATTAGGTGTACAAAATTTCGCCAGCGGTTGCCCCCTCGATCCACCCTATATAAAATGTCAACTAAAGAAAAAGGGAGGAACCAAAGTCTTTATTATTATGGAGCAATTAAACTAAAATGCATATTAGCGAGGAAAATAGTATTTTAAACAACAAGTTTAGGAAACGATAGTTTTCACACGAGTGAGACAGTTTGGTGGAACGAGCCCAAGGCGAGTTCCACAAGTCGAATGAGTGTGAAAAGATGTTTTCAAACTTGTTGTTCACAATATTTTTTCTACGACTGCAAGGAAAACAAACAATTTCATAAGTATCAACCATTTTTAATAAACTTCTTTAAAAGTGATGTGGTGGTATGAAGACTTCATAACTGATGTTTAGTTGTTAAATAAGTTGGTTGCTATGAACCTGAACAGGCTAGCCTACTTCAAAAAATACAAATAAAATGTGCCAGTTCTGTTTTTGACAGGACTGTGTGAAAAACATGTCAGTACTGTGTTTTTTGGATTTTTGCACACATCGTGTGGAAAAAACAGTTTCGAGTCATGGTTACTGTGCGTTATTTGCCGTTTTCGAAGGCAGTCATAGAAAAAGATATTTATTCACCATGAACTGAAAGTACAAAAAAATGTACTTATTATACTCTTCGCAAAAACGAAGAGTATATTGTATTTGATCGGCACATTTCTAAAATCGTAAATATCGCTCGTAGAGAAAAAATGTGCATATCATTGTGTTAGTGAACGAATGTCCGTCTGTCCGTCTGTCCGTCTGTCCGTCTGTCCGTCTGTCCGTCCGTCCGTCCGTCTGTCCGTCCATTGTCCGTCCGTCACGTTTCTTGTAAGCACGATAACTTAAGAAAGAAAAGTCCGATTGTATTGAAATTTAGGAAGTAAGTTAGTGTTAGCTAGAGGAAGAACTCTATTGTTTTTGAAGAAAATCGATCGGTAAATAAAAAAGTTATTAATTATTTAATTTCAAAAAAATATGTTCTCTTAATTTCTTTCGCTTGTACTAAAATGTACGGAAGCGTAGAAGTGCCACAACAATTTTATTTTTTTTTTATGGTACGAATTACGACTTGTATCTCGTAATTACGACTTACAACTCGTAATTACGAGTTGTAAGTCATAATTACGAGTTACAAGTCGTAATTACGAGTTATAAGTCGTAATTATGACTTACAACTCGTAATTACGACTTACAACTCGTAATTTTACAATTACGACTTACAACTCGTAATTACGACTTGTATCTCGTAATTACGACTTACAACTCGTAATTACGACTTATAACTCGTAATTACGACTTACAACTCGTAATTACGACTTAAAACTCATAATTACGACTTACAACTCGTAATTACGACTTACAACTCGTAATTACGACTTACAACTCGTAATTACGACTTATAACTCGTAATTGTGATAATTCATACCGTGCTACTGCAGAAGAAACACACTGCACCATTCTGCAACAGAACATGACAACTAACTTAAAGGAGGTAAGTACGACCAAATATTATATATTCTGTACTAATATACCAAGAGCTCTGGAATTGTCATATATAACGAAATCATATTGCTTAGTGATAGTGTTATACAGTTAAAAACATGAGCGCGCAGCGGAATATATGGTTTAACCATATATTCCAGATACAGAGTTGTACCATTTGGACTATTTTATAAATGTAAAACTGGCTGGTTAATGTCGATTCATACGATAAGTTGAAGCAGTATGGTATTTGTATAAATGGTTGTATAGATGGATTCTCGAGACATATAATTTGGCTTAAGGCTGGACCAACTTCAAATGATCCAAAGGTACGTTAATATATCATGGGCTCATTTAATGAATTTCATTTTTAGTAGTTGTTACGTCTTGTGGATAAAGTATTACTTAAAAATAGGCGATATTGAAAATTTTAGATTAATCCAATGTGTGGTTTTCGAAATACACGAATTTTAAAGAGGGAATTTGAAACACGGTGCTATTAACATCGTGACGTCATTCAATAGGAAACGAAACGGTCGCGCAACATATTAACGGTCATGCATATTCCGCTTGAGATCGTCGGGTCTTTCTCAGTGTCCTGTGCGTTAAATTAGGTAATATCTTTTATTATTTTTTCTGGTGATTAAGAAAAATGTATGAAGCGAACTTTAATAAAGCAGACTCTTCGAATCTTTGGAAGATTGAGATGCGCTCATTAGTGCGTCAGCGGATTAGAGGTTAGAGGGGTTAATTTTTAATTTCCCATTTTTGTTTGAACATTCCAATATTTATAATACACGTAGTTTTCCATGTCTTTTTCGATCTGCAAATAAAATTTGGATTTTTTCATTGCTAGCCTTAAAGAATTTTATTTAAAAAATGAATAAAAGCGGTAATAATTACTTAAGAAATAAGTTTAATAACAGTATATTATAAAACAACCATAAGAAATTTGCAATTTATCCCTACAATCAAAATTTAATAATTATTTAAAATATATTTGCGCTATACCCTGTATACCCTCAATGTTGATATATGAAATAGCTTTTTTCTCTAATATTTTTAAACCGAATGGAAAAGACTTACTAGAATTGCTAGAAAAATTGCTAGAATTTTAAATTATATTTTACGTTTAAGTTTCAAAAATACTGCATTTAATAACACAGCCACACAAAAAAAAAGTTCTGTGCAGCGAACCAAATTATATGGATATGGTATATTTTTCGACTCTGAATCCGAATCCGGGATGCTTTTGACTAAAAAACAAAATTGACACAATAGATTTTTTTTGGCCACGGATTCGGATTCAGCGTCGAAAAATACACCATATCCTTATAATTTGGTCCGCTGCACAGAACTTTTTTTGTGTGTGTGTGTGGCTGTGTAATCAATAATTCAACATTCAGATATTTACATTGAAATGGTCCTCACAAACATAATAAGTTGTTTTAGTAATAAGCCTTTTCTCTCTTTTTATAGTTTATTTCCATTTCTTTCGCATTTTTAAATCTCTAGAAACGGTAATAAATGTTCTAGTAGGTGTTTTTACCATGGTGCTTTGACGCTCAGGAACAATACAATATTTATAATTCTTTCGTATTTTGCTACAATAATTTACCTATATACCTGCCTTTTATCCGCTAGTATTCTAGATCATGAACCTTTCTTTGAAGTACATAAGGTTGAATTTTTTTCTAGGTCACTGGGGAATATGTTTTGGATGCAATAAAATTAATTGGAGGTTGCCCTGAAACACTAAGATGAGATATGGGAACTGAAAATGGAACAATGGAGAAACTACAGAATGTATTGCATGAATTATTTAGCGAATCTTCAACAAATCGACCATGCTTTCTCTATGGAAAGAGTATGCATAATCAGCGCATAAGAGCATGGTGATCGATGTTACGTAAACATAATGCACAGTATTGGATGAACATGTTCCAAATGTTGAAGGAGGATAACACATTTAATGGTTCATTTCTGGATAAATCACTAATTCAATTCTGTTTTACACCTATGATACAAGTATAACTAAAGAGTTAATTGATATGAAAGCTCAACTTTCGCTAGTGTTTTTAAAACTATTCACTTCTTCAGAAATTGTGTAATATTTTTTACTTCTTACAGATAGAACTCGATCAAGTGGCTTTGGAATGGAATGTTCATAGGATCGGAAAAACAAGAAATGCTATTGCGCCAGCAGGAAGACCTGCTATACTGTATGAAATGCCATCTCTATATGGAGCCAGGGATTACCTAGTTAATATTTCGCCATTTGCAATTGACCCCCTTTTATCTGAATGTACAATCATTCAGACGCCCTGTAACAAGAACTTTTATGATCTATTTTGTATAGTGATGAAGGAAAACAATTTTACACGAATCATTTGACCCTTATGTAACTATGGACTTATATGTAAACCTTAGAAGTAAGTTAGTGCCCTTGTTTCAATAGAATTCGCGTCAAAAATTAATTGTAAATCTATTTAATTTCCGTTTTGAGGTACGTAAATATAAACACATAAAACCCACCATGTATTTATAGCTAGAGTTCATGTCCACAATAATAAAATTATAAACAATCGATTACCGGAGTGATTATACGTTACCGTCTGAGGTATATGAGAGATTTCAAAATAAAATGACAACAGTCGCAGCCACTAGAGAAAAATCTCGTGAACAATGTTTGCATCTAATTTTTGGTAAATAGTAATAATCTGAATTTCGATATTTGTAGTTCAAGTGTGGAGTATTTTTGATTATTGATTAAACAATTGGAAACGTGGTTTTGAGAATAAAAATTTCACGTTTAACATCGGAACCAGCGTAATGCATCTTGTCAAGAATATAAAATTACACAAATTTTGACTTTTAATAATTTAAATTGAAAATTTGATTAATTTTTCATTTTGTTCAGAAGTAGTTACCACAAACACCAAAACATTTGAATACTAGTTTTAATCATCTCTATAAGATGAGTAGTATTCAAGTCTTTTGGTGTTTGTAAAGATTATCTTCAAAGGAAGCTTATCACCGAAGATTCCAGGCTCCTCCAAGATTAAAAACTTATTGGAATTCCTAACTTCTTTTTTAAAGTAAATTATTTTTTGTGTGCTTATAATTACGGTAAAGAATATTTTTTAGGATTTCAAACCTAACGGCATTTAAGTTTTGAACTAATTCCATATGAGTTCCAGTTTCCCCGTAGTCTAAGCAGAATTTTTCAACTTGGAAATGACAGAACCAATCTGCTGATATTCCAGCAGATTGGCTAGATAAATTCTGTTGTATGTAGACCACATTAAGCTTTAAACTTATATTACCCTATTGTATCATTACTGTATATTAAAACATCAACATTTTTTGTTGCAGTTAAGTAAATAATAAAGTAAAAAATGTAGCTGACTTACCACTAATTTAAATAAATAGAAAATGTAGAAATGTGTTATATTCTTTATTAATCAATAAGTGTACAACAGGTAACTATAAAAAATAAACTCTAAAAGAATAAACTTAAAATATTAATAATACCGAGACAGTATAACATTCTCTATTAGACTTTAGAAAATAACATTGCAACAACCTAACAAAGTTATCTAAGCTAGGTACTGTTACAATGATAAAAAATTAAAATATTTTAGCATCACTTAATAAAGGTGCATTCCTAATGAATATATTTCAGAATAAACATTGTAATAGACAGAACCGTTTAAACGTAACAAAATCTATATACATAAGCATACTGAAATAATTATATACTTACTTATAACATTGCAACTTCTAATAAATTTATCTTATACCTACTTGTTAATGATAAAAAATAAAATTGGATGGACGCCGTTTAAAATGTACACACCTACACCGGGTGACACAGGGGCATGTAATGCCCTGTAACTGTTTTATTTTTCAAAATAAAATTTTCAAATTAGGGTTTATTAATAGAGGATATAACTGAAATCCTTCATTGAATAAAAGAATCTGTCCCTAAACCGATTTTTTTTATTTTCAAATGTTTAAGAGATCAAGAGAAGTCTACATCTGAGTTTTTCGTGTGATATTTTTTCACGACTTTTCCGGAAAATCATCGATTTTTCCTGCCTTCGGTTTGGTCCCTCGAGAATATCTTGACTTTTACTTCAGAGTTTCCACCAACATCAGAATTTAAAATTCCCTGACTTTTCCATGATTTTCCAGGTTCAGATATTACATTTTCCAGGATCAAAATAAGAGCATTTATCACATTTTAATTGACATCAACTCAGTATTAATAATGTATCTCTATGAGATGAACATGGAGAAATATTTTATCTGGAATAAATGACACTACTGTTTTTCATTACGTGATTTTTATTACAACAATTAATTTTAAACAGTACATACTAGTAATTCTTTATTTTCTATCCAGACTAATTATATATTCAGCGTGTCGCAATTTTCATGGGGCTACACCTATATCTCAATAACTATTAATGCGATATTTTTGAAATTTGGGAGATCGGTTCTCAATTCGAATTTATTTACGTAGTAAAATTTGAAGTTTATTACAGTTGTGCGTTTATGGAGGCAAAAGCATATCGCAGTGGGTTAAAAGTTGTTTAAAGTATAAACTATTAAAAATCAGTTTTTGTGAACGAAAATTTTTTTTAACTGCAAAACGGTTCAAATGGAAAAAAATTTTTTTTTTTGTTCAGAACGCACTTATAATAGTTTTATTTGGTTTTGAAACATTATTCTTATGTTTTAAATAATACAAAAATTTTATAATTGAATGTAAATGTAAACACACGTGTTTCTTGTTTTGTCGTTTCTTTATAATTTGACATTTACTTAACTGACGCTAAAGCACCACAAGAAAACTAGTAGTTATGCAGCGCTGTACTGACTGTCTTTATTGCTTACACCGTATCTCGCATTTTCCCACTTTATCAACTGGAAGGGCATTAACTTAAACAGAGTTGACCTAAGAAAATTAATATCAAAATACAAATATAAAATTCAAGTTTTATAATTTTTGTAAAGGAAATGATAAAAGATTTTATAAGTGAAGATTGAAAATCCAGGTTTTTTTCAGGATTTTACTGAAATTCCCTGACTTCTAGGATCACTTTTTGGATTCCCTGACTTTTTCAGGTCTTTCCAGGTTGGTGGGAACCCTGTATTTAATACATTTTGCCAAAAAAAAGGTTATTCGTAAGGAACCTCCCTCATCGATCTGTGGAGTACAGAATATTATTACTTAATTCCTGAACTGATAAAAAATTATAAACTGCCCTTACAACAGATTTTCAGTTTTTTCTCAATAACGTTGCAACAAATAGGAATATTTTGATGAAAATTGAAGGAAACGTACTTCTTATGATTCCAAATCAACATACCAAATTTTGTTATAAAATATTAAAAAACAATGCCAAAAATTAAGAGTTTTCGAAAAAGATTGATTGACTCGCCATCTTTGAGCAAAGCATCATAGAGCAATTACAATACTTTTAAATCGTAGAGTATTTGTTCCCTATCAAATGGTATATATAAAGTACATATATATGTTGAAACAAAAAAGTTATTTCAGTTTTTCTGAAAATGTTCTTGACAAAACTATTATATAAAAATATTACGTTGTGCGGATGAAATCTGAAAACATTTGTCCCTAGTAATTAATATATTAAAAGTATGTTAAAATCTGGTTCAAACACTCATCTGTTATTTAAATTTAAAATTATCCAATTCGTTTTTATAATAATAAAAGGTAATAGAAACATATTTTTAGTAATAAATCTAAAAAAAAACAAGAACGTTTTCAGAAAAACTGAAATAACTTTTTTGTTTCAACATATATAGGTACTTTATATACACCATTTAAAAGATAGCAAAAACCCTACGATCTAAGATTAATAAAATTGTTCTTTGATGGTTTTCCCAATTAATTCGGTTCAGAAAATCTCATTTTTGGCGTTATTTTTTAATGTCGTAATAAAATTTGGTAGGTTTACTTGGGATCATGAAAAGTAGGTACATTTTTTCTTATTTTCTAACAAAATGTTTCTATCTGTTGCAAAGTTATTAAGAAAAAACGGAGAATCTGTTTTAATATAAGCGTTTTAAGCGCAGTTTATAATTTTTTTGAGATTAGGAATTAAGTAATAGTATTCCGTACTCCACAGATCGATGGAGTTGTGCCTTGTAAGTAGTCATATATTTTTTTATCAAAATTCATCCAGTAGAAACCGAGATATTCCCGAGAAACTAAACCGAAAGTAGGAAAAATTGATGATTTTCCGGAAAAGTCGTGAAAGAAACATTGCGCGGAAAACGGATTTGTCCAAAAACTTAGCTATATATAGACTTTTTTTGACCTGTAGAACATTTAAAATTAAAAAGTCGATTTTTTAGAATTTAAAATTGGCTGAGACAAAGAGAATTACAGCCAATTCTCTCTCAATGGAAAGAAGGAATGAAAGAAATATTTCTTTAACGTGCCAATTTTAAACATTAAGTGGTTCAAAATTTTCATGGTACTGCATAAACATTTTTTACCATGGCCTTCTTTCCGTTGAGAGAAAATTGGACATAATTCTCACCTATCTCTGAATTCACCATCGGAATCATGAAAAAAGTTACCTTTCCATCTAGAAAAATTGTATGTCAAAAATAACACATTTATACCTTAATAAATGTATCCTAATTTGAAATTTATTTTCAAAACTAAAAAAGTTACAGGGCATTACATGCACATTGTATCATCCGGTATATTTGAGTAATGGATTTAATTAAATTATATCCATTACCCGAATATTTGCACTCAATAAATTTTCAAATTCATTTTGAAAATTCGGAAAACAGTCGTAATTCACAGGGAGGACTAAAATACATTCACACGTATGAGCCTCGGGTGTTCGTGATAATCCCTCTTTTTGATAAAATGTCACCTCAATTTCTCTTCCAATATTTATATTAGAACCTGTTGTAAATCGTACAAATTTTCCTATTATCTCCTTGTTAGCTTCTCTTATGAATTTTATTAAATAACCAAAAATTCGTTGCTGTATTACATTTGACTCGTTAGTGAGTTTTAAAAGTGCTACAACATTTTTTGGTAAGTTTTCTTGATTTTTGTATATCGCATTTAAGGAATCCAACGATATCAGTTCACTTAAAATTGGTGTCCAACAGTTTACCTACTATAAATATTGTTGTCTGTATAAGTTCCTTGTGAGCCAGGTCAGAAACAAGTTGTGAAAAATTTTCTGCAGATGGTATCCATTTACAATCTAAACTTTCTAAGCACTCCATTAAATCATCTATTTCAACACTAACACTACTGAAATCATCCAGAGCATTCTTCATTAAGTTTGAATCCATATCCGACAAGTAATTTAAAAATTCAATTCGGATATTCGATTTAATATCACCAAATATGCAATGTTCTATAAAGGGCTTTGCTAATTGCACCGGAAAATATTTTTCTTCTAATAATCCTTTGACCATTATTTTGGCAACTGATGTCCATTTATAATCATGAAAGTTGTCTAATAAATGGCACTTTAATATGTGTACCTACTGTATATTTTTTATAAAATTCATCCCAAAATTCGGAAATACAGTCTCGAAAAACTCCTTCAAAATCTGCAGCATTTTCTTTCTTACGATTGGGAAGATACATTTCAATTTCTATAAGAGAATTTGAATTTAAGCATCTATTAGTTCTTCTAGAATGTTGCCTCTATGTACTTTAACTTTAACAACTTCGATAAAAGGAACTTGAGATGTATCAGGTAAGATTCGAATGCTATCTGGTATGTCAAATGAGTCAATAACATAATGGGAAATGTCATTTAGGTCATCTCCAACACTGCTACTGGATAATTTAATAATTTTCGGAAGAAACTGTTAAGCTATTCATTTGTGATTCCAAAATTTCATCATCTGACGAATAGTAGATTTGTTGTGAAATAGATCTTTCAATAGCTTGTTCCACAATATCAGATGCTTCGTCATTGATTGTAGTTTGCTCTTATGTTTCCTATATAAACAAAACAAAAAAGTAGGTTTATTTTGAATATACTACTTTGTTCAGGAATTTGAATGTATTGTGTGCTCAAAGGGAGAAATTTTTCTTCGTTTGAAACAATACATTTATTTGCGAGAACTGGACCAAAATCTTGATCAATTTCTTTAATTTAAGATGAGGATTATCAAATCAAAATATTCTTAGTCTAAATATAAAATTATACATAATTCTAACTTATCTTTAGACAAATTAATATTATTGCATGCATTTGAAACAAGAACAAGAATATATAATATTTGGTGGTAGGTACTTACCTCCTCTAAGTTAGTTGTCATGTTCTGTTCGCTATGAAACTCTTGATGAGCAATAGGCACAGAATGGTGCAGTGTGTTTCTTCTGCAGTAGCACGGTATGAATTATCACAATTGCGAGTTATAAGTCGTAATTACGAGTTGTATGTCGTAATTACGAGTTGTAAGTCGTAATTACGAGTTATAAGTCGTAATTACGAGTTGTAAGTCGTAATTACGAGATACAAGTCGTAATTACGAGTTGTAAGTCGTAATTTTAAAATTACGAGTTGTAAGTCGTAATTACGAGTTGTAAGTCGTAATTACGAGTTATAAGTCGTAATTACGACTTGTAATTCGTAATTACGACTTACAACTCGTAATTACGAGTTGTAAGTCGTAATTACGAGATACAAGTCGTAATTCGTACCATAAAAAAAAAATAAAATTGTTGTGGCCCTTCTGCGCTTCCGTAAAAATGGAAATCTTGCGAAATATTATTTCCACTATATATTTTTTTTGTTTATGAATTTTACTAATATATATATATATATATATATATATATATATATCATAGAAGTACGAGTTGAAATATGTATGATTGTCGAAAGATACAGGTATATCACAGACAATCAATTTTCGTAGCAATATGTGGTGGCGCAGCGGCTAAAGCTTTGCGTTGCAATCCAAAGGTCCCGTGTTCGAATCACACACAGGTTAGATATTTTTTTCATTTTTTTTTTTCATATAATTTTTTTCACAACAAAGATGGTATCACAAAATTTAGGATGTCCAAAAACTAACATTATTTACAAGAAAACTGCGAAGAGTATCCTATAGAATGTGTAAAAATTATATATAAAAAGCTGCGTAAATTGGCGAAGAGTACGTTTTTAGTTTGTTATTATTATTTTAGAGAAACCGTCATAAGGTATTATAATAACCTACAACGATCTGATCTTACGAAACCCAATAAGGCCTAACAGCAAAAAGGTGGGACAATGACAGGTTTTTAGAAAAAAATCGGTATCTTATAAAGTACGAGAGATCTCAAAAATTTGAGAAATCGTTTTTTTCTTCATAAACCAGTGACTAAAAAAATGCACATCAAAAAAATATAAAATAATTTTTGTGGAATCTCGGTAGTTATAAAGTTTGGTTAAAGAAACACGCTTCTCTTTCATATCCTGTAGATAGTGACGTGTTTCAAAATAAAAGTAATAGTCCAAACTCACCGTTTCACAAATGAATTTTCTCTTAAATCCGGAACACCGCATATTGGCCATCAGTTTATATTCAGCAAAAAGCAGATATTGCGGTATATTTCATGTACTACAGTTCAAAATAAATACTTACTAGTCAACCATCCTAAGTTAGCACTTAGCCGCGCAGAGAAAAAAGAAATATCGTCACTGTTGGACAGAGAAAAACAAGCTTTTTTAAGCTAGCTTAAAAAGCTTGTTTGTCTCTGTCCAACAGTGACGATATTTCTTCTTTCTCTGCGCGGCTAAGTGCCAACTCAGGATGGTTGACTAGTACGTGTTTATCTAATCCATTTGTACATTAGGAAATATTACATATTCGAAATTTGATACATTTACACCCGCATGTTCCTTTATTACAAATATTAAATCTACTACCTTGAATTTAATTCAAGGGGCGTAGCAGGAGTCTGGTGTTTATGTCATAGGGAATCACTAAGCATTAGCCAAAATTCTATGTCAGACACTCCGTATTTCTGATCTCTTTTATATGTTACCTATGAATTTTACTTCTACATCCAATATTCTCTAATCATGGAAGCAGAAAAAAAAAATTTGGAAATTTATATTGTTCAAATAGGCTTAGAATGTCATGAAACGTCGAGAGATAAAACGTCGTAACTTTTCTTGTGCGCACGTTTACTCTGGAACTGTTTAAGATATTGGACGTAAAATTTGATACACGTATGTATTTTAATGAGCTCTGGAACTAGATTATATTTTGATCTAATTCCGTTGAAGAGTTGGGGGGTAAACTGAAGTAAATGGAGGTAAGTAGATAAATCAAGCAAGTAAGAGTCCATAAAATTCGTATTTAGTATATACCAGAGAAGCTAAGGTCTTAAAAAGTTTGTTGGCATTAGCCACCCCCATGACCATCCCCACCTCATTATTAAAAGGGGGTCTGTTGGATCCACATGAACTACCAACAAATTTGAACGGTAATCCATGTTTAGAATTTCTTCAAACTGATCTTTTTTATGAGCTGGAAACTTTGTCATTAAATTTAAGGAGGAATATCTGGGTTCATGCAAGATGGGTATCTGCCTCATTATTCTATTACAGTCCGCAATTACTTAAATTAATAATTTCCCCATCGAAGGATTGGCCAAAGAAGCGAACTTCAGTAGCCACTTCGTAGCCCAGATTTAAACGCGTTGGATTTCTACTTTTGGAGGCATATGAAATCATTAGTTTATGCACAAGCGATCAACAGTCGTCAGGAATTATGGCAACAAGTACAGAATGCTGCCAATTTTATCGGAAGCCAGCCCAACACATTTTTTAAAGTAAGGAGATCTTTTGGCACGAGATTAAGAAAATGTATCGAGGTCAATGGAGCCCAATTTGAACATTTTTTAATATAAATTATTACTACCTGCAAAACATATTGTTTTATTTTCATTTATTTTTCCGAATTAAAATAGCTCGAGAAATAGACACTCTAGAGCAATGTATTAAGAGTATCTTTTAACGTAAAAATTATTGAAAAATAAAAGAAATCCAAGAAAACAAATATTTGGCCAGTGACGTACAAATTAAAGGGGAAACTCTTTCACCTCAACCTACCGTGGACCTCTAGCAATAGTGAGGATCCAGAAAGGCTGATATTATTCTTGGGTCACTAACACTATCTACCAAATTTGGTAAAGATACCTATATTAAGTAATTTTAAAATAATATGTGAATATGATTTTTTAATTTTTAACTTCAGCAATCTCAGTAAGGAGGCACATTTTATCTAAGTGTTATTATTAATGAAACACTCTGTATAATTGTTGGGGCAATTGCCACATTTACATGAAAATGATAAAAATACTCATTGGAACAATAGTCACTTAGAAAAATAGTGGAAAACAATCTTTGTGAAAAAACATCACAACTACTTCCGTCAAATAATCCGGTCATCTATGCAAACAATAATAGTTATTTGTTTAACTAAGCAGCAAAATAGTAGTGTTACATGTTCTACCCCCATAGACTTCTATGTGAGTTTCCTACAAGTTCCAATTATAAGTAACAGAAAGCTAAGTTGGTTGGTTAGTTTGGCAATCTGCCCAGAGATGGTGCGCGGTGTCAGAATCTGGAAATTTCAGAAAGCCTACTAGAAAACCACAGATTAGTTGAGAATATTCTGGAACTCTCATCTTTGAGTATATAAAGGTATGGAGAAGCCCAGAGTGGACAGTTTAGTTCAGATAGTGAATTCAGAAACATTAAGAACAAGTAAGCGAAGTGATCAAGTGACTGAAGTAGTGAATTATAGTACTTTAGTGTAATATTAGTAAAGTAATTATTTGTTGTAATTAGTACATAAGTTAATAAACTAGTGTTTAGGTGTTAAAATTTTCGAATCTACGATACAGGGTGTTTACAAAAGGGATGTAAACACGTAACAGTAGATCGATAATTCCGAGCATAGCGAGGCTAGAATACACCAAGGCAGTCAATCTATTTTGCTGCTGAGTTGAACATATAATTTTTTGCCGATTATTTAAATATATTTTAAACCATTTAAATTATTACAATTCCTATAATCTCTATTTTTCTTGTTGTGATAAATCCAATAAAAATTCATTAAAAACCGCAGTTGTTGCGTTGATATAATGTCAATAGTCACCGTAATAATCAAAGTTTGACAAGTGACAAAAGTTCTTGCGAGTTTCGAAAAAATGCTTATTCAAAATTATACCAATGGGGTATTTTCCATTTTTTCTTTAATTCAGTTTTGGTGATATATATCAAGTAACGTTATTATTTTAACAATTACTGCATAATCAATTTAAACCAAAACAATAATTTCCTAAATAAAAATAAGAAGAATACGCCCGTTTAGACACAGATTTCAAATGATTTTATTTGTAGGGAAATAATTTAACCAATAATAGACAACTTTCGCTTAGACTGTAACTATCATATATGAATGCCAAATTGTGTATTTACTTTACATTATTTTACCTATGACACTTCTATTTTGCTCAATATATTGAAAATTAATAAATATTATAGATATATATTTAGAAGGAATTAAGAGGTATTTATATCTTAAAAATGTAAACAAAACTCACTGCGGGAATTATGTGGCAACATTGTATAAAAACGGCTCTCCACCTCTTCCAACTTTGCTTGCGTGCTGTCAGTTGTCACTTCTTGTCCCAATACAAGTGAAAGAGACATATTGGTTAGATTTATTTGTTGTTTGTTTATGTGGCGTTTTATTTTATTATTTTACATTTTATTATTAAGATAGAGTTGAATTTTGTGATAGATTCTTTCTATAAAAAGAAATTAGATTTTTTTGCCAGCAAACGTGAAAAATCAACACGACGTTAGAACACATGTGTCATTTGACTAGCCGTTGACATTGTTGCCATATATTGCTAAATATACCGTGTGTGTAGTCGCGCGCTAGGCATGGGGAGAAGAATTACAACATCGCGCGTGCCAGCTGGCTGAAATGAAATAACAGAGCTGGAATGCTCCATCGACGGACGAATTTACGGCTGACGGTGTTGTCAAATCTCTCGCGTTACGTGAATGTACATTCGAAGGAAAATGAGAATAATCGTAACTAACTCCTATCTAGGGGGTGGTTTTTCGCCCCAAAAGGATGTTTCCATCAACGGGTAAGTTGGGAACTTTTCGGATCCTTACTTCTACCCTTATGAACTATGCATGGCCCAAATATAATTTGTATATGATTTTTTTCTTCTATTCGCTATTTTTTCGTCTAATTTGCGTGGACTATAAATAAAATTGAAGTGTTAGTTAATTAACATTATGTAGTTTTTTTATAAAACGCACAAACTGTAGTACTAAAGCAAAAACAAATGATTTCTTTTGAAATTACTAAAATTTAAACTTTTAATCGACATGTTTATATGAGCAGCGGACGTATTATCCACCGCCATTTTAACAGCTGACCATGATTTTTTATCACTATTTAACATTATTAAACAACATACAAAATTTCAACTTTTTAAATCTTATAATGTACAAACAAGTTTTTGATTTAGATAAAAAAATAATAAGAAATATATTCAGGTATAACCGATCCTAAATTGCAGAATATCTATTGTACTAATGATTTTATTTATATTTGTCATTTCTGATTCTCATTATTTTTTAATGTATTTTTCTAGATCGAAATGGAAAAACGACCTCCATCCGCACCGCCAGGTTATGAACCGCCAGCACAAGAAAAAACTGTCGGTAGGTATCTAATTATTTCAGTAGATTGTGCAATGTGGTTGTAATGACGTTAATAAAAAAGTTGAAAAAAAAGATTAGAGTAGGAAATGATCCGAAGGGGTAGAAAACACCCCCGTTATCAGGGGTTACGTAACTTGTAGAATTAGGTCAAAATGGAAAAAAAAAATGTATTTACCTTTTTTGGCCCAAAATAAGATGTCTTTACTAATATTTTTCGAGATATGGCCACCCGAAAATTCCTAAAAGTGGGGGAAGGGAAATGTAAAATCTGAAAAATTCAGGTTAATGTATCATCAAATACAAGACTTTTTTTATTTGCAACTTTTCTGTAAAGTGCGTTTTCACCGAGTTTGTCCAGAAAAACATGAAAAACTACCCTTTTCTTTGAAATTGAAAAAATGTGTTTTGTGAAATATCTATCTTAAAATCTCCCATTAAGAGTAAATGTTTGTCGCTGAATTCCTCAGCAAGTTCCTCAATTTTATTTAAAAAATCTGCATGGCTGGAATTAGGTAAGTGATACAGTCCAATTCGTCCGTAGTTAGATCCAACGGCAGGGACCCGATATTGTCGGTACACTTTGAAGATAATTGGAATTCCAGCGGACCAGTTCACTTTTACGAATGAGTTCAAAGCATGCCGACATGGCTGGCTCCCTGATAAACAACTTGTTGTGCCAAAACGGCACTAAATGTAATCCGATCTCAACCAAAACCTTTTCAGAACTTCTGGAGCACTAAAGAAACTCTCATGCAGTTTCATCCAAATCCGTTTAGTAGTTTCGCCGCTATCGTGCTAACATACATACACACAGACATTTTTCAAAAATCACTTTTTTGGATTCCTGGGATCTCAAAACGTAAAGATTTGATGTTATCTCAATTTTCGATTTTGGACTAATTTTAGTAACCTCCCACAATTTTATTGTGGGGAGATTAAAATGCGGAAAAAACGGTTTTTTCAAATTTTGAGCATGTTCCGGTCTGAAAATGGTAATTCTTCATTCGAAAGTACGGGAAAAAGTACACAAGAAATTGTTATTTAGAAGTTAGCCAAATATGACCTTGATTGCTTAAAAATCATTGAAAAATTCAAATATTTTTCCTGGCCCTAGTTTTGATCCGAAAAATATGAAAAAAATCAGGGTGTTTTCTTTCTCAAAAACACACGTCAATGAATTTTTTCAGTTTTTTTGGAGCAAACAGTTGAGGAGAAGAAATTTTGTTCGAAAAAACACGTTTTTTACGATAGGAGCACCCCCATTAGCACCTAGGGGGCTGCAAATTTGGCTGAAGGGGTTTTCGAATATGTCCTTTCGAATATGTTATTTCGAATTGGCCAATTCGAAATAAAATTCCAGGCGGGGGCAATTTTCATCATCTTATCCCGCTATAGCCTTTTACCTTTTGACCGTCCTATGTTGATTTTCCCTGTTTCTGTCAACATCCTGTGTGTTTTCGGATCAGCTTGCACTATTATTGAGAAGATTCTAGGATATTATGGTATTTTACTTTTCTCGGTAATTTTAAGTGGAATCCCTGTTCTTCTTGATTTATTTCATGGTTTTGTTCAATCATTTGCTCAATCAGGTTTTTATTATCATACTCATACTCACTATTTATACCGATAATGTTTAAACTTGAGTGTTTTAATACTGGTGTAGTCATATTTATTAGACATCTCTTTATTTTATATTTCTGTCATTTTCATTTTCGCATGTGATTACCACTTGTCCTCCCGGGACTCCGACTGCTAAACTTGTTGGATCGACGTTTTGTTTTATTTCTTCTTTTGTTATGTCACTTTTTTGTTCCACCTTAGGTTTCACTGTGATAACAGGCTCATTCTTTCTTGTCTTTCTTAATTATTTTTGCGTAAGTAGTTCTCCCTTCTGCTTTATATATTACCAGGGACTGTAACAAATTTTTTAAGGTTGCTACCGTTTCCTCTTTAAAACTCTCGAATTTTCCATTTAATCTGTCCACAATCAGGTGGTCGTTAGTAACTTCACATTGAGCGCAATACCATTTGAGTGATTTTATACTCTAATTACTTTTAAATAAGTGTTTTTAATATTGTGACATGCATTATGAAACAGTTTACTATACACACCATCGCATTTAATAGATTTTTCCTTTACAATTTGTGTACATTTTCCATATATCTCCTCATCTTCAGATATAGGCGAGGAAATATAACACAAAAATAGCCCCAACCTTCAATTTTATTTGCAGTAAGTCGGATTGAGATGGGTTTTTTTGCATTCGCTTCGTTAACTCATCTAGAAACTTTGTGCCATATTTTGATCTTGTACTTTTTTGAAATTGCATTGCTGCATCGAAAAGTGCATTCTTGCGTCGTGCATCTTTTCAAGTGATGAAGAAAAAATTCATATCTTCCAGAAAAAACTCCCGAATCATACGACTTTCAGTACCCGGGGGTTTTTGAGTCGCTGGACCTGAATGTGATGTCTAAATGAGCCCCCTGTGCACCTGGAGGTCAGGACGGCACCAGGAACGTCATCACCTGGAGTTCCCTGTAAACTCATGGAAAATCGATCGAAACTCGTTACCCGGGGGTTTTTCGGGTCGCTCGTCCCGAATATGACATCGGCAACCTCCTCCGGAAGACCTGATGCGCGCGACCTGGCTAATAACGACATCTCCTGGAGTTTTACTGAAATTACTTATCATATCGATCGAAACTTGTTACCCGGGGGTTTTTTCGGGTCGCTCGTCCCGAATCTGATATCGGTAACCTCCTCCGGAGGACCTGGTGCGCACGACCTGGCTAATAACGTCATCTCCTGGAGGTTTACTGAAATTACTTATCAAATCGATCGAAACTCGTTACCCAGGGGTTTTTCGGGTCGCTCGTCCCGAATCTGACATCGGAAACCTCTTAACTTATACAAAATGGGCATGTCCTCTCTTTTTCAATGAACTTACTTTATCACCAGAGTTGAAATAGTTGATTCAATTAGAACTATTCGAATAGAACTAATAATGAAAGGTATGGGTACAAATATATGCAGGCATAATTTCAAAAATATCTGAACTTTATATTTCTTTTTACAAATACATTAAGTTATCAAAAAAACTTGCAAATCAGGCCGTTCCTCCTACACCCACAGGAATAACCGCAGTCGGTTTTACATCCACAGAATATCAACTTCATTATATTCGGTGGGCCAGGTGGTTGTGTCATCCTTAAGGGGATCAGCTTATTGTTCTCGTTTTTCCAACCCCAATCTGTTGGATCTAGGTGATGCTCTTCTCCAAAATATCTATGACGCAACAAAGTTAAACCAACGGAATTTTGGAATCTCGTATAAAGAAGGTGCCAATTTGAAATTTTAACTAGTTTTATTTCTATCAAATAATAAATTTTTGTAATAAAAATAATTATTTTTATTTTTAATTAATAATTATTTATAATTTGTTGCGTCATAGATATTTACGTCGAAATGATGAAGAAGGTTGCAGTGGAAAACTTGTTCTACCATAATAATATATTAACTAGCTTTCATTAACGCAATGCTAGACAGTTTGAAGACAAAATTTCAGTAAAACTCCAGGGGATAACGTTATTAGCCAGGTCGCGTGCATCAGGTCCTCCGGAGGAGATTGCCGATGTCAGATTCGGGACGAGCGACCCGAAAAATCCCCGGGTAATGAGTTTCGATCGATATGATAAGTAATTTCAGTAAAACTCCGGGAGATGACGTTATTAACCAGGTTGCGCGCACTAGGTCTTCCGGAGGAGGTTGCCGATGTCAGATTCGCGATGAGCGACCCGAAAAACCCCCGAGTAACGAGTTTCGATCGATTTTCCATGAGTTTACAGGGAACTCCAGGTGACGACGTTCCTGGTTCCGTCCTGACCTCCAGCTGCACAGGGGGCTCATTTGGACATCACATTCAGGTCCAGCGACTCAAAAAACCCCCGGTACTGAAATTCGTATGATTCGAGAGTTTTTTCTGGAAGATATGAATTTTTTCTTCATCACTTGAAAAGATGCACTTATAAGAATGCACTTTTCGATGCAGCAATACAATTTCAAAAAAGTACAAGACCAAAATATGGCACAAAGTTTCTAGACGAGTTAACGAAGCAAATGCAAAAAACCACATTTCAATCCGACTTACTGCAAAAAAAATTGAAGGTTGACTGCTATATTTCCTCGCCTAATATTTGAGAAAGATTTCAAAGAAGTCATTTATAGTACTACCTAGAGGTAAAAACCGCTGCCCAAGGAATCACTACTTCCACATCCAGATTCTCTATCCAAGTCACTCACAACGAAAAAACTTTGTATGTGAAAATAATTGTTTATGGAACTTTAATAATATAATATTTGAAATCCGCTACCCCAAAAACCCATAAAACGATACCCCACATTGGTAGTGGGGTGGGGGTGGTGGTAGGGGGGTAGTAGTGGGGGGTGGATGAAGTAAAAAAAATATTTTGAGGTTTCTGGTTCCTGTACATATACTAAATCACAATTTTTTTTCATCCCCTTTAATAAGGAGGTGGGGGGTGGTAATGGGGGTGGCTGATGCCAAACATTTTTTTGAGACCTTACCTTCTCTTGTATATACTAAATACCAATTTCATGAACTCTTACCTGCTTGATTTACCCATTTACCCCAAATTTACCCCAATTTACCCCCTAACCCTTCGACGGAACAAGATGAAAATATAATCTAGTTCTAGATCTCGTTAAAGTACATATGTGTACCAAATTTCAAGTCAATATCTTAAACGGTTCCAGAGTAAACGTGCGCACAAAAAAAAGTTACAGACAGACCGACAGACAGACAGAAATTTTATTTTCGCTCAAACTTAAAATCTCGACGTTTCATGACATTTTAAGCCTATTTGGACAATAAAAATTTTTAAAAATTTTTTTGTCGTTACTATACTTCCACTGGACGTGGAAGTAAAATATGTAAAATTTCGGAATATTTTCATATATAATAATAATTTTTCTTTGTGGGTTATTATTGTAGTAAAAAGTATCGTCTTCAGTTTCTATATGGTCCGAATACTTGCTTCTTCCCTCAAGTGGTGAAAACCACCCCCAAATTTAAATATTCAAATTTGAAAAAGTATTATTAATTTATTTTTTAAATGTAGGATAGTTATGTCTTTGGTATCACTAATTACGAATCTGAAGACCAAATAAAAAAACCGCTGCCCAAGGAATCACTACTTCCACATCCGGATTTTCTATCCGTCACACAACGAAAAAATTTTGTATCCGGAAATAATTGTTTATGGAACTTTAATAATATAATATTTGAAATCCTCTACCCCAAAAACCCATAAAACGATACCCCACATCGGTAGTGGAGTGGGGGTGGTGACAGGGGGTGGGAGTGGGGGTGGATAAAGTAAAAAAATATTTTGAGGTTTCTGGTTCTTGTACACACACTAAATCACATTTTTTTTTCATCCCCTTTAATAATGGGGTGGGGGTGGTAATGGGGGTGGCTAATGCCAAAATTTTTTTTGAGACCTTAGCTTCTCTGGTCTATACTAAATATCAATTTTATGAACTCTTACCTGCTTGATTTACCTATTTACTCCAAATTTACCCCAATTTACCCCCCAACCCTTCGACGGAACAAGATGAAAATATAATCTAGTTTTAGATCTCGTTAAAGTACATATGTGTACCAAATTTCAAGTCAATATCTCAAACGGTTCCAGAGTAAACGTGCGCACAAAAAAAGTTACAGACAGACCGACAGACAGAAATTTTTTTTTCTCTCAAACTTGAAATCTCGACGTTTCATGACATTCTAAGCCTATTTGAACAATAAAAATTTTTAAAAATTTTTTTGTCGTTACTATACTTTCACTGGATGTGGAAGTAAAATTCAAAATGGCGGTTCTAATATGGCGGATAGAATTTGTTTTTTTCTAAAACAATTGTTTTAAACGGACAAAAAAAAATTGTGCGTCTAGGTGATGCTATTTTTATTAACGAAAAACAGTATGTTTAACTTCTTTATTACTTCCACATCCAGTGGAAGTATATATAGTAACGACAAAAAATTTTTTAAAAATTTTTATTGTTCAAATAGGCTTAGAATGTCACAAAACTTCGAGATTTTAAGTTTGAGCGAAAAAAAATTTCTGTCTGTTGGTCTGTCTGTAACTTTTTTTTGTGCGCACGTTTACTCTGGAACCGTTTGAGATATTGACTTGAAATTTGGTACACATATGTACTTTAACGAGATCTAGAACTAGATTATATTTTCATCTTGTTCCGTCGAAGGGTTGGGGGGTAAATTGGTAAATTTGGGGAAAATAGGTAAATCAAGCAGGTAAGAGTCCATAAAATTGGTATTTAGTATATACAAGAAAAGCTAAGGTCTCAAAAAAAAAAATGGCATTAGCCACCCCCATTACCACCCCCACCCCATTATTAAAGGGGATGAAAAAAAAAATGTGATTTAGTGTGTGTACAAGAACCAGAAACTTCAAAATGTTTTTTTAGTTCATCCACCCCCACTACCACCCCTTATCACCACCCCCACCCCGCTACCGATGTGGGGTATCGTTTTATGGGTTTTTGGGGTAGAGGATTTCAAATATTATATTATTAAAATTCCATAAACAATTATTTCCACATACAAAATTGTTTCTTTGTGAGTGACTTGGATAAAAATCTCTGATGTGGAAGTAGTGATTCCTTGGGCAGCGGTTTTTTTGTGATGTAGAAACAAACAAAAATCATTTTGAAGATTGATTAATTACCTTTAATTTTGTTCCTTAGAATTATTTATGTGTCACAATTTCTAAGAGATTCATTTTAAACTGAATACTTCATCCTAAGAACGCTCGGATGCCATCTGTAAATTAAATATCTCCGGAACTATCAACCCTACATAAATATATAAACAAAACAAATTCATTCCCAGTTTATAAGCTTCATTTTTTACGTCCACCATATTGTCTCTAATACGAATATTTAATGAAATATTTGTAGAGAAGCAAGAATGTTACATTTTTTAAAAATACCTTTACAGTTTAAAATTCATTTTTTTTTCTAAAGCAAGCGCTGTAAGCGGTAGGAAAAATTTGAACGTGTAGGTTCATACTATGTATTAACGAGAAACAGTATATGGGAATATATTTTTTTAATTACTGACTACCTACTTACATTGACAGAATGGCGAATGTGAAAAAGTACACTGTCTCTGTCATAACTTCTTTGTTTTTTATGCTATAGAAATAGGCAAAAAAACGTTTGAAAGCCTTTCATTTGGGTTGTTAGCCGTTTTTGGCGAAGTGCCATAGTTTCTGAGATACTTCACATTAAACTAAATACTTCGTCTTATAAAGGTTCAGACGCCACCTTTATACTTCCAAACCTTCGAAACCATTAACTTTACAGAAATTAGGAAAAAACCGGTGCCCAAGGAATCACTACTTCCACATCCAAATTTTTTATCTAAGTCACTCACAACAAAAAAATTTTGTATGTGGAAATAATTGTTTATGGAACATTAATAATATAATATTTGAAATCCTCTACCTCAAAACCCATAAAATGATACCTCACATCGGTAGCGGGGTGGGGGTGGTGATAGGGGGTGGTAGTGGGGGTGGATGAAGTAAAAAAACATTTTGAGGTTTCTGGTTCTTGTACACACCCTAAATCACATTTTTTTTCATCCCCTTTAATAATGGGGTGGGGGTGGTAATGGGGGTGGCTAATGCCAACATTTTTTTTGAGACCTCAGCTTCTCTTGTATATACTAAATACCAATTTTATGGACTCTTACCTGCTTGATTTACCTATTTTCCCCAAATTTACCCCAATTTACCCTTCGACGGAACAAGATGAAAATATAATCTAGTTCTAGATCTCGTCAAAGTACATATGTGTACCAAATTTCAAGTCAATATCTCAAACGGTTCCAGAGTAAACGTGCGCACAAAAAAAGTTACAGACAGACCGACAGACAGAAATTTTTTTTTCGCTCAAACTTAAAATCTCGACGTTTCGTGACATTCTAAGCCTATTTGAACAATAAAAATTTTTAAAAAATTTTTTGTCGTTACTATACTTCTACTGGATGTGGAAGTAAAACGAAATTCATCCTTAATTTAGTAGCTTTCTTATTTGCCTCTAGCCTGTTTTCGCTCAATGTAATACCTTTCCCGTTATTCGACGAAAACCTATTTGAAATACCTCTTTTTCAAACTAAAATCCCAATTTTCTAGTCGTAATAACTTAAAGACTGTCAATTTATATGAAAAATTGCATAGTCTTTTCTTCTGAAAATTTTATTCTCTTTCAGCTGCAATGTTTTTGTTTTTCTCTTAGTTGCCACCCCCTGAAAAGGGGGGCATCCATCCCCTATAAATTAGCAAGTTTCCGCATAATATAGAAACTTTTCTTTAATGCATTTACTATTAAGTTGCCAAACATGAAAGAAATTCGTTTCGTATGACATTATTCCGAAGTTAAAACTATACTACTAAGCCAATCCAGAATAATGATTTAACATAAAAAAAATCATACATACAGGTTGAATTAACCTCCCCTTTTTTAAATTTTATGAAGTCGGTTAAAAACAAATTTCTGTTTTGTTAATCCTTATGAAGAATAATGAATATAAAATTTCAATGGCAATACTCAAATGCAATCAAAAGGATTTCATCAAAAACATTACAGAATGTATGTAATATCGCAAATGTAGACTTTTCTATTTATGTATTTTAATTTTTACAGTACATGTCCATGTCCCACCTCTTATACTTGGACCAGGACCATCCAGAGTAACCTGCCCAAGTTGCAACGCGCAGGTGTCAACAGCAGTTGAGATCGAAAATAGCACTAAAACACACTTAATCGCTCTGTTACTCTGTGCAGTGTAAGGAAACCTTTATTTTACTTTTTTTTTTTTTTGGTATAAGATAATAGCAATTATAGCATTTCAGTGTAACAGCCAGTTTCACAATCGTTAGGGCTAGCACGCACTACAATTTTTCACAGCTCGAATATTTTTATAATAATTATTTGTATCGACGCATCGACAAATATCGCGGTAATAGTTTGACATATCATGTTTTGTTTCCTGAAATGTTTTCCGCAAGTAAAACCACTGGTGCTTTTAAGTTTTATCTATAAATTTCTTCTCTAACTTATTGCTAATTGTTAACGTAATTTGTAAATTGTAGTTTTGTGTTATATACGTAGTAATATAATAATATAAACATAACATAAACAAACCATATAAGTTGACAACTTCCGATTTCAATGTCAAGGCTGTCTGGAATAATTATCATAACTGAAATTAAACAGAACTGAAAACAAGCAGGCAAATCAATTATTAAACACACTCGCTCTGAAAGCAAATAAACTCATCACAATAGTCCAATAATTATAAAAAATTTTATCTGTGATTTTCCTTCAGTAACTGTTAGTCCATAACAAAACCACAAAAATCAGTTCTGGGGGAGCCGCGCAGCCCCCCAAAAAAAACACCCCTTAGATGAAAAAGGCCTTATGTTACTGATAACTCGTTAACCGTTGAAGATATAAAAAATTGCTCATCATAAAAAAGAAAGCTTGACTAATGTCCTAAAAAAAGTCCTATTGTAATTTTGTTGTATATGCCATGGTTTTCGAGAAAATCGATATTGAAAAAAATTTTTAATGCGCGCGAATTTTCATTTATTTGAAATTTTCTGTGCGGTCTATAGAAAAAATTGAATTGCTCGAAAACCATACAAGCTGGGAAGAAAAATCAAAATGGGTTTTAAAGGAGATATGAAATACTCTCTTATGTTGCAATTTTTGATGGCTATTAATATTTATTAGTATATAAAAATAACAGTATAATATAGTTATCTCTTAATTTTTTGCGTCTCTAACTATCGACAGGCCCATAAAAAATAACTGACTTTAATATAAGTTATAAATGCATTATCTTTTAGTTCAAGGTAGTGCTTAAATGCAGAAAAAGTTAGGAATAAAAATATTCACATTTACAAATTTACCAGCATGTTGAATTTAACCAAATTTTGACCAATTTTTTGTTGCTTCCTAAAAATAAAAGAAAGACCTAAACATTGCATAAAAAAAATATATCATCAAAAAATTGAATATGCAGCCTTTCTTTAGATTTTTTTTTTAAATTAATCTAGCGTCCTTGTATTTTAATATTTTTGAATGTACCCGGTCTAAGAATAAAGATAAGACTCCATATTAATTGATTATACCTTTTAAAATTATACTATATTTCTCAGGAAAAAAAATGCTATTGTAAAATATATTTTTTTAAAATTTGTAAATAAACTCAGATCAAAACTCATTACTAAAGTGTTTCATTTTGTTACTTTTGACATAATCTCAAAATTAGTAAAAATATGACTTTTGTAATTTTTTATGATATAAAGTTATTAAATCTTTCATTTGTTTCTTTTTCCATAACATGTCAACAATTGGCAGAGATCTACTTAAAAAAAAAAAATTTACACAATTTCCAAATTACAAAACATATAGGGACTTTTATTAATTTTTATGGTTAAAAAATAAAGTTATTAACTGAATGTATTTCATATCTGATTCTATTTTTATAATATGTTAACAATTGGCAAATACATATTCAAAAAAAGCGTGAAAAAATCAATTTTTACTAACACGACCTTAAAAACCCTAGAATAGATTTCTCGGGTTTTTCTCGAAAACACTAACGGTTTCTGAAGGAAAATCTCAGGCAACATTTTTTGCGAATCCTGGGGTATTTTATACTTTACCGTCTGGACTACAAAGTAAGTTAAGAAAATCAAAACTTTACACTATACAACATAATTCGTTGTATTTAATGTTCTCTCTGCTTAAATAAGCAAACCTTAACTTAATTATTAAACTTCTTAAATTAAAATAAGGATTAAATAGGTAAATATAAATATCAGTGAGCACTTTAATATAATAATCCTTCAATAATTCAGAGTGCCTAGTTTGCCGTGTGGCGTTACTAGATGGAGGTACTATAACAATATTCCATCTGAACGCAAAGACGGGAGATTGGTAGAATGTAGAAGTGCTCGTAATGTGATTGGTTAAAGCATGCCCGAAAACTCTTTACAGTGAAGACTAGTTTATGCATTATAATACCTATTCTATAAGGTATATTGTTTTTCTTGATTGACAATTACATTTAAAATATGGCGAAGTTAGCGGAAAAATAAGTTTCTGCAGCTGCAATTGTTAAATATGTGTACCTACTTTGTTTTTTACTAGATGAGTCGCTTTGGAAATGCATTTTTATGTGATGTTAATGATGAAATTGAAAATAAAGGTCAGTAAACTATAAAAAATGAGAAGAAAACTTCTAAAGGCAAATAATTACAAAACATAATAATAAAGATGTACTTAATGAATTATTTATTCATGAAATATGCTCCCCAAATACCACTCGTGCTTTTAAATTTTATCTACACATTTTTGCTTTTATTACATAGTTTTAAATAGTTACATATCTAAAATAAAACAATTATATTGACACAGTTATCACAAAGGATACTAATAATATTAACAATGCCATACCTACATTACATAAATAAATATTGTGAAACACATATAGCGATACTTAAAAATGACTGTTACATCGGGCACTATCGTTTAAAAAACCTCCAGGGGTAAGGTAACAAGTCTGATCAATATAATAGTCCATATGAAGCTTACAAAAAAAATGTAAAACCCCAAAAGTGCAGGGGTAGCGACCAAACATGACTACCCTCCGTTCTCGAGGACGGCCAACACGATGCTGATAGTCGCGCGGTTCCTACCCCCCCTCGAATTACCTATAAATGCAAAAAACCACCTCTTTTTTCGATTTTTCGTTGTCAGGATGCGAGGACTTATTAGATCGGGTTTTCTTTGAGGAAGCTTAATATGTCCTGCAAAATTTCGCAACATCCTAACGACCCACGGGGGGTTGAAACTATTCCCTCCCTCAATACCGAAACATGCAAAAAACATCCAAAAGTGCTGAAAATTGTTTTCCACACGTTTTCAAGGGCGAGGAACACGATGTTGATATTATTTAGCTTCCTACCCTTAACCAACTATCCCTAAATGCATATAACCACCCCTTTTCTCCATTTTTCGTTTTTAGGCGTGCGAGTACTTGTTGGAGCGGTTTTTTTTTGAGGAAACTCAATATGTCCTATATCATTTCGCAACCAGACGCCCTAACGACCCATGGGGGTTGAAACCACCCCCTCCCTCAATATCGAAACATGCAAAAAAACATCCAAACGTGCTGATTAATGTACCCAGATGGAAGCAAGTCTCATTGAAGGGTTTATTGTCCATTCCGATTGGCCAGAACAATATGATTTAATTTGTAAACGCCGAAGAATAAATTGAAATTTAATAATAACAAGCTAAAAAACCGCTGCCCAAGGAATCACTACTTCCACATCCAGATTTTTTATCGAAGTCACTCACGACGAAAAAATTTTGTATATGGAAATAATTGTTTATGGAATATTAATAATATAATTTGAAATCCTCTACCCCAAAAACCCATAAAATGATACCCCACATCGGTAGCGGGGTGGGGGTGGTGATAGGGGGTGGTAGTGGGGGTGGATGAAGTAAAAAACATTTTGAGGTTTCTGGTTCTTGTACACACCTTAAATCACAATTTTTTTTTTATCCCCTTTAATAATGGGGTGGGGGTGGCTAATGCCAAAATTTTTTTTGAGACCTCAGCTTCTCTTGTATATACTAAATACCAATTTTATGAACTTTTACCTGCTTGATTTACCTATTTTCCCCAAATTTACCCCAATATACCCCCCAACCCTTCGACGGAACAAGATGAAAATATAATCTAGTTCTATATCTCGTTAAAGTACATACGTGTACCAAATTTCAAGTCAATATATCAAACGGTTCTAAAGTAAACGTGCGCACAAAAAAAGTTACAGACAGACCGACAGACAGAAATTTTTTTTTCGCTCAAACTTAAAATCTCGACGTTTCGTAACATTCTAAGCCTATTTGAACAATGAAAATTTTTTGTCGTTACTGTACTTCCACTGGATGTGGAAGTAAAAGCACTCTTCGCCTGTTCACTGAACTTTTTATATAATGGTTACACATTCTACAGCATACTCTTCGCAGTTTTTTGTAAATAATGTTAGTTTTAGACATTTTTAATTTTATAGTACGAACTTAGTTGGTAAAAAACTCAGTGTAAAATAAAGTAAAAATAAAAAAAAAACATACAAAACCCCATTTGGGTTTCGAACCCGGGACCCTTGGATTCCAAGTCAATTTCAATTAAAAGCGTAAGAACTACACCACCACCTTACACGTAAAAAAATGTAAATTTTTACATTATAAGACACGAGCTAAAATCCTCGCTAAAATCATATTTTCACGGTTGTACATTATGAAATGTATATTTATAAAATATATAAATATTTAGATATTAAAATGAAATATCATTCCACCAGATTTCTCTTCAATTTCAAAAACATAAAAATAAAAACAATTTTTTTCAAATTTAAATCATTAATAACATTATTATTTACCGATCGATTTTGTTCAAAAACAATAAGGTTCTTCCTCTGGCTAACACTAACTTACTGTCCAAATTTCAATACAATCGGATTTTTCTTTCTTGAGTTATCGTGCTTACAAGAAACGTGACGGACGGACGGACAGACGGACATTTTGAAAGTTGTTCAGAATTCGTTCACTAACACAATGATCTGAAAATTTTTTGTCTGCGAGCGATATTTCCGGTTTTAGAAATGTGCCGATCAAATACAATATACTCTTCGTTATCGTATTTGCGAAGAGTATAATAATGTATGACGCATGTCTAGAATAAGAATAAAAATCATGTACATATTGTGAAAATAAATATATAATAAAGAAGTGGACTACGCACATACACGACTATATATACATGCGCATAGCCCGTCCTATCAAACTCATTTAAGCTGCAATAAATAATATTCTCTCCCTAGAAAACCCGATTCAGTGAATGCTTGTGACCTCACTATAAGAAAAACCAATGGTTTTGGACATGCAAGGGTAGTTTTTGAGGACTATCGGGTTCTGCACCCTTGAAAACTTATTCTATTTGAGTGACACTTCAGGATTCAGTGAGTGGGTGGTTTCAACCCCCTGGGGTCGTTAGATTGCAAAATTGTACAGGACATATTGAGTTACTTAAAAAAAAACCGATCCAACAAGTCCTCGCATGCCTGATAACGAAAAATTGGTGGTTTTATGCATTAAGGGTAGTTGGTTAGAGGTGGGAGGCTAAATAATATCAGCATCGTGTTCCCCACCCTTGAAAACGTGTGGAAAACAATTTTCAGCACATTTGGATGTTTTTTTAATGTTTCGGTATTGAGGGAGGGGGTGGTTAGGATATCTGGTAGTGAAATTTTACAGGATATATTGAGTTTCCTCAAAAAGAACCCGATCCATGCCTCGCATGCCTAACAACGAAAAATCGAAAAAGGTGTGGTTTTTTGCATTTAGGGGTAGTTCGAGGGGGTAGGGACCGCGCGACTATCACCATCGTGTTGGTCGTCCTCAAAAAGGGGGGTAGTCATGTTTGGTCGCTACCCTTGCACTTTCGGGGTTTTTGCAACTTTGGCATGGACTATAACTGTTTAGCGAGTATGGAATAAACCTAATAGTAACCTGGTACCACAATTTAAGGCAGTAATAGTGTAACTTCCCTATAACAATCTCTCGTTCCATTCAAAATTGTAAAAATTATCTTCCTCTGCCACTTCAAGATATACACCTAAATGTAATTTTACCGTACTTTTTTATCTTGGAAGTAATTTTATTTAACTTAATCTCCATTTTATTATTTCAGATGTTTCCCACTGGTGTGTTTACCTTATTGTATGGACGACTGCAAAACCAAGAACCACTACTGTCCAAATTGCGCAGCTTATTTGGGGCGCTATCAGCATTAAACCCTCTTACATTCACAACCATCCTCAGTACACCAGAAAAACCCTTAGATATTTCAGGTGCTAATAGGGCCGAATCTATTCTAGAAGGACCAGCGGCCCTGCTCTGGGCTATTTGTCAATTAAGGCAGAATTCACACCAAGGAGATAAGCAACAAACAATTAGTGTTGGCGCTCTGGAGTGTAGCAAATAATCATAAGAGACGCGTGTAAGGTATCTGCAGTGGCGACCTTCACTCCCCTTACAAAACTAGTCCTAAGACAACTTAAAAATTAAGTCGACAGCTCCATCTAGCGTTCTTCGTTACAGATACTTTTGAAAGCCCCAATTATGCTGATCAAGCGATTATCTTTATGAGACAATTGTGTAAACTCTTGAAATAGTGGAACCAAACTGATCATAAATAGTATGTCAGTTTCTGGCGACGACATTAAAATAAAATTTTCTTCAGTTAATTATACCTTATTACATAGCAGTGATTGAAGTCGGGGCAAAAATAAATATGAACAAATTACGCAATCAAACGTATTTTTAACCGACCTTAACATTAATTAACAAGGTGCAATTAACGGGATGGACTGGGTGAAATTTTGTGTCTCTCAGTTGATCACCATCCTATTCTCATCATTTCCATTTTTTTCGTGTATTCTCTCTATCTCTCTCTCTCCCTCCCTCTCTCTCTCCTCTTCCCGCTGACGCTCAACCTGTTCTCGTTCCTGCAGCTCCCTTTCATGTTCTCTTTCTCTTAACCTTCCTCTTTCTAACTTTCTCTCCCTCCTGTCTTCTTCTTTTCTTCGCTCTCTTTCTCTCTCCTGTTCGCGTAGTTTTTTAAAATATTCTAATTTCTTGCGCGGTTTCGAGATTTTTCATTATGAAAGCTAACTTTAAAGGCAGTATTTTAATGTCTTTTACATGGTCCTAACATCGACGCTATCTTCTTGTCGAAGTACCTTACTTGCAAATTCATTGATGTTGTACTGGTTACTTTGCACGTAATGTTCTCGGGATTGTACCCCTTCCACTTCAGGTATAAGGTAATCTTCATCTTCGTCTTCATCTTTATTCCGTTTCTAAAGTAACTAACTATTTTCTGTATTACTGTATTCTCGGAACCATTCACGCACTCGTTCAAACCAACGCGCAACGGTCGGTACTATTTTCATAAAACTCCATAATAACACAATAGTTAGTTAGTCAAAGACAATGTATAATTACTTTAGTTTATGGTTAAACTCCAAGCGGTCCATAAATACTGAAACTCTAAAATAAACATGCAGCAGTGCAAACTGCAAAGGCGATGCGACACAGTTAATTTCATAATTTTTAGTTCATTTTAAATTTAAAAAAAAAATTGGTGTGAATTCTGCCCATAGCGTAGGATTTATTTGAAACTTTAATTGTAAACCGATTAGGGTAATATGGGGTAAATAATTTTATAACTCGACCTGTAAGTTTGCATTTTATTACTGGGTACAAAATACGCTTTTAAATCTTGCTTTTTATTTTAATTACCTGTCTTCGTAAGATAGTTCAATTTTTATATTCGTTTTAATGTAATAAAATATATTATAATTGTATATCTATTAAATACACTTATAAATTATTCATTTTGTTTCATTTTAAACAGAATAATAATACATTTTCTTATTTTTTTCTTTTTAAGCTACATATTATGCTTGAAATTTTATCGAATTCGACAGGGCTTGTTAAAAGGAACATTTCGTTTCTAAACTAAAAGATCAAAATGTAACTAAAAAGTCACGGGGATGCTTAGGATAGCCTTTAGGGCGAAGCCTTTAGGACAAAGCCTGTAGTTTAGAACTATATAAACACAAGCTGATATTTCTTAAAAATCTGCGCATCATCCTACTGGATGCTTTTGAATGCTCATAGATTGCAAAATGTAAAAATAGTATGAATAGTGAGAAAGAGCCTATTCCAAACAGTCCGCTTTATTGGTTATTAGGTCACGATTAGTTGGAGCGAGGCAGAGTTTACATAAGGATGACAGAATTGGTTGAGTGCGTTCAACCATGACATTATTACTTCCACATCCAGTGGAAGTATAGTAACGACAAAATTTTTTTAAAAATATTGTTCAAATAGGTTTAGAATGTCATGAAACGTCGAAATTTCAAGTTTGAGCAAAACTGTCGTAACTTTTTTGTGCGCACGATTACTCTGGAACCGTTTAAGATATTGACTTGAAAAGACACGGGTAGGTAAGGGCCTTTTTTCGCCCATCGGTCATGTCATATGTCATATTTTCCAAGTGGTATATATATCTTGACAAGTAATAAAAAACAGTTCTCTGGAATAGTATATTGTGTATCTAGTAGTAAAAGCAATACATTCCCGCACGACGCACAGTGGCCCCAAAATGACTTTTTTTTTTAAATCAGCAGGTCTTAACAATTAAGCAATCGGAATATATTCTTTTTTAAATCATAATTTTTTTTAATTGCCTATTCGATTAACAAAAAATGTTTGTAAATATAAGTATAAAACTTTTCTTTTAACAATTTCCACCAAAGGTTAGCTTTTGGATATGAAAAGTATATATTCTCGGGGAGGAACCCCCCTGACCCCCCCTGGGTACGGCTTTGCCTTCTTAACCGATTTCAGAAAAAAATATTTGTATTCAATGGACCAAAATAGTGTGACGTTTCACTCCCACTCTAACTATTCCATCCTATTTCTCACATCGACCTTATCGCCACTGTACATATGACCATGGTTAAAATTGAATTTGAAATTTCAGAAAATCTGTGAATATTTAACTATTGAATTATCATCCTAATGTTTTAACTTTAAAAGCTGCGTCTTCTTGTAATAATACTGTAATTTTTAAGTCCTCTTGAAATTTTTTCAGAAACTAATTGTTTATTGCGCACGCGTAATACTTATGTCGGGCATAAATCCATCTTCTTATTTTTATTTGTTTTGCTGGTTGAAGTTTAAGGTTATGTATAGTGGATTATTTATTTTATAACTTTCAAGAATTTTACAGTATTTAAAGTGTTTGTATATCAAAAATGGTCCAAAAATTAAATTTTTCTGCGATTGCTCAATTTTTTAAGGATAAAGAAACACTCATGGTCAAGGCAGAAAGTTCTGTTGAAGCGCGAAGCGGGCCGCATGAAAGGAATGATTATGATCCTGGAGTACTGATTGTTAAGGGAGAAGTTCATGCTAGCATGAGAGATAGAATCTATAAAGTAGAGGTGTGTGCTTTTTTTTTTAAATAAATATATTTTACTTTAAATGTAATTAATTGTTTTCAGATATTTTTGAATAACGATAAAAATATAACCGATGCAGAATGTACTCATCCAAGGGGATTATGGTTATGCCATCATATGGCTGCTTTGGCTCTCTTTGCACACTATAATATTTCTGTAAGAGTACGAACATGCCCAAGATGCTACGCAGCTATAGAAGTTCAGGCCGCTGTTTCAGTCGATGCATTGAAGGCATTAATTGGTACTAGGAGCAGTTCACCCTGCTAGCATCGACGGTATGTGCGGTTATATTTAAATGTATAGATTTGTTTTACACGTTGATGGCTTCGATGCATCTACTGAATTTGCGGTCTGAACTTCTAGCTGCGTAGCAACTTCGGCATGTTCGTATCGTAACAAATGAAGCGTGCTCATGGAATATGTCGTATTTACTAGACAGTTCAATTTTAAACTATTTTAATCATATATATATATTTAATAGAAATAAGTTCTGAATAAATGATACAATATGTAATTTCTTTATTTATTTGCGTTTCTAAGTCAAAATACTTACAAATAAACAGTTAAACACGAGGTTAGAGGCAAGACCCCCACAAGGGAGGGTCAGTAGGTACTGTGGTACCTGGGCCCGGTTAGGCTAGTAAATGCAATTCTCGCTCGTTTAAGAGACCTGGATAATTTTTTTTTTTCAAATTTCTCCTAGGCGCGGGGGCCTGCCAGTGAATTTGGTACAGGGGCCTGGTTAGATGACGAAAATCTATGATAACAGTATAAAATAATTGAAAACAATTTAAATAAAACAGGCTTTGAGGTTAGAGCACAAAGAAATAATCAAAGAACTACGTTCTACGTTCTCAATAATTTTCCAGACACTTGTAGAACGCATGCGCATAAACAACCATTTAGAAAACATTTTTTTATTTATTCTCGGCAGAGAAAATTGATTACCACATGTAAAAAACTTATAATCCAGCTCTATTTTTATACTAGTAGTTAGGATTCAATAGTTAAATATGAAAAATAACGTACCAATCCTTAGATACATTTTTAAGTAATTTATTTTGACCCTTAAAGCACATGTACATAAGGCATGCTTCAAAGAGTGGATGGAAAGGAATTCAAATTAACCTCCTCGTGAATGACGTCACGACTATTGTGGTCCATACACACGGCAATATGTGGTTTTGAGCGCTGACACGTTTAAATTCGCACACAACGCCGACACCTGCGGAAACGAATTTGTCTTTTATACATTGAAGCGTTTGTGAGCCAATATAAATTGACTATTATTTAAAAGCTTAAATACTCAACAATGAAATGAGGTACAGATTTTCTTTTTTCTTGGTTCATCAAGCGCATCTAACTGAAATATACATTTAAAGTTCGGAAAAACGTCAAAAATCGCTAAAAAACTGCAAACACGCTTACTTTGAAAAGCTATTATTACAACTTACTGTTGATTTTCAAATGTAAAACTTATAGAAACATAAAGATTATTATGTTCAACTATAAATAAATAAAGTTTAATGATTGTAAGGAGAACTTTTTATTTTTATGAAATTAGTCGGCGAAAATATATAGCTTATCTACCCTTGTACTTTGGTACACGTATGTATTTTAACGAGATCTGAAACTAGATTATATTTTCATCTTATTTCGTTGAAGGGTTGGGGGGGGGGGGATAAATGAGGGTAAATAGGTAAATCAAGCAGGTAAGAGTCCATTAGTATATACAAGACAAGCTAATGTCTCAAAAAAAAAATGGCATTAGCCACCCCATTATAAACGGGGGTGAAAAAAATATGATTTAGTATGTGTACAAGATTCAAAGGCCTCAAAATTTTTTTCTCCATCCACCCCCACCACCACCATCCATATTAGAAACAAAATTGTTCATTTTAAATGTCTGTCCTGGGCGAGCGTAGAGGCGACTTCAATGTGAATATCAGTCGATATTCCGTTGAAGCAACGTCGAGCGCGGTTAGTACTTGGATGGGGTACCCATCTTGGGAAATACAGCGTTCTCGTCCCACCTTCTAGAGGCTTGTATCTCAGTGTATACTCGGAAGTTGCGTAATTTCAGACGTAGTGGATATACCATCCTTCGGAGGGGATGTAAAGCAGGCGGTCCCTTGTCTATTAAATGTTAGGCAAGTAAAAGATCCCTACTCTTCTTAAGGGAAGAGGTTCGGCAAAATTTCCAGGTTGGGGGTAGCTCGTCTTCTGGCGTCGGTGATAGGTCTTGGTAGCGGAAATAGGCCGACGTTAAATAGTTAAAAAAAATAATCTGTCCGCTATGCGTCGTTTCCTTCTTCTTCTTCTTATTCGTAACGTCTTGTCACACGTATCGTGCTCCATGAATTTATTCTAGTTGACCTCCATTTACTATATAGCATGTGTGACGAAACCCGTAATCTGTCGCGCTAGGTGAAACACAATATTTATGAAAAGATACAAAATGATTTGTAAAATCATAATATTTAACTTTGGGGCATGGTCCAAAAGTGAAACTACATGTTGACTTTTAGAACTCTATAGCCTAGTCCTCATAACGGCGAATTGCGGATTTATTTCTGCGGAATTAATGTGATTGGTGGAAATTATTCAAAAAGTCAGATGCCGCGAAATTCCGGCGAATATTTTAACTTTCTGCGATGCCACTGAAAAGTTCAACTTGTGTTAACTTTTTAGCGGATTTTGTGTTTCTGTCTTTGTCTTATTAGTTTTGTAGAATGTTTTGTAAAATGTTGCATGAAGAATGTCAAGTATGAAAATATTATTTGCATGTTATTCGTATGTAATGCAAATAAGCATACTGTTTTTGTATTTTGGTCCATTTTAAAACTTTATACACCTGTTTATTTTTGACACCTGACGTCAGTGAACACTTAAGTGTCAAAATTCCTTTGGGGATATTTTAAAAAGTTATTAAATAAAGAACACTTAAAAACGCGAAATCCGCTGAAGTAAGTAAGGGCAAATTATTTTGTGCGAATTATAGTCACGTGTAAAATTTCGCTTTTCGCAATTCGCAGTTATGAGGACTAGGCTTAAGGCAATTGCTTTCTGTTAACGCCATACCTGTACCATATTGATTTCAAAATCAATTCTAAATGACCATTTATTCCAATCGATGTTATGTGAAGGACATTGAAATCAATAAACTCATTGAAATATTTTTACATTAGGTAGTTGAGTTGTGATAATTTACCGTTCACACCGTAGGCGTTGTGTTTTGAAACAAAAAATGTTTGCCAGTCAGATTCTTACTAACACTAAAAGGCAAAGTAATTATTAGTTGGGATGATTGACGGTAGGTAAATATTTCGTGTTTTACACAGTAATATACTACATTTATACACCCTCCAAATCGTACAGTAATGGGTCACTTTACAGCACAGCAACCATTACTGCATAGCGATCGATGTCACTCATTAAAACACAATTTGATAAAAAAAATCATTTCATTTACATATAGTCCTGTCAATGAATGGTTTCTAGAGGGAAATGCCGAGATCACAATTTTTGACTTGAGAGCTGTGTTTGGACTATTTAGGAGGTAAACATATCAAATGTCCCCGAACAGGAGCACAGTGGGAAAAATATGTCCTTTTTTGGACACAAAATCTGCCGACAGTAGAGATCAAATTGAATTTTAAAAAATGGCAAATACCCTTAAGACATTGTACTTTATAGTAGTGCTGCGGCAAATGGCTTTGAATTAACATAACCTAAAGATTATTCCTCGTTTTCCTCCTTGGTCGAGAGTCACAAACAATCGAAGTAGTGTTCATGTATATTGGGTACAAAATTCATTTTTATGGGATCATAACTTAATTGACAATGCAACATAGGTCATATTACATCATCAAAAATTCAAAATGGCGGCTGTCACCAAGATGGCGGACTACTTTTTTCTATATAACCTCCTTGATATGGGTATCAGATGAAAGGGCTTGGCGAGTAAAATACTAGTAGCTATGTAGCTACTAGTATTTTGTAGCTATGTAGCGTTGCTATATATACAGGGTGTTCCATCTAAAACACATATACCCACTTCTTGGTAAGTTAGAGGTTTGAAATTTTGCATACGCCTGTAAATCAGGTAACAATGCAACATAGGCTGCATTATATCATCAAAAATTCAAAATGGAGTCTATCGCCAAGATGGCGGACTACTTTTTTTATAACCTCCTTGATATAAAAAGTTTATTTAAGACCTAAAAGTTACAAAATAAAATTAATAGTTTAAAAAACTAAAAAAACACGCTTCCATTGTTGACTCAAAAGTAAAAAGTAATTGATTTATTCTATGTATACTATAATTTATGCTTGAAATTTCTCAATATAATAGTATTTAATGTAAAAGCGTTTTTCTTTTTTTTCATTTCATTCATCATGGTTTCAAATTCATGTCACCTTAAAATGGTTGTAACTTTGCAAGGAAACATCATAGATGGCCATTTGTAAGCTCATTTTAAAGATGAAGGATGGTACTTATTGCTATATTATTATATTATATTACTTGTTAATATATTATTATATTAGTATCGATTGATTGTTAAGTTTGCCTTTCTGTTGTGTTAAACTTGATTCATTTAGAGTCGTTTGGTTAAGTTTGTTGGGTTGTAGGGTATCACGGTTTCAAATTCATGTCACTTTAAATTGGCTATAACTTTTGCGAGGAAACATCGTACCATTCGAAAGCTTATTTTAAAGAGGAAGAATGGTATTAAATGATGTATTGTATAGAAATAAGTTGAAAAAATTTTTAAATCCTATACATAACCTCAAAAGTTGCCAAGAAGCCATTTTTTTAAGTACTTAACCTAAAATATTTCAAATCCTAACATGATTCTGAGGTCAAATTCGGATTCCACGCGAAAAATTACTTCGGAAATGACCCTCAGCTGCCCAGTAACATTCACAGATAATGTTAGAGTTAAAACTTTTAGGTTTATGACTGTTATTTAATTCATACAATTTTTCACTTATATTGAGTTTAAAGCTGTTAATCAGGTTAGTCTGAATGCATGGGAATAAAATCAGGTGGATAAAAAACTATTCTTATTTTTATCTGTGTGGATGAAGTAAAAAATTGAAGCCTTTGCTTCTCCTACATATACTAAATGATAAGGTGGGGGTTGTAATGGGGGTGGCTAATGCCAAAATTTTTTTTGAGACCTCAGCTTCTCTTATATATACCAAATACCAATTTTATGGTTTCTTATCTGCTTGATTTACCTAATTACCCCCATTTACCCCAATTTACCCCCCAACCCTTCAACGGAATAACATGAAAATATAATCCAGTTCTAGATCTCGTTAAAATACATACGTGCACCAAATTTCAAGTCAATATCTTAAAGAAAGGATTCCAGAGTAATCGTGGGCACAAAAAAAGTTACAGACAGACCGATAGACAGACTTTTTTTGCTCAAACTTAAATTCTCGATGTTTCATGACATTCTAAGCCTATTTGAACAATAAAAAATTTAAAAAAATTTTTGTCGTTTCTACACTCGTTTCTACACTTCCACTGGATGTGGAAATAATATCTGCGGTTTTTAGGTTAGGTTAACCCAAAGCCACTTTGCTGCAGCACTACTCTAAAGTACAATGTTTTAAGGGTATTTGCCATTTTCTTTTATTTAATTTGATTGAAATCTCTACTGTCAGCAAATTTTTGTCCAAAATATGTCCTCTGAGGAGGTGCGGGGCATGCAGAGGGGCACGAAGAAGGTCCCGGTTTTTGGTTTTTCGCTCATATCTCGAAAACGATTAGCCATAATCAAAAAGTGGGTATATGGAAAATTAAAGCTGACTAAATTTTCTATTATAATGTTTCTATTAATTTTTTTCGTATCTGTTATGGTTCAGTAATGGGTTGTATATCTTTTACCTGCATACTAACTTTATTATAAATTTATTATAAATTGAAGAAAAATTTTAAAAATCATCGTAGAAGAAAAATTTTTGTACAGAAGACTGAACTCAAATATCGAATAAAAAATGTCTTTGTGTCTGTGCGTGTATATGCATGTGTGTGTGTGTGCGTGTGTGTATACCGTTTCTTGTAAACACGATAACTTCTGTTAGACTTAAAATATTTAATTACAATATGGAACATGTGTAAAACAGCATAGTACAATAATCCTTATTGAAATTGGGCCATATCTGTAATACATGGTGATAACCAGAGGTCTACAAACTCTCACTATATGAAACCTATTTTACGTAAGAGTAAGAGTTTATACGCCTCTGGTTATCAGCATGTATCACAGATATGGCCCAATTTCAATAAGGATTATTGTATTTTACTGTTTTACATACATATATCAAATTTTAATTAAATATTTTAAGTCGAACAGAAGTTATCGTGTTTACAAGAAACGGTATACACACATATACATATACACGCACACACACACTTACAGACACAAAGGCATTTTTTATTCGATATTTGAGTTCAGTCTGCTGTGAAACGGATATCTGTACAAAAACTTTTTTTCTACGATGATTATTAAAAAAAAATTTCCATTTATAATAAAGTTAGAATACAGTTGTTAAAAGATATATTATGTATATATAATATTATCACAACTTCTTCAAGCACGTTGCTATTAGGTAATATCTCTCCGCCTACGGTGGGACGTCAGGATATTACCAAGTAACGTGCTTTCGGAAACTGTGATCAAATTATTTCGTATTTTTAACGTCCTTGTGAAAAAAGTGAACAGCTTTCATAAAAAATCTATAAAGATATATTTACACAAAACTTCCAAAACTTCCCTCTCCACTTGGCACTTTTTACTTATTAATAATTTTTTTCTGTTGGATGATCACACTGTATAATTTCTTAACTAAAAACATGTGTTTTTTTCCTGGTAATAGTGGCAACTTCATTTCACATATTATTTTCCTCCGTCGTTTCCTGAATATATCGCCACCTGAGAATCAGACTATCCTATGTCCACTTTTTCCAGATTTTCTGATTTTTACATGAAGTTATTCTATGCCCACAGAGCTACTTATCAATCCAACGGATTTTCTCCTAACTGTGATTCTTACGTGTCTAGAATGTCGAACCATTATACTGTATGTCCTTTATATTCACACCGCAACGAGTCAATGTATACTATGTCCCTGCAACCAATAGGGGTCAAGGCCTCTGGGACATAGAAATATGTAATTTAAAAATTTGAAAAAATTCATCATTAAAAAGGAAAACTTTCTCACATTTTCAATTTAAAAATTACATTGAACCTTGGTATAACTATATAGGTTTTATATTTTTTTATATATAAATCATGCTCATTTCATGTATTTGCATGTATTTCTTAATGTGCAAAAATGTAGTACATTATTTATCGTAAAAAACTGCCTGTAATTCGGAAAATTAGCACGTTACAAAAAAATCCCGAGAGATAAAAAATGTGTAGAAGGCCTCAATGCGTACGTCTGAATTTTTAAAAATTTTTAAATTACATATTTTTAAAGTGCTACAATGTCAAAGATGGAGGTAGTTTTCATGTTTTTCGAGAAAAACTCAGTGAACACTTTACAGAAAAGTTGCAAAAAAGATAAATAAATTGTTTTTTTTTCATTTTTGTCCTAATTCTACAAGTTACGGAACCTTCCGATCATTTCCTACTCTATTTTTTTTTTAACTTTTTTATCAACGTCATTACAAACACATTGCACAATGTTTCAACAAAATCCATTAATTAGCACTCAAGTTAGAGATTTTGGTAATTTTTGCGCTCCATTGACTGGACTAATATGAATTGATGTAAATTTACATGTTATTTTGTGTTTTATATGAATTTAAATGTTTATTTTTTACTTTTATCCGTTTCACAACAAAATTGAAGTAATCCAGATACTGGTGCATCTTTGTATAAATAATAACAATGACTACAAACTGCCTCAGTTCCTATTCCTCGAGGACATAGAATAAGTTTACACTTAACTGTAAGGTTAACGTTATTCTATGTTCAATTTTTTTGAAAAACTGTTAGAAGTAGTGAAGAATCAATACATATATTAGAATCTACTATTGACAATTACTTACATAAATAAACAATTAAATGTAAAAATTGCACCTTCAGAGCTGGGAGTAATTAATTACTAAAGTAATTAAATTACTAATTTAATTACTTTTTTTAAAAAAGTAATTGTAATTGAATTACATTTTTCAAAGCAGTAATTGTACTTAAAAATTATTAATTCCTCAAGCGATACTCTGAAAATATCGTTTCAGAGTAATTAATTACCGATAGAAATTACTTCATGTAATTTAAATTACTTCTCTAATAATTTCAAATTTCTAGAATAATTTGAATACTGTAGAGTTGAATTGTTTTACCGTAATTAAATTATTTTAGAGTATTTAAATTACTTTACATTCCTATTAAAAGGAAACATAAACATATAATATTATTCATATCTGTAACTTTTTTTTGTGAGCACAATCTCGTTTAAGATATTAACTTGAAATTTGGTACACGCATGTGTACGGGTGCGGTGAATATAACTTGACAATTTCTCCTACATCCCTGAACCGATTAACAAAATTTTTGATGGGCCTTTAGAGACAACTTTAAAGAATGGTACTAGGATATTGAAAACTAAAGAAGGAATTTTTTTTCTGATGCGAAAATCAAAAAAAATGTTTGTTGATTTCGATAGTCTGGTATCATTCTATCAAGTTCTCTAAAGGCCTATCAAAGAATTTTTTCAATCGATTCAGGCATATAGAAGAAATTGTCGAGTTACGAAATCGTTTTCTTAAGCACGGCACCGCCACCTTTAATGAGATCTGGAATTAGATTATATTTTGATTTTATTCCATTGAAGGGTTGGAGGATAAATTGGGGTTAATAGGGAAATCAAGCAAGTAAGAGTCCATAAAATTGGTATTTAGTATATATAAGAGAAGCTCAGGTCAACAAATTTCTTGGCATTAGCCCATTACCACCCCCACCTCATTATTAAAGGGGGTGAAAAAATTAAATTGTGATTTAGTGTGTACACAAGAACTAAAGGCCTCATTTTTTTTTACTTAATCCACCCCCACCCTCACTACCAATATGGCATATTGTTTTATGGAATTTTGAGGTATGCGATTTCAAATATTATATTACTAAAGGTGCATAAACAATTTTTTCCACATACAAAATTTTTTTCATTGTGAGAGACTTGGATAGAAAATCAGTATGTGGAAGTAGTGATTCCTTGGGCAGCGGTTTTTATATTTGTTTTTAGTTATAGATTTTCATTCTTTTGTGATTACTGTCTTTACTGATTAATAGAAAATTTAGATATATCTTCCTTTCGTATTATTCAGTATTTGTATATAATTATAATTATTTGTACACTAACAAATGATCTTATAATTTACTAAACATCTCCCATTCCCATTATAACAAATGTAGAAGCTGTAGAGTAATTATAAAAGTAATTTATTTATTCAATTACCATTACCAAATAATTAGTAATTTAATTACTTGGTAATCAAATTACTTTTTAACATTAGTAATTTGTAATTTGTAATTAATTACTTTTTCAAAGTAATTTGCCCAGCTCTGTGCACCTTCACTATGTACCAATAGCTTAAAGTTTCAAATCGCTTTCCTACACAATTACTGAAAATGGACATACAATAGTTTGATCTCCATGTAGCGATATGTCCTCATTACATTGTTTTAAAGTATATCAGCAACGTGTGCTACAACCAAATTTAAATCAAAGTTAATGCCACTCGATTTTTTTTACGCATTCCTGGATGTATATAGAACCAATTTCCATGATATTTAAAATCATTCATCGCAGAATTCTTTTTTTTTAAGTATTTTACTTTTTTATTTGTTGACACAGCCACATACAAAAAAAGTGATCTGGCCTGTGGACTAGACCACTATATCCTTATGTATTTGGACCCGCTGAAACCGAATCCGAGGAATTGTCAGATTGGCTCATTTTTCACCCCCAACACCAAAAAACACCCCCATAAAATAGTCTGGCCATCGGACCATACCAGTGTATCCTTATGTATTTGGTAATAGTCTGAAAAACTGAAAAACGAGCCAATCTGACAATTTTGACTTCGGCTTCGGTTTCAGCGAGTCCAAATGAAGACCACAGGGGTAAAAGGTGGTATGTCACGAGAAGTTAGTTTCGAGAAAAACGAATTGTTAAGTTTGAAACCTCACTGACTTATAAGGTATTGATAAATTTAAATAAAAACTTTGGAGTATCATTTAGGAAAGTATAAAACCGTTCGTTAAAAGCATTCTGACAAAAAAAATTTGTTTATACAGAAAAAAATAGAAAACACAAACGATTACAAACTATTCAGGGGAAAAATGGGAATTGTTACAAAAATAAATATATATTCATGAAAACAAGGGGGATTGTCCAGTTTTACATTGCTTTACTTTCTTCATTGTGCCTTTTTATTCTTGCCTTTTTTACTAATTTCCACTTTTTTATTATTTTCCTCTTTATTTCTTTGTTTGTGTGAGGTAAGTTGTCATAGTAAAGCTGGTTTTCTTCAGAAAAAAAGTTTTTCATATTTTCTAAATTGTTGAATGTTTTGTCTGATATTGGAATGAGACCTAGAATAACATGGAAATAGATATATAAGAATAACGTACAATACTTATATTAACAGTCACATAGCATATTTTCGGTCAGAAAATAAAAATTCATTACGGTGCAGGGCAAACTCGGGCTCAGGCCTCTTCTTTCAGAATAGGGTCATTTAGTGATATGGCAGTTTCCTACTTTTTCTTCCTCATTTTAAAGTATAACAAACCACCAGCCTCAGAAAAAAATTTCAGCTCAATTGAATCAATAGCCACAGAGATATTCGCATTTGAATAGAAACACGCTCGGCCGGCCAACAGTCCGTAGAGTGACGTCACTTGGCGTGCGCCGATATCTATATTAGAGCAGCGATTTCGTAAGTCTATCGTGTAGTTTTTTTTTTGGCGTAGAACCAGGTCAAACATGTTAGATTCCTTTAAGTATGTCACCGGGCATATGAAATCATATTTTACGACATTTTTTTGTGGTCTCGAACTTTATAAATCAATAAAAAGTGAAAAAAACGTATTTTTAAATATTTTTTTTTGTTTCCAAAAACTATTACAGGTACCGAAATTTGTTTTGTGTCAAATTAAAGCACACACTGTAGCGCTTTTACCAATATAAACGGTTTGGGCACAATTCGTACTTTCATTTCTCTAAAAATCAGATAAACTAAAAATATATATTTTATGTATTGAAATCTTCACCAATCGATAAACTTTTTTATTTTTGAAAATATTTACATACATGCAGCGAAGAAAATAGAGCCTAATAATCACAAAAGTTTTTGAAACAATATATTTTTTCCTAAAATGTACCGTGTGGCAACAACGATTTTTTTTATCAGCGCTAAATGCGACATTGGGACGCAATTAATACACCTCGCATGCAGGGTTGGTCAGATTAGTCGCGTAGAAGTGGCGGTTGTCGAAAATCATTAAGTATTCATTGTTCGGATAAAAATTGTGACAATCGAAAATGTGCTTGTTTTAAGGAAGGCCTAAAATGTGCAACGAGTGCAAATGTCGTTCCTGTAACAACATTATTAAAGATTTCGAGGCAGATATGAACGAATTAGAATGCTATTAATGTAGGGCCCACATAAACTACATACTACATATTTATCTATCCAAATAGAAAATTTATTTCAACAATAAAACTCATTTTATGCGTACGTTTTTACTTTCATTCATTTAAAAATCTCTAATAAACTTACTAATTAGGTGCGTAGTTAGTAACACTGATTGATATTTATAGATTAGGTATTTATATCTACCTACCTGTCTTTTTATTATTAAAAGGAGACTATTTTATTATATTTATTGTACAATTTCTTAATATTAACAACATATGATCAATACTACTGTACAATATATGAAATATTGAACAATAATATTGTTCCCCTAGATGCTTTTGATCACTACTGGTTTTGTATCTATTGATATAAGTTAAACTACTACATACACCCCGACCGGGACCGTCAGATCGTTGCAGTCGGCAGGCTTGCTACAGCCGAGCACGCAAGAATATGACATTGGCCCGTTAAAAAAAATCGCTGACTCAATACTATGAACGGGACATGAAAAAGTTGTATCCTAAAAACTTTTTTCAACTATTGGCTTCAATTTGTACGCAGCATGTATATACAAATTTTCATAAATAAATTTTTTTCTCGATTGTCTAAAATTACGCTACTGAAAATAACAAGTTTGAGTTTCCTATTATTTTTCCAACTTAAAAAAAAAATAAATCGGGTTCACGTGGATCGTTGTTCGAAGCGCTATTCTACTCTAATCTAAAAAAAAAAAATAGTTTGATAGCACAAATATTTTCAGAGATATAGCGGTGGAGACGTTAAAAACATATTTCATTAAAAATCTATTTTTTTGAGTTTTTCCGAAATAAAAAAGTTCTCGACCACCAAAAAATGTCTTAAAAAATGATTTCGTGTACACGATTATCTTACTAAAGAATCCCACTAAGTCTGGTTTGGTTCTACGCTGGTTTTTTTTTCTCGAAAACTAAGCGACTTTACTTCCAGATTTTACTCTACTAACTTGCATTCACAGCTCTGTTCACTGGGGGGTTCAGCCATCTGACGTCACATCTCGACTACATGGTTATCCCGAGCGTTTTTAAGCGCGCCGACTTTAATAATTTTTTTATACATGAAGGCGGTCAGTAAATTCTAATTTTTGGCATACTTACTATACTCACCAAGCTCTTTCAGAATATGTAATAATAAAAAATTGTTAAATGAGCCTATTGGGGGTAGTATTGAACTTTTCTCCATTGTCCATTAAAGGAAGATCTGTGCGACATGAGCCGTGGATGAACACTACTTGCTTCTATTTCTCTAATGTGGTGTGTTGGAGAGGTATATTTATTGATGTAAGGTAACTGTTTAATAAACGTCTCCCAGTCCCTTATTATTTCCTGAAATTGTTCAAGATCCTGTTCATTTTTACTTCCTTTATTTGTATCTATTAGGTCGTTTTTAATAATTCCCCGACAAAAATACAAAGAGAATAACATACACCACTTGTAGATAATCTTAAAACAAATTTATCTACTAAAAGTAAAATAAAACATTATTCACTTAAGATTAAAATATATGGACCGTCCCCGTTTTTATCATTTTCCTTGTGGACATTCCACGTTTTTTCCCTGTGTGCGATTTTTCAAACATGAATATTAGAGGACTGTGCTACAAAATGGCGGTGCCAGCTGACTTCTCTGTATATTGTGACATACCTCCTTTTTCCCCTGTGGTCTTCAAATACATAAGGATACACTGGTCTGGTCCGCAGGCCAGACCACTTTTTTGTGTGGCTGTGTTTAAACAAAAAAAGTAAAATAATCGTAAAAAAAAAATCTGCGATTAATGATTTTAAATAATGTGGAAATTGAACTACTGAATGATACTAGGCTGTTTCCAATGGACTGTAATTTATTGTGAGATAAATACAAATATAATTATGTATTAGCCTTTTGGGCGCATGCTTGACATTAATATTCGTATTATTCTGATTATATTTTTTACTCACTAGATTTCATTAAAATTAATAACAATAAGTTCTTAACATATGCCGCCCGCCTTGAAAGGGTGAGCTTTCAACATAACAGTTTGCACAATAAATAACTAAGGAAAGTATATGAGGTTTCTTCTTTGATAGTTGTATTAACTACGTGCCAAATATTATTGTCTTTCGTCACATTTTTCTCAATAATTATTTTCTGAAGGTGTCCACCCTGTATATTTTCACTAAAAGTATGGCAGGTTTTTTCTTTGACGAGTCTGTTAACTACATGCCAAATATTATTGTCCTCCGGCACATTTCAAAAGTATATCCCATTTCTTCGTAGGTAACAGCGTTACCTACCTACCAAATATTCTGTTCTCCACTAAATAGTTTTATAGACATAACGCCAACAGACAGACAGAATTAAAAAACCTACATAATACTAATACTAAATATGTTACTTTTTTGTTTCACTTTTAAAGTATTTTCTGGCATATCCTCAGTAATTCTATGTACCTATTACCTGCTATTTTTTTATTTTACTTTTCAGTCCAAATGGCTGAGGAAAAACCGCCACTGTCAAATTCTGAGCCAACCCTACCAGGAAGTTATGGGCAAAGTCCACCACCAAGTTATGAGGAATCTGCACCACCGAAATATGGTCCAAACGCTCCACCATGCTATGAGCAAACCCCACCATCTATTTATAGACAGCCCCCATCACAAGGTAGAAACATTATAATCAAAATGTAAACTAGAAATTTCATTCATATTAATAACAGCTTCCCAAAAAAAAACGAATGTTTAAAAAATATCTGAGATAAGTAATCCTACGTACTTTGAGTAATAGAATACAAATATGACATCAGGATCGTTCTAGAAAATCACAATTTTTTTCTATCCTTAAAAAATGGCTCTAAATCATCAAAAGAACGGCAAGATAACGAATACTTAAAAAATATCGGAAATAAGGTAACATGTATTTTATTCCGTAGAATACGAATTTGGCATCATAGCTAGGGAGCTGGTAGCAGAAATTTTTATATGATATTATGTGACTGAAGTTGAAAAGTGTAAAGACGTCATAAGAAAAAGACGGAAAAATAATTTCAGTCATTACGGCGTTGCTGATTTTGTAATTAATAGTTAATTCAAAATGCAATAAAAAACGCTCCTATATTATTTTATTGTGTCAACCACCTGTTTTAAACGTTGCTTGTCAATATGACATTGATATAAGTACAGTCGGCTGAAATCTATGTGTCTGCGCTTTTATGCAATTTAATTTTTTTTTAATTAATTTATGACATACTAAAAATTAAGTGATTTTATTGTCGGTGTACCTTATATCAAAAGTTTCACAAATAGTCCACCCAAATTAGGAAAAAAGCGGAGAAAAATTCTGAACAGCAGTTTCTCTGCATAGGAAGTAAGTATTCAACAACAAGGTTTTGCTTATGCGCGGAAAAAAAAAGAAATGATTTTTGAGATATATACATACATATATACGTTTTTTCGTGTTTTTTTTTCATTTAGACGTATATATCTCGAAAAGTACGCGTTTTAAGGCTAAACGAACATAGGTAAACGTGTTCAGAATACGACTTCCTACAAAAAAGGTTCTATACATTTTTCCGATTCAGATTTCAAATGAACATAAATAAACTTGTTCAGAATGAGATTTCCTGCAAAAAAGTTCGTATACATTTTTCCGATTATCCCATTGGTTTTTCCGGAAAAGCTTCTTGAAGAATATATATATATATATATATTTGCTTTTTCGTGTTTTTTTTTTTCATTTTGACGTATATATCTCTCAAATATATAAAACCTTTTTTGTAGGAAATCACATTCTGAACAAGTTTAGTAATGTTCATTTAGCCTTAAAAATGCGTACTTTCCGAGATATATACGTTCAAATGAAAAAAAAAAAAATACGAAAAAGCATATACAGTGTGTCCCAGGATAGATGTAACAAGAGGTGTAATGGACCAAAAATTTTGGAATGGTATTTGGGGATTGAGTCCTGCTTGTTGTAAAACTAATGTATACCAAAAATGACTTGATTTGGTGTTCTACAGGGTGTTTTATAAGCAAAGTTGTCAAAATCACCACTAATAAAGTACCTTTATTTTTCAAAATATGAAAAAATTTCACTAAGAAAAGTTATTTAGAATGCAATTTTATACCTTTATACCAAATTTCAGGAATATAAAATTATTTTTTTGAAACTTCCCATTTTTGCGAATTAAGAGTTGAATTCATATTTAAAGTTGTGTAGGAGCAAATGTTAATCATCTCAAAAAGTAGGCTATTGGTAAATAAAAAATTGAATATACGAGATGTAAGAAGGTATAATAATGTTAATCGAACTAATTGTAAAACAAGAAACAATTACTAACAGAAGATTAATGAGGTTTAAAAATTATAACAAGTAATAAATGTCAAAAACATAACAGATTCACAAACAAATTAATTATTGGCCAATACAAAACAATGTTTACAATTTTTTTATTACTCGACGTAGCTACCACCCACATCCACACACATTTCGATCCTTCGCCTGAAGTCCTTAAAACTGTTTCGAATATGATCTAACGGTATGGAGTTTACGGCATTTGTAATTCTCTGCTTCAATACTGGTTTTTTAGAAGATGAAATGCCAAATCTTTTGGAAGATACACCTTTGGCCACACGTGAGGCAATGTGGCTTCAAAATGACGGCTGTCCAGTTCATTACGCACAAGGAGTGAGAAATCATTTGGACCAAACCTATCCACAGAGATGGATCGGCCGTCTTGGTCCCATTTCGTGGCCTCCCCGGTCTCCGGATTTAAATCCAATAGATTTTCTACTGGGGTTGCATAAAGGAAAAGGTCTATGCAAAACCATTAAACAACATAAATCAATTGAGGAACCGTATTAATGATGCCGCACAACAAATAAATGTCGCAACAAGTGCAAGACGAATAAAAATATCTTTTTTAAAAAGATGCCGTGCTTGCATTCGACTTGGTGGCAGGCAATTTGAACACGTTATTTGATTTTTATTTGTGTTTTGTTTAGGTTTTAATAAATACCTGTCACATTAATTTAACAAGTGTTTTCATTCGAATTAATAATTATTGAAATCATTTCACAACAAGCTCATTTTGCAGTAAAATTGCAATATCTTTTTTTTTTCTAAAGTAAAACATAGAGAATGTTTATACCATTTTATTAAATGAGCAATTTTTTAAAATAACTTGCCAGGTTAGCGTGGTAATTTTTTTTACATTTTGAAGAGTCTAAGTTAGATAATAAAAAAAATTAACTCATGAATTGAGCAAAAATGCTTTTTTCTGAATGTATGGCACTATTAATTTTATTTTAGACTGTGATCAATAGCACGGTTGCGTAACAAAAATTAGAATCTTAAAATATGGCATTTTGTAGCTGTGGCACTCGAAAAACTGATATAATTTGTCGAACTTCACAAAATTCACAAAAATGCCAATATCTCAAAAACTAACAACTCCAGGGGATGACGTTGAATTCTGAGACACCCTGTATAGATACCTACACAATTCTCTCCAAATTGGGCATTTAAATAATTTCGTGTTTCATTTGACGTATGACCTGGGGCGGCATCGTGTTGGTAAATTAATCTTTGAAATTTTCTTGCAGGCATATTGTCTATAAAGGGTTCTATTTCTTGTCGTAGAATATTAATAAAATTTTCGGTATTCAATTTACCGTGAAAAAAATGAGGACCTATTATTTGGTACCCAATAAAACCACACCATACACCAAATCCAAACCGACCTTGGCGATTAACTATAGCGGCTACGTGCAGATTTTCATGAGCCCTATGGTGGTTATTATGCCGATTAAAAATTTCTGACTAATCCTAATTTTGTAGGGTTTGAATTTATTTTTTTTTTAAGCAACGCAACGCAGTTTGTTTTTGGGATTCCTAAATTCTCCTGTATTTCGCGAGATATTCTCTTACAGTTTCCAAAACAATATATTCTACAGCTTCTCTACCTGCTTTATTATATATTTTTGCTCGAGGTTTTACAAATGATTCAAACTCTTTTAAATTTTGTTGTAGCCTTTTGAATATTTTTATGGCTGGCTGTCTCTTTTCTGGATATCTAAAAATATTGTTTAGGCGGCACTTTTGGCAAAAAATTTTGCTGTCTATAACCCACCTATTATTAAAATATAGCTCGGAAGCTAAATTTGAATCTTCTCCGCATTCTATAAAACACTTAATCATATCATATTTTTCACCATTAACTAAATTCAACCATTTTTAACAATGCTGACTCACAATTAACTCACAAATTAGTTTTTGACATTTACGATTATTTCGATTTTCTTTTTTTTTTACCATAGCCTTCTCAATAAATATTAGAAATGCGATAAATATGCATAAATGTCAATGGAAGATAATTCAAACACAAGAAGTGTTATTTTTGTTAATAGTGTTCCATGGCCTTCTCACAAATATATTAAATTTTTCGAAAGTTAATCACTTTTCCTAGAGATAAATTCGAATCTTTTTTAAAAGCTTTTATTTAACTTGCAATGTTTGTTTGTTTGTTTGTGTTTGTTTGTTTATTTGTTTGTTTATTTAGGTCAAATTTTGCAAGCTCAATTTCAACTAGTTCTAATTAAGCTAGAACTTTGAAATTTGGCACACGTATATAAGTCTGGTGACAATGCAACATAGTATAGCCATTATCGGTCTAAATCCAATATGGCGGACGTCCCAAGATGGCGGATCGGCTATTTAGTCACAACCCCCTTGATATGGGTATCAAATGAAAGAGTTTGACGAGTAAAATACGAAAAACAATGTGACATCTAATATGGCGGACGTCCCAAGATGGCGGATCGGCTTTTTAATTACAAGCCCCTTGATTTGGGTATCAAATGAAAGGGTTTGACGAGTAAAATACGATAAACAATGTGACGTAATTCTAAATCCAATATGACGGACGTCCCAAGATGGCGGATTGGCTTTTTAGTCACAACCCCCTTGATATGTTTATCAAATGAAAGGGTTTGACGAGTAGAATATGGGTGGGAAGAGGTGAGGAAGAGGTGGGAAGAAATGAGACAGGGTGGGTGGGTGGTAACAGGTGGAAAAGGGGTGGGAATGGATGGGAAGAGGTGGAAAGGGATGGATAGAGGTGGCAATGGGGTGGAAAGAGATGGGAAGGGGTGGGGAGAGGTGGGAATGGGGTGGAAAGAGTTGGGAAAGGGCCTTTTCCCACCTCTTCCCACAAGGGGAGGAGGTGGGAAAGGGGTGGGAAGAAGTGGGAAGTAGTGTTAGAGGGGTGACAAGACGGGAGAGGGAAGGGGTGGATGGCGGTGGCAAACGAAAGGGTTTTGTCTGTCTGTAAAATAAGTAGACCAAAAAGTAAAAAATAAAATTGTATAAAAAAAAAATTTAAGAAAAAGCTTTTATTTGGAAAAATTACTAAAAAGTAAAAATTATTTTTTTAAAATTCATACACCTGGAAACCAAAAGCTTTGAGGGCAGTCAATTGAGCAAATTAACTATTCAATAGCGCTATATGACCGCCCCCAAAGCTTTTGGTTTCCAGGTCTGTGAATTTTAAAAAAATTATTTTTACTTTTTAGCAGTTTTTCCAAATAAAAGCTTTTTCTTAAAATTTTTTTTTATACAATTTTATTTACGATTACTATACCACGATTAGAAATAATACATCTAACTCCATATGTAGCACACAGATCTAACATATTTCTATTCATTTTTCTGCATTAAGAAAGTTTGAAACTTCCCGTTCAAATCCTAAAAGTTAGCTTTCTCCCCTTGTTTTCATTTTATTTTGTATTTTTGTTTATTTATTGTCTTTGTTTACAGTGATAGTAAATCATGTGTCGCCTCTTATTCTTGGGCCAGAACCAGCCAAAGTAACCTGCCCTAGTTGTTATGGAACTGTGACAACAACACTGGAGATCGAGAACAGCACTAAAACACACTTGATCGCCCTACTGTTGTTTATAGTGTAAGACATTTTTTAGTTCATTATTATCACGAGCTTATATAATAATATATTGAAAATAGCCTCAAATATATAAAACGAAACAATTAAGGAACCAATGACCATCCGAACACTTTTTTATTCATTATGAAAATACCTACTTTCTAGTATATTGTTGCCCCAATCTGGGTACTCTAATATACTAGTGAGGTAAATGGGTCATTCTCGTAAAAGTCAAAACATTTAAGTCTCTTTCGCTTTTTTATTGTAAAAATTGCACAACAACTTTTACAAAAAGTAATTTAAAACCACTATGTTTTGTTGTCTTCTATTTACATACTGAAAATTACATAAAAAAATATTTTTTTGCCAAAAATGCAGATAAAGTACCCCAAAACTCCCCTCCGTTAACTGTCTCACAACGTGTACACAGTCACGTTGTCACCCATTCAAAACGTAAATGTATTATTATCCTTTTCCAAATTTGGCAAACATATCGCAACATATTAACTTTTATTACTCTTTGTATATCAAATGTTAGTCAAAAATAAATTCGATAAAATAACTTTATATATTTTGTCTCATCTCAATTTCCTCTTCTCCGTTAGATCATTTTAAAAACTTATTAAAAACGAAATAAAATGTGCTGACATCTAGCAATCGGCTTTAGTGCCACGCCAGTTTGTATTTGTCAACGCACAGAGTGGTTCAGTTCTGATGTTTTGTAAAAATTTCGGGATTTTCATAGAAAAGGTAAATAAAATTGTAATTGTCAAGCATGAGTTGCCTCTTCGTTAACTTATGTAACTAGTTAATTAAGATAGTTTTACAGTGTTTAATAATGAATCACGATAACAATCATAAACAACCGTTGTGACGTGCTTAGCAGATATCCAAAACCTGTTTCGTTTTCTTAGAAATAGCTAGAAATATAAAAATTCTCTCCTCCATTAGTCTCCCCTTCGTTACTCTTATCGGTAACGGAGCAGGGGAGTAACGGTAACGGAGTGAAATTAGTTTGTGCGTTTGATTACAGGCGCGCAGCTAACGGGGGGCCAGAGGGTCCGAGCCCCTCCCAAGTCGTTTTCCATGAACAAAAAATAAAGAAGCATAATCTCTATCAATACAAAGCAGTATCCAAATTATCCCTTGATATAAATATTTTGTAATTAATGCCAATATTATCTAGTAGAGGAATCTATACACATCTATTTAATAAGAATATATTAAATGAATTCGCAAAATTGGTATTTATTTATTATTATTAGAATTTTCGCCACTGTTTGATTAACTAGGTATATTGATTATCCTATTATTCATTAATGTTTGTAGTAATTCTTTTTTTTTAAGCTTTTCTTTAACTTGCTTTGTTGTCTGCTTCAAATTTTGTAATCGTTAGATACTTGAAATTTGACACACCTACTCGTTCCCATTGACAATACACTTTAGTAAACATTTCAAAAATTTCAATTTTTCTTTCGTCTCTTTCAATTTCCAGAAACACCCGACATATCTACAATAGAAGAGGACGATATTGACTTGGCTTGACTTAGAGGGTTATGACAATTTATTTTAAGTTAGTTTATGAGTTTCATTTTAACTTTGCTTTACCTTTGCTTTACTTACAGTAACTACAGAACTTCTGTTCGTAAAAACTTAAAGTGGCTACTTCTTATCATAATCCTTATCTTTGTTGAACCTATCATTTCCTAGTAGTGTCATTCTCCCCTCTGTTAAAGCTAACATCCACGCCGTTAATTGAAAATATTTAAATTTTATATTTTTATGAATAATTCTCATTTGGAAGCTAAGAAACATATCAACATTACTAAAATATCTATTATTCTATCTTCTAGTGCAATAATAATTAAAATTCGCCAAAAATGTTTTGGTTTTAACAAGAATGACCCAAATATTTTAAAACACTCATTATTGGAGAACCAATAAAGACAACTCTTCCTCTAGCTAATACTAACGAGTTGAATCACATAATAGGATTCTTAGCATTAAAAAAAATAGTGAGAATGCTTAAATCATTTATTTAAATTCAGTCATTCACACTTTTTAATTTGATATGAAATTATCTATTTTCTGTATATTGGTACCTTAATCGGGTCAGGCATCACCTAATTAATTGAATTGTTTCAATTTTTTCTCTTAAATTGAGACGTACAAGTAGCATTTTGTTTGTGTACTAACGCAATTAACTGACATTAGTAGAAATTGCTCATTTGTTTCCAAGGCCTGCTATCGAGAACTGATCTCCAATCTCCACTTCTAAAAATATATTAAATTCATCTTAAGCGTGTCACACTATATAATCGCATTTACTCATATTTAGTCCACTCTGATAATAAAATGCTTTGCTTAAATATTAACACAAATGTCTTACACTAATTTTAATAAAGTAATTTCGATTGACAACATTTCATTTTTCAATTTCAGATTTTTCCCACTAACGTGTGTGCCTTATTTCATTGATTCCTGCAAATCCAAGAATCACTACTGCCCCAATTGTGGAGCTTACCTTGGACGCTACGAACATTAAGCGAAATCATAGAATTACCGTTATAATCTGGTACTGATCTAACATAGAATCTGTACTAACAAAGAGCAATTTTGGAACCATCCAGCACCTGCACGTTAAAAATATTTTGGTACTAGAATAAAACAAGTGCCAACAGGCTACATGCTACAACCATCGTGAATAAATTAGAACACAACACAACAATTTGGAAATATTGGTTTATTGGATTTTTTTTATCAGAAATAAAAAGTTATTAACAATTCTATCAATAGTGGAGTCAATAGAGGCTGAAAATAAGCGGAATAATTACGGGAAGATTCGATTTTCTTAAAACCTTTTGATGTCACTTTTTACATAGATTAAAATAAAAAATTATAAACATATAGTCGTGAGGAAATTGTTTATTAATTATTTAAACAAAAAGAACTTTTTTTAACAAAATTATTTTAGGTTGATAAATGTTAAAACAATTTAAATCAAATTGACATATAAGGGGTATTCGAGGTCGCTGAAACAGATTATGATGTTAAAAAAAGGTAGATCAAAATGGCTGATCCAATATGGCCGACTATTGGCCGGATTGAGACTATTGGGTTTTTTAAGTCGCTGAAATAGATTATGATGTCAAAAAGTAATAATACAAAATGGTTGATCCGATATCGACGACTTTTTGGTAAAAATTTCATTAGAAATGACGTAACTCGATAAATTTCAAACAAAATTCACTCGGATTAACATATTCAATAAGTATGGTATTGGTGAGGCCTCAAAAAATAATATATCTCGATATAGAAAGTAAAAATGGTTACGCAAAATAAAAGATATTTGTTTTTATTTTTTTCATTTTTTTTTATTTTCGTGAGTTAAACAAAAAAATCTGGAAACTACATTTTTGATCGTACAAAAAAACTTCATGTACATTTTTGATGTAAAATTTCCCGTACTTTCGAATGGCATAATTAATTTTGGAAAGAAAAATTTGTTTTAAGATATATTTGACAAAAACTAGTATTTTGTAACTAATTTGTTTAATAACAGATTACGCTAAAGGACTATTGTTGGTAACTTTTGTTATGTTGTTCCTGACATGTTCAGAGATGTATTCTCAAAAGTTACCGCTTTCCTGAATTTTTCCGAAGTGAAAACCTCTATTGATTCCACTACCACATAAAACGCGATTTTTAAGGTTTTTGTTAAGTAATAATTTACCTATGTTACCTATTTTTGTTTGTTTATTGCATACACTATCAGAGCCCCCGTTCTACAATTTTTATTGTAGAGGGAAATTTTTTTCCGATTCCTGACTACGGACCTGAGTACACATAATTTTCTAGTTCTAGTGCCGCTCAGTGAAAATTACTTAAATATACTCTGTACACTATTGAATTGGTAAGGAACACAGTTACAAAACAGGAATAAAGGAATATGATGTATCAGTTTTAGAGGGCAGAATATTTACTAGTGAAATATTTTTGTCGAACTCCTCTATACGTTTCCTTAAATATATAAGGAATAAAAACCAGACTGCAACCAACAGCTATTCTCCGGACTCATGCCCCGCCGAGCGCTGAATTACGAATTACAAGCCTGGCCGCATTAAGTGCAATAACTGTGTATTGCCATAAAACGCTAAAGTTTCGATTTTAATAGACACCAGCCGAAAGACTTATTCTTACTTAAAGGAGCTCTCGTGCCAGCCACCCCATACCACTTGCAGACTGCAGTTTCGAGCTATTGGCTCTCGTCAGTGCAAGGTAGGTCTGAGATGGCTGAAACGAGACATTTGTTCACTCTTGGTAGATACATGACGAGATTTTTAAAACCACGACATGCAGCAAAAATGGCAGGCTCCATCTAGCGGCTAATGTCCATCACAATCGAAACAGAGTAGCTCCTTTAAGTAGGAATAAGTCTTTCGGCTGGTGTCTATTAAAATCGGAACTTTAGCGTTTTGTGGCAATACACAGTTATTACACTTAACGCGGCCAGGCTTGTAATTCGTAATTCAGCGCTCGGCGGGGCATTAGTCCGGAGAATAGCTGTTGGTTGCAATCTGGTTTTTATTCCTTATATATTTAAGGAAACGTATAGAAGAGTTCGACAAAAATATTTCACTAGTAAATATGATGTATCATTTAGTTATAATACAGGATATAGAGAGAAAGGAAAAGTAAACGGTACAAAATTTTAAAAAAATCGCCTTCAAAAAAGATACCCACCTAAAAATTATGAAATTAAGTTTCACCGTCGCGTCGTTCAGTTAATTTAATTAACCTTATTTTACCTAACATCGATATTTAGTGTCTTACATGGGGTTCTTGTATCCTTGCTACATGCACACATACGTATATGATACATATCTTTTCACCAGATCGCCTTCGGAGCCCCTGGAGCAAAAACTATGGCTTTCCTTGGGTGACATCAATTAGAACTTGTGATCCAACCAAAAGTCAAGTCTCATTCATTTTGTGCCGAGTCCTTTATTTAGTACAATTGGACAGTGTGAGAAATATCCAATCACAGATTCTTCACATCTAGTATTGCCGCACTATTACCTATTGCCGGCATAAAAATGACATCGTTATTTTCGGTGTGTTGAGTGGAAGCTGTAGTTTTTTTCAATTATAACATAAGTGTGTGATTCTTTTACTTAAACAAACCTCTCTCACCTCTCTCCACTCAAACAAAACCTAAATCTTCTAAATTTCAGAGAATGGTGCCATTGCAGCAAGTCTCTTATTCTCCAGGGAATAAAAATGCCTACTTACATAATATTTCTTTATTTAATGGTCAGCGTACATTGGTTTGGTCATCACTTCTGTTTTTTAAGATTCCGGAAGTGTTTTCCTCTCTAATGTCCACAAAAAACCATTCTCTGGCAACCCTCATCGCTAACTTTTCTTCGAAAATACATAATATGTCGAAATTAAAATATAGCGTTCTACATCGTGACCTGGGAAGCAATAAAACAAAAAACGTTTACTTAATAACACTAATTTTTACGCAAATGTTTATTTATTACTATTTAAATTACTCAATTTAAATTTTAATTACTTATATATATATATATTTACATAACTACTATTTGTTATTTTTATTGTTAAAACTTTTAAACACAGTTGTAGATAAATTGGATCTTGTAGTCTTGATAGCTTTATTTTACGGTGTTAATTCAATAAAATAATTTTATTTAATAGTTGCATTATTAATTTGTTCATATTATATTTGTAGCATTAATCTGTATTACTAATACAGACAAACCCTCAGATTAGGCTTACAGTGAATGTAACAAAATTCCTCAGCTCTAATCTGAGAAACTTGCTATGTCTTGTGCCTCTATATTGAAAAAATGACGCAGCCCCACAGTCTTCTGCGCGGATTTATTGCCTAAGGAATCACTACTTCCACATTCAAATTTTGTATCGAAGTCTCTTCTTATCCAAATTCCCCACTACCACCCCCACCCCTAAAGGGTGTGGTAGTGGTGCAAAAAAAAATTGTGACCCTTTGTTCTTGTACACACGCTAAATCACAATTTAATTTTTTTTCTCCTTTAATAATGGGAATGATAGTGGGGTGGCTGATGCATGTTAAACTTGATAACATACAGGCTACATTTTCAAAAAAAATCCCCCTCCCCCCGAACAATCTTTGAAATCATACTTTTAATGCTTAGTTTTGTTCGACTATCAGTGTGTGGCTGCTACGATCATACTTTTCTATACCAAAAGTTAACCACTGTGTACAGCATTTAGACACGGTCCATATATTGTGTCTAAGGAAATTAGTTTCAACTTATGGAGAGCTATCTTAATGACAGAGAACAAAGGGTTGAAATAGATGGCACTATGAGTGATACAAACATAGCAGAATAGAGTGGTTCTCAGGGAACAGTCCTAGGCCCAATCTCATTTAACATTTATATCAATGACTTAAATTAAGATTGCCATCTAAAGGAAAGATCTTAGTTTTGCTGATAACATGGCCATTGTACATACGGAGGAAATTCAACTGTGACATTACCAGAGAATCTCAGAGCAGAGATTTAGACTTCTTGTTCAATGTAAATCTATTTTGATAAACCAGTTTTAAATTTGAGTAGGCTTTTTGTAAACACTTATGTGGTGAAAAATTCTTGGTCCATGACGAGCCCCAACAAAATAGGCTCATCTTTTACTCTTATGCTGTTCTTAAAATCTAAAGAATTTTGTCCTCTCCGCTTTTCTACCAAATACAATCACAGCTGATTTGCCAGAATTAAGTTGAAGACACATTTTATCTGAAAAGTCGAGTTAACAACTAAAGTCATAGTTTATAGCAGAGATTGCCTGCTTACTTTCACTCGCATCAAAAGACAAATACAACTGCATAATAGTGTTGTTTACACGATAGAAAATGGAAAAAAAACTAGACGAGCATATTATACATAGTAGGAGACTCAAAATAGACATCTGCACGTCTATTCTAACTGCCAAAATATCTGATGATTCCTCTCTGCACATTGTACATTACCAAGTAACATCTATTATTTCCACAACCAGTTAGTAGGAGAGCTGGCAAACATTATGGTGAACGACAATATTCAAAATTTTCACTGATGGCAGTCCATTCTTTGGTCTTTGGGTATGTCATTCTGTCGTCTGCCGTTTCAAAGCGGAAGCATTAACTTCGGGGGTGTATTTAAAAAGGGGTGATTTTAGGTTTTAGTGAACCATATTGTTCAAGAAAAGTTTTTTAATATAGTTAGTTTAGGCGGCATTTCTACCTAGGCAGACGATTTTTCTGGTAGCATTATCATAGCAGACGCAACTCAAAATGGCAAAAAATCACATTTCGGTAAACCATATTGTTCAAAAATAATTTTCGCGTCCTTCGATTTGTCTACTTATAGTACGGGAGGCAGCGCTGATTTGAACAAGTCATTTCATACCGACTGAAAATCATAACAATAATAGTTTTCCCCTAATACATCATCAATCTGAACGTCAGCTGCTCTAATAGCGGTGGAGCTAATGGTGAGAGCATGTTAAAGATGTTAAAAAATCGTTTTCCATCGTTTCTTTGAATATCTCGAAATCTATAAGTTCTATGGAAAACAACAAAAAGAAAGAAAATGTTCGTTATGAGATGTACCATAAAAGTACATAAACTATAATTCATTCCAATTGTTATTATTATTTAAAAAATAAATAAATAAATAAATTACCAAGTATGTCTACATGTCATATTATGTTCCTACAAATCGGGCCTCAGTCATCAGATGGCGGAGTGGGTAAGGCGACTGACACTATTTTTTCAGGGTACGGGCGTCTCAGGTTCAAATCCTGCTCGCGAAATATTTTTTTTTTATTGTATCAGTGATATTAAAAGTTTTACAAAGCTGTATATATGAATATACAAGTTAGTACTCTTACTTACTTGCTTTGCCTATTTAATGCTATTTGCCCCCAACCCTTCGACAAAATAAGCTTAAAATATAATCTAGTTCCAGATCTCGTTACAGTACATAGATACACCATAAGTCAATATCTTAAACAGTTCCAGAGTAATTGTGCGGACAAAAAAGGTTACAGACAGACCTACAGACAGATTCTTATTGTTCAAACTTAAAATTTCGTCGCAACATTCTAAACCTATTTACTTATATAAGAAAAAAAAAATTTTTTTTACTTTCACAGCGTCTGCTAGGAAAATGCTACCGATTTTTTCGTCTGCCGATTCGTTATTTATTGTACCATAGACAGACGAATCGAAAGACGCGAAAATTATTTTTGATCACCATAGTTCACCGAAACGTGATTTTTGCCACTTTAACAGGCGTCTGCCATACACAATACACATAGCTACGAAAAAAATTGTTTGCCCGGGCAAGAATGTAATCTTGAGTTGTTCTATTTATCATTCCTTACATAATTACTTCCACGTCCAGTGGAAGTATAGTAACGATAAAAAAAATTTTTAAAATTTTTATTGTCCAAATAGGCTTAAAACGTGAAACGTCGAGATTTTAAGTTTGAGAGAAAAAAAATTTCTGTCTGTCTGTCTGTCGGTCTGTCTGTCGGTCTGTCTGTCTGTCTGTCTGTAACTTTTTTTTGTGCGCACGTTTACTCCGGAACCGTTTAAGATATTGACTTGAAATTTGGTACACATATGTACTTTAACGAGATCTAGAACTAGATTATATTTTCATCTTGTTCCGTCGAAGGGTTGGGGTGTAAATTGGGGTAAATTTGGGGTAAATGGGTAAATCAAGCAGGTAAGAGTCCACGAAATTGGTATTTAGTATATACAAGAGAAGCTAAGGTCTCAAAAAAAATTTTGGCATTAGCCACCCACATTACCACCCCCACCCCCTTATTAAAGGGGATGAAAAAAAAATGTGATTTAGTGTATGTACAGGAACCAGAAACCTCAAAATATTTTTTTACTTCATCCACCCCCCACTATCACCCCTATCACCACCCCCACCCCACTACCGATGTGGGGTATCGTTTTATGGGTTTTTGGGGTAGAAGATTTCAAATATTATATTATTAAAGTTCCATAAACAATTATTTTCACATACAAAGTTTTTTCGTTGTGAGTGACTTGGATAGAGAATCTGGATGTGGAAGTAGTGATTCCTTGGGCAGCGGTTTTTTCTTGATAAATGTCGTTCATCAAAAACGGATCTGTCACTTTGACAGCGTCTGCTATGGCGATGCTACCGATTTTTTCATCTGCCGATTCGTTATTTATTAAACCATAAGTAGACGAATCGAAGGACGTGAAAATTATTTTTGAATAATATAGTTCACCGAAATGTGATTTTTTGCCATTTTGAGTTGCGTCTGCTATGATAATGCTACCAGAAAAATCGTATGCCGTGGAAGTATAGTAACCACAAAAAAAATTTGAAAATTTGTATTGTTCAAATAGGCTTAGAATGTCATGAATCGTCGAGATTTCAAGGTTAGCAAAAAAACTTTTCTGTCTGTCTGTCTGTCGGTCTGCCTATCTGTAACTTTTTTGTGCACACGATTACTCTAGAACCGTTTACGATATTGACTTGAACACGTATGTATTTTAACGAGATCTGGAACTGGATTATATTTTCATCTTATTCCGTTGAAGGGATGGGGGGTAAACTGGGGTAAATGGGGGTAAATCGAGCAAGTAGGAGTCCATGAAATTGGTATTTAGTAAATATAAGAGAAGCTATGGTTTCAAAAAAAATGTTGGCATTAGCTACCCTATTACCACCCCCACCATTATTAACAGTGGTGAAAAAATATTGTGATTTAGTGTGTGTACAGGAGCCAAAGTCATCAAGAATTTTTTTCACTTCATTCACCCCCACCACCTTCTACCAATTTGGCATATAATTTTATGGAGTTTTGGGTATACGATTCCAAGTATTATAGTATTAAAGTTCCATAAACAATTATTTCCACGTAGTGGAGTGCAAATATAGTATTTTCGTTGTTAAAGACTTAGATAGGAAGTGTGGATGTGGAACTAGTGATTCCTTAGGAAGCGGTTTTTTAAATAATTGGAACCACTTCATTAGAGGTGAGGCCGAAAAAATTGTAAGAAAAAATATCGTCAAGTATAGCTAAGGACCTTCCTACCCAGGAGGGGTAAATTGGTAAGAGTCCATAAAATTGGTATTTAATATACACAAGAGAAGCTAATGTCTCAAAGAAAATTTTGGCATTAGCCACCCTCATTACTACCCCCACCCCATTATAAAAGGAGGTGAAAAAAAAGTAATTTAATGTGTGTACAAGAATCAAAGGCTTCAAAATATTTTTTAGAACAACAATTCAGAGAAAAAACATCTTTATTTGTAAAAAAAGTTTGTTTGGTTCTTTTTCCCTGAATTGTTGTTAAAATCATTTCTGGGAAGTATTGCATGTAGTTTGAATATTTTTATTTTTCAATGTTTATTCCTCTTCCAACTTTCTTGGAGGCAAGAGCTCAATTTGTTCAAGTGAAAATTTTCTAAATTGTGAGTGCTTCTTTTCTAATCAACGATGTCCTTATTTATTTGTAAAAAAGTATTATTTGTAAAAGTATTTATTTGTAAAAATGAATTTGTCTTTCTAATTTACGAAGAACGCAAATCCGAAACAAAAAATGTTGGTTCCCATTTAACTTTTCAAAGTTGCCCCCCCCCCCCCTGCACAGGGGGATGGGGGCGTCAACTTTGGTATCATTGGATAGGTTTTTTTAAAATATCGAACACACGTTTTTTTGTTTCCGGTGTAAATCGATTATTTCAAACTTACGCCTTTAAGTTAATTTTTTGCGATTACAGCGCCATCTATAGCGAATCCGAAAAAATGTTCCAGACGAACGTTGCGTAATTTTAGCCGTACAATCCGTTTCTTCAATAAGAAATGGGGGTTCCCATTTAATTTTTTAAAGTTGCCCCCTCTCCCCCCTGCAGAGGGGGGTGGGGGGAGTCAAATTTGGTGTCATTGGATAGGTTTTTTTAAAATATCGAACACGTGTTTTTTTGTCTCCCAAAAATATTAGCAGTTTGCGATATATTTGACCGTTCCGGGACTTTTGGGACACCCTGTATGTATTATGTAGAGGAGTATATTACACATTTGCCGTATGACAAACGGTTTTGGCTGTACCAAGCCGGAAAGGTCGCGCTGTCCGAATTTGGGGGTCTTCTTTACAGGACAAACGGCTATTATTTCCAATCTGCAATACTACACATACTAGTGCCCTTAAGGAGGGATGATGATTTGTGAAAAAACTTTCATCGAATACCGCGCGGTTTCCATGATATGGGATGTTGAAATTTTGAAAACCCCCTTTTAAAAAAAAAAGTGAACCTACTATTTTTCGCTCATTTTTCTTTCATGCATGTACGACCCTAACGTTGGTTTCATTTTAATACAATCGGTGGTTTAGGAGCTAGACAGCAAAATATGCCAAAAATGGCTATTTTGGTATTGTTGCATTAAAAAAACCAAAACCAGTATAATTCTGGTAAATGTTTTTGTTTATCCTAAAAGTCCAATTCATTGCGCATAGAAAATGTGTTTTTGTATTTAAGTAGGATCAACACTTATTGTGTAATAACGATTTATGTCATATGTTCTCCAATCTCCTTTTTCACAATTTTTTTTTGCGGCCTTATGGTTCATAATAGGGAAGAAAGCATTATACACATGGACAGGGCATATAATAGGGTGTTAAAATGGGTCTCTTGTTAGGGCGTACTGTTTTCGAGTAAAACGCACTTGTTTGGTTTTCATTGTGTTCTGAATTGTGATCTGATAAATAAATTCTACATTATGGTGTTTTCTTTCTTAGGAGTTTGTTTTTTTAAATCATTTTCCGATGAAATGGACTTATAATAGCTGTTTCTCGGGGAAGGTAAAATTACTGTGGATTTTGTTATAGACACAAAATAAGTTGCAATGATGATGCGAGACAAGCGTGAACCTTCAAATAGGGTTATTACACAATAAGTGTTGATCCTATTTAAATACAAAAACACATTTTCTATGCGCAATGAACTGGACTTTTAGGATAAATAAAAACACTTACCAGAATTATACTGGTTTTGGTTTTTTTAATGCAACAATACCAAAATAGCCATTTTTGGCATATTTTGCTGTCTAGCTCCTAAACCAACGAATGTATTAAACTGAAACCAACGTAAATTTTCTTATATTAAGGTCGTACATACATGAAAAAAAAATGAGCGAAAAAAAGTAGGTTCACTTTTTTTTAAAAAGAGAGGTTTTCAAAATTTCAACATCCCGTATCATGGAAACCGCGCGGTATTCAATGAAAGTTTTTTCACAAATCATCATCCCTCCTTAAGGGCATTAGTATGTGTAGTATTGCAGATTGGAAATAATAGCCGTTTGTCCTGTACAGAAGACCTCCAAATTCGGACAGCACGACCTTTCCGGCTTCGTACAGCCAAAACCGTTTGTCCTACGGCAAATGTGTAATATATATATTATGTAGAGGAGGGATGAATCTTCAAAAAGTGTAACTTGGTAAAGAGCCCTACGGGCAATAGGGAAACAGTAAAATTTCAAAGTTTCAACCCCTAAAAATAGGGGACGCACAAGGTGTAGCAGGGTGTAGTTTTCTGTGCTTGCTTAGTATGGCCTCTTAAACAATTTCCACAAAAAAAGTCCGCAGTACGCAAAATTTTTTATTATGTCTAATTCGACTGGAGTATTATAGTTTTATTAAATTATTGGTATTTAACGACTAATGATTTTTTTTCAATTAAAAAATTTTAATTTCTGCGGAGTTTATTGATATTTTCTAGAATTACTACTACATGCGCATGATCGAATACGAATAGGCATATAGTTTCTTTCGAATAGTTTTTCTATCCCATATTCGCAACACAACTAAAGCCCTAAATAGGAAGAGAAAAGCAGCTCATATTATTTGGTTTAGGCGCTTCGGCGACGTTGGGTCTAGACTGATTGGGGTCCCTTCAAGCCTACTTTTGTCACTATTTTGTTACGATTGTGAATTCTGACATATTCCACAGTAGGTGCGATTATTTTTTTTAAATATTCAAAGGCTTCCTAATTACTTTATGGCCCAAACGACGAGAATCGTTATATAAATATTCAGTTTTACTAACTTCTTTTTGTGCCGCAATCAGAGGTGACAGTTTTAGTGTTATAATATAATAGATTTTTTTTATAAAATCCAAGGTTAGTAAATTAATTACTTATTATTATCATCCTGCTGGTAAATTAGAAATCATGTACTATTTTTTTTGTTCCATAGTGGATAATATTTTTGCATAAATTCGAATTAAATCGGTAAAGTTAAGTCTGTAAATCTCCATTACAATTTTTGGATGCAAATAAATTTGTATTTTAACATTGATAAGTTAAATCTCTTTTAAAGTTCATGGGGGGGTCATCCAAAAGGATAGTTTCAAGAAATTTAAATCTACAAACAGAAAAACAATTGAATATCAAATAGAAATTAAATATGATAACATTATTTCCAAAAATAAACACCCTGTATGTTTTAGCTCAAAAAGTTCTTATTTGCATTACCTAATTACTTTTATTTTTTACTTCAAATTTCGCTAAAATGGATTCCAATCGATTAACTTTTAACCTTTGTTTATTTCCTTGTGTTTAAAAATTTTTTTCATTACTAGCCTATTTTTTATCTGAGAAATTGTTTTATTCACTATTAAATAATATCTATTAAGTATGCGTTTTCTCAAAGATAATGGTATCCATTATTCACTGCTGTGTTTAATGATTTCATTATTAGAGAGGCACATAAAAAACAAAAATATGTTTTTTCCAGAGATCAGAATACATTTCGATATATTTTCAACTGAATACGAATTGAGCTCAAAATTGCGAAATTTAGTACCATTTTTTTTTAATCGTGAAAAGCATCATATTTAGGCATTTTTTTGCAATTTGTCCGAAATAAGAAATATCTGAATGTGCAAATGTCTCAATAAATGTCATGAGTACTTCATTTTGTGTATCTCAAGTTCTAAATCTAAGATCAAGTTTCATGAATTCAGAATCTTAAAGTGTTAAAAACCTTAAAAAGCATAATATTTCCCCATTTTGATGCAATTTACCAAAAATAAAGAACATGGGAAGATTCAAATGTATTTAAAAATGTCATGAGCATTTCTTTTTGTATATTCTATGTCCTAACCGATCGCAATAACTCAAATTTCACGAGTTCAGAACCTAAAAACCTTGATAATCCTTTATTTACCCCGAACAATCCTGTTCCAGATCTCGTTATAATGCATTTGTGTACTAAATTTGAAGTCATATTATACACTGTTCCAGAATAATCGTGCGCACAAAAAAAAACAAGACCGATAGACAGACCAGCAGATAGACTGACACAGTTGTTCAAACTTAAAATCTCGACGTTTCATGACATTATAGGCCTACCTGAACAAAAAAATATTCAAAAATTTTTTTTTGGGTTAATGAACCACTACGTGGTTGTAACTAGGCTGCGATAGATCAGATAGTAGTAGTTAGTTCTGCTCGTTTGTATATGCAACCGAGCTGGCTTGTACTTACATAAGCCAGGAACGATTGGGGTTAAGCTAGGTTACGTTCCGCTGCATCGTCTTTTCTCTTCTGCGCATGCGCACAGTGTTCAAAATTCAGCGCAGATGGTATAAGGTATATCCTACTGTTCATTACACAGTAACTCTTTTTCACGGTTTCAACATTTTGCCGTTGAAAATGTGCCGTATAATTGTAAAAAATGCGCTATTTCACATCTATAACTACTGCGCAAGCGCGTATTGGTATAAATTCACTGTGAGAAAATGTACATTCTTTGATTCGTCACATTAGTTACAATATTGCCCAGTTTTATTATAAACCATGAAATGATGATTTTTGCTGCTATTTTATCATTTCTGCGCATGCCCCAACTGGTCCCAAGTAGTTTTGTATGAGAAAACTTATTGGAGAAAGATTTAGTATGCTGAAAGGTTTTCCTGTCGCGATCTCGTTTTCAATAAATTTAAAAAAACGGCTTCTTTAACATAAGAACGGATTTATATGAATATTCTGACGGGACCTGCGCAATCGGAGCCCGGATTCGGATTCAGCGAGTCAAAATACATAAGAATGACGTGGCCTGGTCAAATAGGCATCTTTTTTTGTAAACCTGTTTAATATTTGTCATATACTTTACACAATTGCCAAGGAAAAGCCTTGTACGAAAGTTACAGACCAGGGACACACGTCCAATATCCGAGTATACTGGGATTAATTTCTTCTTATGAAAAATTCCAGTGTTGCGGCCTAGAATCAAACCTAGGACTCCTGAGTCAAGCCAAGTTAAAAACAAAATGCACAATTCATAATACTACATAAATCAAGTGTGCTTGTTTCTCAACCAAGCAGTCATATTTGCAGGCACTCTGTTATTGTCAATAACTTTCCTTTTTGAAATTTCTCGATACTAGTCAATGTAAAAAAACCGCTGCCCAAGGAATCACGACTTCCACATCCAGATTTTCTATCCAAGTCACTCACAACGAAAAAATTTTGTATGTGGAAATAATTGCTTATGAAACTTTAATTATATAATATTTGAAATCCTCTACCCCAAAAACCTATAAAACGATACCCCACATCGTTAGTGGGGTGGGGATGGTGATAGTGGGGGTTGATGAAGTAAAACAATATTTTGAGGTTTCTGGTTCTTGTACACACACTAAATCACATTTGTTTTCATCCCCTTTAATAATGGTGGGAGCGGTAATGGGGGTGGCTAATGCCAAAAATTTGTTTGAAAATTTACCCCAATTTACCCCCTCAACCCTTCCACGGAACGAGATGAAAATATAATCTAGTTCCAGATCTCGTTAAAGTACATATGTGTACCAAATTTCAAGTCAATATCTTAAACGGTTCCAGAATAAACGTGCGCACAAAAAAAGTTACAGACAGACCGACAGACAGACAGAGATTTTTTTTCGCTCAAACTTACAATCTCGACCTTTCATGACATTCTAAGCCTATTTGAACAATAAAAATTTTTTAAAATTTTTTTTGTCGTTACTATACTTCCACTGAATGTGGAAGTAATTGTCTATTACATAGAATATATGCGTAAAAACCGCTGCCCAAGGAATCACTACTTCCACATCCAGATTTTTTTATCTAAGTCGCTCACAACGAAAAAATTTTGTATGTGGAAATAATTGTTTATGGAACTTTAATAATATAGTATTTGAAATCCTCTACCCAAAAAACCCATAAAATGATACCCCACATATAGTATTTGAAATCCTCTACCCAAAAAACCCATAAAATGATACCCCACATCGATAGCGGGGTGGGGGTGGTGATAGGGGGTGGTAGTGGGGGTGGATGAAATAAAAAACATTTCGAGGTTTCTGGTTCTTGTACACACCCTAAATCACATTTTTTTTTCTTCCCCTTTAATAATGGGGTGGGGGTGGTAATGGGGGTGGCTAATGCCAAAATTTTTTTTGAGACCTCAGCTTCTCTTGTATATACTAAATACCAATTTTATGGACTCTTACCTGCTTGATTTACCTATTTTCCCCAAATTTACCCCAATTTACCCCCCAACCCTTCGACGGAACAAGATGAAAATATAATCTAGTTCTAGATCTCGTTAAAGTACATATGTGTACCAAATTTGAAGTCAATATCTCAAACGGTTCCAGAGTAATCGTGCGCACAAAAAAAGTTACAGACAGACCGACAGACAGAAATTTTTTTTCCGCTCAAACTTAAAATCTCGACGTTTCGTGACATTCTAAGCCTATTTGAACAATAAAAAATTTTAAAAATTTTTTTGTCGTTACTATACTTCCACTGGACGTGGAAGTAATACATTATACCTGGACATGTTTTAAATATTTCTCATTATTGAGTGTCCTTTAACAAAAATCATTTAAAATAATTTTGAAGCTTTAATAGAAACGGATCAATAAATACACGTACTTAAGACTCTTTTCTTTATAATTCTCACTTGAAATTTTTTAAATGATAAAATATATACAGGTGTTTCAAAATTGAATGCTGATCCTAAAGGCCGATAATCCTTGGATGATTTTAAGAAAAATTCTTTATAGGTCCCCAACCGCTTTATTTCTGAGATACAGGGTGTTGAAATTTAACAAAAAAATCAGTTTTTTTCCCCAATATCTCTAAAACGTTTTTTTTTCAATTTTGGTACATGCAAAGTACGCATAAAAATACATTTTTTCTAGGATAAATGTTTTTTTTTATTTTCATCAGTGGCGTCCCTGTCAAGAATTGAGGTTGAGGTTGGAGGAGGCTATATAGAATAAATTGTTTTTCCACAGTCGTTTAAAGTTAATGTTATTATGTTATGTTAATGTTTGAAAAAAAATGTAAGTTGACATAAATCTAAAAGTCAAAATACAGACTTCATAATTTGTATTTAGGCTTTATTTTGGATTTTAAACAACTTTGTTTTATAAACATTTTGTCCAAAATAATAAATGAAGGTTCTTCTCTCTTGAGGCATTTTGATGTTTTCTTAATTTAGTAACACCCGGTACATCTGATCTAAGATTTGTATATGGTAAATTCATTTTTTCGACCAGCAGAATTTTTTATAAAGAATGACTTTTCGTCGTAAAATCAATAATAGAGATGTGTTTCCTCTTGTCAACTCCATCCGGAGACACACTGTATATAAAATTTAATTTTACTTTTATGTATAATTTCTCCTAATCGTTTTTCTCTTTCACTTTTTCAGCCCAAAATGGACAAGGGAGCACCACCAAGTTATCAAGACGCAGTAACAAGACCAGGTAGTAATTTTATATTTAAAAGGTAAATCGAATAGAAATGTTTCAATATATACAATCATATTAGTATGCATTTAAACACAGTGTTTATTTATCATTATTATACTCTTCGCAAAAACGTATATTGTATTTGATCGGCACATTTCTAAAATCGTAAATATCGCTCGTAGAGAAAAAAATTTCATATCATTGTGTTAGTGAACGAATTCTGAACAACTTTCAAAATGTCCGTCTGTCCGTCCGTCCGTCACGTTTCTTGTAAGCACGATAACTTAAAAAAGAAAAGTCCGATTGTATTCAAATTTAGAAAGTAAGTTAGTGTTAGCTAGAGGAAGAATTGTTTGTTTTTATATGTTATTGTTGTTTTGTAGAAAATTGTATTGTTATTGTTTTGTTTTGTATTGTATTGTATTGTTTTAGAAGAAAATCGATCAGTAAATAAAAAAGTTATTAATTTTTTAATTAAAAAAAAAAAATTTTCTTAATTTTTGTTGCTTGTACTAAACTGGAAATCTTGCGAGATATTATTTCCATAATAAACTTTTTTTTGTTTATGAAGTTTACTAATATATATTTCATAGAAGTGTAATATGTATATTGTCGGAAGATAAATACTACAGACAAACAATTTTTGTAGCAATAGGTGGTGGCGCAGCGGCTAAAGCTTTGCATTGCAATTCAAAGGTCCCGTGTTCAAATCCCACAGGTTGGATTTTTTTTTCATTTTTTTTTTCATACCATTTTTTTTCACAATAAAGATGGTATCACAAAATTTAGGATGTCCAAAAACTAACATTATTTACAAGAAAACTGCGAAGAGTATCCTATAGAATGTGTAACAATTATATATAAAAAGCTCAGTAAATTGGCGAAGAGTACGTTTTTAGCTTGTTTATTATTTAACCACCAAAAAGGTCCTAACTCCATTACAAAATTTAAATAGACACAAACGCACACCACAGACAACTTCCAACTGCCCAAATATAATGCATTGATATATTAGCGGGATTATATGTGCATGGATTTAGTGGCGCCAGTAGATATTGGCACGCCAGTAAAAAATATTGCACGTATAAATAGTTACTGGCGAGCATGCATCAATGCATGCATGGTCAATACTTGCTCGCCAGTCAAAAACATCCCTTATAATGGTGTGAAATCATAGAAATAATGTAATAACTCTTAACGAAGTGTGACAAATGGTAGATGTTTTGTATTCGAGAGTAGATAATATAAATTCGAGCCACAGTAAGCTATTTCTATAAATTAAACCAAAATCCGCCCTTATGGGGGGGTGAAAACTACCGCTAAATCTCAAAAGACGCGGATGAGTGTAAATAACATGTACAAAGGCCAAATTTTTGTGTCTCTTAGTGCAAAATATTTGACTCTGGTGCGACCACCAGCCATTACTTTCAAAGAACAGAGACTCAACCCTATGGAGGGTTAAAACTACCCCCCCCCCCCCCTCATAAGTTTCAAAACGGGGGAAAAATCAGGCTTCTGTAGTTTTAGGCAGGGTGAACAAATATGTAGTAAATTCGTACCAGCCACCAATACATGACTAGAGACTATCCTTAAAGTGTGGTAAGAGCTACTCCCATGCTCAAATGTTACATATGGGTGCTATTAAAATTCGGAAATACTTGTAGTTAGCTCATTGCTCCAAATATATAAATCTGGTACAATAACCACCCAATCTTTTTAATAAGGTTGAAAGTCAGCCCTATTGGAGTGGGGGGCAAAAACTACCCCCAAATACAGACGTAAATTTAGTTAATTTAGGTATATAGCTTACATAGATAGAAAAACTGGTCACTGAAGAGATATATCCTATATCTATGACTAAAAAAAAAAAAAAAGGAAAAGAAAGCCAGGGAAAAATATTTTGAAGATAAGAAAGAAAAATCATAAAAAAATAATGCATTGGATTGATGGTCGAAAGTATAATATAAATAGGAAAAAGAATAGCTTTACACAGATTAAGAGATAGACAAGTTGATAAAGTTAAGATAAAAATAGTTGAATAAGCAGGTATGGTATAATAAATAAAACACAACTGGTTATTGCCTAATTTTTGTTCCAGGATATTAGAAGTAATGAAATCCGTCCGTCTGTGGGGGTAGTTCTTACCTCTCTCGTAACTTTTTTGGTTTTTCTCAATTTTAAGCAATTTCATGAAAAAGAAACCATCAACATGTATAGACCATTTTAAAGTAGATATTTCAATGGTTAAAATGAGCCCAGGTAGAATATTAAAATCGAAAAAAACACCAATAAGTTTTCCGTGGAAGATTTGAGTTTTTTTTTTTTTTTTGAAAAATGTAAATATCTCGGAAACTACTTGTTTCCCAGATTCCAAAAAAATCATGCTTATTCAATGTAAAAAAAAGTATATTGTCACAATTTCTTGTAAATTAAATTATTTTTAGGAGAGAGAAAAATAAAAAACCGAAAAATCGGTTTTCCGCCATTTTCTCGGAAAATTTGAGGTATGATAAAAAATGCCTTCTATAAAAGTTTTAAATTTTCTCAATACAGCCGCGTGCTGAAAATAACAAAAGTGTTTTTCTTCGAAAATTGCAATTGATGAGCGCGGGGGAGGGGGCGGGGGAGAAAATCGCAAACAAAATTTATTTATAAACACAACTAAATACACAGAGGCAAAAAATTGTTGGAGGCCCCCTATTATATTATTTTCTTAATACCTAATCCTAATCCGAAAAATTGTTTTGATGGATGAGGAGAGGAGAGAAATCCGAAAAAATTTTTTTTTGGATAAATGGGGGGGAGAAATTCTCCCGGGGCACTGCCATAGTTACGCCTCTGTAAATACAATATATATTCAAAAATATAAAATAAAATATTAAAAATTATGAAATTTTAAAACGAAAGTTGGTGGTTTACAGAATCTTGGGGGAGGGGGTAATTACCACGTTACCTCCCCCCCCCCCTTCATAAATCCGCGCTTGATTATATATAACCTAAGCTCAGTTTGCTAAGAAATTTAAAAACGATAAATCTTTGTTTGATCATACTTGAACAAATTAAATATAAAGAAAACTTAAAAACAATTTTTTATTATTATCTAGGTGTACTAAAACTAATTTTGTTTGACAAAGTTTGTAAGTACCTAAGTAAGTATTTTTTTTATATTCACGCCACAAGCTTGAAGACAATTAATTCAACATAACTTATTTTTTTCGTTTTAGTACACCAAATTATAATAAAAGCTTGTTCTAAAAAAAGTTTTATTTCCATTTAATTTAATTATTTAATTTTTAATAGATTATTCCCCAAGGTGAAATAATGTGGGTCGACGGAAAAGAACCTTCGGAACTGAGTATATACTATTGCCGCCCAGTGCCACTCAGTTGTGCCGGCTGCACAAAAGCTGAAAATTAAAAAATTTCCTCGTTTATTATCTCAATTTCTCAATTCAAAAAGTATTTATTTTTATTTAGGATACAAATATGCGCTTAGCCTGAGCCCGACCTGGTGCCAACCAGACAACCACGGCGCACTCGCCGTGGTGAATGTGTGGTTGGGTGGGGTGGATCCGGTTCGGCTTGACGATGTTTCAATAGCTTAGGGCGGCACCTATCCGCCGCAGCAAACTTAAAACTAGGTTGTTAAATAAAAATTTGCTCACATGAGCCTAAAACTACTTGATAAAACTTAAAACCAGCACTGGCACAAAATTTATAATTGTTGATACGGGAAAGTAGAATTAAACGAAAAACCCGTTCGAATCAATGACGACCTTGCGGTCTGATCGCCGGCAAGGAATATAGAGTGGTTAAAAGCTGTGGTTTAAAAAATTATTATTTATCAGAAATTTTCAGCTTAGAGGGAATTTAGAAAAAACAAAAAGGGAACAAAAAGGATAAAAGAACAAAATTGTACAAACATAAAGAGGAGGAAAAGAGGGCGTCTAGGCGACCTCTTACGGGTAAGGAAGGCTTGCCCCGATTTCCATAGACCTCGCCCGAAATTCAACATTTAGAGTCATACTTCATTATATGTGTACAGATTCCAGTAAAAAAAAATCCCGTCCCCAAACACGTTTTTAAGAAATTTATTTTTACTCCTAGTGGAATCAATAGAGATTTTCACTTCAAAAAAATTCCGGAAAGAAGTAACTTTTGAGAATACATATCTGAATATGTCAAGAACAACATACCAAAAGTTACCAACAATAGTCCTTTAGCGTAATTTGTTATTAAACAAATTAATTGCAAAATACCAGTCTTTGTCAAATATATCTTAATTTGTTTTTTATTTCAAAAAGTAATTGCGCCATTCGAAAGTACGGGAAATTTCACATTAAAAATGTATATAAAGTTTTTTTGTACGAGCAAAAATGTAGGCTCAAGATTTTTTTTGTTTAACGCACGAAAATGGAACAAGGAGACACGTAATTACGGCGCACGAAGCGCGCGCGCGGCCTCGGGTGCGCTACACTAAGGTTGTAACCTTTTAACTAATTAATGAAATTAACCTCACAAAAGCTTAAATGAAAGAAGAAACATGTAGCTATTGGATTATTATATTTTCAAATATAAAGATGAATGTATGTAGGAATAGTACATATATAAAGTCGGAACATAAAGAGATTTGCGATGAAATAGGTAAAAACTCTACCATTTCTAAAAATTTAAAGATAAAAATTTGAATCTTTCACATTTTACTCTTGAAGTAATGTACAAAAAGATCCGATCCGTGAAAAAATCTCAAAAATTTATTTTTGAAGATGTACACGCAATATTTTGAGAAAATGATAAAATTTGATATATATAACTAATTTTGACCACCTATTTCTCTGGTGTAAATCGCGTTATTAGATCTCTGTAGGTGCGATTTTTAAAGCATGAAATATGTACTTTAAGATGCTTCAAGGGAATTTATCTTAAATTAAATTAACCCCCTTTTTTAACGAAAATTAAAAAAAAAATTGCTCTAAAATTCGTGAAATTATGGGTAAAATAAATGTTAATAACTTTTATATAAAATTTATTTGGCCTACCGATTTAGTATACGTTTATAGTAGGACCTCAAATAAGTAAATCTGATGATGAAAAAATTTTAGAATATATATCAACCTATACTTTTTACGAAATACTTATTGAAAAAATCATGTTTTTTCGGTAAATCGACTCAATGTTGATTATCTCTACTCTATTTAAAATATCGAAAACATTAAAAATCTTCACGTGGTATAGGGCCATGAGTCAAATTATAATGCTTGACTAATAGAAAGAGATTGAAAGTAAAACATCTTCGGGGCAAGCAGTACGCATCATCTGCCCCATACGCTGCGCTGTGTGTGTGTCCACAGACCATTGTAAAAGTAGTTTGGGCACTTTTTCACAGATCATCTTGTAATGCTATGTAAAATATCACGTTTTCTCAGCTTCTTTTTAAGGTTTTAGATGAATATTTAAATTGTGTTTTTAATTTAATAGTGTTTTGAATTATTTTATTGCTTGATGGAAGTCGGCCATATTGGATCAGCCATTTTGAATTACTTTTTTTTGATCCTAATCTGTGCCAGCGACCTCTTATATGTCAATTTGAATTAAATTGCTTTAAAATATTTCAACTTCTAATAATTTTGTTAAAAAAAAAGTTTATTTTTGTTTAAATAATTAATATACAATTTCCTCATGAAGTTTATAACTTTTTATTTTAAGCTATTTAAAAGTGATACCAAAAGGTTTTAGGAAAATCGAAGCTTCTCGTAATAATTCCGAAATAATGCATATTTTCAGTCTCGTTTGACTCCACTATTCACTATATAATATTTTACTCAAAGTACGATTTAATATTTTAATTTTTTTCAGCAATACAGACTGCAACATTCACTGTTGTCCAGTCTTTGAACCTTGGACCTTATCCGACCACAGTAACCTGCCCCAACTGTCACGAACAGGTGAACACGTCAGTGGTGATCGAAAATAGTACGAGAACTCACTTAGTGGCGCTGGCAATATGTTTAGTGTAAGAAAGACTTTATTTTATGATTTACAAATATTCTTAAAATACAATAGGGGAGTGTAACATGAACATAATATGTCCCCAATTTCTTCTTTATTTTTGCAGATAAATTACTGTATACCGTCTCTACTTGATGAACTGCATGATTTTCTGAATACAATGATACCATATAAGTGACATCCCAAGGAACAATTTTATGTATACAAGGGTGCTATAAAACTATTTATAAAATGCCTTGAAAAATCTATTTTGCTGTAACAATATCCTTAATACCATCATAAAGCGTCTTGTAAACTAAAAGGGCCCACCCTTATGAAGGTTGTTAAGGCCTTTTTAAATTCCATCATAAAACTCCTTAGTGAGGCATAGTGCTGCTCTTGAAAATGATGTTCGGGCCGTTTTAAAACCTTTCTTAAAACCTATTTTAAAGCTGTCAGAAGCGTTTCTATTAGCTTCCTGCATTTCTAGAGAACACCTAGAAGGCTACCTTAAAACTGGTTTTTAAAACTCTTATAAGTCCATATTAGAACTGAGAAGCTATAAGAATGTCCACGAAGGAATCCAAATAATTTTATTATTGCATTTATTTCTTCTAAACTGATTTAAGCAAACACATCATCAGACTTATTGAAGATAAAATGGAATTTGAAATTTATAAAGCGTAGAGTGGCACTATAACCTCTCTAAGGCCGATTTAAAAGGTAATATAAAAAGACATCAAGTATGACAAAAAATTAAAACCAACGGCAGTTTATTGTTAAAACTACATAAGAAAGGCCCAAAAAACAAGGGCCCCTCGGAAATAATAATGATCTTAATATCCATACAAAATTTGCATAGACGCGTAATCAGCAAATTTAAAAAAGTGGGCTGCTTCTCGGTTCCCACGATAATTTTCAGTCGTTTCTTGTAATTCTACCTTAATTTGCTAAAGAGAAAGTGATAATTATTGATAATTATAATTGTGAGATTGACCTTGAATATTTTTATATAACAAGAAAAACATGGCCGGCCAACTAAAAACCTAATCGTCATTTTACAGTCCTCTCATTAAACTATATATTCTAATAATGGTAATGACCTAGAACATTTACTCTAAATGAAGTACTTTTAGTCTTTTTGTATACTATCACAAATAATCCCTTCCTTACAAGAATGCAAATGCACTTGGCGAAAATCACATGGACTTGATAAAAGCTGTAATAAAACGTTTGGATATTAACATTTGATACAAAAAACTTAAAACTTAACCTCAAAATAATTTGTATATGTGTGTGTTTTAACAGTCCTTTTAAATTGGCCACTCTTTTTTATTTTCTTCCACCTTTCCCAAAAAGACTTAATTACACATCAGTAAGTCGTGAAATGCTTTTAATTAACACACACACACGTGAGAGTAGAGTAGAGTAGAGTAGAGTAGAGTAGAGTAGAGTAGCATTTATTGATGTATTATACATATAGTATTTTACACAAGTCAATAGGTAGGTACATGAACAAGAATATATATTGTATAAAGAATATAAAATGTATAGGGACAAAATACGAAATTTGTACATATATACATACACTTATATAAAGTATTAAGTATATAACAAAAGGATTAAAAAATAAATTTACATACAACAAAGTAAAAACAGTATGATTTTTTAAGTAAAGTGTGGCAATCTACTATGTAGGCAAAGTTAACAACAATGGTCAGCAACTATGGGTGTGACACTTAATGTATACAATTAATATACTGAAAGTCATTTGGTTTACTTTCTTAAATTTCAGCAGGTCTTGGTGCATCTAAATATTCATTTATTGAATAGAAGCAATGTGTTAGAATATAGTTTTTTACTCTATGTTTAAATTGAAAATAATTTAAGTTTTTTATATTAGAAGGTAGGATATTATACAGATTTGTATTTAAGGTATTTTTCAGTGATTTTGTGAGCCTGAACTTATCCGGAACAATTTTATCCGCAAATCTAGTGTTGTAATTATGAATATCAGCATGTGTACAGAACAGTGATTTATTTTTATGTATTTCTAAAACTTGATAATATATATATGCCGAAGGAAGTGGCATTATTCTAAATTTAATAAAAAGTGATTTGCAGTGATCTCTGAGTCCTGCACCAGCTAATACTTTTACTACATATTTTTGGAGTCTGAAAATTTTTATAGATTGTGATGAATTACCTCATAGGGTCACGCCATAAGTTAAATGCGAGTGAAATAAAGAGAAGTATGCAGTATATAAAATTTCAGGGTTTAATACCTTTTTTAGTTGCCGAAGGAGATAATTACAACTTGCCAGTTTACTACTTAAATTATTTATATGGGCAGACCAATTTAGCCCACTATCGAGAGTGATCCACAAGAGCTTAATATTATTTATGTTATCATTATTGTTATTGTTTGAACTAGAAAAAATAAGCCTCTGTGTCTTATCCGGATTTAATTTCAAGTAGTTAGCAGTAAACCACGTTTCAGTTTTATTTTCATTTATTTTCATTATCTGGTTAAGGTTAATCATATTTGGGACAGTATGAACCAACGTTGTATCATCAGCAAACAAGATACATTTTTCTGGCATTAGATAATATGAAAGGTCATTTATGTATATGATAAAGAGCAGGGGCCCCAGTATCGAACCCTATCGAACCATGTTCTATAGTTTTGAAATCTGATTTACTTTCGCCAATAATGACACATTGTTGTCTGTTTTTTAAATAAGACTGTATAAGACCAAGAGTTATTCCTCTAATTCCGTAACGCTCCAATTTATCCAGTAGCAAGGTGTGGCTGACACAGTCGAAGGCCTTGCTGAGGTCACAAAGTGTGACAGCACTCTGTTTACCCCCCTCAAGGCCCTCCACTACCCCAGCCACCACCCTAGCTACATGCACCAACGACACTTCAGGCAGACATATTGTTTATTATTTTTATAATAAATGTTTTATTGAGGTTTTGGAAAGTGTTTTATGGAATAAAAATTTGCCTTTTAGATTTATAGAGGCCTTTTTTTCTTCATAACGGTTTCATCACAACATTTATCAAGGATGTTTTAAGAGTCTAGTTTTGTAATGGCCTTTAATAAGTACTAATAGGCATTGAAAATGTCTAGTTTTAAAAAGGATTTAAAATTTTAAAATTTTAAAAGTGCATTTATTATGTTAATATGTTAAAACCATAAAGAATAATTGAAAGCCTCTTTAAATCTAAATGGAATTTAAGACGTTCATAAAACTAATTAGCTTTATGGAGAGTTTTATGTAGGTTATGATAAACCCATTACAAATACATATTATCCTAGAAGCAAATTAGCTTTATAATTAGGTCTTGCGGAATGCTTTAAAACTTACTATTAAGAGCAAGTATACTTGAAGCCTAAAAGGCCTTAACTACAACATCAATCAAGCACAAGACTATTTCCTAACCCTGGCAAACCTTTCTTAAAACCTCCTCAAGTCCAAATAACTTTTAAATTGTTCCTTGGGATTTTAAATGTCAAACTTTCTTTGATTAAATTTTTATTTTTTAGTTCAAGTGTGCCATCATTGTTCCGATTTATTCCAATCGATCCAGTAATGCTAGAGATATCAAAATCACGCCCAAAATACTAAATTATCTGATTTATGAGTAAACAAAAATGTGAGGGTTATGCTTTGGGGATCCGTGGCAAGTCGAAAATATAAATTGTTTGTAGAAAGAAAATAATACGGGTAGATTTATTTTTCCCCATTTTTCCTCTTATGTATTTATCTAAATAACATGCAAACACCCTTTGTCGAGAATGAATTGTAACGTATTTATATTTTGATATTTTATATCAAACGGAATACAAGCTTCAAATTGTCTCAACGTGTTATTTGATCATTTCTCCTTAAATAAAACAAAACTAAATACCGTGTAAATCAATATTTCCTAAAATTCTGCTTTTTATTAAAAATGATTAAACATTTAATAACATTTATTCTCTCATTTTCAGATTTTTCCCTTGTGCATGTGTGCCATACTGCAAAGACTCCTGCAAAGCCAGAAAGCACTACTGTCCCAGATGCAGAGCCTATCTTGGAACTTACGACCAATAAATAACATACCAGTTATAAGCTATTTACGATATTTTTGCGAGTTGGTCACGACCAATATATATACTAAGAGTAATCATATTTGCTTGGAAAATATTCAGCTAGAAAGTTATATCAAATTACGTTTCTTAAAGGTTGATTTCAATCAAAAATTGAACTGCAAAAAAATTCCTTATAGCATTAAATTGGAGTAAAAATATCAAAGGAACAAGCAATAAAAAAATATCACATACAACAGAAGTGGAAAAACATCGTGAATGGATACTACGTATAAAAGAATATTGTACAATTTAATTGGGATTCATTCCTACACATAATATACGACACAAAATTTCCTACTCACGAAATATGATGGACGCTAGTTTCCTAGACACAAAAAACCTGCACATTTTTGGTATTAAACGAGGCGTGTGTAGGAACTATAAACCTGAGAAAGTGTTGATGTTTAATAGCAAAAATGTGCATGTCTTTTGCGTGTAGGAAACGAGCATACATCTTAATAATATGTCGTATATAGGAAATTTTTGGTCGAGTATTATGTGTAGGATTATTAACTTGATAAAGCATATAAGGGCAGTTAGTAATTAGGTATATGGCGCTTTAAAACTCAACCATTAGGGGGTGCTTCACATTATTGAATTTCATATTGATCGTATTTCTGTTAAAAATGGAATCGACCCATATTAAATTCTTGCATCTTAAAAAATGACAAGAATGTATGAATTTTTTTTAATGCATTTAACAACTCTAATATCAGCTTTAGTATTATGGTATGGTATTATTTACAAAATAATACAAAGATAGTCAGATTTATACATTTTTTTAAAGCAAACATTTAACAAATCAAAGTTTTAAATTTAAAATTTATATCCTGATTCTGGTGACTGGACTAGACCCAACTGCCACAAAAAACACTTAGCAGCTTTCAATATCAGCTTTAATTTTTATGTTGGTATTATTTGCAAAATAATATAGTGAGATTTATACTTTTTTTAAAGAAAACATTTACCAAATCAAATGGTTCAAACGATTGAACTAGATCCAAGTGCCACAAAAAAAAAAACTTAACAATTCTTCAATATCAGCTTTAGTTTTTACTTAGTATAGTAACGACAAAAATTTTTTTTTAAATTTTTATTGTTCAAATAGGCTTAGAATGTCATGAAACGTCGAGATTTTAAATTTAAGCGAAAAAAAATTTCTGTCTGTCGGTCTGTAACTTTTTTTGTGCGCACGTTTACTCTGGAACCGTTTGAGATATTGCCTTGAAATTTGGTACACATATGTACTTTAACGAGATCTAGAACTAGATTATATTTTCATCTTGTTCCGTCGAAGGGTTGGGGGGTAAATTGGGGTAAATTTGGGGTAAATAGGTAAATCAAGCGGGTAAGAGACCATAAAATTGGTATTTAGTATATACAAGAGAAGCCAAGGTCTCAAAAAAATTTTGGCATTAGCCACCCCCATTACCACCCCCACCCCTTCATTGAAGGGAATGAAAAAAAAAATGTGATTTAGTGTGTGTACAAGAACCAGAAACCTCAAAATATTTTTTTTACTACCCCACTACCGATGTGGGGTATCGTTTTATGGTTTTTTTGGGTAGAGGATTTCAAATATTGTATTATTAAAGTTCCATAAAAAATTATTTCCACATACAAATTTTGTTCGTTGTGAGTGACTTGGATAGAAAATCTGGATGTGGAAGTAGTGATTCCTTGGGCAGTGGTTTTATGTTGGTATTTACGAAATAACGTAAGAAAAGTCAGATTTATACTACAATTTTTTTTCGTTTTGTTTGTAACGTCTGTCTTGGTAAACATTTTGTGATCCATGAACTTATTCAAGTTTAGTGGAAGTAAGGAGTCGGAAGAGTATGCAAAATCGTGCTAAAGTTATGAAATCCCCCCCCATTTTCGAAGGTGCTGAATACGAATAACAGAATGAAACAAGTTTTTTGTCATGCGCACCCCCCTTAACGGCCAAAAATGGCCCACCCCCTTTTGCTTATTTCTGATATGACAGCTTAGCATCGACTATTTTTGCAGGGATTATTTGTTTTTCATGGGGATATAACAGATGGTGAAAAGTGATGTCAAGTAGTAGACCACAACCGCCTTAGGGATGGAATCTACCCTGTCAGGGGGTATAAAATTGTTTCTTTTTTTTTTTTCTTGTTAAAGACGTTTATCCCTGTTTTCGAAGATGCTGATCAAGGGCAATGGTAAGAGTGAATCGTGACAACCTCAGGGATTGGTACCGCCCCCCTCCCAGGGGTTTGTTTTTTTGTTATTGTTGTGATTGTTTTTTTTTTTATTTTCTAATTTGTAGAGTGGGAGTGGTTTATCCTCATCAAAAATGAACCTATCCTCGCAAGGACTTAAAATTCATGTTCCTTAAAACGGGATATAAGGAAGAGAATACACTCAAAGAAATAGTATGGGTAAATTCAACAAAAAAAAATGGTTAACTAACAATATCGTTAATTTTGTTAAACCAAACTATATTGATGGTATTTTTAAACAAGAGGTGATTGTTATTTTAATTAATAAAAAGTTGTCGTACAACAAAACAAACATTAACTTAAAAAATAGATGAATAAGACTATTATTTTGTTCGTCTGACTATTATTTTGTTGAATTCTGTCAAATTAAACTAGATAATAGTATATTTTATTTTTAACTATTATCGAATTGTAATTCTAACCCAGTATTAGTTCGCTGTACTATTGTACTTGGTAGACAAACCAATATTATTGTCGTCTTCTATAAGTTCTAAAAGAATTACCATAAAATTTGCTTGCTTACCACGTAGCCTATTACAGAAATTATTCCCAGATGACGCCACATACAAATCACTAACAATAATCCATCATGCATTATCTTGCACTCTTATGAATTTATAGAAAATTAATAACATGATTGCAGTGTTCAAATTCTCTCAGGGATCATCGATATATTTTGATGGATCTTATAAACGATCTCTAATCTTTGGTTTGGGTGGTCTGATGTCTCAATACTGAGATTTGGGCTAACCAAAAAAAACTTCATCATACAATAAAGTGTAGATCAACCTAAAAATTAGTTGGTGAACAAAAAACAAAGTCGTTGTACTATTTAATTGTAGACCAAATTGAAAATGGTTAGTGAACATAAAAAAATGTCATTGTACTATTTAATTTGTTACAAGAAGATATGATTATTAAACTACTATTTGTTTACGAAAACAAATAAAGTTGTATGACTATTCTTTACTGATTGATTTAACTATGAAACTAGATATGCGCGATTTCATATGCTCTTTTTGGTTGAATTTACCTGTCATTTTCTTTGAGTATACTATTGGTAAAAATGTATGTTTCTAATAAATTATATATAATGTATTAATTAATTATTATGAATTATATCATTATTATTAAAGAAATGGATGGATTCCGGATACCTCGAGGACACAAGATTTATCCAGAAAACAATAGCAAAGGAGACGAAAGCAAATTAAATGATAGTACGAGTCCCTAAATATCAGGGGCATACGCACTGATCGCTCCCAGAGAAATGGATAGACTCCTGGGTTATCAACGAGCTAACCCCATGCCCACGATGTACCTACCTCCAGAGAAATTGATGGACTACGGATACCTCAAGGACACAAAATTTCCCCAGAAAACAGTAAAGGCGTGGTTTCCGACAGATTAAGGGTGAAGGAAGGGTCGAACGAGCGTAAAACCATTTTTTCTTGATTAGCATCCTCGAAAACGAGGGAGGTAAATGTCTTTAACAAGAAAAAAAAACAATTTTATACCCCCTGATAGGGAAGATTCCATCCCCAAGGGCGGTGCGGTCTACTACCTGATATGACCTTTCACCATCTATTATACAGGGTGTTTCGAAAAGATTGGGACAACTCTTAGCCGTAGATTTTTGACATCAAAACAAGTCGATTTAACTCAAAAAGGCAGGGTGGTAAAATAAAATAATTTTATTCGTAATTTGTCTCTATCTTGGAGACTATCATACGTATCTACTTCAAAGTTGGTAACGACATGTTTTTCAGGTCGCTAATTACAATGGTGATATTGCCTATGTCATATTTTATAGATGACGCTAGTTACAGGACTTTTACGCGACATTTTAGGCTATACCTTTTTTGAGGTTAGGTTTTGGTCACCGTCTTCTATTATAATCGAAATACAGTTTGGTTTCCCAAAAGGTGAACTTATTTAAACGCGATAAAATGCATGCTTTCAGAGAAATACGCGATTTACAACTTTACCAGACACCAGTTCGAAGAAATTCAATTTTACCTAAAAGCGGTTTCTTATCTAGTGGGTGTACGTTAGGTAGAATGTCTTGAAATCGTCAATAATGCTTGTTGTAGATACGTAAAATATTCTCCAAGATAGAGACAAAATACGAATACAATTTTTTTACTATACCACTTTGTATCTTGAAAACGAAAAGAGTTAGACTACTTTTTTGGTTAAATCGATTTGTTTTGATGTCTAAAGTCTACGCTAAGCGTTATCCCAATCTTTTCAACACACACAATTTCTTCGAACTGGGGCGTGACAAAGTTGTGAATCGCGTATTTCTCTGAAAGGGTGCATTTTATCGCGTTTAAACAAGTACACATTTTTTTTAAGAAACTAAATTGCGTTTCGATTATAATAGAAGACGATGTCCAAAACCTAACCTCAAAAAAGTTATGGCTTAAAGTGTCGCATAAAAGTACTGTAACTAGCGCCATCTATAAAATACGACATCGGCAATATTACCATTATAATTAGCGACCTGAAAAACATGTCGTTACCAATTTTGAAGTAGGTACGAATTCTAGTCTCCAAGATAGAGACAAATTACGAATACAATTTTTTTACTTTACCACCCTCTATCTTGAAAACGAAAAGAGTTGGACCACTACTTTTTGAGTTAAATCGACTTGTTTTGATGTCAAGTATCTACGGCTAAGCGTTGTCCCAATCTTTTCGAAACACCCTGTATACCTATGAAAAAACAAAGAATCCCTACAAAAATAGTCGATGCCAAGTTATCATATGAGAAATAAGCAAAAAAAGGGGTGGTTTCTGGCCGTTTCAGAGGGTGCGCATGACTACAAACTTTTCTCACCCTGTTATTCTTGTTTAGCACCCTCGAAAACGGGGGGAGGGGGATAGGTTTCATAATTTTAGCACGAGTTTGCTTTTTTTCGAGAAAATCTCGACTCCTTACTTCCTTACTAGTTGGCCTCCCTTTGCTGTATGATAATATGTCGCGTTTGTCAATTAGACTCACGAAAGCACTGTGGATTTTCTGTTTAATTTTATGTTAGTAGTTGCAAGTATTGTCAACAAGGGCTCCAAGGTCTACCATCTTGTTTAAACAACACAAATCCAAAGCCAAGGCTGTCCGGAAGGAAGTTACATATTCGGAAAAACGCAGACTTACGTCCATGCCGACCGACATTGTTACTGTCGGAGCTGGGACTCGAACCCAGTACACGATAGACATTGCGGCCAGTATATTTGCCAAACAATACGCCTTAGCCGCCTGAGCCACCTTACCGGAAAATAACCTCACACTCGCCAATTCTTAACGTGTTGGTATAAAACATATATAAATTTTCATTTAGTGACTTTAAACGAGCACAGAGCTTGGCGACACGGATGTAAATTTCTTATGTCTATATACTGCTACCTGGTGTTCGATATGAAGAGATTAATAATTTCTGGCACAAGAAAAAATCTAGCAAGAATTTCTTATTATATTTCTCTAGCTATTCCGCATTTTGCGTTAATTTAAAAAATGTGTGGTGATTCCATATTTAACTAATAAATAGGAATAAAATTGAAGTTTAATAGTATATTATATTACTAGAAGTAGAACGCACTCTTTTTCTGTGTTGAGCCCAGGATTTGCGGCTGAGGGGAAGCCGAAGCCGCAAACTGGGCGAAACACAAAAAAAGGCGTTCTACTCCGTGTAATATATACTATTTTTTCTGCAAGCGTATTAAAATGCAAAAATTCATTTACTTATCATAAATGTACAAATATTCAAACTACAGTCTTACATGTTGACACAATATGACAAGTGGCTAGTGGATAGCGCGCCACCGGTGGCTTTCGGTATTAACATTATGTTACTAGTAAAACAATGTCCACTACGGTGGCGTTCGGTACTAACATTTTGTTACTAGTAAAACAATGTCCTACTTCTACTTCTGTTTTCGGTGACATAATTTAAACATTTTAATACGCGTGAAGAAAAAAATAAGTTTTATTAGGTTAATTTATCGCAGTAGGCTGTGGAGTAAAATATGACAATAACGTTACTAATAATTAGACTTTGAGTAGAAAAACTGTTTTCTATATTCATAATTTTGTACTTAAATAATTTAACCTTGGGTTATAACTGGTTTTGTGAATCAGTTTTACAAAAATGAAAATATATGCTTCTCTTAGACATGTTTTACACAATGGGGTATTCTCTCTGAGTGGAATTTGTAAATGTGCTTTGATATGTTGAAACACTAACGAAATAAATTGCCAATACTGAATATCAGTGGCGGCCTGTGGGTTTTAGCTGTGGGTGAGCACTAATTCAATTAACACTAATTTAATTAAAGTCACACTAAATTCCTTTTTTTTTTATTATTTATCAAATATCAAATTAGAAATTACACAATTAATATTCTAGGTATTTGATATTCTCAATATTCTCTTATGATTAACAAATTAATTAAGCATTTAATCAATTTTAACACATTTATTAATTAATTATTTTTCATTTTTCAGTTTGATTTTGATATCTTATCCAATGTAAACATATTCTATTCAATAATTCAATATTCATTATTCATAAGTTTATTAAGATTAAGTCAAGATTCCTATTTTTTTACGCGAAGCGTGGCTTGCCCTTCCTAGCATGTAAATCGCCTAAAGACGCAAAACGTACGTCCCGTTTTGATACGTATTGCACGCGTAAGATCGAAGAGAATGACCAACGTAGTAGACATAGTATAACACGATTTCAGTGTCCACTGCCACTCTGGATACCAGTGGTTAGAGTCTAGGCGCATGCGCATGACACTTCTAATCGAAATTTGAAAGTATCAGCGGTAAGCGACTTGGTATTAGGATTAAGCGAATTCGTATGTGAACTTGATGGAGATGGATTAATATGTAATAAAATAATAAAAATATTATCATAAATAAAGTTAACTTAATTTTATAATTATTTTGATATTAAAATTAATTAACAGCAAAATTTTGTGACTACCGCTTGGCCTTGGCGTGCTTAGATAATTGGGTGGGCACTGAATTCCCGCAACTAGCAAAATTTGCAATGAAGTGCTAACTTAGGATTGAAATTTGATTGGTCTTACTCAAGCTGGGTAGGCGTAGGGACCTAACGCATTCTAGGAGAAATCTTAAATGTATTTCTTGAAAGCGGCATTGCCATTGCCAATATTTGCTCTTGCTATCGCTATTTCCAAATATCAAATTATATATTAGTACAGTAACTAGAGGTTTTAATTTTGGAATAATGTCATACTGAACGGATTTCGTTCATTTTTGGCAAGGGCGGATCCAGGGGGGGGGGGGGGGGCAGTGGGGGCAATCGCCCCCCCCGAGAAGTGTTCGTTAGTTTTTCAAGGCGACATTTTTTTTCCGCACGAGGTGAAAAAAAATTTTTTTGGATTTCTAATAGCACTCCCGTGTATGAGGCGAAAAAGTTTGTGTCCCGGATTTTAATTTGAGCGATAAATTTTTTTCAGATTCCGAGGCGAGCGAAAAAAAATTTGTTTACATTTTTAATAGCATTTTCCGAGGCATTCTCTGTATGAGTCGAAAAAAAATTTTTTGAATATAGAATTTTAAAATTTTTTAGATTCCGGGGCGAAAATTTTTTTTTCTGATTTCTAAAATTGTTTATAAATGTTAGTGCCTCCCCCCCCCAGTAACCTCTCTGGATCCGTCCTTGATTTTTGGCAGTATAATAGTAAATGCTTCACAGAAAAGTTTCTATATTGTGCGAGGGCTTGCTAATTTATAGGGGGTGGCACTTAAAAATATATATATTTATTGGAGCTGAAATATAATCGAATTTTAAGAAGAAAAGGTTTTATGCAATTTTTCACATAAATTGATAGTTTTTAAGTTATAACGACTTCAAAATTGCCATTTTAGCTTAAAAAAAAGGTATTTCCAAACGGCTTTCGTCAAGTATCTCGAAAAGAATTACTTTACCGAAAAAATGTTAAAGACCAATTACAGAAAGTACAAACTGGGAATTAATTATATTTTTTGTTTATTGAAGTAGGATTAATAATTTCGGAAATATTTAAATTTATATTTGGCATCCAAGTGTTTCGAAATTACCTTTAAAGTTCAAAATGCATTTTTTTCTAAAGTAAGTGCTTTAAATGAGCAAAAACAATTGAGCATCTAAGTAATGCTACATCTTAACGAAAAACTGCATTTGACATGATGTTTTTAAATTACTGGCTAATTAGAGTAACAAAATGGCGACCTTTTTTAAATAAAAAAATATAAATACGCACATTTTTCCATCATAACTTCTTTATTTCTTATGCTACATGAACGAGTAAAAAATAATTTGGAAGCGGAAATAATTGTCTTTAATTTCAGTTCTTAGCATGCGAGACGTAGGTGTCATAATTTCTGAGATATTTAACATTAAAACTGCATTTTTCGTGTTATAAACGTTCGGATGCCATTTGTAAACTTTCTTATCTTCGAAACTATTAAATCTATGTAAATAAATAAACAAGCAAAATTCATTATCAGTTTATGAGCTTTATTTTTGGTCTCTACCCATTTTTCAATAAAACTAATATTTATTGAGATATTTATAAGAGGAAAAAAAATTACGTTTTATCGAAAATACCTTTATAGTTTAAACTGTATTTTTTTCTAAAGCAAGTGCTGTATACACACCAAAAAATTTGAGCATCTACGTCATGCTATATGTTAACGAAAAACAATGTTTGAAATTCCTTTTTTTTTAATTACTGGCTAATTACAGTAACAAAATGGCGACGTTGTTAATAAGAAAATGTGTAGACGCACATTGTTTGGGTCATAACTTCTTTGTTTTTTATGCTACAGAAACAAATAAAAAATCAGTTGAAAGCTTAATTAATAACCTATTATTCTACCTATTAGCATCCTTGACGTAGGTGTCACAGTTTCTGAGATGTTTAACCCTCACTCTAAATAATTATCTTATGAACACTTGGATGCCAAATGTAAACTTAAATATCTCCGAAATTATTAATCCTACATCAATAAACAAAAAATATAATTAATTCCCAGTTTGTATTTTCTCTAATTGGTCTGTAACATTTTTTCGATAAAGTAATACTTTTTGAGATACTTGACGAAAGCCGTTTGAGCTAAAATCGCAATTTTGAAGTCGCTATAACTTAAAAACTATCAATTTATGTGAAAAATTGCATAGAACCTTTTCTTTTTAAAATTTGATTCTACATCAGCTCCAAGAAATATATATTTTTTTAAGTGCCACCCCCTGAGAGGGGGTGGCACGCACCCCCTATAAATTAGCAAGCCCCCGCACAATATAGAAACTTTTCTGTGAAGCATTTACTATTATACTGCCAAAAATGAATGAAATCCGTTCAATATGACATTATTCCGAAGTTTTGCATATTTTTTACCTGTAGGTACTGTATTATATGACATACCTTGTTATCTAAATGATGTAAACACCCTGCTACGTCGGGGTTATCTTCCCTATAAATACTTGTAGAACTTAAGTTAAGACATTCAATATTAACATTAGCCTTGTAGCCGGAGGCTATGCTGTATTGTTTCATTATTTATCATATTCTGTAACTTTATTTTTGAAATTAAAATCTTTTTAAAAAGTAATATAATATTTTTGAGTGATAAATATAACTATCATTATAATATTATGAAATTTTGGAATTTTATATCATATCTTGTTTTATCAAAAAATTACAAGATTCCTCTAAGTAGGTAAAGAGAATGGTTACCTATTGTAATGAAATAATGATAGACCCTCCGATTAAAGAACTTATATCTAGATACATAATGGCATGAATTTTATGATCCCGAAAGACTCCCATTCTAAGGCACTTCTTCCCATAAGTTGCTGATTAGCCCATCGGCGTATTCGCGGCCGCTCGTGCACGATCGGCTTCAGTTCGATTATCATAATATCAGTTGACAGTTCGGCCATTAATGTCAATAAATGTTTTTCGTGTTCTCCGACCAAAAACTGGTGAAAAAGTAATTTTATTTTAAGTTGTGATTTGCTTAATACCTAAACAATATTCTCTATTCATATTTACACAGTTTAGTGACAATATATTTTGTGCAAATAAATAGTGTAGTGCTGTGCCGTTTGCAGAAAGCAGTTTAGAAAAGAAGAAAATCGATCGTTCCATAGTCGTAACATGATGAAGTTCAGTTTACAGTTATAAAGTAAATAGCAATTAAATTTTAATATCCTTTCAATACATATTTATCTTACTGTTTTATCTTACTGTAATATCGTATGCCTAGATCACGTTATATAAAGAGCCGGTAATGCAGGAATTGCAATAATTCATTTTAATGAAAATATTTACCATTCTACACATTTTCTACACACACAACGCCACTGTTGCCTATGGGATGTGATGTTCATCTATCAATTTTAATGGACATATAATGTGACTATGTTAGGAGCCAACAAGGTATATAGTGAAAAGATAGCCTGTTATGTATCTAGATATAAGTTCTTTAATCGGAGGATAGACCAATACAAATGGATAAATACGAAGACGACTCATCATATCACCGTCAACGTCAACACTGTGACCATCGTGCGCGACACACTTTTTCATTTTGGGGGAATGTGTTGGTTTCTGAAAACGAAACTACTGGCCAGATGAAACGAACAAAGCCAATTTTTAGATTTGATTTAAAGCCATATTTTCTGAAAAGGAGAACAGATATCAATATGCGGTTTTCAGGATTTAAGAGATAATTTTTATGTAAAGTAGATAGTTTTACCCGGTTCTTTCATTTTGAAAATACATACATACAATTTTTCGTATATTTTTCTGTTTTCTTGTGTGAAAAATAAACTCTTGAAAAAAAAATGTTTGTATCTACAGGTAAAAGCCTTTTACATGCCTGCCAAATTTCAACCTGATATCTTTAACCGTTCCGGAGATAATTGAAGTTCCACTTTTTACATTTTGATGTGAAAAACCCAAAAAATGATCACCAATCCGGGAACACATACCAATTTTGATATCTGATCTCCTTCTCAATAACTTTGGCTTTAAATTCAAACTAAAAATGCACTTAGTCCGTTTCAATTGGCCAGCATTAATTTCTTTTTATCTTTTGTGGCTTCTACTGTGTGTTTGAGAAAAATAAAAAAACACGTGTCCTTTCTTTACTTTTCCATAAGTACCCAAATACGACACGTCACCCAATTTTGTGGGAATACCCTATTGTCATACTATCTAGAATCCTAACTAGTAGAAATAGGTTTAATAATAAGTACCTAAATAGTTCAGAACTTAGCATATTTGTTACCTACTCATAAATGAAGTAAATAAATGTATTGTACAGAACATGGACAAATTTTATCAATGGTATAATATTGGCAGAAGACCTTGTGTGTATTATAAATTATAAGGTATTGTTAACAAACATATTATTCATAAAAATAGTAATAAAAACTAATTTTCTGTGACATGTGGCAGTTGCCCCAACAAATATTTAATTTGTACAAATAAATGACAAGTGTTCTGAAATAAACGTTTTAAAACGTTTTCTGTGTTTCCCTTATTTTACTTTTTCAGGAATAAGTGGGATTAAATAAAAATATAATTCTCTAGACAAATTAAATCAAATACAAATAAAATTTGTAATCAGAGTGAAATTGCCCGTTGGATGTACTTTGGACCAAAAACGAACGTCCATCGGATGTTCTGTATGTCCGTCGAGGACGTCCTTCAGATGTCCACAAGACAATGTTGTGCTATTAGGATTTCTAAAAACGCTCTGTAGCTTGGTAGTCGAAAAAATAGACGATCGCGGTTTTCGCCATTGTTTGTTTGTCGAAAATCGAGCTCAGGACACCTATATTGGTTTTTGTCTATCTGCCATCTAATCTGTACAGTGTACAATGTACATGCTGTTAAAATCAAATTTAAATCGTGAGTGATGCGTCACCTTTAGAGTCTTCCAAACATTGACTTAGCGACTATAAGCAGAATTCTCTCCTGTATACATACTTATATCGTGTACTTAACGGCAGATGGCGCTGAAGGTCCACTAACAATATTTTCTTTAATGACTTCTCTAAATAGATGGCGGTACATGCCTGCAGCTATTTCAAATAGGTGTAATAGTGTTACGTCACGATAATGCAGTCATTTGTCATTTCTACCAATAGAAATAACAATACTACAAAATGTTTAATACATATTTTAGCATTTCTAAGCATAGTGACGAAATAATAGCAAGTTATGGACAATGGGCGCAGAACCTTTGGATCTTGCTCACATTTAGCCGCTTTTATTTATTTTTTTAATTTTGAATGTTACTTGTCCAAAATTCCACGTCCTGCGGAGCAATTAAGTTATTTACCGGGTGTTCGAGATCACGCCATTTTTTTATTTTTTAACGGATCGAGATGAAACTAGGCATGTGCCACACGTTAGCAAAACGACATTTTTAAATGGCACAGTCTCTATATTTTTGTATTTTTGCAATCTAATAAAAGGTCATTCTGCATAATGATTGTAAATTTCATGATACTTCCGACATTAAGAATTTTTTCAGACAATTTTATTTTTCAATCTAATGTCCCAAGACCAACCAGAAACTGACTCACCAGAATGTGTTGTGTTGTGATACATCGTTAGATTGGTATTGAAAAATTACATTTAGATGTAGTATGAAAGCGAAGCTAATTTTGAAAAATAATTTTATCAACTTTTGACTTTTCTGTGACACAAATTAACAACAACAAAATTCTATACGAAGGTATTTTTTTTCAATTATTTACGAATATTAGAACAATTTCGGGTGGGTCATGGCACACTAGATTGATAATTAAAATTGACTGCAAAAATTTCAAAATTGCGGACAGAGACATGAATACAGCACAGCCATATGCAGAATGACCTCTAGATTTCATAAATATAAAAATATACAGGGTGTTTCATTTACAAATCAATAGAGGGATTACTGCCGGTGAAACTGGAAGTAGCAGAAACTTGACATATTATGAATAAAAAAAATGTCGTTTTGGTACCACGTACCAAAGTTTCATTTCAATCTGTTAAAAAAAAGCTGCCCAAGGAATCACTACTTCCACATCCAGAATTTCTATCCAAGTCACTCACAACGAAAAAATTTTGTATGTAGAAATAATTGTTTATGGAACTTTAATAATATAATATTTGAAATCCTCTACCCCAAAAACCCATAAAACGATACCCCACATTGGTAGTGGTGATAGTGGGAATGGATAAAGTAAAAAATATTTTGACAGACAGACAGAATTTTTTTTTGCTCAAACTTAAAATCTCTACGTTTCATGACATTCTAAGCCTATTTGAACAACAAAAATTTTTTTGTCGTTACTACACTTCCACTGGATGTGGAAGTAATAAGAAAGGTAGATAATTCAATTGCTCCGAGGAACATGGAATTTTGGACAAGTAACGTCCATAAGATAAAAATTACATAATAGCGGCTAAATGTGAGCAACATCCCAAGGTTCTGCGCCCATCGAGACATCTGCAATAATATCTACTGCATTCATTTGTATTGGGCAGGTATTCTATAAAGCAACCGATACCTGATATCTGACCTGCTCTATTTTACCACTCTTCCATCCTTACAAAAATTTTGAAAATAATATATGTTTTACCATATAAATAAATGGATAAAAATTTCGTTATTGTGCCAGGTCATATAAGCAAGAAATAATTTTTTTGAAAACTAGAAAAATTAATATTTTAAAATTTTTCTTTAATTTCTTTAATAAATATTTTATTATATTGTGATGTGTTGCAACCCCTAGAATGTAGGCAACACAAAATTCAATGATGGATGTCTGAATGTAGAGATTTGCACCTACTCGAGAAAAAACCTACCAGAAGCTCTAGAGTGATGACATCTGGAACTATCTAGAGAATGGTGGCGTCATCACAGAAAAATCGGGATCTTTCATTTTTAGGTATAAAAGGCCGCATTCTCGGCGGGAAGAGGAAATTTTTGAATTGACATATTGATAAGTGAGGTTAAGACTACAAAGTGAAAACAAAGTGATAAACATTGTTATTTTTAGTCAGTAAAGTGTATTTAAGTTAATAATAGTATTGTGAAGTATCTAGTAAATTATTTAATAAAGTGTGTTAGTGGTTATCTCTTGTTATAATTTTTGGAACCCACGGATTTTGCAAGGGCGGTTTCCTAGGGGTGGAAACTCGTTACAATATGATACCACTTTAATGGGTCTATAGCATATATAAAAGTGGTCAAAATATATTGAGCCATTAAAGAGAAAAAAAAAATTTTAATTCTTTTATTTTGCATATTTCTCAAAAACCAGCGCGTGCAACGGTTGGGCCTTTTTCAGGAAAACATCTTTAGTAAGGCCGTCCTAACGGCCCATCTAAGGGGCACCGAGCAGCGAAACAACAGTTGCTAGGGCTATACAGGGTGAGCACAATAAGCCCAGGAGGCTGCAGTGCCCCCAGGTAGTATACAAGCAAACCCGGGAGGAGGGGGCTTCGGTCAGTAAGAGTCTGACGCTTCATTGGAAGCCCATGAGGGGGTTACCCCTCCTCTTTATAAAAAAAAAAGGCCGTACTACAGAAAAAATGTCGCCCTCACTTTCCATTGGAGCCGCCATCCCATGCTTACCACCCCAGGATTTTTGCTGATTTACTATTGAGAATATTATCGACTTAACAATTAATTATTTTATATTTATTTCCTTTCATCATGATTAGAGAATATTATTTAGGTATTAAACAAATCACAACTTACACACTTTTTTATTTATTATAAAATCACCTACTTTGTGTATATCGTTGCTCTAATCTGGGCACGCTAATATACTAGTTAGTTAGGTAAATACTTTAAAACGCTCATTATTAGAGAACTAACCAAAACAACTACTCTTCTAGCTAATACTGACGAAGTATTGAATTACATGACAGGATTCCTAGCATTTTAAAGAAAAAGAAATACGTATATTGAAAATACTTAAATAATTTATTTAAATTCAGTCACTCACACTTTTTTTATTTAATATGAAATTGTCTACTTTCTGTATATATGTTTTCTTAAGTAATATATTAGCGTGACCAGATTAAGATACCAATATACAGACAGTACGAAAGTAGATAATTGCATATTAAATAAAAAAAAGATTGCATTATTGAATTTAAATAATTGATTTAAGTATTTTCAGTATATTTTTTTCTTTAAAATGCTAGGAATCCTATCATGTAATTCAATACTTCGTCAGTATTAGCTAGAAGAGTAGTTGTTTTGATTGGTTCTCTAATAATGAGCGTTTTAAGGTATTTACCTAACTAGTATATTAGCATACCCAAAGTAAATAATTTCATAATAAATAAAAAAGTGTGTAAGTTGTGATTTGTTTAATACCTAAATCATATTCTCTAATTATCGACTTTAATTATAAACGAACAAAAAAATACTGATTCATTTAAAAACATTCACACACAAGTCAAATCATGAAGAATGATTATGTTTGTGATAAATTTTAAATATCTCATACCGTAACAAGGAAGAAGAGAGGCATTCACTGCTGCATATGATGTGATAATGTATTTAATAACTTAGGAATTTGATAGTCAACGAAACTTTAACAAAATAATCGGACAAACGTATGTTGATGAAGTATACAATAGGATTGACAAAAAAAACCACGAAATTACGAAATTCAGTTTGAAACTTCTGGAAAAGTTGTGCGTTGCATATTCTTTCATTTTCGTTCAAAACTTACTTATTTATTTTCTTCACTTTGCTCACCTGTGTTTTAATTTACAAGATCATGCATATACTTTTTTGTATTTGGTCACTAAAATAGCTATTTTACGGACTCATTTGAGTCCGTAAAATGAGTGTTTTCCGGACTCAATCCCAAAAAGTTGCCATGTCAACTTAGGATCATTTAGGTAAATAATGCAAAATGGTTCATATAACAATTAAGCAACTTTATTTAATCGGTACAACAATATGACTTAATTATAAGGTTTGTAATGGTGCGGGAGCTAAGTGGCTTTTTCGGTCACTCATCGTTACAAGCATTTTCTATGCGCTGATTAATTCTATCGAACTTAAATAACGATAAAATAGACTTCTGGCATATGTCAGCCCGTCTAGTTGGCCATGGTTCAAGATATAAAAATCAGTGAAATTATGTCATCGTTACAAAGCCAATTTTTTTTTGTGTGTACACATTTTATGCTTAAAATGAACAAAATAAGATCGCCAGAAAGTGTGGGCCATCAGGGGCGCAACCAGAAAGGTCAAAGAGGTAAAAAAACAGAGTTATATCAAGTGATCGTTACAAGCTTTTTTTAGGCTGAGCATGTTTATTTAAATGTTTTGAACACAGAAAAAAATTCCCAGAAAGAAACTCCCGTCAGTAAGGCTAGCCAGAAAGAAAATGTTTAGGATTTCTGAAGAAAATTGGATTTTTTTTCGCATATTTCATCTCAGAACGCTAAACTCATCATTACAAGTTCTGGCTCCTTTTTAAAACGTAAATATAAGATCCTTCAACAATAGAATAGCCTCCCCGTAAAGTTCTTAGTGTCAACAAAAGTACCATAGGCTCATAAATATACAGGAATTTAACACTTTCGGCTAACTTGACTGCCTACCGCGCCTCAGATGTATTGTATCATTATTACCTTTCTGGCTGCGCCTCCTGACGGCCCACACTTTCTGGCGATCTTATTTTATTCATTCTAAACAGAAAGGGTGTACACACAAAAAAAATGAGCCTTGCTGAACGATGACATGATTTGACTGATTTTTAAACAGTGTTCGTGGTGCTCCTGACAGGAGGTGCACCGCCAGAAGTCGATTTTGTGAATCGTTATCATCATCTCAAAGTTCATAAAACGATGAGCTGCCGAAAAAGCCACCTAGCTCCCGCTCTATAAGTTAAATTAATAATAATTAAATGATTATGGCCCAAAATGAAAATTAAATGAACAATTTTGAGCACCTTCAAAACTATTACCCCCCAAACGAAATACCCGAACCCGAGAGTATCGTGTTAATTTCTTTTGATGTTGTGGTAGTAGCTTCGGTAGTAACCGATACTATGTTACTTGATGGTTCGATTTTCTTCTCCCCCATTAACATTCTGCACATTTTTTTTTCTTCTCAATTGATTCTTCTATATCACTGAAGACACCCTGGAATTAGTTATTATTTAGAATAAAAAGAAAATATTGTCAAAAAACTTGCTTCCATCCTCCTATCCGTTTCAACGAGATTAAATCGACGTCAGAATCTGCCGCAAGAGACGCAGAACTTCGTCGGACGCAATGCCCTGTATACTCTGTCGGGTTCAGTAGTTTAAGAAATTCAGCAACGATAGAATGGATTCCTACACGTTGTACCGTACATTTTCCCTTACGATAGGAAATAAAAAATTGTATAAAAAAAACATTTTTAAGAAAAAGCTTTTATTTTAAAAATCTACTAAAGAGTAAAAATATATTTTTTCTTCAAGCGTATTAAAATGTTTAAATTATGTCACCAAAAACAGAAGTAGAAGTAGGACATTGTTTTACTAGTAATAAAATGTTAGTACCGAACGCCACCGTAATGGACATTGTTTTACTAGTAACATAATGTTTGTTCCGAAAGCGCCACCGCAGTGGGTATTGTTTTACTAGTAACATAATGTTAATACCGAAAGCCACCGGTGGCGCGCTATCCACTAACCACTTGTCATATTGTGTCAACATGTAAGACTGTAGTTTGAATATTTGTACATTTATGATAAATAAATGAATTTTTGCATTTTAATACGCTTGAAGAAAAAATAGTATATATTACACGGAGTAGAACGCCTTTTTTTGTGTTTCGCCCAGTTTGCGGCTTCGGCTTCGCCTCAGCCGCAAATCCTGGGCTCAACACAAAAAAAGAGTGCGTTCTACTCCTAGTAATATAATATACTATTTTTAAATTCATACACCTGGAAACCAAAAGCTTTGGGGACGGTCATATAGCGCTATTGCATAGTTACTTTGCTCAATTGACCGCCCACAAAGCTTTTGGTTTCCAGGTGTATGAATTTAAAAAAAAAATTTTTACTTTTTAGTAGTTTTTTCAAATAAAAGCTTCTTCTTAAAAATATTTTTTTTATATAATTTTTAATTTTATTTTTTACTTTTTAATCTACTTATTTTACAGACAGATAGACAAAACCCTTTCATTTGCCACCGTCATCCACCCCTTCCCTCCCCATCTTCTCACCCTTCTAATATTACTTCCCACTTCTTCCCACCCCGTCCCCTCCCCTTTCCCACCTCTCCCCACATCTCCCCACCTCTTCCCATCCCTTCTCCACCTCTCCCACGTCCGCCATAATGAATTTAGAATGACGTCGCATAATTTATCGTATTTTACTCGTCAAACTCTTTCGTTTGACGACCCCATATCAAGGGGGTTGTGAAGAAAAAGGCGATCCGCCAGCTTGGTACGTCCGCCATATTGAATTTAGAATGGCGTCACATTTTTTTTTCGTATTTCTCGTCAAACCTTTCATTTGATACCCATATCAACGGGGTTGTGAAGAAAAAGGCGATCCGCCAGCTTGGGACGTCCGCCATATTGAATTTAGAATGACGTCACATTGTTTATCGTATTTTACTCGTCAAACCCTTTCGTTTGATGCCCATATCAAAGGGGTTGTGACTGAAAAGCCGATCCGCCATCTTGGAACGTCCGCCATATTGGATTTAGACCGATAATGGCTATACTATGTTGCATTGTCACCGGACTTATACACGTGTGCCCAATTTCAAAGCTCTAGCTTAATTAGAACTAGTCGAAATTCAGCTTGCAAGATTTCACCTAAACAAACAAACTAACATACATTCATACATACATGCATACATACATACATACATACATACAAACATTGCAAGTTAAATAAAAGCTTTTAAAAAAATAATCGTGTTTAATATCCGCTTGTCGTAGTCAAACATATTTCTGGTACACTTGATTGATAAATACTTCTCATCGTCTGCATTTATCAAAAATATATTAATTTCTTGGCGCGTCAAAACTTTTGACTTTGTGACATGAAAATTTACACATAGCCGACTGAATTTTGCTTAAAAAAACTTGTGACTCTGACGAGTTTGTTTATTTCTATATTTTCTTTGACAGACAAAGCAACTTTTATCTTCGAATATTTTGAGCTGAGAATAGGTGGTTTTACTTCTTGCAACTGTAATAGGAAAATACGAAAATAGTCAATAATAATTTACATATGTTATTAATGTTGAATGCAAAGAATAGCGGCACTTACCTTTTCGTGTAAATAGTTCAACATTGCATCTTTGTCTACAATAAGCAATATTGTTCATTTCTTTCCATCGAATGAATGCTTCATATTCCTTTTCATAAATTTGACGAGATTTCACTGGAAGTAAATCTAACACAATTTTCTTCGCTTTTTCATATATAATTTGTGGATTATGCATTTTATACCGTATAAAAAGAACGCGTCAAAATTTTTTTGTTTACATTAAACAATCTGATTACTATGGTCGCATGATGATTAAAATTCTCACTATTTTCGAGAAATATTTGATCAAAAATTTAAATATGTTGTAGGAGCCTTTAACAAAAAAATGTTGTTTGTAACACTTACCTATAATCAGTTTTTTATGACTCATCGGCTATGATTGAACAGCTACGATTCGTCACAAAATACATGATTTTAGGTACTTGCTACAAAAATAACTATACCAGATATATTTTATGAATATTTTAAAACATTATGTTTTTTGTCTGAAACGAAAGAAGCTTGGATAGGGTTCCCTTCCGCCATTCCAGTAAATCATCCAGACAAGCAAGCAGAATATCCTCTACATAATATATGAAGTAATCTACATTTAACAATAATTCGTGGGCGCGCCCATGGGGTGAGCCTTGACCCGTATTACAGGATCGGTAACACCCTTATTTCCAGGATTTCAGCAGGAGGATTTCGCAGTGGCAGCAAGCAAGCGCAATGACGCCTCATCGATACTAAACAATGGAAATTGTTCCAAACAGTGAAAACATGAAAATTTTCACTTTTTTCATTATGAGCGTCTTTTATCAACATGTTTAATCACCTTTATAAATGATAAGAAAATCTAGATAACGGTTTATATAGTAATTGTAATACAGTATAACCGCCACAACACTGTTTGCGAAGATACACACAAAAAAAAAATCATTCTTGTTTTGAATGTACCTATTATTTGTTCAGGAATTCAAATGTATTATTTGCTCAAAAGAAGAGATTTTTCTTGGTTTGAAACAATATATTTATGTATTTGTGAAAACTTAAGCGAAATCTTAATAAATTTCTTTAATTTGAGATGAGGATAATCAAATCAAAACATTCGTATTCTAAATATAATATTATGTTCAACTTAAAAAATGCATTACTCTTGGAACAAATATATATATTTGAAACAAGAATATAATTCTTATTTTGAATATATGCATATGATTAAAAAATCGACAATATTATATATTTAACTTAAATGGAATATAATCAACTAGAGACATTCATATTCTTCATTGAAAACTGTACATAGTTTTAAGTGAAATAGGTATATAGACCAGGCAAATCTCAGTGTAAAATGGGTATGGCGTGAACTATTTGGGGACAGTTATTTGTTTATCGCAATGGATAGCTCTATTAATGTCGGATAAGTACATAAAGTCGCAAAAAATCCCGACGTGAGCTAAAGCCGCCATTTAGAAAAAATGACCGCCAGAGACACTTTCTTTAGAATCGTATATCTTAGCAACCGTTGCTCTGATTTTAGATTTCTTTTTTGTTCCATTCCTCACTTCACATTTTACAGAAAGTATGATTACATATTTTACGACAAATTAAACGATAAACTTAGGAAATTAAAAAATAATTTAAATATTACGGAAATTTAAACTTTTGTAAACTCGAGACGTTTGTACTGAAATTTCTAGTCAATTTTTGAAAAAATAATTTTAATAAAAGTTGTAGAGCACGCAATTAGCTTTCATTTGTTTTTTGGCCGATGTTGCTAACTCAAATATTAACGGAGTAATAGTTATTTATATATAATATTGTAAACATTTTTAATAATGTACATTAAGGTATAAAGGGTGTCCAGCCAGTTTTCTCTCGGAAGATTGTGCAAAACGGCTAACTTTATAAAAAAACTTTCTTAACAAAAGTTTCAATGTTTCGTCTCTACTACAACTTAAAGTTATTTTCAATTATACAAGGTGTCACAAAAACGAGTCACACAAGAAAGTATAATTTTTTTAAATAGAACAGCCTGCATTTCCTTAACGCCAGTTAAGCCTCCAAGGGCCCTGTATTACACCCTAAAATATTTTGCCAAGTTATTTTTTTCTGTTTTTTTTTGGGCAGTTTACAAACATTTTTGACTGCCAGATTTCCGCGATTTATTAATCGTTATTTCTAAAAATGTGGGATGTTGTTTGATAATGATGTATTTACTGAAAAACATTTTTGAAATAAATCTTTAGTATATCGGGTGTCCAAAATATTTGCGTACATTTCTTGATATTTAATAATTATTTTTCTCATTTTTTTTCAATGGAATGCCTAGGTGTACTTCTTTTACATGAATGAAAAAAATATACAATTCCTCATATGTATTTTAATATATCTTTATTTGTTTTCTAAACGTTTTTTGAGATATGATTATATCAAATAATTTTTGCGTAAATTAAGGTGCTCTTTGTTTTAGCACGCCATTAAAATCAATATTTTGTTTTACGTTTTTTTCAATTTTTTTAAATGGACGAGTAATGCTTACAATTTCTCACATTTTGATATCATACACTTTCTTTTATGAATGGTTCTTGAGCAATAATTTTTTTTTGTAATATATCAACATTGATACGATTGAAACACTGACGAATCCTTTCCATCATATATTCTCGAGTCGTTGGTTCTACTTTATAAACGTCTGACTTCACAAATCCCCAAAGAAAAAACTCACTGAAGTCAGGTCGGGTGACTTAGGCGGCCATGTAATGAGACCTAACATACTTTAATAAAATAATAAATCAGATACTATTTAACAGTTTATTAAAATATTGGACCTCCTCTTCCTATCCACCTTTCAGGAAACTGATTACTAATGGCCTGGCCAACATTTCTACTAAAATGTGGTGGTGCACCTTCAAGTTGTAATCACATATTATTTGTAATGTAATCAGGAATATGCTCGATTATTTGTGGAAACGTATTTTGCGTAAAATCTAAGAAGACTGCTCCATTCACATTTTCCTCAAAAAAGCGAGGATGAATAACATAATAGTGTACAATTCCTCCCCTTGCATTTAAACTCTGGTTCTGATTTTTCTGTGCAACATGAGCATAATAATGGAAATTTTGCCTATTCACAAATCCGTTGCGATGAAACGTTGATTCATCCATGGACATTACAAATTTGAAAAATTCTTCATTTTCTCCAATTTGGTTTTGAGCCCACTGGCAAAAATTTAATCTAAGATTTAAATCCACATCCCAAAGCACTTGATGCAGCTGAGCTCGATAGGGGTGAAACTTATTTTTACGAAGACATAGGGAAACACTAGATTCACTGACCTCTAAATCCCTACTTAACTCCCGAACACTTGCCGTAGGATTTTCGATTACCGCTAAAGTTATAGCCAGCTCATTTTCTTCATTACAATACAGTTCGTCGTCTCGCCTTCTTTTCATATGCAAAATTTCCAGTACGTTCAAAACGTTCTTCCAAATTTTCTAGAGACCTCACATCAGTACATCTTCTATAGGGATATTTTTAACCATACATTCTTGATGCCAATAAACATTTTCCATCACATTCACCAATAACATAACATTTACCATAGATATTAAATCTTATTGACAATAATTATAATTCGTATTTTTAAATATTAATAATATTAATTCAACTTAATCACGATAATCTTAAACACATTAGAGAAATGTCATACTGGATTTTAATGCTAAAATAAAAAGCACCTCAATTTACGCAAAACTTATTTGAAATAATCATATCTCAAAAACGGTTTGAAATAAAAATTAAGTGTAACTCCTTTTTGTGACACCTTGTATAATTGAAAATAATTTCACGTTGTAGTAGAGATGAAACATTGAAAGTTTTGTTAAAAAAGTTTTTTTATAAAGTTACCCGTTTTTGCACAATCTTTCGAGGAAGCACTAACTGGACACCTTGTATATTTCCAAGAACTCAAGTCTTATTTTCTTCAGTTATCTTCTATTTCATGCCCAAAGATGTAATAACACTTTCGATTGTACATAAAAAGCGAAAGAGAATAAAAAAAAGAAATCTAAAATCGGAGCAATGGTTACTGAGATATGTCCTTCTAAAAGAAACGGTTCTGGCGGCCATTTTTTCTAAATGGTGGCTTTAGCTCACATTGGGATTTTTCGATAAAGAAATAGCTGTCCCCAGATAGTTCATACTCAAAACTGGATTTGCCTGCACTAGTATTAGCCTTAAAATAAACATTAAAAATAGTAGAATTCTTTGTTTCTTTATATGTATTTATTGAAAAAAATAAGAAAAGTAACTGCTTAACTTGAGAGGAGCATATTCAAATCGAGACGTTTATATGGACTATGAGTGTTCGCCCGGAAATTCGTATAGGCAATCAAAATATAAATGCTCCACCGCAATTTCATCAGACTTTCTTGAATCGTATATGATGAACGATGAACGAATAATTAAATAAGTTAGTTCTTGCTGTGGACATGAATTTGACTTGAAAAATTCAAATAAATTATAATATTGATCTAAAAATAATTTTGCGTTAAATTGAGACCAGCTATTTTTGGGATTAAATATATTATATTTAATTTAAAATTATATATATTCTTAGTTCAATTTGATTTTTATTTTGATTTAAAAAATTCAATATTATTGTTTGAAATAAGAGGTAATTTTAAATGAAACATACAATTTATTTACAAAGACTTAAACACAATTTTAAGAGAAATATATTGAGGTGTTATTTTAAAACGAGGAATAGTGTTGAAACAAGAATATTAGGATTTTACATTTTAAATAAATGAACTGTTCAATTTAATATTACATACGTATCTAATTAAAAATAATCTTAAAAAAATAGTAGGTACTCTTCATTTGAAATATTGATAATATTCATTATATACAAACTTATCGTTTATTTGAGTTGAAGCACATTGAAGCACATTTATTCAAATCATTTTTTGTGTGTAACTGTGTTATTTAGTTGTATCTACTTATTTTATTTATTATAATATCAGGTAAAGTTATACTGAAGACGTCGATTTATTTTTTCAAATATACGTATTTTATTATCAGCAAACTAAAAATAGGGAGACCATGCTACACGTGGAAAATAACAATCGAGAGAATCATAAACAAACTAGGAAAGAAAATCGAGAAAAAAAAACATGCGTCATGTGGCTCTCGCTGCTGACAACAAGCATGACCCAAATCCAACCTAGCATCGGAAACCGAGGAATCAGAAGACTCAGCAAAAGAAGATTTGAAGAAGCAGAAACGCAAAAGGAGGATCATAAACACTCCATATCAAGACACAGCACATATTTCACACGAAGATTCAGAAGAGGCAGATGCCCAGAACCAAAAACACAAAAAAGGGAGCTTAAACGCTCCCTCGCGACACAATGCGGTAACGCATCTCATAAATACCTACACCTTCCATCCCATATTCCTTTACCATGCGCCATGTGGCTCTCGCTGCTGGAAAGAAGCATGACCTTAGTCCAACCCAGTGTGGATGTAGCAGACCCAGCTGTATAACCCTGGGAGTGGCAGCAATGCCGCTGGTAAATCAATCAATAGTAATACCGGGTGGCTCAGCCGATAGGTACACTCTTGTAACTTGTTAGTGGGGGTGGATGAAGTAAAATATAATTTGAGGCCTTTGGTTTTTCTAAATACACTAAATCAGAATTTTATTTTTTTCAGCCCCTTCAATAATGGGTGGGGGTGGATGGTGGTGGCTAATGTCAACAAATGTTTTGAGAACTTAGCTTCTATTATATATACTAAATACCAATTTTATGGACTCTTACTGGCTCGATTTGCCCATTTACCTCCCATTTACCCCAAACCTTCAACGAAATAAGATGAAAATATAATCTAGTTCCAGATCTCGTTAAAATACATACGTGTACCAAATTACAAGTCAATATCTTAAACGGTTCCAGAGCAATTGTGCGCACAAAAAAAATTACAGACAGGCAGACAGAAAAATTTCTTTTTGCTCAAACTTAATAGCTTGACTTTTTATACCATTTTAAGCTTGTTTGGACAATACAAATTTTCAACAAATTTTTTGCGTTACTATACTTCCACTGGATGTGGAAGTAATACAAGTATATAAAAAATTTCCATCTAAAAAAAAATCTTTATTTTAGTACATTACATAAGGATAATTAACAGCTCTCCGCGCCACCAGTGCCGCCACACGCAAGTTACTCCTAGCTTAATTGGTTATTCTAATGAAAATGTAGAAATAAAAATAACTTACGAAGGGCATAATAAATGTAAATAAGTCTTGTTATTACTAACATCTGTTAGCAGCGCATTCAATAATTGTTGTTTAACACTAAAAAGGCATTGCAGTTAATTATTGTTGATGTAGGCGAGGAATTAAAAATCCATAATCCATCTAACGAGGTCGAATTCAAGCACTGTTGACTGAAAGTCTTTGTTATGTGGCTGTGGGATGGGAAGCATTCTCAGCTACGATATAGTAGAGGTGCAATCGGCCGAGTATTTTTTGTAGTGTTTTACATTTTAATCCTACATCCATTGTTGTGGTTGTTATTTTATTATTCCAAAGAACGCTGTTTAGTTGCCTTGTTCTATCCGTGCTTGTCTGATTGTACTCATTACTTTCTCCTTTGTCTGTCATTTTCACATTTAAATACTTGTAAAATTTTGTTGTCTATACTTTCCTTTTTCCTCTTTCAATAGAAGATCTCTTACTATAATAATAGAAAACTAGCTTCTCGAAGGAAGCTTCTAAAATGTCAGGGTGTGCACTCGAAGATATAGTTTTCAAAAAATACGTACAGTATCTGGAATGACCTTGCGGAGCTAAATGTAGAGGGCGCTAAATAGGCTTCGAAAAACTGATCCAAATCATAAGGAATTAAACGAACAATATAAAAAGCTTAAAGCACAATATAAATATAATATAATATAATTATTGCAAAGTAAAATTTCTACTAAAAACCGCTGCCCAAGAAATCACTACTTCCATGTCCATATTTTCTATCCGAGTCTCTCATAACGAAAAAATTGTTTATAGAACTTTAATAATATAATATTTGAAGAACCCATAAAACGATATCCCACACGGCAGAGGGGGTGGGGGTGGTGATAAGGGGGTGGTAGTGGGGTTGGATGAAGTAAAAAAATATTTTGAGGCTTTTGGTTCTTGTACACACACTAAATCACGTTTTTTTTCATCCCCTTTAATAATGGGGTAGGGGTGGCAATGAGGGTGGCTAATGCCAAAAAATTTTTTGAAACCTTAGCTTCTCTTGTATACATTAAATACTAGTTTTATAGACTCTTACCTGCTTGATTTATCTATTTACTCCCCATTTACCTCATTTTGCCCCCCAACCCTCCGACGGAATAAGATAAAAATATAATCTAGTTCCAGATCCCGTTAAAGTACATATGTGTACCAAATTTCAAGTCAATATCTTAAACGGTCCCAGAGTAAACGTGCGCACAAAGAAGTGACAGTCCGACAGACAGAATTTTTTTTTGTCAAATTTAAAATCTCGACGTTTCGTGACATTGAACAATAAAAATTTTCAAAAATTTTGTTGTTACTATACTTCCACTGGATGTGGAAGTAGCATAATAAATCAGTCGGACAATAAAACAGTGTGGAATATAGTAAATAATAAACTCAATAGAAATAGAAATCCCATGAATATAAAATAAATCACAATAACACACTAATTTTCGATGTTACAGATATTTCAAATATTTTTGTAGAATACTTTGTCTCGGTAACAAATGACCAATTAAAAAAAACACTTTGGTAATAACATTTCGAACTCGAACTCTTGTACAACATCATTAAATCATATGAATGACCCATTGCTGTTGAAACCCTTTACATCGGGAGAAATTAGCCAAATAATATCTAATTTAAAAAATAAAAAATTAGCAGGTCTCGATGAGGTGCCCACAACATTCTATTGAACTTCCCAAACGCCTAAAATTTTCAGTTATTATCCCCGTTTATAAAAAAGACTAACCTCTACTGACCCAAAACTATAGACCTATTGCCTTTTAAGTAGTAATTTGAGGTCAATTCGGGCATCCCCCAGGGGAGTGTCCTTGGACTCCTAATCTTCCTGATCTTCATTAACGATCTTCCAGACTATATATTAGATGGTGAAGTTTTTATTTTTGCTGATGACACGAACATTATAATTTCAGACCCAAACATTCCAAAGTTAAATGAAGAACTAAATAATGTCCTCAGCAATTTGATTATTGGTGTCAAAAAAATTGGCTCATCATAAACTATACCAAAACTATGGCTATCGAGTTTCACAAATATTCAAGACCAAAAATAGCAAACTTAAATCCATGCAAAAATAATCATCCCATTACAGTAGATAGTCAATGCTTTATTGGAACCATCATAGATGAATATTTAAGTTTTATTGATTGTATTAACTGCATATGCTCCAAAATAAATTATACTTTGCCATACTAACTCTGAAAAACTGCCCAAATGGACAAGGATTTCTCACTGCTTATTATTCAGTAATATATCCAACAATTAGCTACAATATAATTGTTTATAGACTAGCCGCCGAGAGTAGCAGAGTATTCATTGCTCAAAAGCGAATTATACGGCTAATGTATAATTTAAATTATAGACAGTCATGTAGACAAATTTTTAAAGAGAAAAAAATTCTGACGTTCACAAGTATTTTCTTGTTTAAAATATTAGTTTATATCTATGTAAACAAAGACCAATTTAGAAAAAACTCAGATATTCATGACCACCTAACTAGAAAAAATAACCAAATACGCCTGGAAAGATTTAACTATGTAAGTTTTAAAAAATCACCCCAGTATGCTGGCTGTTACTTTTTTAATATGCTAGCTCGGGAGATAAGTTGTGCAACCACACTGATTAGCTTCAAATCAAAACTAAAGAAGCTTTTACTCGAAAATATATTCTATCCAGTTGAGGAATTTATTTCCTTCTCCGAGCAAAATAAGTAAATATGTGTATAACGTGTATTAATTTTATAATGTGACATCCCAACCTTAGATTTATGCTTTCTTTATATAATTATGTAATTTATATTTATATTTTTATCCTTTCTGTTACCAATGTTACTGAGTTGTTTGTTAAGCAATATACAAAATGTTTGTGATCTTTATGTAATCATACAGGTGTATTTGAATTATATACTTTCTTTTCTTTTTTTATTTGACTTATCTATCCGATGTAAATTGTCCCTTAACCGAAGTTATTCACAAAAGACCTTTTAGGTCGAGGTGAAGAAAGGTCAACCCAGGGCCAAACGACTCCTTAAACAATCTACAAAATAATCTAACAGAAGTGTTTAGAAGCTTATCCATCGATGAAATACAAAATTACGACTCTTTTGGTTGGTTTCTATAAAGTCAGAAAATATATTTTCAAATTTTTTTATTTTTCTGTCTGTCTGCCTGTCCGTCTGTCCGTCCGTTGAAAAAGCGATGGGAAGGCGTATGAAATAGTGCGAATGTGAGGGAAAGTGTGGAAAAGTGGGAAAAGATAGTGTGGAAAAACTAAAGGAGGTGGTAGGGAAGTGGCAAAAGGTTATTGAATTTAAAAAAAGAGCGAAGATGATGGGAGAGTCGGATAATGTAGTGGGTAAGTGGAAAGAAGTTTTTGGAAGCCAGAGGGGGATGGTGGTAAGGTGGGAAATATTGTGGGAAAGTGGAAAAAAGCAAGCTGGAGAAAAGTGAGTAAATATGGTGAGAAAGTGATGGCATGTAATGGGAAAGTGAAAGAAGATGGAAGAACATAGTGGAACGGTGGAAAAGTTGATGGTATGGTGGAGGAAACGGTGGGCAAAAGATTATGGATTCACGCGAGCGTAGATGCGGGCATAAGATACCTTGAAGTAAGTGACTACATAATACGTAGTAACTATTGAAAAATAACTAAAATTACTGGTGACGAAATAAAATACTTCAAATATATTACTAAAAACTTTTATAGAGAAATGATTATCGAACTCTTAAATACCTACTTTAAATAGAACTGTAAAAATTCCGACGAAATATGTGGTGATCTAAATGTCGACTCTATTTTCTCTATTCTACTGATAACAAGAGAATTCTGCGATATACCTCAACATACAATTTAGATGTGTTAATAAACAAAACGATAAGATTACCTTTGATTAACAAAGCTTGTATTGTCTACTCGAAATTTAAAATTTGCAACCACTAACTACAAAATTCTAAATGATGATGTGTCTGATCACACCTCTCAAATATTGGAGTACGAATATCTAGCGAAGAAATCTGATATGACATGTTCGTTATATAAGAATCCATAGCGAAGTAATACAAAGATTATTATTATCAGTTTCAGAGAATGTAATTTGGAAGGTTATTTTTAATGCGTGACAGTCTAGAAAGGTTTTTAATCATTTTATAAATATTCTAAATATCACAATGCAAATGTTCTCTATAAAAATTAAATAGTAAACCTATAAATAATGTATGGTTAACATTGGATATAAAAATACGATCAGATAGTGAAAGCTATTGGCTATTGTACCAAACCAAATCGGAAACAAATTACAATATGAATTATTACAAATATAAAAAAGTAATTATTGATACAAAAAATGTATAATGAAATGATCCTTTTCATAATAAATCTAGTAATAAATCAAAAGCAATATGATCAATAACTAACAGAAATATGCTGTAAAAAAATAATAAATGAAAGTATTGAAATGGAAATTGATAATAAAACCATATAACTGAATCATGTATTACTTTTGCTAAACAGTTGTATAGATAATTAGATTAGAATTGCCTTCTAAACTAAATAAAGAGTTTGGTGTCATTCCCGAATTATACTTTAATCAGCATATCCTTCAACTTTTTGGAACTTCTTTGGAACAGAAAGTGAAAGAACAATGTTTAAAAAAGGGCTCTTTTTGGCCGATCCGTGGTAAAGTGTGGAAACCATCTTTTTTTTTGACTAAATTTGGGATGCTGGGTACGAATCTGTCATCCGAATTGGCTAAAAACGGGAAGACAGTTAAAAACAACTCTTATTTGGGGGTGGCATTTAAATTGATATTAGAACTTGCAACAAAACTTATCCTTTAGTGCAGAAATTCTTCCAAAATACTCAGTTTTGTTAGGTAAGTAGAAAAACAAGCAAAAATTTTAAATTCACACGTGTATAAGTTCGGTGACAATTCAACATAGTATAGCCATTATCGGTCTAAATCCAATATGGCGGACGTCCCAAGATGGCGGATCGAAGAGGTGAGGAGACGGGAGAGGGAAGGGGTGGATAGCGGTGGCAAATGAAAGGGTTTTGTCTGTCTGTAAAATAAGTAGACTAAAAAGTAAAAAATAAAATTATATAAAAAAAATATTTTTAAGAAAAAGCTTTTATTTGAAAAAACTACTAAAAGTAAAAATAATTTTTTTAAAATTCATACATCTGGAAACCAAAAGCTTTGGGGGCGGTCAATTGAGCAAAGTAACTATGCAATAGCGCTTTTTCAAATAAAAGCTTTTTTCTGAAATCGATCGGCAATGTCTACATTTTCGGCGCGATTTCAGGTCGAAAAATGCACAATTCCAGTATTTTAGTCCGTTGCTAAGAAACTATAAGAAAACAGACCAGAAAAGATCCGTTGCAAAGTAACGAGTAACAAAACCGTACGGGAATGTTACTACTAGTTAGATTATAATGAAGAAATGTTATGCATTAATACAAATTCCTTAATTTATAATAATATTGATTGTGATTTCAGTGTGTACTTCGGTGTGAAAGCACATTCCCAGACTTCGATGCTTGTTGGCCTCTGCTAGAGCCTCGGCCAACAATTTGCATCGTCGTCCGGGAATGTATTGCTTTCACACCTAAATACACAATATACTGTTTCTTAAAAATATATTTTTTTCTACGATTGTGCTGAAAGTCAAATTTTCTAACTTCAAAATGACTGCAGAAAATATCGCTTTGCCGCACGCCGTACGGCAAAGAATTTGCCACACGCCTTGATTACACACCGGAATAAAATAGTCTGTTTTCCTTAAAGAATTTTATATTACTTACTGGTAATAACAATTAAATTCTATAAATGTACATTAATTACACATGAATTGCAATTACAAAGTCAAATTTTCTAACTTCAGAATGACTGCGGAAAATGTCACTTCAAATAAAATCTGACAGGCAGCAAATTTAAAATTTTGGAAAGACTTTAAAAAGGGAAATAACTTCACAACCGTAGGAAAAATAGTATGTAACACACATGTGGCAAGCTTCATTGCAAAACACGTATGATAGGAACACGAGCGCAGCTCGTTTTGCAATGAAGCCCTTGCCACACTTTTATTACAATCTACTATTTTATATAATTTTATTAACATTGTTCTTTGTATTATCATGAAATTGAAAATTAAAAAACAGTAATTGACTCTTTCTCTCTCTATCTCTCTCTTCCAGTTCCAGTCAAAGTTCTTCCTTTGCAAAACTGAAGACAGCACCTTACTTGAATATTACAGACGTGTGGCACCCTTGTCATCTATGTGTTAACAGAATTATAAGTCTTGTAACAGGAAATAATGTATTAACAAAGGCTCAACAGGGTGTTTGTCTGTGTAATATACCCTAACATTTAGGATCATTACATATAGTCTAAGATACGTACTAAGGTCGACCTTCACCGATCAGGTAACCGAATGAAATCTATTTTTTATAAAAAAAATGCTAACAAAAGTAACGGTGATGGGTTGCTTAACGAAATATGTTCAAAGCTTTTTTTTTGCTTTTTTTTTAAATTTTTTTTAATTTTATTTATACTTATCGTTTCGCAATAAAATTATCTTTATTTTGATATATAATTTATTTGGTTACCAGATCAGTGAAGGTACCACTTTCGATTCACCTATTTAAACCTAGCAACCGTACAGCCTTGAACGGAAAAATGTAAGCAACCCCATCTTACTTTCAATTAGTGTTAAATTTTTTTGGTTAGAAGATCGGTGAAGGTATGGAAAAAAGAAATTAATTATTGAATTTTCAATTAAATATAGCCTTGAACATATTTCGTTAAGCAACCCATCACCGTAATTTTGAAAAACAATTACCAGATTATGCGGTTCCGCGAGGTCTTCAATTTTTAATTTAACTTTTTTTTCGTCAAGTCAATAAATACAAAGTTATCGTGAAAAGACTTGTTTTTGCGAATTTTAAATGCGAATTCCTGCCCCACCTCGTGTGATTAAGCTGAACTAACTTGATAACATGATAAAAGAGAACGCGTGTAAGCGAACTGTCAAAAAAAAAAATTTAAAAAAAGTTGGTTTAATTTCAAAACCAGATCCGCTCAGCTATACTAGGAGATTTAATTTCTGTGGGCAAAGCATTGCACGCACATAGGCTATTGCTGAAAATTGATTTTTTTAAGAATGATGTTTTCGTATAGTCTGTAGTTTTCAGTAATCTTAACGATCTTTTAACTAAGAAGGGCTTAAGGTAGATCGGTACTAGGTTTTTCTCGACTTTATAAATTAAAAGTAAACTTGCCCTTTTAATGCTTTGCTTCACTGAAATCCAACCCAATTGGTTTAACATATTCAAAACAGATGTGTCACAATATATATAAAGAGGTCTACACACGATGCAGCGGCAGGGAGCCAGCCTTGTCGGCATGCTTTGAATTCATTCGTAAAAATGAACTGGTCCGCTGGAATTCCAATTATCTTCAAAGCGTACCGACAATGTTGGCTCCCTGCCGCTGGATCGTGTGTAGACCTCTTACACACGTCTTTATTATGTAACACTTTAAGAGGTCTACACACGATCCAGCGGCAGGGACCCGACATTGTCGGTTCGCTTTGAAGATAATTGAAGTTCCAGCGGACCAGATCACTTTTACGAATGCGTTCAAAGCATACCGACATGGCTGGGTCCCTGCCGCTGGATCGTGTGTAGACCTCTTTAACCTCTTAATATCTGGTATGCTACATAATATTAATAATTAAGATGTGTGTAAATTATAAGATTGTATACAATTATAAGATCGGGAGATATTCTTTGGAAGATCTTTTTGCCAGATTTTTTACATTAAGGATAGGATTTTGCAGAGTGAGAGGAAAATATGAGTTTATTTTCGATTTAATATAAATATTTAAAAAACATAAATGGTATAATATCTAAAATAGTTTCACATACTTCCCATTGCTCCAAGGAATAAAACTATATATAGTTTTTATCATAAATTTTGTATAATGAAATTAGGAACTACTTTAATTGACAAACTACAATATTCAAGTACAACAGAAATTTACAATAAAAGAAATATATAGTTGTAATCGTTAGAACAATAGCAAGTATTTAAAACAGTTTTAAAGATTAGGTATATTGTATTTGGTTTTTTAATAAACTGAAAATAAACACAAATTTCCCTCTCACTCTGCAAAATTCTATCTTTAATAATAATCAACATGTTTTGAAAACGTTAACTGTTGACCTAAAATAATTTCTAAGTATTTAATTCCTCTTACAAATTCAACTTTTGCATCATTAATGTACAGAAACAGTTGAACATTTAAATATAATTTCAAGAACACATTTAGTTTTTTCCCTATCGAGTTTCAATTTATTTGTACGTAACCATCTATATAGCAAACAAGCCCCTTTATTCATTATATCTGTGATTTCAATATGATTTTTTCGAGATATTAATGTGTCATCCACAAAAAGGTTTACGGTATGAATTTCTTAGGACATGGTTTATATCATTAACATATAAAATGAATAAAAGATCCTCAACACACTACCCCGCAGCACCCCATATATACTAGGACTTTTAGTAGACATCTGATTGTTTACTTTAGTTTTACGGTACCTATTTTCTAAGGTATTATCAATCCATGTCCAAACTGTTTCTGTCACATCATCCTCACTTAAATTTTTAACTAACCTACGTCGATCAATGGTTTCAAATGCTCGTTTTATGTCTACAAACACGCTTAAAACTACATTTCCGTCATTAATTTCGGTAGCTAGTTATTTTTCAGTTCACTTCAAAATTTTTACATTGTTGATACATATTATTTTCGAAGTTCCCCTATTCCATATTTATAGCATATCAACCACGATGAATATGTATTTTCACTCACTTTAGGCATATCTTTAATGAAAACAACAAATATGACGGGGTGGAGCCCCCACACCCTCGTTTAATGACTCTATTAAAATTAAATAATATTTCGTCGCTACTGAACCTAACTATGATCCGCTGAGAGCGTACACGTGTCGAGGAACCAGGAAGTAGGTCATGCCATTGCATCACTCTTCATGGGGCCTAGCGTAGCGCCACGGTCTCAACGTTTTCTCCGATTCCACTTGATTTTCCTACGGCCCGGCTCCCCCTCACACTTCCGCAGCCTTCACACTCAACGCACATAAATTCAATACGCACTTGCGAAATCAATAATTGATTATTGATTTTATTCGTGGAAGTACTGTTTGCTATTAAAGTTATAACTTTAGATAGCGATTGGCAAATATCCCTTATGTATGTAGAACCTCTTATAGTACACGTATTTTAGATTAAAAAAGGGACGAGTAGATAGACAGATAGATATTTATTTCTGTGACTTATTTACATAAGTATAGAGATATTGTCATGGTGTTAAGTCTAAAAACAAGATAACATATAAATACTACACTCAAAGAAATAGTATGGGTAAATTCAACAAAAAAAATGGTTAACTAACAATATCGTTAATTTTGTTAAACTAAATTATATTGATGGTATTTTTAAACAAGAGGTGATTGTTATTTTAATTAATAAAAAGTTGTCGTACAACAATAAGACTTATTTTTTTCGTCTGACTATTATTTTGTTGAATTCTGTCAAATTAAACTAGATAATAGTATATTTTATTTTTAACTATTATTGAATTGTAATTCTAATCCAGTATTAGTTGGCTGTATTATTGTACTTGGTAGACAAACCAATGTTATTGTCGTCTTCTAGAAGTTCTAAAAGAATTACCCTAAAATTTACTTGCTTACCACGTAGTCTATTACAGAAATTATTCCCAGATGACGCCACATACAAATCACTGGCAATAATCAATCATGCATTATCTTATACTCTTATGAATTTATAGAAAATTAATAACATGATTGCAATGTTCAAATTCTCTCGGGGATCAACGATATATTTGGATGGATCTTATAAACGATCTCTAATCTTTGGTTTGGGTGGTCTGATGTCTCAATACTGAGATTTTGGCTAACCAAAAAAAACTTCTTCATACAATAAAGTGTAGATCAACCCAAAAATTAGTTGGTGAACAAAAAACAAAGTCGTTGTACTATTTAATTGTAGACCAAATTGAAAATGGTTAATGAACATAAAAAAATGTCATTGTACTATTTAATTTGTTACAAGAAGATATGATTATTAAACTACTATTTGTTTACGAAAACAAATAAAGTTGTATGACTATTCTTTTATGATTCATTTAACTATAAAACTAGATAGGCGCGATTTCATATGCTCTTTTTGGTTGAATTTACCTATCATTTTCTTTGAGTGTAGCTGACCCAGCAAACGTTGTTTTGCCATATAAATTATAAATTTTTGTCCAAAAAATAAAAAGAAAATTTCTGGATAGGGCCACCATTATCACCTAGGGGTATAAAAAATAGCCTACGACCTATTCTCAGACCTACCAAATATACACAAAAAATTTCATAAAAATCGGTCAAGCCGTTTCGATAACAAACACTGTGACACGAGATTTTTATATATTAGAAGAAGTATAGAGATATTGTCATGGTGTTAATTCTAAAAACAAGATAACATATAAACATGGACAAATATAATTTAAATTACCTACCTAACTATAATTAATTTAATGCATTAAAATTTTAAATAAAAACATTACACACAGAGGCATAATTATGGCAGGGCAAACCGGGGCAGTGCCCTGGGGCCCCGGGAGACTAAGGTTCCTTGCCGGCGCCTGGTTTTTTTTTCTGTAAATATAGTTTTTTCAGATTTCTCCCCCCGCTCATCAAAAAAATTTTGGGACGAAAAAAATTTTTTTCGGATTTCTTCCCCCCGCTCATCCAAAAAAATTTCATTTTTTTTCCGATTTTCCCTTCCCCACTCATCAAAAAAATTTTGGGATGAAAAGAAACATTTGTTTTCGGATTAGGATTAGGTATTAAGAAAATAATATAATAGGGGGCCCCCAACAATTTTTTGCCCTGGGGCCCCATGACGTCTAGTTACGTCTCTGATTACAAAACAACATTACAATACATTTCAAGTAAAAATATATAAAAACAAGCAACTACATACAGTAATTTCGAGTTCCAAAAACTTTTCCACAGAATAAGAGCAACTATCGACTAGAAACGTTCTTAGTTTTTGTTTGAACTTTTTTATTGGCATGCAATTTTTTATATTTGAGGGCAATTTATTGAATAAATAACTACCTGCACATAATGGGGAATTCTTATATAAAGAAACGTTATATCTACTTATATACTAGGGTGGGCCGAAAAACACGAAAACTTGAATTTGCAGATGGGCTAATTTCTAATTTATTACTATGTATCTAAAACTAATTCGGGTAAAATTTTAGCCTATTCGGTTAATATCTAGCCGCGCTCCCACGGCCTTGAAAATGAAGGAAAAAGGCCAATTTTTCGATTTTTAACATTTTTCAAATTGACATTTGAAATTTTTTTATGACTCTTTATCAATGTCTAAACGCGTGTAGCAAACGTTTTCCGAATAAAATATTTTTCAGTTCCAGCGAAATTAGAATTATAATTTGTCACTAAAACGTAGAATTTGACGAAAATAAGGTTTTTTGTATAAAATTTCTAAGTTCCCTAGAACTGAAAAGTATTTTATTCAGAAAACTTTTGCTACACACGTTTAGACATTGATAAAGAGTGATAAAAAAATTTCAAATGTCAATTTGAAAAATGTTAAAAATCGAAAAATTGGCCTTTTCCTTCATTTTCAAGGCCGTGGGGGCGCGGCTAGATATTAACCGAATTGGCTAAAAATTTACCCGAATTACACATTGAATCCAAAAAAGAAAAAACGTTCTTAATAATTTTAAAAGGGCCATCTCCAATGATACCAAACGCGACCCCCCACCCCTTGGAGTGGGACGGGGGGCAACTTTAAAATCTTAAAGGGATACCCCCATTTTTTATTGCAGAATCAGATTCTACGGCAAAAACTACGTCAAGTTTGTCTAAAACGTTTTTTTCGATTCGTGACAGATGGCGCTGTAGTCGCAAAAATATTTCTTTTCGTAATTTCTAAAAATGGAAAAATGAAAAATAATAAAGTATGAGTTCATTTTCTTGAAGAAGCCATTCAATGGTGTTAAATTTAAAAACCCCCTTCCCCCTCCACCACCACCACGAGAGGGGAAGTGGTGGACAAACTTAAAATTTTAAACGGAACCCCGTATTTTTTATTGTCGGATGTAGAGTCTGGTGAACAAACAATAATTCAATTCCATTAAAAAAAAAATTCTTCGTTTTGGCGACAAAAAATATTTCTTAAAAATTAAACATTTTTCACGAATAATAAAAAATGAGGGTTTCCATTTAGCATTTGAAAATTTCCCTCCACTTTCCCTCCCCCACGGTGGTGGAGGGGATTAAATTTAACACCATTGAATGGCTTTTTCAAAAAAATGAACTCGTACTTTATTATTCTTCATTCTTCCGTAGAATTTTTTAGAAATTAGGAAGAAAAATATTTTTGCTATTGCATGCCTCTTTTAAAAGTATCTACATGATTCTCTATAACCTAAATTAAATATTAATCTGATGATTCTTTTTTGCATTATAAATACTCTTTGCATGTCTGCACTGCTTCCATATGAAATTATGTTATAGGAAATTTGAGAGTATACTAAAGGCATAATAGACATTTTTGTCCAAACTATTTTTTTAAATTTGTGATAGCGAAACAACATTGTTCCAATTGTTTACACAAATGTTTCACTTGATTTGTAAAGCTGAGATTTCGCATCAATTATAGTTCCCAAAAACTTTATTTCTGGTTGAAGCGATACAGAATGACTGTAAATTTATATTAAAATTATACTCCGTTCTTTTTGCTTTGTAGTAAAATGAATGCAAACTGTTTTACTATAATTTATAATAAGCCTATTTCTAAAACACCAATCACTGCACAAATGTAAAAAAAATCGTTTACATTTTTCTCTAGCTGTTCAGGAGTTTTTGCGGTAATTATAAAAGATGTGTCGTCCGCATACATGTAAACATTTGCAGAGTTTATATAGTGTGGTAGATCATTTACATATAGCAGGAATATCAGAGGACCCAGCACATTACCCTGGGGTGTCCCAATATTTAGCTCATGTTCATATGAAAGAGAATAGGAATAATAGCTTGTAACGAATTTATATTTCGGATATGAACTCTCAAACGGGGGGTCGGAATAAAGATCCTGACCGGTGGATGAAACATCACTTATTTTGCAAAAACCACTCCCAGCGGTGACTTCATGCTGTTTTTCTTACATTTTTCTTATTTGTCATAAAATTCTACCAGTGCCGGTTTATGAACTTGTGCGCCCCTAGGCACTATATTTTTTGGCGCCCCCTTAGTGGCTAAATGAAATGGCGCCGAAGGCGAAAGCTAGTGTCGCAGGCAAATTCGTCGGAGGCGAAAATTTTTGGCTGGCAAAGAAAATTTTTTGCGGCACCGCTTTGAATAGTTTGCCAAAAAAATGATTTTTTTTCTGGTTTTTATTGCTCTTTAATTTTAATTTTGTTATCTTAAGACGAACCTGAACCAACTTACATTTGTTTAAAAGTAAGTACAGATGAAAAACTCATTTTTGTTATATTTTACTGAAAAACATAAGTATAGGACAAAAAAACAGCACACAAAAAAGACTTGGAAAAAACGGTTCAACAAAAACTATACAACTAAAAAAGCCAACAAATAATAAAAAATATTTAAAAATAAACAAATCTAGGTTCTAGAAATATATCATTAAATAAAACGAAACACAAAACAAAACAAATTATCTTTGCAGACTTAAAAAATCTTTTTTCTTGCTTTCTCAGATGCAAATTGATCTATTAGACTAGTTCACAAGTTCAAAGCCGTGTTAATGCTTGATAAAGCTCGTAAAAATATGATATATTGGATTCGGAATGACGTCTAGAAAAATGTGCAAAAATTTCGCACATAAAAAATTGCAAAGTTATAAACAAATGAAGATTGAAAAAATAACAAGTTTCGTTTTTTGCAAATAACTCGAAAACTATTAATATTTAAGAAACTTTAAAGAAAGATTCTTAAAACGGAAGAAATTTCCAATAAAATATGTATAACAAATATAATAGCAAATTTTTTTTTTCAAAAATACGTAATTTATCTATTTGTTTATAAAATTTATTTAAACAAATAGCAATAAAAATTTAAAGTTTATGTAATCTTATAGTATTTTTGAATATAAGAACAGTAATAATAATTAAAATTAATAAAAAAATTTTCAATCTCACTTTTTCATTTTTTAGTTTTTTGTTAGGTTAAATAATTAATAACTAATATAACAATTACAAACATCGCAATGTCATAATCCCATAAAGTATAGTTGACATAAGGTCTCCATAAAGCGAAATAATTTTAGTGGCTTTTGTTTAACAATTATTCGACTTGAAATATAAACGCAAACCCTAAAAAAAAAATTTACTAATTAACAATAGGCTCATTATCTACAAGCCTAAGAATCCCATCATGTACTTCGTCAGTATTAGCTAGAAGAGTAGTTGTTTTGATTGGTTCTCCAAAAATGAGTGTTTTAAAGTATTTACCTAACTAGTATATTAGCGTGCCCAGATTAGGGCAACAATATACAGAAAGTAGGTATTTTCATAATAAATAAAAAAGTGTGTAAGTTGTGATTTGCATAATACCTAAATAATATTCTCTAATAGGCACATTTTATGAAAAATCGGTGAAACATTTTTTTTCCAACGGGATATCTTTCCTTTAAGTGTCTACATAATACCATATTTTTTAAAATTTTTAAATTGATATTTAATAACATAAAAAAATATTTTTACTTATTTATTACGGCCGATTTCAGAGCATCGTAACGGCTTAGTGTTCGCCGCGCGGAGCTCTATTTTCAACATTAAATTAAAATTATTAATATTGGAGATAAAGTTTCGGGAGTTGGGGCTTTTTATTGGAAATTTCTTCGTCTTTAAGAAGCTTTCTTTAAAATTTCTTAAATATTAATAGTTTTCGAGTTACTTGCAAAAAACGAAACTCGTTATTTTTTCAATCTTCATTTGTTTACAACTTTTGCAATTGTTTATGTGCCGGTTTGAAACTTTTGCACATTTTTCTAGACGCCATTCTGAATCCTGTGAGCTCTCACTCATATTTTTACGAGCTTTATCGAGCATTAACACCGCCTTGAACTTGTGAACTAGTCTATATTATGCTGTTGGAGTCTATTGTATCTAACAGGTCACTATTTAAGTGTAGTCTTTCGTTTTCTAACGAATTTCTTAAATTACTTTTTCTTTTTACATATTTTAATGTTGAAAAAGATCTCTCTCCTGTACAATTCGTAACTGCCAAACATAAATATTCGTAAAGCGACTTCTATGTTAGGAAATGTAGAGGTAAGACCTTTAGATCTAATAAATGTTAGCATTTTTCCAATCCAAAATCTAATTAAATCCGTCATTATTATTGTCCATTTGATGTTTGCTGTTCGTTTTTATGATGAATTAAAAATAGGTAGGTATTACAGTAAAAAAACCGCTGCCCAAGGAATCACTACTTCCACATCCACTTCCACAACAAAAAAATTTCGTGGAAATAATTGTTTATGGAACTATAATAATATAATTTTTGAAATCCTCTACCCCAAAAACCCATAAAACGATACCCCACATCGGTAGTGGGGTGGGGGTGGTGATGGGGGTGGTAGTGGGGGTGGATGAAGTAAAAGAATATTTTGAGGTTTCTGGTTCTTGTACACCCACTAAATCACATTTTTTTTCATCCCCTTTACTAATGGGGTGGGGGTGGTAATGGGGGTGGCTAACGCCAAAATTTTTTTTGAGACCTTGGCTTCTCTTGTATATACTAAATACCAATTTTATAGACTCTTACCTGCTTGATCTACCTATTTACCCCAAATTTACCCCAATTTACCCCCCAACCCTTCGACGGAACAAGATGAAAATACAATCTAGTTCTAGATCTCGTTAAAGTACATATGTGTATCAAATTTCAAGTTAATATCTCAAACGGTTCCAGAGTAAACGTGCGCACATAAAAAAGTTACAGACAGACCGACAGACAGACAGAAATTTTTTTCTCGCTCAAACTTAAAATCTCGACCTTTCATGACATTCTAAGCCTATTTGAACAATAAAAATTTTTTTAAATTTTTTTGTCGTTACTATACTTCCACTGGATGTGGAAGTAATAGGTAGGTATTACAGGCGTCTCTGCATTTTATGTTTTAGATTTAAAAATTTCGGTTTTTTTTCCCAGAATTATTGTTATTGAGGATCGCCTTCGGCGCCCCTAGGCACGTGCCTAGTGTGCCTAGTGGGTAAACCGGCACTGAATTCTACACAAAAAACCCTCTATTAACCTTTCAGGTAATCCCCATTCAACTCTTGTAAATAACGCTTAAAGTTGAGGGTAGTTTGAAGTGGTACTTTAGAGCGACAGAAGAAAATTTTGAAAAATTGATAATACCCTATAACTGCTATGTACAGAAATTAAATTTCAATGCAAAGTAAACTTCGAATAAAGCAATAATTAAACATATTAAAAATATATATATATTCAAAAATGAATTATATGGGGGTTTTAAATTTAAGACTAAAAGTTGGCACCTATAGGAAATGAAAGCTTAATGGGAAATAAAAGCTTATACCCAAAATAGTTTAAATTTCACTTCGTCGGAAATTCCTCCTGAGCAAAAGGTAGCCCAGACGACAGAAAAAATTTTATAGTGGAATGTCCAAAAATGTGCAAAATGAATAATTTTTTTATTGTGAAAGTGTATAGAATAATATCCTGAAAAGTTTCCGCCCCAAGATGGCGGACTATCATTTTCTTTACAACCCCCTTGATATGGGTATCAAAAGAAAGGGTTTGATAAGTAGAAAACAAATATGTGATCGAAATTTAAAAATTTTAAATGGCGGCGTCAACATGTCGGATAGATTTTATCAATTATCGTCGGATAATTCTTCGCTGCTAAACGGCTACAGAAAACAAAAAAATTTAACCAAAAAATCCTCATGGGCTCTTACACTATGAGTAACTCGAAAACTTCAGATAGTGCCCTTTTCCATAGGACCCGACGAATTCGGATTAAAGGTACTTGGGCTTAGGCTTTAATTTCCAATAGGTGCCAGCTTTTAGTCTTAAACCCCCACATAATTAATTTTTTAGCGACTTTGCGTGCCGCGAGTACTACGCTATAGACAATAACAAGGACTTCTAATGAAACATGTGGCCCAAGAATGACATAAATGAGGCAATCATTTCCAGTATTGAACCACACATGTCGAAGAACTTAATTCCGACATTATTTTACTGACCCAGTTTAGCCGGCACTCCCTGAGAATAACCCACAAAATGTGCCGGATTCTATGACCGTTCCAAATGTTCTAGCAGCGCCTGGGGGTGAAGGATTTTCCAATTTTCCGCAGTGTACATCAGCAGCAAAGAGCTCGTAAATCTTCTAGTACAGCATATTGTTGGTGCGGTCTACGGTGTCCTAGTAACAACGACAGAGGCACGTGGAGTCCTTACCAGAGGCGCGGCGCCCGGAATCCTCGACCTATCCAAATAAATATTCCTGTTTTATTCGTGCCCTAGAAAGAATTTAAATGTGCTGACCGCATAACGTGTTCACTGCCCGGGTTTAGCTTTACTTTAAAATTCAAATAGAATTACCCCTTAAATATCCTAGTTGAATTGACATCAATCATACATTATTCATAAGAGACGTAATCGTAAGTACTTCAATATAAACCAGACATTGAAAATGTTTTTATTTTTCAAATTAGACCGGTATTAAATAAATAATTTAAAATTTACCATCCAAATTGCAGGTTATTAGTCACGACCCACAGTTTAGTAATTCTTAGGAATAGCCTATTTAGTTTAATGCATTTAATTTATTTTTAAGTCAGTTTTATCATCTTATTGCCGCCATATTGGATCCACCATCTTCAATTTTTTCCTGGAACTTAAAATTTAGTCTATTTCAACTTAAAAGTACTTACGAGAAATATTCAAAACTTCTCGGCATAAACTTTAACAAACGTGTTTCATTTTTCATCATTTTTTAGCATTTTATAGCCGCCATTGATTCCGCCATCTTACAGGTTGGTTTATGACAATTTGAATATCAGATTTTTAATCAGCCACCTCAAAAACCCCCGAGTAGCAAGATTTATGTAAATTGGATAAGAAAAAAGTTTCTTTTTGTAAGTTTTATTTAGATTTAAATAAAAAATGGTCATTTTGGCTAAGCTCAATAATTTTGGTTAGCATAATTCAACAATCAGCTCTTTTACGTTTTTTGGAAATTAAATGAGTATTTTAAAAAAAATTATTGGGATAATTTTTTTTAAAATGCTCGTTATTTAAATCGGTTGCGAAACAAGTGCTCTAGATAATTTTGAACGAAAAAAATCAGGATTCGTGCCACTGTGTGGCCGTTGTACGGCCTTCTACAGTGAAAAGGTGTATCGTACGATAGTTTTGTAGAAATTAAATGCTTAGGAATCGATCATGACAAAATAATATTGTAAAGTTTCGTATCGACTTTACGAAGCTACCTCCGTGGAATGTATAGACAAACAGATCTACTGGAGAAGAAGCCGCCACCACATCACCACCAGACCTCTTTGAACAACACCTCTCTGAAAAATAGGACGTTAGAAAAAATAAATAATTTGCAAGCTGTGTCGCTGTAGGGATAGAGAAGCAACTAGAAAGTGTGGTTGCATCATTGATAACTCGACGAGTTTACCGAGAAGAGCACCTGCCTCTCGGCTTCCCTCTCCTAAGAGATATCTGACAACATATATCTTATGATAAAATTCTAGCAGAAATATAAGCGTTATAAATTCAATACCTAAGCTTATCAGTTTGAATGTGTGAATTGGAAGCTTAAATTTTCTTTTTGGCATAAGAATAGGGGGTGTTACAGTCCCCTGGAGAGGGAGAGGAAAGAAGATGGTTAGTAGAGAGATGAGTTTATGGTGAGTCACTCTGCTCTGGGAAAATAGTTTTAGCCGAAGCCAGTGTGAGAATAGAAGTTTAGTCTAGAAAGCGGTCTAGAGATTCGCGAAACAACAGGGGTATTGTTGGAAGGTTCCTACTTGCAAGTCAGTGCCCTAGGAGAGCCTACTTGACGCCACGTGTCGGTATATTTAGCAGAAAAGAAAAGCCTGTGCATTGGACCGACGACGATGGTATTCACATGTCACAGTTTAGATTTTGCTTTTGCCGATCTTGAATAGAATGGCCGGAAAGTCACCATGACCAAAAAGAATATGCCAAGAAAATATTTGAGGCCCTTGGTTCTTGTACATACATACTAAATTATAATTGTATTTTGTTAACCCCTTTAAAAATGAGGTGAAGGTGGTAGAGGGGGTGGATAATGTCTAAATCATCTTTGGCTCTTGTATTCAAACTCAATCACATTTTCATTTTTTACTATCTTTAATAATAAGATGGGGATGGCCAATGGTGGTGGTAGAGTTGGTGGTTATGCCAAAAAAATTGAGGTCTTTAGTCTTGTTTTGTCCAAATAGGACCCCGCAGAATCCTTATGGGGCATGACTTTCGGTCAAACTCCTTGAAATTCTGAATTCTGATAGTTCTTTATGTGTAGAACAAAAATTTTCAAGGGCATTAAGCCCTAAAAACTCATGGTTTTGAGATATAGCCCTCTGAAGTTGGACTTTACGTGCATTCTGCAGCATGTCTCGGGGGTAAATCTCAAAAGTTTTTAGGACTTAGTGCCCTTGAGAACTTTTGTTTTACACATCAAGAACTTTCAAAGGGATTGACCGAAAGCCATTTCCCATAATGATTTAACTATGCTGTAGAATGCACGTAAAGTCCAACTTCAAAAGGCTATATCTCAAAACCATGTATTTTTAGCACCTTGTGCCCTTGAGAACTTTCGTTCTACACATCAAGAGCTATCAGAATCCAGAATTTCAATTTGTTGGTTGTAACTTTTTTTGTCGCACGATCACTCTGGAACCGTTTATTTTGTATACATGTATTATAACGAAACTTGGAAGTAGATTATATTTTGATCTTATCTTAAGCGTCCATAAAATTTGGATTTAATGTATGTACGAGAAGCCAATGTCCCAAATTTTTACTTCCACATCCAGTGGAAGTATAGTAACGACAAAAATTTTTTTTTAAATTTGTATTGTTCAAATAGGCTTAAAATGTCATGAAACGTCGAGATTTTAAGTTTGAGGGAAAAAAATTTCTGTCTGTCTGTCTGTCTGTCTGTCTGTCTGTCTGTCTGTCTGTCTGTCTGTCTGTCTGTCTGTCTGTCTGTCTGTCTATCTGTCTGTCTGTCTGTCTGTCTGTCTGTCTGTCTGTCTGTCTGTCTGTCTGTCTGTCTCTGTCTGTCTGTCTGTCTGTCTGTCTGTCTCTCGGTCTGTCTGTAACTTTTTTTGTGCGCACGTTTACTCTGGAACCGTTTAAGATATTGACTTGAAATTTGGTGCATATATGTACTTTAACGAGATCTGAAACTAGATTATATTTTCATGTTGTTCCGACGAAGGGTTGGGGGATAAATTTGGGGTAAATGGGTAAATCAAGCAGGTAAGAGTCGATAAAATTGGTATTTGGTATATTCAAGAGAAGCTAGGGTCTCAAAAAAATTTTTGACATTAGCACCCCCATTACCACCCCCACCCCCTTATTAAAGGGGATGAAAAAACATTGTGATTTAGTGTATGTACAAGAACCAGAAACCTCAAAATATTTTTTTACTTCATCCACCCCCACTACCACCCCCTTATCACCACCCCCACCCCACTACCGATGTGGGGTATCGTTATATGGGTTTTTGGGGTAGAGGATTTCAAATATTATATTATTATATATATATATATATATATATATATATATATATATATATATATATATATATATATATATATATATATATATATATATATATATATATATATATATATATATATATATATATATATATATATATATATATATATATATATATATATATATATAATAATAATAATAATAATTTATTAGTCAAAAAGAAATTACACCGTGGTACTTTGACATGTCAGATAGAAAAATATAAACTAATATAAATAAAAATACTAACAAATAATACTAGGATAGAGTTATAGTATAGTCAGACTTAGATAGTACGAAACATATAGATATAAATATATTAGTGATGCAACGGATAGTGTTTTGGCCGGATACCGAATACCGGATATCCGGCGTACTTATTGTACTGGATACCAGATATCCGGCCAACTATCCGGCTTACATTGAAAGTTGGATTGAAGACACGTTTTGACAACATCGACGGCAAAAAATACTTACTGGCAACTCTTCTAGACCTCAGAATTTTTTGATAAGAATCATGCTAAAATATCCCGTCAAATTATTCTGCTGGAGGATTAAAAAATAGTTGTGATGATTCATATTCAAGCAGTGATAGTGAAAGTGGTACTTCTCCTTCCGGTAAACAAAGTAAGAGAAACCCGGTTAATGTTACTGATATTTAAAACACTTTCTGGGACTGTTTTGAGAAAGTGGCGAAAAAAATAGTAGTTTCGGAGAAAAGTTCAATGGCCAGGGGAGATTGATTATTATTTGAAATGAGCACGGATTCATAGAAATAGTGACGCTTACGCATGGTGGTGTACTAACTCCAATCAGTACATGCTTTCGTCAAAGTTTGTAAAAATATATCTTTCAGCTCCTTGAAGCAGTGTAAGTCTTGAAGCAGTCTTGAAGCAGTCTTGAAGCAGTCTTGAAGCAGTGTAAGCAGTCTTTTCAGAAGCTGGCAACATATACCAAAAGAAACGCAATCGTCAACCCCTCTAAACGCAGAAAAACTCCATAATTTACCATCGGTAAACTTTAAGTATTCATTTAGTAACTAATCTATAGATATTTCCAGTTTGTAGTAATAATTGCAATGCAGGATGTGAAAAATAATGAAACTGTTTCATTATTTATACCGTTTTTTATTTTTTAACTATCCGGTTTTGGACGGATATCAGGTCACTATCCGGTGCTCAGCCGGATAGTAATAAAGTGGCCGGATAGGCCGGATACCGGATAGTAACCGGATATCCGTTGCATCTCTAAAATATATGCATACATAATCACAAGTATATAACAAACATTGAATGTGACCAAAATATAGTCAGCAATAACAAACAACATATTACATATAAACATAAATTTACAAATAATTAAAATTTGATGGATCATAGTAAGCATTGGCCAAAAGGTGCAGTTTTAATTTTGTTTTAAATTTTTTGATGGTCAATTCCTTAATACTATCTGGAAGTGAATTAAATAAATCAATTCCGAAGTTGATTCTCTTTGTATAAGCCAATCTCTGGCGTGGTGTCTGTATTTTATCCCGATTACGAGTGTTGTATTCGTGAGTTTCACCATTCTTGCTGTATTCGCTCAGATGTACTTTTATGTGAATTAAGTGACAGTAGATTATTTCTGATGGTAAAGTCATTATATTAAATTTAATGAACCATGGTTTACAACTCTCAAGTTGATTCACACCCGCTAAAGTTCTTATGGCTCTTTTTTGCACAACGAAAACGTCTGAAATTTGATTGGATGTACCCCAGTTAATCAAACCATATACCATAGCACTGTGGAATAGTGCATGATATGCAATAAGTGCTGCGTCTAGGTTTGCCTTGTTTTTAATCTGTGTAATTGCATATATCTTCTTAGACAACTTTGCAGTTAAATTATTGATATGTGAATGCCAATTCAATTTACCATCCAAGGTCAGGCCTAGAAATTTCACGGTCTCCGAGGTATTATTCTTCGTAGAGTGTTTGTTTTATTTGTATTTAAGCATAACTTGTTTGCATTGAACCAGTCAGAGGCTCTAAGTATAATATTATTTGTAATATCAGTAACATTACTGCCAGTATCTTTTAACTGTCTCGCAAAAGTAGTATCGTCCGCAAAAAGGACAGTAAAAATTGACATAACGTCAGGTAAATCATTTATATATGTTAGAAATAGTAGCGGTCCCAATACACTACCTTGCGGAACACCGTGTTGTACTGGCAGCATGTTACTGAGTGTGTCTTTACAATACACACACTGGTATCTATCTGATAAGTAAGATTTAATAAGATCAAGTGCTACACCTCTAAAACCATAAAATTCTAGCTTATTATTATTAAAGTTCCATAAACAATTATTTCCACATACAAAGTTTTTTCGTTGTGAGTGACTTGTGTAGAGAATCTGGATGTGGAAGTAGTGATTCCTTGGGCAGCGGTTTTTTTTTTGGCATCAGCCATCTCCACTATCACCCCCATTTCCTCCCCCACCCCATTATTAAAGGTGATAAAAAAATAAAATTGTGATGTAGTGTGTGTATAAGAACCAAAGGATTCAATTTTTTCATCAGCCGCCCCTACTACCAACCCTGGTCCCCAGCTCTAAAAAATTATACACAGAGTATTAGTGGGACGATAAAAAACCTCAAAAATTATAATAATTAAAGGCAAACAAAAATTAATGAAATGTTTTTGGTCAAGTGGGACGTTCTTCGTAAAATTATAAAAGGAATTAGTTAATTCACCTTCCACCCTAAGAAGAAGAAGACCATCGTAATCTAGAGCTTGTGATCGTGTGCAATATGCGCACGAACCGTGATCATCTAGTAACTGGAGAACAACGAAGGAGCTGCTTTCCTGCCCCAATGAAGACAATTCTAGCAGGAATTATGTCATCTTTCTCATTGTAGTCGAGTGTATATTCGAATATTATTTTGAAATCATACAGGGGTTAAACAATATTTCGTTCATGGGTACAACCAAATTTGATGACAATGCTTTAAAAATAAAGGAAGAATACAAAATTTATAAAATATTTACCAGAGGGTGAGCTATAGCATTTTTTTCATGGGCAATGACAGGTTATTCAGTTTAGTATTCCATATAAGGTTCCTGGAAAGTTTTTAAGTTATTTTTATGACAGTTTGCAGTTTTAGTCATCGCTATGTGCATCTACCCTATTGTAATAATTGCTTACAGTAGCAAACCATTGGAGTGCGAGTCTGACTCAGATTTGACCGAGTAATCCGGATTTTCTCCACTTTTCGGTATAAAAAGTTGTCAAACAACTTTCTTCTCTCGAAAATGTTTAGTTGTTTACGAGTTTATTATGTATTCAGTATACAGGTTCGATATCTCGAGTTCTACAATAGCTAGAAATTTTAAAAAATACACAAGTAAACTAGACAAAAAAGCCTATAACCGGAAATTATTTTCGAATATACAGGGCGAACCAAGACGAAATTACAGGATTAAGTGTCTTTTTTTAAAATGGAATGCAATGTATATCAGTACATTTTTTGAATTCTTCCAATGAACTCTTTGAAGAAACCTCTATTTTTTAAGTTTATTCTTGAATTTTGTGCTTATTGCTCGATAAAACGAAAATTGTTGCAATTAGTCATAGGGAGTACTTACAAAAAATGTTCATTTTTCATTTCTACATCACATCGTCGAAAAATATTCAGGGTGTTCCATTTGAAAAAAATGATAAAATTCAATTCAAAAAGTTCTTAATTGAAAAATAATTTTTGGCCACTCTGTATATTTTTAGGAAGTGAAAATGATTCAAACACATTAAATAGATGTCTCGTAACTAGTATTCACATAAGTTTTTTTTTAAAACTCATCATTGCGACTTTGATGATTTTTCAATATACAACCCTATATTTTCTTTTCCTTGTAAATTCTTTTGGAGTTCAGACTTGCTAATATTAATAAGAGTTGATCTCTCTCTTAGTGGCATCCTAGGTTTTTCTATAACAGCGGCATGAGCTATAATAGCCCCAACATTGTCTTCATCATATGCTTTTATTTTTCTTTTCATGTTAAGAACACTACCAGTAGCCAGAAACTTTTTAATTATTCTCATAGCCTGAGTGAGTATGTGACAAAGCAGTGTTTGGAAATTTCAAATTAAATTGGCTTACCACTTCTCTTAGCGAGTTTTCACCGCCAATTCCGTAGCATTGCACAATATAAATTTTTTCACGCACTATGAGTACCATTTTCACTTAATTTTTATGCTTGGTTCGTTAATTTGAAACAGAAATTAAGGATAATATTGACTACGTTTGACAGATATGTCAATAATAAATGATAAATGTGTATCCACTGCTTTTCTCATAGCCTACTTTTAGCTTCTACATAACTTTAAATATTAATTCACCAAAAATAATTTCTATACAGTTTTAATTGAATGGTTCAAAATGAAATACTAATTTATTGAAAAAATGGGAAGTTTCAAAAAAATAATTTTATATTCCTGAAATTTGGTATAGAGGTATAAAATTGCATTCTAAATAACTTTTCTTAGTGGAACTTTTTCATATTTTGAAAAATAAAGGTACTTTATTAGTGGTGATTTTTACAACTTTGCTTGTAAAACACCCTGTAGAACACCAAATCAAGTCATTTTTGGTATACTTTAGTTTTACAACAAACAGGACTCAATCCCCAAATACCATTCCAAAATTCCAAAATTTTTGGTACATTACACCTCTTGTTACATCTATCCTGGGACACACTGTACATCTGCAGATTGCATTATTTCAACAAAATCATTACATCCAAGTGATTGGGAGATAGACAGTAATAATATAAGAATGAATAGAGTCTAGAAAGAAGTTTCAAAAAATGTACATAGCATTCCATTTAAAAAAAGGCACTTGATCCTGTAATTTCGTCTTGGCTCACCCTGTATATTCGAAAATAATTTCTGGTTATAGACTTTTTTCCCAGTTTACTTGTATTTTTTTTTAATTTCTAGCTATCGTAGAACTCGAGATACCGAAGTCCGACTCACTATTGCCCACCCTGTATATTTCCCACTTATACCATGTGTGCAATGTCATTCCCATTGAAATAATAGAAAAAGTGGCCCATTTGTCTCAGAATTTCTCTAAAGAAGTTATTCGATTAATCATAAAACTCCAGTATTTTTAAAAAGGTCAAAAATAAACATGCCAGAGTGCATGATATATGTATAGATATGTGTGTATTTTTCTATCTTAACGAGCATCTCGCAATCCAACTTGGAATAATTTGAATTTCCGCCGCCAATGACAGCCTGAGATCAATAGGTTGGCCCATTTGGCGTCGGGCGCGCCCATTGCAGGCACCGGGACGCCTGGAGCATTGATTGACCTAGTGACCCCATTTTCGGCACTAATAATAGCTCTTGCATGAGAGAGTGGGTCGAATAAACAATAACAGACAACTATATCTGTGTTCCGTGAGCATATAGTGACTCTGACAATACTGCAGAATTCTGTATTCAATTTTGTAGTTTATTATGTGCTGGAGGACAATGAAAATAGAATAATTGGATGGGAGCTAGAATAGAAACACACATACAAAGGTACAAAGGACAAGACGTACGCTGCTGTGTCGTTTGTTGGAGGAGATTGAAGAAACGATTGTGAAGCCTCTGGATTTTAAATGTCGTAAGAGGTATTGTACACAGAGGCGATATTACATTGACACAGTGTATAATCTGTATCAATCTACTTGAAAGTTTCTTTCAAAAAAATGCAATTGACCTAATTTCGTTTATTGTGTTCATGCTGTATATTTTTATATATTGACGAATTCGTAATATGGAATAAATTTCTGTGATTTGTAACTCTCTACTTATTACAAAAATAAACACTTTGGTTAATGTTATAGGTGAAAATAATAATATAGTCTAGGCGGTTTTGAATGGCAAAATGGGCAACAGAACAGAGTAAGAGACGATTGAGATTGAGAGATTGAGGTTTCTGATAATACCAATTCTGTTTGCGATAAAACGAGGTGCCATGTTGTTTAATTAAGGACGTTAGTGTGCACTTGATTAATATCCTAACATACCTCATAAATGTATCCTTCCAAAATGGATACTTTCCAGATCGATTGAAAGCAGCACTGATATTTCCTGTTTAAAAAAAAAAATATCCTCACGCAATGGAAAATTATAGACCGATAACACTTTTATCTGTATTTTCCAAAGTTTTTTGGGCATTTGCGATAAGATTACATTCATTCTTAAATAAATACCATGTATTAACACCAAGGCAATATGGATATTGCAAGAATAAATCAACTCAGAATGCTGTTCTCTCCTATTATGAAATATTATATAATTTTGATGATAAATTAAAATCAGCTGGCATATTTTTTGATCTGTCGCGAGCCTTTGACACTATAAATCATAATTTATTATTAAGAAAACTAGAAATATATTGGTGGTCCTGCTTTCGATTGGGTTAAGTCCTATTTATTGGAGAGAACACAGACTGTTAAAATTAATCAAGAGGGGATAGAATGTTTTTCAGATGCTTTCGGATGGAGTAAAGCACTTCAACATCTGGATACTTCTCATTAAAAACTTCTATTGCATATTTATAAGAAACCTTTCTGATTCCATAACCACCAAGTAAATCCGTTGTCCCAGGGTTTAGCATAATTCAATAATTAGTAATTAATATTTTTATAGAGAATACAAAGTACGAGTAAATATCTATTACTCTGACATTGACATTAATCCATGACATTACTTGATGTAATTTCATCTGTTTATGAAGAATTTAGAAAAAGATTTAGTCCACTCAACGGAACGCTAAAATGTCCAAAATCTCTAATTTGAGTGCTAATGAATGAATTTTGATGAAACCTTGTACAGTGTGTTTGTGATGACGTTAATAAAAAAGTTGAAAAAGATTAGAGTAGGAAATGATCGCAAGGGATAGAAAACATCCCTTTTACATCCCGTAACTTGTAGAATTAAGTCAAAAATGAAAATATATATACCGGGTGCCACAAGTAAGTGGCTCAACCCTGTATTTCCTTTATTTTTTAACTTATTCCATTTGAAATTTGAGGTGCATAAACTACCTGCAACAATGGATTTTTGGACATAAAAACGGTATGAGACCATTTCCGGTTTACCCGGAAATGACCGCAACTTTCGATTTTTAAATGGAACACCCTGTATATTTTTACAAATTTGGATTCAGGACAACATTCTGAGTATACCATGAGATTTTCGCGAATTTCTGAGACCATGTTCAGTTTTTTTAAGAATTTTAAGACATTCGTCTAGAGTGCTTTGGAATACCAAAATTTATTCTACGGCATGTAAAGTCCAAGGGAAAAATATAATTTGTCATGTAATTTCATTAATAACCATTTACGAAGCCTCCAAAGTTGAACATATCACTTTTTTATCGAAAACTTTTTTTTCAAATGGGAAGGTGGTGGCTCATAGTGTTCAATAAATTGATTTATAAATCGATTTTTTTCTGAATTCATTGATATCCATTTCAAATCTACGCTATTTTTTTTTAACTATTTAACGTCGGCCTATTTCCGCTACCAGGGCCTATCACCGACGCCAGGAGACGACCTAGACAAGGGACCGCGTGCTTTACATCCCCTCCGAAGGATGGTATATCCACTACGTAATCCTCGTCTGAAATTACGTAACTTCCGCGTATACACTGATACCGTGCGTGTAGCGGGGCGCTAGGCATAGGGAGTAAAATTACAACATCGCGCGTGCCAGCTGGCTGAAATGAAATAACAGAGCTCTGGGATGCTCCGCCCTATGCACGGTCAGTGGAGGAATTTACGGCAGCAGTGTTGTCATATCTTTCGCGCTACGTGAATGTACATGCCTAATGGGAAATTACACGCACGGTATACAAGCCGCTAGAAGGTGGGACGAGAATATCTATGCTATTTGTTTTTCTATTTTATTTAATTTATTTAAAAATAAAAAATCTACACAAAGTAGTGGCTCATCTCTATAACTTTTTTATTTTTGAACACATTAAAATGAAACTAGGGTCATACAGAAAACTGCATTTTTGACATATGAAGTAATTTAATACCACTTCTGGTTTCGCCGGAAATGACACTAACTTTTTATTTTCAAATTGAACACCCTGTATATTATTACATTTTTGGATTCAGAATGAATTTTTGAATATGTGTGGTGATTTTTATAAATTTCTGACAAGTTGCTATTTTATAGCAATTATAAATTTTGATCTAGACTGCTATGAAATAAAAAAATACGTACTTTGTCATTTTAGTTTGTACAGAAAAAAATATTTATACATTACCCCAGTAAATAAAGACAAATTTGAGGCCAAAATAGGAAAAAATTATGAGAAAGATGATTTCTTGTGGAGACCTTCATTGAGATGCCCTTAGTATATCCTGAGAAGTTCGAGCCAATTTGAGCCATGGGTTTTATCTTTGGAGGAGGTTAAAGGGGCGATTTTCAATTTTTTTGCCATTATCTCGAAAAGTATCACTTTTTCGACAAAAATAGTCATGAGTAATTTGGAACCGAATCCAAGGTCAGAATTTATGAGTGACGATCGAATATCTTGTAAAATCTATATAATATTTAGGATGAAAACGTACCCAAAAATAAAGAAAACTATAGAATTCTAAACAGCGCTAAGAAAAAAAAGTAAAAAATCATCAAGGGAGAGTGTAGGTAAATGTCAAATCCAAATATTTATTCCTCTTTCAACAGAGCAAACTTTGTCTGAAAAATTTTTCCTAAAAATGTCACTGCTCAGTAATATTTTCCTTTAGATACTTGAAAATTTTAAAGTTAATATATGCTGAAATTATATTTCTCTATAAACTTTGCAGATTGCGCTTTAATTTTGAATATGGTATTGTGTTCAGCTCGTGAAAATACGTCGGAAATTATATTATGTTCAGATATTATGTAGAGCAAAGTCAATTTCGGGCTATGATTCAGTCATTTTTGGGTACGTTTTCATCCTAAATATGGATTTTACAAGGTATTCGATCGTCGCGCATATATTCTGACCTTGGATTCGGTTTCAGTGTCCCAAATTACGTATAGATATAGTGATCAGCTCGTTTTTTATTTACTTGTTTGGGATTTTTCGGGCATATTTTAGGTGTTATTTGAGGTTATGTCAAAATTCCTAACTGATCGGTTAATTCTGACCTCATATTCAGTTTCAGCGCTCCAAATTACGTATAGATATAGTGATCAGTTCATTTAAGCTATTATTTACTTGTTTGGGATTTCTCGCGCATTTTAAGGTGTTTTTTGAGGTTAGAAAACGCAAGAGCCAATCGGACAAAACGGATTCGTGTTCAGCGGGTCAAAATGCATGGGAGTACATAGGTCTGCCTTCTAGCACTCGACTTTTTTTTGTGTGTCTGTGTAATCAAAAATGTTATTATAACAAAGAGAAAATCTAATTTTAATGAAATTAAACTTTGTGGGAGTTTCTTATTCTTTTAAAACATCATTTTGATCTATTAATCTAAACGGAGACGGTATCTAAAAATTAGTCACGCTGTATTTATACCTAGCCTGACTGGGCCTACCCATCCAATAGAATGCTCAAATCCTCAGATCAGTAAATCAACAAGTAGGTGGTAGTTTATGGCGACTGGAGGGTGGATGCATGATGCACCTTATTGGCGAGAGTTTTAGACACTTCTGAACATATTTGTCTAGTATGCAGGAGCAGGTAACAAAGCTTATATTTTCAATCTAGTGGCAACAGATTGGCTAAAGGGAATGTGGGACCTTGACAAATAGAACAAAATTTTTATGCCCATTCTCACAACGCCATTTTTTTTACTAAAAAGGAACAAATTATGATCGTTGTTTAATATTTCGTATACATATTCTCCTCAAAATATGTTCCTTATTTTTAAGAATCAAAGGATAAAATGTAAAAACGAAAAATTGTCAAATTCTTTTGCAGAAGTTTTTATAAAAAATGTATTTCATAAAAAATACCAGTTTGTAATATATTTTTGAAGTAATATTGCGTATTTCAAAACTTTTAAAATAATATAAAATCTTTACAACATAAAGTCGACCAAAAGAAAGAAAAATATATGAACCAGGTTTTTTAAAACCTTTCGCAGGTACTCTTTGACCTCTACATTTCGTAAATAAAAATTTATAAGAATTGAAACGCATTAAAAACAGCTGTGCATGTACTTATGAAATGTACTTATGCAAAGTAATTAAATACTTTTTGTTGTATTCACTTAAGCCGAGAGTCATGGTTCGAAATTTATCAGACTGATGATGTTAACATCTGGTTTGAAACTTTTGTAAACATTATAAAATATTATGTAGATATATCGTTCCCAATTATGGAAATAAAGCGAAATAAATCTAAATCTAAGATGTGGCTAACGCGAGGCATTAAAATTTCATCAGAAAAGCTTAAAGAATTACACCAAAAAATGCGTATAACAAGAAGCCAGTATGATACAGAATACTATAAAAAATATAAAAACATCTACAAAAGTCATTCTGGCTGCTAAAAAATTACATAATGATAGGCTATATCAGGAATCCAATAACAAAAGTAAAACTGTTTGGAGAATAATAAAAAACAACATAAACGAAAATAAAAATTCCACAGAAATATCACACATTATTTTAAATAACTGCACAATAACAAATCAAGAAATTATAGCAAACTCATTTGCAGATTATTTTGCCGAAATCCCATACAAAGTGGGTATAGAACAGGATGAAATTAATAGTAACATAACTTATCCGCTGAAACAGGCAAATGATACTGTTTTTAAGTCCAGTATCTGAAAACACTGTATATAATTCAATAATGAATTTAAAAAGTTCAAATTCGACCGGAACAGACTTAATTTCTTCTAACCTTTTAAAAGCCGCTGTAAACTATAATACATATCCTTTAACTTGTCTCATTAATAGGTCTCTAGAAAAGGGCATTTTTCCAGAAATATTTAAAATAGCACGAATCATTCCTCTACATAAAAAAGAAGATAAGGGCAATATTGAAAATTATCGTCCTATTTCATTGCTTAGCTCTATTTCTAAGATATTGGAAAAAATAATGTTTGACCAAATAGTTAATTTTTTAACTGACAATAAGATATTACACAACGCACAACATGGTTCCAGAAAAAAACAAAAATACGCAGTCGGCTGTATTACGGTTTATTGAAAAACTATATACATGTTTAGATGAAGGTAAAAAATGGATAGGTTTATTTATGGACTTAAGCAAGGCATTTGACCTCGTCAACCATGCTTTGCTTAAGGAAAAACTTCAAAGCTACGGTCTCAGGGGAAAGGTATGTGATTGGTTAACTTCTTATCTCTACAACAGGAAGCAAATCGTGGACATAAACGGTGTTTACTCTAAAGAAGTTAATGTAAGTATTGGTGTTCTTCAAGGATCTATTTTAGGTCCTTTAATGTTTTTAATATTCGTGAATGATCTTCCTGATATAGAGAACTGTGAAAGAAACTTAACAATGTTCGCGGATGATAACACCTATTTGTGCAATGAATCATCAATTACAGATGCAATTACAGAGATGCAAAGAATGATTATTCGTTTTAAAAATTGGAACAAAAATAAATTGTGTCTCAATACTTCCAAAACGGTATTCATAAATTTTACACCCCGAACATCTACAATTAATGAAAGCTATTTGCTAAGAATTTGAGGTAAGTCGATAGCTCAAGCTCAAAGTACAAAATTTCTTGGATTGCACATAGACAATATGCTAAGTTGGGATATACACATTGAAAAACTTTCTTCATTTTGTTATGCACTGACAAGGCTAAAAAACATTAGTAATGAGATAACCTTGATATCATTTTATCATGCTCAATTCGTATCACGGTTGCGTTATGGCTTATTGTTTTGGGGCTCATCTAGTCATTTAAATAGAGTTTTTAAAATACAAAAGAGAGCACTTAGAATTATGGCAGGTATATCCCAGCGAACATCATGTAGACCTTATTTTAAAAAGTTAAAACTTCTTACACTGCCATCTATGTTCATTTACGAATTATTAATATATGTTAAAAGTAATCTAAATGAGTTTGCATTAAACATTAACTTTCACAACTACGAAACAAGATCAGGATCTTTAATTCCAATTCCGGGACATAGCCTATCATAATACGAAAAAAGTCCTAGTTATATAGGTATCAAACTATTCAATAAATTAACCCCAGATTTAAAACAAATAGTGAATATTAAGTTATTTAAGAAAAAATTGCAGATATTTTTACTAGATAATGTTTTTTATAGTACTTCTGAATTTCGTAATTGCTGATATACCATACCCTTTATGTAACATATTTTATCATTATTTGTTGCTGTATATTAATAGTAAGTTTACTTTTCATTTTTTGTATTTTTTGTATTTAATGTTATTTGTCAATTTATCATTTGTTTTATATTTTTGTGACATGGAATTTTATTTATACACCTGTAAAATTATTGTAGTTTTGCTGACGTTTCCTATACTATGTAACATAGTCTACTGGAATAAACGATGTTATTATTATTATTATTATTATTTGTAATCAGCACCGGCCCGGACCTGTTCTGTTATAGTACAAAAAAACAGGTTTTTTCTCTATACAGAGTTTTTCGAAAAGATTGGGACAACGCTTAGCACTAGATACTTGACATCAAAACAAGACGATTTAACTCAAAAAATAGTGGTCCAACTCTTTTCGTTTTCAAGATAGAGGGTGGTAAAGTAAAAAAATTGTATTCGTAATTTGTCTCTATTTTGGAGACTAGAATACGTATCTAATTCAAAGTTGGTAACGATATGTTTTTCAGGTCGCTAATTATAATGGTGATATTGCCGATGTCATATTTTATAGATGGCGCTAGTTACAATAGTTTTATGTGACACTTTAAGCCATAACTTTTTTGTGGTTAGGTTTTGGACATCGTCTTCTATTATAATCTAAACGCAATTTAGTTTCTTCAAGAAGATGTGTACTTGTTTAAACGCGATAAAATGCACCATTTCAGAGAAATACGCGATTTACAACTTTGTCACACACCTGTTCGAAGAACTTCAGCACCCCAGGTGTTTTGAAAAGATTTGGACAACGCTTAGCGTAGACTCTTGACATCAAAAGAAGTCTGAAAAGTAGCGGTCTAACTCTTTTAGTTTTTAAGATACAAAGTGGTTTAGTAAAAAAAAATTGTATTCGTATTTTGTCTCTATCTTGGAGAATATTATCTACAACAAGCACTATTGACGATTTCAAGGCGTCATACTTGACGTACACCTACTGGATAAGAAACAGCATTTAAGTACAATTGAATTTCTTCGAACTGGTGTGTAATAGTTGTAAATCGCGTATTTCTTTGAAAGCATGCATTTTATCGCGTTTAAACAAGTACAACTTTTCTTTAGGAAACTAAATTGCATTTCAATTGTAATAGAAGACGATGTCCAAAACCTAACCTCAAAAAGTTAGGCTTAAAGTGTCACGTAAAAGTCCTGTAACTAGCGCCATCTACAAAATATGGCATCAGCAATATCACCATTGTAATTAGCGACCTGAAAAACGTCGTTGTTACCAACTTTGAAGTAAATACGTATAGTAGTTTCCAAGATAGAGTAAAATTACGAATACAATTTTTTTAATTTATGTATCTTGAAAACGAAAAGAGTTAGACCACTACTTTTTCAGTTAAATCGACTTGTTTTGATGTCGAAAATCTACGGCTCAATCTTTTCGAAACACCTTCTGTATATACTAACACCAGCCATATTGACTATTGCACAGGATCGGACCGGCTCTTTTGTAATAGTAGGTACTTAAATACATGTGAATTCTAGATCCAAGTAATTGTAATTGTACTTAAGACAATAATTATTATATTGCACTTGTACTTGTACTAAAAGTAATTACTTTCACTTTACATTACACATCGACGTCGTTTTTTTGTTCAATAGGCTTAGCATGTCATGAAACGTCGAGATTTTAAGTTCGAACAAAAAAAATCCTGTTTGACTGTCGGTCTATCTGTAACTTTTTATGCACATGATTACTCTGAAACGGTTTATGATATTGCCTTGAAATTTGGTATTCCTATGTATTATAACGAGATTTGGAAATAGATTTTATTTTGACCTTATTCCCAGGGGCGGTTTTACCATTGGGTACGCTGGGCGGGTGCCCAGGGCGGCAAATTTTTTTCTTCTCAATATTCCTTTAGTCGTTTTTTGGGATAGTATACATGTTATATTTAGTAGGGTTGACATCTTAAAATAGTGCTGGGGGCGGCAAGCATGTTAAAACCGCGCCTTTATTCCGTTGAAGGACTGGGAGGTAAATGGGGGTAAATAGGTAAAACAAGCAAGTAAGAGTCCATAAAATTGGACTTTTTCATGATGTCCTCGAACTGAAGTGCTTTATGATGTATGTTCAGACAACTTTCTTGCTAATAATAACTTTTTCTACAAATACGAGTCATTAATCAATGAGATAAATATTATATACGTACACCTCTTATCATGTTCACAATTAATATTTTTTTATAACATGTGTTTATCTGTTGGATGGAAGACAGCTGTTGTAGTTCCCCGTACATAAATAGATAAATCTGACTAAATGTTCTACAGTATCTAATAATATTTCAAAAGCGCTCCATTTTCGTGAAAGCCTTAATCAATACCCAATAAGTGAAAAACCAAAGTTATGTTTTCTTACCCGTTTCTCAAGTCACTGAAGTAACCCGTGAAAAATCTAAGATTTTGTGTCAGATAAAAGGGACGAGGACTACAGTTGATTGTGGAATCCAAACTACGTCTAAATCATCGGCAGTTCCCTACCTACCATCTAAATAAGGTCGAAATAAGTCAGAAATTTAATTTCTAACTTACCTCATCAATGCGTTTTCGTAGATATCCATCTACGAAAGCATATTAAGATATGACGAAAAAAGTTAATTGAATTTTCAACATAATTTACTGAAATCTCAACTTAACTTTTCAAAATTATTACGGTGAAAGTTCAACGTAATAAATAAAAAGTTCTCATCATATATGAATACCCGTAAAAGATTTGAAATTGCCCGGCGTCGGCTTTTTACGGTTTCGTCCAGCAATAATTAACATATCCGGCCTGTTCGGCTTTTTGCCTAAGTGATCTAAAACGTGATTTTTTCGTTTTTAGTCGCTTTTCTATAATAGTTATTCATGTTATAATGACAATCATTATGGTACTAGCTATGAATATTATGAGGCGAGGCGTTAGCCGAGCCTGATAACACGTGGTGTACCATGATGATTGTTTATGATCCAAACTTTCATCTACGTGAGTTATTACCTACATTACCGCTCGTTGAATAATATACTATTATATTCATATGTTATTGTTATAAAATAATATTGCTAAAGTTTTCTCAGTTTTCCCAAAAAATGAGCGATTTAGAAAATAGTTTACGGCCAGAAATTGATGACGTACACTTCTGTGCAATAAAATCCCGTACACCTATTTTTCGCTATATTAAATCATTCTTTATTTATTTGTCAGTGTCAGTGTCGTATTTTCGAAATGCCGAAATTAACTGAACATGAAAAAAGTCTAATTCTCTGTAAAATTGAAGAGGGATGGTCTATCAGAGTAGTTGCTAACCATTATCACTTAAATAAAAGTTATGAGTGTGCAGAAAAGGTGGGAGGAGGAAGGTATCAAGAGAAAAGACGGTTCAGGGTGACCGAGAAGTTCAAATCTCGCTCAAGATGAAGCGCTCCTTGGCTATTTAAGGGAAAATCCGTTTCAAACAGGAGTAGAGGCTGTGTCCATGACAAATTTTCCAACATCGACATCAACAGCTAGCCGAAGGATAGGAAAATCAGAACTGAAAAACTGTGTAAGTGTCAAGAAGACCATATTAACAGAAAAACATAAGCATTCTGTTTTGTTTAAATTATGTCTATCGCCCGTTGTAGTTTTGGAACAATGTTGTGACATTCTAAAGCTATTTGAACAATAAAAATTTTCTTTTTGTCGTTAATATACAGTGTGCCCCAGGGTAGATGTAACAAGAGGTGTAATGGACCAAAAATTTTGAAATTTTGAAATGGTATATGGGGATTGAGTTCTGCTTGTTATAAAACTAAAGTATACCAAAAATAACTTGATTTGGTAATCTACAGGGTGTTTTATAAGCAAAGTTGTAAAAATCACCACTAATAAAGTACCTTTATTTTTCAAAATATGAAAAAATTCCACTAAGAAAAGTTATTTAGAATGCGATTTTATACCTTTATACCAAATTTCAGGAATATAAAATTATTTTTTTGAAGCTTCTCATTTTTTCAATAAATTGGTATTTTATTTTGAACCATTCAATTAAAACTGCATAGAAATTATTTTTTGTGAATTAATATTTAAAGTTATGCAGAAGCTAAAAGTAGGCTATGAGAAAAGCAGTGGATACACATTTATCATTTTTTATTGACATATCTGTCAAACGTAGTCAATACTATCCTCAATTTCTGTTTCAAATTAACGAGCCAAGCATAAAAACCGCTGCCCAAGGAATCACTACTTCCACATCCAAATTTTGTACGTGGAAATAATTGCTTATGGAACTTTAATAATATAATATTTAAAATCCTCTACCCCAAAAACCTATAAAACGATACCCCACATCGGTAGTGAGGTGGGGGTGGTGATAGGGGGTGGTAGTGGGGGTGGATGAAGTAAAAAAATATTTTGAAGTTTCTGGTTCTTGTACACACACTAAATCACATTTGTTTTTCATCCCCTTTAATAATTGGGTGGGGGTGGTAATGGGGGTGGCTAATGCCAAACATTTTTTTGAGGCCTTAGCTTCTCTTTAATATACTAAATACCAATTTTCTGGACTCTTACCTGCTTAATTTACCTATTTACCCCAAATTTACCCCAATTTACCCCCAACCCTTCGATGGAACAAGATGAAAATATGATCTAGTTCCAGATCACGTTAAAATACATACGTGTACCAAATTTCAAGTCAATATCTTAAACGGTTCCAGAGTAAACGTGCGCACAAAAAAAAGTTACAGACCGACAGACCGACAGACCGACAGACAGAATTTTTTTTTTCGCTCAAACTTAAAATCTCGACGTTTCATGACATTCTAAGCCTATTTGGACAATAAAAATTTTTAAAAATTTTTTTGTCGTTACTATACTTCCACTGGATGTGGAAGTAAAAATTAAGTGAAAATGGTACTCACAGTGCGTGAAAAAATTTATATTGTGCAATGCTACGGAATTGGCGGTGAAAACTCGCTAAGAGAAGTGGTAAGCCAATTTAATTTGAAATTTCCAAACACTGCTTTGTCACGTACTCAAGCTATGAGAATAATTAAAAAGTTTCTGGCTACTGGTAGTGTTCTTAACATGAAAATAAAAATAAAAGCATATGATGAAGACAATGTTGGGGCTATTATAGCTCATGCCTCTGTTATAGAAAATCCCAGGATGCCACTAAGAGAGAGATCAGCTCTTATTAATATTCTGAACTCTTCTGAGCTCTTATTAATATTCTGAACTCCAAAGAATTTACAAGGCAAAGAAAATTAGGGCATATAAAGCAAATTATAAACATACGCTTGAAGAGGGAGATGACGGCCGTAGGTTGGATTTTTGTTTGACCATTGGAGAAAAAATCATGGAAGAGAGATTTTTTCATAATTTCATAATTTCCTCAGATGAATCCACATTCACAACCAATAGTGTTGTTTTATCTCAGAATTGTCGGTTTTGAGCTTCTGAAAATCCAAATTTTAGAATTCATTGTAGAAGACAATATTATAAGAAAGTGAATGTGTGGTGTGCCGTTTCTTATCACGTTGGAGTTATTGGACTTTAATTCATTGAGGGAAGGTTAAACCAGCACACTTATTTACAGCTTCTTGAAAGATTTTCTGAAGAACATTTAATTATTTTAAGAGATATGCCTTTAGTTCATTTTCAACATGATGGTTGCCCTGGCCACTCCACAGAAATGGTTAATCGGTGGTTGAATTTAAATTTTGGGGAAAATTGGATTGCCAGGAATGGACCGATCAAGTGGCCGACGAGATCCCCAGACCTATCAATATTGGATTTCTTTTTATGGGGTCGCCTCAAGTAGTTGGTTTACGCTGAACCACTTCCTAACGATGTAGCAGTATTGAAGCAGAGAATTACAAATGCTGTAAACTCCTTACCGTTAGATCATATTCGAAACAGTTTTAAGGACTTCAGGCGAAGGATCGAAATGTGTGTGGATGTGGGTGGTAGCTACGTCGAATAATAAAAAAATTGTAAACATTGTTTTGTATTGGTTAATAATTAATTTGTTTGTGAATCTGTTATGTTTTTGACATTTATCACTTGTTATAATTTTTAAGCCTCATTAATCTTCTGTTAGTAATTGTTTCTTGTTTTACAATTAGTTCGATTAACATTATACCTTCTTACATCTCGTATATTCAATTTTTTATTTACCAATAGCCTACTTTTTGAGATGATTAACATTTGCTCCTACACAACTTTAAATATGAATTCATCTCTTAATTCGCAAAAAATGGGAACTTTCAAAAAAATAATTTTATATTCCTGAAATTTGGTATAGAGATATAAAATTGCATTCTAAATAACTTTTTTTAGTGGATGGATTTTTTTATATTTTGAAAAATAAAGGTATTTTATTAGTGGTGATTTTTACAACTTTGCTTATAAAACACCTTGTAGAACAACAAATCAAGTCATTTTTGGTATACTTTAGTATCACAACAAGCAGGACTCAATCCCCAAATACCATTCCAAAATTCCAAAATTTTTGGTCCATTACACCTCTTGTTATATCTATCCTGGGACATACTATATTTCCACTAGATGTGGAAGTAAAATTATCACAGGCAGACACGTACAGAACAGCCATGCAGAAAACCGCTTTTTAATGTTTTGAGCTTTCAAAATTTTTTCCTGTCCCCGAAGAATAAACAGGCCACTGTTTCAGAAGGTCTTCAGCTTCTATGCTGGCAAATTCAGGCGCAGATTTTCTCACTGTCAAACGCCACTGTGGCTGTAAAAGTAATACTGTTGCTGAAGAATATATTGAGAATTTCAGCGAAAACAAGAAAAGGATTTCTGTAGCCATTCTTGGAGAGAAATCATCCGCTGTTTGTTTATCGGAAGAAACTGAAAATGTTCAAAGAGGCCATTTCGACACCGACGAACAATATCAGTATATTTAATTCTAATAATTGTTTTATAAATTTTAGTCGTTAAATTTTCAGTTACTATTTTCAAATAAATATTTAATACTTTTTGCCTAATTTTATTTTTTTTATCATTATAGTACTGAGTACTATAATGAAATCATTATAGTACTCAGTCCGATAAAGTATATCATTTTGACACTGACTATAATCAAGTCATTTTGACACGTTAGAAGACAAGTACATTAAGCAAAGTCCGGCTTTTCTTCGAATTTTAGGCCTGGCAACACTACAACCCACAATGAATGAATAATATTTTACATACAATTCATGAAATTATAGTTACTAGAATAGGGTTGTTAAAACGTGTATGCGTTAGGCAGGAAAATTTTCATCAAGTGCAGGGCGTTCCACCATGTATTCCACCCCAATACGTTACTTAATTTTCATTACGATTTAAACGATTCAATAATTGGTCACATGATTAGTTTCTGATACAACGGTATGCTTCCTCCAAAGTCATAAAAAAAATTTGTTGTCTCTAAAATTTGTAATAACTGACCTAACTCACATAATATGGTATAATTTTAATAAAAAAAAACAATTAATTACATCATGCGAAAAAATATTTGCCATTTTGATATATATTTCAAATACATGTTATATCTATATATTTAATTAGAATATAAGCCCTTTAAACAGAAAATTAATTATTCTTCTTGCGCTTCTTAGCCCGTCTCTTATAAATTACTTCTGGAGCATCTCTTATACATGTCCAACAGTAATCTGCCAACATCGCAGAAGTCCATTTGCCCTGATATCTTTTTTCCATACTTTGAATATCCTGGTGAAATCTCTCTCCATGTTGATCACTTACTGCACCACAGTTTTCTGGGAACTAATCTAGGTGTGAATGTTGAAAGTGGACTTTTAATGACATATTGCATCCTAATTTCTGATAGCAAGAAAGAAGATTCCCAACAAGGCTCTATAGTTTTCTGCTCTTTTGTTACAGAGAAAGTGTGTTGCTACCATTTTAAAGGAATTCCAATCAGCTTTTTCATTACCTTCTAGAATGTTGTCAAATTCAGCATCTTTGAAAAGGTTCTTGATTTGAGGACCCACAAAAATTCCCTCTTTAATTTTCGCATTACTAAGTCTGGGAAATTTTTGTTTTAAATAACTGAAAGCACGTCCTTCTTTGTCTATAGCTTTTACCAAGTTTTTCATAAGCCCCAGTTTTATGTGGAGTGGTGGCAGTATTACCTTTTGCGAATCAACTAATGGAATGTTAGCAACATTTTTTTCTCCGGGTTCAAAACCCGGTCTTGGCGGCCAAATTTTTCTTTTGTAATGTTCTAATCGCGCTCGACTGTCCCACTCACAAAGAAAACAGCAATATTTGGTATACCCTTGCTGCATACCAAGTAAGATAGCTATCACTTTTAAGTCTGCACAAATCTGCCACTTATACTTGTTATATTCTATAGGTTGTAGCAATACATTCATGTTACTGTAGTTTTCCTTCATGTGGACAGCATAGGCGATTGGAATTGATGGCAATTTATTTCCAATGTGGAGTAACACAGCTTTTAGACTAAGTTTAGAGGCGTCAATAAAAAGTCTCCAGTCACTAGGATCATGGGGAATGTGTAAAGCACTCATTAAACCGTCAATGTCCTTGCAGACAACCAAGTCATTTTCCATTTTGAAAAAAGGTATAAGATCTTTCGACTTCGATATGTGGAAACTTTAACATTTTCTTGTAGTAAATTCCATTGTTTTAATCGAGATGCCAAAAGCTCCGCTTTTGCCTTGGACAGATCAAGGTCTCTTATAAGATCACTTAATTCGCGTTGATTCATTTTGTGTGGTTCACCACCGGACACTTCGGCAGGGAAATCGGGATCTTGTGATGTTGTCGTCATCTACATTATCATCCGATTCTTCGTCAGAATCAAGGCTGTATTCTTGAGGTGGATTAGGAATAGGTAATTCATCATTATGGAGAACCGGGCGAATGGCAGATGGTAAATTGGGGTATTGTATTACCATCCTTTTATTCTTGTTTGTACCCTGTCTAATAGGAGGTATCACGCAAAAATAACAATCGGTAACATGATCTGTAGGTTCTCGCCAGATCATGGGCACAGCAAAAGCCATTGAACGTCCTCTTCCACTTAGCCAACTGCAAATATTGTTCGCACAATTGCTGCAACATATATAAGGTGCCCATTTTTTGTCTTCATCTCCAATTGTACAACCAAAATACAACTGGTACGCTTTCTTAATTTTGGGAGTAAAATTACGTGTTTGATGCGCAAAAGTCACTTCACCACAAATATAACAAAAGTTGTTAGGTGTATTTACACAATCTCGTGGCATATTTTCAAAATAACACTATTTACTTTCGAAAATGAACGCTTATCATGCACAAGGTACAAATACGACTACCTAAGAATGAATATTAGTTTTAGTGACAAATAAAGAGGTAGGTAGTTAGTATGTCGTAGAATTCTGATTCTACCTGTCATTTGCGATAGGACGCCCATAAACTAGGGTTTATAAGGGGTCTGCACACGATCCAGCGGCAGGGAGTCAGCCTTGTCGGCATGCTTTGAACTCATTCGTAAAAGTAAACTAGTCCGCTGAAATTCCAATTATCTTCAAAGCGTACCGACAATGTCGGGTCCCAGCAGCTGGATCGTCTGTAGACCCCTATAGACCCCTATACCTGCGTTACACTTTATTACCTGTACTGGGAAAACCAGAGCCAACTCGAACTTTTGCTTTTTATATTGTTATTTAGCATGACGAAGTTGCTAAGAATTTGCTATTTTTACTTCCAATACATGTAGGCTGTAGAATAGTGTAATTTTATGTCCCACAAAAGATACATAAAGATTTATATCCAGCATTGCTTACTTTTTGAAATGTGTAAAGAAAAATATATACATTGCATTTTCTATTTAAAAAAATGTTAATATTCTGACTGATTTTTTCCAATGATTCTACTACCAATGCTGATTTTTTGCTGATTGGTTGCAGCCTGTTGGGACTAATCGGAACACTAACCTTCTTTTGTGTAGTACGAGTGAACTATTATTTATTTACATTTTCAGATAATGTTTGATTTTGGTGTTATTTCTCGAAAACTATTTTTTTACAGAAAATATGAAGAGTGTCTTTTTTTTTCCTTTGTATCACACAATCACATTATGTCAACAGAATAGTAGAAAATAACAGACTTAATTACTATTTGCGTCACACAAAAGTGCCTAGTAACTTGATTATATATCGTATCTATGTACACAGACATATTAGATAATTATCATGCTATTAAGAAATCATTAACGGTAGCATAATAATTACCTGTCATTTCCGGTTTGAGAGAGTGACAAGTGACAGTGACCTCACTTTATATTCTCAGTTTTACACACCTTTGTAGGTCTTTTTAACTTCGAATTAAAGGATATTATTACACCTGACAAAGTTTAAAACTGTAGTATGACCTTACCTTCAATGTCATTAAAGGTAGATTAATTTGTTTTATTCTGATGTTCGTTTTTTACAACAGGAATTCAGGTAGCGGTATGTAAATTGGTTTGCTTTCTATTGTTACGCAAGACCAAAAAGCATGAATTAACTACTTAATTGACAACTTGTTTAAATGTATGATGTATATAAATAAACATATGTTCGATTTATTTCTACGGATCCACTGAAATGATTATATTATCCATAATGGCAACAGTAGGTAACTGTAATAACTTGTACACCGCTTCCCAAAAACTAATGTTTTTGTCGAAGTGAGTACAAAGGACCTCTCTTTTCTTACGGATATTGAACTTTGGTCAAATTGGCTGAATTTTTAATATATTTTAGATTTCAACTTTCTAATCAAAATCTCTTATGGGCCCAACTCGATCCTATATCTAGTTTCCCAGATACAGCTTAAGAAATGTACAAGAGGGTATACTGCTAGGTACATGTATAGATTTTAGGTGAATCAATTTCCATGTCCTAACATCGAAGTTTTGAGCGGTATTGCTTGTAGCAGAGCACTGGAACAAAAATATTAGTATGGGCGCTTAGGTCATTAAGTGGGAAATTTTTGAGGGAAGTTATCACCTATGCTAAATCGAAAGATCGTATTACCGGAAAATTCATGATGCCACGTTTGAACCTGTAGCTGTTACCCCGCACTCCTCTACAGTGTGTCCCCGGATTGTGTTTGAGATAGGTGTAAAATACCAAAAAAAAATTAGTACGGCTTTCATTTTCTGCAGTCTCGGTCTGCTTGACGTAAAATGGATTTTTACCAAATTTCAGTTAAAATGGGATCCAACTCGCGGAGTTAATCTAAGAAGAAAATAAAGGAAAGTAAATCATTGTAGGTAAACTGGTCTTTCTGTTAATTTTACGGAAAAATTCTATTTGGATAAAATATTTGGCATTGAAAGTTAGAGCCATATGCCAACTTTCATTGCATTTCTGTACAACTAATGTTTCCCAGAGAACATTTCCATCGTTTTCCACTCCGTTTTCTGTTACGTCCCAACCATATCTTTTTACACCATAAGCTTTTTGCAAGGCTTTTTCTGAATTATACCAAATTTGGCATTGTAAGAATATTCGTAATGGGGCTGGAAGAAACGCTGCAGATGTCGATGGCAAAATATCAGTCTGCAAGGATTTTTTCGTAAAGAAATACTATCTCAAATGCTTTAATATTACTTCCCTACATCCATAAATTTTACAAATTATCGGTTCTAATCTAACTGTAGTCCTAAGGACTTTAGATAATTATGGGGACCTCTTCAATATCTGTTTTTAAAAGTGTCAATGCGTTAAATCTTTGTCATAGAATGTTTTGAAAATATTCCAAAACGTCGATTTTCCTTTCCCACAAAATCCGCCGGTGAAATCACATCCAGATAAAACGTGTAATGCTAGTAATGCTTGTCTTTGAAACTAAGTAAATTTGGAAACGATTTTTGCCCTGGGTGGTGAGTGCGCTTATGCTTAATTCAGTCTTGTTTCGTCGGCGTAAGCAAGGGGTTGTTATATTTCAGTAGGCGTGTAGAATGCATCAGGGAACATAAATTTCCTTGGTTGGTTTTTATTTTGCATAGTGCCCAGTCTAGCTTTTTTTTTGTAATGTTTTTTTAACAATATATCTTGTTATAAAATGTATTAAACTTTTCAGATTGTTCATAGTTTTGTGTTATTTGTAGCATCTTAGCAACCACACACAAATTGTGTAGTCAGCCCAGCGTAAAAAAATCATCATAGGTGGTGACGTCGTTATTGTAACTATTATTTTTTGATATTACAATATATAAAAAATGTTTAAAACATGATAAAACTAAAAGAAAAATATAACAAATAATTTTCCCCGGCTCTCTGGTGGTAGTCATCAAAACAGTCTGGCACTGAATGTGTAAAACAAGTGATAACTAAAACCTAGTGATACAATGTTTGTTTTAAAAACTTTATACATCTATAGGCTACTCACTGCATGTATACAAAAGTTTTAAATATTTAACGTCACTCTACGATTTTTAGTTTTATAATTTTACATGTACAATAAATTTTTGAAAAACATATTGAATTTAATGAAATTTTGAACTGACTGTAACGAGCGCTCTAGTTTTCTCTACCAAACGTAAAAAAAAATCGTCTTGGTAGCTTTTATGATTTTTTTTTTGAGGGATTTATGTTTAGAGAATCACAGATATTTATGAGTTGTATCCCAACTCAACTTACAAGAGTGTATATGGTAACTGACACGAATGCTAGGATGGCACCATCACTTTTTTGGTAGCTTATATTACAAAGTATCGATCTAGCATAGGTGACAATCTATAAAGCCAATATTCTTCCCTGTGCGTTTACTCTATATATTAAATAATTTGAATGGTATTGAGAATGGTATAATTAATAGTACCGATCTAGCATAGGTGACAACCTCCCTCAAAAATTTCCCATGAAAACCAATATTCTTCCCTGTGCGTCTACTCTATATGTACAGTGTGTCCCAGGATAGATGTAACAAAAATTTTGGAATTTTGAAATGGTATTTGGGGATTGAGTTCTGCTTGTTGTAAAACTAAAGTATACCAAGAATACTTGATTTGGTGTTCTATAAGCAAAGTTGTAAAAATCACCACTAATAAAGTACTTTTATTTTTCTTAATATGAAAAAATTCCACTAAGAAAAGTTATTTACAATGCAATTTTATACCTCTATACCAAATTTCAGGAATATAAAATTATTTTTTTGAAACTTCCCATTTTTTGCGAATTAAGAGTTGAATTCATATTTAAAGTTAGAGCAAAAGTTAATCATCTCAAAAAGTAGGCTATTGGAAAATAAAAAATTGAATATACGAGATGTAAGAAGGTATAATGTTAATCGAACTAATTGTAAAACAAGAAACAATTACTAACAGGAGATTAATGAGGTTTAAAAATTATAACAAGTAATAAATGTCAAAAACATAACAGATTCACAAACAAATTAATTATTGACCAATACAAAACAATGTTTACAATTTTTTTATTATTCGACGTAGCTACCACCCACATCCACACACATTTCGATCCTTCGCCTGAAGTCCTTAAAACTGTTTCGAATATGATCTAACGGTATGGAGTTTACGGCATTTGTAATTCTCTGCTTCAATACTGCTACATCTTTAGGAAGTGGTTCAGCGTAAACCAACTGCTTGAGGCGACCCCATAAAAAGAAATCCAATATTTATAGGTCTGGGGATCTCGCCGGTCACTTGATCGGTCCATTCCTGGTAATCCAATTTTCTCCAAAATTTTAATTCAACCACCGATTAACCATTTCTGTGGAGTGGCCAGGGCAACCATCATGTTGAAAATGAACTAAAGGCATATCTCTTAAAAATATTTAAATGTTCTTCAGAAAATCTTTCAAGAAGCTGTAAATAAGTGTGCTGGTTTAACCTTCCCTCAATGAAATAAGGTCCAATAACTCCAACGTGATAAGAAACGTCACACCACACATTCACTTTTTTATAATATTGTCTTCTACAATGAATTCTAAAATTTGGATTTTCAGAAGCCCAAAACCGACAATTCTGAGATGAAACAACACCATTGGTTGTGAATGTGGATTCATCTGAGAAAATTATGAAATGATGAAAATATCTCTCTTCCATAATTTTTTCTCCAATGGTCAAACAAAAATCCAACCTTTGGCCGTCATCTCCCTCTTCAAGCGTATGTTTATAATTTGCTTTATATACCCTAATTTTCTTTGCCTTGTAAATTCTTTGGAGTTCAGACTTGCCAATATTAATAAGAGCTGATCTCTCTCTTAGTGGCATCCTAGGATTTTCTATAACAGAGGCATGAGCTATAATAGCCCCAACATTGTCTTCATCATCTGCTTTTATTTTTCTTTTCATGTTAAGAACACTACCAGTAGCCAGAATTTTTTAAATTATTCTCATAGCCTGAGTACGTGACAAAGCAGTGTTTGGAAATTCCAAATTAAATTGGCTTACCACTTCTCTTAGCGAGTTTTCACCGCCAATTCCGTAGCATTGCACAATATAAATTTTTTCACGCACTGTGAGTACCATTTTCACTTAATTTTTTATGCTTGGTTCGTTAATTTGAAACAGAAATTAAGGATAATATTGACTACAATTGATCAATAATAAATGATAAATGTGTATATACTGCTTTTCTCATATCCTACCTTTAGCTTCTACATAACTTTAAATATTAATTCACAAAAAATAATTTCTATGCAGTTTTAATTGAATGGTTTAAAATAAAATACTAATTTATTGAAAAAATGTGTATTAAATCATTTGAATGGTATCGAGAATAGTATATATTTTTTTTAATTGTTAACTCGAACTACGTTCATCTTTGTTGTTTGTTGTAGTACCTTTATCTTCGGCAATATCTTCGTAGGTGTATTTATTTTACTTCCACGTCATGGAAGCATAGTAATTGATTTTTTTTTTGTTTAAATAGCTTAGAATGTCATAAAACGTTGAGATTTTAAATTTGTGGTCTGAATTAGACAATAGATAATGGTACCTAATGGTAGCATTTTGTTCTTTGAAAATAAAAAGGTCAAATCTATTAGTTAATGATAGTTAATAACAAGAATTATTATTGAAAATTCAAACATAATTTTCCGGCGCTTTATTATACGTAGATTGAAAAAATATAAAGATATATCGGGTTGATAACACAGCCACACAAAAAAATTTTGTTTCTGATCTGGGGGTCTGACGATGTTCACTGTATGTTTTTGGGGTTGTTGAATCCGAATCCGAGGTTTATTTAACCCCTTCATATCAGGATTTTGACATAACCTCCAAAAAACCATAATTTAAGCTAATAAACGCATATAACCCTAAGAATGAAGTTGTAATCTAAAAACTCAATCTCTTAAACCCCATAACCCACTTAATCCCATAACCCTAAGAGTGAAGTTGTAATCTGAAATTGATTTCACAGAATTGTCAGATTGGTCGTTTTTTACCTCCAACCTAAGAAAACAACCCGTCTCCACCCCCCAAAAAGTGGTCTGGCCTGCGGACCATGCCGGTTTATGAATATGTATTTGGACCCTCTGAAACCGAATTCGAAGGGGTGAAAAACGAACCAATCTGACTATTCTGACTTCGGATTCAGTTTCGCAGGCCAGACCACTTTTTTTTGTGTGGCTGTGAAATCAATTTCAGATTACAACTTCATTCTTGAGGTTATGGGATTAAGTGGATTATGGGGTTATGGGATTAAGTGGGTTATGGGGTTATGGGGTTAAGTGAGTTATGGGGTTTAAGAGCTTGGGTTTTCAGATTACAACTTCATTCTTGGGGTTATATGTGTTTAATTATGTTTAAATTATGTGTTTTTGATGTTGGCAAAATCCTGATGTGATGGGGTTAAATGAACCTCGGATTCGGATGCAGCGACCCCAAAAACGTGTAGTTAACAGATCAGAAACAATTTTTTTTTTGTGTGGCTGTGTAACATTTCCAGTCGAACCGGAAGCGAAAAAAATGTTTCAATTGATGTATTTAATAGCTTTTATGAATTATATAAGCCCTGAACAAATTATATTAAAATCGCTTGTTACATAAGGAAAAATAGTTTTCTATTACACCAGTATATATCAACTAAAGCAATTGGTGTAACATACTAAAATTTCAGCAAATTCTATGGATGTCTAGTCCTTTCAGTAGGATCTCATTATTCCGGTCGATTAAGCATCCGAAAATTCCCAATAATTTCTAATATCCGAAATCCACATGAACAGAATTTCAAAAATTCCCCTCTGACAGAAGATATCTATCTATTCGATAAATTTGAAATAAAAATTGTTTAGAAAATGTGTAGAACGCAGTGAAAGTGTGACGACGAACGCAACGGTTGAATAAAAACTATTCTCCAAAAGGTTCAGTGCCCTGTAGAGAGAGGTACGTGTACTAGATATTCCCACAAAATTTACTTTATTTATAACTAATGTTTTCAAGATATTTAAGCATGTTTGCTTCTACAAATATATTTGATTTCTCCAGCTGTATTGTATGCTAACTTGAGCCATTATTCGACATAGAGAATGGTCTGCAAATGCCAAATGCCCTGACAGAAATCTAAATAAAGTAAATAGTGAGTTGCATTGTAAAAAAATGTCGTGACTGGAAAAATCTCGGAATAGAAATACTTTTGTTTAATGATTATTTTAACGAACGTATAATACAAGTTCATAATATGAGAAGTTGTAACAACAGGCTAAATATAACATTGTGAAACGAGAAAATTAAACGTTTTTTATTGCATGTATCTAATACAGCAATTGAAATATATTTTATTTAAAAAACGTTTTTATATTAAAATGTTTTCAACTTATTGAAATGTACTGACATTCTAAATCTACAGGTGAAATAAATAAATGGTAGATGATGACGTTTTTTCAACGTTTTTCTACTTATCTATATTAATGCATAAAATCTGCTTACAATTTTAGACGAATTTGTGCATTACCACGTAATTTGTTGCAAAGATTATTTCTAGATTGCGCCACATACAAACCACTGGCAATTATCAGTCACGCTTCATCTTATACTCTAATGAATTTATAAAAAAATTAATGATATAGATTGGAATGTTTAAATTCAATCAGGAAATATCGATTCATTTGGATGAATCTTATAACAACAATAACAGGTCACAGAAATACATATACAATGAAATATTAAATTAATAATAGTAACGTAAACGAATATAACGATCAGGTTAAAGATCATTATTCTGTGGCTGGGCCGATGGGTATAGTATAAAAGTTTTATGCTATCTGTTTAATAGGGTAAGCACTCATTTTATGATAAAGCCAGTGGGTGCTTAACCTATTAATTGTCCATTCATCTAAACCTTATATAAAATGTTTATTTTTCTGTTTAATTTCATTTAATTAACGTACATAATTAGTGAATATTTAACATTATTTACACCTTTAGTAAAACATTTATATTATGCGTTTAATTTCGTTTTGCAAACGGTCAAAAATTAACGAATATTTATCATTTTTTAAATAGCTCTGTACAGTGTTATTTAATCGTTATCTATAATGTTTACAAGACGTTTATATTTTCAATTCCTTTTTAACGTTTTTTAAACGTGTGTGTGTGCCCATTGGAAATCGTCATATGACTCAATTTTGGTGAAAAATTTCATATCCTTCGCATAAATCAGAAAATCGATATTTAAAGAATAATTTATATCGTCTAGAAACATATTGAAATATATCGTCTTCATCGGCTAAATTATTAAAATACTGAAATGTCCATTTTGACAAGTTTTTTTTGTTTCAGATGCACAACATTATCCTTGAGATACGCCACTGCACACCTCTATTAGTATCCCTCCTATTTTGTGTTTTGTAATAAAACTAAAACCCAACTATTACATTTACGGGCTTCCTAATTTTACACTTCCTAATTCGTTTCACCGTTTACATCAAAACCCGTGACGACGTAACTGCACTATTACCTCATTAAGGAAAATTTAAAACTCGGTTTAATTGTTAATTTCTATTATGCGCATCTGGTTCCTAGGCCATCCACGTGTCGCACTTCATATCATAATTTAATAACTCTCTGCCTGACCATAAACATATTTTCGGATCTAATAAACAGGCGCATATTCGTCCAGCTCGATGAGATTAGCTCATGGTTTAGCATGAATGGATTATGTTAAGTTATATTAATAGAAAACAAAAAAATTGCACTCCCTTTGTACTAAAATAACGCCATATGAATTTACTGGTTTAGTGGTTTACGTTCAATCTCATCATCAATCTAGGAAGTATAATAATTCCAAATAATGATTTAAAAACTTAATATCTGTATTAAATTAAAATGTGATAATTATGATATAGTTTTATAAGCTATATCATAAATGCCATATGTACCCAGAAGGTGCACCACATTAGTTACGCATCTTTTAATTTAAAGAAGTTCTTGCACGTGTTTTCCCAGATCAATTTAGTGGCATATTCATTTCCTTAAGATAGTTTTTTTCTTACAGGAATTTTTACAGCGTGTATTGGCATTGGCATAAAAGTTGAAAAAAAAAAGTGGCTAGACTATACAGTAACTAGAACATTTTCTCTAGGCCTGTGGTTTTACATCAAAGGAATGAGCAAGACCTTTCCTCCATACAAATCAAAATAAAATATATAATTTATGACGAAAAGTCATAACTTTCGATAGCTATTTCAGTTTAAAAAGCATCTATTAATGCACGAATAAAAGACAAGTAGAGAAGGGATAAGAAACAAAGGAAAAGACAAATAATCAAATTAACATATATTGATACCCTAAAAACATCTTAAGAATTCGCATGTCCAATTTCTTCTTATGGCTGTTCGGCTATACTATCTCTAACGTCTTCAAGCGTTATTTCTTTTTCCTCTAAGATATTTCCCCATGTATATCAGCACCGGTTTCCTCCTGAGCCTTCGATCCATCTGTGTGTCAGTTCACACCTCCTGGTCTCAGAAGAGAAGATGCCTTTTGGTGTGTTACTTCTAGTCATCTCAACTTAAGAACACGACTGCCAGAGAAACCGACCTACAAACAGAGAAACGTCAGTCATCCCCTGAGTGAGTGATGACCTGTTCCCTTAGAAGTAGAGCTAGAGCATTTGTATGCTCCAGTCTTTGACCCTCCGCATTTTACATTCCACTTTTGAACAGTCTGTTTGCTGCTTTCCTGACTTCCTATTCCACTTTAAAATGCAAGGTGAGTCCAAAGATGGCCTCCATTGTAATCGTTGGAGAGATCCTAAGCAGGTAAATCCGTAATTGTGAAGCGTTTTTGGGAGTGCCACCTCATGAAATCCGAGTATGTTAAGAGGGGTTTTACCATAACGATGTACATCCAGAGAGAGGTCTTGAGAATGTGACTTATTCCCCACTATGCCCAAAGATGCGCTTGGGCATAGATATGTGAAGGCTTCCCTCTTTTAAATTTCCACGTGGTTTTATCGTGATAGTTTGGAAAGAGGGATTATCTATAGACACCTCGCTGTTCGGAAAAGGCACTAACATGTTCCCAGAGAAGAAGGAGGCTGAAAGTCGGTGCCTGTTGCAATACATCTGAATTACGTAGAGTCCTTTGCATGAGCCTACAATCACTTGAAATTGATCGTTTGGGTAAATACTTTAGATTTCTTGCCTTTATAGTCTTTGAACTACCTTTTAACTGTTGATTGTGATTGTTTTTGAACTTTTGATACTGCTGGAAGTATGTCAGCAGAACTTTGTGGGTGCCTCACGCTCATGCTCTTCTCGTCTTACCATTTTTGAACTCGAAAATACGCCGCGCCGCTTCATACTGCGATCTGGATCTAACAGGTGCAGTTCACCTGATTTCTATTTCGTCACTTCTAGGAGGCGTTTAACACGCTGATAATATATTCGGTAAAGATCAAACATCAGTGTATTTAGACGCCTATATAAACTGATGAAACAGCGATGAGATGAAGTTTAATAGTTAATCAATTACCAGTTTCGCAGACCTTCTACATAGGATACTGTAACTATTAATTCTTAGCATCTAAATTACTGACGCCTTATATTTGTAATAAGAAAAAAAAATTAAAAACGGTTAAAACTTTGTCGTAAGTGTACTCTAATTCCACTGTTTGGTCGATCATAAATGACGCTTTATGTACCAAGTACTTGGAAGTAAATTCAGACAAGCGTTACTTGGTATATCTTTTATATTCGACATTATTTTCAAATATGTTCAGAGCTATTATAATATGATTTAATTTATCTTAACAGCAGTTGTCATTTGAATAGAAGACGCGTCCTATTTAGTTTATTGACGGTTGCCATGGATATTCCAAGCATCGCTATCTTTATTATTTGCTTAGCAAAATGAAAATTGACTCAAATAATTATAGTTGCCACTAGTTTTCTAAAGTTTTTTTTCTAGTTTAATGATTCATGGGTATGACAAAAAATATAATATGCACCGTGGGTCATACAGTGCTATTTTTTGGTCTCGAATACTTGCAAACCTCGGCCCTACGGGCCTCGGCTTGTAAACTGTATTCTCGACCAAAAAAGTGCACTTACGATCCTTGGTTCATAAATAACTATAACGCACACACTTCTGTGATTCTGTTTTAATTAAGCTCTATTTCTTCTATTTATATTAACAACTTTATTAATTGAGTTAAACATTTTACATTTCATAATAAATTATACATAACAACAGGAGACAGTTACTATCATGATATTATATTATTTATCTTTATAACTAGGTACTATATATATACATGCTATAACTTAACACTCCTCCTTGATTGCAATAATGTCCTAACAAAAATTATTACATCGCGATAATATAAATTAATAAATATCTATAAATTTCGTAACTTTACAAATTTATCGAATGGCAGACTTTTCGTAAGTAAATCCGCAATGTTATTGTTTGAATCTATATACTTAACAGTTAATATATTTTTCATAACCAAATCTTTAATAAAATGACATCTTATGTCAATATGTTTTCTTCGACGACTGTTTTCAAAACTATGAGCCATTTGAATAGCACCTTGGTTGTCAACAATATACTATTGTATTTTAATCTCACTAAGATCTTTTGCTTTGAATTCTTCTTTGAATAGCCTGATTACTTTATCTATTTCTTCTTCTTCTCCTGTTACCAGAATGTCATCAACAAAAATAAGTAGCCATGCATTATTACAAGTATAAAGACAAAAATCATGATTTGATCTTCTGAATGTATTCTTCATTGCAAATTCATCAAATCGTTGGTTCCAGCATTTTGGAGATTCTCTCAAACCATACAATCCTCTGTTGAGTCTTAAAATTTTGCTTTCTTCTTTCACACCCTGTGGTTTGTTTATATATACTTCAGAGTTTAATTTCCCATTTAAAAATGCTGTGGGTATATCCAATTGCCTTATTTTATATTTTTTAGATACTGCATGTGCAATGAACATTCGTACAGTACTCATTCTTGCCACTGGAGCATAATTATTGTTAAAATTATTCTCCTCCTGAATCTGAAATCCTTTGGCAACTAATCTTGCTTTCTTAGTTCCGTCTTCTTTAACTCGGAAAACCCATTTTGTATCTATAGCTTTTTTCTCTGACGGTAATGTACCTGACTTCCAAGTTTCCATTACTTTATGAGCATCTAGTTCCTTTTTAATTGCCTGCTGCCAACCTTCACCAATTTTAATAGCTTCTTCATAAGTCTCTGGACAATCTTCACAGCCAATAAGACAATAAGCCGAATATAACTCATAATCATTTAATCTTGTTGATATCTTAGATTCTCTTCCAGATCTAGTTATCTGAGCATTCCGTGAAATACTACTTGTTGGCATCTCTTCTTGTTCGTTTCTATTTTCTTCTTCATCTTCTCTATTTTCTTCCCTTGTATCTGGTACTTTTTCATTTTTATCTTCATCTTCGTCTTCCCCTTTGAATTTTTTGAAATTTTCAGGATTGCTTTCTTTTGTAACATCCGTATGTTTTATTTTGTATTCGTTAAAGGTTACATATCTTGATTGCATTATTTTATTTTCAATCGGATCCCAGAGTCGATATCCTCCACCACAATAACCAATCATTCTCATTAATTTCGCCCTTGGACTTAATTTATCTTTCTTAGGTAATTGCATCATCCATGCTTGACTACCAAAAATTTTCAATTTGCTTAAATCATTCTTTCCGTACCAATAGTCAGCTGGTGTTTTTCCTTTGGGTAAAACTTGGGATGGGGACCTGTTTAATTCGTACGCTGAACACATAATAGCTTCACCCCATAAATGTTTCGGTAATTCAGTATCTACAAATTTCGTACGTATTTTGTTTATTAACGTTCGGTTCATTCTTTCACTTTGTTTTTGTTGAGGACTATATGCCATTGTATACTGTAATTGAATACCTTTCGACTTACAATATTTTCTGAATCTATTCGCCACAAATTCACCTCCATTATCACCTCGTATTTTCTTTGTTTTTAGACCATGTTGTGTTTTAATTTGTTTGATAAAATCAATAACATTATTTTCTGCCTTATTCCTCGTTTTCAATAACTTTACTACAGTAAAATGTGAAAAATCATCTATCAAAACTTGAAAATACTGTTCATTGTTATTTGTTACAGGTTTTATTGGCCCACAGATATCTGTATGAATTAATTCTCCAATGTGTTTGGTTTGTTTCCATGTTTTTCCAAAATGAGGTCTTGAAAATTTACCTTGGATACATGTGTCACATTTTTCATTATTAGACGGAAGTCCCAATTCACGTAAACTACGTCTATTTAGGTGTTCTAACCTGTGATGCCATACATTCTTATCTATTTGTGCTGATAGACCATTTTTTGTTGAATTAATCTCAATATTCAACGTAAAAAGATTGTTCTTTTCTTCACAGTTAAATTTATACCCTTGTCCTTCAATAATGACATTATGTGAGTCAAAAATAAATTTATGATTATTTTTCATTAATTTTCCCACTGACAATAGATTATGACTCATACTATTCACTACTAGTGCTTCTAGTTTAATATTTCTTCCTTGGCACGTACCCGATAATTCACCTTTTTTCTTTGCTGTCATATTTCTTCCATCTGCTATCTTTATACAAACTTCATTTTTCAATATTCTAATATTTTCCATATAAGGCTCCAAATCTTCTTTTACCATATGTTCAGTACATCCAGAATCTAGTATAAAAACGATATGATTTACTTCACAATTCAATGCAATGAATGTAGCATCATTAGTTTCTGTTGCTTGCTGTGCTCTTGGCTGAAAATTGCTAGGCATTGGACGGAATCCTCTTCTCATCCCTTTATATAATCTTTGGTAATTATTATTACTTCTTCCTGATGGATTATTATAATTATTTCCATATTGACTATTTCCATATTGATTATTTCCATATTGAATATTTCTATATTGATTATCATTTTCTTTACATTAATTTGCTTTATGACCAGGTTTCCCACACTTGTAACAATTATAAGGAAATGCTTTAAATGAATTTTCACTTGTTCCTTTTTCTTCGTTTTTATTGGTAGCTTTTAATTCAGCATCTAGAAGTCGTGATTTGACGAATTCAATTGTTAAATCTGTGTTCATGGTTTCCCATGCTGTTATAACAGAATCATAATTTTCATTCATTGTTAATAGAAGATGGCAAACCTTATCAGATTCTTGTAGTTTCATACCAGTTGTTTCTAATTCACGAATTATGGAATCAAATTTGAGAAAGTGATCTTCTAACTTTTCATTCATATTACATTTTAATGACAATAATTTTCTTTTTAAATGTAACTTATTGAACACGATTTTTCTTTCAAATAACTTCTCAAGAATTTCCATCATATTTTTTGTTGTCTTTGCGTCTTTTAAGCAGTCCAAATGCTTATCTGTCACACATTGCACTATTATCGATTTAGCTTTGGCATCTTTAACTTGAAATGCTTGCTTTTCTTTTTCTTCTACTATATCTTCAATCTTTATTTCTAGTGCACATGATACTGCTTTTTCTTCTAATAATATTTTAACTCTGAACTTCCAGTTATCAAAGTTATTAGCAGACAGTTGGGACAATATTTGCATATTTGAAAAATGCATCTTCAATTACGTTATGTTTAATTACTCAATTACTTCTGGGCACATAACCTTCTGTGATTCTGTTTTAATTAAGCTCTATTTCTTCTATTTATATTAACAACTTTATTAATTGAGTTAAACATTTTACATTTCATAATAAATTATACATAACAACAGGAGACAGTTACTATCATGATATTATATTATTTATCTTTATAACTAGGTACTATATATATACATGCTATAACTTAACACACACTACCAAAATCGCGTCGTTTGTAAACAAACGATACAGACAAACTGCTTAGATATTTCTTCGATTATATAGTTTCTTAATGTAAATTCATTGACTAGACTCAATTTTCTTAGCTTTCATCGAATCTACCACCACATGTGCTTCAAGTTCAGCATTTTTTTGTAACCTTACAATATCGCACTGAAACATTTGCCGACACATTCTTTCTTAAAGGTTAGAATGCTAATTAGCCTTAAAAGTGTGCAGTTCCAATTAGTCTCTACTAATTAACACCGTAGTGGCCTACTGACATTTGTCTTTTTTATTTTTCTTTTCTGCATACAACGTATATCCAAGATAGATGTAAAAATTATTTGCTGTACAACCAAACATGTTTCAGTAATAATTTTACTTAATTTTTACGACGGTTTATTGGAGATTTTATTGAATGTTCTACTTGTGAAAAAGAATCCAGCGGAAATTCATTCGCATGCAGTTTCCGCGCCCAAAACAACCTTTGATGCGCACATTAAATCGTAAAATTTTTTTCTGTTCTTGATTTTGGACGATTTTGATTTTGAATTTTTTTCAAGGCTTTTCGTTTGGCACTATTGGCATCCATTTTAAAATTAAAAAAAAAACAAAACAAAAAAAATCGATTTGCACACCCTTCTGCACGCGACGACTGCCTAAAATTTGCGTTTCTGGCATATTCATGGTAATTTCATTCATATATATGATTGGCATGCATTTTAAAAACGTTGCACCTGACTGGTCATGTACCGCCAGTCTATAAAGAAGAAATTAAAAATATCAGATTTAGGACAATGGAAAAAAACTAAAAAAAAAACAAATTTTTAGGTTAATTATGCAAATTGCGCCAATAAAACAACAAACAGCTGTTTTCTGAATTGAAGTGGGCTTTAACTAAATGGGCAGAACCGTATTGGAAGATTTTACTTTACGCTTATAATTTTTCAAATTTTAAATTTCGTTTTTAACTCTGTAAAGTCTAACAGTAAATATATTTGCCTGCCTGGCTGAAAGCGTGCATCACATGGAAAACTTTTTTTGTTAGTGAGTTATCACAGAATTCTATCCTTTATAAAAAGTTCTGCATGAAGAAAAGGTGTTTTCCAATACTAAAAAAAAATGTTACCGATTCCAAGGTTATCCGCCATATTGATCAACCATTAATCAAAATTCTACATGCATTTCTGTCGCTTCTTATTTGAACTGTCCTCCTTCCTTACCTCTATATTCAAAGGATCAACCACGTAGTACACAGCCTACTGACTAACATAATCTAACCTAATCTAGCTGTTATTCTTATATTATTTATTTTTTTTATTTAATTTATGAGTGAAATTTTCTTACCGAATCCCCCACGTGCTTTAATTAATTACCAGAAATTTTTCAAGCACTAGGGAGATTACTAGTGAAAATTTTCATAAAATGAGCAATGGTGTTAAAATGAAAACTTAATTTGCAATTTAACGGTAATAGTTACAATAAATTACAGTTTTTATCGAAATGTTTGCATTTTTTTGCGTTTTGCAAAACGGTTATTCTTACAGTTATTTTTCTTCGCTTGTAAGTTATAACAAAAATGCAAAATAAAACATAAAAAGTTTAAAAATCACATTTTTATTAATATTTATGGAAATTAGAACATTTTAATTATAAAATTATGACGATTAAAACAAATTGGCATTAAATTTCATTGCAAAAAAATTTTAAAATGTGAAATCGATTTTTATAAAATTCCAAAAATTATTAAAAACCTTCAGTAAACACGAGGGGCATTTAAAATTCATCAAAATCACATGGCATAGTTCACAGTAAAATTTCCTTCGCATCAAAAATTGCAAGCTGTATGAGTTAACACGTCTCTAAAATATTATTAAGTAAGTTCTTATCCATTATCCAGTAAAATCACTGAAAGCTTGATATTATAGAGATCAGCATATTATACAGTGTGTCCCAGGATAGATGTAACAAGAGATGAAATGGACAAAAAATTTTGGAATTTTGGAATTTTGGAATTTTGGAATGGTATTTGGGGATTGAGTCCTCTTGTTGTAAAACTAAAGTATACCAAAAATGACTTGATTTGGTGTTTTATAAGCAAAGTTGTAAAAATCACCACTAATAAAGTACCTTTATTTTTCAAAATATGAAAAAATTCCACTAAGAAAAGTTATTTAGAATGCAATTTTATAACTCCGTGCCAAATTTCAGGAATATAAAATTATTTTTTTGAAACTTCCCATTTTTTGCGAATTAAGAGTTGAATTCATATTTAAAGTTGTGTAGGAGCAAATGTTAATCATCTCAAAAAGTAGGCTATTGGTAAATAAAAAATTGAATATACGAGATGTAAGAAGGTATAATGTTAATCGAACTAATTGTAAAACAAGAAACAATTACTAACAGAAGATTAATGAGGTTTAAAAATTATAACAAGTAATAAATGTCAAAAACATAACAGATTCACAAACAAATTAATTATTGACCAATACAAAACAATGTTTACAATTTTTTTATTATTCGACGTAGCTACGACCCACATCCACACACATTTCGATGCTTCGCCTAAAGTCCTTAAAACTGTTTCGAATATGATCTAACGGTATGAAGTTTACGGCATTTGTAATTCTCTGCTTCAATACTGCTACATCGTTAGGAAATGGTTCAGCGTAAACCAACTGCATGAGGCGACCCCATAAAAAGAAATCCAATATTGATAGGTCTGGGGATCTCGCCGGCCACTTGATCGGTCCATTCCTGGCAATCCAATTTTCTCCAAAATTTAAATTCAACCACCGATTAACCATTTCTGTGGAGTGGCCAGGGCAACCATCATGTTGAAAATGAACTAAAGGCATATCTCTTAAAATATTTAAATTGTCTTCAGAAAATCTTTCAAGAAGCTGTAAATAAGTGTGCTGGTTTAACCTTCCCTCAATGAAATAAGGTTCAATAACTCCAACGTGATAAGAAACGGCACATCACACATTCACTTCCTTATAATATTGTCTTCTACAATGAATTCTAAAATTTGGATTTTCAGAAGCCCAAAACCGACAATTCTGAGATGAAACAACACCATTGGTTGTGAATGTGGATTCATCTGAGAAAATTATGAAATGATGAAAAAATCTCTCTTCCATGATTTTTTCTCCAATGGTCAAACAAAAATCCAACCTACGGCCGTCATCTCCCTCTTCAAGCGTATGTTTATAATTTGCTTTATATGCCCTAATTTTCTTTGTATTGTAAATTCTTTGGAGTTCAGACTTGCTAATATTAATAAGAGCTGATCTCTCTCATAGTGGCATCCTAGGATTTTCTATAACAGAGGCATGAGCTATAATAATCCCAAAATTGTCTTCATCATATGCTTTTATTTTTCTTTTCATGTTAAGAACTCTACCAGTAGCAAGAATCTTTTTAATTATTCTCATAGCATGAGTACGTGACAAAGCAGTGTTTGGAAATTTCAAATTAAATTTGGCTTACCACTTCTCTTAGCGAGTTTTCACCGCCGATTCCGTAGCATTGCACAATATAAATTTTTTCACGCACTGTGAGTACCATTTTCACTTATTTTTTTATGCTTGGTTCGTTAATTTGAAACAGAAATTAAGGATAATATTGACTACATTTGACAGATATGTCAATAATAAATGATAAATGTGTATCCACTGCTTTTCTCGTAGCCTACTTTTAGCTTCTTCATAACTTTAAATATTAATTCACAAAAAATAATTTCTATTAGACCCGGAGCCGGTGACACTAAAAGCCCCCTCATAGCGGAATCGAAAATTTTTTATGTGAATTGATAGTTAAAAATTATACGAACAAAATAAGCTTGGTATGCGTAGATTTAAAAAGCCGAAAAAATGTTAAAAAAAATTAATTATTATAAAAATGCAATGTTTTACTGTCATCGCGGATATTGATTATTTGTAGTGTCTTCGATAGAAAATATCGTACTCTTTCAGAAAAAAATTACGCAAACCACTTTATTTGGCGGGACGGGTGTGGCATACCTATTTGAAGTGTGTGAAGGGGGATGAAATTTCCCCCTTATAACGTGCAAACTTTTTTTTTTTTGTTAAGTTCGTTTTTATGTGATCTTTAAAAATATCTTGGTATGCGGGCCCAAACACTGCCGGAAGTATCCGGCATACCAACTTTATTGCATGATCTCGATTCACATCTATTACAAAAAGTAGTACGTTAAACAAATTTGTTCTGGAGTAAAATTTTTTATAGAATAAAATGTCTTGTTCCTTTCTTAGATTTATAATTATACGAGGATAAATATGATGAAAGGAATTATAGGAAAGTTTTTACTTTAGATGATTCAAACAATAAAATAAAGTTGATATAATTAACAAGAGTTTATGCCCAAGTATAGTATATTTATTAATAATCATCAGAGTCAATATCATCAATATTATAAAGTCTTTCATCCCCCGATTCTTCTTCATTTTCTTGGACACTGAGAATTTCTTCAACTTTTGAAGATGTTGCTGGGCCTTTATACCACAATGGTTCAAGTCTATTGTTTTCATTAATTGCCATCCACATTCGGTTGGTTCATATAAAATACAAGTCGGTTCGGTAGCATTTTGCCACATTGTATTTATAAATATGGTGCGCAAAATTTTTTGCTATAAGGTTTTCCAGCATGGAGGAATATTACTGGAATTGAAATTTATCAGGTCTTTGTAAAATTCAATTTATTACACAGTTTAGGACCATCTGTGCTCCAAGCATTTGACAAGATCGCAGAATTTATTCTAAAAAAAAAAATATGCAACACCACCGCGTCAGAAATACATTTAATTTTTGACAGATATTTTTCTCCCTCAATAAAAGATTCAGAAAGATTAACTTGGAATACATAGATTAGCAATCAAAAATGATTTGATGAAATTTCATGAAATTAATTCGATATACAGTGTGTGCTCTTGGGAAGTTATAAGAAATTGTCAAAGCTATCATAAACTATACATGGTGTTCTAAAAACTAAGAAATATGAAATCGACCCTAAGCAAAGTTATCTTTTTAAATTTTTTTGGAAAATTTTATTTCACAGTTTTTTCAAAACTGACGAAAATCTTAATAATTGAACATGTCTAAAAAATATAGATACTGGTCGAACTAAGAACCCCCTACCTTTTTAAATTTTTTTTTTTATGATTACTAACAGGCTGAATTTTCGTGAGTAACTTAGTTTTGACGAGACGCTCAACTTTCTTCTTTGCGAAAATTTTCGGTAGTGGTAGCTAATAAACTGCGCTTGGGTGTATATATGTCGATTAGGTGATTGTCCAAATTTTATTACTAACAGTTAGTTTTTTAGTTAAATCTTCAGATACAAAATCGATGGTTTGACCGAAGCGTCCCCACCCCAACATGTCTAAATAACGAGATCACAAAAAATTATTGCCAACCAGCTGATTTTTTTACTATTGCTTAATAAATGGTATATTATTTTATAATTGCGGTTTTAGAAAATTAATATATTTTTAATACTTAAGCGGAATTCTGATATCTACCAAACTCTGCACATAAATTCAGATCATCAAAAAAACAACATTTCCCTTGTTTTTAAACCCTAATTTGCGAATTTACGTACCTTTTATATGTTTTATTAAATGTTCTTTATAATTCTAATGTAATATTATTTTAAATTGTTTGCATAATTCAAAAATTATATATTTATCCTCGTATAATTATAAGTCTAAGAAAGGAACAAGACATTTTATTCTATAAAAAATTTTACTCCAAAACAAATTTGTTTAACGTACTACTTTTTGTAAGAGATGTGAATCGAGATCATGCAATAAAGTTGGTATGCCGGATACTTCCGGCAGTTTTTGGGCCCGCATACCAATATATTTTTAAAGATCACATCAAAACGAACTTAACAAAAAAAAAAAAGTTTGCACGTTATAAGGGGGAAATTTCATCCCCCTTCACACACTTCAAATAGGTATGCCACACCCGTCTGGCCAAATAAAGTGGTTTGCGTAATTTTTTTCTGAAAGAGTACGACATTTTCTATCGAAGACACTACAAATAATCAATATCCGCGATGACGGTAAAACATTATTGCATTTTTATAATAATTAATTTTTTTTAACATTTTTTCGGCTTTTTAAATCTACGCATACCAAGCTTACTTTGTTCGTATAATTTTTAACTATCAATTCACATAAAAAATTTTCGATTCCGCTATGAGGGGGCTTTCAGTGTCACCGGCTCCGGGTCTATATGCAGTTTTAATTGAATGGTTCAAAATAAAATACTAATTTATTAAAACAATGGGAAGTTTCAAAAAAATTATTTTATGTTCCTGAACTTTGGTATAGAGGTATAAAATTGCATTCTAAATAACTTTTCTTAGTGGAATTTTTTCATATTTTGAAAAATAAAGGTACTTTATTAGTGGTGATTTTTACAACTTTGCTTATAAAACACCCTGTAGAACACCAAATCAAGTCATTTTTGATACACTTTAGTTTTACAACAAGCAGGACTCAATCCCCAAATACCATTCCAAAATTCCAAAATTTTTGGTCCATTACACCTCTTGTTACATCTATCCTGGGACACACTGTATATTTGTGAGTATATAAATGCAACTTATGTACTCCCTTCTAGGGGGTACATAAGTGTATGGGTGTGTTACAGATTCAGCAGAATTATATGAGAAGGCTTATACATCTACCAAGACCAAGGTTATTTAAGATTTCTTACTAATTTATGACTGAAATGACGTTTCAACAATACATGAAACAAAATTGTATAATAGGTATTAATAAATTATTCAAATAGAATTAAATTTCATCGAACATAAACGAGTCCCATAAATTATTTCAACAATTACAATGGTTTTCCTGTGTATTTGATAGAAAATTAAACAATACATGAATTGTACTGCGGGGTAAACGAAAATTAGAAGCCTACTGAGAATAACCTAAAATAACGATAAAACATTAATCATATCATCGAAACCTCTCACAGTCTCGAATAAAATCAAAATTAACCCAGCACATTTCTATGTCTCTTGAACTAGATTCCAATTAGAATGTGAAGGTTCTTTCTATCGATTTAGTGAAAAAGCGCCATTCTAAGTTCGAACGCGCCGCCATTTCGGCCCTTTCAACGATCAGACTGTGACCTCACACTATACATCAAGCTGCGCTGCGAGTTGCGTGCTAGTAGGCGCTGCAAACGAACGACGATCGATGCCTGGCAACCGCGGATTTACTAACGCGCGTTTTACTACTCGTAGTTGTAAAAGTGAATGCTTTGGGGAACTGCGACTACGAGCAAGTAAGTGCATAAAATTTAATCATATATGCGTTGCGGTTGGGTATTTTTACTGTCGTACAGTCACACGTTTGGATTTTATTGTTTGATTGCATTTAATCCATTCTGTGATATTAGAGGAGGGAAACATTATCGGCAATGTCCAAGGTAACGTGTGTGGTGTGTGGGTAATTTTCATAATTATTGCATAGATACCTACCTGCTAGAACTAGATAGTTATGTAATCCTGTAAATTATAAATAATCATTATCTTATTTAATTTGAGATTCTGAGAATAATGACTAGTGAAAATTATGTCACGTATTGTAATGAGATGATGAGTTTTTATGCAGTGTGCATTCTTGTGCAATATAGGTAGGTAGTCGAGGCAAATGTAAACAAATAGGTAAAAAATCCAACTATACCTAGATATATGAAGATTGATTGTATTAAATTAAGAGTTTAGAATTTCAAAAAGGTCTTTACTGTTTCTAAATATAAAAGCAAGGCATATTTTGCGACTCTGGTTTACTTTTACTTAATTTCAGTTAGGGCCATTTCATCTTTTTTGTGAATTTTTAGAAAATGCAATCCGTTCTTTCAGGTGTCTGCATATTAGTCTAGGAGAAACGATTGAATAAAATTACCGTAACTCGAAAAAAATTTGTGCAGACTTTAAACCTTGGTTATAAGTTTAAAAGGCCCAAAGTTCACGAAACAAAAAAGTTTAGGAGTTTCACGGATCCGCGGGAACCTATAGGAGGGTGTTTTTAATAAAAAAAAAATCGATTTTTCTCTACTTTCTCGAGAAATATGGCATTTACAAAAAAATAGTTGTAATAAAAGCTGTTTCTGGCAATATTATCTTTAATTTTGTGTTTTTAAATTAATTTTATAGCAATAATTAACCAAAATATTTCGATCGGGGAATGGAGGATGGAATTTTTTCTGAAACAAGTGTTTTAAAGGGACAAAATAAATTGAGCATCTAGGTGATGCTATTATATTAACGAAAAACAGCATTTTTGAAAGAAAAATTAATAGTGAGGAAAATAGCGCCTTACACCCCGAAGAGGAAACACGAAGCAGCTATGGACACGTGTTTCGGAATTATTGTTCCTCATCAGCTTAGCGTAGCAACAAAAAGGATCAGGAAAGGACAGATAGGAACAATAATTGAAAGTTGAAAGCACAGTACACAGTACTCTTATTTGTGCATTCATATCTAGATCGGCCTATTTAAGATTTTAAGAAGCTTATTTCAACCTTCAATTATTGTTTCTATCTGTCCTTTCCAGATGCTTTTTGTTGCTACGCTACGCTGACGAGGAACAATAATTCAGAAACACGTGTCCGTAGCTGCTTCGTGTTTCCTCTTCGCGATGAAAGGCGCCATTTTCCTCACTATTTGTTTTTCACCCTACTGATTCCTTCCTATTTTATTTGACTCGCCAGGTTGAAATTGGGCAGTCCACATAGGGCTCTATGTGCCGACTGTCGCTGATGAGAAACAATTATTCCGAAACACGTGTCCGTAGCTGCTTCATGTTTCCTCTTTGGAGTGTAACACGCTATTTTTCTCACTATTTATTTTTGACCCTACTAATTCCTTCCTAGAAAAATTAATTACTGAGGAATTACAATAACAAAATGCCGTTAAAAAAAATTGTGAAAACACACATTGAATCGGCCATAACTTCTTTATTTTTTGTAATGTACAAAAAATCCTTTTAAAGATTGATTAATTACCTTTAATTTTGTTTCTTAGAACTTTTGATGGAAGTGTCACAGTTTCTAAGATATTCAACATTTTAAACTAAATACTTCATCCTAGAAACGGTGGGATGCCATCTATAAAAAACCGCTGCCCAAGGTATCACTACTTCCACATCCAGATTTTTTACCCAAGTCACTCACAACGAAAAAATTTTGTATGTGGAAATAATTGTTTAAGGAACTTTAATAATATAATATTTGAAATCCTCTACCCCAAAAACCCATAAAACGATACCCCATCGTTAGCGCGGTGGGGGTGGTGATAGGGGGTGGTAGTGGGGGTGGATGAAGTAAAAAAATATTTTGTGGTTTCTGGTTCTTGTACACACACTAAATCACATTTTTTTTCATCCCCTTTATTAATAATAGGGTGGGGGTGGTAATGGGGGTGGCTAATGCCAAAATTTTTTTGAGACCTTAGATTCTTTTGTATATACTAAATACCAATTTTATGGAGTCTTACCTGCTTGATTTACCTATTTACCCCAAAATTACCCCAATTTACCCCCCAACCCTTCGACGGAACAAGATGAAAATACAATCTAGTTCTAGATCTCGTTAAAGTACATATGTGTACCAAATTTCAAGTCAATATCTCAAACGGTTCCAGAGTAAACGTGCGCACAAAAAAAAGTTACAGACAGACAGAAATTTTTTTCTCGCTCAAACTTAAAATCTCGACGTTTCGTGACATTCTAAGCCTACTTGAACAATAAAAATTTTAAAAAAAATTTTTGTCGTTACTATACTTCCACTGGACGTGGAAGTAATTAAATATCTCCGAAACAATCAACCCTACACAAATATATAAACAAAATAAATTTAATCTCAGTTTATAAGCTTCATTTTTGATGTCCATATTTTCTCTTAAGCTAATATTTATTGAGATATTTGCAGAGAAACAAGAATGTTACATTTTTTCTAAAATCCCTTTACAGATTAAAATGCAATTTTTTTTCTAAAGCAAGCACTGTAAGCTGATGAAAAAATTTAGCGTCTAGGTCACACTATATATATTAACGAACAACAGTATATGGGAATATATTTTTTACATTAACAAAATTGCGACGTTTTTACTAAAAAAAAAAAAAAAATGTGAAAAAGTACATTGTTTGTCATAACTTCTTTGTTTTTTATGCTATAAAAGTAGGAAAAGAATCATTTGAAAGCCTAATTAATAGTTACTTCCACATCCAGTGGAAGAGCAACGACAAAAAAATGTTGAAAATTTTTATTGTTCAAATAGAATGTCATGAAACGTGGAAATTTTAAGTTTGAGCGAAACAATTTCTGTCTGTAACGTGTTTGTGCGCACGATTTCTCTGAAACCGTTTAAGATATTTACTTGAAATTTGGTGCACGTATATACTTTAACGGGATCTGGAACCAGATTATATTTTCATCTTATTCCGTCGAAGGGTAAATAGGTAAATCAAGCAGGTAAGTGTCTATAAAATTGGCATTTAGTATATACAAGAGAAGCTAAGGTCTCAAAAATTTTTTTGGCATTAACCACCCCCATTACCATCCCCCACCCCATTATCAAAGGGAATGAAAAAAAAAATGCGATTTAGTGTGTGTACAGGAACCAAAAACCTCAAAATATTTGTTTACTTCATCCAGTCCCATCACCACCCCCACCCCACTACCGATGTGGGATATCGTTTTATCGTTTTTGGGGTAGACGATTTCAAATATAATATTAGAGTTCCATAAACAATTATTTCCACATACAATTTTTTTTTTCGTTGTGAGAGACTTGCTGGATAGAAAAAACCGCTGCCCAAGGAATCACTACTTCCACATCCGGATTTTCTATCCAAGTCACACAACGAAAACATTTTGTATCTGGAAATAATTGTTTATGGAACTTTAATAATATAATATTTGAAATCCTCTACCCCAAAAACCCATAAAACGGTACCCCACACCGGTAGTGGGGTGGGGGGTGGTGACAGGGGGTGGGAGTGGGGGGTGGATAAAGTAAAAAAATATTTTGAGGTTTCTGGTTCTTGTACACACACTAAATCACATTTTTTTTTCATCCCCTTTAATAATGGGGTGGGGGTGGTAATGGGGGTGGCTAATGCCAAATTTCTTTTTGGGATCTTAGCTTCTCTTGTCTATACTAAATATCAATTTTATGAACTCTTACCTGCTTGATTTACCTATTGACTCCAAATTTACCCCAATTTACCCCCCAACCCTTCGACGGAACAAGATGAAAATATAATCTAGTTCTAGATCTCGTTAAAGTACATATGTGTACCAAATTTTAAGTCAATATCTCAAACGGTTCCAGAGTAAACGTACGCACAAAAAAAGTTAGTCCAACAGACAGAAATTTTTTTTTCGCTCAAACTTGAAATCTCGACGTTTCATGACATTCTAAGCCTATTTGAACAATAAAAATTTTTAAAATTTTTTTTGTCGTTACTATACTTCCACTGGATGTGGAAGTAATTTGGATGTGGAAGTAGTGATTCCTTGAGCAGCGGTTTTTAATTTTGTTTATTAGCGTTTTTGGCCTAAGTGCCATAGTGTCTGAGGTAGTAACATTTAAACTAAATACTTCGTCTTATAAACGTTCGGATGCCACCTTTAGACTTCCAGATCTCCGAAACCATTAACTCTACAAAAATTAGAAAAAAACGAAATTCATCCTTAATTTAGAAGCTTTCATATTTGTCTCTAGCATGTTTTTGCTCAATGTAGTACCTTTCGAATTATTTGACAAAAACGTATTTGAAATACCACTATTTCAAGCTAAAATCCCAAATTTTCTAGTAGTTAACTTAAATCTATCAATTTTATGAAAAGTTGCATAGAACATTTTCTTCTTAAAATTTAATTCTCTCTCAGCTCCAATGTTTTTTTTTTAGGTTTTTTTCCTAAAAATGTCACTGTTTAGTAATATTTTCGAGAATATTTTCCTTTAGATACTTGAAAATTTAAAAGTTATCTACCCATCTCCGCCTACTACGGTTGATGAGAATATATGCTGAAATGATATTTCTCTAGCTTGCAGATTGCGCTTTAATTCTGACTCGGTATTGTGTTCAGCTCGTGAAAATACGTCGGAAATTATATGTTCAGATATTATGTAGAGCAAAGTCAATTTCGGGCTATGATGCAGTCATTTTTGGGTACGTTTTCATCCTAAATATGGGTTTTACAAGATATTCATTCGATCGTCGCGCATAAATTCTGACCTTGGATACGGTTTCAGTGCCCCAAGTTACGATAGATATAGTGATCAGCTCATTTAAGCTTTTTATTTACTTGTTTGGGATTTTTCGGGCATTTGACGTTATGTCAAAATTCCTAACTAATCAGCTAGTTCTGACCTCATATTCAGTTTCACCGCCCCAAATTACGTATAGATATTGTGATCAACTCATTTAAGCTTTTTATTTACTTGTTTGGGATTTTACGGGCATTTTTAAGGTGTTTTTTGAGGTTAGCAAAAATGCAAGAGCCAATCGGGCAAAACGGACATCGAATTCGTGTTCAGCGGGTCAAAATGCTTGGGAATAGGTCTGCCTTCTAGCACTCGACTTTTTTTTGTGTGTGCGTGTGCCGGTGATATTAATCTTATTATTATAAATACTCTTTGCATGTGAAATTATGTTATAGGGAATTTGAGAGTATAATGGACATTTAGGAGCGATTTTTTGTCGAAACCATTTTTTAAATTTGTGATAGCGAAACAGGATTGTCCCAGTTTTTTACATAAATGTTTCACCTGACTTGTAAAGCTGAGATTCTCAGCAATTATAGTTCCCGGAAACTTTATTTCTGGTTGAAGCGATACAGAATAACTGTAAATTTATATTAAAATTGTACTCCGTCCTCTTTTGTTTTGTAGTAAAATGAATGCAAACTGTTTTACCATAATTTATTATAAGCCTATTTCTAAAGCACCAACCACTGAACAAATGTAAAATATTGTTCACATTTTTCTCTAGTTGTTCAGAAGTTTTTGCCGTGACTATAAAAGATGCGTCATCCGCATACTTGTAAAGATTTGCAGAGTTTATATAGTGTGGTAGGTCATTTACATACAGCAGGAATATCAGAGGACCCAGCACACTACCCTGGGGTGTACCAATATTTAGTTCATGTTCATATGAAAGAGAGTTTTCTATTTTGACTCTGATTTTCCTGTCAGTGAGGTATGTACAATCCACTTATTTAGGTTGTCTCTAATACCTACATATTTAATTTGCGTGAAACAAAAGACAAATCTAAAGTGTCAAAGGCAGAGAGATCAAAGAAAACTACTAAAAATTGTATGGCGTATGCTTATACATTCATGGGCAGTTCTGGAAAAACGGGTAGGAGAATTAGGTAAATTATATAATTTTGTTCTATCTGTTGTTATAAAATATAAACAAATACACAACTGAAATGGTTTCACGATGTCCATTTCGTCAGCTAAATAGGTGTCATCTGAGGCCAATTAAAACTTAATTATCTCCAGATAATGTATAATATATTGACGAAATTCGCGTCGATTATTGGAGTCCCCTCAAGATCCAAACGGGAGATTATTTCATTATATTTTCATGATATTAAATTAGTTTTTTTATTAATCTGCATGTTTAAAATTTTATAATCATCGCATTCGTTCATAATGTTACTATACAAAGAGACGAATGAAATATCCAAAAAAATGTTGGAGAAACCATGAATATAAATTTATTTTTAAATAAGCTACAGAATCGAATATTATTTTCTTGATACGCCTGGTAATTTATATAATAAAGTAATTATAACGTGGAATTCACAGAAAATATGTAACCCATTATTTGAATTTAAAAATACAAATTCATCATGAGTAATTCTGACTGAAGATATATCATTATCGTCATGGGGCATTTATAGAATTCTACTTTATCGCTTTCAGGGGATAAAATAAATAATAATGAATTGCTTATTAATAATTGTGTTCTGCGTGTCAGTAACTAGAATTAACAAATTACCTAAATGTTAAAAAAACGTTTACATATTTGACAAATATATATATGGGCTAACTTTATATCGTTTTCTGCATTGTTCATTTGGGAGATGATTTTTCCCGAAAAGTGTTAATCCTAGAAAAAGGTGTTTCAAATAGAAAAGTTACCTCCATCTTTTATCTTTATTTCTTTTCGATGTACTTGGTATCTATTTCGAAAGATAAAAAAGTTTCCCGTTTGCTTTATTTACCCCTGCAAATTTGCACATTTTACCTTCATAGCCTCAGAAAAAAATTCATATTTTCTACACTTATTAAAATTTGACGTTTATATTAATACATTTAGTTAACAAATCTGTAGTGATACGCGATAAAAATTTGAAATTCGTCGTTCCATCCTCGAGTCAGAGCGTGTTAAACAAAAAAAAATTACTAATAGATGCCAAGAACAAGAGAAATTGTCCGAGAAATAGTCCAGTCAATGAGGACATTGAAAGTCGAAAACCTATTAATAATTATTTAGTACAGTAGCTAGAGGTAAAAAATATGCAAAACTTCGGAATAATGTCATATTCAACGAATTTCGTTCATTTTTGGCAGTATAATAGTAAATGCTTCACAAAAAAGTTTCTATATTGTGCGGGGGCTTACTAATTTATAGGGGGTGGATGCCACCCCTTCTCAAGGGGTGGCACTTAAAAAATATACATATTTATTGGAGCTGAAATAGAATCAAATTTTAAGAAGAAAAGGTTTTATGCAATTTTTCACATAAATTGATAGTTTTCAAGTTATAACGACTTCAAAATTGCGATTTTAGCTTAAAAGAAAGGTATTTCCAAACGGCTTTCGTCAAGTATCTCGAAAAGTATTACTTTATCGAAAAAACGTTACAGACCAATTACAGAAAGTACAAACTGGGAATTAATTATATTTTTTGTTTATTGATGTACGATTAATAATTTCGGAGATATTTAAGTTTATATTTGGTATCCAAAAAAAACTGTTTTTTTTCCAACCCTGTTTGTGGTATATCTCACAAATATTGAGATTTGCTGAAAATTTGGGAATGCGCGCTCAACATATACATTTTTCAAAAATAATTCGAAAATACATGTTTAAAAATTGTAAAAATACACTTTTTTGAAAATTAAAAAAATGAACTCTATCCCCTAAAAGCACCTACATAAAATAACCTACAGTCAAAAAAAAGTTACGTACAATGTCTCCTTGATAATTGACGAAGAATTAAAAATTTTATTTCGTCCGCCATCTTTGACCGTTCTATCTGACATGAGGGATTGGTACATTATATTTGACTATAAATGGGTTTTATTTTTGCCATCTTTGATGAAATTACTCCTTCTTATCGAAAATATATTCAAGTTTGATTTGTTCTGCTACTCTTGGTGTTTTCTATTTTTTTCCAAGATGGAGGATTGACCAATACATATCGGACAGATCTGTTTTTTAAGAATTTTATTTCAAATGAGCCGGTATTTTTAAAATTCCCCTACTAATACAAGATGTATTAAGCTGGTAAGTTGAAAGCGCGCCAAAAAGTGCATTTGACGCACAAGGAATTTTTAGGCGCAAATATTTTTTTTCGTAATCAGGAGGTCATAAGATTCAACAATAAAATTTCAGGTGGAATGTTGTCGCCGAGAAGAATCAATTCAACTGCACTAATAAGCAAGGAAAAATGCAATTATTTTCCCGAGCCTTTTCTGATCTTATAAATAAAAAACTTTTGTTTTAACCGGAATCATTTCCTCACAGAGTTCCTGGCTGTTTTATTTTAATAGATTTAATCATATCCTTTTATCGAGCGAATTTTAATTTTCCTCCTTCCCTAACGTTTCTGTTTTACTGTTTTTTTTTTTTTTTCATTTAACTTAGGTCATCTTTATTTTTTCTTTATTGTTTCCTATTTTTTGAATGTCGTCAAGTCTCTTAACGTAACCGGTGTTTTTTTTTTAAATTATTTATAAAGAGTGGGCGAGGCAAGTTCTTCCCTAATGCAATGCCGCACTATATATACACTTTGAAATGTATGTGAAATGAAATGTATGTGGACAAATAGAAAAATCCGAAATTATAGACGGTCATTTTAAGACTTTAAGAATTAGTTAAATTAATCTGGCAAAATAGAAAGGCGTATATTGTAAAAAATGGCACGTTGTTCATTTTAAATTTTTATTAGAACCCATCAATTAACTTAACTAGGACTAATTAAACTATTAGTGTAGTAAAAATAAATATCTTAAGTATCTAGCAGGGAAAGAATCGTGATTTTTCAAATAAAAAAAATCTTTTTTTTTTGTTTAAATAATGATTTCTTTGATTTATTGATTTTTATTTTGATTTTTGATTTTTATTTGTTTTATTTTGTGTTTCACTTCCACATCCAGTGGAAATATAGTAACGCAAGAAAACTGAAAATTTTTATTGTTCAGCTGGGCTTAGAATATCATGACACGTCGAGATTTTAAATTTGAGCAAAAATATTCGCCTGTCGGTCTGTCTGTAACTTTTTTTGTGCGCACGATTACTCTGGAACGGTTTAAGATATTGACTTGAAATTTGGTACACGTATGTAATTTAACGAGATCTGGAATTAGATTATATTGTCATCTTATTCCGTTGAAGGGTTGGGGGGTAAATAGGCAAATCAAGCAAGTAAGAGTCCATCAAATTGGTATTTAGTATATATAAGAGAAGCTAAGGTCTCAAAAAATTTTTCGGCATTAGCCACCCCCCGTAAAATTTATGATGTGGTGAGTTTTCTTTTATGGCACACCTTAAGGTCTTGCCTTGTACTGAATCCACACTAAAGCCACTACAGCTGTCAAACAATGTTTCACTGAATAACAAGAAATCCGCTGTATCAGCTGCTGTACGCGGAAGGTAGGTGTCTAAAAAAATAGTTCTATTAAAAACTATTAAATATTAATACTCAGTGCTTACCACTTTTTTGTGGGGGGGGAATTCACGATGACAGTTTCTAAAGAAGTCACTTATTAAAAAAATGGTGAAAAAATTAAAATTGTGATTTAGTGTGTGTACAAGAACCAAAGGCCTCAACAATTTTTTTAATTAATCCACCCCCCACTACCGAAGTGGCATATCGTTTTATGGGATTTTGGGTCGACGATTTCAAATTTTATATTATTAAAGTTCCATAAACAATTATTTCCGCATAGTGGAGTGCAAATATAGAATCAATTTTTTTTTTCGTTGTGAGAGACTGACAGAAAATCTTGATCTGGAAATAGTGAATCTTTGCGCAGCGGTTTCTTAAAATATATTCATGAATTAATGACAATTTACAAAGAAATCTGAATTAAATATTTCGCTACATTTATGTCAAAATATTTTTTGTAAATCATTATAGTGCAGGCAAATCCAGTTTTGAGTATGAACTATCTGGGGACAGCTATTTCTTTATCGAGATGGATAGCTTTATTCATGTAGAATGAGGATATAAAAGTCCCGAAAAATCCCAATGTGAGCTAAAGCCACCATTTAAAAAAAATGGCCGCCAGAACCGTTTCTTTTAGAAGGACATATCTCAGTAACCATCGATGCGATTTTAGATTTCATTTTTTTATTCTCTTCCCCTTTTTATGTACAATCGAAAGTGTTATTACATCTTTGGGCATAAAATAGAAGATAACTGAAGAAAATAAGACTTGAGTTCTTGGAAATATGCAAGGTGTCCCGTTAGTGCTTCCTCGGAAGATTGTGCAAAAACGGGTAACTTTATAAAAAAACCTTTTTAACAAAACTTTCAATGTTTCATCTCTACTACAACGTGAAATTATTTTCAATTATACAAGGTGTCACAAAAAGGAGTTACACAAGAATGTATAATTTTTATAATGGAATATCCTCGAATTTTTTGGCGCCAGTTAAGCCTCTAAGGGTACTGAATTACACCCTAAAATTTTTTGCCAATCAGATGCAGCGTTGCCAAGTTATAATTTTTTTCCTGTTTTTTTTGGCAAATTACAAACATTTTTTGACTACCATATCTCCGCGATTTATTAATTGTTTTTTCTAAAAATGTAGGGTGTTATTCGATAATGATGCATTTACTGAAAAACATTTTTGAAATACATTATTATTATACCGAGTGTCCAAAATATTTGTTTACATTTCTTGTTATTTAATTATTATTTTTCTCAAATTTTTTAAATGGAATGCCTATATTTTTTTACATGGATGAATAAAGCATAAAATTCCCCACATTCTAATATTATACACTTAATTACTTCCACGTCCAGTGGAAGTATAGTAACGACAAAAAAATTTTTAAAAATTTTTATTGTCCAAACAGGCTTAAAATGTCATGAAACGTCGAGATTTTAAGTTTGAGCGAAAAAAAAATTTCTGTCTGTCTGTCGGTCTGTCTGTCTGTCGGTCTGTCTGTCGGTCTGTCTGTCTGTAACTTTTTTTGTGCGCACGTTTACTCTGGAACCGTTTAAGATATTGACTTGAAATTTGGTACACATATGTACTTTAACGAGATCTAGAACTAGATTATATTTTCATCTTGTTCCGTCGAAGGGTTGGGGGGTAAATCGGGGTAAATTTCGGGTAAATGGGTAAATCAAGCAGGTAAGAGTCCATGAAATTGGTATTTAGTATATACAAGAGAAGCTAAGGTCTCAAAAAAATTTTTGGCATTAGCCACCCCCATTACTACCCCCACCTCCTTATTAAAGGGGATGAAAAAAAAATGTGATTTAGTTTATGTACAGGAACCAGAAACCTCAAAATATTTTTTTACTTCAAAAGAAGGCTAGACGACGAAATGTATAATGAAGAAAATGAGCTGGCTATGACTTTAGCGGTAATCGAAAATCCTACGGCAAGTGTTCGGGAGTTAAGTAGGGATTTAGAGGTCAGTGAATCTAGTGTTTCCCTATGTCTTCGTAAAAATAAGTTTCAACCCTATCGAGCTCAGCTGCATCAAGAGCTTTGGGATGTGGATTTAAATCGTAGATTAAATTTTTGCCAGTGGGCTCAAAACCAAATTGGAGAAAATGAAGAATTTTTCAAATTTGTATTGTTCACGGATGAATCAACGTTTTATCGCAATGGACTTGTGAATAGGCACAATTTCCATTATTATGCCCTCATATTGCACAGAAAAATCAGAACCAGAGTTTAAATGTAAGGGGGGGAATTGTACATGATTATGTTATTCATCCTCGCTTTTTTGGGGGAAATGTGAATGGAGCAGTCTTCTTAGATTTTACGCCATAAATGATCGAGCATATTCCTGATTACATTACAAACAATATGTGATTACAACTTGAAGGTGCACCACCACATTTTAGTAGAAATGTTCGTCAGGCCATTAGTAATCAGTTTCCTGAAAGGTGGATAGGAAGAGGAGGTCCAATATTTTAATAAACTGTTAAATAATATCTAATTTATTATTTTATTAAATTATGTTAGGTCTCATTACATGGCCGCCTAAGTCACCCGACCTGACTTCAGTGGGTTTTTTCTTTGGGGATTTGTGAAGTCAGACTCGAGAAGATATGATGGAAAGGATTCATCGGCGTTTCAATCGTATAAATGTTGATCTGTTACACTGTAAGGCGCTCATTTATCAAGAGACCTCAGTGTTACCTGAATCAAAATGGTGGATATTTTGAGCAGTTGTTAGGTTAGTTTCAATATCGTGAAAAAAAATTATTGCTCAAGAACAGTTTATAAAAGAAAGTGTAATATCAAAATGTGAGAAATTGTAAGCGTTACTCATTCATTTAAAAAAAATATGAAAAGATTGAAAAAATGTGAAACAAAATATAGATTTTAATGCTAAAATAAAGAGCATCTTAATTTACGCAAAAATTATTTGATATAATCATACCTCAAAAAACGTTTGAAATAGAAATAAAGAGATATTAAAATGTGAGGAATTGTATGTTTTATTCATTCATGTAAAAAAGTATACCTAGGCATTTCATTTAAAAAAAATAAGAAAAGTACTAATTAAATATCAAGAAATGTACGCAAATATTTTGGACACCCGATATACTAAAGATTTATTTCAAAAATGTTTTTCAGTAAATACATCATTATCAAACAACATCCCACAATTTTAGAAATAACGATTAATAAATCGCGGAGATATGTCGGTCAAAAATGTTTGTAAACTGCTCCAAAAAAAAAAAAAAAAAACAATAACTTGGCAAAATATTTTAGGGTATAATACAGGGCCCTTGGAGGCTTAACTGGCGTTAAGGAAATACAGGCTGTTGTATTTAAAAAATTATACTTTCTTGTATGACTCGTTTTTGTGACACCTTGTATAATTGAAAATAATTTTAAGTTGTAGGTAGTAGAGACGAAACATTGAAAGTTTTGTTAAGAAAGATTTTTATAAAGTTAGCCGTTTTGCACAATCTTCCGAGAGAACACTGACTGGACACCCTTTATACCTCAATGTACATTATTAAAAATGATTACAATTTTATATATAAATAACTATTACTCCGTTAATATTTGAGTTAGTAACATCGGCCAAAAAACAAATGAAAGCTAATTGTGTGCTCTAGAACTTTTATTAAAATTATTTTTTCAAAAATTGACTAGAAATTTCAGTACAAACGTCTCGAATTTACAAAAGTTTAAATTTCCGTAATATTTAAATTATTTTTTAATTTCCTAAGTTTATCGTTTAATTTATCGTAAAATATGTAATCATACTTTCTGTAAAATGTGAAGTGAGGAATGGATAAAAAAAAACGAAATCTAAAATCGGAGCAACGGTTACTAAGATATATGATTTTAAAAAAAATGTCTCTGGCGGTCATTTTTTCTAAGTGGCGGCTTTAGCTTACGTCGGGATTTTTTGCGACTTTATGCACTTATCCTACATTAATAGAGCTATCCATTGCAATAAACAAATAACTGTCCCCAAACAGTTCACGCCAAACCCATTTTACACTGAGATTTGCCTGGTCTATTATGCCATGCTTCACACCAAACGTTTTAAAAGCTAGTTAAACAAAATTTCAGGTCATTTTTTATCAGAGTGTTTCACGTATTAATTCAATTATTCAAATGTTATGTTATTTATTTGTTGAAATTTTAATTTAATGGAGATAGAATGCTGTTTGGATATTGGGAAGTGCTTTAATGCATCAAGTACTTCATTTTAGTGACATTAAAAAGCTAATTTGCATATGGTAAATTTCTACAATTTTCTCTAATAAATATTTCATATGCTAATTGGTATTTTCGAATATGTCTTTTTATTTCATGCCAGTACTAACTATCTATTAATCAATTAAATATTTAATAGGATTGAAATTACTTGGAATAAACACATTTGATCGTAACGTAATGTTGAATTTATTTTATTGTAGAAAACGCTAGACCCAGTTTTGTGATCGACATTTAATTAATCGCACATTAAAATGTCTATTCATGTAATTGTGATAAATCGGAGTAGGTATTTTATCAGAAATTACTGACTAACAGTTTAATGTTTAAATGATTCCAAATAAATGTTTTAAATATAATTATTTTTGTCTAATCTATAACCAGCATAATGAATGAGTCGGCTATTATCGAAAATATGTTATTTATCCTTGCATGTTTCCAACAATTTTATCGAGAAAATAGTTCCTTGTTGAACAAAAATAATTTACTGTACAGGGTGGATTAAATTAGATGGGATTTGGGGTTTTCTCTAAAACTATGGCAGATAGACAAAAACCGATATAGGTTGTCCTAAGCTCAATTTTCTAGAAACAAACAATGGCGTAAACCGAGATTGTCTATCTCTATATCTCAATTACCAAGTGTCGAATCGAAAATCGCATTCTTAAGGCACTTTTTTCAGTAGAATCCGTTGCTGAAAGAAGAAAATTATACATGCCTCAGTTTTCGGGATATAGACATAACTCGTGTTTGTTTTTTTAAATGGAATACTCTGTAAATGATTTCATCGATCACAACTTAAATTAGCTATCCAACGATATATCATATGTCATATTTATCTCTAGAAAAAGCGGTTTATTTTCGAATTTAATATATTTGTGAGGAGGCCATGGAAAACTATTAACAACAACACGGCGCCGGCGGTGGATAACTTTTTTAGTTATGAAATAAATATCTTTCTACAGAATTTCAGTGGATATAAAACATTTTGGAAAAATCGTTCACCAGCTCTCTTTGACTAGAAATTCGAGTCCTCTTAAGGCGGCTACATACGTAACTGCATACTTGAACGGTATGCATGCGCAAGTTTATTGTACAAGTATACTGAAATTTGCGTCGCCGCCACACGCAAAAGTATACTTGAACAGTTGTGCAGTGACAGTTAAGCGCGAATAAAGAATAAAAATGTCATCAACGGATGAAGACGTCACGCTTGCTTTAACTGCATTTGTTTTAATTCTCAAAAAACAATGAAAAAAACGTAGTATGTGGTGTAAGGAGTGGTTAAAAAAAAAGGAAGGAGTATTCTCACATTAATCTCTTGTTCATTTTCTAGAACACCGCCTTTTGGAATTTTTCGAAATTTTTTGCATAGATGTGTTTAGAAACATTATAGTAATCGTTTCTGATAGTTGAAATGTTGTGCTTATTTTGAAAAACTACCCCCTACAATGGGGGTAGTTTTGAAAAAAAATTATTGTCCTTGCCCTAAATAAAATTATTTAGGTCAAGGACAATATACTATTTCCGGCATTTCGCATTATTTTTTCAAAACTACCCCTATTGTAGGGGGTAGTTTTTCAAAATAAGCACAACATTTCAACTATCAGAAACGATTACTATAATGTTTCTTAACAAATCTGTGCAAAAAGTTTCGAAAAATTCCAAACGGCGGTGTTCTAGAAAATTACCAATCTCTTAAATGAAGTGAGATTTTATCCTCGTGATTGGCACAATTACTTACGAATGGATGAAGAAATTTACTTGAACCTTCTATCACTTATCACCCCGTTGATTCAAAGAAGAGATACAATAATGAAACCAGCAATACGGCACATGTTTACACAAATCTGCCGACCTGCCGTACACACGCTCGAGTTTACTTGCACAAACCCAACATGTACAAGTATACAATATAGAATTTCATCAAGTCTGATGTCACTTGTACAATCACAATACTTGTGCAAGTGTTATACAACACACGTTCCAGTATATTTGTACAATAAACTTGCGCATGCATACCGTTCAAGTATGGAGTTACGTCTGTAGCCGCCTTTATAAATATCCCCAAACTTTTTTTTAATTTACCATCTACTCATAAAATGAAGAATAGTTCACATAAAAAACGTCTATTGTATACGTATATTTTATATATTACAAACCTAACAATATGTCATTATCGTTTTTTCCCGGAAAATTCAAATAAGGGTCATGTGAGAAAGTAAGTACGGTATAGTCATGTATTATTACGTTGTTGCGAATATCTTGTAAAATACTGATTTTAAGAGAAAAAAACCGCTGCCCAAGGAATCACTACTTCCACATCCAGATTTTTTATCTAAGTCACTCACAACGAAAAAATTTTGTATGTGGAAATAATGGTTTATGGAACATTAATAATATATTTGAAATCCTCTACCCCAAAAACCCATAAAATGATACCCCACATCGGTAGCGGGGTGGGGGTGGTGATAGGGGGTGGATGAAGTAAAAAACATTTTGAGGTTTCTGGTTCTTGTACACACCCTAATTCACAATTTTTTTTCATCCCCTTTAATAATGGGGTGGGGGTGGTAATGGGGGTGGCTAATGCCAAAATTTTTTTTGAGACCTCAGCTTCTCTTGTATATACTAAATACCAATTTTATGGACTCTTACCTGCTTGATTTACCTATTTTCCCCAAATTTACCCCCCAACACTTCGACGGAACAAGATGAAAATATAATCTAGTTCTAGATCTCGTTAAAGTACATACGTGTACCAAATTTCAAGTCAATATCTCAAACGGTTCCAGAGTAAACGTGCGCACAAAAAAAGTTACAGACAGACAGACAGACCGACAGACAGAAATTTTTTTTCTCTCAAACTTAAAATCTCGACGTTTCGTGACATTCTAAGCCTATTTGAACAAAAAAAGTTTTTAAACATTTTTTTGTCGTTACTATACTTCCACTGGATGTGGAAGTAATTAACTTTTATTTCGTTTTACTTCCACATCCAGTGGAAGTATAGTAACGACAAAAAAATTTTTAAGAATTTTTATTGTTCAAATAGGCTTAAAATGTCATGAAACGTCGAAATTTTAAGCGAAAAAAAATTTTCTGTCTGTCTGTCGCTCTGTCTGTAACTTTTTTTGTGCGCACGTTTACTCTGGAACCGTTTAAGATATTGACTTGAAATTTGGTACACGTATGTACTTTAACGAGATCTGGAACTAGATTATATTTTCATGTTGTTCCGACGAAATGTTGGCGGGTAAATTGGGGTAAATCGGTAAATCAAGCATTTAAGAGTCGATAAAATTGGTATTTAGTATATACAAGAGAAGCTAGGGTCTCAAAAAAATTTTTGGCATTAGCCACCCCTTATTAAAGGGGATGAAAAAAAATTGTGATTTAGTGTATGTACAAGAACCAGAAACCTCAAAATATTTTTTTACTTCATCCACCCCCACTACCACCCCCCTATCACCACCCCTACTCCATTACCGATGTGGGGTATCGTTTTATGGGTTTTTGGGGTAGAGGATTTCAAATATCATATTATTAAAGTTCCATAAACAATTATTTCCACATACAAAGACTTGGATAGAGAATCTGGATGTGGAAGTAGTGATTCCTTGGGCAGCGGTTTTTTATTTGTTTTTGGATGGATGTGGTGGAAATTAGGAACTTTCGATATAACACTAAAATTTTTACACTTTACATTTTTATAGGTGGTACATAAAGAATGTTTAAATTTAAAAGATTCAAAAAAGTTTATCTATAAGTTAAAGTGCATATAATGAACTATACCATCTTAAAACGGAGAAAATTTATTACGAGAAACTACTAACCTTAGTTCGTTTTTTCTCATCGAATTTTCGTACAGAAAAATATAAAAAATATAAAAAGTGTTCGTTCGGTATCAGAGCGATGTAGCATTTTTTGTCAGATCGTGCCAAAGCGGAAGAAACTACAAAAACAAGAATAAACGGATTAAAGATAATCAGCTCAAATTTTTCTTTCTTGACATTTTCCCCTAAAATAGGCATGTTAGGAGATATTCGTAGTACAGTAAACATTTTTCGTAATTTTTTGAAAATGGTAAAAAATGGGCTAATCTAAAATACACATTTCTCAGAGAAAAAATGGGTTAGACAAATATCCTTTCAGACTCATATTTGAAATATTGTAAATATATTTATTTGTTTATTTCGAAAAACTCGTTCAAAATTTTTATTTTGTGATTGTATAAGTTTGACGTTTGACCTTTGTTGCAAGTTTGGGCTTAAAATGCTCTTCACAACAGAAGAACACATTTTCAACGAGAAACATTCGACAATGAACGTCTCATAGCCGTTTTCTTGTATTTTGGAATCTCCACAAATATTTTATCGGGTGCATTGTTACACCATGACACAAAACACATTACTTTCCTGAAGGCATTTTAATAAGTAGGTAAAATAAAACAATGCGTTGCCTACGATTCTGCCCTATCGCATAATAAGCAAATGTCCGACGATGGTGTCGGGGGTGTTGCTATGGGGGGATGGGGGGTGGTCGAGTTGGAAAATTCAAGCTTCAAGTTGGGAGAATTCGAGAAAAATTTCACCCCCTTCTTATAAATTGTTATTTTCGAAGGAATTATTTTTTACTGTGGTGCGAGTCGGAAATTCAAGCTGTTGGGAGAAAAATTCCACCCGCTCCCACGCTCATCAATTTTCATTTTGGAGAAAATTTTTTTGAGGAGCTAGGAAGATTCCTGTAATGAGAGTTGGGAATTATTAACCTCCTCCCCCCCCCCAAAAAAAAAACCCTAGCGACACTCCAGGATGGTGTTGAAACGGAGCGCTCGCCCGGATCGAGCCAGTGTCGTGCACTATTGAATTGCTAGCCCCATTGCCAGGTGTTGTTTTCTAGCCTCGCTTTGACGGAGGTACTAAAATGCTTATAACTGAGAGAATAGTTTTTTTAAAATATATTTGGTGCCACATTTCCACATTATGAATAGTAACGATTTTTGTTAAAACTCAAGGTTGTGAAATCTCCCTCTATTCACAGCATCATGTCTTGCACCTGTCCCATCTACGCCACTGGAACAGTTCTAACAAAATAACGATTGCGTGTACTTATAAAATATTTGGGATATGATTATTAAACAAATTATTGAGGCAATATTTATTTAAACAACAAAGTTAAAATACAGTTGGTCGATAAGAGTTAATAAGAATAAACGACCTACTTATTATAACGTATCTACAAACGTATCTTCAAATACGTAAAACAACGCTTTTGTCCTTGTATTTGGAGAATAAAGTGTTGTTAATTAAATATTTGATTGTGTACGAATTATCAGGAGGTATTTTTAGATCTTTAAAAGTTCGCGCGTGTATGTGGTATTCTTTTGTTTTTGAAAGGTTTTGCAATCTTCCTTAGAAATATTAATGTAAAACGTTTATATTTTAAATAATAGAGTTTGAAACAGCGGAATTCTTTCATTAATAATTATTTCTCAGTAAATTTTGTTTTTGAGAAAAGAATATTTTTCTTGAGAAAAGTTGGTGCATGTTTCAAATTAAATATTGGTTACATTTTGTATTATTCCAGGATATTAATGACAAGAAATCAAATTTCAAATCGTCACAAGATTGAATTAAAGTCTGGGTGTAAGTGTCTTTCCGTGGGCTACTTAATGATAGAAGCATGGGAGAGGTGTCAATCGCTCCGTTTTAGTTTGTAGAATAAGAATATCAATGGTGATAAGGTGCAATATTGCTCAGAGACCCAAAAACAAGATGGCGGCTAAAATGGCTGCCAAAATATATAAATCATTTATAGTTGGACTATATTAAGAAAATTAGTGTCAAATTATGTGTATTTCAGTTCACAGAATGAAATTGAAATATTGGTAAAACCTACTTACACAAACATGCGGAGATATTTAACATGGCGTCCAAGATGGCCGCTTCTGCAAAGGACATTACGAATTCCTTCTACTTGGGTCTTATGATCAAATTGTATGTTTTTTAGGACGTACAATTAAAGAAAGTGAACTGAATTGTTGAAAAGATCAAACTTTATTATTTTAAATGGTGGATTCAGATGTGGGGGGGGGGGGTATTACGAAACCCAAAAAAACTACCCAAAAATATGTTTCAATAATAGCACTCCAGCACATAGAAATAGGTTTCAAAAACTACAGTCATTATCGTGATCGACACTGTGATCATCGTCATCACTTTGAAAAAAGTTTCCTCGTCATCTTCATCATCAGTAAGGGTCACACAATTCCGGATCACCACTGCATTGGCACATTTCTGTGCATCTCAATTGGTTTATAACACATATGAATGACTGGTTACATCTCTGCTTACATCCGCACCTACTGACTTCCAGAAGAAGTGATGCACACATAATGGACTCGAACTTATCCTCGACTTTTTTCCAGCCATGTTCTTCTGGAGATGGTAATACTGGGTACTGTGTTAAATCTTGCCATATCATTGCCTGCAGATTTGCTTTCAATTGCCGGTTGAAGTGCTTCTCTTGTTGGTGGTAAACGTTCATCATAAAATTGCTTTTTGGTAAAAAGCCACCATCTGGCCTCAGCAATGCTACAATCAAAGTGTTAGGTATATATACTTGACAAATGAACTTCTCTAAGATGGCCCTGGTTTCCGCTGAAATATCTGGCGACGTACCAAGTTTAGCTAAACATTCAACATCAGTAGTAGCACATTGGAAAGCTTTCCACCAAGTCAGTTTGCTTTTGTTTACAAAAGAACCAGTGGTGTCACAACCAGACAATGAATGTAATCCCGGTAATGCGGATGCTTTTAAAGGGCCCGAAGTATTGTAAATAGATCGTAGACTTATAAATCTCTTCATTCCTTGTCCAAAGTAAATGCCTGTGTCTTCTGGAAGATGAGCGTATCTTGCTATAGCGGGGATCATCACCTCTGAATCTGGAGAGTAGATATGTAAGGTTTCGCCACGTAAACACCATGAAGAATTATTTTGGTGTTTGCTTCCTCTTGACTTGATTGCAACATTGTGACATCTGGGTGAATAGCTGCAGCTGTTTCTTACCAACTAACAATAAAATTCTTCTTATGCTCTTTACCATAGGTAATGAAATATTCCGCTAGAAATGTGGTCAAGTCGTCTTTTGTTTTTTCATGTGACAATAATTTTCTCATTGTTGTGTTGTAGGCCGAAGCTTGTACTGGGTTCTACCTGTTATCTGACGGTGGTCTCTAATAGCAGTTTTCAATTATCCATCTTTGTAGTAATCAAATATGAGATGAACTTCTTTATAACCCTCGTATTTTCATCAATAAATTGACTGAAAAATTGACTAAAATCATGGCAAGTTTTAACTGATGCAGGTTTACGGGGACATTGCAAGAACATTTTATAGTTTGGTCTTTTCAACAATTCAGTTCACTTTTTTTAATTGTACGTCCCAAAAAACAGACAATTTGATATATCATAAGACCCAAGTAGTAGGAATTCGTAATGTCCTTTGAAGAGGCGGCCATCTTGGACGGCATGTTGAATATCTCCGCATGTTTGTGTAAGGTTTTCCCAATATTTCACTTTCATTCTGTGAACTGAAATACATATAATTTGATACTAATTTTCTTAATATAGTTCAACTATAAATGATTTATATATTTTGGCAGCAACTTTAGCCGCCATCTTGATTTGGGGCTCTGAGCAATATTTCATCTTGTCACCATTGATATTCTTATTCTACAAGTCAAAACGAAGCGATTGACACCATTCTCATACTTCTATCATCAAGAAGCCCACGTTTCCCAATATTTCACTTTTATTCTGTGAACTGAAATACATATAATTTGACACTAATTTTCTTAATATAGTTCAACTATAAATGATTTATATATTTTGGCAGCAACTTTAGCCGCCATCTTGATTTGGGGCTCTGAGCAATATTTCATCTTGTCACTATTGATATTCTTATTCTACAAGTCAAAACGAAGCGATTGACACCACTCCCATACTTCTATCATCAAGAAGCCCACGTTTCCCAATATTTCACTTTTATTCTGTGAACTGAAATACATATAATTTGACAATAATTTTCTTAATATAGTTCAACTATAAATGATTTATATATTTTGGCAGCAACTTTAAGCCGCCATCTTGATTTGGGGCTCTGAGCAATATTTCATCTTGTCACCATTGATATTCTTATTCTACAAGTCAAAACGAAGCGATTGACATCACTCCCATACTTCTATCATCAAGAAGCCCACGGGTCCTGATTTTTAAACACTTGCCCCCAAACTATTAGAGTAGTATTATTATGAGAAGATGACAGGGCGAGCCAACATGCGCGGATATTTTTACCTGTGGCATAGTGTCATCTGGGGTATAAGGATGTGTAATTGCAATAAAAGCTTTGCGGTCAAGGAGCTGTGTAGTGGAGTAGATTAAAACTTGCCAACTGTTATGAGTAACCTTTGTTCAAGAGAAGTGTAAGAATGGTAATTTGTACTAAACTTTGCCTAATAAAGTTGTTTTTGACATGTATCATTCTCATTGGCTTAGAATGATGAAGTGCACAAACTCGTTTCTGTTAGCATCAGAGCTGGGTAATTACTTGTAATTTAAAAATAATTACAATTACAAATTACTTTTTTAAAAAAGGAAAAAAGGAAACAGACAAAAAAGTAAGTTAAACATTTTAATTAAAAGTGTTGTGTAATATTGCGTTTTAATATTTATTAGAATCGTTATTAGAATGAATGTTTTTTCTTCAAATGAAATAGAAACAAAGAGGATGATGCGATTTCCAGAGACGGAAATTTACGCAAGTCTGCAAGCCGTTCTGGTTTGTTAAACCACATACGCATGTTCTTAAAATAATTGTAATTTGAAAAAGTAATTGTACTTATAGAAGTAATTTGTAATTAGATAGTTCAAATAATATAATTACAAATTACAATTCCTTTAACAATTTTCCTGCAATTACAATTCCAAAGTACTTTAATTAAAAAAAGTACTTAAATACAATTACAATTACACGAAAAAAAAAGGGAATTGTAATTGCTAATTACTTTTTCACCAGGAATTACCCAGCTCTGGTTAGCATATGTGATATTTTTGAAAAGATATGAAACTTTTCATAAAATTCTGCAAAATACTTCCGATTGAACCATCTTTCTAATATCAATATCAACCAAAAACTCAATGATGCGGGTCGATCCTGATATATTTGGGAATACAAAATTAAATTGTTAATTAGCATTTGCCATTTATTTTGCAATCTCGTGTATTTATAACAATTTTTAATTGGTGTAAATATACACGATTTACATCATATGTAAATATTGATGAACATATTAGGATTACTAGCATGTTTTTGTTAATAATTAACATACTGATTAGTGTTTATAAAAATACTTCCTTCAGCTACGCTAATAATAGAAAATGCAAACACAAATAGTTATAATAATTACTATAATACGGTTTACGCAAATGAATCATGAATGTGTTTTTTACGAGGCCTATTTTGAACAGCCCGTAAAAAATATTTAATTACCACCATCACCAACTGAAGTGGCCATCACTTTCTTATACGAGAATGTAGGTAATATATGGTACTACAAAACTGGCTCAAATGTGTGAACTAGAATGTTTCCTTTCTATTTGATTATCCGAAATACGTCACGTCACGTGTCATCTTAATTTTAGATGCATGCAAAATATAATTCTAAATCGGAGCTGGGCAAAGCACTCGAGTATAGAACATGGAGTGTTCTCTATGATTCCTATCATTTTAAGGTAAAAAAATATATTTTTTGCCTTAAAATGCTAGGAATCCAATATGCAATTCAATACTTTGTCAGTATTAGCTAGAAGAGTACTTGTTTTGATTGGTTCTCAAATAATGAATGTTTTAAAGTGTTTTCCTAAGCAGAATATAAGCGTGACCAGATTAAGGTACCAATATACAGAAAGTAGATAATTTCATATTAAATAAAAAACCGCTGCCCAAGGAATCACTACTTCCACATCCAGATTCTCTATCCAAGTCACTCACAACGAAAAAACTTTGTATGTTAAAATAATTGTTTATGGATCTTTAATAATATAATATTTGAAATCTTCTACCCCAAAAACCCATAAAACGATACCCCACATCGGTAGTGAGGTGGGGGTGGTGATAGGGGGGTGGTAGTGGGGGGGTGGATGAAGTAAAAAAAATATTTTGAGGTTTCTGGTTCCTGTACATACACTAAATCACAATTTTTTTTTCATCCCCTTTAATAAGGAGGTGGGGGTGGTAATGGGGGTGGCTAATGCCAAAAATTTTTTTGAGACCTTAGCTTCTCTTATATATACTAAATACCAATTTCATGGACTCTTACCTGCTTGATTTACCCATTTACCCCAAATTTACCCCAATTTACCCTCCAACCCTTCGATGGAACAAGATGAAAATATAATCTAGTTCTAGATCTCGTTAAAGTACATATGTGTACCAAATTTCAAGTCAATATCTTAAACGGTTCCAGAGAAAACGTGCGCACAAAAAAAGTTACAGACAGACAGACCGACAGACAGACAGACAGACAGACCGACAGACAGACAGACCGACAGACAGACAGAAATTTTGTTTTCACTCAAACTTAAAATCTCGACGTTTCATGACATTTTAAGCCTATTTGGACAATAAAAATTTTTAAAAATTTTTTTGTCGTTACTATACTTCCACTGGACGTGGAAGTAAAAGTATGAATGACAATTTCAATAAATGATATAAGTATTTTCAATATATTCTTTTGCTTTAAAATGCTAGTAATCCTATCATGTAATTCAATACTGCGTCGGTATTAGCTCAGAAGTAAAAAAATAATTTCTAAAAATGACACAGCTATATCCCTATTCCATATACGCCACTGGACCCTCTCCTAAAAATTAATTTTATTTCATTACATGACAATCATGACCACGTCATACTAGAAAAGAAAGCCTCTCTCCTTGAATAACTCTTGTACTTCCTTACTTTCATTGTTACACTTAAATTCATTGTACGCACCGTAAACTTTTTGCGACGTTGCCACAGCTACTACGCTAGTAGGGTCCTTGACAATATGAACTGGAGTTACTACTCCGATATTAAAAAAAATCTTAATTCGAAGCGCTAAAATTCTATATCCAGATTGCTATAATGAGAATTTATTTGTCATTTTTTTGTAAGTAGATGATTGGCTTTTCTAGTTCTGTGCCCTTGATAATAGTGAAGGCAAGGTCTATCGTTTAAAAAAAATAAATTTGGCAAGAGTAAAAAAATTGGTGAAAAAATTATTCCGTAAACGATCTTTGTTTTAAATGTTTTTCAATACGACCAATTAACATAACCACTCTATTGTCAAACAATAGTTCAACAAATAGTAAGTTCTGTATACCGCGTGTGTGATTTAAGAATGCGACATTCTTATTTTGGAACCGATTTTTTTTTATTTGGTACAGCACTCGATACGCTCTATTTGAAACGTTCATCTTTTCAGTACCTAAAATCCGTTAAATCTGTAGAAATTTCGAGACAACTATTAGGCAATTTTGAAGCGACATCCTCAAATACCCTTGTAGTTCTTATACTAAGTCTGAACCCAATACCTAATATAGGGTGTTTGTTAGATTAGATTAGATTGATTAGAAAAGAGGAGCTACGTGATAGGTCTTGACCACCACCTCGATACCCGTAGATCTATTGTGGCACTTCTGTTTTACTTGGAGCTTCTTATCCACAACCTTGATAAGGCCTTCTCAGTATAACTATCTGCGCTTGGTTTTTCCTCGCCAACTAGTTGGAATCCTCGTCTAACTAGGCCTTCAAATTAGAATAGCACTTGTACTGAGGTTTCCTCTTCCTCTTGACAGAATCTGCATGTTGCATCCTCTGCTAAGCCCATTAGGTTCGGGTCCTACTAGGGTCTTCGACGCGCCTTCCCTTGCCAGTTCATCAGCCTTTTCATTTTCCCTGTGTCTCTTGCGTACTGGTACTCACGCCATGGTCACTTTGTTCTCACTTCCTAGGTCCACAAGGATGTTTATGCAATCCCATGATCCATACTAGTCTTGAATCGACCTGCACGGAATCGATTACCTTTAACGCTGCTTGGCTATTGGAAAAAAAGACTATGGTTAACAGTTCCTTGCCTCATTATTTCCTTTCCACAACATCGTAAAGCAGCCACTTTAGCCTGAAATACTGTGGCGTGTATTCCTAGACTCATCGAGATTTTTTTTTTTTTTCGGTCTAGACTAGACAGCCCAAACAAGTGTCCACTAGATCTAATTTAACAACTAAACTAAACTATAAACTAAAATTAGAGTATACAATACACCACAGAGTAATCACAGAAAGAGACAAAAACATTATTTTTTATAGCAGTTTTAAAACTTTCAGAAAAATTTGAATTGTAAGTCCTAAACATTCTACTTGAAGGGGAATTTTGACTAGAATTTGTTCTATAATAAGATTCATGAAACATAATATTATTTCTTAGGTTACGAGGGGAATATGAAAGTTTACCATAACTAATAAGTCAGGGGAATCAATTAAAGCATTGATCAATTTATACAAAAATATTACGTCAGCAAGTGACCTTCTGTTTTCTAGTGATGCAATATGATGATTACGCCTTAACAAAACACTGCTGCTCTGGATGTCGTATTCTCCGATCGCCTTAAAATGTCAAGATCTCACGAATCTACTTTGAACAGATTCTAACCGAGATTTGTAAAGTAAATATTTTGGGTTCCAGATTGTTGAAGCAAAATTTGCACGTTGTGAAAAATAAATTGTTTTTATTGCAATAAATGATTTAAATTTTTTGCCTATTCTGATTATAAAACCCAGTATTTTATTACTCTTTGATATTACGTAATCTATATGTGGAGAAAAGGTCATTTTTGTAATTGTAGTCGTACTTAAATATGTTTAAATTGCGTGTAAAACAGATATGGTGACACTTTTCAAAATTTAAAAATAGTTTCTTCCTTATGCAATATTTATGAAAATAGTCTAAATCTTCTTGAAATAAGGTGCAGGTAGTTATATGATTTATTTGGGAATATATTTTGAGGTCGTCTGCGTATAACGAAAATTGGCAAAATTTAAAACAAGTAGGGATGTCGTTTATGTAGATAAAAAATAGTAACGGTCCGAGGTTCCAACCCTGGGGTACTCCTGAGGCGACTACATATGGAGATGACTCATATCCCTTAACCATTACTATTTGTGACCTATTATACACATAAGATGTGAACCATCTCAGGAAATCCCCATGCACACCAACTTCCGCCAATTTGCTGATTAATATATTGTGATTTATTTTATCAAATGCTTTACTGAAGTCGGTGTACACGGAGTCGACTTGGATTTGGTAATCCATAGCATTTAAAATATATTCAGAATATAATACCAAAGTCGATTCAATTGATATCTTAGGAAAAAAAACCATGTTGCTCTGTAATTATTGAGGTATTAACAGAGTTAAATAAATAATTATGACCAATGCATTCAAAAACTTTACTGAAAATATCTAGTTTACAAATCGGCCAAACAACTAAGTTTTTGTCGGCATTTTTGTGAATAGGAACAACATTTGCAATTTTCCACAAGTTTGGAAACTCGCCTTCAGCAAGTGATTTATTAAATATCAAGGAGAGCAGTTCACAAAGACTCTGAGCGCATCTTTTTACAAAATAGGAAGGAATTCCATCTGGACCAGCCCCTTGTTTTCATCCAAACGGACTAAAAGATTTAGGACTTTTTCTTGGTTAGTTCTGACATAACTAACTTTATTATTTTCGCAGATTTTCAAATCTACTGCAGTTTTTTCGTATAGCTCATAAACACTTTGAAAATATTCTGAAAATAATTGACGAATTTCATAGCCATTTTGAGCAAATTTGTCATTAAATTCCACAGCACCTGGTATATTAGTTTGGCCTTTTTGAGCAGAAGCAAAATGCCAGAATTTTTTTACATTATTAGGTATATCGTCTTCTATTGACTTGATATAATTGTTATAGTCTGTTACCAGACTATTTGTGCTGATATTGAAGAACCGTTTTTCCAGTCCTCTTTGTCCGGTACGTTGATTTGGTGTTTGTAACTCAAAGACAATTTCTAAAATTTTTGACTTTTCGACCGACCTTGTATAAAAGTCTATTATGTGTAAGTAAAACACAGGGCCGAATTAAGGACCAATTAAACCATCGACTGCTAGGGTTCTGAAGTCCTGTACTTCCTCCATCTAGCGAGACTAAATAAATATATATATATAAAAAAAAATGGAATTTCCTTTCTATCTTTTTAATACCTTACTTTGACAGAACACGTATTAATCTCACCCATATTTAAATATGTGACGTAAATAAAATATATATAAAAAACATGTCTATAATCTAATCTCCCACTTAAAATTCTTAAGTGTAGATTTCGATTATATTGGGAAAAAATTTAGCGCAGCGTATTCACCAGACATTCAGTATAAAACTATACATTCCTCTTAAACTCCTAGACCATTGATGATAAGCAAAAACAAAAACAAGTGATTTATTTGAAGTAAAATGCAGATTGTAATACTGCCATTTTATCAACATTCAGATCGTCTATCTGCTATCTCTTAACAGGGTTAGCTGGAAAAATCTCACTGGAAAAAACGAGTAGTTTAAAATAAGTGGTTTTTCCACTTTAAGAAATATCTTTGGATACATTCAGAATATAATTAAGTTTTAATTTATTTCCAAAACTGGATCATAAGCACATAAAAACAATGGTTTGCCATTTGTAACTAATAAAAAATATGATTTTAAGTTAGGCAAGTTCCACTATGGGAATGCCAATTGCAACTAATAAAAAAAGGCGGGAAATTGGGCATTGCCTATAAAAAAACAACTATGTTAAAGGGGATAAGCGCGATAAGCCCATATTGGCATTGCCAACAGATAAGAAATATCTAATATCACGAACGTCACTTTTTTGGGGATTACTTCTTTTTTTTTATCTATTTATTTAACGTCGGCCTATTTCCGCTACCAGGGCCTATAACCGACGCCAGGAGACGAGCTACCCCCAACCTGGAAATTTTGCCGAACCTCTTCCCTTAAGAAGAGTAGGGATCTTTGACTTGCCTAACATTTAATAGACAAGGGACCGCCTGCTTTACATCCCCTCCGAAGGATGGTATATTCACTACGTAATTCTTGTCTGAAATTACGTAGCTTCCGCGTATACACTGATATACAAGCCGCTAGAAGGTGGGACGAGAACGCTGTATTTCCCAAGATGGGTCACCCATCAAAGTACTAAACGCGCTCGACGTTGCTTCAATGGAATATCGACTGACATTCACATTGAAGTCGCCTCTACGCTCGCCCCTAGGGATTACTTCTAAACGACTTGAAATATCACATCAAATAATTTTAGGCAGAAACAAAGTGTAGTATAACTCTTTTTGGGATGGTCATCCTGAAATGTAAGTAATTAATATGAATTCTTGTGATTGGTTCTAGCCCATTGAGCAATGAATTATTACCAAGGCTCGGGAGATTTATCTCTGACGGTTAAATCAGGGTTGGCTCTAGGTCAGCGCGGAACGATTTGTATGCAAGTATGACACAATATATTTTACCTTGTACTTTTTTTAGAGAATTCTGTAATATTCAAAGTTAATTTGGACATAAACTTTACGATATTATGAAATTAGCTTACAAAAGTACAAGGTAAGATATATTGTGTCATACTTGCATAGAAATCTTTCCGCGCTAACCTAGAGCCAATCCTGGTTTTGACGTCACAGAGATAACCTCCCGAGCCTTGATTATTGCCCACAGCCATGAGTAATGGGCCCCATTACTTATTCAAAAATGTATCTATAATAAATATCTTATTCAATACTTATCTAATGTAATGTCTTTAAAGTTGTTCTGGTCAAAGAACTGCATATTACTTTTTGAAATATTTTATGAATATTATTGCTCTTTTTACTTACATATAATATATGTTTTGCCTAAAATATAAGTATCGTTTTCATAAAACATCCGTATTTTCTTCAGTATTCATTGTTAAAAATGATAACATTTTTGCAAGTTTCGTAAGAGAATATTTATATACCTACCACAGAGTTAATAAAAATCATGATGAAAAAATCTTTTAATTTTCTTTTACGAATAACATAGATACTAATTAGTTTATCGAATTCAAAAATTTAAGTTTCAAATTAAATGTAACTGAGTTCAAAAATTCAAATTCAGAATTGATAGAAACTGGAACCAATCTTAATTACAAAAAAATTAGGTCCTATACAAATTTGGAACGGAGTTAACTTCTGTGACCCAATATTGAAATCAATGCGTATTTATATAACATTCAAATTATTTATGTAGACTAAGATAAGCGGTTGCAGACACATAAAAACAAACAACAAGTTAATTTTGTATATATTTATCAGAATTGTCGAGGAGCACCAGGCCTTACTGAATTTTCAAAATAATAAATTTCGAAAAACGTATTAAAAATGTGGGTCTTTTTTTCTGCCCTGTCTTTCATCAAGGGAAATGCATTTTTCTTGTGAACTACTGACTATGGGCGTCGCGACACACGCAACACACTAGTGTTATTGTTATTATATCATTGAAAGGGTCTTTTAATTTGTAAATATCATTTTTTTCTATGTTGATTTTTTTTAAAATATACTGTTTATTGGTAGCGTCGCTTTTCTTACAAGAAGCCACACTAAGCATTATTCTATAAAATAAATTGAATAAAATAACTCATGTTTTTGTTAATGATTATAAGGGTGCAAACATGGCGAAGATGCTACGCAGCTAGAAATTCAGGCCACAGTTCACCCTGCTAGCATCCGTGGTATGTGCGGGCACATTTAAATGTACAGGTTTTTTTTTACAAATTGATGACTTCGATGCATCAACTGAAACTGCGGCCTGAACTTCTAGCTGAGTAGCACCTTCGGTATGTTTGTACTGTCAGTACCATGAATATTTGTTTTAAAGAATTTAAATGTAGTTATTTAGTAACAGTTAAGACCAAGTTATAAAATGTTTACATGTAGTGAAATGTTATGTTGCTGATTTATGGATAATCCAAGAAAAATACTCTAGCTGCAGAAAGGTTATATATAGTTAGACATATTCAGAACGAAACCATCCAGAACATAAAATATTTTCATTATACCTCTCTGAAAACACTATGTTTACATACCTATTTACCGCACGGAAAATGGGATTTTCCTGTGCGCCCACACAGGAAACATTTTCCCGTGCTCTAATGATATTAGCTTCCTATTTGTCAGTCGTAATAAAATATATGCTATTGAAAGTTCCTTAGTAACCGCAAACAATGATTGTTTAGTTTCCTTAGCAACGCTAAACAACGCTTGTATTGTGACAGGTTTTCAAATTTTTATTCAAAATATTTTTAAAATGATTTCGCCAGAAGAAGAAATATTACTTGAAGCGGCAAAAGTAAGTGCAGGAAATCTTGCGAGAGATATGAAAATGAATACCGTCTATTTTGCAAGTGGCGCCAGCAAAAAAAGTTACCCCAGTAAGTGATGATACTCTTCTCGTATATTTGTCCGAAAAAGCTAACAATGAAAGCTTCAACTTTATGGAGTCGATTTTCAATGTTAAAAAGTTGTCTAGCAGTGAAAGAAAATGTGAATGTTAGTAATTTGCCGAAAACTACTGCATTTCTCAAACGACAAAGTGTTGGTTACATACCGAAAAAATCCAAAGTATTAACTGCAGACCAAGTCGCCAAATTCATACTTGAAGCACCAGACGAGAAAGGGTTATTAGCTAAAGTAATTTTAATATTTGGTATTTACGGCGCATGCCGAAGAGATGACTTGATTCGTTTATCTTTGAAAGACGTGAAAAACAATGGCCGTTGGTATTTCTTCGAGATGGCAGAAATCACAATTACAAAGGAAGGATGTCCCTTTGATCCTCTCAGTTTTTATCGTAAATATATTAAAATCTAAGACCCACAAATATGGATAGTAGAAGATTACTTATTGCATATCGCAATGGTAGATATTATGCTCAATATGTAGGTTGTCATACTATAAGTAGTATAACAAAACAGATTTCTGAATATCTGAACCCAAAAAATCCTGAAGAGTACTCTGGACACGGCTTAAGACGATCTTCAGCATCTATGTTGGTCGAAGGCGGAAGGGATTTGCTTACTCTAAAAAGACACAATGGTTGGCATTCCTCGACTGTGGCTGAAGGCTACATCGAAGAATCGGTAAGCGGAAAGATTGAAATTTCTCGTAAATTGTTTAGTCATTCAAGAATAGGAAACACAACATAAACACCAGAAAATTGGGGAAAACTTAATTGGGAAATTGGGAAAATTTAATTGGGGAAAACCAAGAAATAAATTCTAATATAGTACCTTTGACTTCATCAACTACAACATAAATATTTCATTTAGTAAAAATTAAAGATATAGGTTTTTGTTCGATTATTAAAAGTTAAGTTTCTAAAAATGTAGATTTGTTTGCCTTATTTCTTGTTTTCAGAGAGGTATAATGAAAAATATCGTTCATTACACACCCATAAATGCTTTTCCTGTGCTTGCATGACTTCCCGTGTTCGGAGAATTTGTCACGCGCAGACGGGAAAAGCCTATTTTTTGGACTTTTTACTCTTTTTTTGTGTTGACGTTTTATGTAATTGCTTTATTCTTGTTATTTTTGCTAGTGCTCTTCTCATACTTCTTCTGTTGGCCTTGCCTCATTTTTAACTCCATGTGTCATCATTGATAGTTTTATGGATCTGTATGTCCTCCATTAATTTCCATTTTCGAGGAATTTTTTAAATTATTTTCTTTCCAAGAAGAAACTAACTTTTTCTCTATTTCACTTCCCTTGAATGGGCCCCCACCTGATTAGTAGCAGAGGGCCCCATCAACCCTAAATCCAGCCCTGCTCGTGGCTGATAATGTCGAATGCCTGCTAGAGATCTATTGCGACTATGTGTAGTTTTGTCCTTTTCCTTCAATTTTTATTCCAGTGTACCTTTGGTGGTGTACATATGGTCATCGGTTGAGGTACCTTTAATGAATGTTCTTTGATAGTCTGATGGTCTTCCAATGTTTTCGAACAGGAATTGTGCGTAGTATTTGGATCCTATGCTGCAGAGTGTTATTCTTCTGTAATCATCTATATCCTGCAGCGAATTGTTTGGGGAGAGAAATTTGTATGGTTGTGTTCCTTTCCACATGCATTAACTCGTTTATTTTCTCTGCTCCGAATGCATTATTTCTTCTAGCTCTAACCATTACTTCTAGCAGTCGACCTTTTGATGGTGGCTTGTCCTAGGGCCAGTGGTTCGTTTTCTATATGAATTATATTAGATTTTTCTTTTGCCCCCTTCTTCGTGTTTTTTTTATCGAGTTTCTTGGTCCAGTGTTATGTATCTTCTTGTGTGCGTATTATCGTTTCTTCTGTATTTTTTCCATATGTCTGAAGGTTTAGTCATTATCTTGTAACGGTTTCTGTTTTAGCAAAATGCCTGTTTCCTTTATTTCTTTTTTTGTTGTTGTTTATATTATTTGAAATAGCCATCGAAATCAATTGTATTTCTAGAAGTGACACACATTCATTATTTTACCAGTCTTATAAAGGCCATGAAAATGCCATCTGGCCATACCACGGACTCCTCGAAGTACTTAGCTTAATATACACATTTTATATATCTAAAAAATGTTACGTGTTATTGTATCCTTTAATATTATAAAGCAAGGAAGTTATGACGCAATGTTACAAAATATGAGTTTTTTAATAAAGTAACAAAAAAACTTATCTCCTCTGGTCACAACTACTTGTAAGTTACTTCGTTCCTTTTAATTTATATGCCTAATTAACTACCAACACTTCTTATAAAACCACTGAATATGTACGGAGATACATACATGCCATTCATTATTTTACAAGCACATGCCATCTACTGATAAAAGTTAGAGATATTTTCTACACTTTGTATGAATATGAAGTGAATAAAAAAAAATGTAAATAAATTCATTTTAAAACTCTGTCTCTGCAGAACCAGATGTGGGTTGCCAAAGGGTTACAAAGATTAAAATTTGGAATTTTTAAATAATAGTTATTTTTGAATCTAGGGTGCAAAATACTACTAAATACAATACTACAATAATACAATACTACAATACTACAATACTACAAAATACTACTCGAACTTTCGTTCTCGATCAGCAAAGTATTTTGCACTCGAGATGCAAACAATATTTTTTCTACAACTTTCATTTGATTAAACTAAAACCATTAGTTAAAAAAATCATACTGTTTTTAAAATAAAATAATTTAAATAATTCTACTTTCAGTTGATTTATTTGATAAAACAATAAATATTTTTGAACTAGATGTTTGTTTAATTCTCGTGTATACATTAAAAATTATAAAAAATAGGCAATAATAGTATGTGATGTGCAAAATATTTTGCGCACGGTGTCATGGTAACGCAAAAAAAAATTATGTCAATGAAAACATAATCTCATTTTAGACACTGACATTAATGCGCAAACATAGCTTTTTTGATAGTTGTAGAAAAAATTCATTTTTCTACAACTGTCAAAAAAGGCTATGTTTGCGCATTAATGTCAGTGTCTAAAATGGGACATTTTTTCATTGACATAATTTTTTTTTGCGTTACCATGACACCGTGCGCAAAATATTTTGCGCATTAGGGTGATACACAAACTTCCTGAAAATGTATAATTATGCTTTTCTTTGAAACAGATTTTTTATTACTTATTTTTATTTATAAAAATTGAAAACAGTTTAAATCAAGGTTTAAATTAACATCAGTAACTAAATATTGTTAACATTTATGGTATAATTAGTTAAATTACTAATGGAGATTCCCCCTGAAGAAATATTGGCTCTGCTGGTGGTGATCAGTTCCTGTTTGTTGTTTTCCAAAGTCTTGGTCGCTGATGAAGTACTTAGAAACAAAATTTTCAAAAACAAGACAACGTTTTTTGGTACTTGAAGTAGTACTTTCTCCCGTAATTATTTGGCTGGCTACCTCACATTTTTCAGAAATACAATCATCTAAGTACCTTTCTGCTACTACGTTTGTTCGCCATCCCCCATGTCTTTTTAGAGTGAGAATGTCACTTCCAGCATTGACTAATAACGTAGCTGAAGTACGGCGGAAACTGTGTCCAGTATAGCCTTTCGAATCATCCAAGTTTAAAAATATTGCTATTCTGTATGGAATTTTGGCAATTGTGTTTTTACATTTCCCTTTAGCATAAGTTACAAAAAATCTAGAATGACATGTTTTAGGGGACTTACAGTCCAGATATTTTCTATACATATCCAAGACAGATACTCCGTTTAAAATCTCATTGGTTATTGTAAATGTCCTTTTGATATTAGTTTTCGAGACAGGTATTTTCACCACCAAAATATCGCCTTTATCACTGATATCCTCAAGTACCATATTAACTAATTCATCGCTACGGCATGCCCCAGCAATTCCAAATATAAGCACGACCTGAAAAAGGAAAATGCACTTATGACAACTGCCTAAAATGTCACTTAATTGTCATTTTATATATACTTTCTAATAACAAACACTGCGTTACGTTTTTATTTATTATTCAACAATAACGATCAATCTTACATTCATATGTAAGTTTCATCTGGAGCTTCTGCAATAAACTTGTTGATATCCTCCCTTGAAAAAGTATTGGCTTTCTTGGCTTTATATCCAGCAGATTTCCTTTTTAAAAAAGCTACTAATTTGGAAAACTTAATGTCGATATTGTCTTTAATTTGGAGTGTAGATCGCAACATGCTGTATTTGCTCCATAATGTTGAAGGCTTCAAACCGGCGCACATAAGGCCAATTTAACAATTTACGACGACAAAAATATAAAATATGATTTTATTGGATATTTTGATCAGAAATACTTATGAGGAGGCTACTTAATAATTATCGTTCAGAAAAATACCTAATTAGGGTTAGTTGGGGTAAGGTGCTCATAGTATTCTAATTAAAAAAAAAACAACTTCATATTAAATTATTTTTCTATTTTGAATTAGTACAATTTGTACATAATGTACCATTTTGATCAAAATTTTATTCTACATCTACATCCTCATCGCCTTTATCATCATCAGACTCCTGTTCACCTTCATCATCATTACCACAGAAAGTAGACGGTCTTAGCATGCTTAATACAACTTCACTGAATTGCATTTTATTTTTTTTTAAGGTTTTTTTCGCTTATTTGCGGGTCCGAGGATACTAGTATCCAGTTAAATATATCACTAAAAATAGTTCCTTTCTCTTAATCTTCACTTCCCTTAGAGCAGGATCGCCACGACTACCTGAAAAGAACACGCTCGATTTAACAAAAGGGGAAACAAGGGGACTTGCATTTTACTTTTTTATATTAGTTATAAGGTATTTTATCTAACTAGTAAAAAAAAGTCTGTGTACTTTTCGGAACTTTTTATATAACTCTAAAGCAAGAATTTCAATTTTTTTTTTAAACAAAAATAGTGTTTCATAAACACATTATATCTATACTACGTACAACTGTTATATTTATAACAATTGCAGATTAAAGTACATACCTGGTGCTTCAATATCCATGCTGAAAAAATTGTGATTATAAATTTAGGAAAATATGACGAGCGTAGTTAATCCGTACACAATTTATGCGCAACTAACCGGTATTGGCCGTACGAAAGATAACCCAACTTTGCGCACACGCGTAGGCTATTGTGTTGCGTTAAAAAAAATAATTTTTACGGTTCATTGCGGACTGGTTTATAGAGAACGTTTTGAAGGTATTTGTGACTAGTTTGAAGAAACTACTTTTATCTATTTTTGTCGTCGTAATTTAGCTATTTGACCTTATGTGCGGCGCATTTTTTGGAAAAGTAAAATAAGACCACTTCTTCACATATTTTTCTTATTTGCCTAGTCTCCATCCAACATTTAAATAGCTGGTACTCTTTTTCATATTTTTCACGAGACTTTACCGGTAATAGATTTAACGAAACCACGCTTCTTCCAGAATATCTTGGGGAACTTCATCTTTACATTCGGAATACATTATTATAAACTTTTTGGAAGTTTGTTTATTTTGAAAACAAGAAGCAACCTTAGCAACGTTCCATGTACTTTGATTTTTAAAAATATTTACTTATCTAAATACCTATTATGACATTTTGACATATTTGGTTTTTTGATTGTCATGCATAAGAAAATATAATAAAATATATGTAAAACCAATGTAAAAAACATGGTCGTAGAAAAAATCGTATGTATTACACAGGAGCAAAGTGCCATTTCCTCCCTTGGATATTGATGCCCGACACGAAGCGGAGGGCATCAATATCATCAAACTATCCGCAGGAGGAAATTATGCACTTTTCTCCCTTGTCATACAAATAGCTATTTAGAGTTTCTAGCATAACCAGAAGTAGGTTATAAAAAGAATGTAAAGATCTGAAATTAATATTTTTATAGGTATAGATTCTTTTTTGACTTTTCTCAGATTACTTTTTCTGTTGTTTGTTTATTATTTTACCAAATACAAACACCTTTATAAAGAACAATGACTATAACCACTGTTCCTATGAAAGATTTCTAATATCTTCCATTAACCTAGAAACTTATAAAATGAGGTGGAACTTGTTTGAAAAGATTCCTCTTTATCTACTTATTGATTCAAAAAACGTGTAAATTTTATTGAAAAAAAATCGCGCGATATAAATTTAATTTCAAACAATGTAAGTTTTATGGCCCATTCGGCAAGATCTGGCAACGACGCTCCTTTGTATTATCATCATCTAAAAGCATGTAAGCCAAGGCCGAAGTAACGACACGTGTATCCTTCTACTGACCCACTTTTCGAGCGCGAGGGTACGCGACAAACACCGAACGAAGCTGATCAATACTTGAAAGCGAGCGTACTTACTCTCCCCATGCCTTTGTTCCGTTCCAAAGCTCGTTCGCTACCAACTTTTTTAGTCGTTGTAAAGCTCTGGAGGGACGTTCAGTTTGTATTCCGTTGTTCAGTTTTGTTCTGCAGTGCATTTTTTTAGTTTTTGTGATTTATTTATTTGTTTTCGACTGAAGCGGTGAGTTCTTTCAATAGTATTAGTTTATAAGTTATATTGAAAAAGAAGAAAACTGTGAAAATAAGTTTAGTTTGTGGTTCTTTGTTATCGAATGCGCGCATGTACAATAACTTAAACTGAATACTCGAACAGGAAGTATGTTTAAAACTAAGGAAAATTGAAAAGAATGTTGGGCATAAAGGATTTGTCTTTAGAAATGTGAATTTTTAAGCGGGCAGATGTGGTTTTTCCATGGAATATTATTACGTAGGTATGTACGCAATATGTTAAATGTATGTGTAATGTCGGTCAAGTTACGGTTTTGTAAAACAGGTTTTGTAAAATCTCCAACGGAAATTTTTATTACGACATAGGTATCAATCCAGTAGCGCACGTAAAAATAAATAGGTAATAGAAGATTAGTGTTTTTGGTACCTGTTTTGAAGTCAATCAAAATAATTGCAAAACAAAAGAAATGTTTTTATACTATAACAGTAGGTACCTAATTGTATTTTTTGTCGAAGGTGCTGCTAATACCTACTTCACATAGATTTAACTATTGATGCTTTTTTTCCATCGAAAATGCTAAACGAAGGTTTAAACCAATTTTATATTCATGTTGATGTGGGTAAATAAGTGTATCTGTTTATTCCGCTTTAATAATTAATTGTTGACAAATCTACTTACATTGTTTTGCATATTGAATTTGAAATTTTTAGTGCAAAACTAATACAAAATTGTGCTTTAATATGAACTGCTTGTTTGCTATTGATTTCGTTTATAACTATGGGCAGTACTTCTTATCTATACCCCATATACCCATGTATCGAGTATAGATAAGTTTTATAGGTACTGATTTTTCAAACAAAAAATGTTTAAACTTGATTTTCGTTATTGCATTGGCTCCCCAAACAATATAAGTAATTTTTTGTATTTTGTTCATAGTTTTTTATCTTTTTATCAGTTTTATAGGATTAATAACAAGCTTTGCAGATGCGTATCTATTACATACATATTTTTGACTTTATTTCTGTATCCAATTTTATTTTTTTCTATTATCTTTCCATCAGAAATTGTAAAAAATCTCTATAACTACATTTTTAGATAGGCCTATTGCGCTGAATTTTTCTCGGTTTTTAAAACCAAAAACATATCGATTTCTACCTACTTGACAACTTAAATTTCACAGTATTTTCGCCTCCCAATCTTATATAGGTAAAAGTAGTTGAAATGTAATTGAAAAGTTTTGTAATGTTATATGATTTGTTGAAGATAAAATGAAATGTATTTTTAATATCAGTAATTTAAAATTCATTAGAGTGGGTTTTGAGGAAATAAAATGTCCATGCTTCTCAGGTTTGTTTTGCCGTAAATGTGTGCCTAATCATTTGCATAACGTTATCCAATCGTAGAAAAAGACAAAGAACGTTAAATAATTTGCTTACATAAACTGAAAACTCTAAAACCTGCTCATTTACTACGTAACTCTTTTGTTGTGTCCGCTTGGCTTGCCTCGAGAACGCCGCGGGAACTGTTACTTTGTATAAGCGACAGAAAAAAACAATTTAGGAAGTAAGCACAGGTGGATTGATTTCAAACAAAAATCGTTGGTCATTTCGAAATAGTCCACGATTGTCCGCATTCCGACATATTCATTGCGCAACACTGCAGCTGAACGAAGTGCCTCCACGTGTAACGAGGTCACTGAACCGCCACGTGTCGCTGTGGGAGAAAGACAGCGCTAGTTCACTCACCCGTTCTAGCCCTCTCTAAAATAAAATCGGAGGGGAGCTTTCTCGGCCAGAAGGTGCTAACGTGTGCGCACTGCGTCACAGTCTAACCTCGGCTGGAGGGGCGATACTCGGCCAATGCGAGCACGCAGGCCCGGCCCCCTCCACCAGCAATGCCTAGTCAGTGCATGACGTCCCCGCATTTCTTAATCTTGTAGAAACCGTCGTGGTGTGTGCTTCGTCCGAACTCTGCTCGCGCTTCAATATAGCTTTCTAGTATTTGCTCAGTGTTTGCTAACTACACTTTTTAGTGCCTATTTCGAAATTCACGTACTCTGAATACAGTACGTGCGTGCTGAATTGAATATTTTTTATGTATTTGAATTACGACCTACTTTCGCGACTTCCGCATTGCCGTTCGGCCATCTTGTTGAACAACTTGCTACGTAGAACCGCGGTTTGGATTATTTCTCATTTCGCGTCCGCATTTGTATTTTTTCACTAGTGACTCGATTGGCGATTTCTGTTTGACGAATTTAATTTTTTCCGCAGCCGCCTGCCTACTTTGTGTGGTGCCGAAGGTTTTTCCGATGACGTCATTCGAAATAATTATGTACCTAGTGCTATCAAGATTTAACTAGTATTTCATTATACTGAATATTTTTTGCGCAACGGACGTTCGCGCATAGGATGAAGACTTCAATATGGGTGAACAGGGGAGCGAATTTGGCTTACTTTTTTTTTAATAGTCAGTCTTTTTCTCTCTCCTATTAATCCATTTGCAACCAACACATAGAAGAAAGAAGAAACATCAACGCAACTGCGATTGGATTGGGCCAATAGTAAATGGAGGATTACGTCATCGTCTAGTTTCCGTTCGGTGCTTTTCTAATGTATTTTTTGCGTGATAACTACGACCTAGATTTTTTTTCACTGTTACTCAATCTTTCCTCTTTCTTCTACGCCTCGTTTCAAATAGGCGAAATGGGTCACTTCATTAATTAAATGCGTTTAATAATTACCATTGTTGACCAACTTGTTTGAAAAGTGCACCTAGATTTTGTTACGTAACTAACACCTAAGTAGTTGATTTTGGAATTTTAATTTCCACATAATTGAACATAAATACGCAGGTACGGTTTTCAATAGATATGTAGGTAGTTTATTAATTACTGTGATTATTGTATGTGTACTGTAATTGAATTATTTTTTATAGGTGTAGATGAATTGAAATGTATTAATTTCAATATCTCGTCCGATTGTAACGCATTGCGTGGACTTATTTTGGTTACTTTCAAGCCTTATAGGAATGGCGTCCCGCAGACAGGGGGTTGGGCTTAAATTATCCTTTGTTGAGATCAACCCCTGTGTAACCTTGACCAAACAGGAGGGTAGGGTGCAATTCACAAAAGCCTCGACAACAAAATATCAATTTTGCGGACGCGAAATTTACATTACAATTCGTTCGGTTCCTCAAACCGATTACTGCGACAAAACACCGCCGAAGCTCGACGTTTTTTGTACGAAAGCAGCAAATTCTGATGTAACGAACGTGAGAGGTTCCGGCTTGGGAATTTTAAGAAGATGTTTTCATAATGGATGATATAATTCGCTTCAAGGTTAAATATGTGCTATTCTAGCTGTCTAACAAGCAGGCCACGTTTTAGGTTCGTGCACATTAGGGTCCCTGTGAGATATTCGTGGCCCGCTTTCAACCAATGAGGGCCAAGTATTTGCAATTCTGGCACTCCCAAACTTTTCCATGGCAACAGCGCTGTCACGCACTGTGAGAGATGGGCGCTACTTTTGCTAATTCTTGAGATAATTTCGGGTTTCTAGGATTTTAATTTAGTAAAATAACAGTTCGTTCTTTGGCATTCAAGGGACTCTTGCAATTTTTAAGGTCTGATGAAAAACGAGATTTACTACCAGCCTTAAAAACTATTATATGTAAAATGGTTGAAATTTTCTAGTTAACCTTGATTCTGCATCACATGTAAATCGTTACGTCCAATTTTTAATAGAAAGTAGATAGAGCAGATACCTAAGTAAGTATAACTCTTGTAATTTTTAAGGTCTAATGAATAACAAGATTTACTACCAGCAGCAGCCTTAAAAACTTATAGGTAAACTATGATTGAAATTTTCTGGTTAACCTTGATTCTGCATCACATGTAAATCGTTGCGTCCAATTTTTAATAGAAAGTAGATAGAGCAGATAAGTAAGTATATGCAAAACAAAGAAAGACCTTTGCAACGTAAATCAGACTTGTAATAATAATAAATCGTCTACAAACAGGGCGATGTTTAGGTAGTAAGTTACTATTATACAACTCCAAATATATAAGAAATTCAATTTACCTATTAGCCCACATATATTAGAATTTTTAGGAGTAATAATTTATAAAGTGTTTGTAGGTACCTATTTCTGATATGAATTCTTAAAGGGACAAGAATGAAGATCTGAAGAGTTCTCTCCTGAGCAATGGATGAAACATCCCTTATATTGCGAAAAACCACTCCCAACGGTGACTTCATGCTAGTTTTTCTCATTTTTCTTATTAACCGCAACTCGGACGAAAAAATAGTATAGGAAAGTACCTGTTTGTCTTTAAATTCTACACAAAAAAACTATTATTAAACTTTCAGCTAATCCCCACCCTACTGTTGCAAGTAATGTTTAAATTTAAGGGTAGTTTGGAGCGCAGCCAAAAAACAGTCGAGCGCAGTTTTTCACAACAAATATCTCCATAACAATGGCTGGTTTTACAGAAAAAAATCGTCAATAACGAAATTATAGAACGGAATCTCCTCTGTAACGTGTAATTTTCCTCAACCAATTTTAATTAGTTTTTCCTGTTTTTTTTGCAAACCTGCATTTTGTTATTTGAGTTTGTTTCCACATAATTCATGAGGTAGAGCTCTTGGGGCGTTTTAAAAGTGGTTTTGTTCTCCTTGTGGGTATATTCCACTAAAATCCGGCCTCTGTTTGATGGGCCATCTCTGATAAATTTTTCTTCAGCTGCTGAATTTCAGCCTCCCTTCCCGTGATAGTTGGAACATAGTTTAGCAGTGCAATCCAAATGAAAAGAAACTGAAAAATAATTGATTTTTCTTTAAACTTCAGAAAAACATGACATTTCTTCGTTCATTTCACGCCATTAAAGTTTGACTTTTTACACGGCTGTGAGTTGCCATTAACAACGGAGGTAATAATAGTATTTTAAACAACAAGTTCCGAAAACGAATCTTTTCACACGAGTGAGACAGTTTGGTGGAACGAGCCGAAGGCGAGTTCCATAAGTCGAATGAATGTGAAAATATGTTTTCAAGCGTGTTATTTACAATACTTTTTCTACGGCTGCAGAATAAACTATTTTTAATAAACTTCTTTAAAAATGGTGTGGTTTGAAGACTCCAAAACGGATGTTTAACAGGACTGTGTGAAAAAAATGACAGTTTCGAATCATGGCTACTGTGCGTTTATAGATATATGTATTATTTGTCTCTGTAATATCTAATAAATTTTAAAAATCCATTTTGTTTATGAATATATATTCAGTTTTCTTTGTAATAAAACTAACATTTTAACATTGTAAAATAATTATTGTTATTTTAAAAATTATATTCTGTTATTATTATATTTTTTGTTTTTTCTCATTTTCTTGGTTACCGCTGCTAGACTTCAGAGTGGGTGAGTCGCACATATCTTACTAGAGTAAGCGAGTCGCTACACATACCCCTTCCTTCCGTTAAAAGAACAATAAATCAATCAAAGTATCGATGGCAAAACGTACTTTCTTAACAGGTAGTATAGTGACATCGCATTTGTATGTCAGTAAATATGCTGGTTTAATTCTATCAACATTTACTGTGACGGTTTTAGTTCTTTTAACAAAAGTAACCAATTTATCTGTACGGGACAACACTTTAAACGGTCCATCATACAGTGGAGTAAAAGATTTCTTAAAACGTTCTTTCCGAACGAAAACAAAATTACAAGTCAAGATGTCTGAATTGACGAATGATTTGTAATTAACATAGTGAAAAGGTGAAATGAACGTTAAATTATCAAAAGATTTAGTAATGAAACAAGGAATATCCGTACAAGTATATGATTTAGTAAAAAATTCACCTGGTAGTCTTTAAAGTTTGACCAAAAACGAGTTCTGCGGAGGAACATTGCAAATCGTCTTTAGGGATGGTCCTGAGAGCTAATAGTATGATAGGAAGTTCATCTACCCAATGTGTAGAAGCTTTAGCTCTCAGAGCAGTTTTAAGAGATTTTTTAAACCTTTCAATCATCCCGTTCGAGGAAGGATGATATGGTGTCGTACGAATTCTATGAAATCCCAAAAATTTTGAAAATTCTTGGAACAATTTCGATTCAAATTGAACCCCCTGATCCGTTGTCACTGTGACAGGGACACCGAATCGGCAAACATAATTCTGAAATAACGTACGCGCTATAGTTTCTGCAGTAATATCTTGAAGTGGATAAGCTTCGGGCCATCTAGTAAAACGTTCGATCACAGTAAGAATATAAGAACAACCTTTAGAAGGAGGTAATGGTCCTATTAAATCTATATGTATGATGTCGAAGCGTCCTTTATGAATATCGAAGTCAGCTATCGGACTCTTGGTATGTCGTCACTTTATTAGTTTGACAGCTAATACAAGTTTTTGCCCAGAGATTACAATCTGAAGTCATTTTGGGCCAAAAATAATTTTTAGAAACTAACGTTCTAGTCGCTTTGATACCAGGGTAAGATAAACCATGAAAAATATCAAAAAATTTTCCATCTATAAACGATTGGAACGTAAGGACGAAGTTTAGGGCGGGAAACGTCACCAAATAAACTTGTCAGAATATGGAATTTTAATTTTCTTTAAAAGAAAGGTACTCTTTGTGTTTGATGAAGTATCTGATAATAAACATTTAAGGTCAGAATCATCTTCTTGAACTCTGCTCAATAAATTTAAGTCAAAGTTAATATCAACTAGGTTAGACTTTTGGGTTACAATTGAAGAAATGCATTGTTGTAAAGAAGACGTATCATGCTCACATGATAAGGTGTCGGCAACAATGTTATTTTTCCCTTTGTATGATTTCGCATGCAAATTGAGCAATGAATTCTAAATGTCTAATTTGCCTGGGAGATCTTTCAGTTTTAGTGAATAATGCTTTGACCAAAGGTTTATGGTCAGTGAAGCAAATGAATGTACGACCTTCAAGTAAAAACCTGCAGTGTTTAATCGTTGTGAACAAAGAAAGAAGCTCTTTGTCAAAGGCACTGTACTTCGTCTGTGCTAAGGTAAGTTTTCGTGAGAAAAAGGCTAGTGGAGCAAGCACACCTTCGTCATCGCCCTGTTCAAGAACTGCCCCCATAGAGACATTTGAACAATCAACTGTTAGCGATAAAAACGAGTTATCATCACAACGAGGATGAGCTAAAAAGGTTGCACCAGCTATAGCAGCTTTGGCTTTGGAAAAACTGTCAAGACAGTCGGTAGGCCAATCATTTATCATTTTAATTTTATCATGCAGTAAACTAGTACATAGAGCATGTAAAGGAATTAAGATTTCTGCGAAAGAAGGTATGAAACGAAAAATGTCAAATGATTGACACCTAATATGCATTTTAACGGTTTAATATTTATGCCGTACAATTCTAACATCTGAAAAGCAAGTTTCAAGTGGTCTAAATTTATAGATATATGTATTATTTGTCTCTGTAATATCTATAATAAATTTTTAAAATCCATTTTGTTTATGAATATATATTCACTTTTCTTTGTAATAAAATTAACATTTTAACATTGTAAAATAATTGTTATTTTAAAAATTATATTCTGTTATTATATTTTTTGTTTTTTTCCCCTTTTCTTGGTTAACGCTGCTAGACTTCAGAGTGGGCGAGTTGCACATATCTTACTGGAGTAAGCGAGTCGCTACAGCGTTATTTGTGGTTTTCGAAAACAGTCGTAGAAAAAAGTACTTTTTTCTACGACTGTCTTCTAAAACGACAAGTAACGCACAATAACCATGACTCGAAGCTATCTTTTGTCACACGATGTCTGCAAAAATCCAAAAAACACAGTACTGTCATGTTTTTCACACAGTCCTGTCAAAAACGGAACTGGCACCTTTTATTTGTATTTTTTGAAGTAGACTAGCCTATTCAGGTTCATAGCAACCGACTTATTTCAACTAAACATCAGTTTTGAACTCTTAAAACCACATCACTTTTAGAGAAGTTTATTAAATCTGCTTACTTATGAAATTGTTTGTTTTCCTTGCAGTCGTAGAAAATAGTACATTAAACAACAAGTTTAGAAAAGCAAAGGTTTACTAAACGAATATTGTTTTTGAGTACGAGCGAGCGCAGCAAGCGAGTAACTCGAAAACTATGAGTTTAGTAAAACCGCTTTTCTTACGAGATTTGTTTATACTATTTTTTCGCATTTTGTGTTAGCAGGTAATTATAAGCAAATAGTGATAGATATAAAAGCATTCCAAAGTTTGAAATGTAGAAAATTTCATAATAGGTACTTGTGTAGGATTTCCGTAACCTAGTAACTGACACGGCTTTGTTTATTTATATAAATAGTAACAGTTAAGTATAATTTTTGTGAGTCGAATTGATTCTGAGTTATATATTAATTATAAAAAATGAGTCTTGCTACTGAAAACAATTTAGAAAATTGTTCTGAAGTCATTTTAAATGCCGCCCGAGAACGTAGGCCACGCCGAGAAGCATCTTCGAGCTTACTTCCTTGAATGATGAAAGTGTAATGCTAGCGTATTTTTTTGAGAAGGTAAGTTATTTTTATACATATTTTAATGTCTTTCGTTATTTTAGGCAAAATCTCTTAAGGCATCCAGTTTATGGTCTACATATTCCAATATTTAAATAAACAATTTTCTGTCAAACTGTTTTAACACAATGACATTACTATATATTAAAGTGACATTTTCATGTGGTAAAGTGCCACTTTATTAAACGATTTTGAATTAAAATAGCATTATCAGTCAAAATGTGAAAAAATATTGTAAACAACACTCACTCGACTTGTGGAACTCGCCTTCGGCTCGTTCTACCAAACTGTCTCACTCATATGAAAAGGTTCGTTTCCGAAACTTGTTGTTTAAAATATTATTTCCGATGCTGTTAGCGGCAGAAAAAGCAATATCCACAGCAACGCGTATTTTATTTAATACGCCGGCCATGCGATATTAACACAATGCGTTTTTGGTGGTGAAATTCGAGATTTTTTATCTGTATTTTTTTTATAGCAATCGACGTTTGAAGAAAAAATAGCATGTTTTATTCGGATGTAAAAGCCACTTATTGTGTGTGACTCGGCTGTAATTCCCGGACGAACGAACTGATTCAAAAGTTGACTTTTACTCCTAATAAAACATACTATTTTGAATTTGGTGAAAAGTGCGTGAATGTATATTTCTAAGCATGGAGCCCACAAGTAATCGTTTCATTTGCGAAAAGACGTTGTTGCTTCGTTTCCTCTGTAGAAATCGTCGTTATTTCATACTGTCCGGTAAATGACTATTTCCTCCGGTAAGTCGGACATTACAATATCTGATACCGTAATGTGTTACCTGCGAACATTAAAGTATCTGATACTGTAATGTGTTACCTAGCAACACTACCCATATTATTTGTTTCCATTGACAAAACAATCCATATTGTTTTTGATATCTATTTGTTCCGATGATTTTTTCAGGATTAATTTTCCCGTTGCCTCCACAGATTTTATTTAAAATCTCCTCCGAAATCTCCATAATACAAAACCTCGTACAAAACAATGCAAAAATTATAGTTTTATTTATTTGACGGTGACAAGTTAAAGACAATCATAATTAGCCATGGAAAACGATAGGTCAATCGTTAAGATGATGCGATTGTTAGAGAATATTATTTAGGTATTATGCAAATCACAACTTACACACTTTTTTATTTATTATGAAAATAACTACTTTCTGTATATTGTTGCCCTAATCTGGGCACGCTAATATACTAGTTAGGTAAATACTTTAAAACACTCATTATTGGAGAACCAATCAAAACAACTACTCTTCTAGCTAATACTGACGAAGTATTGAATTACATGATAGGATTCTTAGCATTTTAAAGAAAAAAATATTGAAAATATTTCAATCATTTATTTACAATTAGTCATCACACTTTTTTATTTAATATGAAATTATCTACTTTCTGTATATTGGTACCTTAATCGGGTCACGCTAATATACTACTTAGGAAAACACTTTAAAACACTCATTATTGGAAAACCAATCAAAACAACTACTCTTCTAGCTAATACTGACGAAGTATTGAATTACATGATAGGATTCCTGGCATTTTAAAGAAAAAATATTTAAACTACTTAAATTATTTATTAAAATTCAGTAATTCACAACAATTATTGAACCTTACATTCTATTTCAACTCTAGAAAAGTTGTACAAGTTTTTTCGAACTCGTTAGTTCTCATCAGTAGAGTATAGAAACATTCATTCATTATTTACAAGCCTATTCTTGATTTATTTTTTACAATTAATTATTTTTTATTTATTTGCTTTTATCATGTTTAGAGAATATTATTTAGGTATTATGCAAATCACAACTTACACACTTTTTTATTTATTATGAAAATACCTACTTTCTGTATATTGTTGCCCTAATCTGGGCACGCTAATATACTAGTTAGGTAAATACTTTAAAACACTCATTATTGGAGAACCAATCAAAACAACTACTCTTCTAGCTAATACTGACGAAGTATTGAATTACATGATAGGATTCTTAGCATTTTAAAGAAAAAAAAATATTGAAAATATTTCAATCATTTATTTACAATTAGTCATCACACTTTTTTATTTAATATGAAATTATCTACTTTCTGTATATTGGTACCTTAATCGGGTCACGCTAATATACTACTTAGGAAAACACTTTAAAACACTCATTATTGGAAAACCAATCAAAACAACTACTCTTCTAGCTAATACTGACGAAGTATTGAATTACATGATAGGATTCCTGGCATTTTAAAGAAAAAATATTTAAACTACTTAAATTATTTATTAAAATTCAGTAATTCACAACAATTATTGAACCTTACATTCTATTTCAACTCTAGAAAAGTTGTACAAGTTTTTTCGAACTCGTTAGTTCTCATCAGTAGAGTATAGAAACATTCATTCATTATTTACAAGCCTATTCTTGATTTATTTTTTACAATTAATTATTTTTTATTTATTTGCTTTTATCATGTTTAGAGAATATTATTTAGGTATTATGCAAATCACAACTTACACACTTTTTTATTTATTATGAAAATACCTACTTTCTGTATATTGTTGCCCTAATCTGGGCACGCTAATATACTAGTTAGGTAAATACTTTAAAACACTCATTATTAGAGAACCAATCAAAACAACTACTCTTCTAGCTAATACTGACGAAGTATTGAATTACATGATAGGATTCTTAGCATTTTAAAGAAAAAAAATATTGAAAATATTTCAATCATTTATTTACAATTAGTCATCACACTTTTTTATTTAATATGAAATTATCTACTTTCTGTATATTGGTACCTTAATCGGGTCACGCTAATATACTACTTAGGAAAACACTTTAAAACACTCATTATTGGAAAACCAATCAAATCAACTACTCTTCTAGCTAATACTGACGAAGTATTGAATTACATGATAGGATTCCTGGCATTTTAAAGAAAAAATATTTAAACTACTTCAATTATTTATTAAAATTCAGTAATTCACAACAATTATTGAACCTTACATTCTATTTCAACTCTAGAAAAGTTGTACAAGTTTTTTCGAACTCGTTAGTTCTCATCAGTAGAGTATAGAAACATTCATTCATTATTTACAAGCCTATTCTTGATTTATTTTTTACAATTAATTATTTTTTATTTATTTGCTTTTATCATGTTTAGAGAATATTATTTAGGTATTATGCAAATCACAACTTACACACTTTTTTATTTATTATGAAAATACCTACTTTCTGTATATTGTTGCCCTAATCTGGGCACGCTAATATACTAGTTAGGTAAATACTTTAAAACACTCATTATTGGAGAACCAATCAAAACAACTACTCTTCTAGCTAATACTGACGAAGTATTGAATTACATGATAGGATTCTTAGCATTTTAAAGAAAAAAAAATATTGAAAATATTTCAATCATTTATTTACAATTAGTCATCACACTTTTTTATTTAATATGAAATTATCTACTTTCTGTATATTGGTACCTTAATCGGGTCACGCTAATATACTACTTAGGAAAACACTTTAAAACACTCATTATTGGAAAACCAATCAAAACAACTACTCTTCTAGCTAATACTGACGAAGTATTGAATTACATGATAGGATTCCTGGCATTTTAAAGAAAAAATATTTAAACTACTTAAATTATTTATTAAAATTCAGTAATTCACAACAATTATTGAACCTTACATTCTATTTCAACTCTAGAAAAGTTGTACAAGTTTTTTCGAACTCGTTAGTTCTCATCAGTAGAGTATAGAAACATTCATTCATTATTTACAAGCCTATTCTTGATTTATTTTTTACAATTAATTATTTTTTATTTATTTGCTTTTATCATGTTTAGAGAATATTATTTAGGTATTATGCAAATCACAACTTACACACTTTTTTATTTATTATGAAAATACCTACTTTCTGTATATTGTTGCCCTAATCTGGGCACGCTAATATACTAGTTAGGTAAATACTTTAAAACACTCATTATTGGAGAACCAATCAAAACAACTACTCTTCTAGCTAATACTGACGAAGTATTGAATTACATGATAGGATTCTTAGCATTTTAAAGAAAAAAAAATATTGAAAATATTTCAATCATTTATTTACAATTAGTCATCACACTTTTTTATTTAATATGAAATTATCTACTTTCTGTATATTGGTACCTTAATCGGGTCACGCTAATATACTACTTAGGAAAACACTTTAAAACACTCATTATTGGAAAACCAATCAAAACAACTACTCTTCTAGCTAATACTGACGAAGTATTGAATTACATGATAGGATTCCTGGCATTTTAAAGAAAAAATATTTAAACTACTTAAATTATTTATTAAAATTCAGTAATTCACAACAATTATTGAACCTTACATTCTATTTCAACTCTAGAAAAGTTGTACAAGTTTTTTCGAACTCGTTAGTTCTCATCAGTAGAGTATAGAAACATTCATTCATTATTTACAAGCCTATTCTTGATTTATTTTTTACAATTAATTATTTTTTATTTATTTGCTTTTATCATGTTTAGAGAATATTATTTAGCTATTATGCAAATCACAACTTACACACTTTTTTATTTATTATGAAAATACCTACTTTCTGTATATTGTTGCCCTAATCTGGGCACGCTAATATACTAGTTAGGTAAATACTTTAAAACACTCATTATTGGAGAACCAATCAAAACAACTACTCTTCTAGCTAATACTGACGAAGTATTGAATTACATGATAGGATTCTTAGCATTTTAAAGAAAAAAAATATTGAAAATATTTCAATCATTTATTTACAATTAGTCATCACACTTTTTTATTTAATATGAAATTATCTACTTTCTGTATATTGGTACCTTAATCGGGTCACGCTAATATACTACTTAGGAAAACACTTTAAAACACTCATTATTGGAAAACCAATCAAAACAACTACTCTTCTAGCTAATACTGACGAAGTATTGAATTACATGATAGGATTCCTGGCATTTTAAAGAAAAAATATTTAAACTACTTAAATTATTTATTAAAATTCAGTAATTCACAACAATTATTGAACCTTACATTATATTTACGGGATTGTATCTGGGTTAATTTTACTGAAAGTGGTAAAGCAAACAATCGAAAAGCAAGATGCAGACGCTGCAATAAGAGTATGCAAGGTTTAGTGCAAAGGATGAAACAACAGGCAGAAATGTACGGGAAATTTGGAAGGAACTAGAAAGAATATTGATAATAACGGAAAAACAATAAAATTATATCTTCTGATGAATCGGAGTCTGATACAGGAAAGCCCCTAAATGAGGAGGGTGATATCGATAGCCTAGGGGGATCTTCAGGGGCCTTATCACCTTTAACGCCGTGTCCAAAAAAAAAATAAATAAATAAAATCTAATCTCACGAGTAATTGTAGTACTGGTAAGTTACGCTTTTTAAAATTCATAAAGATGGATAACTAAATTCCTATTTTTTTATAGGTTTGTCAAGCTACTTAATTAAGACCACTTCCAAAGAAAAAAATAGATTGATAAATAGTTGGCCAAGATTTGTAGTGGCAACAAACACTACGTTTCGGGCAGGAAATCACCCAGAGTGTAAAAAACTCCTCAAAATGTTGAGACCGGGTTACAGTGTTCCTGACCGGTCAATAATATCTGGTCCTCTTCTAGATGAAATCTATAAAGAGGAAATGCTAAAATGTGTTGAATAATTGAAAAACAGAATTGTATGCCTCAGTTTTGATGGATGGTCTAACGTCAACAATCAGCCTATTATATGTTGTTGCGTCATTGACCAAATTCAAGGAGTATTTCTAATTATAACTATCGACACATCTGAAATCCTCATACAAGTGATTATTTGGAAGAGCTGGTGACTTCCGTAATTAAAAAGACAGAAGTAGAATATCGTTGTAAGATAAGGAGTGTAGTTACTGACAATGCGGCTAATATGGCTAATAACAACATAAATGTCATAACTTACTGCTGTGGGGCACACCAATTAGAGCTTTTGGCCAAAGACCTTACCATTGAACAGGTTACATCTCAAGTACTCCCAGTTATTAAATATTTCCGGAACAACCATCTTCACCAAAAGAGAAATGGTTCAGCTCTGAAGCTTCCAACAGAAGTACGGTGGAATTCCAGCTGTGATTCTCTTGAATCCTGTGTAAAGAACTGGAACATTTTAATCGGTATTTGTGAAGACTGGAAAAGCGAGAGTTGATTGATATTGGCATTAAAAACAGAGTGACGAATATAAATTTAAAACGAAATTGTGAGACGCTGCTTGAAAGAATGAAACCAATCGCAATAGCTTTGGATCAGTTGCAAAGAGACTCATGCACGCTTGCAATGGCTGTATTTTTTTGGAAAAAAATGATAAACAAGCTGAATGACGTAGTCGCAGACAAAAAGTTGAAAGACAAAATTGTTGCTCGCTATAACACTGCCGTCACACCCTACCATTACCTCGCCTTTTTGATAAGCCCCACAAATATATACAACGTAAACGAAAAAGAGGCAGATCGAAATGAATTAACTGCAGAAGAGAAAAACAAGAGCATTCAGTATGCCGAAGACATGGGCGCAGCCAGGGGGGGAGCCATGGGACCCCCCCCCCAAGCCGTCTTCCATAAGCCAAAAAATAAAGAAGCAGTATCTAAATTATCCCTTGAAATAAATATTTTGTAATTAATGCCAATGTTATCTAATAGATGAATCTACATACACATCCGTTCTCAACCATTTTCTGAAAAATTTTCCTCATCCTCTGGGGAGGCCGGTTCTATTGCCCCCCCAGATGAATTTTCTGGTTGCGCCACTGGCCGAAGATAATTATTCGTTGGAATTTTTCCAACTACTTCTAAAATTTATTAGGTCCCATGATGTCCAAAAATGCGACTAAGATTAACAGACTTTAATTGGTGGACCTGCCACTTCAACATTTACCCAGATAAAAGAATTGTAATGGAGGGGGGAATGCAATTAACCACAGCAATTGCTTCATCAGCATCTGTGGAAAGAACTTTTTCCACATTTGGTCTGGTCCACAGTGATCTAAGAAATAGGCTTGGTGTGGCAAAAGCGGCCAAAATGACATTTCTTATGAAACAATTTAACAAAAAAAACTGTGTAACGTATTGTGTAATATAGATATGTATTAGATAATATAATTAGATATGATTATGTACAATTATAACTTAAAGTAATAGACTAAGAGCTAGCCAAGTAAATTTTAACGTCATTCCGTACAGCAAATTGTTGATTTAAAATCAATAATCAATGTAAGTAGTAGTTTTGCTAAGGACGAAAATGCAAGTCTGAATGTGAATGTAAAGCAGTTGGTCCCTTGTCAGTTAAATGTTAGGCAAGTAAAAATACCTACTCTTCTATGAGAGAATCAGCAAAATTGCCAGGTTGGGGGTAGCTCGTCTCCTGGCGTCGGTGATAGGTCGACGTTAAATAAACAGATAAATACAAAAAATTTAAGATCAACAATTTGCTGTATGATATGACATTAAAATTTACGTAGCAGCTCTCCTTCTGTAATGCGTTTTCATTTGTACAGGGTGTAATCAGTTTCATGTCATTTAACTGGTGGTGGGGAACGACTAAACGAACAAAAAAACCTTATATAACATAGTTTTAGAAAAAAATAAATAAACAAAAATTAAGATTTATTTTATTGACTTACCGTTCAAGTCGTTAAGTTCTTGATTACGTACAGACACTACTTGTTCGTTTTGTGTTGCTTTTTGGATTTTGGACCAAGTTTTTATTTTTATTTTCTTTATTGACAACGTTAGTTGATAGTTTAGTGTGGTATTTTAATGTGCGTAGAAACCATAAAAAAATGATCCTAATTTACCAAATGTGTTGAACGGAGTGCGTATGTCCTTAGTTCGACGTGCCGAAAAGTGTATTGATGCAGACGGAAGCCATTTCGAACAATTTATGTAAATCAATAATTTATTGGTAAGTTCTAGATTTACCGAATATTTTAGTTTTCTATACCTGATCGGCAATTCGTTAAATAAATCAGATTTTTTCCTATCTTAAAATACATATAATTGTTTTCTGCTATCGTAACTCAGACGTCTAACTCTTTATTTCCCAATATCATGCAATAATTTCTCATTTTTTAAGCTTTTAACCCAGAACACTCACTACAAATGTTAATAACCACATTTAAATCTGATAAATTATAAACAACAATAAAAGCTCCAATATTTTGTTCTAAATTAAAAAAACACGCATGTAAAGAAATACTGTGTTTAAACCTCTACCTCTGTGTCTAAACCTCCATCATTTGCTTGCAGTTCTGCAAAAAGAGATAACGAATTATTTACATTTTTATAATTGGTTCCGTTGAAGCAGTCATCAAAGGTGCCGCCCTTCTTTGCTTCGAACCGCGGGCCGCCACGTGCCGGCGAGAACGAGTCGGTCGGTAATCTTTGCACTTTTTTATTTTATTTAAAAGTTGTATAATTGGGAAGTACACGTCCATTGACTCAGAAGGGCAGTGGTTCTCAAATGTTTCCTACCCTAATATTCAAATTGTTGACCTAGGTCAGTTTTTTTCAAAGTGTCCCTAGATGAAAAAGTCATAAAGGTTTTTTGTTTGTCTAGTCTGTCCCCATTACCATTTTTTTTAATGACATGAAACTAATTACACCCTGTATGTTATTTGTAAGGTATCTTTTCTTTATTTAATAAAAAACTTCCTTATTAATGACTGAAATTAAAACCAATTTTAGGGAACATAGCAGGTACTCAAGATACCATGTTTTAATGTTTTTTTTTTAAAATAGGTATTGAATTTTGAATTAAATCATGATTTTTTTTTAATTATTAGCCAACTGTGTGTGACTGGGATGCTAATTTTGTGTGTCGTCAGAGTATCCCTTGCATTTGGCATGCTTTTAATTTAGTTTACCTACGATCACTACTGTAAATAGTAAAAAACACACTACCTCCCATCTATGTAAGTTGGATTTTACATATTGTAAACAAAACGCACTGTAAACAAATCGCACGGTAAACAAAACGCACGGGACACGCAAATATAGGTGGCTTAGTTTGCTGACGCGGGGTTTAAAAAGACAAATCCGCCTACGTAATTTTCAAACGCTGTCAAAACTGACATAAATAATATTTGTTGAATAATATTGTTGACAAGTAAACTAAATTCAGATTTTACTAAATAAATAAATAAATATGATCGTAGGTAAAGTATAGTACATAATTCGAGTTGTAAAGCAATTACGCACTCATGGAAATACGTAACTTTTCCATTCGTGCGTAATATGCTTCTTACAACACTCATTACGTAATATACTAATAAAGATCCTCAGTGTAGATAAGAAAAAGCAAGGGGCCAAGGATAGATCTTTGTGGCATCTCTGAAGTAATATTTATACTTTTCGAGACACTATTATTCACAATAACTTTTTGCCTTCATATCTGAAAGATATGAATTACTTAATATAAGATTAAAGAAATCTTATTTAATCCTATATATGTATTTTAATTTTGCAGACAAGACGCCAGGGTTTTAGAAAAATTCAATAAACCACCGCCGTAATTTTCTTATCTGGCAGAACAACTATGTAGATAGTAATAAATTACACAAAAGAGAGAAAATTAAAAAATGGCTGGCAAAACGTACCGAGAAATTCTGAAGATTTGTGTTTACAATGAGACTGATTACTGACGTCACTGACGAATCCCTGTAGGCATTCCTATGAACAAAAGAAACAGAACTGATTTTTCAATTTTGTGGCTTATATTCAAAATTAATGAGAGGACTAAGGACTAAATAATTGATTTCGTCCGACCAAATGTTTAGGTGGTAATTTAGGTGATTTGTTCGTCGTTGGGAACAATAGGTACACTGTAAAAAATGTTTGTAAAATTACATTTATGGATGTAAAAATTCTTTGAAAGATAGTTACATTTTCTATGAAATTATACATAACTTATTTATTTTTACCAGTACTTTCAGGGCAAAGTTAAACATATTTATGGTTTATTACATAAAGTAAATTAAAACTACACACATCCATGTATCTTTACTTCAATTAATGTAATTTTCGATATAATTATGTATAAATTACATAATAAAATGTATAAATGTGGCGAATTACAACAGTAACGCGCCGGCGCAAGTGCTTTTGTACACAATTATATGGAATTTTTACAGGAAAGCACGAAACATTTCATACATTTGTGTACCATTACCAGTATAATCGATGGTCCATTTGTTGCAAAACCATAAATATGTTTAACTTTACCCTGAAGGTCCCGGTAAAAATAAATAAATTATGTATAATTTCATAGAAAATTGAACTAATTTTACCTAAGTTTCAAAGTATTTTTACATCCATAATGTATTTTTACATCCATTTTTTACAGTGCATAGTTGCGTCGGATTTATAGTAACGCGCGAAAAAGCAGCCATAAATCCCATTTGAAAAATGGACGCAAAAAACGGTATTTAAGGAAGGACAAACAAATAAAAAGTTTTGTATGGATGTCACCTGGGCCGGATTAAATAAAATTTGTATAAACCTGCCATTAAATACGCGTATTTATATAACTACATTTCATAATTATACTGATTAAAAATTATAAATAATTATTTATTTACTTATATTTAATTTTCAGAGATAATTGCAGTATAATTTACAAATAGAAATAAAAATAAGCAAACTTTACGACATAATTAAAATTAATAAAAATGACATAAACATAAATGTACAGGTACAAGTAATTATATACATAATATGAACATATTCAGTACTCATTAAAATTCATAATACATTTAGTAAATAGTGTAATAATACTAATAGTGGAGTAAAAACAGGGGAAAAGTCGCTTCCTTCTCGAGTTTTTTTTTTAATCTTAGAACAAACTGAGACATATACCATTTCGTTAAGTAGGTCGATGTTCATTAGAAATCATGAAATACGACATTTTTTAGTGGTCACGGACATTGTTATTTTTAAAAAGGTGTGAAATTTTGTTTTTTTTTTTAATCATGTTTTTTTGAACATCTAACTTTTTTTTGTTATAAAACACATACTTAAGCGCTTCTATCTGTGTATAGTATTGTTAATTAAAACATTTTTAAGCATGTTAAAAACTTAGATAACCTTGAAAGTTCAGAAAATACGTAGTCAAATTTTCACTGAGTTACAAACTTTTTTGTTTTTGGAAATTTTGTATAACATGCTGCGAAGAAAATAAAGTCAAAAGACCAAAAAAGTTTTTGAGAGCATAATTCTTATTGTGTCTTTGATAGTTTAGGTACAGTGATTTTTTGTACCGCGCGAATTGCAGAAATTGAGTATTAATACGCCCGCGTCCACTAAAGCTAACTAGTCTCAGGGCGGTGTACGATCAACGTTATTCGTTCTCGTCGAAGGTCAAATTATAAAACCGTTGCCAAAGGAATCACTACTTCCACATCCAGATATTCTATCCAAGTCTCTCACAACGAAAAAAATTTGAATGTGGAAATAATTGTTTATGGAACTTTGAATATTTGAAATCGTCTACCCCAAAAACCTATAAAACGATATGCCACATCGGTAGTGGGGCTGAGGGTGGTGGAAGGGAGGTGGTAGTAGTGGTGGATAAAATAAAAAAAAATTTGAGGCCTTCGGTTTTTGTACACACGCTAAAGGACAATTTTATTTTTTTCGCCCCTTTGAATAATGGGGTGGGAGTTGGTAATGGGGGTGGTTGATGCCAAAAAAATTTTGAGACCTTAGCTTCTCTTATATATACTAAATACCAATTGTATGGACTCTTACTTGCTTGATTTGTCTATTTACCCCCATTTACCTCCCAACCCCTAGTTCCAGATCTCGTTAAAATACATTAGGTACGTGTACCAAATTTCAAGTCAATATCTTAAACGGTTCCGGAGTAATTGTGCGCACAGACCGACAGACAGATTTTTTTTTTGCTCAAACTTAAAATCTCGACGTTTCATGACATTCTAAGCCTATTTGGACAATAAAAATTTTATTCTCAGTTTAAGTTTATTCTCAGTTTATAAGCTTTATTTATGATGTCTACCATATTTTCTCTTAAACTAATATTTATTGATATATTTGCAGAGAAACAAGAATGTTACATTTTTTTCTAAAATCCCTTCACAGTTTAAAATGCAATTTGTTTCCTAAAGCAAGCGCTGTAAGCCGATGAAAAAAATTGAGCGTGTAGGTCACACGAAAAACAGTACATTTTAATTACTGGCTATTTACATTAACAAAATTGCGAAGTTTCTATTAATAAATAATGTGAAAAAGTACATTGTTTCTGTCAAAACTTCTTTGTTTTTTTGCTATAAAAATAGGAAAAAAATCATTTGCAGGCCTAATTAATAGTTTTTCGTTTTGGTTATTAGTGTTTTCGGCCCAAGTGCCATAGTTTCTGAGATATTTAACATTTAAACTAAATATCCCTAATTTAGTAGCTTTCTTTTGTCTCTAGCATGTTTTTGCTCAATGTAATACTTTTCGAGTTATTTGACGAAAACGTATTTGAAATACCAATTTTTCAAGCTAAAATCCCAAATTTTCTAGTAGTTATAACTTAAATCTATCAATTTATATATATATTTTTTTTTAGGTGCCACCTCCCTGAAAAGGCATCCATTCTCTATAAATTAGCAAGCCCTCGTATAATATCGTCCCTCGAAACACGTAGTGGCGTATCTAAAAAAAATGCAAAATTCCACGTACTGACTAAACTTTACATTCTCCATCGATATTACGTATAAGCAACAAGCATAGCCCGAAACAGCATTATTTTACGAGTATTTTCTATTATTTGCTTGACGTACTGACGTACTAGTGATGGGTAAAAGCAGTTATTTTTTAATAACAGTTTAAACTGCTACTGCTATTTTGCGGTTATTTTATACATCATGCTGCTGCCGCAGCTCTTATCTGTTGTTTTCTCACCTGTTATTTTCGAACAGAAATAACAGTCTGTTAATGCTATTTACTAATAACAGTTATAAAATAATAGGTTGTTAAATAGCAACTCATCTCTATGACGTACATACCCCAATTGTAATCAATTTTGTTCATCACGAATAGACGTACGTAGAGGCAAAACGTAAATTTAGAGACGCTGGATTGTTTGAATCCAGAACCCAAACAAGATGAAAGATAACAAAAAAAAATTATAAGGACCTTATGGCTCTATGTCAAGGAAAAACCCCAGATATCAAACTAACCAAACACAATTTTTTTTATGAATCTCTTCCACATCATTAGCGATGGTGATGATTGAGTTATTTTTGGAATAGATTTCCTTTTCCTCTATTTTTTATTGATTTTCAATATTCAGTAACTTTGTTTGATTTCTATTATGCAGCTTATGTTTTGTTTTTACAAATAAAGGTTTTTAGTCGATTCAGAACATTTTTTCGTATTTAATTGAAAATTATCCCATGGCGCAAGTGGTCTTTTGTATCCTAAAATGAAAAAACACAGATTTCACAAACTGACATAGCTCATTTAACGTAACTTTTTTCATAATCTGAGAGGCAGCCGCCTTGCAATCATTAGCTCACATCAGGCGCGCAACCAGGGGGGAGCCATGCCCCCCCCCAGCCATCTTCCATGAACCAAAAAATAAAGAAGCATAATCACTATCAGTACAAAGCAGTATACAAATTATCTCTTGAAATAAATATTTTGTAATTAAGGGGGAGCAACGCGATCAAATCAGAGGGGAGTGGGCGGAAATGAGCCAATAAAGTACAGAGAGCTGTTGTGCTGGTTGTCTAGTTTTGGCGTTCATACTTTCTTTACTATTGCTCTACCTATTTACAATCACGCCTGAAAGGTCAAGAACACATCGAGACCAAGCTTCAATTACAGGAAATGAGTGCGGTTATAAATGTAATTATTTTTGCAATCATTTTTAATTATATCGAAGTGACTCCATCTACTAAAACAGCATTGTACTAAAAAAAAATTCCAACAAAAAGCATTTTTTAGCGAACTGGCTCGTGCTATTAAACTGATCAAAATATATTCTTGTAAGTAAATGAAGAACATTTCTAGCTAAAACTTGTTCATTAGCCAATGTGAAGAGAGATCTTCCTAATAAATAAGTTTTAGCTAAAAATGTTCTTACTATTCATTTACTTACAAGAATATCCTTTTTTCAGTTTAATAACGCCAAACTGCTTTTCCAGAGTCAAGATTTTTAGTACAGTGCTTTTCAACGTAACCAACATAACCTTAAATTTAAAGTTTTTCAAGTTTATTCTCATTTTTAATGTTTGTACACGCATTTTTAACTAGCTCCAAGCAAATATTTAAAAATTGACGTAAATAATTTTTCAATATTGTTGATTATTAAAAATAGACTGCTAATTACAGTTTGGATTTCCAACCTATAAAAATAGTCCTATTTTATTAGAACAAAGTATTTAAAACTTCATAAATATTACACTGAACTAGATTTTAGTTGGAAATACGAGAACCAGACAGAAATTTTAATAACAGCTCCGTAATACTCTTAAATCTTAAGAAACGCATATTTTTGAGGTTAGCTGTGACGTCACGTGCAGATGCCCTATAATAGCGACACATTCGCTTTCAACCATTTTCTGAAAAGTTTTCCTCAACCTCTGGGGAGGCCGGGTCTATTGCCCCCCCCAGATGAATTTTCTGACTGCGCCACTGGCTTACATCAATTGATTATGCCACAAGTATTTGCCTACAACAAAGGAAAAATTACACTAAATGCTCTAGCTTTTATCCTAAAAGACTTGCAAGCTCACTCTAAAACTTTAAATGCTTCTCCTGAAAAATCAGAAAAACTGAGATAAGCCACTACGTGTCACGAGGGACGAATATAGAAACTTCTTTTTTTTTTATGTATTTACTATTTACTAACGAGACATTATTCCGAGGTTAAAACCTCTAGAATTTCGGTTAATTATTGCTATAAAATTAAATTTAAAAACACCAAATTAAATATAATTTTGTCAGAAACAACTTTTATTTGAACTATTTTTTTGTAAATGTCACATTTCCCGAGAAAATAGAGAAATATCGATTTTTTAATTAAAATGCCCCTTTTCGTAGGTTCCCGCGGATCCGTAAAACTCCTAAACTTTTTTGTTTCGTGAACTTTGGTCTATTTTGAACCTATAACCAAAGTTTAAGGTCTGCACAATTTTTTTTCGAGTTAAAATAAAATTGTCCTGTACTCACTTCACAAATTAATTTGCTTGAATTAATTTTTAATTTTTACAAACATATCACCTCAGCCGTGATACTATGAAACAGGGTTATTTGTTTGGATATTCCCGCGTCACAATAAGTCAGTGACTGAAAACGAAAGCAACGCGCCAAGAATCAAGATCTTGTGGGCACCACCACGCACACAATTCGTTTGTTGAAATTCGTGGAAAATCTCAAGTAGGCGAGCGGAATGCCATTGCTTGCGATGTAAACAGCATCACAGCGTAGAACAAATCAAGTTGGTGGAAATGTGCCCTGAAGCTGCTTGATTAGTTAGAAATTCAGGCAAAAGATAATCTTTGATATGGTGAATTTTTCGATTCAATTATGTTGTGTATTGCACAATTTGGCAGCTGTGCGACGCGGGTTACTATGCCTGAAACACTGTAATATTTTTTATTTTGTTTTGAGGTGTATGAGTATTTGTGTACCTACTCTAAGTGGGTAGTTTTTATAAATCCAAACAATTTAAATATAGCAGTTAACCTAACAAAGTGGAATATTCGGACTTCAAGTGTGTTTACATTTTGTTTATTAGTGGTAGTGTTCTGTATAAGAGTGTATACGAGTCGTGAAAAGGCATTAAGATACAATCTGCTTGACAGTGATTAAACCGTGATGAACTTTTATTGTGGTGAGTAACTCAATAATTATGATCTGTCAATATAGAAATTGTTTCTCAGTAGTTTTTAATGGTTAGGGTTTACCAGAATGGCAGAATAGTAGGGTCACTATTACCAAATATTTACAAATAGCAGCTAAAAGGAATAATTGGACAACGAGTAGGTAGTGGAAATCTACCCAGGTAGCATTTTAAGGAACATTTTGCAAACGTTTCTAACAAGTGTGTCTATTCCTATGTACAAAATGGGAGCTGTTTGCAACATGTGGCGACAAATTTTCGGTTATAAAGTGAGTGTTTCTGTTTTGGTGGCACTGCGCGTTTCTTTTCTCGAGAGGAACATGTTTCAAATTTGTAGCTCACGGCTTTGTACACAGTTTCGCAATGTATCAATATATGCAAAACAAACAAAATCAATCAGTTTCTAAATGTTTTATTATTTTTCGGGTATTAATACACAAGAGGTCGATTTTTTACCGGATAAATTTTTTTTGGACAAAAACCTGTTTTCCTATGAAAATTATTCGAGAATTAAGAGGAGACAACGCCAATCACAAAATTTCATCGGTAAAGCTAAAGCTGAAGAGGGGTAAGGAGTAGGCACTGTTAGGGCATCTGCACGTGACGTCACAGCTAACCTCAAAAATATGTTTCTTAAGAGTATTACGCAGCTGTTATTAAAATTTCTGCCTGGTTCTCGAGTAGGTAGTGGAAATCTACCCAGGTAGCATTTTAAGGAACATTTTGCAAACGTTTCTAACAAGTGTGTCTATTCCTATGTACAAAATGGGAGCTGTTTGCAACATGTGGCGACAAATTTTCGGTTATAAAGTGAGTGTTTCTGTTTTGGTGGCACTGCGCGTTTCTTTTCTCGAGAGGAACATGTTTCAAATTTGTAGCTCACGGCTTTGTACACAGTTTCGCAATGTATCAATATATGCAAAACAAACAAAATCAATCAGTTTCTAAATGTTTTATTATTTTTCGGGTATTAATACACAAGAGGTCGATTTTTTACCGGATAAATTTTTTTTGGACAAAAACCTGTTTTCCTATGAAAATTATTCGAGAATTAAGAGGAGACAACGCCAATCACAAAGTTTCATCGGTAAAGCTAAAGCTGAAGAGGGGTAAGGAGTAGGCACTGTTAGGGCATCTGCACGTGACGTCACAGCTAACCTCAAAAATATGTTTCTTAAGAGTATTACGCAGCTGTTATTAAAATTTCTGCCTGGTTCTCGTATTTTCAACTAAAATCTAGTTCAGTGTAATGTTTATGAAGTTCTAAATACTTTGTCCTAATAAAATAGGACTCTTTGTAGGTTGGAAATCTAACCTGTAATTATCAGGCTATTTTTATTAATCAACAATGTTGAAAAATTATTTACGGAATTTTTAAATATTTGCTTGGAGCCAGTAAGGCTCCAAGCTAAAAATGCATATACAAACATTAAAAAAGAAAATAAACTTGAAAAACTTAAAATTTAAGGTTATGTTGGTTACATGATGCAGATGCTGCTGTAGGTGGCACCATCTATTAAAGAGCACTGTACTAAAAGTCTTGACTGGGAAAAAGCAGTTTTTAGCCAAACGGTTGGCGTTATTACACTGAAAATAGATATTCTTGTAAGTAAATAAATACTACTCTTCTATTGAAAAAAGTTTTTCTTCTATTGAAGAAAGTTTTTAGCTGTGTGAAGAGAAATCTTCGGAATAAACAAATTTTAGCTAAAAACTTTCTTCAATAGAAGTGAAGTGTAGTATTCATTTACTTACAAGAATGTCTTTTTTTCAGTTTAATAACGCCAACCGTTTGGCTAAAAACTACTTTTTCCCAGTCAAGACTTTTAGTTACAGTGCTTTTTAGTAGATGGTGTCACCTACAGCGGCATCTGCATCATGTAACCAACATAACCTTAAATTTTAAGTTTTTAAGTTTATTCTCTTTTTTAATGTTTGTATACGCATTTTTAGCTTGGAGCCGTACTGGCTCCAAACAAATATTTAAAAACTCACGTAAATAATTTTTCAATATTGTTGATTAATAAAAATGCAAAGTTTCTTTCTTTAACTCAAACTTAAAATCTCGACGTTTCACGACATTCTAAGCCCAAAAAATTATTTTTTTTACCGTTTACTGTTTTTACAGTCTGGATGTAAAATGTATTTTGACTCTGCGCCTTCATATTATAATTAGCAATGTCAGTCATTATTTTGGACTACCGGGTAAAAATAAATAACTAAATAAATAAACATGGTCCCGTCTGTGCTTTTTTTTCGTAAACGTGACCATTTTCTTTTGAGTCTAATTTATAAAATTCAGAAAATAAACTTGAAAAACTTAGATTGCTACCACTAAATTGTTACTGTAAGTTTATTTTTAATACTTGACAAATTGTTTACCATTTATCAACTTATAAGATTGTGTGGGTGTGTTAGAAGGAGCTTTGTATGAATTTAAGCGTCTTGCGTGGTACTTTTATATTTAAATTATACGAATATGTTAAAAAAAGTATTTGGATATGCGTTAATTTATGTCTTTGACCCAAATTTTGTATGATATAATAATAGCCATATTTCACCAATGACAACACCATCAACGGTCGATAACACATATTATTACAGCCAGTTTCACAATCGTTGGTTAACTAATGGTTATGATTTGACCAATAGATTATTATAAAAATCTGTGATTAAGGCCGGTTTTTTATTAAGCACTTTATCCTATAGAAAAACTAACTAGGAGTTTAGAATGTGCTTCTATTAATCATTTTTATATTGCAACTTCACGTTCTAAACTTCTAGTTAGTTTATCTATATGATAAAGTGCTTAACCTTACATTGAAAAAGCGGCCCTCAACCAGCCAATTTTGCAATTGTTTGTTAATTATTAGGATTTGACCAATGATTTGTTATTATAAAGGTGGTAAGAATGTCTGGTAGTGTTGTGTTTATTAATAATTATAACTTTCAGGTTCTGGTTAGTCAACCAAGAAGATAACCAACGATTGTGAAACTGATTGTTATTCTTTCAGGGTTAAAATATGATAGGGCCAAAACAGTTAATTATATAGAAACTATAAATTTCATTACATAGCCATTATCCAGATTTTTTGTTAAATATGGTTGATCAGCATGTCATACAATGTAGATTAACTTATCCTACACAAAATTCCTCTGCGGAAACGCAAATTAAAAGATTGTACATACTCACTTTGATTCATTATATTACTATTGCAAGATATAATTTCTAAAAATACACAATGAGTAATTCACTAATGAGATAGAATAATTGCAATGCATCACATGAACATTACTAAACAACAAAAAGTACAGGGACGTTACATGTACAGGGAGAGGCAAAAAGCACGAGTATTTACAGTTCGCCTGTAGTAATCGTCAAAGTAGGCTTTGTTATAGTATTGTAATACTAGGGTGAAAAATATCTTGTTACAATACTGCTTATTACTACTTAAATAAAAATTGCTAGTTTATTAACAGAAAATTCCCGGCGGCCTGTTTTTTTTTCTTTTTGCCAATGTTCCTTAAACCTCAATTAGTTCAATAACGGGGTACTTACAGTTTATAGTTACAAGAAACGAGGTAGTAGATTTTTTTTATCCTGTATATATTGTAGAGGGTATGAAGAATCCAAGTTTTAGACCTCCAAACCCTTGGTAAATTTTTATGTGAACGAAAAAACCACGAATTTTTAGCACTTTTTCGTATAACTTAAAAACAATGAATCCAATCGAAAAGTCGTCTATTATCAAAATTGAAGAGCATTAAATTTCGCTTCGAACGTGTACCTCAAAGTTGAAATTTCATCAAGAGGTATGGGCGTATTTGTATTTTTCTTGCACTTCGCATTTGTTTAATTTTTTTTCACTTTGTTGTATTACTACTATTGGGCAATTTTTTATTTTTTGTTAAGGTGGAGTGGGGCAAGTGGGGATCTGGGGCAAGTGGGTATTTTTATTATAATTTGTGAGAAAAATCCTATTTGTAAATTTAACTCACAGTAGATTGTTCTTCAGATCTCCATGTAGCTGCAACGTATTGGGTATAGATTTTGGAACATTTTTAAGGCATCAATTTGTTCATTTGGAAATTGTCTACATTTGATCGAGATTTTCAGGTTGTCTTCAAAAAATTCAAAACTTTTTATCTATGAAAGCAGACTATAATATGTCAAACTTTCAAGACTGCTGATGTTGTATGTCACTAATGTTACTTCTTGCAATTTGAAAAAAAATGTATTACCCTGTTTCCCAAGTTTAGCCCCATAGTTCCCACTTGCCCCGCTATTTTTATTGGCGGGGCAAGTGGAGACTAGTCCTTAAGGGAAAGTGGGGATTAGTCCCCACTTGCCCCTTTTCCAATTTTTTATTTTTATTTTGTTATAAAATGGATACGTTTAGGGAACGCAACGCTTCCCTAAACGACAATGCTGAAAATGTGCTAATCGTCAACTGTTGAGTGTTTTATGCCACAACAAAAATTCACGCTAAGTTTAGTCATCGGTGAGACTTAACTCACTTGCAGTGACATTTATTATAAACTTGCTTTACATCGTTTAGCGAACTCACAACAATTGATTTGAATCAAAAAGTAATCATAGTCCACAGTACATCGCCCTTTTTTTTCAGTGATTAGTAACAGGCTGAATTTTCGTGAGTAGCTTCGTTTTGACGAGACGCCCAACTTTTCTCTCTGCGAAAATTCTCGGTAGTGGTAGCTAATAGCAAAAATTATTTTTTCTATTTCACACGAATTAGACAATTCGACAATCTGTCAAATTATTTTGGCAATATATTTTTCATTCGTTAAAGAGTTTGTTTTTCGATTGCCTTGGTTACGTTTGCGCGAGTTAATTATAATAAGTCTCGTGTTTGTCCACAACAACATAATTTGACAGGTTGTCGAATTGTCTAATTCGTGTGAAATAGAAAAAATAATTTTTGCTATTAGCTACCACTACCGAGAATTTTCGCAGAGAGAAAAGTTGGGCGTCTCGTCAAAACGAAGTTCCTCACGAAAATTCAGCCTGTTACTAATCATTAAAAAAAAAGGGCGGTGTACTGTGGACTATCAGGTCGAGTGATTATTCTCAGCGGTTGCATTCCCTAAACGTGCCCAATAAACTTTTTCTTTGTAGAAAACTTTAATTCAAATCATTTCGTTCTGTTTTTGCAATAAAATAGTTTAATAGCATTTTACTATTTCACTCCAGAAAAATACCTTAACTTAACTTAAGTTCGAAACTCCCATAATTTTGGGAATATTTTAGATTTGAAAAAAACGTTTTGTAGCTAAAATCGTGCAGATTAATCCACTTGCCCCAATTGAGAATATAACTATTCATATGAAAAGTAGAGATGAAAAACCCACTTGCCCCAGTCACCGGAGCAAGTGGGTACTACAGGTGAACTTACAGAACTGATTTTTTTTTTTAGAACACCGTTGAATTAATAAAAATAATATGTGGGTATTTTGTGAGTATAACATACTATTTCTTGTTCAAAGCACACCAATGTATCTCAATTTTCCATAAAGTTACGTGACTTCAAAGTCAGCCTTTTAAATTTTTAGTCCCCACTTACCCCACTTCCCCTTAATAAACTTTGGGCATTTCTTTACATTATACTTTTATTTTCAAATTAATATGGATAAAAAGGAATAAGAGAAAATAATAAATATATTTATATGTAGGACATTTTGGATTTTGAGTGGATTTTGCTTAATATTGATCGAAATTGGAAAACCAGTACTATGAACTTGAAATTCCATGCTCTACAACTTTCATTCAATGGATTTTTTCATTTAGATTAGCCTTTTCAGAGCTGAAGACGTTTAAAAAGTTACCCAGTGTGAATTTTTTACAAGTTGGTAAAAATTGCTGTTATTCGTCTGCCAGTTACGCCCATATCTTTTGATGAAATTTCAAGCGAAATTTAATGCTCTTTAATTTTGATTATAGATGACTTTTCGATTGGATGCATTGTGTTTAAGTTATAGGCCACAAACTGAAAAAAGTGCCATAAATTCGTGGTTTTTTCGTCCACACAAAAATTTGCCAATGGTTTGGAGGTCTAAAACTTGCATTCTACATACTCTCTACAATACATACAAGATAGAAAAAAATCTACTACCTCGTTTAAAGTAACTATCACCCCCTTTCGATGACGACGTTCCTGAACTAAATAAACAATTTGCAAAAAAAAAAATATTCCGATTGGTCCTTTGTCAGAAAACATGTCAATTTTTAACTTTTCTATATTGACGCGACTAGATGGTCATTTAATTTTTGGCATAGAAAAAAAATGTATATCTGACTGAAGACTTTTGATGAATCGATGTGTCCTGTTTACGTTTCCAGCAATTATGACAGGACACTGTAGGTGTAGATATACATATTCTCGTATACATACAGGGCTAAAGGCTAGCACAACCAGATTTGGTCATGCTGTTGCCAGCCAAGATGATTTAAGTCAAATACAGGACAGGGGTTGCTCGAAAAGTAACAATTATTTGTGGTATTGAGTTTTCATTGTTTTGAGTTTTTTAATAATTTTATGTACATAATTGCTAAATGCCGAATGGCGACTGATTTGCCGAATCGGCTTCAAAGTTGGGCGGGGGTGTGACATTCCCCATACCCCCCATATCCCGCCCTGTACACCGTTTGAACCATGCAAACCGACTCGTTTAATGCATGGTGGTACAAATTACGTACCACATTGTATATGTATAGTGGACTGTATACTGTGTACACTGTAATGTATACTATGTAGGTATATGGTACATACCACGCCAAATAGTACAGTAACTAGAGGTTTAACTTCGGAATAATATCATATTGAACGGATTTCTTTCATTTTTGGCAGTATAATAGTAAATGCTTCACAGAAAAGTTTCTATATTGTGCGAGGGGTGGCACTTAAATAAAATATATATTTATTGGAGCTAAAATAGAATCAAATTTTAAGAAGAAAAGGTTCTATGCAATTTTGCGCATAAATTTATAATTTTTAAGTAATAACGACTTCAAAATTGCGATTTTAGCTTAAAAAAAAAAGGTATTACCAAACGGCTTTCGTCAAGTATCTCGAAAAGTATTACTTTATCGAAAAAATGTTAAGGCCAATTGCAGAAAGTATAAACTGGGAATTAATTATATTTTTTGTTTATTGATGTAGGATTAATAATTTCGGAGATATTTTAGTTTATATTTGGTATCCAAGTGTTTCGAAATTACCTTTATAGATCAAAATGCATTTTTTTCTAAAGCAAGTGCTTTAAATGAGCAAAAAAATTTGAGCATCTAGGTAATGCTACATCTTAACGAAAAACTGTATTTGAGATAATGTTTTTAAATTACTGGCTAATTAGAGTAACAAAATAGCGACCTTTTTATATAAAAAAATATAAATACGCACATTTTTACATCATAACTTCTTTATTTCTTATGCTACAGGAACGAGTAAAAAATAATTTGAAAGCGCAATTAATTCTCTTTCATTTCATTTCTTAGCATGCGTGACGTAGGTGACACAATTTCTGAGATATTTAACATTTAAACTGCATTTTTCGTCTTATGAACGTTCAGGCGCCATTTGTAAACTTTCATATCTCCGAAACTATTAAATCTATTAAAATAAATAGACAAGCGAAATTCATTATCAGTTTATGAGCTTTATTTTTGGTCTCTACACATTTTTAAATAAAACTAATATTTATTGAGATATTTGGAAGAGGAAAAAAAATACGTTTTATCGAAAATACCTTGTATAGTTTAAACTGTATTTTTTTTCTAAAGCAAGTGCTGTATACAAACCAAAAAATTTGAGCATCTACGTCATGCTATATATTAATGAGAAACAGTGTTTGAAATTCCTTTTCTTTAATTACTGGCTAATTACAGTAACAAAATGGCGGCGTTGTTAATAAAAAAAATGTGTAGACGCACATTGCTTCGGTCATAACTGTTTTGTTTTTTATGCTACAGAAACAAATAAAAAAACAGTTGAAAGCTTAATTAATAACCTATTATTCTACCTATTAGCATCCTTGACGTAGGTGTCACAGTTTCTGAGATATTTAACTTTCATTCTAAATAATTATGAACACTTGGATGCCAAATGTAAACTCAAATATCTCCGAAATTATTAATCCTACATCAATAAACAAAAAATATAATTAATTCCCAGTTTGTATTTTCTGTAATTGGTCTCTAACATTTTTTCGATAAAGTGATACTTTTCGAGATACTTGACGAAATCCGTTTGAAAATACCTTTTTTTTTTAAGCTAATATCGCAATTTTGAAGTCGTTATAACTTAAAAACTATAAATTTATGGGAAAAATTGCATAGAACCTTTTCTTCTTAAAATTTGATTCTACTTCAGCTCCAAAAACATATATATTTTTAAGTGCCACCCCCGAGAGAGGGTGGCATCCACCCCCTATAAATTAGCAAGCCCCATAGAAACTTTTCTGTGAAGCATTTACTATGATACTGCCAAAAATGAACGAAATCCGTTCAATATGACATTATTCCGAAGTTTTGCATCTTTTTTACCTCTAGGTAAGACTGTACTAAAAGTATATACTTAAAACAAAACATAAATCTCCACAAATGCAACGAAAGTATATTTTATTGCTTAGCAATCTCCATTAACAAAAAAAAACAGATGAATTAGAACAAAATACCTATCCCGTGCAGCAGAGGCTATTTTTGCGCATGATTTTCTGTGCCTGAAAGGGTTAAAAAATAATTGGAAAGCAGAGCTGGGTAATTACTTGTAATTGGAAAATAATTACAATTACAAGGCGCGGATTTATAGGGGGGACGCAGGGGGCGCGCGCCCACCCCTGATCCAGTAATTTATAAGGCCAAGTTTTGTAGATTTAGGTTTTTTTAGTAAAAAGTTCAAAATGCTATATATTTAGTTTAAATGTGCGCCCCCTCCTCAGGAATTATCTAAATCCGTGCCTACAATTACAAATTACTTTTTAAAAAAGGAATTAATTACAATTACAAATTACTTTTTTCAAAAAGGAATTAATTACAATTACAAAGTACGTCTTTAAAAAAGGAATTATATTCATTTAATACAATTACTTAAATACAATTACAATTACACGAAAAAAAAGGAATTGTAATTGCTAATTACTTTTTCAAAAGGAATTACCCAGCTCTGTTGGAAAGTGCTGTATCTGAGCAATTTTTTTTATCTAAAATTATCGAAAATTTTATAAACCTTAAAAAAAAGATCCCTTTACTACATTTTTTCTAAAACGCTAAAAAAAAACAGCATTCCAGCGTTCTATCACAAACTATCTGATCTCTGGTTCAATAGTTATGCATCAAGGTGTGAATAAACAGTGCATATCCCGCCCCTCCAAAACCTGCCTGCTCTGCGCTTCTGACTGCCAAGCCGCGAATATTCCAAGCAACGAACTTCCTGCTGTTGACTGTTCTCTTATCTGAGAACGCGAAACCGTTATAATTTTTGGCGGTTAATTTTTATTTCTGTCACTGTAAAATTTCCTAATGCTTATCTCTATTTTGTTTGATTTGTTTAAAGTAATATTTAATGCCTCCTTATCAGGTTACACTTGTTTGTCTGCGTTTGTAAGTATTTCATTCAAACTAATACGTATAATGTAGATAACGAAAATTCTTTTGGTCATGCGTTTTTGCCGTGAGAGGCTAGTTTTTTATTATAAAAATATGTCATGCGTGTAGATACTTCGAATTTATTATCCGCATTCTCCGCTGCTTTTGTCTTTTGAAGCGTGAGGTGATTCGCAGAAAAAATGCTTGCTCGACGATAATGTCGATAATGCGGCGCTCAAAAAATAAGTTTTATCATATGTTTTTATACTCTATAGTATATAGATTACGTTTTTCCACTGCAACTTATTTAAAAAAGAAGCGTGGCGTATGCTGTGGTACAGGGGCGCATTAAGGGCTCGAGCGCTCCGATAGACCAGTCGAAATAGTTTTTTTGTGCGAAATGTTTACCCACATTTTTTTTTAAGTATAGTTTGAGATGTCCAGAAATATATGCCAACTATCCGCAAGCGTGAAAGGTAAAATTCAAAAATCATTTTTTTGCCATTTTTTGCTTTATTTGCAATAACTCGTAAATGAAGCATTGTTCGAAAATTGTGATAACGGAGGTGAATAACCAAAAGGGGATCACGTATCATTTGAATAGGTCATTTGAGAAACAGCACGTGTCAAATTTTCAGCCATTTTCATTTTATCACAAAAATGTTACGTTTAAAGATAAACGCGTCGATCCGTAAAGAAACAACACTTGTTCGACGATATTACAACATTTTGTGCGTGCCTAAATATATCAGTGCGTTCAGAAACAGCACAAGTTTTACAACGAACTGAAAACTTTAACTGAATTCTGTGAAAGTTCTAGCAATATCGACACAGCTGTAATCACATTTGACTTAAATGCAGAATCTCCACCTATTTGTTGTTCCCGTACAGGAATTTTTTATCTGACGCAGTTAAACACATTAACCTTTTTGGAATCAACTACGCTGGAAAACATCAAGTCAGGTTCTATGTATATCATGAGGGCATTGCTAACAAAGGCCCTAATGAGGTTACCTCCTTTCTCATGGATTTTATAAATAATGAAATATCTCTTACTGTTACGCACCTGCATATTTTTTCTGACAGCTGCGGTGGACAGAATTGAAATCACACTCTAACAAGATTTCTTATGGCTTTGGTTCAGACAAACAGATTCCAAACAATAAATCAATATTTTCCGCAGAGGCCATTCGTTCTTGCCTAATGATCGCAATTTTGCAGCTGTTAAGAGAGTTGTCAGAAGACATGACCGAATCTACTCCATTATGGAATATGTTGAAATGATTGTCAATTCATGCCGACAATCACAATTTCCTGTAAAAATGGTAGACTGAAGATATTATTGACTTTAAATCTTGGTGCCCAGGACTTATCCAACTGACAAACGGAAATGTTTGTCAGTTGACTCGCTTGGTAGAGGAGTGCCGAAAAACCAAAAGCAAAATTTTCAGATCACAATGTTTACCCATTTTGTTTATTCGACTGACCAACCTAGAGTACCTCAAGCCTATGAATTTATAGATGGACTGACAAGTCACAAGTTTAGACTTGCTACTTCCAATTATGTGACCTTGCCTCAACCCATATAGGACCCTGCTTATGATCAAGGATTAGTTCCCATCGATTAAAAAAAAAATAGAAATATTAAGCAGCTGATTTCGCATGTCCCTGAAGAACAAGACGACTTTTACAACGAAATATTACAATGGCCCAGAATAGAAAACGAAGAAGATTTAGCTTAGAATGTATGTAAGTTTTTGTATTTTCAATAAATGTATCTAACAATACGTCATGCGATTTTAATTGGTAGCAACGTTCATTTCAGAAACAACGCATGTCAGGAGTTTTCTAATTAACGTATTTTCTTAAATTAAAATATGTATTCAAAATTTATAGAATTAATATGCTCCAGTAGCACTCAATTTTGTACTAATAAGGTTTGAAATTAAAATTTTCGGTGATATACTACGCTATAATATGTTTTCCATTTCCTGGAAAACTTTGTAAAACTGACATGTGCTGTTTCACAAATGACTGATTCATTTGACGATGCCGTACACTTCGCAACAAAATTCTGTGGCGGAGCGTATGAATCGGACATTGACGGAGAAGGCACGTGCAATGTTGCATAGTGCAGGTTTAAATAAGCGCTTATGGGGAGAAGCAGTGTTAACTGCTACCTACTTAGTAAATATTATCCAATCAAAAGCAATTAAAATAAAAAGACACCGTACGAATTGTGGCACAATAAAAAACCGAAATTAAAATTTTTAAGGGTATTCGGTTGCACTGCATATGTGCATAAAAAACAAGAAAATATAAATTTGATGATAAATCAATAAAAGGAATTCTTGTAGGGTATGTACCTAATTGATACAATATCTGTATTTCAAATACGCGAAAATTTATTGTAGCTCGTGACGTAATTTTCGACGAATTACAGTTTAAAACATCAAGAGAGGAACTTCATGACACGATCGGAATTGACTGATATTTAGGTGAAACTGAAGAGATCTCAGCAATGGGGGTGCTGGTGAAAAATCCGTAAAAGAAATCCATCCTGGTAAAACAGATAGTAGAACACCCAAGGAACAATTTTAGTTTCTTAAATATATACAAGGATGCTATAAAACTATTTATAAAATGCCTTGAAAAATCTATTTTGCTGTAACAATATCTTTCATACCATCATAAAGCGACCTGTAGACTAAAAGGGCCCACCCTTATGAAGGTTGTTAAGGCCTTTTTAAGTTCCATCATAAAACTCCTTAGTGAGGCACAGTGCTGCTCTTGAAAACCTTGTTCGTGCCGTTTTAAAACCTTTCTTAAAACCTATTTTAAAGCGGTCAAAAGCTTCTCTATTAGCTTCCTGCATTTCTAGAAAACACCTTAAAACTGGTTTTTAAAACTCTTATAAGTCCATATTAGAACTGAGAAGCTATAAGAATGTCCACGAAGGAATCCAAATAATTTTATTATTGCATTTATTTTTTCTAAACTGATTTAGGCAAACACACCATCAGACTTATTGAAGATAAAATGGAATTTGAAATTTATAAAGCGTAGAGTGGCACTATAACTTCTCTAAGGCCGATTTAAAAAGTAATAAAAAGACATCAGGTATGACAAAAAATTAAAACCAACGGCAGTTTATCGTTAAAACTACATAAGAAAGGCCCAAAAAATAAGGGCCCCTCAGAAATAATAATGATTTTAATATCCATACAAAATTTGCATAGACACGTAATCAGCAAATTTAAAAAAAGTGGGCTGCTTTTCGGTTCCCACGGTAATTTTCAGTCGTTTCTTGTAATTCTACCTTAATTTGCTAAAGAAAAAGTGATAATTATTGATAATTATAATTGTGAGACTGACCTTGAATATTTTTATATAACAAGAAAAACATGGCCGACCAACTAAAAACTTAATTGTCATTTTACAGTCCTCTCATTAAACTATATATTCTAATAATGGTAATGACCTAGAACATTCCCAAGTAGCACAAGAAGCTGTCATAAAGCTGCGCTAACATTGCGGCAACAAGAACTGGCAGTTATTTAGCTATAGCAGCTACCGCGGAAACCTTAGAATAAGGTTGCAGCAGCGCTGTAACAGTCAGAGTGGTACAACATTTTCTTGCTTTGAAAATGTTGCTAAAGCCTTATAGCTGCAGCCATTTTTTGGCTGGTGGAAGAACCAGATTACAGCCACTGAGCTGAATATTTTTGATGACTACATATGATAAACAATTTGGCTGCACAATTACCTTTAATAAACATTATTGGATACTAATATGAAAATGGATGCATATACCTTATAGTACATGTACGTATAAAAATTTCAAAACGATTTTGACGACGAATCGTGCATAGAATTGCGTGCGGTTTTCATTTTTTCGTTAAATGTGTATGTGATACTTCTGTATGTTCGAAGGGCTTCAGAAATTTTCTATTTTTACAAAACTATCAATCTCCTCAGAATTATAATTTTTTATGTATTTCGCCAGAAAATTGTTTAAAATTACTAAATCGTTAATGTTGTGTCCACTAGAGAATATTACAGCACTTCTTTATTACAAAAATTAAAGTAAATGTTAATAAACGTAAAAAAAATAAATATTGTTCAAAATGGCTGCCCTCTCAGTTCTTGTCGTTTACAGGAAATATGGCCGCTAATTTACATAATAGTTGACAGTAAATTGGCTGTTAAATGCAGCTGTAAATACCAATCATCAGCCACAAATGTGGAAAATATAGTTTAGCCGTCAAACCGCATTTTTTTAGCTTTAAAGTATATAGTATAATCAAGAGTCAGTACTAGTTGTTTCGGCTGCTAGTGAGTTGTTGCAAAAGATCTAGAAGGCATATTGCAGCTGACCCGGAATCTAAATAGCAATTGAAGCGATTTGATTGTTTAATTATGTTACGGCAATGTTATAGCAGTAAAAATATTTGGAATAAAACGCTTTGAGATTCCAAACCAAATTACAGCTAAACGCCGGTTATCCCAACGTTTTCGCAGACAAAATTTAGCTGTGAAAACTTCACGGTCCACACTGTGCTACTTGGGTTTACTCTAAATGAAGTCCTTTTTGTCTTTTTGTATACTATCACAAATAATCCCTTCCTTACAAAAATGCAAATGCACTCGGCGAAGATCACATGGACTTGATAAAAGCTGTAATAAAACGTTTGGGACGTTGACATTTGATACAAAAAACTTAAAACTTAACCTCAAAATAATTTGTACGTGTGTGTGTTTTAACAGTCCTTTTAAAATGGCCATTCTTTTTTATTTTCTTCCACCTTTCCAAAAAAGACTTAATTACACATCAGTAAGTCGTGAAATGGTTTTAATTAACACACACACACACATGCATCAACGACACTTCAGGCAGACATATTGTTTATTATTTTTATAATAAATGTTTTATTGAGGTTTTGGAAAGTGTTTTATGGAATTAAAATTTGCCTTTTAGATTTATAGAGGCCTTTTTTTCTTAGAGAATATTATTTAGGTATTATGCAAATCACAACTTACACACTTTTTTATTTATTATGAAAATACCTACTTTCTGTATATTGTTGCCCTAATCTGGGCACGCTTATATACTAGTTAGGTAAATACCTTAAAACACTCATTATTGGAGAACCAATCAAAACAACTACTCTTCTAGCTAATACTGACGAAGTATTGAATTACATGATAGGATTCTTAGCATTTTAAAGAAAAAAATAATATTGAAAATACTTAAATCATTTATTTACATTTAGTCATGCACACTTTTTAATTAATATGAAATTATCTACTTTCTGTATATTGGTACCTTAATCGGGTTACGCTAATATACTACTTAGGAAAACACTTCAAAACACTCATTATTGGAAAACCAATCAAAACAACTACTCTTCTGGCTAATACTGACGAAGTATTGAATTACATGATAGGATTCCTGGCATTTTAAGGGGAAAAATATATTGAAGATACTTAAATTATTTATTGAGATTCATTCATACACGAGAATTATTGAACCTTACATTCTATTTCAACTCTAGAAAAGTTGTACAAGTTTTTTCGAACTCGTTAGTTCTCATCAGTAGAGTATAGAAACATTCATTCATTATTTACAAGCCTATTCTTGACTTATTTTTTACAATTAATTATTTTTTATTTATTTGCTTTTATCATGATTAGAGAATATTATTTAGGTATTATGCAAATCACAACTTACACACTTTTTTATTTATTATGAAAATACCTACTTTCTGTATATTGTTGCCCTAATCTGGGCACGCTTATATACTAGTTAGGTAAATACCTTAAAACACTCATTATTGGAGAACCAATCAAAACAACTACTCTTCTAGCTAATACTGACGAAGTATTGAATTACATGATAGGATTCTTAGCATTTTAAAGAAAAAAATAATATTGAAAATACTTAAATCATTTATTTACATTTAGTCATGCACACTTTTTAATTAATATGAAATTATCTACTTTCTGTATATTGGTACCTTAATCGGGTTACGCTAATATACTACTTAGGAAAACACTTTAAAACACTCATTATTGGAAAACCAATCAAAACAACTACTCTTCTGGCTAATACTGACGAAGTATTGAATTACATGATAGGATTCCTGGCATTTTAAGGGGAAAAATATATTGAAGATACTTAAATTATTTATTGAGATTCAGTCATACACGAGAATTATTGAACCTTACATTCTATTTCAACTCTAGAAAAGTTGTACAAGTTTTTTCGAACTCGTTAGTTCTCATCAGTAGAGTATAGAAACATTCATTCATTATTTACAAGCCTATTCTTGACTTATTTTTTACAATTAATTATTTTTTATTTATTTGCTTTTATCATGATTAGAGAATATTATTTAGGTATTATGCAAATCACAACTTACACACTTTTTTATTTATTATGAAAATACCTACTTTCTGTATATTGTTGCCCTAATCTGGGCACGCTTATATACTAGTTAGGTAAATACCTTAAAACACTCATTATTGGAGAACCAATCAAAACAACTACTCTTCTAGCTAATACTGACGAAGTATTGAATTACATGATAGGATTCTTAGCATTTTAAAGAAAAAATAATATTGAAAATACTTAAATCATTTATTTACATTTAGTCATGCACACTTTTTAATTAATATGAAATTATCTACTTTCTGTATATTGGTACCTTAATCGGGTTACGCTAATATACTACTTAGGAAAACACTTTAAAACACTCATTATTGGAAAACCAATCAAAACAACTACTCTTCTGGCTAATACTGACGAAGTATTGAATTACATGATAGGATTCCTGGCATTTTAAGGGGAAAAATATATTGAAGATACTTAAATTATTTATTGAGATTCAGTCATACACGAGAATTATTGAACCTTACATTCTATTTCAACTCTAGAAAAGTTGTACAAGTTTTTTCGAACTCGTTAGTTCACATCAGTAGAGTATAGAAACATTCATTCATTATTTACAAGCCTATTCTTGACTTATTTTTTACAATTAATTATTTTTTATTTATTTGCTTTTATCATGATTAGAGAATATTATTTAGGTATTATGCAAATCACAACTTACACACTTTTTTATTTATTATGAAAATACCTACTTTCTGTATATTGTTGCCCTAATCTGGGCACGCTTATATACTAGTTAGGTAAATACCTTAAAACACTCATTATTGGAGAACCAATCAAAACAACTACTCTTCTAGCTAATACTGACGAAGTATTGAATTACATGATAGGATTCTTAGCATTTTAAAGAAAAAAATAATATTGAAAATACTTAAATCATTTATTTACATTTAGTCATGCACACTTTTTAATTAATATGAAATTATCTACTTTCTGTATATTGGTACCTTAATCGGGTTACGCTAATATACTACTTAGGAAAACACTTTAAAACACTCATTAAGTAGTATATTAGCGTAACCCGATTAAGGTACCAATATACAGAAAGTAGATAATTTCATATTAATTAAAAAGTGTGCATGACTAAATGTAAATAAATGATTTAAGTATTTTCAATATTATTTTTTTCTTTAAAATGCTAAGAATCCTATCATGTAATTCAATACTTCGTCAGTATTAGCTAGAAGAGTAGTTGTTTTGATTGGTTCTCCAATAATGAGTGTTTTAAGGTATTTACCTAACTAGTATATAAGCGTGCCCAGATTAGGGCAACAATATACAGAAAGTAGGTATTTTCATAATAAATAAAAAAGTGTGTAAGTTGTGATTTGCATAATACCTAAATAATATTCTCTAACCTTTTTTTTCTTCTTAACGGTTTCAACACAACATTTATCAAGAATGTTTTAAGAGTCTAGTTTTGTTATGGCCTTTAATAAGTACTAATAGGCATTGAAAATGTCTAGTTTTAAGAAGGATTTAAAATGCATTTATTGCAAATATGTTAAAACTATAGAGAATAATTTAAAGCCTCTTTAAATCTAAATGGAATTTAAGACGTTCATAAAACTAATTAGCTTTATGGAGTTTTATGTAGGTTATGATAAACCTATTACAAATACATATTATCCTAGAAGCAAATTAGCTTTATAATTAGGTCTTACAGAATGCTTTAAAACTTACCATTAAGAGCAAGTATACTTGAAGCCTAAAAGGCCTTAACTAGAACATAAATAAAGGACAAGACTATTTCCTAACCCCGACAAACCTTTCTTAAAACCTCCACAAGTCCAAATGACTTAAATTGTTCCTCGGGCAATTTGTTAAATAGACTTATTCTATTCTATTAATTTATAGATGAAACGCATATACACTGTACTATGCATAAAATAAATAGTCTGTTTGTGAAAATATATATTTTGAAAAGTTTTATTTATTTTTCTGTTTAACATGTAAATTATATACAGGGTAATTCACGTAGGCCGTTCGTTTTAGAGGTTTTTCAACTTCCAGTTGGACTATAAACTTGAAATTTGGTATGCTGCCATCGATAATGCCCGTTCTACCTAAAATATTTTCAGTCCTCCAGCTATACAGGGTGTGCCAAAAGTCGGTACCAAGTTTCTTATTTTAAATGGAAACCTACATTTTTTTTACATGATTCGATTGGCCTTCCAATTCTGAGTTTAGACAACCCAAGTCATTGTAACTTATGTGTTACAGGTTTTGACATATGTCAATTTTTTTGAAAAAAATTGCCGCTGTAGTAGTTTACGAACAAATTTGTATCTCGCAAACCGTTCAAAATTACGAAACCAAATTAATGAAGCAGTTAGCTGGAAGTCCAGGCTCACACCTGATGTCCCATTGGTGGTCCCATCTTGTACCATATGGGCGCAGGTGATTTTCAAATGTCGCAATAAAAAATCGTCAAAAAGTCATTTTTTTCAAATGGCACTTACTGTTTTTTTTTGGCATCATTCGAAAGAAAATTTTATTTTAGAGTGAGTTACTGAAGCATTCCCTATACCTAACTTCACCCCCTATCGAGTTATTCAATAAAAACCAAGAAACACCTTATCTTGTCGAGATATTGCTTGGTTTTTCAAGTATGCTATGGAAACAAAAGACAATTATTACCCCCCTTCAAAAAAAGACCCTCTGTTTTTTTTTCAGCCAACCCTGATAGCACTGCTGTTTCTACATTTGGTTAATGGAAACATATAAAATCATCTTTGAGTTTATTTTCCATGTGTTGTTACTTTATTTATTGATTTTGATCGAATTTCAAATATAAAGTTCTAAAAAGTTTTATCGGTTACATCAACACTTTTTGACATTGTTGTCATTTGGATTGAATTATATCAAATAGCATCCCCAAAAGTACCTTACCTTACCTTCAATTTTTACACTTTCTTGCCGACATGACAGTTATTTTTCTTCAGACAAAGATCCATTGTCTTGTCCAGCCAAATTGGGCGCCATGATGTAATATTACATAAATTCAAAGATGTAAGAAGTAAATAAGTAATGATTAATGACCTAACACTTTAATGATGGTAACAGAAGATACACATATATGACAAGTAAATAAACGTTCAACGACAGATTTGCTAACTTCTCCAAAAAAGTATTAAGGTTTCTGTTTCTAAACTCTGTTGGCACGATTTATATCCATTATCCATACAAATAATTTGCTTTTAATTGTGATTTATCACCACTTCCAATTCAGTTGGTATGATTTATATTAACTACACGTAGGTACATACCTATTCAATATACAGTATGGAACAGCCAAATGGAATAAATTCAGTATCTCAATTAATTATTATGCATATTTATAAAAAATCGCAAGACACGTCGATTTTGGATTCTGAAGTGACATCCCGCAACGTCCAAATTTCATCCCTAAATTCAACCCCCTTCGAGTGGCCTAATTTTTTAAATGGGAAGTAGGGGCTTGTGACCTCATTTGAAAGGTCTTTTCATTCTCTATTCAAAATGCTATGGTTTTAATATTTATTGTAAAAATTAACGGTACAAAAATTAATTCATATGCTTAACGTAATTCACTACAGCAAACTAAAAAAAAACTTAACTTCAATGTAGTAAATGTTCAAAATGAGTTCCTTGAACGTCTTGGGAGCAACCTAATCGTAAATAAAAATGTCTTCTAACGTTTTCCAACATCCGAAGCGTGACCGACCTATCCACATCCCTTATTCTTCTTCTTAGGTCAGCTATATCGCGTTGCTTAGTTTTGTATACCATACTTTTCACATATCCCCATAGAAAGAAATCTAAGGGTGTAAGATTAGGAGAACGTGCTGGCCATTCTAGCGATCCTCACCTCCCTATCCACCGATTTAGAAATGTTAAGTCGAGGTATTGCCGGACATCTATTCGGTAATATGGTGGTGCTCCGTCCTGCTGGAACCGTATTACATCCGCTGGAACTTGTGAGTTTGCTTGAGCAAGATATAAGTTTGCCAAAGTTGGCACGACATTATTTTGGAGCAGAGCTAAATAATTATCTCCATTCAAATTGCCATCAATGAAAAAGGGACCAATGACATGATTTCTAATTATCCCCGCCCAAACATTAACATTTTCAGGATTTTGCGTATGTAATTCTCTCATCCAGTAAGGATTTTCATTAGCCCAGTAGCGACAGTTTTAACGATTGACATGACCATGAAGAGTAAAAGTGGACTCATCCGAGTACAAAATATTTTCTAGTTGGATAACATTGTTATCTAACATTTGCATCATTTGTTCACAAAAATATGTTTTACTATCAAAATCGTCTTCACTAAGCTCCTGATATGTTATTTTCTTTTAATACACGAATAATTGAGGAATGCGAAACATTAAATGCTAAAGCTGCTAGTAGACTTGAACTATGTGGGTTTTCTTCAAACTCAAGCAGTATATCTAATTTGGTATCGTTACTCAATGCATTGGAAGCTTCTTTTTTATCTGACGTAGCAAAACTCAAACAATACGCAAAATACTGACAACTATTTATTGACAACTAGGTATGACAACTATTTATTGCTGTTAATCGCTACGGCGCGGCGTTGTCAATAACATTGGCAATGATGAAGAATTTTGATGTTTTTAGACCTTCTTTTTAGTTGATAATGTTGAAAAGGAACACTGAAATTGTTTTTGCTAGCCTGCAAGAACAAAACGCAGTAAGTTTTTATGTTTTTCGTTTGTTGTAACGAATTTCGTTAAGCAGAGCATTTTTGAATAGGGAATGAAAGACCTTTCAAATGAGGTATCACAAGCCCCTACTTCCCATTTAAAAATTCAGGGGTTGCAACTGTCACTCGAAGGGGGTTGAATTTAGAGATAAAATTTGTACGTTGCAAGATGTCATTTGAGAATCCAAAATCGACGTGTCTCGGGATTTTTTATAAATATGCACAATAATTGAGATACTGAATGTATTCCATTTGGTTGTTCCACACTGTATTTTTGAAGTAAGAGAATATTTACTGCAGTAAAATACCTTATTGGTGATAAATATCCATCTGTTTCTGTAGGACATTCAGTATACGTATACCACTTCCGTATAAAAAACATGTATGTAGGTTGGGTTGGTATATATAAAATGTATAGGAAAAAAATCAACCAGCAAATATCTTGGCCATGACCGTTTATATAACGCTTATTTAAATAAATTAACAGTCAACCGACCGAACAACTTCGATATGAATAGATCTTTTATGCAGCCGCTGATTTTTAAAATAATTTATAAATAGATTTAATATTTTTTAAAAGGCGAGTTGCAAGTGAGTCGGCTAGGCTAGACTTAACTGCGTTCTAAATTTTCAAGAGCAGATGGGAAACGTTGTGACCACCGACCTTGCGATTTTAGGAACAATGCAACTAATATCATATACATAATACCTAATATAATTACTAAATATCGCCTAGAAGATTTTAGAATTATGTTCCTGGCTCATTTAATTATATTTTACGTTTTATAGTACATTCAATTTCTATTCTACTGAACATTTATCTAATTTTTTAATGAAATTTCTAATTATTTTTAGAAAGAACATTTGTTAACATTATTTAGCCTTGAAAATATCTATACTTACTCTGACTCAGCGGCGACAGTGGCGTCCCATATTTTCAACCTAAAGGAACTAATTCTACAGAAAGACTTCTACCTATATATTAAATAAACAGCTTTAAGAATATATTTGTTATATTCAATATCCATAGATACTGCTTACACAGAACTGTTGATATACTAGTTGATAGTTTTATTTTAAAAAATGTTCAGTTTGTTAAGTTCTTCTTTTAACATTGGTAACGTTTTACAAACATCTACGGAACAATTCGACACGCATTTATTCTTATTTAATAATATTATTGCCCATTTTTTAATTTTGTCTTTCTTGCTATCTATTTCTTTCGTTAAAATTTCGTCCCAGTTTATTCTATGTCCGTTCTCCCAACCGTGTGTGCAAATCTTCGATTTCTGAATCTCATTATTTCTAATGTAACCCCTGTGCTCACCCAATCTAACACTAAATGGTCTGAATGACTCGCCGACATGATGTTTATTACACTGACATGGAATACTATAAATGCAGTTTCATGATTTATCGGTTTTGTTTTTGTTAAAACATCGTCCTAATATCAAATCTGTCGCCTATACGGCGTAGCTTTTCAGATAATCCGTGTACATAAGGAATTAACGTTGTGTACCGTTGTTCACGTTTTTGTCGTACCCGATTCTCATTTTCTGTATATGTGAAAGTTCTATCAACGCTTCAGCGTACTGATTGTTTATAAGAACCTCTTTTATAAAACGTTTCTCATTGTCTAATATTTCATCATTAGAAGGAATTATTTTGGCTATATCGTATAAATTATATAATATATATTTATAAATAAATTCCGAATTATTCAACATTTCTAAATCGATCCGGAAATGAAGATAAAATATTAATAGGAAGTGTGTACACACTTCCTATTAATATACTCTCTGAATATACTCTTGATGAAATCGTAATTAACTTGAATTAATTAACTAATGTGCCAAGGCTAACTGAGTAGTTGCACGTGTAATTTAATCAATATAAAAGAGGAAGTAATTATTTTTTATCGTTTCAGATATATAATGAATAACTGTATGACGTTTCATACTATACTATAACCTGAAAAATTCAAACATGATGTATATTCTTAAATCATAATTATTTATTTAGCTGCTTGGTATTTATACAGGGTGTCCGGAAACACCGGTTACAAGCTTCTGGTGCAGCTTCTACGTGCAAGAATATGAAAAAAAGTTCATGCAAACATATGTCAGCAAATGCGTCCTAATGAAGCTAGTGCCCTTCGAAAGTACAGCCCTAGAGAAAGTTGTTATTTAATATTTCAGAAACCCTTAATCCTCTGTGCGATTGCTAGGAGTAACTAATCATGCACCTCGATATTCACAAAAAAAAGTAGAAACTCCAGAATATGAGGAAACTGCATCTTCGGGGAGAAGGATTACAGGTGAGTAATGAAGTCACATACCTGAGACAGATTTAGCAAACTGAACTTTACAGCTCATCTATAGATAAAGTGAGTACCAGGTCTTATAGGCCTGTAAAAACAAGTTGGGCAAGATTTGGAGACTACAAAATGGCACACGGGTTAAACAAAAGGGTTTCTTGACTTGTGGCACATAATCGGAAAAGGTAAAGTGATGAACACGCTAAGAAACTGCAAATGCCTAGTGATAATAGGATCAAAAATATCAGCGCCAGCTGCAGCCTCGGAAGAGCTGCTCTGCTTACCTCCACTTAATAATGGAGATTTGGGCACCGACAGCGACATACATGCTGAAAGCAGACGAATATTGGACAATTCCAATGAAAGGATACCGAAATATTCCAATAAATAGGAAAGAATCGACTACTCGATACACAGTAAGACAGAATCGGCATAACCCACGACTTCACGAGAAGCTTCCAAATAGAAGAATGAATAAGGCAGTTGCGAAAACACCCAACCGAAACCATATGGTATACTGACGGATCAAGAACATCAACTGTACGATCGGAACGGGAATTACGTGGGCCTATCCAGGAACAACCTGAATCTGAGTATTGCCGCAACAATGTTTCAAGCAGAAGTCACAACCTAAGAGGTCTGTGCTCAAGAAAAGGTACGAAGGTCACTTACTGAGAGGAAAATCCACACCACCATTGGTAACCAAGCAGCTCTTAACGCTCTGGAGGCAGTAGAGGTACTTTCTAAAACGGTAAGAGACTGTCTGGAGTCTCTCGCAAATTTTGCTGAGTATGACAGCATACAACTGGTATGCACGCAAGACCATCAGGCGACCAAGGCAATGACTGCAATGAGAAAGCAGATCATCTGGCTAGAGAGGGAGAAAGAGAGAGAAAAATCCATAGCCTTGATGGGAGCTAAAAATCTGCAAAATCGCGCAACCACAAAAGGATTGAGACAGGTACTCCCAAGCAAAAATTACTTGTGTTGGACGAAAGCATCAGTCACTTACACACATTCACTTTTGAATCATCCAAATCAAAGACCAACGAAGTACTGAGTTCAATTCCCAGTTCCGATACTGGTAATGTGGACGGGTAATGGATGTTGTCTGCGATATTTCAGGCGTGTACCCCATCCGGGCATCCTTGGCTTTGGATTTGGGGGGTTGTCTAATGTGTGTGGTGCGTTTAATGAGGTACGATCTTTTTCTAACTGGGAGTAGAATGTGAAGAAAGGAGCAGATTATTGTCTGTAGATGAATCACGTAAATAAAATGTGTCCTCGTTCTTCACGTTAGTCAAAGTAATTTATTACTTTCGGGGTAGTACAAGACTTTCCAATGACATGCCACTTATTCCAATTATCGTAGCCAATAGAACTAGACAAGGCGAAAAACTCGCCTTCGTATGAAAAAATTTTCCCATTCGATTTTTTTCATATTCACGTTCGGGACATACCCCTGAATAAGGATCGAGAGTTTTCAGACGAAAATCTAGCCCCAATTTGTTTAAAGTAATTTTTTTTAAACAAATTGCAAAACTCGCTTTTTTTGACCCGAAAGGTTTTTTTTGATTTTTTGGTCATCTTAGACAAAAAAGGTCCCTTGTCATTTCTTCGTAAAATTCACCGTTTCCGACTTATAAATAATTTAATGTTTGAAAAAACGCAAAAACGGCCATTTTCAAGGTTGAAGCACAATATAAAAAATTCACAGATTTCGCAGCCCTTGCAACCATTAGTACAGGAAACGAAGATCGAAAAATCTCCCAATTCGGAAATAAATAGTGCTCAACGGATTATTATTTTAAGTTGTAGGGTTGATCCTTAGGAGTAACATACCAAAAGTCCCCAGCCGTGGGCCTCATGCGTTAGGCGAGAGTGTGGGGGGGGGGGGGGGGGGTGGAAAGGGTCGGTTTGTAGGTTTTTCGTTATTATCTCGAAAACTAAGCATCCTAGCGAAAAGGTCATTCTATATAAAATGAAAGTAAATTAAATTGTCTACAAAAAAGATTATATTCATTTTTTCGCTAGGGATAGTAGTTAAGGGTGTACGTGAGTTTGAAAATGCGAATAGCTGAAAAAACCGTGTATTGTGGGAGGTAATGCTTAACAAGTAGAAAATTTTATAATATTACAAGTATTTACAAGGCCATATTAAGTAATTGGTCGAGTTCATCGTCAAGATCATCATCGTCGTCGCCGTTGATGCTGACGATTGGAGGGCCGTTGGTACACGAAGCGCGGCAACTGCTGCACACAAACGCTTTGCGGCCCCCGCAACCAGTTGTGTACCCGAAAAATATGTCATTTGGCTCCTGCAACAGAATGGTCTTCGCAAATGGCTCCATTCGTTTAGCATCATAGACAGTAGCATGACAGTAGCCTACTTGAATGTCAATTTGAAATAATTACTGCCCAAAGCTCAAAGTACAATAGAGGTACATATTACTTTTTACTTTAATTAACTTACGCCAGAAGAATTTTGTATGAAATTTGGATCATAAACAATCATTATGGTACACACCATGTTATTCACGGCCAGTACCATAATGATTGTCATTATAATCCTTATAAATAACATAAACAACTATTAGAATCCATAGCTACAAAAAAAAATTCTTTCGGGTCAAAAAAAGTGACGTTTGCAATTTGTTTGAAAGAAATTAGTTTAAACAAATTGGTACCAGATTTTCGTCCGGCAAACTGATCCTTCTTCAGGGGCATGTCCGGAACGTGAATATGCAAAAAAATCGAATGGGAAAATGTCTTCATACGAAGGCGAGGTTTTCGCTTTATCTAAACATATTGAGTCAAATTTTTATTTACAACTGTTAGTCATAACTTCTCCATCTATTTTATTTATATAACCTTTGTTCGAGCGTAGAGAAATATTTGCAAATAATATAAAAGAAAAGAAATGGAATGCAGATGTAATAATCCTACTATCTTAAATATACAGACAAGCAATATGGCGCTTCTCATTTTTCATTTATTTGACTTACTATCTAATTTCAATCAATGCAATGAAATTCTAGTTACGGTAACAAAAAAGAGTATATAAATTTGGGTCAATGTTTCAAAACTCTTGTAGAAAACCTGCTGTGTAGAATAAGTTATTTACCTACAATTAATGCTTGACTGCACTCGACAATTACTGTTAAATAATAGGCAAAGTAAAATAGTAAAAGCGTTACTTGTTACTCTTCGGATGTTTCATAATATATTACGCTATACAGCTGACTTAACTTGTAGTTGATTTTATCACTTCATGTTGGATGGAAATTTCCACCAATAATGGAGAAATGAGTACGTAGTATTAGAAACTTGTTGCAGGAACGACTCGTCACAATTGACAGATGCGAGATTAGAATCCCACGGTTATTGAGTTTAATAATATAAATACATGGTGAACCATTGGAGATGAAAGAGGAAGTATAGTAAAGGTAAAAAAATTTGAAAGGGCAATGTTAAAAATAGCTGATTTTTGGCCCCCATTCCGGATCGCATAAGACCCCGAGAAAATGGTTGGAAAAGGCTCGAAATTAATAAAAATACGTCTTCGTGGTATCAAAAGGCAAATATAAAAGCAACCCCTAAAATTTCTTTGAATAATAGCTTATACCGAATGTGAAAATTATATTTATTTTATGATAATTATTAGGTTTCGATTCCATAGAGACAACAAAAGTGTAAAAACTACCCCTATTCACACTATTCAGGCAGTGGAAGGCCATACAGAGCATCGAATATTAAAAAAAATAGGTACCAAGGTGATTAAAAAAAACTCTGAGTGTACAAAGATCGCCTACTCGTGGTGTATTCTGGACCACAATAAGTGGTCAAATGATCCCCCTTTGCAAATATCCATTTGCATATTTACTGTGCTCTTTTCTCCAACAAATGAAGTTCTATAGCTTACCCAGAAGTACCTTTACATGGAATAATATAACGGAGAATAAACTAATATCATTTTCAACCTCTTACAGTAATAGGGAAGATACATGAAATTTTAAAATGTTTGAAAAAGTGATTTGCTCTTAATTTCCATTACGCAGAAAATGATTATAACAAAAGAAATTCAAAATAAAATTTATTTTCCGTAAAATTAATATTTAGATTAGGCTGTAATTTGTAAACAAAACCACGTGACTGCAAACGTTTTCTTATTGGCGTGAAGTCAATGACGACATCCGTAGTCGGATAATTTGTCCAAAGTAGACGCAGTGTCCTAACCTCTCGCTGACGTCTGTCTACGAACTAATTTTGGAGAATCTTTAATGTAAAATCACCATATTTGTAGAGATACTCTTAGTTTTACATTTAGGCACAATGCGATACTTGTAATTCATAAGTCACAATAATGTTGTTCACTAGCTCATTAACCAAATAATAACACAATAACACCACAAACGAGAACTTGGTAAACTGACTGTAAACAATAAACAGTAAACTGACATTTGACAAACCCATCGAAATTGCTTTAGACACAAAAGAAGAAACAATCAGAATATAAAGTCTGCAAAAATCCTTTGATCTCTTGTTGTAAATGTCCGCCATACTATTGTTGGGCGAGTTCAGGTCAGTACTCGATATTTTTTACCTTTTTTTAGAAGATCTCTTCATCGCAACGACTTGTCAGACGTTTTCTTATTTTCTGATTTATGAATTATTCTCCGCTTACCATATAGCTCGTTAGGCGGCATCATGATACAAATTGTATCATGAGGCGACATCACGCCACACGCCATCTGCGCAGATGGTCCAGTTACAGAAGAAATCTGTGATCCGGACCTGGCACAATTTTTAACAATTCCGTCCGAGATTGACAGTGCGCGATGTAGATGCGCGTACTTTTCTCGCCAATGAGAGATTGCATTCTGATTGTTTCTTCTTCTGTGCTTTAGATATACGAAACTACAGAAGCATGTTTCTACGAAAAAAGAAACTTCCGTTCACTATTCCGTCCTTGTCTGACAAGATCTGATTGGTTGAAGAAAACGTCCGATTGGATTAACCGTCTGTACACAGACCGAGAAAAAGGATGGAATATAGTGCACACAAGTTTCTCTCTCTGTGTCACTTTCTCTAGTCGAGTGCACCTTCCAGTTTGTTATTAATTTCGATGGATAAATCATAACGGGAAACGTCACAGTTAATGGCGCCAAATAACTGCCGTTTTGAAATATCCAAATTCCTCACCGATGAAATTATTTATTTTCTCGCTGTACTAACATTCAAAAAATCGTAAATTCTACATTTTTATAACTTTTTTTTGATGCTGTATCGATTTTCATTATAAAAAAAATCATGCAACTTCTCTATTAGTCATCTTTAATATCTATCTACTAAATGCAGACATAAGAACCAATAGAAACCTTTCATTTTATTTTAATTTGCTCTGTCAATATTCTGTACTAGATGCTGTTCTAACATCTCCAAATAACGGCAGTTTTTCTTTATTATGTATTTATATTATTAAGTAATCAGTATAAAGGTACGGTCAGACATAGCTACTTTTGCTGTGCAGTTTTAGGGTTGCAGCTGCAAAAGTTTTGTATCGTGTTCACACTGATCCTAAAAGTAGCGTGCAGCGGTCAGTTTTTTCTACTGCAGCTACCCCTCAAAACTTCAAGTTTGGAAAAAGGTTGCAGTGACGTTCACACACAACACGCTGTTTTTGCACCATGCAACCAGATGCTGTATGTTAGCAGTTAGCTATTGTTCCTTCACATCTCACTGTGTTCGTGCCGTAATATACGTAATAAATTCCGATTTGTGTACTGTAAAACATGGATGACGAGACACTAGCTAGTTTGCTTATTATCTTTACTATTAAAATGAAGAAGATGCCGACGCCAGACGAAAACTGGAATTTGGATGAAAGAATGGATAAGAAATAGATAAAAGTTAGAACTTTCGGACGGTGACAGCCCGCCAAATTAATTTCAATATATATTGACTTTTAGGTGTCAAAACAATGTTTCTTAGATATAAATATCAAATACTTAAAGATCTCTCCAAGATCAAACATGTATCTTATTAAAGAATAGATAAAAAAATACAAACTGCAGCTTTAATTCTATATTTAATTTTTTTTATACTATAAACAAACAAGAATGAATCATTTAAAAACATTAATTTTGTCAAGTCGAAATTTATTCACAAATATATTATTTAAAATGTTAGGTACACAAATGGACACCAACTTTAAAAATCCTGCACTCGCTGCCGCTGCAAAAGTTTCAACCAAATAGACATTTTTCACACGTGGCTACTTTTGAGACCGCACGCAGCATATAAATGTTGCACGCAACCAAACAGCACGCGCTACTTTTAAGGTTGCACAGCTATTCACATGAAGATTCACTTGAACTGCGCAGTTTCTTAGACTGCACCGCAGCAAAAGTAGCTGTGTCTGATCGTACCTTAAGTGTTGATTTAATATTTTATTATGATTGTATATATTTCATAAAATGAAATTTTTTTTTCCCTAATATTACATTATCTAGACTAGAGTATCTGTCATCCCTAAACTAGAGTAGATTTTTATTCATTTTAGTCACCTTTTTCCTATTTTTTAGTATTTGATGCGGTGAATACGATTCTACCATTTGAATAGGGTAGTTTGGTTGTCTTCGAGGTTGTTAAATAACTCGCTATTTGTTTTTTATTAAAAAAACGTGTTGACTAAAACTATACAGATCTATTGTAATTTTACGTGGTGTAAATATTTTTCATATTCACATAGACGTAGTTTTTCGTAATAAGGATGCTCACGTGAAGACAAAGTGGATGTCTGTCCCTTTTACTACTAGAAAATAATTTGGTGCAGTACTAAGTGTCGTGGCATTTTTTTTAGCATTCGAGACTGTGAATAAAATTGTACCTCCGAATAGGGTAGTTTGGTGGTTTCCAGGGTCGCTAAATAAAGCGCTTTTTGTAATAATACTTGCTGCGAATATTATTTCATAACCTTAGAGGGGTTGTTTTTGAAAATAGATATAAAAAAATCACTTTGTACATTTCTAATCGCCTAGCTGTTTGCTGCCCAGCTTTTGCAATTCGTTGGTCGTTGTCTTCGATGGTCCGTCAATAATGAACATATGTGACTGTCTCATTACTGGCACCCCAGTCCAAGACAAGTTCTATTACCAGTCCTCTTGCGGTATTATATGATATCCCGTAGGTTGGTTCAGGTCTTATCAAGGCTTTTGCGCCTTCTTTAGCCAGCTTATCTGCCTTTTCATTATCTTCATTGCACTAGTGCTCTTGTCGTAGAACTCTCCAAAATCGTCCTAAGTTGAAGACAGAGTCAAAATTCGACTTAGGCAAAAATAAATTTCATTTAAAGACATTTTTAAGAGTCTGCAGAGGACAGATCAGTCTATAAGGACCGTTTTGGGTTCTATAAGGCGTTGGAAATGACCAGGTGAAAATTCGAAGAAACACCGAATTTTCACTTAGGAAAAATGTTTTTGGTCCAGGATATGAGAGCAGAAGTATATGACAAAGATTTATGAATAATATACTTTTTCAAAGGTACCACAAATTGGACTTTGAAAAATAATATTTTTGAAAGGGCGTCAAATTTGGCTCAATAATCGATTTATCGAAAGTACGCCAAAATTTCACTTGCAGACTAATTTTTCAAAACTGTATTGAAATTTGGCTTGAAAATCGATTTTTCAAAAGTACGCCAAAATTTCACCCGCAGATTAGTTTTTCAAAACTACCTTGAAATTTAGCTTGAAAATCGATTTTTCAAAAGTACGCCAAAATTTCACTCACAGATTAGTTTTTCAAAAGTACCACAAAGTCAGTTTAAAAAGTACCGCGAAAATATACTTTGAAATATTTTTTATTTTTTATTCCTCCACCAAAGACATTGACCTTTGATGCACGGTCATTGAAAGCCCAATTCTAAAGTATGAGCATAAAATTTTAGAGATGCACTGCATCCAAAAGGCAAAATAGAAGATTTTGTCAAAGCCGGCGTAGTGCCGATAAGCAAAAATTGATAAAAATCAATGCACAGTACAAGGCCGGTTTCTCGCATAGAAAGAGTTTGGATTGACTCAGCGGCTCACAATTTGGTCGAGCGCGTTGAGTGGTCCAGACAAAGCAATGGTAGAAAAGCCAATAGCAGGGCTTTTCAAATGACAAAGTTATAGGGGAAAACGCCTTGTGCATAAAAAACCAAAAATTCAATTTTGCCTAAAAGTCGCTCGAAAGTGGCGACCATATCGATAATATTGAACAACTGCATAGGAGCAAGTAAATCGTGGACTGATCGAACGCCATTAAACTTATGCAGTTATAAGTCCTCATGAATGTGTTTGAGTACGTGAATCTCCGCGATACAAGAACTTTAAAGCTAAGTAGTCTCTAGCGAAACTAAATTCATTTAGTAAAACTTTTTTAAGTTAATATCAGTCAGCCGTAATTATAAATTACAAATAGTCTCAGACTTCTCTAAAAAGCTCGCATTTTGATTCTGAGAAGGTATGCATGAATCTTTTCTACCTAATCGATCGTTAGCATGAGCGCTCTCGCTTGTATGGTCTGAAAGTCATTACCTTGATTGGGGAAGGCACGATTCTTATCTTGAGAATTTTGTATAACCAATTCTGTTAAATAAACGGATTCTTTGAACTATTGTTTCTTAATTGATCTTGAGGCCTGTTGACGGTGTATAATCCCTGGAACTTTCGAATAGAAAACCGGATGTGTCGAGTTAATTCACATTAACGTTCGACTTTCTGGTTGCTTTACGGAGGTTTGATAGGGATTTTTTTATGCGTTTTTTGAGAAATAGATTCCGTCATTAACAGACCAAAACGTGGTTTCCACAAAAATACAAAAATTAATCCCTCCGCAGAGAAATTCTTCGGTTGGGATTTTTTTATGCAAAAATTCAGGAAATTAAGAGGTACCTAAACCCCTAACGAGAGAATTCAGGTCCAGAGAGAGCGTCATTTCTGATCTGTGGTAGTGCAGCCTTGGTCCATTATTCGGCTATCGAAGTGCATCTTATCTCGAACCCGCCTGGGAGGTAGAAGAACGGGGTAATACGCGACATGAGAAATAAATTGGTGTCGCGTCATATTGACGCCCGGTTGTGCGTTCTTCTACATTCTCACGTCCAGTTGTACACTGTTGTGTTCCTCCTGTTTCGCCAGGGAATAGGGTAGTCTTTTACCATCATTGTAGAACGCATCTCTACTGAATCCTGCTTGGCTGTCAGTGATGATACGGATTCTTGTATCAGTATACGACCTGTACCTGTATTTCATCCTCCCAGCGTTTCCGTTTCCCCACTGACCTTTTTCCGTGCATTCGGCTAACTAGGATTTTTTTTGGCAACCTCTTATCTTCCATTCTCATCACATGCCCTGCCTACTGTAGCCGTTGTAGTCTGATAAATTCTGAGAGTGGGGGTTCTTTAAAAATATTGTACAGTTCGTGATTAAATCTGGTTCTCTAGATATTATTGTCCTTAACTAGTCCCATTATCTTTCTCAATACCATTCTTTCGATGATATTAAGCATATTTTTTGTTCTTTCCGTCATGGTCCACGCTTCACTTCCATAGCTTGCGAGGTCTTATTTTCGTTTTGTAAACTTTCAGTTTATTATTATGGTATGGTGTACGTTTTTGGATTTTAGTACGTGGGACATTGCGAAATAGGCTTTGTTGGCTATGCTTATTCTCCTGCGAATTTCTCCATCTTCCGTACCAGTTGAATTCAATTCCACGTCCAGGTATGCGAAATGATCCACTGACTCAATATTGTCTTCTACAGAAGGCTGTCTCAATCGGCTACTGAAATTCTTCAGGAGATGATTCCAAATCAAATCATAATAGACGAATGTGAGAATGATAACGATATCATAAATGAAGCAATAGAGGAAGAAGACTTGGACAAAATATTCGATGTATCGGGAGACCGTGATAGTGAACCTGAAAGCGAATAAGGTGTTACTTACGTTTTATATTGAATTTTATATTTTATTTTAAGAGCTGAATAATTTATCTGGAAAATGGTAACTCCTATACCAATATTGTATAGGAACAAAATTGTAGGAAACTTCATGTACCTACTTTGTTTTTTTGTGCAGAATTTTCTCCATCTTTTTGTGTTAAATGACAAAAACAATATTTGCTAATTTTTTCTTATGAACTTGCACGCCATTTTGAAAGTACGGCCAGTTTTTTTTTTTTCGGGATGTATCTAAAATTGTTCCTTAGGCTTTAATCTTTATGAAAAACATTGTCCCCAAGGATCGGGTGGTGCACGTACAGTTAGGGTGGGCTCCCGTAGTATTAGCATACCATATGGCATCATTTGAATGTCTTTACAGTTGCTTTGTTCCCTCCTCTCCCCTGTCAGGTATGTATACCCTGTAGATTTTTGTGAAGGTGTGGTGATTCTGTCTGACTGCACGTCTAGTAGTCGATTTTGTTCTATTTGTTGAAATATTTCTGTATGGCATCCTAATTCTTGAAATGGTTTGTTTTCAGAATGTACGTTGCTATCAGTGCCTCACTCTCCACAACTAAGTATAGTGGAGGTAGACAAAGTGATGCATGTTTCCATGGCTGCGGTAGGCGTTGTTGACATTGCTCCCGTTATCCCTAAACAGGCCAATTGTACCTTTCTTAGTTTTGTCTCCTCTTTTCCGGATTTTTATCACCAGATAAGGGAGGCATAGGTTATTATTGGTACCACAATCGTTCCGTACAACAAATGCACCATTTTTCAAATAGGCTTAGAATGTCATGAAACGCCCAGTCGTAAGTTTAAGCAAAAAAAAAATTATGTGAGTCTGTCTGTCGTCCTGTTTGTAACTTTTTCTGTGCGTACGATTACTCTGGAACAACTTAGAATTTGATAAACTCCATTATTAAAGGAAGTAAAAAAAAAATAAAATTGTGTATTAGTGTGTGTACAAGAACCAAAGGCTCAATTTTTTTTTGGCATCAGCCACCCCCACTACCATTCACAGTACCGATGTGGCATATCGTTTTATGCGTTTTTGGAGTAGACGATTTCAAATATTATATTACTAAAGTTCTATAAATTATTTCCACATGATGGAGTGCAAATATAGTATCAAAATTTTGTTCATTGTAAGAGACTTGGATAGGAAATCTGGATGTGGCAGAGTTGCCATCCGTCCAGATCTCGTCGGGGTAGTCCTGACTTCGTCCTGATAGTCCCAATTTTTAGTGCATTGTCCCAGGTCCCGACTGGTTGCGCTTATGTCCCGATTTTTAATATATATTATTTTGTGAGATAGAAGAGTACCGATCGATGTATCGAAGTACCATGATCGAGGTTCGGAGGATCAAGAATTAACTCCAGTCATTCGTCAATCGCTATTTGTTTATAGACGAAAGATGTCCTAATTTTTACGCAGAATTTTCAGTGTTTTCCCATATGTCCATCAAATGGAAGAACTTAAAAAGTTATTGCTTATTTACAGGGTCGTAGAGAGAAAATACGGGCCCGGGGGGGAGATTTTTTTCGAAAATTGATGAGCTGGGGGGGAGAAATCCGAAAAAACTTTCTTGGTCCGAAAGATTTTTTGATGAGCGGGGAAGGGAAGAAGTCCGAAAAAAAAATTTGTTTTGTCCAAAAAAATTTTTGATGAGCGAAAACCGGCCCCCCAGAACAAGCCAAGACCCGGGGGAATCACCCTCGCAACCCCCCCCCCCCCCTCTCGACAGGACTGCTTATTAGGAATTTTGTTTATGTAATGCTTATTGTTTTGCGGTCCTGTTTGCCACATGTTTCTTTCGTTAAATATTTAAATATTTTTGAACGTGACAAAATGCCCAATAAATAAGAAAATAAGAGTATACCACAAATAAATAAGTACAGAGTAATATAATTTTAGAAACTTGATTATTTCACGTTGAATGAACAATTTAAGCAGTTTCTGAAAACAAAACGGATCTGGTGCTCGAGTAGCTGATATAATAAAAAATTAATTACTTTTGCTGCTTTACGAAGAAAGCAACGAAATAAAATTTAAAAATAAAGCACTGCCAGTGAACTTCCCACCGAAGTTTGAAAAAACAATTGCTTAGAAATAAATTCTTGATTAAGTTATTTTTCCTGGGTCCTTCCTAATGAGTAAACGATTAATATCAGCTTCTAATTCCTGAACATACTTTCAAACGAAAGTGTGAAATCGCAAAAAACATTATAATAATATTATGACTCAAATATGGCCTGAGTGACGCGTTGAACATTGAGTTTTTTATAGTTAAGTGAAAAAGGTTATATCTGAATTAATTTTATGGCAAATATAGTGTGCATATATATAGTTTATTGCCTTTTCAAAAGGAAACTTTAATGATTTTATCTGCAATAAAACTATAAATTAAATATGCAGAAGGATAATAATCATTATAGCTATTATATCTTCTAGGACATCTTTTATGCAGAGCTGTATAACTGGTACATGTTTGTCATTAAAAATGTTACTAAAAAGCATTGGAAATGCACAACGAAATTATTATAAATTTTAGTATCTTTTGTTACCTTTACCACATGATACAATGAAAGAGGTACGTATCATGCCTTTACCGCTCGAATAACTATTTGAATTTTTTTTTAAATACTCTCTAAATTTCCAAAAAACCTAAAAAAGACGATTTTTGAATTTTGCTAACCAAAATTATTGAGCTTAGCCAAAATGACAATTTTTTATTTAAATATTAATAAAACTTCCAAAAAAAAAAAACTTTTTTCTTATCCAATTTATAAAAATCTTGTTACTCGGGGGGTTTTTGAGGTCGGTGATTACGAATCTGATTTCCAAATTGTCATAAACCAACCTGCAAGATGACGGAATTAATGGCGGCTATAAAACGCTAAAGAATGATGAAAAATGAAATCTTTTTGTTAAAGTTTATGCTGAGAAGTTTTGAATATTTCTGATAAGTACTTTTAAGTTAAAATAGACTAAATTTTAAGTTCCAGGAAGGAATTGAAGATGGCGGATACAATATGGCGAATCGTAATTTCTTATCAATTTACATAAATCTTGTTACTCGGGGGTTTTTGATTACGAATCTGATATCCAAATTGTCATAAACCAACCTGCAAGATGGCGGAATCAGTGGCGGCTATAAAATGCTAAAAAATGATGAAAAGTGAAATATTTTTGTTAAAGTTTATGCCCAGAAGTTTTGAATATTTCTGATAAGTACTTTTAGAGATGGCGAATCCAATATGGCGGCAGTAAGATGATAAAACTAACTTAAAAATAAATTAAATGCATTAAACTAAATAGGCTATTCCTAAGAATTATTATTAAACAAATTTTCTGAAATTTTCAAATATATCCAATATGGCTGCCATACATTAATTATCAATAATTGATTCCGCCATCTTGCAGGTTGATTTATTACAATTTGGATATCAGATTCGTAATCAGCGACCTCAAAAACTCCCGAGTAGCTAGATTTATGTAATTTGGATAAGAAAAAACTTTTTATTTGTAAGTTTTATTAAGATTTAAATATAAAATGGCCATTCTGGCTAAGCTCAATAATTTTGGTTAGCATAATTAAAAAATCGGCTCTCTGACATTTTTTGGAAATTAAATAACGAGTAACGAGTTTAGATAATTTTGAATGAAAAAATTACGATTCGTGCCACTGTGGAGGCTACGAATTTTTAAGAACTATCTAACCCATGATTTACAGTAAACTTGGCCCCATTGAAAATTTTAGCTCACTGTGAGGAGTCCCAGTACTTCATTTATAAGTAGTCCATCTATAAGCTGAATCGTTCTCAGTAATCGCCATATAACTATGCATAACGGCTCATATATCCTATGTATCATGTGGGTCAAGTGGAGCAATACTTCAATAGTAGTTTTAAAAAGAGGCATATAGGTCTTTCTCTATGTTAGGCCCTGTTCTCTTAAAAGTCCTTCCAGACCATTTACGTTCTTAAATAGTTTTAGAAATAAGCATTTAGAATATCTTATCGAGTGTTTTAAAAATAAAATGGTTACTTTTTCCTCAAAACATAAACACTAAATAAAAAGAAAAATATAAAAGTAAATAAGTAAAATAATTAAATATTAATTATATTTTTTGCACATTTCAAATAGTGCTCAATATCCTCAAATATTCTAGAAAGTGTCCCTTTTCCCTTGTGATACTGCAAACAAATAGGCAGACCATGAGGGAAAAATAGTTTTGAAAAATAGCGTCAATTGTTAAATTGTAATATACATTAGTAGTTGTGGAAGGGGGACATGAACTCACTTTTCCCATAAGAGTTAAAACATGGAGAAAAATCAAAATTTTCAACTAGTTCCAAAGCCCCATATAGACAAATCAAAATGCGTTTACGTGATGGATTACGTTTTAATCCCATAAGGAATGCATGGGGCTTTAGAACCAACTGAAAATTTCAATTTTTCTCCATGTTAACGCTTATGGGAAAAGTGAGTTTATATCCCCCTTGCACAACTACTTACATTGTATGTTTTGATATTTTGAACATTGTATTTTTATGTGCTTTAGTAAAGAACCTTACTTGGGAATCTTATTGGAACAAAAAAAATAAATTTGTTTTTATCGGTCGGCACTATACCTCCACTCCACTACATGGATGTGGAAATAAAAAATCAGAGTCTACAGTTTTATAAAATGCACTCGAAATACCTATCCCTGGCTCCCGGACTATAATGTTTAGCCTCGAATCCGTGACAACTCCCATCTCTGTGTTTTTCACTCATAAAGCAAGCTTGCAAGAACTCTCTTATGACACTCAAGTGCCTTGAGCTCATTTGTCGTTTGCCCCTTTTTAATGAGAGTTGGAAACCCTCTCTGGCTGCTACATATTTCTCTCCCATCGCAGGGACAAATATTGTAATTAACATCTTGTTTCAATTTGCTAGCAACGTGTACGTATTAGGTAACTAACATTATACATATACATAGCAGTTGTATATCAATTTCATATCTCATGAAATTAAAGAAATGTGATTTTACGAGAAAATTTAAACTCAACGTGATTTTAATATTTGAAAATGCAAATGTCAGAGAGAGAGCTGGTTGAAGCCTATTGTATAGCCATTCATTTCTCAACAGTGGCAGACACGTTTCGCCTTCCCAGGCTCATCAGTGCCACACGGTAGAGCAAGAAGGAAAATACAAACGCTTCAACCAATACTACCATAACTTGGGAGTGTGGCCACTAGGCACTAACAATGCCCATCTATGCAAGATGGTAAATATTGTTCAGAAGTAAATGTTTTACAAAGTTCGACTATTTAAAGTGATTACAATAACTGCGAATGCAGATTACCAACTTCTGAAACAATCCATTGTTTCACAATCTTTACCATCTTACATAGATGGCACCGTTAGTGCCTAGTGGTCACACTCCACAGGAAAGTTAGGGAGGATTGGCTGAAGCGTTTGTATTTTCGTTCTTTCTCTACCATGTGGCACTGAGGAGCCTGGGAAGGCGAAACGCGTCTGCCATTGTTGAAAAATGAATGGCTATACAATGGGCTTCAACCAGCTCTCACTACATTAGTCAACAATATTACAAGAAATTGCGATATAATATGCTCAATTTATTGACTATATGATCTAGGAAAATTTATACGCATATTAATGGTTTCTTAGAAGAGGCTGGAATTAAGTTGTAGGTTATCTTTGTTACCGTATGTTTTTTTATTTACCCTTCCAACCGTGGTCCTCCCTGTAATGTCTATTTTAAAATGTCTTGACAAACCCCAGGACGAGAAGTGTGTGATCCTATTATATTCTTTTTCGTCATCTTCTATATATATTCTCCTCTCTCTTGTGTTAGGTTAGACATAGACATAGGATATTTTCTCATACTTATCCATAGTATTCAAGTATGTTGTATGAGCAATAAATTAACTTAAGATTTTAATTGACTTTTAAAAAATTGTGGCTGGCAGTATGGTCCTTGACCGAACGCCACAAAAACAACCAGCTCTCCTAACATTTGTAGTTCCATGGTTTGTTGCACTTAAAGTTGTAGAATATAAACCAGAATGAAAAAAGTCAGAACAAGTCTAGTACGCCATCTATGATACGCTAGATTAACTGTTAATATCTGAAAATGATATATCTAGTTATTGTTAGATTTTAAAAAACTCTGAGCTCCCAAACATATTTTAGAGTCAACTGTATGACCTATATTGTTTTGAAAATTTGGTTGATGTAATGTATACTCTTTTCTACATTCTCAAAAATTTAGAATATTACCACCTTCCAATCTATAGACTTCATTATCACATCGGTATTTAACGCAAGACAACACTGTTACAACATTACTGTTTATAATGTCTTTAGATCCCTAAAAGAAAAACCGCAGTCTAAGGAATCACTACTTCTACATCCAGATTTCCTATCCAAGTCTCTTACAATGAAAAAAATGTTGATACTATTTGTACTCCACTATGTGGAAAAAATTGTTTATAGAACTTTAATTATATAATATTTGAAATTGTCTACTCCAAGAACCCATAAAACGATATGCCATACGGTAATGGGGTGGCAGAGGAGGAGGCTGATGCAAAAAACTTTTAAGGCCTTTGGTTCTTGTACACGCACTAAATCACAATTTTATTTTTCTAACCCTCCTTTATAATGGGGAAGGAGTGGTGATAGAGGAGGTGGTTTATGACAAAAAAAAATTTGGGCCGTTGGTTCTTGTACACACTAAATCATAATTTTATTATTTTGCTCCCTTTAATAATGGGTGCAAAAAAATTTGCAAGTGCAAAAAAAATTGAGACCAGTACGTACACTAGACGTTAGCCAATGTTATGAACTCTTGCTTGCTTTATCTATTTACCCCCATTTACCCCCCAACACTTCAACGGAATAAGATCAATTTAATCTAGTTCCACATCTCGTTATAATACATACACATTTCAAAGAACAATGTTTTTGGCCCATCCATGGTAAAGTGTGGAATCTTTTGGGGTGCTGAATACGAGTCTGTCATCCGAATTGGCTAAAAACATCGAGAAGACAGTAAAAAACAACCCTTATTTGGGGGTGGCATTTAAATTGTTATTAGAATTTGCAACAAAAAGTTATTCTTTAGTGCACGAAATTCTTTCAAAATACTCAGTTTCGTTAAGTAGAAAAAGAAGAAAAATTTTTAAATTCACCCCCTTCCACTCGTTTCTCTCACTCTTCACCACCCATAAAAATGGTGCAAGTTACAATATCTAATATACGGTTATTTATTTATTTAAAAAAAAAACAAAACTCCTCGTTAAATGGCTATTATCAAGTTATAATGTGATTACTTCTGAATACTCTTACGCCCATCCCCACCAATTAAGGTGGTGGATTTTATCTTTTTGGAGTTTTTATTGGTTTTAATTGCAAAAGAAATTCCTATCACCCAGTTTGAGGTTTTTTTATCATAATAAGGTGACTTAGTCAATTCAGATGAATATTTCTCACACTTTTGAGGTTGGGGCTTCCTAAAAGGGGTGACGGATTCGTTTTCAGCACCCTAAAATTGGTAAAAAAAAAGATGGGCTCTTTTTTTACATTGTTCTTTCAAGCCAATATCATAAACGGTTCCAAAGTAATCGTGCGCACAAAAAAAAATTACAGACAGAAATTATTTTTTCTCCAACTTAAAATCTCGACGTTTCATGACATTTCAAGCTTGTTTGAGCAAAAAAAAATCATTTTTTTTATCGTTGCTCCACACTTCGTGGATATGGAAGTAAAACATTAACTCCTTTTATATATTTTTACAAGCTTTTATTGAACTTGCTTTCTATGTATGTTAGTTTGTTGTTTAGTTCAAATCTTGCAAGTCAATTTTAAACCAATTGAGCTGAAATTTTATATACTAAGTGACGTCATTCTAAATCCAATATGGCGGACTCCCAAAGATGGCGGAGTTATTATTATGCACCCCATGATATGGGTATCAAATGAAAGAGTTTGCTGAGAAGAATACGAAAATAAAATGACGTCACACTAAATTCAATATGGCGGACGCCCCAAGATGGCGGACAAAATTTTTTAGTTTTAACACTAATTTGATCGTATAGTGTATTCGCTCATACGTTGCATTCTAAGAAATGGTGAAGGATCCGGTTTAAACTATAAGTTTTATATCGGATAGGAACGACGCAATGAATATATAAAACTAATTAAGGCGTAGCTAAAAATTTAAAAATAAAATTACATGTAAAAAAAACTTTAGAAACAAGCTTTTATTATTTAGGTGTACTAAACCGAAAAAAATAAAAATTAAAAAAAATTGTCTTAAAAGCTTGTCGCGTGAATAGAAATAAAAAAAACTTACTTAGGTACTTACAATCTCTGTCAAAAAAAAATTAATGCCTGTATGAACTTCTTGCGCGCCACAAACTTTTAAGACATTTTTTTTTAATTTTTATTTTTTTCGTTTTAGTACACCTAAATAATAAAAGCTTGTTTTTAAAAAAGTTTTTTTTACATTTAATTTTTTTAATGTGACTATGCTTCCACTCCACTACGTGAATGTGGAAGTAAAATTGGTTTATTTAGAAAAATTCCTGGAACATAAATTACCAGATAATAATATCTCATTAGCAGATATCACGCTTAATGGCACACAATCAATCTTATTATTTCCGATATTACGTAAAAATTTCAAGAGAGAAATCATGTGGCGTGTTTGAAATAACTGTGCTTCGTCAATAGCAAATATTTGTACGATTCACCTCAAGTGAAAGTGTTTGCATAAACGCTGTTATTTTATCCTGAACTTGGATATGTACTTTGTATTGCTGCTGCCTTTCTGTCACCTACGTCTTTGAAATACGTCAATCTTTATTAATTTTACATCACGATACACGCCCTCACTGAAAGAGAAACCGGATTGTAACACCTCAAGTGAAGACGGGATCGTATTAGAACTATGTGGAAAGAACAGCTTGGAATTGGTTCTTCCATTACTGTAATAAACAATACACAGGTAGAATGCAAATTTATATAAAAAATGTGTTGTTAATACGGCAGCCACAATACTTTATATGCAGAATATTAGCCTACTTTACACGTGGAAATTCTTGCAAATATGTACATTATGATGACGAGAACAATGTACAGTGTAGATACTATAAGCGGAAAAAATCAATGACCATACCTAATAGCACTTGACCTCCGAACAAAGGATTGCTAGTTGGGCTCTTTTGCATATCGAAACAGCTTGGAATTGGCTTCTATTACCACTTCTCCTATAATAAACAATGCAGTATTCGGATTGAGGTAAAAAAGTTATTAACACTGTAGCTATAATGGTTTATTACTTGCAGAAAAATATTAGCCTACTTTACACATACAAAATCGCGCAAAATGTGTACAATATAATAATGAAAACAATGTAAAGTGGGTGGGTGGATGTAAAGTCAGTAAACAATAACCATACATATACCTGCATTGATATTTCCTAAAAGCGCTTGATCATTACTAAGGTTTCCTTGAATTACAACTTTTTACGCTGAAACACTGTCTGACAGGCAACTGCTCGTTCTCGAATTCTGAGTATTATTCAAATTGTGCAAATTATATTTATGACAGCCGCCACTGATTGACTTCAGATTTTGCAGTTTTTTTACCTTTTGCAAAAATCTGCATTAAAAGGTTCTTAATTGCCATCTCTGTAGTTACAACTTGCAATTGTAAATGGTGAGTTGTGACAGCCATCAAAAACATTTGTGATTTGTATCATATCAATACTGGTAATTTTCCCAGAGCTTGTGTCAGATTGTAGGAATGTATGTAAACAACTAATTTGTCCCCACGAATGTTTTCCATTATTTTACTAAACGAATACTTAATTTCTACGCATAGTAAAATTATTGTGACGAATAATTTCATTTATTTTCATGTAAAATGTGGCAGTTGCCCCAACGAATATTTAATTTGTACAAATGAATATGACACTTGTCACAAAATAAATATATTAAAACGTTTTCTGTTAATTTTTCATTAACATTTTACTTTTTTAAGAATAAGTGAGGTTAAGTAAAGATATAATTCTATGGACAAAATAAATCAAAGCCAAACATATTATGTAATCACAGTGAAATCTTTATTAATAGACAAATAAAAGGATACCACAAGTAGAAACAATTATTAAGTGTTTTTTAAAATTAAGGCAATACATCTAATCAGCAAACAGAAACAAGTAATATCAAACTTTACACTCAGTGGCGCAGTACTTACGGTGTTAGGCTTGCGAGTTAGGCTTGCGACCAAGAGGTCCAGAGTTCGAATCCTAGCTAGGGTATGGATGTTAGTGAGAGACAACACGACTAGACACTCTCTTCTTCTGAGTTCGACTCTCAGCTGCGGCAGATGGCAATGTCAGTACTTACGGTGTTAGGCTTGCGAGTTAGGCTTGCGACCAAGAGGTCCGGAGTTCGAATCCTAGCTAGGGTATGGATGTTTAGTGAGAGACAACACGACTAGACACTCTCTTCTTCTGAGTTCGATTCTCAGCTGCGGCAGATGGCAATGTCGCGGGGAGTGGTTATTACTTCCACATCCAGTGGAAGTATAGTAACGACAAAAAATTTTTTTTAAATTTTTATTGTTCAAATAGGCTTAAAATGTCATGAAACGTCGAGATTTTAAGTTTGACGCCAAGACGATAATATAAATAAAACATTTAAAAAAATGAATAGAAAATAAGAAATTCAGTTAATAAAATTACTATCTCAATGTAAATTTGGATCCTACTGTTAAAAATCTAGACGATCACTGCCAAGTATATTTTTCTGTCGAAAGGGGTATGGAATGTTGTTTATATTTACTTGAATTTCTGCCATTCTAATAGAAGGCAATTTGACTTAATAAATATCAGTCTAATATTTATTTATTAGATTTAGATATTATTACCATTTAAAATAACGAGGTTGGTATAGCCAGAAAAATAAAAATATTTTAGTTGGGCAGAGCACCATGGAAAACATATACATAAACAATATCCTATAGTAGAGCGCCAGAAAGAAAAGGCTATTAGTGAAACAATCTTGTAATTTGGTGTGTGTGTGTGTGTGTGTGTGTGTGTGTGTTTGGTCTGATGGCACTGGTTTGAACCAACTAGCCAGTCTCTTCTTGTAATTTGGTTTACTGATTTTTGTCATTAAAACGACTATTTTTCCAAACAGCGTCAAATCAAAATGGCTTCCGGTTTCAAGATGGCGCCCGATTTAGAAAATTTAAAAAAAACGAGTTCTCTATCTATCTAAACTATTGATGTTACAGAAAAAAGTTGTTAAGAAAATTGTTCCAAATTAAATTGTGAATAAAAAAAATTAATGCAGACTTTTATCTAAAGTTAAAAATAAATGACGAGACGCCTCTTGGAACGACGCCTTAAGGTCTTGATGACAAACCCTGTATGTATTATAATTTGGACATAACAATTTGACGCCACTATATATACAATTCCATAAACTGCATAACAAATGAGGTTGGTTGATACTCAGATGCTATATCTAAAAATAATAATAATTACCATTTCATTTCCCCCTCAAGAATACGAGTTCTTTGTAGGTTTACCCGTTGAATAAAATTATAAAAAGATTATCATTATTATTTCAACTTCAGATGCCTTAGCATATTGTAAATAGCCAACAAGTGGTTGATGTTTACATAATGAGAAACCAGCCTTCAACTTTTTAGCATTCTCTGTTTTTGGTATTATATTATGTCCGTATATAAAGAATTCCTATTATACAGTCGCTGACGCCAGACCCTGTAAACAAGCTAATCGTAATCATTACACGATTTATCCGTCATATTGTTAATAATAATAATAGTTTTCTGAAAGGGCGGACATTGTTATTGCATAATACTGGAATGTGTATGCAGATTTAACCTTTAGGCAGCTAACCACGATCGGTTATTATAGTGTTTTAGTCATGGCCACCCATAATAATTGATTGCAGCGAAAAGTTGATTATTATGGAAGGCACAAATAAATGTTCTGGACAATCTTATAAAGAGCCGGCTGTACAAGGTGAATAGTTTAAACGTTACAATAACGAGGTACTTATATGCTATTAAACCTGTCATACAGGGTATTAGTCAGGAATCTACCTTCTTGAAAGACACTCCTAAAATGTCGAAGATATAGTTTTGAAAAAAATATTACGTTATTTGGAATGACCTTGAGGATCTAAATGTGGGGGGCGCCATCCTAATCGAGATTGCTAAAAGGAGTACTAAATTTTTTTCCGAAAATTTTTGTATTAATTATTATTATTAATTTTATGTTTCCACCGCATATACAGGTATAGTATAGCAATATAAGCCATATTAATAATTTCGGAATCAAACTTAAAAGATTTATTTAAAATGTTAACATTTTATGTATATAGAAATTAATAATTATTTTTCGTTGTTATTATATAACCATCGCGATATTATATTTAAGTGAATACGCTACATATACTCCTCCCCCCCTCCTGCAAAAGAGAAATCAACTTACCAAAGTATCAATATTAAAAATGAGTTTTAAAAAAGAAGTCAGATTTGGATAGATGACAAAATAGCATGGTGTTCAAATAAGGAAAAATCATATATGTGCGATAAAATATCTGCTACGATGTTTTCTTTATCGTGGGCAAGATATATGTCATTTGAAAATTGTGATGAAATAGAATGTATTTGAGTGATGCTAAGTGAAATGAAAATTCACAATCGTTGTTAGATTGAGCGTCTTTCAGTAATTGTAATATGATCGATAAAATAGTATGTATTTGACTGATACAATAGCATGTAATTAACTTACGCCAAGTGAATCGAGCATTGAGAGCGTCGAGATTGAGCGTGTTTCGGTAATTGTAAAGTGATTGTTTGAATAAAAAATTGAATAATGAGATCGATTGAATTGTTAATTGAACTGTGAATTGTTTAAAATAGCAAATAATTGATAAAATAGTAAATAATTGATACATTGATACCTTGATAAGATGGCTTAATAGTGCAGGGAGTTATATAGGGAGAGTACTCACCTACACATGCACAAAATAAATAAAAATGCACATGGAGTTGTCCAAGCTATCGGTTTGCAGTTGGGGAATCTGACGGGTTGCCCAGGCTGTCTGGTTGCAGCGGGCTGTCGTGTTGCCCAATTATTCTCGAAATTGTTGTTAACAAACGCTACAGAAATTCTTAGCGTGCCAGTGTAAATTTCAGCACGGAGCCATTTTTAAAACTGTTGCAGATAGATGCATACTTCTATGGTATGAAATCTATAGAAAATAATGAAGCAATTTCTAGTGAAATAATTATCTGGATTTCTCACGCTTTCTGGTCGTTCAATACTTGCACTATCATATACTATGATTGCAAAACATTTACAAAACGTTCTCATTATGCTTATTACTTATACGTAAATATTATCTTTTTGTCATGAAAAAAAAAAACAAATTCAAAGAGTAATTTACTTGCGAACAGACATTCTTACGTTATACATAACTTATTTATTTATTTATTTATTTACATACTCGAATTTACAGAATTTACATTCCATTTACAGCCGGGATAATACAAATTGTTTACAAATAAAGCTTACAGACGTAAACTTATACTTATACTATATGTAGAATATAATATAAGTACAATTATTATATTATGTATAACCTAAATTGCTATAACCTAGAACTAAACAGATACTACTCTAACTAATAATTATTACTAAATTAATATAATTATATATAAACACAAACTACGAGAAACTTAATTTAATTTGACTTAATCGAGTGTTGAAAATGTCAACATCGTTTTCTGTGGTTTGGTAATTTCGGCAGATATTATATAGTGGGGAAAACATTAAGGTATTCGTGTGGGTATTGGGAATGTAAAACAGTGATGTAGATGTGGTTGGCCTGGTAGGTGCTCTAAAGTTGATTTGTTCAAGTAATTCTGGACAGTCAATCATGTTGTTTAGAAGCTTGTATAAGAATATTACACTTTGCATCTCTCTACGCTGCTTCATAGAGCTGTACATGAAGCGATTCAGTAGTGAAAAATGGTCATATCCTATAGGCAGATACTGGTGATCGTTTGTAAATGCCAAGAATTTTAAAATCCGCCTTTGAATTCCTTCAATATTGTTACTCTGCGCATGGTAGTGAGGGTTCCATACTACGCTTGCGTATTCTAATCTAGGTCGTATCAGGGTATTATATGATGTTTTTAAGGTATCTATGTTTTGAAAATTACGAGCGTTACGTATTATAAAACCTAGCAAACTATGTTATTGGTGTGTTCTCTAAAGGAAAGTTGCGAGTCAAATGTTACACCTAGGTCTTTAAAACTGTCTTGGTGTGCCAGATTAACACTATTAATAGTATAATCAAATTTTAATTTGTTAGGTTTTTGTTTATGTTTAGAGAGAGTTTAAATATATCGCACCATTCGTGAATTAAGTTTAAATTCGCCTGTAGCTTATTGCAATCCGATAAACTATTGACCGTGAAATATATTTTCAAGTCGTCAGCATATAAGAGAGATGGACAATGGAGGTCAATGACGATGTCGTTTATGAATATATTAAACAATAAGGGTCCCAAAACCGACCCTTGAAGAACGCCTGACTGAGATATAAACACTCGATAGACTTATGACCCTGATATTGCACAAACTGGCTTCTATTTAGAAGATAGGATTCAAAAAAGTTTATTAAACTAAGGTTAAATCTAAAAAAAACTAATTTTGTTAGCAGAACACCATGGTCAAGCCTATCAGCTTTAGAAAAATCCATGTAAATGACATCGACTTGACCACCGCTGTCCATGGTTTCGGCTAAGTATTGTGTTATGCAAAGTAAGTTTGTCGTTGTTGATCTCTGCGAGACTAAACCGTGTTGGTTGTTGCTTATGCTCCGATGAACTTGCGGATATAGTGTGCTGTGCAGAACAATTTCAAATAACTTACTAAAGGTATTTATAATTGTGATAGGGCGATAATTTTGTATATCAGATTTACTGTCTTTTTTATGAATTGGGCAAATCTGGGATATTTTCCATTTATCAGGATATACGCCAGTTTGCAAGGACAGGTTAAAGATATGTGCTAATGGTGCAGCTAATATACCGTAGCAATCTTTTAAGAAGAAAGCTGGTAAGCCATCGGGTCCGGCAGTAAATTTTGGTTTAACTTTTTTGAATGCAGTAATTATATCCTTCTCGGTTATCACTGGAATTGATATATTAATATTATCGCCAAAATCTGTAGAGAAGTTTATATTCCGACTTGAAGGGATATACGCTGAGCTAAAAAAGTCAGCAAATGAATTGGCTATGTCTTCAGGATTGTCCACGATTTTGTCATTATTAGTGAAGGCATTCGGTATTGAGCTGGACTTAACTTATGATATTCATAAGTTACAGAAAATAACGCGTAACTAAATAAACTTAAATTTACTTCTTGTGCATGAAAAATAACAATATAGAAGTTATATGTTTACATTATGCGTACTTAAACTATTTTATTACCTAATTATTCACTCTTACAGTATCAATAGTGTACGCAGTTGTATTATAAAGCCAAGGCTGTTCGAAATGAGGTTACACATTTGGAAAAACGCAGACATACATCCATCCCAGCGGTGTTGTCGGTACCGGGGCTGGGGCTCGAACCTAGAACGCAATAGACAGTCGGTCAGCATATTCGCCACTCAATACGCCTTAACATGCAATATTTTACATGCTTCTGCATTGAATAGCAATGTTGTAGAATTATTTATTGTTCAGTCATGTTTCTTTAGGCTCTGTTTTCTTCTTTCTATCATTTAGAGATCTTCTTAAACACATTGAAAATTATGGTGCAAAAATCGTTTGACAATAATAATTATAATTTACTAACTGAAAAATGAATTAGTCATCTCTCCACATATAAAGCATGTCTATTTTGAAAATTTAAATGAATCATTCTGTAAATAGAAATATTACTCGTATTTAACATGACATAGGAAACGAATTTGTAAACATTTAAAAAGTAATAATCAAACAATAAATCGTATTAAGCAAGGCCAAGACTCATTAGACGAGTTAATCGGTTTTATTTCCTTGAAATTATCCAGAATTAGTAACAAAAGGAAACAAATTTAGATCAGATATAGGGAAAGGTAAATATTATTGCATAATGAATTTGTTTTTTCTAATATCAAGAAATTTTTATGAAGTGTACATCTATTATTTATTATTATTTTGTGTCATTATATTATATATAAAAGCTTCTGAATGAAATGGAAAACGTAAAAGTGAAACAGGCAAGAATTGTAGTTACAATAAGAATTATTATTATAAGAAACGTGAAAGATCCACATTACTCAGGCCTGCCGGCCAATTGTACATTCGCGACATTTATAAAAACACACCACGTATAGTAGATCCAAATCCAAAGCCAAGGCTGTCCGCAAGGGGGTTACAAATTTGGAAAAACGCAGACATACCATCCATACCCACCGGCATAGTCAATACCGGGGCTGGGGCTCGAACCCAGAACGCGATAGACACTTGATCAGCATATTCGCCACTCAATACGCCTTAACCGACTGAGTTACCCTGCCGGTATCATTCCCTAGAAAAGATAGTGCTCTCCAGGAAGGAAAGCAGTCCTTTCCAGGGTAGATCCCGTAGTTCCTCCGGCCATAGAAACTGCCTTGCAAAATACCTATACTTTAATGCTCCTATTGGTGCATATAGATACAAGTGATGGTTTTATCCTCCACTTCACACACCCAACAAGTAGGATCGCCATTCAACCTCATTGTATATAGGTGCTCGCTCAGAGGAGAGGACAGTGTCCTGTTATCAGACCTACTATCTATCTCAATCGTTCTCTATCGAGCCCAAGTAGTCACTTTACGGTAGAATCAGTCAAAGGCTCCTTTATACGGAGCCTTACCTGTCTCATTCCGGAGGCCTGAGCCCAATAATTGTTAAACTGCGCCATTGATTGAACTCTCTCGCAGCATTGATTGAACCAGGCTTCTTAGCAGACCAAAGACTGGCTCTGGACCAGGGAAAGGAGTTTTTATTACACTTCTTTGAAAACACCTTATTATACTCTTCGGAAAAACGAAGAGTATATTGTATTTGATCGGCACATTTCTAAAATCGTAAATATCACTCGTAGAGAAAAAATTTTCATATCATTGTGTTAGTGAACGAATTCTGAACAACTTTCAAAATGTCCGTCTGTCCGTCCGTCCGTCCGTCCGTCACGTTTCTTGTAAGCACGATAACTTAAGAAAGAAAAGTCCGATTGTATTGAAATTTAGAAATAAGTTAGTGTTAGCTAGAGGAAGAACCCTATTGTTTTTGAAGAAAATCGATCAGTAAATAAAAAAGTTATTAATTATTTAATTAAAAAAAAAATCTCTTAATTTTTGTCGCTTGTACTAAAATAGAAATCTTGCGAGATATTATTTCCATAATAATTTTTTTTTGTTTACTAATATATATTTGATAGAAGTGAAATATGTATGAATGTCGAAAGATATATATCACAGACAAACAATTTTTGTAGCAATACGTGGTGGCACAGCGGCTAAAGCTTTGCGTTGCAATCCAAAGGTCCCGTGTTCGAATCCCACAAGTTGGATATTTTTTTTTCATTTTTTTTTTCATACAATTTTTTTCACAATAAAGATGGTATCACAAAATTTAGGATGTCCAAAAACTAACATTATTTACAAGAAAACTGCGAAGAGTATCCTATAGAATGTGTAACAATTATATATAAAAAGCTCAGTAAATTGGCAAAGAGTACGTTTTTAGCTTGTTTTCATCTGTATTAGTAATAATGTCAGATGGGCATTTTCGGACTAGCGCACGAAAACAGCACACGGGAAAAGTTTTCGCGATCTCCGAGTTTTTCCGTGCGCTGAATAAAAATACCGAATATATGGCTTTAAAATACCATGTACCTATTTTGCATTTTAATTCGTAAATGTTTTAATATTTGGATGAACTTCTGTAATATTTTTTGACGTTTTGTCAACCTTATCTGACATAGACAAATTTAAAACAAATCACCTTTGAAATAATTTGAGAGTAACCATGGAAATGCATCATATATACCAAACCAGAGAACTTTGTGGTAAAAGTTCTCTGACCAAACCCTGCATCATTATCAGCGGTGTTTATTTTCTGTCAATTAAATTTATGCCGATAAAATGAAAATGTACTCGGAAGAAAATTCCGAAATTCCCAATAACATCCTAGAGTAAGCGGCACAAGCGAGCGCGAATTTATTACCAGTAAAATCCAGGTCAAGATATGAACACGAACGTCAGCTTTTTACTGAATGGCGAAATCTGAACAAAATCAAAACTGTAAGTGACGATATTCTTCTAGTTTACTTTGTCGAAAAAGCAAAGTCTATGAAATCGTCGATTCTCAATGCTAAACAGTTGTTTGGCCATAAAAGAAAAGGCTGACATCAACAAATACCCAAAAACTATTGCTTTCTTGAAGCGCCAAGCTGTAGGATATATACCGAAAAAGTCCAGTTTTAACAGCAGTACCAGTAACCAAATTTTTATGTGAAGCTCCAGAAGAACAATATCTACTAGCAAAAGCAATTTTAGTGTTTGGGATCTTTGGTAGGTGTCGAAGAGATGCTTAAATTTAGACAATGTGGTAGATAATGAGCGCTTTCTTGTCGTGTTTTTACGAGATGGAAAAACTCATACTTCAAGAAGTTTCACCATTACCAATGAAGGATGTACATTTGAGCCCTGCACACTTTATCGTAAATATGCAGCTCTACGATCTAAAAATATGAACAGCAGAAGATTATTTGTTGCATATCGAAACAGCAGGTGTTACGCTCAACATGTTGGATGCCATACCAACAGTGGTGTTCCGAAAATTGTTGCAGAATACCTAAAACTAGAAAATCCCAGAAAATATACCGGGCATGGACTAAGGCGTCCTTTCCTCAAGCATGTTGGTGGAAAGCGGCGGTGATTTACTCACTCTGAAAAGGCACGGAGGATGGCGTTCTTCTAATGTAGCAGAAGGATATATAGAAGAATCCATACAAAGAAAAATTGAGGTATCACGAAAACTGTTTAACCCTTCTCACTCGCAAAATATTCATTCGTTCAAGAAAATCAAAACATTTGCGAAGAGTGCTTCAATAAGTGCTTCAATAATTGCAGTTTAACAAAATGAAACTCCAAAAGGACTTAACCTGTGCAATAACAATTGCACAAAAACATAACCATTAATAATAACAATTCAAACTAAAAGCATTATTAGTTGGAACTGTTGTTAGTTAATTTTCAATATTCTTACTCTAGTAGTTACATGTTTTTTATTCCTATAACTTATGAAAATAAAAATGTTCCAAGTTTCTTTCGTATGTCTTTTTTTGTTATATTTTGTTTTTATGTTATCATTTTCAAAGAAGTATAATAAAAAATATCGTTCATTACACGTCCAGAAATAGATTTTTCCGTGCTTGCATAACTTTCCGTCCGAATTTGTCACACGCGCACAGAGCTGTTGAAAGTACCCAATGAAAGTACTTGAAGTACCAAATACCAAGTACCTGACAAAGTACTTGCTGCTCCAATTCCCAAGTACTATGACCTGAAGCAAAGTAATTCAAATACCAAATACTTGTTGAAAGTACTTCAAGTAAATCGCAAGTACCGTACTTCAAAAATTTCAGATTATTTGAAGTATATTTAATAGGTACTTCAAATTTCAAAGTAGTTCAATTACTCTAAAGTGTTTCAAGTACCCAAGTATTTCAAGTACTCTAACATATTTCAAATGCTCCACAGTTCTTCTAATACCCATACATTTTATATTTATTAAGTTTTTCTTTTATAATTTGTTATTATTATTATTTATTAACAACTTTCTTCAACTCAGCATCATTCAAAGACAATAAAAAAGAAAATTATTATTACATAAATATAAAAACGAACAAAAATAAATACTGCTGCCGTCGATTTCCCTTCAAATGCCAGGAAAGTCATAAAGAAAACTTTATATATAAAACATAGGTAAGTACAAGTACAAAAAAAATATATTAAAATTAATTATTTATTTCCATAGGCTTTCAATAGCACCAAATTTTCGAAATTTTCATCAGTTAATGCATTTCTTCTGGGAGCATTTATAATTTCAGCAAATGAAAAGAGTCTTTCTACAGGCGCTGATGATGCAAAGCATGTATTAAACTGATAAAAAACTGTTTTTACTGCTGCATGTTTATCTAGAGAAACAAGTTGGGTGTCAGAGTCATTTAAATATTGAAGAATTTCTAATTCAATTCTTTTTTTATCACTGGTTTTTATACAGCCGATGAAGGTAGGCAAGTATTATAGCGATAGGAAAGAGTTTCGATGGACGAGTATTTATTCAAGACACTTATTTGGGTATCAGCATAATTTAAATATTGAAGTAATTCGAGTTCTATTCTTTTCTTCGCGTTGCTTTTTGTAGTTTCAGTATTTGAAATTCCTGTCGAAAAATCGCCTGGTTCAAAACATTTTAATACAATTGTTGTCGCTTATAAGGTTCGCTGATGCCGCTCAGTACATCGTCATTATTGTTAGATTCTGATTCTTCTTGGCAAACCATTTCTACAATCATTTTTGGAATCGATTCACTTAAATCGTCATTTGTGTAACTTTTGAAACTACCTATCTGTCTGAGTTTCAACTGTGGTAATGTGAAAGACGCAATAATAGCTTCTTTAGCTTCTGGGCTAGTTAAATCAAAAAATTCTTTAAGTCTCTTGAGGAATCCATTTTTGCAGGCATATAATATTTCATTTCCGTAATTCAATATTTCAGTTTCAAACTTTTCAACGTTTTTTAGGATCTTAACCTAAACACGGCAATTAATACCCATTCAAGGATATTTATTTATGCAAGGAGAACATATATGTTCTCCTTGCAAATACTCGAACTCGAATTCTTTGAAACACTGATCTACAATTCGCAGTTCTTTAAAAACTGTTGGCAGTTTTTCTTTATCTTCTATCTTTTATTATTTGTGAAACTACATTATAGAATTCCAGCGATAGCTCCAGGATAGGTAAGAGTATGTTTAAGAACTTTCTGTATAATTTCTTCTGATTTGGGTCATTCTGACTTTTTCCAGAGTATGAACATTTATTTATACAATTTGTATGTTTCGTTCGTAGGCTACGGCTTTTTTGGATAATATTTTTCACATCAGTTTTAACTATTAAGTTTAAAGTGTGACTAGCTCAACGAACATGTTTTGGTAAATTAGGACGACCCAAATTTTATCCTGAGCAATCGTCGACAATCATGAACAAATTATATTCTTCATCTGAATACTCGTCGCCGTCATAGGAAGTGTTTTCATTACTAACATTACAGTCTAAGCCAAATCGTCCAAAAGCCTTTACGAAATTGGATCCATTATCTGTAATAGTGGCAACTAATTAGGGATTGCATTACCGGTTAACCGGTTAACCGGTTAACCGGTTATTAGGACAAAAAATACATGATGATAATTACCGGTAATTTTAATTTTTTACCGGTTATTTCGGTAAATTCTGAACTTACGATATGTCACGTATTCAATGTTTCTATTTATGTCACTGACTAGTATTCCCTAAATACAGAGTGACTGTCCCAACACTGAACACTTTTAACAATAAATAAATAATATTATAAAAAGTAAAATCCAAACACCAAGCCCTAAGAAATACAAGAGACATTGACAATATCTTACGACAGAAAATTGAATATTTCACTGCCGCAAATATCCGTGGAATACATTTAGAAGTATGTTATTACCAATTCTTATTAACTTATCGACCCACCAATATCGATTGAGGAAGGGCATTTTCAGCTGATGGTATTCTATGCACAAATATCAGACGACTAACATAAATAGCTTTGAAAAACTAACCGTTTTAACAGGCTATTTTTAAAAAATATTGTATTTTTAGATTAGGTATTCAGTAAATGCCCTATTTGAGTTTATGTTTATAATTTTTGTTATTTAAGTGGATATTTTTGTTATTTACAGAATAATTAGTTATTTAAATTTATTTCATTTATATTTTTTCTTTTTAATAAATTAACTCATATATAAAAAAGTCACATTTTTGTCACTTTGACAGCAATAAAAAAGGTGCATCGTTTTTTATCACCGATAAAAATGCCTGTTCCTCAAAAGCAGAGTACACCTAGTAGTAGCACGTCACTTTGAAATCTGTACTGTCAGCTATAATTTTTAAGTATTGTGGAAACTATACTGTACGATATGAGTCGTTTTGGGAAAATTATAATTATTTTTAATAAATTATTGTTGTTCGTTCACATTCATATTCTGTCGTTAATTTATCTTGCCAAAAAACACTCGAGCTTTTCTTTTATGGATAAATTTCTTTTTAACTCAAAATTTTGCCAATCAGTAATTTTGCTCGAAAAACTGACATTTGACAAAATCATTCGACCTCCGGTCTCGCGATTTTTTCATGTCAGTTCTTCTTATAAAATCACTGATTGGCAAAATTATTTCATTACAAAGAGAAATTTATCCAATAAAAAAAGCTCTTGTGATTTTACTGTTGATAAAAAACCTTTTGTTTGTTCATTATATCACATATAAGTACGTATACAAAAATGTTTTTGTTAAATTTAGATAATTTTGTATATGGAAAAAGACAATTGCCATTTTCGCCACCCTAATCATCCATTCTAAAAATTACCGGTAAATACCGGTTAACCGGTTATTTACATTTTTATTTACCGATTTACCGGTTATTAAAACTTCCGGTAAATTGCAATCCCTACAACTAATTCAACATTATTGATGTGGAATTTAGAGAGAATATCTTCCATAATCTCTGTCATTTTATTGCAACTATGAGTTTCGCAGAATCTTCTACAAGAAAGGGCTGCAGAAAGTTTGGTGTAAGTGGTATCAATCCAATGGATTGTTATTTATTTCCTATTGAATGGATTCTTTAGAGGGGTCGTTAATTACTTCCACATCCAGTGGAAGTATAGTAACGACAGAAAAATTTTTATTGTTCAAATAGGCTTAGAATGTCTTGAAACGTCGAGATTTTAAGTTTGAGCGAAAAAAAATTTCTGTCTGTCTGTCTGTCGGTCTGTCTGTCTGTAACTTTTTTTGTGCGCACGTTTACTCTGGAACCGTTTGAGATATTGACTTGAAATTTGGTACACATATGTACTTTAACGAGATCTAGAACTAGATTATATTTTCATCTTGTTCCATCGAAGGGTTGGGGGGTAGATTGGGGTAAATTTAGGGCAAATAGGTAAGTCAAGCAGGTAAGACTCCATAACATTGGTATTTAGTATATACAAGAGAAGCTAAGGTCTCAAAAAAAATTTTGGCATTAGCCAAACCCCTTACCACCCCCACCCCATTATTAAAGGGGATGAAAAAAAATTGTGATTTAGTGTGTGTACAAGAACCAGAAACCTCAAAATGTTTTTTTACTTCATCCACCCCCACTACCACCCCTTATCATCACCCCCACCCCGCTACCGATGTGGGGTATCGTTTTATGAGTTTTTGGGGTAGAGGATTTCAAATATTATATTATTAAAGTTCCATAAACAATTATTTCAACATACAAAAATGTTTTCGTTGTGAGTGACTTGGAAAAGAATCTGGATGTGGAAGTAGTGATTCCTTGGGCATCGGTTTTTTTCTCGTTACAGTAACCCTGCCCATACTACCGAAGTTCAGAAAGTGAGTCTAACACATTATAGGATTAGTAAACATACCTTTAACCTTTCTTACCTACTTATTAAGAACTAATAGCACTATTGATAAACAATAAGTAAGAAACAAATAGGTCGATTAAGAATTAAGAGCGATACGTTATATATTTTTAATAGTCATTCTAGTGCTTTAAGCAATATTTAAAATAACGTCTAGTATTTCAATTACCGGGACATTACATGAAATACCGGAAAGTATTTGAAATACCAAGCAAAGTAATTCAAATACCAGTATTTCTGAAAACCAAATACCAAATGCAAATACTCGAAGCAAAGTATTTCAAATACCAAGTACCAAATAGTGGGAATTGAAAGGATTTGAAGCGAAGTGCTTCAAATACTGAAAGTATTTGAAATACTTTTTTCAATTACTTTTATTTGAAATAATCCAGCTCTGCACGCGCACGGAAAAATCCTTATTTCCAGACTCCTAATGAAATCTACTATTTTGCTCCTTCTCACCCATAGGAGTTTGACTGAGTTGTGTTTGTACAGCTCAATCAGAACGTCTCAGACAATTTAGTACCAGCTTAGAGGTCGCCTTGCTTGATGCAAAGTCGCCTGGCTGTCGCTACTTATATAAATATGCTTATCGACGAAATCTATTTTGAGGTTTTCGCTTGCATATAGCAAAATGGCATATATAGTGTATTCCACATATAATTCAGCAATATAAAAAAGCTCGCAAAAAAGCATAAAGGACGCCGACGGCCTCTAGTTAGTGTACCGCTCGCCGCACAGTGGGGCAAATAGCTCATTTTTTGGACAAACGATAATTCCCAAGCCTGGAATTGATGAAACTTCAACTTCAAAAAACCAAGATAGCGGATCTAATATGGCGGCCATAATATTTTTTTAAATGAAATGTACATGCACAAACTGTTAAAAATTGTTACTTAGGACTTTTAAGGGTTTCTGATCGAGAATCTGAAATCTAAATTACGTAATATCGTAATCCAAAATGGCGAATTCAATATGGCGGCCATAATATTTTTTTAATTGACATGTAAATGCGCAAATCGTTAAAAATTGTTACTTAGAGGTTTTAGAGATTGCTGATCATGAATCTGAAGTCCAAATTACGTAATATCGAAATCAAAGATGGCGGATCCAATATGGTGTCCGTAAGTTAAAAAATAATGACAACTCAAGAAGGAAACTGTTAAAATTTGTTTTTCACAAATTTTATATCACTGAATAATCCGCCATATTAAATCCGCCACCTTGGATTACGATATTACATAATTTAGACTTCATATTCATGGTCAGAAACCCTTAAAAGCCCTGAGTAACAATTTTTATCAATTTGCGCATGTACATCTCATTTGAAAAAATATTATGGCCGCCATATTGAATCCGACATCTTGGATTTCGATATTACGTAATTTGGACCTCAGATTCATGATCAGCAATCTCTTGTAACATTTTTTAACAATTTGCGCATTTACATGTCAATTAAAAAATATATTATGGCCGCCATATTGGATTCGCCATTTTGAATTACGATATTACGTAATTTAGATTTCAGATTCTCGATCAGAAACCCTTAAAAGTCCTAAGTTACAATTTTTAACAGTTTGTGCACGTACATTTCATTTAAAAAAATATTATGGCCGCCATATTTAAACCGCTATCTTGGTTTTTTGAATCGCAAAATTCGGGGATCAGAAATGAGATTAGAAACCAAAAAAACCCCCCAAGTAACAATTTTTTATAATTTTAAACAATCTTTTGATAAAACTTTAATTTACTTTCAAAATTTGTGTCCGCGATATTGGATTAGCCATCTTTAATTTTGAAATTTCAAAATTCGGGCTCGATAGAATTAAAGGCAGTTTTATAACGAATAGTTAAAAAAAAATTAAGTTTCATCAATTCCAGGCTTGGGAATTATCGTTTGTCCAAAAAATGAGCTATTTGCCCCACTGTGCGCCGGCCACGTTGACAACGCTGGTCCACGTTAATCACATACTTTATTCCAACCTATCATAATTTCGGTAGAGAAAATTTCAACCAATTATATTCAGTGGAAGTGGAACTTTTTTATATCGCTGGATTTATCGGTGGTACAAACTATACCTTGATCTGGGATACACTAGAGTACTTACAAAGTAGCGCCGATATACGTGCCTTTGGTTTACAGCACCAGCACGGTTCCTTCCTCAGTTTTCGAGCCATCTTTGTATCATTTCAGACCTTCGGGACAGGAGGTGCATTTCATCGTGTTCCTAGTCGTCTCGACCAGCGAACACGACTATATGTGGAATAGTGAATTTATAGACGGGGAGGCACCGGTCGTCCTCTAACTGAGCGATGGCCTGGTCCTTTATGGGTAGAGCCAGAGCCTTTTTGTGTCCCAGCCCTTATACCATCGTAATCCACATTCCACTCTTAAACAGTCTACAATCCACAGTAACAATCTTTCTTGCAAATATTGGAAATTGTAACTTATAACAACTCTGCCAAGGACTCACCGTTATCGTCTTGGATTTCTAGAAATGTCAATAGGGGGAATAGGGGGAAAGGAAAAGGCTGTCCAATATTAAAATAAAATCGGACAGATGAGTGAAAGCACAAATCAAAACCAACCTTTTCAACGTTTGTACAGGTTCTAAAAGACATATTTTAACAGAACCACTGCAAATATTCCAATTTATTGTTGGTGATGACGTCATTGACGTGATAGTAAATTGTCAGGTTTCTCAGAAGTGTTTTCGTTATGACAGAAAAGATGTGACTTATCAAGAAAATCAGTTGTTATCAAAAAGTTAATTTTAGATGTGAAAAATGTGATATGGGATTGCGAAAACAATTTAAAAAACCACATCTAGTACTGATTTTCTACTTAAACTTACTCTTTATACCAGGAATCAAAATTGGTTTCGATTTTTTTTCAGTAATTGGTTTAATATAATCTGGGATGATCAAATAATTTCTATTGCTGAAAACGTTGACCGTGGACATCATACTTCATTGTATTGATCGCTACAAAAATTGTCTATATTTTAACGAGTTCATCAACTCAATTGTAAATAGCGTATTGTAACATTTGTAATCAAACAATCAAAATCCTAACAAAAATTTGAAGAATGTCCATATCAAATCAATAAAAAAATAGACAAAACACGCCATAAGTGGTAAGTTTGAATATCTCATATGGCCAAGACATTGTTATCATAATAAGTCATCCGATGCTTTTGGTATCAATTTCTCATACTTATCAGTTTTCACAATTATAATATGTTAATCAATTTGTCTGGTTTATTCACGATAAAATTATTTTTATTTGTTGTTTTAATATTTCATTTACAATAATACAGCAATATAAGTAGATGTTACATAAGCCATCTCCATTTCTAATTTTAATTGCAATTCATAAATTAGTTATAATAAAGAAAAATATTACATACGTGTAAAATTTCAATTATCTATTTATTAATTTCATACTATGTTCAACAGGTAATGTACCCAATTACAAAACAGGAACCAAGAAATACAATACACCATCTACGTATAATACAAGATATACAACAAAATACAGAGGAGGTGAACAGAAAAACAATACACTCAAAGAAAATGATAGGTGAATTCAACCAAAAAGAGCATATGAAATCGCGCCTATCTAGTTTCATAGTTAAATCAATCAGAAAAGAATAGTCATACAACAACTTTGTTTTCGTAAACAAATAGTAGTTCATATCTTCTTGTAGAACAACAAATTAAATAGTACAATGACATTTTTTTATGTTCACTAACCATTTTCAATTTGGTCTACAATTAAATAGTACAACGACTTTGTTTTTTGTTCACCAACTAATTTTTAGGTTGATCTACACTTTATTGTATGATGAAGTTTTTTTTGGTTGGCCAAAATCTCAGTATTGAGACATTAGATGACCCAAACCAAAGATTAGAGATCGTTTATAAGATCCTTCCAAATATATCGATGATCCCTGAGAGAATTTGAACATTGCAATCATGTTATTAATTTTCTATAAATTCATGAGTATAAGATAATGCATGATTGATTATTGTCAGTGATTTGTATGTGGCGTCATCTAGGAATAATTTCTGTAATAAACTACGTGGTAAGCAAGCAAATTTTATGGTAATTCCCTTTTAGAACTTCTAGAAGACAACAATAGTATTGGTTTGTCTACAAAGTACAATAATACAGCGAACTAATACTGGGTTAGAATTACAATTCGATAATACTTAATAAAGTCTACTATTTATCTAGTTTCATTTGACAAAATTCAACAAATTATTAGTATGAATAAATTATAGTCTTTTGCACCTATTTTTTAAGTTAATGTTTATTTTGTTGTGTGACAATCACCTTTTGTTTAAAAATACTATTAAATATACTTCAATTTAACAAAATGAACAATATATATACTATTTTTTTGATTGATTTAACCCATACTATTTGCAAACAAAAGCGCTGATGCGCCGCGCCATCTTAATTCATCAAAGTGGATGGCAGAAAGATGTTATGTTTATGTAAACAGAACTGCGGGTTAACTCTACAATAATATTGGTTTATCTGTCAACTATAATACTAGAGCAAACTGCTACTGGGTTTACAATTACAATTCGACAATAGTTAAAAATAAAATATATACTATTATCTAGTTTAATTTGAGAATTCAACAAAATAATAGTCAGACGAAAAAAATAATGGTCTTATTCATCTATTTTTTAAGTTAATGTTTGTTTTGTTGTACGACAACTTTTTATTAATTAAAATAACAATCACCTTTTGTTTGAAAATACCATCAATATAATTTAGTTTAACAAAATTAACGGTATTGTTAGTTACCTATTTTTTTTAGTTGAATTTACCCATACTATTTCTTTGAGTGTAGTAATCACTGCCCAGCAAGCACAATGCAGTTATATAAGAGACGTTCGAATGTCCATAAGGCAAAATATTATAAAAATGATTTGCCATAAAAATGATTTTTCCATTTGTATACGACAGTTACAAAGCGCAATTTGGCACCGTTTTACAAAACCTTTAAGTCGTTTATTGTATACTTAAAAGAAACTCACCTCAGTTATGTAACTGGTATACGTGAATTGTAAATTTTAAAGATATTTATGACATATATCAGTTTTATAAAGGTTTTCAGAAAGATTTTTATGGTATGAATTTAAGATGGAGAGGCCTGCCTATACATGCCTGCCTGTGTTTATTAACTGAATTGTTATTTAGTTATCGCAATTATCAGTTTCGAAATACTAATTGTCATATAGTTATTTTGTTTTTGCATAATTTGCGGTTTGATTATAAAGCCGATATATATTCCCAAAATCAAAATTTAACTGCGAGGAAAATTTTACTGACTCTCCAATTTTTTTCTTTTATGTTTATTTGTGTTCCTGGAGTCTCAAAACTTTGGGTTATTAATGTTTTCGATTTAAAAAGTTACCCATCTCCGCTTACTAGGGTTGATGAGAATATATGCTGAAATGATATTTCTCGATGAAGTTTGCACATTGCGCTTTAATTCTGACTACGGTATTGTGTTCAGCTCGTGAAAATACGTCGGAAATTATATGTTCAGATATTATGTAGAGCAGTGGTTCCCAACAAGATTTTTTCAAGGACCCCCTCATCGGTCGCTATACTGACTAAAAGCTTAAATTCTTAAAATGAACATTATGTAGAATCTACCATAAATCACTTACTAAACTAATTTACTTAAAGGTGGAAACTGTTCATATATATGAAAATGAAATTTGATGTTAACACAAGTTTAATACAAGTAAAATACAAAACAAAACAATTGAATATCTCAGTGACATTTCGCGGACCCCCAAGACATCGTCCGCGGACCACCTGTTGGGAATCACTGATGTAGAGCAAAGTCAATTTCGGGCTATGATTCAATAATTTTTGGGTACGTTTTCATCCTATATATGGATTTTTCAAGATATTCTATTGTCGCGTATAAATTCTGACCTTGGATTCGGTTTCAGTGCCCCAAATTACGTATAGATATAGTGATCAGTTCATCTAAGATTTTTATTGACTTGTTTGGAATTTTTCGGGCATTTTTAGGTGTTTATTGAGGTTGTCAAAATTCCTAACTGATCGGCTAAATCTGACCTCATATTCAGTTTCAGCGCCCCAAATTACGTATAGATACAGTGATCAGTTCATCTAAGATGATTATTGACTTGTTTGGAATTTTTCGGGAACTTTTAAGGTGTTTTTTGAGGTTAGCAAAAATTCAAAAGCCAATCGGGCAAAACGGACATCGGATTATCATTCTTTGTTTTTTAAATAAAAATTTAAAGCAGAATTTTATCGATATGGTAGGAATACAGTCATTTGATAATTATATATTTTATCTATTATTAGCAAAAAAAAACCTAAATATTGTCTGAACATTTTTATCTAGTCTTTCACGTTTGTACTTTTTTTTTCTTCTTCTTTAAATACGCTTATCTGTGTTCATGAATTGCTTTATATTTATTTACTAAAATATTTGCTAAATTTAATGAAAAACAACTATTCCCTGAAAATATTATTACTGTTCTTTTTTACTGTTATCTATCTTTAGTAACGGGCTCAAAATAATAGAATCGTATAATACAGAATAAACTAATGCATTTTTGTCATTTAAATATACGGTCAATCTTTACGAATTTCGATCTTTTTTCTGATTTTGTAAGCTCTGGAGATGCTTTTGATGTCCTGGGGTTGAGTGAAACGTGGTTAAATTCCGCAGTGGATGATTCGGCATTATCTATTGATGGTTATAAACTTATTCGCCGTGACCGCGGTACCAGGGGCGGTGGTGTTGGTTTCTATGCTAACAATTCCTACAAGTTCAAAGTTCTTGATTTATATGGGCCACCCACTAGCCTCTTAGAACATCTTTGGATATCTCTGAAGATTTCGGGTAAAAAGGTTTGCTTGGGAACATTATATAGACCTCCAAATACTAACTTGGAGGCATGTCTTGAAGAGTTAGAAAATTATATAACGTCTTATTTAACTGAATATGATTATGTAATTTTCGGAGGAGATTTTAATGTAGATCTTTTGAATCCCAATAGCTCGAACTCCAAACAAATTATATCATTTCTAAGTAAATATAATCTTAATCAAATAATCTCTAGTCCTACGCGCGTGACGAATAATTCTAGCACCCTTATAGACTATATCGTCACATCTAATAATGACATAATACTTGAAGTCGACGTCGCAAATATGGAAGATATCTCCGACCATGCCCTTGTTAGTTGCAAACTCGATATTAAAAAAGAAGTAAGGAAAGCAAAAATGGTAACTTATAGAGACTATAAGTCTTTTAATTATGAAAACTTTCTCAATGATCTAAATTCTATCAAATGGGATAATATTTTCGATATAGTTGACGTCAATGAAATGTTACAGTTTTGGAATCACAATATAAATGAATTATTCGATCTTCATGCACCATATAACACTGTTAGAGTTAAGAAACCTCCGGCTCCATGGTTAACTGAAAACTTGAAATTATTGATGAGAATTAGAGACAAGGCCTATCTTAAATATAAAAAATGTAAAACTAATCAACTTTGGAGTGAATATAAAGATATTAGGAATTTAGTGAATCGTTCTGTAAAACTTGAAAAAAAAGCATATTTTAACCATACATTAAAAACTAACCCTCGCTACTTTTGGCAGTCTTTACGTCGGTTAAATGTTAGCAACTCCAAGCGTCAAGTAACCTCTGATCTGACAAATATTGATGCGGTTAACGATTTTTTTATTAATCAAGCAACTCAACTAACGGCAAATCTGAACACCAATCCTGATATTCTCAAGAAATATGAAAATAGCAAACATCCGAATATTGATGAAGAGTTTGCATTCGGTGAAGTTTCTACGGAGGAAATAGATCGTATTGTCCGCCAATTGAAGTCGAATGCTATTGGTTCTGACAACATTAATTTAAAAATGCTAAATTTGGTTTTTCCTCATCTAACTATCTACTTTACTCACATTATAAATAAATGTCTAATAAATGGTATTTTTCCAGAAGTTTGGAAAAAGGCCAATGTTTTGCCTATTCCTAAAAACGATAGCCCTACTGAACTTTCTCAGTTCAGACCCATTAGCATTCTGCCTACCTTGTCTAAGGTGCTTGAAAGGATAGTTGCCGACCAACTAAACAAATATTTAATAAATAATAGTTTACTACCATCTATCCAATCAGGTTTTAGAGCTAATCATAGTACAACCACTGCATTAGCCCACATTGCAGACGACATCTTTAGAGCTAATGATAGAAAATGTAATACTTGCTTAATCTTGTTAGACTTCAGTAAAGCATTCGACACCTTGAATCATCAGACTCTTTGTAAAAAGCTTAAATATTTTGGTATAAGTGGCACTGCTTTACTATTTTTTCAAAACTACTTAAGTCATAAATACCAGCGTATTGTAAATAATGGCCTGGTTTCCAGTTTTAAATCGGTCGATGCTGGTGTTCCGCAAGGCAGTATTTTAGGCCCTCTTTTATTTTCAATCTATACCTCCGACTTCAGCAATTTTCTTCAAACATGCAACGTTCATCAATATGCTGATGATACTCAAATATATCTTTCATTCGACTTTACTGAAATAGGCAATGCAGTAAATAATATTAATTCCGATCTAAATACTATTACCGATGTTTCAAGTGCTCATAGTTTAGTTCTGAACGAAAAAAAAAACGAGTTACTAGTCTTTGGTACTCAAAATGTTTTAATAGAAAATAATCCATTGTTTAATATTACCCTAAATGGACAAAAGTTAACTCCCAAACAAGAATGCAAAAACTTAGGTATTTATTTTGATGTGCAGCTCAGATTTACAAAGCATATAAACTACTTAATTAAAAAATCATATGGCAAGCTTAAATCTTTTTATATGCATAAAGATGTACTAGACCCTGGTGTAAAACTCAAGCTCTGTGACTCCTTGATCTTGTCTACTCTTTCCTACTGCGACGTACTCTATTGGCCAGCATTAACTAAGCGAGACCGCCTAAGCCTACAAAAAATTCAGAATACCTGTATTCGTTACTGTTATAGTCTTAGGAAGTTTAACCATATCTCCGCGAAAATTGCAGAGTCAGGTTGGCTCCTATTACAAGAAAGGTTCTTACTTCATCTATCATGTTTAACATTCAAAATAAACTTATATCGGGAACCAACATATCTCTACAATAAACTACTGAAAGGCTCAAATGCGCATAGTCGCAACACCCGACACTGCAATCTATACACTGTTCCTAAGCACAGAACCTCGCAATTCCAAAAATCTTTTTCTTATAATGCTACGAAAGTCTATAATAAACTCCCCACTGACATCAAAATATGCTCCAGCGTAGTTTCATTTTGGAAAAATGTAAAAAAATATCTACTACAACAAAGACCGAATTCTTATTTCTTCTTCTTTTTTTTTCTGTACCCCTGTAAACTTTCTGTATGAAAAGACATCATTGTGTTGTTTTATTTATTTACAAATAATGTGAATAATATCTTATTGATGGTTGCGTGGAAGAACGAGAAATCGAACGTCGCCATCACAATAAATAATAACTTATACTGTATTATAACAAAAAGAAATAAAGTTATTTATTTATTTATTTATTTATTTATTCATGTTCAGCTGGTCAAAATGCACGGGAGTACAAAGGTGTGCCTTCTAGCACTCGACTTTTTTTTGGTGTGTCGATGTTATTTATCTGGTTTGGATCTTTAATCAAATCTATAAGAGTGGCAGTGACATCTGGAAAGGAATCCCAAGCTTCCCAACATTTCCTTTTTCCTTTCCCAAAAAAGGAAGAAGTGGGATTACAACCCGTAAATAAAGAGAAAAAGGGGAGAGCAAGAAATTTTTCTTGAAGTTGATTGGCGACAAGGGCGGATCTGGACCTTGAGCTGGGGGGGGGGGGTAACACTGAACCCAAAATTTTTTTAAAAAGCGGGGAGGAGAAATCCGAAAAAATTTTTTCATCCTAAAATTAAAAAATTAAATTTTTAAATGAAAGTCATTGACTTACACAATCTTGGGGATTAAAATTTTTTTTCTTCCCAAAATTAACAGAAATCATAACATTTTTAAACAAAAGTTGATGGTTTACAGAATCTTGGGGGGGGGGGGGGGTAATTACCCCGTCACCCCCCCATAAATCCGCGCTGGATTGGCGATATCCTTACAAGTTGCTAATCAAATTGCACAGGTCAGCTCACACATGGGTTTTAAATTCGTTTTCGATACCGTCTCCATCGTCGATTTCTATATTATTTATTTCCAATGACACACATACACAAATACCATTCATCTTATTCTGAAAATATTTTGAAAATAATTCTAAATCTAATTTATTGGGGTTTTCAACTTACGGTTGTTTTATTTTCTATTAATTTTTTGTTAATTTTACAATCTATATATTTTTTTGTTAATGCTTTACAGAATAATAAAAATTGAAAATATTGCATTTTCAATGTACTATTATTAAAAATAAGTGCAACTAATGCAACTACATGTTACTGTGGAAAAATGCCTAAAAAGAACACGATTTGGAAAGATGTAAATAGATATCTAATTAAATCTATTTCTTTAACGGTTCACTAACAAATTCTTTTAATCTACATTCATTTTTTTACTTTCCTTTTTATTAATCGTATGATACATAAATATAATAATCTAATCGGGCAGTAAATTAATATCTTACGCCTACTATCATCTTACCTTACTTAAATCTAACCAGCGAAATAATTTTTATAAATATGTAGATATTCATGGACAAACAGTAATCGCTCTTGGCGTTTAACAAACGGAAACTTACAGGATAGAGAAAGGCAAAATATAAATTATCAGTATATATAAGAGAAATAGTATTAAATTAAATCAAATCAAACAAAAAAAAAAAAAAAACAAAATAAACAAATCAACCACAGATCAAGTAGATATTTACAGATTTCGTGCACTATGCCGTAAATAATTTTCTGTGCGAAGTATATTACGTTTTTTGTATATATCTTGTCGCTTAACATGCTACTATGTATTTCATTGTCTGTGTTATTACCTTTATTTACGTTTAGAGTTCTGTTTATGATATAAAATATCAAAATTTGTTTATTAGTAAAATGTTATTCAATCCCTTCATTTAGTAATACTACTTTGGTCAACTAATAATTTAGTTATCTGTATTTTTCACGTAGTTTTTATTTATTGTGGCCTTCTGCCAATAATTATGGATTTATCTTAGTAAGTTATCGTATAGTTTTACCTCTTAGTATATGATAAATCTGTCTATCTCTCTGTACATCTTTCATTCTGTTTAATCTTTGTAATCCAAGCACACACTTTATTTTTTTTATTCCCTTTTTTCATTTTTACCTTTAAAAATATAGTTTTTTATAATATAGCGGGGCTGTCTCTTTTTGGGGACTATAATATGCTAGTCTACAGTATAGCACTCTTTTTTTTTAATGATTAACAGGCTGAATTTTCGTGAGTAGCTTCATTTTGACGAGACTTTTCTCTCTGCGAAAATTCTCGATAGTGGTAGATATGAGCTGCGGCTTGGGTATACCGTGCGTGTAATTTCCCATTAGGCATGTACATTCACGTAGCACGATAGATATGACAACATAGCTGCCGTAAGTTCCTCCGTCGAGCGGAGCATCCCAGCCTGTTATTTTATTTCAGCCAGCTGGCACGTGCGATGTTGTAATTTTACTCCCTATGCCTAGCGTTCGGCTACACGCACGGTATATGTCGATTGTGTGATTGTTCAAATTTTATTACTAACAGTTAGTTTTTTAGTTAAGTCATAAGATAATTTGATAAAAATCACGAAAAAACGTTTGTTCTACAAAATAGATAGTTTGACCGAAGCGTTCCCCACCCCAAACATGTCCAAATAACGAGGTCAAAAAAATGATTACTAACAAGTTGATTTTTTTACTATTGCTTAATAAATGTTTTTAAATTCAAATGACCACGTTGTCCTACAAATTAATAGTATGTTTTTCCAGTCCTACGCTCTCTGAAATTGTCATATTCACGGTAACACTTTTCTCATTACTAACCTAATATTCGTTGTGTTCCCTTGGGAATAAAGTGTGGAACACAATTTTACTAATGTCCTACAAAAAAAGTGGTATATACTGATAAAAAGTTTAAAAAAGTTATTTTGAAATTTGTATCACTACTGTTCTACTCAATATTTTTTTATTTTGATAAAATTTTGGACTTACGGTTTTTGGACAATTCTGAACAAGTTTCATTAACGAAATTTTCAGATAAAGAAACGCCTATGATTTTTTGATTTTTTCCGCATACTTTGGTACCGCAGGTAGGTGGCTTTGCAATGATAGGAGGCGAATGTTTTTCTGGTCATAATTCGATCCTAATGTGGTCTATACTTGAGTGCAGTTTGATAGGAAAAAAATAAACTAAAAAAAGTTATAAGGGTGTCTTCATCCACACACTGTATAACACAGTATCAAATTGACCAATAAACTCTTAATAAACCAAAATTTCACATAACATTACACACTTTCAACTATCCACGACACTTTCCTGGCGTCAGGAAGACTACCAGGGTGGAATTGTCTCAAATGGGTTTTTTCGTTAAGTTTTGTTTTCCCGTGCCAGCAATCGAATTTTTTAAGTGTTTGCGTGTGCGCGAAATCGATAGTTTTAATGTTAATTATTTTTAAGTACCCTCGTGTACTACGTTGCACGATATTGTTAAATTTAAGCCTTTTTCCATTAGGCGGGAGTTTTAACTCACCAAGTAATTTTCGTCACCGCCAGACCGGACCCTCCCCGCCCAGCCTCACACCCACCTCGGCGATGTTCGCCGTGGTTGTCTGGCTGGCTCCGGGCCGGACTCCGGAATGGCGCATATTGTATCCTGTAACATTAATAAATGCTTGTTGTTGTTGTTGTATCAAATTGAAATGAAATGAAAAAACATTTTTTAATTGCTACATAAAGTAATTAAATAATACCTACATTATTATAAGATTTAAGGGATTCTGATATACATGTGATAATGTTAGCGAATTTTAAATATCTGAAAGACAAAATTGAAGTATACAATTATTAATTTAAGTACAGGTAAAAAAAAATTGTACCTTAACATCAGTGTAATTTATGCCAAGCTTGGAGGAAAATTATCTTGTTCACTCGCTATATGCCATATTTTTACGGGGAACGATTATAACCCTGCTTTCTACAGTAAAGGAAAAAAGAGGCCATTTAATATTTAAAAAAAAATACAAAATTTCAAGAGACTTTTATGCAACTCCTACACAGTGTACGTACTGAATTAGCAACATCGAGCGAGGTATTTCAAATCATTCAAGAGTGTGTGTGTAGGATGTATGCATTAAAAACGAAAAATTACATCAATAAATGACGGTACGAATTGTTTGGAAAAGGCTATAAATGCAGAAATGAAAACGAAGAAATTAAAAAAAAATCGTAGGATAGGATGCCTCTAGTTTACCAGCAACGAAACAAGAATTGTTGCAGCAAATCAAGAGAACACAGTACATCTGCAGTATATGCAGGGTTGCCAATAGGTTAATACAAAATTACTGGTAAATGTTTTTTGTTTGCCAGGAATTCCTGGCAAACATAAAAATGTTATGTTGGAAGCGACTTTTTTTTTACTATGTTTATACTTTTCATCATTTTTTTAACTAACAGAGATAGATCAAGACCAAGTCATTCCTGGCATAATTACTGGCAAGACACATAATTCCTGGCAAAACCAGGAATTCCTGGCAATTTGGCGACCCTGGGTATATGGTGCAATGCACACAAGCGCAGCCCCACCGAAAAAATGCCAGAAAATAATGGATGGACAATAAATTGATAGCAAGTACAAATATTATTGGTTCGATGGTCCTCAAAGTCCATCTTTTGAAGAATTATCTTCTGACTGCCAAGGTACCCGTTTAATACTTTTTTTACTTATCGATTATTCTGCAATTTATTAATTTTTTAAATTTTATTACAGAGTTAGATAACATAAACGATGAAAATGATAGTCGCCAAGAAGAGAAGAGAACGATGTTCGTAGCGACGAGGACGGAGGGTCGACGGATGAATCTGATAAATATTAATTTATTTTGTTATATGAAAACTATGCATATTTCTTTTTTTTTTTGCTATTCAAAAAAGATATTTTTTTATACAATTTTTTTTTAATAATTTTACCACCTTTTTCATAAACTTTTCATATTAATTGTGTTATTTTTGAATTAAACAAACAATTAAACATTAAAAATAATATGACGTTAGGATTATAAAGAAAATTTTTCGGTCTTGTAGTCGAACATTTAATAAAACATATAAAAATGCATGAAAAATTCAAAAATTCGCAACTAATGTAAATTTGCAAATTAGGGTTTAAAATCAAGGGAAATGTTGTTTTTTGATATTCTGAATCTATGTGCAAATTTTGGTAGATATCAGAATTCCGCTTAAGTAATAACAGTATATTAATTTACCAAAACCGCAATTATACAATAATTCGTTATTTAAAATAATTTTTGTCGGACTAGCGATACATGCCAATTTTTTTGTAGGACACTATTTTATTTGGGCAGAGAATACACTAACCTATCATGTGTTATCTTTGTCCTACAGGTAGTAATGAGAAAAATGTTACTAACCGTGAGACTGACAATTTCCGAGCGTAGGACTGGAAAAACATACCATTCAATTTGTAGGACAATTTGGCCATTTGATTTTAAAAACATTTATTAAGCAATAGTAAAAAAATCAGATTGTTAGTAATCATTTTTTTGACCTCGTTATTTGGACATGTTGAACAGCGTCATAGGCCAAACCTCCGATTAAAGAACTTATATCTAGATACATAATGGCTATCTTTTCTTCATATACTTTATTTGCTCCTAACATAGTCACATTATATGTCCATTAAAATGGATAGATAAACATCACATCCCATAGGCAACAGTGGCGGGTATGTGTAGAAGGGAAAATGTACAATATTGTACATATTTTATGTAATAATTGTTGGTTAACCTCTATGAACATACTCGCGGATTTAAAAAATATAATAGGTAGAGATGTTTTATTCAAGGGAAATATGTATTGAAAGGATATTATTTATAATATTATTATTACAACTGTAAACTGAACGCCATCATGTTACGACTATGACCTACTTACTTATGAAACGACCGTTTTTCTTCTTTTCTAAACTGCTTTCTGCAAACGGCACAGCACTTCAACATTGTAGCATTAAATTTTCACTAAACTGTCTAAATATGAATAGAGAATATTACTTAGGTATTAAGCAAATCACAACTTAAAATAAAATTACTTCTTCATCACTTTTTGGTCGGAGAACACGAAAAACATTTATTGACATTAATGGCGGACACTGTCAAACTGAGATTATGATAATCAAACTGAACCGATCGTGTAGAAAACAGCCGCGAATAGGCCGATAGGCCAATTAGAAACTTATGGGAAGAAGTGCCTCAGATTGTGAGTCTTTCAGCAACAAATAAATCAATGCCATTGTGTATCTAGATATAAGTTCTTTAATAGTAGGGCTAAACCATCGATTTTGTAGGACAAACGTTTTTACGTGTTTTTTATCAAATTATCTTAATAGTCCAAGAGCCAGCGACAGATTTTCATGAGAAAATCCTTCTCAAGCGGTAATTAGTGGAATGCATCAAGGAGTTGTATTATAAAGCCTCGTGAACGTCAGCTGCGGTTCTGTGGGTGGGATGAGCGGCGGTAGCCTCCCACGCACGGAGAAAAAAATATATTTTTAGTAATTTCCTCCTGACTAAAAATTTGTCAAACTATAGCTAATCCAATATCTTGAAGAAAAAAAAGGTCAGCTGACTATAACATGGTGTATTATATATCAGCTGGTCGCTTGAACATGAAAAAAAAATTTATACATTCAATGATTTCCTCTCAACTAAAAATTTACCTGATGATAGCTTATATGCTACTGTGAATGAATATAAATGTCAGCTGGCTGTACCTCGGTGGAAAGATCGTCAGCTGATACCTTGAAAGTTTTAACGCAGAAGTTAGGCGTGAGCATAATTAAGTAGGGAGTTCGTTTCTAAAGAAATATTGATGAACTTTTCTCCTGATTGCATATCGATCGAAGTCATCCACCATATCAACAATTTTTTTACGGTTTTGGTTGGTTTTTGGCACCGAAAATTTATGGTTAGTGGTATACTCTCTGACAATTTTGTAAACACTGCGGCCACACACTCCCGTCATATTTGCCACTTTGTTTACAATTTCATCTTTGAGTAATATAGGATTTTTTTGAATCTCATGCTTATACACGCTTAAAATCATTTCCTTGGTCTTTACGTCGAAATGAGACCTTTTTCCTTTTTTTTAAGAGGAGACAAACAAATTTCTGTGATTCCAACCAGGCCTTTTTTAGAAAAGGCAAAAAGGGTCCGTTTTCAATAATGACTAAATCTAAAGACTTCACCAACCGTTTCATACAAATGTCAAAGCCATCGGAAAATAGAGAAAACTTTTTTGGCAACATACAAGAGTTTGTTTGTCGTATGTATGGCTTTAATCGGTTGAAAAACATTAATGAGGCAAGAGTAGCGTTGTTTCAAAAAACATACAAATTCTTGGAAAATAATGATACGTTCAAGTTGCCCAAAAAGGGTATTGATGGCTCTTCTCTACCACCATGCAAAACGGAGCTATATCAGCAATTTTTAAGAGCATAGCTCAAATTTGGTCGCACGCACACCTGAAAGTCCCAACTACTGATGAACCTTCAGACTATGGCTGGGTAGAAAACGACAACAGATTGGAATTCATCTGGTTTTCTGGAACTCAGCTACCAGAGTCGGTTGAAGAAATAACTATTCAGCCCGAAAAAGGTAACATTTTTTTGATCATTTTGATTATGTTACACTAAATATGCATCTTAATATATTTTTTTAATTTTTGTACAGATGATGATGATGCACATGATGGCAGACAGCTCTGACAGCGACTCTGACAGTGAATCAGAGAGAGATGAGAGTGACACAAGCCAAAGCGAGAACGAAAATGATTAAATTACATTATTATTTTTAATCACTTCTTTAAAATGAATGTTATTTATCGAACAGCCAAGTTACAATAAACTATAAATTGATTAATTTACTTATCTAAATATTTCTTCAGTTATTCAATTTCATACTTCTGTAATTAATAAAAAAGATCAGGTAGCAGTAAGTCGAGGGAAAACACGTCAGCTGATGCATTTAAATAGGCGATAGATGCTCCCGCCTAACTTCTGCGTTACAACTTTCAAGATATCAACTGACGATCTTTCCACCGATCTTTCCAGCTGACATTTATATTCATTCACAGTAGCATATAAGGTATCATCAGGTACATTTTTAGTTGAGAGGAAATCATTGAATGTATAAATTTTTTTTTCATGTTCAAGCGACCAGCTGACATATAATACACCATGTTACAGTCAGCTGACTTTTTGTTTTCTTCAAGATATTGGATTAGCTATAGTTTGACAATTTTTTAGTAAGGTGGAAATGACTAAAAATTTTTTTTTCTCCGTGCGTGGGAGGCTACCGCCGGTCATCCCATCCACGGAACCGCAGCTGACGTTCACGAGGCATTATGATACAACTCCCTGATGCGTCTCACTAATTATCGTTCGAGAAGAAATAATTGACCAAATTTTCACCTGGCTCCCGGTCTGTAAGGTTTAACTAAAAAACTAACTATTAGTAATAAAATTTGAACAATCGCCCAATCGACATATATACCCAAGCGCAGCTCATATAGCTACCACTACCGAGAATTTTCGCAAAGAGAAAAGTTGGGCGTCTCGTCAAAACGAAGCTACTCACGAAAATTCAGCCTGTTAGTAATCATTTTAAAAAAAAAAGGTACTGTACTATTCCCTTTTCAGAAAATAACTTGTTATATGGCGTATGGCATGGCGCACACTAAGAATCCTTCCTACAAAGCGGTGGCCAATTTTATTCGGCGTACTATAATCTAGTTCAGCCTAGTTAGAAACAAACAATTTACAGTAAAACATGGGTATTAAGAAATCATAAAACAAGCCGTAAACCAAGTTTTAAAAATTCATAGCTTAAATATATCTATCGAGATCACTTTTTACGATGTTATCGATTACTAGATTTAATATTTCATGAAGTTCGTGTTTCAAAATACTCATTAATTTTGACCATGTATTTACGTTGCACGACTCACGAATATATAACATCATATTTATAATTAATTGCGGTCTTATCTATGTTAATAGGCGAATTTTTGTCAACATGCATCAGGCGGGTTGGGAATACATGTTTTTGTAGTTTGTTATTCGACATGCATACAATACTTGAACGGAAATGACCGTCGTGGTCTATCAGTATTTTCCTTTATAGCCAGGACAAATTTTCTAAAAATCCATCAAGATTAACAGCAAAGCACCCCGCACAAAACATGGGAAAGTGGTCCCAGTCAAATAGTAGTATGAAATAGTTTTGGTGGTCCTAATCAAAAGTCTCAATGGGCGTAACACTTGAAAATGGGTAGTTTCCGAGATATTTTGATTGAAAATGTCAAAGTCACAGTAGTGCTAGAATGCAAGGTTTTCCTAATTTTTTTTTTTAATATCAGGTATGTCGATGAAAGTTTAATAAGGGGGTCTAGAGAGAAATGCCGAGATCCCAATTACTTCCACATCCAGTGGAAGTATAGTAACGACAAAAAAATTTTTAAAAATTCTTATTGTTCAAATAGGCTTAGAATGTCATGAAACGTCAGGATTTCAAGTTTGAGCGAAAAAAAAAATTTCTGTCTGTCTGTCGGTCTGTAACTTTTTTTGTGCGCACGTTTATTCTGGAACCGTTTGAGATATTGACTTGAAATTTGGTACACATATGCACTTTAACGAGATCTAGAATTAGATTATATTTGCATCTTGTTCCGTCGAAGGGTTGGGGGGTAAATTGGGGTAAATTTAGAGTAAATAGGTAAATCAAGCAGGTAAGAGTTCATAAAATTGATATTTAGTTAGACAAGAAAAGCTAAGGTCTCAAAAAAAATTTTGGCATTAGCCACCCCCATTACCACCCCCACCCCATTATTAAAGGGGATGAAAAAAAAATGTGATTTAGTGTGTGTACAAGAACCAGAAACCTCAAAATATTTTTTTACTTTATCCACCTCCCCACTCCCACCACCTGTCACCGCCCCCACCCCACTACCGATGTGGGGTATCGTTTTTTGGGTTTTTGGAGTAGAGGATTTCAAATATTATATTATTAAAGTTCAATAAACAATCATTTCCAGATACAAAATTTTTTCGTTGTGTGACTTGGATAGAAAATCCGGATGTGGAAGTAGTGATTCCTTGGGCAGCGGTTTTTTTTACTTGTGTTTGGACTATTTAGGAGGTAAACATACTAAAAGTCCCCGAACCTAGGAGATGCGGGGGTGCAGAGGGGCACGAAGAAGGTTCCGGTTTTTCGCTCATATCTCGGTTAGCCATAATCAAAAACTGGCTATATGCAAAAGTAAAGTTGATTAAATTTTCTACAATAATGTTTCAATTAATTTTTTCTTCCACATCCAGTGGAAGTATAGTAACGACAAAAAAATTAAAAAAAAATTTTATTGTTCAGATAGGTTTAGAATGCCATCAAACGTCGAGATTTTAAGTTTGAGCGAAAAAAAAAATTCTATCTGTCTGTCGGTCTGTAACTTTTTTTGTGCGCACGTTTACTCTGGAACCGTTTGAGATATTGACTTGAAATTTGGTACACGTATGTAGTTTAACGAGATCTAGAACTAGATTATATTTTCATCTTGTTCCGTCGAAGGGCTGGGGGGTAGATTGGGCTGAATTTGTGGTAAATAGGTAAATCAAGCAGGTAAGAGTTCATAAAATTGGTATTTAGTATATACAAGTGATGTTAAGGTCTCAAAAAAAATTTTGGCATTAGCCACCCCCATTACCACCCCCACTCCATTATTAAAGGGGATGAAAAAAAATTGTGATTTAGTGTGTGTATGAGAACCAGAAACCTCAAAATATATTTTTATTTTATCCACCCCCACTACCACCCCCTATCACCACCCCCACCCTACTACCGATGTGGGGTATCGTTTTATGGGTTTTTGGAGTAGACGATTTCAAATATAATATTAAAGTTCCATAAACAATTATTTCCACATACAAAATTTTTCGTTGTGAGTGATATTTTTTAAACATCGATGTTAGGTTAAAATCTATCGATAACTAGATTGCGATATTCTAAGCAGATATCGATATTATAGTTACGATTTTGATTAGAAATTGCAATTTATTTTTTAATTTAAAATGTTTTAATTACTGGACTGGTTACTATCATGCAAAAGCATTAATAAGAGGTTTGTGGCTTAACTTGAATTGCATGTCATTTACACAGAAAAGAAATCTATACCTATGCTGTTATTGATCTCGTAGCCAGTTACAAAATTTTTCATTGTGAGTGACTTGGACAGAAAATCTGGATGTGGAAGTAGTGATTAATTGGGCAGCGGTTTTGTTGTATCTGTTATCGTTCGGTAATGAATTGAATATCTTTTAACTGTATTCCAACTTTATTATAAATTGAAAAAAAAAATTAATAATCATCGTGGAAAAAAATTTGTTGTACAGATATCCGTTTCATAGCAGATTGAACTCAAATATCGAATAAAAAATGTCTGTGTCTGTAAGTGGGTGTGTGCGTGTATATGTATGTGTGTGTGTGTATATATCGTTTCTTGTAAACACGATAACTTCTGTTAGACTTAAAATATTTAATTACAATTCAGAACATATGTAAAACAGCATAGTATAATAATCTCTATAGAAATTGGGCCATATCTGTAATACATGGTCATAACCAGAGGCCTCTTACTCAAAATAGGTTTTATTTTAATTTCAGAGAGAAATGCGTTTTTTTGATTAAGCATACAAAAATATGAAGATGTATAAGATTTATAAACCGCAATATACCGGGTGTATGTTAGGTTCAAACCAACTTTATTTAAATTAGATGATATATTAATGTTATCCTAAAATTTGAAACATGGTATATAAGATTATTATGTTGTCAGAGTTTTTATGTCTGACCGTCTCTTTTCTAGATATCTAAAAATGTTGTTTAGGTGGCACACAATGGGGGATTTTGCTATACTTTTTTTCAAAATTCTGTAAGTCGCTCAATTTTGAACAGATTTTGATGTGGTTGGGCTTAAAATGCTTGAAAAGTTTCACTCTTTGATGTGCAAGTGCTACTTTCTCATAAACTATCACGTACAATCCTAGAAAATAGGGGAAGTTTTGTCATTATTTTACCTTCAGAAAAGACCTATCTGTCATTTTAAAAGCCCAGTGCCATTTTTCTTACATGCAGTAACATTTTTAAAAAATTTGAGATTTTATTTAAAATTTACCCTCTTTTAGGGGTTGATATTATATTTTTTAGGGATTGTACGTAAGAACGGATTTCAGAAATGGAAAAAGTAGACCAAAATACTTTATAAGGACCATTTTGAGCCCCCAATATTCATTTTTTCCATTACATCCAAAATTCACCCCCTGAATACACCCCCAAAAAGGGTGTGTATAATTAATTTGCATATATATGATTATTTTACTTCCAGGAAATGCCCAGTGACCTTTTTCTTAAATTCAATAACTTTTAAAATGATTCTGAAATTTTTTAAAAAAATTATCCCAATTTTAGGGATATTACATTTTCTAGGGGTTGTACGTGATAGTTTACGAGAAAGTGGCACTTGCATGTCAAAGAATGAAACTTTTCAAGCAGTTTAAGCTAAACCGAATCAAAATCCGTTAAGAATTGAGCGACTTACAGAATTTTTAAAAAAAGTATAGCAAAATCCCCCACTGTGCTCCACTTTTGGCAAAATGTTTTGCTGTCTATAACTTACCTATTAAAATAAAGCTCGGAAGCTAAATTTGAATCTTCTCCGCATTCTATAAAACATTTAATCATATCATATTTTCCACCATTACTAAATTGAACCATTTTTAACAATGCTCACTCACAATTAACTTACAAATTAGTTTTTGACATTTACGATCATTTCGATTTTCTTTTTTTTTACCATTGCCTTCTCAATAAATATAGAAATGCGATAAATATGCATAGATGTCAATGGAGGACAATTCGAAAATTTATTGTAGTTCAGTTTTTCCTATATTTGGCAAAATTATTTTATATTATAAGAAGTGCTGTTGTTAATTGTGTTCCATGACCTCCTCACAAATATATTAAATTTACTACCACCAAACCACTACCACAAAATTAACCACTTTTTCTAGAGATAAATATAACATATGATACATCGTTGGATAGCTAATTTAAGTTGTGATCGGATAATAAAATAATTTGCAGGGTGTTCCATTTAAGAAAACACAAGTTTATATCTATATCTCGAAAACTAAGGCATGTATAATTTTCTTCTTATCAGCAACGAATTCTCCTCAAAAAAGTGTTACTTGATTTATCACTTGGTAATTGAGATATAGAGGTCAACCAAAAATGGCAATTTTCCAAAACGTTCTGTAGCTCGGTAGTCGAAAATGATAGACGATCGCGGTTTGTGGCATTGTTTGTTTCTCGAAAATCGAGCTCAGGACGCCTATATTATTTTTTGTCTATCTTATACAGTTTTAGAGTAAACCTCAAGTCTCATCTGATTTGGTCCCCCCTGTACTATAATTAAAAATATCTAAATTATAAATTTTCATTTTCATACGGGTATAAGAGCGAGTTTTAAAGGAAATAACAATCTGTTAGCATAAGAAGGCCAGAAGGCGTATGTTATACGATCTATTTCCAGTAGTTTATTTTACCTAACAACTTTAACCTCGAATGGTATCGATCAGGTCAATATAAAACGAAACGAAGCCATTTTGAAACGGTCTTACAGTTGAAAATTTGTTTATTTTTATTTATTCTCGAGTCGTTTCGAATTAGTTTTAAACTACAATCATTATATAATATATATTTTTAGAATAAAATAAACAGTAAATCCACTGTAAATGTTACTAGTAACATTGGTACAATTTTCTTGTAAATTCGCTTTTATAATTATTAATCTTCTTATACGCAATGACTTGGCAGACGTTTTGTGACCCACGAAATACATCTAACACCAACACACCACCTGTCGTGGTTGCCTGTAAGGCGTATAGCTTCACCCAGCGACATAATAAGCAGAGACTGGAAAAGTAGGCATGGCACATGGCCAGAACATATTCGACCTTTTCAAGCAATTAGTCCACCATGGGCGTCACTTTAACTTAACGTTATGGAATTTGCGAATATTTTGAAAATGTATGTAATATATACATACATAATACATACATACATTATATATTTTAATTTATTACTACTTCTACAGTAATTTGACTAATAGATTTGAGCTCAACTAATAATAGAACAGCAATAAAAAACAATATTCATTCATTAATTGTAGTATCCCTCCAAGAAGTACTCCACTGCAACTAGGGCCAACAAATTCACCCCCACTGCGTCCCTCGAGCGTTTATTGTATGTCCAAACAAACCGTACGTATACTGACCCGACATATGGTCTGAAGTATACTATGATTTGTACTGTCATATTCTACAACTTATCCTGATTGGCACCATGCAAAACAGTGACTCAAAATGTGAGGATTATTACCCCCGACCTTAAGCGGGTCATTGCTAGCTCGTTCCAGTTACGAGTTCTTTGCTTAATTAACATTACACAAATTCTTACCGGCCCCTCTTCCTGGTGTGTTACACACCAGCTGCTCATTGGCTTGTAGCACCAATTTGATTTAAAAAAATTCCCACTAGATTTAGGCTCGTGTGTATATGTATAAGTTTAAATGGCACAGGGTATCATACCAACTAGCCAGTCATTGCAATTTAGGCTCGTCATTTCAACTGTGTACCTTGAAGGTAGAACAAGTATGCTGGTAGGTTACAAGGAAGTTTTCCAATAAATAGATAAAAATTTCTAACAATACACAATACACATATCTTGCAATGCATACAGAGGTACTGCGTCCCATTTGATTGGATTGTATACGTAAATTCGTACACCGTACATCCCCAAAATTAGTGGGTCAAGACCTACTTAAGCTCCTCTAAATGGATCGAAATTTCGAGATCGACTATTAGGCAATTTTTTATCAGCAAATTGGATAGAGTATTCGATTTGTAGTTGTCTCAAATACCTCTATACAACATTTCAGCTCGATACCTCATATAGGGTGTTTGTTACTCAATAGCCAAATTTAAAATTTCTCACTTTTCGACTGGCCCTGTATAAAAGTCGGTTAGGTTTACTAAACAGGTAAGGTAGGTTTAATAAAAGGAACGGTTAAATGTTTAAACTAACTGTGCAATATTGCTTAAAATAAACAATCTAACCGCCATCTCATATATTAACCGCATGGGAGGTGTAAGACATAAAAAGTATTTAACCAGGAAAATTTGGCAGTGGTGCAAAGCTAGAGACACATGGATTTTTGCTATTTACATTGAATCAGAAAATAATAGAATCAGATATCGAATCCATATCTAGATATTTGTGTATATATAGAAACAATATAATTTAAATGATATTGCATTTGAAAAAATCGGCTTGGTACTACAAAAATTGTCTTGTTTACAACAAATAATATAAGGGTAAAATTTTTATATCGGGACAATTGCATGTCCGAAGCCATTTCTACAACTTGATTCATCAATTTGTTCCACTTCTACGGATTTGTTGGTATGCTGTACAGTGTTGTTTAAAAAATTTACTAGTTAAAAGTGGTAACTTTGTATAAACATGAATATGGAAGAACAATTAGAAGTAGCTATACTAGCATAAATTGAACTGTTACTTCTTCACAATATAATTGGTAATGATCATTATTTTAAGAAAGCCCCAAGAAAATCACACAAAACAAAGCACAGAGAACACGTGGAGTCTTAAAAACGATATATTTTTGACAAACAATAGGTTAGGATTTTCTTCCGATGTTACTTTTGACCAAAGGCGGATCTGGACCTTGAGCAGGGGGGGGGGGGGGTAACACAGCCGCGTGCTGACAATAACAAAAATGTCTTTCCTCGAAAATTGAAATTGATGAGCGGGGGGAGAAAATCACAAACAAAATGTATAAACACAACTAAATACACAGAGGCGTAACTAGACGTCATGGGGCCCCAGGGCAAAAAATTGTTGTATTATATTATTTTCTTAATACCTAATCCTATTCCGAAAAATGTTTTTGATGAGCGGGAGGGGGGAAAAATTCGAAAAAAAAAATTTTTTCGTCCCAAAATTTTTTTTGATGAGCGGGGGGGAGAAATCCGAAAATTTATTCGTCCCACCGGTTTGCCCTGCCATACTGTAAATACAATATATAAATATAAAATAATAAAAATTATGAAATTTTAAAGCAAAAGTTGATGGTTTAGAGAATCTTGGGGGGGGGGGGTAAATCCGCGCTTGCTTTTGACGTTAAAATGGCAGAAATTTTATTATATGTCCAAATTAAGGCACTTTATATAAGAAATTTCTTTGCCTGTATTTAAATTAAATTGAGGAGACCTGTATCTTAATAAAAGAAATCACTTAAATATTTATTAAATGCACATGCGTAGATGTCGAATAGAGGAAAACTTTATTAAAGGATCGGTATAACTACTCTCTAATATCACGGCAAAGGCACTCAAGTTAGTTGGTGAAGATGGCAGTAAAATAATGGGTAATAATGTAATATATTCTTCAATATCATAGACTTCGGCATTATTTGTTTTAGGGGCGAGCGTAGATGCGTCTTGACTGAGTATGTATCTCGATTCTCGATACTCCAGTGAAGCAACGTGCAGCGCGGTTAGTACTTGGATGGGTGAAATCCATCTTGGGAAACACAGCGATCTCATCCCAACTTCTAGCGGCTTGTATATCAGTGTACACGCGGAAGCTATGTAATTTCAAGACGATAATTACGTAGTGGATATACCATCCTTCGGAGGGGGTGTAAAGCAGGCGTTCCCTTGTCTATTAAATGTTAGGCAAGTAAAAGATCCATACTCTTCTTACGAGAAGAGGTTCGGCAAAATTTCCAGGTTGGGGTTAGCTCGTCTCCTGGCGTCGATGATAGGCCCTGGTAGCGGAAATAGGCCGACGTTAAATAAACAGATAAAAGAAAAAATATTTGTCTTGGTAAATACCTCCTGAGCGAGCAAGCAGGCTTTGTTAAAGGAAGTGATACTAGAGAGCAAATACTGAATTTGAATCTGTTCTGTCAAATTTTTAATCCCAGTGTTGATGTTATATACGCGTTCGAAGTTCTTTGGTGATTCCCTTTTTACGGCGTTAGTCAATAATATTCGTGTGTGACAGTGGCGGCTCGTGATATTGTCTGCAGAGGAGGCAAAGGGAGGCTCAGCCTCCCCTGCCTCCCCAGACGAGCCGCCACTGGTGTGTGATTTTGATTGATCAGGACTGGAAATAAAAGCTAAAAATCATCTTACAGCTTACTTTCTAAGGCCCTGGCTAGTTTCCACAGCGATTTGGTTGCAAGGATTTCAGACTTCAAAATTAAAATCAAAAATAGTACGACTCCCACTCAGTTTCCAAAATTAATTAAGAACCATGTCCAAAAAATCGAAGAACTAAGTGATTTGTATGCAAAATTAAATAATTCTGTTATTTTTTTACCTAACTGGTATACGTAAAAAAAATCTTGGCCTATGCCAGTAAAATAGTTGTCCCATTTTTGCTATTAATAACCGAGTAACCGCTGTCATTACGGACATATAAGTGAGTGCCTTCTGAATGAATGCAGTTTATTATTATTTGTGGAGCTATAAAATTTGAAAAGTATGTCAACAGGAATATAAAATTCAGTGTTGGCGCGAACACCAGACGAAAAAACAAAATGCTGAATTATTTTAATTAAAGTTGCAGGACTGACAACAAGGTATATGGAAAGATATTTTCTTTGTTATCGAATAAATCTAGCATAAAATAATACTTTAATTTATTCCAGGGGAGTACTAATTATAATTAGTTTTATTGTTCATAAAAGAGGTAATTAGAAATTTTATGGGAAATTATATTCTCCTTAATCAACTTTTAAATTGTACGATAAAATTATAAACTAAAATGTAATTGATTTGTAGGTCACACTTACTGCACTATTTATAACTTTTAGAGCGTGTTTCTCAAGCTGAAACTTAATAGCAAATTTTTGCCTATTTGTGATGAAGAATGTTTGGTCTCATATCATTTTCATAAAAAAAGAAACATTTCGGCAATAATTATTGTCATTTTGCAGTGTAATTTTTTTAATTATTATATTTTTTTATAAAACTAATTATATCTGTATCCAAACATACAGACATATACTATATATTTAATTTTTCAGTAAGATAGATTTTTGTACAAATGACAGATGTCCTTATCAAAATTTTATATAGAATTTTGATGGAAATATTTCGATGTCTATGCAAATACCTAAATAGCGCAGGCATCATAGATAAAATTTTATCGAAACCTAGAAAAAAAAAATGTAAATCTGTAATTTAGTAGATAGGTTTTAATTAGTGTACTACTAAGGCTTCCTATGCCGGTTTGATTTCATTTTGGACATAGAAAGGATGTAAGTTACTTTTCCATTAATAACGTCGGCGTTGTATGTATTTTGGCTGTGTGCAATTTCCGCCACTTTCCCAGTTCATTTCTCAATATTGAGATTAATAACGATGTATTTTGAAAATTTTCCTTGTCGCGAAGTTTAAACAGTGTGGTAACGTCACCTTACTATCGATAGCAAGAAATTGGCGTGTATCTAATGTAGGTCCGTCCTTGTCCTAGAGTCGTTACTTTTAGCTTACTTTGAACTGCAAGTGTTTTGTGAGTTGGTTGGTTACTTTGGGATAACAATGGAAAACATTTATTTTCATTGTAACAAACTGCTTAGTGAAGGGAAGTCGTGGTTGTAAGTAAAGGAATAGATGGCCTAATCAAAATGAGAGAAACCACAATAATGAAGAAAATTAAGGAAGAAAACACTGTTGAAACCTCTCAGTCCCTGGTAGTAATGCAGTTCTCTACGACCTTTATCATCTGGTATTGTTGTACAGGTGACACAAACCTTTCATTCGTAGATGGCGGGTATCTTCTCCGAGTTAGTACATAGGCCTAAGTAATACTAATTCGAGATCCCAGTACATAAGGAGCGGAGTGCCACAGGGATCGGTCTTAGGACCAACCCCATTTTTAATATACGTAAATGACCTTGTAGCAGCTCACTTGCCTCCAAAATTGCATTCCATAAATATATTTTGCATGCATATTAGTAAATTGAAATTATTATTATTATATATTTTTTGTTTTTCTTTCATTCCCTTGGTTACATGGATAATCCAAAGAATCTTTATTTTGGAGGCAAGTGGGCTATTATAAGTCTGCACCTGATGTTGACTTGGTGATACCATACTCCTGGTATCTGACAATAAATTGGATGTTGTTGAAAGGCAAATAGGTGAAGCTAAGTTAAGTGCTTTAGAATGGTTCTCATCAAATAAGTTGTCACTAAACGAGCATAAAACTACGAACGTTCGTTAAGGACAATAACATTCAGGTTGTCAATCCTGTTGGAGTAAGTAAACTGTACATGTAAAGGAAGCTCAGGATAAGCTGGGCCCCAACGACTACTTGATATTTGCCCATGCTGTGACAGAATATGACACCACATCATCTATCTTCGGTAAGGAGAAGAAAGCCGTTAAATTATTAGAAAACCTTGGAATGCAAGACTTGGTGACCCTTTTAACAACACATCAGCGATGAAATCAGATTTATTACAGCAGGAGAACAATTTATTATGAAGCTCTATAGCGAGAGTTTTTCCATCTGAGACGAACTTTGAAGTAAGATATATACTCGTAGTCTTGCCAAAAAAGCTATCACTGCAACACACTGGCGACACTTCCACCTATAAGTGCTTCAAGCGAACAGCATTCAGTGAGAACCTACTTACAGATAGGCTGTTTCCATAATGTTCGTTAAAATATAGGTGTGATGTATTTCATCTCTTATCTTTTTTAGGTACAAACATGGATGGGAAATCAGTCTTGTCCTGAGGCCTGGGGATGAAATAAATGTGACGAAACATTAGTGTCCGTCACTACCCTCTTGGCACCTGCCCCTGAAGAGCTTTCTGCACATAATATCCTGTGTCTGTAAAGGATTTCTTGGATTCTAGGATTTAACATTTCTACCAATTTTTAGATTTACATTATTTTTTTAAAGGTCAAAACCTAAAATGCCTGGCCTATAAGCTCCTAACCAGTTAAAGATGGTACATACAGTCTAAAACACCCTTTCGATTTTCTCATTTTCGGGCGGTTTTTACATTTTATTCTATTGTGCTGACCTCACAGAGAGTGGACTGTATTTTAAGTTTAATACCTATTTTACTTAGAACTTCCTCGTATTGTTTTCTCATTATTTTCAATGCTTTTGTGTTTACTGTACGCACGTTAGTACAACAACAACTACAAAAACAATTTAAGTGCCAAGAAAAAGGCATTCATTCTGATCAAGAGAACGTGAGATTGAATCACATTGAAGTAACGGTAAATCTGAACATTATGCGTAACATTACTTTCTTGCACCGGTAAATCTGAGAAGGCAAGAAGGCATAATTCTACAAGTACACATTCCCTGATGACGCGCTTGTGCAGGGCCGGAACGACAAACGAAGACGATAGTGTCATGATAGAGAACCACATGAAGCCTATTTTCGTCACACCCAACTTACGTGTTCGAGTTTTTATAAACAGTTTTTTAACAAAAATTTGTTTCTTTGAAATTAAAATTTTTCAAAAAAAAAAAGAGAAAAATTATTTTAGTTCAGTTCATTCCTATACTACACATAAAAAACTCAAAGCTGAGCCGAGCTAATATAAGACACCGGGGCATGCTTTATTTTTCTACCCTATATTCTAATTCTTGTGATAATTAGAATGGCGCGGAGTTTATTGTCGGTGTTAATACCAGGATAACAGATTACCAGAGCCGTATTTGAATTTATTTGTCAATGTCGCGAATGACGGGCAATGCGTCCACCAATGCATAAAATATTCTTATTTTGACGCAAAATAGAGTAAGATTTTTTTATATACAAGGAAGTCATTAAGTTTCTACCGAAAACACTGTTTTTAAATCTCTAGTAGTACGGCTCTGTAGTACTCTTGTCAGCATCTAATAGCGCCGACTTTGATATTTTAATGGCCGGTTTTTATGGCTTCTTTTATATGCCGTATGCATTTGTAGACAACTATAATTGTTTATTCACTTTTCGAACGTTTAAAAATGCCACTTTGAGTGTAGACACTACAGTAACGTTGTAGTTACAAAAATTAGCGATACAAACGATGTAGATCACAAATTAAATTATCTTCTCTGATTATAGTGTTACGTTTTATTTATTTTTTGATAAATAGAAATTATAAATCTTTTGTCATTCCATTCCAAATAGCCAGACCAGGGGCGGACTAACCGGCTGCGGGGCCCTGGGCTATTAATGCTTTGAGGCCCTTCCCATCTAATAACATAATATTTTTTTGAGATCAGATCAGGTAAAGAAAAATAAAAGATGTATATACCATATTTGGTATTCGGATTTTTAAGACCATTTTCAGCATTCGGGGGCCCCTTCAGCATCCGGGGCCCTGGGCTTAAGCCCCCTAAAGCCCCCCCTTTAGTCCGCCTTTGAGCCAGACAAAGAGATAAGATAATTAATTTTATAGATTATCAATGGAATATTTTTACAATTATATATTTTTTATTTATTTGCTTTTATCATTAGAAAATATTATTTAGGTATTAAGCAAATCACAACTTACACATTTTTTTATTTATTACGAAATTACCTATTTTCCGTATATTGTTACCCTAATCTAGGCACGCTAATATAATAGTTAGGTAAATATTTTAAAACACTCATTATTGGAGAAACAATCAAAACAACTACTCTTCTAGCCAATACTGACGAAGTATTGAATTACATGTATGATTCCTAGCATTTTAAAGAAAAAAATATGTTGGAAATACTTAAATTATTTATTTAAATTCATTCACACATTTTTATTTGATATAAAATTATCTACTTTCTGTATATTGGTACCTTAATCTGGCCACGCTAATATACTACCTACTTAGGAAAATACTTTAAGACACTCATTATTGGAGAACCAATCAAAGCAACTACTTTTTTAGCTAATACTGACGAAGTACTGAATTACATGATAGGATTCCTAGCATTTTAAGGCAAAAAAATATATTGAAAATACTTAAATCATTTATTGAAATTCAGTCAACAATTATTGAACCTTACATTCTATTTCTACTCTAGAAAAGTTGTACAAGTTTTTTTCGAACTCGTTAGTTCTCATCAGTAGAGTATAGAAACATTCATTCATTATTTACAAGCCTATTCTTGATTTATTTTTACAATTAATTATTTTTTATTTATTTGCTTTATCATTAGAGAATATTATTTAGGTATTAAGCAAATCACAACTTACACACTTTTTTATTTATTACGAAATTACCTACTTTCTGTATATTGTTGCCCTAATCTGGGCACGCTAATATACTAGTGTTTTAAAGTATTTACCTAACTAGTGTATTAACGGGCCCAGATTAGGGCAACAATATACAGAAAGTAGGTAATTTCATAATAAATAAAAAATTGTGTAAGTTGTGATTTGCTTAATACCTAAATGATATTCTCCAATGGAATATATTCAAGTGTTTATTCTTATATTTCTTGTAGTAAAATATAGAAAAATCACGACAATAACACGAACAGAGGTTGCAGTCAGACATGGCCGACGATACATTCGTATTTTTGTGTGCTTATTCAAAGATATTTTACTTTAAAATTATAATAAAACAAACTTTGTACAAAACATGACAGTTTTCACACCTCTAGCTATCGCTCTGTAGTATATATATGGCCCAATTTCAAAACGGAGTGTTCTACCATGTTATTTACATATGTACCAGAGAAATAAATATTTTATATTTAAAGTTATCGTGTTTACCAGAAACGGTCTATAAACACCCCATATATAGTAGACAGTCCTCATATCCATGGCCAAGGCTGTCCGGAAATGCCTATACATTTGAACAAATGCAGACAACACACACCTGTCTTGAATGAAAAAAAAAGCTGATCCCCGATGCCGAAAAAAACCACATGCATAATTTGAATCCTTTTGCCTTAAAAAAGCGAAATTTAATTTCTGTAAAATCGTATCCGATTCTCCCGGTCTTCTATATATTTTGTTTGTTGAGTGCATTTAAAAAAAAAAACTTGCACAAGTAAACGGTATTTTTAATATGGCAGAAAATATATAGAACTAATCGGGTATGCGAAGAAATAGCAATTCGTATAATAGAGAAAGTAATTTTGATTTCATTTATTACATAAGTCCAAAAATAAAATTGTAATTATAATCGTCTTTCTGATATTCTTACATAGATATATTTGGCAACATGTTGCCAAAAATTACCAAGGCAAGTTATTTGAAGGTAATGCTTGCAGGAAATTAATGACATGCTGATTTGCTACAAAACCCAGTGCGTCCATGTTGGAGGTCCTATGGTCATGATCCCCTATCAGCATATAAGGTCATCGATAGGATTGTAAAGTGTTGTTTTTCAATCAGAAAAGTTGGGCGAAAACTACCAGAATTGATTATTAATCTCAAAAAAGCGTTGGGATCGCTAAAAAACGTTTCGGAAACATTGAAAGTACGCGTTGCAGTAAGTCACTTAGAACAACGATGGGCTAGGTTATGGTCTGAACAGGCAGGCGAGTCAGTGCATAGGGAATTCAACAATTATTGGTCGAGGTATGAAATCAAAAATATCAAAGACGAGTCTTACATTGATCGATTAAAAGATTGTTGATTTTTCATCAAAACATATTTAATTTAATTTTAGTAATCATTAATGACTATAAAAATGTAATCTTTTTTGTTTGAATAAATATATAAATTATGTTGATGATTTGAAAAAAACAACTAATGTATTTTTGAATTGACTGATTTCACTTTTCATATTATTTACGTGTTATATATATTTATATATATGTTTGTGGGCGAGTGTGTGCCTTATGAATACATGTTACTTGTTTTCTCCTTTTTCTGCAAAAGATCTCTTGATTTCTTGACGAAATATATCTATGTAAGAATATCAGAAAGGCGAGTATAATTATAATTTTATTTTTGGACAGATAAATTTTATTTATATGCATCTAATTACTTAATTATACACCTAAAATTACTTTATCTAATATACGAATGTTATTTCTTCGCACATCCGAATAGTTCTATATATTTTCTGCCATATTAAAAACACCGTTTGATTGTGCAAAAGTATTTTTTCTTCAAAATGCACTCAAGAAACATAAAATATATAGAAAACCGTCCAGGAGGATCGGATATGATTTTGCAGAAATTAAATTTCGCTTTTTTAAGGCAAAATGATTCAAATTATCCATGTGGTTTTTTTCGGCATCGGGGACCAGGTTTTTTTTCATTCAAGACAGGTGTGAACATCCATTACCCACTCATATTGGCAGTGTCGGAGCTGGAGATCGAACCCAGTACACTATAGACAGTGCGACCAAGCATACTCGCCACTAACATGCTTTAGCCTGCTGCTCTACCGTGCTATACAAACACAGTCATTTTTATTCGATATTTGAGTTCAGCGTGCTACGAAACAGATTATTGCACAAAATATTGTTTTCTACGGTGACAATCAACAATTGTTTCTGGTTATATAATACCGCTGTGAATCAAATAGGTTTAATGACAAAGATACTATTACTACATTTTCGTGATACGGTCCTGCGTTGATTACAAGCTGTTACTTCTGGTACAGCATTCGCGTAATAATTGAATATTATCGAATGCTTGTTTCTGTCATAAAAACAAGAGCAGTCAAGGTAAATTAAAATACAAAATCCTTTTATAAGACGATTCATTATTTTATAATATACATGTTTTTCAAATTCAGTATTACGGTATTATTTTTTATGCAAAATTTCTCCTTCAAACATTTTTGGTAATTCAAATAAAAATTATAGATTTATTTCTTCTAACTTTTCGGTTAAGTACACCATCATCAGAGATACCATAATGTGGTATAAATTAGTCAACAAAAGTCATCACATTGTAGTGTCTCTTATGATTGGCGATTTGTTGATTTCCAAGTCCCTTTTTAAAAATGAAATTTTCAGAGATGGGTCAAGGAAACTTTCCATTGGAAAGTTTCCAGGAAATTTTCGGAAGTTTCCAGAACGGAGTTTTGACAAAAATGAAAGTTTCCTTTAAAATATTTGAATATTCCGAAAGTTTCCAAAATTCCGGGAAAGTTTCGAAAACTCCGGGAAAGTTTCCAAATTTTTCACGAATATTTAGTTATTCTCATAAATTTGAAATTGCCGCCACGATGATCTAACATAACCTCAAACGCCAGAAATCTAGTTTTAATTTGTTGATATTCTTTCGAAATTATCAAAAATTAATCGGATGTTTGATGACATATGGTCACCGCTCGGATTATTACTATTGGCACAGAATTTCTCTAATTTCGTGCTATTGGCTATGATCAAGGATGAGTTGACAGACATATGATAAGTTACGTTTATTTGTTTACCCGTACTATCGCTTTTCGATGAATAATATCTAGCATTTTTTTTCTGTTACATTAAGAACGAAAATGATTAAAAAGAAATATACTTTTATTTTTTTACAAATTATAAGATATTTAATAGTTTTAGTTTTATCTTAATAAAATTATGATGAATGTTATGTTGTGTTATAGTGGATGGTTTAATTTATTTTGATATTATTTTCTTGTTATTATTTTTTAAGTGTTAAAATTTAAAATTAAATAAACATTTATTTATTATTTTATTTATTTGTTTTACACTTTTAATTCAATATAACTATAATATGATATTTAGATCTTATTTCTGTCTTGCCTTCTACATTTCCATTTCTGCACAAAATAGGAGTTACGACTTACATATGACATTTACATAAATTTTTTATTTTATAATCCACATATTTATCACATTCTATAAATTATTTTATTTATATTTAATTATTTAATAATTCAAACAAAACAAATTACTTGGGTAACCACCCAATTGCTCCATATTCTTCATATAGCACAGGGCACATATAGCGGGTGTCATATAATATCAGTTATTTGGTAGAAGTCTGTAAAAGTAATGTAAATAATATATTTATATGCACTTATTTGGTATCAAAATGAAGCTTAGATCATTACGAATCAGATTTCACCATAAAATAGACTCTGAATATTCCCAATGGAAAGTTTCCAGGAAAGCTTCCTGGAAACTTTCGGAGTAATCAAAACTCCGGGAGTTTACCCATCTCTGGAAATTTTTGTCTGTGACTATTTTGTCTGGTAGAGGAGCGAAAAAGTGTGTCGTTTTTTTTATCAGCTTATAATAAGATCAGACACAGTGGGTATTACCGACATCATTCTACACATAAAAACATGAAATACGATACAGATATTCTTATTTAAAAAAAGTGTAAAATTTAATTTTTTTTTAAATCATGTTTTTTTGTACATCTATTGCCATATCTCAAAAATTAATTGAGCTATCGATGTGAACTTTTTTTTGTTATAAAACACACACTTAAGCGCTTCTTTCTATACATAGGATTGCTAATAAAAAAAAAATGTGAAGATGCCAAAAAGGTAGATGACCCTGAAAGTTTAGAGAATACGCCATCAAATTTTCACTAAGCGAGGAACTTTTTTGTTTTTGAAAATTGTGTGTAACATGCTATGAAGAAAATAAAGCCAATAGACTAAAAAAGTTTTTAGAAAAAAAAAATTTTCATTATTAGCAATAGTTTGCTAGTTGCAAATTTTTTAGTATGGAGGAATTGTCGAAGCGTACGCGCGCGGCACTTAAGAATAATAATGATTATGTATTGTGTGTAACGGAACTTTTCGTTATTATTTTTTTTATGTTTAGGACTGTTTTATCACGTTTTAGGATCTGAAAGGATAAGTTATTTTTTCCAGTGGCGCATTAAGGACTAAGGTTGAAGGCAAAAAGGAAAAATCTTAAATAGAGTATCTGGGATAAAAATGCATTGCATTGGGATCTCGGAAACGGTATAAAATAATATTATAGTAAATGGAAAAAAAAGTTGCGCAACTAGGGGGCTAATAAAATTCCATAAACAGAAGTTTAGGAAAAGTAATAATTTTGAAGTGTTTTGATAAAAAGTAAACTATCGAGTTTTCCTTTTTTTGCGTTATTATTGGAGCTAAATAGAAAAGACAGTTTCTTAAAGCACTTTTTTTTGAACGTGGCAATCTTAATATTTGTATCCGACATTTCCTGTGTCAGAGTCCCTATCCGAAACTCCCATGCATTGCATTTTTACCCTAGATCCACTCAATAATTGAGTAAACGTGTTATTTTCGCCTAAATTAGGTAACAAAAAAGAAAAAAATATACTAAATTAAGTCTCTTTTAATTTCCTCAGCCCTAATTATAGAAACTCTGTTTCCATGGCTTGTGCACAAGTTTATCGTTCTCCTCTATCACTACGCCACATAAAATCCACTCCATTTTACAATGAAACTTAGATTGCTTTCTTATCTTAAATATTTTTTTAGCAGATAATCCACGCACAATTCGCACAATGGCCGTACGTTCTACAATATAATACAAGTGGTAATAAGGGAAAGAATATCGTTACACATTTTACTTCCACATCTAGTGTACCTAAGTATAATATCGACAAAAATATTTTTGAAAATTAGAATGTCATGAAACGTCGAGATTTTAAGTTTAAGCGAAAAAAATTCTGTTTGTCGGTCTGTCTGTAACTTTTTTTGTGCGCACGATTACTCCGGAACCGCTTAAGATATTGACTTGAGATTTGGTACACGTATACCCATGTATTTTAACGAGATCTGGAACTAGATTATTCCGTTAAAGGGTTGGGGGTAAATGGGGGTAAATAGGCAAATCAAGCAAGTAAGAGTCCATAAAATTGGTATTTAGTATATATAAGAGAAGCTAAGGTCTCAAAATTGTTTTGGCATTAACCACTCCCATTACCAACTCCCACCCCATTATTCAAGGGGGCGAAAAAAATAAAATTGTCATTTAGTGTGTGTAAAAGAACCAAAATCATTTTTTTTTTTACTTTATCCACCACTACTATCACCCCTCCCCCTTCCACCACCCTCAGCCCCACTACCGATATGGCATATCGTTTTATAGGTTTTTGGAGTAGACGATTTCAAATATTTTATTATTAAAGTTCCATAAACAATTATTTCCACATTCAATTTTTTTTCGTTGTGAGAGACTTGGATAGAAGATCTGGATGTGGAAGTAGTGATTTCTTGGGCAGCGGTTTTATAATTTGACCTTCGACGAAAACGAATAACGTTGATCGTACACCGCCCTGAGACTAGTTAGTTTTAGTGGACGCGGGCGTATTAATACTCAATTTCTGCAATTCGCGCGCTCCAAAAAAATCACTGTACCTAAACTATCAAAGACACAATAAGAATTATGCTATAAAAAACTTTTTTGGTCTTTTGGCTTTATTTTCTTCGCAGCATGTTATACAAAATTTCCAAAAACAAAAAAGTTTGTAGCTTAATAAAAATTTTACTGCGTATTTTCTGAACTTTCAAGGTTATCTAAGTTTTTAACATGCTTAAAAATGTTTTAATTAACGATACTACACACAGATAGAAGCGCTTAAGTGTTTGTTTTATAACAAAAAAAAGTTCATGTGGATATCTCCATTCGTTTTTGAGATATGGCATTAGATGTTCAAAAAAACATGGTTAAAAAAAAACAAAATTTCACACCTTTTTAAAAATAACAATGGCCGTGACCACTAAAAAATGTCCTATTTCATGATTTCTAATGAACATCGACCTACTTAACGAAATGGTATATGTCTCAGTTTGTTCTAAGATTAAAAAAAAACTCGAGAAGGAAGCGACTTTTCCCGTTTTTTACTCCACTATGGCAAATATTTGACATAGTAGAGTGCTCGGCGCCCAGATATACGCATAAAAATAAGTTCTGTGTGGGTTTCGTTGTTACAAGCTGATTTTTATATAAAATCAATGATTTAATACTGAGGTTTCAAAATCCCAAAGCCGTCAAAAAAGTCATCTTCAAAAGGGCATTAAATTTAAAAAACGAGAGAAGCATATGGTGAGAGCAGAAAAATTGTGATTTTTTTATATATTTCTCATAAAAGGTTTTGTAGAGGAAATATTTATTTTCAAATATTATGTTGTTCATTAGATCTTACGAGAGAACGAAACTTAAAACCGCAATATCACGGTTTGAAATGTCTCAAAATTTAATTCAGTGTGGACAACTTTTGAAGCTCCATCGTATTATCTCCGAAATGAAAGCTCAAATCAAAATTTTGTACTTTTAAGAAAAATTTGCTTTATCCTTTCCAAACGTAATGGCGTATGATTTATAATCTTCCCACATCCTTCTGCGCCTTCCTGTTTCCCACTCATCGAGGGATGTTCTTTACCTGCTTTAAGGGTTGGTCTTGCTGTGCAAACTCAATTCCGTTGGCAGATTTCTCTTCTCTCAGATTGAAAAACTTCAGAGTGCATCTTTCCAGTCTTAAGTTTTTCGAATACTTCTTGTGAATTTGGGGGGTGGTTTCCACCCCTCAGACGGGTACAGGCAAAGCAGTTGAGGGCTGTTCTGCACAGTGCACTGCGACCATTGCGCAGTAACAACAAAAAAAATTTGCTCTCCCACCCCCGTCCAGCAGAGGGTAGTTTTCACCTCTCTAGGGGATTGGTTTTTTGGCTGTGTTCACCCTCCACCATGTCCCCTTGCATTTTCAAGAGCTTGTAAGCTAGAAGCTTTCATGACGCAGGTCTACGTCCGGAAGGGTATGGATAGGGGTCTAGAAGGCATACCATTCCTACTCCTTTCCGTAATGATACTGATATTCATAACTTTAGCCCTGTTTAAGGGATATTTTTGGCTCTGCACAAAAATGTAAGGGATATACGAATTTTTTTGTGGGGCTGTGTAATACGATGGAGACAAAAATTTTCTAAATTGAATTAACTTTTGAGGCAGTTCCAAACCGAGATATTGTGGTTTTAAGTTTAGTTCCCTCTAAGGTCCAATGTATAATATACTATTTGAAAATTATTTAAACATATTTCCGGTAAAACACCTTTTATGAAAAATATTTTAAAGAATCGCAATTTATCTCTTCTTTGCCGCCATATGCTTAACTCGTTTTTTGATAATAATGCCCTTTTGAACATGACATTTTTTGACGGCTTCGAGATTTTGAAACATCAGTATATCATCATTCATTTTATATATTTTATATTTTATTGTAACAACGAAACCCCCACGGAAGTCACAATAAGCATATTAATGCACTCTACTAACAACTAATTACAAAATTTTAATTTCTTATGAAAAAAGTTTTTTTTTATTCGTGATTGAAATACCTTTACAGTGGAATTATTGTTCTTCTAAAGAGCTCATGAATATGCTCTTTTCTTCATCTAATCTAATGACGAAGTATTTTTTTTTGAATTTTGATTAGAATCCTCAACAAGAAAACTATATTAACATCTATATTGGTGCTTTAAAAATTCAAATGATAAATGTGTTATATATTGATTACATTGAATGAACATACGCTAGTTGTTTAGCTGAAAGTTACAAGGTCGGCGTTGATAGATCGGTTTACGTAACCACACAACGTAGTCATAGGCTCAGGCAAAAAAATTTAACCGGGAACAGTACTGAAATAATTGGAAAAATATATGAAGACTGAAAGAAAGTTGAAGAAATACTGGTACCTATAAAAAATATTTTGCATTTTCGCTATTTAATTAACAACATTTAATTTTTTTTCCTATGCACAGTTGTGTCAGTTGGAAATATAAATAAAAAAAAATAGTTTTTACCAGTACCGGCTCTAACACTAGCGCGGACACATACACTTTTTCGATATTGAGTAATATTTAGAGCAATGGCACGTAGTGGGTTCATCGATTGTAGTTATGTCTGAAATTTGGTATTTGGTTTACTGAGTTGATTTCGAAACTCTTTTTCCTCTACCAGAAGTCTGGTAAATGGATCCGAGCGAAGATACGTGGGGGGGGGGTAAAAAAATGTTTTGCAGTTACGAACGAAACCGCGGTATTATGAAAGCATATCAACTCCATATGTCCTCACCAAAATTTCAGACGAAAACTACGGGACGTTTTTTGGCGGGAATTTTTAAAAAAAATTAAAAAAAAATGTAGTTACGGACGAAACTTTGGGTACTTGTTCTATTCAACGTCAATAATGCCGGAAGAATAATTTCAGACGTGTTCCATGGGCCGATTTTGAGTTATAAGGGTTGAAAGTTGCAAAATTTTGAAAAAAAAAATTGTTTTTCAAATGTTGGTAAAATGGGGTTGAAATTGATAAAAACGTCTGAATAGCTCATTATAAGTTCTTAAGGTTCAAAAATGATATATTTCGCTTTCAGACGTTTTCACTGATTTTACATAAATAAAGCATTTTTATCAGTTTCGAAACATTTTTAAACGCGCAATAGAATCAAAAACTGCTGATCACTTTAGGGGTTGCAAAAATGGGGTGAAAATCAATGAAAACGTCTGAAAGGGAAATATATCATTTTTGAACCCCTTAAGAACTTACAATGAGCTATTCAGACGTTTTCATCAATTTCAACCCCATTTTACCAACATTTGAAAAACAATTTTTTTTTTCAAAATTTTGCAACTTTCAACCCTTATATCTCAAAATCGGCCCATGGAAAACGTCTGAAATTATTTTTTCGACAATATTGACGTTGAATAGAACAAGTACCAAAAGTTTCGTCCGTAACTACAAAAATTATTTTTTTCAAAATTTTTAAAAAATTCCCGCCAAAAAACATCTCGTAGTTTTCATCTGAAATTTTGGTGGAGGGATGTGGAGTTATAATACCGCGGTTTCGTTCATAACTGCAAATTTTTTTTTTCGATTTTTGCCCCCCGCTCCGTATCTCCGCTCTTATCCATTTACCAGACTTTTCATACAGGAAAAACAGTTTCGAAATCAACTCAGTAAACCAAATACCAAATTGTAGACATAACTATAATCGATGAACCCACTACGTGCCATTGCTCTGACTATAACCTTGTGTGTTATTTTTTACTCAATGTTACGATGCAGTCTGGGTTGGATTCCCTGTCACGTTTTTCAAACATGTATTCGTCGAGTCCAAGAACCTCACCAATTCTAAGACGGTTTTTACCATAATTGCAAGTTATTTCCATCCAGCGATTTGACCGTGTGACAAGATGGGACCAGATGACCATTAGAAAAATATAATTTAATGCCAGAAGACGAATTTTGAAATTTTAACAAAATTATAGAAAGTGCCAATTAGTCATAAAAGTCCTTATGCGGATCCATATCTGTCATGGGGGTAGCTCGAGAGCGGAGTCAAAGTACACTATCCGTATTAGGTTATATGCCATTATAATTATAGAAAGTGCCAATTAGTCATAAAAGTCCTTATGCGGATCCATATCTGTCATGGGGGTAGCTCGAGAGCGGAGTCAAAGTACACTACCCGTATTAGGTTATATGCCACCAGTCCCTTTTCCAATAAGCTGGAAAGCGTAACTCATATATTGCTGTAAAAAGCTTCTCAAATCACAAGTTCTAGTAAATTATAAAATTTCTGTTAGGAATTATAAAGCTACCACAAGCGAACTAAAATTTACGTGAATGACAGTGAAGGTCAGTCCCAAGTCAAATACCCAAGCATAATCTTTTAAGAAATTGGGATTTTTTTGTGTTAATCGATTGACACTTTTACTATACTTTGCATGTAGTTGAGATAAACGTCCTCTGAGGGAGGCGTCTACCCTTACCTTGTTTCGTTTTCAGATTCTTACATTATAATTAGATGGGCTCTGTACCAAAATTTAATTGCATACCTTGAACTTTTTTAGACAATAAATGGTATTACTCGAACTTTTGCGTTTTCTTGACTGAATGATCAACTTTAAGTAAGTTTAATCTCTCTGGAGTTTTTGTGTGTTAGGTCGACAGCTAAATAAATGTATAAGACCTTCATAAGGTACCTCAAGTCTGTTATTCAGATCATCGATCAGATCACAGAAACGACTGGAAGGAATTCTATAACTATATCTAATTGTTGCTGTTTTTTTTTTACTTTTGCAAGTCATATTTTTTACACATCTGGGAGGCTGCCCTACGCCCCTATACAAAAAAAGGGCTGGCATAAACATTTCTGTGCTCTACTACCCCAAATTAATAACAATTCACACATTTTGAGCGTAAACTTATGACAAACAATTAGTGGTCGGCGGGCTCCTGATCTACTAGTCTCAGAATTTAACCGAACCTCACTGAGAGTAGGAATTAACCATCCTACGTTGAAGGGGAGCGCGATTGGCGCCCTCAGTTCATTATTATTATCACGTCCTTCAGACGAGCGGTGGTGAGTTCTTCTACATTATCACTGGATATGTCTTACCAAAATGTGTTGATATGAAGGTGAAGGTTAATAAGTGTAGAAAATATGATTTTTTCTGTTCTGTTCAGAAAAGGTGATAATTAGGCAGGGAAACTTATATCGTTCGAAAGTATATTGAGGAGAAATAAAGATAAAAGATGGAGGCAACTTTTTTTATTTGAAAATTTTTGAAAATCGCATGTAAAAACACAGAACGCTCTCGCGGATGAAACGGCACAGAGAACGGTGTAATTTTACACCGTTCCCTGTGCCGTTTCATCCGTTCAACGTAATGGAAGTCCTGCTGAAATCGATGCTGAAGCTCCATTCATCCATTGAACGTAAACTTGTGCTCACTTCTAAGTAGCAGCACTGTAATCGTATAATATTTTAATGTACCAGTTGATCATCTATTCATGTTTAAATTTGCTTTACGTAAATAATTTCTCTTTTATGCAACATATTAATATTAATTTGATGAATTTTATCAAGTTTTTTTTTTATTATGTATGTATGTGCTGAGAATATATATTTTACAATTATTTATAGTTTACAGTTTAAACTGGGAATTATGTATAATTTACTGTTTGAACTGTAAATTATACATAATTCCCATTTTAAACTGTAGCTCCCATTTATAATTTACAAATTAAACTAGGATGTATGCATAAAATTCCAGTTCGAACTGCAAATTACGTGCAATTCCCAGTTTAAGGTATAAATTATAAAATAGAATGGTACCGTGGCCTTTCTATGCCTTTAAGAATTATGTATAATTTACAATCTAAATTGAGAATTATGCATAATTTACAGGGTGTATACCAGTTCACTTTTCCAGGATTTCCAGGACTTTTCAATAAAAATTCCAGAAAATTTTTCTGCTCAAAAATGAAAATTGATGAGCTGAAAAACATTTTTTGACGAGCGGGGGGCGCAATATGCGAACAACTTTTAAGTATAAGTAGTTTTAATACATTTTAACTGACTTTTTTATAAATTTATAAATTCCTTGACTTTTCCCTGATTTTCCTAACCAAAATCAAATTTCCTGACATTTCCAAGTTTTCCCCGTTTTCCAGAAAGTATTCACCCTGAATTTAGAATTTAAACTGGGAATTTTTATTAAAATTTCGTTCCGGAAACTCCCGAAAATTTCCTGGACACGTTTATTGGAAAGTTACCGTTACCCCCTCTGGTTTAAACAGATTTATATATAATTCCCAATGCAAACTGTAAATAGTAAATAATTTTTAGTTCATACTGTAAATTATGCATAATTTCAAATTTAAAGTGTAAATTATAAGATAGAAAGCACCTTGACCTTTCTAAGCCCTCGTAGAAAAGCACTCTACGTGAAGAAAAATAATTTATTGCGTTATTTAACAGCAAACATCTGCTGTTATTGATAGGAAAAAGTTTATAAATACAAAAAGTTGTTAAGTCGCTGAACAAATTCGATAATTTACGCGTACATTTACTAAAGTGGGCGCAATTTGTGTTTGCATCGCGTTAGGGCGACGAATTGGCGGTGACCTAGTTGCAAGCAGGTATGCCGTTATGCCCGTGATAATCTAAACTTTAACGAGATATTTACAATATTTACTAAAACTATTAGTGAGAAATCTAGCTTCTCGAGAGACGCTCCTAAAGGGCAGATTTCTAAATTCACCGGTGGATCGCACCGGTAAGCAATAACATTATATGATTTGGCTATTTGGAAAAACATAGCCAATCAGCTTCGTATTTTATCCACCGATGCGCCCACCGGTGAATTTAGAAAAGTGCTGAAAATGTCAGGGTGTGCACTCGAAGATAGTTTTAAAAAAAAAACGCTGCCCAAGGAATCACTACTTCCACATCCAGATTCTCTATCCAAGTCACTCACAACGAAAAAACTTTGTATGTGGAAATAATTGTTTGTGGAACTTTAATAATATAATATTTGAAATCCTCTACCCCAAAAACCCATAAAACGATACCCCACATAGTGGGGTGAGGATGGTGATAGGGGGGTGGTAGTGGGGGTGAATGAAGTAAAAAAATATTTTGTGGCTTCTGGTTCATGTGCATACACTAAATCACAATTTTTTTTCGTCCTCTTTAATAATGGGGTGGGGGTGGTAATGGGGGTGGCTAATGCCAAAAATTTTTTTGAGACCTTAGCTTCTCTTGCATATACTAAATACCAATTTTATGGACTCTTACCTGCTTGATTTACCCATTTGCTCCAAATTTACCCCAACTTACCTCCCAACCCTTCGACGGAACAAGATGAAAATATAATCTAGATCTAGATCTCGTTAAAGTAAATATGTGTACCAAATTTCAAGTCAATATCTTAAACGGTTCCAGAGTAAAAGTGCGCACAAAAAAGTTACAGACAGATCGACAGGCAGACCGACAGACAGAAATTTTTTTTCGCTCAAACTTAAAGTCTTGACGTTTCATTACATTTTAAGCCTATTTGAACAATAAAAATTTTAAAAAAATTTTTTGTTGTTACTATACTTCCACTGGATGTGGAAGTAATATGTACATTGTCTGAAATGACCTTGCACATCTAAATGTAGAGGGCGTCATTCTGGCCGCGATTTCGAAAATGCGTAAACAATTTTTTTCAAAAAATTTCTGTATTACTGAAAATTGATTAATTTTATGTTTCCACCACCCAATAAACAAATTTGTTTTATAATTGTCATTTCTACAACAATTTTGTTTTATTGCTATTTTATTACATTTATAAATATGCAATAAAACAAAATAGTTGTATAACGTTTAAATTTTGCTTGTTGAACGTATTTACAGGTTCATTTTTTAACATTTCATAATGATTTTCAAACCAATGGAAAGCTTTTTCAGTGAAAATTATTTTTTGTCAAAACGTTGGAATGTATAATATTGTGAGAGTAAATTGTTAGGTGACAATTTAGTTTAAGAATGCATAATGTAAATATGTAACTTCGATATTGTTACTTTTCACGCACAAGAAGCAAGTTTTAGTCTATTTAAGTAGTTGCACGTTGGTTTCTGTATCTCATAAATATATTAAGTTACAATTTGAAATGTAGTAAGTTTTATTCGCAAGTAAATTACCTACTTTTTAAATTTTCCTATTTTTTTTCATGATTACAAAAAGCAATATTTACATAAAAGTAATAAGCTAATAAGAACGTTTTCTAAATGTTTTGTAATCACAATTAGTATAGTAACTAGAGGTTTTAACTTCGGAATAATACCGTGCGTGTAGCGGGGCGCTAGGCATAGGGAGTAAAATTACAACATCGCGCGTGCCAGCTGGCTGAAATGAAATAACAGAGCTGGGATCTCCGCCCGACGGAGGAATTTACGGCAGCAGTGTTGTCATATCTTTCGCGCTACGTGAATGTACATGCCTAATGGGAAATTACACGCACGGTATCGTATGAAACGCATTTCGTCCATTTTTGGCAACTTAATAATAAATGCATCAAGGAAAAGTTTCTATATTATGAGGCGGCTAGCTAATTTATGGATGGATGCACCTTTTCAGGGGGTAGCAACCAGAGCTGGGTCGAATCCTCTGGTATAAAAAAATGATTCGAATCGCAGGATCCGAATCCTTATTTTCGGATCACGGATCCGAATCCTCAAGTTTAACTGCAAAATTATTGTTACAGTTCCAGATATCAATTACTTCCACATCCAGTGGAAGTATAGTAACGACAAAATTTTAAAAAATTTTTATTGTTCAAATAGGCTTAGAATGTCATGAAACGTCGAGATTTTAAGTTTGAGAGATAAAAATATTCTGTCTCTCTGTCTGTCTGTAGCTTTTTTTTGTGCGTACGTTTACTCTGGAACCGTTTAAGATACTGACTTGAAATTTGGTACACTTATGTAATTTAACGAGATCTGGAACTAGATTATATTTTCATCTTGTTCCGTCGAAGGGTTGGGGGGTAAATTGGGGTAAATTTGGGGTAAATAGGTAAATCAAGCAGGTAAGAGTCCATAAAATAGGCCTTTTCATCATAAGCGCGCGCATGTGCTGCCGCTATGTTTGTTTGCAGTTAAAAAACGTAATGTTTATGTCAAATCCAATATTGACATGCGAAAACTGTCCGAAGAAACATGGCGGAACTCGACGTTTTTTAAACAAATAATGATGAATCTGTTACCAATTTTTTGAAAATAGGTAGTGCCATATCGTATAGTTTACCTATTTGAAAAAATTGGAAAAAAAGGAGCCAGCTTTATCCACAGAAAGATCGACAAAAAAGCTCATTTTCAATTGCATTTTTGAACCTAGATTTTCGAAAAAAAAAAAAAATATTTTTACTGCATTATCAATTACTGCACGAAGAATGTTATTAAGCATATTGTAGACTAAACACATTTGTTTTCTTTTAATGCACTTGTATATAAATTGATAAGTTGAATTCTAACCTTACAACCAGTTCTTTATTCTTGCTTCCAGTCGTTTTACGGCCAGGATACTTGAGCTAGCGCCTTAATTGAGCACAAGTAAGTGTGTTCTTCCACAATGTTGTGTACTAATTTTGCACCGTCAATCACACTTTCGTCTAAATTAATGTGAAAAAATGATACCGGTCCATCCATTTTGACAACCAAGTGTCCGAACATTTCATAGTTCCCGCAAACAAACATAGCGGCAGCACATGCGCGCGCTTATGATGAAAAGGCCTATTGGTATTTAGTATATATAAGAGAAGCTAAGGTCTCAAAAAAATGTTTGGTGTTAGCCACCCCCATTACAACCCCCAGCCCATTATTAAAGGGGATGAAAGAAAATTGTGATTTAGTGTGTGTACAAGAACCAGAAACCTCAAAATATTTTGTTACTTAATCCACCCCCATTACCACCCCCCTATCACCATACCCCACTACCGATGTGGAGTATCGTTTTATGGGTTTTTGGGGTAGAGGATTTCAAATATTATATTTTTAAAATTCCACATACAAAATTTTTTCGTTGTGAGTGACTTGGATCGAAAATCTGGATGTTTCGAGTCCAATCGGATCATAAGTGACAAAACTCGGTCGTCATCTTGGCGCCGTAATTTCGATGTCTCAATTTTGATCAAAAATTTGTAATCCGCGTCTGAACTTTTAATTTTTGTCTAAAAATTCGTAATTCGCGGTCCTGCAAACCCACAAATGTCGATTCTAAGTCGAATCGAATCATACACGGCAACATCGTTCGCCAAATTTGGTTGAAATTGGATGACCAATAATAACTGAGTTACGAAGGTGTTTCCACTTGAAATGGGTCACACTGTAAATTGAGCATTCAAATAATTTCGTATATCATTTGATGTAAACAACAAAATAGTTTAGATATTGTTTAATTTTTAGGAGATAATGGTCCTATTTTGTGGCCAGCTAGATCTCCCGATATAACCCCTGCCGATTTTTGGCTTGGGGTTATTTAGAAAATATTATACAGTGTGTTTCACTTCTCGTGAAGACACCCTTGTATCTTTTCTATTTGTGGCCGAATTAATTTCAAATTTTTATCAGCCATACAAGTCCATAAGACGACTTTATTCAACACATAAATGCCGTCTAAATCTAAAACGCTGGACTACTGCGATAAAAAGAAAATGTCAATTTTCGAGAAATCATAGTAGGCTTAGAGATAGACAAAAATTTTGTTAATGAAAGTTGTTCAGGATCACTTCATATGCCCCTCTGTAAAATTTTGTGAAAATCGGAATATTTTCAAAAAAAAATTGTTTGTTTCACTTCTCGTGAAGACACCCCTGTATCTTTTTTATTTGTGGCCGAATTAATTTCAAATTTTTATCAGCTATACAACTCCATAAGGTGACTTTATTCAACACATAAATGCCGACTAAATCTAAAACGCCGGCCTACTGCGATAAAAAGAAAATGTCAATTTTCGAGAAATCATAGTAGGCTTAGAGATAGACAAAAATTTTGTTAATGAAAGTTGTTCAGGATCACTTCATGAGACAACCAATACACCATGGTACCGTAGCAAGAATATGTCACTTGTTCAATACAACTGGCAATGTGCTTAAACCGAGAGTACATCTTAATCGAAATCACGGAGATGATAATGTTATATTAGTGGCGTTTAACGCCAATCCCACTACCAGTCTTCGAAATATGGCTCGTGACCTTAATTTGTCGGCATCAAAAATATGGAGATGTTTAAAACGCCATAAGCTACAACCGTTTAAACCAAAATTTTTACATACCTTGGAGGAAGGTGATGAAGAGAGAAGACTAGAATATTGTTTATGGATCCAAGGTAATTATTTAAACAATAGAGACTTCTTGAAAACGGCAGTAGAAAATCCTGATTGGATAATAAATTGTAAAAGGCAATATTCCCAGAAGGTAAATGTGTGGCGCGGAATTTTTAACGAAACAATTATAGGGCCGTTTTTCTTTTTTCAAAATATAAATGCGTTAAATTTGCTAGAATTTTTAAATAATGATCTTTGGAATGCAATAGTTGATTTTCCTTTGGAACAATTGTATTTTCAACTCGACGGAGCATCTATCCACAATTCCGTAGTAGTGAGAGCATGGATGAATGAACATTTTCCCCAAAGATGGATAGGACGAAATAGCCCTCTAATACATTGGCCACCCAGATCACCTGATCTCACTCCAATGGATTTTTATTTTTGGGGTCACATTAAAAACAAAGTTTATATGACCAGACCTCAAAATGTAGAGCAGCTTTGTGAGAGGATAAGGCAAGCGTGTTTAGAAGTTACAGCTCAAGAACTGCGAAGAGTTGTAAAAAATAACAGAAAACGGATTGAGAAGTGTATTACACTTGAGGGTGGGTTAGTGGAAAGGGGCCCAATATAATAAATAAGTAAAAAAAAACCATTAACTTCTTTTATTTTTGAACTTTTCTAACACTGCGGCTTTTGCTTTATCTGTATTTTTTTTTCGACAATATTATCATTCATTATTAGTAGTCTTCTCTGTAAAAACAACGGCCTTTTTCAGGGCCACCAATTTAATTCAAAAAGAATTCGTTATATGACAGCATCCTACCAACCTACATATTCTTGACAGATATTAAAACTCATTAAAGTAATTAGATTTTAATTTTAATTATTCTAAGGCCGGCGTTTTAGATTTAGACGACATGGGGCATATGAAGTGATCCTGAACAACTTTCATTAACAAAATTTTTGTCTATCTCTAAGCCTACTATGATTTCTCGAAAATTGAAATTTTCTTTTTATCGCAGTAGGCCGGCGTTTTAGATTTAGACGGCATTTATGTATTGAATAAAGTCACCTTATGGAGTTGTATGGCTGATAAAAATTTGAAATTAATTCGGCCACAAATAAAAAAGATACAGAGAAGTGAAACAAAAATTTTTTTTTTGAAAATATTCCGATTTTCACAAAATTTTACAGAGGGGCATATGAAGTGATCCTGAACAACTTTCATTAACAAAATTTTTGTCTATCTCTAAGCCTACTATGATTTCTCGAAAATTGACATTTTCTTTTTATCGCAGTAGGCCGGCGTTTTAGATTTGGACGGCATTTAAGTGTTGAATAAAGTCTCTTATAGACTTGTATGGCTGATAAAAATTTGAAATTAATTCGGCCACAAATAAAAAAGATACAGGGGTGTCTTTACGAGAAGTGAAACACACTGTATATAGAGAACGTTCTAATAACATAGAAGAATTGGAAAACAAAACATTAGCTGCGTTTCGGACAATAACTAATGTCATTATTGGAAATGCAACAAATGCTGTAAGGAGATGTCAAAAATGCATAGATGTCAATGGAAGACAATTCGAACATTTATTGTAGTTTAGTTTTCCTATTTTTGGCAAAATTATTTTATATTATAAGAAGTGTTGTTGTTGTTAATAGTTTTCCGTGGCCTCCTCACAAATATATTAAATTTTTCGAAAATTAACCACTTTTTCTAGAGATAAATATGACATACGATATACCGTTGGATAGCTAATTTAAGTTGTGATCGAATAGTGAAATAATTTACAGAGTGTTCCATTTAAAGAAACAAAAGCTACGTCCATATTTGGAAAACTGATTCAACACTTGGTAATTGAGATATAGGGGTCATCCAAAAATGCCAATTTTCCAAAAACGCTCTGTAGCTCGGTAGTCGAAAAAGCGGTTTGCGTCATTGTTTGTTTTTTAAAAATCGAGCTCAGGGCACCTATATTGTCTATCTGCTATAGTTTTAGAGAAAACCCCAATCCCATCTAATTTGGTCCACCATGTACGTATTTTTTTAAAACTATATCTTCAAGCGCACACCTCAATCGAATTTGTGGCTCCTTATTCCCGACTATATATCGCCTCATCCCCTTCTTTACTAAACTTTGTTTGCGTGTTACTATTTGTAAAGGAAAAAATTGTATAGCGACGTAAAGTTTACATGACGGTCTATTCCCTCTGGTTCTCTACAGCCTAACTATATCGGAGCGCGCTCCTGTTCCCCATGCCTGGAATGCCTCTGGTGATTGTGAAGATTTCATAACGCTCGGTTGACGCTGATTTTGAGTTTCCATCGAGGTAGTACCAACATTCATTCTGGTGTAAATGAGAAACAAAAATACAATAAGTACGTCTAAGCTTTTAAGTTAAAATTCCTTCAAATAAATCGTGGTTTATTGACTTTTGTTGGGAAAAACGCGTACGAAGCATATTATGTCTTAATTAATGTAAACGTTGTGAAATATTCTATTTTTAATGGTAAGGTCAATTATTTATAGCACTTTCATGTTTCGTTCGAACGAATGATTAGGTTTTAGCGTTTTTACGCAGAAATTTTACGCTGGCTGGTGTGAAATAAAGAAGTAAAAGTTTTGCTAAAATAAACGAGAGAAAAATGTAAAAAAGTTTTTTTAATTAAAAAGAAGTAATAAGCAAATTATTAATTATACAACAGCGTAGCACATTTCGTATACATAACGCATTATACATTTTTAATAAACGTGGTTTTTAGTCTTCAGAAATAAATTGATTTCAGCCTTTCTGCGGTAATATTGCGGTAGACTATTTATTTGTCAATGCACATATAAACTTAGGGTGTCCCAAAAATGCACGGCGCAGATTCAGGAGTACATTCCTAACGTCAAAATAAGAAAAAAAGATTCTATGAAGATGGGTTTGATTACGCTTCTCTTCCGTTGCAGAGTGACGAAACGCTATCCCAAAATTAATATTTCTCTCTTTTGACAAAAAACGATGTTTGAATTTCCATTGTATTCTGAGCCATTCGTTAAGGGATGCCATTTACCTTAAACAAATTTGTCACTATTTGAGAAATAATAAAAACAACCTTTTCTCCCCCCCTCTCCCTCTCTTTCGATCGAGACAGAAAAATATACAAAGTTGGCAGTTTACGTGATCGTCTAGATTTTTAAAGGTAGGATCCAAAGAGTGACCTCAAAAATCACGCATTTTCTAGCCCTCGAATTTTGTATCAAACTAAGTGCTAAATTATTGTTAATAATGAGAACATCCTGAATACAAAATTCAAGATGAGCATATGTCTGGTTTTTGATATATGAGGAATTGAAGTTGTGATATGCGTGATGCTATCAAAAAATACACAGCCCCACAAAAAATGAATACTCATCAGCTATGGCAGAGCAACCAAGATATTATTAGTATTTTTCGACGGAGAATTCATATCTAATATCGACGAATCCGTATGTCCATCGATTAATTCAGTAGGGCCAAAAACATCCCCTATATAAGGATGAAAATAGGGAAAAATGATGCTATTGAGTTATATAGCTTCCATGAACAGAAATATAGTATAACTCTATCGACTGAATGCATGAACGAAAGTGTTGACTAAAGCTTACACAAAGTAATTGAGAGACCATCCTTAAGAGGGTAAAAACTACCCCAATATTATACAAAACTGCATAAAAGCTCCAATAACTAGCTTTATTAATAGGAATAAACCATAAATCTGTTACGACCTAGAACACGAAAACAATCCATTACAGGGTAAGAAACTACCTCTTATCTTAAATTATGAACTTCAGAGTCAGGGAAAAAATAGTGAATGTACTAGATACCGCATTTTGATTGCAGTAGGTATGAATGTGGGATGATAACTAGAATTTTTGTAACTATTTTATGACACACCTACGATGGGGTAAGAGAACAGGACGAAAACTTATTGGTGGGTATTCACCCCCTGACCCCCGTCGGGATCATTTGGGGGATGAAAAGGAATCAAGAGGCCCTGACATAAGAGAAAAGCACTCTTGGAAACCGCTACATCAGTTTTTTTTATGTAATGCAGCGATTACGAGATTGCTCCGATATTCATCCCTTCACACCCTTACCCCTTCATAAAATCCACTTGAGGACCTAAAGACTGGCGATCGAGAATTGTCAGAATTTTTTTCCATACAATATAATGATTGTAAAATTGCTCAGATTTTCACCCTGTGAATTTCTCTAGAGCGACGAGAAAGAATCACGAGGCCATGACATTCCTAAAGAGCACTCTTGAAAACCCTTTCTACAGGATTTTCGCTTATGTGATACAGCGATTGCGATGTCTCTGATATTCAACCCCTTGCACCCCCACCTTCTTATAAAATTCACTTGAAGTTTGAAAACAGATCATTAGGACATTAATTTTTATGGAGAGGGCCCTTTATTACACTGGTCTACAAAAAAAAATATCTGCTCCAAGGACTAAACCTATCATGCCTTAAGTATTTTTGTGTGCTGAATCCAAATTCGTCAAAAATTGTCAAAAACCCGTATTTTGACGATAAAACCGGGATTTACTCGAAATCTACGCGGTAGAAAATTCTATTAATTGAAAATTCGGATTCAGCACACAAAAATACTTAAGGCATGATAGGCTTAGTCCTTGGAGCAGATTTTTTTTTGTAGACCTGTGTTATCATTGTGATAGAACTTATTTTAATGTAATATTCTCACAGCGAGATCGCTTATATAAATGTGCGTTGTTTTCTTACCCCTTCATAGGTGTGTAAAAAAACTATTGTGGGAATATTGGTTATCGTTCCAGATTCAGGCACATTGCAATCAGAATGCAATATCTGGTACATTCACTGACTCAAGTGCATAATTCAAAATAAGAGGTAGTTTTGAACTCTGTGATAGATTTTTTTCGTGAACTAGATCATAACAGATTTATGGTTCATTCCTATTAATAAAGTTATTGGAGCTTTTTTGCAGTTTTGTTTAATATTGGGGTAGTTTTCACTCTCTTGAGGGTGTGTCTCAATTATTTTGTGTAAGCCCTAGTCAACACCTTCATTCGTGCATTCAGCCATTAGACTATATTTCTGTTCATGGAAGCTCTATAACTCAATAGCATCATTTTCCCCCATTTTCATCCTTATATAGGGGATGTTTTTGGCCCTTCTGAATTAATCAATGGATTCGTCGATATTAGATATGAATTCTGCCTCGAAATATACTAAGAATATCTTGATTGCTCTGCCATAGCTGATGAGTACTAATTTGTTGTGGGGGCTGTGTATTTTTTGATAGCATCATGCATATCACAACTTCAATCCCTCATATCTCAAAAACCAAACATATGCTCATCTTGAAATTTTGTATTCAGGATGTTCTCATTATTAATAATTTAGCAAAATTCGAGGGCTAGAATATTGGCGATTTTTGGTCTATTTTTGGGATCACTCTTTACGCTGTGATAGTAATAAAGCACCTTCCTGGGGGACAGTGGCAGATTTAGAAATTTCAATAATTTTTTTCTCGTCTGTGGCGCATGGGACCTATACGAAATATGGAAAATAACATCTAGAGAAGCACTCCTCTAACGACCCCTTCAAAATTCTTGCGCCCCCCCTGGTCTAGGAACTCCCGTTTAAAATTATTCTTCTTTGTCATATACATTTTACTTTTCATAAAAATGCAACAATAGGTTTTGGAGTTTATGAAAATACTTTCATTATTAACTGAAATACAATGAAATTTTGTAATTTACAATTTAACAAATTACAAAATTTCAATTCGTTGTATTTCAGTTAGTAATGAAAATATTTTCGTAAACTCCAAAACCTATTGCTGCATTTTTATGAAAAGTAAAATGTATATGACAAAAAAGAATAATTTTAAACGGGAGTCCCTAGACCAGGGGGCGCAATAACTTTGAAAAATTTTTCCCCCAACCTGCTTTTTCAACATTTTTTAGGGGTCGTTAGAGGAGTGCTTCTCTAGATGTTATTTCCCATATTTCGTATGGGTCCCATGCGCCACAGACGAGAAAAGAATTATTGAAATTTCTAGATTCGCCACTGCTGGGGGATAAACAAATAGTACATCCCCCCTCCCCCCAAAAAAACCCTAGCGACCCCTAACCACAGTACCCAAACGCTCAAAAGTGGATAACAGTGACCACACTGGGGCTACTGACCACAAAAGTCAAAAGTCATAAGGTTGTTACTGTGTTACTGTCTTAAGTGAGACACTTCGTATATATTGTGAAAGATAGCATGATAGACTACTTCCTATTAAAATAGGGCCATATCCGTCACACGGGGTAGTCGCCAGAAGCATGTAAACTGTCATATTTTATATAAACAATGTTTTATTGTAATTTTGAAGCAAAATGCTACTAAATTCTTTGATTAAGGATACAAAAATACAAGATGTTTAAGATATTGAAACTATAATATACCTGCAGTATTTCTAAGGTTCGTATATTAGGTGATTTATAAATTTTACTCTAAAGTAGGGGGGGCGAGCGTAGAGGCGACTTCAATGTGAATATCAGTCGATATTCCGTTGAAGCAACGTCGAGCGCGGTTAGTACTTGGATGGGCGACGACCCATCTTGGGAAATACAGCGTTCTCGTCCCACCTTCTAGCGGCTTGTATATCAGTGTATACGCGGAAGCAACGCAATTTCAGACGAGGATTACGTAGTGGATATACCATCCTTCGGAGGGGATGTAAAGCAGGCGGTCCCTTGTCTATTAAATGTTAGGCAAGTAAAAGATCCCTACTCTTCTTAAGGGAAGAGGTTCGGCAAAATTTCCAGGTTGGGGGTAGCTCGTCTCCTGGCGTCGATGATAGGCCCTGGTAGCGGAAATAGGCCGACGTTAAATAGTAAAAAAAAAAAAATACTCTAAAGTATAATGGAGATATTTTTACTACTTATTTATGTTAGCGATGTTTGAATTTCTCGTGGTCCAAAACACAAGCAATTTTGGTAGGTGAGAGTATTATGTATAGATAGTATGTATGACTACTATCTAGTGTGAAAAAATAATAAATTAGACAATTCTGATTGATGTAATCAGTCACTAATTTTCCATAGTTGTACTTCTGAATCTGTATGTAAAATAAACACTCAAATACATCGTATCATCCAATAAATTCTTACAATTTAAACAATAATATCAGAGAAAATATGCCAGTATACTTATTCTCAGTGGTACCACGTGCAAGTGAATTGCGTTGTATTCTAGCAGTGTTAATCAAATAGCTATTCGCAATCGGCTACGCCCGACTGCAACTACCACTTGTTTAGTTCTCTATGTTATTTTATTTAGATTTCTCTTGACATACATACATTGTGATATTTACCACTACCTCCTGTTTTGTATTGTAAATTACCTCATTATTATTAAAAATATCGTGATTGTTGCACTTTACACTTTTAATATCATTTATATTTAAATATTCTGTCTAACATATGCGGTCTATAATTTATAAACAGTATTGAGTATATATCTACTTGTCCCATATAAAGTTTGGAAAAAAATACAAAAAACACTCGAAACGATTTTATCATAAAAAAAATATGTAATTATATGGGTAGTGTTAGTGTATAAACATATTGATTTATGAGAGAGCTAAGATAATGCTAGTGACATAGGCGTACGTACGTTGAGAAAAATAAAGTTGGTTATGTTGTCAATTTACTGCATTTTGTTTCACGGTTTGAGATCATCATCTTACAGAACTAAATAAAGGGGCACATTAATATTTTTGTTGTAGCCAATTTGTTTCCTCACTTGTAATACAATCTAAAAAATTATTAAGCAAAATTATAAAATGTGCATCTACTTCGAGTCGGTCTCCCTTTGCTGTATGGCACCTCTGACAGCATCATGCTATCTGTAGCGGTTGTTGGTGACCGTCAGTCTAACGATTTGAAGTACGTCTTTTTTGCCTCTCTACTGTCTTCTATTCGGTTGATGTGACCAAAAAATGATAGGATTCGAAAGAATACGATACTAGAGAGTCCTTTGGAGGACGTATTTTTTGAAGAATTGACTTCTTGGTGCAATGAGCCGTCCAGAGAATTTACAACAAATCTGTGAAAAAGTGGACATGTTATTAATTTTTGGAGAATGCCACAAAAATTCCAGAAATGCCACAGATTTGTATGCCCAAAGGTATCCGAACAGACATTATCCATGTTTTCATTATTTTCGAATTGTGAAGAAACAAATCAAGAGGGGAATTGATAACAATCCTGCATCTTTTATCGTTGATGAAGCGACAGAAATTAACGTGTTGGCTTTTGTAGAACTGAATACTACTGCACTCAAAGAAATAGTATGGGTAAATTCAACAATAAAAAAATGGTTAACTAACAATATCGTTAATTTTGTTAAACTAAATTATATTGATGGTATTTTTAAACAAGAGGTGATTGTTATTTTAATTAATAAAAAGTTGTCGTACAACAAAACAAACATTAACTTAAAAAATGGATGAATAAGACTATTATTTTTTTCGTCTGACTATTATTTTGTTGAATTCTGTCAAATTAAACTAGATAATAATATATTTTATTTTTAACTATTGTCGAATTGTAATTGTAAACCCAGTAGCAGTTTGCTCTACTATTATAGTTGACAGATAAACCAATATTATTGTAGAGTTAACCCGCAGTTCTGTTTACATAAACATAACATCGTTCTGCCATCCACTTTGATGAATCAAGACGTCGCATCAGCGCTTTTCTTTGCAAATAGTATGGGTTAAATCAATCAAAAAAATAGTATATATATTGTTCATTTTGTTAAATTGAAGTATATTTAATAGTATTTTTAAACAAAAGGTGATTGTCACACAACAAAATAAACATTAACTTAAAAAATAGGTGCATATGACTATAATTTCATCTTACTAATAATTTGTTGAATTTTGTCAAATAAAACTAGATAAATAGTGGACTTTATTTTTAAGTATTATCGAATTGTAATTCTAACCCAGTATTAGTTCGCTGTATTATTGTACTTGGTAGACAAACCGATATTATTGTCGTCTTCTAGAAGTTCTAAAAGAATTACCATAAAATTTGCTTGCTTACCACGTAGTCTATTACAGAAATTATTCCCAGATGACGCCACATACAAATCACTGACAATAATCAATCATGCATTATCTTATACTCTTATGAATTTATAGAAAATTAATAACATGATTGCAATGTTCAAATTCTCTCAGGGATCATCGATATATTTGGATGGATCTTATAAACGATCTCTAATCTTTGGTTTGGGTGGTCTGATGTCTCAATACTGAGATTTTGGCTAACCAAAAAAAACTTCATCATACAATAAAGTGTAGATCAACCTAAAAATTAGTTGGTGAACAAAAAACAAAGTCTTGTACTATTTAATTGTAGACCAAATTGAAAATGGTTAGTGAACATAAAAAAATGTCATTGTACTATTTAATTTATTACAAGAAGATATGATTATTAAACTACTATTTGTTTACGAAACAAATAAAGTTGTATGACTATTCTTTTCTGATTGATTTAACTATGAAACTAGATAGGCGCGATTTCATATGCTCTTTTTGGTTGAATTTACCTATCATTTTCTTTGAGTGTGAATCAGCAAGAAATATTCTCAAAAAATATTGGTTACCGCTCGTTTAGATATCAAGTGCACCAGTATTTATACGAAGATGATGGCAACCGAAGATTAGATTATTGTGACTGGTTACTTCAGAACAATACCGCTAATCCGAATTTTGTTTCTTTGATTTTGTTTTCTGATGAGTCGAGATTCACCAACAATGGAATGTTCAATAAACAAAACAATAGATATTGGGCGCAGGAAAATCCTCATTCAATGAGGTAAGGTAATTTTCAGGAAAGATTTGGAGTAAATGTGTGGGATGAGGTGATTGGAACAAGAATTATTGGACCTATTTTCTTTCAAGGACCTTTCACAGGGGAGAGATATTTAGAATTCCTACAAAATGATATTGAAGAAATGTTGATGGACTTACCAGTTGCAGTTTCTGAACAAATGTATTTCCAATAAGATAGGGCATCACCTCATAATGCCGCTCGACATTTAGTGAAACGATATAATGGGAGAGTAATTGCAACATATGGATCTGTACGCTCACCAGATCTCTTTTAGATTTTTTTGTGCGGGAGTTATGTGAAAGAGCGAGTTTTTTATATACCTCCTCAAATACTTCAAATTTTACAAAATCGTATCCGCGAAGTTTTTACGAGTATAACTCCTGCTATGTTGCCAAATGTTATGCGAAACACCATTGATTGAGCCAGAAAATGTCAAGAAGAAGGAAGGGTGCACTTTGAATATTTGCTACCGTTTAATTAATCTTTTAATGTTTTTTATTGTTGAAATAAATCATTTCGGACAGCACATAGTACAGTAACTAGAGGTTTTAACTTCGGTATAATGTCATATTGAACGGATTTCGTTCATTTCTGGCAGTGTAAATAGTAAATGCTTCACAGAAAAGTTTCTGTATTGTGCGGGGGCTTGCTAATTTATAGGGGGTGGATGCCACCCCCTCTCGGGTGGCACTTAAAAAATATATATTTATTGGAGCTGAAATAGAATCAAATTTTAAGAAAAAAAGTTCTATGCAATTTTTCACATAAATTGATAGTTTTTAAGTTATAACGACTTCAAAATTGCGATTTTAGCTTAAAGAAAAAGGTATTTCCAAACGGTTTTCGTCAAGTATTTCGAAAAGTATTACTTTATCGAAAAAATGTTACAGACCAATTATAGAAAGTACAAACTGGGAATTAATTATATTTTTTGTTTATTGATGTAGGATTAATAATTTCGGAGATATTTAAGTTTATATTTGGTATCCAAGTGTTTCGAAATTACCTTTAAAGTTTAAAATGCATTTTTTTCTAAAGCACCTAGGTAAAGCATCTAGGTAATGCTACATGTTAACTAAAAACTGTATTTGAGATAATTTTTTTAAATTACTGGCTAACAATATACCGGCTCGGTGGTGCAGTGCTTAGGATATTAGGCTTGCGACCATGGAGTCCCGGGTTCGAATCCCGGCTAGGGTATGGATGTGTAGTGGCGTTTTTCACCTGTTACCAAGATGGTAGCAGTGGGCTAGACTGCGGTTGTGTGAGAGACAACACGGTCTAGTCGCTCTCCTCTCCTGAGTCTCAGCTGCGGCAGATGGTAATGTCGCAGGGAATGGGTGTTGTGATGTTGTCTATGTGTGAGTGTCTGTCCTGGTAGAGTGGAAGATCCGCCAGGACATTAATATAAATATGGCTAATAATAATAAAATAATAATTAGATTACCTAACAAAATGGCGACCTTTTTATATAAAAAAATATAAATACGCATATTTTTTCGTCATAACATCTTTATTTCTTATGCTACAGAAACGAGTAAAAAATAGCGCAATTAATTGTCTTTAATTTCATTTCTTAGCATGCGTGACGTAGGTGTCACAATTTCGGAGATATTTAACATTTAAACTGCATTTTTCGTCTCATAAACGTTCGGACGCCATTTGTAAACTTTCATATCTCCGAAACTAATAAATCTATGTAAATAAATAAACAAGCGAAATTCATTATCAGTTTATGAGCTTTATTTTTGATCTCTACCCATTTTTCAATAAAACTAATATTTATTGAGATATTTGGAAAAGAAAAAAAAATTACGTTTTATCAAAAATACCTTTATAGTTTAAACTGTATTTTTTTCTAAAGCAATTTGAGCATCTACGTCATGCTAGATATTAATGAGAAGCAGTGTTTGAAATTCCTTTTTTTCAATTACTGGCTAATTACAGTAACAAAATGGCGACGTTGTCATTAAAAAAATTTGTAGACGCACATTGCTTCGGTCATAACTTCTTTGTTTTTTATGCTACAGAAACAAATAATAAACGGTTGAAAGCCTAATTAATAGCCTATTATTCTACCTATTAGCATCCTTGACAATAAACAAAAAATATAATTAATTCCCAGTTTGTACTTTCTGTAATTGGTCTGTAACATTTTTTCGATAAAGTAATACTTTTCGAGATACTTGACGAAAGCCGCTTGGAAATACTTTTTTCTTTAAGCTAAAATCGCAAATTTTGAAGTCGTTATAACTTAAAAACTATCAATTTATGTGAAAAATTGCATAGAACCTTTTCTTCTTAAAATTTGATTCTACTTCAGCTCCAATAAATATATATTTTTTTAAGTGCTACCCCTTAAGAGGGGGTGGCATCCACCCCCTATAAATTAGGAAGCCCCCGCACAATATAGAAACTTTTCTGTGAAGCATTTACTATTATACTGCCAAAAATGAACGAAATCCGTTCAATATGCCATTATTCATATTTTTGCATATTTTTTACTTCCAGGTACTGTACTAACTAACACTTCTTTTATTTGCAGTGTTGTTTTCAGAGATGCCGCAAGACCAAGACAAGACAAGACTAAGCAAGTCTTGTCTTGGTCTCGAGATAGTCTTGGCTTAACTAATCTTGTCTTGGTCTTGAAGCTTTCTTAAACTAGTGAGTCTCGTCTTGTCTTGGTCTTGCCTTGGTATAGTATTGAGTCTTGGCATTTAATTGAAATAAACTTTTTTCAATAGTCAGTAGTACTTATTCAGTAATAGTTAATACTCCCGTATGCTTAAATATTTTAATACAGCCCTTCAAGTTTTAGTAAATTCTAGATTGATTTGCCCATCAAAAAATACATTGTTTAAAAATAAAAAGTTTAAAAATTATTATCGAAAGACAAAACTCAAGACTCTTGACAAGACTCTCGACAAGTCTTGATCTTAAAAGGTCAGGTCTTGTCTTGGTCTCGAAATTTCAGAGATGGTCTTGTCTTGGTCTTGTTTTGAAATTCAAGACAAGACCAAGACAAGACCGAGACTAGTCTTGTACAATTTGCTGTTTTTGGTATATATTACCCCTGCTATATCTTAAAAACTCTGGAAACTATGGCTTGTCCAATGATTCCGTTGATACCCGGTATACTGACGTTTTCTTACACAGCTGATTAATATCAGAGAATCAATTTAGTAAATATCTAAAATAATTATAAGAATCTTTGCACCTTCACTTACAATTAACAAATTATTTAAGGAAAAAAATAGCTTTTGAGTTTTGTTCCTGTTGAGTTTAAGTAAATTTATTATTAAACCATTGATCAGCAAAATATTTGAGTTTGGTTTGTCATTAGTTTCAAAGTTCTGATTTATTACTGTTGCGTCTTTGCGTACATTACAACGTTGTTTGGGAAAAGATAAAAACATAAATCATTTACAAATATAATAAATAATAGAGGACCTAAAATTGACCCTTGAGGCACTCCGTGTTACTAGATACACAGACATATTATAGATTTATATAAGTAATGCACGACTATCGTTTCATATATTAAAAGATATCTTTCAAATCATTCCAAAAGAATTAATCGAATGGATTTGGATCAGGTAAAGAAGATGATTGTTTAATTAATCCCTCACCATTATAAAATCCATCTTTAAGAGTGTTTTTGCCATTTAAAGCTATATTTGTGTAATATTGTTCTCATTATCATATTATGCTCCAGTAAGGAAAATCTGTATTAGTTATCACTGGTACAGATATTCTATGGAAGATGGAATGACTCGCAGGGGACCTCTCAAATGACCAGCTCACTTACTGATTTGATTGATGGCATTAAATTCCTTGCTTTATTTACTATTTATTTCTTATGCTTACGTTGCACAGTGTGGAATTTACGTGTTTTTTAGGTCAAAATCCGACTCCTTGGTAATTCAACCAAAATCAATCTATTTGGGCTCAAAATTTACTTAATACTGAGTACTTTAATGAAGAACTGCTTATTTTTGACACATGACAGCTGTCAAAGTCTGTGAAAAATGTGAAACCCCGTGGAAGGCAGAATCTAGACACTATTATTTCCTATATAACTCCTTGGAAGACCATCAATATTATATTTTATCATGATTTTTGACTTGCAGAATCTGAATTTCAAAGGTCCGAAACCATATACCTAAATAATTTTAGAAATTACCATTTTTTGGCCGAAACTGGTAATTTTTAGGGCTTTTATATATGTAACAAAATCTAAAGTTCCAAATACCCTTTTATATCAAGTTCTTTTATTCGCATAATTGGTATTTAGTATATATAAGAAAAGCTAAGGGTCAAAAAAATTTTTGGCATTAGCCATCCCCATTGCCAGCCCCATTATTAAACGGGGTGAAAAATATATAAAATTGTCATTTAGTTATTGTGTGTACAGGAACCAAAGGCCTCAAAATATTTTTTTACGTTATTCACCCCTCTTCCACCACCCCCATCTCCACTACCGATGTGGCATATCGTTTTATGGGTTTTTGGTGTAGACGATTTCAAATATTATATTAATAAAGTTCCATAAACAATTATTTCCACATCCAAGTCTCTCACAACGAAAAAATTTGTATGTGGAAATAATTGTTTATAGAACTTCAATAATATAATATTTGAAATCGTCTACCCCAAAAACCCATAAAACGATATGCCAAATGGGTAGTGACGGTGGGGGTGGTGGTAGTGGGGGTGGATAACGTAAAAAACATTTTTTGGGGCCTTTAGTTCTTGTACACACACTAAATGACAATTTTTCTTTCACCACCTTTAATAATGAGGTGGGGGGTGACTAGTGCCAAAATTTTTTTGACACCTTAGCTTCTCTTATATATATTCTAAATACGAATTTTATGTTTGTTTGATTTACCTATTTACCCTCCATTTACCCCAATTTACCTCCCAGCCCTTCAACGGAATAAGATCAAAATATAATCTAGTTTCAGATCTCGTTAAAATACATACGTGTACCAAATTTCAAGTCAGTATCTTAAATGGCTTCAGAGTAATCGTGCGCACAAAAAAGTTACAGGCAAACAGACCGACAGACAGAATTTTTTTGCTCAAACTTAAAATCTCGATGTTTCATGACATTCTAAGCCTATTTGAACAATGAAATCGAACATTTTTTTGTCGATACTTATTTTCAAACAATGGTCCGTCATATTCTCCTAAGTTATTTAGCATATCAAATGAATTCACTGCATTACTTTTACAATTTCCTCCTTTCTCACGCCCACGTAGGTTGGATAGCGTTAAATTCAAGATAGCTCAAGACGAATTCAATAATATGGTAGAATTAGGTATTTGTGTACCTTCTTCTTCTTCCGTATCCTCACCATTACACATGGTTGAAAAAAAAAGCTCCGACTGGAGACCTTGTGGGGACTATCGTCGTCTAAATTCAATTACTGTTCCTGACAGATACCCGTTGCCCCACCTCCATGATTTTAACTCGCAGTTGTATAATTGTGTTATTTTTTCAAAAATAGATTTGGTACGTGCTTATCACCAAATACCTGTCGCAAAAAGTGACGTTTTTAAAACAGCGATTACCACTCCTTTCGGTTTGTTTGAATTTGGTCGTATGCCTTTCGGCTTACGTAACGCCGGTCAAATTTTCTAACGTTTCATGAACGAAGCTTTAGTAGGTTTACCCTTTATTTTCGTCTATTTAGATGACATCCTAATTGCAAGTAAATCTAGTTCGGAACATTTAGAGCACTTGTTTTTCACAGGTTAGAATTGTACGGCATAAATATTAAACCATCAAAATGCATATTAGGTGTCAGTCATTTGACATTTTTAGGACACAATATTTCTTCACCCAGTATTTTACCTTCTTCTGAACGTATTGATGTCATAAATAATTTTCCCTTACCTACTACAGTCAAACAACTTCAGCGTTTCATAGGTATTGGTTAACTTTTATCATCGTTTCATACCTTCTTTCGCTGAAATCTTAATTCCTTTACATGCACTTTGTACTAGATTACTGCATGATAAAGTTAAAATAATAAATGATTGGCCTACCGACTGTCTTGACAGTTTTTCCAAAGCCAAAGCTGCTATAGCTGGCGCAACCTTTTTAGCACATCCACGTTGTGATGATAGCTCGTTTTTATCGCTGACTGTTGATTGTTCTAATGTCTCTATGGGGGCAGTTCTTGAACAGCGCGATGACGAAGGTGTACTTGCCCCATTAGCCTTCTTCTCACGAAAGCTTACCTTGGCACAAACAAAATACAGTTCCTTTGACAAGGAACTTCTTTCTTTATTTACAGCGATTAAACATTTCAGATTTTTACTTGAAGGTCGCACATTTATTTGCTTTACTGACCATAAACCTTTGGTCAAAGCATTATTCACTAAAACTGAAAGATCTCCCAGGCAAATTAGACATTTAGAATTCATTGCTCAGTTTGCCTGTGAAATCCGACATATCAGAGGGAAAACTAACATTGTTGCGGACACTTTATCATGTGAGCATGATACGTCTTCTTTACAACAATGTATTTCCCCAATTTCAGCCCAAAAGTCTAACCTAGTTGATATTAACTTTGACTTAAATTTATTGAGCGAAGCTCAAAAAGATGATTCCGACCTTAAATTTTTATTATCAGATACTTCATCGAACACGAAGAGAACTTTTCATTTAAAGAAAATTAAAATTCCATATTCAGACAAGTTTATTTGGTGTGACGTTTCTCGCCCTAAATTTCGTCCTTATGTTATTTCAGAATTATGTTTGTCGATTCGGTGTCCCTGTCACAGTGACAACCGACCAAGGCGTTCAATTTGAATCAAAACTGTTCAAAGAATTTTCAAAATTTCTGGGATTTCATAGAATTCGTACGACACCATATCATCCTTCCTCGAATGGAATGATTGAAAGGTTTAATAAATCTCTTAAAACTGCTCTGAGAGCTAAGTCTTCTACACCACATTGGGTAGATGAACTTCCTATCATACTATTAGCTCTCAGAACCATCCCTAAAGACGATTTGCAATGTTCCTCCGCAGAACTCGTTTTTGGTTAAACTTTACGAATACCTGGTGAATTTTTTATTAAATCATATACTTGTCCGGATATTCCTTATTTTATTACTAAATTACGTACTTCATTTAATAATTTAACGTTCATTCCACCTGTTCACCACGTTAATTACAAATCATTTGTCAGCCCAGACATCTCGAATTGTAATTTTGTTTTCGTTCGGAAAGAACGTTTTAAAAAATATTTTACTCCGCTGTACGATGGACCTTTTAAAGTGTTGTCCCGTACAGATAAATTGGTTACTTTTGTTAAAGGAACTAAAGCCGTCACGATAAACATTGACAGGATTAAACCAGCATATTTATTATCTGACAAATGTGATGTCACTCCACCTTCGATTAAGAAAGTTCGTTTTGCTATTGACAAATTGAATGACTGACTGATCTTTTTATTAGCGGGGGAGTAGTGTGGCGATCAGTTCACTTGCTGGGTAAATATAAGTCACCAACCCCAGGCTCAAGTAACTAAGGATCCAGGAAACAAAATATAATACAATAACAAATTAAACAAAAATTATAATTTTAAATTTTGAATACAAATATTTTGAAACCCTTTTCGAATCCTATTTAATAGCATTACACCGCTATATTATACTTTCACTGGATGTGGAAGTATTATAAAATGGTCGTAGTTCGTAGCCCTTTGACATTTTCATTTGTGATACTTACATACAAATTCTGCAAATAAAAGAGTATTTGGTGCTTTAAGATTTTGTTATATACATAAAAGGGCTTAAAAATTACCAATTTCTGCCAAAAAATGGTCATTTCTAAAATTATTTAGGTATATGGTTTCGGACCTTTGAAATTCAGATTCTGCAAGTCAATAATCATGATAAAATATAATATTGATGGTCTTCCAAGGAGTTATATAGGAAATAACAATGTCTAGATTCTCCCTTTATAGGGATTTTACAGGCTTTTGACAGCTGTCATGTGTCAAAGATAAGCTGGATTGCAATTTTCGCAGTTCTTCATTAAAGTGCTCAATATTACGAAGATTTTGAGCCCAAATAGATTGATTTTGATTACCAAGGAGGAGTCGAATTTTGACCTAAAAAACTGTTCCACACTGTGCGTCGTCTTAAAAATGATGAAATATTATAGCCAGATTTTGGTCAGTGAGAATTGAGACTACACCTGCTACAAAATGCTTAAGTTCCCAAGGAAATTAATAGGTATATGGCTATGGGGCAAATTAGGGTAGTAAGAGCAACATAAGGGGGAATTGAACGATTGCTGTTACTATATATATGTAAATATTTGTTTTACGATATTAGCCCTCTCATTTAGACGAAGTAGTTTCCCATTTGAACGCCACTGTTAACCATATACCACAAACAAACTGGTACTTATGGCCTTTAGGAATAGAACACGACTAATAAATAAACATATTTCATAAATGGAAATGACAACACTAAAGAGTTTTAAGGTCATACACCATAAGTTGTTACGTAATCGAATGAGGATAGGCAAATATTACTTCAATATTTACAATGTAGCTGCTTGCGCAAAAACAGTTTTTAAATATTTTTTTAGAATATCGTAGGTTAGGTCAGGTTAATCACAGTTAAACATTAATAATCGTTGGAGTTGTAACACATGCAATTGTTAATTTGGAAATCCCTTATCCTCGATAGTTCCTAAACCAAAACCGTTATAGCTCAGTCACGATATCAATAAAATTAAATTACAAATTAAAAAAAAACCCGACACAAAAATATAGACTAAATAACTAATATAAAAAAAATAAATTAACACAACTTTAAAAATTATTAAATAATTTTGATTCCATACACGAACTCTTATGATTTATTTAAATCTAGCTTACATTTTCTTTATGTCCTCGAGATTTGCTTTCTTATACGCATGAATATATCGGGAGCTGCTGTTTTGAATATAACTATTTAGTAGTTCGTCTTTACAGCAGCCCCCAACATATTCATGCGTATAAGAAAGCAAATCTCGAGGACATAAAGAAAATGTAAGCTGGATTTAAATAAATCATAAGAGTTCGTATATAATTTTTAAAGTTGTGTTAATTTATTTTTTTTTATATTAGTTATTTAGTCGATATTTTTGTGTCGGGGGTTTTTTAAATTTGTAATTTAATTTTATTTTATACTTTTTAAACTAAACATATGCATACAACATAGCATATTATTATATCACGTGTCCCACACAGAACTTTTTAACTTTTAAGCCGACACGGTCCAATTTTGTATTCTACTAATCGCACAAGGTCTACAAGACCGGTCCTATTATAAATATATTTATGTGTTATATTTAATTTCAATAAAAACTGCATCAAAATCGGATCTCCCGTTGAAGAAATATAAAGCCACAGACGGACAGACAGACAGACAAACATACAAACATACGAGTCAAACTTATTATGTTAAACCTCTTTTTGGGTCGGGGGTTAAAAAATTGAAAATTTTTAAAAACCCCCGATCAATGTATCTAATCGTACCAGTTTCATATGACCGAATAAAAATGAGGCCGAAATCATATTCGGCTACCATAATTGTCTGCACATTTTCAATTTTACTTCAATCGGACAATTTCTAGAGAAGTTCAACATGGCGAATTCAAGATGGCGACCAATCATCAAAATCTAATATGGCCTAAAACCGTATCGACAAAATACTGTAATATGTTGCAACCCCTAGAATGTAGGCACAGAATTCAATTAGTTCGGATGTCTTTCTGTAGATTTGCACCTACTAAAGAAAGAACCTACTAGAAGCTCTAGAAGTAGTAAAGAACTTGCTGGATATATCTGGATAATGGTGACGTCATCACAGAAACATCGAGATCTGTCATCTTTAGGTATATAAGGCATGGAGTAAAACCAGAGCGAACAGTTTAAGTTTGGATAGCAAGTCAGTAAGATCAGAAGAGAGTAAAGTGATCAAGTAGTGAATAATTATAGTATTTTAGTAGTATATCAATGAAGTAATTATTTATTGTAATTAGTAAGTTAATAAATTAGTGTATAGTTTTACCCTGATGTTATAATTTCCGGATCCACAATACAGGGTGTTTACAAAAAGGGTGTAAACACATAACAATACTCTTTAAAAAAAAAAGTGCATCAAAATCGGATCACCCGTTAAAGAGATATGAAGCCACAGACAGACAAACATACGCGTCAAACTTGTAGTGTATATTCATTGCGTCGTTCCTATCCGATATAAAACTTATAGTTTAAACCTGCGATTAAAGAACTTATATCTAGATACATAATGGTATGAATTTTATGATCCCGAAAGACTCCCATTCTAAGGCACTTCTTCCCATAAGTTGCTGATTGGCCCATCGGCGTATTCGCGGCCGCTCGTACACGATCGGCTTCAGTTCGATTATCATAATCTCAATTTGACAGTTCGGCCATTAATGTCAATAAATGTTTTTCGTGTTCTCCGACCAAAAACTGGTGAAAAAGTAATTTTATTTTAAGTTGTGATTTGCTTAATACCTAAATAATATTCTCTATTCATATTTACACAGTTTAGTGACAATATATTTTGTGCAAATAAATAGTGAAGTGCTGTGCCGTTTGCAGAAAGCAGTTTAGAAAAGAAGAAAATCGGTCGTTCCGTAGTCGTAACATGATGAAGTTCAGTTTACAGTTATAAAGTAAATAGCAATTAAATTTTAATATCCTTTCAATACATATTTATCTTACTGTTTTATCTTACTGTAATATCGTATGCCTACATCACGTTATATAAAGAGCCGGTAATGCAGGAATTGCAATAATTCATTTTAATGAAAATATTTACCATTCTACACATTTTCTACACACACAACGTTGCCTATGGGATGTGATGTTCATTTATCCATTTTAATGGACATATAATGTGACTATGTTAGGAGCAAACAAGGTATATAGTGAAAAGATAGCCTGTTATGTATCTAGATATAAGTTCTTTAATCGGAGGTTTAAACCGAATCCTTCACCATTTCTTAGAATGCAACGTATGAGCGAATACACTATACGATCAAATTATAATGTTAAAACTAAAAAAAATTTGTCTGCCATCTTGGGGCGTCCTTCTCGACAAAATACTCTTTCAAATAAAAAAAAGTGCGTCAAAATCGGATCACCCGTTAAAGAGATATGAAGCCACAGACAGACAGTGTGACAGACATACAAACATACGCCCCTCTTTCGGGGTCGGGGGTTAAAAATAAAGTAGGTACTGAGTCGGTTAACAATACGTTTTAATTTTTTTAAGGCGTTTCAATTTTTTTTAAACCCTTTTTAGTGGCCTCTTTATTTAGTTTCTGCACGGTAAAATATCCGTCATTGAGACTTTCACAATGTTTCCCCGGATGAGGTACCGTACTCTTGTAAACTTTCTTATTTTCGATTTGCGAGAAAAAGTCATTCTTTATAAAAAGTTTTGCTTGTCTTAGAAAGTTATAAACGGTAGTCAAACTTAAGATAAATGATACAGGGTATTCTAAAAATTAGAAAATATGAAATTGACTTTAACACATTAACTGCTGACTTTTTTAACTATGCCGACCCTGTGTGCTATTTTGTTTTTATTAGGTTTCCACTTATTATAGACCGTGGGATAGTGACAGATTTTTTGAAACGTTTGATTCTTATCTGGACTGTTGGGAGGCTTTTGTGCCTGATTTGTACTAACCATTTTCGTGTTTATCAAACGGTTATCCGGGACCCCTCAGCGGAAAACAGAAAAGAAAATTTCATGAAAATGAGCAATTTCAAACGTTTTGTTCCTATCTGGCGTCAAGTTAGACTTGCATTTTTCATTTTAAAGAAAAACATCCGACGGAAGCTTATCGCCAGACAAATTGCGTGGGCCCTAAGGCCCGAAATTTCAATCCGAACTTGTAAGAAAAATGGTCTAGAATCAAACGATTTGGTTCTTATCTGGGAATTGTATATAGAATAATAATAATAATAATAATATTTATATACATTAATTTAAATAGATTATAATTATCGCGATATAACAAACGTCAGACAAATTCCGAGGGCCCAACAGTGAAAAAATGATTGTTCAAGTTGTCAACTATTCCGCGAAAAAGTTCGAAATCAGCACGATAACTCAAAAAAGAAAAATCCGATTGTACTGAAATTTGGACAGTAAATTGGTGTTAGCTAGAGGAACCCTATTGTTTTTGAACAAAATCGATCGGTAAATAAAAAATGTTATTAATGATTTAAATTTGAAAATAAATTTTTTTTGATTTTTATGTTTTTGTAATTGAATAGAAATCTGGTGAAATTATATTTCATTTTAATATCTAAATATTTATATATTTTACAAATATACATTTCATAATGTAATATACAACCGTGAAAATATGATTTTAGCTCGTGTTTTATAATGTAGAAATTTACATTTTTTACGTGTAAGGTGGTGGTGTAGTTCTTACGCTTTTGACTCGGAATCCCAGGGTCCCGGGTTCGAAACCCAAATGGGGTATGGTACAGTTTTTTTTTAATTTTTACTTTATTTTACACTGAGTATTTTACCAACTAAATTCGTGCAATAAAATTAAAAATGTCTAAAACTAACATTATTTACAAAAAACTGCGAAGTGTATCCTATAGAATGTGTAACAATTTTATAAAAAGTTCAGTGAACGAAGAGTATATTTTTAGCTTGTTTATTTATATATTTAGGTACAAATACAATTACAAGGTAATACTACTCCTAATAATTAGACTTAACAATAACAAACTACAGAAATAAGGTTCAAAAACTAAATAGCAACAATAATAATAATGATTATTGCAGTATAGCACGTTTAACCTGGTTTTTAAAACCATCAAGATATTTACTAAATAAAACAAGTACAGTACAGAATTTATTGAGTTTATCCTATTTTCCGGACTGGACATAATATGCATAATATGTCGTTTGACAATAAAATACAGATAAAGTGGATATATTTCTAGTGTTGGTATGTTAAGACGCATGGACTCCAAGCAATCAGGAATCTGATGAAGTTGTTGATAATTTTGAAGGCGAAACAAGCATCGTAATGTTGACGCCAGCTGTGTAAGGAAGTAATTTCCAAACATGATATTACTTCCTCACAGGTTAAGAAAATACCCCTTGTGCTAATTTTATAGCACATAAATCGCACACATTTATTTTGAACAGGTTCAAGTCTAATGATATTTGATACATTTGCATTGATATATGATATATTTCTAGTACGGTGACCAAACAATGTTGCAATATTCCATAATAGATCTAACCGAAGAAATATATAAAATAATTAGTGCTCGAGGCTCTGAAAAATCCTGAGAAACTCTCACATTTAAGAAAAAAATATTTTATTTGCCTCCTCGACTGTTTGTTCGAGAAGCTCAGAGAAAGAAAATCTGCAGTCAAATATAACGCCTAAATTTTTCACAGTGGTCACGTTACGCAAGCTCACGTTATTAATACTGTAGTCAAAACTTATGGGTAACAGCCAAATGATATTTATCAACATTAAGTACAACACCACCAACAATAAATTGATTCAAAGTTTTTTTTAATCTGGGCACAGTCATCCAGGTAATAAATACCTCTAAATATTTTCAGGTCGTTCGCAAATAGAAAAAATCTACAATTAATATTTTTAGCAGTATCATTGATGAATAAATTGAACAATAAGGGATCAATATAGGAACTCTGAGGTACTCTAAATGTTGCAGAGAATGTCTTTGAAATATATATGTCAACGAGGACCTGGGTCCAAGATAATAAAGGAAAACCAACTGCAATTTTATGGAACTTCTTTATAAGGAGAAAGTGGTTCACCTTATCGAAGGCTTTGCTAAAGTTAATGTATACCGATGCACATCAGCGCCTCCTTTCAGAGATAATGCAGTTGTATAGTTGGTATACAAATTGAAGCCCACAGAATGACCTAAGAGGGATCCATGCTACTCTGAATCGATAATTTTACTTAAGGACACAGATATATTTACAGCACTAAGAATTACTATAATTTGTATTGGCAGAATTGTAAATTATTAATTACTCTGGTTAGTGGAGTGGATATTCACTTAAATTATTGACACAATATGGCATTCAACGCTTGACCTCACATTTTTCGAGGTTGCTGCCTGGAGGATAAACAAATAACATGTCATAACCTCACTTCAGTTTCTTAAAATAACATCGCACCTTTATAATTATTTAAACGTGAATTGAAAATAATTAGTAACTTAATAATAATTTCAAGTTGTAAGTTATACGTTATCACTTGTTTACTCGTTATTTTTATTTTGATAACGATACTAGTAAATGTCATAATAAATATAGTTATAAATAATATTGATAGTTTTACGCTATCACTTGTTTACCCATTATTTTATTTTGATTATTAAACGTCTAATAAATATAGTTATAAATATTATCAAATGGCCACAAGTTTGATAAACCGGACATATAAATATCCGTACAAAACTCGCAGCCATCAGAAAGTGTTGTAAGCTGTTCTAATAAAGAAGTTAGTCCAATATTGCAGTTTTCTTCTACCGAGAAATCCTCGTAAACTTATTTGGCGCAGTCGGTAGGATAGTGCCCTTTTGGCAAGTTGTTCAGTGCATCGAGTCACCCCCTGAGAAAAATCCTGCATCGAGCAAGAAGTCCCAGAGGTACGACGCCAGAAGTCAATCTTTATTGTTGAGGCCTATCCAAACAACCTACGTGGAGGAGAAGAAAAACGTAAGTCAATACTCAGCTCCTTAGAACGCTTCCCTTTCTCAAATTCAAATTGAAAGTCACTTAATTGTTTAATTTTCAAACTCTTGTGATCCTTTCGGTCTTGAAATTAAATTTTTTCTAAATTCACTTACTATCTCTTAATAGAATTTGTGTGATATTTGGAAAAAAAACTATTAGTTGCTAAGTCAGTCTATCGTAGACAACTAAAGAATTAAGTTGCTGTTTATTACATTCTGTAATTTACAGACAGGGAAGAGTCAGATCCTCGACCCTATAATTAAGTAAACCACTCATATGTCATTCACTGATTTACTCGAAAGCCTAGAGGAAGCTATTGCATCTCCTAGCACAAGTAACGAACCAGAAAATAATACTTATACACCTATCCAAGCAAAATTAAGACCCAGTAAATTAAATCCTATTCTTTCTGTTAGTACTCAAAATACAGACATGGCTCAAGTTAATTATCAATTATTAAAAATGTATGTTGATGCCATAAGACCATTTGACGGCAATGTTTTCGCCCTCAATGACTTTGTCACAGCCTGTAACGCACTCGAAGTTAACTACGCGAAACCAAACGATACTCCTGATAACATCAATTTAAACAACTTTTTACTTCAATCAATTAAATCAAAATTACACGGGCAAGCTCTCACCATAGTCGGTTGCCGCTTTGACCTAAATTCTTGGGCGGACATCCGCAAAACGTTAATAGACCATTTCTCAGACCCAAGATCAATTGCAAATCTTGAACACGACCTAAGACAAACGACCCGACACAATAATGAATCACTACATGACTTTGGGTTAAGATTGCAAAACTTACAAAGTTTACTATTAGCAAAACTTTCGCAATCAAACGACGGAGCTGCAGAAAAAACAGCTTATACCAAAATATACGAAAAACTAACGCTTGATACATACACCCATTCCTTACCACAAAACTACCAGGTTATGATACGTTTAAGCCCCTTCACAAAACTAGAGGAAGCTATAAATTTGATAGCCCGAGAAGAACAATTCAACAAAACATCAAGACAGACATCGTCGCAAAATTTCATAAAAAATAACTTCCATATGAACCAAAATCATAGCTTTAAACCTCAATTTCCATCTCAACCAATGAATTTACCCCCACGTCAAACTATTCAAACACATTTCCCTACTAACCAACAAGTATTCGGAAGACAGAATACAAATCAAAATCAAAACGTCTTTAAACCAAGACCACAAAACACTCAGTCATATAAGCCCACTCCAATGTCTGGTGTTTCTGTCCAACCTAGACAAAATTTTGCCAACCCATCAACAAGCAAACAGCATTTTTCGCCCCAATTTCGACCACACACGAACTCCCAAATTAAACGACAATTCCCATGGTTCAAACAATCGAGTCCCCAAAACTTCATAGCCCAAGAATTACACACAGCTGAACTTGATCCAACAGTAGGCTACTACTATTATCCAGAAGAATATCCTGATATTCCTAACCCTCGATTTGCAGACTTAAATATTTCCGAAAACATCGATCTCACTCCAGAAGAACCAGACGAGTTCCAAAATCAAAATGAAGAAAACAGTGAGGACGTAAATTTTCTCAAAGAGCCTCGGAACGATCAATCGTCGAATTGAATTCAGTAACCGCCCCTTGTAGTTTACCATATATACAAATCCAAAACCCCCCAATGAAACTTCTCATAGATACAGGTTGCTCCAAAACTATCATTAGACCCCACATAATTGAAAACTTCTATTCTGATTGTATGTACACTAACTCTACAAAAATTAAAACGTGTCACGGAGAGACAGACATACAATTTCATGCTGAAATCCCTGCCTTCGACGAATTTAATTCAGACGACACTCTTGACGTATTAGTATATAACTTTCACGAATTTTACGACGGTTTAATAGGTTTTGAAGACTTAGCTAAATTTAAATTTCTGTTAGATTTCAAGAATAACGCCCTCTTTAACCACGATGTTTGCATACCCCTATTATTGAGAACTCCTAACGACACATCACGCACCTATGATTTAAATTCACATGACGTGCTTGTAAAACAGATACCTGTAGATATTTACAGTAGAGACATTCTAGTTCCATCATTCTCAAACGGCACAGTTACTATCCCTGAAACCCTAACCACTGCAAAAAATGGGTTAGTGATAGTAGAACTTCATAACATGAAGGAATTCTCTACACAAGCTACCTTCGACCAGCCTTTCGATGTTCCATCATATCCAGATCTCGAAACTTTCATACGTCCCCTAGAAAACTCTAAACAAAAAATCGATCTAAATAAAAACTATCCACACAGATCATTTAAATTTCGAAGAAAAATGCACTCGTTTCAGAAAAATCCCAACATACTTTACTTTCCTGACGACAAACCTTCTTTCGCTAACCAGGCAAAACTCAACGTAAACGCAGATTGTCTCTCACGACCCCCTATACAAGAACTTAATGCCATCAACAATGATGACACTAATTCGATGATTGTAAATTCTCCAGATCTACAATCAATTCTAGATGAATTACCCGAAGTAGACCCAGAAATCGCAGACAATTTAATAAAAGACATTGACGAACGTACTTTCGACAACAACACTGTACATACAGCCCTTTCAAGTTCCACATTCACAATGCCTTACTCAAAATCAGCCATCAATATTTATAAAAACCAGATTTTTATAAAAGAAAGCGACAATGCAGTCACTAACACCCATATCTTAGAAACACCTTTCCCCGGATACAAGAGACACAGAATTGTACTAAAATCACGGACATCCGATGAGGAGGTATTTAAATTTGTAAAACAGTTCTTACGTTCCACTCAAAATACTCAAAATTGTTTTAATTTCAACGACGAATCTATCAAACACAAAATAATTAGAATATTTCAAAGGTTCTTAAACTCCAACGACTCAATGAGTTGTATAATTTCAAATAAAGTTCTTGAAGATATCTCTCAAGAAGATAAACAGAATCAAATAATAAAATATATGCACGAAGGAAAAACTGTACACCGCGGAACCAAAGTCACAACTAGTTTAATAATGAGAAAATACTATTGGCCTAATATCAACTATCAAGTTGCCCAATATATAAAAAATTGTCACACGTGTAACACTTGTAAATACGACAGGCACCCACAGAAAATTAAATTCCAAAATACACCAATACCCAAGAAACCTCTAGATGTTATTCACATAGACCTTTTTCACTTTTCAAATGAATGTTACCTTACTATCTTCGACCCTTTCTCGAAAATCGGACAAAGCTATCCCTTAAAGTCTAAAACAGGAATGGAAGTACAACAAAACCTCTTAACCTTTATTCAACACTACGGAAAACCTTACAAAATAATTTGTGACAAAGGAAAAGAATTCAATAACACCATGATCATCGACTACTGTGACCTGCATAAAATATCTTTACATTTTACCAGTACCGATAGTCATACATCCAACAGTCCTGTTGAACGCTTCCATAGTTCATTAATAGATAGCATGCGATGCCTAACCTCAGAAAATCCTAATTTCCCCAACTACTACCTAATGAAATTGGCTACTATCGGATACAACGAGTCGATACACTCCCTTACTAAACACACCCCTTTCGAAGTTCTTTTTGGACATTTAGACAAACCCTCTCCGTTTGAAATCTCAGACGAAATTATCACCTCAGACTATATACAGGAACACAAAAACCTTACTCAAGAGCTATACGAACAGCTCAGAATAAACCAAGTTCTAGACAAAGAAAACATAATAGCAAAAATCAATAAAAATCGCAAAGAACCAAAAATTTATAATCCGAACGATATAGTTTATATTAGAAATTCCCAAGCTACACGCGCAAAGAATCTCCCTAAATTTATATCAGCAACAGTAATAAAAGACGAAGGACCCGTTATCATTACTAATAGAGGACGATTTACAAAAAATCAAGTACGTGACAACACACTCGAACAAACCCCAGACAATGATTCTGACGATGAACCCTTGTTTCAGGTAAAACAGAGACTAATCCAGGACAAGATCAACAAACATGTCACCACTCCTATTAGTACTACTGTTGATTTTGAGGACATATTGCCTAAAAATCAAGTCCATTCATAACCCCATCTACCTAATGACTTACCAACCAACCCGACTTATTAATAACTATCACTCATTCTCTTACATCATCGACTTAAACATAGTCGAAAATCAAATCCAACAGACTACCGAAAATATGTTAGATTTCCCGAATATATGTACTAATTATTCAAACACGCGTTTAACCCAACTCTCGAAACTAGTATATTCAAAATTCCTAAACTTTCAACCCATGAATCGAAAAAAACGAGGACTAGTTAATGCTATTGGAAAAATTAATAAATTCTTATACGGTACTCCTGACGCAGATGACTTAGAAGACATAAATTCAAAGTTAAATACTCTTATGAGGAATCAACATTCTTTAACGGCTCAACTAAACCTAAGAACCTCTCTGTATACGCAACTAATGGATAGAATAAACAAAACTTTAGGGGTCATTGAAACAAATGAAAAATCAATCATGTTTCACTTGAACACGACAATAAACCAACTTAATAATTTAGGAAAAAACGTATATTGCCAAAGCTTAGCAAACCAAATATCACAGAACTTTCTACTCATTTTAAATCACTTAGAAACTTTATAAAATGCACTAGTAAACTCCTATTCAGGAATTATACATCATTTCTTCATGTCTCACTCAGACTTAATACATATTTTGAAGACTTTAGTAACTCTTTATAACTCTAGAAACCTCTTAAAAATAGACACTGATGAATATTACAGATTATTTCACATTCAGACTAAAGTTAACAAGAATTTGATTTATGTTCAATTAACTGTCCCACTCTTTGACATTAGAGACTTTCAATTAGTCCAGTTAATTCCTATTCCCTTAAATAACACTATCCTCATACCACCAAAACCCTACCTAGTACTGAGTATTGATCATTCTGCCCATTTATGGAAAGACACTGCCTGCCAAACGATCAACAAATACCATATTTGTGATGGAGAACCTCTACCTTGGACTTCCAATTGCTTCCTTAATTTGTTAGAAGGAAAACAACCTAAGGACTGTGTCCTACAAAAGATCAAAGTAAATACCGATCTTCTATTAAGGATTTCCAAAGATAAAATTATTTGCTTCCCTCGAGAAGAAGTTGTTATTAAAAGCTCATGCCCAGAACAAGAAATAATCCAACTAAATACTCTCAGCGAAATTACACTCGAACACAACTGTAGCATTATTATTAAAAACACTACCTACTCGATAGATAGTACTAGACTTGAAGGACGTCCATTCTATCTACCGAAAATCGAAAGATATACTATGTCCCAACTACCAGACCTTCACTTAGAAGAATTTCCCGCAGACTTAAGCAAAATGTCTGAATCATTGAAGCAACTCCAACCACTAGAAATTGAAGACTTCAAGACTCCTACTCATCACACTTGGATTCTCTACTTTCTTATCTTTTTGATTATCTTTGTAATTTTAATTTACGTTTTCTTTAAATATTTCAAGACAAAGCCATTTAACATAAAAATTATAAATAAAGGCAAACCGCCCAATGAACCTATTGAACTCCAAGATTCAAACCTTCATGTAAAGGATATGAATCCATTTTAAGAAGGGAGGAGTTATACGTTATCACTTGTTTACTCGTTATTTTTATTTTGATAACGATACTAGTAAATGTCATAATAAATATAGTTATAAATAATATTGATAGTTTTACGCTATCACTTGTTTACCCATTATTTTATTTTGATTATTAAACGTCTAATAAATATAGTTATAAATATTATCAAATGGCCACAAGTTTGATAAACCGGACATATAAATATCCGTACAAAACTCGCAGCCATCAGAAAGTGTTGTAAGCTGTTCTAATAAAGAAGTTAGTCCAATATTGCAGTTTTCTTCTACCGAGAAATCCTCGTAAACTTATTTTGTAACTTTCACAATTTTGCTACTTTATGTTCAGTTGCGTGGATGGTTTCCGTTCTAAGACGCATAGCTCTCTTTGAAGGAAATGTATTACTCAACGGCGCGACGAATGAAACCTGAAAGTTTTTCAGTCTTTCAAGAGCACATTATAGAAATGTAGGCCCTGAAAGTGCCTTCCTTGCTCAAAGCAATTCATCCTCGTTTGGAACTTCGCACGCATGTTAATGAACGCTTGTTTAACTTTCAGCATAATGGAAATCCACGCTGTTAAAGTGCGTTGCTACAGTCGCCATATTGAGTACACCTAACAGCAGATTTGAATTGTTTTGTTGTATTTACGTAGTCAGTCTATTAGTGTTATCATTATATGTTAGAATTGATGTATTTTTAAGAAAAAATTCATACAAGCAAGGGAATTTGTAGGCATGGTCCCTGTAGCCTTCTCATCGAAATTTAATAAATTCCTCCAAAAAAAATCATGTGCACAAGCCGCCATTTTGGACCAACACATGTAAACGGACCGCTCAATACCACACAAGAGACCGGTAGAAATTATGGACTATAAAAACACCACATCAAATGCATCTGCAACTGTAGGTTTATAATCCGGACTTCAGCGTATTAAAAATTTACCTCCTCCACAATGAATTATAGCCCAGTCACTTTATACATGAACATCTAAAAAAATACAACCTAAGATTTTCTAACGGAATTATCATTATTTTGGCGTCACAAATAATTTCTCAAAAGTCCATAAAGCCAACTGGACGGCTACAATAGTTACAACAGGTCAAATGTCAAGAAAATCGGTTTTTCTCAGATATCTCGTAAATCATCGGTTTTACGTTAATTTTGGTTATTATAAAATTTATTCGTGAGATAAATCTTCATAAAAAAGGCCCTAAACAAAATTTACGTAGAACCAATAGTTTTAGAGATTATTGAGAAAACTCGGACATTGTGCTGCATTCGTTTCCGCACCACCTTTGAGGTAGAATGCAATGCGTGTTTTTTTTTACATGGTATCCGCTATAGACCTAATCCATGGGTTACAAGTTATATTATAATTTTGTTAATTATGGTTCGTCTTTGCTGACTTCTTCTTCTTCGTCTCCGTCTTTTGAAACGATTAGAGGTTCAAGTTTCTTTCGTCTACTTCCTTGATTATCATAACTGATGTTATCATGTCCTCCAAGAGTTGCCAGTTTTCCTCTGATTCTAGCATCCTCAACACCATGTCATCGGGTGTAACTGGGCCGCCTAGCCTGTTATGACTCGTAGTCTTTCTTCTCTCCACCTGCTACACCAGAACACAGTATGCTCCGCGTCGTCTATCTCCCCGCAGTACATGCATTCTCGGTCTTCAATCTTCCCGATGTCGTAGACGTACTCTGCAAAACATCCGTGTCCTGTTAGGGCCTAAGTAAGGTAGAACCCAACCTCCCCGTGTCTTCCACCTTTCTTTTGCCAGAAGGTCAATGGGAGGGATCCCTGCCACTATCAGCACTGCCTCATAGGAGACCGTTCTGTAGGCACTGCAGACTCTCAGTGCTGCACATCGCTGTACCCTGGCCAGTCTTCTTCGCATTCTTTTCACTGCCATCGCACTTACCCATACCGGGGCCGCGTACAGGAGAATGGAGTGCACCACGCTACACAACACTCTCCTCTTGCTGGCCTTCGGTCCACTAGTGTTATGCATTAGCCTGCCTATGGCTGTTGTCACTCGCCCAGCTTTTTCCTCCAATTTCATCACATGCACCCCGCATGTCAGTTTCGAATCGAGCCATATGCCCAGGTACTTTATCATAGGTACTTTATTATTTCGTCCCTTTCTGGGAATAGGGCATTCACGATCTCCACCATCTTTTCGGCTGGTATAGTCGGAGGAGGGGCTTTCATGCGTCTTGTCGCAATCTTGACCCCCCCCCCCCACACACATCTCTATCTATGTCTTGGCACAACTCTTTCCATTTGTCATTTTTTGACTTCTTGATTGCGTCTCTTAATCTCTTCTTTGTCTCCCGGTAGTGTTGTAAGGCCGCGTTCTCCTCTTGTACTCCTTGTCTCCTGTTTCCCCTAACGTATCTCCTTCTGGCCACAACACACTCCTCTCTGAGATCGGAGATTTCTTCGGTCCACCAATATACCAAGCCGTTTGGTCTTATAACTCTCCTCCTCGGCATTGCTTGATCGCAGGCTCTAGTAACTGCCCTGATTAGGTCTTCCTCTGTTGCAGCATTACCACCTGTCACCTGTTCTTTAAGAGCTCTCTTGAAGATACCTCTGTCCAACCGGCCTAACTTCCAGCCTCTTCCCCGTATCACCGGTGTTTCGGTCCGTTGACCCACTTCGTATTCTATATATCGGTGGTCGCTCAATGTTTCCTCCAAGAGAACTCTCCAGTTGCTAATCCTCCTCACTGCGCCTGTTGAGGCCAGCGTTATGTCTGGGATAGAGCCACTATTCCCTCTCACGAATGTGAACGTCGCTCCCTCGTTTATGACCTGTAGGTTGATCTGGGCTGACCACTCTACTATTACATTTCCTCGGCGGTCTGTGGACTCCATTCCCCATTCAGGAGCTCTGCCATTAAAATCACCCGCTACGATTACGTCTTTCCTGGTCCTCCTAGTTAGCTCCCTAATCCTATGCCCCATTTCTTCTAGGGCCCCTTCTAGATCTCCCAGCATGGCGTTGGGTGAGAAGTAGCAGCTGAATATAATCACTTCATTCAGCTCCACCCAGACGAATCCGTGCCCACTCCCACTCCTGTGCACACAGATTTCCCGGCTTAGGATCCCAATGGCAGCGTCTCGGTTGCCTTCGACGTACCATCCGGGCCTGTTTTTGTATTGAGATACGACTAGCCCTGACAAGAGCCACACTGCCACACACTATGGAACATGGGAATCCTATTTTTCTGCATCCACAACTGGTGCCACAACCTTTTGATGCAATTGCAGAAAATAGAATTGAGAAGTTCATCTGGTGCAGGAGGAATCAGAGTAGTTGTTGGCTCTAATAAATTATTGTTTAAACCCCATTGCTGGGGGTCTAAATTTTTTCCCAGCCAAGTTTGAACCTGGTAATACACCCTGAATAGATGCTGTTGAGTAGCTGCTGCTGTGGGTGGAAGTGACGACAATTGCACAGGCTTATTTATTAGCAAATTTTTCGAACAGTTTTCTATTTTGAATGCCTCGCATGCTTCCTGTAAATCTGGTCTTTTTTGTAATGTTTTAAATGCATTTGTTTTTCCATTTCGAAATAAAGCAATGGAATGTTAGAAAGCTACTACTAAAAGCCCTTACTATTATTATTATAAAGAAGTGTCCATTGCAAGGACATCTCAGACAGAAATTATGCGGGTATATGTGCATAAACGATGTTCCTCTGTATTCATAATCCACTGCATTTAGGATTTTTCTTCAGACCAATTCATATAAAAGCAAATGTTGGTTTTCCAGGTAGGTTCTGGTGTCCTTAATAAGGTCTCAAAAGTCCTCAAAGTGGGAGTGTAAGGATAACATTTGGCAACGCTGTAAAGGGCTAAAATCGTGCTCGGAAACGAATTCTTCGAGATAACTCGGTTTTCATTGCCTCTACGACAAAAATACATTAGGCCAAACAGAAAGCTATGGAAATTCTCTGAGCAATTAAGTCCCAACCTCCGACAGCCACACAATGGTCCACAACCTTTCGTACAGTTGCAGAAAATCATCTTCAGAAGGCAATCAGGCGCAGGAAGTTGGGATGTTGTTTTTGGCCACAATATGGTATCTTTCAACATCCATCCCCACTCTTCAGGATTTAATACATTACCCAATCATTTCTGTACTTGAAAATAAACACGAAATAGATGCTATTGAGCTGCGTCATGAGTGGGTGGTAATGAATTCAATTTCACTGGTTTGCTTTTGCTCACAGCTTTAATAAAGCAAGAATACCGATAGTTATCGATGGAAACTTCTTTAACTGGGGCGTTATACATTGCGAGGAAAATTTTCATTCCATTCGAAGTAACTATGTCAGGAGAAGTACCAGTCTTGCTGAAAACTTCAGCTACAAGTTTCAAGTCCTGCCGTTTTTTCATTTTCATTTCAAAGCTGCAGTCTTGCCTTTATTAAACAGAGCAGATGTAGTGTTACATCCTGAGAATGCGTGCAGAAACAATATGTGATCTCGAATATCTTTATGGTGATCAAAGCTTCGTGAAGAATAAATTTTTCGTTGGACCTTCCCTATGCCTGGTTCGAGGAGAAAAATTTCTTTATTAATAGGTGTACGAGCAGTTAAAATTATAAGAAGATCCACATATTCCCCAATCACAACCGTAGTATTTTTACATGATGCCTTAAGCGCTGTTTCGACTATCAAAATGTCAGCATCATCTTCAGCATGGCTAACAATATAATTATTTGCCTCAAACTTTTCTGTCAACATCGAAATCAGTCTGATTTTATTTTTATTATTGGAAAGGAGCTTCTCTTGGCTTACATCTGCTCATCAAAGTAAATGTCAACAGATGAAGCTTTTGAGGATCGGCGAAGCTGTTCCATAGCCTTCACACTGTTGCTAATATTTTCATAACCATCAAAAACAATAATAGAGTTCGAGCCAAAATGATTTTGCACATAATTAACAAATGCTTGGCAAATAGCACCGTAGGTTTCATGTTGATGCCATATAACTCGGTGCAAAGAAATCCCCCATCAACGATATAAGTGGCATTTTAGAGATCTGGTTCAGATTCAGATGGCTGGAAATTGTCATAGAAAGCTGACTTGTTCGTCTTGCACACATCCTCGGTATCTCTCTTTATGCGAGATTCCCTTGCGTCAACATGCTGTTCCCCAAAGTGAAGAGAAAGCCCACAAAAATTGCCGAGTCCTTCGCTGATGTTACTTGAAGTCAATAGTCCAAAAACCCATTTATTCACGACACTTTCATCTGTACTTCTTCCATGAGAAAAACCTTCTTTTGATTTCGACGATTTCATAAGAAATTGTTCAATTATCATATCAGTAGATGTTCCACAGAAATATCTATCTGAACGTTTAACCGAGAAAAAGTCGTTTCGGATTTTTTTTTTATTTTAACCCTCCGTGCAATAAAAACTGCCACAATAGTATATTATATTACTAGGAGTAGAACGCACTCTTTTTTTGTGTTGAGGCCAGGATTTGCAAACTGGGCGAAACACAAAAAAAGGCGTTCTACTCCGTGTAATATATATTATTTTTTCTTCAAGCGTATTAAAATGCAAAAATTCATTTATTTATCATAAATGTACAAATATTCAAACTACAGTCTGACATGTTGACACAATATGACAAGTGGCTAGTGGATAGCGCGCCACCGGTGGCTTTCGGTATTAACATTATGTTACTAGTAAAACAATACCCACTGCGGTGGCGCTTTTGGAACTAACATTATGTTACTAGTAAAACAATGTCCACTACGGTGGCGTTCGGTACTAACATTTTGTTACTAGTAAAACAATGTCCTACTTCTACTTCTGTTTTTGGTGACATAATTTAAACATTTTAATACGCTTGAAGAAAAATAAATTTTTTGATTTTAGGTATGACTTACTGGAATCTTTCAAGAAAACTATTGCGTATACGAAAAAAAGACCCTCTAGTTTTTTTATAGAGAATTTCCATAGCTTTCTTTTTGGCCTGATGTATTTTTGTCGTGGAGGCAATGAAAACCGAAATATCTCGAAAAATTCATTTCCGAGCACGATTTTAGCCCTTTACAGCGTTGCCAAATTTTATCCTTACACTCCCACTTCGGGGACTTTTGAGACCTTATTAAGGACACCAGAACTTACCTGGAAAACCAACATTTGCTTTTGTATGAATTGGTCTGAAGATGCGGCTCATTTTTCACTAAATGCAGTGGATTATCATAGGTTTTGTTATGTATATACAACACTCTACGTATATAATAGTGGCGTATGCACTTTGCTCCGAAATTTCTCAGACCAATTAATATCTCGAAAACTATTTGTTCTACGTAAATTTTATATAGAACCTTTTTTATGCATATTTATCTCACGAACAAAATCTATAATAGCCAAAATTAACGTAAAACCGATAATTTACGAGATATTTGAGAAAAACCGATTTTCTTAATATTTGACCTGCTGTAACTATTGTAGCCGTCCAGTTGGCTTTATGGACTTTTGAGAAATTATTTGTGACGCAGTTGGAAAATTTTAGGTGTGGCCTTTTTTATGTATAAAGTGACTGGGTTATTAGCACTCATGCCGTTCGTTTTTACCTACAGAGGTGGTTTTGGATCATAAGTATTAGGGCTAAGTTACAGTTACTTCAGGTTCATACACTTTACTCCAAACCATAAAAACTTCACTATTTTCCACGATTTATTGGCATTTGTGTACTTTATTTTTATATAGAAGTAACTTCCACCCCATATGGAGGTGGCTTTCGTTTAATATTTGGGAAGATGAATACAGAAATTGTACGTTATTCACGTTTTCCACAATGTATTTGTGTCTATTCACATAGGTTTTTTAGTTTATTCACTCTATCCTGATGTATATTTTTGGGGTTATTTTTGGCTGTAACGCGAAAGGTGTATGGTTTTTTTTTATTATCAGATTCAGATTCAGAATCGAAAAATACATGGGAATATTATGGGCGCGTTCAGAGATAAGAATTTGGTCCACTTGTGTAAATCCACAAGCTTCCTACAAATCAAGAAAACTAAAAAAAAAAAAATTTCTTTAGCTGTTTTCCTTCTCACTGCTTTTCCTTCTCATGGGTTTGCAGTGGCGGATCTAAGGTAAAAGGCCCAGGTGGCAAACGCTTTGAAGGGCCTATATTTCGAGATCTTTAACCCTTTCCGGACTAACATCGCACGCAAGCGATGGATGCATTGTCTTTTATGAGGGCCCTGAGCAAGGGCGAGTCTGCACCTTAAGCTTGGGGGGGGAGGGGATCCGAAAAAAAAATTTTCGTCCTAAAATTAAAAAATAAAATTTTAAAACGAAAGTCATTGGTTTACGCAATCTTTGTTTCTTCCCAAAATTAATAAAAATCATAACATTTTAAAACGAAAGTTAGTGGTTTACAGAATTTTGGGGGGGGGGGGGGGGTAATTACCCCGTTACCCCCCCATAAATCCGCGCTTGGCCCTGAGGGCCCTTTTGCACAGGGGCCCAGGTGGCATTTGCTCATTGGCCGCCTTGGCCGCCTGGTTAGATCCGCCACTGTGAGTTTGTACACTGTATTCAACAATATTATAAGATTTTTGTTTACATTCATTAAATGCAATCACATACATATTTTAAGGGAGCTGATATTCGTAGTCACATCTACAAAAATGCAAGACTGCATTTGGATAATATATTAGTCAAACAAGCCAATAAAAACGGAATGTACGTTGTTATTTAGATAAATAGAATATTCACTGACTCAAACAACAAGGAAGAAGAAGCCAAGCATTAATCATGAAAATGTGTTGAATTCACTGATAAATAGGAATGCGCAAAACCGCAACTGAAGGGACTTTGCATTATTCATTCTAAATCCGCTCTCGCAGTTGCTATCTGTTATCCTTATCACACAACAAAAATGTTTTAACTTGTGCTGTCAACTTTTTTATGTCCATTGTTAAATTTCTTTACTGATGGTTAACCTTTAAGCATATAAAGGAGACATAAATAAGAACTCTCATAGGGTTTTATGAACAGGCGGATCGATTTTCGTCGTTATTCTTCCATATTCGTATTTTTCTTGAGTTCTACTGGAATCAACTCCAGGAATGATGTTAAATTCGTTAAACGAAATCACAAGTCACAATTTTTCTCCTGTTCTTTGGTCTTGACCTACAAAGAAAATTTAAATTTATTATTATTTTTTAAAATATTCAGAACCTAATCTTAAATATATGGTGTCCGCCAAAAAGTCTACACCGTATGGAAAACTCTGTTGTTATTGACTCTGAAAATTTTTATTTTTGATAAAAGTTAGTGCATGTTTTCAAACAAAAAGGTGGCTGCACATGTGTGTTGTCCTGGCGCTTAAGTCGGAAAATTATTTTTTTCCCTTTTTTTCCTACAATACGTTACGTTAGTAAATATTCTGCGCTCTAAAAGCATACCCACTATTTATGTTTCATTTTTTCCCTCTTTTGTTGGACTCATAAGGAGGCTTTTCCCGCTTTAAAATTGTTCTGTCTAGTCTAGTCCTCCATTGGGAAAACAATCCGAAAAGCTATTTTCACTGAAGCTTCAAATATTTCCCACTTATCCAATGAACAAAATAGCAGCAGAAGCAGCAAGTCAAGCTTACTCGGAATTAAAAATGCATGCCAGAAATATGGGCCTTGAGATCAACACAACGAAAATAAAAACACTAACACCAAAAAGGGACAACAGAGTAGCACAAATGATCGTAGAAGATAATATCGAGTCAGTGGACCAATTTGTGTATCTGGGAGTGGAACTGAACACAATCGGTATAGAAGATGAAGAAATCCGCAGAAGAATAAGTATAGCCAATAAAGCTTACTTCGCAATGTCCCACATACTCAAATCAAAAAATGTCCACCGTAACAATAAATTGAGAGTGTGCAAGACAATAATAAGACCTATCGCAAGTTATGGTAGCGAAGCATGGATCATGACGGAAAAAATAAAAAGCAGGCTCAATATCTTCGAAAGGAAGGCACTGAGAAAGATACTGGGACCATTTAAGGAAGATAATATCTGGAGATCCAGATATAACTACGAAATATATAATCTCTTTAAGGAACCCCCCACTCTCAAAATTCATCAGACTACAACGGTTACAGTGGGCAGGGCATGTGGTCAGAATGGAGGATAAGAGGTTGCCAAAAAGAACTTTAAACAGCCGAATGCACGGAAAGAGGCCAATGGGGAGACCCCGGAAACGATAGGAAGACGAAGTTCAAGAGGATGCACGCGACCTTCTAAAGATCCGAGTCTGGAAGAGAGCAGCAGGAGATAGACAGGCATGGAGGCAGAAGTTAGAGGAGGCCAGGGCCCGATTTGGGCTGTAGCGCCATAAGAAGAAGAATGAACAAAATATCTTTCTGGAGAATTAAAATTTTGGAAAAATTGTACTCCTTCTGATTGTTGATACTGCTGTTCTATAATAGTACCAGGTTTAACTTTTATTTTGGAAACAAATTTCTTGTTATATTTTATTAACATTAATTTCAGGTTCTCAATTAATACCCTACATCTTTCCTTTTATTAAAAGCTTTTATTTAACTTGCAATGTTTGTATGTTAGTTTGTTTAGGTCAAATCTTGCAAGCTGAATTTCGACTAGTTCTAATTAAGCTAGAGCTTTGAAATTTGGCACACGTGTATAAGTCCGGTGACAATGGAACACAGTATAGCCATTATCGGTCTATCGGAGTATCTTTTTCTTCACAACCCCCTTGATATGGGTATCACATGAAAGGGTTTGACGAGTAAAATACGATAAACTCTGTGACATCATTCTAAATCCAGTATGGCGGACGCCCTAGGATGGCAAATTATCTTTTTCTTCACGATTCCCTTGCCATGGGTATCAAATGAAAGGGTTTTGCCTATCTGTTTGTCTGTAAAATAAGTAGACTGAAAAGTAAAAAATAAAATTAGATAAAAAAAATATTTTTATGAAAAAGCTTTTATTTGAAAAAACTAAGTACTAAAAAGTAAAAATATTTTTTTTAAAATTCATACACCTGGAAACCAAAAGCTTTGGGGGCGGTCAATGAGCAAAGTAACTATGCAATAGCGCTATATGACCGCCCCAAAGCTTTTAGTTTCCAGGTGTATGAATTTTTAAAAATATTTTTACTTTTTAGTACAGATTTTTCGAAAAGCATCCCACGCTTTTATACTCAATTATTATACTTAATTACAAACACGGCTTACACTAAAGCCTTTACGGGGTAGACAGAGAGAACAGGTTCGATGATTATTGTTTGCTTTTACTTCCACATCCAGTGGAAGTATAGTAGCGACAAAAAAATTTTTAAAAATTTTTATTGTTCAAATAGGCTTAAAATGTCATGAAACGTCGGGATTTTAAGTTTGAGCGAAAAAAAATTTCTGTCTGTCTGTCGGTCTATCTGTCTGTCGGTCTGTCTGTCTGTAACTTTTTTTTGTGCGCACGTTTACTCTGGAACTGTTTGAGATATTGACTTGAAATTTGGTACACATATGTACTTTAACGAGATCTAGAACTAGATTATATTTTCATCTTGTTCCGTCGAAGGGTTGGGGGGTAAATTGGGGTAAATTTGGGGTAAATGGGTAAATCAAGCAGGTAAGAATCCATAAAATTGGTATTTAGTATATACAAGAAAAGCTAAGGTCTCAAAAAAAATTGTGGCATTAGGCACCCCCCATTACCAACCCCCACCCCCTTATTAAAGGGGATAAAAAAAAATTATGATTTAGTGTATGTACAAGAACCAGAAACCTCAAAACATTTTTTTTACTTCATCCACCCCCACTACCACCCCCCTATCAGAACCCCCACCCCACTACCGATGTGGGGTATCGTTTTATGGGTTTTTGGGGTAGAGGATTTCAAATATTATATTATTAAAGTTCCATAAACAATTATTTCCACATACAAAGTTTTTTCGTTGTAAGTGACTTGGATAGAGAATTGGATGTGGAAGTAGTGATTCCTTAGGCAGCGGTTTTTAGTGCAGTATTTATAAAAGCAAGTTTTTTTTAGTTTTTTAATCTATTAATTTATTATATTTCTTACGTCTCAATAAAAATGTTGGTGTAATGCCTATATTAATTTAATTTACACAAATTGTTATTATTGTGTTCTTGATTTCTGTAAAGTTTTAATTTCAAATGGTATATGAAATAATTCAATAGTCTGGTAATGATGTGAAAACTTGTAATTTATTAATCATGATTTAACTGCATCGGAAGCTATTATATTTCAATATTAGACTTATTGTATCCTGTTTACAGTTTGGAAATAGTTTTGTTCTCGAATTCCTGTTTAAAAATTTATAATTGTAATTTATAGTGCTGCTAGTAATGAGACATTGTTTATAAAATAAACAGCAAAATGATTCATTTGGAAACTTTGTTTAAAATTACATTAAAAATCATTTACCTTCATTCCTTTATTTTTATGCTTTTCTGCTATTAAATATTGCACGTTGGCTGATGCCAAAGTAAATTTTGAAGCTTTTGATTCTTGCACATACACTAAATCAAAATTTTATTTTTTTACTTCCTTTAATAATGGGATGGGGTGATAGTGGGGGGGGCGGCCAAAAAATTTTTAGACCTTAGTTTCTCGTACATAGACCAAATTCCACTTTTATGGACGCTTACTTGCTTCCTTCTCCTATTCACGCATTTACCACATAACCCGTGCACACAAAAAAAGTTACAGACCAACAGACAAAAATTTGAAATTTTTGAATATTGAATTGAATATTTGAACAAAAAAAATCAATTTATAGAAGTAGAAGTAGAATACGATAAGCTACGTGACGTAATTCTAAACCCAATATGGCGGACGCTCTAAGATGGCCGATTACCTTTTTTCTTCACAACCCCCTTGTCATGGGTATCAAATGAAAGGGTTTGATGGGTAGAATACGATAAGCTACGTGACGTCATTCAAAACACAAGATGGCAGCTTACCTTTTTTTTGTTTTTTTTTTCGTCATAACCCCCCTTGACTACGGCTACGTGGCGCAGACTAAAAAGTTAAAAATAAACAAATTAAAAAAAACTTTTTAAAAGACCATGGTTTTATTTTAAAACCAAATTGCACTAAAAAGTAGAAAATGATTTTTAACTTTGTAAATAGAAAACCATTGGGCGCTCATAATAGTACGGCAGCCTGCTACCAAGATTTTCGAGTTACTTTAGCGAAGATAATTCCAGTGTTTTTCATCAGTTCTGGGAGAGCTGAGAAGAAAAGTTCAGGGTGACGGAACGTTTTACCTGTCCTCAAATCGAGCTTTGAACATGTAAAGAAAAACCGGTCATCTCGGTCTTCGCAGCGAGGCAGTTTCTTTTTTTTACTTCCACATCCAGTGGAAGTATAGTAACGACAAAATTTTTTTTAATTTATTATTCAAATAGACTTAGAATGTCATGAAACGTCGAGATTTTAAGTTTGAGCGAAGAAAATTTTCTGTCTGTCGGTCTGTCTGTAATTTTTTTTGTGCGCACGTTTACTCTGGAACCGTTTGAGATATTGGCTTGAAATTTGGTAAACATATGCACTTTGACGAGATCTAGAACTAGATTATATTTTCATATTGTTCCGTCGAAGGGTTGTTGGGGGGGGGGGGGGTAAATTGGGGTAAATTTGGGGTAAATAGGTAAGTCCATAAAATTGGTATTTAGTATATACAAAAAGAAATTTGGCATTACCATCATTACCACCCCCACCCCATTATTAAAGGGGATGAAAAAAATTGTGATTTGGTGTGTGTGCAAGAACCAGAAATCTCAAAATATTCTTTTATTTCATCCGCCCCCACTACCACCCCCTATCACCACCCCCATCCCACTACCGATGTGGGGTATCGTTTTATGGGTTTTTGGGGTAGAAGATTTCAAATATTATATTATTAAAGTTCCATAAACAATTATTTCCACATACAAAATTTTTTCATTGTGAGTGAATTGGATAGAAAATCTGGATGTGGAAGTAGTGATTCCTTGGGCAGCGGTTTTTCTTCTTGTCGAGGAAAGCGAATATAATAAGGGAAAATTGAGAACTGCCCTTTTGATGATGATACACCGAGTTACAAAGACAGAAATAATGATAAATAGCCACCGGTCAGAATTCTGGCAGTTCTGCTCATTATCGAGTAGTTTCGATGTCTCTTGACCACAAGAAAGTTCGAATGGAACTTTTTGCTAGTTTAGTTACGAGTGATTACATTCGCATGTTACTTGGTTTTAAGGGCTGATCAAGTCATCGCGGCGAGGCAGTTCTCTACTTCAGGCTATTCCAAATAGCATTAAGAAGACGAAAAAAATATGAACTGAAATTTTTCCCAGTTCACATTTCAGAAAAATGATTTTCGCCGCGACAAAAAAAAAAGCAAATTAAGGCTGTTTGTAAGCACAAGCTCTCAGAGAATTTGTTTAAATGGAATTGGAATTGAATTTCAAGTTTCCCGACATACAGTAATGATAGAAGAAGAATAGTTTCAAACATTTCATTCATCGTCATCTGATGAGTTTTCACTCTATAACCCCACCGGGGATTATACTTTGCTAGGCGGCAGCTCTCTCGTCGGAGGCATTGGGTGTGAGTAAGGATCTTTGGAAAATTTAAATTTAAAGTCTTCAATTTTTAAATAGGCGCCACTTAATCTTGTTTTAGTTAAGACCAAGAAAAAATGCCTATCCTAGCCTTTTGGGTTGGCGGGTGTTGCAAAAAAACAAAGTCAAGGTTGGGTCCTCAAATCGGATTTAATAAAGTTTAAAAATCTATCACAATAAGTTATCCTTATGGGGTAAGAATGTGCTCTACGAGCATCAAAATGCTTAATAATTTATTTAATTTCACAAATGGTCCGCTTTTTGGCCTCCTCAAATAGTACTATTTGCGGTTCACAGTAACTGTGGAACTTATTAAAAATCGTAATATTAACGAAGTTATCTGACTTAAATTAGATGTAAAATTGGCTTGGTAATTTAGCAAACAAATTATTTGAAAAGATTGGTAAATTTATAATTCAACGCCGTCGTCCCACACGACGTTTATTGTATAATCAGAGGCTGGAATTTCACGTCGCCGTTTCTGAGTAAATAGAAAAAAATAGTCTGACCTTATTTTTAATTTGTCGACACCTCACAGTACCATGGACATCCAGGGCAATTCCTTATTGCATAACGTGCTACAACCATGTGTTCTCAGCGGCCGGGCAGCATGGTTCACATGCGACCGTGGCTATCCAATAGCCGGTTGAATAACCGAATCACACAGCGCTTCCAATCATATAACCGTATTACAGCTCAAATTAACATAGATCCAGGATCATAAAATCATTAAATACCAACAGCAAGTCTACAGGGTACGAGTTACGAAATGAGAAAATTCCAAGGTGTAAGTTGCAAAATGCAAGTTAACCAGGTGCAAATTAACCCGGGTGCAAATTAACCAAACGCAAGTTAGGCCGGCAAATCTACAAAACAAGAAATATTGTTATCGTTACTGCAAACGAGGAACAATTAACAAACTGCCTACACGGCGAAACAAATTTAGACGTACTTCTCGCAGAATAGACCTTCTTTTAAATATAATTCAACAAAATTCTCTAAGGGGTTTATCTAGCCATGTGCTCGGTGCCCCAACAGCTTCTTAAATGGCCGTTACTTCCTTCCAAACTCTTTTTTCCGAAACCGAATCCATGTACGTTGGAAACCCGTAATGAAAAACAATTGGTATTTAAAATTCATACATCGCGCAATGACGCGCTCAACCTGTACCGACAGTGCGCTCAGCCGATAACCTGATTCTAAACTAAACGTAAACAACTAACATGGCTGTTTCTGTCCGAAAATTGGCGTAAACAAGTGTTAACTGAGAAACTTATGACTTTCATGCAAATATATCCCAGGCATAAAGTGATTGAAGACGCACACAACGTTACGCGGCACCTAACTACCTACATTTTACAATACTGGGAAAAGGTTTCACTACCGCTTTGCCCTGTTTTAGACGCCCGCATACGCTGACAATTTATCATCAAATTAATTTAAGCAGTATGAGCCATGCTAATTACCAAACAAACTCTGAAGGTTCTTAGTACCATGAGGGAGTCGAACATTCTTCCAAGGTATAGTAATAATAAGGTAACATGCTACTTCCTTAAATTAAACGAATCAAACTTTATACCATAAAGATATAATTATAAATGCGTTGTGTCGCTGCTATGCGCTCAATGAAGAAATGTTCCTACCACTTAAGTACAGGACAAGGTAAGGTATACCAAAAAGAACCACGCATACAGGGTTCGCCCCAAAAAGTACTATTTACCCGTTACAACTCATATATATCTAATTGTCTGATTCGTCTCCGTAGTCCACGTCTTCGTTTTGTTCCTCTTCTTCTTGTTCTCCTTCTTCTTCTTCTCCTTCACCTTGGTCTAAAATAAATAAGAAAATCAACATTAATGACATGACGTCTTGAGTTAGAGAGCATATAATTGAGCGAAGCTCATCTGTGAAAAGTCCTGGTATAGAGTCATCTATTATTAGATCAGCGCAGAATGGAAGTTTGTCACCTTCGAACCATTTGAATGCCAGCCAGCGTTTGCTTCTCCGTGTATTGCGCGCGCCGCCGCGTCAATCCGGAGCACGCGTATACATACCAGGAGACTCTGATACGAGCTGCCCGGACCGAGGATGCTACGTAGGCACTATACGTAGTATACCATCTCTGTATAACGACAACTCAACATCCTCGGTCCCAGCAGCTGCCGTTTATTTATGTATACGCCCGTTCTATACCTTCTCCTGGAGATGCTACATGGCTTCGGATACACTCCATGTTGTTGCCATAGACAACGAAGTCATCCAGCATCTCTATGTCCTCCGCGCGCCGCTGCGCCAGCACGCCGAACGTATATGCGATTCCATTCGATTTCGCGCAGCCACGGCCAACGGATAACGGCAGTTCGCATTTTTCATCGTTTTATATAGGTACCCCACTCTGTAAATAGAAAAAAGTTTTAGCCTCGCTGCTTTGATAATTTTGCCTCCAATTTGATGCAACTTTGATTGATATTATTGGAACTTAGGCCAATGAAAAATGGCAGTTCTTGATTAATCAATGTCTTGTTCATAATTTTTAACGAGAATTAATCGAGAAATGCCTCGCCGCGGTATAAAAATTATGACATTTTTTTCGACAGACGGAAAGTCGTTTGCCAGCCGTCCGTATCGTTTTTCGAACTTTTGTCGCATGAAAAACTGTCTTAGAATTTCATAATCTAGGAGGTCCCTGCGATAAAGCTCGCTGTTTTGATTGGGGCTTTTGGTAACGGGCTGCCGTACTATAAAATGTAAACGTAAATCAAAATGATTAGATGAAGTGATATTTTATGAGCACCCAATAGTTTTCTCTTTACAAATGTAAAAATTATTTTCTACTTTTTAGTGCAATTTGGTTTTAAAATAAAACCATTGTTTAAACATTTTTTTTTTAATTTTTACAAGAAAAAGACCTGCAACTGACGCGCTTGTGTACATATCTCCAGCTCAAGTACTTCGTATTCCGTATGACAAGTGCGTAGCTATCGATGACAAGCAGGTCCGCTTTACTTCAAACTACAGTTGGGGTTACTGCCCGCATAGCCTACTAGGAGGGACTTTCGACTGTTCATTTAACAGCCAAGACTGCACTGCGCGACTCCTCTAAGTACACACAATTGATTTTTTCCACGAGATAATTTAATATAAAGATAATAAATAATCTCGTTAGGTCTTTCTTTGATGGAGGTAGATTTTTATGCCTAATTCTATATACAGGATGAATATTTTAACCTTTATACATCAGCTAATAAACAGATATAAATGCCGTTAATGTTTATATTTAGACGAAGTAATAATAATAAATATTAATGCATTTATTTCCTTAACAAGTTTATGTGACAGAAGACGACTATAAATAATAAAATATATCTCGACAATTATAAAACATGTAGTAATAAAATTGGCATTAATATAAAACACGGTAATCTTAATTTAACCTACAATAATATTAGCCTTATGAAAATAATATATATTATATTTAAACATAATGGTTAAAGTAAAATCTATTGTTATTTTACTTCCACAGCCAGTGGAAGTATAGTAACAATTTTTTTTTATTCGTATTGTTCAAATAGGCTTAGAATGTCATGAAACGTCGAGATTTTAAGTTTGAGCAAAACAAAAATTTCTGTGTGTCGGCCTGTCTGTCGGTAACTTTTTCTTGTGCGCACGATTACTCTGGAACCGTTTAAGATATTGACTTGAAATTTGGTATACGTATGTATTTTAATGAGATCTGGAACTAGATTATATTTTCATATTAGTTGTGGGGGGGGGGGGATAAATTGGGGTAAATGCGGGTGAATAGGTAAATCAAGCTTGTAAGAGTCCATAAAATTGGAATTTAGTATATACAAGAAAAGCTAATGTCTCAAACAAATTTTTAGCAATAGCCACCCCATTACAAAAGGAGGTGAAAAAAATGTGTGATTTAGGGTGTGTACAAGAACCAAAGGCCTCAAAATATTTTTTTACTGCATCCATCGACACTACCACCCTCCTATCACCACCCCCACACCACTACCGATGTGGGATATCGTTTTATGGGTTCTTGGGGTAGACGATATCAAATATATTAAAGTTCCATAAACAATTATTTCCACATACAAAATTTTTTCGTTGTGAGAGACTGGGGTAGCAAATCTAGATGTGGAAGTAGTGATTCCTTGGGCAACGGTTTTAGAAAAGTAACGAAGAGTTACGTTTATGTGTGGAACTAAACAAATTATATTTGAAAAATTCAAGGCGACTCGCACTATTGTTTTTTGATTGGTGAAATAAACTATTGCTACCGGTTGTATCGTATTTTAATGGACAAATTTGATTAGAGTTCATGATTTATAAATACACTTAATCAAACTATACCGAATGGGTCATAAAACCAACATTTTTTAATTGCCTAAAATTTTTTATTTTTTAACCCAATTGCCAAAGAAGACAAATATGAAAAACAAAATATGCAGGGTGGTCACCCTAAAAAAATTAAAGAAAATATGTAACGGATGGTAATAATATTTCTCATGCAGTTAATACAACTGGCTAGGAAGAAAAATAGGAAAAATATACAATATTAAAATATAGAATACATTATGAATCATAGAACGTCCGGCAAAACATTGCGAATGAGAAAAATAAAGTACGATGAACAGAAGGGGAAATTTTGGGTAAATACCTTTACCGATTTTTTTTAATGGCCGGTGTCTTAGTTCTGATGCTAGAAGGATGACGGATATAGATCAATAAGTAAAAGAAAAACTTTTCTAAATAGTCGCCAAAATTTATTGGCATCCTCAGGACCCAGAGCCGTAACGAGCCAACTTTTTTGGGGGCTATCTTTTAATGATTTGCCAACTCCATAAACTTAAAAGCCAACTTTGTAAATAAATAAATAAGTCCAACTGACTTTCTTTAATTTTGTTAACAAGCCTATGTAATGTCGCACTTAACAGAGTAGCACTAGGGTGGTCCAAAAATGATATAATTTTTTATAGAGGGTCTCGATCCCCCCAATTTGTTTACAAATGCATAAAAAGTAAGTACGTATTTTTTGGTTTTATAAAATTTTGATTTTAAATTGTGCCTATGGAGACCTGAAATTTCCCATTTAAATTGTATTATGGAAAAAAACCGCTGCCCAAGAAATCACTACTTCCACATCTAGATTTTCTATCCGTCACTTACACACTCAAAGAAAATGATAAGTGAAATCAACCAAAAAGATGAATATCGCGCCTATCTAGTTTCATAGTTAAATCAATCGGAAAATAATAGTCGAACAACAACAATTTTTATTGTCATTTTAAACATGAAATTTAGTTGGTTATGTAAGTAATCATTTTTTTAGTCCTACCATAACTTTATTTGTTTTCGTAAACAAATAGTAGTTTGGTAATCATATCTTCTTGTAGAACAACAAATTAAATAGTATAATCACTAACCATTTTCAGTTTGGTCTACATTTTCAATTTGGTCTATAATTAAATGGTACAACCACAGAAGACAGGAACTAGTTCCTGTCTTCTGTGGTACAACGACTTTGTTGATCTACACTTATATTGTATAATGACGTTTTTTTTTGGTTAGCCAAAATCTCAGTATTGAGACATCAGACTACCCAAACCATCGTTTATAAGATCCATCCAAGTATATCGATGGTCCCCAATTTGAACATTGCAATCATGTTATTAATTTTCTATAAATTCATAAGAGTATAAGATAATGCATGATTGATTATTGTCCGTGATTTGTATGTGGCGTCATCTAGGAATAGTTTCTGTAACAGACTACGTGGTAAGCAAGCGAATTTTATGTAGAACTTATTATATATCTATTTATCTAGTTTTATTTAACAAAATTCAACAAATTATTAGTAAGATGAATAAATTATAGTCTTATGCACCTATTTTTTAAGTTAATGTTTATTTTGTTGTGTGACAAATTTTTATTGATTGATTTAACCCATACTGTTTGCAAACACAAAGTGGATTGCAGAACGATGTTATGTTTATGTAAACAGAACTGCTGGTTAACTCTACAATAATATTGGTTTATATCTGTCAACTATAATAGTAGAGCGAACTGCTACTGGGTTTACAATTGCAGTTCAACAATAGTTAAAAATAAAATATACTATTATCTAGTTTAATTTGACAGAATTCAACAAAATAATAGTCAGATGAAAAAAATAATAGTCTTATTCATCTATTTTTTAAGTTAATGTTTGTTTTGTTGTACGACAACTTTTTATTAATTATAATAACAATCACCCTTTGTTTGAAAATACCATCAATATAATTTAGTTTAACAAAATTAACGGTATTGTTAGTTAGCCATTTTTTTTAGTTGAATTTACCCATACTATTTCTTTGAGTGCAACGAAAAACTTTGTATGTGGAAATAATTGTTTATGGAACTTATATAATATTTGAAATCATCTACCCCAAAAACCCATAAAACGATCCCCACATTGGTAGTGGGGTGGGGGTGGTGATAGGGGGTGGTAATGGGGGTGGATGAAGTAAAAAAATATTTTGAGGTTTCTGGTTCTTGAACACACATTAAATCACAATTTTTTTTCACCCCCTTTAATAATGGGGTGGGTGGTGGTAATGGGGGTGGCTAATGCCAAACATTTTTTTGAGAATTTTTTGAATTTCAAGTCAATATCTTATACGGTTCCAGAGTAAACGTGCGCACAAAAAAAGTTACAGACCGACAGACAGAAATTTTTTTTCGCTTAAACTTAAAATCGTTTCATGACATTCTAAGCCTATTTGAACAATAAAAATTTTTTAAAATTTTTTTGTCGTTACTATACTTCCACTGGATGTGGAAGTAATAATAATTGGAATCTTTTGAATAATTGTTCAGGGTTAGAAAGAATCTTGCATTAAACTTATAAAACTTGGAGACTATCCAACGAAGAATTTGATGTATATACATACTCCACGGTGCCCCGAAAGCTACCCTTAAATCAAAAAATGTAAATTCTCCAGGGAGCACTTTATTCTGTTTTTTTTTCTTCAAAAATTATTACTATTGGTCTAGTGGAATGTTTATCAACATTTTTTAGTCAATTTTCATTTATTTAAATAAATTCCATTTGTTTAAATAATATTTTTTCTCGAAAATTCGTCTAAAATTCTGTTTTCTGAGACAGGAGGCAGCCTATTATAGAATCAGATATGAAATACATTCATTTAATAACTTTATTTTGTAACTATAAAAAAAAACCGCTGCCCAAGGAATCACTACTTCCACATCCAGATTCTCTATCCAAGTCGCTCACAACGAAAAAACTTTGTATGTGAAAATAATTGTTTATGGAACTTTGATAATATAATATTTGAAATCCTCTACCCCAAAAACCCATAAAACGATACCCCACATCGGTAGCGGGGTGGGGGTGGTGATAGGGGGTGGTAGTGGGGGTGGATGAAGTAAAAAACATTTTGAGGTTTCTGGTTCTTGTACACACCCAAAATCATAATTTTTTTTCATCCCCTTTAATAATGAGGTGGGGGTGGTAATGGGGGTGGCTAATGCCAATTTTTTTTTTGAGACCTTAGCTTCTCTTGTATATACTAAATACCAATTTTATGGGCTCTTACCTGCTTGATTTACCCATTTTCTCCAAATTTACCCCAATTTACCCCCCAACCCTTCGACGGAACAAGATGAAAATATAATCTAGTTCTAGATCTCGTTAAAGTACATATGTGTACCAAATTTCAAGTCAATATATCAAACGGTTCCAGAGTAAACGTGCGCACAAAAAAAGTTACAGACAGGCCGACAGACAGAATTTTTTTTTCGTTCAAACTTAATATCTCGACGTTTCGTGACTTTCTAAGCCTATTTGAACAATAAAAATTTTTTTGTCGTTACTATACTTCCACTGGACGTGGAAGTAATAATAAAAGTCCCTATATGTTTTGTAATTTGGAGATTGTGTAAGTAAAAATTTTTTTTTTCAAATTTTTTTAAGTAGATCTTTGCCAATTGTTGACATGTTATGGAAAAGGAAGCAAAGGAAAGATTTAATAACTTTATATCATAAAAAATTATAAAAGTAACTATATTTTTACTAATTTTGAGATTATATCAAAAGTAACAAAATGAAACACTTTAGTAATGAGTTTTGATCTGAATTTATTTACAATTTTAAAAAAATATATTTTACAATAGCATTTTTTTTTCCTGAGAAATATAATTTTAAATGGTATGATCAATTAATATGAAGTCGTACCTTTATTTTTAGACCGGGTACATTCAAAAATATTAAAATACAAGGCCGCTAGATTAATTTTAAAAAAAATCCAAAAAGGCTGCATATTCAATTTTTTGATGATATTTTTTTTATGCAATTTTTTAACTATTAATGATTAGAAACAATAGTTATATGAATAGTTAGCCCTATATTGCACATAATTTAATTTTGCAAAATAAAAATGTCTTTTAGTGTATAACATGCAAAAAATTGTAGAAAAATTTTTGATTTTTTTTTACAAAATTTTGACGCTTCTTTTTTTTGGTCCATTTGGGAACACTGTGCAAACAAAGAAAGAATATTAATGTTGTACTAAAAACAATTATATTCAATTATTCATGGTATTTAACAAAACAATTTTTTTTTTCATACAAGCATAAAACATTTGGCACAAAACATTCGGCTTTTTCCCTTGCAACCTTCTAATCGGCAACGATTGCGATGTTCAGAATGTTGGGGCCAGTGACCGATACCGTCCAGTCTGGTTTCAGTTGGGGGTTGAGCTCCTTTATGCTTTTTTTTTTTTGGGCTGTGGCTCAAGTGAAGAATTTGAAGACCTCCCTCTTTTCTTGCCCGTGGCATTATTCGTCCCTACTGTAGTCAGTACTTCGGTCTTGAATTGTAAGAGAGTCATGTCCCCGTAATTCTCAGGCTGATCCTGTTTGTGATGTTCTGCTATTCTTCTGTACAGCAACCATGAATTACATCTGTCATGTGAAAAAATAATCTATGATACCATTTCTTGGATCTGGTACGAATTCTATACAGACCAAGTAAGGAATCAAGAAGATCAACCCCACCCATGTGTTTGTTGTACACTTTTACAACATCCGGGCAAGTAACATCCTTCTTAGTCTTGTCAGATTTGAAGAATCTTTGGACGTTGCGAGTTGGCTGACTGCCGGCAAAAGTGGAGAGCAGCGTTACTCCTTTATTATCATACCATTGCACAACCTTCATCGGTTGGTTTTTGTACTTGGTTACTTTTTCCACATAGGAACCTCTACCCTTCTCTTTAAAATTTTTTTCTGTGGGAAAGCTACACCCCATTAATCTGTTTGTTCTCACAGTTCCTACACAATCAATTCCATTCTGTGACAAATAAGAGAACAAAGGAATGCCCGTAAAGTAATTATCACAGTACAACTTGTGATGCAGATTTTTGGGTATGTTTCGACTCATTCGGTAAACAACATTACTTGCGGGGCCAAAATTTTCCTCCCCTTCTAGGACGTCAACTTTGCCAGTGAAAAGTTCAAAGTCATATGAAAAACCACTGATTCCTGAAAGTACCCATAACTTATAACCCCACTTATGAGGTTTTTTCGGATTGTAGGTCTTGATAGAGATCCTGCCCTTGAAAGGTACTATTTGTTCATCACAAGACAAATTTTCTTCCATTGGTATTTTGCTGCACACAGACTGGATGTGATCAATAACGGGTTGTATTTTTTCTGTATTTTTTTGCATTTGCTCATTATTATTGAAATGCAAATATCTTTTTATTTCTTGAAAACGATTGACCGGCATAATGTCCGCAACTTGGGATATTCTTGTGTCTGCAGACCAATACTGTCTTGTACTGCTCAATTTTATTATTGACATCCACATAGAAACTCCAATAAATTTTTGTATTTCATCAGTTGTAGTGACAAATGGACGGTTCGGATTGGTTTGGACGGTATAAAGCATCGTCATATCTACTATGAACTGCAGAAATTCATCAGTAAAAAACAGTTTGAAAACTGCATACGGCGAGACAAGTTCTAAAATTTCGTCTGGTAAATCGGTGTTACCGCAAAATCGTACATTATCGTTTTCTGTGAAAGTTTCTTGTTCCCTCCATACTTGTTGCGGACCATTAGGTGTAGGTCTGACATTAGCGATGTTGATCAATGGCAGTTCGTCTTCAGAGTCGAAATTTTCGGGATTATCCCCATTTTCATCCACGTCCTGATATTCTGGAATTTGATCATCATCATCTGCTAGAACAGAATCTTCACTATCACTTGGTATGTCTCTAAATTGGTAAATATCATTTCTTTTTCCATAAAATGATCTTGCACTTAGGGATTTGAATTGTTCAGCCATTTGATAATTTTATGGACACTGTTCCCGATTGGGCACAGAAACCTATGTCAAAGATTACAGGTAAGTATATGAAAAATAATCGAATTCAAATCATACACACCTTCACTAGGCTATAGGGGATCACACAGTATTTTCTTTATATTAAAAACTGCTTTTCAAACGAAATTAGCACAACCAAAACAAATTCACAATAGCTAACCTCAAAAACGCTTGACATGAACGGGTGTTTAAGTATTTACGGTCACTGAAAAGCCATACCATCTCTCGGTGAGTAGCCTAACTTGAAGAATAATGTTCCCGGTTGGGAATCATGTGCTTGTGAAGTTTATTGCTGGCTTAATAATGAATTTCTGAATTTTTGAATCATAATGTTCCCGAATGGGAACAAAAAGCCATATAGGGTTAACTCAAAAAAAAATTTTTGAGCTAAATTTTCAAGATATTTGGGTCTCTTTTTTATTTTTAGGAAGCAATAAAATTGGCCAAAATTTGGCTAACTTCAACATACTGGTAAATTTGTAAATGTGAATATTTTTATTCCTAACTTTTTCTGCACTAAAGTACTACCTTGAACTAAAAGATAATGCATTTATAACTTAAATATTAAAGTCATTTATTTTTTATGGGCCTGTGAATAGTTAGAGACGCAAAAAATTAAGAGATAACTATATTACATTGTTATTTTTATGTACTAATAAATATCAATATCCATCAAAAATGACAATACAAGAGAGTATTTTATATCCCCTTTAAAACCTATTTTGGAATTTTTTTCAATATCGATTTTTTCGAAAACCATGGCATATACAACAAAATTACAATAGGACTTTTTTTGTAGGAAATTAGTCAAGCTTTCTTTTTTATGATGAGCAATTTTTTTTATATCTTCAACGGTTAACGAGTTATCACTAAAATAAGGCTTTTTTCACGGAATGGGTGGGTTTTTTTTTGGGGGGGGGGGGGGTTTCGCCACACTCCCAGAACGGATCTTGTGGTTTTGTGATGTATACTCCCTCCACTAACAGTTACTGAAGGAAAATCTCAGATAACATTTTTTGTGATGGAATTTTTTATAATTATTGGACTAATAATTAATTATCAATAATATATTTTTTCTAATGTTGACATATAGAATGACACTTTTCAAATTCTTTGACTGAATTTTTCGTAACTATAGAAAGTATAAAATAGTATTGTAAGAATATCATTTATCTCAATACTTTTTACCCCTTTAGAGGGTGAGAAGGGATGGAAGGGTGTGTTTGTGGGACTCGGGCCCATGGAGACTTTTGATCTACTCTGCCAGCAGAGCAACATATCAACGTTTGGGCGAACTTAACCGATACCGGATTTCCCTCTGGCGTGTAATCACAAAATAAAACAACGAATCCATTTTCTGCCAGAAATAAATTATAAATAATATTTACTAAACTATTTAGCCATCACTTCATAAGTTCAGTAGGATAATTAAATTAAGTCATAAATGGGTTTATAATGTGCACTAGTTAGACAAGCAGACAGATCAATAATTTATTATTTATCTGTTATTTCTCCGCATTTCTGATACGCACAATAATAAATAATTGATAACATTAAATTGTGACAAATTTCACTTATCTACATAAAACATAAGATATTAATTTTAGTCTTCAACGTTCTTTCCTGAAAAAATACACGTTGGTGATGATAACTTCGTAAACAATTCCAGTTTTTAAATTCATTTATTGCGTTCAGAACATTAGCTCTGCAATGTGACAAAATTATCTCACTTCATTATTATTACGCATGTTTATAAAAACTATTTATCTATTGACTAATGTGTGAAATCATGTTACTTTGAGTCATCTTTTGACATCATAAATCATGCTTATTTATAAACATTCACATGAAATCTATGTGAACGTTTCAGAGTAGAGACAAACCTCAAAGAAAGATTTTTAAACGCCATTTTTCTACTTTATAACGTCTTTGAGTGCATGCGTAATTACAAAAATATGTTATAAATAAAAGCATTTTAGGATTAATCGATGTATTACAATGCAGGTAAAATAGTAGTTTGGTTGTAAAGTCACTACTTTACCGAAACTTAGTAATAATAATAATAATAATAATAATAATAATAATAGGTATAACGCGGCTATACGAGTGCTATTCTACTACCTACGGCACTCATACCAAGTAGACCAAACACCAGTGCTGCCTTACGTCCCCCGAGAGATCGAGTCCGTTGTCGAGAACGAGAAGTGCCGAATCTACTGAAACTACTCGTTCCCGACGGTCAGGCAGATTCAAGCTAACAAGCCTGACATAGTCCTCCTCGACCACCAAACCAAGATGATGTATGTCATCGAGTTCTCGACACGTGCCGAGGCAAACATCATCTTGAAGGAGGGGGGAAAACGGACTAAATACCGAGATCTCCGATATGAGCTCCGAGTGCTATACCCAGGCTACTCGGTCAAGATGGTCGTCCGTCCTGATAATCGGTGTACTTGGTGGAATGAGGCCTACGCTGCTCTCGGAATTAAAGGCTATACCAGCCTACCAAGAGTCAGCCGAGTGGTTGGCAGGCCAAATGCAGAAGGCAGTTATCCTGGGGTCCCTTCGTCTTCTTAAGGCACACGTATCTGCCCCTGCGGGATGCGAGGAGTGGCTGTGGATACTTCGCAGGCGCTTCTCCCGTGAGAATGTCGGAAACACGGGAGAACTGTCCAGCATCGCGCACGCGAAAAAATAATAATAATAATAAAAACGTTCTCCGCGACAAGTATCAGCACTGACTCCGACAGATCTGGTCTTCAGAACGGTCGGGGAAGAACACGGTGTCTGCTACCAACATGCTTGCCGTTCCGATCCTCTGCTTCTTTATAGTGACATGGAGTCGAGAAGAGTTGCGACAACTCGACGTAGGAACCCGCAAGAAGATGCCGCATGCCAGAGATCTTAACCGGCAGAATGCAGAAGGCCGTCATCTTTGGTTCACTACTTCTACTAAGGGCACACGATCCCCGGACCCAGTAGTCATTTACCCCACGGTGTGGGGAGTGGCTGCCGGTACTACCCCACGGTGTGGGCTGCCGGTACTACCAGCTCCCCTCTGTGAGTGTCTGAGCCACAGAGAAAGGTCACTGATTTTTAACAAAAAAAAGAATAATAATAATAATGTATTTTATTTATCTTATTAAGTTACACATAATATAACTTATTAGATTAGCCAAATAGTAACATAATACTAATAAATAAATTTAAACAAATAAATTAATTCAAAAAAACAATAAAAAAAAATCTGATATTTAAGAATTAGGTATATATTATATTTCTGTTCTCATAATTATTGAAATGTTGTTTTGTGTAACATTCGCAATATCTAATATTTATTATGAAGAAACAAAAAATTACCTATTTTTTATTTATATATGTAGTACTGCCGATCTGAATTCTGTATACTAGCATGATCAGAATTAAAATCGTTTAATTAATTTTCAACATCTTTTCATTTATGTGTTTATGTAAAAATCAGGTATACCTATACTCCATTCTAATTGAATGGCACTGTTTCTAATTCACAGAAATTATCGTTAATTGATAAAGCAAAATTATTGTTCCTTTCAGTTTTTTTTTAAATCAAATTATGTCCTTTATTATGCATATTGGAAATGTAAAATAATTATAACAATATTGCTAATTCATGCTGTTGTTAATAATAATAAGGAAATATTTTTTGTCGCGTCCGCTATATGCTGAGATTGTAACAATAAGAAAAAGAGTCAACGAAATATTATAATTTACTTTCATAATACTATTCATAATTTGTTTGATCTTTTTTATTTTTCGACTTAAGTGTAAGAAAGTTAATCTGTCAGATATGTTAATTTTGTTGTTAATTGTTTGTTCTTCGTATATTATTTATTTATTACCCGCTGTTTGTGCTAAATTAGAACTGTAGAATAATAATGCAATCTCAGGCAAAAATAATGTTTTCACAAGTAAATTGGTGTTTGACAAGGGAACTTGCCCAAAAAATAAAATTGAATTAAAACACTCAAAATCGTAAACTAACATCATTAAAAACCCCATAGACAACAAAAGATTTAAAAAAAAATTCCTCCAGAAATATAAGCGATTAAAATCTGCCGGATTTTACCACGGTCAGTAAACGATACGGTTACCTCGATCAGCAGCTTTAGGACGAGAGAGACGCGGGGGGCGTGAAATCGAATTAAAGAGACAGACATATCTGATTTCCGTGCAAAAGACAGAGACAAGGATGCCTGTAGTGCCTACTACAGGTGACGTAGGCTGTAGACCCTTGACCGCGAAACTTTTATTGCAATTACACATTCCTATACCCCAGATAAAGCTATGCCACTGGTAAAAATATTCGCGCATTTTGGCTCCGCCCTGGCATCTTCTCATAGTAATACTAGTCTACGGCAAAAAATCACAAATTTTGAGCTTCTACAGTTGGCAACTTTTTAATCTTGGCTCCTACGCCAAAACACTACTCTAACTAATTTAAATATAGTTAAATTTGCTAAAACTCTTTTTTTAAATTTTTTGAAGTCAGACAAAAATTAAGGAATTAGAGGGGGCGGGATTTGGGACTTTTTTTTTCTGTAAAATTTCTCCATGTTGTCACTGCCACTGTAATTAATCGGTAATTAACTGAAATCGATCTCATATACGATGTTCACTTAGTATCATGTACTACTTTGACGCTCCGTTAATCTCGGCCCTTCGAAACAAAGGTTTCTGAGAAAAATTATTTATTTAAGTTTGCATACACTCTAGAGGAAAACGTGCAATTTCCTACATTTCCTCGAATATCTCGATAATTAACGTTTTTTTTCGAAAAATTTGTAGACAGCTTATGTAAAGAGAATTAATTGAGCTTTCCGACACTTTTTTTATTTTTTCTCTAACATAAAAAACAAAAGACTTATGACCGAATATGCGGATGTCTCGTGAAGACGTACTGCTCGGCTAAAGTACGCCATCCGTTGGTCACCACGCGAGACTAGTTTTCACCCGGTGACGTCACAGTGCTTTTCGTGAGGAGTGGCGAGGATTTCAACTTTAATTATTTATTGCAAAGTAAGTACTGCGATTTAAGAGATGATATTCGGTGTGGCGTGTTTTATACATAAATACACACTTTAATGAAATAAAAAAAAAAGATGGGCAAGTTCCCCATTGTTGCACCTAAATAAGAAAGCATATAGTAGAACAGCATAGGCCCACAAATGGGGGCATGAGCTGATACACGTGTTCAATAATCTTTGGACAATAAGCTCTGAGTATGGTTTAGGTGCAAACTATAGCAAAATGAAAATTATGATTGTAGACCGAGCGAATGAAGACCACCCAAACACGCTATAGTTCGGTGGCGTATGTATGAGTTGGTAACACGACGTACGATTTGATATGCGATACGCATAAAGCTATCGCAGTGACATAGAGATGAACTAGTTGCATATGTCTTATTCTCTTAGTTTATATGATGAAGCGACCTTTGGACGCGCCAGCTTAGTATTAAGTATCTGCGTAAGTCGAAATATTGCTGAGCATATATATTTAAAAAGCTGCAATTCTGGCATCCCGTTCTTCTGCATTTAATGTGGAGGGTAAAGCAGGTAAAAATAAAATTGGGTCGAGCACTCAAGTGAGTACCCCATATTAAAAGAGGCCCCTCTGGGGCTCGATTTAATCTCTAATACGTAAAATAAAATTGTATGCTCGATTGCTTATGTACATCATATAATAACTATAAATGCTGTGTCATCAGCGTACATGTAAACATTTGCAGGTATTATGTGATGTGGTAATTCATGCATATATAGCAGGATTATCGGAGGATCCAGGACATTACACTGGGGTGTTACAATGTTTAGCACCTGTTCATAATATAAGGAAGTTTTCTATTTTGACTTTGATTTTCCTATCAGTGATACAATCCACTTACTTAGATTAAAATATTCTTTTGATTTTCCAATTTAAGGAGTAACCAAGGAAAAAGAAGAAACAAAAAAAATAACATATTATTACATATATAGGCACAAAATATCATATATTAGAATGTAAAAGATTTTGAATATATTCATTATATGTACCATTTAAAAGTTGAAAATATATTTATTTATATGGGCTAACCATAACTGGTGACCCCGATTCAGGATTTGAACATTATTATCCTTATTGTCATTCACCCGTCAAGCTCAATAGAATCTGGATATTCCTTTGAACAACCAGCTAGCAGATAATATTTTAGTTGATCCCGTAGTTCTGCCTCATAATCAATACTAATAACCGTCAAACTTCCGCCTTTTTTGGTTTCGAAACCCGAGATTTGGTTCCGGCAAGTAGAATCACAATTTACAGTAGCTAGAATTGTTAGTGGTAGAAGGAAATATGACCAGCTTACCATTAGAGATAATAAATAATAATGTTTATGACATAATTGCTCATCATCGTCCTGAAAGTGATTTATATACCAATTTGAAATATGTATTAATTTCTCGACTAACTTCCAGTGATGATTTACTCTCTGGCTCACAAATGGGAGACCCCATCTGATTTTTATCGGTCTATGTTAAGCGTTGTCTAATACCTATAGTGGAAGTAAGGAGTTGTGATTTTCCCTAAAAAGTGCAAAATTGTGCTAAAGTTATGAAACCTATTTCACCCCCCGTTTTCGAGAGTGCTTAACACGAATAACAAGGTGAAAACAGTTTTTAGTCATGCGCAACCCCTGAAACGGCCAAAAACCACCCCCCCCTTCTTGCTTATTTTCCATATAACAGTTTGGCATCGACTATTTTTGCAGGAATTCTTTATTTTTTCATGAAGCAATTTTACACCCCCTGACAGGGTAAATTTCACCCACGAGGGCGATTGCGGTCTACTACCTGACATCACCTTTCACCATCTGTTATATCCCCATGAAAAAATAAAGAATCCCTGCAATAAAATTAAATTACAAATTAAAAAAAAAAACCGACACAAAAATATCGTCTAAATAACTAATATAAAAAAAAATAAATTAACGCAACTTTAAAAATTATGAAATAATTTTGGTTCCATATACGAACTCTTATGATTTATTTAAATCCAGCTTACATTTTCTTTATGTCCTCGAGATTCGCTTTCTCATACGCATGAATATATCGGGAGCTGCTGTTTTGAATATAACTATTTAGTAGTTCGTCTTTACAGCAGCCTCCGACATATTCATGCGTATAAAAAAAAGCAAATCTCAAGGACATAAAGAAAATGTAAGCTGGATTTAAACAAATCATAAAAGTTCGTATATGGAATCAAAATTATTTCATAATTTTTAAATTTGTGTTAATTTTTTTTTTTATATCAGTTGTTTAGTCGATATTTTTGTGTCGGGGTTTTTTTTTAAATTTGTAATTTAATTTAATATTATACTTTTTAAACTAAACATATACATACAACATAGCGTATTATTATATCACGAGTCCCACACAGAACTTTTTAACCTTTAAGCCGACGCGTGTAACGGTTTGTTGTCGGGTAGCCGGTTTGGAGATTAATCAGGGTCCAGATTAGTTAATAAGACAGCCCAATAAAAATATAAACAATTTATTTTCTTCTTCAAACAGGTAATATGTGGCAGTGTTACATAACAAGAGGTACGTATCTTTTACGGTTCTTAGGATAACATTTTCTATTATCAGAGAGAGAGAGAGAGAGGGTGTAACGATGCGATGCGACGTTAGTTGCTGCTACTGGAGTGGCATCGGGCGTCGGGCGAATATCGTCGACTCAGGCTCATCCGCTCTGGTTCTGGCGGCGAAACGGCGTCGGGGAATGACTAACGACTCGAGGCTCAGCTCAGCACGCTGAAGGATTCCCAGGGTCAGATTGCATTCGTTCCATCGTGTTTGCGTCGGGAGATGCACAAAACTGTAATATGTCCAGCTCAGCACGCTGAAGACAGATTGGCAGAATTGTCCACACTGTATTAGTTAATTTGTGGCCGGGCTTTTATATCCGAGAATCCTCGCTTGCTGGTGACGTAGAACTGCGTATAGTTTAGTGTCGTGTGCAAATCCGTACCTCTAGACGGGAGAGATTTGCGGGCCGTGTGCACATTGGTGTCGTGTGTAAATCCTTAAACTTTAGTAATGGAACATGAATTTATGAATGCTTCTACACGCGGTCCAATTTTGTATTCTACTAGTCGCACACGGTCTACAAGACTGGTTTTATTATAAATATGTTTATGTGTTATATTTAATTTTAATAAAAACTGCATCAAAATCGGATCTCCCGTTGAAGAGATATAACGCCACAGACAGACAGACATACAGACAAACAGACAGACAGACATACGAGTCAAACTTATAATATCCCTCTTTTTGGGTCGGGGGTTAAAAAATTGAAAATTTTTAAAAACCCCCGATCAATGTATCTAATCGTACCAGTTTCATATGACCGAATCAAAATGAGGCCGAAATCATATTCGGCTACCATAATTGTCTGCACATTTTTAATTTTACTTCAATCGGACAATTTCTAGAGAAGCTTAAGCTCTTAAGCACTGCGCCACTCGGCTCGGTGGCGCAGTGCTTAAGGTGTTAAGCTTGCGACCACGGGGTCTCAGGTTCGAATCCTGGCTAGGGTATGGATGTGTAGTGGCGTTTTTCATGTGTTGCCGAGATGGTAGCAGTGAACTAGATTGCTGTTGTGTGAGAGACAACACAATCTAGTCGCTCTCCTCTCCTGAGTTCGAGTCTCAGCTGCGTCAGATGGCAATGTCGCAGGGAATGGGTGTTGTAATATTGTCTATGTGTGTGTGTCCGTCCTGGTTGAGTGGTAGAATAGCCTACGGCTAAACTCCGCCAGGACATTAATATAAATAAGACGATTAAAAAAAAAAAAAAAAGTTCAACATGGTGAATTCAAGATGGCGACCAATCATCAGAATTTAATATGGCCTAAAACCCTCTCGACAAAATACTCTTTCAAATAAAAAGAAGTGCATCAAAATCGGATCACTCGTTGAAGAGACACAAACAGACAGATAGACAAACATACAAACATACGCGTCAAACTTATAACACCTCTCTTTTTGGGTCGGGGGTTAAAAATTAACTAACTTCAAACTTTTGGTTATTTTTTGGTGGTGCGTTAATTTCTTGGAGAAGTGTATATTCATTGCGTCGTTCCTATCCGATATAAAACTTATAGTTTAAACCGAATCCTTCACCATTCCTTAGAATGCAACGTATGAGCGAATACACTATACGATCAAATTATAGTGTTAAAACTAAAAAATTTTGTCCACCATCTTGGGGCGTCCGCTATATTGAATTTAGTGTGACGTCATTTTATTTTCGTTTATTTTCGTATTCTTCTCTCATTTGATACCCATATCATGGGGGTGCATAAAAATAACTGGTCCATCATATTGGATTTGGAATGACGCCACTTAGCTAACCATGCATTGTCATCCAAACTAAACGTGCAAGCAAAATTTCAGCTCAATCGGTTGGGGATAACTATTTTAAAATTCAGTTGCAAGATTTGACCCACAAGAACAAGGCAAGTTAAATAAAAGCTTGTAATCAAGATGGCGACCAAACATCAAAATCTAATATGGCAAAAACCTTCTCGACAAAATACTCTTTCAAATAAAAAAAAGTGCATCAAAATCGGATCACCCGTTGAAGGGATATGAAGCCACAGACAGACAGACAGACAGACAAACAAACATACGCGTCAAACTTGGGGTCGGGGGGTAAAAATAGTCGATGCCAAGCTGTATATGAGATATAAGCAAGAAGGGGTGGTTTTTGGCCGTTTCAGGGGGTGCGCATGATTAAAAACTTTTTTCACCCTGTTACTCGTGTTCAGCACCCTCAAAAACGGGGGAAGAAATAGATTTCATAACTTTAGCACAATTTTGCATACTTTCCAACTCCTTACTTCCACTACTAACATATTTAATTTGTGTAAAACAAAAGAGAAATCTAAACTGTCAAAAGCCTTTGAGAGATCAAAAAAACTCATACATAAAATTTTTACATCTTGTTCTTCATAATCATTTTTTAACTCGTTTGTAGTAGTTTCTGTACAAAATTTACTTCTAAAGCCATGTTGAGACGACGTTAATAGGTCTTTTTCATCTAGAAATGAAGCAGTTCTAGTTGCGATTACCTTTTCAATTATCTTAGAAAAAACACTTAAAAATTAGATGGGCCTATAATTTATTTATTTAATCTTCATTTCCCTTGTTAAATACAGGTAGAGGTTATGCGGCTGTCCCAAGTCAAAACACTGTATAAACCATTTAAAAAATTATGGAATTCAGTGTTTTAAATTAGTAAATCAAGTGAATATACAGTGGATATTATTGTTTACACATGGACTTTGGACATGGAATTTTAGTTTTCCTCAATCACGGATTGGTAGATGTTGATACTGTATATCCAAAAATGTAAAAATATGATTTTTGATGAAACTGGCTTACACAGTGTTTTGACTTGGGACAGCCGTATGGCCGTTTTTAGCCTATTTGGGAATTAACCCATCAAAATTGACTTGATAATGATGTAGGTAAACATAGTTCAAATTCGTGTTTACAGTTTTTTACTAATTTGACAGGAACCTCATCGTACCGGTTGATTTTTATCAGATAATTGCAGAGTAGTATCTCTTACCTCCTCTACTTTTACTGAACTGAATAAAATTTTAGTATTGTTCGACTCTGACTCGTGTACTCCCTTGGCAGTTCTGTAAAATGATTTGCTAATTTATGTTTTGCCATATTTGAAAAATGTGCATCAAATTGATCGACTATCTCCTTGTTGTTACCTATTATTTTATTATTTTGATTCAAAATTATTTTATTTTGGGATGTCTTGGTTTTGTTTAAGTTTGAGTTCACAGTTTGCCACAACGTTTTAGTTTTATTTTTAGAATGTTTAATTTTTTTTGTATTTTGTATTTGCCTTTCTTTGATAACGTTTTTCCTAATATTTGTTTTTTATGTTATATTGTTTATTTATTTATTTATCATTAAGTGTTTTTCTTAAATTATTTAGTTCTCCAGGGTTTTCAGATTCATTATGAAGCTCGTGAGAAAATTTAAAATGATTTTTAGTTCGCATTTGTTTTTTGTTCATTTGGAAATGCCTTTCAAAGGCATGCTCAAGCTCAGACCAGAACAGTGCAAAACATTCATCAATGTCACTTATATTTGATTTCACCAGAGTGTCCGCTAAATTTCTAAAGAAAAATTTAAAGTTTTGTGTTCTCTGCTCGTTTATTACTCTGTAAGTGTACTTTGATTTCTGCGTTTGTGTTTCCATTTGGACAGTACAGAATTTGCTGAGTGGTCTGATATTCCTGGGTCATCTATTTCATGGCTTACATTTTCTGCATGTCTTATAAGACAATCGATTGCCGTTTGGGAAATCCCATTTACATGTGCCACCCTTATGCTGACATTAAGTCAATAATTATGATGCCTATATATCTTTTTATACTTGCCTATAGCAGAAAGAATGTATTCAGATACATGAATGTCGATGCTATTATTCGTTATTTAATATAGGTATTCTAGATTCCTAAGAAATTTGACACCTCTCACCAAGTAATTGTTAGTGGACTAAAAAAACGCACTAATATCATATTTCGGCGTACACATTTACACATAGGCAGGATGATGAATTATATGCTAACAACTGTTTAGAAAAGAAGCCACGCGGAAAAATGTAAGAGAAAAAAATTCATCCTCTTCCACATTAAGTTAAGTTATTCGTTGTTGAATGTCTTATGTTGATAAATTCAGCGGAAAATCGCATTCATTTTCTGGAAATCCTATTCATGAAAGATGAAAACGGTCTTGTGTAAACGTATTTCTTTGCCCCACTCAGCTAAAGCACAAGCGACTGTAATCCTAATCATTTTGGTTGGTTAACTTCGTGTCTGTTTTTTTACCATGATACACTTTCGTAAATAAAAGGAATCCATGTGGTAAATGCGGATAAACCGTTTTGAGGTTGTAATTAATCTATAATTAAGTAAAACTTACAATAATTCACACTGAATATGGATTTTTTTGTCCATTTTAAGAGATATAATAAATTATGTGTAATTAAATAACTTGTTTCGTCAACATAATCATTTTATACGTAACGATAACCTTTTTAAGCTTCCATGCTTTTTCCGCTTCCCACTCTCGGTTGATTAAACTGCTTACACTAGTTCTCGATCTATATAAGTCAGTTAAGCGTGATTGTATACGATGTGACAAAATGCTGACTGTACTGTTTGCAGAATTATGCATTCGAAAAAGTACCTCTTAACGACAGTTCTGGTGCCACTAATGCATTCATTTTTTTTTAAATTCCTTATCATAATTATGCGTAAAACATTATCTTGACTGCAACATACCGGGTGTCCCATTTAATCCGCTACAACAATATCTCGAGAGCAACACATTTTCGTGAAAAATGCTTGAAATAAAAGTACTGTTTGAAGGGACCGACAACTTACATTTTGGGCGCAAGCTCTATTTTGGACCCTGTAAGACCCAAATCACTTTTTCCAAATCACTTTTGTGAAATCAGGAGAACATCACACGAGCAGTAACAAAAACCCAAAGTGAGACACGAAAACATGTAAAACAATTGTATAACGGCCGAAACTTTAAGACTACAGTCTACAGACGATCCAACTTGCTAAAATCAATCAACCTTGTCGGTACGCTTTAAAGATTGCTGGAATTCTAGCAGACCATCTCACTTTTACGAATTAGAATGGCATTCGTCAAAGCATGCCGATAATGTTGGCTCCAGCAAGTTGGATCGTCTGTAGACCCCTTTATTCATTAGAAATTGACCCGTAGCTCCCTCCCCAGAGGTGAGCTGGTACAGGAATCCCAAAGACACCGACTGGGACGCCTATAGGCGTGCCCTCTCGAGAAAATTAACAAGGGTTATTATACCCAGGAATACAGAGGAAATAGAATCCTCCGCTAAGCTTCTCAATGGAGCGATAACTGCCTCATACGAGAGCAGTTGTCCTCTTAAAAGAAGAAAGGAAGGGAACAAAGTTCCCTGGTGGAATAGGGAGCTCCAAAATTTACGCAAAAAGACACGCAGGCTCTTCAATAGGGCAATGCGGACTCAGCTACCAGAGGACTGGGACAGCTACAAACGGTCCCAACGCCTCTACAAAAGCCATATTCGTAGCAACAAGAGGGCGACCTGGAGGAACTTCTGCGAAAGTATAGAAGATCTTCCAGAAGCCGCAAGGCTTTGCAAAGCCCTCAAAAAAGACAGTCCGTCACGACTAGAGAACTTGAGGCTTCCCTCTGGTGGACTAACAACTACCACTGAGGAGTGCCTCAAGCATCTACTAGCAACTCATTTCCCCGAATCCGTAGTGGAGACGGAGGAAATGCCAACCCATCGGTCTCCCCGGGCTGCTGTTACGGCAGCGGATTGGAGGACGGCCTCAAAGGTGGTGACAGTGGAAAGAGTCAAGTGGGCTATTTCCACCTTTGATCCATACAAAAGTCCAGGACCGGATGGGGTGTTCCCGGCACTTCTTCAAGAAGGATCGGAGACCCTCATACGTCCTGTTTATCACCTGCTGAGAACCTGTCTGGCTACGGGGTATATTCCCGTACCCTGGAGAGCCGTCAAAGTGGTTTTCATACCAAAAGCAGGACGCACATCTTACGATACTGCCAAATCGTACAGAGCAATTAGCCTTACATCCTTCCTGCTCAAAACATTAGAGAGGTTGGTTGAAAGGTTTGTTAAAGACGGGGCACTGACCTTAGTGCCTCTGCATCCGTCGCAACACGCTTACCAGGCCGGGAAGTCAGTGGAGACAGCCCTTCACCCGATCGTTTCCAGGATCGAGAAGGTGCTACACCACAAAGAACTTGCGGCCGGTACTTTTCTTGACATCGAAGGAGCATTTGATAATACCTCCTTCGACTCAATCTGCGGCGCGGCTGCCTATCATGGCATCGATTACACCATCATTAGATGGTTGAGGGCCATGTTGGCGGGAAGGCAAATTATAGCTGCCAATGAAGAAACGGCAGTAAAAGTCTCAGTGAGGAGAGGATGCCCACAAGGAGGCGTCCTCTCCCCTCTGCTATGGAACCTCGTTCTCGATGGTCTACTCCAGGAACTCGAGAATGAGGATCTTTTTGCTCAAGGTTACGCAGATGACCTGGCAATAATCATCTCGGGGAAAATTCCCAAATACGGTTAGCGGGCTCCTGCAAAGGGCCCTGCAGATCGTACAGAGATGGTGTAACAACCAGGGCCTTAGAGTCAGCCCCTCTAAGGCAGAACTGGTAATTTTCACTAGGAGGCGCAGGCTAGACGGTTTCATCGAACCTGTACTTTATGATACGACTCTAAGAATCTCCAGGACAGTGAAGTATCTGGGTGTCATCCTGGACTCTAAGCTGACCTGGAAAGATCACATAGACAGACAAATACAAAGGGCCACTACAACCCTCTGGGTATGTAGAAGGACCTTTGGTAAAACATGGGGGTTAAACCCCAGGGTAACAATGTGGTACTATACTGTGATAGTTAGATCAATGATCACGTACGCTTCTGTTGTGTGGTGGCCTGCCGTAACCAGGCTATACATTCAACAGAAACTAACACAACTCCAAAGACTTGCCTGTTTGGGAGTCACAGGAGCAATACGCACGACCCCCACAGCAGCTCTGGAGGTCCTTCTGGATCTCGTGCCCCTTCACTTGGTGATTGAGGCCGAGGCTCGGAAAGCGGCTTACAGGCTGAGGTGCGGTGGTCAGTGGAAAACCGGAGGAGAACAATTAGGGCACTCGAGGGTCCTTTCCGACGTGATAGAGACTCACTCGCTTCTGGAGGCCAGGAATGATGATATGGTGCCTTCCTTCTCCTTCTCGGAACCCTTTGAGGTTGTCATCCCCAAAAGGGAAGACTGGAACCCACTCTGCTGATATCGTCTGGTTTACAGACGGATCGAGGTTTGAGGAAAGTGCTGGAGCAAGGATATATGGTGAAAAGCCCAGAGCTGAACTTTCTTATGCCCTGGGCAAATTTGCCACGGTATTCCAGACCGAGATCTTTGCTATCTTGGTCTGCGCACAGGAGAATATCCGAAGAAAATATTCCAACAAGCACATATATATATATATATATATATATATATATATATATATATATATATATATATATATATATATATATGTAGCGATAGTCAAGCGGCACTCAAGGCCCTTGCATCAGTCCGGACCAAGTCAATACTGGTTCAAAACTGCAAACAGGCGCTCTGTGAACTTGGCTCATCTAACTGGGTCAAGCTTCTCTGGGTGCCTGGACACAGTAACATCGAGGGTAACGAGCGGGCGGACGCTCTGGCCAGAGGGGGCTCTACTGGGTCCGGAGCCTGCTCTCGGCTACCCTAGATCAAGTGCCAAGAAGTCAGTAGAGAACTGGACACGGTCCCAGTTCTTTGACTTCTGGGCCTCCTACCCAGGACTCCGGCAAGCGAAGCTCCTGATCCCTTGCCGAAGCGAGCAGAACAAATCCTGCGACTAAGCAGGAAACAGGTCAGAATCGTGGTAAGTCTTTTGACTGGACACGGCTCTTTCAAGAAACACCTGCACACTATAGGGGTGGTTGACAACCCCGACTGCAGGTTCTGCGGGGACGAGGAGGAGACTTCCATCCACGTCCTTACTTCCTGCCCAAGTCTTATGAACTTGAGGAACAAACACTTCGGCATTGGTTTTCCGGTGCTGGAGGAAATAAGGAATGCCCCTATAGGAAGGATTCTGGCCTTTGGGTTAGAATCCGGCCTGAATGGGGGAATTCAATAAATTCGTAGCGGTTGCACAATGGGCCACAAGGCCTGAGTGCGGCGACCCTTCGTCGCCCCGCTAAAAGAAGAAGAAGAGAAGACCCGTACTTTAGTCTCCAAAAATAGACGTTCTTATCCATATAATACTTATGTACATTTCCGTTACGTATCTATACTTTTTAACAACTGCAACTTCGTAGCGAAAAATGTAATCGATAAAGGATGTTGAATAAAATAACTCTATTCCCTTTAAAATATTTCTAATTGCAAAGTCGTAGTTTCTTTAGGTACTTACATTAAATAATGTTTTTTAGAGAAGCATAGAAAAATTATAAAACATGGACGGACTACATTTTACAATATATTAATATTTTACTTCAGATAAGAACTTTTATTTTTCACATTTCATCATACATCAAACGGCTATATGCATTTGGCTCTGTTCCAACTGCAAGTAGTAAAATTTCAACTAGAATATTAATACTACATTGGCCTAGAATTATGTTGCCCTATATCTGCAAATACGCCTTTTGATAAAGCTGTATTTTGTTGAGAATTCTCGGCACTATAAGAGATTAATCATTTAATTTTTTTTTATTAAGTTTTACACACATCTTTCGTAGTGCTGCTACATGTATTTCTATATTGAAATATATGAGTTGTATAAGAAAATCTGAAACTGAACATATTTTTACTTCCACATCCAGTGGAAGTATAAACGACAAAACATTTTTTTAAAATTTCTATTGTTCACATAGGCTTAGAATGTCATGAAACGTCGAGATTTTAAGTTTGAGTGTCTGTCTGTCTGTATTTTGTGCGCACGTTTACTCTGGAACCGTTTGAGATATTAACTTGAAATTTGCTACACATATGTACTTTAACGAGATCTGGAACTAGATTATATTTTCATCTTGTTCCGTCGAAGGGTTGGGGGGTAAATTGGGGTAAATTTGGGGTAAATGGGTAAATCAAGCAGGTAGGAGTTCATAAAATTGGTATTTAGTATATACAAGAGAAGCTAAGGTCTCAACAAAATTTATTAAAGGGGATGAAAGAAAATTGTGATTTAGTGTGTGTACAAGAACCAGAAACTTCAAAATATTTTTTACTTCATCCATCTATGTAGAAAAAATTAAATATAGCAACAATGATACATTGATAGCGAACACCTTTTACAGAACTGTACTAGTGGAATAATAATGATATATTAATAACAAACACTGTTTGGAGAATGGTTTTTAATTATTATGTATCGGCTCATTTGTGAGCTTGAGTGTACATACAATTTGTTGAACAAACGTTAATCAGCAAATCTATTACCGTATATCTTGCAAAGTAATTACATGTTAATTGCAGAAGTGATTAGTCATGAATTCCAGTGCAAGCTACCGAGAATACAGAACATATATTTAAGCATAAAACCAATGTCCGAGTATTATAAACAACACACACACAAGAAGTGTTTATAATACCGTTTTTATGTAATTTGAAATATTTAATTGCACAGGGTGTTCATTGATTGCTGAACATCCACACTCAGGATGAATTCCTCTCATAAAAGTAATAGTACGGGAGAGCGTCATTTTTTTTTGAAAAATCTTAAAATATTTTTTTTTATTTGTATCATATTTAAACTGTTTTCACAAAATCGACTCCTGCAGGCGCACCAACAGGACAACGTTAGACAGGAACATTGCAATTATGTTAAAAGAAAATGTTAGTGCTATACGTGTTTAAAGTTGAGATTTTTTCTGTTATTTATTGACATCATAATATAGTGGAAAATTATTTCCTGCCACCTTCATCGTAGATCGACGTGCTCCTGTCAAAAATAGAGTCAATTAACAAAAATGTTCAAAGCTGCAATTTTTTTGCCAGTAATTTATTACTTTAAATTGTTAAAAACTTAAGCTGTATTCGACGGAACATGGCTTTGGCAGGAGTAAGAAAAGTATTGCCGTGAGTCACACAAGACATTTCATTTGAGCAGTAACGACATTGTGACCATGTAGACATTAACACAGTACTTCAAGCTGTAAAAAAATTAAAATCCACACTTACCAAAAAAACACGATAGAATATCATGTTCCATGATCAGAGATTGAGCTTATATTTTTGCAGCGCCTCTCACCAATATATTTTCTTCTTTTGGCATCATAACCCAGGGTGGGTCTTTGCCTGTCCGGCTATTTTCTTCCATTCTGTTCTGTTTTAAATTTTTCTTCTCCAGTTTCTAATATTCATAGCTCTCAGGTTATCTTCTACATCATCTATCCATCTCATCCTAGGTCTTCCTCTTCTTCGTCCTCCAGCAGGTTTCCACTCATATATTTTCGTAGTTACTCCATTCTGAAACTCTACTCCGAAAAATTCCCAGGCCAGTCCGAAAAATTCCCAGGCCAAAAAGGTGAAAAATGTAATATAGAAAACTATTAGATAATTTGCAACGTCGGTAAAGTTTTTGAAGTTGTAATTTACACCGATTTTCGACGAATTTGATCACGGTATTTTACCTAATAAACTTTGTATCGTAGAGCTCTCTCCCATATTACGAACGTTACCCAAAGTTACTCAAGCGATATAACACAATATGTGGAATATCGTGGTTTTAAGTTTGTCTAAATTCAGGTTATCCCTGGGGTTCTAAAAGGTTCCATTTTGCTCCCCTTCTGTTCGTTTTATATATTAACGAAGTAGTCGATGATTTGAATGTTATATGTTACTGTATGCTGATGATGCAAAACTTTTTGCCGCGGAAAATTCATTTACTGACTGTGAAAATCTACAGAATAGTCTATTGACAATAAAGAAGTGATGTGATGCAAATAACTCCAGCTCAATGTAGACAAATATAGTGTGGTGTCATACAATAGAAAAACCGCTGCCCAAGGAATCACTACTTCCACATCCAGATTTTCTACCCAAGTCTCTCACAACGAAAAAATTTTGTACGTAGAAATAATTGTTTATGGAACTTTAATAATATAATATTTGAAATCCTCTACCCCAAAAACCCATAAAACGATACCCCACATCGGTCGTGGGGTGGGGGTGGTCATAGGGGGTGGTAGTGGGGGGTGGATGAAGTAAAAAAATATTTTGAGATTTCTGGTTCTTGTACACACACTAAATCACATTTTTTTTTCATCCCCTTTAATAATGGGGTGGAGGTGCTAATGCCAAAATTTTTTTTGAGGCCTTAGCTTCTCTTGTATATACTAAATACCAATTTTATGGACTCTTACCTGCTTGATTTACCTATTTACCCCAAATTTATCCCACTTTACCCCCCCAACCCTTCGAAGGAACAAAATGAAAATATAATTAGTTCTAGATCTCGTTAAAGTACATATGTGTACCAAATTTCAAGTCAATATCTCAAACGATTTCAGAGTAAACGTGCGCACAAAAAAAAGTTACATACAGACAGACCGACAGACAGGAATTTTTTTTCGCTCAAACTTAAAATCTGGAGCGTTTCATGACATTCTAAGCCTATTTAAACAATAAAAAATTTAAAAAAATTTTTTGTCGTTACTATACTTCCACTGGATATGGAAGCAAAAAACTGCTGCCTAAGTAATCACTACTTCCACATCCAGATTTTCTATCCAAGTCTCTTACAACGAAAAAAAATTGTATGTGGAAATAATTGTTTATGGAACTGTAATAAATATAATATTTGAAATCGTCTACCCCAAAAACCCATAAAACGATATCCAACAACGGTAGTGGAGTGGGGGTGGTGATAGGAGGGTGGTAATGGGGGTGGATGAAGTAGAAAAATATATTTTGAGGTTTTTGGTTCTTGTACACACATTAAATCACTTTTTTTTTTCATTCCCTTTAATAATGGGGTGGGGGTGGTAATGGGGGTGGCTAATGCCAAAAATTTTTTTGAGACCTTAGCTTCTCTTGTATATACTAAATACCAATTTTATGAACTCTTACTTGCTTGATTTACCTATTTATCCCCTATTTACCCCAATTTACCTCCCGGAATAAGATGAAAATATAATCTAGTTCCAGATCCCGTTAAAGTACATACGTGTACCAAATTTCAAGTCAATATCTTAAACGGTTCCAGAGTAATCGTGCGCACAAAAGAAGTTATAGACAGAGACCGACAGACAGAAATTTTTTTTTGCTCAAACTTTTCAAATTTTTTTTGCCGTTACTATACTTCCACTGGATGTGGAAGTAAAAGAACTCATTCTCTATTAATTTAGAAGATATTGCACCGACCCGTCACGAATAGGCATCTCTTTCAATAGCTTACTGATATTAATAATAATAATAATAAATTGCTTTTATTTCAGTATTATACATTAATACAATACCTAGGGCGAAGTCTAGCCGAAGCTACTTATTTAAAGGTTGTGAAATGTGAATTCACGAGTACATTATAGAATATTTGTAAGGAGAGTATTGTAATAGTGCACAATTATTTAATGTAAAACTACAGTACACATTACATTGAAATCTGGGGTGAATTTACCTAACATTTACTCAACAGTATCTAATTTAATTGTAAAATCACAGTTTTTGTGTGTAATTACACTAAAAACACCTTAGCAACAACAGTAAAATTGAACTAACTATTGTTGATTTAATGATTATTAAACGTGCAAATGGTTTCCCTTTTACGTTAAAAACATTGCAACTGTCTTGTAAATTACCGATATTGGTAATTGCCTATGTTTCCCTGCTACTGTTGGTGGCTGCACTTAAACGCCATTTTTAATTAATGGAATCTCAATCTCAATGTAACCCTGCCTCCAAACCACCCCCAAATATTCAAATATCGATATTATGCTAAAAAGGATAAATAAAATAACACATTTAGCGAGTAATGACCGAGAAATTAATGAAATTATCCTTTTTAACATAACCAAATATTTGATTGTTTGGAGGTTTTGGGGGTGATTTGGGAGGGTTACATTAAGAAAACAATGTTGGCACTCACATAGACTATCCTTTGGTACAAAAACTACAAGTCTGAGAATGTGCCAAATTTTTTTTAAAAGCATCAGTTTTAGCCCGTTTTTGGCTAAAAGTCCAATTTTTGGCCAAAAATCTGAAAAATGGTCAAGCAGAAAATGTTGGCATATGGTTTTTCAGCACTGAGCATTGACAACGAAAATTTTCCACCTGGTCAGAAAGGTAAGTTCCAATTTTGGCCATAATTGATATCGCCAGTGCTGCCAATTGCACGGAGAAAAAACGTTAGCATAATATATCGAATTTTGATAGCCAAGATACCCTCTTCAACTAACACCACAATTGAATATTTTCGAGAGCGGCTAGTTCCAAAACTGTCAGGGGGTGAGGTCAGACTCACATAAGACAAAATACTTGCTAAAACATAACAGCAATGCCAACAGGTTATATCCCAGGTCCATATATGTAGCTATCTCCTGGACTAATATCTGATTTCTAGTTTAATTTCGTGTAACCGAACCTAGAATGAAACAACTATTACAGCATCGAGTCCTCAGAAACTTTCGCCTAAGTAGAAAAGAAAATAGATTCATTTTTATATTAAAAATCGGTCATTGCACTTATTATGAGTCGTTTTCTAGCTACGATGTTCTTGTAGAGAGATACACGAAATTCGATTTCTAGCCCACTTGGCGGGTATTTTAGTTCCCAAAGTTGCGCAAGTGACCTCGTTCGTATGCAGGAAATAACAGTGATGCCAGTCCGCTCCAGTGGCCACATTTATTTTAGATAAACCGCTAGATTTGTATTCACGAAACACACCGAAAATGCTAATCAAAAATCGTTACTACAACTTGTTTATCTGTTAAACCACATCTGCTACCGCATCTACAGAATGGTGATATTGTTTTTTTGGTACTTATTTCAGTATTTTCTGTGTAAGAAATAATATGTTTTTAATTCTCTGACTCTTCTGTGTACTGTGTTATATCAGGGGAGGCAGAGGGGATAATTATCCCCCCTGGCTAGAACATCGAAATAATTTTTTGCCATTTCGCTTCCCTCCGCCTATCAATATTGATTGTGATTTTGTGCCCCTGATCATCAAATTCGAGACGAGGACAAACAATTCTCGTTATGATTTTCATCATTTGGTACCATTCGTCATCTTTAAAATGAGCTTTCAAATGGTCATCTATGATGTTTCCTCACAAAGTTATAGCCATTTTAAGGTGACATGAATTTGAAATCATGATCCTCTACAACCCAACAATATTAATCAATTCATTTGTGAGAGATTTTTTTTTTAGCTTTAAATCTTGATTCGTCTGGGGTCGTTTGGTAAGGTAGTTGAGTTGTAGGGGATCATTGATTGATTGATTGATTTACCAGTGTGCGGTAAGCATTGCTGCCACTCCCAGGTATACAGCTGGGCCTGCTACGTCCACGCTGGGTTGGACTGAGGTCATGCTTGTTGCCAGCAGCGAGAGCCACATGGCGCATGGTAAAGCAATGTGGAATGGGAGGTGTAGGTATTTGTGAGATGCGTTACCGCATTGTGTCGTGAAGGAGCGTTTAAGCTCCCTTTTTTGTGTTTTTGGTTCTAGACTTCTGCCTCTTCTGAGTCTTCTTGTGAAATGTTGTCGCGTTGTGTCGTAGTATGAAGTGTTTATCCTCCTCTTTTTGTGTTTCTGCTTCTTCGAATTATCTGATTCCTCGGTTTCCGATTGTGGTAGATCGTTGCACTTTGTGGTGTTCATTTTTTGATTCTGATCCTCTCAGTTGATGTTCTCCGCTGTAGCATGGTCCCCCCGTTTTTAGTTTGTTGAAGGTTCGGTGCTAGCGCTTCCTTCAGTAGACTTCTATCCTTTTTTTTTAAATTGTCTTTCCTCCTAATAGTGTTGATGTGTTCTGTCACCGTTTTCGTCTCTTTCATTCCAGTTGGTTTATCAGGTCTGTTCCTAGGTACTTCAGTTTGCTCGTTGTTCTTAGAGAGTATTATTCATCTATTTTGTGTTCTTCTCCGCTGCTCCAACTCTCTTTTGTTGACGGGTCTCGCTCCATTATTAGGCTTTTCTTGAGGTTTGTTTCAGTCCATATGATTTTCCTCCTGTCGGGCTCATGGGTGACCTGTCCCCTTTTTGGCGTTTTTCTTGTTGCAATTTTCAAATTCATGTCACTTTAAAATGGCTATAACTTTGCGATGAAACATCGTAGATGACCATTCGAAAGGTTATTTTAAAGAGAAAGCATAATATTAAATGATATATTTATTAGAAATAAGCTGAAAACGTTTTTAAATCCTATACATAACCTCAAAAGTAGACAAAGAGCCATTTTTTAAGTACTTAACCTCAAAAATTTCAAAATCCTGATGTGGTGGGCCAATTCTGAGGCCAGATTTGGATTCAGCGCGAAAAATTACTTCGGGAATGACACCCATCTGCCTAACAACGAAACCTCGCAGACCTTTGTTATTAAACCTGGACAAAAAAAATTCTTACTTATTATCCCCCTCCCCCCCTACAAAAAAATTATTTAGGCCCTAGTGTTATATTGATATTGCACACCCTGTTGGGTGTGTGCTTTATTCCAGTGGCAGCTCGTGACATGACAAGCTCGCAGACCTGTGTTATTAAACCTGGACAAAAAAAATTCTTACATATTATCCCCCTCCCCCCTACAAAAAAAACTATTTACGCCTTAGTGTTATATTGATATTGCACACCCTATTGGGTGTGTGCTTTATTCCAGTGCCGGCTCGTGACATGACAAGCTGATGAGGTAGGGCTCTAGATACTCAGATAGGTATAGGCACCTAGTTAGGTTTGTTAAGAAATTCTTTGCTTCGTGAGTTGAATAAACTTGTACTATTATTTTCTAAACTAAACTGTTTTTTACGTTTTCACAATGTATTATTGTCATGTATTACATCAACATGACAATTGATTTGCTAAAATATCACTATTTTTCACCAAACATTCTCGCCCAAAACAATAGTCATGTCTATAATTTCCGCTTTATTAAAATTCATTTTGCAAAACTGGAAATATTTCAAAATTACAAATGATAACTGACGACCGATAAGTGCGATAAATGTTCATTTGTAGAAGACAATTCATATCAAATTGAGGTGTTATTGCTTGTCGAATAACAAAAACAGCAAAAAAAATTTACAAGAAGCTATTACAGTAAGGGATCAGTGAAATACTATTTACCCACCTCGATGGATTGGCAGAAATGATCCCATTAAATCGCCTCATTTGAAAATTGCATAAAGTCGTTGCGTCAATCAAAATGTGGAACTCTTATTATAATTACTTCCACATCCAGTGGAAGTATAGTAACGACAAAAAATTTTTTATTGTTCAAATATTCTTAGAATATCATGAAACGTCGAGATTTTAAGTTTGAGCGAAAAAAAAAAATTTCTGTCTGTCGGTCTGTCTGTAACTTTTTTGTGCGCACGTTTACTCTGGAACCGTTTGAGATATTGACTTGAAATTTGGTACACATATGTACTTTAACGAGATCTAGAACTAGATTATATTTTCATCTTGTTCTGTCGAAGGGTTGGGGGGTAAATTTGGGGTAAATAGGTAAATCAAGCAGGTAAGAGTTCATAAAATTGGCATTTAGTATATACAAAAGAAGCTAAGGTCTCAAAAAAAAATTTGGCATTAGCCACCCCCATTACCACCCCCACCCCATTATTAAAGAGGATGAAAAAAAAATGTGATTTAGTGTGTGTACAAGAACCAGAAACCTCAAAATATTTTTTTATTTTATCCACCCTCACTACCACCCCCTATCGCCACCCCCGCCCCACTACCGATGTGGGGTATCGTTTTATGAGTTTTTGGGGTAGAGGATTTCAAATATTATATTATTAAAGTTCCATAAATAATTATTTCCACATACAAATTTTTTTCGTTGTGAGTGACTTGGATATAAAATCTGCATGTGGAAGTAGTGATTCCTTGGGCAGCGGTTTTTTCTAATGAATTATTTGAAGTAATCTCTATTTTTACAAGCTTTTGTTTAACTAGCAATGTTTGTTCGTTTGTTTGTTTGTTAGTTTGTTTGTTTAGGTGAAATCTTGCATCTGAATTTTAAAATAGTTATCCTCAACCGATTAAGCTGAAATTTTGCATACACGTTTAACTTGGATGACAATGCATGATTAGCTAAGTGACGTCATTCTAAATCCAATACGGCGGACTCCTAAAGATGGCGGACCAGTTATTTTTTATGCACCCCCATGATATGGGTGATATGGGTATCAAAAGAAAAGGTTCGCTGAGCAGAATACGAAAATAAAATGACGTCACACTAAATTCAATATGGCGGACTCCCAAAGACGGCGGACCAGTTATTTTTATGCACCCCCATGATATGGGTATCAAATGAAAGGGTTTGTTGAGAAGAATACGAAGACGTCATTCCAAATCCAATATGGCGGACTTTCAAGATGGCGGACCAGTTATTTTGTATGCACCCCCATGATATGGGTATCAAATTAAAGGGTTTGCTGACAAGAATACGAAAATAAAATGACGTCACACTAAATTCAATATGGCGGACTCCCAAATATGGCGGACCAGTTATTTTTATGCACCCCCATGAAATGGGTATCAAATGAAAGGGTTTGCTGAGAAGAATATGAAAATAAAATGACGTCATTCGAAATCCAATATTGCGGACTCCCAAAGATGGCGGACCAGTTATTTTTCTGATATAAAAGCTTGTCGCCAGATTTACCTGTGTAAATAGATAAGAATACAATGTGTAACTTGATCTTGACACAAGTAATTCTAAGAAAAAATGTGTGTGTTTTATAAAATAAATTTACACAGGTAAATCTCGCGACAAGCTTTTATATCATATAAATTATATAATATATTAAATGATGGGTTTGATTTAATGTAAAGTTTAGTTTCTTCTTTTTAGAGCATTTAAATAAAAGTTTGTTTTTAAAAATGTTTTTTCTATTTAATTTTATTTGTTTATTCTTGAATTTTGTATTTATTTCTGAATAAAACGAAAATGGTTCCAATTAGCCATAGGAAAGTACTTACAAAAAATGCTCGTTTTTCATGTCTACATAGCATCGTCGAAAAATATACAGGGTGCTCCGTTTGAAAAAAATGAGAAAATTCAATTTAAAAAATTCTTAATTAAAAAATAATTTTTGGAAAGTAAAAATGATTCAAAAACATTAATTAGATGTCTCTCGGAGCAGGGGAAATTAAAGCTAATAGTTTTTTTCGTATCTGTTATGGTTCAGTAATGGATTGTATATCTTTTAACTGTATTAAAACTTTATTGTGTGTATACCGTTTCTTGTAAACACGATAACTTCTGTTAGACTTAAAATATTTAATTGCAATTTGGGACATATGTAAAACAGCATACTACAATAATCCCTATTGAAATTGGGCCATATCTGTAATACATGGTGATAACCAGAGCCTTATAAACTCTCACTATTAATAATCTTATTAAAAATATCTTGTTCCAAATTTTAGGATAACATTTGATATATCATCTAATTTAAATAAAGTTGGTTTGAACCTAACATACACCCGGTATATTGCGGTTTATGAATCTTATACATCTTCATATTTTTGTTTGCTTAATCAAAAACCTAACATTTTGCTGTGAAATTAAAATAAAACCTATTTTACGAAGAGTGAGAGTTTGTAGGCCTCTGATTATCACCATGTATTACAAATATGGCCCAATTTCAATAGGGATTATTGGACTATGCTGCTTTACATATGTTCCAAGTGGTAATTAAATATTTTAGGTCTAACAGAAGTTATCGTGTTTACAAGAAACGGTATACACACACAGACACAAAGACATTTTTCATTCGATATTTGAGTTCACTCTGCTGTGAGACGGGGATCTGTACAAAAATTTTGTATCTACGATGATTATTAAAAAAAATTTTCAATTTATAATAAATTTATAATAAAGTTCGAATACAGTTAAAATATATACAATCCATTACTGAACCATAACAGATACGAAAAAAATTCATAGAAACATTATTGTAGAAAATTTAGTCAGCTTTAATTTTGCATATAGCCACTTTTTAATTAGGGCTAACCATTTTCGAGATATGAGCGAAAAACCAGAAACCGGGACCTTCTTCGTGCCCCCCCCCGCGCCTCCTATGTTTGGGGACTTTTGGTATGTTTACCTCCTAAATAGTCCTAAATAGTCCTAAATAGTCCAGAAGGGATCTCGGCATTTCCCTCTAGACCCCCTTATTGAACGTTCATCGACAGGGCTATTAATTTTTTTTATAGATTCGTTAAATGTAATTTGTAATAGTAGTTGTGATCTTGAGTTTACTTTCAAACGACCTTAATAATAATTTAAAGAGCACTCACTATAAATGCTTTTAAATGGAATAATGAAGTTGCAGAAAACTATGTCATTCATCTCATTCATTAAAAATTAGACCAAGCCGAACAACAAAGTATAGTCATCAAGTAAGTACTTATCTCCTGTCACTATTTCAAAGCGAAGTCGTTTGGTATTTCCAAACATTGTATAATATCGGATATACATTTAAAAAACCTAATAACCTGTAGGTGAAAGTAGTACGAAGCGGTCAAAAAGTAACCGATTCGGTGTTGAATTTGAAAGGAAAAACTGATAGTTTACCGTGCATTGATAAGTAGGTACTAATGAACTGTCAAATCTGGGTCAAAAGGGCGATTTTGAAACTAGAATAAATGCCCTTTCGAATCATATAAGAAACTTTACATTCTAATAATTCGTACACTTGATTTAAAAAAAAGTAGTACACTTTATTTTAGCAATATAAACATGACTCTTTAAAAAATATTGATAAGAGTCAATTATACGCGTTAACTGTCACAATTTTTTCTAGTTGATGTTTATTAACACTCAAGTTTTGATTCTTGAAAATTTTACATTTTTGCCAATTTTTAATAATGATTAGACAACTAACAGAAATTTAGAAGATTAGTATACTTTCCAAATTGGAAAATGAATTGTCTCTAAGAGCAATTGCTTCTGATTATGACATAAATAAATGCAGTGTAATGAAAGTTAAAAAAATATGTGAAAATGAAAGAACTGTATCCTGCAGGCAAGGATCTGGTAGGCCTAAACGAAGTAATGCGCAACAAGATGAAGCCCTTATAAATTACCTTCAGGAAAATCCATTTAAGACCGCAGTTTATGCAGTTGGAAACAAATTTGCCTGCTTCAAGAACTACTGCCTGTAGAAGAATTAAAAATAGCATTCTGAAGTATAATTCTGCTGCTAAAAAATACAAATTAACGAAGAAGAAAAAAAACAAGGCCGGATCATTTTTGCACTCAACCATATGTTGAACAATGAAAACGTTTGGTCATATTTTCTGATGAAAAAGTTTTCCAGTCGTGTAATGATGGACATAATTCATGTTTATAGGCTCGTGGGCAGAGATTCAATCAAAATTATTCAAAATTTTACATTCGATCTAATTAAATCGGGACGGGACGTTTTTCTATTAATTGAGCAATCCAAACCACGTGACTTTTAACATGGCGTTGTAGGCAAACATTTGGCAAACGTTTGTTTTCATTCGTTAAACGTTTGTTAAAGAGTTTGTTTTTCGGTTGCCTCGGCTACGTTTCCGCGAGTTTGCCCACAACAAAATAATTTGACAGATTGTTGGACTGCCTAATTACCTGGGCATGGATTAGTCAAAGAATAATGGGAATGTATTGGTTTATTGATGGTCATCTTAATTCCACTAAATATATTGAGATACTTGAAAATATTATGTTGCCGTCAGATGATAATTTTATCTTCCAACATGATAATTGCTTTATACATACTGCGCGCAATACAAAGCAATGGCACTGGGATAATAATGTGGAAGAGCTACCGTGGCCTTCTAAAAGTCCCGACATTAATCCCATTGAGAATGTTTGGGGAATTATGGTGAAGCATATAAGGAAATTAAATTATTGTCCTCAAAATACGGAACAACTTCGTGTCATGATTGAAGATGAATGGGAAAGTTTATGTAATACCCAAATTGCAGAAAATTCAGTTTTATTAATTCCTAAGGGGCTACAAGCAATTTTGGATGGGCATGGACTTAATGTTAATTGCTATTATTATACTCTTCGCAAAAACGAAGAGTATATTGTATTTGATCGGCACATTTCTAAAATCGTAAATATCGCTCGTAGAGAAAAAAATTTCATATCATTGTGTTAGTGAACGAATTCTGAACAATTTTCAAAATGTCCGTCTGTCCGTCCGTCCGTCCGTCCGTCTGTCCGTATGTCCGTCTGTCCGTCTGTCCGTCCGTCACGTTTCTTATAAGCACGATAACTTAAGAAAGAAAAGTCCGATTGTATTGAAATTTAGAAAGTAAGTTAGTGTTAGCTAGAGTAGCTGTTTTTGAAGAAAATCGATCGGTAAATAAAAAAGTTATTAATTATTTAATTAAAAAAAAATATATTCTCTTAATTTTTTTCGCTTGTACTAAAATGAAAATCTTGCGAAATATTATTTCATAATATATTTTTTTTGTTTATGAATTTTACTAATATATATTTCATAGAAATACGAGTTGAAATATGTATGATTGTCGAAAGATATAGGTATATCACAGACAATCAATTTTACTGGCAATATGTGATGGCGCAGCGGCTAAAGCTTTACCAGAGGTCCCGTGTTCGAATCCCACACAGGTTGGATATTTTTTTTGTATAATTTTTCCACAACAAAGATGGTATCACAAAATTTAGGATGTCCAAAAACTAACATTATTTACAAGAAAACTGCGAAGAGTATCCTATAGAATGTGTAACAATTATATATAAAAAGCTGAGTAAATTGGCGAAGAGTACGTTTTTAGCTTGTTTTTGTTGTAATTTGTTTATTTGTGTTTCAAATTTTTATTCAAAATGTTATATTTAAAAAATAATTCTATTAAAAATAAGACTGTTTATTTATATAGTTATTACTTCAAATAAAGCAACCAATATTGCTGATAAATTTAGTAATCTCATCTAATATCCCTGATATACATACTTTTTAAAATTTTTATCAACATATCAGTATCAACTTACATAATTACAATTGACTGACATCTATATTTCCATTATTAAGTTAGTTTCAATAATTTACTGTCAAAAGAACAATTTAGACAACTAAAAAAAGGCAATTTTCTTATCTAAAGGTACCTAATTATATAAAATCTCCCTCTGTTCAGCACCTTTTATTAATGAATTATTTTCCCTGCTGAATGACAAACACCATATTTTTTTAACTAAAAGTACACGGAGAATTCCATTCTACTTATGAAAATATAATAATACTTTGGCTACCACTGTTCTAAAGCATACATCAACGGATAAGATAAAATAGCATTCGCGATAACGTTAATAACAAACACCAAAAGAGAAAATACGTAACATGTTTTGTAATTATTGTGATCTGCGTGCCTGCCCTGTATCACAACAAGTTACCAAAGCATAATAGCAATTATAAAACGTAGAATGTTAGCAGAGGCGGACTGGCCCACCGAGACACCTGGACGATCCCCTGTTTGGTGCGATGATCTGCGCCGATTGACCTGGAGCGATGACAAATAAAATTACATATTATTTAATGTAATGTAATGCTTCATTTTCCTTTCGACATAGTACAATGTATATATAGGAATCGTCATAAAATCACTTACAAACTATGTTAAATAAATACACACAATACAATTATATTACATTACAATAAAGACACATCGATTTACAGACAAAACACAAAATACATTTTGGTTGAACTACACACAAAGTAGTACAGTACAGAAAATCTTCCACGTGATAGTAACTTTTTTTTAATTAAAAATTCTTTAAACAGGACTGCAAAACATCGAAAACATATAATATATTTAATATAAACAGGTACATATATTAAATAGTATGGTATAAATTTTAGAGCAAAATGATCCAAAAATACATATCTAAACTGCAATATACAGTGCGTCTTTCAGGTTCAAGCAAGCTTTACGTAGATTAAACTAGATTCTAATATAGAACTGAGGATCTCAGGTTTGAACAAACTTTACGTAGGTGATAGATCAGTTTCACTTTAAAGGTAATAAATTACTTGAATTTGAAAAGGTTATTACGCTAATACCTTATTTAATGCTGTATAAAATGCCTAAAAATGTCAATGTATCTAACTTTCTTTAAATTATTTGTTATTTGTTATTGTTTTGATGGATAATATCATGCCTTTTATAAATTATTTTATTAGTACCAGAGATGAGTAAAAGAAACTTTCAATTTGAATAGAATAATTAAATAAGTTACCAGAAAGTACTAGTAATTATTTTAACTTTTACATAAATCTTATCACAGATAAGTATAAACATATATCCTTCTATTAAAAGAAAGGAAACATGCACATTATGTACAGTATTAGTGCCACAATAATGTTATTTCTTTAATTTAAACTATTCCGTTCAATGGAATCAAAAATAAATAAAACAAAAGCACTTTCTTTTAATAGAAGGATATATGTTTATACTTATCTGTGATAAGATTTATGTAAAAGTTAAAATAATTACTAGTACTTTCTGGTAATTTATTTAATTGTTCTATTTTATAGAACTTTTACCAAGTAAGGAATTTGCATTTGCATTTAATTATTGTTTCCATTTGGAAATTTTCGGATCGAAATTTTGATAAAAATGAAAGTTTCTAATAAAATATTTAAATATTTGAAAGTTTCCAAAATTGCGGGAAAGTTTTCATAGGAAACTTTCGGAATATTCAAGTATTTTATTGGAAACTTTCATTTTTATCAAAACCTTGTTCCGGAAACTCCCGAAAGTTTCCTTTATCCATCTCTGATTAATACATCATCATCATCATCTTGGGTGAGTCTTGGTCTGTTCCAAGATTAGATTCCATTCTTTCCCATTTCTTGCTTTGCCTCTCCAATTTCTGATTCTCATCGTTCTTAAGGTATTTCTACTTTGTCCTTGAATCTTGCTCTGAGCCTACTTCTCTTTCGAGTTCCCGCCGGTGTTTGGTGGAATATTTGCTTTGGAGGTTCCATTTCATTCATCCTTTCTAGGTGGCCAAGCCACCTTAATCTGTTGATTTTGATGGATCGGGCAATTTTGGGCTCTTCGTAAAGGCCGTAGAGTTCCGTTCTTCTGCACACCTCTGTATATATGACGAAGTATCTTTAGTTCAAAGCAGTCCAGCAGCTCTCTTCATCGCTTTTTGTCATCGTCCATGTTTCTGACGCGTAGGTGAGGACAGGTTTCATAAGGGTTTTATATATCAATACCTTAGTTCTTTTGGTTTGGTTTTCTTTACGAAATCCACTTTGATATTTGCCTATTATATCTTGGCTATATGTTACTAGGCGATTATAGATTATGTAAGCTAGTACTTTGTACGTTACGTTTAGAGAGTGATTCCTCGATAGTTGTCACATGCCATTTGGTCTCCTTTTTATGTATAAGTATTATTATACCTATATTCCAGTCATTCGGAAGTTTTACTTGTCTCCAGATTAATGCTACTAGCTTACATATGTGGTCCTTTAGTTTGTTTATTTCATATTTCAGGAGCTCAGAGGGTATACCATCTATACCAGGGGATTTATTATCTTTCAGTCTCCTTATTGCCTTGACTACTTCTTCTTCTGTTGGGATGTTATCTTTCTCCCTCTCGTCTTCTGTGTCTTCAGGCTGTGCATTTACTTCATCTACCTCAGCCTGATTTTTTATGTTTAGTCTCTCTTCAAAGTTTTCGTCCATCTTTCTAGTAGGTATCTGATCTTGCCCACTGATAATCTCCCCCCCTCTCTGTTTCTAACGATTGATAAAGTCTAGGCTTGAATTCTTTTCTATTTAGGTTGACATTCCTATAAAATTTTCATGTTCCATTTTGCACGTTAAGCTTTTCTAGTTCCTGTAGTTGACATTCTATGCAGTGCCGATTTTAGATATAAATTGTCCCTAGGCTTATAGGTCAATTTTGCTAACCCCCCCCCCCCCCCCCAATAGGAACGAGTTAAATGTCTTGTATTGTAGGCAAAGGCGCCCCCCGCAGAGTGGCGCCCCTAGGCCCGGGCCTATGAGGCCTAGTCAGAAAACCGGCCCTGATTCTATGTGTTCCTTTTTCTTTCGTTTTATTATATTCGTTTCTCTTCTCGCCTCAATTGCAATCTTCTTCTGATTAATAAATAGTTATCCATTTTTATGCATCTTTCATATACGCGCCTCTACATTGTTGTCAGTCCGCCCCTGAATGTTAGTAGAACTGAAATATTAAAAAAAAGGAAAAAGTAAATTTTTTAGATGACCGTTCTATGTGCCACTTAAAGTAATTACCTACACAAAAATCAGGCCACCTAAACCGCACCGCGCTCTACAACTTTCCAATACTAATGCTAATTCCCTAACTGGCAATTTTACTAGATAAAAGTAGACACACACGCATAGGCATACAAACAAAATATTCTACTTATAATTAAAAATTTAAATACAAATAAATGCAACCTGCTTATTTTTTGTGAACATGTAGGTTATGCAAATAGAGGCCATGTGTTTGTTAGATATATAGGTATATTGTTAGACGAGAAACGTTGCACAATTGTTGTGCAGTGTAGTATTATATAGTAGAGATAAAAATATGAGATATGATTGTATTCTATCTTTAGTCAACTAGGTTTCCATTCTAATTTGCTTCACAACGATATGACCAGTATAATCAGCACAGGAACTTATGCCTACCTATATGAATTTTATATGTATACAGAGTTATTACCTAGTCAATTTTCTACGGTTTAAAACCCCAAATATAAGTCGCTAAGTAAATTTTGTACGCATAAGTAGTGTTTTATATACAGTATGTCCCTGGACAAGGGGAACAAAATTTAAATTTTACAAAAGATGCAAAAGGAATAAAATATTTTGCTTGCCTTAAAATTCACAAATCTGTAATTAATACTTCAATATTAGCACAGTGTGTTCTTAAAATCGTAAAATAGAGCAAAATAATAAATAAGTTAATTTAAGAATATTTCAAAATATTCAATTGACCCCTTTTAGCACATAATTCAATTCTGTTTTGTGACTCTATACACGTACGTACCTAACAAACCAGCCAACCTTCTCGGTACACTTTGAAAATTACCATGACAACTCGTAAAAGTGAACTGGTCTGCTGGAATTCCAGCTTCTTCAAAGCGTACCGACAATGTTGGTGCAGCAGTTTTACGAGTTCGCATGGCAAACTTCAAAGTTTACCGATGTTGGTTGGATTGTCTGTAGACCCCTTAAGATTTAATCTTTAGAAAATATGGTGGCTGTTTAAACAGATTTTGCAAAACTATTTGTTTTATAACAGCTGTTACAAAGCTCTTTTGGTTGCATAGATACTGTTGCGAGATGTCTTAGAGAATAATTGGGTTCTATTAGCGATAAAGATACTTATTTCAACCTTCTGTGGTGTAAATACTGTAAGATTATTTTATCGAATTATGTAACTCGCTATGTAGCCATTATATAGCGATTATTTCACTCATTAGCGCGATAACCAATGAACACACATTCACAACATTGCACCAATCAAATGTTTGTGGTAATTCAACCTAGATCGGCTTCTGACAGTACCAACATGAAAAAATTATCGCTCTAACTTTTTACGTCGCCGTTGACGTTTTGAAATGTTTTCGGCAAATAGGATAACTCGTGCTTTTAAATTTTATCAATAAATATCTTCTCTAGCTTATTACTAATTGTTAAAGTAAATTCTGTATTGTATTATATACGTTGTAATATAATAATATAAAAATAACCTAAAAACACCGCATAAGTTGACAAAGCGAAGGCTGTTTAGAACTTATATAGGTTCGGGACAAGTTATACACAACTTTCAATGGCTTATAATACCTTACGTAATTAGAAAATAATTTTCACAACTAAAATTAAATACAAATGCCTACGAAGCAGACAAATCAATTATTTCATGTTAAATACACAAATGTGCTTACGTATGGTAATTCATCATAAAGCAGGCAACACCTCATTCGAAAAATCGAAACTCTGCATTAAGTAGCACTATACATTATAATTCGTTGTACTTAAGTTCTCTCTACTTAAACAAACAAACCTTAATTCAATTATTAAACTTCTTAAATTAAAAATAAGGATTAAATACATAAATATGTATTAATGAACACTTTAATATAATAATTCTTGAAAAATTCACTGTGTACACAGTTAAGTTAAGCTAGCGTTACTAGATGGCGGTAGCATTTCATCTGATCTGGCAACCTTAGAACATAAAAGCGAGAGATTGGTAAAATGCAATATTGTCTGGCTTTACTCGTAATATGATTGGTCGAAGCGTGCCAGAGAAGTCTTTACATTGAAAACTAGTCTATAAGTTACAAAACCTATGATTTCTTGAGTTGATTGTCATTGTCATTTATACCTACTTTGTTTTTTATTAGATAAGTCGCTTTGGAAATGCATTTTTATGTGATGATGAAATTGAAAATAAAGGTCGTTAAAATCTAAAAAGTGACAATAAAACGTCTGAAGGCAATTAATTACAAAATATCTATATTGAAGATGTACTTAATGAATTATTTATTGGTGAAATATTCTCCATAAATACCACTCGCGCTTTTAAATTTTGTCTATAAATTTTTTCTCAAGTTAAGTTGCCAAAAAGTAATATAACTCATGTAAATTGACAGTTCATTATCAAAGATTAAATCCCTCCCGCTAAAGTGAAATCCTTATATAGTATAAAACTACTACGGATTATGCTGTAGAGCAATTTAACTCGTTAGACACTATGATATAGCTACATGCAGGGCCGGATCTTCAATCCTGCGAACTACGCGGTCACAGAAGGCGCCAACTGAAAGAGGCTCCAAGCAGGGAAAGGCGCCAAACACTGAACGAACACCTCTTCCTCACTAAAATAAACTCGACCATCAACTTACGTCAAGTTGATAGTAATTAACTTAATTCTATTATTTCCATCAGTAGAAAATACTATGTAAATCTAAATATGCTTTTTAAGAAACGTACCATCTAAACTCAAACGTGTGGTAGTATTAGACTGGAAACGTACGAGTTTAATTGCATGTTTCGACTTATGTTTCAATTGTACTTGTCAGAATACATTTTAATTACTTGTGTTTATTATTTAATAAAAAATTTTCAATTAATTATTAAAATTGAAACTTTGTACAATATTCATTTACAGTTATAGCTTCGCCATTGGTCGTTAATAAGTATTCTTGGGGAAACTATGGATATTGAAGAAAATTGCAATTGTAATAATTATTTGCAGAATTTTTCTCCATTACAAGTTCCTACAGTTTTATTGTCATTGAGATGGGGGGCGCCAAAATATCGTCCGCTTGCACTTGAAAAAATGCCTAGAACCGGCCCTGGCTACATGCTTTCTTTTGTTGTATAAAGACTGCAGAAGGTTTGCTATAAAATAATTCGGCTTGGTATGTAGTTACTATTAGGGTTTTCAATCCCGGGATCACCAATCACGGGATCACCAATCCCGGGATTCCGGACGAATTTATGGTCCCGAAAATCCTGGTATTTCAAAAATCAATCCCGCCCATTCTTCAGGACTGGAGTATACTCGGAATTTTCGGAAATATTATTGTTTTCAATCAAAATTTGATATAAGCGGCTTTACTGATTGTTTGCTTCATGTTATTGTATACTATAATATATAACCAACTTAGCAAATATAAATGTCACATACATCATACATTCGTATATACGAAGGCGTAGAAGGGTCACACGAAAAAAAATTTTCTTAAGTCAGAATTCTGACTTTTATCTCAGAATTCTGAGATAAAAGTCAGAAAAGTCAAAGAGTTAAAAATCAGAATTCTGATTTAAGAAAAAAAATGTTTTCGTGTGGCCCTTCTACGCCTTCGTATTCGTATAATACCAATAAACGTAAAATAATAATTTCATAAACAGAGAATCATAAAATAAATGAAGAAATTCAAAGCGGTATGAAGCTGAAGGAAAGAGCGGTGATAGGCCATTAAGCCTTACAAACAGTTGTAAAACAAGAAAGGGCGTTATTTGAAACTTGGTTTTTTTTTTTAGGAAAAAATTATACCTCCCACAAGTGTAGAGTCGGAGAGGGCCTTTTCTAATGCTGGTGGGCTCTGTACAAAGATCCGGTCCAGACTAGGGGACGAAACATTAGATACATTAGTTCTTCTAAGACCCTTTTTTATAAATAAATTTTAAACTGTTCGTTTTTGTTATCTATTACTATCTCATTCAAATAAATAAAAAAAATTGTTAGTTTTAATTTTATGTTAATATTTGACAATGTATTTTGAGCCTGGAAATTTGTAATCCCGGGATTTGGAATTTGTAATCCCGATAATCCCGAAAGCCTAATCCCGTTCCGGGATTGAAAACCCTAGTTACTATACAGCCATAAACACTTTTAATTTACAGAAACAGATCGTGGTTTACTTTAGAGAACAACTCAGCTTCTTATGCAGAAAAACAACCACGAAGCTCGCATAGCAGTCAGAGCCATAGCCTTGGGGGAGGGAGGTATGGGGGGGAGGTTACGTTAGATAGTAAGATACAGTCTCTTGCTACTTTCCACTAATTGGTAGACAGATATTAGTAAAACTGAGTGAAATTTGATTTCATTAGATTTTTTTAGATATTTTTTGAAGATTATTTTTGAAAAAAATTTTATATCTTTCGTTTTTTTTGCGTATTACTATTGTCTATAGTATGTCGCCCGATGTAGCCTAGCTACGCCCCTGCTCTTTGGTTAGATTGGCAGTAATTATACGGGGTGTCCCATAAGTAATGGTACATAGAGCAGTGGCATATTCCTTGCGTAAAAATATTACGATTTAACCAAACTTACCTTAGTCCAAAAGTTGATACTAACAGATATACAGGGTGTCAAAGTTAAATTTTTGTTTTGTTTTTTTTTAAATAATTTCTTTAAAAATTGAAATATTCTACAAAATTTGGTGATTGGGGATTTTTTGAGGCGAGGGATTCAAATAATAATAATAATAATAATAATAATAATAATAATAATAATAATAATAATAATAATAATAATAATAATAATAATAATAATAATAATAATAATAATAATAATAATAATAATAATAATAATAATAATAATAATAATAATAATAATAATAATAATAATAATAATAATAATAATAATAATAATAATAATAATAATAATAATAATAATAATAATAATAATAATAATAATAATAATAATAATAATAATAATAATAATAATAATAATAATAATAATAATAATAATAATAATAATAATAATAATAATAATAATAATAATAATAATAATAATAATAATAATAATAATAATAATAATAATAATAATAATAATAATAATAATAATAATAATAATAATAATAATAATAATAATAATAATAATAATAATAATAATAATAATAATAATAATAATAATAATAATAATAATAATAATAATAATAATAATAATAATAATAATAATAATAATAATAATAATAATAATAATAATAATAATATAATAATAATAATAATAATAATAATAATAATAATAATAATAATAATAATAATAATAATAATAATAATAATAATAATAATAATAATAATAATAATAATAATAATAATAATAATAATAATAATAATAATAATAATAATAATAATAATAATAATAATAATAATAATAATAATAATAATAATAATAATAATAATAATAATAATAATAATAATAATAATAATAATAATAATAATAATAATAATAATAATAATAATAATAATAATAATAATAATAATAATAATAATAATAATAATAATAATAATAATAATAATAATAATAATAATAATAATAATAATAATAATAATAATAATAATAATAATAATAATAATAATAATAATAATAATAATAATAATAATAATAATAATAATAATAATAATAATAATAATAATAATAATAATAATAATAATAATAATAATAATAATAATAATAATAATAATAATAATAATAATAATAATAATAATAATAATAATAATAATAATAATAATAATAATAATAATAATAATAATAATAATAATAATAATAATAATAATAATAATAATAATAATAATAATAATAATAATAATAATAATAATAATAATAATAATAATAATAATAATAATAATAATAATAATAATAATAATAATAATAATAATAATAATAATAATAATAATAATAATAATAATAATAATAATAATAATAATAATAATAATAATAATAATAATAATAATGTCGAGCCTCTGGGGGCGGCCCCTTTCAAAATGGGGTACTCGCTTGGGTACTCGACTTAATTTTCCCGAGGAACCGGGTATCTTCAACAGAAAGGGGTAGGACCACACACACGAACACAAGTGAAACTATTTGTTACTGAACGGCAAATACAATTTATTTGAAAACTGGTACACAAAAGAATGATTATACTTACAGGAGTATTCTTCCCTGAACTCTCAACATGGGTAGGCGGCTGGCGGCTGGACTTAGAAAATTTCAATAATTAGTTTCACCCTTTCGGGACTTTGCTCTTCACTGACTCGGCTACCGTCTCCTTCCGGAGCTAACGCGATAATCAATTTTAATTTTACCCTTTCGGGATTTTTCTCTTCAATGACTCCCGGCTACCGTCTCCTTCCGGAGCTAACGCGGTAATGAATTCTCTCTACTAATTTCTTTCATCAATACTTATTCGTGCTCTTCCTTACTCAGCAATTTGCCGAGTTCATTGCTAGAGCAATGCCTCTATGGAAGAACACCAATAAATATGTGAAAGATTGCATAGACAACGGAAATATCCTATTACCTCCGTTGCCTATACGCGAAGTTATGTCTCTAATAATTACACGATTTAAATAATTTCTATTTTCTAACGTAAAATACAATAATTTAATTTAATTTTTGATATTTTCCGACAATAATAATAATAATAATAATAATAATAATAATAATAATAATAATAATAATAATAATAATAATAATAATAATAATAATAATAATAATAATAATAATAATAATAATAATAATAATAATAATAATAATAATAATAATAATAATAATAATAATAATAATAAAATGAACTTGGTCTCGTATTCGACGTCAGACGAGGTGGCCGGCGCGGTGCTGATCCAGAGTCAGTCACCGAGCTTCAGCCAAATCGTCTGAAAGCCCAAATAAAAGCTGCCGAACAGGAGAATCTGTTCAGGCAGCATGTCGATAAACCCATGCACGGTGTGTTCTATAAGAACATAGAAACACTGGGTTTATCGACTAGGCTGACATTCGCCTTTTTAAGGTCAGCTGGGCTTAAGTCGGAGACCGAGGGATTCATTGTGGCCTGTCAGGATGGTGTAATAAACACCTTGGTCTACCGAAGCCGCGTAATGGGTGTAGAGGTCCCTGATATCAACTGCAGGACCTGCCGTCAGGCGCCGGAATCGCTGATGCATTTGCTTTCAGCATGCCCGATATACGCGATTTCGGCCTACATCCACCGCCATAACGCGGCTTTACGAGTGCTATACTACCATCTAAGGCACTCGTACGGGGTAGATCAAACACCAGTGCTGCCTTACATCCCCGGAGATATTGAGTCCGTTGTCGAGAACGAGAGGTGCCGAATTTATTGGAACTACTCGTTCCCGACCGTCAGGCTCATTCAAGCCAACAAGCCTGACATAGTCCTCCTCGACCATCAGAACAAAGTGATGTTTGTCATCGAATTCTCAGCACCTGCTGAGACAAACATCGCTTTGAAGGAGGGGGAAAAACGGACCAAATATCGTGATCTCCGGTATGAGCTCCAAGTGCTGTACCCAGACTACTCGGTCAAGATGGTCGTCCTAATAATCGGCGTACTCGGAGGGATGAAGCCTTCGCTGCTCTCAGAATTAAAGATCATACCGGCCTGTCAGAATTCGGCAGAATGGTTGGCAGGTCAGATGCAGAAGGCGGTTATCTTGGGGTCCCTTCGTCTGCTTAGGGCACATGATTCAGGTGTTTACAGTCACTAACTCCACAGGTCGTGGAGAGTGGCTGTAATTAATTAGCCGGCGCGGCTACCGTGTGGTGTCGGAGGCCACGGAAGCCCTGTCCGGCAACGGGAAACCGAAAAAAAAAAAAAAAAAAAAAAAAAAAAAAAAAAAAAAAAAAAAAAAAATAATAATAATAATAATAATAATAATGAACTTCGCAGAACCCGTGGTTACAATTGCGGTACCCCCGGAGATAGGAGGCATAAGGTCACCCATCTGTTTTACATGGATGACCTTAAACTTTATGCCTCCAGCGAGAGAGATTTACGCCAATCTCTCAGGGTGGTACATGAGTACACTCAGGCTGTCGGTATGGAGTTCAGCTTGGACAAATGTGCACTGGTTCACCTCAAGAGAGGACGATGCGGTGACTACGGAGAGGACGCGCAGCTTGTGGATGGAAGCATCTTGCACCACCTAGATGCCGGAGAGACGTATAAATACTTGGGTGTTGAGCAACGCTCCACTCAAGAAGTGTCAACAGTTAAAAACGCTCTCCGCGGCAAGTACCAGCACCTCCTCCGGCAGATTTGGTCTTCTGAACTGTCGGGGAAGAATAAGGTGTCTGCAACTAACATGCTTGCCGTTCCGATCCTTCTACACTCCTTTGGGGTAGTGAAATGGACACAAGGCGAGTTGCGCCAACTCGATGTAGGAACCCGAAAGATGATGCATCTCAACAGAAGTTTGCATCCAAAATCGTCCGTTCCGCGGTTATATCTCTCACGACAGCAGGGAGGCCGTGGACTCTTGAGTTTGGAGTATCTACATAGCAGGTCGGCTCTGGATGGAGCTTGCAAGATCATCAAGAGTTCGGATCCCCTTCTCTGCATGGTTCGCGACCATGAAAACGCAGGGACGGGAGCGTTCTTATTCAAGGCAGCACAACGAGCAGCCGATGAACTTGGTCTCGACTTCGACACTGGGCGGGTAAACCCGAGTTCTGTCACCGAGCTGGAACCCGCCCAGCTAAAAGCCCATGCAAAAGCAGCAGAGCAACGTAAATTTCTGCAGCTGCATAAAGATAAGCCCTTGCATGGAGTCTTCTACAAGAACATCGAAGACAGGGGCTTATCTGAGAAGCTGACCTTTGCTTTCCTAAGGTCAGCTGGGCTGAAGTCTGAGACCGAAGGGTTCATTATGGCTTGCCAGGATGGTGTCTTTAACACACTCGTCTATCGAAGTCATGTCCTGGGTATAGAGGTCCCTGATGTAAACTGTAGGGCCTGCCGAAGGGCGCCGGAGACACTTATGCACCTGTTGTCGGCTTGTCCGACATACGCTGTCTCGGCCTATATCCACAGACATGATGGAGCATTACGTGTGCTGTACTATCATCTGCGGCATACGTATGGGATAGACGAGACACCAGTGCTGCCTTACGCTTCGGGGGATATTGAGTCCGTAGTGGGGAATGAGCGGTGCCTAATTTATTGGAACTACTCGTTTCCCACCCTCAGGCAAATACAGGCCAATAAACCTGATTTAGTCCTCCTCGACCACCAACTTAGGACAATGTTTGTCATTGAATTCTCCGCCCCAGGGGAAACAAACATTGTTCTGAAAGAGGAGGAAAAACGGACTAAATATCGAGATCTTCTCTTCGAACTCCGTAGACTCTATCCGGACCACACTGTTAAACTAGTGGTTCTTATCATAGGATGCCTAGGTGGGGTGAGGCGCACACTGCTTTCGGAATTGAAGACGATACCGGCATGCCGAAACTCGGCAGAAATCTTAGCCGGAAGAATGCAGAAGGCCGTTATCCTTGGCTCGTTACGCCTGCTCAGAGCACACGATTCGCGGACCCAGTGACCACTGACCCTACGGCGTAGGGAGTGGTCTCTGGTATTACCAGCGTACCCTCTCTGGCATCGGAGACAGAGAGAAGGGCGACTGGCTTCACAAAAAAAAAAAAAAAAAAAAAAAAAAAAAAATAATAATAATAATAATAATAATAATAATAATAATAATAATAATAATAATAATAATAATAATAATAATAATAATAATAATAATAATAATAATAATAATAATAATAATAATAATAATAATAATAATAATAATAATAATAATAATAATAATAATAATAATAATAATAATAATAATAATAATAATAATAATAATAATAATAATAATAATAATAATAATAATAAGATGAGAAGATGCATCTCAATAGAAGTTTGCATCCTAAATCGTCCGTTCCACGGCTATACCTTCCACGACATCGGGGAGGCCGTGGACTCTTGAGTTTGGAGAGTCTCCATAATAGGATGGTTCTGGATGGAGCCTGTAAGGTCATCAGGAGTTCGGATCCCCTCCTCTGCATGGTCCGAGACCATGAAAGTGCAGGAATAGGAGCCTTTTTGTTTAAGGCAGCACAAAGAGCAGCCGATGAACTTGGTCTCTTCTTCGACGTCGAGCGGGTAAATCCCGACTCTGTCACCGAGTTGGAACCTGCTCGACGAAAAGCCCAAATTAAAGCTGCAGAACACAACATCTTTCTGCAGCTTCACACGGATAAGCCAATGCATGGAGTTTTCTATAAAAATATAGAGAACCTTGGCTTATCCGAAAGGCTGACCTTTGCCTTCTTAAGGTCAGCCGGGCTGAAGTCTGAGACCGAGGGATTCATAATGGCTTGCCAGGATGGTGTATTTAATACCCTCGTCTATCGTAGTCGTGTCATGGGTATAGAGGTCCCTGATGTCAGCTGCAGGGCCTGCCGCAGGGCGCCAGAAACTCTTATGCACTTGCTGTCGGCTTGCCCGACATACGCAGTCTCGGCCTATATCCAAAGGCACGACGGAGCATTACGAGTGCTTTACTACCATTTAAGGCACTCGTATGGGATAGACGAAACACCAGTGCTGCCTTACGCTACGGGGGATATTGAGTCCGTTGTGGGAAATGAGAAGTGTCTAATTTATTGGAACTACTCTTTTCCCACCGTCAGGCAAATACAAGCCAACAAGCCTGACGTAGTACTCCTCGACCATCAACTCAAGACAATGTTCGTCGTGGAGTTCTCGGCTCCCGCGGAGAACAACATTGTCTTGAAGGAGGAGGAAAAACGGACAAAATATCGAGATCTGCTCTTCGAACTCCGCAGACTGTATCCAGACCATACTGTTAAGATAGTGGTACTGATTATAGGAGCCCTCGGTGGAACGAGACACACACTGCTTTCGGAACTTAAGATCATACCGGCATGCCGAAACTCGGCAGAGGTCTTAGCCGGCAGAATGCAGAAGGCCGTCATTCTTGGTTCATTACGTCTGCTCAGGGCACACGATTCACGGACCCAGTAGTCACTCACCCCACGGGCGTGGGGAGTGGCTACCGGTACTACCAGCTCCCCTCTGTGAGGGTCGGAGCCACAGAGAAGGGTGACTGGTTTTTAGCTAGCTAAAAATTTTATAATAATAATAAGATGAGAAGATGCATCTCAATAGAAGTTTGCATCCTAAATCGTCCGTTCCACGGCTATACCTTCCACGACATCGGGGAGGCCGTGGACTCTTGAGTTTGGAGAGTCTCCATAATAGGATGGTTCTGGATGGAGCCTGTAAGGTCATCAGGAGTTCGGATCCCCTCCTCTGCATGGTCCGAGACCATGAAAGTGCAGGAATAGGAGCCTTTTTGTTTAAGGCAGCACAAAGAGCAGCCGATGAACTTGGTCTCTTCTTCGACGTCGAGCGGGTAAATCCCGACTCTGTCACCGAGTTGGAACCTGCTCGACGAAAAGCCCAAATTAAAGCTGCAGAACACAACATCTTTCTGCAGCTTCACACGGATAAGCCAATGCATGGAGTTTTCTATAAAAATATAGAGAACCTTGGCTTATCCGAAAGGCTGACCTTTGCCTTCTTAAGGTCAGCCGGGCTGAAGTCTGAGACCGATACACCATAATGGCTTGCCAGGATGGTGTATTTAATACCCTCGTCTATCGTAGTCGTGTCATGGGTATAGAGGTCCCTGATGTCAGCTGCAGGGCCTGCCGCAGGGCGCCAGAGACTTTAATGCACCTGTTGTCGGCTTGTCCGACATATGCAGTCTCGGCCTATATCCAGAGGCACGACGGAGCATTACGAGTGCTTTATTATCACCTAAGGCACTCGTATGGGATAGACGAGACACCAGTGCTGCCTTACGCTCCGGGGGATATTGAGTCCGTTGTGGGAAATGAGAAGTGTCTAATTTATTGGAACTACTCTTTTCCCACCGTCAGGCAAATACAAGCCAACAAGCCTGACGTAGTACTCCTCGACCATCAACTCAAGACAATGTTTGTCGTGGAGTTCTCGGCTCCCGCGGAGAACAACATTGTCTGGAAGGAGGAGGAAAAACGGACAAAATATCGAGATCTGCTCTTCGAACTCCGCAGACTGTATCCAGACCATACTGTTAAGATAGTGGTACTGATTATAGGAGCCCTCGGTGGAACGAGACACACACTGCTTTCAGAACTTAAGATCATACCGGCATGCCGAAATTCGGGAGAGGTCTTAGCCGGCAGAATGCAGAAGGCCGTCATCCTCGGTTCATTACGTCTGCTCAGGGCACACGATTCCCGGACCCAGTAATCACTTACCCCACGGGTGTAGGGAGTGGCTGCCGGTACTACCAGCACCCCTCTGTGAGGGTCGGAGCCACAGAGAAGGGTGACTGGTTTTTAACAAAAAAAAAAATAATAATAATAATAATAATAATAATAATAATAGTGTTTATTTTCAAAATATTTACAATCTTACAATCTGGTTAGATACAAATCTATTCATACTTTTGCTGTTATTTGTACCTACGGGAGTATCCGTGCCGTTTATATGTATATATATTTTTAGCGATTTTTTTTAATTCTTTTAAAATAGAAATTCCTATTTTGCTATATTTTTTACGTAAAAAAGGTATACCTTCTAAATGTCGCTACGAGTAACCGTTTAAGAGATATTTGGTGACATTTTTATTTGGTATTTGATATTTTTTTCAGGTACCTACTGTAAAAGTTTATAACAGTGCTTTAATATAATAATAGTAGAGTGCTCGGTGCCCAGATATACGCATAAAAATAAGTTCTGTGAGGGTTTCGTTGTTACAAGCTGAATTTGATATAAAATTAATGATGATATACTGATGTTTCAAAATCTCAAAGCCGTCAAAAAATATCCTACTCAAAAGGTCATTATAATCAAAAAACGAGTTATTTCTTAGTGAATTGGGTGTTTTGATATTTCTACTACTTTTGAGTAATAGCAAATCCTTTTAACCACGAATAGAACTAGTCAAAATAAGTAGATTTTCGAGCAGACCCACCTCGAGAAATCATGCCTGCCCCCCCCCCCCTCAAGGGGGAGGGGCAGGCAAAAACGGTAGGAGCTAGAGGAATGATCTTGGCGCCATTCGAGTATAAAATAAGACCCTCCATTTGCTTTTTGCTATTTTCTTTTTTTTAAGGCCCCACAGCAAAAAAAGGGCGAGGAGTCTTCCAACAACGACACATGTTTGGCTATACCTCTAAAATGGCCCAATAAATCAAAATTCTACAAGATATAAAAAATAAAGACGATTATTTCTTCTATCGATTGGTATATTATTTGTATATGTTATTTGTTTATATAAAGCCATCAGTGGTGTACAAAGATGCACATGTGCATAATGAATTTATTTAAAATAATTTATTATTGTTGTTAAAAACGATAATAATGTAATAATTTTGAACAGGTACAATCAATATTTTCGCAGTTTGTAATAACAATAATAAATTATTTTAAATAAATTAATTATGCACATGTGCATCTTTCTCTTTGTACGCCACTGACGGCTTTATATAAACAAATAACATACAAATAATATACCAATCGATAGAAGAAATAATGGTCTTTATTTTTTATATCTTGTAGAATTTTGATTTATTGGGCCGTTTTAGAGGTATAGCCAAAGATGTGTCGTTGTTGGAAGGCTCCTCACCCTTTTTTGCTGTGGGGCCTTAAAAAAAGAAAATAGTAAAAAGCAAATGGAGGGTGTTATGCAAAATTTTATACTCTATCGAATGGCGACAAGATCTTTCCTCTAGCTCCTACTATTTTTGAGAAAAAAAAAGTATATATAGGCAGACAAGCAGCCCCTTTGAGGGGGCAGGGAGAGCAGGCATGATTTCTCGAGGTCTGTTCGAAAATCTACTTATTTTGACTAATTCTATTCGTGGTTAAAAGGATTTGCTGTAGAAATATCAAAACACCTAATTCACTGAGAAATAACTCGTTTTTTGATTATAATGACCTTTTGAGTAGGACGTTTTTTGACGGCTTTGAGATTTTGAAACATCAGTATATCATCATTAATTTTATATCAAATTTAGCTTGTAACAACGAAACCCCCACGGAAGTCACAATAAACGTATTAATGCACTCTACTATAATGAAATTAAAAATTTTATTTTAAGAACTCATTGTATTAATAGATCTATCCGTTTTATATCAAACAAAATTTTTTATTCCATTGACATCTGTTTCCTGTAGTTTCCGATTTTAAGAACACACTGTATTAATATTGAAGTTTTAATTACAGTTTTGTCCGTTTTAAATCAAGCAAAAATTGTTATTCATTTTTTTTGTAAAATTAAAATTTTTTTTCTTCTCTTTTGTGAACTCTACGAATCGTTCGCCAAATACATTATTGTAGAATTAAAAATAAAGAAATGTAAAACAATAATTATATATTCGATTCACATATAAACTAAATACATATTCAGAATAATCACCACGAGTTTTTCAAAGGGTTCTTATAAGACTTCCTTTCAATTTCCTGAACCTGGTGCATTTCATTTATGTTATTCCTCTATTAATATTCCATGTCCCTCGTTGCTTATTGAGTATTCAACAAAATGTTTTCTTAGTCATTAACCGATACTCATATAAATTTCCAAGTACCTATATAAGTAGTTTTTTCTTAGATAAAAGGTCACACACACGGTATTTTATGGCCGTGTGTTCTGACATCATGTATGCTTTGCTACACTGTGGGTGGAAAAATTTATTACCCAGTCATATTTACAAATTAATAACATTATAATAGGTTGTATTTAGTTACATGTTTCGTTATTATTTACTCACAGAATACATTAATATAATCGGCCGAACATTAAAATGAACTATGATTTACATATTCTGCAATATTTTGAGTAGAATTTACGTTAAAATTATACTAGCGTATACAAGGACTCTTTATTTAGTACAGAACTAAATATTTTAATTTGGAAAGATCTTAATGATCTTAGACGTTTATACACTTCTAATATATCTGGATCGTTGTATTATTTGTGAGTTTTCTCTGAGCTCAGGTTTTTTTTATGAATTCAGGTTTATACCATGCAGGAAACTTTAACTTAAGCAGTTTTCACGAAAATCGCATGTGAATGTACGGAAATTATAGGTAGCAGCACCGCCATCGTGAAATGATTTGATGTAGCAGTAGAACATTCATTCGTGTTTAAATTTATTTTAGATATTAATGTAATTAGCAGATCATTCATATGCAAATTTATTTTATATAACAAATTATTTTTATGTGATTTAATATTATTTTATATGAAACAAGAAAACCTAAGGATTGCTGTGGCAGCAATATTGATTGGTACTAAAAATTTTCTAGGGAATCAAAAAAATCATAACTACAGAGAAATTGTCGCTAATCTGGTGGAAAACCATCGTAAGCTGAGTTGCAATATGAATCTAAAGCTCCACTTCTTAGATTCTCATATTGATGACTTTCCTGAAAACCTTGGGGATTATAGTGAAGAACAGGGACTCCATCAGGACATGGGGCAGCGTTATCAAGGAAAATGGGATATAAATAGGGGGGCTAATTTTTGTTAGACGTTAAAACGAGTCAAAAAAGTAAAAAAAAAGGAGTCAAACGAGCGCGAAATCCACTGCATAGAACTTTTGATAGTAAAAGGGTTCGTTACCACAAAAAGGAATAAGATCTTTAACCCTTTGACACCCAAACTCTCTCAACGCTTTTAAAAACTTTACAATGTATATTGGATTACTACTATACAGGGTGTCCCGAATTGCATAGGCCAAACTTCACTAAGCAATACAACTTTTCAAAATAAGAAAAAAGTTCCTATAAACATGGGTCGGGAAGTTCTTAGTTTCCGAGATACAGGGTGTTTAAGTAATTCTCCTGAAAATGTTTTTTTTATGAATATTTTCGAAACGTCTAAAGATAAACAAATGATAATTTACACAGGAATTTAACTTTTTATGCTTTTTAAGACAAAATGACAACTATGTACGAAAATCATTCAGGAGCGGGTGAAACTGGGGCGGGGGTAGGTATAATTTAGCTCCAACTTTATTGTGTGACACTTTTACATTAATTTATGAGCATAACTTAAAAATTTGAAGTTTTCTACACAAAAAAAGTCTCTTGTGTTTTTTCTCTAAAATTATCAGTTTTTGAGTAAATCTTATCCGAAATTTATTAATTAGTAACCATTATTACCAGCATTCCTGGTATGCAGGAGTGTGCCATGATTGTAATGTTTGTAACAAATGAAAAATAATCTAGCATGCAATGCCAGAATGACAATAATGACATTGTTGTTTTTTGTGTTTTCTGTAGTTCATTGTTCTGTAGTTTTATTATTTCCATTTGGAAAAAGTGTTCTATTGAAAAGTAAAAAATGGTCATGTTTAGTAATGTGGAGTACGCGGATATTCATTTTATTTATGGATATTGTAATGGAAACGCGAATACCACGGTACGCGAATATCGCAGAAGATTTCCTAATAGAAGGAAACCATCTAAAGATGTTTTTATTCGAACCCACCTAGAATTTAGAAATGTTGGACTTAAAAGAGGTCCAAGAAATGAAGAACAGCGAAATGGGCGATTTAAAAACATAATTTTGGCCAAATTTAACAATAATAATAAATTAAGTATCAGAAGAGCGGTCCAACAACTGCGTGCGCAAGCTGTGCGTGTTTTCGGATTCTGAAAAAAGACCACAAAAAAAGCTTTTCGAATGCAGCCAGTTCAAATCCTTCAACCAGGTGATCCCGAGAGGCGTATCAATTTTTGTAATTGGTTTATAAATGCTATAGAACAAGATCCTGATGTCGAAAGTAAAATTATTTGAACTGATGAAGCTGTCTTTAACGGTAATGGATCGGTTAATTTTAATAATTTAAGAATCTGGGCTCATCGGAATCCTCATATAATTCGCCCTAGGACATTTCAACAGGAGTTTAGCGTTAATGTATGGTGTGGTGTTATAAACGGAACTTTTTGTGGGCCCCACATCCTTCCTTCCCGTTTAAATGGACCATTATTTAATAATTTTTTAAATAACCATTTTTTTCAAAATCTCGAGGATATTCCTCTTAATTTAAGAAATGAATGCTGGTTTCAAATAGACGGAGCTCCTGCACATTTTGCTGTTGAGAACCGTTTGTGGGTAAACAATAATTATCCTGAACGGTGGATCGGTCGATTAGGTGCAAGAGCCTGGCCACCCCGTTCACCGGATTTAACTCCACTTGATTTTTTGTCTGGGGCTATTTAAAGGACAAAGCCTACGCAAACCCTGTAAACACAAGAGAAGAGTTAACAGAAAGAATTCTCAAAGAATGTGAAAATTTGCGGGCTAATCCTGATTTCATTCGTAAAGCTACACACTCTGTACGGCGCAGATGTCAGAAATGTGTTGATGCTGGCGGAATGCACTTTGAATAACTCTAGTAATTTGTAATGTACCTTACTTTAATCTAATTCATTGTTGTCTAATAAAAAATAATGTAATCAAATTTTGTTTTACTGTCAGTGATTTTTCTGTTCTGCTAAAATATTCATAAAAAACTATTCCCGAATAAAGTTCAGATAAGATTTACTCAAAAACTGATAATTTTAGAGAAAAAATACAAGAGACTTTTTTTGTGTAGAAAACTTCAAATTTTTAAGTTCTGCTCATAAATTAATGTAAAAGTGTCACACAATAAAGTTGGGGCTAAATTATACGTAGGCAACCCCACTTTCACCCACTCCTGAATGATTTTCGTACATAGTTGTCATTTTGTCTTAAAAAGCATAAAAAGTTAAATTCCTGTGTAAATTATCATTTGTTTATCTTTAGACGTTTCGAAAATATTCATAAAAAAACATTTTCAGGAGAATTACTTGAACACCCTGTATCTCGGAAACTAAGCACTTCCCGACCCATGTTTATAGGAACTTTTTTTCTTATTTTGAAAAGTTGTATTGCTTAGTGAAGTTTGGCCTATGCAATTCGGGACACCCTGTATAGACCGGCGGTACATGGCCAGTTAGGTGCAACGTTTTTAAAATGCATGCCAATCATATATATGAATATAATTACCATGAATATGCCAGAAACGCAAATTTTAGGCAGTCGTCGCGTGCAGAAGGGTGTGCAAATCGATTTTTTTTGCTTTTTTTTTAATTTTAAAATGGATGTCAATAGTGCCAAACGAAAAACCGTGAAAAAAAATCCAAAATCAAAATCATCCAAAATAAAAAATTTAGGATTTAATGTGCGCACCAAAATTTGTTTTGCACGCGGAAACTGCATGCCAATGAATTTCCGCTGGATTTTTTTCACGGCTTTTTGTTTGGCACTATTGGCATCCATTTTAAAATAAAAAAAACACAAAAAAAAACAAAAAAAAATCGATTTGCACACCCTTCTGCACGCGACGACTGCCTAAAATTTGTGTTTCTGGCATATTCATGGTAATTACATATATATGATTGGCATGCATTTTAAAAACGTTGCACCTGACTGGTCATGTACCGCCAGTCTATACTGTAAGTGTTAAGATGTGGTCGTTTGCATACGACTTCTTTCATTTTTTTGACAATATTGTAGATTTAAAACTATTACTTTGAGAATAAAAAATGTTGGTGATTTGCTGGGGGAAATCTGACATCAAGTTCACATTCAGCATCTCAAATTACATAAGTATACAATATTTTAGACGTTTTCATAGGTATTTATTTTCTTTTTTTTTACAATATTGTGATTTTAAGCTATTTTTTGAGGTTAGAAAATTCTGGTAATTTTCTAGGGGAATTGCGACATTGATTTCATATTCAGCGCTTCAACATTCATAGAAATACAATATTCTAGTCATTTGCATAAGTGTTTCTTTTCTTTTTTTTACAATATTGACGATTTTAAGTGGTTTTTGAGTTTAGAAAATTCTGGTGGTTTGCTGGGGGACTTTCGACATCGAATTCGTATTCAGCGGCCCAAAATATATAGGAATACTATATTCTGGTCGTTTGCACAGCACTTTTTTTTTCTTTTGTGTAGCTGTGTAATTTAGATTACCAAATGTTTTATAATTTGGTGATTGAATATTTCGAGAAGCTTTATAAAGCAAAAAATGTTCATTGGGAATAATGTCCATTATTCATGCTCCACTCTCTTAGGAACACTCTGTATATACTTTCGAGTACCAAGGTCTGCATCTATGCAAATTCAAGATCTAACATACAGTACTTTTAACGCCCCCTTTTGTAAGCGATGAGTAGCAATTTGAAATAAATTGCTATTTATTGGGATGTAAATAATTTATCTCTTAATGAATTAATTAGAATAAACAGGTCACTAATTTAGTAATTATTAAACATAATTTTGTTTACTTCTCTAGTTCCGTATTCGTTGTTAATATTTTGTATTTAATTCTTGATATTACAATGTTTTTCATTACTGTTTTTTCATTAATATTTACTTTTAATTTTAATGCTTTGTTTTGTGCTAGTGTTCAGTTTACGCTTTGTTTAATTTAATTCAACCCGATGGCGTAGTCAGACCCATCGAGAGGTGCCCTAAAGGACCTGGGTTAATAAGAACCATTTTTGGGCCTATGGAAGAGCCAAAAATGTTTCTTTTAGTAGGACTGTTTTGCTTGTATTCAAAAAGTCGAGGATATGCCTTTACATATATCAATCTTAGATTCCTAGCAGGGCTCACACCATCCTAAAAAAAATCTGAAAATCTGGAAAAGTCAAGGAATCAAAAAAGTGATCCTGGAAACCTTAAAGAGTCAGAAGATTTAAGAAATTTGAGTAAAATCCGGAAATTTCAGTCCTTGATTTTCTACTATTACAAAAATTATAAAACTTGAATTTTATGTTCGTTTTAGTTATTCAATATTTAAAACCAATTCTTATAAACAATTTAATGAAAAAAAAAAAAGGTTTTATATCTGAGATGAGCATTGTGATGCTGATTTCGAAGATTAAATTTATCTCTGGGGTATATGGGTGACATTCTTTAACACACAGTGAAAAAGACAAATGAAATGGAGCTTCTTCCATCTCTGATGCATATTAAGCAAATTATTCTATTTCAAATAAAGAGTGATATGTTCATGCCTGGGCACACCAGCCGAGAGACGAACACATGAGTTTTGAACCTTTTGCACTCGATAGGTCTTCCTTTCTGGTGGACAAGGTCCAAAAACGACATTAGCATATTCAATTTCGGACAAAATTAACGAATTTGAGAGTCTTAATTTTGTGTTTAAATTGATAAATAGTTTTAAGGTTGCACAACTTTGGTTATGTTTTTTGAAAGTTAAAATAACTCCAAGATTTTGCACGGTATTCTAGTATTAATTTGCTCACCATCTATAGATAGTTGCACAAAATTATCTTAAAAGTACTCCTGGCAGAACTGAAAGTTATATCAACGGTAAGTTTTAAACCCATATGGATATATTTTTTAAAATCTTCATTAATTTTTGCCGTTGATTTTTCAACGGATGTAGGACGATATAAAAAATTAATTTGTGTGTCATCTTTGTAGGAATGTACTTTACAGTGTTTTATAACTTTCGGCAAATCTGATAGGTATAAGGAAAACACTATTGGTCCAGATAATGAGCCCTGAGGTACTCCCGAATTGACAACTAAACTATCTGACATTTGCAAATGACGTACATTTTTGCATTCTCTGTGACAAGTAGCTACGAAACTATGCTATAGTGTTTAATATCAAGCCTAGATAGCGCAGTGCTAAAAGCATTGTATTTCATGGTTATGACAATCAAATGTCTTTGTAAGATCAAGTACAACGGCTATAGTTGCTAAGTAGCTGTTATTTATATACTTTAATTAATATTTGTTATATGTATGCAATTTTTAGAAAAACCAACATAATACAGTTTGAGAAGAAAAATTAGGTATCAAAATCTTCTCAGATAAAAATGCAACATATCAAAAGTTTGAGTAAAACCTAAATATTTAAAACTGTTATCAGTGTTTCTACAAATAATTTCAGATCATTAATTTATTAGATAACATTTGGCTGTCCTTTCTATCAGTAATTCTGGACAATGCAATTGGCAAAATATTAAACAGCATTATGCCAAATAAGTTGGATCTAACACACGTTGGTCTACAATTAGATTTATACGTATATTATAAATAAAAATAGTGAGTATTTCACCATAAAACATATTTTTATCATTTATAAATATTTTTCTGACTGGTTATAATACTTACGGTGATGTAATAGCTATTAAAACTATTTTATGAGCACTGTACATACATGTAATAGTTATGAGGAAAAGCAATCTTTACTGCCTCTAAAAATAATTGTTTATTTCTTCGGTACAAGTGCCAATGCATTTGATATGACTGATATCAGCGAATTTTTATTGCTTACCTACTGTTAACTCGAGATTACGCTTTACACATGTATAATAATAATAAATAGCCGTTGAATTGAAAAGAAAAAGGAATATAACAAGTATAATGCTGAATATAATTTGTCAAAGCATTGTATGCACTCAAGAATAGCAAAATAGCACAAGTAGTGCCAGTAACTTGTACCATTAACAATTAATATAATTTAATGTCTTATTTCAATCGTCTGTATCGTTATACAATAAGCACAGGCAGAACAACGGATATTTTGAAATAACGAATGAAATTTTCACACGTCGCACTACAGTTTCTATGTTTTCCAAAACTAACTCGCAAAATCCTTATATTATTGTGATGTGTTGCAACCCCTAGAATGTAGGCAACACAGAATTCAATTAGTTCGGATGTCTGATTGTAGAGATTTGCACCTACTATAGAAAGAACCTACTAGAAGCTTTAGAATGATGGCATCTGGAACTATCTTGAGAATGGTGGCGTCATCACAGAAAAATCGGGATCTGCCATTTTTAGGTATAAAAGGCCGCATTCTCGGCGGGAAGAAGAAGTTTTGAATTGACAAGATGAAAAGAAAGTGATAAACATTGTTATTTTTAGTCAGTAAAGTGCATTTAAGTTAATAATAGTATTGTGAGGTATCCAGTAAATTATTTAATAAAGTGTGTTAGTGGTTATCTCTTGTTATAATTTTTGGAACCTACGGATTTGGCAAGGGCTGTTTCCTAGGGGTGGAAACACGTCACATTATTACACTTCTGTGCAATGAAATCCCGTACACTTGAAAAATACAGTAATTCAATTTTTACTAATATCGAGTGGCGTGAATCAGTCTTTTTGGAATTTAGATTTTTTATTATCATATAGGTTATAAAAAACTGACATTGATTGTGAAACGTCATAAGTAAGGTATTTGAATAATGTTAATCCAGAAGAAAACCATACGTATTTTTTTTTTTTACTTTTTTTATACCATTCGATGGGAATGATTTCGATTTATAACAAATGTAAAAACTGACGTTGAAAAATTCACAGATACTACTGCACATAACTGCGATTGTATTTATTGTGTAAATAATGTAACCTAATATTTTGTCATGACTCCGTTTCCTTCCAAGATGTGTTAAATCTTGTTGGCATAGAAACAATTAGTCTACGACAATAGTTTTCTTTTTCTTTTAGCTCCTCTCAGCAATTTTCAACGACCGACCACAATTCTTCTTCATTTCTTGGTCTGAAATTTCGTTCATAAAATTTTTTTACTAGCAAACCCCAAACTTTCTCATCTGGATGTATATCGCGACTGTGCGAAGGCCACGGTAATAATTCAGTATTATTGTTCCTAAACCATTGAGTAATTATTTACTAGTGAAATATTTTTGTCGAACTCCTCTATACGTTTCCTTAAATATATAAGTAATGAAAACCAGACTGCAACCAACAGCTATTCTCCGGACTAATGCCCCGCCGAGCGCTGAATTACGAATTACAAGCCTGGCCGCATTAAGTGCAATAACTGTGTATTGCCACAAAACGCTAAAGTTTCGATTTTAATAGACACCAGCCGAAAGACTTATTTCTACTTAAAGGAGCTCTCGTGCATTGAGTAATTATCCTGACAATATGCAGTTGTCTTCGTGATAAATGAAGGTGTTGTTTAGATATAATTGCTCCACCGAAGGAAGCATAACGTTTTCCAAAATATCCCTATAAACCTGTCCATTAAATCTACAATTACCCATAATACGCCACGCTATACCAGGACCATTCACGCTTATCCATGCCCAAACATTAACAGAAAATCGCCCGGACCTGTTCCGAGGAGACACGTAACGTTCGTGAAACCTGGTATTTGCAGGACGGTACAACCGAATATGTCTGTCACTACAAGACTGAAAAACTTTTTCATCGGTAAACACAACATTGTTCTAAAACTCCAACGGGCGATAGACATAGTTTAAACAAAACAGAATGCGGACTTGCTTCTGTTCTTCTGTTAATGTGGTCTTCTTGGCACTTGTACAATTTTCTAATTCGGATTTTCCTATCCTTCGGCTAGCTGTTGACTTCGACGCAGGAAAATTTGTCACGAACACTGCGTCCCCTACTGTTTGAAACGAATTTTCCCTCAAATAGCCAAGGAGCGCTTCATCTTGAACGAAATTCGAACTTCTCGATCGACCTGAACCGTTTTTTCCCTTTACGCTACCTTCCTCCTCCTACCTTTTCTTCACACTCATAACAGAACTTTTATTCAATTGATAATGTTCGCAACTGCTCTGATAGACCATCCCTCTTCAATTTTAGAACGAATTAAATTTTTTTTCATGTTCAGTTAATTTTGGCATTGCGAAAATATGACAGTGACAGTGACAAATAAATGAAGACTGATTTAATCTAGCGAAAAATAGGTGTACGGGATTTCATTGCACAGAAGTGTACTTCAGAAAATTTTAAAAAGCAGCAGGTTCTCAATTCGACCCGTATGTTTTTTTTTATCGGGAAAGTCATAGCACACTTAAGCTAAAAAATAAAAATTGAATTCAAAACGTTTGACATTTGAAATGTTACTTATTCATTGTGTTCAATCATGTAATAATATACAGAGTGTTCTATTGGAAATTCAAAAATTGGTACCACTTCTGCTAAAACCGGAAGTATAAAAAAATTAATTTGTGTCTAAGAGTAACGTATATCGAGTACAGAAGATGTATCAACTTTCAACGTGTCAACAAAAACAAAGAAAAAATTGGGGATATATCATGTTTGTGTCACACCTGGTATAAGAGTAATGTGCATTAGGAATATATTACGCAATATTTCATAGCCTGTAAATTCATTTTATAGAATGTAGTTCCACTAAAACCGCAAATATTTATCTAATATAGTCTGCAGCAAGTCAGTATTATTAACATTAAATATCTTAATCTAATCAGCGTTGCTCATGTGTACTGTGTATCTGGTTTTCGACGGATAACACAGTTGTTGATAATATTAACATAACTTTATGATTCTCATACTCATAAGACTTATACTGTGGGAGGGGAGTTAGAGGTAATTAAAAATAAAGCAGATTTTAGATAAGTAAATAAGTAAAAAAGATAAAAAATATTATGATAATAACGAATCCATTGTTATCATTATTGCCGAAGTAAGAACACGCACGTGTGTGTTCTTTTTTAATTTAATTATGTTTAATGACTAGGAGTTTTATAAACATACAGTGTGGTCCAGTTTGTTTTTAGTATTACTTTAATAGAATAGACGGATATTATTATACGTATTTGATTTAATTAAATAGACTTATTATAATCGGGGGCGGTTAATCAATTAGTAGAGTGCAAACTGTTGTCATTGGGTTGTTGACGAATTTTCAAAAATGGTGAAATATGGTAGTGGAGGACTTAATTTAGTTATATGTTCAATTTGGAAGAAAAATTCTTAGCGCAACATATTTTAAAAAATTGTTAAACTTCGACTATTTGAATGTGCCGCGAAAACGGTAGTGACATCATAACGGCAGTTAGATGTGAACTTATAAGCAGAACAGATGAAGACGAATAAGTTGACATTGCTGACAAGAAAGAAAATAACCTCATATGTCAAAAGTAAATTTGACGTTTAGCTAGCAGTGATTGATGTTTGCAGTTATTGTTAATATTTTTTTACAAAACGACTAAGGCAGTATATCTGTAAAAGCTAATTCTGACATTTTGCTTGCAGTAGATATATTTATGGTCAGCGAATTTTTAAAAAGAGACGATCGTTTTGACATTGCAATGGTCGGAAGTGCAAAAGCTGCAAGGTTACAGCTGCTATAGACAGTACAAACTATTGTAATTTCTGCAAGAACTTCCTTTATTTTATCTTATTAATATTACATAATATGTCTAAAATGTATTTTATTATTTAATTTAGATTAATTTGTTAACTATACTTTGTATTTTATTAAATATTTCCTTTTCATTGTTTTATTTCCTATTAACTATATACATGCGTATCTAACTGAAAACAACAAAATAAGTTTATCTACTAAAGAAATTATTTATTATCCATTGATACTCACTTCTAAGAAGAGTCAAAATGAGACTTACGAAGATATCAAGAAAGGTCTGTATTATAACAAAAAATAATAAATAGGTAAGTACTTTATGCTAGTATCTATCTAAGCAATAAACAATGATTATGTATTTACAACACACATAATTCCAAGGGCATTTATAACTACAATCCAACGCATTCGTAGCCATTTCCGACTGATTATGTTCACCGACTTTAGACGACTTTCACAGTTTGTTTCATATAGTTTTTCAACGGTGAGTTTTTAAATTTCCTTTCTTAATTTATTGATCATCCTAGTATTATGGGGCGTCTAGGGAGCTTCATAAATAATCAATAGCTAACAAAAATAACTGCACTTTATTCCAACATAAACTAGATAAAATACATAAAAGCAGATTAAAGCCATTTCCCTCCTTTTAGGAAGTCAAAGCATGAATAACATTCTAATCTAGAGCCGTTAAGAATACAGTAATACACCCTGTTTTATCCACCAGTTTGGCGGGTAATTTAAATTTGTAACAGCTAGAACGCCACACAAGTCTTGTAATGCGGCCGTTTTTCCTACAACATAAACCCATATTAAAAATCAAATTTCTACATTAAGATACAACTTACCACAAATAAAACGCTTAGAATACATTGTAATTTGTTACTTTACTTGACATTGAAATGGTCTCCACAATAAGAAGACTTGGTCCTTCTCTGGTGGCTTTGAATCATTCATTATTACGTTCAGCGTTTATTACTGGAACACAACAGTTTTTCTGGTGAATTGGTGGTATTATTTACACAGTACGGCAGAAAACACTATATGTACTTATATTTATCCATAACTAGATGCTGTTAAACTATACCGAATTGTAACCTATGAACGTCAGTTGAATTTGACGTTAAATATAATGTCAGATTAAACTGTCACGATTGTCTTTTTTCTCCATCGCTATCAGCGAGTTTCTAAATTAGTACCCGTTTCTCATCGTTTTATAACTAACTTCTCTACAGACTGCCGTTATTATGTCATCTCCGTTTTAAATGCATGTATTTTTGTAATTAATATTATAATATTATAAGACGTTCTTTTCAACTTCTACATGTCTCTAATGTTTTTTTATGAATAATTGTTATTGTTTAACATAGATTCTCCTCAAATTTTAACTTAGTGCAACAACCCAATTGTATCACCATGTGGATTTTAAGAGTAAAAGCTGTCACCTATCGGAAATGAAAGCTTATGCCCAAAGTACCTTGAGTCCGAATTCGTCGGGAAATTGATGTTCGCAAAAATGCACTATTTTCGATTTATTAAGATAGTATAATAGCTCAGAACCGAAAGATTTTTTTGATTAATGTTTTCGTAGACATTTAGCAACGAAAAATTATAACAATTTTGGAATATCATTAGCTCTTACGGGAGTGCACAAGTTAATTAAACTTGCAAGGAATATAAGGAATACACTTAACGCGGCCAGGCTTGTACTTCCTAATCCATCGTTTGGCGGGGCATTAGTACGGAGAATAGCTGTGGGTTGCAGACTAGTTTTTTATTCATATATTTAAGGAACTGTACAGGGTGGACCAAATTTGATGGGATTTGGGATTTTCTCTAAAATTATGGCAGATGGACAAAAACCAAACAGTTGTCTTGAGCTCGATTTTCGAGAAACAAACAATATCGCAAACCCCGATCGTCTATCTTCTTCGACTACCGAGGTCATATGTCAAATGAAACACGAAATTACTTAAATGCTCAATTTGGGGAAGATTGGATAGGTATCTATATATCACTCAGGACTAGTTTATCAATGTCTAGTTAGCTAAGTTAGCTAAATTAATAACTAACAATTAATTTAGCTAACTGGACATTAATAAACAACAAAGTAGTTTAGATATTATTTAGAGGCGAGCGTAGAGGCGACTTCAATGTTAATATCAGTCGATATTCCGTTGAAGCAACGTCGAGCGCGGTTAGTACTTGGATGGGTGACCCATCGTGGGAAATACAGCGTTCTCGTCCCACCTTCTAGAGGCTTGCATATCAGTGTATACGCGGAAGTTACGTAATTTCAGACGAGGATTACGTAGTGGATATACCATCCGTCGGAGGGGATGTAAAGCAGGCGGTCCCTTGTCTATTAAATGTTAGGCAAGTAAAAGATCCCTACTATTCTTAAGGGAAAAATTCCAGGTTGGGGGTAGCTCGTCTCCTGGCGTCGGTGATAGGCCCTGGTAGCGGAAATAGGCCGACGTTAAATAGTTAAAAAAAAAAGATATTATTTAATTTTTAGGAAATAATGGTTCTATTTTGTGGCCAGCTAGATTTCCCGATATAACTCCTGCTGACTTTTGGCTTTGGTGTTATTTAAAAAATATTATATATATATAGAGAACGTTCTAATAACATAGAAGAATTGGAAAACAAAACATTAGCTGCGTCTCGGACAATAACTCCTGTCATGATTGGAAATGCAACAAATGCTGTAAGGAGAAGGTGTCAAAAATTCATAGATGTCAATGGAAGACAATTCGAACATTTATTGTAGATTAGTTTTTCCTATTTTTCGCAAAATTATTTTATATTATAAGAAGTGTTGCTGTTAATAGTTTTCCATGGTCTCCTCACAAATATATTAAATTTTTCGAAAATAAACCACTTTTTTTAGAGATAAAAATGACATATATATCGTTGGATAGCTAATTTAAGTTGGGATCGAATAATAAAACAATCTACAGAATGTTCCATTAAAAAAAAAGCACAAGTTGTCTACATCTCGAAAACTGAGGCATGCATAATTTTCTTCTTATCAGCAACGGATACTACTCAAAAAATGCCATAAGAATATGTTACTCGATTTTCGAGTCGTCACTTGGTAATTGAGATACAGAGGTCATCCAAAAATGCCATTTTTCCAAAAACGCTCTTTGGTTCGGTAGTCGAAAAAGATAGAAGATTGCGGTTTGCGCCAGTAGCGTAGACAGAAAATTCATCTGGGGGGGGGGGGGCAATAGAACCGGCCTCCCCAGAGGATAAGGAAAATTTTTCAGAAATTGGTTGAAAACGGATGTGTATGTAGATTCCTCTATTAGATAATATTGGCATCAATTACAAAATATTTATTTCAAGGGATAATTTAGATACTGCTTTGTACTGCTCCTTTATTTTTTGACTCATGGAAGACGGCTGGGGGGGGGGATGCCCCCCCCCTTGGCTGCGCCCATGGTTTGCGCTATTGTTTGTTTCTCGAAAATCGAGCTCAGGACACCCATATTTTGTACATCTGCCATAGTTTTAGAGAAAACCCCAAATTCTATCTAATTCGATTCACCTTGTATAGGGAGTTCGACAAAATATTACGTTAGTAAATATTCTCCATCTAAAAGCATACCTACTATACCCTTGTTAGGACTACTGCTACTTCGATTGCCACTAGATGGCGCCTACTGCTTCTGTTACATGTCGTGGTTTTATAAATCTCGTCATGTACCAAGAATGATCGAGAGTCAACAACTCGAAACTGCAGTCTGCAAGTGGCGTGGAGTGGCTGGCACGAGAGCTCCTTCGGCTGGTGTTTGTTGCAATCGAAACTTTAGCGTTATATGGCAATACATAGTTATTGCTCGTAACACATCCAGGCTTGTAATTCGTATTCCTGCGCTCGGCGAGGCATTAGTCCGGAGAATGGTTACAGTCTGGTTATTACTTATTTATTTAAGGAAATGTATAGAGGAGTTCGACAAAATATTACGTTACTAAAAAGAAAATTAAAATTCTTACGTCATGGTAGAGAATACTCTCTATTGAAATTGGCCCATATCCGCCATACAGGGTGATGACCAAAAGCGTGTGAATTTTTCCGCAGTATTTTGATGATATTAAGAAACAAATGAAAGTAGTAGCCGGACGTTGCCGACTGCGAATATTTATTTTAATAAAAATAAAAATATATTGGGTGTGCTTAATCTCGCTAGTACCACGTAAAAGTGCATCGTACCGTATTCGAGCAAACTGTTAATCAAACTGGCATTTTGATATAGAAAATGTATCTCGATGATGCATACTACATGAAACAAGCCTTTGGAAATCTGAGACATATATTATAAAGAGTAGAGGCCCTAGGATGGACCCTTGGGGTATTTTATAATTTTATGAAAAAGTGGTCCTGGTTAAATTGGCTGAAATTTAATATGTTGTAGGTTTCGACTATCTGAGCAAAAACTCTCGTCGGCCCAACTCAATCCTATGTCTAGTTTCCGAGATACAGTTCAAGAAATGTACAAGAATGACCTCTTGTACAATTGAAAAATTTTCGAATTCATGGTTTTTTTCATACATTTTATATTATGATGCGTTCTAATAGCGCCCTTTACAATAATTTGCACTAAAAAGATTTAAATTGAAGTTTGAAAAATGTTGGCGAAGGCGCCGGGAATTCTAAATAAAAATAACAAATGAAAAAAATATTCGGTGAAATTGGCTAAAACATTTTTTACATAAAGTATGTCTTCCTGATCAAAAAACTTTAACTGAAAAACTTTCGGAAATTACTCCTTTGACCTCTAGCACCCCATCAATAAATTTATAGTTCACCTATTTAATACACCCTGGCGAGTATAAAGGTGCCCGCGCCCGCTCGTTGTTGGCGGAATCATGTACTGTGACGTAATCGAGCCTCAGCCCAGATGATCGCGGCATTTTAAACTTGAAAGGACCATAACTTTTTTATTTATAGAGATAATTTTTAAAAAAATACAGATATTTTTTAGATTTTTATGACTATTTATTACGAGAAAAATGGAAACTTCCTAATTGTGCCAAAGGCACGTGAAAAGTTTATCAACGTTAAATCTCTTCTTTATCCTGAACCACTACATCATTTACTACCCCGAGGAGCGCGATGTGTCCTCCACGAAATCCTGATGAGATGTGTAGCTCAAAATTGATGAAGAAGTGGTAGTAACCACTTACTTTTGTGTTTTGATTTATATTTAAGACTTTTAATGTTCTGCTGTTACTTCAAAGCACCTCTGACGAGTATCAAATTTAATTCTTTGTCTTGATACTGGATATTCAAGATAACGTTAATTCTAATGCTACCTCATGTATATAGACCCTTATGTTAAAAATAATTGTGTAAGATTTAAATTTAGTTTGTTTACCTTTATATAGCTAATCCTAATTGAATATGTTTATCAGTTCAGCCCACAGATGCAAAACTTAAAGTAAACAGTAATTGAGATTTTTTAGGAATTCAAGGAAATAATATTAACGAGTTTAAACAACCTTGTACAGCAATCGCAATGACATATTTCTCACTGAATATGAGGAAGAAACTTATCAAGAATCAAGAGTACTTTTATGTGGTAATGGGTCAAAGAACAATCAACAATTACAACATGTCATTAATCAATTGACTGTTGACCACCATATGTACGTATATGAACGTTAAACATGTTACTAAACTTTTGTTTTAGTTTATCAGAAAAATAAAGAATATTTTTCTTGTTTGCTTCCTAGATCGCAATGAAAATATTTTCTTTTGTTTTACAAAATAAACATTAGTAGAAAAAATTCGCAATATGAATTGTCTGGTCAGGGCAGTTTTTTTGTTTTAACGTGTTCAGGGGGTCAACTTAAGTTCACAGCTGAGTTTTGCAGTTTCTGCTAGATCGGTGTATTGTTTATTTAAACAATTTAATTTCTTAGACCGTGTTTTCCATCGCTTTTCTTTGAATATCTCGAAATCTACAAGTCCTATGGAAAACAACAAAAAGAAAGAAAATGTTCGTTATAAGCTGTTCAATAAAGGTACATGAGCTGCAATTCATTCCAATTGTTGTTATTATTAAAAAAAAATGAATATTGCAAAACTATTCGTTTCTAAACAAATCACTGTGCTTTTAAAAATGAAATTTTGGAGAAATATAGCTCCTATAAAATACAATCACCACTTAAGGTTTCAAATCAAAATAATTATTAAAAGGGCTCAAATATACAATTGTTGCTAAAACTTTGCACCCTTGTGAAATCCTGCCATCAAAACCAAGAAAGGTGTGTGCTATAGCTCAAATTGTAGCTTCTTATAAGTACTTTAATACCACGGAGAGAATATTTTCTTTTCAAAATTTAAACCCTTTTTATTGCAGTTTATAATTTTCTAAATTTTAGTTATAAACAAACTTCCGACTTACAATTCGGAAAAATAAAAAATAAAGTTTGGTGGCCCTTCTACGCCTTCGTAATAAACAAATTCAAATAACTCTATGTTTTTTCTTTGAAATCAAAAACGGTAAAAGAGTAATGAAAGTAGTTTAAAAATGCCAAATTAAAAAAAAAATTAATACTCTACTTGCATTTGGAGCTGAGATACGTTAGTTACTTCCACATCCAGTGGAAGTATAGTAACGACAAAATTTTTTTTTTTAATTTTCTATTGTTCAAATAGGCTTATAATGCCATGAAACGTCGAGATTTTAAGTTTGAGCGAAAAAAATGTTTCTGTCTGTCGGTCTGTCTGTTGGTCTGTCTGTAACTTTTTTTGTGCACACGTTTACTCTGGAACCGTTTGAGATTGACTTGAAATTTGGTGCACATATGTAATCAAATCAAATCAAATCAAATCAAATTTATTGGTGCTTTAACAATACAGTTTTACACAAGTCAAATATAGAAATATAGAAATTGTCATAATATTATGCAATGTCACATATAAATATATAATATAGGATACAATAATATAAATAAATTGTAAAATAACATAAATAATTAAAAATATTTCAAATATACATACAAAATATTTATACACATACACAAATATACACAATAAAATATACTGTAAATTTATATAAAATTTATATAAAATTGTTGTCCATTATTTTGGCTTCAGTGCCATTAAAATTTAAAAATTCATGTATACTATAGAAACATTATTTTATTCAAAATTTTTTATTAACTGTTTATATTTCACCTCTGGTAAGGCTTTCACCCAATTTGGAATTTTATTAAAAAATTTAGGGCCGTAACAATTAAAGCCACAATCACTTGACTTAAGCCTATTAAAATCTATCACTAAGTTATGTTGAGTCCTCGTGTTGTGTTTGTGAATATCCTCATGTTTTTTGTATTGGTTTATGTTTTTATAAATATATATCAGGCAATGAAAAATGTATAATGACGGAAATGTTAAAATTCCCAACTCAATAAATTTATTTGTAATTATCCTGAGAGTTTTCCTTTGTAGCCCGAAAATTCTGTTAGCTTGCGGGTCATGGGCCCAGTTTATCAGACCATAAGTCATATGGGACACTATTAGCGAGTAATAGGCCGTTAATAAAATTTTAAAAGTTACAATGTTTTTTAAGTTTCTTAGCAAGAATATATTTTTTGATATTTTTTTTTGCTGTGTAATCAACATGGTGGAACCAATTGAGATTTGGGTCAAGAAAAACGCCTAGAAATTTTACTTTTTCTGGGTTATTATAATTTTCAATTGGCCTATGACTGAAAATCATATTTGTAGTTTTATGCTCGTTTAGTGACAATTTATTTGATGAGAACCATTCTAAAGCATTTAACTTAGCTTCATCTATTTGCCTTTGAACAGCATCCAATTTATTGTCTTATACCAGGAGTGTGGTATCGTCTGCAAATAATACCAAGTCAACATCAGGTACAGACTTACTTAGGTCATTTACGTAAATTAAAAATAGGGTTGGTCCTAAGACCGATCCCTGTGGCACTCCGCTCTTTATGTACTGGGATGTCGAGTTAGTATTACTTAATGAGATCTAGAACTAGATTATATTTTCATCTTGTTCCATCGAAGAGTTGTGGGGTAAATTAGGGTAAATTTGGGGTAAATAGGTAAACCAAGCAGGTAAGAGTCCATAAAACTGGTATTTAGTATATACAAGAGAAGCTAAGGTCTCAAAAAAAATTTTGGCATTAACCCCCCTCATTACCACCCCCACCCTATTATTAAATTTTTTTAATTTAAAAATATTTTTTTTACTTCATCCACCCCCACTACCACCCCCTGTCACCACTCCCACCCCACTACCGATGTGGGGTATCGTTTTATGGGTTTGTGGGGTAGAGGATTTCAAATATTATATTGTTAAAGTTCCATAAACAATTATTTCCACATACAAAATATTTTCGTTGTGAGTGATTTGGATAGAAAATCTGGATGTGGAAGTGGTGATTCCTTGGGCAGCGGTTTTTTTTACGTTTGGGTCACTTATAAATAAACAAATCGATATTTGTTATTGAAATTTCTCTGGTAATTCTTCAATGTTTATTATTTTGTCTCCGCTACTTGAAAATAATCCAAAGCTACAATTGTTAAAAAATACTGTGGTGAGGCCCGAAAGTGGGTCTTTAGCGATTTTGTTAGAGATCTGAAAATCACCAAAATATGTCTAAATGTTGTATTATGTTTTTACAAACCGGACTTTACTCGCTAGATTGCTCAGTGGGTAAGGTGACTATAGTTGTCTTCAGGTCTACTAAGCACTCAGAAAATGTCGGCACCTTTGACCAGGGACGCACCCAGAAAATTGCTCAGGGGGGGGGCTACTACAAATAATAATATGATTAACATGGGCGGATCCAGAAAGGTTACTGGGAGGGGGCACTAACATTTTCAAGAATATCCCTTCGGACTCCGCGATCACTACTTTTTATCACCTCATGGGGGAGGGGGCAAATAGAAATTAAAAAAAAACAATTTTTTCACCTCGGAATCTGAAAAAAATGTTTATCGCCTCGTGCGGGGGTTAGGAGGAGTTTGCAAATAGACAAATTTTTTCCATCTCGTACAAGAAGTGCTATTAAAAATCTAAAAAAAAATTTCCGCGCCTCATGGAGGGGGGGGTGCTATTAAAAATCTGAAAAAAATTTTTCGCCTCGTAAAAAAAGTACAAATAAAAATCCAGACAAAAAACAATGTCGCCTTGACAACGTAACAAATACTTTCCTCGAGGGCAAGTGATGCTGACCTCCAGGGGGGGGGATTAAGCCCCCCAAAGCCCCCCCCCTTCAGTGCGCCTCTGCCTTTGACCATCAAACACGCCGCATCGCACTGCCAAGGACGCGACATTTTATACACGCTTACCAAGTGTGTAGTCAACTTTAGCACTTTTTATTCAGGATGCGGGCGTCTCGGGTTCAAATCCTGCTCGCGAAATATATTTTTTTTATTGTATCAGTAATATTAAAAGTTTTACAAAGCTGTTTATATGAACATAAGGGTCGTTGTTCAAGTTAGATTGGTTTACCATTTTCGTGACAAACATTAAAAAAGTTATAAAAAAAATTGAAAATACGCATTATGTTTTCAAAGCCGCTTCATTTGATGTTATTTTAACAGTTGTAGATTTGGATTATCTTCAAATAGCAGAAACAAATAATAAGCATTGAAGAATAACCAGCCCAAATTTCAAGAAGAAATATGGATTTGTTTATTTATAAGTGACCTAAACGTAAAAACTAACATATCTCAGTTCCAAATGCAAGTAGAGCATTAATTTTTTTTTTCATGCTACTTTCATTCTCATTTTTTTAATCTACTTTCATTACTCGTTTACCGTTTTTGATTTCATAAAAAAACCAGAGAATTACTTAAATTTGTTTATAACTAAAATTGCGAAAACTGTAAACAACTGCAATAAAACAGGTTTAAATTTTGAAAAAAATATATTTTTGTTCGTGATCTTAAAGTTCTTATAGAATGCTACAATTTGAGCCATCATACATATTTCTTGGTCTTGATAGTAGGATTCACAAGGGTGTAAAGTTGTAGTAACAATTGTATATTTGAGCCGTTTTAGTAATCATTTTGAGTTGAAATTTTAAGTGGTGATTGTACTTTATAAGAGCTATATTTTTTTTAAATTTCATTGAATATTATCCATTATTTTTGAAACAACAGTGATTTGTTTAAAAACCCATAATTTTGCAGTGTTCATTTTTTTTAAATAATCACAATTGGAATGAATTATAGTTTATATACTTTGATTGTACAGCTCAAAACGAACATTTTCCTTCCTTTTATTGCTTTCCATAGGACTTATAGATTTCGAGATATTCTAAGAAAACCGATGGAAAACGCAGTCTAAAAAATTAAATTGATTAAATAAACGATACGTCGACTTCACAGAAACTGCAAAACTAAGCTGTGAACTTAAGTTGGTCCCCTGAACGCGTTAAAGCAGAAATTCTGCCCTAACCCTAACCAGACAATTCACATTCAAATCCTAATTTGACTCCACTACATGGCAGTGCAAAACATTCACTTGTATCAAAGAATTTTTTTAATCCATTCAGGGATGTAGGAGAAACTGCCGAATTATAAAATCAAAGTCTGAAGCTCCGTCATCCTTAAGAACATTGTGATGTTTTAAAATAAATTTAAAACCTTCTGAATACATAAAAATTCAGTATATTCTTTTATCTTTAAGGACACCTTCCGTCTTTCTAATTTAGGTAATAAATTTGATAAAATCTTCATTTTCATTCGCTATAAAACCTTACTTATATTAACTATCAACTTTATTAGTCAATAAATTTTATTTATGGTGCTTAATTACCAATTTAATATGAGATGATGTATATTTTTAAGTAACGATTAAAATAATACATGATTTATATTATTATTAATATTTTGTAACTCTTATATTTCCTAATGTTACCTTACCTGTAGACATAGAGAAATATGTCAACATCATAAATTGTAATACTGAAAATGCATTAATCAACAGAAAATAAAAGAGGACATTTCGAATTTTGTCAATATGCAGAGTTACTACGAAAGAAATAGTTTCATTAATCTAAAACTAACAATGTTATCGTGAATCCGTTCACTGATTTATAAATTAACTCTTAAAGTTTACTTTGGTAACTGACAATATGTGTTTTTTGTGTCACACGGGCCACACGGCACACATTAAGGCGATAATCTAGTTAATTCCAAACCCGCTGTAACAAATCTGCATAGACACTTTCCACACTTCTCGTGTTGCGTTGTCTTAACTAATATAAATCACTAGAAATCGGAGGGACGTAAACCTTGTCTTTCACAAATACCCAAAGAAAAAAGTCGCACGGTGAAAGATCGGAGCTCCTTGGTGGCCACCTTTCAAGAGCACGAGTCTGTTGCACGGCCAATCCAGCGCTGTGAAAGTGTTTCGTTCACATATTTTCTAACAGTCAGATACCAATGGGGTGGTGCTCTATCCTGTTGGAAGATGAACTTCCCCCAGTTCTCATGTAGTTGAGGCATCAACCAATTGATGAACATTTGGTGATATGTACCTTCTGTTACTGTGTTTTCTTCTAAGAAGAAAGGACCATACACCTTCGCGTGGGATACAGCACAAAACACATTTGGAGAATCACTGACATGCTTCATTAACACTCTAGAATCCGGGATTCGGACGTAGTGTTTGCCACTTACGTGAAAAGTTGAGTCGTCATTGAACTTTATCTGCTCACAAGAATCACCTTCTTCATTACGGTGCAGGATTCCAAAGCAGAAATTTCACGTAGATGCTGTAGTAATTGCAATTTGTAAGGCGTCATTTTCAGTCTCTTACGTAGAATTTTCCACATAATTTGTTGTAGAATTCGTAGTGCTAAACTCTCCCATGTTATTGACTTCTGTGAACTTCGTTGATAAGCAGCACGAACCCGTTCCACTGTTTCTTCTGACATTGAAGGTCTTTCCGGACTTTTGCACCTTGTCGTTTCAATTTTTTATACCAACCGAAAATTAACGGTATAGTAGGTGGTGGTTTTATCCTAGGAGTACCCGACAAATATATAAGTTTGAGGAAGATGACAAACGGATCAAAGGCGGCTGTTAGAATAGACGGAGAATTTCCACTTTCTACATTAATCTAGGAGTAAAACAAGGTGACAAGGTGACGCACTCTCAAGCATGCTCTTCAACTTGGTACTTGAAGCTGCAATGAAAAATACCAATTACAGAGGCCATATTGGAATCAACGCATCTCAAATATGTGCATATGCAGACGATGTAGCTATTATCAGCAGAAATAAAACCAATTTAGAGGACACATTTACTGAAATTGATCAAGAGTCACAAATGAGAGGTCGTATAATTAATGAAAATAAAACAAAATACATGGAAGTGAAAAGAACGCCAACCAATAATAACAACAGCATCCAAATCGAAAACTATAACCTTGAACGCGAGGAAACCTTTACATACTTAGGAACGGAAGTTAACCAAGCCAATTGCATAAACAGTGAAATCAAGGCACGTATAGTCAGTGGAAATCGATGTTACTACGCCCACAAAAAATTAATGACAAGTAGACTATTAGATAAAAACACGAAAACAAAAATATACAAAACCTTAATTAGACCTGTAGTACATATGGATGTGAGACCTGGACCATGACAAAAAGAGACCGGGAAATACTCGCTGATGGAACATGGAGAATCCGCATGAATGCTGAATTGAATCAGATCAATAAAGGGAGTGACATTATTAAATACATAAAAAGTTAAAGACTAACATGGCTGGGACATGTCAACAGAATGGAAGACTCAACAGTAACTAAGAACATATATGAGTGGAGTGGAAACCTGCTAGAAGACGAAGAAGAGGAAGACCTAGGATGGGATGGATAAATGATGTGGAAGATGATCTGAGAGCTATGAATATTAGAAACTAGAGAAGAAAAACTCAAGAGGGAATAGAATAGAAGAAAATAGCCAGACAGGCGAAGACCCACCCTGGATTATGATGCCAAAAGAAGAAGAAGAAGATGGTGGTTTTCTAAACCGTGTTTGAAAATGGCGTTGGAGACTACTTGCGGAGTTCATTTTGGTAAATTCAAGCACACAATTCGATTTCTCTGGAGCGTTTGCAGTCATCTTAGCTATTAAGCTTGCGCAGTGCTACCAAGTGTCTTATCCAAACTTCTACAGTTCCTCAACTTAACAGTGCAAAATGCATGTCGATATTACAGATAACTTTGGTTTCATAAAATATTGAAAGTAGTCTCTTGTAGTAACCCTGTATATATCTTGCTTGAACATTCTCTCTATGCTTTAAGTAACAAAGATGTTTTAATTCATTAATTTTTATTTTTATTCTAGTACATGAACTAAATTTGGAACTCCTCCAACAACAAAATACAGAACATTGTACTCGACAGCTGATACTCGTTTCGTCAAGTACTGATACTCGCTCATCAATTATTAGGCACGGGGACCCGTCAGTGAATTTGGTACCGGGGCCCCTGATTTGATGCGGGGGGGCCTGCGTTTAGTTAACGAATGCCGTCAAATCACTCCGGAAATGCTGCAGAATGTGCAGCAATGTTTAGAGCAAAATGTTTTCTACTGTATGGGAGCTGGTGGTTACCACTTCGAACATTTATTCAACTGACACGTAAGTATCCACTTTTTCCAATTCGTTAAAGGTCGTAAGATGGGTGAATTTGCCCCCGCACGGATTGTACTCTCTTTTTTTTTCGCTAAGATTGTTATCAATATCACTTACAATTTTGCCAAATTTCAGCCCTTAATATTAAACCGTTTTCGAGTAAAAAAAACCGAAAATTTTCGTATGTAATATCACTAGTGCTTAAAATTTTATCGAAAATTTTTTCGAAAGCGTGTTGCCTGGTAATATAAAGAGTGCAAATTGGCAGTTTATTATCAGATTAAATCCCGACCGCTTTAGCGGGAGAGATTTAATCTTTGATAATAAACTGCCAATTTGCACGAGTTATATTAACTAGGGGCAACTTAGCTTGAGAAAAAATTTTGAGATAAAATTTAAAGCACGAGTGGTATTTGAGGAGAATATTTCTCGAATAAATGATTCATCAAGTACATCTTCAATATTATGTTTTCTCATTAATTGTCTTCTTGTCACTTTTTAGAGTTTACTGACCTTTATTTTCAATTTCCTCATTAATTTGATATACAGAAATATTTCCGACTCATATTGTCAAAACAGCAAATCTGAAACAAACGCAGTAGAAACAACGGAGATTCGCTATATTTTAAAATAATCTAGTGACGTTTCTATGGCAACTAGTAAATAAAACGAGTTGAAACCCTAGATATTAAAATATATACACAGGCTTAACACCTTTCAGACGTTTCTGAGGTGCAATATGACGAGGAACGATAGAGAGAGCACTACATCTTTAATCTGCGAGCACTACTTTATCCCGATGTCCCGCCACTCATGGTTCCGAGATTGACATAGAGAGCGCCATCTAGCGCTACCGCTACTAGAGTTATATTCCATAATAATTGTTAATTGATTCATATTTACGTATTTAATCCTTATTTTTAACTTACGAAGTTTACAAATTATGTTGAGGTTTGCTTCGTTGAGTGAATTTTGAATTTTAAATACAACAAATTAAAATATTGCACAGCTTTGATTCAACTAGTTACTTTTTGATAGATTACCGTATGTAAGTAGGTACATTTTTAGTTTGTTTCCAGAGCGAATGTGTTTACTTGACATTTATAATAAATGATTTGCTTAACTTTGTAACTACGTTATTGAGCTATTGAAAGATGTGCTTGACTTGTTCCTGTATTATGAGCTAGGTATATTAAGTACAATCTTTGTATATTATTGTTACCTGATTGAAAAGTAGGCAAATTGAAATAGTTACAGATAGGCAAGGGTTATAGCCTATATATTTCAGACAGGCTTCTCTTTGGAACTGACGATTGTTTACTATAGATGTGGTGTGTTTATGTTTGCTGGTACATAATACAATATTACAATTTACAAGGTAAGTTAACAATTAGTAATAAGCTAGAGAAGATATTTATAGATAAAATTTAAAAGCGCGAGTTGCCCTATTTGCCGAAAATATTTCACGAAACAAAACGTCAAAAAATTACCGCAGTATTTGCCGCTGCAGCGACATAAAAAATTAGAGCGATAAATTTTGCATGTTGGTACTGTCAAAAGCCGATATAGCTTGAATTATCACTAATAATGACATTTGATTGGTGCAATGTTGTGAAAAAACGGGCTCTGATTAGCTATAGCGTTAATGAGTGAAATAATCGAAAATAATTTTTATCTATTAAACGGCACAACCGATTCAAGTAAAATTTTTGCCAATTATAGATACTACTATAACATAAACGTGGAATAAATTGTAACAGAATCTGACAACGCGTACATTGGAAAAAAAATTAATGAATTTTTCTGAATTTTTTTTTACCCCTACAGAATTTCGACGCAACCACCAATTTTTTTTATAGAATCTTGGGATGGATTTTTACCTCACACATGATTTTTCTGAAGCGATCAAATGGGCACTTGGCACCTGAAAAAATAAAATGTTTTTTTAATTTTTTTAAATTATGATACGCTGATGTTAAAATTATCAGATTTTTTTGTAGCATCTTGGGATAGTATTATATAATCCCTAATTTTTTGAAATCGGTAATATTAGTAGAAGGTCCTGAAAAAAATGTCCTTTTTTATTTCTTTAAATGATGATATGCTGATGCTAAAATTACCATATTTTGTGATTAAAAACTTTATTTCTCTAACTCGATATTTTGCTGATATTAAGATTTTTGATTAAAAAAAAATTAGGGGCTTCTAAATATTAAAGGACTTGACTTTTGTCATTTCAGAATTTCTTACAATTGATAGATTTTGTTGAATATTAATTTCTTCTGATAATGCCGATTTCAAAAAAATAGGGATTATAGAATACTATTCCAAAATGCTACAAAAAAAATTTGATAATTTTAGCATCAGCGTATCATAATTCAAAAAAATAAAAAAGGACATTTTATTTTTTTTAAAGCACCTTCTACTGATATTACTGATTTCAAAAAACTAGAATAGAATACTATAGAATACTATCCCAGGTACAAAAAAAATATGACAGCTCTAACATGAGCGTATCATAATTTAAAAATATAGAAAAGAACACTTCAATATTGTTGATTGATACAAATAGACTGCTAATTATAGGTTAGGTTCCTAACCTGCAAAGAGTGTCTTATTTTATTGTGACAAACTATTTAAAACTTCTTAAACATTACATTGAACTAGATTTTGGTTGAAAGTACAGGAACCAGGCAGAAATCTTAATAATAGTTGTAAATCTTAAGAAATATATATTTTTGAGGTTAGCTGCACATTAAATATCGACTGTTGCCTGATCAGCATCTGCAAAGTGACGTCACGCGAAGCTCCACCCCGTTCTTGCGCGATCCAACTTTGGTAATTTATTTAAGGGCTTAAGCGTCCTAATAAAAACCTAAAAATTTGGAAATTGCCTTAAAAAATATTTTACTTTCGATTTCTAAAACAAAAAAAGTGCCGAACGGGCTAAAATTTTATTTGAATCGGTTATATCGTTCAATAGATAAAAATTATTTTGGAAATTTTTCGATTTTTTTCTACTTAAAAGCAGTTTAATATTAAGGGCTTAAATTTGTCAAAATTGTAAGTGATATTAGCACAGTCCGTGCGGGGGCAAATTTACCCATCTTATCCGACTATGGCCTTTTCTCCCTTGATAATAAAATCAACAGATCCAAGCGTTTTTCGAAAAAATTATCATACAAGCAAAGAACACGCCTGTTTCGTTCTCTGTGGGCCACCCTGTATATTTGCATTTTATGATAGAAACCACATATACTCCGACTAAATGTACTTATCATCTATTGTCAGATATGTTTAATATTGCGTATCTTGAAATACGTAGAACAACGCAGTTGTTTTATTTTTGTTTATATGAAATAATCAACACATTTTGATTGCCTCAGAATACTACAGCAGATAACTACACTTTCGAAATATATTTTATTTGGAGACACCACTACGCTCACTTATCTCAGTCCTTTCATTTGCATAAATATGCGAAGTATTCTGGAGTTTAAGGCATTTTACTTCCACATCCAGTGGAAGTATAGTAACGACAAAAAAATTTTTAAAAATTTTTATTGTTCAAATAGGCTTAGAATGTCACGAAACGTCGAGATTTTAAGTTTGAACGAAAAAAATTTTCTGTCTGTCGGTCTGTCTGTCTGTCGGTCTGTCTGTCGGTCTGTCGGTCTGTAACTTTTTTTGTGCGCACGTTTACTCTGGAACCGTTTGAGATATTGACTTGAAATTTGGTACACATATGTACTTTCACGAGATCTAGAACTAGATTATATTTTCATCTTGTTCCGTCGAAGGGTTGGGGAGTAAATTGAGGTAAATTTGGGGAAAATAGGTAAATCAAGCAGGTAAGAGTCCATAATATTGGTATTTAGTATATACAAGAGAAGCTAAGGTCCCAAAAAAAGTTTTGGCATTAGCCACCCCCACCCCATTATTAAAGGGGATGAAAAAAATTTGTGATTTAGTGTGTGTACAAGAACCAGAAACCTCAAAATATTTTTTTACTTCATCCACCCCCACTACCACCCCCCATCACCACCCCCACCCCGCTACCGATGTGGGGTATCGTTTTATGGGTTTTTGGGGTAGAGGATTTCAAATATTATATTATTAAAGTTCCATAAACAATTATTTCCACATACAAATTTTTTTCGTTGTGAGTGACTTGGATACAAAATTTGGATGTGGAAGTAGTGATTGATTCCTTGGGCAGCGGTTTTTTAACTCATAATAGTAACGTAGTATGTTACCTTTTCCTTTATTGTAATTTGTAATGTTTGTTTTATTATGCTAGCGCGCGTGGATCCCTCACCTCTCTTTTCTTACCTCTGCCTCCTACTATTCCTCCATCTTCCTCACCATCGCATTATCTTATCCTACTTTCACCTTCCCCAACTTTCCCACCATATTTCCTCACATTCCCACTGTCTTCACATACTTTTCCATTACCTCCGATATAAAGTAGCCTATTCTCTTAGTTGGAGAAATGTAAACACACACGAAATTTTATCAAAGTATTTTGATAAGTACATTGATATTGACTTATATAATAGGCACAGATTTTATTATAATGTCGGTAAATATTCAACTTTTAGTCGTGGAAAATTAAAATTCTGTTCCTGGAAAGTCAGATAATTCAAAATTCCAATGTTGATGGGAACCTTGACATGGGAAATGAAGAGGCTGTTGTTGTTGTTAATTTATTCTGGGTCCGCCGCTGGCTATCAACTAAGCACACGGGGTATTTTCTTAATCTGTGAGGAAGCAAAATCATATTTGGGAATTACTTCCTTACACAGCAGGCGTCAACATTACGATGTTTGTTTCACCTTCCTTCGAAATTATCAATAACTACATCAGTTCTCCTGATTGCTTGGAGTCTATGCGTTTTAACTAGTGATGTGTCGTTCATGTACGACCCGTTCACAATGAACGGGTCTTCCAAAAGACCCGTGATCAATTCGATCACTCTCCGTGACCCTATCGTTCATATCCAGGCCCGGGGGGGGGTAGCCGGGGCTCGAAGGGGCCCGGCACCATCACTGTTAAATACATCTTTGTATTGATTGTATTTCAAATTGTGTATTGAAAATTAGTATTTTTTGTTTATCCTAGCCGAGGGGGGCCCGCCAATTTGATTTTACCCCTGGGCCCGTACTGGGTCTCCACAGGCCTGTTCATATGACCTGACCGAACACGGAATTTCGGACGTATTTTCCACTAAGATATTCACGATCGGTGCGCGGCGAACGAGAGCCAACATGTGGAACCAACAGCACAGAAGAAGAATGAATCAATCTTCTTCTGTGCCAACAATGGACTGACCATGTATCCACCGTGTCGTTCATATGAACGAATCTTCGTGAACGGGTCATTTGCGTGATTGACCTGGTAAGACCCGGTTCACTCAAATGAGCCGGGTCTTACCATCACTAGTTTTAACCACTGAGCTGTATACATACTGGAGTGTGCGCTGAGAGGTGGGGGGGGCTTCGCAGAAAATATAGAGAGAGAAGCTATAATTAGCAAGGTTCCCTGTTCCCTGTTGCCTGAATGCATAGTTTTACAAGTGCGAGGGAGATAGAGAACCTTCCTGATAATAGCTTCTCTCTCTGTAGTTTTGCGAAAGAAATTAATAGTTTCCTATTTTTAGGAGTATGTATACAGCTCATCTATTGTCTCGAACAACAATACGCAAGGTTCAGAGACGAACCCAGCTATTTTTTTGGGGGGGGGAAAGCTACAACTAATTTGCCAACTGCCCATTTTTTTTACAACTTATATTTCCTTATGTTTTTTTTTATTTCAGACTTAATTTATAAGTAGCCTAGCGATACAAATATTATGCAAAAGAAGTTTAACTAAACTACATGATGTAGGCGCTAGACCTAAGTTGGCTCTCCTTCGGCGCAAGCTCGTGAACGTCCGCGCTAGTACGGCTACCGGCCACTTCCCACTTCACATTGTGATACGCAATAGGTAGCATTACGGGGTCTACACACGATTCAGCGGCAGGGAGCCAGCCTTGTCGGCATGCTTTGAACTCATTCGTAAAAGTGAACTGGTCCGCTGGAATTCCAATTATCTTCAAAGCGCACCAACAATGTCGGGTCCCAGCAGCTGGATCGTCTGTAGACCCCTTTAATAGTCCCAGATTCTAATTCAGTGTCCTCTAAGAATTCAATATTTTAACAATTTCTGACCGACAACAATTTGTTATTATTATTATCTCTCGTTGAGAGGTTGGTAACTGATATTAGTGATACTCAGTATAAACCAACAACCAACGACTTTATAGCTAGGACAAAGCATCGTATTGATAAAGGCAAAAAGTAATATTCTAATATTTCTAATGTAAGACAGTCTTTGTGAATTGTATGCTCTGGCCGTGCCGTCTACTGGGTCGAACGTCGAATTTCCGCGAGTTGACGAGTTTATTTTGTTGGCCCGTCGGCGTTTTGTGCGTTGTCCGTCGACTATTCGGTGGCTCTCACATCAGTCGCATCTAGTCATAAATAATATCAATTAAAATTATTTATAAAAAATGGTCATAGTGACAGTGTCATTTAATTCTTATCAACTCATTATTCGTTTTTTTGCAATTATACCCAATAAAGATTTTTTTACATTTTTGGTGATTTTCCCAACTCAATCAACATTGGGGGGGAGCGTACCCCCCCATAACCCCCCGTGGGTTCGTGTAATAAAAGGTGATCACCTTTTGCTAACTGCGCATGTGCCTGACATCCGAGGACTGTCTCTGACTGCTATTTCTCAAATCCAAAACAAACCTGCAATGTTCAGTCCAGTCAATAGAATAACCTCAACAGTAATAAACTCTGTTCTGCCCTTGATTTTTTTAGTAAATCTCTTTCTTGATTGTTTTCAAAACCAATCTGAATGTGCTATACTGCAATAATTGTACAGGGAGATCGAGAAAAACTGAACGTGCCGCTCCCTAAAGATTGTTTTTGTGCCGTCTACATACTGCATACATATGTACTATTTTCTGGTACTTTCAACATTTTCACGTTGGCGACAGTAACCTTGAATATAGTCAATTACAGTATTAACTTACCACACAAGTGACAGTGAACTGATTGCGTTGAAAAACACTGATTTATTAGTCAAAAAGGGAGATAAATGATAAATCAAACACAAGCCAATAATAATAACATTCACGAAAATGACAGACATCAGATTGGTAACAGTGACTAGAGAACTAGTCGTTACTTCTAGCAACATAGGAAATTAGTTTTAATAATGTATGTAGAATAGAAATCAATTTTGATAATTTTAGTGACTTTTCCGTATGACGTCACGTTCAGTCTTTCTCGATCTCTCGGTATATTATTGTTGCTGTTTACTTTTACTTCCCAGCGTCCAGTGGAAGTATAGTAATGACAACAAAAATTTTGAAAATTTGTTTGTTCAAATAGGCTTAGAATGTCATGAAATGTCAAGATTTTAAGTTTGAGCGAAAAAAATTCTGTCTGTCTGTAACTTTTTTGTGCGCACGATTACTCTGGAACCGTTTAAGATATTAACTTGAAATTTGGCACTGGTATTATTTTAACGTGATCTGGAACTAGATTATATTTTCATCTTATTCCGTTGAATTGGGCTAAATGAGGGTAAACAGATAAATCAAGCAGGTAAGAGTCCATAAAATTGGTATGTAGTATATATTTAATATTAATAATCTAATAATAATAATAATCTTTATTAAACCCTGTTTGCCAAACACAAAGAAATGGATAAGGTACGTCAAAAGAGGCCAGTGCCTAAGTTATTTTGTAAAAAAAAAAACACAGAACATTTACAAAAAAAATAGATCATACCTAAAATATAATTAGGCAAGGTTTGAAAACCATTAATTCCTACGTATTACTTTGAGTAAGATACAATTCAAATTCATTTAAATTGTAGGAACAGTTTTCTAACAATAATGATTTTAACCGGTCTTTAAATCTAAACAAAAGGCATAAATTTTTAACTTTTCCAGGTAACATGTTGAAATAATTGAGTCCCGTGTAATCCGGAGATTTCTTATGTGCCTAAAACTAGCATATGTATGTTGTCCTTTTTGTGCGTTGGATAAGAATGGTGGTTACAATTTTTCTAAAAGTTATCAATATTTTTATAAGTATGCTGTAATAATTTAAAAATGTATATTCCCATTCCCGTTAAGAGTTAGGATTTTTTTACTTTTAAATGTATTCCTACATGTCTCATTATAGGATAAACCAAATATGAGACGAATTATCCTTTTTTGTAGGATAAAGACCCGAAGCACGTCCGTAGCTTGTCCCCATGATACAATAAAATATTATGGAGATCGATGAATACGATGAATACACCGTAGCATAATAGAAATTCATCTCTCGTCAAGAGATTTTTTTAAAGTAGCTAAAGCAAAATAAGCGCTGTTAAGTTTAGCACAGACGGAGTCAATTTGATTACCCCAGCCTAGTGAACTGTCTAATGGGATACCTAGAAATTTTGTAGTTATATTAGAAGTTAAACTAATGTTATTTGTATTAAAATTTAGATTCAAATCTTGCTTTCTGTAGGGATTAGTAAATTCAATGCATACTGTTTTACTCAGGTTAATAATTAGGTGATTTCTTGCACACCACTCTGTGAAAGATGTAAGTATCCTAGTTGTGAGAATGTTTACCTCATCTCTGGTTTTTGCAGATATTATTATTGTTGTGTCAGCAGCATACATAAACAACTTCCCCTCCTTTACATAGGATGGCACATCATTTATATACAGCAGAAACAACAACGGTCCTAATACGTTTCCCTGGGGCGTACCAAGCTCAACATTAAATTGGTCAGAGTAGAAATCTTCAATTTTTACTACTAATTTTCTGTGTTACGTAGGAGATAATCCAGTCATTAATTGGCTCACGAATCCCCATACAGTTCAGATTTTTGGACAGAAAAAGAGGATTGATAGTGTCAAATGCACGAGATAAGTCGAAAAAGACTCCCACTACCATATTTCCAGTATCTAGTTTGTTAATTATATGATGGTTACTATTATCTTTGTATTTTGCTTTTTCTTTTAATGTTCATTTTAGTTTGTTGTTATTAAGTCAAAATAGTAGGATTAGTATTACCATGTAAATATATTCAGACGTAAATAAATAAATAAATAAATTTACTTGTAGTATAAAATTTTTCCAAATGAATATAATCATATTTTTAAATTATTAAAGAATTTGTTAAAAAGGTAACACAATGATTTAAGCTCCACTATAGGTCAACAATGTAAACTTTGGCGCAACAGCATTTCATCAATGATCATTCATTACTCCAAGGATAATGGCCACTAACAGTACATTACAAAGAAATTACAATGTAAATGAAGCTTTGCATAACATAATGTTTTTGTTTCATGGCACGCCTCTGGAAGTGATAAGTTTTAAAATGCAAATTCAAATGACCTTAACTCTATTACATTATAAATGAAATATACTTTCAAGGAATAGTGTTGTTTAATCTTTCTCTTCCTATTTACTACATTTACACACGATAAATTGCATTGCCGAAGGCCTTGCTCACTCTGGAGGCTTGATTATCTAGATATCCACAGCGTACGGCACAAAAACAATGATGATGGGATATATCTGATTTATGGTTTATGATGTAATCAGAATTATATGGTCAAAATATGGGAATAAGGTGGGACAAGCCTATTACTATTTGGAATTTATTTCAAATAGCAACGCGTGAGAATACTCTAGAAAAATTTAGCGGAAACCATTGTAATAATTATAGGTTACCTTGAAAAGATCCCATAATCAAAATACGATACGATCAAAGTTCTTGTTTATACAATTATAATTATTATACCTATTTGATAATACCTAATCAAGGAGGTATATTATTATTGTAGTCAGACAAATTTTTTCAATAAATAATCATCGCAGGAGAAAAATATTTGCACAGAAATCGATTGAATCCATTGAATACAAAATGTTTGTTTGTATGTAGATCATTTCTTGTAAACACGATAACTTTTGTTAATCTTAAAATTTGTATTTTAAATTTAGTGGAGTGAAAATAAATTTTGAATGGAATTATCTTACTGTAGTTATTTTACTGCATTAATAGTGGAGTCAATAGAGGCTGAAAATTTGCATTATTTCGGAATAAGTACGGGAAGCTTCGATTTTCCTAAAACCATTTGATATCATTTTTACATAGCTTAAAATAAAAAGTTATAAACATTTAATCGTGAGGAAATTGTTTATTAATTATTTCAACAAAAAAACCTTTTTTTTTAACAAAATTATTATGTTGAAAAATTTTAAAGCAATTTTATTCTAATTGACATATAAGGGGATTTTCGAGGTCGCTGAAACAGATTATGATGTCAAAAAAAAACGTATTTCAAATTGACTGATCCAATATGGCCGACTTCTATCAAGCAACACTATTCAATTACAAACACAATTTAAATTTTCACATAAAAACTTAAAAAGAAGCTGAGAAAACGTGATATTGTCCATAGCATTACAAAATGATCTGTGAAAAAGTGCCCAAAATATTTTTAAAATGATCTGCGGGCACACACAATATTGACATTTTGGAAGTGTACAATGTACATCTTCAAAAATAAATTTTTGATATTTTTTTCACTCATCTGATCTTTTTATACATTACTTCAAGAGTAAAATGTCAAGACACAAGTTTTTATCTTCATATTTGTAGAAATGGTAGAGCTTTTGCCTATTTCATCGCAAATCTCTTTATGTTCCTACATACATTCATCTTTATATTTGAAAATATAATAATTCAATAGCTACATGTTTCTTTTTTCATTTAAGCTTTTGTGAGGTCAATTTCATTAATTAGTTCAAAAGTTACAACAAATTTAGTGTCGTGCGTTAAACAAAAAAATCTGGAGCCTACATTTTTGAGCGTACAAAAAAACTTCATATACATTTTTTATGTGAAATTTCCCGTACTTTCGAATGGCGCAATTACTTTTTGAAAGAAAAAAATATATTTTAAGATATATTTGACAAAGACTGGTATTTTGCAACTATTTTGTTTAATAAAAAATTACGCTCAAGGACAATTGTTGGTAACTTTTGGTATGCTGTTCCTGACATGTTCAGGGATGTATTTCAAAAGTTACCGCTTCCCGGAATTTTTCCGAAGTGAAAATCTCTATCTCTATAATTTGTGTGATAATAACTGTAACGAAAATTTTTTTATTAAATCTGATCATTACTTTATATAAAAATAAAATTTAAGCAATTTTGTACCTAATACCTTCTGTGATTATTTTCTCGATATCTAAACTGAAAAGTATATACAGTGTGTGCCACTTTTCCCGTTAATACATTTGCAGCGCAGTTAGTAGTCATCAAATTTCAACCAAATTTTGATCGGTATCAAAGATCTTTAATATCTTTTTTGAGTAAAGCAAAACTTATTTCAGTCATTGACGTGCATTTTTATAAAGAAAATACTGAAAAAAGGGACTATTTTTCGAGAAGACAATAGGCATTTTTTTCATTGAAAAATTAATACAAAATTAATGATCAGCATGCTTTAGAACCCCTAAGTATATCCAAAATTTAACGACATTTTGATTTGTGGTTTTCGAATTACGGTCCCCTTAAAATAATATGTTAATAAACTAGAAACCAATTGCATTAAAAAAAACAATCATTGTTAATTTTCTATTGAAATTAACTTTTTCTAAAACCCAGTGTCATCAAATTTCAATTTTCATTGAAAAATTGCCAAGAATTTCATTAAGGATTGCCGAATTTGAAAGTATTGACTACGGTGGGTGGTGAAAAAATTGATTTTAAATAGAAAAAGAGGAATGACTTTTTTTCTTAAACCGATTCGTTTCCAAGTTATTAAATATTTAATATATAACATTTTTGGTAAAAGAGGAGGATCCATAAGGCCTGTTTTCGACCCCCTACAATTTTGAGACAAATTCTTGAAAGGTTTTTGGACTTATTGAAAAAAAAATAAGTTATTTTCAGGTGAAACGGAAAATTTATAAACTCCCCTCCCTTCCCCTACCACAATTAGAGCAGGTAAATAAACTATTAGTTATTAAAAAAATAATGAAGTGATATCTAAATAAATGGAGGTAGTAAAATACGCATAGAAAAATGCGAAGAAAAGAAAAAAGGTTACTCCCTGCTGAGGGTGGGGAAGGAATTACGTCCCTCTATATAATAAAGTATCCTAGTGTACTTTATCAACCTAGAAATCTGAACACGATTTTAATTATTTGTTATATTTCCGTTAACGCCATTTTACGTTATTGTGGAAAGTTAGGGGGTATGTAGGGATGGTGTAAAATTTTTTCCTTTTCTTGACCTTTTCCATATGTCCCATGTATTTGACGATCTCCATTTATTCAGAAATCACTCCATTCATTTTTAATAATTAATAGTTTATTTACTTACTCTAATTAAAGAAGTGGTGGTAAGGCAGGGAGGGGGATTTTCCATTTCACCTGAAAATAACTTTTTTGCTCAAGAAGTCCAAAAAACTTACTTTCAAGAATTTTCCTCAAAAATTGTAGGGGGCCGAAAACAGGCCATGGGAGCCTCCTCCTTTTCAATGAAAATTCTTGATCTAAAGTCTCAATGGGCCCAGAGACCTGCTATGTATAGTTTCCGATATATTGAGCCTCAAAGTGGGTCTTTTAGGAGAGATTACTCAGTAATTTTGAATAATTATTTGCAGGGCAAAATGTGTAAAGAAACGTGTAAGTTTTTGAGATCGCTGAATCCGAATATGGATTTCGCAAGACCCTGCAAGGTTACCTAGAGGTCATTTCAAGGTCAAACCAAGAAGAAATAATTAGAAAAATCTGTAAAAAAGCATAGGTAGGTTTTTGGGGTCTTTGAATCCGAATATGGATTTTGCTTGATCCAGCAAAATCATCCAGAGGTCGTTTCAATGTCAAACCAAGAATAAATGATCAGAAAAATCTGTAGAGAAACATGTGTAAGTGTTTGAGATCGCTGAATCCGAATATGGGTTTCGCAAGACCCTGCAAGGTCACCTAGAGATCATTTCAGGGTAAACCGAGAAGAAAAAAAGCATAGGTAGGTTTTTGGGGTCACTGAATCCGAATATGGATTTTGCTTGATCCTGCAAAATCATCCACAGGTCATTTCAAGGTCAAACCAGGAATAAAGGATATTATCATGAATCTGCAACTAACCTCAACGTCTTATCGAAATAAACTCTTTAAGATTATATATGCACTCGCGCGCACACAGACACACACACACACACAAATATGAACCGATCTTGAAATTACATCTGGGTGAACTTGCAGGGTCAAGCGAAACCCATATTCGGATTCAGCGATCTCAAATACTTACACATGTTTCTCTACAGATTTTTCTGATCATTTATTCTTGGTTTGACCTTGAAATGACCTCTGGATGATTTTGCAGGATCAAGCAAAATCCGATTCGGATTCAGTGACTTATCTAGGTTTTTTACAGATTTTTTAAATTATTTCTTCTTGGTTTGACCTTGAAAAGACATCTAGGTGACCTTGCAGGGTCTTGCGAAACCCATATTCGAATTCAGCGACTCCAAAAATCCTAGTATACTCTCATCAAGTCTGGTGATACTATTTACAAGAAATGTTGCCCTGCAAATAATTATTCAGAATTACCGGACTACTAAAAGACCCACTTTTTGAGGCCCAATATCTCAGAAACTATACATAGCAGGTCTTTGGGCCCATTGAGACTTTTGATCAGCATGCTGAAAACTATCACTCTGCAAAATTTCAGCCAATTCGACCGGGATTTTTTTTCCATTGATTCTGTGCGGGATTCTTTTTAAAGTATCAATGATATTGGGTGGTAGAGAAAATGAATTTAAATAGAAAATGAAGGACGATTTTATTTCGAAACACAATTCGTCTCTAAGTTAATTATTTAATAGTTGAAAATGTAATTTTAAGGGGACCATAATTAGAAAACTATAAATCAAAATGTCGTTAAATTTTGAATACGAAAATGAAATGAAAGCATTCTTATTAATGTCAGTTATGAACTAATGTGTTTCAAAACATTGTATATCTCCTCTTCTATGAAAAACACACTTGCATATTTTTAAATTTGATAGCAATTTTGGCAGCTTATTTTTACTTCCACATCCAATGGAAGCATAGTATCGACAAAAAAAATTTGAAAATTTTTATTGTTCAGATAGGCTTAAAATGTCATGAAACGTCGAGATTTTAAGTTTGAGCAAAAAAATGTCTGTCTGTAACTTTTTTTTCTGCGCACCATTACTCTGGAACCGTTTAAGATATTGACTTAAAATTTGGTACACGTATGTATTTTAACGAGATCTGGATATTTTGATCTTATTCCGTTGAAGGGTTGGGGGATAAATTGGGGTAAATGGGAGTAAATAGGAAGCGGGTAAGAGTCCATAAAATTGCTATTTAGTGTATATAAGAGAAGCTAAGGTGTCAAAAAATTTTTTGGCATTAACCATCCCCAACCATCACTCATTATCACCCCGACCCCATTATTAAAGGGGGTGAAAAAAATAACATTGTCATTTAGTGTGTGTACAAGAACCAAAGGCCTCAAAATTTTCTCTTACTTTATCCAGACTGATTTTAATTGAAGATAACGATATTTTTAAGTAAAAATTCAATTTGAGATCACAATTATAAAAATTTCAGAACGAACATTTAACAAAAATTTCCGATAACTTTAACTTAGTGATGCTTCGCTCCTCTGCGCGGTGGCCAACAAATGTTCTAATAACGACTTCTCTAGGACATATATCGGAAACCTTTACAAGGGGATTATAGAGCCTTTATAAAATGGTTTTATAATTATATTGTAAGAACATTCTTAGGGCATTTCTATATCACCAAATTGTTGCAGAGAGCGAATTAGTTCACAATAGTACTCAGGACCCCAGCAAGGGTGTTGGTCAGTAGGTACCGTAGCAACGGCCCCCCTCATCAATTAACCGGCTCAGTGACACACTGCTTAAGGTGTTAGGCTTGCGACCACGGGGTCCCGGGTTCGAATCCTGGCTAGGGTATGGATGTGTAGTGGCGTTTTTCATGTGTTGCCGAGATGGTAGCAGTGGACTAGACTGCGGTTGTGTGAGAGACAATACGGTCTAGACGTTTTCCTCTCCTGAGTTCAAGTCTCAGCTGCGGCAGATGGCAATGTCGCAGGGAATGGGTGTTGTGATGTTGTCTATGTGTGTGTGTCCGTCCTGGTTGAGTGGTAGAATAGCCTACGGCTAAACTCCGACAGGACATTAATATAAATAAGGCGATAAAAAAAAACTATACTTTTTCCACATCTTTCCCCCCACTCATTAATTTTTAAAGTACGAGGGCCCGCCAGAGATATCTTGACAAACAAAGTTTTTTTCACATTTCTCCCCTCCCCCCGCTTATCAATTATTAAAGTGCGGGGGGGGGGGGAGGGGCCCCAGTGAATTTGGCACCGAGGCCCATGATTTGATGGGGGAGGCCTAATAGTACTTTAATGAAACCTAAAACAATATTTTTACAGCACAAAAAAGGCAATTCAGCTAACCCTTAGTGCGATAATGCTAGTTAGGTGGTATATAAATTATGAAAATAATTATAGAGGTTTGTTTCTAATGTCGTACTCTTAGAGAAGAAGTTACGCCACTGAACACAATTATTTTCCAAGGTTCTAATCATCATACAGCATGAGTTTTTTAATTACTGTGATAAAGCATTAATTGTCAACAATTAGAAAATATGGACTCGGTTATTGCAAACAGAGGCATGTTAGAACATTGTAACATAAAAATTAAAACCTACTAACTATTCATAAATACGCTCTAAAAGAGTTCTGAAGAGTGACTGTATATTGATATTATTAATCATATTCGTTTATTTACTTTGAACTAAAATATGTGCATATGATAAAAGCAAATAGCCTCGAGAGGCATCTGGCATGAAAAACTAGAATGTGTATTAGTTTAACATTGTATATTATGTTGTTACCAACATCCAAAATGTTGCATGGAATAATTTAATATTATAGATATTTTTGCCACATTTAATAAAATTATTGGTTTTTTTGTTAAAGAGAATGAAAGAGGAACACATGTTAATTTTCCTAATATTGATATCTCCAGACATCCTTCCAAAAGAATATTGAAATCTCGAATATTGGTACTCTATCAAATTTACGTGACGATATGCAAATTATTCTACAGGGTGGACCAACTCTCTTGGCTCAATTCTTATAGCTTTATTTGAATTAAAATATGTTTTTATTTTAAATGGCCGTAATCGAAAATCATTGCAAACTCTACAGGGTATTTCGTTTCTCTGAGCTCACATTAACTGTGTTATTTTAAAAAGAACACTTTGTATATTTTTGGATTACTTGTCAAATTCCTTATAAATCAAATTTTTGGAAAGGAAAAAACGATTATTTTGAGATATTTCGATTTTAATGAAATCTGATGAGAAAACTAGCCCTATAGTTGGAAATTAATAACCTCTATGGCGAATTCCAATAACCGATTTTTCTCCCAAATATCTATGAGAGATAGATAGAGCTATGACAAATGACCTAAAATATACAGGGAAATAAATATGAGGACCAACCTGGACCTCCATTAAATCGTTTATTTCAAAGGGAACATCCTATATTTTATAATTCTATTCGCTTCTCTCTTTTATTACCTTTCAATATATATCTGCATCCTCTATAGCTAAAATGTACGCTTATTGGGTTATTTAGGGCCGGTTGTACAATCCAAGTTCACGTCCGGTTCAAGATTGAACTAACCTCAAATTTAAGGTTGAGCTTTAACCTAGTTCATTTCTCGTCATTTTCGAAGGTTCATGTAAGCTGTCGATTTCCTGGGTTTAAACCTGGTTCATGATAATTATAATATATAATATTTTCTATTTTGATTTTTCTGCACACCCATTTTGTTTCTGTTCTGGTTCTGTTAAAAATTAACAAGAAATGGCTGAACAATTTCACGAAAATATGAAGGAATTAACGGATGATAATGATTTTGTTGGGCAGTCTAATTTAGTGAGAATTTCATTTTCCTCGAGATTTTCCTCAACAATTATGTCATCATCCAAATCGTTTACAAAATTTTTAAAAACAGTTTGGTCTTTAGCTGGATCAACAGCTGGTTCATTTACAATGGTGATAATTTCTAAAAATAATTTTAAAAACTCGTTTCATTCTTTTAATGGAGGTCGAAATTGGACCTCATTTTCTAGCCACCCTGTATATTTTAGGGCATTTGTAGCTTCAGCCTACATAAGCTCCATTACTCATAGATATATGGGAGAAAAATTGGGTTATCGGAATTTACCAGGTTATTAATTTCCAACTATGGGTTTGCTTTCGCATCATTGAAATCGAAATATCTCAAAAAACTTAGTTTTTTAGATAGGGAATGATATTGAAAATTAATGTTGTCTTCAGATCTACTCTGCACTGAAAAAATGTCGGCATCTTTGATCTTTACCGCACCGCCAAGGACGTCGACATTTTATACCCCAAGTAACAATTTAAATTCCTTTTAGGTTTATTTAGGTTTTATCAGTGCTTTATAATGACCACCTCATAAACCAGTGATTTATACCAGATATAATAAATGTCAAATGCATTAAAAAATCGTCTTGTCTTAAAGAAAGTTTTAAAAAGGCTTTCAAGAATTTACATTAAAACAAAAGTATCTTGTAGTCTTTGTTGGTTTATGACTAATTTATCAAGACATTTGTCAAGCCTTCAATAAAACTATATAGTTGTTAAGTCCAACTTAGGAGGATCGAGTTTTATTGAAGAATATAGGAAATGTTGAGATTTTATAATCGCTATATAAAATTATCTTGGGGTGGTTGTTAATGCTGGCCTATAAATCTAATATGCTTTGAGATCACTAAGTTTCGAGTCGAACCTTCATAAAACAACTTGTTAGAATTTTAATGAAATGGGCAAAAATCTGTAATAAGTCAGGCTTAACCATAAAAGGATTTGGTTTCTCATTGTCCAGACTATAAAGTTTTAAAATAGGTACTATTGAAGCTGTATTAAGAAATATTTGTTGCCATTTCATGTATTTATGGATGCTGTGTGTATGTGGATGAATAAACACAACACACATAGTAAGTAGACAACCTCCCAAATCCAAAGACAAGGTTGTCTGGAAGACGGCAGGAAATACCCATTACTGACACTGACTGACATGGCGAGCGGTACTACAACTTTCTACAAATGTGGCGAAATCTTAAAATCAAACCGAATTTTTAGGTTAGATTTTACAGGCGCCATAAACCCTGTAGGTGTTAAAACGGTTGCCTTAATTACTTAAAGGGTTTACAATAGGTTTTCAAATAGCCTACAAGTTTTAAAAAATGTATTAAAAGATGTGAGACTTAAAATGCGCCTTTCATTTGTCAGCTTATTAATTAATATTTACAATTATTATTAAAAAATATAACCCTGGTTTTAGCTTACTCAGTATGATTTTGGGCTTTTTATATGACATATTAACACATTTTAGATAGTTGCAGGCTAAATGTAAACAGTAAGAATAAGAAAAATATAACTAAACACTGTTGTCCCAACTTTCTTCAAACATGTCTGTCATAGTTAACAGAAAAAAACATGGCTGAAAAATTAATAAAACCGTTTATTTTAATAGAATACCCTATTAAGAGTTTGTGGCTTCAGGAAATATTTTTATAAAACAAAAGGTTTTGTTAAATTCCAATTGCTCCACTTTATTACTATTTTAAACGCTGTAAGACTTTACCCAGCCTTACTAGTCTTCTTTAAAATCCTTAAGATTTGTCTCTGACAATCTCTACTCCAAATGTACTTAGCTTAGTTAACATAACCTAAAAAAACATTATTTATTTCGTGTGTTTTTGAGTGTGCGATCATTAATTTCTCGTAATTTTCTTAATCCTCAAGTATTTATCTAAAATATTTGACATTTTACTAAGTATCTAGGTACCTAAAATGTTTTTTTACGCCGCACTGCACTGTTTAAAATAGAATCAGCAATCACAAAATGGCGTTTACTATGCGTTATATGCCCCCTCTCTCAAAGTTTAAAGGCGTAAGTGGGGGAACCAAAGGATTTATAAGTGCTTTATAAAAACTAAAAAGTTTCAACGTAGCTTAATAAAGCTACCAAAAAACTATTAGGTTTTAACCAATTATTATCGTTAAAAGCAAATAGTATTTATGATAACATATATTACTTAAGAGTTATTAGTTTTATTGCTTGATCATAAGAAGTACTTAAAGAGCATATTTATAAAGACCATATTTATGAAGACCATATTTATAAAGACCATATTTTAAAACTCCTATAAAACCTAAAGATTTATAGATCTACCTCAAAATTTAAAATCCACTATAAAGCTTAATGAATAATGCAGCAATTATGTGGCTATAAAACCAATAGGCCTTACAGAGCAAAGAGGTTTAACAAATTGCTTTAAAGATAACTTGAAGGCCTTTTTTAAGTACATATTATCTACAGATAAATTGGTATGCACAAAAGAAATAATAAAACCCAGTTCAATTTATTTACCTTCTTAAATCTGTGATAAAACCGGATAAATACTTGTTGGCATTTAAACTGTTACTTAGGCATTATTTCTAGCAACCAAGTAATATATAGGGGTCCGCCACATTGGGGAAGTTCCAAGTTTTGGTTTTGTGAAGGTTTTAAGTCACCGAAAAGGAAAATTAATTATCCATATATATTTTTTTCGTGTGTTTTAGAGGGCGCGCGAATTTTTAAGAACTATCTAACTATGTTTTCCAGTAAACTTGAAGATTTTAGGCCACTGTGAGGACTCCCAATACTTTATTTGTAAATACTCTCTCTCAGTATTCACCATATGTTCATTTTCTAACTATGCATGGCGCCCCATATATTGTGTGGATGATGTGAGTGCGGCAATAGATCTATTTGCTTTTATATTTACTTCATTAAATATAAAACGTTTTCTCAATACATTTGTGTGTACCTTTTAAATTTTAATATAGTGTGTTTATCCTAAACCAAATAGAGTTTTATAATACTCTTCAAATATTCTACGAGTAAAGATTTAGATGGTTCATTAAAACTTGAAAGCTTTAATAGTAGTTTTAAAAAAAGGCATGTGGGTCTTTCTTTAGGTGGGCCCCTGTACCCTTATAAGGGTTTTAAATTAGTTTTATAGAGTATATTAAAACTAAAATTGTTACTTGGGACACGCATAATGAGGGTGTAGTCAACTATACCTTAAAATAATGAATAGAATTCGAATCAAGCATAAAGAATATGGCATGCCATTTAAAATAAGGAAGTTGATGGCAACTTCCAGTATAACCGGAAGCGTCATATGTGACGTTATTTTCATTAAATAGAGCACTTCTGAAAACTCCTCTTCCTACATTTTCAGCTTCAAATTATTTACTTGTGGTTTTTCTAAAACGTCTAATAGGCCACTAACAGTGATACACCCTGTATAATTAACGATAAAATTAACATTTTTCTATTAAAATTACCCACAAATTTAAAAAATATCGATTTTATATCTTACAACAGTGATACACCCTGTATAATTAACGATAAAATTAACATTTTTCTATTAAAATTACCCACAAATTTAAAAAATATCGATTTTATATCTTACTTCAACACCTCAAATCTCTAGTCCATCTGATCTTACAGACTTCTATGTTGATGTATTTTTTTGTTACATAGGTTTCTACAAATCTAGGTACTACTTTATTTGCGTCCAAATACACTCGAAAATGCAAAGAAATTCTAGTTACCAAACATTTCATATTTCATTTGATTTTAAGCCTCCAATGACAGGCTTATATAACACATCTATATTGTTTCCTGTAAATAGTAATTGGTTTGATATACTTAAATAATTATTTACTCTTCCATGAAAGTCAAGTATCTTAAAATGGTTTTATCTTTTAACTTCTTCACCCTGTATGAAAAAACAATAAGATAACTGCGGTGTGTTGGTCGCGGTTACATCAGACCTGAAGCTGTCTGTTTGCATATTTATATAATTCCTGGAGCTGACAGGCCAATGAAAGCGGCTGCTTTTGGCGGGAAGCTAGCTGATCCAGCCGGAACACTATTCAAGGCTAGATTCCGCGAATATTACGTATACCACACAAACGGTTTCTTTAAAGAAATAACGCGGGAGATTAGCACATGGAAGTCAATGACAAGTCTTATCTGGGTTTATACGTTCATAGTGGATCAGCATGGCATTTAAATTTTAATACATCTGAATAAAGAAAAATTAGCACGCTGAAGTATTCGCCTTGATATAGGTATGTACTTATAAACGAAGAATTGCCAGCCAGTTTACCTACGTGATTTTCTAAAAAAAAATTTTATAGTGTTCCATTCATAGACATCCAAAACGAACAAGGAGAAAGAGAATCTCAAAATCAATAATATTGACAACAAGGGCGGTTTTACGAGGGGTAATGGAACCATCCCCCGATCGCGCCGATGCAATTATTTTTGCTCCCGTATTCCGTATTCCCGGGCGCTTTTTTGCATATAAAAAATATAAAAAATTTCGGATTTCTCTGTTCCGTTCATCAAAAATTTTTTTTTGGATTTCTCCCTCTCCCTCACAAAGAACGAAAATTTTTCTTCTTCCCTTTGCTCAAAACATTTTTTGTATGGTTTCTGTCTTCTGTCGCCGCTCATCAAAAATTTCTTTTCGAATTTCTTCCCCCGCTTTTCAATTTTCAAAAAAAGGCCCGTATTTTCTCTTCATGGCCCTGCTAGTTACTACGCCTCAGTGTAGAACCACCCTCGATTGACCATTACATATGGGTCCGGTTTTGCACGGTTTAAAAGTTACGAATTATTTTCTATTTTTTCAGACATACTCTACCCTACACTGAGAATTTCATCACTGTGAAGAAAATTACTGCTACACCGAGGTGATTTTTTTATTCATGATAGCTGAATAGTGTATCATACGGCAGCAGAAATGTACCCCACTCGATTTTTTGCTGTCTGTTTGTCAGTAGGTGAAGGAGGAGGGGATGAAGTAGGGGTTAGATCTCTTGGCGATCGGAGCAGTCAATTATTGAAATTTGACAGCGGATTTTTAATGCCATTTTTTGCTCTTGCTCCATTTGATACATGTTTTAAGATAGGTATCTAAAAAATCCAAAAATACCCTTAACAGCATTTTTCGTGGTCAGGTCTGGCGTCCAGGTCCAACTTCCGGAAATTCCGAAGAAACAACTCCCGGTGCCATGATGGAACGAGGTGATTAATTAATTAATTAACGGTTAATATGCAAAAATGGGTTTTGCCAGGTTATTCAAAGGAATCTGTAGTTTGCGGAGGATGTAATATCAGAATCAATGATCAAAAGAAGGTTTTTCTTACTCTAAAAATGTTTGTATGTCTGTTAACTAAAATTTTTTACACTTTACAACATTTTTTGTGTAGTGGTATGTTTTAATTACTTAATTTAATCAAATTACGGCCATGACTTTGGTTGTATCCAAAAATTTGTTTTAAAACACGTGGTTAATATAGGGGTGAATGGGGTACCACAGCAGCTTGTTTGATAATAATTAAATTATTTAGATACAGGACCCTAACCTGAGTTAAATATTATGCCGAGTACATTGTCTTCCTTCCACGGCTATCGTTAACACTAATGTTGACACTTTTGAATTTAAGAAAGTTGACGCGGATTTTTTTGCGAGGGCTTTGCCTTGACCAGTTCCCCTTAGTCTATGTAATGAAGGCAAAAATAGTGTAAATATTTGGAGCAAAGACGAGATTACCTTCCCCCCCGTTTTTGAGGCTGCTGAACACGATGGAAGTAGTGGGAGAAGTTTTTGACCGCCGCAACCCCCTGAAACGGTCAAAAATCACCCCTTTTATGGATCCCTTTATGTTTTCATATATAAACAGGTCTGGAGAGTGATTTATCGGCGGGTTATACTTGAAATAACATGGAAGGGTGGGAGTAAGTAGAATCCAGACAACAGGGCTAGGGGATTGATTAAACCCCCTCGAGGGGTGGAAAATCATTTTTTTTTCAAATTATTTGGTTCAAACGCTATTTTCGGTGTCGCTGACCACGGAAAAAATATTCATTTTTAGCTCCAACCTCCTCATTCCTCAAACGGGCAGAAACCAGCCCTCACTCACCAGAAAGCATGCTATCCAGGATTTACAGGTTTTTCGACATATGCTCGTTATTCCTGTGCATATCCCTTCATTTTTGGCGGAAAAGAAGGTGGTAGCGACCTCGGGGTTGCTTCAACCCTTCCAAGGGGTGTAAAATTCATTAACCCAATAGTGCCTATTGTATGATTTATCATACAGAGGTTAGGTTGTCTCTAATGAAGTGTAAACAAATCGAGTGTAATAAATTCAGTGATTTTATTCATCTAAAGTGTTATTTGCATATATAGAGAATAAAGCTTAGGACAAAAATTCGATAGTTTTATACTTGAGTAAGTTATAACTGAGCGTTTTATAACCAGTAAATTTCTACGCAGCAGAAAATGAGCTCACGGCAAGATTATGTTTCACAGTTTTCATTTGGAAGTAATTTATTTGACTTTTATTCATGTAATAATTCTTTATACATATTATAGGATGTAATTATACCATTTCATAGTCATATCAATTCTTTCTGTAATTGCAGCAGCGGAAAAAACTTTTCGTATGATATATCATACGGTAGGCAAATGGCGGTATGAATGTTAGTTTTGTTTCAGAACTTCTTTTTCATTGAATGAGGGTATGGAGCCTTATTTTGGCCGTAACAATATGAAGCGATTTATAAAGGGAAAGCCTATTCGCTATGGCTTTAAATTTTGGTGCCTCACAACCCCCCAGGGGTACTTATTGAAATTCAACCCCTACACGGGCAGTGGGGATAAAATCAAGGGTAAAACATTGGGATCCAGTGTCACCGAGAAACTTTATATGAGATATATTCCCCCGCATTCGACCATATATTTGAATAATTTTTTCAACTCCTTACCATTACTTGAGCTTCTGCAAAATAATGACATTCAATGTATTGGTACTATCTGCTCTGACCTTATAGAGAAAGCTCCTTCAAAAGAGCTGCAAAAAGAAAAACGAGGGACTTCTCATATTTTGATTGACTCTAGTAGTGGTATTCAACTCACCAGATGGCATGACAATAGTCAAGTGAATATCGCAACCAACATCAAAAACAAAGACATTTGTTTGACAAAAGGCATGTGCAAAAGATGATCTAAACAATAAAGGAAGCAAGTTGATGTGGATCATCCGACACTTATAAGTCTCTATAACCAAGGAATGGGAGGTGTGGATATGTTCGATAAAATGAGAGGACTATCGTATACGAATCAGATCTCGCAAATAGTATTGGGCAATGATTTGCTTTTGCTTGAATGGATCGGTAATCAACATGTGGCTTCTTTATCGTTTTGTCTATCCAAAAGTATCCCTTCTGCAGTTTTTGAGGAGAATTGTTCTCACAACTTTAACTGCCCCTGAACATTTAGCTGGTCCCAAACCAAAATGTAGTAGAAATATATTGAAAGATAAAAGGTATGATAAAATTGATCACTTGATTGATAAAATTTCTACACAAAGACGTTGTGGTCATTGTACAAAATTTTCTTGTGTCAAATGTAACACAGGATTACATCCAGACATATGCTTTCGAAGATATCATACCCCTTCTATGTGATATATTCTGCTATTTTCTTTTAAATTTATTGAATATTTTGTATTATAATAAATAATATTTTTTAATAATATTTTACATGTATATTCCTATGGTATGATATATCATACGTCAAAAAAATAGGTGAAAATGCACAGCAATAAATAAAATGTGATTTGGGGGGTACTGACCTAAATGAAGGAATTTTTTTCAAAAGTTTTCCAAAAAAAATTACTCGGGCACTATTGGGTTAATTACACTTTGGATCGTCAATACGCCTTCCCTCGTTTTCGCCAAGCGCGGATCTAGAAATTTCAATAATTTTTTTCTCGTCTGTGGCGCATGGGACCCATACGAAATATGGGAAATAACATCTCGAGAAGCACTTCTCTAACGACCCCTAAAAAATTTTGAAAAAGCAGTTTGCGAAAATTTTTTTCAAAATTCGATTACCCCTCCCAGGTTTAGGGACTCCTGTTTAAAATTATTTTTTTTGTCATATGCATTTTACTTTTCATAAAAATACAACACTGTGTTTTGAAGTTTATGAAAATATTTTCGTTACTAACTGAAATACAACGAATTGAAATTTTGTGATTTACAATTTAACAAATCACAAAATTTCAATTCGTTGTATCTCAGTTAGTAATGAAAATATTTTCATAAACTTCAAAACTGATTGTTGTATTTTTATGAAAAGTAAAATGCATATGACAAAAAAAAATATTTTAAACAGGAATCCCTAATCGTGGGGGGGGGGGGTTAATCAAATTTTGAAAAAAATTTTCGCAAACTGTTTTTTCAAAATTTTTTAGGGGCCGTTAGAGAAGTGCTTCTCGAGATGTTATTTCCCATATTTCGTATGGGTCCCATGCGCCACAGACGAGAAAAAAATTATTGAAATTTCTAGATCCGCGCTTGGTTTTCGCAGACGCTGATCACGATAAAAATCATCTCCGACTCTCCTCAACCACTATAATGGACGGAAACTTGATTTAATGCCGATTTAATAATACTTTTCCTTGAAACAATGTGCAAATCTTTAAATTTGTGATAAGCGAATGAATCTCCAAGGAAATCTGTAAAAATATTTATTAATTTTTTTTAAATATTTTATTTTATATTAGTCGAAGAAACATTTATAGACATGAAATATAGGTAATATAATATTCGAGCAAAAGATTTGGGCCGAAAAAAAAACTCACCATATAATATAAGTATAAGATAAGATATAGTAAGATAAGATAAGTATAAGATAAAAGCGAAAATAGTTTTCTCGTGATCAGCGACACCGAAAACGGTGGAATAAGCGTTTGAACCGAATAATTTGAAAGAAAATAATTCTCCATCTCTCGGGAGGGTTTAATCAACCCCTAGGTCTGCTGTCTGGATTTTACTTACTCTATACCCCCTTCCATGTTATTTCAAGTATAACCCGTCGATAAATCACTCCCCAGACCCGTTTATATAAAAAGAAAACATAAAGGGATCCATGAAAAGGGTGGTTTTTGGCCGTTTCAGGAGATTGTGGCTGTCAAAAACTTCTCCCACCACTTCCATCGTGTTCAGCGCCCTCGAAAACGGGGGGTAGGTAATCTCGTCTTTGCACGAAATATTTACAAAAAAGTTGTCTTATGATGCTTCATTACATAGACTACCTGGCTACGGCCCTGTTTAGAATAGATACATGGAAACTGCGACATAGAGGCAATCTTTTCCGGTCCTGTTACTTAGCTAAAATTCTTTCCATGACTATATCGTAGATCATAGAATAGTTTTAACAATAACGTCCTGTAAGTTTTCTATAGAAATATGTTTCATCAACTTTTACAACATATGAGTATATGATTTCTGAGAACACTCATATTAATAAAAACGACTTCCAACAAGTAATAATTACAGCATTGCCTACCTTATTTACTTATTCAGAGAAAATTGTTATACTTGCATAGGTATAGGAAACATATATTTAACATTTCCAGACAAATGAACACAATACAATGTGTCTATTTTGAACATTGTAATGGACCGAAATAGTGTGACGTTCCACTCCCACTCTAACTATTTCATCCTATTTCTAACATCGACCTTATTACCACTGTACATAAGACACTGGTCAAAATTGAATTTGAAATTTCAGAAAATCTGTGAATATTTAACTATTGAATTATCATACAAATGTTTTAACTTTAAAAGCTGCGCCTTCTTGTAATAAAACTGTAATATCTCTTGAAATTTTTTCAGAAATTAATTTTTTATTGCGCACGCGTGTATACGTATGTCGAACATATCTGCATCTTTTTATTTGTTTACCTGGACTAGATGAAGTTTAAGGTTATGTATAGTGGATTATTTCTTTTATAATTTTCAAGGATTTTACAGTATTTAAAGCGTTTGCATTCCAAATTTGTACTGGAGTCAATAATAATATATTTCAACGGCATCGTAAGTACCTACGTTTGTGATTGAAATTATAACAAAGTAATTTTTAAATATGTATGTATCTATATACTTACCTATTTTTAGCATTGAAAAATGGTTCAAAAACACGTATTGCATTTTTCTGCGATTGCTCAATTTTTTAAAGAAAAAGGAAAACTCATGGTCAAGGTAGAAAGTTCTGTTGAAGCGAGCCACGTGAAAGGAATGATTTATGATCCCGAAGTACCGATTGTTAAGGGACAAGTTCATGCTAGCATGAGAGATAGAATCTATAAAGTAGAGGTGCGTGTATTTTTTTTTAAACATCATATTTGACTTTTAACGTAATTAATTGTTTTCAGATATTTTTGAATAACGATAAAAATATAACAGATGCAGAATGTACTTGTCCAAGGGGATTATGCTTATGACATCATATATAGCTGCTCTGGCTCTCTTTGCACACTACAATATTTCTGTAAGGGTACGAACATGCCGAAGATGCTACGCAGATATAGAAGTTCAGGCCGCAGTTTCAGGCGATGCATCGAAGCTATCAATTTGTGCTAAGAGCAGTTCACTCTGCTAGCATCCACGGTATGTGCGGTCACATTTAAATGTATAGGTTTGTTTTACACGTTGATGGCTTCGATACATCTTCTGAAACTGCGGCATGAACTTCTAGCTGGGTAGCATCTTCGGCATGTTCGTACCCTAACAGATGAAGCATGTTCATGGAATATGTCGTATTTACTAGACAGTTCAATTTTAAACTATTTTAATCATTTATAGATTTAATAGAAATAAGTTGTGAATAAATGATACAATATGTAATTTCTTTATTTATTTGCGTCTTTAATAGTAAGTATAAAATAATGGAAAGCAATTCAATTTCAAATGAAAATAAATAAAACAGGCTTTGAGGTTAGAATACAAAGAGATAATCAAAGAACTACGTTCCCAATAATTTTCCAGACACTTGTAGAACGCATGCGCAGAAATAGCCATCCAGAAAATATTTTTTTTATTATTTTCGGTAGAGAAAATTGATTACCACATGTAGAAAACTTATAATCCAGCTCTATTTTTATATCAGTAGTTAGGTTTCAATAGCTAAATATAAAAAATAACGTACCAATCCTTAGATACATTTTTAAGTAATTTATTTTGATCCTTAAAATACATGTACAGAAGGCATGCTTCATAGACTGCATGGAATGCAATTCAAATTAACCGCCTCGTGCATGATGTCACGACTATTGTGGTCCATTCAGTGAGTAGTTTTATTAACCTAGTCTATTAACACAATTTATGATTTTTGATAGCTTTTAAAAATAGATTTAGATATTATAAATTTTTATTATGGGTATCTGTGCTGGAGTTATGTACTTTTGTATTATGTTTGTTTTAATATCGTTTGCAAAATGCTTACAAGAGGAACACAGTAAAGTATTTTTAAAACCGTTGCCCAGGGAATCACTACTTCCACATCCAGATTTTCTACCCAACTCCCTCACAACGAAAAAAAAATTGTATATGTAAATAAGACAGCCGCAAAAAAAAATTTGGCCTAGGCACTACACTAGTATATTCCCATGTATTTCCACGCGCTGAATCCGAATCCGAGGTCAGAATTGGTCGATTGGCTCATATATTCAAGATAACCTCAAAAAATAGTTAAATGCGGTTACAGAGTAATCGTAAGCACCAAAAAGTTACAAGACAGACAGACCAAAGCGACAGAAAGAAATATTTTTGCACAAACTTAAAACCTTAACGTTTCATGACATTCTAAGCCTATTTGAACAATGAAAATTTTTAAAAAATTTTCTTACGTTAGTATACTTCCACTGCGCATCTATTTTACTCGGGGAAACCCACTGCGCATCCATACTACTCGTGGTAACCTACTGCGCATCTATAATACTCGAGGAAATCTACTGCGCATCCAGTTTACTCGAGGAAACCCACTGCACATCCATACTACTTGAGGTAACCTACTGCGCATCCATAGTACTCGAAAAAAGCCACTGCGCATCTAAAATACTCGAGGAAACCTGCTGCGCATTCATACTACTCGAGGTAACCAACTTATTATAGAATCAAGAAAATAATAGAAGATCTATAAACACCGTACAGGTTGCATGGTATTCTAATTTGAAATCGTAGAAGCTAGACACACACACGTCCTTGAAACATTAGTGTCAATTCGAGTTACAATGCAACCTGTAGGGTGTTGATAAATCTTAAAATTCCACACCTAGATTTTCTATCCAAGTCTCTTACTACGGGAGCCCGCCCTAATTGAATTGAATTTTTCAGAAATTTGAAAAGTCCTATTTCCTATTCCTATTTTTGCCCAGGTATATTCACTATTTTTCTCACTGTACGATGGACTTCACAACCATTTAACTCTTAGACAACTTCGTTTTGACACTTTATCCAACATTTGGTAACTGCTGAATAGATCATCTCATTCGGCAAAGAATTTCCCTTTCTTACTCCATATTGGTTTTTTGTGGGGGTTAATCTTATATTCGAAAAGTTTCATTGAACATAGCTTCTCTACCGGCCTTACCTCGAATAACTAAGGAGATGATACAAGATCACGTAGTATTTTATGTACATTTTACTTCCAAACCCACGCATACGTAGTGAAGTATAGTACCTAATGGTAAAAAAAAGATTTTTTTATGTATTATAACATGATCTGGAACTAGATTATATTTTTAAATGGAGGTAAATACGTAAAGCAAGCAAGAGTCCATAAAATTGGTAATTAGTTTATGTACGAGAAGTCAGTGTTTCAAAATTTTTTGGAGCTTCGCAGCACAAACGATCATCTTTCACATCTTTCAGAAAAACAAATTCTGAAAATTAAGAATAATATGATTCCAAGCAAAACATAAAGCTGTGCGCTTTGCTCTACATCCAAGCATGCTGCAGCACAGCCTAAAATTCCGGACAATACAGAAAAATTCCGTGCGTACAAGAACCAAAGGCCTCAATTTTGTTTTTTTTTTTTTTTGGCACCAGCCACCCCCCATACCACCTACACCCCCACTACCGATGTGGTATATCGTTTTATGGGTTTTTAAGATAGACAATTTCAAATTATATTATTAAAGTTCTATGAACCATTACTTCCACATAGTAAAGTGCAAATATAGTACCTATCAATTTTTTTTTCGTTCTAAGAGACGGATAGAAAATCTAGATGTGGGAGTGGTGATTCCTTGAGGCAGCGAAAAATCTGGAATGAGAAACAGAATTACACAAATACGGTCCCTCATCTTACATTCAACTGATCTGACATTGACCCTCAAAACTTGAGCGCGATTTAAAATAAAAAATGAACACGTGTGTCATGTCATATTCTATTTCTACGGTACCAGGTACCAAATTTTAATGACCGCAAAAATGTGCTATTATAGTTTCGAACGACTCATAATGATACTCCCTGTACATCCAATAATATTCTGCACTAACGCTAGACTAGAGTGTACACATTATGTTATTCATTTAATATTGCGTAATTCTAAGAACTTGTATGCAATGTTGCCAGAATCATTCGCGTCGTGCCTGGGCAAAACGATGCGAAGGGATTACGAGGATAGGAATTACGATGAGTGTTTCTACATAACATAAATCTTTCATCTATAGTCTGATTCAATTTAGGTGTATGCAAAGGGTTTTACAAGTCTTACAAGTTGACTCATATCATTTCATTACACTGAATTTTTGTAAAGAATTTGCTAGAGAATTTGTAATAGTTTAGAAAACTGCATGCATGTCCGATTTCCAACAGTTTACAAATAGTTTGCATTCTGTGTGAAAGAGTGACCCCAAAAATCACCTATTTTCTCGCCCTCGAATTTTGTTTCAAACTAAATGCTAAATTATTGTTAATGATGAGAACATCCTGAATAAAAAATTTCAAGATGAGCATATCTTTGGCTTTTGAGGTATGAGGGATTAATCCTAGAACGGTATCGATATTTTATTGTACTGTATTGGTATCGTACGTAAATTTTACGTACAAATTTTTTTTATAAATTAATAAAACTCAATTAATACTTTACTTAAAGATTTATTTTGCCAAGTAAACATACAATATACATGGTAACTTAAATTAGTAATGAACAAAGTAAATTTACTAGCTTCCTCCAAGTCTTCACCTGTTAAATCTCGTTTCGACACTGTAAACGTTTATTGGTATCGGACACATACAAATTATAAACTAATTAGCGGATAGGGGCCGTTCAAAAATTATCTAATGCAAATTTTGATCAAATTTGACCCCTCCCACCCCCTTGTCACATGTTGTCACGTTTGAAGATACCCCCTAAATAAATTACTTCACAAATTTCACCCTCCCCCCCCCCCCCCCCCCCATCAAAATAAGATTTTTTTTATTGTCATATATATTAAAGTCCTGTGTAAACTTGGTTTGTCTTGTGACTAAGGACAAACCTTGTACAGTTTATACAAAAATAGCTGTTTTCTTTAGATCAGAATTTTTGTGGAAAAAAGAATAACATTACGTTACGCAACAATTGATGCAACCCGCCCCCCATGTCACAAGTTGTCGCGCTTTTAAGTACTCCCCCTCCCCCCCCAAGAGCATTACGTAATTTTTGAACGGCCCCTTATTGGTAACGATGCGTAATATTTACGTATGGAGCTCCAGAAAATAATAAATGTAACCTCTAGTACGAGCACTTGCCTATTGGCAATGTAAACAGCCTATCGCTAAGATATTTAGGGAAGCATATCTGGAAGGTCGAGAAAATTTGCGGGCGTATGGCTCTGTAAATGCAAATTATTAATCTTGCACACGTAAATTTTACGTACGATACCGTTCTAGGGTTAAAGTCGTGATAAGCGTGATGTAATATAGGAACATATCAAAAAATACAAAATCATACAAAAAGTGAATATTTATCAGTTATGGCATAGCAATCAAGATATTCTTAGTATTTTTCGACGCAGAATTCATATCTAATATCGACGAATCCGTATATCCATTGATTAATTGAGAAGAGCCAAAAACATCCCCTATATAAGGATGAAAATAGAGAAAAATTATGCCATTGAGTGAGTTTTAGAGCTTCCATGAACAGAAATATAATATAAGTCTATTGGCTGAATGCATGAACGAAGGTGTTGACTAGGGCTTACACGAAGTAATTGAGACACACCTTTAAGGGGGTGAAAAGTACCCCAATACTATACCAAACTGCACGAAAGCTCCAATAACTGACGAAAAGGCTTGAACCCTCTAAGCTTTATTAATAGGAATGAACCATAGATCTGTTATGACCTAGTTCACGAAAACAACCCATCACAGGATGCAAAATTACCCCTCGTCTTGAATTATGAACTTGAGTCAGTGAAAAGATAATGAATGTACCATTCCGATTGCAGTGTGTCTGGATCTGGAACGATAACCAATATTCCCACAATAGTTTTTTTCTTATATTAATAATAATAATAACAATAATAATAATAATAATAATAATAATAATAGGTCTTTATTTTCCCAAAAAGTAACAAAAATAAATAACATGGTGCAAAAGTACAGGAAAAACGCCGAAGATCAGGTGGTTGTGCAAGACAAATCTCTGTATTTAATCTTAAGCGTAGATAACAGCAATATGGCAGAAATAAATAAACATATAATATTACATATTACAAATAAATAACAGATAAATGTGTTATATAATTTCATATTTATATTTTTATTTTTTTTTAATTTTTTATTTATATTTTATTAGCTAATACTTGAAAAAATAAATAAATGAATGAGAGGAATTCACCTATGGTGCATTATTTTGTTCAGTCAGAAGATGTCTTTTTAAAGTAGATTTAAAGGCCGGTAATGTTTTACTTTTTATATGAGATGGTATAGAATTGTAAATTTTGGTAATTTGGTAGGTAAATGAACGTTTAAATAATTCTGTGCGATGAAGGGGAGGAGTAAGTGTACCCTTGAAACGAATGTTCAAGTTGTGAACGTCTGCTCTATACGAAATTTTTTTATTCAGATATTTCGGAGTTTGTTATTAATAACTTTATGAAATAGACAAGCAGAATGCAAAAAGCGTCGCCTGGACATATTGAGCCAACCTATTTCGACTAGTTTGTGTGATATACTTTGTCGGCGCTTTACTCCAAATATTAGCCTCAAACAAGAGTTTTGCAGTACTTGTATTCGACGTATATCCTCCGCATCTAAACAAGGGCCATATACAGTATCGGCAAAATTAAACCTTGATAAAACCAATGATTCGCATAAAATTGTTTTAATTTTTTGATTCAGAAAATGCCTAATGTTATATATTAATTTTAAATTTGTGTATGCAGTACGTATACAGTTGTTAATATGCAGTTTAAATCTTAGATTTGTATCAAATGTAACTCCTAAATTTTTTGCTTTTTCTGTAAAAGCTATGTGATGTCCATCAACATTAATTTGAAGATTTTCCATTACAACTGACCTGCTGTTATGATGGCCAAAAACAATAGCCGATGTTTTACTAGCGTTAGCGTTTAAGGCGTGATTTTTAGACATTTGTATTAACGAGCTTAAATCTCTATTAATAGCAACCATTGCTTCTGCGCATTCCTCTGGATCAAACGAAAAATATAGTTGAGTGTCGTCAGCATAGAAATGCGCCTGACAACGCTCAGCTGCTTTTTCGAAGCCCGATGTATATAACGTATACAATAGCGGTCCTAGAATTGATCCCTGTGGCACCCCAGATGACACGTTGAGAGGATCAGATCAACTATTATCAATTTTAACGCGTTGTGTTCTATTATATAAATAACTGCGAAAAAAATTAACTGCCTAGCACTTAAACTCATTGAGCCAAGTATGGCAAAAAGAATTTCATGATTGATCGTATCAAACGCTTTTGTAAAGTCGACAAGTACCACAGTGACTTTTTTTTTTATCTGATCCTCTCAAAATATCATCTGTGATGTTTAAGAGAGCAGTTTCACAACTATGCATAGGCCGGAAGCCAGATTGTATTTCAGGTATTAGTTGAAATTGAGTTACATGAGTGCGCAGCTGAGACTCTACCTCTCTTTCTAATACTTTTGACATAGTAGGCAAAATGCTAATTGGTCGGAGGTCTTTGAATTTTTCGGGATTCGTTTTTTTAGCCAGTGGTTGCACTATGGCCTGTTTCCAGGAAGTTGGAAAAATACTGTTTTTAAGCTAAAATTAATGATGTGAGTAAGAAAAGGCAATATTAAAGGGCAACACATGAGTAATAATTTAATATTAAGACCCTCATATCCCTGAGCGTTAGATTTTATACGATATAAAATTTTTTGTACATTATACTCAGAAGTAGGCCTAAATTTAAATGAATCGATATTTGGTTTAACATTATTTATATAAGAAGTAATTGTATCATGATGCAGGCAATTTTGGAATAGAGTTTACAAAATAATTATTGAAGTCGTTAACATTTTTTAGCTCATCAGGTATACTCTTTTCTTGTTTAGCTATATTTAAAAGGCTCAAATCTTTCCAGGTTTTATTTATACCGTCTACCCTCAGCTTGTGCTCAAAATACACCTTTTTTTTCGTTTCGACATACTAATGTTGTATAATTTTTTAACATTTTGTAATAATTATGGTGAGCTTCATTTTTTGTGCGGCGCCATTTATTGCAAGCTTTATCTCTCAAAGACATAAGTAAACGTATATTTTCAGTGAGCCATGGTGCATATTTTTTTGTAATTTTTATTGTTTTAACCGGTGCATGTATATTAAAGAGATACAATATATTTTCATTTAGAAAGTTCACTTTTTCATCAATATCGTTTAAATCATAAATATTTTCAAAAGGAATAGACATAAGATCAGCATAAAATTGATCCTAGTTAAAATACTTAAATTCTCTAATAACCTTCTATATTGGATTCAATTTTTTATGAGTAATATTTAGCTCGCAGTAAATAAGCTCATGATCAGACATTTCACGCATATCACAAATTCAATCCCTCGTATCTCAAAAATCAAACATATGCTCATTTTGAAATTCTGTATTCAGAATGTTCTCATTATTAACAATAATTTAGCACTTAGTTTAAAACAAAAATTGAGGGCGAGAAAACAGACGATTTTTGGAATCACTCTTTGACATCCTATTGGACTTATGCAACTAGTGTGGTACTGTAACTACTGATGACGAGTGTTTAATTTTTGTAAAATTTAAAACGTGTAAACTCGACTTTTCTAGTGATAATTCTTTTAAACGACGATAGCTATTCGCTCTTCAAATATTACCATTCCTAGTTAACAATGCCTAGAAAGAAAACCAGAATTAGTTAAGTTTTCACCAACGGGGATCGAGACTTTATGTACAGGGTGGACCAAATTAGATAGGATTTGAGATTTTCTCTAAAACTATGGCAAATAGACAAAAACCAATATAGATGTTTTGAGCTCAATTTTCGAGAAACAAACAATGGTGCAAACCGCAATCGTCTGTCTTTTTCTACTACCGAACTACAGAGCGTTTTTGGAAAATTGGCATTTTTGGATGACTTCTGTATCTCAATTACTAAGTGTCGAATCGAAAATCGAGTAACACACTCTTGAGACACTTCTTTGAATAGAATCCGTTGCTGATAAGAAAATTATGCATGCCTCAGTTTTCGAGATATAGACATAACTTGTGTTTTTTTTATATGGAACAGCTATAAATTATTTCATTACTCGATCATCACTTAAATTAGCTATCCAACGATATATCGTATGTCACATTTATCTCTAGAAAAAGTGGTTAATTTTCGAAAAATTTAATATATTTGTGAGGAGGTCATGAAACACTATTAATAACAACAACAATTCTTATAATATAAAATAATTTTCCCCAAAATACGAAAAACTAAAGTACAATAACTGTTCGAATTGTCTTTCATTGACATCTATGTATATTTATCGCATTTCTAATATTTATTGAGAAGGCCATGGTAAAGAAAAGAAAATCGAAGTAATCGTAAATGTCAAAAACTAATTTGTGAGTTAATTGTGAGTGAGCATTGTTAAAAATGGTTCAATTTAGTAATGGTGAAAAATATGATATGATTAGAATGATGAGATTGATTGATTGATTGATTGATTGATTGATTGATTGATTGATTGATTGATTGATTGATTGATTAATATTTATTTATCTTTAACCAATTTACATTGGATAGACAAGTCAAATGGTTCTCTTACAAAACATACATATTTTAAATACGACATTTGGTATTTTTGGAGATTTGGACCGTTTAACAGAATAACTTAATAGAAGATTACAAGACTGGAATTTACCTTTTGAAATTATCAAATATTGTTCATGGTTAGGTAGGTACCCTATATATGCTCCTTTCCATTGTTTTATTTTAAACCAGTCAATCATTCAAATAATTCATTCATTTGATCTACTGTTATTTTTTTAAATATTGCCGTATCAAACGCAGTTGCACCAACGGATCTTGAAAACCCTATTGTCACTGATCCAGTTGTTGCACAAAATCAATACGTCACGTCATTGAAACTTCCCCCCTTCTGGATAGCTAAACCAGAAATATGGTTTGCTCAAGTAGAAGCTCAATTTAACGTTGCACGAATAACTTCCGATCGTAAAAAATATGATTACATAATCGCGAATTTACCGATGGAAGTCGTCAGTAATATTTATGACATTATTATTGCTCCACCTGCCGCTAATCTATATAATTTTTTGAAAAACGCTATCTTTGCGCGACTTTCTTCCAGCGAAGAAAAGCGTTTGGATGACCTGTTATCGGGATCACAGATGGGCGATAGGAAACTCTCAGAATTTTACCGTATTATGTCAGGAACTGTCGGTGGCTCCAATATGGTTAGTCAAGCCACTCTAATCAAATTATGGAAACGACGTTTACCCAAAACGATTTATATAGCAATTACTGCTTCGGGAAAAACAGAAATAGAGGATATCATTGACATAGCCGACAAGATATGGGAATCTTGTCAGAGTACTGCAATATCGTCGTTCCAATCTAACATTTCTACTGTCGCGATTCCGAATTCAATTTCCTCCACAACATTGTCAGATTTATCAGATTGATTTTCAGTTGATTTTCAAACCACTTTAAACAAGATTTTATTTAAACAAAGTTCTCTTGAAACTCAAATATCTGCCTTATAGACTTCTAATCACCAAAATAGACCTTGTTCTCGTTCTAGGTCTTCCAATGGTAACAATAAATTTAATTCTTCTAATAAAACCATTTGCTATTATCACCAAGTATGGAAAGATAAAACTTTGAAATGCAGCGGCCCTTAGTGTTCTTTTTATAACACCCCATTATATAAGAATCGTTCTAATTATCAAAAAAACTAATCAACACTAGCATATTATCTGCGGATTCTAGTGATTCTGACAGCAGATCTAGACTTTTCATTTATGATATGTCAAACAAGTTAAATTTTTTAATAAATACTGGTGCAAAATTATATTATAGGTAACTAACTAATGAATTATTTGAATAATTGATTGGTTTATTTTTTTTCTTTGAGGGGGAGTATTATGTAGTGTAGTTACCTATTATTATTTGTTATATTGTTTTACATAAAACTAGATCCCGAGGATTAAAATAAAATCCGTTAATTAATAAGAGAATAAATATATATGTATATGTGGTATATGTTTTAATGTAATTTTTATCCCTGATGTTTTAACTACATTAAAACCACATTGAAATATTATTTGATTTTGATTATGTGAAACCGCACAGTAGCTACTCAAAATGTCAGTTTATACGAATGGTGAAAAGGTTCAGATACTTAAATGGTCAATGATGTACATATGATTTTCTTGATGCGCGTGTCACTATTTGCTCCTCTTCTAGAGCACTGGTAGACGCCTTTATTGTGGGCGGTCGGTTAAGTCGTTGAAACTATGCAATACCTAATCCAGGACTTTTCGATACTGTACATATAGAGAATGTTCTAATAACATAGAAGAATTGGAAAACAAAACATTAGCTGCGTTTCGGAAAATAACTTGTGTCATGATTGGAAATGCAACATATGCTATAGAGAAAGTGTCAATAATGCATAGATGTCAATGGAACATTTATTGTAGTTTAGTTTTTACTATTTTTGACAAAATTATTTTATATTATAAGAAGAGTTGTTGTTGTTAATAGTCTCCCATGGCTTCCTCACAAATATATTAAATTTTTCGAAAATTAACCACTTTTTCTAGAGATAAATATCATATATGATATATCGTTGGATAACTAATTTAAGTTGTGATCGAATAATGAAATAATTTACAGGGGTGTTTCATTTAAAGAAACACAACCCAAGGAACAATTTAAAAGTCATTTGGACTTTAGGAGGTTTTAAGAAAGGTTTGTCAGGGTTAGGAAATAGTCTTGTGCTTTATTGATGTTGTAGTTAAGGCCTTTTAGGCTTCAAGTATACTTGCTCTTATATAGTAAGTTTTAAAGCATTCTGTAAGACCTAATTATAAAGCTAATTTGCTTCTAGGATAATATGTATTTGTAATGGGTTTATCATAACCTACATAAAACTCTCCATAAAGCTAATTAGTTTTATGAATGTCTTAAATTCCATTTAGATTTAAAGAGGCTTTAAATTATTCTTTATGGTTTTAACATATTTGCAATAAATGCATTTTAAATCCTTTTTAAAACTAGACATTTTCAATGCCTATTAGTACTTATTAAAGGCCATTACAAAACTAGACTCTGAAAACATCCGTGATAAATGTTGTTATGAAGAAAAAAAGGCCTCTATAAATCTAAAAGACAAATTTTAATTCCATAAAACACTTTCCAAAACCTCAATAAAATATTTATTATAAAAATAATAAACAATATGTCTGCCTGAAGTGTCGTTGATGCATGTGCGTGTGTGTGTGTGTGTGTGTGAATTAAAAGCATTTCACGACTTACTGATGTGTAATTAAGTCTTTTTTGGAAAGGTGGACGAAAATAAAAAAGAGTGGCCATTTTAAAAGGACTGTTAAAACACACACACATACAATTATTTTGAGGTTAAGTTTTAAGTTTTTTGTATCAAATGTCAACGTCCCAAACGTTTTATTACAGCTTTTATCAAGTCCATGTGATCTTCGCCAAGTGCATTTGCATTTTTGTAAGGAAGGGATTATTTGTGATAGTATACAAAAAGACTAAAAGGGCTTCATTTAGAGTAAATGTTCTAGGTCATTACCATTATTAGGATATATAGTTTAATGAGAGGACCAGTGTTGCCAGATCAAAATTTTAAAAGTTATCAGACGACGCTTTAAAAAGTTACTAAATCTTACTAAAATTTCACTAGATTTGAAATTAAAGCTCTCATCTTTAATTTTCAAAAGTTGTAGTGTCTGTAGGACACGTAATATTCTTGAGCTCTCTGAGCACAGCATAGCTTTGAGCGTCCTCTATCTGATTATTTCGTTGCCAGACTTCGTACTCTGTATTGTATTAAATGGTTTGTAACTAGAAAGTACTGGTTGTCTACGAGCCGCTAGAGGGCAACGAGCCCAGGCTATTCGAGTGTATTAAACAGGTGGTCCGACGTACGGGACTTTCCTATTATAATAAGGGCTTCATAAGTGCATGGTTTCTATTTACTTTAGTAGATGGCGCGAGCAATAAGGTCCTACAATTACCTGGGCATGTGCATCGTATAACTAACATAACATAACATAACCTCAAATTTTAAGGTTTTTGCTCAAAAGCAAATATTTAAAAATTCAGGCAAATAATTTTCCAATATTGTTGATTAATAAAAATAGACTGCTAATTATAGATTAGATTCCTAACCTGCAAAAAGTGTGTTATTTTATTGTGACATACTATTTAAAACTTCATACACATTGCGTTGAACTTGATTTTGGTTGAAAATACAGGAACCAGGCAGAAATTTTAATAATAGCTACGTAATACTTGTAAATATTAAGAAATATATATTTTTGAGGTTAGCTGTGGCGACACGTTCAATGCTGCATGTAGTGTTGCATATATTCTTTCAATGTTTTAATTTAGCTACTTAATGTCAGATGTCACTGGACTCTTGTTTCACTAAACAATGCAAAAGACAGAGACAAAGATTCTGTTAGGGTCTACAGCCTACGTCAGCTGTAGACACTACAGGCATCTTTGTCTGTGTCTTTTGCACGGAAATCAGATATGTCTGTCTCTTTCATTCGATTCCCCGCTCCGCGCGTCTCTCTCGTCTAAGAGTTGCTGATCGAGGTAACCGTAGAGTTTACTGACCGTGGTAGCGATTAAGGTGAACAGTTTTGTATTAAATGGATCGCAACTCAAATTTAATGTTTGTCTATCTACCAGTAGAGGGCAATAAATTGAATGATTAAAAAATCATTAAAAATGGGCATTTTCATAAAGGTTTTCACTAAATCACTAGATTTAAAAAAAAACAGATCTAGTGAAATTTCATTAGACCTGGCAACACTGGAGAGGACTGTAAAATGACAATTAGGTTTTTAGTTGGCCGGCCATGTTTTTCTTGTTATATAAAAATATTCAAGGTCAATCTCACAATTATAATTATCAATAATTATCACTTTTTCGTTAGCAAATTAAGGTAGAATTACAAGAAACGACTGAAAATTACCCTATGAACCGGGGCACTTTTTTAAATTTGCTGATTACGTGTCTATGCAAATTTTGTACGGATATTAAAATCATTATTATTTCTGAGGGGCTCTTGTTTTTTGGGCCTTTCTTATGTAGTTTTAACGATAAACTGCCGTTGGTTTAAATTTTTTGTCATACCTGATGTCTTTTTATTACGTTTTAAATCGGCCTTAGAGAGGTTATAGTGCCACTCTACGCTTTATAAATTTCAAATTCCATTTTATCTTCAATAAGTCTGATGGTGTGTTTGCTTAAATCAGTTTAGAAAAAATAAATGCAATAATAAAATTATTTGGATTCCTTCGTGGACATTCTTATAGCTTCTCAGTTCTAATATGGAGTTTTAAAAACCAGTTTTAAGGTAGTCTTCTAGGTGTTTTCTAGAAATGCAGGAAGCTAATAGAAAAGCTTCTGACAACTTTAAAATAGGTTTTAAAAAGGTTTTAAAACGGCCCAAACAAGGTTTTCAAGAGCAGCACTATGCCTCACTAAGGAGTTTTATGATGGAATTTAAAAAGGCCTTAACAACCTTCATAAGGGTGGGCCCTTTTAGTCTACAAGTCGCTTTATGATGGTATTAAGGAAATTGTTACAGCAAAATAGATTTTTCAAGGCATTTTATAAATAGTTTTATAGCACCCTTGTATACATTTAAGAAACTAAAATTGTTCCTTGGGAAGTTATGTCTGTTTCTCGAAAACTGAGGTATATATTTTTTTTTTCTTATCGGCAACAGATTCTACTCAGAAAAGTGCCTTAAGAATGTGTTACTCCATTTTCGACTCGACACTTGGTAATTGAGATATAATAAAATGCCAATTTTCCAAAAACGCTCTGTAGCTCGTTTGCTTCTCGAAAATCGAGCTCGGGCCACCTATATCGATTTTTGTCTATCTGCCATAGTTTTAGAGAAAACCTTAAATCCCATATAATTTGGTCCACCCTGTATACCCTTTATAGAGGTATATACGCACGAAAACCAAAATATCTGTGAAATATTGTAAACAAAAAATTAAATCTGCATTATAGTGACAAATCAATAGGGTTTGAGAGTATCCAAGGACCAACCACACCACTTGAAAATCACTCTGATGAAAACAACAATGAGCTCACATATTTATTTCTCAGAATGTTACGTTACACACTCGAACGCCAAATTACTAGTCTGAATCTGTAGTGAATATATTATAGAGTTACGAATATTGACCATGAAATTGGCAAAGTTACACACATCTTAAAAAATACACATGAAATGAAAAGCCACCTCTGATCGAATAAACAGAAGAAATAAGAAACTACAGCGATCACGATTGCTTTAACCGGTTACGCAACTGAGGAACAATTTAAAGTGACGGTACCTTGTAGTGGAGCTATAAATGATTCTCCTTGCTTTTATATACACAAAGACATTTGAACGCTTACTTTTTTCTGGTGCAAGCATAGGCGGATCAGGAGAAATGAAACATAACAAAAGATGGGTGTGAAGAAAAATGTGGCATTTTTTACATTTTTTGCCTAATCTGACAAAAGTGCAGAAACAGTGCTTTTTTTAATTAAAATTATTGAAAATGATGGAAACATGGGCAAATTAGCTTTTCTTAACTGTCAGTGACTATCTGAAATTGAATAGTGTCTAATATTAGCACATGGCACATAATTATTATTTATTTCATAGTGTCCGGTAAATCGAACATTACAGTATCTGATACTGTAATATGTTACCTAGCAACACAATCGTATTATTATTATAAATAAGCAATTATTTTTTGTTAGCATAGAATATTTTGCCCACAGGGAATTGCCATTCATTATTTTTGAGTATAAAATAAAACTTAGCTAATAAATATTGTGACGTGTTTCCACCCTTAGGAAACCACCCTCGCAAATTCCGTGGGTTCCAAAAATTATAACAAGAGATGTCCACTAACACACTTTATTAAATATTTACTGGATACTTCACAATACTATTATTAATTTAAATACACTTTACTGACTAAAATCACAATGTTTATCACTTTGTTTATCTTTGAAGTCTTAACCTCACTTTCTATACTTTCTGAACTACTGAACTACTCGCCGAGAATGCGGTCGGTCTTTTATACCCAAAAATGACAGATCTCGATTTTTCTGTGATGACGCCACCATTCTCTAGATAATTCCAGATTTCACCAGAACTAACTACTGGTAGGTTTCTCGAGTAGGTGCAAATACACTACATTCATTCAGACATTCGATCTGTTGAAGTCTGCCTACTTTTTAGTAACATAACCTTAAATTTTAAGGGGTGCAACATATTACAATATTGTTCCCATAAGAAACATAAACATTTTCCTGCAGTTTCTTCATCTAGAAAATAAGCTAAGATAACAACTTCCTGTATATTTGTCACTTTATATATTTGTTTCCATTGACAAAACAAACCATGGTTTTTTTTTTTATATCTATCTGATGATTTTTTCGGGATTAATTTTCCCGTCGCTTTCACATATTTATTTAAAAATCTCCTCCGAAATCTTCATAATACAAAGTAATGCAAAAATTATGGTTCTATTTATTTGACAGTGACAAGCTAAAGACAATTATAATTAGCCACGGAAAACAACGCCTATAATATCGTTAAGGTGATGCTATTATTAGATTACGAACTTATGTTTTTTAATTTCAATAATCATAACTTTTTATTCATTTTAAAAAGGATTATAAGGACAGTATGAAATAACATTATTCGATATACGTCCGGTAAGTCTCATTACAGTTTATATTCCGAACTTCGCCTTGTTCGTAAAACAACTCGTATTGTAATAAGTCACCTACCGGACTTTAACGTAAATTACTATTCTTCCACTTATGCAACTTATTTTTTATGCTACTTTGAAACTGTCAAATGCCGGGTCGCGTGCGTCGACGTCACAGATTTTGAGACCTTAGGAAAAACAACAGCTGTCATTGAGAAATCCGCCGATTAAACGTGTTCCTTTAAAGTGAATTTTGCAGTGTTTGTGCCAGTTAAGAACTTGTTGTTGGATTATTTAACATCTACAACTATTCTTAATACTGTTATATAAACAATATTGTTCGTCAGGATGACGGTTAATTCGTATTTTGCAGAATTGTCTCCTGATGTAGAGGTTAGGTATACGGCTGCCATCGAGTTAAATTCTTATATTTTGAGAAAAAAATACTTTAATACAAATATTGATGTATTTCCAAATGTTACACATAGGGCTGTTGCAAATTACTTGATTTTTGAAAGAATTACGTAGACAGAAGGACGAATTCAAGGCATTGAGAAGACTTGAAGCTGTTTGTGGTTAGGTGAAAGAAGTACTCTGCAAGAAATTTGCAGGAGAAAAGCTTGTTACAACGGTAAGAATTAGTTATCAACCATTTTTTTCATATATGCTTGCCTAATTAAATGTTGTTTTATAATTAATTACTAATGCAGAAATTAATTTTTCAGGATATGAACTCTTAGGCATCATGAATAAAAGCCATCGACACCTTGGACTATTGCAGATTCAGATGGTCCCTTAATGCTCACTGGGATTCTGTTGCCAGTCTAGGCAAAACATGTTCACCACTTAACAGGAAATCTTTCCTTTTAGTTTTTTAGCAATGAACATGGCTATGGTTGGAAATTAACCGCTGTAAATTTTGTGAAAAAGACGCTTTATGAAATAAGCAATGAAAGACTGACTTACCTACTGTAAACTGTTTGAAGTATGTAATAAGATGTACACAATTTCTTCCAGCGGTTAACCCCTCGTCTATACCTTATATACCTATAGATTGAACTACGCAAACCGTTGTAATTTTTGTAAATTTTTTATTACAATATATTATATAAAATGTTTAACATGTATTTTATTATTTTATGTAGGTCAATTGTTAATTATGACTTGTATTCTCTTAAATATACTCTCCCTCCGTGCAGTTCATGCTTCGCTCAACTAAAATTTAAATCAGAAATAGTTATTAAAAATAGGGACAAACCAATATAAATTGTTAATTTTCTTTACCATGGATTGTTTATTGCTTGTTTGAGCAGCAGTTATTACTATCACAATCATTCTTGCATTAACTTAAAGCATTTCTTTTATATGCCTGGAATTGTTTAAACTGATGTTGTCTCGGATTGCCACACTTCCACAATTAATAATACAATAAAAACTAACCATTCTGTATGATATAATATCGATAAAAACTCTAGGATTACGAAAAATTTAATTCTGAGGTTCAGTCAGTCGCCATTTGAGAGCTGATGACAGCGGTTTGTTTTTCCTAAGGTCTGGGACCTGTGACGTCACGCGCACGCGACCCATACTGATTTTTAAACCGCTCAAATGGGGCATTTGACATCTGTCAACTATAAATAGTTACTTTTGACTCTGGACAATGTAGTATTGCGATAATAACATTATTTGCTAACATGCAGTTTTATTATCTCAATAATGTTAAAATCATTAAAGTATAAATGACTGACAGAATTTGGCAGCTGTCATGTGTCAAAATAATATAATTTACTCTTGAAAAAATATAAAATCGTCATTTTTTAATAGTAAAGTACTTTGGATATTTTCAATTTTGGTATATGTTAATAATAGGATATAGATATAATAATAGGATATAGAACGACATAGTTAGAAAAGTTCTTTTATCGCTCTACCACTAGCGTCCCTGCAAATATGTCCTCTGATATTTTTTACCAAAAAATTGATACGCCACTGACATTTTTCCATGTGGATATTTTTTCTGATTATCCTACATGAAAACGGGCTCTTGCGTTTTTCTCGTCAGACGCGCACAGTTCTTGATTGAAACAATTAAATTCAAATTGAAACTAATTATTATTAACATTGATAATGATAAATTTTGTTTATATAAAAATGGTTGGAAATGGCCATATTCACTTACTTAATAGGCATGCACTCGTTCAAATATTCCCAGCGTATTTCGTATTGTTTCACACGAGGGAACTATTCGCTCTTTTAAATGTTCTAAAGTGTTAATGGAAGTTTTATACACCAGAGATTTAAGATGACCCCACAAAAAGAAATTCAAACTATTGAGATCGGGGTATCTTGCTGGCCATTGCTGAGGTCCTCCGCGACCTATCCAACGATTAGTATAAACGACAATGTAAATGGTCGCGAACAATAACACTGAAATGAACAGGAGCTCCATCCACATCCGATTCCTTATCGCAATTGGTACATTTTCAAGCAACACAGAAGAAAATACAGTAGCCCATGCGAAAGTTGCAAAAACCCCAAAAGTGCAAGGGTAGGGACAACCGTTTTCTAGGACGGCCAACACGATGGTGATGCTTGCGCGGCCCCTACCCCTCTCGACTTCGTAGTGTGTGCTGATGCTTGAGTCTCTCCATCCTTGGATGCTTGACTCGGGTTATCTTGTATAAAAGAACATGGCTTGCTTCTAGCGAGCTGGCTGGTGACTTCGGTATATACTTGTTTTATGGGTTGTTTCGGTGAATGTGTGTGTTGGTTGTGTGTAGTATGTACTGATGGTTTTTACGTGCACAGCGTTGAGTTTGTTTGGTGGAGGTGCTCATGTTTGTGGTTTGTGGTAAGGCTAGGTAGGATGTGGGAAGAAGCTGTAGTGAACATAGTAGCAAATTATGGTGTTAGTGGTGTTTTGGCCAGATGGCTCTTTTCGTGGGCGTGGTGTAATGTATTTTTGTAAATATATATATTTTTTTTGATTGATTTTGATTTTGATATTTGGTTGATTTTTTTTTTGCTCGGGTTAGTGATTTACATATTTTATAGCTTCGGTTGGGATAGGGTTTAATTTAGTAGGGATGTGACAAAGTCCACCATCACAAGAACCTTGTCTATGGGGTCCTTACTATTTTTAAGTCTGTTTATTACCTGTCCAAGTTTGTTTAAAAAGTCTTTTAGGTTGAAGTCTTTAAGGAAGTTAAGTATTTCCCTTATCGGGTTTTCGTTTTCTGGTTCAGGATCTCTTGGTAGGGGTGTTTGATTGTTTTTGACTTTGTCGCTATAGGTTTGTTTGGTTTTTGGCTGTGGGTAGATACATCCCTGACGATAAGTAGGTTTTGTAATAGTCGCTAGATACAGCTAGCGCTATAGCTGCTTGTAAAATCCACACTCTAGTTTGGAAACCCTTTCGATGATTACGCAGTCTTGTTCGAACTCGTTTCATTGTTCTGCTTGTGATTGTAATAGAAAATGTGGTATACAGGACATAGAAATAAATTACTGTGCTCTGTGATTTATTATATAGTAAAAAAAACAGTAGATTGACAGTTTCACTAAAACCAATTCCCAGTTTTCTACAGTTTTTTTTTTTGGCTTATCTACAGTTTTCTCGTCTAACAGAGTTGGCAACAGTGCTGCCAGGATTCTGCGCAGAACCTTGCGGTTGACATGGAAGTATAATGTCACAGGAATGAGCGTTTAGTACTGAAATCTGAGACAGAAGTCGTCATCAGCTACACCGGTGATATTATTATTATTTTGGAATGTGGTGTATTGTATTGAAGGTTAGAGTTGTTATTGTTATACATTTAAGTATTTTTTTGAGTATTTATTAGGTGACTTTTAATTATTGTTACGTATCATGAGCTCCCTCCTGTGATCTATACTCGCTGGTTACATAATGCGCAGACCACTCCACAAATTGGTACCTGCCTGGAGTTGATTTATTATCTAAAACATGATACGTCATAAGTGAAACATCTGATTTGTTTTAATCTGTGACTAAGCAGATCGTGTAGTGCAAGTGGGAAACCCAGTAATAAACGATCCGCAAGAGTAAGAATTAATTTTCTTATTACCGCGAATACCTATTTACTGCAAGAGGGAAACCCAGGAGTAAATAGTACGTTTCTGTCACAGGCCTATCCGCTTCCCGGAATATCTTTCGTTTGCCGCGTTTTGCCCTCGAAGGGAGAACTTTATTTTATAAAACCGTTATCACAGACGAAAGTATTCCAGCAATAGTCTTTTGTTTTGTTTGGTTTGAGCTTGGTCCCTATCCGCCACTTTAACGCTTTTATCTTAGTTTTTCGGTACTTTTGTTAAATAAAACTGACTTGCACCGGGTATAGAGGTAACATCTGTCACACTGCTTGCGCCTGCATTTTTGCTTATTTGTTGTTTGCTTTATTTTTGTACACAGTTTCTTGCTGTTTACCTTATCTTGCTAAATAAATTTTATTTTTCCTGTTGTTTTCTAAACTGGTTGTTTTATTTATGCACTGATCGCCTGGTCAAAATCTTCACTCATAACTACCCTGGTAGCGTGTTTTAGCGCTTCTAATTCTGAAACTGGCGCCCGAGTCCGTAACCTTTCTGTTACTTAGGGGCCTCAGACGAAAAACGCGTCACACCACATCATTGTAAACAAGAATGTGCGAAATCCTCAACATAAAATTTTTCGTGTTTGTCTTCGTCATAAGCAATAACGATTAATAATTTAATTTGAAAGTTCTTTAGGCGACGCCACTGGTATTCATGCAACATTAACATCAATTCTAGGATATTCTCGCAAGATTTGCAATTGTGACTGAAACCTGTTTCCTTTTTGCTGGGCTTGTAAATTACCGAGATAATATCTAAATTTCCTGTGGTCAGATAGCACTTTCTGCATCTGCATTTCATATAAATAAATGTTGAATAATTTTAACTAAATTATCATGTTAAACTTACAATGCCTGTAATGTGGTATGTTCAACCTACTACATAAATACATATTCTAGAAAATTATACTATGTTAATCGCTGAAAATTATAGTTGAACAGTATTATGCCATAGAAAATTATTGAGTATTTCTATTTCCTTGTTAAAAAATGAACAATTTGCAAATCCCGCTTTAGACAGTGTTGTGGAGGTCAATTTTATGAATTAAGGATTATTTATTTTAATTCATTTAATAACACAGGCACACAAAATAAAAAAAAGTCGAGACCCAGAGGGTCTCCCTACTCGTATGTATTTTGGGAGGGTGAAACCGAATATAACAATAAAAAAAGGTTTAACTATCCAATTTTCCAATAGCACCCCCTTACAACCCTCCCGGGGGATTGAAATTCCACTTGTTCTAAACATTTAAAAAGTAGGTTTTCTTGGTGTGCTGAAACAGAATTTGATTTGAACCACCCAGTCACCCCCTAGCACCCCCTACAAGTCCCAGGAGGGGTTAAAATTTCATTTGTTTTAAATATTTAAAAATTATGTTTATTTTTAGAGTTTTTGGTGGGCTGAAACCGAATATGACGATAAAAAAATGTAAGGGGGATGCTAGGGGGTGACTGAAATCAGTTTTTTATCGTCATATTCGGTTTCAGCGCACCAAACAATCTGAGATTAAAGATAATTTTTAAATGTTTAGAATAAGTGGAATTTTAACCCCTCCTGGGACTTTTAGGGGGTGCTAGGGGGTGACTGGGTGACTTTATCGTGATATTCGGTTTCAGCACACCAAAAAAACCTACTTTTCAAATGTTTAAAACAAGTGGAATTTCAATCCTCCAGGAGGGTTGTAATGGGGTGCTAGGGGAAAATTAGATAGTTAAAACCTTTTTTTATTGTTATATTCGGTTTCAGCAAGTGAACAATTTTCATCTTCGACTTTTTACTTCTCCTTCTACCTTACTGATTTCAGCCTTTACAACTCCTTGATTTTGTTAGTGAGTGAATTTATAGCGAATTTTCCTTAAGTCTTCCTGGCGTCTTTCTTGCTCTTCTTTTTCTATTTAACGCCGTTTTTCTTGTTCTTACTTTTCTTCTTGACGTCTTAGTTCCAGGTCTTCCATTATTTTCTTCAATTCGTCTCTTTCTTCTTGACGCCACTTGTCTTGTTCCTTTTTATCTTCCTGGCCTTGTTACTCCATCATCTACCTAAATTCGGCAAGTAGGTTTGTGCATTTGTTTCTCAACTGACATGCTTCTTGTTGTTATGGGCATACGATGACGTTAACCAAGTTTATTGCACAATATCTCGTCGATTTTTCCATTGGAACTATTTAGAAAATCTCGAAATGGCACGAAAGAGTCTTATTTAAAGTCTAGGCCGCTCTCCAGTTGAAAGAATTTCACTATCTCCAGTAATTTTCAAGTAGTGTTTCTCAAACTGACACAAATAAATCTTATTTAGTGTGTATATCACTTTTCCCGCTCATCAATTATTAGGCGCGGGGGCCCGCCAGAGAATTTAGTATATCCACTAGTTTCCAAATAGAATGTTCTAGAAATTTCCGCGAACTAACACAGATGACTCTTTTCCAGTGTCTATATCACTTCCCAGTTGAACAAATTTAATTCTCTCCACTAGTTTTCGAATAGAATGTTCTGGAACTCTTCCCGAAAGTGCACTTTTCACAATTTTTAGTTCAACATGACTCCTTACACAACGTATCTCCATGTCATCACTAATTCCCGAGAATAATACTGTACAAACCTTCTCGAACAATCCAGAAATCTTCTGTTATAATCCCCACTTCTGACATCAATTGTTACATGTTTACATCCCTTTTGTAAACACCCTGTATCGTGGATCTGAAAATTATAACACCAGGGTAACACTAAACACTAATTTATTAACTTACGTGCTAATTACAACAAATAATTACTTTGCCTACTTCTTCTTTTATCTTTCTGAACTCGCTATCTAAACTAAACTGTAACTATCTGACTATCTGAACTGTACTAAACTATCCTCTCTCGGCTTCTCCATGCTTTTATATACCCAAAGATGAGGACTCCAGAATATTCTCAACTAATATGTAACTTTCTAGTTTATGACACCGCGCGCCATCTCTGGGATGATGTACAAACTAACCAACCAACTTAATTCTCTGTTGCTTACACATGGAACTTAGAGGAAATTCCTATAGATGTCTCTGTGGGTAGAACATATAACATCATTATTCTTATTAAAATGACAAAACGACAACGATTTATATTACTGGCAACTTATACTATGGCAACCGAAACATAATTTTCGGCCATTAAATTTCGGTTTATATAGGTTAATGTAGTTTCGTCCTCCCTAAGGAGGTAACGAGCAGGCTCCCGTATGGAGGGTCTATTGGGTACTGAGTTTAGGAGCCCGGGCTTTCAAGGGGCCCATAGTGGGGGCCCGCCAGAAATTTTGGATAATTTTTGTTTCAAATTTCTCCCCCCGCTCATCAATTATTAGGCATGGGGTCCCGTTGGCTTTGGAAGGGCCCGTAGCGAGGGCTCGCCAGAGATTTTGGCAAACATTTTTTTTTCAAATTTCTCCCCCTCGCTCATCAATTATTAAGCGCGTGGGTCCGTTGGCTTCCTTTGACAAAAAAAATTTTCCCGCTCATCAATTATTAGGCGCGGGGGGGCTGGTAACGAGAGGTGGTAGGTGGTGGAAGATTCAAACCTTGGTAATGTCAGCATCATCATGTACTCATAACTTTACGAAATAAAAAAAAAATCTATTAACTGTCGTCGGTATTTGAAGGAAAATCCCATTTTTGCCATTTTTAGGGGATAAAAGGGGATGGTAGAAGAAAACTGACAGGATATAATTTTTTTTGTCTGAAATTGGCTTCAGCTCATCAAAATACTTCAGAAAAGTTAGATGAGAACCTTAGGACAAGATTTCTTTTTGTGGACCTGGGTAATTAATGTAAAGACCTATTGCAATTTTAATTGTGGTCTCAAAAATTTTTGAACGACTTATTTTTTATAATAGCTTTCTTAATAAATCAAAATTTTTTAACTGACTATCACCATCATGATTTTTTGATGAATAGATCAACGGACACTGCAGATTATCAACTCATGGAATATGTATGTATAAAAATCTAGATCAAGGGAAATTGGTAGCTGGAGTATTCACTAGTCTGTCAGAGGCGTTTGACTCCATTGATCATTCTTTTTACAAACGAAAATTGTTTACTTAGTAAGGGGCAAAATTTTACCGAGGATAAGGACAGAAAAATAAGTATTAAAATTGAAAGGAAGTACTTCAAATTGTTACAATATATACAGAATTGTACCTCGGGGGTCAGTGCTAGGCCCTGTACTATTTGTTTTGTACGTCAACGAATTGCCAAATTACAGTACATCTACATGTGTTGCAGTGTTCGCAGACGACATAATAGTAGAGGTTTCAGCACAGACTGCTGAGGACTTGAATAAATCCATAATCAGAGTTATACACGACTTCCAAAGTTGGTGTAAAAAAATATAACCTTATTTTAAATGTAGAATAAACTTTATGCCTCAACTTTCACAACAAAAAGAAACCAGCTTCAATGAGAGCTCACTAACCAAGTTTTTAGAGGTTTTCTTAAATGATAATTTAACCTGGTCAGCCCACATAGGTCGTGTTAGCAAAATGATCAGCAGATCATATACCATTTTTGCAATTAATTATTTTTTATTTATTTGCTTTTATCATGATTAGAGAATATTATTTAGGTATTATGCAAATCGCAACTTACACACTTTTTTATTTATTATGAAGATAACCTACTTTCTGTATATTGTTGCCCTAATCTGGGCACGCTAATATACTAGTTAGGTATATACTTTAAAACACTCATTATTGGAGAATCAATCAAAACAACTACTCTTCTAGCTAATACTGACAAAGTATTGAATTACATGATAGGATTTTTAGCATTCACACTTTTTTATTTAATATGAAATTATCTATTTTCTGTATATTGGTACCTTAATCGGGTCACGCTAATATACTACTTAGGAAAACACTTTAAAACACTCATTTCCTAAGTTTGAAGTTAAAGGCGAACTACTACTCTATACAGCAGCTCCCTATATATTCATGCATATAAGAAAGCAAATCTCGAGGACATAAAGAAAATGTAAGCTGGAGTTAAATAAATCATAAGAGTTCGTATATGGAATCAAAATTATTTCATAATTTTTAAAGTTGTGTTAATTTATTTTTTTTATATTAGTTATTTAGTCGTTATTTTTGTGTCGGGGGTTTTTTAAATTTGTAATTTAATTTTATACTGACAATAAAATTATGACATTCCCATATTTTTAAAATTATACTGTACACAAAAAAAAATATTCATTTGTATGAAACAAATTGGAAATATCAGTTACAATACAAAAAAAAAAGGAATGAATTGAATACTGTAAATCACGATACATCCAAGTATGAATATTTACCTACGATCACTACTGTACATAGTAAAAAATACACCACCTGCCATTCATGTAAGTAGAATTTTACGTATTGTAAACAAAACGCACTGTAAACAAATCGCACGGTAAACAAAACGCACGGGACACCCAATTATAGGTGGCTTATATCGCTGACGCGGGGTTTAAAAAAACAAATGCGCCTACATAATTTTAAAACGCTGTCAAAACTGACATAATATTTGTTGAATGACATTGTTGACTAGTAAACTAGTAAACTATATCCAGATTTTACTAAATAAATAAATATGATCGTAGGTAAAGTATAGTACATAATTCGAGTTGTAAAGCAATTACCCACTCATGGAAATACGCACTCGCCGCTACGCGGTATCGTGCGTAACTTTTCCATTCGTGCGTAATATGCTTCTTACAATTCTCATTACGTAATATACTATTATGTATATGTACATTAGGGTGGGCCGAAAAACACGATTTGGATTTGTAGACAGGGTAGTTTCTAATTTGTTACTATGTATCTAAAACTAATTCGGGTCAATTTTTAGCCAAACTGGTTAATATCAAACCCCCCCCCCCCCACGACCTTGACAATGAAGGAAAAATCCAGTTCTTCGTTTTTAACATTTTTCAAATTGACATTTGAAATTTTTTTATGACTCTTTATTAATGTCTAAACGCGTGTGGCAAAAGTTTTCCAAATAAAATATTTTTCAGTTCCAGGGAAATTAGAACTTTTGTCACTAAAACGTAGAATTTGAAGAAAATAAGGTTTTTTGTATAAAATTTCTAATTTCCCTGGAACTGAACAATATTTTATTAGGAAAACTTTTGCTACACGCGTTTAGACATTATAAAGAGTCATAAGAAGATTTCAAATGTCAATTTGAGAAATGTTAAAGAATCGAATAATTGGTCTTTTCTTTCATTTTCAAGGCCGGCTAGATATTAACCGATTTGACTAATAATTTACCCGAACTGGTTTTAAATATATAGTAATAAATTAGAAACTACCCCACCGGCAAATCAGGGACCGAAACCGAAACCGAAATCAGCACCGTACTTACGACTTTAAAGTTTAAAAAATATGGTTGAAATCAAAGATTCAAATCTTTAAACCATGATGTAGAAATACCAAATTGTACGGTGAAAACCATATCTAAGTCGATTCGTCTATTATAAAGGTTATATAAGGTAAAAGGCAAGTAAAAATCCAGAAATTTTCTTGTTTTTCGCCCACCCTAATGAACATACGTGTATGTATGTATCTATATATGTTTGTTTGTATTTACCTATTTATTAGTTTGTTATATTCATATAGGTATATGTTTTTTTTGTTACGACGCAATTTTTTTAACATCGTTAACTCAAATAAACTAATATTTATATTATATGCATATTTTTGTTATTTAATATTTTATTTGACTTGTACATGTATGTATGATGTTTAAAAAATAATTATACATATACGTTTCACATATTTTAAAACATTAGCTCTCTCCTGCGGAATGATTACAACACGAACATCATTTTTTACTCTTTTACAACAATACAACAAAAACATATCAACTGGTTTGAAATAAATAAATAGAATCTAACTGTCGAGGCTGTGCAACATACAGAAATGTTGTTGTTAAACACACGACCAAACAACTACGAGCAGAGAAAATAATATAATACGATCACAATGTTGTGTTACATAAATAGTCTCCATTGTTTTTTTGCATTGTGACCTTGTTGTGGAAGTGAGTTTTGTCACTTTGAGGCAGCTAAACCGGAATAAAAAATTATTTGATTAACAATCCCACGCTGATTATGCAACGTAAAGGTAGTCCGGAGTATGATGTGACCAGTGCCAGTGGTAGGCTTCATTGAAGGGATTAAATAGTAGAGCAGAGCAAAAACCGTCATTGTTGAAATTTTAAACAAGCCCAGAAAGTGATATATTTTTTAAATGAGTAGACAAGAAAAATCCCAATAATGCCAGAAAAATCACTTGTCGAATGAGCCTCGTACTCTATTTTACTTCCACATCCAGTGGAAGTATAGTAACGACAAAAAGTTTTTCAAAATTTTTATTGTTCAAATAGGCTTAAAATGTCATGAAACGTAGAGATTTTAACTTTGAGCGAAACAAATTCTGTCTGTCGGTCTCAGGGGTGACAAAATACTTCTCCAGCCATCTAAAACCATTCTTTTCGTACAGCATTTAGTTTTTATTGCTTATTGTTTTAAGTATATTAACAATGCCGTAAACAAATTTTTCACTCTAAAATTGCTCTTTTCAGAGAGAAATAAATTTTCCTGACGCAGCATGTGTTCCATGAAAAATGTACGGCATGGCAAAAAAATGTCTTCGTTTCATGAAAAAGCATTAAGATCATTGAATTTGATGTTGGTTCAAAGCACCACCACTATGCTAGTTGGGGGTAGGGGTTGCGCCCGGGGTTGCTGAATAATGAATCTATGAAAGTATATAAGTCTCATTGTACAAACACCGTACAGTATTAAATCACCTATTTGCCTGGGAAAATTTTCGGAAAATCAAAAATTCTTCTGGCTTCCGATCCCAGTATTTTTGTACGGCAGTAGGTTCTAGGCGATTATTTTTCTATGAACTATCAACATGAGGAATGCCGTACAAGAATATTTTGTCTGAAGAGCGCACTTTGGATGGAAAATTCAATGTACCTGTGTACTCACATATAATTCATGCTGGGTCACTTGACCCCCTACTAGTACTGGCACCCCCCCCCATCATGAAGGGATTGTAGTCTATAATCTTTAAGCATCTTTTTCGCATTTTGACTGATAATATGCTGTTTTATTAAATTTAAAATCGTTTAATAAAGTGGCACTTTACCACATGAAAATGTCACTTTAATATATAGTAATGTCAGTGTTAATAAAAACAGTTTGACAGAAAATTGTTTATTTAAATATTGGAAACATTGTTATATATATTAAAAGTACAATTATTCAAATTTGAAAAATTAACAACACGATATTTATTCAATTCCACTTGTTCTTCCTGAAAACTATTACAATTCTCTATCTGTATTCCTGAATGAAATGATCTTGAGGTGCCACTAGTTCTTGCTGATGAAATATATTTTTTGAAGTTTTCATCTTATTGCCAATGCTTTCTCAGCCACACCAGTTGACCGCCATCCTCCACGTCTTTTAAGTGTTTGAATATCAGCTCCACTGTCAGCGAGGAAGGTGGCAGACGTCCTCCTCAATCAATGGCCAGTGTAACTGTATGCATCTGGGAGTCTTAAGTATTCTGCAACTCTTTGGGGAATTTTTGCAAAACTGTTAATGCCAATTGGTTGTATTGTGCACTTACCGTGATTATAGTAAATGAAAAATCTATTGTATTTTACTTGTTTGGGTCTCAATCGTAAATACTTATGATAAATTTCATATCCGTTGCACTCTGATCCTACGGTAAATACACGTTTCTTTTTGGTTTTGGTATCATGTAAAGTTATAACCAAAATTTTACCCGTGTCTTCTATATCTTATACAGTTAAACTGCACAAATCTGCACGCCGACATGCCCCATTTAAACCAAATATTAGTACCATATTTATCCATATTTTCGTTTAGTTGTATAGTACTTTTCAACATGGAATATGTAGACCATAAACTGGATGCCTTAAGAGATTTTGCCTAAAATAACGAAAGACATTGTATGAAAAACACTAAAATATGTATAAAACCGCTGCCCAAGGAATCACTACTTCCACATCCAGATTCTCTATCCAAGTCACTCAAAACGAAAAAACTTTGTATGTGAAAATAATTGTTTATGGAACTTTAATAATACAATATTTGAAATCCTCTACCCCAAAAACCCATAAAACGATACCCCACATCGGTAGTGGGGTGGGGGGTGGTGATAGTGGGGGGTGGGTGAAGTAAAAAAATATTTTGAGGTTTCTGGTTCCTGTACATACTACACTAAATCACAATTTTTTTTCATCCCCTTTAATAAGGGGGTGATGGTAATTTTTTTGAGACCTTAGTTTCTCTTGTATATACTAAATACCAATTTTATGGACTCTTACCTGGTTGATTGACCTATTTACCCCAAATTTACCCCAATTTACCCCCCAACCCTTCGACGGAACAAGATGAAAATATAATCTAGTTCTAGATATCGTTAAAGTACATATGTGTACCAAATTTCAAGTCAATATCTTAAACGGTTCCAGAGTAAACGTGCGCACAAAAAAAAGTTACAGACAGACAGACAGACCGACAGACAGACCAACAGACAGACAGAATTTTTTTTCGCTCAAATTTAAAATCTCGACGTTTTATGACATTTTAAGCCTATTTGGACAATAAAAATTTTTAAAAATTTTTTTGTCGTTACTATACTTCCACTGGACGTGGAAGTAAAATAACTTACCTTCTCAAAAAAATACGCTAGCATTACACTTTCATCAGTTCTTAGTGTGTTTTTGTCATCCTCTACTTACAAAATATTTCGTGTACCTTCTCGTATTATTCCTTGAATTTTAAAGGAAGTAAGCTCGAAGATGCTTCTCGAGCGTCATTTAAAATATCTTCAGAACAATTTTCTAAATTGTTTTCAGTAGCAAGACTCATTTTTATAATTAGTATATAATTTAGAATCAATTCGACTCACAAAAATTATACTTAACTGTTACTAAATAAATAAACAAAGCCGTGTCAGTTACAAGGTTACGGAAATCCTACACAAGCAGAGAACTTACACTCGGTGGTGTAAGTTCTCTGACACAAGTATGAAATTTTTTAAATTTCAAACTTTGTGATGCTTTTATATCTATCACTAGTTGCATATAATTACCTACTAACACAAAATGCGAAAAAATAGTATAAACAAATCTCGTAAGAAAAGCAGTTTTACTAAACTCGCTCGAGTTACTCGTTCGCTGTGCTCGCTTGCTTTTCTAAACTTGTTGTTTATGTACTATTATTCACATATCAAATTAGTGTACAAATGAAGGATAATATTTTAATTATTGAAAAGGCAGTTCAGCTGAAAAAACTGAAATGTCAGATCAGCTGGTCTTACGGTCAACCTGCTAATAGATAGATGGCAACATCAGACATATGAATTATTTGTACAATGATTAATATGAGTAAAAAAATACCTTTGTCCATATAAATTGAATTATTTAGAAGAAAAGGAAAAAAAATAATTACTAGTTTTTTATGTATACGGCTGAATCAGAAGATGTTTTTTAAAAATGTTTAGCAAAAGTGAAACCTGTGCACGATTTCAGTACAGGGGAAAGTGAGTTATATAATTTTTATATTTCAAATGTAAAAGACCTTTCAAAAAGTGCCATTTTACGATTAGGAGGTGTCTTAAATTTAAATCGTGCACGTCAGTACGAAATGTAATCTTTCTAAACAAATAAGAGGGACTATTAGAAATTATGTTTTCTGATACAATGTACAACAGTGTAAAATTCGTCGCTGTTTCATGTTCAGCCAGTTAGTTACCAAAAGCTTGTGCCTTACTGAATGGTGTGTTCTGATCCCATAAATGAAACAACAATTTTGAATTTTTGTATCCGCTATATAGTGGCAGCAGATAAGCATACACAGAATCACAATAATTAAAAATCGACAAAATAAGGGTATTTCAAAGTTTTTACTTCGGTATTTAAAACATGGCGGAAGCTGTAACATTCTTAACCTAGAAATAGCTTTTTTGATAGAAAATGAAATGTGTTTCTCAAATCTAAGTGTTGTGTCAATATTAAACCTAAATCTTTTGCTTCTTCTTTGAGCGGCATTAATTGCTAAATAATGGACATGTTGAGGTAATCTCTCTCTATCAACAGCTTTACCAAAAAACATAGCAAGACACTTATTCGAATTTAGATGTAAAGAATGTTCTAATGATACCCTGTAAATAATTTCTAAATCCGAATTTACAATATCACAGCTATTTTGTATTTCACCTGGAGAAAAGGAATATAATACCTGCGTATTATCTGCATGCATTTCTGCCGTCCAGAGCCAAAAAGACGTATCTCAAGTTTTGGCCGAAATGCATATTTTTATACCTTAGGATAGCTGGAGCTATTTTCTATATATTTCCATAGCGAAATAAACGTATTTCAATCGTTAAGTATTTTTAAAGTGCTAACAAAGTTTGACGTATCTAAAAAAATAGGCCAATTAGACGTATCTCATTGTAAAAAAAAACTAGTAACCTAATTAATATAAATTCATAACTACATCACTATTAACCTCTACATTAGTACAACTACAAAAAAAAATATTAGTAAATATTTGAAAATATTGACGCGATTTCGAAAATTCAAAACATGCCTATATCTCAAAACAGTGAAACCTTGAGATACGTCTTTTTGGCTTAGGAGGGCAGATTTGCACATTACATCTTTGTATGAATCTGGGTAGCGATGACGTGTATACTGTATATAAAATGGGACCTAACACTGACCCTTGTGGTAAGCCCCGTGACACATCTAAAAATTTAGAAGACTGACCGTTCAGTACCACTTCTTGCTTTCTAGAAATTAAATAACTTAAAAAAGGATACTGATTTTTCATCTAATCCAATATGTTTTAAAATAATGAATAATACACACTGTTCCAGAGTATCAATATTGATCATTAAATCGTTGACAAATTAATTGAAGAAAAATATCGCAGTTGACTGTAAATTTAGCGCCAGTCAGTCAGCCGCTGGATGAAGTAAGCAATTTTACATTTTTTATGAGATGTGCTAGTAAATATTCGTGGACACAGCGGAAATAGCGTAACTGTATATTGCTTTATTAAGTCTTCCGCTGTATTACAAACCCGTCGTTTTTACCACAAGTTAATGATAATGCATGTTCTAAATGCACTCTGCTATGAAATTTTAGTGGTTTCTGTTAAACTGTCAGAGTAATTGTAGGTTTTAGCTTCACGAGAATATGCAATTATAATTCTATTATAATTGATGAGAATTTTTATTTTATTTCCAGCATACAGAATCTTTCGCTTTACTTTGTTAGCCAATAATAAGTCAAAAAAGGTGGGTTCGTAATTCAAAAAGTCAATTTTTATTTTTTAAAGTGTTCGAAGGGTGTCCTGAGTTTGGCAAGTTGGCGGGGTTGCCGCCATCTTTGCGAAAAGTTCAAACGCAAATATCTCGCGAACCATTGATAAAAATGATATGGAACTTTTTTATTTAGCATTAAGCACTTTATAAGCAGAGGTCGGAGTTACCCATCGGGTTCCAGGGATGGCTTTTAAAGGTATAATATATTGTGAACACCTACTGAAACATTCCCAAACTACAAAAACAGAAAGTCATGAAATATATTAAGTGAATTTTATTTAATTTGACAATGTTAATGCGTAATTTAGTTTTGTCGGGGATGCACTATATTGAACAAAAAGGTAATGTGTAATAGATTCTTTTAAATTGCAGTACAATGGCAATTTACATTACTGAAGCCCAACGGGCGGCCCTAGCGTGGAAGGAGAAAACAGTATCTCACATACAGTGTTGCCAATTGCCGGAGAATTCTGCGCTTTTCGGAGAATTTGACTGCCTGCGGAGAATCTGGCGGAGAATGCCTTTTTGACAGAGAATTGGCGGAGAATATAGGGTGACAGAATTTATAATTATTTCTTTATTAAAACAAATAACAAAATAATGTACCTCTCTGTTTTCTTGCAGTTTAATGATAACAGATGGCGATATGTGCGTATTCAGTTTCATTAAAGGTCAACAGAGGCCGGTTGTCGACCAATAATATCAAGTAGTGAGCTCGATACTATGGCTACATTCGATAGGCTTGTTTTCCACGGTCGGACCTGTCAAAAGCGTTCGGACTGTATGGTCCGACTTGATCAGCTGAGTGGTCACATTTTAAAATCTAACTTGTATGATCAGAATCGTTCGACCCGTTTGAATTTCCGTCTTAAAATGGCGACAGTAAATAAGTCTGTGATAAACAAATCGTACCGGAGTAAAATTTAAAGTCCGATTAAGTGAATATGAAATTCAACAAGCAGATTACTATTCAAATCCATGATAAATCACTGTTATAAAAGTCAAAATCAAAATACCGGTTTTTGAGGTTAGGGTTAACGTTTATAGAGATTGGAAAAATACTTCAAATTCTGATGCGTTCGACCGCAAGTTCGGTTCGACCACATCGGTCAGATGTCGAATGTAGCCTATATTGGAGTGAGGACCGATAGGCTGGAGCTGGAAGGAGCTTTAGAGAGAGAAAGCCATATTTTCATTATTTTCTGAATAATTAGTTTACAAGTGAGAGGGAGCCAGAGTGCCTCCAAATTTAGCTTATCTCTAAAGTTTCTTTGAAAGGGAACAATAGGTTCCTAATTGTTCATACTCATTCCAGTATGTATATAGAGTTCACTAATCTCAAGCGTGCTCCAAACCTGGTTGTTCTGATTCATCACAACCAGGTTTTATTAATTCATTACTGATGAATTAAAATATCAATTTGTGCAAATTAGTAATGGACTAATGGATTACATATTGAGAAGCAAATAAAGACCAATATATTTTTTGTTGTATAGAAAATTTTGATATTTTATTTTTGGCGGAGAATTTCTTCGATTTGCGGAGAATTTTAAGGCAGTAGGCGGAGAATTTTAGAATGCTCTGTTGGCAACACTGCTCACATAACATGGATTTATTCGGACGTAAGTACTAAAATCGCGCAATTATAGTGTCACATTGTATTAAACCGACGGAAGCTACAGTCAATTTTTGAATTCGCGATATTGCCGCTTTACAATTTGATGGTAGACGATTGTATTGCACTAGTTGTGACAAAGCAATTTCGTGGTCATGCAACACAAATATTAATAAACATATTTCCTCAGAAAACCCCAAACGAGGCGTAGGTGGCTTTGCTTACAATGACATGCAACGTAATTTTAACTTAGATTGGTGGAATTTATGATAGGATGTAACATACTGTGCTCGAAACTAGACCATCCACTTTTTAGACAATTTTTGGAAAAATATATTAGTGGCAAATATAGCAATCTTAAGGTGCTTTTGGAGTGTACACTAAACATTTATTTACGGAGTGCGAAAATATTAGACAGAAAATTTTTTCTGAGCTTAATGGGAAATACATCTGGCTTATCGTGGACGAAACAATCAGTGCTTGCTGATTTAAGGTAGCAAATATTTTAGTGGGTGAATTGGAGGAAAGAATTGTTCAGTTGATGGTCTTTAAAGTTTTAAAGTTACAAATTCTCGCACTATAGCGGAGTCAGTTAATTCAATTCTACATACAAGACTTTTGGGGTGAAAAATATGTAGAAAATAAAGACAAGCTTATTATTATTTCTTGCCGATGGAGTGAATTATATGGAAGCTGCTGGAAGAATTTTGAAGGAAACAAACATATCGGAATATACTTCATGTAACATGTTTAGCACATAGGCTACATAGAATTACTGAAACTATTAGGGGGTGCTACCCTAATGTTGATAATTTGATGTCTAGTGTAAAGATCCAGTGGAAGTATAGAAACGACAAAAAAATTTTAAAATTTTTTATTGTTCAAATAGGCTTAGAATGTCATGAAACGTCGAGGTTTTAAATTTGAGCAAAAAGAAAATGTCTGTCTGTCTGTCTGTCGATCTGTCTGTAACTTTTTTTTGTTCGCACGATTACTCTGGAACTGTTTAAGATATTGACTCGAAATTTGGTACACGTATGTATTTTAACGAGATCTAGAACTAGATTATATTTGCATGTTATTCTGTTGAAGAGTTGGAGGGTAAATTGAGGTAAAATGGGTAAATAGGTAAATCAAACAGGTAAGAGTCCATAAAATTGGTATTTAGTATATACAAGAGAAGCTAATGTCTCAAAAAAAATCCACCACCATTACTACCCCCACCCTATTATAAAAGTGGGTGAAAAAAATTGTGATTTAGTATGTGTACAAGAACCAAAGGCTTCAATCTTTTTTTCTACTTCATCCACACAGGTAGAAATAAAGACAGTTTTTTATCCACATGATTTTTTTCCTATGCATTTAGACTAACCTAAGTAACAGCTTTAAACCTAATATAACCTATAAGTGAAAAATTGTACGTATTAAATAACAGTCATAAACCTAAAAGTTTTAACCTTAACATTATCTTATGCGAATAAAGGGGTCATGTTATTGGGCAGCTGAGGGTTATTTCCGAAGTAATTTTTCGCGCTTAATCCGAATATGACCTCAGAATTGACCCATCATGTCAACAATAAAAGCGTGTTTTTTAGTTTTTTAAACTATTAATTTTATTTTGTAACTTTTTAGTCTTAAATAAACTTAGAGTTTTACCCATATCAAGGAGTTTATAAAGAAAAAAGTAGTCCGCCATCTTGGCAACCAACGCCATTTTGAATGTTTGATTATGTAATATAGCCTATGTTGCATTGTCACCTGACTTACAGGCGTATGAAAAATTTCAAACCTCTGACTCACCAAGAAGTGGGTATGTGCGTTTTAGATGAAACACCTGTATATATAACAACGCTACTTAGCCTTTATTGTACCCATGTTAAGGATGTTATAAAGAAAAAAGTAGTCCGCCATTTTGAATTTTTGATGATGTAATATGACCTGTGTTGCGTTGTCAATTAACTTATGATCCCATAAAAATGAATTGGTACCCAATATACATCAACACTACTTCGTTTGTTTGTAACTCTCGACCAAGGAGGAAAACGAGGAATAATTTTTAGGTTAGGTTAACCCAGAGCCACTTTGCCGCAGCACTACTCTAAAGTACAATGTCTTAAGGGCATTTGCCATTTTTTTTTATTAATGTGATTGAAATCTCTATTGTCGGCAGATTGCCCAAAAAGGGCATATTTTTCCCACTGTGCGACGTCAAGCGTTTCTTCTCGCAATATAATTGGATTTTCAGCGAAAGGCTACGAAGTTTAACTCCAAAACATTTAGAACATATATTAATAATATACTTTTATACTTGTAACTGGCAGTGTAACTTTTGTGTGTTAGTTTAGTGTTAAGGATAGGGTTTTGCAGAGTGAGAGGGAAATATGCGTTTATTTTCGATTTATTAAAAATATTTTGAAAATCATAAATGGTATATTCTTTAAAATAGTTTCAGATATTCCTTGCTCTAAGGAATACAACCATGTACAGTTTTTATCATAAATTTTGTATAAAATGCCATACTCTAATAATGAAATTAGGAACTATTTTCATTGACAAACTACATCATTCAAGAGACAAATGATGATAGATTAAGTTTGAAAACCGTGTGCAATTATGATTTACATAAATTGATTTAAGAAACAAATGAAAATGAACTTTGGTTTTTGAAAATTTTGGTTAAAATAAAAGAAACAAAATTTTGAATTCGAATATTTGAAATATATTACAGATATCTAAACGACCATTTGAAATATTGTGTTACAGGCAAATTAAGTAACGTTAAAAAAATTATAAAAAAATATAATATTTGTAACTACTTCCTCATAATTTTCTTCTAGAGTAGGTGTTACACCTGTGGTAATTAGAATGCTAGCCAAGCCGAGCCAGTGAGATTTAGTGTCGAAAGAGTTTTGTCAAAACCACGTAGTACTATGTTTATCCCGTATGTTTTCCCATAAGAAAAAAAATTGCACGCCTATGTTTTTGACCGACGTACCAGTATTGTGTACAACTATGCAATATGTATATACGAATATGACACATACATAATGTACATAAATTCATATGATTCATGGTACTCTGAATACGACCGACCTACGTTGTTGTAGTAATAATGAAAAACAGAATTTCAATGGGAAATGAATAAATGCGTTGTTGAAATTCCACAGCTATAACGTCAATAATAAAAAAATAATCATTAACACCATTCTGTATTAATTTGAAGGAAACTTCCACTACACGTGAAAAATCGTGTGGGATTGTGTAAATTAATTGATTTTCACAAAGGGGTGGGCGTTGGTGCAGATATTCTTAGCGAACGATTTAATGTTGCAACCGAGTCCTCTAACATGGAGACAGGGGCGGACTGGCCCACCAGGATACCGGGATAATTCCCGGTGCTCTAATATTAACGCCACTAGTATGATTGTATGCCGCGATGATCGGTGCCGGCTGGTATGAAGCGATGATATATATAATTCCAGATTGTTTAATACAATAATGATATGATATAATGTGATTTTTAGTCTTGGTTGTCGCTTCGCGTGACATTTAGATTTATGCATTGCTATGCAAACAAATATGTGCCAGAAAGATATATTTTTACAAACTTTGACGAAAGTATATACTGATTGGAGTTAGTACACCACCATGCGTAAGCGTCACTATTTCTATAAATCCGTGCTCATTTCAAATAATAATCAATCTCCCTGACCATTGAACTTTTCTCCGAAACTACTATTTTTTTCGCCACTCTCAAAACAGTCCCAGAAAGTGTTTTAAATATCAGTAACATTAACCGGGTTTCTCTTACTTTGTTTACTGGAAGGAGAAGTACCACTTTCACTATCACTGCTTGAATATGAATCATCACAACTATTTTTTAATCCTCCAGCAGAATAATTTGACGGGAAAATTTAGCATGATTCTTATCAAAAAATTCTGAGGTCTAGAAGAGTTGCCAGTAAGTATTTTTTGTCGTCGATGTTGTCAAAACGTGTTTTCAATCCAACTTTCAATGTAAGCCGGATAGTTGGCCGGATATCCGGTATCCGGTACAAGAAGTACGCCGGATATCCGGTATTCGGTATCCGGCCAAAACACTATCCGTTGCATCACTAATGAAAAGACGATTTTTCACCTCTTCACCATCTCGAAAACTGTCCATTTTCAAACTTTGTGCCAATGAGAACTTCTAATGTACAGGTCAAGAGGAACAATATATTTTAATTTCAGCCATTTTCACCAAGGGCCACTTCCCATAAGAAACCATAAAATTCTGTAAAATCGTCTTTTCACCCCCTTATATCTCGAAAACTGTTCATTTTCAGACTTTGTGCCCATGAGAACTTTCTATGTACAGGTCAAGAGGACCAACATATTTTAATTTCAGCCTTTTTCACCAAGGCTTCACCGTTTTCATTTCTTTGAAGGATCGATAGGATGCGAGTAAGATTAAAGATGAGATCAGCGTCAAAAAGCCCTGAAGAACAACTTTTGATCACTTAAACTTTATTTCACTTGAATTTCGAATTTTCACCACCTTAAACCTTCAACTCCTATTTTAACCCCTTAAATACGTTAAAAACGATTCAAGAAACTTAAGCAATTAACTTATGATCCCATAAAAATGAATTTGGTATCCAATCTACATGAACACTACTTCGTTTGTTTGTGACTCTCGAGCGAGGAGGTAAACGCGGAATAAAGAGATATATCTGCGATTTTTAGATTAGGTTAACCCAAAGCCACTTTGTCGTAGCACTACTCTAAAGTACGTCTCAAGGGTATTTTCCATTTTTTTTTATTCAAATTGATTGATATATCTACTGTCGGCAGACTTTTGTCCACAAAAGGGCACTGTGCGCCACTGCTACTAAGCTACCCAAGTAACAATTTAAGTTTTATCACAATCTACAAGAGGTTATTAAGTCTATATAATAAAACTGATCGTAAAACTGTTTATACTAGATAACCTCTTAAAAGCTACAATAAACTCGGCATAAAACCAAAAAAAGACCCTTTATAAAGGTTATAAATATCTTCGTTAAAACTATCTAACTACTAAGTCTACCATAAAACCTTTTATAGAATATTCTTAAACCCGTTAGTACTTGCAATCAAATTTTAAGCCTGCTTTGAGAACATCATAAGTAATTGAGTCTTTAATAATTCTTTGTCGAAAACTTGTTGCACTTAAAGGGATCTACACACGACCCAGCGGCAGGGAGCAGACCAACCGACCTTCTCGGTACACTTTGAAGATTGCCATGCGAACTCGTAAAAGAGAGCTGGTCTATTAGATTGAACTGGTGTGCTCGATTGTTGGTACGCTTTGAAGACCTGGAATTCCAGCGGACCAGTTCACTTTTATGAGAGTTGTTATGGCAATTTTCAAAGTGTACCGAGAAGGACGGTTGGCTGGTTGGCTGGATCGTCTGTAAACCTCTTAAACTGTCTAAATCATAAAATGTCGCCAAGTAATAAAATATGTCTGCCTCGATTAAAATATCTGCATGTGCTAACGTTTTAAAATTTGATATTAATAAACAACCTAGTATCAAAAAATTGTCAACGCAGCCACTTTATTGATAAAGTATATCAAAAAACTTTTAAAAGAATCACGCGCATTTCATTTGTTAGCTTATTAATTATTATTTACAATCAATAAAAAAAAATAGTTTTAGCTTACTCAGTACGATTTTGGACTTTTTATGGGTTTATGTGACATAGTGACACATTTTAGATAGTTGCAGGCTAAATGTAAACAGTAAGAATAAGAAAAACATAACTAAACACTGTTGCCCCCACTTTGTTCAAACATGTCTGCCATAGTTAACAGAAAAAAACATGGCTGAAAAATTAATAAAACCGTTTATTTTAATAGAATACCCTATTAAGAGTTTGTGGCTTAGGAATTATTTTTATAAAACAAAAGGTTTTGTTAAATTCCAATTGCTCCACTTTATTACTATTTTAAACCCTGTAAGACTTTACCCAGCCTCACTACTCTTCTTTAAAACCCTTAAGATTTGTCTCTGACAATCTCTAATCCAAATGTACTTAGCTTAGATAACATAACCTAAAAAAACATTATTTATTTCTTGTGTTTTTGAGTGTGCGATCATTAATTTCTCGTTATTTCTGTGATTATAGAATTAATTGAGAAACAGAAAGTGAAAAACTACAAGTAAGTGGATTTTAAACAGTTTCGCCGCACTGCACTGTTTAAACTAGAATCAGCAATCACAACATGGCGTTTACTATGCGTTATACGCCCCTCTCACAAAGTTTAAAGGCGTAAATGGGTGAACCAAAGGATTTATAAGTACTTTATAAAAACCAAAAAGTTTTAACGTAGCTTAATAAATCTACCAAAAAACTATTAGGTTTTAAGGAACCAATTATCGTTAAAAGCAAATAGTATTTATGATAACACATATTAAGGGTAAGACCACTTAAGAATTATTAGTTTTACTGCTTGATCATAAGGAGTACTTAAAGACCATATTTTAAAACTCCCATAAAACCTAAAGATTTATAGATGTCTACCACAAAACTTAAAATATTTAAAATCCACTATAAAACTTAATGAGTTTATTGTGGTTTTGAATAATGCAGCAATTAAGTGGCTATAAAACCAATAGGCAGAGACGAACCCACGGGGGGTTATGGGGGGGTACGCTCCCCCCCCAATGTTGATTGAGTTGGGAAAATCACCAAAAATGTAAAAAAATCTTTATTGGGTATAATTGCAAAAAAACGAATAATGAGTTGATAAGAATTAAATGACACTGTCACTATGACCATTTTTTATAAATAATTTTAATTGATATTATTTATGACTAGATGCGACTGATGTGAGAGCCACCGAATAGTCGACGGACAACGCACAACGCCGACGGGCCAACAAAATAAACTCGTCAACTCGCGGTGGAAATTCGACGTTCGACCCAGTAGACGGCACGGCCAGAGCATACAATTCACAAAGACTGTCTTACATTAGAAATATTAGAATATTACTCCAAGTCGTTGGTTGTTGGTTTATACTGAGTATCACTAATATCAGTTACCAACTTCTCAACGAGAGATAATAATAATAGTCCAGGAGACAGTGACGATTTTCGGTACTTATTTTCCCAGTCAGCAAACATGGATAGAATTGTTCGGTTAGTAATTCTAAGCAAAATTCATATATATTTAGGGGGGGGGTTTTCCGATGGGTTGAGGCGGAAAATGCGTCAGAACATACGAATACACTGCCCTTTTTTTCCCAGTGATAAAAATAGTTCTAGTAGAAAGAGGTATACTGAAGTTAAGTAAAAAAAATAGTCTGGCTAATCTGTGAGTATGGATAATATGTCTGGCAGGTGAAAAACTGAAAAGTTTTCATCAAAAAAATTTCCCTCATTTTCGCAGTCATGAAAATTTATCAGATGATGGCCTATATTATAATAACAGCTTAAAATACAATCTGGCTAATGTGGAACACCCCTAAAGCCTTGCCAGACTCGTCTAATGATCGTCAGGCGCGCTGAATTAGGCAGGTTCAATTATACAGGTGATTAGTGTCATACGTACATGTTCTTTTTTATGATAGCATTAAATAATTGAATACAAAAAAGCAAATACACTGTATAGAGTGTAGAATTATGATTATTATTTTAACAATATATTACACATGATTATATATATTACACATGATTATGTTCGTTCTGCTAGCGGAATATAAAAAATAAACTGTAATAAACGTTATAGAGATAATTTATATTTCTTTTAAAACTAATCATATTTAACCACCCATACAGATATTGAGTTTTTTTATATAAAGTTTCATTTGCTATCTGTTAATACTGTTAATATGCGCCATTTAGCCACCCATACAGATATTGCATTTTTTTTTTATATAAAGTTTCATTTGTTATCTGCTAATAGTGCTAATACTGTTAATATGCGCCATTTAGCCAAAACAACAACTAATACTAAAAAATAGCTGCTATTAAAATAGCAGCTATTTTTAACTGCTAATTGAAAGTGGCAGTAGCAGAAGTAGCTGCTAAACAAAAATAGCTGGTTCGACCCATCACTATAGTGTATATTGTCATATGGTAGTAAGAACGAACTCAAAATCCGAGTAACTGACAGAGATAGGTATACAAGGGACGGGGGTCTAGGCAGCTGCGCTCAGGTAACTCGCATTCCAGCGTCGTTACCTAAATACGCACGTGCTGCTATTCCACTCCTCGTTTAACTACCTGGCTTGTGAGTCTAGCAAGGCCTTCGTGATTGTAAATGTCAGCCAGACGTGTATTTTCTATGAAATTATAGTATAATCTATCATGTGGCAAATTTTCAAATCCGGGAAAATAAGAGCAAAAATTTTCTATTTTTCCCATTTTGAAGATGCCGCCAGACTCATTTGCCAATTTCTTAAATGAGCCAGACTTATTTTTAATTACAGTTTAGAATTGTATCAATTTATGTGCTAAATTTCAAGCCTGGCAAAATAAGGGTTACGGATCCGCAAAATTCGTCAAATTTTGAAATCCGCAAATTTTCGGCCAGACTCACTTTCCACTATCTGAGATAAGCCATACTGCTATTTTCATAAACTTTATGTTCCACTTTAGTAAATGTAAAATATTTATGACTGGGAAAATAAGTGGACTTGCATTGTGTTTTTATTTTTTGAATCCATCCAAAAATTTTAGCCAGACTCAAAAATTCTTGTTTTTTGTCACTAAGAGAACAGATTAATTCATATACACCGACTGGGAAAATAAGTACGAAAAAATTTCACTGCCTCCTGGACTATAATAACAAATTGTTGTCGGTCAGAAATTGTTAAAATATTGAATTCTTAGAGGACACTGAATTAGAATCTGGGACTATTAAAGGGGTCTACAGACGATCCAGCTGCTGGGACCCGACATTGTTGGTGCGCTTTGAAGATAATTGGAATTCCAGCGGACCAGTTCACTTTTACGAATGAGTTCAAAGCATGCCGACAAGGCTGGCTCCCTGCCGCTGGATCGTGTGTAGACCCCGTAATGCTACCTATTGCGTATCACAATGTGAAGTGGGAAGTGGCCGGTAGCCGTACTAGCGCGGACGTTCACGAGCTTGCGCCGAAGGAGAGCGCGGGGTCACTTAGGTCTAGCGCCTACATCATGTAGTTTAGTTAAACTTCTTTTGCATAATATTTGTATCGCTAGGCTACTTATAGATTAAGTCTGAAATAAAAAAAAACATAAGGAAATATAAGTTGTAAAAAAAATGGGCAGTTGGCAAATTAGTTGTAGCTTCCCCCCCCCCCCCAAAAAAAAAAATAGCTGGGTTCGTCTCTGCCAATAGGTCTTAAAGAGCAAAGAGGTTTAACAAATTGCTTTAAAGATAACTTGAAGGCCTTTTTTAAGTACACCTTATCTGCAGATAAATTGGTATGCACCTTCTTAAATATGTAATAAAACCCGATAAATACTTGTTGCATTTAAATTGTTACTTGGGTAATTTTAGTAATCTTGATGTGTAATAATATTTCAAAATATTGTTACCTCTGATGCAACCAATATGACAAAAAATATAGAACAAAGGAATTTTAAAAAATTAACTGAGGGCCATAGGACCAAGGGGAACTCTTGGTACATCGCCCTGAAAAAATGTGTCCTGTCCGCCACTGCCTTTGATACATTGTCAAATAAATTCAAGGGTATTTCTACTAAGTATTGTTGTATGTAGTAACATTGAAATTTTAATTTATTTAAATCGGTTTGCATCTCTTTGATTCACTGTATTACTTAATATTGTGAAATAATTCAGAAAGGCCTTTAAATCAATGCAAACGATAAAAGTACTCAGTAGGCTGCGTACAATAAAGAATTAATAAAATAAAACAATTTTTAAAAGTCTGCCGTTTCGAAGAATGTGCAATTTCATCACAACCTAACTGTACAACTAAGGACGAACATCTGGTCCTGCTGAAAAAAGCAGGAAGCTAAAAATAATTTCAAGGTAAGAGTTATTTTTCATTTTTGAATATCCGTCAATTTTGATAAATTAATCATATTCATAGTTCAAGAGAGAGGTAGTTTTAAATCTTATATCATCACTTTCATAAGCATAAATATAATATTTTACGTTTACGGCATCTTTTGATACTTTTACTACATATTTTCGCTCAGTATAAACATCTTTAACGTTTTCCTTTCGCCAATTAATGACTTGATCTAAACGATTGTCTTCATTTGACCAAATTAGAACAAACCTAAACAACCTTGATTAGATTAACGCACAATTAACTAAACTGATGCGATGTTAACTTAAAATTGATAAACATAGGTATGAAAAACTTCGAATCATTTCTAGAAAACAATCATCCAACGACTCCAATTAAAAATTAATTACCTATAACATGAAAAAGACTAGCTGGCAGGATGTTGTAAATATTTTTTAACTCTTATTTTAATCAAGCTCATTATATGCAGTTGCGGGGCCGCTTTAAAATAACTATTCATCATGAGTCATGTAACTGCAAAATTTGGCGGAAACTTTTTTCCCAGAAGTTCACTAAATGCAGTACTCGGGGAACACCGTTGCCAAGTTTACGAAAATTCCGAATAGCTACGATAAATTATCAAGGTGCATTTCGTTCAAGTAATCTTTAAATATTGCAAAAATAAGGTCTGCAAAACGATGACATGGTTACATATCATGAAAGTTGAATGAAAAGGCTACAAAACATGAAATATCAAGAAGACAAAGAAGCAAGCTGCAAATGCAACCTAGAAATTCGAAAATCGGAGTGAACTTAAAAAATTAAATGTTAAACAAAATCAAACAGCCGGTAGCAATAATCACCAGTTTAAAAGGAGAAAAAAACGAAGAAGAAGAAACCTGAAGAAAAACTAAAGGGCAAGACTGTAATAGATGGCCTAGAAACTAAAAATGAAATATTTAAGGTGGGCGGTGCCGTGAACGTATTTCGACAATTTCTCCTACCTTCCCTGAACTAATTAAAAAAATTTTTTGGTACTAGGCTATTGAAAACTAAAGAGGGAGAAAAAATTTTCTTGTGCGCAAATCAAAAAAAATTTTTTTTGTTGACTTTAATAGTCTGGTATCATTCTATCTATCTATCTGTACCATCATTGAACCCTTCAGGTTGTAATATAAAAAATTCTTCTTCTCTAAAAGCCTATCAAAATATTTTTTCAATCGGTTCACATTTATCATTATTATTAAAGTTTGAATAAGAAATACGTTTATTAAACACTCTGTGACAGACAAATTACAAAGTATAAAACCCATATTGACAGTACAACAACACTTTAAATACTAACTTGATTTATTTACAACACTTTCCCTAAATCAAGTCCCATAATTTAAAAATTGTCAACACTAATCATTCCTAGCAAAGATCCAGTGATTGAAAGTGCAATGCATTATTGATGCTTGCTCATCCACGTTATGGCTCCGTTACTATATTTGAATACCATTCCAGAAGTTGAATTTCTAGTTGCAACATACCCGGCATAATCTGCATCCGTAAAAGCTTCGAGAATACCACTCTTATGTTCAGACTGATACAAAATTCCCCAGTTAAGAGTACCCCTTATATATCTCATTATTCTTTTTACCGAGGTCCAGTGTTTCTTTTGAGGTTTATCTAAAAATTGTGACAAATAATTAACTGCATATGTAATATCAGGCCTTGAGACATTAGATAAGTATAATAGACTTCCAATGGCTTCACGATATGGAAGATTACTAATTATATCAGTTTCTTTTGAATCACTACTGTTGTCTTTCTCCATAGGAGTTGATACAGGATTGCATATATCCATGTTAAATTTTTTCAACACTTTCTTAGCATAAGCTTGATGATTAACAAAAATTGAACCATCATCACGACGCTGAATTTGCATTCCCAAATAACAGTCAACGGACCCCACTTTCACACTGAAGTTGTCCTGTAAGACTTTCAAGAACTTGTTTAAAACAGTATCTTTTCTCGGAGTTACCAGTCCCTCATCGACGTATAGCAGTACAATTAAAGTTTTATTTTTATTTACAAAAAGGCACAGATCTGAGTTACTTTGCTGTAAATGACAGTTTTCAAGGAAATGCGAAAACTTCTGGTTCCAGCACCTGAGTGCTTGTTTAAGGCCATGAAGACTTTTCTTTAACCTACAGACACGACCTGTACCATCATTGAATCCTTCAGGTTGTAATATAAAAAGTTCTTCTTCTAGTTCTCCATGTAAAAAGCAGTTCTAACGTCAAACTGACTAATTTTCAAGTTTTCATTGGCTGCCACACTTAGAACAGCTCTAATCGAGTCCCAACGAACAACAGGACTGGATATATCATTAAAATCAACAAAAGGTTCTTGAAGATAGCCCTTGGCAACCAACCTTGCCTCGTAGCGCTCTATGCTGCCATCCGTTTTTTGTTTGACTTTAAAAACCCAGCGACTCTTCAGACATTTCTTTCCGGTGGACTCACCAGTTCCCAGACTTCATTTTCTTTCAGCGAAGCCATCTCTTCTTCCGTGGCTATCTTTCACTGAATAGAATCTTCTGACCGGCATTGCATCTTTAAATGTAACTGGTTCTCCACTGGAGGCCAACATGGCAAAGTCTTGATATCTTGATGGCATCCTGATGTTATCTCTGCTTCGCAAATTTGGAGAGTTCAACGCCAATTGTGAATCATTGTTAATGTCAAGTTCACCCATACGATCCTCTTCTTCAACATCATGATGCAATTCTTCTGTATTTGTTTCATTCCCAGAATCAACATTGCAATCAATGACAGTAAGTTTAATTATTTCTCTGGATGTCTTTCATCGACTCACAAAAACATCATTTTTCTCAGGTACCCAAACTCGATATCCATCTTTGTCATCACAGTAGCTTACTTTCAGAGCCTTTCTATTGAGTTTCTTTCGTTTCTGCACATGAATAAAACATTCAGTTCCGAAGATTTTCAAATGATTTATACAAGGCTGTTTACCAAACCAAAGTTCATAGGGAGACTTTCCGTCAACAGGCGTTGGATCAGTGCGATTAATAACAAAAGTAGCAGTGTTAACTGCTCCCGCCCACAACTCTGGAAAATCTTTTACATGTAACATTGTTCTAGCGGACTCAACCAAGGTACGATTATCCCTCTCAGCCGCACTGTTCTGCTCCGGTGTGTAGGGCATGGTCAATCTATGATGCAGACCAACCTCCTGAGTGATTTTTGTTACCTTTGTGTTTGAGAATTCAGTGTCATTATCCGTCAATAGCTCCTTAACAATGTGTCCAATAGTTTTAACTTCTGCCAAAAATATTTTCAGTTTGTCCTTCACTTCAGATTTATTTTTCATAAAGAAAACGTGATTTCCACATAATATCTTTGACCTCCAAGAGACGATTCAGGCATTGGTCCACTACGTCTGTATTTATCAGATCTCCAGGGCTAGTAGGTCGACCCTTACGAGCGCCAAATTTTAAACGGTGCATTTTTTCACATATACATGCATCACAGAACTTTTCGTCACATTCAACTTTAATTCCTCTGTGCTAGGAATTTTTGTACATGACGCATGTTCTGACGACCAAGTCTTTCGTACCATACATGTAGTTCATTTTTAACAGAAGTACTGCTAGCTGCTACACAGACTTGGTCTGGAACTATCACTAGCACCATGAGTTCACACAATCCATTTGATTGTCGAAGCCCAACTGCAACAGTCTCGCCATCTCGGCTCTTAAACAAACAACACTTGTTATCCGAATACTAAGAAAGGCCATGATCTAGTGCAGACCCAGATGAAAAGAGATTTTGTTGGCTATCTGGTACAAATCGAACTTTGTTGAGATATCCAGGTTTCCATACAGAATCAACTAACATTTTCACATGAATAACACCTTCACCATACGCCATCATTAATTGTCCATCACATAGATAGAGGCACTTAGGTGCAGAATATGAGACATATTCTGAAAACTAATCAGAACGTGACACAACATGATGTGATGCACCTGAGTCAATCAGCCAGCAGTCTTTTTCACCATCATTTACAACATTAATAAAAGCTTGACCATCAATTTTTTTATTTACATCACCTGGTTTTGCAGACCTGTCAGATTTCAATTTACTGTAATCTTTTCTTAAGTGACCAAGCATCTTACAATAGAAACATTTAGGTCCTTTTTGAACTTCTCCCCAATTCTGTTTCCTAGAAGTTTCCATCCTCTTTTTATGATTTTCAGCAATTAATGCCACACCATTTTTGGCAACAGGCGCACTTGGAACTCGATCAAACTCCTTTAAACGCTGTTCATGTAACCTAAGACGCTCGGTGAGTTTTGCAATTGTTCGGTCACGACTTGGTGTAGATTCCCAAGCATTTTTAAACTCCAAGTATTCACTAGGCAACGTATTTAAAATTCTGTTTAGAAGCATCGACAATGGCAACTTCACATCTGCTTTTAACTCATTCTGCAGATCATGCCAAATTCTCTGCAGCTTTGCAACATGCACTGCTATGTCATTTTGTGAATGCTTTTGATAATTAAACAACTGTGAGTAAAGTAAATCTAACCTGCGCCATTTTTCTGCTCATACACACTGTGCAAGCGATCCCACATTTCTTTTCTTGTTTTGCAGGTCAAAATATGCTGTTTCACAACTGGATTTAAATTAGTACCAATAATACACCGCACAATGGCATCTGCTTCCTCAAAAGTTTTCACATCAAGAATATAGGCTTTCTTCATAATTTCTACTGCATGATACGCGACAGGATCCGGCATCTGAAGTTCACCTGTGATAATCTTGCCAACTTTATGCCTTGTTATGTACAGATTCACATCAAACTTCCGAGAAATCCAATTTGTCTCACCTTCTAGTTTATCAATAATCTGAAATTTGTCCATTTTTGATAGGCATCAAACTCAAATTTCACCTGACGAAACCAGAAACACACAACTGTTTGCTTATTCTTTGCTTCACTGGCAGTAACTAGCGTTATCACTTCTGACGGGAATGACTCAACTGCAAAATTTTAAATGAGACACCCTGTATATTTTAATTTTCCATATATTAGGTACCATCCAGTCAATATCTTCCTTCTGTGTCATTCACTTTACGGAAACATATACAAAGTTTATTTATATATATTGGATGTTAATATGAATGAACCTTCTTGTTCATTTCTGTTGCACAATATAACGTCTTATACGTGCGGAGAATTCAAAATTATACCACCTAGGCGTAACTGAACGTCGTATTATTTGCATGTCAGAAGTGAACGTACATAGTCCCTTGCAATTATTACATTAAATCAATGTTGGTAACTTACTTACAGCATGATTTTAGAGTTCCTTGGGGAAGAATTTAGAACTTTGTATTATTGAGATGATCTCTCAATATGTTCTTTATTGTTTAGCTATATTTTTGTCACAAGGACACTATACAATCACTAAATATAGGTACTAACAAAGATTATCTATTTAGACATTATTACCTTTTCAGAGCATAGACAATATTTCATAAAGGTTGTAAAACTTTTATCATTATCATTATCATAATACCTACCCAAATACAACAAGTGGAATTCTTATTAAGCTTAAAGCGAAGAGCTAGTTGATTATATTGAAGCTTTACTCATCGCTAAATTGCTTAAAAAGTAATTGGGTGGAATAAGGATTGCTGGCAAAATATTCTCACAGCAAAACTATAAAACCACTTCATGAAAGCATCTTATACAACTTTTCTTTACTACATGAAAGGTTCAATAAGAGCTTTTATACGATACAAACCACATAGATTTATAACAGTTGTATAAACCTTTATATAACATTTATACAACTGCTTAGCTATTTCTCTGTAGCGGCTATATAACATAAAGATTTAAAAGCTTTTAAAGCAAGACCTTTCTGCAACATATATTTATTTATGCCAAATGGCATCTATATCAGCTCTAATATAGATTACTTATGAAAGCTTTGTACTTGTTGTAAAGTGAGTGTTTTATAAAGCATTTATACAACTAAAATTCTCCTTTTGAGCTATGCAGCTGCAATTTTCCGCCTCTATAAAACTCTTTTACAACTTACTCCATCTCATAATCTTTATTAACCGTATTTCAAGTGTCATTTGTCATCAAGTGTTACACACGAGTATGGATAAGTATTGTAAAAAACAAAGCGAAGTGAAAATTTCGGAAAGAATTAAAAGACAACATACACACCGTTCATAACTGAGAGCGTCTTACAGAATATCTGACGACGATATAACGGCTAAATTATGATTTTCTGTGACAAGTGTAGCAATTTCAGCGCTATAATGGCATTAACACATCAATAAAAAATCCTTAGGTTCTATGGGTTCTAATAAATGTTGTTTAAAGAGTACTCTTTGGTTAGGTTATAATTGTTTGTTTTATAAGTGAGTTTTCTCAAGAAATACCTTTATAAAATAAGTAGCACTTAGGTACAGTAAGAGTATTAAGAGTTATAACTGTTTCAATAGTGACGTTCTTCGAATTCTTCAATGGAACTATATTTTATTTTTTGAAAATAAATTTTAGGAGAAGCCATGTTTATCAGTTGGAGGTGAAATTTACTCCTCATCACTTGAAAAGGAAAACTTTGCTAAATATTTACAGCAATCACTTATTCTGGGGGTCTGATGGTTTCATCATTTTAAGATAATTTTATAAAAAAAATTTAAATAATTTTTAATAATATCAAATTCAAGATCTATCAGTTCGAAGTAGAATAGCAGGTTTCAAATTAATAGATCTTGAATTTGACATTGTTAAAAATTATTTAATTTTTTTTTATAAAATTATCTTAAAATGATAACACCATGTATTCGTTATCGCAACAATTTCACTGTGTAGTTATATTTACCTAGATGTAGCAAATGGGACCAATGACGCTATAAGATCTTAGTAACTGTTGCTACCAACTTATTTTCATGTTGGTAGAATTGGCAGAATCGATATAGGTAATTTTTTTTTTTTTAATTGGCAACGCGGTAATAACTGTTAAAGTGTCACTGTCACTGTCACTGTGTGCGATGGGAATATGTGGATTATTAAAAATAACAATTATTATACTTTTTAAGTACTTTTTATTATCTGATATTATTTGGAAAGAACACATATCGAACAATATTTGATGTGACGGTGAGCATCTTATGTCAGAGGTAGGTGTTTTTTATGATCTTGCTTTTATATATCTATTTAAATGTTTGGGTTTTTTAGGTTGCATTGATATTGGGAGTTTGCGGTGCCTGCCATTGCGGTGAACTGACCTTTTTAAGCGTCGAAGATATGAGATAAAGAATAATATCTATATATATCCATACCAGATACCAAGACGAATAAATCAAGAAGTTTCACAGTTTTAAAGGATTTTCGGTGAACCCACTTGATTCGATTAGGAAATATGTCTTTAAGACCGCAAAATGTGTCTCACAAAAGATTTTTCGTAAATTTTCAAAAGGGAAAGTGCACTGTCCAATGCGTTGGATTAAATAAGCTCTCAAAAATTCCAAGAATTGTAGCTGATTATTTGCAATTGCCTGATGCAGATTTGTATACTGGCCATAGCATGCGCCGTTCCTCATCAACTCTTGGCCAATGCTGGGGGTGACATTGCCACCCTTAAACGTCACGGTGTGTGGAAATCATCCACCGCGGCGGAAGGTTATTTGGAAGATTCAATCTTAAGATTGTTATTTCTAAAAAAATTCAGGGAGAGCAGCACAACGAGTCAGGCAATACAGACGGCGTTACTAGTATAGAAAAAAATTGTGTACAGAAGAGCAGTTTTCTTTGTGAATAATCGAATATGATGACAATAAATGTTAACATAAATATAAATAAGTGTTAGTGCATGGATTCTTTGTTTTGTTAATTTTCCATATAATGGAGACAATAAATAAATTCCTTGGACTTTATTTTATATTAAAATTACTCTTTAGTGACTAAATCACTTTACCTCACTTTAGCTTACTACTTTATCTCACTAGTGACTTATGGGTCACTTTATACCTTCAAAGTCTTGTCAATAAAGATCACTTTATATGAAAGTGTTGGATAAATATATTTATTAACGTAAGGTGTGTAATAATGGAAAAAAATACATAACAGTTTACATTTAATTTCATTCAATTCAATTTATTGTACATAAATCATGTCTTATTAACGGCATTGTCCGTTCCCCATCGACACAATATTTATTAAATTTGGAGTTTTTAATCAGCAAATTCATTTAATATGCTCAGTGGATCACTAACTGAACTATGGGTCAATCTGTGTGTTAAAGACAAGTTGTAATTTTCGAGCAGTACACAGTATCATTAATCACTACAACTGTTATAGTTTTCGATTACTCTTCTTGTGTTGATGGGAGCACTTTTGCACTTGTTGCCAAAGATGATGGTTTTGCTGTGGCGAAATAATCTTTCATGTTTGCATCATATTCTGAAGAATCACTATTTCTCTACTACTGTTTAACTGTTTCTTCAGTTTTTTATAAAACGTGGATGAGTGCCGATAAACTTTATTTCGCTTTTATTGAGCATTTCAGATGCCGCCATTTTATTCAATGCCAATAATTATATAAATTGTCTTAAAAGTTAATATTACTCTTTAGTAGATTTTCAAGATATATGTAACTTTTAAGTGATTTTCAATTAGTGGGGAGTAGTAAAAATAACTTCAAAGCCCCTATGTTCGTAGAAATAACCTCATTTTTACTCGAGATGTCACTAACAAGTTAGACCACTTTGAAGTGGTCCTTTGGTAAAGCTGTGCAGTCAGCATTACTACCAATTTTCACTTTGCAGTTGAGGATGCTTCAAAGTAATGCAGAGTAGTATCCGCGTCGTTGCAGATTCTCCAGCAGTTACTTAAAAGTGTTATAACTATACAATGCCTAAATTCAGTAGAATCTACATAATTGTCATTACAAATGCATACCACAAAGTGAATATTAGCCTGAAGTCTCAAAATTAGTAACAGTTATGTCATTCCTACCATATTAAAGTTCCGATGCCTCAGATGCCAGTTCCCATCACTTTGAATGCTGCTTGGGATGACAAAGCAGTGTTTGGAAATTTCAAATTAAATTGGCTTACCACTTCTTTTAGCGAGTTTTCACCGCCAATTCCGTAGCATTGCACAATATAAATTTTTTCACGCACTGTGAGTACCATTTAAACTTAATTTTTTATGCTTGGCTCGTTAATTTGAAACAAATATTAAGGATAATATTGACTACGTTTGACAGATATGTCAATAATAAATGATAAATGATAAATGTGTATCCACTGCTTTTCTACTTTTAGCTTCTACATAACTTTAAATATTAATTCACAAAAATAAAATACTAATTTATTGAAAAAATGGGAAGTTTCAAAAAAATTATTTTATATTCCTGAACTTTGGTATAGAGGAATAAAATTGCATTCTAAATAACTTTTCTTAGTGGATTTTTTTCATATTTTGAAAAATAAGGATACTTTATTAGTCGTGATTTATATAACATTGCTTATAAAACACCCTATAGAACACCAAATCAAGTCATTTTTGGTATAATTTAGTTTTACAACAAGCAGGGCTCAATCCCCAAATACCATTCCAAAATTCCAAATTTTTTGGTCCATTACACCTCTTGTTACATCTATCCTGGGACACACTGTACATATATTATATTAATTTTACTTACCGACTTGCTAGGCCTACCAATCAGTAAACATCATAACCTACCGTTTTGGCAACAGAAATTGTAAATAAACAAAAAGCTCGATTGTGCAAAAACGTTTTTAAAAAGCAATTTGTGCCACTTGGGTAAGTAGTATAAATAGATATATTTTAATTTGACAGGTGATACTCGTTTCTGCCATTTTTGCAAGGAACATTTTTAGATATTGTGTTACAAAATTGCATACAGGATTCAATATCTAATAAATTAAACACATTCTGATATTTTAAATACATTTAACTATATATCGCTATAACCCTGCTCGCCCCCACTAAAACAGCCTGAATAATCGGCATTTCTATTTTGTAGTAAAGCTCCCCAAAAATCTGGCAACATCCTATTCATACATTTAATTTGTTTCAGCATGGCTGCCCACTGTCAGGCAATGCCAATGATGTCATCCTTCTAGTGACGTCATGCAGTTTACGCTAATTTTATACCTACGTTTGAAAAATGGTGGTAGTGTAAAGGTCTGCTCATCTCTATAACAGCCCGCATTTCTAGGAATTTAGATAAATGGAATAAAATGGAGGAAGGTTGTTCCTTCGTTTTATTATTTTGTGTATTGGGAGGTTTTATCAAATCATCCATCCTTGTTTTGTGCATTAAAATTTAAAATCAACGTTAACGTTTATTGATCTTGAATACCTGAACTTAATTCTGCATTCCTTAAATTTTTAATTTTAATGTAATTACATTTTTCGCAGTCGATTTTGATGCAGGCGCAAGCGAGGTAGAAATTACAGAGAAATTGTCAGTAGGTATTTTTAATAAATATTTGAAAATTAATTAGGTTTCAAGGTTTCCGGTTGTAGTTTAATTTAAAATTGTACAGATACATATTATCTAAATTATATTAAACAATCAAGCATCAAGCTGCTCTTATAACCATTTCTTTATTTCTTAATTTTTTAAATTATTTACATAATTTACATAAACAATACTAATGAAATGAATAATCAGTACCAAACTAACAAATTATATAAAAATATTTTAACATCTAAACCTGAACCAGCCATAACCAGTATTTCATATAGCTATAAACTAGTACCGCGTGAATAAAAAGGAAAAAAATAAACAAAGTAGGTAAACAAATTAATCGAAAATTCCAATTTAGAGGTTTAAGTCATGTTTGCAAAATCTCTAGCTGTTCAAAGATAATACTCCAGTCGAATTACACATAATAAAAAATTTTGCGTACTGCGGACTTTTTTTGTGGAAGTTGTTTAAGAGGGCATAATAAGCAAGCACAGAAAACTACACCCTGCTACACCATGTGCGTCCTCTATTTTTAGGGGCTGAAACTTTGAAATTTTACTTATGTGTCCATATCTTTTTCCCTGTTGCCCGTAGGGTTCTTTACCAAGTTGCACTTTTTGAAGATTCATCCCTCCTCTACATAATATATATATATATTACACATTTGCCGTAGGACAAACGGTTTTGGCTGTACGAGGCCGGAAAGGTCGCGCTGTCCGAATTTGGGGGTCTTATCAGGCCTGTAGCTAGAAAGTGCTTTCAGGGCGGGCCCGTAAAAAAGTCCGAAACATTTTTTGATGAGCGGGGGGGGGGGGGGAATCCAAAAAAAAACTTTTTAGTCCGAAAAAATTGAAAAATTTTTACCCAACCTCTTTCAAAATATTAAAAAGACAGTTAAAATTGCCCCCATTACGATCACCGTAGGCCGGGCGAAACTTATTCCAGGACGGGCGTCGCCCGTCCTGGCCCCCCCCTAGCTACAGGCCTGGGTCTTATGTACAGGACAAACGGCTATTATTTCCAATCTACAATACTGCACATACTAATACCCTAAAAAACTTTCATGGAATACCGCGCGGTTTTCATGATAAGGGATGTTGAAATTTTGAAAACCCCTTTTTTTTAAAAAAAGTGAACCTACTTTTTTTCGCCCATTTTTTTCGTGTACGACCCCAATATAAGAAAATTTACGTTGGTTTCATTTTAATACATTCGTTGGTTTAGGAGCTAGACAGCAAAATATACTAAAAATGGCTATTTTGGTATTGTGCATTAAAAAAACCAAAACCAGTATAATTCTGGTAAATGTTTTTGTTTATCCTAAAAGTCCAATTCATTGCGCATAGAAAATGTGTTTTTGTATTTAAGTAGGATCAACACTTATTGTGTAATAACGATTTATGTCATATGTTCTCCAGTCTCCTTTCTCACATTTTTTTGCGGCTTTATGGTTCATAGTAGGGCAGAAAGCAATGTATACCTGAACAGGGCACATATTAGGGTGTTAAAATGCGATAGGACGTACCATTTTCGAGTAAAACTCACTTGTTTGCAAAAAATTATTTCAGATCACACTTTTCATCGACTGACTAGTAAATACTCACCGCTGACTACGAAAAAATCGCTTCATGCTTTTTCTGTTTATGAAGGACATTGCTAATGAAAAAATGAAGGGACTCGGACGGAATAGGGGGTTCTCACTCCCCTATTTGAAGGTTCACGCTTGTCTCGAATCATCATTGCAACTTATTTTGTGTCTATAACAAAATCTACAGTAATTTTACCTTCCTAGAGAAACAGCTATTATATGTCCATTTCATCGAAAAATGATTTAAAAAAACAAACTCCTAAGAAAGAAAACATCAAAATGTAGAATTTATTTATCAGATCACAATTCAGAACAGAATGAAAACTCAAAGCAAACATAACCAAACAAGTGCGTTTTACTCGAAAACGGTACGTCCTATCGCATTTTAACAAGAGACCCATTTTAACACCCTATTATGTGCCCTGCACACGTGTATATGGACCCGTTTAGTAGTGACGTCAAATATTATGCAACCAACAATACAAGTGGGATAACGAAATTTACAGTTAATATTTTCGCTCTTATGCACCTTGCTATTAAGGATGACAAAAATTGCTGTTAACAATTTTGTGTTATTACTCAATTATATGGCATATCTAAGACAATTCAATTCATAGGCCATATTCTTAAAATACGTTAGATTCGTTCTACATATAATTTACTCAATTAAATTAATATGTGTTTTAACCAAATAAAATTAGAGGCCCTGATCAACAGCCATATTTTTAACCCTTAAATGTATCGTACATAAGGCTCAAAATCTTTAGCAACACACACTTGTATTGTTGGTTGCCTAGAATCTGACGTCACACTAAACGGGTCAAGGCCGCAAAAAAAAATTGTGAAAAGGGAGAATGGAGAACACATGACATAAATCGTTATTACACAAATAAGTGTTGATCCTACTTAAATACAAAAACACATTTTCTATGCGCAATGAATTGGACTTTTAAATTATTTACCAGAATTATACTGTTTTTTTAATGCAACAATACCAAAATAGCCATTTTTGGCATATTTTGCTGTCTAGCTCCTAAACCAACGAATGTATTAAAATGAAACCAACGTAAATTTTCTTATATTATGGTCGTACACGCATGAAAAAAAAAATGGGCGAAAAAAAGTAGGTTCACTTTTTTTTTTAAAAAGGGGTTTTCAAAATTTTTCAAAATTTCAACATCCCGTATCATGAAAACCGCGTATTCGATGAAATCATCATCCCTCCTTAAGGGCATTAGTATGTGTAGTATTGTAGATTGGAAATAATAGCCGTTTGTCCTGTACAAAAACCCCCAAATTCGGACAGCGCGACCTTTCCTGCCTCCTTCAGCCAAAACCGTTTTTCCTACGGCAAATGTGTAATGTAGAGGAGGGATGAATTTTCAAAAAGTGTAACTTAGTAAAGAGCCCTACGGGCAAGTTTCAACCCCTAAAAATAGGGGACACACATGGTGTAGCAGGGTGTAGTTTTCTGTGCTTGCTTATTATGCCCTCTTAAACAACTTCCACAAAAAAAAGTCCGCAGTACGCAAATTTTTTTATGTCTAATTCGACTGGACTATAATGTTAAAAGTATTATCATGCGTATATACAGGGTGTCCGGAAATGCCACTGACAAACTTCTGGTGCAGGTTCTACATGCAAAAATGTGAAAAAAAGTTAATTCAATCATATGCCCGCAAACGTTTCCTAAGGGACTTAAGGCTATTCGAAGGTAGGTTTTTAATTAATACTTTAGAAAACCTTTGTGCTGCAGCGACGAGATTCAGTACATTATTAAGTTTCAATAAGGGCTATTATTTCATGATATTGGCCAAATTGGAATCCATCCAGGGGCGTAGGGAAGAAGGCGCCTTCCTTTATAATCCAATATTTTTTGTTCTGTTTTATTTGTTAAATTTTGGTACCGGAATATAGTTCCGTGATCAAATTTACACAAAAAAGTCCTCTTAGGATTAACCGTTTTTTATAAACACTGGCTTAAAATAGTTGTAGCAGGGTCACAATTAAAAAAAAGTTATGAACCTTATACATGATGGACCATTAATAATAGCCCATAATTCATAGGTAGATTCTTTGGATCAAAATATGAGGATATAACCAAACATGCTTTAGTAAATTGTGGCCGTGGCAGAAGATAGAGTGTCAAAATTGTAATTTTTTTTCTTTTTTTTTTGCAATATCTCAACTACCTCTTGACCGATCTTCTCACAATTTGGTAAGGAAACATTTTTTAGGCTAAGAAACAATAATTTATGTATCACATCACGTTAACCCATGGGGGGCGCGTCATGAGCTATACCTGATGATGAATATTTTTTGTCTTTTTTTTACGAAACGTTTTGGCATTTTTGACTAGAAAATCCCATGCAGGAGTCATTTCTACGTAAAAAAGTACACTTGATAGAACTTGATAATTCCAACCGTTTTCGAGAAAACTGCCGCAAAGATTGAGATCTATGCGGTAGTTTTCTCGAAAACGACTGGAATTGTACAAGTGTACAATTGTACCTATTTTAGATTTTCTAGTCAAAAATGGCACTACGTTTCGTAAAAAAAAGAGAAAAATATTCATCATCAGGTATAGCTCATGAGGCGCCCTCCATGGTCTAAAAAATGTTTCCTTACCAAATTGGTAGAAGATTGGTCAAGAGGCAGTTGAGATATTGCAAAAAAAGAAGAAGAAAAAAAACAATTTTGACACCCTGTATCTTTTTCCACAGCAACAATTTACTAAAGCATGATTGGTTATATCCTCATAATCATGAAGTGTACATACTTTTTAACAGTTCTCAATGAAGAAAGAATTTTTTTGAAGGGCTTTTATTATACTCTTCGCAAAAACGAAGAATATATTGTATTTGATCGGCACATTTCTAAAATCATAAATATCGCTCGTAGAGGAAAAATTTTCATATCACTGTGTTAGTGAACGAATTCTGAACAACTTTCAAAATGTCCGTCTGTCCGTCCGTCCGTCCGTCCGTCCGTCCGTCCGTCCGTCCGTCCGTCACGTTTCTTGTAAGCACGATAACTTAAGAACGAAAAGTCCGATTGTATTGAAATTTAGAAAGTAAGTTAGTGTTAGCTAGAGGAAGAACCCTATTATTTTTGAAGAAAATCGATCGGTAAATAAAAAAGTTATTAATTATTTAATTTAAAAAATATATATTCTCTTAATTTTTTTCGCTTGTACTAAAATGGAAATCTTGCGAAATATTATTTCCATAATATATTTTTTTTGTTTATGAATTTTTCTAATATATATTTCATAGAAGTACGAGTTGAAATATGTATGATTGTCGAAAGATATAGGTATATCGCAGACAATCAATTTTCGTAGCAATGTGTGGAGACGCAGCGGCTAAAGCTTTGCGTTGCAATCCAAAGGTCCCGTGTACGAATCCCACACAGGTTGAATATTTTTTTTTTCATTTTCTTTCATAAAATTTTTTTCACAGCAAAGAAGGTATCACAAAATTTAGATGTCCAAAAACTAACATTATTTACAAGAAAACTGCGAAGAGTATCCTATGGAATGTGTAACAATTATATATAAAAAGCTGAGTAAATTGGCGAAGATTACGTTTTTAGCTTTTTTTTTTCTATATTTTTTATTGCGACGATTGAGTTCGGGCGTGATAATATATATAAGCATATTTTTCACATCCATCCTTTGCTTGTATTGTTTAAAACAAAAAAGCATCAGAAATCTATAATTTCTATCTTTTAAATGAACCAACACTCATATGGATTGAGCAAATTCTGATTTAGTGACATGTAATTCAGTGCGTCGCGACGCGTCGGTGTCACAGTCATGCGTATTCAAGCGCGCGCACGCATGGATCTCGCTCCGAGTTATAACGTTACACTAGACTATTTTTTTCCGGGAAAACCGTGGCTTTAACGATAAATTTTCTAAGGACATTTTTTGTTCATAAATACGTGATCGGTCCATCTGTATTTTTTATTTTTGTCTAGCTTGACTTAATTTCAAAATTTTGAAAAAATTGATGAAAAAAATGTTTCTTCACTTTTTTTTTATATTCTGCATCCGAGCGTAATGTAAACTTTTCAGGATATTATTCTATACACTTTCACGAACTCATTAAAAAAATTATTCAGTTTGCAAATTTTTATGGGTAAATACCTTCATCGACTGGGTTAGAATAGGTTTCCAAAGAATTATAAAAATAAGGATGTAAAGAAGACAAATCTGTTGACATGTAAACACGAACAGAGATAACTAAAAACACCTTTTAAATAATCGATAGCTGTTAACTAACACAAATACATAAATTGAACAAATTTTATGAGCGTAACTTTCTGTTGAATTTAGTTCTCTGATAATTTATGACGTAACAGGACGACAAACAGAATAATGTAATTCACATTAACGCTATTTGTAATGTTCCTTATCTAGGTCATGTTTAATCAATATATCGTTTATTATTTCATAAAGATGATTTATAAGAAACATTAAATTACTGTGGAAAAATTGTTTTGGATTTGTACGAAAGTGAAATCGATTTAGTATAAATGAGGTTTTTGATCACAGGAAAAATTTCAATGCAGTAGGATTATACAGGGTTTTTCACAAGAAAACAGACCTGGCTTAATGATAGATAGAGGATACCAGAATAGTAAAAGTTAGTTGAGCCCTCGTTGCTGAAATACAGGGTTTTATATATTTTTGCCAAAATTTCTTTTGGTTATTATTTTATAAAGGAATGGAATAATAAGTTCATATTTGACATATGTCATCAGGGACCGTAACCGAACCGAAACCGTAACCAAAAACCGCACCGTAATTACGAATTTAAAGTTAAAAAACCGCTGCCCAAGGAATCACTACTTCCACATCCAGATTCTCTATCCAAGTCACTCACAACGAAAAAACTTTGAGTGTAAAAATAATTGTTTATGGAACTTTAATAACATAATATTTGAAATCTTCTACCCCAAAAACCCATAAAACGATACCCCACATCGGTAGTGGGGTGGGGGTGGTGATTGGGGGGTGGTAGTGGGGGGTGGATAAAGTAAAAAAATATTTTGAGGTTTCTGGTTCCTGTACATACACTAAATCACAATTTTTTTTCATCCCCTTTAATAAGGAGGTGGGGGTGGTAATAGAGGTGGCTAATGCTAAAAATTTTTTTGAGACCTTAGCTTCTCTTGTATTTACTAAATACCAATTTCATGGACTCTTACCTGCTTGATTTACCCATTTACCCCAAATTTACCCCAATTTACCCCCCAACCCTTCGACGGAACAAGATGAAAATATAATCTAGTTCTAGATCTCGTTAAAGTACATATGTGTACCAAATTTCAAGTCAATATCTTAAACGAGTAAACGTGCGCACAAAAAAAAGTTACAGACAGACCGAAAGACAGACCGACAGACAGAAATTTTTTTTCGCTCAAACTTAAAATCTCGACGTTTCATGACATTTTAAGCCTATTTGGACAATAAAAATTTAAAAAAAAATTTTTGTCGTTACTATACTTCCACTGGACGTGGAAGTAAAAATATAGTTGAAATCAAAGATTCAGATCTTTAAACCGTGATGTAGAAATACCAAATTGTACGGTGAAAACCATATCAAATCGATTCGTCCATTATCGATTACACAGCCCCACAAAAAAAAATCGAAGCAGCGAACCAGACCCATGTATTCCTATGTATTTTCGGTCGCTGAATCCGAATCCCGAGTCAAAAAAAATCGTACACCCCCAAAATCATTAGCTAGAGCCAAAAAACACCCCTGAAATGGGGTAAAAAGGATATTAAGCTACGAGAATAGTTGTTACATCTAAATCAATCGAATTATACAAATTAAGGTTAAACAGCAGTGTACATACAATAGATATGAAACACACCCCCCAAGGCGGGGCGAAAACTAGCCCCGTATATAAAAAAATCGATCCAAAACAGCAATGACTGCTGAAAAAGCTCAAAATGTCTAAATTTTGTTAAAGTGATAAGAAACTGCATCAGGTCCGACGTAATCTTCATAAACTGCCCCTATAGAGTTGAGACCCAAATTTAAAGGACACGAGAAAAAACAAGAAAAATGTAAAATGCAACAGGATTTCTATTTTCATGAATGCTATGATTGGCTGAAATTGCATAGTACTCTAAAATAGAACTAGAAACTTACGTACCATTAACATTCTACAGTCAACCCTCAGAGGGTGTGAACACTACCCCCTATATAAGGTTTGACTATAAAAAGTTACAATGACTTCTATAAAAATTCGAAACACCTGCGTTGTGTGGAAGAGGGAAGAAACTAGACTATGTTCGACGCTATGCTTGAAAACCACCTCCGCGGAGTTGAGAGACGCCACCGCCACCCCTATAAAAAAAACTACGGAAATGAAACAAATAAGCAACAGTATAGCTTTTTCGTTACATCTTGAATGGGCCTTTCCCGCATGACTGAATTTTACTATTTCACCACGACCCAACCATATAATAAACTGTAATATAATTTTATATTAATTTAGTTTCTTGCAATTTTGTATGTTCTACCAAATATTTACTTTACAAAATCAGTTTTATTTCACTTAATTTGAAACATGAGTTCTAAGGCGCGAGCTTGCAACGTCAGTCTGATTAGACCAATAAAAAGTCGTATTTTTAAAGGGAGTTGTCTATTGCCAGGTGTATGTCTTTTTATGTGAACATCGTATTTCCGATATCAACTGTCTACTTTGAATAGTACATTTTTTTTTTCATTACAACGTACTCTTCGTTAACCTGATGCTAAATAAAAGCAAAAATTCTGTCAACCTTTCACTGTCTGAGTCTAAAATCCATATATCATGTTTATATTCTCTATTTTTGGTCGTTTTGGTTCACATATGGTATAATATCAGTATCATCTGGCAACGCTGTACTGAAATGCTCAAATCATATTCGATAACCTCACTTTCTATTGTTTATGTTTGATACGATATTTACGTAATTTTATTTTATAATTAGAAAATGCCGCTTACAAGGGTTTGTTTTGTACCAGTGTGTCCAATCACTAGTGAAAATACTACCAAGTTATTTTTGCGCGTCCCAACAAATTTGAAAATTCGAAAATTGTGGTGGAAAGTTGCAAAAGTTCTTGGTGTTGTTTATACTGCTCCTGGATTTTTCTGTTGTGAAGATCATTTTAACGTATGTGTATATTGTTACTAACTTCCTTTTAGTGGGCTTGATTTTATACTTTATTTGTCTCTTTAGATTGAAATCACAACATTTACGTATACGCAATGTCAATCGGGATTATAAACGGACGTTCTCAATTAAACGTTAGCACTTTACTTTACGAGATTCTATTGGTCGTTCCTCATAAATGTACTTCAGGCACCAATAGAATTGCAAGATATGGAAAACAGAACGCAAGTGAGATTGTTTGGGAACTTGGTTTGAGAATGCACCTTTATAGCTAATTCTGGCAGCGGTTTAAGATCATATTTGATTGGTGTGGTTATGATGACGTCACATTACCGCCCGAATGCTATCGTTTAAATCTGCTGTTGATTTAGGTAATATTTGAATATTTTCTGTAGTATTTTATGCGTTCAGAAAAAAAATTAAAATTCATTTTTAGTAATATTTTGATAGGATCTTTCCAATAACACAATAAAAAAAAATAGCGGGAAAGGCCCATTACGGTAGTTTACATCCTTTCTTTCCACTTAATAACATTTATAGGATATGAGTTTTAAACTCCAAGTGTGCAACACGATTTTTGCCAATCATAGCATCCATCAAAATGTAAATCCGGTTAGTCTATCTCTGGTTTTCCAGCATCCTACAGATATAGCCACCCCGTGGGGGTGGCTTTCAAGCACATCGTCGAACATAGTCTAGTTTCTTCTCTTTTCCATGCAACGCAGGTGTTTCGAATTTTTATAGAAGTCACTGTAACTTTTTATAGTTAAATCTTACATGGGGGCAGTTTTCACACCCTCTGAGGGTTGACAGTATAGGATGTTGATGGTACATAAGTTTCTTTCTATTTTAGACTACTACGCAATTTCAGCCAATCATAGCATCTATGAAAATACAAATCCTGTTGGATTTTACGTTTTTTCTTGTTTTTCTCGTGTCCTTTGTTCTCAACCCTATAGGGACACTTTATGAAGATTACGTCGGACCTGATGTAGTTTCTTAACACTTTAACAAAACTTTTTCGAGCTTTTTCAGCAGTCATTGCAGTTTTGGATCGGTTTTTTTTAATATGGAGGCTAGTTTTCGCCCCTCCCTGGGGGTGTGTTTCATATCTATTGTATGTACGCTGCTGTTTAACCTTAATTTGTATAATTCGATTGATTAAGAAGTAACAACTATTCTCGTAGCTTAATCTTCTTTTTATCCCATTTCAGAGGTGTTTTTTGGCTCTAGCTAATGATTTTGGGGATGAATGAATTTTTTTTAACCGGATTCGGATTCAGCGACCGAAAATACATAGGGATACATGGGTCTGGTTCGCTGCTTTGAACTTTTTTTTTGTGGGGCTGTGTTATATAAGAGAAAAGGCAAGTAAAAACCAGGGACCAAAACCGAACCGAAACCGTAACCGAAAACCGCACCGTAATTACTAATTTTTTCTAACAGAAACCAAATTGCCGCGGATCGAACAGAAATAAGATTAAGGACGACTATGGTTGAAATAAGCAGTCGAGTAGGTGAAATTGCATTAGAAATAATGTATCTCATAAAAATAATAATTTTGTAACCGTTTAAATAAAGTTTTTGAAAAGATAGCCTCTCAGAAAACACAAAAATTGCTGCTCTCAAATGGGCCATTGTACCGATCAATGGCTTCCTTATGGCATAGGCTCATTAATAAATTATATGTAGGCGTACCATAACTTTATGTTGTTACGAATTGTTACCAGTCGCTGCTGGTGAAGCTTCAATATTTTTTCTCGTCTTTGGCGCATGGGACCCATACGAAATATGGGAAATCTAGAGAAGCATTTCTTAAAAATTTTGAAAAAGCAGTTTGCGAAAAAATTTTTTAAAATTCGGTCTGGCCCTAGGGACTCCTTTTAATTTTTTTTTTATCATATACGTTTGACTTTTCATAAAAATACAATAATAGGTTTTGGAATTTATGAAAATATTTCCATTATTAACTGAAATACAATGAACTGAAATTTTGTAATTTACAATTTAACAAATTACATTTCAATTCGTTGAATCTCAGTTAATAATGAAAATATTTTCATAAACTCTAAAACCTATTGTTGTATTTTTATGAAAAGTCAAATGTATATGACAAAAAAAAAATAAATTTAACAGGAGTCCCTAGGGCCAGTGAGGGCAACCGAATTTTAAAAAAATTTTTCGCAAATTGCTTTTCCAAAATTCAGAGCAGTGCTTCTCTAGATGTTATTTCCCATATTTCGTATGGGTCCCATGCGCCAAAGACGAGAAAAAAAATATTGAAATTTCACCAGCCGCCACTGATTGCCACATAATAACCAGAAATGGTCAATTATTGTACAACCATAAAAAAATGCTGCTTCAGTTTATACGTTGATGGTACTTTTATGGTAATATGCTGGCTATTATTAAAGTGCCGCATGTAATTTTTTCCCCAAAGGGTCAACGAAGGTAATTCGAAAATTAACTATTACGCATGCGCATTGTGTAATATGAAAAATCTTTCAAGGGCGTCACCGAGCAGCATACGCCATTTGCTTTTTCGTTACATATGCTTGGCCTGTGCGTTAAAATTTGTGTAAGCTATCTTTGTGGTTTCGACGGTTTGTTAAGTTTTTTAAGTACCTATTTTGTGTAACAAAGTGTGTTGTGATCTTATATGGTTGATCTGATTATAGTTATAGTGTGATTGTGGAAAATCAGTAAGTTCTTTATCAGCCAGTTCTCATCACGTCGCTTTCAAATAAGCCTAATATTAAGGACAGATTTTTGTTTTCTTGAGAATTTTATAGTTTAGCTCTGTCATTTTAATTTTATTGTTTTAACTTTCTTTTCATAATTAAATACTTCATTGTTAGCTTACAACTTATTTTGCTTTTATTCTCAATCCACAACATATCAATAATGATACAGCATTGTTTGGTCTATCTAACATATTTTCTGAGATGGGTAAAGGAAACATTCCATATGAAAGTTTCCTGTAAACTTTCTGGAGTTTCCGGAACGAGGGTTTGATAAAAATGAAAGTTTCCTGTAAAATATTTGAATATTCCCGAAGTTTCCATACTCCGAGAACGTTTCCAAAATTCCGGGAAACTTTCCAAATTTTTCACGAATATTTACAAGTATCTTAATAATTTAAAATTGCCGCCACGGCGATCTGGTGACCTCTAGTTTGGTAACATAACCTCAAACATCAATAATCCAGATTTTATTAGTTTATTAGCACTATCATTCCTCAGTGAATGTACTTTAGCATTGTTTTTTTTTACATTGAAAATAAAAACTAAGAAAAGAAACATTTTTATTTAATTCAAAATATGATGAATGGTACGTTGTGTTCGATAGTTTATTAATGTAATTTATTTTTGTATTATTTTATTATTAGTTTCCTTAAGTGTTAAAATTAAATAAACATTTATCATTTATTCATATTTTTTTAAAGTTTTTGACTTTTCATTCAATATTACTATAATATGAGATTTAAATGTTCAATTCTGTTTCTATACTGTGCACAAAAAAAGGAGTTAGTTAAGTCTTTTATGACAAATGTATCAATTTTTATTTTTATTAACCACATATTTATCACATTCTTTAAATCATTTTATTCATATTTAATTATCTAAAAATTCTAACCAAAAAAAAACCAGGACAAACCTCCCAATCGGTCCATATTTTTCATACAGCACACATCATATATCAGTTATTTGGTAAAAGCCTGTAAAAGTCACGTAAATCATATAATTATATGCACGCGCGTATTTGGTATGAAAATGAAACTTGCATCATCACAAATCAGGTTTCGCCATAAAATAAGCTATCAACATTCCCAATGGAGAGTTTCCAGGAAAACTTTCTGGACACTTTCGGAGTAATCAAAACTCCCGGAGTTTACCAATTTCTGCATATTTTTCAGTACTGGATTATAATACTTTTTAACGTAGGTATATATTTTGCTAACTTATTGGGTTCTCCTATATAAATTTCACATAAAAATATTATATATCAGAATCTACCCAAGTAGCAAGGTGTCGTCATTATGACGCCAATTTTTGGTCAGTGATGACGGCGAGCTGACGTCTATCGTGACGTATTTAAAACGTGAAAATGACGGTCGTAAATCACAGACAACTGACGTCATACATGTGACGCCAATATGACGTATCGGTAATCAGTGAATTTTGCGATAACGGATGCAAACCTTTCACTATAATATTTTTCTACAATTATTAATGAAGTTTTTAACGAAAAAAAATCCCGAATGTGTGGGGATCGAACCGCCGACCTCTTAACGCAACGCTTAACTCACTGAACCACTAAACAGTTATATTTTAATTTACGTAAACACTATAAGTTGGAAATAGTATAACAAAATTTATATTATTATTACTATTGTATGAAGAACTGTTACTTATATCCGAAATTTTTTGTTTGCAATGCTATAAGGTGTAATATTTATGTTCACTTCTTAATTAATTTGTAACGTGACTTGCATCACTTAACAATGACGTGTAACTGACGTCACCATGTTACTCTACCACAGCTACACCTAAAAATGACAGCATTTTTATAGCGTCAATATGACGTCACTAATGTCACGTCATTATTACGTCATTAACTGGTCGAATAACGTCTACTGACGGCAGATCACCTTAAAACGACGACACCTTGCTACTTAAGTAGTACGTTATGCAAAATATATATGGCTGTTTTAAAGTGTTCTGCAATCCAATATACTGAAAAATGTGTGAGATTGCAGCCAAAAATATGCTGACCAAAGGGTGACAACATAAGTTGTCCTTTGATGGTCCATTATATACACTGTTGGCAAATTGAAGGATGGTCAACTGCTGGCCGGTGGGACATTTCGCTTCGGGTCGTAGCCTACGTAAATGATTTTATAATTTACGTAGGCCACGTTCGGGTCCGTTTATGGCTTTCCAAACAAGTATCAATAATTATGATAATCCTGGAGCTGCGCCCTTGTCTAAAATCCACAAACTCTAATTTAATTTTTAAATTTAACCTAAAAGTGCATAATAACCATTTTTAAATATGTCTGCAAAACTACACTCAAAGAAATAGTATGGGTAAATTCAACAAAAAAAAATGGTTAACTAACAATATCGTTAATTTTGTTAAACCAAACTATATTGATGGTATTTTTAAACAAGAGGTGATTGTTATTTTAATTAATAAAAAGTTGTCGTACAACAAAACAAACATTAACTTAAAAAATAGATGAATAAGACTATTATTTTGTTCGTCTGACTATTATTTTGTTGAATTCTGTCAAATTAAACTAGATAATAGTATATTTTATTTTATCTATTATCGAATTGTAATTCTAATCCAGTATTAGTTCGCTGTATTATTGTACTTGGTAGACAAACCAATATTATTGTCGTCTTCTAGAAGTTCTAAAAGAATTACCATAAAATTTGCTTGCTTACCATGTAGTCTATTACAGAAATTATTCCCAGATGACGCCACATACAAATCACTGACATTAATCAATCATGCATTATCTTATACTCTTAAGAATTTGTAAAAAATTAATAACATGATTGCAATGTTCAAATTATCTCAGGGATCATCGATATATTTGGATGGATCTTATAAACGATCTCTAATCTTTGGTTTGGGTGGTCTGATGTCGCAATACTGAGATTTTGGCTAACCAAAAAAAACTTCAGCATACAATAAAGTGTAGATCAACCTAAAAATTAGTTGGTGAACAAAAAACAAAGTCGTTGTACTATTTAATTGTAGACCAAATTGAAAATGGTTAGTGGACATAAAAAAATGTCATTGTACTATTTAATTTGTTACAAGAAGATATGATTATTAAACTACTATTTGTTTACGAAAACAAATAAAGTTGTATGACTATTCTTTTCTGATTGATTTAACTATGAAACTAGATAGGCGCGATTTCATATGCTCTTTTTGGTTGAATTTATCTATCATTTTCTTTGAGTGTATATTATGTATGGTGACTATAAAATAATTCTAAACAAATATATGGGCATTACGTAGGTAAATGGCGCACATGGCGCACCTATAAATATATAAACAAGAAAACAATTTCCTGAGGCGCCAAATGTGTACGTCACTGCCCTTGAATATATCTTTACTTATTCTCTCTTCATTTGTTTTCGTTTCAGCCACCAGCAATTGTATTTAGTTAGTAAGTTCAGTATTTCTCTTTTTATGAACCTGATTTGAATATGAATGTGGTGATTGTGGTGGCGTTCCAATGTGGCACCCAATGAAAATAGCGTGTATGGATATTTATTACATTATTTAGATGACTCACGAAAAGGCAAACAAAGTAAATTTCGTTTTTATCGAAACAAAGCGGTATTTATTCATTTTTATCTGGCGAAAATGAAATTTGTGACTTTAATTTTCTTTCACCGAGAAAATTGAAGCGGTATCTGGATACGTCTCACGTTTCCTCTCTAGTTTAAATCAAATTATATTCTACGTTTTTACTCCTGTTTTAATTTTTACATATAAAAAATAATCCACAAAAGAGTGTGATACACTTAAGATGAAGACCCTCTTATAACTTTTTTATTTTTTTTTCTGATTTGAACCAAATTTTACTAAAGTATAGAACAAATTAGTAACACTTATGGACAAAAAACATTCGCCTTCTACAAATTCAGTCATCTGCGTACCAAAAGAGTCTCGGTGGTTCAGTACGTAGAATTGGGCCCAGCGGCGTATTGGGCTGTTCATTCACCTGAATGTTGCTTATGACTAGGAATGCTCAGTAAAATATATAATATTAAACCTCCATCCCCTATTTTACCAAAGTTATGGGGGTAACAACCCTCAATTTTAAAATTAATTTTTTCAAAACTATTGAAGGTAATTAAATGAAATTAATAGACGTTGATATAATAGTATATTATATTACTAGGAGTAGAACGCACTCTTTTTTTGTGTTGAGCCCAGGATTTGCGGCTGAGGCGAAGCCGAAGCCGCAAACTGGGCGAAACACAAAAAAGGCGTTCTACTCCGTGTAATATATACTATTTTTTCTTCAAGCGTATTAAAATGCAAAACTTCATTTATTTATCATAAATATACAAATATTCAAAGTACAGTCTTACATGTTGACACAATATGACAAGTGGCTAGTGGATAGCGCGCCACCGGTGGCTTTCGGTATTAACATTATGTTACTAGTAAAACAATACCCACTACGGCGGCGCTTTCGGAACTAACATTATGTTACTAGTAAAACAATGTCCACTACGGTGGCGTTCGGTACTAACATTTTGTTACTAGTAAAACAATGTCCTACTTCTACTTCTGTTTTTGGTGACATAATTTAAACATTTTAATACGCTTGAAGAAAAAATGTATTTTCCATTTTTTTTACATTCCTATTACTTCATTTAGTATATTAAAAAAATGATTAAATTTTTGAAGGTGCTGTTTTTATATAAACCCCTTGAGTGACACCTACCAAAAAAAAACTGTATTATTTAGCACTGACATAATTATCGTGTGTAAACAATACTGCAAAGTCAGATTTGTGGAAGGTGCTTAAAAATATATAAACCTAGGTAATGAACAATAACAGAGGCACACAAAAAAAATTTAAGTGCAAAGACCACTGAATTCCTACTCATTTGGATGCTAATACTCAAAAAAATATACTACTACTTTTAGCTTGGCTCTCAATTTTTTTTTTTTTTTTGCTTAACAAGTATTGATTTTATTAGACAATATGTAGACCAGGCTAGATAAGGGTTGGACAACAACATAATTCGTGACAGCAAACGATAGTGGAATATTGTAGAACATATCATAACTAAGGAAGGAAAAATAATCCGACCTACCTGCGATTTTCTGAGGTGAAATGGGGTCAATTTTTAGGGGTGAAAAACGGTTTCTTGCTATTCTGGCTAAACTACGCGTCCTATCGAAAAAAGTTAAACGGAAAAGTTGTAGGTAATAGAGAGGTCTACAACTTTTGTAGAAAGCAATTTTATCCTAACCTCAAAATTTTTCGAGAAATACACAAAAAAACTGTTTTTTCGTTTTATTTTTTCTTCCACAAAAATAATTCGATTTAGCTCAAACTTGGCGAAAGTATACCTTTTGGTGTCCCATATAAGCACTATTTTTTTGGACCAAAATATTTAACGGTTGTTGTTTAATTCAATTAAAAAAAAGAAAAAATGAAATTTTCAACTGCGATTCCTCATAAAAGTACTTGTCGACAGAGTTCGGACAGGGCTCATTTTTTTTGTTTTTACTTCTACTTTCAATAAATAAGATATATACAGTGTGTCCAAGGATAGATGTAACAAGAGGTGTAATGGACCAAAAATTTTGGAATTTTGGAATGGTATTTCGGGATTGAGTCCTGCTTGTAAAACTAAAATATACCAAAAATGACTTGATTTGGTGTTCTACAGGGTAAGCAAAGTTGTAAAAATCACCACTAATAAAGTACCTTTATTTTTCAAAATATGAAAAAACTCCACTAAAAAAAGTTATTTAAAATACAATTGTATACCTCCATACCAAATTTCAGGAATATAAAATTATTTTTTTGAAACTTCCCATTTTTTCAATAAATTAGTATTTTATTTTGAACCATTCAGTTAAAACTGCATAGAAATTATTTTTTGTGAATTAATATTTAAACTTATGTAGAAGCTAAAAGTAGGCTATAAGAAAAGCAGTGGATACACATTTATCATTTATTATTGACATATCTGTCAAACGTAGTCAATAATATCCTTAATTTCTGTTTCAAATTAACGAACCAAGCATAAAAAATTAAGTGAAGATGGTACTCACAGTGCGTGAAAATATTTATATTGTGCAATGCTTCGGAATTGGCGGTGAAAACTAGCTAAGAGAAGTGGTAAGCAAATTTAATTTGAAATTTCCAAACATTGCTTTGTCACGTACTCAGGCTATGAGAATAATTAAAAAGTTTCTGGCTACTTCTTTAGTTGTGATATGTTCTAAAATATTCTGCTATCAGTTTGCTGTAACGACTTATGTTTTTTTTTAATTCTAACACTTATCTAGCCTGGCCTAATGGTCATTATGGACCATTTTAATCAATCTACAGTAATAGGAAGGGACACTAGCGAAAAATGTTTAAGACAAAAGTTGTTCTGTTCAGAGGAAGACATATTTTGAGCAGAACAGTTTTCCATACCCCACCCTTGATGAGCGGGGGAATTTTTAATGGCATCCTATATTTTTGATTGCGTATTCTGATTCTACGGAAGAAATTAGATAACTTTTGTACCAAACATTTTTTTCTCCCCCCTACTCTGAAGAGCGGGGATGGAGGTGAATTGTATCTTTTTCTGTGTTGGACTTTTATTAATTTTTTTTTAAGAAGTCGACTTCTTATTTAAAGGTGCATGTATGGTTAAAATTTTTCGGGTAAGTGCGTTACACCCTGTATAAATAATGGTATAAATGGATAAGCTATTAAATAAAATAGTAGTTGTTATATTCGATTCCGGGGGGAAAATTTCATATGCTAAACTCTTTCGCATGGATTGGATATACTCGTAATTCGAAGTTATGGACTACTGCTGTCTTTGGGGACTGACTACATAACTATATACCTGAAATTGGAGACAAATTAAACTGTAACTGTGTTTGTAGAACTCGTCCTAGTTATTTACTTCTTTTTGCTATTGTGTGTAGACACCACTAATTGAATGTTTGTAAATTGTCCCCAATGAAAGAAAAACCCTAGAGGGCCTAAAAATATAACAACGGAACGACCAAAAGTGCTCAGCGTCTGTTGAAATATTCAGCATCCCTCTCGGTGAGTTTATATAATTCAGGGTGTCAGTGTGTCACGTCAGTAAAATGGGTTGCCTGGCAACAGGCGCGCTTCGCCCGGCCTATTTTCGGGCTCTATTGATCCACTTCAGCTTTCTTCTCTTGGGGTTAAATCCAGGGACGGACTTTCGCGCGACACGTGATACCCGCAGATTGACCTTGAATTCGCCGTCGCAGTGAGCCGCCGCATGTTTCCTAGGAATTTACAGCGATGGACTCTCAAACGCTAGCTCTAAAATATATCATATATGTAGGTTATTAATATTAAAGAAATTATTATTTTTAATTCATTAATTAATTTATTTATTTACACTATTCTGCAAGTCGATAGACCCAATTACAGAAGAGGAAAAATACTTACAACAACAAAAAAGTGTGCAATCAACAAAATGTAATACAGGATGATGATTAATAGGCCAGTCGGAATAGATGGAAAAAGGATCATTTTACGAAATGCCGTTTATCCGCAATTTTTTTTTTTTTAAATATAGTTTGGGATGTCCACAAACATATGCTAACTATCCGCACGCGTGACAGATGGGCAACACACTTTGAAATTCAAAAACGTAAATTTTTTGCCATTTTTTGCATTATTTGCATTATAACTAGTAAATGAAGCATTGTTCGAAAATATATCAAGAGATAGAAAAGTTGAGAAAATTGATTTTGAACATTTTATTATTCTTGACATTTTCCCAGAAAATTCTTCGTTTAAGAGCTATAGACGAAAGAACAATGCTACTTTTTTATCTTTGATTTTTTTTTAAGTAAATATAATAAATATTAATACGAAATATATCATCGGTAAAATGTAAATTATGTTTAAATGTTCAATTTACAGTTAAAATAAAATATATTTACAGACCTATTTATATAATTTACTTGTTAAACAGAAAAAAAAATATAATAAAAAAACTTTTCAGGTATTGAGGTATTAAAATGACGGGAAAATAAATAAACAAGTATATATTTTCACAAACAGACTATTTATATTATAATGCATAGTACAGTGTGCATGCGTTTCATGTATAACTTAGTAGAATAGAATAGAATAAGTTTATTTAACAAATTATCTAGAATAATTATTATTCTAGATGTTCAAAATCAATTTTCTCTTCTATCTCTTGATATATTTTCGAACAATGGCTTCATTTACAAGTCATATTGCAAATGAAGCGAAAAATGGCAGAAAATTGACGATTTTTGAATTTTAAAGTGTGCTGCCCCACCTGTCACGCGTGCGGATTGTTGGCATATATTTCTGGACATCCCAAACTATAGGCGTCTGAATTTAAGATGCCAGCCCCAAAGTGGAGAACTCGTGAACTAATTATAAGCCTTTTGTTTGTTTATGTGGCGAATACTCATATTGATTTTTTTCTATTTATTGTTATTTTTCGCGTTAAAAATAATAACATTAATAATATATGACCTAAAGGTTTGCAAGATTTTGTTGTAAGTGATTTGCAATATGTTAATGGCATTATTCAGCAAAATTCATATTTTTTTAGGTTATCTAGTTTTTTCCTTGAAAAGTACAGTTTCTTCGACATAAACGGTGTCTGGCTCGTGAAATACTTATTAATAAACTAAAATGTTTTTTAAAATTTATGTACAGTTGTAGTTTAAATCACTTTTCTTTCAGGAAACATGAGTGACATTTAGGTTAAGCATATTGCAATGTATGGAACATTTGGGAAGCACTAAAAATGTAAAAATTCTAAGTGTATGTATGAAGGGGAATATGTTTTAAATGCAGGACATATTATTTTGTGTGGTACAACCCATATTCAACACAAAACTTAATAAATGTGTATGCTCTATGTTCACAAGTGTCTCAGATTCAAATACCCATGAAATAGTGGTACATTGAATATAACTGAAAAGACATTTATTAATTCTTTAAGTGAAATAAATGACACAGTATTTTGTAAAATATGAAATAGAAATATTCAGGGATAAAACATAATAGTGCATGGTGCAATAGTATATATTACTTTTATAAATATACTGAAATTACATATATTTACTTATTTCAAAAATTTCACTTACAATGTGTGGTTATTATTATTTCTACTCGGGCCACGGTTATTTGCACCAGCTTTTCCCCTCTCAATGCCTGGCTAAAGGTGTCTACATTAAAGAGGGTATGCTTTGAACATTGCGTGCAACTCAACTTTCACGAGGTGTCCCTGCAATCTACAAAGGATACCGACTAGGTTGGCTCCAGCAAATTGTATCTTGTGTAGCCCCTTTAAACGCTATCATATTTTTAATAACTTAGCATCTCAGTTTATCATTTTACTTATTGTTGATATCATCGTACACTAAAGAGACAATGACAGAAAGGCCCATAATTAGTTGGACTATAGACCACCAGGTGGCGTACTCCTTTTCAAATGCCTATACTTTAAAAAAAATTGCGGGTAAACGATATTTCGCACAAAAAATTATTCCGACTGCTCTATAAATATAAATGTACAACTCAGAAGAACAATAAAAAATAACCAACAAAAGAGAACCGAAGAAATATTTATATTGATTAAATATCAATTGAGCGAGTTAAATTGTTATAATCAGGAGTGTCGCTAGAGTTCCTTTTTTTTTTGGGAGGGGGGGGAGAGATTCCCAACTCTCATTAAAGAAATTTTCCCAACTCCTCCAAAATGAAAATTAATGAGCGGGGGGGGATGAAAATTTTCTAGAATTCTCCCATCTTGAAGCTTGAATTTTCCAACTCGAACCACAATAAAATAAAAGCCATGGCAGGTTAAGGTAAGTGTCCGTGCCTTTGCAACCTTTTTGCGTGTGGTTCCTTCGAGTGATATATCTTTGCGTAAGATAATACCACAAAAAGTTTTGACCTGAAAAACTTCATAATATCTGGGAAAAATAGTTTCGAAAATCCGAAGAAAATTTCTTTTTCTTAATCAAATGAACCAATTTGTTTGTATTTCACATATATTGTAAATCTACTTAAGACAATTTATTAATATTATCAGGAAATCTTCTCACGAAGAAAATAAAAATTGATGATTTTGAATGTTTTGAAAAATTTGAATACGTACTTACACGTTAGCGACCACCACCATTTTTTTTTACTAATTATACACCATACAATAAGCTATAACATATATTTTTCACAAAACTCTATCTGTCTAAGTCAAATTGGCAAAGATAATATTACCTGCTTACAGGATTTTCGAAAAAAAAATTTTTCCCAGATATGAAGTTTTTGAGGTGAAAACTTTTTGTGATAACGCAAAGATACATCAATGGAAGGAACCACACGCAAAAAGGTTGCAAAGGCATGGACAGTTATCTTAACCTGTCATGGCCTTTCCTTCGAAAATAAAAATTGATGAGCGGGAGGGTGAAATGTTTCCCGAATTCTCCCAACTTGAAGCTTGAATTCCCAGCTCGACCACGATATAAAGGGGGGGGGGGGGGGGGGGGTCATAGCGTAGCGGTTATAATTGTTACACTTATTGTATTTTTTTTTATATTCGTCCCTGCAGTTGACTAATAAAATTTTGTCTGCCTTGTCTCAGCTCTAGGAGCATGAACATTTAACATTTTGGAGCAGTTTATATCGTTATGGATTATTCATGTGTAAAGAAAATAAGATGTGCTTTTATGCGCCTATGTTCGAGCGAGTCCAAGCCGAAAGTGATGACTAGTTCAGATTGAGGTAATCTTATAGCAAGATATTCCCCATCTGTTCTAAACTTGGCATATTTTAAACACCTACGCTGTGTTCCTTCCAAATTATCAATATATGTAAGGTAATTATAATGAAGGTACCATACGATTGACGTATTCTGAATTAGAGCGGAGAAAAGTTTCAGTGTATCAATATTCCGAAAGTTACGGCTGTTTGTGATAATAAATCCCTCCGATTAAAGAACTTATATCTAGATACATAATGGCATTAATTTGTGTGTTCCTGAAAAACTCACAATCTAAGGCACTTCTTCCCATAAGTTGCTGATTGGCCCATCGGCCTATTCGCGGCTGTTTCGTACACGATCGGTTAAGTCATCGTCTTAGTTTGACATTCCGTTATTAATGTCAATGAATGTTTTTCGTGTCCTCCGATGAAAAAGTGGTGAAGAAGTTCTATTTTATTTAAAGTTGTGATTTGCTAATACCTAAATAATATTCTCTATTCATATTTACACAGTTTAGTGAAAATTTAGTGCTACATGTTGAAGTGCTGTGCCGTTTGCAGAAGGCAGTTCAAAAAAGAAGAAAATCGATCGTTTCGTAAGTAAGTAGGTCATAGTCGTAACATGATGGGGTTCAGTTTACAGTTGTAATAATAATATTATAAATAATATCCTTTCAATACATATTTCCCTTGAATATAACATCTCTACCTATTATATTTTTTAAATCCGCGGTTATGTTCCTAGAAGTTAACCAACAATTATTACATAAAATAGGTACAAAATTGTACATTTTCCCCTTCTACATATACCCACCACTGTTGCTTATGGGATGTGATGTTCATTTATCCATTTTAATGGACATATAATGTGACTATGTTAGGAGCAAATAAGGTATATGAAGAAAAGATAGCCATTATGTATCTAGATATCACGGTTATTAAACTATAACGGTTACCTCATCCAGTAGCTTCTGGACGAAGGAGCGCGCAGGGGGGGAACTTCGGTCTAGCGCCTACGTCATGTAGCCACCGATCTCTTTGTCTCTATCTTTTGCATGGGAATCGGATATATGTCTCTCTTGCACGCTTTATTTGTTTAATTATTTAGATCAAGGTCAAAGTCTAGGTAAATCCAGAGCCGGCACTAGTTGCCGCGTGTCGTGTTTTCAATTTGTCTGGCATACTACAACGACAGTGTGTTTATTTTTATATTGTTTATCTCACATCGCACTGTAACTGTCTGGTGTAATAAACTAGTTTGCTGTCGTCCCAGTGTATACTATTCGTTTATATCAGTGTTTATTAATTGAGTGAGTAGCAAAATGTCTAGTGCCGGCCCTGGCTGGGTCTAGAGGCTACGTCATTTTCGGTTACCCCTCCCGCGCGCTCCTTCGTCTAAAAGCTGCTGAATGATGCAACCGTGTAGTTTACTGACCGTGTCTAGATATAACTTCTTTAATCGGAGATAAATCCTAAGACTTTGTAAGCCTTTGTGATGATCTGTGTAAAGTGATTATTAAAGGGCAATTTTTTGTCGGAGGTAACTCCCAAATCATAGAATGTCAGATGACGAGAGTGCCTTATCATCAGTAGAATAATCAGAATGGATCAAGGATTTTCTGGTGAAGTTAGAACACTGCATTACATTTCTGGATATTTGAAAGCAAATAATTTTTTATGCACCAGTTCTTGATCAAAAATTTTGTTTGAAGTACAAGAATCGTCGATACTTGCAATTCTACAAAAAATAATTAAATCGTTGGCTTTCAACAGACAGGGTACTGTCAAGCTATCGACAATATGATTAATGAATAAAATAAAGAAAAGTGGTCCTAAAACGGATCCCTGGTGGACTCCAGAAGTAGCCTATATTTCAACAGAAGTGTAACCACGATATACTACATGTTGGATTCTGTTTAGAAAGTGAGATTTTAAAAACTTCTGAAAATCTTGACAGAAACCAAAATTAACCAATAGTATATCATACTCTCGTGGTCAGTTTTATCAAAGGTCTTTGAAAAATCTGTATAAATCTGCTTGAAATTCTTCATCGATAGCGTCAGTTAGGAATTCTGTCATACAAACTTAATATGTTACAGTTAACCTGCCTTTGAGAAAACTATGTTGAGCAATTGTGATCAAATGTTCAATGAGAAGAGATTTTTTGGATACATGAGGTGAGTGCACCAGATAGCCACTAGTTGAAAAAGAGGTTAAACTGTGAGCAATTAATTAGTTTTAGCTCGATCGGATAATAATGATAACTGTGGAATAGTTAAGAAAATTTCCTTTCGGCTGGGTTCAAAAACTGCTTATATTTATCTTAACCTTAAAAACCAATATTTAAAAAACAACTTTCGGCAGCGAAACCGGAAGTGGAAAAAAATCGCTTGTATGTCAAGAAGTGCCGTTTATTATGTATATAGGATATCCCAAGTTTCAATCAATTATCTTCATATACCATGATCCTGTTACACCCGGTATATCTACGTTTCGCAAAGCGACTGACCCGTCCAATCCTAAGAAATGTTCTTAACTACGCCACAGTCTCAGTTTTTGTTTGTATCATCATGACCTTTACTTATATTAGGGATTAATAAACGGAAATGCCAGAATGCAGTTATGTGAACTGGTTTCCCTTCTTTTTCCTTTTTGTTACGTCGGTTCCTTACCTAAGATAAACTGGTGGAGGTGAAATACTTTAGTTTTCTCATTTTCAGAGGATAATTTACAGGACGATATGTGAACGAATAAAAAACAATATGCATGTGGTGTTGGCCTATAATTACATACGATAGCAGATGCAGGTGAATTTTAAACTTAAAATTTTGCAGTATTTATACAGGGTGTGTGGACATTAAAATAATTGGTTTATTTATAGTATCTACCAATAATGAGGCACTTCTTTTGCAACTTGTAGAAGGTGGAATCAAACAAGAAATATACTGAAACACCCCGTACCTAGGTCGCCTACTTTATAATTAATTTCCTAACTTATTGATTAAAATGTACTTATTTCAGGCTTTAAAATAACTACATACAAAATTAAGGATTACGAAATAACAATGAAAAATATTTCATTTGGATTTTTGCTTAAATTTCTTGTTTTACGGTAATATTAAATTCGTTGTTATATCATCTCTTTTAAAATCACGTCTAATACGAGGAGATTCACACACAAGAGACCTCTACAAAAATGTGTAAAAAAAACATACTACGCCGTAAACATAAACCCACCATAAATAGAAGACAACTCCTAAATCCAAAAAAACGCAGACAACATCCATACCCACTGGCATTATCAATGCCGAGGCTAGGCCTCGAACCACACAATACGCCTTAGCCCACTGAGCTACTACGCCGCAAGCGTAAGCGATAAAGAGCTGTATTTCAATATAAAAGTACGCCTTAAAAATATTCTCTAATAAGGGATTGCGATAAACGAAGGAGTGTCTAAGCGCTTTAAAAAACTGTTTAGAATCCGTGGACGGTTATGTGCTGTAGCTTTCTCGCTTATTCCTTAATTTAATTCCGTATAATATTTTCTCCATCAATCAGCCGTGAAGATCCGTATAAAAACTCGAGGTAGCTCTGTCAAAAGGGTCATTGGTTGTCCACATTTGAACGTTTAGGTGCTATAGTAACGTGATCCCTTTGGTGATCAGTAGCTCGCCAGATGGTCAACTGGTCATTTGCCTTATCATGAAAACGAATCACGGGTCGCTCCTCGAAGTAGGAGGAGGAGAAATGGATAGTATTGCCGTGTCTGGTAGGTAAAGTTAATTAAACAATATTAAATTTTGCTATTGCAGTTTCAATCTTAATAAAACTTACTTAATCAAATTTCGTCTTCTCTAAATTTATTCAGACACATAGAATATTACATTTAGACCAGTAGAATTAGTAAAAAAAAGTCTGAAATTTATTGTAATTCGTTTCAGGATGCCACGCGGATTAAACGATAGTTTTATTGACTACGAACATGACCTTGAATTTGGTCCACTTTTTGACCGCCGCAACATTGTTTATTTAACGATTTATTGTAGAAAAATTCCAAAAAATCGACTTTTTTAAAGATAACTCAAAGACCTTTAACGATAGGTTTTTCAATTTGTAGATACTGTTAGAACTTTGGAAAACGGTTAATTTGAGAGGTGGTTCGTTTAAAACGCTTGAAAATTTGTTTAAATAATTGCAAAAAACCGCGAAAAATTTCGTAATTTACAAATATTTTATTATTTCATCATGCCCAGATTTTTAAAAAAAGTCAAAATCGGAGAAACGGTAAATTTTTGGTTGACGGATTTGAACTCGTCTCGATCATTTTATGAACATGTTACAGATATGACTCATGCTTCTCACTCCTATTCTGACGCTGATTCAAAATTAATTATTGTTATCGTTGCAAATTGAATTTTTTTCCCCAAATTCTGCTCTATTACAAAGATAGACTATTAAACTAGTTGTTCGCCAAGTTTCAGCTGTTAATGTTTATTAATAAACAAATTACGAATTTATTGAAAAAAAAAGTCATCTGGGCTTCTAGTAAGGCTACAGTCTTTTTTTTGAAAATGTGTGAAAAAACGCCCGCAACAGAGATATGAGAAGGATATTGCAAAATCTTCAATTGTTTAAAAGTTATTAGCAAAAAACCTAACCTCAAAATATGACACTTTTTCAAACGCCATTTTGAAGTTGAAAATAATGCAAATTTGATTTACCATTAATGAAAACATAAAGTTTAAGTCTCGACAAAAAAATCATGTCCGGATCAACCCTCTACGATAACGGGAACTGGGTGAATTTGCACTTTACATTATTTATGTTTTTAATAAACAAATTGAATATCTCTTAAACTGACCAAAATTTTTTGATGAAATTTTAGGGGTAACTGGGGTAATAAAAGACATATTTTGTCAAAGTTTCAAGCACTAAAGTGCTTTTGTTAAAGAATGATAAATATTTGCAAATTGCGATAATTTTCTCGGTTTTCTGCAATTATTTAAACAAATTTTTAAGCGTTTTAAACGAACCACCTCTCAAATTCACCGTTTTCCAAAGTTCTGACAGTATCTATAAATTGAAAAACCTATCGTTAAAGATCTTTGAGTTATCTTTAAAAAAGTCGATTTTTTTTAATTTTTCAACAATAAATCGTTAAATAAACAATGTTCCGGCGGTCAAAAAGTGGACCAAATTCAGGGTCACGTTCGTAATCAATAAAACCATCGTTTAATCCACGTGGCATCCTGAAGCGAATTACAATATGCATATTTTCTAATTCCACTGGACTAATTAGCAATGTAAACGACTTTGGTTGAAAACCCCGTTGCGACAATTACTGTAGTACCTTATTAGCTAATTTATTTGAAATTATACTATATTGTTTTCAATCATTATTACAAAATTTCATTATTTTCAAAATTAACTCACTATTTAATTGTTCAACTGTTTCATTCGCCTAATTAATGAAAAGTTTTCTTTGGATTGTACAATGTTATTACAATTGCTATAATCTAAGTAATATTTAGCTAAGTTCTCCAAACGCTATTTAGGATACCCGCGACCGATTGACTTCAGATTTGGTAGTCATTTACCTTTTCGCGTGAATTTGCATTTAAGGGTTCTTAAGTACCATCTTTGTAGTCGCAAATGATGGAGATTTATTACTTGCATAAGATAAGTTGAACACAGCTCCTTGTGCTATTAGTCAGACTTTTAGAAATTTCCGGGATGCAAGCGCAAGATTTTTGTTGTTTGTCATTTCATCTATACAAATTAAAATGTTCAGATGTTTAATTGGGATCAGTTGATCTCTGCTAAGTTACAATTGTAACTAGCAAAACAACGAATCATCGAAACACTGAGGTCAGTTGGCCTTCTAGTTGGGAATCTGGTTGGTCTAAAAGGAATACGACAGTTGTGACAGTCATATAAACATTTGTGATTGTAATTGTAATCAAATCACTACTGGGAAAGGAGGAGGGTCTCTAAGGCCGGTTTTCGGCAGTTTTTATTTTTGGTCAAAAAATTTCGAACATTATTTTTATCATATATTGAATATCTAATCTATTCCACCCCAAACAGAACTTCCCCCAGTCCTCCCCCCTCCATGTATCCCGCTTAAAACTAGTTTATATTAGTACAAAATAGTACCTATACATGTTTTTGAACTTGAAAATCATATTTCCTTTAACCTGACATAAACCTTTATATTCTCCTACCAGGTGTAAAACAGTTTTAAGAGGATTTTTTATTTACATTATTAATAAAATGTTAATTCCTTTTATCACAGCGAAATCTTTAAATAAATTACCTACAAATAAAAGGGTAGGTACCAAAAGTGTAAATAATTATTAAGTGAGTGTTTTTCAAAAATTAAATCATATACATAAAATCAGTAAACAGAAACAAAGAATATCAAACTTTGTAAAAGATTCTGTTTAATAAAATTACTATCACAACGTAAATTTCGCTAAACTTTTAAAAATCTAGACGATCACGTAAACAGTCAACATCGTATATTTTCTGTCTCAATCAGAGGAGAAAGATAAGTAATACGAGGGGGAGCATGGAATGTTCAATACCAGAAATGTTTCATAGATTTCACATCGTTGTCTTAGTTATCGAATTAACTTGACAATATAGCAACCACATTTTTTAGACTCTAGTTAAGAATAAATTTCAAGAAGATTAACTTTTGACTAAGAATATAAAATATAACTTTACTGTTTAACTTAGGATTTATTTCAAATATTTAACATTCTGCATTTTCAATTTGTGTGTATTTATAAATGCGTACTTACATTTTTTTTAAATGTAACACTAATACCTAGGTAGAGATGTCTTGAAGGAACTTTCGACCACGACTTGAATTTTTAAATTTTAGTTATTTTAGTTATTTTTAATGTTTTAATTAAAATGTATCCTTTATCCTTTTGTGTAGGTACATATTTCATAGAATAAATCATTTTGATTTTGAATGCGAAACAATTTGATTCTAATCTCAACAGGACGAGGGTGAAGAGCTGCTGAAACTTATGTTTACCATAGGTCATTGATGTTACCGCTTTATTGATCGTCGTTTGAGTTAGATTAGGTATCCTGCAGGGAAAAGTGATATCCATGACCACAACCTTTGTTTACACATTGATCGAGTAAGGGCCGGTTTATTAATACAGGGTTAGGTTAGTTTGCCCCGGGGTTAAGCGCTAATTCCAGATTAAAGTGTTTATTTTAGTCCATGTTAAAAGCAATCTTGTGTTAAAGTTAGAAGTAATTTAACTCGAACGTCAAAGTGGAGGTATCTCCAGGTTAACCTAGAAATGTTGTTCCTTGTGGACAGTTGGATGAAAATTCAAAGTTATTTTTTGCTAAAATTGTTAACAATACAAATTTTCGGTGAAATAAGCGATGTATACCCTCATACGGCTACAAGTCTGTTATCAAGAACATCCAGGGCCGGATTATCCATAAGGCTGACTAGACTATAGCCTAGGGGCGACAATGCGTGAAGGGGCGCGCCGCTAGGGCATGAGGGGCGTCGCGAGCTCTTTGTACTCTTTGCTTATTAAAAAAAAAATTATTTCCGCTAATCGAGAAAAAAAAAATTTCAGACCCCCCCCCCCCCGCTCATCAATTTTGTTTTCCATTATGAAAAGGGGGCGCAAATATATGATTAAGGTTAGTCTAGGGCCGCGCCAATTCTTAGTCCGGCCCTGGTAATTAGCCAGTAATAAAATATTTTTTGCTTCATCCGCTCATCCGCTCATCCGCTATTTTAGAGCCCCTATTTTGATTTTTTATTTTCGGCTATAAATGCACTAATAGTACAGTAAGCAAAGCAGTAAAAATGGTAAAATTCGCGGCCCGAAAACGATGAAAGGAATTTCTTTATTTTTTTTGCAATATGCTTTATTAAATACGTACATCAAAATCTACAGTGTGTCCCAGGATAGATGTAACAAGAGGTGTAATGGACCAAAAATTTTGGAATTTTGGAGTGGTATTTGGGGATTGAGTCCTGCTTGTTGTAAAACTAAAGTATACCAAAAATGACTTGATTTGGTGTTCTACAGGGTGTTTTATAAGCAAAGTTGTAAAAATCACCACTAATAAAGTACCTTTATTTTTCAAAATATGAAAAAATTTCACTAAGAAAAGTTATTTAGAATGCAATTTTATACCTCTATACCAAATTTCAGGAATATAAAATTATTTTTTTTAAACTTCCCATTTTTTGCGAATTAAGAGTTGAATTCATATTTAAAGTTGTGTAGGAGCAAATGTTAATCATCCACTGCTTTTCTCATAGCCTACTTTTAGCTTCTACATAACTTTAAATATTAATTCACAAAAAATAACTTCTATGCAGTTTTAATTGAATGGTTCAAAATGAAATACTAATTTATTGAAAAAATGGGAAGTTTCAACAAAATAATTTTATATTCTTGAAATTTGGTATGGAAGTATAAAATTGCATTCTAAATAACTTTTCTTAGCGGAATTTTTTCATATTTTGAAAAATAAGGGTACTTTATTAGTGGTGATTTTTACAACTTTGCTTATAAAACACCCTGTAGAACACCAAATCAAGTCATTTTTGATATACTTTAGTTTTACAACAAGCAGGACTCAATCCCCAAATACCATTCCAAAATTCCAAAATTTTTGGTCCGTTACACCTCTTGTTATATCTATCCTAGGACACACTGTATATTGTCGAATTATCTGCTTTATATTTTTAAGGGCGGAAACCACCCCTAAAAATTGAAAAATTAATAATTCTTCTAGTTTTACGAATAAATTAATGAAAATCCATATACTTATTTTTTTGAGGTCGCTGAATATGACTGTGAGGTCAAAACTTATGAGACGAAAATATCAAGTCTTGAAATTGTCCTTAAATACTGAAAAATTAATGTCTTCTAATTTTACGAATAAAATCACGAAAATCCATATACTGCGGGAGCCCACGAGCCCACCCTAAATGTCCGTGCACCCCCTCCCTCCGATTCTTGGGGACAATTTTTTTTTCATAAAGATTAAAGACTAAGGAACAATTTAAGACATGTCCCCCAAAAAAAAAAAAAATGGGCTACACTTTCAAAATGGCGTCGTTTAAAAAAAAATTGCAAATATTGTTTTTGTCATTTAACACAAAAACTAAAAAAGATGGAGAAAAACTTTCTGCACAAATAACAAAGTGCATAAAATTTTCTACAATTTTGTTCCTATACAATATTTGAATAGGAGTTATCATTTTCCAGATAAATGATTCAACTCTTAAAATAAAATATAAAATTCAATATAAAACGTAATACTACGGGAGCCCACTCTATCTGTTCGTGCTAGCCCCCGATCCTTGGGGACAATGTTTTTCATAAAGAGTAAAGCCTAAGGAACAATTTAAGATATGTCCCCAAAAAGAAAAACTGGCTGTACTTTCTAAATGGCGTCCTTTTAAAAGAAAATTGCAAATATTGTTTTGGTAATTTAACACAAAAACTAAAAAAGATAGAGAAAAACTTTCTGCACAAAAAACAAAGTGCATAAAATTTTCTACAATTTTGTTCCTATATAATATTTGGATAGGAGTTACCATTCCAGATAAATGATTCAACTCTTAAAATAAAATATAAAATTCAATATAAAACGTAATACTACGGAAGCCCACTCTAACTGCCCGTGCACCCCCCGATCCTTGGGGACAATGTTTTTCATAAAGATTAAAGCCTAAGGAACAATTTAAGATATGTCCCCAGAAAGAAAAACTGGCTGTACTTTCTAAATGGCGTCCTTTTAAAAAAAAATTGCAAATATTGTTTTGGTCATTTAACACAAAAACTAAAAAAGATGGAGAAAAACTTTTTACACAAAACACAAAGTGCATAAAATTTTCTACAATTTTGTTCCTATACAATATTTGGACAGGAGTTACCATTTTCCAGATACCATTGTTACCGTTTTCGAGATAAATGTCTGCAAATTATAATATTATTATTATTAATTTTTTTTTTCAGTTTACTTTATTTTTTGTTATGTTAATAATATAAAGTTATATTATACGCCTTACAATAATTCTCACAGTATTTCCTCTAAGTGATTTACCGATATATGAATTTCCATGTTTTCTTAATTTTGGACTCATTTATCTGGAAAATGGTAACTCCTATCAAAATATTGTACAGGAACAAAATTGTAGAAAATTTTATGCACGTTGTTTTTTGTGAAAAAAGTTTTTATCCAACTTAGTTTTTGTGTTAAATGACAAAAACAACATTGGCATCAGTTTTTTTTTAACATATGGCCGCCGTTTTGAAAGTACAGCCAGTTTTTTTTAGGACATGTCTTAAATTGTTCCTTAGGCTTTAATCTTTATGAAAAACATTGTCCCCAAGGATCGGGAGGGAGGTGCACGTACAGCTAGGGAGGGCTCCCCGACTAATAGGTATACTTATGTTTTTGGGATCGCTGAATATTATTATGAGGCCAAAACGTAGGAAAGACGAAACTACCCTTGAATACTGAAAAATTAATAATTTCTTTAATGTTACAAATAAATTCAGGAAAATCCATATAGGTACTTATTTTTAGGTCGCTGAATATGATTATGAGGTTTAAATTTATAAAAAAGAATGGTGGATTAAAAATGGTCACAAAAGAATATAGTAGTATGTCTAATTTTATTAAAAATGCAGACTGTTTTAAATAAATCAGATTAATACAATTAGGTAAACTAATTAAATAACATTTTTAATCTGCACTCTAAAACATGCACTCTGCACTCTAAAATGCAAGGCAACCCGCTTTCTTTGCGTATTCTTCAAAAAATAGACGGCTATTGCTCGTTTCTCTACCTACAATAGACATTTAAAATGGGCGTACAAACTGAAAAGTTTCAACATTATTTCAAACCGTCATATCTCCGGAACAGTTTGTCGTAGGAAAAAATAAAAACCCGAACTCTTCGTTTTTCTATAAGCTTCATTTCATTCTTATATCAATCGTATAGCTTTTCCGATATTTCAATTATAAATACATTTTCTTGCGTATGCGCTCAAGCGCCATCTTTAAACCCTTATATCTCTGGAACAGTTTCTCCTAGGAAAATAAAACAAAACCAAACTATTCGTTTTTTTATAAGCTTCATTTTTGTACTCTTACCATTTTTTATAAAAAAAATATTTTCTGAACAATTTCCAAAAACCCGATTTTTTTTAAAAAATTATGAAAATTTTCATTATTGAAAATGGGTACAGAGAGAAAAATACTAATTTTAAAAATTTTTAAAAATTTGAGCATGTTAGTAATAATATGCATTAACAATATCTAGAAGGATTTTAAAAGAATGAATTAATAAAAAATTAGAGCAATAAGACTTAAAAAAAATGGCGCCTAAATTTTTAAATGCGCTACTTTTTGGTTTGTAACTTTTTTAGTTTTCATTATAAAAGGGCGTAATACGTCTCAATCGAAAGAAAATACTTTCAATTTTTACAAGAATAAAAATTTTTCTCATAGTTGTTGATTTTGAGTAGTTTTAGATTATAACGTAGTATATTTTCTGAACGTTTCGGCGCCATTTTGAAAATGCCATATTTCCAAAACTAAACATCGGAGAAAAAAAAAAAGAAAAAACCATTCGATTTGTTTTTGTAAAAGCTTTAATTTTATACCCTTGCATTTTTTTTATTAAAGTCCACATTTTTCGAGTAATTTAAAAAAAAACGTCTAAGAATACTGATTTTAGGGGGTGAAAATTGCAATTTGCAGTTCGCAATATCTCGAAAAATATGCATTTTAGCAAAAAACTGTATAAGACCTTTCTTTCTTATAATTTGATTCTCTATCAGATTGTGCGTATTTTTTGTTTTTTTTATATACAACCTCTAAGAAAGGGTGGGAAGGAACCATCCCTAACCAAAAAGCAGGGAACATGACAATATAGATTCTTATGTACATACTCTATGAAGCATGTTGAAGAAAAAAATTTGGAAATTCATTACATCGTTTTCGGACTGGGAATTAAAAGCTTCACTTACTGTACTATAAGTTTCAAAAATAAATCAGAAATATATTTTAAATATTAATTTTCTTATCACTCGAAAGTTAAAATTCTATTAATACCACGTAGAAAAAGCTGATTCATAACGGAATTTTGCATTCTTATATAAACTCCCCACTAAATTTAAATGCATTTTCATTCCCTACAATGAAGAAACCCAACCCGATGCAAATTTAATTCTTCATATTAACAAAAAAAGGAAGATTACTTTGCTTTTAATAGAAAATGGTGCAATCGATGATTAAAATGCCATTATTCGAGGAATTTACTTGAATTTAGGAAAGTTTATTTGTTAAATGGAAAATCCATAACCAGCGGTGGTTTAGTATGGTGGGTAAATTGTTCCAGTTTTAAGAACGCTGCAAATCGTTACGAGGTCGAGCTACAATAGCCTTATACACACTAGAGCAATGGGAATGGTGCATTTTCAGTTGATGAAACTGAAGGCATAGGTGGAACAATGGGAAGGCACGTAAAATTGAAGTTAATAAATCGATTATAATAATCTGAGAGATAGCGTCAAATATAATTACATAATTTCAACAAAGCTCATTTTTTCAGTACAGGTTGTTTTTTCATTGCTTATCGTAGAATCGGGGGTCAGCTACTTCAATAGGCTCATTTAACAATTTTTTATTATTACATATTCTGAAAGAGCTTGGTGAGTATAGTAATTATGCCAAAAACTAGAATTTACTGACGCCGCCTTCATGTATAAAAAAATTATTAAAGTCGGCGCGCTTAAAAACGCTCGGGATAACCATGTATTCGAGTTGTGACGTCAGATGGCTGAACCGCCCAGTGAACACGGCTGTGAATGCAACTTAGTCGCTTAGTTTTCGAGAAAAAAAAAACAGCGTAGAACCAAACCAGACTTAGTGGGATTCTTTAGTAAGATAATCGTGTACACGAAATCATTTTTTACGACATTTTTTGGTGGTCGAGAACTTTTTTATTTCGGAAAAACTCAAAAAAATAGATTTTTAATGAAATATGTTTTTTAACGTCTCCACCGCTATATCTCTGAAAATATTTGTGCTATCAAGCTATTTTTTTTTAGATTAAAGTAGACACAATAGCGCTTCGAACAGCGTCCTACGTGAACCCGATTTATTTTTTTTTTTTAAGTTGGAAAAATAATAGGAAACTCAAACTTGTTATTTTCAGTGGAGTAATTTTAGACAATCGAGAAAAAAATTTATTTATGAAAATTTGTATATACATGCTGCGTACAAATTGAAGTCAATAGTTGAAAAAAGTTTTTAGGATACAAATTTTTCATGTTCCGTTCATAGAACTGAGTCAGCAATTTTTTTTAACGGGCCAAAGTTATAGTCTTGCGCGCTTGGCTGTAGCAAGCCTACCGACTGCAACGATCTGACGGTCCCGGTCGGGGCGTCTGTAGTAGTTTAACTTATATCAATAGATACAAAACCAGTAGTGATCAAAAGCATCTAGGGGATCAATATTATCGTTCAATATTTCATATATTGTACAGTAGTAGTAGTCTCCTTTTAATAATAGAAAGACAGGTAGGTAGATATAAATACCTAATCTATAAATATCAATCAGTGTTACTAACTACCCACCTAATTAGTAAGTTTATTAGATAGACATTTTTAAATGAATGAAAGTAAAAACGTACGCATAAAATGAGTTTTATTGTTGAAATAAATTTTCTATTTGGATAGATAAATAAGTAGTATGTAGTTTATGTAGGCCCTACATTAGTAGCATTCTAATTCGTTCATATCTGCCTCGAAATCTTTAATAATGGTGTTACAGGAACGACATTTGCACTCGTTGCAACATTTTAGGCCTTCCTTAAAACAAGCACATTTTCGATTGTCACAATTTTTATCCGAACAATGAATACTTAATGATTTTCGACAACCACTTCTACGCGACTAATCTGACCAACCCTGCATGCGAGGTGTATTAATTGCGTCATAATGTCGCATTTAGCGCTGATTAAAAAATCGCTGTTGCCACACGATACATTTTAGGAAAAAATATATTTTCTTCGCTGCATGTATGTAAATATTTTCAAAAATAAAAAAGTTTATCGATTGGTGAAGATTTCAATACATAAAATATATATTTTTAGTTTATCTGATTTTTAGAGAAATGAAAGAGCGAATTGTACCCAAACAGTTTATATTGGTAAAAGCACTACAGTGTGTGCTTTAATTTGACACAAAACAAATTTCGGTACCTTTAATAGTTTGAAAGATATGGCGGTTGAAACAAAAAAAACAATTTTATTTAAAAATACATTTTTTTTACATTTTATTGATTTAAAAAGTTCTAGACCACAAAAAAATGTAAAACATGATTTTATATGCCCGGTGACATACTCAAAGGAACCTAACATGTTTGACCTGGTTCTACGCCAAAAAAAAAAAACCGACACGATAGACTTACAAAATCACTGTTCTAATATAGGTACCGGCGCACGCCAAGTGACGTCACTCTACGGACTGTTGGCCGGCCGAGCGTGTTTCTATTCAAATGCGAATATCTCTGTGGCTATTGATTCAGTTGAGCTGAGGCTATTGGTTTGTTATTTATTTATGTAATATAAATGAAAAAAAAAATGTCCAACCATAGGATTCGAACCCAGGATCTTTGGATTGCAAATCAAAACAAATCAAATCAAACAATACTTTATTCATATCAAATTGTGTCTCCCCGGAAACTGTCCCGGAGCCAACCAGACATAAACGGCGCGCAGCGCCGTGGTGAGTGTAAGGTTGGACGGGCAGGTCCGGTTCGAATAAACAATAATTGCTGAGGGAGTTAGAGCTCCTGTTTAAAAGCTATAAACTTAAAACTAACAATAACTTTTAAAAAACATGATATATGAAAATATCTAAAATAGCACAGTAAAATTATCGATTTTGCGCACAACACGAGCGCGAACACTTTGAAATTTTGATTGCTGGCACGGGAAAACAAAACTCAACGAAAAAAATCGTTCGAAGCAGTTCCACCCTGGTGGTGTTCCTGCCAGCAAAATGCGGTGAAATGAAAGTTAAGGATTAAAAGAGTTAGGATTTTTATAAATTTGTCGGCCTAAATGGAATTTGGAGACAAAAATGGACAAAAGAACAAAAAGAACAGAAAAGGATGAACGAGAACAAAATAAACAAACAGAGAGGCAATAGAAAAGGATAATTCGGGTTATGTTGCGGGTAAGCGGACTATCGCCCAGTTTAAATTGATAGAATTTCTGGGAGATTTCTTGGACGTAGTCCGCTAGTGGCGTTATATCGTGACATCGTGCATCTAAATCTCTGAGGGAGGTGTACCTGTCTGTACCAGATATGAGGCGCATAAATTTGTGTACCTTAAGTTTTCTCATTGTCGTGGCCGGTATGCTGCACCACACCGGCGCCGCGTATGTGATTGCCGGCCTGATCACTATTTTTATTTTGTCGGTTAAGTCCGCTCCCCCCTGGCCAGGAGTGGTACAGACTCCTGGACATGGAGTAGACCTTACGTATAGTCTCGTTAATGTGGGTGTTAAACGTCAGTCGTTTGTCCAAGTTAACCCCCAAATACTTCACGCACCGTTTGATTGGAAACAAATCAAAACTTTAGCCATTGGACCACCACAGATTACTAGAAAAATTGAATATCTGTACTATATATCTTTCGATAATCATATTTCAACGCATTAGATATATTATAAAAATATAAATTATTAGTAAAATGCATAAACAAAAAAAATATATTACAGAGATAACATTTCGCAAGATTTCTTGTTAACTACAAGCGATAAAAATCAAGAAAATATAATATGTTCTTTTAATTAAATGAACTTTCTTATTTACTTATTGATTTTCTTCAAAAACAAGGGGGTCTTTCTCTAGCTAACACTGTCCAAATTTCAGTACAATCGGATTTTTCTTTCTTGAGTTATCGTGTTTACAAAAAACGTGACGGACGAACAGACGGACGGACGGACATTTTGAAAGTTGTTCAGAATTCGTTTACTAACACAATGATATGAAAATTTTTTGTCTACAAGCGATATTTACTGTTTTAGAAATGTGCCGATCAAATGCAAAATACTCTTCGTTTTTGCGAACAGTATAATAATAGTAATGGTAAACAGAAACTGACTAATATGGCCTAACTGTGGGACATGAGTATACAGCGCTAATTTTCAAAACTTAATTAGTAACCATTTCCCAATAACTGAAAAAATATACTTGTTGGGCAATAGCATCGGACTTCGATATGTCGAGTTCTACGGTAGCTAGTAATTAAAAAAAAAATACATATAAACTAGATAAAAAAGTCTATAACCGGGAATTATTTTCAAATGTACAGGGCGAGCCAAGACGAAATTACAGGATCAAGTGCCTTTTTTAAAAAGGAATGAATCAGTAAATTTTTTGAAGCCTTTTTCTAGACTCTCTTCATTTCTATATTATTATTGATTATCTCCCAACCACTTGGATATAATTAATTTTTTTTGTTGAAATAATGTCATCTGAAGATGCATATTAAAAAAATCACCAAAGTCACAATTATAGGTTTTAAGAAAAACTTATGTGGATATTGGTTACAAGACATCCAATTAATGTTTTTTGTATCATTTTCACTTCCCAAAAATGTACAGGATGGCCAAAAATTATTTTTCAATTAAAAACTTTTTAAACTGAATTATCTCAATTTTTTCAAATGGAACACCCAGTATATTTTTATAATAAGTACTCCACATGTTGCCCATTTTAACTGACACACATATATATTTCTATGCGCTTTTGAAATGAAGTTTCTACTGTTCCTAAAATTCCCGGTGTGATAAATCTAAAAGCAATTATTATCCTTTCCTTCATATTTTGTACTGTTGTTGGTGTATATTTATAAACAATTTCTTTCACGTATCCCCATAAAAAGAAATCCATTTTTCTTCACCCAAAATTGCATAAAGACGTGTGTTCATCAAAATGGGCAATTTTCACAATCCGCAAAGAATGCGAAACACGAGATCTCTAAACGTTCAGACCTTTTTTAGGATGAAACATAATCATCATCTCCAGAGCTATTTCCATCACTACTATCGCCTCCTTCATTGTGTGCAGTTCTGCTCAGCACCTCGAACACAAGTACAATCCCGAATCGATATACATGAATATGTTTATTAACCACTGTTGGGAACAATATCTTCGGAAATTTTGTATAATAGTGCGGTCCAAAGTGAACTCACCGTATTTTCTCCTAAAAATGATATTCCCAAGAAACAATTTAAAAGCCATTTGGACTTGAGGAGGTTTTAAAAAAGGTTTGTCAGGGTTAGAAAATAGTCCTGTGCTTTATTGATGTTGTAGTTAAGGCCTTTTAGGCTTCAAGTATACTTGCTCTTGTATGGTAAGTTTTAAAGCATTCTGTAAAACCTAATTATAAAGCTAATTTACTTCTAGGATAATATGTATTTGTAATGGGTTTATCATACCTACATGAAACTCTTCATAAAGCTAATTAGTTTTATGAACGTTTTAAATTCCATTTAGATTTAAAGAGGCTTTAAATTATTGGTATATGGTTTTAACATATTTGCAATAAATGCATTTTAAATCCTTTTTAAAACTAGACATTTTCAATGCCTATTAGTACTTATTAAAGGCCATTACAAAACTAGACTCTTTAAACATCCTTGACAAATATCGTGATGAAACCGTTATGAAGAAAAAAGGCTTTTATAAATCTAAAAGGCAAATTTTAATTCCATAAAACACTTTCTAAAACCTCAATAAAACATTCATTATAAAAATAATAAACAATATGTTTGCCCGAAGTGTCGTTGGTGCATGTGTGTGTGTTAATTAAAAGCATTTCACGACTTACTGATGTGTAATTATGTCTTTTATGGAAGAAATTATTTTGAGGTTAAGTTTTAAGTTTTTTGTATCAAATGTCAACGCGGTTCGTCTTGGAGGCGGTTCTTTAAATCCCAAACGTTTTGTTACATCTTTTATCAAGTCCATGTGATCGTCGTCAAGTGCATTTGCATTTATTTGTGATAATATACAAAAAGACTAAAAGGACTTCATTTAGAGTAAATGTTCTAGGTCATTACCATTATTAGAATATATAGTTTAATGAGAGGACTGTAAAATGACAATTAGGTTTTTAGTTGGCCGGTCATGTTTTTCTTGTTATATAAAAATATTCAAGGTCAATCTCACAACTGTATTATTAATAATTATCACTTTTTCTTTAGCAAATTAAGGTAGAATACAAGAAACGACTGAAAATTACCGTGGAAACCGAGAAGCAGCCTACTTTTTTAAATTTGCTGATTACATGTCTATGCAAATTTTGTATGAATATTAAAATCATTATTATTTCTGAGGCCCCTTTGTTTTTTGAGCCTTTCTTTTGTAGTTTTAACGATAAACTGCCGTTGGTTTTAATTTTTTTTGTCATACCTGATGTCTTTTTATTACCTTTTAAATCGGCCTTAGAGGGGTTATACTGCCACTCTATGCTTTATAAATTTCAAATTTCATTTTATCTTCAATAAGTCTGATGGTCTGTTTGCTTAAATCAGTTTAGAAAAAATAAATGCAATAATAAAATTATTTGGATTCCGTCGTGGACATTTTTATAGCTTCTCAGTTCTAATAGGGACTTATAAGAGTTTTAAAAACCAGTTTTAAGGTAGCCTTCTAGGTGTTTTCTAGAAATCCAGGAAGCTAATAAAAAAGCTTCCGACAACTTTAAAACAGGTTTTAAGAAAGGTTTTAAAACGGCTCTAACAAGGTTTTCAAGAGTGGCACTATGCCTCAGTAAGGAGTTTTATAATGGAATTTAAAAAGGCCTTAGCAACCTTCATAAGAGTGGGACCTTTTAGTCTACAAGTCGCTTTATGATGGTATTAAGGATATTGTTGCAGCAAAATAGTTTTTCAAGGCATTTTGTAAATAGTTTTATAGCACCCTTGTATATATTTAAGAAACCAAAATTGTTCGCTACAATCGAATAACCTGGGCTCGTTGCCCTCTAGCGGCTCGTAGACAAACAGTACTTTCTAGTTACAAATCATTTAATACGATACAGAGTACGAAGTCTGGCAACGAAATAATCAGATAGAGGACGCTCAAAGCTATGCTGTGCTCAGAGAGCTCAAGAAAATTACGTGTCCTACAGACACTACAACTTTTGAAAATTAAAGATGAGGACTTTAATTTCAAATCTAGTGAAATTTTAGTAAGATTTAGTAACTTTTTAAAGCGTCGTCTGATAACTTTTAAAATTTTGATCTGACAACACTGGTCCTCTCATTAAACTATATATTCTAATAATGGTAATGACCTAGAACATTTGCTCTAAATGAAGCCCTTTTAGTCTTTTTGTATACTATTACAAATAATCCCTTCCTTACAAAAATGCAAATGCACTTGTCGAAGATCACATGGAGTTGATAAAAGCTGTAATAAAACGTTTGGGACGTTCACATTTGATACAAAAAACTTAAAACTTAACCTCAAAATAATTTGTATGTGTGTTTGTTTTAACAGTCCTTTTAAAATGGCCACTCTTTTTTATTTTCTTCCACCTTTCCAAAAAAGACTTAATTACACATCAGTAAGTCGTGAAATGCTTTTAATTAACACACACACACACACACACACATGCATCAACGACACTTTAGGCAGACATATTGTTTATTATTTTTATAATAAATGTTTTATTAAGGTTTTGGAAAGTGTTTTATGGAATTAAAATTTGCCTTTTAGATTTATAGAGGCTTTTTTTTCGTCATAACGGTTTCATCACAACATTTATCAAGGATGTTTTAAGAGTCTAGTTTTGTAATGGCCTTTAATAAGCACTAATAGGCATTGAAAATGTCTAGTTTTAAAAAGGATTTAAAATGCATTTATTGCAAATATGTTAAAACCATAAAGAAAAATTTAAAGCCTCTTTAAATCTAAATGGAATTTAAGACGTTCATAAAACTAATTAGATTTATGGATAGTTTTATGTAGGTTATGATAAACCCATTACAAATACATATTATCCTAGAAGCAAATTAGCTTTATAATTAGGTCTTACAGAATGCTTTAAAACTTACTATATAAGAGCAAGTATACTTGAAGCCTAAAAGGCCTTAACTACAACATCAATAAAGCACAAGACTATTTCCTAACCCTGACAAACCTTTCTTAAAACCTCCTCAAGTCCAAATCACTTTTAAATTGTTCCTTGGGATGTCTCCCAAATTTTTCCTATTCATTTTGAACCTGGAAATATCACAAATTAAGATTTTTCACGATTTTCGTCCAATTTTGACCTCTAGCTCGAAAATTCTTCCACAAACATGCTATTCCGACATCAGAGTCGTGGTCAGCGCCCCGAAAAACATAAAGAAAAGTGAGTCTTAATTCTCGCCCACGAATTTGGGCCTGTGAATTAAAGAATTATTCAATAGTCGTAGAAAAATAGTTTTTTTCTATTTCTACTTCTATTTTTAATGTTTTAGACATTAATAAGTCCCGCATATTTCCCTTATACTACGCCCATGCTCCAAGGCACAACCTTCTTTGGCTCCGTTCCATTTTCCCTTGATGCAGCACTGCTAATCTTGTTATAATGGCGCGCCTTTCCTGGCTTTATGCTGATATCTCTGCTTAGGGATGATGGAGTAATGGAATATCTGGTATATTTTTGTCGGCAAAGAGGGTTACAGTGGGATTTCAACGGCTAACAAGTAAAATGATAAATAAGTATTTTATAATTTATAAATATTTAGAAGGCGATGGAGGTTCCGACCTCGTAAATATAAAGTGCCAGTGAAAAAGTTTAGGCTTGCTATGACCTTCACTTTTTTAATAGAACGTTAGTATAAATATGCGGATTCATCATGCGTAAAAGTTCAATGTTACTTTTGAAATAATTTGTATAGGTATCTACGGGAATTATTGCCTTGTCATTAACATATAGGAATTAATTTTATTTTCTTATTATTTAGGTAATTATTTTAAAGGAAAAAATATGAACGAGGTATTTCTTATCCAAGGACCAAGGTCTCTTTTATGAATTATCTATTTAGTGGAGTCAAAATAAGTTTGAAATGGAAATTGTCTTGCTGCAGAAAGCATTGGAAAAATCATTTCGGTGGAACTTTCTTCAAACTTTGGGAATAGATAGTTCAAGGGCTTCCGAACAAAAAATGTCCCCAGACAGTACTCGATAGCCTTAGGCCCTATCCTCACGGCGCTACACGACATCAACACGACATCCATACGACACAACAACAAAAATTTGTATCCAACACACGAGACGACACGCCTGTGATATTTATCGTAAACGCAAATGACTCGTTAGTTTTTAAAAAGATGTCAAGTGAAGAAGACCTCTTTTCAAGTGAGGAAGAAGAGGAGCTAGCTATGTATTTTTATTTAAGAAATCTCTTTTCAAGTGAGGAAGAAGTGGAGCTAGCTGTGTATTTTTATTTAAGAAATCGGAAAAAAAGAAAAAAAGACCTCCTATGGATATCCTTTTGGTGCAAATCGGGTTTGCCCACGGTTGTCTACAATGGGATAGCCCATATGGTCGTCCATAGGAAGAAAAAGGGACCAGTTTGGGTTAAAATCGGGATAACCTACAGATGTCCACAATAGGATAGCCGGTGGTTGTCCATAGGAAGAAAAAGGGACCAATTTAAGTTAAAATCTGGACAACCACAGACATCCACACATAGTTGCATCTGGTTACCCATAGTATCTACACAGGATCAAAATTGATCTTGTGTAAAATCGTGATTACTGTAGACCAGAGGTTCCCAACAAGATTTTTTCAAGGACCCCCTCATCGGTCGCTATACTGACAAGGGCCCCTTAAAAGCTTAAATTCTTAAAATGAAGATTATGTAAAGTCTACCACTGCAAGTCAAGTAAAATACAAAACAATTGAATATCTCAGTGACATTTCGCGGACCCCCAAGACATCGTCCGCGGTCCGTGGACCACCTGTTGGGAATCCCTGCTGTAGACAATTTAAGATTTGGGGTATACTCACCCTCCTTGCGTAATAAAGAAATCTGATATTGCAAAAAAAATAACTCTCGTAAAAGAGGCATTTGCAAAATATGTGAATTTCTTGTGTAGTGGACAGATTACACAACCTGTAGTTTCCGGCTCACTAGGTGAGTATTGCAACAGGAGTAATTTGCACCTTGCAAGGAGAGCCATCTAACATGAATTATTGAAAGTAGTGCTAAGAACGAGCTAGCCAATATCCCCATTTTGGCTGTTATTAGGACCATTTTTATAAGTAATGTCTTCCGTCAATAAAATTCATTCATCACAATGAAAGTATAATGCAAATATAAATTAAATTAAAAAATTCTCATTTGTACTTTAGGTGAATTTATCAATTATCATGAATTTGGGACCTACATTAGCCCAACAAGTTAACCTATGGATGGCCCTAGAGTTAGCCATTGGTTATCCCTATATAGGTTTTAAATAACCCTAAAAAGTCTATCCTATAGATAGTCATATAGTCATATAGTATCAAATGGATATCCCTATTCTGGCTGTTATTAGGGCCATATTTTATAAGTACCTAATGATTTTCACTAAAAAAATTCATTCTGTCAACGAATATATAATATGTAAATAAAAAAATTCTTATTTGTACCTTAGGTTAATTATGAATTATCATGTATTTGGCCCCATAGCCCAACAAGTTGACCTATGGATGGTCCTAGGGATAGCCTTTGGTTATCCCTATATAGGTTTTAAATATGACATCAATAACCCTAAAGGCTATCCTAGATACTCATGTAGGTTATCCAATGTATTTTGGCTGTTATTAGGACCAAAGGATAACCAGTGGACTTCCTATCGACATCCCAAATGAACAATCCATTTATTGGATATAGGGGATCATTTTAGGATATCCCGTGGCCATCCCGTGCTGTGTGGGTCATATGAAAAATTGATTTAATGCATCAATGATTTTTAATTTTTTAAATTTTTTCTAAGATTTTTAACTTCCAGTAACTGTAATTCTGCAGGGAAGGCATTAAATCAAATGCCATTTTTTTTCGGAAGCCCTTGAACTACCTATTCCCAAAGTTTGAAGAAAATTCCATCGAAATGATTTTTAATTTTTTCAAAGATTTTTAACTTCCAGTCACTGTAATTCTGCACCTGCATGGAAAGCATTAAATCAATTTTTTCATATGGCATTTTTTCTTCGGAAGCCCTTGAACTGCCTATTCCTAAAGTTTGAAGAAAATTCCACCGAAATGATTTTTCTTTATGTTTCAACTTGAAATTTTCTGCCATTTTTGTTATAATCCCCGGTCCTAGTAATCGCATAGCAAAAACAAAAATACCAATAAAAATTGTGAATAAAACTAAACCTATAAAAAAAATTTTTGATAATTTGTTAATTCAGAAAATAATAAAAACGACTAAAAATTGCCTTTCTTGGATAATTAAAAACCGCTGCCCAAGGAATCACTACTTCCACATCCAGATTCTCTATCCAAGTCACTCACAACGAAAAAACTTTGTATGTGAAAATAATTGTTTATGGAATTTTAATAATATTATATTTGAAATCCTTTACCCCAAAAACCCATAAAACGATACCCCACATCGGTAGTGGGGTGGGGGTGGTGATAGGGGGGTGGTAGTGGGGGGTGGATGAAGCAAAAAAATATTTTGAGATTTCTGGTTCCTGTACATGCACTAAATCACATTTTTTTTTCATCCCCTTTAATAAGGAAGTGGGGGTGGTAATGGGGGTGGCTAATGCCAAAAATTTTTTTGAGACCTTCTCTTGTATATACTAAATACCAATTTTATTGACTCTTATCTGCTTGATTTACCCATTTACCCCAAATTTATCCCAATTTACCCCCCAACCCTTCGACGGAACAAGATGAAAATATAATCTAGTTCTAGATCTCGTTAAAGTACATATGTGTACCAAATTTCAAGTCAATATCTCAAACGGTTCCAGAGTAAACGTGCGCACAAAAAAAAGTTACAGACAGACAGACAGACCGACAGACAGACCGACAGACAGAAATTTTTTTTTCGCTCAAACTTAAAATCTCGACGTTTCATGACATTTTAAGCCTATTTGGGCAATAAAAATTTTTAAAAAATTTTTTGTCGTTACTATACTTCCACTGGACGTGGAAGTAAAAAATACAACGTATCAATATAAAAATGCATGAATTTTAACGAAAGTTGGTGAAACTAATAGTCCAATCAATGAATGCCCAAAAGGGGATTGTAGAGAACATGGAGGAGGGGAGAATTTTCCTCTTCAGGAATGTGTTGGAGGTAGTTAGGAGGTAAACATACTAAAAGTCCCCGCCCTTAGCCCCGCCGCTTCAGGGGCAAAGGGAAGTGGAAAGGTTCCTTTTTTCGATTCTCTGCTTATAATTCGGAAACGATGCGTCGTACGGAAAAAGGTAATTAATGCAAAATTAAACATAATTAAATTTCCTACAAGAATGTCTACATTCATTTTCTTCCTATGTGTTATAGTTTACGAGATATTCGCCAGCTAAAATACATAAAATTAATAAATTAATTACCGTTAATAAAATTTTTCGATAAAAAAAGTGCCTAGCACCGAAAAACCGGAAAAGGGAATGGTTTTTCCGGTTTCGGGGTAGTGGGTGAAGGGTAGGTCGGAAGATATTGTCACCATCGTATTCTCGCCCTTTAAAACGGGGCGGGTAAATGTCTTGCGGTCCAATCCAGTCACAAAAATTTCGGGCTTTTTGCCTTTTTCTGGTTTACCTCAAAGGACTAAAAAAGATTTTTCGAAATTTCAATCGGTTATTTGTTTAAGTGCATCGACTCGGGGAGGACAATTTTTTTCAAAATGTAGGTTTTTACATGTATTTTACAATGGTATTTAAAAAAAATGGTGTCTTCATTTTTTTATCGGGAAATTTTATTAATGAAAGTTCAAAATTGTTCATAAACCTTAATATAAGTCCAGAATTTCATCAAAATAAAAAATACTGAAATTTTGTTTAAAATAATGTCAAGTCGGAAAATATCATTTTAATGGTTTTTTTGTTTAAAAAATTCATGACAATTTTGTTTGAAATTAAACGGAAGCTGTCAGGTAGTTGTAAAGTAATTTGTAGTTTTTTTTATATTTTTTATCAATATTTAAAATTTTATATTTTCCAGTTTTTTTTATGAAATTTTGGACTTAAGGTTTTTGGATAATTCTGAACAATTTTCATTAATAAAATTTCCCGATAAAAAATGCCTAGCACTGGAAAAACAGGGGTGCTTTTTCCGGTGGCTGAAAATGTTGGCACCTTCGTGTTCCCCGCTCTCGAAAACTGGTGATAGAAGTCTTGCGGTCCAGTCACAGAACTTTTGGGGTCAAAGCTTTACCTCGAAGGACTAAAAGTACTTGTACTTGTTTTTATACAAGTACAAATACAAGTACAAGTACAAGGGTACAAGTACAGATACTTTCACAAGTAAAATACCCTCATTTGCAAGTGACAACTTGTAGTAGGTTGTCGTTTGGCGCCTCTTTGTTATCTGAAAGTGAAGTTAGTAGTTGTGTAGACATTGGGGGAAGTACTTCGCGTTCACATGTAATAATTTGCATCATTTTGTTACAAGGAACCAAGGAAGGTATGTTCAATTTAAAAAAGTTTTCTAATTTTGTATTACTTATTACTTTATTACAAATTACAATATTTACATTTGGCATTTAGGTAGTGCAAGAAAAATAATTTTCAATTTTCAAACTTTGCAGCCGCAGAGGTAATTACGTATACTTGACGGAAAAAAATTGTGAATCACCCGTCTGCCGGAAGTAATGGATGGAAAAAAGGGGGTGGCAGTAGAGCCGTAGTGAGCCAACTTTATAAACTTAAGAAGCCAACTCTATAAATAAAATAAATAATAATTCCTCCAAAAGATTGATGAGCGGAGGGGGGGGGGGAATCTGAAAAAAAGTTGCCAACTTATGTCTCAAAATCAAATTTCCAACTTTTGCCAAGTCTGACAAAGTCGTTACGGCCCTGGGTGATAGTGCGTTTTTGTGCGCTTTTTAGTTTAATGGAAGCTTTGACCATTTAACTAAAGTTGAAAGTACAACACAGCGAGCGAATATTGAGGTTTTGCAGTACTTACCCACACAGCACAGAATATTTTCAGAATATTCTCATTAAGTGACAATATTCTGTAATCAGAATATTTATCTGAAATATTCCTAGAACCCCTCATAAATATTTTTATCTAGTTTGGAATATCATGAAATATTTTTGATAAAATATTTCTGTAATATTTTAAAAGAACGTTCGTGGTACGTTCCACAAAAAAAATATTGTACTGCAAAATTTTGATGCGATACCTAGATAACAGTGGTTTTTCTTTTTAACTATTATTATAATTATTTTGGTATAAATACAAATATTTATTTAAGTACCTATTTGTTTCTCAGAAATAATGATATCTTAATTTATATGTCTTTTTTTTTGTAATAAAAAACGTCTACGACTAAGAGGATCATGAAAAGCTACGAAAAAAATAGACTAATACACTACTAATTATATAAGCAAAATCTAGCCGTTGCGTGATCCAACTATAAAGTCTTTAAATAAATAGTCTCAGAGAGGTTAGTGGTCGAGTGAGTTAAGGCGTTGTTCTACAGCCCAAATTTATTCAGTGCTACAACCAGTTACTAGTTTCTATGTTTTATATGAATTAGTTTTAGGTCCATGTGGACAGCATTTTTTAATTTCATTGTTAATTTTTAAATCCGCCACAGGCGGATAGGAATTTTAACATTGTCTTATTAATTATCGTTTAGCCAAACCGGACCTGCCCCGTCCAATCCTACATTCACCACGGCGCTACGCGCCGTGTTTGTCTGATTGGCTTCGGGCCAGGTTTCGGGCGAGGCGCATTTTGTAAAATTTTAATTTTTAAATAAATATTTCTTGCTTGCTTGCTTGCGTTGTCCTACAAGTCACGAGGTCGGCGGTTCGACCCCTCCTCAGTCCATTTTTTTTTTTACGAAAAAATTTTTGTTTTTTTAAGAGTACTAATTGCTTATAAAACCGACATACGAATATATTTTTTCGAATTTTAGAATTTAGGTCTGTTATAGATCATTAAATATTGTAGATGATATATCTTTATCGTTTTTTCTCCAATACGTTTCCTAGATTTGTACAAGTACCTCAACTATAAAATCTTAAAACAGTTGACTCCTGACTTCCTCCCACCGCTCATCAAATTTGAGATGAGAAAAATTTTGTTTCTGATTTCAACTATAATTATAGTAGGTAGTAGCATGTGTAACTTCAGTGGCCGAGTGAGTTAAACCGTTGACTTACAAAACAGAAGGTTGGACGTGCGGCAGGCAATTCGCTCCCTACCGACGGCAATTGGTAAAAGTAAGTAAAATAAAATGGATTTAATAATTTAATAAACAAAAATAATTTGCAGGCAACCCTTGCGAGAAAAAAAATTGGAGTGATAGTAAACAATAATATTAGATAATTAGATATGTTAATGTAAATAAAATATACGGATGGCTAACAAACAAATTCATAGGACAATACTTATTTATGCATTTAATTACTTCATTTTTATCAAGTAGACTACTAACTAGTCACGTCATTTTCACGTGCATTTGCTACCTGGGAAAACATACCTGAGACGTTCTATGAACATTTAAAAGACTCCACTTTGTAATGTGCATGACACATTCTATGGTAATGATTTTCATGTTATGAGAACATTCTCAGAATATTGAAACGCCCCGAGCAAATATTCTGTGCACATTCTTAGAATATTTATGTGCTGTGTGGGTAGAGGATAAGGAAAAACTTTGAAATATGTTAGACAATTATCCATTGGTGAAGCAGTTATTTATTAAATATATACGCCTTTGCCGTCATCCGCACCAGTGAAGAGACTTTTTTCAATTGACACTATTGTGAATGCACCAAAGAGACATGCACTTTCAGATACCCACTTTGTACAATTAGTTGTAATGAAAGCGAATTGTGTGTCATCTGAGTAAAGCTACTCCGAGAGCTAAATATTCAGCATTTAGCAATTTATTTTACTTTTCTTTCCAAATGTGGTTTATTTAACATTTATAGAGTATTTAATATTTAATATATTTTTGTTCTTATATTGCGTTATAATTAATTACATGAAGATAAAGAAACTGATACTTACATTTCTAAAAAGATTTTCCATTATGCCATTATTCAATATTAATATTATGGGGATTATTAACATTGCTGTTTTACTATAAGTACTTTTCAAAACTACTTGAAAGTCCATTTTAAACTTGTACTTGTATTTGTACTTAACATTTTGTTCCTAAAGTGATTGTACTTACGACCAAGCGGGCCAAGTAAATTTTGTTAAAAGTACTTGTACTTGTACTTAAGTACTTCTTCTTTGGGTACTCATACAGCTTTATTTTGAGCCGTTTAAATAAATATTTAACGCTAAGAAGACGGGGGCTTAGGCCGGTTTTAGGCCTATTTTATTTTTGGATTTAAATTTTAAAAAATCATTTTTTTATCATCAATTTTTATCATCAATTTTTTATCATCAATTTTTGTTTGCATTTAAAAAGTGTTTAGAACCTTCCAAAAGCCTTTTTTTTTTCAAGAAAGTTTATCTAGACTGCCTTCCCCACTAATCCTTTTCGTCCACCACGCCTACTTACCCACCCACACCCTTATCTTATCAACTTTATAAATAAATCACCTTTTTTGTGATAAAAATTAAAGAATCCTTGTAGTTCCATTATATAACTGTATGTTTATAAAGTCGAGGTGGGCAAGTAGGCATGGTGGGGGAAAGGGATTAGTAGTCCAGATGAACTTTTAAAAAAAAAAAAGACTTTTGGAGAATTCTAAACACTATTTACCGGGACGGTAGCAGTGGGCTAGACTGCGGTTGTGTGAGAGACAACACGGTCTAGTCGCTCTCCTCTCCTGAGTTCGAGTCTCAGCTGCGGCAGATGGCAATGTCGCAGGGAGTGGGTGTTGTGATGTTGTCTATGTGTGTGTATGTGTGTCCTGGTTGAGTGGTAGAATAGCCATCGGCTAAACTCCGCCAGGACATTAAAATAAATAAGGCGATTAAAAAAAAAATTTAAATGCAAAAAAAAAATTACCGATAACGTTCCTGGATTTTGGTTATCTAATACTTAAAACTTAAAAGGGGTAGAGGAGATATGTGAAAGTGGGGGAAGGTTCCGTTCGGGGTAAAATCAATTAAATATTGATGACAGATGATAAAAAAGCGATTTTTTTAAATTTAAATCCAAAAATAAAATAGGCCTAAAAGCGGCCTTAGTTACCCTCCTCCTTTGGCAGGAAGGTTTAATTCAATTAAGGGCATGGTTTCACAAACTCTCTAATTGATGCATTATTACATTATATTTATTTTATTTTTAAATAAACTAACAAATTATCAACAAGTTTTTTCATAAGTCTGGTTTTATTCAAAATTTTATTACGAACAATTTGGTATTTTATTCTTGTGATTACTAGGATTGAAGATAATAAGGAAAATAGGAAAAAATTCCAGTATTGAAACAAAAAATGTTTAAATTTAATCCAAAATTTTTATAGCACTTTGCAGCCAGAGACTTTCTTTTTTAACTGTTTTGATACGTCATTTGGGACCTCTGCAAACAAAAGTTTAAAGTTTGTGCTACAAATCGATATTTAAATACTTCGTTTCGTCAATTTCAGGTTTTAAATGATGCTGGGTGAAGTTTTCGCGCGCTTTTGCCTCCCCCAGCAATTGGTTAGAAGTAACCGGGCAACCTACTCTCTAATGAACCTTGAACGCTATCATTGTCTATGATCAAAATAGTTGACATCAAGAGCCATCTGGCGAGGCCATTACGATTAATATATAAATGGTCACAGCTAGAAGTCTGCCATGTACTTTAAAAAATCTGAAAACATCAAATACCAACAACGATAGATCTATTATCCGATAGATGGCGCTGAAGCAAAGTCTGCATACAAAAGATTAAGGTGGGTGGAATCAAGATTTGTAGAGTATGAGGCTCCTTAATATACAGCTTTTAGCAAGCGTGGATCCAGGGGGGGTCACGGGGGTCAAAATGAATTTGTTATTCTGTTTTATATTTTTTTTATACTTTTTTATATTCTGTTTTCTGTTGTTTCCTTAAATGACAATATGAATTTGTTTATTTGTTATTTGGCTTCTGTTTTTTACATATTTTTTTGTTGTACTCTATTATCGTTTTATTAAATGATTTTTTCTTAATTAAAAAAGTACATTTATTTTGTTTTTGTTTTACTTTAACAAAATCCTGCTATTGATCTGAAAAATTAAATTTGTTTTGACGAAACTCAGTTTCCCATTTTCGCCTGTGATACATTTTTCCTGTGGATGCAGAGCCTCTGTTCATGACAAAAAAAAATAATAATAATTTTTGCAATTACATGAAAAAAGGAAAAGGAAAATTCGATTGATGAAACCTATTTTTGGAAGAAACTGTTTTGGCAACTCATGTTTGTGTTAGGTTTTAGAGCGTTTGACCTTGAAATATACCGCATTTTCGCCTGCGGCGCATTTTTAAATATTGTCCCCTTTTGATGTTATAATTCATTAATTCATGGGATGACCCCCCCCCCCCCCCCCCAAAATAGAGATTTGGATCCGCGCCTGGCTTTTAGGCGAGACGATGAGTGCGGAGATGAAATGTCAGACTATTCTTTTCTTCGAACGTGCAGTAGCGGCGCAGTTATCTCTCTCTAGAAGAACTGTCCGTACTGGCCCGAAATATGGTCTGAAGTGTAATATGATCTGTAGTGTTACAGTCTACAACTTATCCTGGTTACCACCATGCAGAACAGTGACTCAAAATGCGGAATAACTACTCCCGACCTCAAAAGTGAGTAATTGTGAGCTCGTTCCAATTGCGAGTTCTTTGCTTAATTAACAGTACACAAATTCTTACAATATTTTGAATAAGTCCCTGCATCTGGTGTGATTTCACACCAGCTGCTCATTGGCTAATGGCATTTTTTGGTGGGGATCGTGAGTTATTAGGCCACTTCATGCTCTACCAATCTTGGGGTGGAATAATGTGAGATATCAGGATTGGAAATAAAGTTTTTTTTTTCATTTTAAACAAAAAAACTGGTTTTTTTTCAATTTTAAACAGTTTTTTTCAATGTTTTAAATGGTATGTTTAAAACACGTTTAAAACAGGTTTAAAACTCTACTAGACTAAAATTAAATGGGGCCAAGTTACTATGTCTGTTACTACTACTTGATGCCATCAGATGACGCTCTTAAACACATTTCACAGCACTCTACAAATAAAACGTTCAGTTTAGTGCAAGTGACCACTGACCATTTGACTCATTAGAGTAAGACTACAGAGGCTATTTCTTTGTGAGTGTGTTTACTGTTTATATAGGAATTATTTAGCGGAATGGACCATCATCAGCACTTTTCCTGCTTTTCCACGATCTCCAAAATAATACATTTGTTTAAAACATCGCACTGTGTATTAAATGTTTTAAACATTTATTTAAAACATGGTGTGATGTTTTAAACATGTTTAAAACATTTTGTTTTAAGCATGCCAACCATTTGTTTAAAATCATAACCTTGTATTTCCATGATTTCTTCCAAGATTTGTAGAGTATAAGGTTGCCTCGTAACTCACGATTCCCACCAAAATATGTCATTAGCCAATAAGCAGCTGGTGTGAAATTACACCAGATGCAGGGCCTGATTCAAAGTATTGCAAAATTTATGTAATGTTAATAGTTAAGCAAAGAACTCTTGACTGGAACGAGCTCGCAATGATCCACTTGAGGTAGGTAACTATCCCCGCATTTTGAGTCACCGTTTTGCATGGTGGTAATCAGGATAAGTTCTAGAATGTAACACTACAGATCACAGTATACTTCAGACCATATTTTGGGAGAGTACGGACCGTCCTTCAAAAGTAGATAACTGCGCCGCTACAGCAATAGAAGAACAAGGATGGTCTGACTTTTCATCGCCGCACTCATGTCTCGCCTAAAAGTTGAATATTAGGGAACCTTATACTCTACAAATCTTGAATTTCTTCTACGTTCTTGTTCTTGAACCAGTTTTAAAATTTTTTTTCACAAAAAAACTCTATAGAATGGGACTGCGAGCTATTGAAAACTCAACAAAAAAATTTTTACCTTACCATGCTGTTAAACTTTGAATTTAATATTAAAATAGTAATCTTTGCACTTTAGAGTCGCTATATGCCCCTAGTCATAAAGGTTTTTTATTTGTCTAGTCGGTCCCCATTACCAGTTTTTTTTAATGACATGAAACTGATTACACCCTGTATTTACGGTACACTTTGAATTAAACCAATAAATGGCATAATAATAATAATAATAATAATAATAATATGCTTTATTTCAATTGCCAAAATACATTGGATATGAAATGTCACAAATGAATAATTGTAAACTGTGGAGACATTGACACTACAGCTATTAAGTAAAACATATAAAGTATAATATAAAGTAAAATAATTTTAAATATAATTTTGTAATATAATGACAATAACATATAAGGTAAATATACAAAATAGTATTTTATAGAAAAAATTTAATTCCACCTGTGCACCTGATCAAAGTACTCACCTAGTGAATAATAAGCTTCGTTTTGAAGTAACTCTAGTAATTTTTTTTTAAGTTTAGCTCTACCTAACTCTTTTAACGGCTGAGGGAGATTATTATATATATTGCTACTGGTGTATTTTGGGCTTTTTTTAAAAGTACTTAGGTTGAATTGGTCTATTTGAATATTTGTGTTATTTCGTGTAGTGTAGTTGTGAATATCATTTCTGTGACTATATAACTCTGGCTTTAGCTTGGTGAACATTACTGCTTCTAATATGAGGATGCTTGGTAAAGTTAATATTTTGTTATCTTTAAAAGTAGATTTACAAGACTCTCTTGGTGATAGCCCAAAAATTATTCTTATAATTCGTTTTTGTAAAATAAAGACTCTGTTCCAATCAGTTCCCTGTCCCCAATATATGATTAAGTATTTTAGATGTGGATAAATTAATGCATAGTAAACATTAATCAGATATTTTCGATCTAAAAAGGATTTGAGGTTTCTAATGGCGAAATATCCACTGTTGAGTTTACTCACAACATTGTCAATATGATTTGACCATGAGAGTGTCTCATCTATTGTAATGCCTAGGAACTTAGTACGTTTTGATGGTGATATTATTTTTTGATTTATGAGAAGCTTTATTGGTTCTATTACTTTTTTTTTATGAAATGTGATATATGTGGTTTTAAATACATTAACTATTAATTTATTTCTAATACACCATTCCTCGAATCTGATAAGTAGATTCGTTGCGTTTTTATGAAGAGTCTCTAGAGATGTGGCTGATATCAGTAAACTTACATCATCAGCGAACATGACTAGGAGTGAGTCTGGGTTCCTCATATGTGCATCTAGATCATTGATAAAAATTGTAAATAGTAATGGAGACAGCGCCGCTCCTTGTGGAACACCGAGATTCATTTCCCGACTGTGAGAGGTACTATCATCTAATTTAACAAATACCTTGCGATTTTTTAAAAATGATTCTATCCAGCCATTTAACTGGCCTCTAATTCCTGTTTTATGGAGTTTGTCTATTAAGGAGTCCGGAATTACACAATCAAATGCTTTTGTTAAGTCGAAGAAAAGGCCTAGGGCAAATTTGTTTTTATCCAATCCTTCATATATAAATTGCAGAACGTCATAAGTGGCAGTATTTGTTGAGTAATTTGGTCTAAATCCATGTTGTCTTGAACTAAGTATCTTGTAGTTTTCTAAAAATGTCGTAATTCTATTGTGTATAATTTTTTCTAAGATTTTACTAAAGATAGACACCAGTGTAATAGGTCGAAAGTTTTCAATTAATTCATGGCTTCCTTGCTTAAAAATGGGAATGATAGAAGCTATTTTCCATTTATCGGGAAATGTGCTTGTTCTAATCGATAGGTTATATATGTAACAAAGGGGTTCTATTATAATTTCTAAGCAGGATTTCACTACAGAGATTGGGACACCATCTGGTCCGCTAGATTTTTTATTGGGCATTATGTTTATTACATCTCTGATTTCTTGAGTAGTTATGTCGTCAATAAAAATTGAATGCAATATTCCATTTATTTCACTGTTGTCATAATCAAGGACCGGGAAGTGATTGTACAGAGTAGTTTCAGCAACCGTTGTGAAGTATTCACAGAATGCTTCACACAGTTCAGTGGGATTATCTATTGTATTTCCTGAGATATTTAATGAGCTAATTGTGGGTGATATTTTCTTATGATCTAATTTGTCATTGACTATTTTCCAAACCTCTTTACATGTTATATTTGCCTTTGAGATCTTTGAGTTATAATAGTCTCGTTTCTTTGTATTTATCATGTTAGTAAATAATCGCTTAGCATTCTTATAATTAGTTGTGATTTCATTATTGTTCAAAGACTTAGCCAATATAAATCTCTTAGTTCACTACTTTTTAACTTCACCTCCTCGTCTACCCATACTGATTCCTTAAACTCATTATTTTTTTTGACATTAATTATGGGGCAAGCAGTGTCAAAGCAAAAATAGAATATTTCCCAGAAGTAACCAAATGCATCATTTGTATTGTTAAGGTTATATACATTATTGAAATCAGAATTTAATAATAAATCGTACAAAGATGTTAAGTTGTGTTGACTGAATATTCTTATTTTTGTTAATTTGTCTTTAGGTTTGTTAGGTAGAGTTATTTGATCAAGAGTACAAGTGGACATCTGTACTTTGTGATCTGAAAGATCAATGTCCAGGTTTTGTCCAGCAAATTTTTTAATGTTAGTAGTTATATAATCAATAGCTGTTGCCGAGCCATTTCTTTCACGTGTTGGCTCAATTGGTAAAGTGTTTTTTAATTCAAAGCTGGCAAACAGATCCATAAGTAATCCTCTATCTTTACTTGATTGTAGATGATCTATGTTGAAGTCACCACAAAGGATCATATATTGACAGGATTTACTTACACACAATAATGCTTCATTTATTATATTTAAGGAGTCTACTGGTGCCACCGGTGACCGATATGCACACACAATTGCAATCTTTGAGTACCTAGTATTTATACTTGCGGCACTGACTTCACATGTAAAATCAACACTTTTCACATTGATGGATTTGACCTTTTGTGCTTGTATCTTGTTGCTACAATAGATAGCTACACCTCCGTGTATTCCAGTTGTCCTGCAGTGCTTACTGACTAATAAATAGCCTTCGATTTTTGTTCTTTGTGCTTGCGGTTGTTTTAGCCAGTGCTCGGATACACAAACAATGTCTGGTTTTTCAGTTTGAAGAATTAGCTCTAAATTAGAGATTTTGTTTGCTATGCATTGAATATTTGTATGTAATAGTTTTATGTGTAGCTAAATAATCTCTCAGGAGCTTTTTTGTGCTAGGTCGACAACCGATTGAAAGGAACCCTCACAGTACCCACAAGTCTGATATACAGAACATTGATCGGATCTCAGAAGCTGAAGAAAGGAACTCTAAAAAAACTCAAGGATATCCAGAAATGACAAATCAATAAGCAGCGTGCACCAGCTAGTGTATCGTGAGAAGGCAGAGACTTTGGAGGGAGCAGTTAGTAATCTACGGTAGGTATGAACTTCTACCTTTCTCGTTACCTATTACAAGTCCCTGTTCCTAAGTCGTCTTTTATAACTTGACTAAACCTCACTGAGAGTAGAAATTAACCACCCAAACTCAAAGGGGCGAGCGCGGCTAGCACCCTTAGTAAAATAAACAGCGTCACGTCCTTCAGACGATGGTGGCGAGTTCTTCTACAGAAACATATCAACGAACTAAGGACAAAAAAACAACAACCAACAATGATTATATAAACAAGTATTTTTTTTCTTGTTCACAATACTACTAAATTTTACAACTTTTTCTTTCTGCTTGTTATTCACATTTTACCGAGGGGCACACCGCAAAGGAAATCTGAGGAAATCTTAGAAAATCCGAGGAAATTTTAGGAAATCCGGAGGAAATCTTTTGCTTTTCGGATTTCTTTCCCCGAAAATCAAAAATATTTTGAAAAAAAAATTCGAGAAAATTTTAAAGATATCCGAGGAAATTCGTGTAATCTTCATCAAAGAGAAGGTCTGGTGTACAAAAATTTGGGCACGGTTGACAACTCGCATTTTGCGTATTATAAAATTTAATGTATTATTGTAAAGAGGCTGAAAGAACTTGGTCATCTTTGAGCAGAAATTGTTTCTGACATTTTTATTGAAAAGTCCTGGAAAACCTGAAATAGGGAATTTCAAAATTGTAATTGGTATGCACCTGTTATTATCTATTATTTTGTCCAATAAAGCTAGCATTTTAAATAAAATATGTTTATTACGGTATTATTATTTACAAATATGTATATAATAAGTTAACAATCACGCATTATAATATAAAATTTACAATACACGTCATATATCAAAGCTAACATTAGGACTAAGAATTGAAATGGAAGTATAAAAAATACCTACTTATGTAATATAAAAGAAGCAATCATAACTTACTGCTACAATTAATGAAACAAATCTTTGTTGTGTTGTGTGTAAAAATTAAAAATATAACAAATATCACATACTAAAAAGTAAAATGTACAGCAAAGTATACCTAAAAATTGTGTAATTAATGTGAAACACTAAGAATAATTTTTTATTTAAAACATATGTTCGTTGTAATATATAGGACTAGATGGACTTGTTGGAACGTTCATAGGGTGTCTGCGTTGCATAAAAGTTTTTAGGCGGGCTGATGGTATAACACTCGAGGAATGACCCTGAAAAAAATTAATATTTAGTAGAAAAATGCCAGACACCTATAAAACTATTAAGAAAAAACCAGATACCTATGGCAAGTTAGAAAGAAATATCTGATGTGGCGAATACATCTAAAGTTCTCATGGGAAACTATAATATACAGGGTGTTTATGAACCCAGGGATTCATATAATACAAGGTGGAGCCAAAGCAATGGTTTACCTCGGCTCAATATTCTTGTAGATGCATCTTAAAATTTAATTATATCTTTTAATGTCATCTCATGTCATAGACATAGTGTTGCATTTGATATTTGGTAATTATCAGTTTTTATTCACTACTTTTGAGTTCACAGGCATTACAATTTGTACATCGAACAATTTATGAACAATTTATGGAAGAATTTCCTGTTGCAGAAATTCCATAAGCATATTTTTAAGACGTAAATATGTCGTTAAACAGACAGATAACATCATCAATAGCTATTATTCATCATCATATATATTTTGGCCAGCAGGATCCCAATATGCAAAAATATATAGGTTGTTCCATTTAAAAATATGATTTTCACGTCAACTGTATCGAAACTGGAAGTCGGTCATTTTGGTTCTTTACATCATATAATTGGAAATTTCATCCCATATCACTACACCAAATTTGAAACTTCGTCCATTCAAAAGTTACAAGAGTATCCCTATCGGCTGAGCCACTCAGTATATCTCGCCATTATATCTGTATGAAAAAAGTGGAAACAATTTCATATATAGCCTTAAAAAATCTGTTACGAGTCAATAAACCCTTCCTACTTTTGATTCATTTTCATTTTATTATTGTATTGCTCTTATATGTGGATTAGGTATAGTTTTAATTAATTAGTCGTAAGTTACTATGTACCAATTGGAATTTTTATTTAATTCTGTAGTGTACAAATTTGAAATAAATAAATATGTTTCCAACAAAATCAATAATGTTATAAATAAGACAATAAATGCTGCAGTATGTTTCAAAAATATCATCAAACAACTGTTCCGAAAAAAAGTTGTACACTTCTGTGCGATGAAATCCCGTACACCTATTTTTCACTATAGTGTCATATTTTCGCAATGCCAAAATTAACTGAACTTGAAAAAATTTTAATTCTCCCTGAAATTGAAGAAGGATGGTCTATCAAAGCAGTTGCTAGTCATTGTCAATTGAATACTGTTATGAGTGTGAAGAAAAAGTAGGAGGGGGAAGGTATCATAAAAAGAAAAGACGGTTCAGGCCGATCGAGAAGTTCAAATCTCGTTCAAGATGAAGCGCTTCTTGGCTATTTGAGGGAAAATCCATTTCAAACAACAGTAGACGCTGTGTTCATGACGAATTTTCCAGCATCGAGGTCAATAGCTAGCCGAAGGATAGGAAAATCGGAATTAAAAAACTGTAGAAGTGCCAAGAAGACCATATTGACAGAAGAACAGAAGCAAGCCCGCATTATGTTTTGTTTAAATTATGTCTATTGTCCATTAGAGTTTTGGAACAATGTTGTGTTTACAGATGAAAAATTTTTTCAGTCTTGTAATGACGGACATATTTGGGTGTACCGTCCTGCAAATACCAGGTTTCACGAACATAATATGGCTCCGCGCAACAGGTCCCGTTGATTTTCTGTTAATGTTTGAGAATAGATAAGCGTGCATGGCCTGGTGTAGCGTGGCGTATTATGGGTAAGGGTAGATTTAATGGACAGGTTTATAGGGATATTTTGGAAAATGTTATGCTTCCTTCGGTGGAGCAATTATATCCAAACAACACCTTCATTTATCAACAAGATAACTACCCTATTCACTGCCAGGATAATTACTCAATGGTTTGGGAACAATGATATTGAATTATTACCTTGGCCTTCGCACAGTCCCGATATAAACTCAACTGAGAACGTCTGGGGTTTACTAGTAAAAAAAATTTATGACCAAGAAATAAAGAAGAGTTGTGGTCGGCCATAAAAATTGCCTAGGAGGAGTTAAGAGAAAAAGAAAACTATTGTCGTAGACTAATTGCTTCTATGCTAACAAAATTTAATCACCTCTTGGAAGGAAACGGAGCCATGACAAAATATTAGGTTACATTATTTACACAATAAATACAATCGCAGTTATGTGCAGTTGTATCTGTGAATTTTTCAGGTTCATTTGTTATAAATCGAATGGTGTAAAAATGTAAAAAAAAAACAAAAATACGTATGTTTTTCTTCCGGATTAACATTATTATTCAAATATCCTACTTATGATGTTCCACAATCAATGTCAGTTTTTTATAACCTATGTGATAATAAAAAATCTAAATCACAGCAGAGAAAGAGAGACACAGCAGGGAAACTTGAATGGTGGGAACGGTTTGCGCAGATCGTCGCGCACAAACCATTTTAGTTTAAAACCTTGGAAAACAGTGCGGGCGACGTAGGCACAATTTGGGTACAATTTATTTAGTTCGTAGACGTACTTAGTGTTATTGTGTTATTTATTGATTAACATTTCCCTATTATATTCAAGTATGGGCTCTGTTTGTGCTGCAAAATATTGCCAGAACAAACGTTATTTGTGCAAAAAGTCTTTTTTAGATTCCCTACTGATCATAATAATAGGTAGGTAAAATTAACTGAAACTTTTAGTAACAGATACTTATATAGAGAATTAAATTTTCTACAAAAAAGAGTGCATACGTGTGTATCTTTTTTAATAGCTATGTGCACAGGAAGCGTACAGTGTGGCTTAATGCAGATTGAACGAATTTAAATGCATATATTGCCAAAGCAATAAAATATGGGTACTCTTTACCTGTAAGTAAGGAATTATCGCAGGTAGAAAAATTTCGATGCGTTGTTTATTTACATAAAATTGCTTAATTATAAATTATTATATAAATTCCATTCTATTCTGTTCTATGTATTTAGTTTATTTACTTTTTACTCTGTTTAGTAGTGATGGATAAAAGCTGTTATTTTTTAATAACAGGTTTAAACTGCTACTGCTATTTTGAAATAACAGTTTAAAGTAAATGTTTTGAAATAACAGATCGCTGAGAAGTACTGACATTGATATACCACAGCGCGCAGTTTGCAACTGTGTTATTTCATAGATGTTATATTATACATTATGCTGCTGCCGCTGGCCGACGGGCATAAAAAAATTCTTTGATTTTTATGTTTTATAGAGGTATTAATTGATTTTTTCTTACGTTCATATACATATAAATAAAATATAAATAATTTTATTTATATAAATCATTTTTAAGCCTCAACTTTTAATTATTATTATTTTATGTTAAATTAATAAAGAAATACTAGCATAGAAACACGCCAAACACAGCGTATGCAATGACAATATTGGAGATGCAGGTAAACGAAAATATACATATGGAGAAGAAAATATAAAAGCTCTGAACATATTATGATTTAAAAAACAGCTAAAAGTCAGTACATAAAGCGGATGGCTCGAGATTTCTACAAAAATATTCAACTCAACTCTGGCATTCCTTCATTTTTAAACTTGGTATGCGGGTAATCGAATATATACACACAGAGAAAAAAATCGAAAAGATTTGAATATAAGAAGTGTATACATAAAGCCAATGACTCAAGATACCCACAATAATATTCAACTTCACTACATTAGTGGTTCCGTTGCGATTTCATTATCTGCTACTGCTGTTTTCTGAATAACAGTTTAATAGCAGTCAGCAAGAACATTTTTACTACATCGTGTCGTTGATTGAAGAGTCTATTCACTCAACGGTCGTGTTTCTTATCTGTTATTTTCGTACAGAAATAACAGGCTGCTAATGCTATTTACAAATAACAGTTATAAAATAACAGGTTGTTAACTCAAGTAACGAAGGCCCTTCTGTTATAAAGAACCCCAAATGAAGCTATGAAGAAACTAATGTTCTATTTTTTTTGAGCTATTTTTATTTGAAAAAATACTAAAAAAAAATATATCATGCATGTATTTATAAAATAAAATTCTGTTTCATATGCTTTTACTTCCTATTTTTACAAGTTGGAAAAAAAATTACATATAACTTTTTTAGCTATCTAAAATTATTGTGTATTTCAAGAAATCAATAGAGTTGTCTGTTACTTTGTGATATTCCATTATAACAGGTAACAAACACAAATTTTTCTTGTTAAACATCACAATATTTTTCCTGTTTATGACTAAGTACAGTTTTGTAGTTTCTAGCCTACATTTTCAAGCACACAGACTGTTTAATTTGAATTGGATAATACGGTCCTGTCGGAAACATTTAAATTGTTTGGAATCCAACTCTGACTTTTAACCCGAAATGGCGACTTCAAGGTGAATGATTTTAGTCACGCCAACACAAAGGAACTCACGAGAGTTTCTTTGCTGTCTCTCTATCTATGCTGTGTCTAAATTCCAAAAAGACTGATTCACACCACTCAATATTAGTAAAAACTGGATTACTTGATTTTCCAAGTGTACGGGATTTCATTGCACAGAAGCGTACTTAATAATAGAAACAGTTACTAAACTGTTCTATAATATTGTTGTGCAATATTTAAAAGTAAAAAAAATGGTGACAATTTCAGAAAAATGTCGGAAATATATGTAAACCTTTGTATCTCACGTACGAATCGAAACTGTTACAAAACTTTCTCGCTACCGAATTTGTGTCGAAATTGTGTCTAAAAATGCTCCTTGTGTTAGTTTACGAAATTCTTTAAATGTTACATTTCTATTAAAATTTTGCAAAACATAGTTGCTTTGCTTACTATAACTTCGCGTCCATTGGCTATTGCCTTAATACATGAATAACTTTTTAACCCACTTTTGATCAAAACAAATAACATATTTAAATTAAGACACTCAATTTACTTTTTAATTTAGTCATGTGGAATGAAATTCCGTTAATTTATGATGGCAGGAAAACCAATAAAAAGTTAATTGGAAAGTTAGCTTAAGGTTGGGAGTAATTGACAATTTAATTGAAATAAAGGACTTCTTTTCTTCTTTCATTAGTCTAGATTAGTGCCTAATTAAAATATAATCCCTTATTTTCCAGTTCTAGAGAGTTCATTATATATAAAACGCAATTTAAAATAATGAAGGAGGAATTTTATGGAAAATAAAAGAGAAAACATACATTATTAAATCCGTAGACAGAGGCAAGAGAATTTGCTGGTTGCTTGTAACACTACAGGTACTTGATGAAGTATCTTGTTTTCAAACAATCAATTAATGCGTAAGTCAAAGACTAATAATATAATTTAAATAAGACATGACACTCGAAAGGAAAGCCTCGTTTCCTGAAAGAGTTAGACATTCTTTTATGCATGCGTCAGCAGGTTAGCATTCCTGGATCTCTGAGAGAAAATACAGAGACAGCTTTTACATGGTTATATTATATTGTAAACACCGAATGACAATTAATATAAAAATGATGAAATGGTGAAATATTAGTAACATTTCATAGCCTCGTTCATCTTGTCCATATTTCCTTGTACAATATGTAAAGTGTTATTTGTAATGGGGCTGCTGAAGTGGAAATCTTGAATCATTGACAATTATCTATGCACTTTTAACTTGTTTTTTAATTTTCATCTGCTCAGAGCCCTTTAGTTTTCATTTCCATTTATATATTTCAGTGGCGGATCTAGAAATTTCAATAATAATACAATGAACTGAAATTTTGTAATTTACAATTTAATAAATTACAAAATTTCAATTCGTTGTACCTCACTTAGTACTGAAAATATTTTCATAAACTCCAAAACCTATTGTTGCATTTTTATGAAAAATGAAATGTATATGACAAAAAAGAATAATTTTAAACGGGAGTCCATTGACCAGTGGGGGGGGCACAAGAATTTTGAAACATTTTTTCGCAAACTGCTTTTTCAAAATTTTTTAGGGGTCATTAGAGGAGTGCTTCTCTAGATGTTATTTCCCATATTTCGTATGGGTCCAATGTGCCACAGATGAGAAAAAAATTATTGAAATTTCTAGATCTGCCACTGATATATTTTCAATTATCTGCATTCCGATTTTAAAAATCAAGGACAGCCAGAGCTCAATATTTTTGTGGAAATCTGAATTCATCTTCTTTATTTATATATTTTTACTTCTGATGTCACGAAGCAGCCTTTGGGAGTAAATTGCTGTTTATTCTCCACATGAAATAAATATGGAGTCTTTTCAAAAGTTCACATATTTTAAGTATGTATTAATTATACATCTGTCAACATTGAACGGTCTTTTTCACAGTATAAATGGATTTTTAATGTATTGTTAATATACCTAACCTCCACACTTCACACTTCGTTCTCTGAGTTCTTTGTTTAGATTAAGTTAATTTAAGTCACACTTAATTTTATCTTTCTTTTATTCATACCAATTGTAACTGCTTTTACCACTGACTATTGTTAAACAATTTGTAATTGTCCAAAAACAAAATAAATTAATTTGAATTTGGTAGCCGGTACCGGAAAACAAGACTTAAAATGTTAGTTATCCAGTAAAAGGTAGATTCGGAAAGAAAAATAACCGACCATATAGTACACGCAAATTAAATTAAAAAACAGTGAATAGAAGAAATAATTTAACAAGTAATAATATTTGAAATGAATACTCTAGATATGATTAGAAATAGATACCCGAAAAGTTCCCCCCCCCTCCCTTTTTTTGCAAAAAAAACACCAACGGGGACTAAAAGCTGATTTTTCACTTTTATCTTGTAAACCGTTCGTTGGAAGAGAAGAAAGCATAGGAAATAAAAAAATTGTCGTTAAATTCTGCATATCCTCACCTATTTCATGCTAACAGCATCCGAACAGAGAAGTAGTTTGGAGAGTACAGGTAAAAATCAATCCTATTCGAAGTTTCACAGCGAATATCTTAAAACCGGTTACTTTAATGAGAGAAATGCTCATGAATGAATTTATAGAGCGGAATTCACTCTATAAGACCATGTAGAATAGAATAGAATAGAATAGAATAGAATAGAATAGAATAGAACTGAATGGAATAGAAAATCCTTTATTTCACAAAACTAGTTACAGTAAAGTTGCTCTAAATTTCCATTATGCAGAAAACGATTATAACAAAAGAAATTCAAAATAAAATGTATTTTCCGTAAAATTAATATTTAGATTATGCCGTAATTTGTAAACAAGACCACGTGACTGCAAACGGTTTCTTATTGGCGTGAAGTCAATGATGACATCCATTAGTCGGATAATTTGTCCAAAGTAGACGCAGTATCCTAACCTCCTGCTGATGTCTGTCTACGAACTAATTTTGAAGAATCTTGAATGTAAAATTACAATATTTGTAGTGATACTGTTAGTTTTACATTTAGGTACAATGCAATATTTGTAAGTCATAATAATGTTATTCACTAGCTCATTAACCAAATAATAAAACAATAACACCACAAACAACAACTTGGTAAACTGACAACTGACTGTAAACAATAAACAGTAAACTGTCAACCCATCGAAATTGCTTTAGATATACGAAACTACTGAAGCATATTTATACGGAAAAAGAAACTTCCGCTCACTATTCCGTCCTTGTCTGACAAGATCTGATTTGTTGAAGAAAACGTCCGATTGGCTTACCATCTGTACGCAGACCAAGAAAAAGTGCAGGCAAGTTTCTCTCACTGTGTAACAATTTACAAGATAAAAGTGAAAAACCAGCCTTAAGTCCTTGTTAGGGGTGGTTTTTTGCAAAAAAATGGACGTTTAACCCGTAAATGGGGGGGGGGGACTTTTTGGGTATCTATTTCTAACCCCATCTAAAGTATGCATCTCAAATATTATTACTTTATAAATTATTTCTTCTAAAATATCTAATTTGCGTGGACTAATAGTAAATCGGTCAAACTCGTGGAAGAATCAGTGTTGTTTCCAAGAGCAGTGTACAATTTTTCCTTATAAAAACAAACTTTAATAAAAAGTATTAGTCGAATTTAGTAAGAAATAATTTCAAAATTAATGAAACAAAATATTTAACTTCAATCAAAGAACTTTCTTGATTGTAGAGTTTAAATATATCTTACCTCCTTCATCCAATTCGAATCTAGGCAATTCTCCAAATCCATCCTCTGCGAGGGGACTAGAACAAGCAGCTTACTAATTAATTCTTTGGCTTCAATGGAAACATTGTGAAAATAGTCATCAGGAAAGCAATAATCGCACTTCAGTATATTCGCTGTAGTCTCCTCCATCGAGTCATCTAGGAAGGGGGAAACCCCGCTAAGCAGCACATAGAGAAATACTCCTGCTGCCCAGTAGTCCGTGTGCTTTCCCACAGGTTGGCCCAGAACAAGTTCTGGCGAGGCAAATTCCAGGCAGGCCGGGGGCAGAATGACGTTCTTTGATGTGTTGACTGAGTCGCCGAAGTCTACTAGTTTAAGGACGGGGGTGGGAGTGGATAGATCGACCATTACGTTTTCAGGCTGTGGAAAAAACATTGAAATATATTAGTAGGTATGCTTTTAGAGGGCGGAATATTTACTAACATAATATTTTATCAAACTCCTCTGTACATTCCTTTAAATATATAAGGAATAAAAACCAGACTGCAACCAACCGCTGAGACCTGGATTACGAATTACAAGCCTAGCTGCGTTAAGTGCAAAAACTATATATTGAGGTAAAATTTTTTTTGAGACCTTAGCTTCTCTTGTATATACTAAATACCAGTTTTATGGACTCTTACCTGCTTGATTTACCTATTTACTCCAATTTACCCCCGAACCCTTCGACGGAACAAGATGAAAATATAATCTAGTTCTAGATCTCATTAAAGTACATATGTGGACCAAATTTCAAGTCAATATCTCAAACAGTTCCAGAGTAAACGTGCGCACAAAGAAAAGTTACAGACAGACCGACAGATAGACAGAAAATTCTTTTTTGCTCAAACTTAAAACCTCGACGTTTCATGACATTCTAAAACCTATTTGAATAATAAAAATTTTTTGTCGTTACTATACTGCCACTGGATGTGTAAGTAAAACAAAACTCATTATTTTTCAATCTTCATTTGTTTATAACTTTTGCAATTGTTTATGTGCGGGTTTGAAAATTTTGAACATTTTTTTAGACGTCATTCCAAATCCAATGAGCTCTCACTCATATTTTTACGAGCTTTATCAAGAATTAACACGGCTTTGAACTTGTGAACTAGTCTATTGACCTTATTTACTTAAATTTACATGATTAGATATTTCACAGGATTCCTGTTTACATATAAGCTACACACAGTCGCATCATAGTTGGGGTAAATTTGTCGATCAGAATTTGTTACACTCTTTTCATATATCACACTTTCAGTGGTTGTTAACTTTAACTACTGTTACATGGATGACTGGAGGACGATATGCAACTTTTTCATCTATTGTTAACTTTCCTGCAGCGATATTTGACAATAACGTGCCATAAACATCAAACAAATATGTTTTTTTATTTCACAGCACCTTTTATCAAACGTGTGCAATTGCCCCCCCTCCCCCATTGGGCCTTCCTTGTGCTGTGCGAAAATCTGAAACGTCCGGTCCGGCAGCGCCGCTTTGTCGAAGTCACCCAGAATATGTTTTTTTACATCGTTCCCAAGTAGCAAAGTAATTTTATAAAGGTTGTATAAACTACTATAAAATAAATTATTTATTTTGCTAGGTAGGTACTTGGTTTTTTTATCAGGTACTTTTCAATATTTGACAATTTGTGCAAGTGCCCCCCCCCCTTAGGGAGCTCCTGGATCCGCCCTTGACGTGACTATCCCTCACTGGTTGCATTTGACACCACATATATTTATTTTGACAGGGTCTCAGAGCTTGGTGAACAGACATTAGATTAATTCGGTATTATTTAATCGAAATATTGTGGTGATTCCAGTATATAGTAATATGTATAAAAATAAATAGAGAAATTACCTTAACATCTAGATGTGCTATATTATTTTGGTGTAGCCAGTGTAATGCAGACATGAGCTGGCGAGTATAACTTTTTACATCAAGTTCGGTATATTCTCCTTTTTCACAGATATATTTAAACAGAAGAGGACCTCGTACCCTAAAAAAATATATTTAATCTAAGAATTAATTAAAAGAGTTGGTGAATTTTTTTCCGGAAAATTGCTCTGACATGTCAAAAGGTGGATGTCATCCTTTCATATATTTTTAAAAATTTTTTAGATATGAGGAATAGAGAGCAGAGTAAGCATGCTATCTTTAAAGAGGAAAGAAGAAAATGGCACTGTGTCAAAGAGGGCAGTTATTAGTTAGATATTCCAATCAGAGTATGCATTAAGCAATTTTCACTGGGCGGCATTAGAACACAGAAAATATGCCTACTTTGGCCCACAGCCAAAGGTGGAGGTATAAAATAAAAGAGAAATCGGAAATGCGCTGCAAGTGAAAATGTTACATTTTTCAAGGTCAAACGGTCTGAAATGGAAAGTCGGGATTTGGAGCTATAAAAGAATTGTCATAAAAATAGATTTCTTAATTCTTTAAACAATTTTCATCTTTGTTGATATCTCACCGGCAGGTACATATGCAATTTGTTTTGATTGAATTTTTTGCATGTATAATTGAAAATAAGAAAACGTATAGTAAATGAAATGAAATTTTGCTCTAAACAAAAAGAAAACAAGCAATTTGAGATTCGAGGTAATTGTTTTTCAATCATATCAAAATTTCTGTAGCGATACATAAACATTTTATTCTTTGTTTCATTCCCAACAAATGCATATAATCCTCATACTGTAGTGTTCATAGATAACAAATGTCGACACGACCAAGTGGCACTGGCAGCACAAACGTGGCACTAGTGCTGCCTAGCGCATACGTTATTTTAGGCTCTGATACCACTGTCCCCTACGACATCAGTACCAGTTTATGGACTCATGTTTTGCGGAGAAATTATCCTCAATGCTTTGATATATTTTACTAATTTAGTATTTTTTATGATCATAACAGTTTTTAATACAAATATTTTGTATACTATCTATTGTGGGTCCTGTGTAAGGTTTGAATATTCAATTGATATTGGGATTTGGATTTAACTCCAGCAGTTATGACAGGTAAACTTTCTATCAATTATAACAATAAATATTTGACTAGAGGTAAATCTAAGTATATCAGAGTTTCCTTAATACATGTATAAGTACCATGAGGTATAATGTTCATGATATACACCAAAACAAATGATATATTTATTATAATAAACTAAAATTCAAAAGCAAATTAATTCTACACTTTGATATTCATAATTATTAGAATAGGGTTCAGTACTTGGTCTGAAGGATCAGATTTTCTGATCTTATGGTGGCACTTAATGTGTTAAAGGAGAAGATCAATAACCGTATAAAAATTGCCCCTTTTCTATGGAAAACTCAGTTGTACTTTCATAGTTTTCTTTCTTGTTTTAAAAATAGAGGATTTGAGTGGTAGACTGATATAAAAATAAAAAATGTCTAATACCATCATAATACAGAAAAAAAAAACTCAAATTTGGATCGTTTCATGGTGGTTACTGCCAAAAATTACCCATTTTTCAAAGTTCTCTCCCAAAAGCGATCGATAAAGGCTACTGCTACTCTTCTTGCTTTTTCATTCTATTATAAGTATTTCCTCAACTATTTATACATCGTTCGTAAAGTATAGATAGTGAAAGAATGCAAATTGGGATCTTAAAAGTGAAGCAGCACCTGCTTTGGGATGTGTAAGGCAGAGTGGGCCGGCTGTTGCGTGGACGTGTACTCTTGGTTGCACCCACATTGCTTGAGTAATATAGTTTCTTGCCTTTGATAGGTATTAAAATTGAAGAAAGAAAACTATGCAGAAGTTTTCAATGGCTGCCGGCATCGCCGTTAGAACATCACTAGGATACCCATAGAAAAAAATCAGAGATGGAAATGGGTTTTTCCCTTATCGAGAAATTTTCCAAAAATGTTTTTTTTCCTGGGAGGGTTAAAATGAAAAAAAAACCGTTTTTTTCCCATTTTTGAATTTTCCGTCAATTCTAACCAAATGTTTAGTCGCAGTACTCAAAAATTCGTTATCTCATCATTTGGCGTGGATGTGAATTTTTTCTAAATACCTAATAGTGCTAATAATGCTACTTAATTCTAATGAACAGTAATTAAAAATATAATGAAAAGAATATTGTTTTCGAATATGGCAAGAACTAAATCCATTATTTGGGAATGTTTTAATGAATTTACTATTAATAAACAGGGTAAGATTGGTAATAAAAAATATGCCCGATACATTTTATTACAAAAAAAGAATATTTTGGTAATGTGATTAAATTAATAAGAAGATAAATTCATAAATGTTTTTCACTACTATATACAATTTTTGCAATAAATATTAAATGATGTAATGGACAGGCTGAAGGACCTCGGTCGATGGCCTTTTGGTTATATTTGTATTGTTTACTTGTATGACCAATAAAGATCTTTTATTATTATTATTATTTTTCATAAATGTAAAGAATGTCATAATGATATTAAGAAAAGATAAGTATGTCCCCAGAAAAAAATAAAAACCGGGTTTTTATCTATCTCTGAGAAGAATAATGTTGCTTAATAATATATATTTCATTGCTAATCGTATGTAAGTTTGTTCTTTTTCTATATCTAAATAAATAAAGTCTGTCTCAGCGTTTATGGCGAGTGTACAGCTCAAGCTAGGCCTTGCTTTAAGATTTGTTCTCACTCATACACATATCAAGGGGTAATTATAAAGCTACCTACCACTTTCCATCTATAAGACTTCTACAATTATACATTCATCTCTTTCATGCGGATAAAATTGATAATGGGGCGATGCTTTTGTCCACTCAATTATTTTTGACATAGCCGTGTGACAATATTTTTGATTTTAAATAGGTAATAGGTAACTAAATAATAATCGCTTGAATAACAGATTATTTTTATTATTCAAGCTATATGTGTATTAAATTTATTTTTTTTTATTAAATGTTTTCAATATATTCAAAATGTTTTAAAAATATTTACAAAATATTTTCGAAATTACTTAAATAAAATTAAATATTTTGAAAATGTCCATTCGTGCACCCACAAAATACTTTAATAATATTGTGAAAACTTTTAATAATATTTAATTATATATTGTAAAATACTAAAATATTTTCAAAAAATTCTCTGACCATTTATTTATTCCACCGTGGACCTAATGGACGGACTGATGCTGTCTCAAAGTAATGTCACCTGCATTAACTCAACATGTTTTTACTTATAGTGTAGCATAATGTATGAATATATCGTGTATTTTAACCTGCGCAGCGAGAAACTGCATGCAGTAATCTAATTACTGTGTTTGTGTCATTATAGTAAATAAAATAATTTTCTCATTGCAATACCTGATTGCACTATTCAAACAGAGTCGGCAATTTGTATTAAATCTTTTGGAGTACTTTCAAAGAGAAAAAGAAAATAATATAAATTAGTAAATAATAATATATTTTGTTTAATTTTAAATAAATCCGTTTGAGAAATTGATTTTATTTATTTCATTCATTTCAACCAGTGCAAAACTGGTTGATCCGAAACTGTTCATCCCTCGCTTTAAATCATCTTAGACTGTACGCTTCTCATGATGTACACGCCATAAACGCTGAGACAGACTTTACATCGATTTTGTGTACATTAATGTGACATTAAAAAATCTTATAAAATACTTGCAGAGCCTAACCAACAAAAAAAAATACATATAATTATTGATTGCAAGCTGCAATGAAACAATAATTTTTAAGATTTGTGAGAGCCAATTTTTATATGGCTATTGATACATAATACGCCTCCTTTAAAAAAGTAAAGCTAAAGGGATTTTAGTTTCATTTATTATTGCCAGAATTGTTGATTAAACAGCAAACTCCAACAAAATGGCACTAAAGATACTTACAATTCTAAAATGATAGTGTCAATCCCAGGCAGAGGGGCGTTATCAAACAGTGCCAAAGATCTGATTATATTCAAATGCTGCATCCCAGCTAGCAAAGAATATTCTGCTTGGGTGATATGATGGGACTGCTTCCTCCTGGTCACTTGTTTCAAGGCCACCTCAACACCAGTTCCTCGATCTCTTGCAAGTCTCACAACCGAAAACCTACCCCGGTCTATCTCTTCCAATTCAATATACCTCCTTTTGAACTGTTCCTGCTGCCACCTTAAATTGTCCGCCACAGGTAACGTCACAGCAACACTCGGCAGGCTAACGATTTTATTAAGGGTCGCCATTATCCTAAAACTATAAGTCTCACCGGGGATTAAGCTTTCCACTGTAAAAGATTGGCTGTTTACGGGGTGGTTATTGTTTGGAGAAATCCACTCTCCCGTACCTAGCTTACAATATTCGACGACAAACTGATTGTAATTATCGCTCTCCCACTCAAGCAAAACACTGGAGCATGATATAACTTGTATCTTAGGTTCAGGTAATGGTGGGTAATTGTTAGTGACAGTTAAAATGGCTGAGCATGACACTGAACCATACTCATTGGTGACGGTGAAGGAGTATGTGCCAGAGTCTGTCGATTTGACGTTATCTATGCTCAGCATAGCCACTCCTTCGTCGTTGTCCCCTTGCAAAAACCTGCCATTCCTCAAAATACACAAATTGGGTTCTAATTTCTTCCAACTCTGTTTAGTAACCTGTCCACAGTTCTTAACCCTACATTTTAAAACTACCTTAGTTCCACTTTGTACCGTTAGGTCTTTGAGTTTGTCGCGAAACTCTGGCAAGGGGCCTTCCGGTAGATTGCCCTCTTGTATCGCGTTACCATCTATAGAACGTCTGCCAGGTTTTCTGAATCTGAAGGACCACGGTTTACGATTGTAATTGGATAAGACATGGGCTGGGATCCACAATTCCTCTAGGTTGGTGTTAGTACGAACAAAGTATCCTTGGGTGGCATCATAACGAATTATTGTTACGACTTCTCCTAAGTTCAGCTCTGGCCATTCACAAACTAGGCGAGCTTGAGTGCCCGGAGCCATTATATGTGTGTCACACTGAAAGAATTTTTTAGTTTACAACAAATTGTTGACTTATACAAAATTCTATTTATTACATATTTGTGAAAAATGTTTCGTCATGTTGAGGGGAAATGTGTGATTCCTAGTGAAATTCCATGAATTAAATAAGTTTAAAAAAATTTTAAATACTTATTACAACTGCACTAAAAAGAAAAAAAATTGTTTCTGCCATCACAATACTTTCTGGCTCACATAGTGGAGATGGATTTTCATGTTTTCTTTTTCTTTTAATATTAGAAATTGTGACTATATAAGTATTTTTTATACATTATATTATATTTATATACATCATTGTGGTGGAATCTATTTTATAAAGACTGTGAAAGGAAGAAAACATTGTAAGGCGTACCTCAATGGTCGAATATACCTTTACAAACTTGTTTTCGGTTTCACAAGTATGTAGAAAGATACAGATGATCAGATGATAGTGGAGGCTATTAATATATATTTTGAAACAGGAACTTTTCCATCATGTTTAAAAATTGCAAATGTTGTTCCTTTATTTAAAAGTGCAGATCGTGAATCGCCCTTTAATTATAGGCCAGTATCATTGCTCCCTACGTTAGCAAAAATAGTAGAGAAATTGGTCAAGAAACGAATTTTAGATATCTTGCATCGAAATAAGATACTTTGTGCAGAACAGTTTGGTTTTCATGCTGCAAGAAACACAAACGATGCTATATTTGCTTTTTTAGAAAAACTATATCTTCAGCTTAATGATGGAGAGGTGGCCGCAGCAGTGTTCTGTGATTTGACTAAGGCATTTGATTGCGTGAACCACGGAATACTGTTGAGGAAACTAGAAACATGCGGGTTTAGAGGTAAAACGCTGGATTGGTTCCAGTCATATGTATCTGGGCGTAATCAAAAAGTTATTTTTAAAGGTAATGTTTCAAAACAAATGGAAATTAATACTGGTGTGCCACAAGGTTCCGTCCTTGGGCCACTACTATTTCTAATATGATCTGGTATCTGTTAAAATTAAAGGAAATTTCACTTTTTTTGCTGACGACACCACGATACTCTGGCATGACAAATTCATTGATGAACTCCATGAGATTGCAAGCACTGATTTAGAAATGATTAAAGAGTGGTGCGATGCTAATTTGTTATCCTTTAATGTGCCTAAAACTAACATTATTACATTTAAGTGCAACCTAAATGAGGTATACTTGGACGACCAAATTGTTAAAAATCAAACTGAAAGTAGATTTCTGGGCTTGCATGTTGATAACAAATTAAAATTCGAAAACCATGTCTCAATATTAAGTAAAAAATTAGCTGCGAATTGTTATGCAATTAGAGTAGTATCAAATGAATTAAAATTAGACTCAGCCAGAAGTGCATATTTCGCACTTATAGATTCTCATTTGCGATATGGCATTTGTTTCTGGGGTTGTTGTTCACAATATTTATTTAATAAAATCTTTGTTCTGCAAAAAAGCTATAAAATATATGAGTAAAGCTAATGTAAGGAACCGGTGTAAACCTCCGTTTTTGAAACATGGAATTATGACACTTACATGTATTTTTATTTTTGAGACTGCATGCCTCATGCATAAAAAATTTAGACATGAGATAAACGCTAACCCAATTCACTACACACGTCGTACTCATAACATCCTTCTCCCCATTCCATCATCAGCTCAGACAAAGAATTCTATCTTATATAACAGCAAAAAAATATTCAATCATCTTCCTATAAATTTGAGGCGAATTATCAACGAAATTAAATTTAGAAAAGAATTAAAGAAATTGTTACTTAGTAAAGCTTACTATTCAGTCAATGAATTCTTTCAGGACACATTTGATTGACTTTATATATTTGATTTTATTGTTTGTTTCTTTAGACTAAGTCCCTGTTTTATACACAAATAAAGGTTTTTGTGTCATTATGTTTATATTTTATACTAGGATGTTTTGTTTTTATACATAGATTAAGGACTGGCTTTGTCAATAAAAATCTTTTGTATTTTTTAGACAATAAAGCATATTTGATTTGATTTGATTTAATTATTGTGACTACCTAAAGGAAAGGTTGAGCAGAAAGTATATTCTTCTGAAAGCCGAGATAAATCACTTTTCTGCAGACAGTGCATGCTTCTTATACATGTTTTGCAGGCTGTAATTCAATGTCAACGTTTTTTAATAAAAAGAAAATAAAGTTTGCCGATATCTTCGAAAAATGTCACGATTTACAGGATACTGCTAAAATGTGAAGAGAATCAAGACTTTGCTTATACTTTAATGACTGGATTAAGCTTTACCGGCACGGTAGCTCAATCGGTTAAGGTGTATTAAGTGGCGAATATGCTGACCGACTGTCTATCACGCTCTAGGTTCGAGCCCCAGGCCCGGTTCTGACAATACCGGTAGGTATGGATGTATGTCTGCGTTTTTCCGAATGTGTAACCCCCCCGGAAATATAAGCACAATGTCCTTTCGTAGGATAGAAGAATTAAAAAGTGTATAAGGTAAAACATGCATAATATAAACTTAAAATAATTGATATATAAAATACAAAAGAGGCTGGTGTAAATAAAATATCAGATATATATGGCCGGTCTTCACAGGAAAATTACTAACCAAAAAACCCGTTCTATAAGCAATGCAGTAAAAGCGAATAGCTATGCAAGACTGTGCAATTTATGGTTTCAAATACTTGGTTTTCAAAAATAAATTGGGAAGAGAGAATTTAGACAGACAAAATAAACAAAAACAACAAAGAGTAGAAGAGAGTTAAAAATCAGAAACTGTGTTTGAGAGCTTTTATAGTTAGATAGAAAAAGGTGGTGTGGCTAGATATGTTGCCGAAAGATGGGCAACGCCTGGTATGGTAATTTGTGTTTAATCCGAAAAGGTGCATTATGCTCTATGCCCCCCGTATCATTGTGTTTGTGAACGAATTCTGAACAACTTTCAAAATATCCGACTGTCTGTCTGTCCGTCTGTCACGTTTCTTGTAAGCATGATAACTTAAGAATGAAAAGTTCGATTGTATTGAAATTTGGAAAGTAAGTTAATGTTAGGTAGAGGAAGAATCTATTGGTTTTGAAGAAATTCAATCAGTAAATAAAAACGTTATCTATTAATCATATAATTTTAAAAATATATATTTTCTTAAATTTTGTCGCTTGTACTTAAATAGAAATCTTGCGAAATGTTATCTCTATAATATATTTTTTTGTTTATACATTTTACTAATATATATTTCATAATAATATATCTAATGTGTTGAAAAATGACAATGATTAAACTAGGAGTTCTGGAACATAAATTTATGCGCCACATTTCAAATTCTTCAGGATACATCTCCTTAAGAGACCTCTATGCATGTTGTCATGACATAATGGCACCAGCGGACTACATCAAAGTTACATCGGAAAAATTCCATGCATTAAACACAAATTACCATACCAGGCGTTGCCCATCTTTCGGCAACATATCTAGCCACACCACCTTTTTCTATCTAACTATAAAAGCTCTCAAACACAATTTCTGATTTTTAACTCTCTTCTACTTGTTTCTTTGTTTCTCTTTGCTGTTTTTGTTTGTTTTGTCTCTTTAAATTCTCTCTTCCCAATTACAATTTATTTTTGAAAACCAAGTATTTGAAACCAAAAATTGCACAGTCTTGCATAGCTGTTCGCTTTTACTGCATTGCTTAGAACGGGTTTTTTGGTTAGTAATTTTCCCGTGAAGATCGGCCATATATATCTGATATTTTATTTACACCAGCCTCTTTTGTATTTTATATATCAATTATTTTAAGTTTATTTTTTGCATGTTTTACCTTATACACTTTTTAATTCGCCTATTGTGCGAAAGGACATTGTGTTTATATTTCCATTTTATTTTAAATCCAATCCGTCCAGTCAATGAATTACCATGGCGATTCCCACCATGGATGTATGTCTGGCTCCGGATGAGTGCACAGGGAGGACAATCTTGCTTGCCTTGCAATCCTAAGGTCCTGTGTTGGAATCCCTGACAGTTTTTTTTTTCATTTTTTTTTTCATATATCTTTTTTCCACAACAAACTTGGTATTACAAAATTTAGAATGCCCAAAAACTAACATTATTTACACGAAAACTGTAAAGAGTATCCTATAGAATGTGTAATAATTATATAAAAATCTCAGTAAATCGGCAAAGAGTATAATGTTTCCACTAGTTATAACATATATTTGAAGTCTTTTTCACACAACAATTTTTTTGGCAGAACGTTAAGATTCATTATCAAAGCAATACGGCTCCATTAGGACATATGTATATGTGAATTCTTTTCATGAAATATCACAAGGAATCACTAACTTAAGTTTTTCTTCAATATAATAAATTATCTGTTATAAACGAAAGAATGAAAGCGATAATTCAAAGAAAAGTAATCATGTGCAAGCAAAAAATAAAATAGTTGTCAATCTTGTTATATTCTACTTCAATTACTGAAGGTATCAGGTTTATATATTTGGTTTGTTTCATGTTAAAAAGTTTGGTAAAAAGTTTCGTGGCGAAAACTAGATTGGTCACTAAAAGTCACTGTACATGCTGACTAACGCGTCTATTTTCCAAACTTTGTAAAAATTAAATACCTATAATATATAATAATCATATCATTATTTTTAGTACCTAATATTTAACTTAATAAAGTAAGCTAAAAACTTGAAGCTTACATTTACTGAAATAAGCTTAACATTAAAAGCTGATAAGGTTATTATAGGTATTTCGTTTTTATAAAGTTTGGGAATTAGACGAGTTGGTCAACATATGCAGTGACTTTTTACTACTTTTAGTGATACCAATCTAATTTTCGCCATGATACATGATTACCAAACATTCTAACGTGGAATAGGTCAATTGTAATATGATGTGAAATCGCAAACGGTAGTATATAAGGCTTGTATAAGTTATTTGAATGTCATTCAAATTCTAATATTTTGTAAAAGTAAGGTAAAAATTTGCATTCCACATGATACTTCAATTTAGATATGTACATGGACCTTTGCACTAACAGATAGCATAGAAGCTATTTAAAATATTGGTTATACGGTGCCACGAACACAGCCTTGGCTCAATGGCCACGTTACATTATATTACATTAACCCAAGCTACAAAACTGTCCAAGCTACAACCCAAATAAGTGTTTTCAAAAATGTTACAAGTCTAATTCTAGAAATAAAAAATATTATGTAGAAGCAAAACATATGTAGACCAGTAGAATTAGTAAAAAAAAGTCTGAAATTTATTGAAATTCGTTTCAGGATGCCACGTGGATTAAACGATAGTTTTTTTGATTACGAACATGACCCTGAATTTGGTCCACTTTTTGACCGCCTGAACATTGTTTATTTAACGATTTATTGTTGAAAAATTCCAAAAAATGAGCTTTTTTAAAGATAACTCAAAGACCTTTAACGATAGGTTTTTCAATTTGTAGATACTGTTAGAACTTTGGAAAACGGTTAATTTGAGAGGTGGTTCGTTTAAAACGCTTGAAAATTTGTTTAAATAATTGCAAAAAACCGCGAAAATTTTCGTAATTTACAGATATTTTTCATTCTTTAACAAAAGCACTTTAGTACTTGAAATTTTGACAAAATATGTCTTTTGTTACCTCAGTTACCCCTAAAATTTCATCAAAAAATTTTAATTAGTTTAAGAGATATTCAATTTGTTTATTAAAAACATAAATAATGTAAAGTGCAAATTCACTCAGTTCCCGTTATCGTAGAGGGCATCATTTTTTTCGTTGAGACTTAAACTTTATGTTTTCATTAATGGTAAATCAAATTTGCATTGTTTTCAACTTCAAAATGGCGTTTGAAAAAGTGTCACATTTTGAGGTTAGGTTTTTTGCTAATAACTATTAAACAAATGAAGATTTTGCAATATCATCCTCATATCTTTGTTGCTGGGTTCTTTTCACACATTTTCAAAAAAAAAAAAATGACTGCAGCCTTACTAGAAGACGAGATGTTTTTTTTTTAATAAATTCGTAAACATTTTTTTAACAAAAAATAATTGTTTATAACAAATTATTGTTTAATTATGAAAAAATCGACATGACAGATATTACTATTTCATCACGCTACCCCAGATTTAAAAAAAAGTCAAAATCGGAGAAACGGTAAATTTTTGGTTGACGGATTTGAACCCGACTCGATCATTTTATGAACATGTTACAGATATGACGCATGCACTCCTATTCTGACGCTGATTTAAAAGTAATTATTGTTATCGTTGCAAATTGAATTTTTTCCCCCAAATTCTGCTCTATTACAAAGATAGACTATTAAACTAGTTGTTCGCCAAGTTTCAGCTGTTAATGTTTATTAATAAACAAATTACGAATTTATTGAAAAAAAAGTCATCTCGGCTTCTAGTAAGGCTACAGTCATTTTTTTTTCTTGAAAATGTGTGAAAAAACGCCAGCAACAAAGATATGAGAAGGATATTGCAAAATCTTCAATTGTTAAAAGTTATTAGCAAAAAACCCAACCTCAAAATATGACACTTTTCAAACGCCATTTTGAAGTTGAAAATAATGCAAATTTAATTTACCATTAATGAAAACATAAAGTTTAAGTCTCAACGAAAAAAATGATGTCCAGATCAACCCTCTGCGATAACGGGAACTGGGTGAATTTGCACTTTACATTATTTATGTTTTTAATAAACAAATTGAATATCTCTTAAACTAATCAAAATTTTTTGATGAAATTTTAGGGGTAACTTTGGGGTAATAAAAGACATATTTTGTCAGAGTTTCAAGCACTAAAGTGCTTTTCTTAAAGAATGAAAAATATTTGCAAATTGCGATAATTTTCGCAGTTTTTTGCAATTATTTAAACAAATTTTCAAGCGCTTTAAACGAAACACCTCTCAAATTAACCGTTTTCCAAAGTTCTAACAGTATCTACAAATTGAAAAACCTATCGTTAAAGGTCTTTGAGTTATCTTTAAAAAAGTCGATTTTTTTGAATTTTTCAACAATAAATCGTTAAATAAACAATGTTCCGGCAGTCCAAAAGTGGACCAAATTCAGGGTCATGTTCGTAATCAATAAAACCATCGTTTAATCCACATGGCATCCTGAAACGAATTACAATATGCATATTTTCTGATTTCACTGGACTAATGGGATTATTTTGAAACATATAAGCTCATGTTCACAAAAAATTATTACCACTAAAAAAACTGCTAATGAGTTTAATTTAATTTCTGGCTTATATAGGGTGTTTCAAAGATAAATGTACATGTGTGGACAGATGATACTTTGGTGGTTTCAAATCACCCATCATTAATGGATCCATTGTCCTTCTTTACTGAGATACAGAGCGTTTTGTTAGAAAAATAAGTGAAATACATATACCAGGTATGAACTTATACAAGATGTTTCAAAAGTTATGACCAAAGAAATATTTGGCCAAAATCACCAAAACAGCCTATATCTCAGTAAAGAAGGACGATAGATATATTCAAGAAGTATCTTCTATCTGCAGGTGTCATATGTACATTAAACTTTGGAAAACCCTGTATAATTTCTACATAAAGATATAAAACGTTGCTTATTTTGATATGAGCGAAATTGTGATAAGCATTTTTTGTGAACTGGCCAAAAAGCAAACAACTAAATTGAAAACTATGTAAAATGCTAAAGCTGCCTTGTCATGCTCACCATTTTAATCAAAACATGAAGATTGGCATTCCCAAAATTTCCATTTCAATTCATTACAGTTATCTAATAATTAATAAATAATAATTTGTGATGTTGACACTTTTTAAAAAACTAATGTAATATATCACAGCCTTCGTCTATTGGTTAGTTTACTGCTTTTTTTGAAGCTTTCTGTTATAACACCTAGAGAATAAGAGAAGAATAATAAACATGCTTTCAAAACTCACAGGCATTATTTGATGTGCACACAAATAAACAATATTGATTTTAGTAGCTCTAGTGATATATTGACAGTTGCAGGAAGAATAAAGACTTTAGCTTACTCTCAATAGACCAGATGGTCATAGCGGAGGGTCTTATTATAGGCCCTTTACAAAACACGACCTACTCTCAGCGAGATTTTATTTGTGTGCACATATTTCTTGTAAAATATCCGACAAAGCAATTCTTGAACAATGATAACTTGCTAGATATTCTCAAATTAGATTACACATTATTAGCAAAAATAAAAAATCCAATAAATTACCGGCGTGGGAATGATTGGACTTACTCACTCCTATCATAAATATTCAAAAGAACACACGCAGTTCATTATGAAAATAATGTTTTGGTCAAAATTGTTAGTTCTGACAACATCTAAACCTTGATCTTTTGTTTAATTCACCTTTCATTTAATTACACACGCCCATAAAAACGGTGACTAGAGGTCAAAATTGAATAAAAAACATGAAAAATCGGGATTTGTCATATTTCCAGGTTCGAAATGAATAGAAAATTTTGGGAGACATTTAAATATCATTTTTGAAAGAAAATACAGTATTTTCCAATGTATTCCGTTACTTGATAGAGCCTGATGTACGGTGAGTTCATTTTCGACCGTACTATGAAACAAAATTTCATGTAGATTAATTCGGGATTGTACTTGTGTTTGCAGTGCCGAGCAGAACTGCAGACTCGGAAAGAACAATATGAAGAGGCGGGAATTATATCTCGGGATTGTATGGAACACTCAGCCTGTGAGATTGGATCCTTAACGGCATGAAAACTTTTGACGCTTACCTTCGAACAACCTTGCACCCCTGTTACAATCATCATTTTATTTGAACGTTTTAACATTTATCGGTCTGAACTTATCTCTCTACTTTCAGTGTAGTAACCGAATTTGTTTATCAAAACGCATTCCTGTAAATTTGGAGATCAGATTTTTTGCTCGTTTCCCGACTCTTTTATCATCAAATAATCTACGCAATGGATTTCTTTTTCGTTCATGTGCCTCTTGGACTGTTTCTCTCTTTAATGACCAACAAAAGTCTGCCATCATATTGATATCCCATCTTCCTTGATACAGTTTCTCCATTTCCTTGATATCTTGATAGAATTGCTCGCCTTGCTCTTCACTGAAGTCACCTAGATTGCCAGAGAAAACACTTAGATGAGAGTCAAAGGAACGTAATTTTAAATTCATTAGACAACTTAATTTTTGGTAATTCTTGAACATCTCAGCTACAATGCTTTCATAGTCATCACTTCTATGATTCCATAGGAACTAATGGACTACTGCCTTAAAGCTTTCCCATGCGGTTTGCTCTTTTGGAGTCATCGTTGTAATGAACATATCATCCTTCAAAATCTGACGAATCAAAAATTTCTTCAAGTTTAGTTTCCGACAACTGACTGAATGTTCGACTCAAATATTCCAAGCAGTCACCCTGTTTATCAAGCGCCTTCATAAACTGATTCATCAAGCCTAATTTTATATGCAGGGGTGGAAGGAGGTTTTTCGACGGTTCAGCCAGTGGTTGCTCAATTATATTCTTATCATCCAGTAAGAGGCAGGGTCGCATGGGACAGAGCTTTTTTTTGTAATGATATATGGTATATTTAAAATAACTGATCAGAAAGCCACAACGCGGATATTTTGTCCACCGTCCTCAATGGTTCTAAATAGATGTGCCCATCTTTCACCGTTGAATGTAATATTTTCGAAAAGGACCTGTTGAATGTGACAACCTTGAAATTTAACACAATTAAAATGCGCACACCACAAGCTCTTAACCAAATGTAACAATAAATCAAAATTTAACAAAACAGAAAGGCTCACAGGAATGCATTTTGATAAACGAGTTAAGTTACTACACTGAAAATAGAGAGATAAATGCAGACTAATGAATGTTGAAACACTCAAACAAAAAGTTAATTGTAAAGGGTGCAAGGTGTCTGAAGGTAAGTGTCAAAAGGTTTCCTCACAAGTCGATGTTAGCAAGGGTCCAATCTCACAGGCTGAGTGTTCCACACAATCCCGAGATATAATTCCTGCCTCTCCTTATTGTTCTTCCCACGTGTACAGATCTGCTCAGCACCGCGAACACAAGTACAATCCCGAATCAATTTACATGAATATGTTTATAAACCACCGTTGGGAGCAATATCCTCAGAAATTTTGTATAATAGTGTGGTCCAAAGTGAACTCACTGAACATGAGGTTTTATCGGGTAATGGAATACATTGGAAAATACTGCATTTTCTCCAAAAATCATATTTCCATATCTCCCAAAATTTTTCTGTTCATTTCAAATCTGGAAATATCACAAATCTAGCTCGAAAATTCGTCCACAAGCATATTATTCTGACTTCAGATTCGTGTTCAGCACCCCGAAAAACAAAGAAAAGTGGGTTTTAATTCTCGCCTACGAAAAAAATTTTTTTGTGAGCCTGTGTTATATCCTTTAGGTTGTCTATGGTTTATTTCCTGATGGATACCTAGCTAAAATTAGTTGCTAGAACATAGCGGACAACTGTATTATTAGGCCACTCACCACAGGAACATAATTTGGAATGTTCCCATTATGTGCCTACAGTCAAAATATATGAGTGGTTGCAATATTCCTACCACTTTCCAAAACTTGTCTGGCTACATTCCAATGACGTTGTGGTTATGTAGCGACGAAATCGTGGCGTGGAAGCCTCGATTTTCAGAGAACTTCACCACTCCCCTTCCCATACTCTTTCAAATCAATATTGCCTACTGTGTCTGGTAACTGATTTTATTATACTTACGTTTCATTCCTACATAATTCTTGTTTATTTTCCTAATTTAGAACTCAATAGAATACTAGAAGAACAAAACTTGTACTATTTCCCAATGGTCTAAGCGTCAAAATTAAAACGAATGGAATTTTATTGCCAAACATAATGATAAAATGTCTGAAACTCACCACACGCCTTTATATTTCATTTATTAATTTAAGCTCATTTCCAAAATACAATTCAAAATTGAGAATAGTTACACTTTTTAAATAAAATATTTTTTTGAAATCAATCAAGAATCTACTAGTCTACTTTCTCGGCACAATTTTAAATCCCAAAATACACTATTCTAGTATTTTAGTCTGTTGCTAAGCAACTATCAGAAAACAGTCCGGGAAAGTTATTTTCCCGGCCTAAGCCATTGATTATTTTACAGTTATTATTGTTCAAGAATTTAAAATTCAATATTAGTTGTACATTCAAAAGTTATTTCCCCAAAAAACAATGCATAAATAAATTAAAAGGCCATATTTACCGTAGGCTGATTATTGTCGGACCACCTCCGATGTAAGTCATTTTTCTCGTTCTCCTTGCCAGCCTCCAACACTACAGTATCACTTTTATGTTTATTTCTTAAAGTATTTTTAAATCCTTCAAAAAAGGTCAGTCTTGGTTTCTGATTACTATTTTTACTATCACTACCCTCACTTAACTCGCCCTCTGACGGTATACCGATGGTATTCGCCTTGTGAATGTAATGGGCGGTTTTTCTATTGGACTTATTTGGGTCGGATGGTGACATTTGTGGAATGGTTTTTCTTAGAGCCTTTGTGTCCCACACGGATATGTCGGATAGGGAACTGGAGGAAATTTAAAGAATAAGGCTAACTAAAATTAACAAAATAAAAAATATGATCGCTACATTGTTAGAAAGCTATGATACACAAGCAGGGAGAAAACCAGCCACCAAGGATGCAAAAAACTGGTTAGTATAGGCAAAAATTTTGTTCGAGAATTCAAATTCTTCATTTTTTGTATTAAAATTTGTAAATTAAAAATTCTTTAAAATGTAACATTTTAAAAATAACTCTGATGTAGCTATTAGGACATAACAGCATGACTGCTCTAAGGAAGACCACAGTAACCAACGTTTTTTTCAAAATTTAGGTCTTCACTCATGTGCGGATGCAGTGCTGTGTTGCGTCTTTTTATTCAACAGTGGTCGTTCTATCTGCAAGGGATATGAAGATATAAAATGCAGTTTAGTATGTCCCATATTTAATCCAGCGATATAAAAAAGCTCGCAAAAAGAGTAAAGGGGACTGACCGCATATCAGTTTCAGTTTACTTACAAAAAAGGCCATAAAGAAGGTGTTCAACTTCCTTTATTATCATCACAAAAAATGGCCATACATATTTCCTAACAAGTTAAGAATGTAGGCCAATTCCACTGAATATAATTGATTAAAATTTGTCTTACCGAATTGATGATACGTTAGAATGATCTATCTAGTCAACGTGGACTTCCAGGGGTGGATTAACTGTTTATGTCATGAAAGTTTAATGAAAAATTTTTTCACACTAGTATTCCTGAAATAAATAGTTTGTGGTACGATAGAAATGAAGGGTGATGAAGTGGGTTTTTCTATCAATCCGTGAAAGAACGCTCGAAACTTTGGAAGTAGACCACGCGAGACCTTGCCATTTCGGCTAATAAACTATGACTTTTGCGCAGAGAAATCTAGCAGTTATAATCATGTGCCAACTGAATGAGAGAGAGGTGTTCGCTTCACTACCATGGACTAATATACATCTATATTTACTACCCATAATATGATGATTAAATACTTCAAACACATAGGAATACTCGATGCGCACTGGGAGATACTCGAAAAAGTTGTAAACCTAATAAGTGTAAAGTAAATGGCACTAATTTTAATGTGGTGTAAGTTATGTATGTGTGTGTGTAAATAATTTTGTTATTTGGTGATTTGTGAATTAGTCTGGTTCACATGTACTTTTTTTTCTGAAATTTTTCAATAGTCTCTGAAAATTACGATCATGGTGTCATTCGATTCGTATTGTCACCTAGAAAGTTTAAGGAAAGGTCCGAAAAGGCGCTGAAAAAAATTACAAAAGTTATAAACAATATAGTGAAAAAAAAGTGGGGATTTAGTTTTTTTTTAATATCTCGGAAAATATTGAAAATTTTCGAAATTGGAAAAAAGTTCCGAAAAGATCAACAAAACCACTAAAAAAAAGTTCCGACTCCCGGAACTGTAGCTCAAATATTTATAATTTTTACAGAGCCCTGAAAATAGAGCCAAAAGCGGGCAGTCTGGCTTCCGCGCACGTTGCGTCACTCTGACACAACAACAAAAAAAATTATTTAAATATATTAAATGTGAATATTAAGAAATAAAAAAATTCATGGAGTGTTGGGATACATAAATAAACAATAATCAGCGGTCAAAAAATTTTTATCTTAATTTTAACATAAATTATGCATTAGTTAATTAACAATTTTTTCTAAACTGAAAGTTAATATAAAAACCCAGATAATTATAAAACTAATACCCTAGAATTTTTTTCACTTAGTAAGGTTATTCTTGATAGTCTAACAAATCGATTACTGTTGCAATAATAAAAAAATTTTGATTTTCCACTTTTTTATTAACAATTGAAAATTATAAAATAAAAAATAGTGTATAAGAAATTTTTTTTTTTCAAAAATCTTGATTGTTTCAAAGTCTCATGATTAAAAGCTACTTAAAAATATAATTTTTTTTTTTTTACTACTAATGTTTAAAAAATTGTTATTAACAAATGCATTGTTTATAAGGAAATCGAATATATTTTTTTTTTTGATCACATTTATTGATGTAAATTATGATTTTTAGAGAAAAAATCGTTCCTTAAAAAAATTTCTTTGTTGCTAAAAAATACGTTTGTTAATTAACAATCGTTTTTTGCTACTAATTATTAAAATTAAGGAACCGTTTTTTTTCTAAAAATCATAAATTTTACCGTTCTTCAAAATTTTCAAAAAAGATATTTTTTTTATTCATTTTTTATTTGTTTATTTAAAAAACAATTTGTTATAAACAAATTAATTTTTTCAATTTATTTTTTTTTAATACTCTATTTTATAATAAAAGCGGCCATGCATTGTTTTTCTTGAAAAAAATTTTAAATCCGAAACAATGTACCTACCAGTGAAAACAACAGAAAAATTGGCGCCTGATCAACTGCTTAAACTGCTTCATTGTAGCTGTATAAAAGATTGCAGTAATCGATGTGGGTGCAAAAGAGCAGGACTTCCTTGCTCATCTTTATGTAAAAATTGTAAAGGTGAAACCTGTTCCAATAGTACAAGGCCATCGCTAGACGACGACAATGATGATGCTGATGTCCAGATCGGTCGTTTACATGCAATCGATCGAAATGCCGACGAAAATGAGGACGACCTTAATAATTATATAGATTTTCCGATGGGTATTGAAGAATACTGCGAACCGATATTGGGAGACGAGATTGAGGAAGTTCAAGGAATATCAGGACAAGAAGATATAGTAAATGATGAGCCACCGCCACGAAAACGATCAAAAAGATTGCAAAAGAGTAATAAATAATAAATGAAACCATTTGTAAACTGTACAACATATGATGTAATAAATTTTAAAATAACATTTATTATGTTTTTGATTTTTCCAATGTTATAAAATCTTTTTGACTATATTTTCCAAAAATCATCATTTTTATTGTAAATTAATAAATTAATAATAAATCTTACTGTTTTTGCAAGCAATAATGATTGATAAAATTTGAATAATAATAGTTATCCATATCCAAAAGACTTAAAAAAAATTTTTTGTTATAAATAACAGTCAATAAATAAATAAATAATGGAGCTAGAACTTTAGTAAAAAGTTAAATTTGTTAATTAATTAATAATGAACAAAAAAGACTTGAAGCATTATTGTCATATCTGCAATAGTTTAAAAGTTATTATAATTTTAAAAGTAAAAGAGCGGGTGAGAAAGACAAGTTTTAAGGTATAAGAATATTAAAACATTTATAAAAAATAGAAAAAAAATTTTTTTCAAGAAAAACAATGCATGGCCGCTTTTATTATAAAATAGAGTATTAAAAAAAAATAAATTGAAAAAATTAATTTGTTTATAACAAATTGTTTTTTAAATAAACAAATAAAAAATGAATAAAAAAAATATCTTTTTTGAAAATTTTGAAGAACGGTAAAATTTATGATTTTTAGAAAAAAAAAACGGTTCCTTAATTTTAATAATTAGTAGCAAAAAACGATTGTTAATTAACAAACGTATTTTTTAGCAACAAAGAAATTTTTTTAAGGAACGATTTTTTCTCTAAAAATCATAATTTACATCAATAAATGTGATCAAAAAAAAAAATATATTCGATTTCCTTATAAACAATGCATTTGTTAAGAGTATAATCTGCGGTCAGTGAAATGAAGAAACGAATTATTCGGCTTATTTTTGAAGATAGAAACTTCAAATTTTGTACGTATGTATTAAAATATATATTCTAGTTCGTCACGTTTTTATTTTTTTGTTTTAGTCAAAAACACGTGATCAACGAAAAAATGGACGTCGAAAAATTGGAATTTACAAAAAACGAAATCGTGACGACCTAGATAGTCCATAATTAATTACGTGGATAAAATATAACCTCTTAATTTTCAAACATAGATTCAATAAATAGTTTCCAATTTTGCCGTCAATAGATGGCACTCGCCTCGGCATTCGCATAGCTTTACACGCTCTCAGACTTTAGGGAGGAACTTGTTGTCATGGAGACCTGACGCGAATGAATGCTTGCCAGGGAAGCATTTAGGAGTTCTGGTAATATCTTAAATTTATTTATAAATTATTTTATCTTACAGGAATTACTTAATAGATGAAATTCTTGAAAATGTTAATACATAAATAAAAGGTGCCAAATAGAGAGGACCGTTTTGTATAAACACTCCTACAAATTTTATTATGAAAATTTGAATGCGGTTTTTAGTTAGGTCAGAAACCAATTTATTCGAAATTATTACCAAGCAAAATGTACAGGGTGTCCCTGTCAACGCGCTATGCTGGGTTTTCTCGGTAGTTTCTGAGATAAGTTTATGGTTCAAAATCCAATCTGACGTAGGTTTTCCGAGGAATCTCATACTGCTAAGATATTTAGGAATCCAAAATGACGGACGAATTTCGTCATCTACGATCCTATTCGACTGAAAATCGATATCTGGGGGTTTTCGAGGATGCGGTTAACGAATTTTTGGTCAAAATTTAGGAATCCAAGATGGCGGACGAATTTCGTCATCAATGGACCTATTCGACTGAAAATCGATATCTGGGGGTTTTCGGGGATGCGGGTTATGAATTTTTGATCAAAATTTAGGACTCCAAGATGGCGGACGAATTTCGTCATCTATGGTCCTATTTGACTAAAAATCGATATCGGAGGGTTTTCGGGGATGCGGGTTACGAATTTTTGGTCAAAATTTAGGAATCCAAGATGGCGGACGAATTTCGTCATCTATGGACCTATTCGACTGAAAATCGATATCTGGGGGTTTTCGGGGATGCGGGTTATGCATTTTTGATCAAAATTTAGGACTCCAAGATGGCGGACGAATTTCGTCATCTATGGTCCTATTTGACTAAAAATCGATATCGGAGGGTTTTCGGGGATGCGGGTTACGAATTTTTGGTCAAAATTTAGGAATCTAAGATGGCGGACGAATTTCGCGATCTATAGTCCTATTCGACTGAAAATCGATATCTGGGGGTTTTCGGGGATGCGGGTTACGAATTTTTGATCAAAATTTAGGACTCCAAGATGGCGGACGAATTTCGTCATCTATGGTCCTATTTGGCTGAAAATCGATATCTGGGGGTTTTCGGGGATGCGGGTTACGAATTTTTGATCAAAATTTAGGACTCCAAGATGGCGGACGAATTTCGTCATCTATGGTCCTATTTGGCTGAAAATCGATGTCTGGGGGTTTTCGGGGATGCGGGTTACGAATTTTTGGTCAAAATTTAGGAAACCAAGATGGCGGATGAATTTTGTCATCTGTGATCCTATTCGAATGAAAATCGATATCTGGGGATTTTCGGGATGCGGGTTACGAATTTTTGGTAAAAATTTAGGAATCCAAGACAGCGGACGAATTATAACTATATTTTGACCCCCCTTTATTTATGTTATTATTGGAGACAAAAAAAAGTTTCGTATAAGAGTTGTAAGGTTGTATACATATTTTTTTAAATGCAATTAAAAAACAATTGCTTGGATATGTCACGTGATATAACAATGAAGGTTGCTTTTTAAATGAAAAACCCTGTATATTTTTACATATTCTTTTAGATCCTTTATCCCTGATTTCAAACATATAAGGATCTAGCTGTAATATTTTTTGATATATCGGACATTAAATATGCTCCAAACATGCATATAGGTATTTTAGGGTTTCTGACGGAGCGCAGTCAGTGGCGGATTTAGGGGGGGGGGGGGGCTATAGGGTAAAATCCAAGCGCGGCAATTTTTTTGAAAAACACCAAAGACACAAAAACAAAAAAATATTATTATTAATATGTTCTATCAGAACATGTTTAATTTATTTGAGAACGTGTTTTTTATAATAACTAGACTAAAGTTCCTTATTATAGTCAACAGTACAGGGTGGTTGTGCAAACGTTAGAACCTCATTTAACTTCTTTATTTTTGGAGTTACGTAAATACGTTCAAAAATAAAAGTTATGAGATATCACATGTATTTTCCAAACATCATTTCAGCAAAACAATTCAAACAAGTCGAATTTCGGAGATATGAGCTTTACCTTGGTTTTACTTCCACATCCAGTGGAAGTATAGTAACGACAAAAAAATTTTTTAAAACTTTTATTGTTCAAATAGGCTCAGAATGTCATGAAACGTCGAGATTTTAAGTTTGAGCGAAAAAAAAATTTCTGTCTGTCGGTCTGTAACTTTTTTGTGCGCACGTTTACTCTGTAACCGTTTAAGATATTGACTTGAAATTTGGTACACAAATGTACTTTAACGAGATCTGGAACTAGATTATATTTTCATTTTGTTCCGTCAGAGGGTTGGGGGGTAAATTGGGGTAAATTTGGGGTAACCAGCTAAATCAAGAAGCTAATAGTCCAGAAAATTGGTATTTAGTATATACAAGAGAAGCTAAGGTCTCAAAAAATGTTTGGCATTAGCCACCCCCACCCCATTACTAAATTTTTTCGTTGTGAATGAGTTGGATCGAAAATCTGGATGCGGAAGTAGTGATTCCTTGGGCAGCGGTTTTTTTAAATAGAACACCCCCATATATTTTTACACCATTTGAAAGGCCATAGAAAAATCTTTTCAATGTTATATGACCCAGTATTTTTCTTAAAAACTATAGTAGATATTAAGTTTTATATTTTCTTACATTAAGTCATGGTAGTCCGAAAAATATATACAGTCTGTTTCACTTTTTAAATTTTTTTTCCGATTTGAATCTAATTTTACTTATGGAACAAATTAGGATCTACTTATTACCAGAAAAAAATTCACGTCCTACAAATGCAAAGCCACCTGCGGTACCAAAATATGCGGATAAAATCAAAAAATCATATTAGGCATATTTTTATTGGAAAATTTTGTTAATGAAAGAATTGTTCAGAAAACTTAAGTCCAAAATTTAATAAAAAAAAATATATAAATTTTTATTAAAATAATGTCTAAGTCCGAAAATATCATTTGAATGGGTTTTTTCGTTTAGAAAACTGTACTATGACAATTTTGTTTGAAATTAAACCCAAGCTGCAGGTAGTTGTAAAACAGTTTTTTTTTAAATACCTAATTATTTTCAAAATTTTTTAAATTTCAAGTTTTTCATTTTTTAATTTTGATTAAATTTTGGCCATTTTGGACAATTCTGAACAAGTTTTATTAACAAAATTTTCCGATAAAAAAATGCCTAATATGATTTTCCGATTTTCTCCACATATTTTGGTACCGCAGGTGGCTTTGGTACCGTAGGAGGCGAATGTTTTTCTGATCATAAGTAGATACTAGTTTGTTCTATACTTAAGTAAAATGCGATTCAAATCGGAAAAAAAATAAAGTTATTGGGGTGTTACCATTTCAAGTGAAACACACTGTATCAATTATTGAAATTCTCCATTTTATTTAAAATAAAGTGAAATTAGACAGAACTAACATATTGTTTATTTTAATTTACATACTTTTGTTTTCCATGGCTAATTTGATAAATTGTAAATTTATAGTAAATTAGACAAAATTTGTTTAAGATAAGTACCATGTATTATATTATAAATACAAAGCTTTTTTTATGGCGTTTCAAATGGTACATATATGGAGTGTTCCTTTAAAAAAAAGCAAAGTAAAGTTCATATCTCCGAAATGCGACTTTCAATAGGCATGTCCACAAAATTTTAATTTCAATTGGGAATGATAGAATTATCGATATTGTACACTAATTTAACAATAAAAAAAACCGCTGCCCAACTTCCACATCCAGATTTTCTATCCAAGTCACTCACAACGAAAAAATGTTGTATGTGGAAATAATTGTTTAATAATATAATATTTGAAATTCTCTACCTCAAAAACCCATAAAACGATACCCCACATCGGTAATAGGGTGAGGGTGGTGATAGAGGGTGGTAGTGGGGGTGGATAAGGTAAAAAAATATTTTGAGGTTTCTAGTTCTTGTACACACATTAAATTAAATTTTTTTGATCCCCTTTAATAATGGGGTGGGGGCTAATGCCAAAATTTTTTTTGAGACCTTAGCTTCTCTTGTATATAGTAAATACCAATTTTATGAACTCTTACCTGCTTGATTTACCTATTTACCCCAAATTTACCCCAATTTACCCCCAACTCTTCGACGGAACAGGATGAAAATATAATCTAGTTCTAGATCTCGTTAAAGTACATAAGTGTACTAAATTTCAAGTCAGTATCTCAAACGGTTCCAGAGTAAACGTGCGCACAAAAAAAAAGTTAGACCGACAGACAGACAGAATTTTTTTTGCTCAAACTTAAAATCTCGACGTTTCATAACATTCTAAGCCTATTTGAACAATAAAAATTTTAAAAAAATTTTTTTGTCGTTACTATACTTCCACTGGATGTTGAAGTAATATATGTATCCTTATTTTGCCAGTTATTCGTAATAGGCATCACCCCAACATAACGAGGATTTTTGGTAATTTTTCAATAAAAATTCTTGGCCTATGAAGTAAAAAAATATTTTGAGGTTTTTGGTTCTTGTACATACACTAAATCACACTTTTTTTTCGTCCCCTTAAAAAGTGGGGTAGGGGTGGTAATGGGGGTAGCTAATGTCACAAATTTTTTCGAGACCCTAGCTTCTCTTATATATACTAAATACCAATTTTACGGACTCCTACCTGCTTGATTTACCTGTTTACCTCCCCATTTACCCCAATTTACAACCCAACCCTTCGATGGAATAAGATGAAAATATAATCTAGTTCCAGATCCCGTTAAAGTACATAAGTGTACCAAATTTCAAGTCAATATCTTAAACGGTTCCAGAGTAATCGTGCGCACAAAAAAGTTAGACAGACAGGCAGAATTTTTTTTTCGCTCAAACTTAAAATGTCGACCTTTCATGACAGTCTAAGCCTATTTGAACAATAAAAATTTTCAAAAATTTTTTTTGTTACTATACTACCACTGGATGTGGAAGTAATCAATATTCTATTTTCAAGAAAAAGAACGCCATTGCCATGTAAACCGGAAGTGATATTTAAAATTTACATGCCTTTTTTTACTTTCCTTTAATGCTTTAATAGTCAATTAAGAACATAAATAATCCGATCAATTCTTCTTTGATGTTCAATTATATGTTTCTTAGCGGCATAGATTCCCCGAAAAAAAAAAAAATACTTATCTCAAAAACTACCGAGAAAATCGGACATAACACGTTAACTAGGACACCCTGTACACTGTAAATATACATTATGTACCTACAGATAGTTTTTTCTTTTAATTAAAAACCACTGCCTAAGGAATCACTACAACCGCATTCAGTTTTCCTACTCAAATTACTTTAAATAAAAATTCTTGTGCACCCAACGCGAAATTCGACTCTGTACGACAGAAATATATTTGAACTATTTCTCTTATATATTACACAATATGTTATTCTCCGCCTTTTTACTTGGTCGGCATATTTCATTGGTCAAAGGTGCACGCCCACCCGTATATACCTTTTTCATATATATCAATTAAAATATGTTTTGTCTTACCGTAGATTGTCCTCTTAATAACAATTTTTTAAACATTAGTAGTAAAAAAAAAAAATTATATTTTTAAGTAGCTTTTAATCATGAGACTTTGAAACAATCAAGATTTTTGAAAAAAAAAATTTCTTATACACTATTTTTTATTTTATAATTTTCAATTGTTAATAAAAAAGTGGAAAATCAAAATTTTTTTATTATTGCAACAGTAATCGATTTGTTAGACTATCAAGAATAACTTTACTAAGTGAAAAAAATTCTAGGGTATTAGTTTTATGATTATCTGGGTTTTTATATTAACTTTCAGTTTAGAAAAAATTGTTAATTAACTAATGCATAATTTATGTTAAAATTAAGATAAAAATTTTTTGACCGCTGATTATTGTTTATTTATGTATCCCAACACTCCATGAATTTTTTTATTTCTTAATATTCACATTTAATATATTTAAATAATTTTTTTTGTTGTTGTGTCAGAGTGACGCAACGTGCGCGGAAGCCAGACTGCCCGCTTTTGGCTCTATTTTCAGGGCTCTGTAAAAATTATAAATATTTGAGCTACAGTTCCGGGAGTCCGAACTTTTTTTTAGTAAATTTGTCGATCTTTTCGGAACTTTTTTCCAATTTCGAAAATTTTCAATATTTTCCGAGATATTCAAAAAAAACTAAACCCCCACTTTTTTTTTCACTATATTGTTTATAACTTTTGTAATTTTTTTCAGCGCCTTTTCGGACCTTTCCTTAAACTTTCTAGGTGACAATACGAATCGAATGACACCATGATCGTAATTTTCGGAGACTACTGAAAAATTTCAGAAAAAAAAGTACATGTGAACCAGACTAAATTCTTATTTGTGCTTTGTGAATAATTAATTGTGATAATGTTTCAACCCTGGTAAGATCAACAAACAATGTTTTATCTGTGGGAGAGCCCGAGTTGTAGCAAGGAAAATCTGAACGAGAATTGCAATATTATTTGTATCAGTAGTGATACGGACGGTGATATCGATATTTGGAAAAATATGATACGAATTAAAAACAAACATCATTTTAATTCTAAAAGAAAACAAATTTTTCTGAACGTATAAGCGAAACAGATTTCTTTGAATGTATACAGAAGTCTCATGGAGGCAAGGTAGTAAAAAAAGGAAAAGGTCTGCTTATACCTCTTCGCTGATCCTTGCTGAGCAAGAAGAAAAACTGGTATGGTTGAAGTTTGTGTAAATCTCTTGTGACCATACTTATTTTACAGTTGTGATGTCAGATTTTGTATGTTAAAAAAAATTATGTTACTAGAAGTTTTCTTAAAAGAACACCAGTTTTGTTTGTAGCTAAGATGATAAAAACATGAATTTAATTGTATTTTATGTAATTATTCTTTATTTGTTATTAGTACAATTGAACGAGTATTCAAATCCCTTAATTCATTGTTTGAAACTGAAAATACATTTTAAGTCCGGTCCTGTGCAGTGCAAGACTTTACGCCGGTGGTATACTAATCAGAAGCGGTCGGTCCCCTTTACGCTTCTTTGCGAGCTATTTAATATCGCTGGATTAAATATATGGGACATACTATAACACAGTATCTACATTAAAATTGTGGTTTTCACAATGCAAAACACAGTATACAACTTTGAATGTGATTGTGAATGAAAATGAGAACATATCTCAACATAAAACACAGTTTCTGCACATGTACTGCATTTTTAAATAAATTAATATCGTTAATATACAGTTTTCCCAAAATCTTTTAATTTCAAAAACTATTAGCGAGGACAATGAAAATAAATTTAGGTGTTATTTCTGTATGCAGGCTTTTAATGATAATTTATGAAACTATTCGTTTTTAATAGATACTGTGTAAAAAAAAATAATAAATATTTCACGAAAACCCATTTTCAGACACGGCAACTGTCTAAAATAGTAAATATTGAATTTTTGGTATTGTGACAAAAAAAATACTTATTTCTGTTAGTTAACTACAAAGGTTTAAGTAAAACATCTTTGTCCGCCTCTTAGAGGCAATAAAGTAAAATAAATTGCTCGTCCTGAACATTTTCTAATGTTACAGATACTGTGTTTTTCTGTGGAGCAGTCGTACAGCAACCTTCAATGATTTAATGTACAAGGGCGGTTTGAAAAGTTCTTGGTCTGATACAGAGATGGTATTTGAATCTATAAAATTTTAACCCTACATTCAGATCCTCTGTCACGTATTTTTTGTTTGTTTGTTGGTGGTTCATCGAAATAAGCGTGTTGAGTGTTTTTTGAAATATGGATAATGTCTAGTGTAATACCACCATCAATTATTTCATAAAGAAAAGTATGGCTCCAACTGAAGTTAAAACAAAAATACTTTAGAAAAATCTACATTTTTGTCTATGTAAATATGGCACGAGATAGAAGACTGACCATTATAGACTATGAATGTTAACAGCACAAATGAAGAAAATATTGGAAAAGTCAACTAGACAATATTGCAAGTCTGCCAAATTAAAGTGTGTATGATTGCTGGGGATATGAGCATCTCGACTAAAATAGCCGCCCGCATCATATTCTAACCCAAGAAATAGGTCAAAGGTCTCTGCAATGGAATTTTTTGGCATTAGAACAAAAATATGCATGACGTTAAATTTGGAAGTTTTTGCAGTATTTTACGAAGAATCCAACCGCTTTTCTGTAGAAATTTTGGGCTACTGATAATACTTGTATTCACCACTGAAGAAGGTAAAGTCGTGGAACAAATACATAAAACAATTTATGAGAAAAGGCCAAGGCAAAAAAAGTGATATTATGCCATGACAATTTTTTATGAGAATGTGACAAAATTAATGATGTGGTTCATAAAAGAAAACATTAGAAAATAGCTATACTTAAGTTCATTCTCGCATCACAAACTAATCAAGAGAATAGGAGGGGAGGGAGGTTGCATACAAATGTTTGTTTAAGAGAGAGGGGTTCACAAATGTTTCAAAAGTGGAGGAGGTTAAAAATAGACCCTCTTTGCAAATGCACTTGTAAAAACAAATTCAAATAATTTGTTTTTCTTTTCTGTCAGGCCAAGAACTTCTCAAAAACCCGTCATATATTTCAGAGTTATTTTTTAGAGCATGATAAGTAAAAACAAAAACAACACCAATGGAAGACCAAAGTACAGTGTATTGTCGTGTTTCTTACATTTAAAGCCTTGTCACGTTCAATAAATCATATTCCTGAAATGATACAAGTTTTTGAGTGGGTTAGTGTTCAGTGTTAATTTCTAAGCAAAAAAATCACCTTGGCATAAAAAGTTAGTTAATTTCATCTTGGGGTTTAGTTTATGGAATGTTCTTAAATGTTAATAGCAACCTGCAAACAGATACCAGCATCAATCATCCAAGCACAAATACATTAGAAAAAAGCAAATAAAAATTGTAAAATAAATGATCGAAACAAAATGATAAGCGGATTACAAAATAAAAAAAAAAGTAAAACAACTAGGAAAAACAAAACGAAAAGGATATTTAATAAAGAAAACCATTAGATATAATTTCATATTTTATTCTATTGAAAATTTGTAGTCCATCGCTTATCAATGAATATGTTTATGTACAAACATACATCCTATGTACATGTATAACTTATAATTAATACAATTAATAATACAATAATATAACACATATCTCACTTGTGTGGATTTTTTAAAAGAGTATTATTGGTTTACATAGGTAGGGACCCACGACTCATTTATTTTTCAAATTTTCGCAAACTACACAAATCAATAGTACATGTTAAAATAATATTGAAATCTACAATTGTCTCTTTGTTACTTTAAATTTTAGCGAATTTGTTGTAAACTACCGGCTTTTACATTTCACAAAACAGCAACGAATCCGTTATTTCCTTAAAAAACATAACTGATTAGGAATTGACTGTTAAACATATTAACTGCTTCTGCAAAAATCTGAACAATAAGTAATTACGCGAAGCCCCAAATAAAGTGGCGTGACATGAAAAATGTTATAATATGCTCATGCTCCCCAATGTTACAGCTATATACTATAAGGTACAGAAAAATAGTTTTTTGATTCACACTCAACTCATCAATAAATTATCTCATATCAAAAAGGAAACAAAAGCATTTACATCAATTTTATTGATGAGCACATATTTGACAGAATATAGTATATTTATTATTCATGTACTTGAGCAAGAAGATCGAGTAAAATTTGAAGGAAAATGGTAGAAGTACAGTTGCAGAAAAGGCAGAATGGAATGTATGTTCTCTTCCTATGTTATTAAAATGTGGCAAAAATTCTGACACATGACCAAAAAATTATTTTAAGTATAATTTAGGATAGAAGTAAAAAAACTAAGACTTTGAAATGGCTCAAAATGGAATATTTTGATATTGGTAATAGTTGTGCATAAATTGATGTTTTGTGGGATGTATGTGGAATTTTTGAATAAGGCGAAACCGAGTGCAACTAACCATACAAATGCTACGAAATCATTTTGCACACGTGTTGCGAACAAATTTTTTTTCTACAAGCAAGCAAATTTACTCTATTTGATATTGATATTTGAATCTAACAATGAAACGAAACCATTTGATGTTAAATGCCACAGAGGCCAAGTAAACAATGACAGACGTGTAAATTTTACAAGTTTCAAGTCAATTTGTCATCTAGCTGCTCCTACTCTACAGGGTGTTTGGTACATCAACATAAAGCTTTAAGGAAGTGATAGAGGAAGTCATTTAGAACCTATACGACCATATACACGAAGTATTACAGATTTTGAGATATCGGCCCTTTTAGATATTGCAAGGCCCTCAGACTTGACACCTCTCGACTTTCACGTCTGAGGACACATAAAAGAACTTCTTTATGAGGTTGAAATAACCCAAGCAACACAGTTCCTTATAATAAACATATTAAAATCGTTCCGATTTTCTGAATATACGTTATATGTACGTGAAAATCTCCAAGCGATAGTATACTGCTGGTATACGATAAACTATTAAACAAATAAAAAAATTAAAACTGTGAAAATCAATTAAAAAAATTGATTTGGCATAAAAGAAACGTATAAAAATTATAATTGAAATATTAGTTATATTGCAACATTAAATACACAGTTTTTTTAAATATGAATATAACGTATATTAAACGTTAAAGGGAACGTCATGTAACAATCTTTTAAGATTGATTGAAAATACCAAAACTTTAGGTTTCATTATTTAAAATCAACAAAACTGTTGCACTTTTCTTTTTGTCAATTTTCATATTCAATGCCAACGCGTTAAAAAACAAGATATAGGAGGGGGGGAGGGGAAAATGCAAAAAAAAAAAAATTGAAAATTTAGTTAAAAAAAGACGTAAATTCATTTTTTTATTTGCTTTGTATACATTTTATGTGAAAAAAAAGGAAAAAAATGTACTTTTAAAATTGAATTTCGCACCATTATCAGTCAGCCATTTTGAATTTTCCGATTTTCTCTTCAAATTCGTAATTAGTGACCTCGAGAACCCCGAGTATAAAATTTGGTCGATATTTTATTAATTTTAGAGCAATCATTAAAATTTTTTTTAAACGGATGCAAATTATGCACTTTAGGATGCGTTTAATGGCTACAATCGGCCCATAAAGGGTCTTGAATGACCCAATATGTTACTTAAGGCTTGTATAATACTAAAACAAACCATTTTTCTCAAATTTTTATGAATCTTAAATGAATATCTTTGAAAAACCCTTGAAAAATGCACAAAAACAGCAAAAAATGCATAATTATGCATTTTTAGGTACTTTCCCCGTCATTCTGTGCATACGGACTATGATTTTTCAAGTTTTTATACCTAAAAGATGCATTCTATGCAATAAAATCTTTTGGAGATAATACTTCTTGAAAATCACCTTTTTTTTTCATTAATTCCAACGGCCTATACGCTATTTTTGAGAAAATGCCCATTAAATTTAATTCTATAGAAACGCTTTCAAGCATTTAAATTCACATGGAAAATTTTTGGATAATCTTATTTCAAACCCTATTTTGTAGTTTTGAAGAAGCACTCATTGAAGATTAGAAAAAAAAAATTAACACAGATAAAAGCCTTTCAATATTGTAATGACATTGTTTACTAACAGAAATTCCAATAATAAACAAAAACATCTAAAAGAGCTGGAGTCTCAAAATCTGTATTACTTTCTATAAAGGTTTAATAGAAAGATTTTGCAGGTCAGATTTAATTTTAGTCACATTGTAGTAGCACCAAGTTGTAGCGACAACCTTTCTATTGAATTAAAAAAAATGTTAGCTTTCGTTACGAATTCAGTTGTTGGGTGAATTTCCCATTGTGCTCCGTAGTAAAAGTAATTTACCACACCAGTCAGGCTAACTTTATGATACTGGTGCTGTAATGTAGAACATTGCACACTTTTTGCAGCTTAACAGACCCTGTTTTTTATCACTCATAGCAGAAAAATGCATATTTTATACATAAGTTGCAAGTATGAACATACTCCTAGACTCAAACACCTTTAAGTAAAAAAATAAGAAAACTAAGTAATTGCAAACTTCGAATCATTTTGAACACATAGGAATTAATAGAATCAGGAGATCAACTTCTACTATTTTCATTCAAGGAGCAGAGCATGATAGTGATTGTAACCCGTGAAAAATGTAGAAGTGCCTACTTGAAAGTTGCAAGATTCATAAGTGGTATTGTACATTAAGAATTTCATCGAATCCAAAAACGAAAAGGAAGTTTACATAACAAATTTTTTTACAATATCGAGTAAACAAATCCCCATGACTTAACCGTCAAAATATAATCAATTAACCGAGTTTCGGATAAATAATAAATATTTAGTCCCATCACCGTATTTCAATCACAAGCCGTTCTAGTGACGTTCTTATCATAAAAATTGATAAGCACCTCACATATCCACATTTATTTTACAATTTAAGGCTGCCTCACAACATCTTTTGATTATTGATCACATTTATGGTGACTCAGTCCAGATGAACGCATATGCAAAAGAGAATTTAAAAAATATATGTATATAAACAATAAACTTCATAGTTTATGTATAAAATTTTCAAGAAAATACTTCAAATCTGTGGACAAACTTTGTTGTGTGTCCTTTAAGTTCACACTAAATGACTTTATTACCCGCCCCATATAATGATGGATTTACCATCTTAGCTTTATGCAAAAATATAAGTTTTTGATTATCATGTTCATCGACTAATTTTGAAATGAAAATTGTATCGCTCCTCATGGTTCCCAAGTGACAAATATCAAATGTCTTTAGTTGAGCTTAAGCAGAATTTGAAAAAGACGCCTATTCCCAATGAGCACACGAACGTTTAATAAACGTTTTTAAAACATCATATTTCTTTGATCAAATGTTTTACATTGAAATTTCAATGTTTAAATAATACATTTAAAATACATTACTACTACACGCATTTTTAACCACTAGTAGAAGAAAATACTCGAATAAAACGTTTTAGTAAGCATGTTTTAATGACTCGCTAAAGGTAACGTTTATGAAACGAAAAAGTTTAACGTTCTTTACTACATATTTAATACAGTAATTCAAACGTTTTATTTAAAGAAAAAGAAACGTATTTTTTTACAAAGTTAAAATAACTATTGTTCCAACTTACCAAATGCAAGGGAATGATGAAATAGATGGTAGAAAATTACGTTTTTTAAACGTTTTTCTATGAATCTATATCAACACATAAAATTCAGTGGTAAAATTTTATATTTAAACAAAACCTACAAAATACGTTACTCCTATACACATTCCCAACCAGTAGTGGAAGGGATTACTGAAATAAAATGTTTTAATCAGAACATTTCTTTTACTGGTGTATTAACGTATAACACACGTTTATAATATGTAGTTGTAACAACCCACTAATGTTTGTGAAACAGGAAAATTATACGTTTTTTATTGCATGTATATAATATAGCAATTGAAATGTTGTAGTTAAAGGAAACAAAAGTTTTTTAAAACTTTAAAATAACTGATGCTGTCAATTCATTAAAATGCACTGACATTTTAAATCTCCGCATGAAATAAATAGTAGATGATCATGTTTTTTCAACGTTTTTCTATTCATCTATATTAATGCATAAAATTTGCTTGCAATTTTAGACGACTTTATGCATTACCATGTGATTTGTTGCAGAAATAATTTCTAGATTTCGCCATATACAAAGCACTGACAATAATCAGTCACGCTTTATCTTATACTCTAATGAATTTATAGAAAAGAAATAATACAGATTGTAATGTTCAAATTCACTCAGGAAACATCAATTTAGAGATGGGTGATTCAACTCTTTTTAATGATTTATACCAAACGAATCTGAATCAAGAAAAGATTCGTATCGAAAGATTCGTATGATTCGTATCAATCGTATTGGGGGTTTCATTCGTATTTCGATTCAAGAAACTGAACTGACTTAATTGTAGAAACGGGTACGGTTACAACGGCGATACAAAATGTACAAATCTTTTTTTTTTGTGGGATTCGTATCATTCAAATCGCTGCAAGGATTCGTACCAATGATACAACTGAGTACAACCCACTTCTACATCGATTTATTCCTTATATAAAACGTTTATTTTTCTGTTTAATTTGGTTAATACACATAATTTGTGAATATAACGTTATTTAAACCTTCAATAAAACGTTTATATTCTATGTTTACTTTCGTTTCCTAAACATTGAAAATTATCGTTTTTTTAATAGTTCTGTACAATGTTATTCAATCGTTATCTATAATCGTTGAGTGAAGAGTCCTTATAGAGATGCAGCCGTGTACTTAATATCATAGCGCGGGCAGGGTCTGTGGTATAGTTAGGCGCCACCGACTAAGGGTCTAGCAATCTCGTCAATCTCAGTCGGCTGATAGCACTCGCATGGTTCGTGTCATTTGTTGTATTAGTGCACCGTAAAACGAGGAAAAAGTAGCTCCCTTCTTGAAAAAAAATTTTTGAAGGTACAACCACATGGGACCTTCACAGCATGATAGATTAGGTCCTTGGCCATCTGTAATGTCCAATTACAATATTTTTTGGGAGGTCAAACTATTTTTATGACGAAAAATGTTATAAATCTGTCAAAATTAATTTTTCTTACATTTTCACACATCCCTCGTGATATCTCCGGAACCAATTGAGATAATTATACGTATTTTTTTTTAATTGATGGAGGAAATGTGGGCGAAGGTCACTGCTTAAATTTTGTTTTTATGAAAAATCTAATTTTTCTGTAAAACGAGGTAAAACTTGAACATTTACTTCCCTTGCAGCGCTTTTTTCAGTAAGCGAAAAACTTTTTTATTTTAAGGAATTTTGACATACCATCTGCGTATGAAATAAAGTCTACACCTCAAGGAAGTTTTTAAAACAAAAATCAGGTCTCTACGACTTATAGTTTTCGAAATTTTGTTATTTAAAGCTGAGTTTTTCGATCCTAGAGGCCTAGATGTCCGGCAAGTGTGGACTATTTAATACAAGTAATCTTATATTATATTATGCCAGTTAGAAACAAACTTTTCTTTATATAATGTGAATGCAAATGAGTATTAGTTATTTTTATTGAGTTATTACATATTATTTAGTGCTTAACAATGGAATGTTTATTCTGTGGACAAACTTTGAAAGATAATGACAAATTAGTGAGACAAAATCCTAGATTGCAAGGAGTAAAAACAATTATATATGCCACGGTAACAAAGACGAGATATTTGTGTCGAAAAGATTTTGCAACAAGAGGAAAATATTTTAAGTGGAAAAGTCAAAGTGAAATTTCATATAGCCTGCAAACAAACCTATATTAGTTTGTAAAATCTTAAAAATCTTTCCCAATTCAGTGAAATTGAAAATGTATCTTCGTCTTCGGTAAGATGCAATAAATTTAATATTCGGACAATGTGTTTAATATGTAATACATCGAGAAAGAAAGGCGTAATATGGTATACGATAATTCTCTGTAGACGTGATTTATCTTTATATTTCTTTGCCACCTTATTATCAGTCTAGTCGATACATTGTTGACAAGGGGCCGACGCGACATTTTTATTGTTAATGATGGGATTTTGGAGAATGAGAGGGGAGTATGCGTTTATTTTCGATTTATCGCAAATATTTGAGAAACCAAACATAGTATAATTTTTCACATCCAGTGGAAGTATAGTAACAAAAAATTTTTTTAAAATTTTTATTGTTCAAATAGGCTTAGAATATCACGAAACATCGAGATTTTAAGTTTGAGCGAAAAAAAAAATTCTGCCTGCCTGCCTGTCTGTTTATTTTCATAACAATTAAATATAAAAACCCAATGAGCTGCTGGCAACATAAAACATTTTTTTTCCCAGTAAAATAAACCATTTTGATATAATATTAAATAATACATAACAAAGAAAAAACCGCTGCCCAAGGAATCACTACTTCCACATCCAGATTCTCTATCCAAGTCACTCACAACGAAAAAACTTTATATGTGAAAATAATTGTTTATGGAACTTTAATAATATAATATTTGAAATTCTCTACCCCAAAAACCCATAAAACGATACCCCACATCGGTAGTGGGGTGGGGGGTGGTGATAGGGGGGTGGTAGTGGGGGGTGGATGAAGCAAAAAAATATTTTGAGGTTTCTGGTCCCTGTACATGCACTAAATCACATTTTTTTTCATCCCCTTTAATAAGGAGGTGGGGGTGGTAATGGGGGTGGCTAATGCCAAAAATTTTTTTCAGACCTCAGCTTCTCTTGTATATACTAAATACCAATTTCACGGACTCTTACCTGCTTGGTTTACCCATTTACCCCAAATTTACCCCAATTTACCCCCAACCCTTCGACATAACTAGATCAAAATATAATCTAGTTCCAGATCTCGTTAAAGTACATACGTGTACCAAATTTCAAGTCAATATCTCAAACGGTTCCAGAGTAAACGTGCGCACAAAAAAAAGTTACAGACCGACAGACAGAATTTTTTTTCGCTCAAACTTAAAATCTCGACGTTTCACGACATTCTAAGCCTATTTGAACAATAAAATTTTTTTTAAATTTTTTTGTCGTTACTATACTTCCACTGGATGTGGAAGTAATTAACTTAATTTGAATATCTGCGGAAAGACTGGTTAATTTTTTTTTTATTACAAGTAGGTATTACTTTTTCGAGAGCATAGTTTTCGAGGCGATAAAGTATCGCACAAATGGTACACAATGCACTTTTTATAAAGCATCGAATTTTGTACAAAAAAGTCCCTGAGAGCATATTTTTATCTATTATGGCTCACATGCCAAAGGCGCCCGCGCGCAAACCTCAAAGTAACTGTTTTTCGCGCTGTTCTCCAAGCAGCCCGTTAAAGTAGTTAAATATTATTTGTCCAATGAGAATTTGTGGTCGATTTTTTTATTTACGAATTTCTGATCGCTCTGCACGATGGCGTCCTTCATTTTTCTTAAATATGCGTTTTTTAATGCAAAAAACATTAAAAAAATCGTACATTTGAACTTTTCCACCTTGTAGGAAGTAATTTTCTTTATTAAAAAAATGTATCTATTATTGACATATCATTTTGTTTTTATTTATCACATATAAACAATTCATATTACGGCCGAAAAGTGTAATTTTTCATTTTCATCGATTTCTATATAACTGGAACTTGCCGCATATTTTTATTAATTAGTGTTTTTTTCTGTACAATTGTACATACATTTCAATAACACAAAGAATATTTAACTATTTTTTAATTTTATTTCAACATTTTTTTAATACTTGTAACTCCATTATTAATATTATGCATCGAATAAAAAACAGTTTTAAACAGAAGTTACTCATTATGTTTTGTGTAATTTAAATTTGACTATTAACATCGCCGTTTTCTTAATTTTTTTGTTTGTTAATTAAGTCGCCAGTGCCACTTGCAGAGTAGCGTAAAAAACAGTCATTTTTATGCTTACACGTGAGCACCTGTAGCTCGAAAACTATAGTAGATAAGAATATGCCCTCGCGGACTTGTTTGTAGAAAATTCCATGTTGTACAAAAAAAAGTGCGGTGCATTTTCGTATTTATTACCGTTCTCGCTACGCAAGCGCTGAAAGATCAAAAACACCATCCTCGACATTTGCATACTCTTTTTTCTAATTATTTTAAAAAATTGGGAGGTCTTAAACGTACTCATAAATACTATTCCATGAAGCTGAACCGAATAGCAAAATAAAATATTTTTAATTTATCACATTTTTATAAATTTCAGAAATTCAAAATTGAACAAAAATCTCAAAAAAACATTTTTTGAACCCCAAATGGGTCTCGAGGACAAGGAACAATTGCAATTTCGAACAAAACACGATTGTTACAGCGCACAACGTGGCGACTTAAAAGATGAAATGCGACAATAATTGATAGTTAAAGGTTTCTCTTGTTTTTGAATTTTAAGTGAAACTAGTGAAAGAATTATTTATCTGAGATTTTTGTTTGTAAGTTTTTATTAATAAATTTGTCCTAACAGTAGTAACTTGTAAATGTTTTTTATCAGGGCGGCAAGCAACTGTTTGCTACAGGTGCCAAATGCCCTGACGCCGGCACTGATTGCGCCGGTCTACAACCTGCCTGGAGAATTATAACTTAATTAATATATTATGTACCCTCGTTCGCTGGATATCAACGTCCAGTATTTCTATTCGCGGTTCGCGCAAAATAACACCGCGCGGTGGCACCACAAGTCAACGAACAATATGTGGATAGGGACGTGTGGGGGAAGCGTGATGAGCGAGGAACGGTTTTGGCCGTATAGTTGCGTATCTTATAGACTCTTCAATCAACGCTATAATATTTAAAAGACGTTGAATCAACGTGTTTCTAAAAACCCTATAAGAAAGTGTGGTTTTCAAGCCTTTTTTTAACATTTCTTGAACGTATGTGTGCCCATTAGGTAAGGGAAATGGAAAAAAAGGTCTCTTCTATGCCACAACATAATACCTTGCACATATTAACGAAGTCATATCACGTATCATATCTATACAGGAATTATTTGATTCTTTTGCTAATTTTACACTTTTGATTACATTTTCTCATATTCTCTTTTTATTTTGTCAAAAATACTTTAAGAACACTTTTTGCATATGCCTTCATTTGCAAAGAGCCCAAAGCATCCCTCATCTTGTGAAACACCCTTGAACGTCAGATCTTTAAAACAAAATCACAACCAGAGTTAGTGTCAAACTCGTAACGTTCCCAAATCCAAATAGGCAAGTTTGCATACTCACGCCTCTTTCGTCAGCTCTTTTTGGTAAGCTATTGGGCTCTGGATAGCCTTAAGGAAGTCTCTCTGTGTCTGCAGGATGTCGCGGATCGTCAGCAGCCATTGCTCTTGCCGGTCGGGCGTAGCAGCCTGACACACAAAACCTAAGCCGTTTGTTTTAGGATCGGTTGATTCTAGGATAAAGCAGTCTTCTTTTGCCTCTAATGACATTTTGTTAACCTAAAGGAGTACAAAAGTAAAGATCTGGTCAATAAAGTGCAGTTTGAAGTATCACTAAAAAGGGCTAAAATCACGTAAAAATGTCATATTTTCATATACACTTTTAATGCCCCCCTATACCAGTTATTAGTCATCCGATTTCAACCTGGATCGTTATCAAAAACCTTTACTTCGGTAAAAAAATTCTAATATGACTTCTAAAAAAATTTGACCACTTTTTTCTTAATAAAAATGCTTGCCAATGACGGAAATAAGTTTTGCTTCACTTAAAAAAGACATAGTAAAGATATTTGACACCAATTCAAATTTGGTTGAAATCAAAAAACCAATAACTAAGATATGGAGGGGAGGGGGAGGGGGCACTGAAAAGGGGACGCTGAATAATACTGTCTTAGCAAAATTTGTTTGATTTTTTTACTCGAAAGCTCATAGAGTGCTGAAAAAAACAACAACATTCTTACGACTTATTCATTAAATTTATGATTCGCCAAAAATATAAAAAAATTACACTTCACAATTTCAGTACTTCAGAAGCAGTTTTGGATAATCTATTAGTTAAAAAATGCTTTGAATGTATAATAATACAATTGGTGATTATTCCCCTCAAAACTATAGATAGGTATGTATGATCATCCCCATTCAAATTGCAAAAAAATGGATAGTGGATGCCCAGAAAAAAATCTCAAAAAGGAGGTGGAAAACCTAAAATCTGATGTCACTGAAGTTAGGATTGGAGTGTTAAGTCATCAGCATAAAATACGCAAGTGACTTTCTCAAGTGCTTTTGGCAAATCGTTGATATAAATTAGGAATAGAACAGGACCCAGAACTGAGCCCTGTGGTACACCAGATTTAAAATATAACTCCTCGAATGTTATTCCATGTAGTCTGACCGTTTGCCTAGGTAGGATTTAATAAGTGAGATACTCGTACTGAAATTATATTTGGACAATTTTTGAGCCAGTAGATATGTGATATGTGTCACATAACAAAGAAGCAGAGTAGTGTCCCTTTTCGAAACATTCTAATGTGTGTTCTGAATGTGGTTATGACCACATCAGAGATGCTATGTCTTTGATGTGAGTGTGCTTGTAATAACGAGAAAATTACAGCAGACAAATGTACTTATCTAGTTTTGAGCAAATAATCACCATTGGTATTTTTATACATTTAAAACGTCTCTTAACAGATTATCCAAAACTGCTTCTGAAATACTGAAATTGTACATATTTTTGGCATGGGAATCATAAATTTAATGGATAAGTCGTAAGAACTTTTCTTTTTTAACACTTTCGATAAAAAAAAATCAGCCAAATGGCCAAGTTGATCGTGAGATAAAACCATTATCTGAATGTCCGATTTCCGCCATTTCTTTAAGGTGGAGAGTTACGTGTACACGGGCTTAAGAGTGAATTCAGTGCTACAGGATGAAAAGAACTATAGAAATCTTTGTTAGCACAAACTTTGAGGTCGATATGATCAAAGTAGGAATAAAATTCATAATTTTTATTAATAGCCAATAAATTATTTTCATACTCAATTTTTTAAATTCAAATAACAAAAACTTTCCTTTTCTTACAATTCTTTATATAGATCAGTGGCCCAGATTTGTTCTTTTTTAAGAACAAATTATCACACAAAATAAGATTAAAAGAAACACAACATTTTAAAATAGTTAGTTAACTTACTTGCAGGTGAGCTTTGTAGATATATTGTGGACTAGTGAACTGCGTCTTCTTCCCAATAACTTCGGAAAATATTATGCTTTGTTCAAAGAAAAATACGTGTAGATCCTTGTTCTTCCCCACTATCGAATTCGGCCCACTATCGGAAACTATCAAACTTCCATGGTGCAGTAGTTTGCCCTGAGCTGTTATTTTACCCTAAAAACAAATACTCTACGTCAAATCACTGATAAAAGAAGCATTCATTAATGGGAATATTTGCTGCTTGAACTGATACGTTTATCGAATAAATGCAATTTTTCTGACAAACAGATTTGTTGATTATTGTAGCTTTACAATACCATAACATTTAAACAACATAAATGCAATATTCAGTATTTACCTCGAATCCTTGCAGCCTTCCAACGTCCATCATGTCATTGGCAGTTTTAGGCACGACAACCATAATTTTGTAAGCGGCCCGCAGAGGTTCTATTTCCGCCGTTATACCTGCCCGTTCCGTATACTTCAGAATATCCTTGAGCATCAACTGGTACTTCATTATCCTTTGGACTGGTTTTATTAAAAGATCACAAAGTTGCAATTTGTGCCCTAATTTTACTCTCAATTCTTCGAAGTAGGTCTCCAAATATTCAGAAACGATGTACTCCGAAACGTGTTTGTTTTTACAATAGATGACGTACATTTGCAGTTTTCGCTCATACCTTTTGAAAAGCGAGGCAAGCTCTATGGGATTTTCTACTGCTTGTTTAAGTGATTTTAGGAAAAAGCTGAAACAAACAGAAAATAATTGTCATAATTAAATCGATATTGTGAAAAGAGATGACTTTTAAACCCAATAATTTGAATAATTTTTTTTATAGAACTTTCGAATGGATGAAAAATAACCAGACACACTTTGTGATACGGCATTCACTTTTGTAAATCAAAGACGAGCTAGAGATGTAGGTTTCCAGTATAATGTAAATCTTACTATTCAGTCGATGAATTTTTTCAGGACACATTTGAATGACTTTATTTGATTTTATTGTTTGTTCGTTTAGACTAAGTCGCTGTTTTGCACAAAAATAAACATTTGTTTTGTGTTATTATTTTGTATTTTTTAGACAATAAAGCATATTTGATTTGATATCCAGGGGCGGATTTACAATTTTGGTCGCCCTAGGCTTCAGAAAATTTGTCAGCCTTTCCACAATTAAAGCAGCAAAGGTGGATGAACGGTCTTGCCCATGCACATTTATAATTTTCTAGAACTAACATCTAAATATTTTGGCAGCTAGGTTAGGGCAATTTTAGTTCATATTTGGTTAGGCTATGTTAGGTGGCATTCAAAGCCTGATGTCATATAAAAAAAAAATTGACACATGTAAAAAGTAACATACTTCAATCAGAGATGGCAATAGTTTTTTCCCTCATCGGGAATTTTCCCAAAAATGAGTTTTTTCCTGGGAGGGTTAAAACGAAAAAAAAAAAACAAAACGGTTTTTTCCCATTTTTAAATTTGTCGCCAATTCTAACCTAACTTTTCCTCAAAAATTCCTTATTTCATCACTTGGCGCAGTGGTCCGAAAATTTCAAAAAGTGGCCAAAAATGCTTTTTTTCAACTTTCAAATTTCGCTTTGATACTTTGGGGGCAGTTAAAAGAATGGTCAATGCATCTTTTCCAAGAATACAGAGACCATTAGGCGATATCTCTACCTGCTAGGGGCTCGCAAACACGACCCTTTATATAGCACCGTTTCACCGGTATTACGTCTCATTTAATCACCAACCTTTGAAGAGAGAGTGTGTGCCTAAAACGTGATAATTCAAAGTGAAATTTTTACGCAGCTTCTTTGAGGTATGTACTTTATTTTAATATATTACATAAAGAAAGTTTTGACTTTAAAAACAGATAGAAGGTTGTTTTATTATAGGGTGTTTATCAGAAACTTTTACGAGTAGGTTCAGATTTGTGTAGAGCTACGAAACAAATCTTACTTTAACATGCCTTGGAAAAATACGTAAAAAATGCCTTAGACCTTCCTTTATAACAAACAAAAAAAAAATAGGCAATCTCAAGCGGATTTCCGAAATTTTGGATTTTTTATAACATGCCACATGTATTCCGCGAGCACCGCCAGCACCGATCACTTGACGCAAGAGGATGCGGAATCGATAATTGTTAAATAACTTTTAATACTTATAATATCCTTTTTTAATCAGTATTTATTATCAACAAAAATGGTCCCGTCCAAGGAATGTTTCGAAAAAAATTCAGTTCTATAGTTATTATAAGTATTTGATTTAATTAAATAGATGTATTATAACCGGACCATAATTTTTAATAATCGTAGAAAAAAAATTGTGTATGGAAATCCGTTTCATAACAGGCTGAATTCAAATATCTGCGGGTCTGTATGTATGAGTGTATGTGTGTGCGTGTGTGTATGTGGGGGTGTATGTATGTGTGTAGACCGTTTCTTGTAAACACGATAACTTCCGTTAGACTTAATATTTTTGTTTCAAATTTGGCACGTATGTAAAATAGCATGGTAGAATAGTCCCTATTGAAATTCGACAATATCCGTCCTACAGGGCGATCTTCAGAGACAGAAACTATGCTTTATTATAATTTTAGAGCAAAATGTTACTATTCTATCCGTCTTAAATAAACGATTGTCTATAACTGAAATAAAGCAAAAATGTGCCATTTTATATACTCTTACAACCCCTAAAAATCGCCCCTGTTCGTAAATATTTGTTTATATACTTTTTCTGGATTAATTAAGCGGTTTTTGATAACGTTAAACTGAAAAAAAAAATAATTAATACGTCAATTTCTACACTAACAACCACTAAAAGCAACCCCCGACAGTAAATATATTTTTAATTAGGTTGTCTGTCTTATTTAAACAGTTTGCTATAACGTCCAACCGAAAAAAGCTGAAAAACAACCTCTAAGAGCCACCCCCGAGGATATTTATTTTTTAAATTATTTTTCTCTCATTTCATATGTGATTGTTAATCAATCTATAACAAAATTGGATTTTTGGCCACTTTTTGAAATTTTCGGACCACTGTGCTTGGCGTGGGTGTGAATTTTTTCCAAATACCTAATAGCAGGCGCGGATCCAAGGGGGGGGGGCAATGGGTGCAATTTGCAAGAATATTTTGGGAACTCATTTTGATAAAAAACTATTTTATCGGGGAAAAAACCGGGGCTTTTCCTCTCAAAAAAACCCAAAAATAAAAACCTGGTTTTTATCCATCTCTGCTTTAAGTATGATACTAAAGAGTATTTTATAGTTAATCTATCTGTGAGTGGGTAATGACAAAAATTGTATATTTCAAAGTTCGAACCCCTTCTCATTTTGGCTTTTGTTTAAAATTTACTGCCTTCAAAAATTTGCGGCTACAAAGTTCGCCTTCCCAAAATTTGCGCCCTAGGCTGTAGCCTCCTCAGCCCTACTGGTAAAACTGTGCCTATACCTAGTGCACGGGAGTCAAACACAATGGTCATTGGGCTATATATACAGTAGCGGCGTTAGGGTAGGGCGCGGTTGGGTCACCCCTTCACGTATGGCCTCTCTTACATGTTAAGACTTCGTACACTCTCGGCGGAGGCTAGGCGAAAGCGACTGTCTGTTGTGTGTTGAACTCATAAGCCTGAAATCCTTTTTACCTGACCAGCTGTTATTAAAATTTCGGCCTGGTTCCCGTATTTTCAACTAAAATCTAGTTCAGTGTAATGTTTATGAAGTTCTAAATACTTCGTCCTAATAAAATAGGACTCTTTTTGTAGGTTGGAAATCTAACCTGTAATTAGCAGTCTATTTTTATTAATCAACAATATCGAAAAATTATTTACGCTAATTTTTAAATATTTGCTTGGGGCCAGTACGGCTCCAAGCTAAAAATGCATATACAAACATTCAAAATGAGAATAAACTTGAAAAATTTAAAATTTGGGGTTATGTTGGGTACATGATGCAGATACTTCTGTAGGTGGCACCATCTATTAAAAATCTTGACTGGGAAAAAGCAGTTTTTAGCCAAATGGCTAATAAACTATCTCATATTTGAATACAGGGTGTTTGGTATATTGACACAATGTTTTAAGGGAGTGATATGTACAGGGTGCATCTCAGTTAGTGGCCTATTAGACGTTTTAGAATAACTACAAATAAACTGAAGCTGAAAATTTAGGAAGATGGGTTTCAGGGATGCTCTGTTTAATGAAAATAAATAATGTCACGTATGTGACACTTCCGGTTATATCGGAAGATGACATAAACTTCCTTAATTTAAATGACATGCCTTATTTTTTTTGCCGGATTCGAAATTTATTTATTATTTTAAGGTAACTTTCAATATCATTCCCCATCTAAAAAAACCAATAGTTTTTGAGATATTTCGATTTTAATGAAATCTGGTGCGAAAACTAACCCATACTTGGAAATGAATAACATTCACTATGGTAAATTCCGATAACTAATTTTTCTCCCATATGTCTTTGAGGGCTCATGCAACCAATGTCCCAAAATATACAGGGTGCCCAAAAAATGAGGTCCAACTCAGACAACTCAGACCTCCATTAAATCGCAGTTTCAGCCAAATTCATTTTCCATAAGAACAGTATAACAAATTCAATGTTCTTAAGCAAAAAATAAGATATACTCACTTTCTGTGCCAATCATAAATAACTTCGATATTTCCAAACACTAATTTGTCCCTACCATTCTTCAAATCTTCTGGCATCGGTATCTCACAGTCAGGATCTTTTATCGCGGCAATATAACCGTCCACTATCAATGACAAATCACGCACATACGCCTCTTCTGTGTCGATGAGTTCCTGCAACACGTACTGTCTCTTTTTCAGTAAAATTTCCGTCTTTTTAGCACTATCTACACTGTCCTCTGTGGGTTTATCACTTTCGTCGCCACTAAATGCTAGAGCTGTCGCCTCGTTAGAAGAGCATTGTGCCGAAAGTTCATGGTGGGCATTGGCACTTTCGCCGTAGTCAGAAATGGCGTTTTCTGACTTGGCATCTCGCATCAACGAATTGCGTTCTTGGTTTTCAGAATGTTGTTCCTGAAAATAAGCGGCAAGTTAGGGTACCACTCATGTTAAATTAGAAATGACAAAACTAAAAACAAAAATGAAGCCACAACTAGTTAAGAATATTTTAAGAATGCACAGAAAAAAAATTAAAAAGTATATTTCTTAGTACAGTAATTTTCGTGAACGATATTAGGTTCATTGTAAATATTAGCTGTACTTTTTCTGCTGCATGTCTATTCTCGAATCTCTATTAGTAAAAGTCATATTTGTTCGGAGAATGTCTAAGGACTTCTCAGAATAAGCAGGAGTTTTTATAAAAAATGACTTTTTATTAAAAAAACAAAAATAAAAATGTTTACAAGTATAGTTAAGTCCATCCATGGACACACTGTAGAAATATGATGAGTGTGAACTTAACGATTGGCAATGTATAAAAGAGTTTAGGTTAAATAAAAATTTGGCAATAGATCAAATAGAACTGGTTACAACATTTATAAAATGGCAATTTACCATACAAAATGTCTGGATTTTTTTATTAACTCTAGCGACATATTTGTCTGCTGTTGGCTGCAATATTTTATTTTTGCCTCCATTAAGATACTCCGGGTATTATTGTAACCACTATCAGAATATTCATAATACGAAAAAAAAATGGCTATCTAAAGCTGTCACATATATTTCTCTATCGGTACATTAGATTCGTTATATGTGAGGCGGAAAGCAAAAAGGGACCTCTTGTCGGCAAATTCCAGTTTTTAGTTATTGATATTAAATGAATTAAGCTTTAATTCCGAACAATTTGGTGCAAAAATCATATCTCTATGTTTTTTTTTGTTTAAGTTACTAGTGCGTTTATGAAAAGAGACCTCTTGTCGGTCCCATGTTATTTCTCCATAAGCGACAAGAGGTACCTTTTCCAGAGCTGAACATCGACTGCTTTATCGATTATTTTAAGTGTCTCATCCAATTATATCGGTTTTGTAATCGATTACAACTTGTAAAGGTAATAAATCGCAAAAATCCGAAAATCAATTATTTTGACCCAAACCACTAATTCGACTGTACTGAAAAATTGACATCGCCGACAAGAGGTCCCTTTTTGCTTTCCGCCTCACATATAGTGTTGACACACTCCGTCACGCCACATATTTGTCAAGTGGTACTTCAGAAAGCACCATTTTAAAATAGTACCCAACAATTATCAGTGACAATTGCCGGAGTCGACAGTTTTATTACAGACTAGCGGTGTCCGCAACTACGCTCGGGTGAAATTTTGAAATTAACTAAAAAGCTTCTTTGTAAACGACGTTTGACCAGGGACATGTACAAAGAGATTGTTTGCATTACTGACATGGGAGAGACCCACATAAAGCTGGCCATGGAAAAAGCAATTAACACTGAAGTCCACATCCGCAAGGCTCAGCATTCTGGAATGTCCCAGGATGCTTCCGAATTTTCTGGAATAATACAGAAAATTCCGATTTATTTCAGAAGGCTCTCAAATTTTCTGGAATGTTCCAAAATGCTCTCAAATTTTCTGTAATTTTCTGAAAAGTTCCAGAATACTCTCGAATTTTCTGAAATATTACAGAAGTTAAATCATGAAAGTTTATACCATGCAAATATGCTTATTGTAGAGATCAAGCTGTATCTCCGGTTCTACTAAACCAATTTTCATAAAACTTGGCTTAGAGTAGGCTGATTTCGATGAAATAAAAACTAAACATTACTCCAAGCTTAGATAAATTTACCTGTTAAACCTTATTCAAATCGGTTCAGTAGTTTCTGCGTGATGCGTGGTCAAACAAACAGACAAAAATTGCAAAAACTATCTTAAAGTATTCTATTACCCAGATCAATTTTTTGCAAATATTATTAATGTACATTGTACAGATACACCAACTTTACAGATTTATTGTAAGTATAGATTCGAGAATAGACTCTCCCGCATGTTACGAAAATTCAGTGTTTTAAAAATGCATACATATATGATTACTTTTATTAACAATGAACATAGATGAGCGGGACAAGGCTTCTTAAGAGATACGTTATACTAACTGAATGTCAAATGTACTCAAAGACATATAAATTATACTATAATTTTTTCCTGTGTATTATTCATTTTAATAAATATTCGTGAGTGAGCAATAAAAAAGTTTTGTCTTTTTGTGTCAATAAAATTACATTACTTTAAGATTAATAAGCTCTTATAAAACAAAACATATCAGAAGAAAAGAGCTGAAATAGCTATTTGTGTATTAAGAGCGCAAAGTCCCTCATTGTCGCTCGACAGTGAATGACAATGACACTTTGCGTTTGAATTACATACATGATTTTACCTACAACCATTTGAAAATATCTAAATAAGGAATAGTTAAGTTGAATTTTGGCTGGAAATCAGTATTTATCAACATTTTATGAGTATGCCTTGCATATTTAATCAAAATAAACAGATGAACAAAACTCAATCTCTGTCAATTTTTTTCAGTTTTATTAACTATTATAAAGTTTATATTTTTCTTACCAATATATTAGATTATCAATTATTACTCTTACATCAACTTTCATTATATAAACAATAGTTTTGGTGCATTATTATTTCATAAATCTGACCAAACTTGTGTAAGGACAGATGCACTCGTAAAAGTAAGTGTAAAAGTCACATTACTCGTAGCTCCTGAGCAAACGTCAGTTTTGCTATTGTCAAAGGCGAGCAAGAAAGCCTACTTTACATGTCAATTGTAGATAAATTTGTATTTTATATCACAAGTGAGGAAAGACGAAACTTTTTTAGTCTCAGAATTCGTTTAAAAATATACAAACTTGATGCAAATGTGAAATAATCTTCTAATTAAACTTTTAAATTATCACCCATGCAGAATTATGCAATGAGAAAACAAACACAACAAAATAATAAAAAAAAACACTTCTACACCTTCTAATGACAGTTCAACAATGAATAAGAAAACTCCAAAATTAGTTGAAAACAAATCCAAATCAAATTACTAACACTAATATTTTTCGTACAGATTTCAACTGATATCACAGCACAAGGTATTACTTCTGTCTTTTGGACATGAAAATAGATTTAAAATTGATATTTCTATTTATTAATCTTGCACTTTACACATTGATTATTTTGATGTGCAAACATCTGATTGTTAAAAAGCTAAAATTAACATACTTATCTTAATACAAATAGTTAGATAGTCAGTTTCTTGTGTTAATTCAGATTTGTGCCTAGGAATTTAAAATTCTACCAAGTGAAAACATAAATTATTTAATACCAGAAAATAATCAGTATACAATTTTACATTCGACTAAGTAATTCAAATTCTCAAATTTTACATTGTGCAGAATACGCATGCAAGAAACAGGTGCAAATACAAAAAAAAAATCTGTAAAAAAGTTATTTTGTTCGCACCATTCTCTCCTTCACAATTTGCTCAATTTCAGCCAAATCTGCCGAAGTCGCGCCCTCTAGCGACTTTAATGTTAGACTAGAAACCTGCAGATGGAAGAGAATTGTTAAAATGTGGCATGAGAGTTATTTGTGTGTGTGATCTGGTGTGAAGGCTATGTAGTAGTGGAATTAATAGGTACATACACTGTTTAATAAGCTATCATCAGATTTTAATAACATTTGTGTCATCTCTTGATGATATGTACAGTAGGTCTAAATTAAATGCCTTTAGTATAAATCGGGTCGAATTCATGAACGCGCTTGTCATCTGGATTGTAAATTTAAGGTCAGTTGGCTGCTGGCTTGGCCAACTGTTAATTATAATAACTATAATTTGACTTGTTTAAATTATATCTCTGATTCCTGTCACAACCAACATTCGTATTGTGAAGGGCAACAAGGACATTTAATTTAGACAAACAGTACTATTTCGATTTGCATTGGGAAATCTTAAAATTCGTAACAATGAACAGAGTAGAGTGGAATATTGTTCATTCATATTATATTTTTTTTTCTTTTCGTTGATTTGAAGTATTCAATCTGATTATTGGGATTTTCTAAATTTTCAACTTATGACACCAACATCAGAGAGAAAAATATGGTCGGTTTTTCAAAAATGGTTTGCAAAATTTGAATTCCTTTTGCTATTTTCAAATTGTTTTAAATGCTCACTGTATCTTATAATACATGTTCCTACAACATAATTATAAAACTATTTTATAAAGGCTCTATTATCCCCTTGTAAATGTTCCCGATATATCTCTTATAAGAGCGTCAAGTAATTATGTGAACCTCTTTATTTTATAATGATTAGGTATATAAATGTTGGTTACAGAGGCTATTAAAAAATTTGTGAGTTAATTATAAGGCAGTTATACAGAAATTTTATTAAGGTGTTGCAACATTTCACCTGCATTAGTTATAATTATAAAACTGTGCAAGTGGGGGAGACCATTAATGTTCTTGTAATAAGATGTGAAATATGTCAGGCGATATACAGTTTCCGAAACCATTAGAATAATCAGTATGATGTCTACATGGAAAAAAATAAAGTGCAATGGAAACTTTCGCTGTAAAGTGAAAGTCAGACTTTATGTTACATATAATGGAAATCCAGAGAGCTCAACGACAATAATTTGTGCTGTACCTCACATAATTTCAACTGAAATAAATATACAAGAAATATTTTGGAACCACTTGACTGTTTAGTGGAAATATTGAAATTCACCTGCTTTGACTAGACACTCTAGACAGCTATATGATACACACCATTATAATTACCGCCAAACTAACCAAAGAGCTGTATGGCCTTATAATGGTTGCGCAATACACTGAATTGCCCTATAAGAGAACCTGTCACTGTACTACTACACGAGGTTCATGGTTGTATAATGGCTGCGTAAGAAGCTAAATTGTTGTCTAAACTAAGCCACAGCCTGTCTCTAAACTAAAAGTGCTTGCAGTTGTATAGTTACTGCACAACGAGCTAAATTGTTTTATAGCAAGGCCGCCTTTGTACAGTAAAAAAGAATATTTAGCTATATAATAACTGTATAGCGAGTTGAATTGTTCTATATGATAATCCCAGTAGCTTTTACGCTACATAAAAACTTTGTCGCTATATAATGGTTACGTAACAAGTTAAATAGTTCTATAAAATAATCTGTCACAGTATTTATATAACAAAAAATTGGAATATGTATAATTACTGTCAATTAAACCGAATTGTTCTTTAAGACACTTCGCAACAGTATCTATGGAACTAAAATAGCTTCGCAAGAGCTGTTATAAAACAAATAGTGTTATAAAAGCTGTTTTTAATTTACTTAACATAATCTCCATCAATGTATTAATATATAACAATTTAATTTGTATATTCATTTGTATATTCAATGCAGTCTAGCAACTAGGAAACTGCAGTCGCAAATAGAATATATGGATATTTAGTAAAGAAATTTTGTGTTCGTTATTTGTTATAATGGAAAAGTAACAGACAACTCCAATGATTTCTTGCTACTATATGATTGTAAGTTCTTCGAATTTGTTTATGTTACATGAGATGAAGCTCATATTCATTTTCTTATGTATCTATGTGTGTTTTAAGAGTGGCATTCAGTTATTATGATACATTTACCTGTTAATATTCTTAGGCAATTATCACTTTGACTTGATCCGCCTATGCACGTTGTGCTATTACAATAATTAATATAATAATGTACCGCAAACTTGTATCTTTGATTGTTAGAGCAATTAACCAAAATATTAGAAAAAAACCAATAATCAGTTGAAGTGTTGAAAATATAAACAAATAGGTAAATCACATGGGTGTATCAATGATGATTCACCGGTTATACAAATATACCTACTTAAGTCCTGTGTCATGCTCATGTTATACTACTCTATATGAAAACTTACAATACAATATGAAGTTACAGATTTTTGCATAAAATTTCATCTAAAAAACAATTCTTCATTTTAAAGGTTTTATATATTTCCAAAAAATACATATGGCTTGATTTACTAACAAATGCCATGACGATATGTGATGATAACTTATATGTAATGTTAACTTAAATGCCACACGCTACAAACTCACTCTTTTGCATGGATTCTCCTCAATATCAGGTACCCCAGGAGGTGGTGACGTCACAAGTATCGGTTCCTGGATGGGTTTCATTGGTGGAGGAAGTTCCAGCTCTTCATCTGCATCTTCTCCGCCTCCGTTGGCCAATTCAGAACCTAATGATTTGGCACCTTTAAGTGACAATGGTGGTCTATCCTCATCTTCTTCGCCCTCTGACACCGAAGGCTTGTTACCCATTTCGGATGGTACCTGGAAAGAGTAAAACAAAACTTAATATTTTACATAGGTTTAAAAAGTGGATACCAACAATTCAATTTAGTAGATTGAATGTTTGATATTCTCCAAAAGTCTGCAGTACATGACAATTTGAATGATATAAAGGTAAAGAATATTATAAACGTGACAAAAAATACAAATGGCACGCATTCTATGTACTAATTTATAATAATTTTAATATCAAATTATAGACCCATTTCGTTCACTAGTGTAATATCAAAAATTGTTGAAAAATGTATAAAGATTAGACTATTAAAATATCTCAATAAATACGGAATCTTATCAACTAATCAGAGAGGTTTCATAGAAGGAAAAAATACAGAGAACGCTTTTGCAGAGCTAGCCAACTTTATTGTGGAAGCATTTAATAAAGAGAAAAATTTCATATGTATATGGTTAATCTAGTGTACCATAGATGGCGAGCACTAGACTTGTTCTGACGTTTTTCAGTCTGGCTTATATCCTACACATTTAAGTGCAACCAAACTCCTGACATTCATATGTATATGAGTATTTCTAGACCTGGCAAAGGCCTCTGACACTGTGTCGCAACAAATTCTACTCAAAAACTAGACTAGGTAGAAATTCAAGGTACAGTGTACAAGCTATTCTAGAACTATACTTATCTGAAAGAAAACAAAGAGTCAAAATAGGTGAAAAACTAAGTGATGAGTTAGAAATAGAATTTGGTGTGCCACGGGGTACAGTCCTTGGCCCGATTTTATTTATACTATATTTAAATGATTTGTTCAAATGCAGCATAAATGCAGTGGCGGCTTGTTCCATGAGGCAGGTGAGACAGTGCCTCACTACTCACCAGTAAATTTGCAGTAAATTTGTACCTAATTTGTAATTTTATAAACTGTATTATTTTCTACATATTTATTTAACTGACGAAGTAGATAATTCCTTAACAAACCTAACTAGGTACCCATACCAGACAGCAACATCGAGGGTAACGAGCGGGCAGATGCTCTGGCCAGAGGGGGCTTTCAGAGGCCCCTACTGGGTCCGGAGCAGGCAAGTCAGTAGAAACCTGGACACGGTCCCAGTTCTTTGACTTCTGGGCCTCCTACCCAGGACTCTGGCAAGCGAAGCTCCTGATCTCAGGGCCCTTTCCGAAGCGAGCAGAACAAATCCTGCGACTAAGCAGGAAACAGGTCAGAATCTTGGTAGGTCTTTTAGCTGGACACGGTTCTTTCAGAAAACACTTGCACACTATAGAGGTGGTTGACAACCCCAACTGCAGGTTCTGCGGGGACGAGGAGGAGACTTCCATCCACGTCCTTACTTCCTGCCCTAGTCTTAAGAACTTGAGGCACAAACACTTTGGCATTGGTTTTCCGGTGCTGGAGGAAATAAAGAATGCTCCTTTATAAAGGATTTTGGCCTGTTAGAATCCGGACTGAATCGGGGAATTCAATAAATTTGCACAATGGGCCTCAAGGCCTGAGTGCGGCGACCCTTTGTCGCCCCACTAAAAGAAGAAGGTACCTATACCGAGTATCTAGAGCCTTGCCTCAGCAGGTTGTCATGTCACGAGCCGCCACTGCATAAATGGAAAAGTTATCTCTTATGCAGATGACACTAGCTTTTTTTGACGAAAACACATGGCAAGAAGTCAAAATAAAAGATGAAATGGGGATATCAAAAATTAAAACATGACTGGACCAAAATTTACTTACACCAAATGCAAGTAAAAGTAATTAATTTTCTTTCTCAATACAGTTGGACAATGCATAAAAATTCAAAGTCTTTAACATTCACGAGGAAAAACCAGAAAAAATAGAATCTGCTTGATTTGTAAAATATTTAGGTGTATATATTGATAAACACCTTAAATGGAGCAATCATATAAACTATGTAACCGAGAAAATTCGCAAGTGCCTCTACAAATTTTATCAGTTGTTGGAATTTCTACCACTAAGTGTTTGAAAAACTAATGTTTTTCATAAAGATTAAAGCCTAAGAAACAATTTTAGGCATGTCCCAAAAAAAACTGGCTGTACTTTCAAAATGGCGTCCATGTTTATAAAAAGAATTTTGCAAATATTGTTTTTGTCATTCAACACAAAAGCTAAAAAAGATGGAGAAAAACTTTCTGTACAAAACACAAAGTGAATAAAATTTTCTACAATTTTGTTCCTATACAATATTTGGGTGCACGTACAGCTAGGGTGGGCTCCCCGACTATATCAGTTTTTCATATACAGGACCAAAACTATATAATTCGTCATATAATACTCAAAAGATCAGAACAAAAAAGCTTTCACAAAAAACTTTTAAATCAATGGACTATCTTAAAATACGAAAATTACAAAAGATACCATTATGGATTTACAGTTAAACATTTGTATATAAATATATTCTGCCACACTCTGTTTCATAGTACTACACTTAAAACTAGGTTTATTTCGTAACTTTACATACATGTATTGTAAATAAATATAGAATATGCAGCCACAAGTCACCCAATGACTTAGTGTGTATTCCGTTCTTAAAAGAATAAGTTATAAAGTCAATATGTGATAAATAATAACGGATAATAAAAATATTATATAATGCTGGTGGTACTCAAATCCTATTGTAATTTGCTATTTATATTTAAGTTAATTTTAATAAGCTTTATAAACTCTATTGGCATAAACTGTTGTAAATGATTAAACTATTAATAAAGCTAATATATTTAAACAGATTAAGACTAGTTCGAGTGAATACAGGTAGGTATGTAGGTAGGCATCTAGGTAATTATTTAAAATAGTCTGCAAAATAGATTGAATCAAATGTCATTTGCTTATTTATGTAATGCAGTTTCTCTCAGTTTATTTGGAAAGTTAACTACAGGCATGATTAATAATATGTATTTATCTATTTACATGAACCTGCTGATGGACAAATTAATAAATCCGGATATTTTTAGTGTACCTATTACCTAGTTAGCTTGATTTTCAACTAATTGATGAAACACCAACACTGCACATATTATTATGCTTTATAACTAACTACAGCTAAATTCATTTAAATACCATTTAGGTAGGTACTAGGAAAGTGTACAGAATGTAACGAAATTTCCTACTACCTACTAAGCTCCACCCCAATGCGATGTCTAGGGGTGGCTTCATACAATTCCTTTTCCATTACTACCAAATGTTTAGGTCTATGTTTTAGTTGGGCAGGGACATTAGGGAGAATACTAGTTTTTTCAAATTATCAATTAATTCGTATTTCGGAAAAAATAATGGTGCTAAAAATTATGAGTATTTTTTTTCCTCTGAAATAGGTATGTTGAGGATGATGCATATTGTTCAAGGCTAACGATTGTAACAATTAAGTATTATATATATTGTCAAAATTAATTTGATGTAGGTATATCCTGGGTCTTTTTAATAAAATTACTCTTTTCTTATGTTTCGGTTTATTCGACCATCGTCAGAGAAATTACTTAATATTATTGTTGAATTGCACACTACAATTATTTACATATTAGGTGTATTAGATATGAGTGTTTAAAAGCAATTATTGTTAAAATATTTATTTTTATAATTACGATGCAATTAAACGAAATTACTTCGTTAGAAAGAGTGATTTCCTAAATAAACGTGTACTTAAAAGCCGAATATTTCGCTGATACATTTTTTTGACGAGAAAAAAATTATTTTTGGGAGAAAAAAATCAAATTTTTATCAACAATACAGGTGCGTTAAAAATGATCAACAATGAATAGTATATTATGCAACAACCATTTAAGGATGGCTATTAGGACATGAGCATGAGAATTATGACAATGAGCCGTAGGCGAATGTCATAATGAATGCGAGTGTCTTAATAGCCATTAAATGTGAGTTGCATATAATATTTTTTTCTACGATCAGTCATAATAAAATAGAAAATTAACACTTTATTTCTGAAACTTATTAATTATAGATCAATTACAATTTAGGAAATATTATGAAAACTAAACTTAGGAAATATTATGGATTATTATTTCAATTTCACTTTCACTATCACACTGTTCACTGATTTTAATTGCAGGAAGCACAAAGTTTGAAAATTTACTAGGTATACAGTAAGAATGACTTGTCAAAATTGATAAATTTTATATCTGTCAGATGTTTAAGGCAATCGTTTATATTGACAGAATATTGCTGCGCGTCCCGTTTCTATTGGTTATAAGTTTGTATCTTAATGAAAAATTTGTATCTTAATGAATCTCATTAAAGTACAGGTAGGGAATGTCTAACTAATAAACGAATTAAAGTATGGTAGTAGAAAGGCGTATATTTTAGTGTTTCCTTATAAATACCGGAATGGTAAAAGCTAAATAAAAAACCGCTGCTTAAGGAATGACTTCCACATCCAGTGTTCCTAACCAAGTCTCTTACAACGAAAGAAATCTAAAATATATTTGCAGTCCACTATGTGGAAACAGTTGTTCATAGAACTTTAATAATGCAATATTTGAAATCGTTTACCCTAAAAACCTATGGTGGTAGTGGGAGTGGATGATGCCAAAAATATTTTGATTCTGCCAAGTGTAAGTTTCAAATCACCCATGTTACAAGTTCTAACGCACAAAATGAACATGATAATAAAATAGGGTGACCATACGTCCGGAATTTCCCTGGAAAGTCCAGCATTTTGGAGTACTGTCCAGCATTTACAAGTGTCCAGCGAAAGTCCAGCATTCTGACCATATGTCCGGAATTTCGCTGGAAAGTATTACAAAACTGTCCAGCATAAGTTCAGCATTCAGGTTATAGTGAAGTTACAGTATTACATTTTGTTTGGAAAAATTTTTTTTCGGATACTTGCTTTCCGCTCATCAAAAAATTCTCCCCCCCGCTCAAAAAATTTTGGGACGGAATTTTTTTTTTTCAGATTTCCCCCCTCCCTGCTCATTAAAAAAATTTTGGGACGAAAAAAATTTTTTTTCGAGGAAAAATATTTTTGTTATTTTCAGCCCAAGCTCAAGGCCCAGATCCGCCCTTGGCAGAAGTGTCCAGCATTCACTTAACAAAAATCTGGTCATCCTATAATAAAAGTGAATCAGATGATGATGAGAATGAACAGTTTGACAAATCTGTCCGTGAGGTTGAGATTTTCGCACTGATGTTTATTTGTTGACTGTTTATACCGATGTTATTGAACTACAGACAAATCAGGATGCAGTCAATGGATCTCGCCGATCCCAATGCGTCAAAGCAATGGATGCTGAGTATCAATCTCTATAAGGGAATAACACATGACGTTTAGTTTCTCTTCCGAAAGTCAAAAAGGCACTGAACCGAAAGTGGGTGTATAAAGTGAAGACAACTTTATCTGGTGATGTGGACAAAGCACGACCTGTAGTTAAAGGTTTTTTGCAAAATTTGGCCTTCGATTAAATTTTTAGCTCAGCCGCAAAATCACCTATACGAAAATTCATATTGGTAGTAGCCAGCGAAGGATTGAAGTTAACTCAATTCGACGTCTCAACAGCGTCTCTATGAAGACATATTACATATATGAATCAACCAAGTGGATACGATGATACGTCTGACGGTATTTAGAAATTAAGCTGAAGTCGCTACGGGCTGAAACAGGCAAATTTTCCTCGATTCTAAAAAAATGTAGATGTATTGACTCGTTAGCTCGCAATTTTTCTGCCAAAAGTGGCATTTTCTGACAGAAAAATCGTCCAGGAAATTCTTTTACATTAAGCTAATGCCTACAATTTCTTTATGAATTAATACCAAGGGTATTAATGAATTTATTTTTTAAAATTACACTAGCTGTTGGCGTCGCTACCTGTTAATGTCGCTACCATAAGAAGTGTATTTACCATGTCACAAGACTATAGTTTATTCTACTGATATTTTAACACCAAAATGTTTTCCAAGAATTCTTATCTGCCTTCTACTACTCATTACTTTATACTTCTACCTTTTATATATCTTAGCGACATTTCCTCAACAATTGAGATAAACAGTTTAAGTTTTTAACTCGATTTACGAAGGTAATTATTTTAAATTGTGATCAATTTAAATTTCAAAAACTTTAGTAAAATATTGGTGTGTACCTATTTAAATTAATGTCTATTATATTTCTCAGTCAGTGACGGATTAAAGTATTTGCCGCTTTACGCAAACCTATTTCCGCCTCTAATAATAATAAGAAAGTAGCTAATTTCATATTAAATTAAAAAATGTAAGTTGTGATTTGCTTAATGCCTAAATGATAATTTCTAAACATGATAAAAGCAAATAAATGAGAAATAATTAGGTAATTGTAAAAATAATCTGTATTAAAACAGTTTTCGCCGTGATTTTCTTGCGGCAAAGTTATTAATGGTAGACTCAAAGTCAATATTTGTCGCCCCTAAAAATCTGCCGCTTTACGCACGTGCGTAATTAGCGTATAGGGTAAGCTAGCACTGTCGTCAGTGAGTTGCTTGCTTTTTTTTTGTTAAATAATTGACGTCATATTATTGTGCAGCTTAATTAGTTTGTAGAATGAAGGTGTGATTATTTTAAATAAAACTTTTTTTAAAATATTTTATCCGTGTGTATTTCAGTGATAGATTACATTTACTGTAAGTACCGCACTGATATGCAAAGGCGTAGCAGATATCTAGCCTAAAGCAGCGTCCTAACTAGGCACATAGGTACGCACTTTTGTTATTGGGTTGTCTTTGAGTGTGAGAAAGAAAACAGATAAATCCGGAAAAGAAAGACGAAAGGTACCGATGCCCTGCGTTGGTACACGACAGTGGCGCAGCCAGAAAATTCATCTGGGGGGGGGGCAATAGAACCGGCCTCCCCAGAAGATGAGGAAAATTTTTCGGAAAATGGTTGAAAACGGATGTGTATGTAGATTCCTCTATTAGATAATATTGGCATTAATTACAAAATATTTATTTCAAGGGATACTTTAGATACTGCTTTGTACTGCTGCTTTATTTTTTGGCTCATGGAAGATGGCTTGGGGGTGTCCCGGGCCCCATGGCTCCCCCCCTGGCTGCGCCCATGGTACACGACAAGGTGATAAAAATAAGATTTCATGATGTGTGGAACGTGCTGAGAGTAGCACACCCTCGTTCTTTTCCTAATTTCTATGTTTTCTTCCTTGCACTCGTTTAACTCAGGATACAGATAAAGGCAGGCAAGTACGTACATCGGACCGGGTTTAAATGCGAATTAAATGGGCAACCGACCGCAGGTCGAGCTCCCACCATTTAAATTCCTTTGTACAGTTTCACATTCAATCTGCTTCCCACCCGAGAATATGAAATGACTAGTTGCCCATAAATTCGTACGTGTACGTACTTAGTTGCCGTTATCTGTATATAAAACTACATTTGCCAAATCTGTATATTGTATGTCTATTTACGATTTCCAAGCAACTCGATAATACCTACTACCTACACTCAAAGAAATAGTATGGGTAAATGGTTAACTAACAATATCGTTAATTTTGTTAAACTAAATTATATTGATGGTATTTTTAAACAAGAGGTGATTGTTATTTTAATTAATGAAAAGTTGTCGAACAACAAAACAAACATTAACTTAAAAAATAGTTGAATAAGACTATTATTTTTTTCGTCTGACTATTATTTTGTTGAATTCTGTCAAATTAAACTAGATAATAGTATATTTTATTTTTAACTATTATCGAATTGTAATTCTAACCCAGTATTAGTTCGCTGTATTATTGTACTTGGTAGACAAACCAATATTATTGTCGTCTTCTAGAAGTTCTAAAAGAATTTCCATAAAATTTGCATCCTTACCACGTAGTCTATTACAGAAATTATTCCCAGATGACGCCACATACAAATCACTGACAATAATCAATCATGCATTATCTTATACTCTTATGAATTTATAGAAAATTAATAACATGATTGCAATGTTCAAATTCTCTCTGGGATCATAGACCAGGGTCGATAATTTTGAAAATGGTAAAAAGTGAAAAAAAATTATAGTAGGATGAAACCCATTGGAAAAGGTAGAGAATATAACAAAAATGAAAGGAAAAATAATTTACGGGCGATCTGAGGTCGGGAAGGGGAAGGGGGTGAGTTTTTAAGGGCAAAACTACAAGTCCTATGAAAAAAAGTTAAATGGCAAAGTTGTAGGTAATAAAAAGATCTACAACTTTTGTTTTTACACTTTTTTCACATAACCTCAAAATTTATGTGAAAAATTCAAATAACCAAGTTTTTGGTTTTTTATTTTTATCTTTTGCAAAAAAATTTATTTTTTCACGAAATTTGGTGGAAACTTACCTTTTTATGTCCCAAACACACAGTAATTTTTTTGATTTAAAATATTCATTTTTTCACCTTATTTTGACTTAATATCGAAAAAGCAACCTAATTTTCAATCGAAAATTCTCACGTCAAAATATCTGCTTTTTTAAAAAAGTCGGTGGGCTTTTTGTTCGTTGAAATCTCTACTTTCTGATGGTATAAAAAAATATACATTACTATGGTAAATGTTCTCAGAAAATGCAAATAAACGAAAAAAACTCGAATCCGAAAATTTTTTTTTGAATCATTATATACAATTTTGAGCTATTTATAGTAGTATATTTCGATTAGCAATTTTTTTGTTTATCAATGTAACATGAAATCTTACGTTTTTCGAGTAATTAAAGTGTAAATTTTAATAAATAGCTCAAAATTGTACATAATGATTCAAAAAAAAATTTTCGGATTCGAGTTTTTTTCGTTTATTTGCATTTTCTGAGAACATTTACCATAGTAATGTATATTTTTTTTATACCATCAGAAAGTAGAGATTTCAACGAACAAAAAGCCCACCGACTTTTTTAAAAAAGCAGATATTTTGACGTGAGAATTTTCGATTGAAAATTAGAGTGCTTTTTCGATATTAAGTCAAAATAACGTGAAAAAATGAATATTTTAAATAAAAAAAAATACTGTGTGTTTGGGACATAAAAAGGTAAGTTTTCACCAAATTTCGTGAAAAAATAAATTTTTTTGCAAAAGATAAAAATAAAAAACCAAAAACTTGGTTATTTGAATTTTTCACATAAATTTTGAGGTTATGTGAAAAAAGTGTAAAAACAAAAGTTGTAGATCTTTTTATTACCTACAACTTTGCTTTTTAACTTTTTTTCATAGGACATGTAGTTTTGCCGGAAATCGAGATAAACCGTTTTTTACCCTTAAAAACTCACCCCCTTCCCCTTCCCGACCTCAGATCGCCCGTAAATTATTTTTCCTTTCATTTTTGTTATATTCTCTTCCTTTTCCAATGGGTTTCATCCTACTATAATTTTTTTTGGTCTCAAAAATTGTCGACCCTCGTCTATCATCGATATATTTGAATGGATCTTATAAACGATCTCTAATCTTTGGTTTGGGTGGTCTGATGTCTCAATACGCGATTAAAAATAAGCGATACGCCACCTACGGTGCCAATTACGAACTACTTTGTGTGAGATGACAAGTGAAAACTTTCATTTTTTGCTTGTCATAATTGCTTTGCGTTGTTTTTATTGTCGATTGGATTCAATTAAAATTGAAAACAATATGAATCAATATTGTTCAGTTCCTCAGTGTTCGTCTTGGGCAAAAAAAACCCAACATTTGTATCCCGAAGCCGGCAAACACCGCATGAAGATGGATAACAGTTTTGGGGGGAAGGATTTTGTAAACAGGCTAAAAGTCTGGATAATAAAATTAAAAATTGGAAAGCCAGTGACAAAGTGCATATGAAGGATTGTTCACTTCATTTCACAGACGATGATTATTTTTATCAAGGAGGTATTTATTGTATGTTGAGGTTAAGGTTAAATAGACATTGTCTTATTTTTAGAACACAGTAAAAAAAATAAAATCTTGAAAAAAACAGCAGTCCCATCAAGAAATTTACTGTAAGTGATAATGATACCATTCCTGGACCATCCAATAGGTCTGAACGATTTCAAAGAAGGCTTGTGTTGGCAGAAACGGTCCCCGAAACGACCATTCGACGATCAGTGTGATTGTGAAGAAAATGAAAATACCCAAGAAGATGAGAGTTTATTGCAAGTACTACAGGCACAACCTGATTATGTTGCACCAAAAACTTCCAAGTTCAAGTAAATACTCCGGAAGTATTTACGTTGTGTACTCTGTTAACAACAGATAGTAAGCTGAACTGTTTTACTGGACTTAACAGTTTTAAACTGCTGAACACAATAGTGGAGGTTGTGCAGTCTGTTTTTAGAGACAAAAAAGCTCGTAGATTAACAGTAAGAGAGAATTGTCTTACTATTTACTACATTAAAATGTAATTTGTCTTATGTTACACTAGCTCTTCTTTTTGGTATTTCAGCTGAATTATGCAAGATTTTTTTTATTATTTATATCGCTTTAATAAAATCAATTGCTATACATATATTTTCATTGAAATTTATTTATAAAATACCTTTTAAATCACCGAAATTACAATGATTTGAATGTAAACAAAACACTTATCACACAGGAATTAGTTCCGATGTCAACCGCACAGGCGCTGCAATCTTTTTTTCAGACGCGTATACTGAGATTTTGGCTAACCAAAAAAAACTTCATCATACAATAAAGTGTAGATCAACCTAAAAATTAGTTGGTGAACAAAAAACAAAGTCGTTGTACTATTTAATTGTAGACCAAATTGAAAACGGTTAGTAAACATAAAAAAATGTCATTGTACTATTTAATTTGTTACAAGAAGATATGATTATTAAACTACTATTTGTTTACGAAAACAAATAAAGTTGTATGACTATTCTTTTCTGAATGATTTAACTATGAAACTAGACAGGCGCGATTTCATATGCTCTTTTTGGTTGAATTTACCTATCATTTTCTTTGAGTGTACGAGTTCACAACACGACACTAGAACACAACAATATCTATTAACGTAGTTCACACATATTTAATTGAAAACCTGTGACATATTTAGGTAGGTACTAATTACCAATTAAGTATGTACAAATTTTTATAATTACAGTGTTCCCATTAAAATGAAGTACCTATTTAAATTTGACGAATTTCCAGGTTTTCCATGATCAAAATGACATGAAATTCCATGGCTTTAAGAGGTTTAATAAAAAAACTTTAAATTTTAAATTCGAAAATCAGATATAAATATTCCCGAAAACCCATCCAAAAACAAAAAACGTCATTAGTCCATTCTCTGGCCCACCGATTCATTAGCATGAAAACACATCTTAGAGAGAGATAGATAGCAGCTTTATACTTTACTAAGTTGCAGTTCTGTCGAGAGGGAGGGGGGTGGGGGGGTGGGATGGTGGGAGGGTGGTTCCCCCAGGCCTAGATTTGTTTTGAGGGCCCGGTTTTCGCTCATCAAAAAATTTTTCAGACCAAAAAAAGTTTTTTCGGATTTTTCCCCTTCGCACATCAATTTTCAAAAAAATTGTAGATAAAAAAAGTCTTGCATTTTAATGATGCATTCACCTGCATTTTTTCAGACTTTTTTTCAACTTTTACATTTCCCCTCCCCCATTTTTAGGAATTTTCGAGTGGTCATATCTCGAAAAATAAGCATTTTTTGAAAAAATCACAAGAATAATACCATCTTATTTTGAGCCAAAAAAGGTAAATATATCGTTTTTTTTTTCATTTTTGACCTAATTCTACAAGTTACGGAACCCGAGATAAAAAGGGTGTTTTCTACCTCTTCCGATCATTTCCTACTCTAATCTTTTTTTTCAACTTTTTTATTAACGTCATTACAAACACATTGCACAAGGTTTCATCAAAATCTATTCAGTAGCACTCAAGTTAGAGATTTTGGTCATTTTAGCGGTCCGTTGACTGGACTACTTATCAATTCAACAATAAAGCAATTCAGAAATTTTTTCACTAAAAATTGCTCCATTCTTTTCTGTAGACTTCATATCATAGAAGTATGCATCTATCTACAATAGTTTTTAAAATGCCTCAATGCACAAATTTACACTGCGTTATTTTGGTATGCTTTGCTTAAACAATTTCTGTACCATTTGTTAACAACAATTTCGAGAATAATTGATCAGCAGAAATAAAGAATAAGCTTTCCATTGACTTGAAAATCATTGATAAATGTAAAATAGCCTGATGTAAATACAGTGTGAACATAAAATTAATCAATTTTCGGTAATACAAAAATTTTCGGAAACGTTTTTTTACCCCTTTGTGGAATCGCGCCCAGAATGGCGCTCTCCACATTTAGATTCATACGGCCATTCCAGATAATGTATGTATTTTTTCAAAACTTCGAGTGCACACCCTGCCATTCTAGGAGCGTCTTCCGAGAAACTAGATTTCCGCCTAATTAGTCATTTTACTCATATCTCAATTTTCCTTGTAGCACATATTTCGAATACCGCATTATTAATTATACATTAATTACTAAAAAAATTTAGTTTAAATACACTTACGATTTGTAAAAGAGACGACAAGCGCCTGAAAAGCTTTCTCCGCATTTTGAAAAAATATTTGTCGATTTCAGTACCCACCAAACGCACTTCACAAGTTCACACTGATTGAACGCTACGTAATCCAGATAGTATTAAAAGCTCACTGGCGAAATCTGGAATGTCCGTGGTTTTTACAGAAAATACAAAAGGCAGTGATTCACAGAACGGAAACATGCGATAAACTCATACACGCAGTGGACTATTATTGCGTTATGTTATAAATTAATAACCAAATATTTGTAAATACCTTATTTTGCGCAGTAAGCACGATGTGTTTGTCCGAAAATTAAAGAATTTTACTTTGTAACTAAAGTAACATCTAAATAAGGTTACAAAAACTATTAATGCAGTACGTAAAAGTCTAATATTAGTAATAAATAAAATAAATGAAACATGACTAATGTTTTCTTTCGGCAATATAGAGTGAGAAATATTTAGTAATCTACCTATTTACTAATGATTATGTTTATTACGTTTATCATTGTTGGACATAAGAGTTCATTATCAACGCGACGCACGGTGGGTTTTTACTATTCCGTGGGGGACTTACTTTTCCTCATAACATGCGACATAGGTAGCTAGGAAACTAATTTTGTTTATTTAATGATTTATAATAATAGTAATATCTAATTTTTATCTCACTCTCTATGATATCGAGCAGGATTGGCCAGACACAAAAAGTTACCGGAAAACAAAATCGTATCATACGACTTTTGAGGATTGAGGATTAGTGCAGGAACAGTAAATTTTGGCCTCGAAAAAATTAGTACAAGCAAGGAATTTGGTGGAGATGTTCCACTTGCCACCCTAATGAATATACTAAAAGTCCACTAAAATCGAAGCTGTGCTTCGACCGCCATATTGAAAAATTGCATGAAACAAACATTTTTGATATTAACATTTTTCCTCTAAATCGAACGGTTTTTGAATTATGAGGTGCAGAATGTTATTGAATTTTCAAAAATCCCAATTGTGTACAAAATACACTGTGAAATGTGTGTTTATAGGTTGTAAGTAAAACAAAAAACATTTTTTTAGGTATATTACCATTACAGAAGAAAAATATACTGTAATTATGAAGCCTATAATAAATAGAATAGAATACGAAAATACGTTATAACATTAGTTCGTCATTATCAGTGTCGTCGTCAGGTAACATATCTTCTGAGTTGCTGCAAGATAATCCCTGGCAATATCCACACATGGCAGAACACTTTAACCCTGCTGATGAGCACTCACAACGTTTTGTGCATCCCGATTTGCAACCACAGGATATGAGCGTCAGTAAATTGCTAGGGGCTGGATCTGAACATGTCAAAACTGGTTTGAAAGCCCCATGGCTTAACTTCCAACCCTAGGGAGTCAGCTCTAAATTATTACCCATCCACAGCTGGACTTGGAGGTGCGATATGATGATTGGCAGTTGCTGCACTTGTAGGAGGCAACACTGCCAAGTTAAATTTGGAATGTAATTGCTGCTTACTGATCAGATGATCGTATAAAAAATATCTATACTCATCAAGCGTCTGGAACTTTGTTGCCCCATAAAAGGCAAGTAGACATTTTTTCCCTGCAGCTGCAATGTCATCTTGGGATACAGCATCCTCCGTAAATAATGCAACAGTCTGTCGCAGATTCGGGTTTTGTTCTAAAAGGCGTAAGTCTTTAATCTGCTCTTTCTAAAGGGCGCGGAGGTTGTGTCACAACCTGTAACAGCATGTATGAACATCAGACAGTGTAATGTATTCCTGTGCAAATTTCATTGCTTTGGAATGTAAAAAATTGACCTTTTTTATTCCCTGAGCGTGGTCGAAGGAACCAAATATGCATCTCATCTGTTAACAAAGTAATTAGGGGGACTACCCAAGGAACAATTTAAAAGTCATTTGGACTTGAGGAGGTTTTAAGAAAGGTTTGTCAGGGTTAGAATAGTCTTGTGCTTTATTGATGTTGTAGTTAAGGCCTTTTAGGCTTCAAGTATACTTGCTCTTATATGGTAAGTTTTAAAGCATTCTGTAAGACCTAATTATAAAGCTAACTTGCTTCTAGGATAATATGTATTGTAATGGGTTTATCATACCTACATAAAAACTCTCCATAAAGCTAATTAATTTTCTGAATGTCTTAAATTCCATTTAGATTTAAAGAGGCTTTAAATTATTCTTTATGGTTTTAACATATTTGCAATAAATGCATCTTAAATCCTTTTTAAAACTAGACATTTTCAATGCCTAGTACTTATTAAAGGACATTACAAAACTAGACTCTTAAAACATCCTAGATAAATGTTGTGATGAAACCGTTATGAAGAAAAAAAGGCCTCTATAAATCTAAAGGGCAAAACTGAATTCCATAAAACACTTTCCAAAACCTCAATAAAACATTTATTATAAAAATAATAAACAATATGTCTGCCTGAAGTGTCGTTGATGCATGTGTGTATGAGTGTTAATTAAAAGCATTTCACGACTTACTGATGTGTAATTAAGTCTTTTTTGGAAAGGTGGAATAAAATAAAAAAGAGTGGCCATTTTAAAAGGACTGTTAAAACACACACACACACATACAAATTATTTTGAGGTTAAGTTTTAAGTTTTTTGGTTCAAATGTCAACGTCCCAAACGTTTTATTACAGCTTTTATCAAGTCCATGTGATCTTCGCCAAGGGCATTTGCATTTTTGTAAGGAAGGGATTATTTGTGAGAGTATACAAAAAGACTAAAAGGACTTCATTTAGAGTAAATGTTCTAGGTCATTACCATTATTAGAATATATAGTTTAATGACAATTAGGTTTTTAGTTGGCCGGCCATGTTTTTCTTGTTATAAAAAAATATTCAAGGTCAATCTCACAATTATAATTATCAATAATTATCACTTTTTCTTTAGCAAATTAAGGTAGAATTACAAGAAACGACTGAAAAATACCGTGGGAACCGAGAAGCAGCCCACTTTTTTAAATTTGCTGATTACGTGTCTATGCAAATTTTGTATGGATATTAAAATCATTATTATTTCTGAGGGGCCCTTGTTTTTTGGGCCTTTCTTATGTAGTTTTCACGATAAACTGCCGTTGGTTTTGATTTTTTATTACCTTTTAAATCGGCCTTAGAGAGGTTATAGTGCCACTCTACGCTTTATAAATTTCAAATTCTATTTTATCTTCAATAAGTCTGATGGTGTGTTTGCTTAAATCAGTTTAGAAAAAATAAATGCAATAACAAAATTATTTGGATTCCTTCGTGGACATTCTTATAGCTTCTCAGTTCTAATATGGACTTATAAGAGTTTAAGGTAGCCTTCTAGGTGTTTTCTAGAAATGCAGGAAGCTAATAGAAAAGCTTAAAATAGGTTTTAAAAAAGGTTTTAAAACGGCCCGAACAAGGTTTTCAAGAGCAGCACTATGCCTCACTAAGGAGTTTTATGATGGAATTTAAAAAGGCCTTAACAACCTTCATAAGGGTGGGCCCTTTTAGTCTACAAGTCGCTTTATTATGGTATTAAGGATATTGTTACAGCAAAATAGATTTTTCAGTGCATTTTGTATATATTTAAGAAACTAAAATTGTTCCTTGGGTAATAAGTCGGTGTCCTAGCCAACAACAACTACTCGAGAACCATGCCTTGCTTTCTCAATAGCTGCTGCTACGATCGACACATCAGCATGAGCTTCGGCCTCTTCTACCTGGACACCCCGACTTCTTAAATTTGCACTGTTTGCAAGAAATTCCGTTCATAATTCAAAAACCGTTCGATTTAGAGAAAAAATAAAAAATTGTTCGTTTTATTGTTGCCTACATTTTTTATTTGAAACTTTTTTCCTATATGCAACGGTAAAGGATTTATATACAAAAATTTGAAAATGGGCCGCCATTTTTCAATATGGCGGGCGTAGCACAGCTTAGATTTTAGGGGACTTTTAGTATATTCAATAAGACGATAACTGCAACATCTCCACCAAATTCCTTGCTTGTACTATTCTTTTCAAGGTTCGCATACTTTTAGGCTTATTTTTCTTGCACTAGATATGATATTCTATCTAATGCAGAACCAAAGAAAGAGGGTCGAACAAAATCAAGAGCCGCTGATAATAAAATTTATATACAAAGTTTAAAATGAAATTTATAAAAATTTTCCTACTCATATAATATGAAAATAACAATTTTTCCACTGTCTACTCCATATGAAAGTGACATTTTTTTACTCTAGAGATGAAAATATTTTCTAGAGTAAAAAAATGTTGTCACTTTCATATAGAGTATACAGTGAAAAAATTGATATTGATATATGCACCAATAGAAAAAAAAGCATTTCCTACTCGAGATGAAATACGTTTTATTCGTTCGATCGTTCGTGAGATTGCCCAACTCGCTTCTCTCGTGAGCAAATTCTCGTCTCACGAAAAAAACAATATTTTCATCACTTGTAAAATATACTATTATTTTGTGTCAAGGAAAAGCAGGAAAAAATAAAATTGTGTTTATAAAATTGCAAATGCTTATTTATTAAAGACCAATGGTTAACACGATTGAAAATAAAATACAAAATGTTATATTGTGTTAGCACTGTTAGTGAATGTCAAGGGAAGGGGCGTACACTTGGCTAGACCGTACACGCTAATTATTAAATCGCTTTTTTCGGCTACAACCAATGCTTTGATTATGAAGGATTTCCTTTTCGTGAAGACGTAGGCTTTCGCGGTTGAAAGTACGTCCACTCGGAAACAACGCGATTACCCCACTTTTTATCACTTAGATTACGAACATGGTGATTTGGGACTGAAACAAGACAAAGTTTGTCGATTTCAAACACAATTAATTTTGTTTTAAAACATATATTGTCTGTTCACGTTCTCACAATACTTTTAGAACTAAAAATATATGTTAATGACTATACTACGGGAGCCCACCCTAAGTGTCCGTCCCGATCCTTTAGGCCAATGTTTTTCATAAAGATTAAAGTCTAAGGAACAATTTAGGACGTGTCCTAAAAAAAAAATGGCTGCACTTTCAAAATGGCGTCCGTTAAAAAAAATTTGCAAATATTGTTTTTGTCATTTAACACAAAAACTAAAAAAGTTGGAGAAAAACTTTCTGTAAAAAAAATAAAGTGCATAAAATTTTCTACAATTTTGTTCCTATACAATATTTGCATTGGAGTTACCATTTTCCAGTTACCATTTTCCAGATAAATGATTCAGCTCTTAAGATAAAATATAAGATTCAATATAAAACGTTACACTACGGAAGCCCACCCTAACTGTCCGTGCACCCCCGATCCTTGGGGACCATGTTTTTCATAAAGATTAAAGCCTAAGGAACAATTTAAGACATGTCCTAAAAAAAAAGCTGGCTGTACTTTCAAAATGGCGTCCGTTTAAAAAAAAAATGCAAATATTGTTTTTGTCATTTAACACAAAAACTAAAAAAGAGAAAAACTTTCTGCACAAAAAACAAAGTGCATAAAATTTTCTACAATTTTGTTCCTATACAATATTTGGATAGGAGTTACCGTTTTCCAGATACTACTGTTTCCGTTTTCGAGATAAATGTCTGCAAATTATAATATTATTATTATTATTATTAATTTTTTTCAGTTTATTTTATTTAATTTTTATATTAATAATATAAAGTTATATTATACGCCTTACAATAATTGTCACAGTTATTTCTTTTAAGTGATTTACCGATATATGAATTTCCATGTTTTCTTAATTTTGGACTCATTTATCTGGAAAATGGTAACTCCTATCAAAATATTGTATAGGCACAAAATTGTAGAAAATTTTATGCACGTTGTTTTTTGTGAAGAAAGTTTTTGTCCATCTTTTTTAGTTTTTGCGTTAAATGACAAAAACAACATTGGCAACAGTTTCTTTTTAAGATATAGCCGCCATTTTGAAAGTACAGCCAGTTTTTTTTTTTAAATATGTCTTAAATTGTTCCTTAGGCTACAATGAAAAACATTGTCCCCAAGGATCTGGTGGGGGGTGCACGTACAGCTAGGGAGGGATCCCGACTACTAGCACTAATTAGTCGATTAGATAACGTTTGTAGGTATAAATTTGCCTCTAATGTTTGTTTTTCGCGTAACGGGTTGTTACTTAAGTTATCTAGTTGAGACTCTAACTCGAGTTGAGTTTTCTAACAGCCCGAGACCGCGAAGTGCCTTTGTTTGTACAGTAATTTTTGCGAGTTCTCGAGTTATTCTTCCACAAATCGAAGAGTGATATTCCCGAAGTTTCGAAATTGTGCCTTTGCACTGAACAGTGGCGTATCGAAAAATGTTAAAACTGATTTAATTTTGATATATAAAAGATTTAAAAGTTTTTTCTGTACTAAATTTTGAAAATAACTTAAATCGATAAATCGAGTTGTTAAAAAATACGTACTTTGACATTCGCAGGCCATTAGCATAAATGTCTGTAACTTTTCTTGAGAAAGACTTCTTCGCTGATTTTTATGAATTTCAAAGTCGAAAAACTTCTTTCACATGAGACTTATGCAAAAGAAAGCGTAAGGAAGTACTAATATGCTAGATAAAGAAATTCGTAAGATTGTAGCGATGTAAAGAATATAAGAATTATATAATTTTTGCATAATTTCCAGGAATGAACTAAACTTCTATCATGTATTTGTTCATATTCATCATTCGTATCATTGTCAGCTTCTTCAATATGTCCAGTGTTTTCATCGACCCGAGCTATTTTCATCAGTTCATAAATATCTACATCCATTTATGGATAAAATTGACTAATTCTTCGCGTAGATTTTCTGATATGGCATTTTCATTAAATAGGAGTGCTTTGTTGAATACTTCCAACTTTGATGCTTTAAGCTTTTGTGGATTATTTTTTATTTCCAAAAAAATTTTTGGGTCTGAAAGAAGACAAATCAGACAAATCGGCATAAAATGTTTCGTCATTACTAAACCGTCTATTCACGTTTTCCTTGACAGTGTCTAAAATGATGTTATGAATATTATGTCATAGGAATTTATAACAACAGATATGGAGATGAGTGGGATGGGTCGGGGTGAACGGTTGTGCGTCTGAAACGCTTCCACTTAAAACTCGATAATACCGGGTAAAACTCCGTTTAATTTGATAAAGCTTAGGCGAACTGTAGCTCAAAAAATTCCGCGTCAATTGATATGTCATAAAAAACCAACAAAGTTGATTTGAAAATAACTACTACAGAGTAATTTAGTGACAAAACTGATTAGTGTGGTACATACAGAAACGAGCTTAAAGAAACAAGTATATAAACAAACAACCCGGGACCAGGCAATAAATAACGAGGATATATAAGAGCTAAGAATTATTACCAAGTTTATTAATGTCTTAACGACTTACAAGTCTGCTGCATATAACCTAAGTGTTTAGGTCCAAACCCTGGAAGGATCGACATCTGTCAACAAATTTATGGTAGAGCAATGGATTGTTGAAGTATGGCCGTAATATCTTTGTGGAAACCTCCAAGTAAATTATTTTTTAATCATTGTAAAAATATTCGAACGGATTTAATTTGAATTATACCCGAAATTATCAATAACGTATTGTTTGTAAAGTAAGGTCATATACATTTATGTTAATGTTACCCTCAAATAATTCATTTTTTCATAATTATTAAAAATACTCAAACGAATTTAATATAAATTAAACCTGCAATAATCAAATGCGTTACCCTTAAAGTATCGTCATAACATTTTCTCTTAAACGCTTTGTCACGACACAATGCGGTAACCCATCTCACAAATACCTACACCTCCCACCTCGCATTCCTTTACCACGCGCCATGTGGCTCTGAGTGCTGGCAACAAGCATGACCCTAGTTCAACCCAGCGTGGACGTAGCAGGTCCAGCTGTATAACCTCTGGGAGTGGCAGCAATGCCTACCACACGCTGGTAAATCAATCAATCAATCAAGAATTTGTTACATCATATATAATTTGGTCCTGTGTAGATTTCAGTCAAAATAAAAAAAGTTGAACCTATTGACAATTGATTAATAATTTACAGGGTATAAGTAACAACTTTAGTCAGATCATACATTTTAGATTAAAAGTGCCCACAAATAAAAAAATTAAATAATTTTTCCTAGCGCTAGCTTTCAACTATTAGTTTTTGATTATTATCCACGTCTCCAAACAAAGTAATTAGTATAATAGGGCTGCAAAACTGCCAATGACAAAAAAATTCTCATTGCCAATGCCTGCATAATTTGCTTAATTAAAATTGGTGCGTGCAACAATACAATAATCATTTATCAGCTAATAAGTCATAGCTTATCTTATTTAAACATGAAAACTAGAGTTTTAGTCCTTGCAACGTACTGTTCCGGTAACAACACAAATCACCGTCGTCTATATAAAGTCGCAGAATTTTCAAAGAAAAATAGTATGCTCACCAAATTACTCTTCCAGAAATAATTAAAAATAAAACTATTCATTTATAAAAAATTACACTCTATGTAGGATAAAAACATGCAAACAAATCAAGTCCCGGCACAAACAGTCGAAAATAAAATCATATATGAATGTCTCCAGACAGCTAGCTGCAGTTGAACTCAACTAAAGGAAGTGACGTCGTTCGTGTAAGACGGTAAAGTAAAGCAGGGGACAGACCTTGGTCTAATTACAACTAGCCTAAATACGATTTGATCACTATTTTCATTCGTAAGAAAAACCTCATCGATATTATAGCGAATGCCGGATCCACCTCCAACTTTTTCGTCTGCTTACGGCAGAGAGTTCTCGGAAAATCCGGAAATAAAACCAGGACGAATCAAAGGTAATGCGACAGAAGATGTGTGATTAATTAAATAAACAACAAACGTATCCGTGAAGTGTAAAACGAAGTTTTGTTAGGTTTTCTCAAATATTACTGAAAAAACTCATAGGTTACATCCCGAGAGCTCTGAATTTTATCGGATAAACTGCGGGTAGCTTTTTTTTTGTAAAATTTTTCTTAGAAAATGTTTGAGACTTTACCTTAAAAGTTTTCTGTGTAAATTATTAAGTCGAAAACATTTGCTTAAAAGCAAAATTTTGCAAAAAATGTAGCTACCCGCAGTGTGTGATAAGATTTAGAGTTCGAGGGATATATGTCAAGATTATTTCACAAATGAACAAATTCCTTACGTACTTTTATACTCAAGTTTTTATTTATAGAGACATGCACTTTTTATACAGAGTGGACCATTAATAATAGGCCATAGTTCAAGGCTAGATTTTTTGAATCAAAATATGAGGATATAGCCAAACATGCTTTAGTAAATTATTGTTGTGGAAAGAGATACAAGATGTCAAAATTGTAATTTTTTTTCTTTCTTTTTGCAATATCTCAACTACCTCTTGATCGATCTTCCCCCAATTTGGTAAGGAAGCCTTTTTTAAGCTAAGAAACAACAATTTATGAATCATATCACATCAATAACGTCTAAATCTCCTTTTTGTTTAGGGCCAAAATTGTTTAACTTGTTTCCGGACGAATTAAAACTTATTAGGAATAAGCGGTTGTTTAAAATTAAACTAAAAGAATTTTGTTAAATAAATGTTTTTATTCCATAACTGATTTCTGGTGTTTGCGTCAGTTTATAAGTTGTGTAACTACTCCTATTTATTAAAAGGGACTAATATAAAATTTATTACATTATTATTTATACTTTAGGTAAATGTTATAGAAATTGACATATCTACCAAGTAAGGAAAATGTTGACCCATGAAGGGCTCCTCATGAGCTATACCTGATGAATATTTTTTCTCTTTTTTTTTACGAAACGTTGTGGCACTTTTGACTAGAAAATCTCTCGCAGGAGTCATTTCCACGTAAAAAAGGTACACTTGATAGAACTTGATAATTCCAACCGTTTTCGAGAAAACTGCCCCAAAGATTTCAAGAATCCTTTGAAAACAAACTCAATTTTTAAAAGTTGATAATGATATATTATTATTATATTGTTGTTCTTCATTCCCTTGGTTACCTTGATAAAAGAATCTTTACTCTGGGGGGAAGTGAGCTGCTACACCCCCCCCCCGTTAACAAAAAGAAAAATCAATTAATTAGTGGCGTATCTGGTGTATCATACGACTTAATAAAAAATTCGCCAGGTAACCGCAGAGTTTGACCGTAAATTAGTTCAGCAGAAGAACATTGCAAATCCTCTTTGGGAATCGTTCTAAAAGCTAATAATATAATGAGAAGTTCGTCTACCCAATGTGACGTATTAGCTCTAGCTGTTAAAGCAGTTTTAAGAGTTCGGTGGAAACGTTTTATCATTCCATTATTTTGGGGATGAAAAGTAGTGGTACGGATTCTATGAAAACCCAAAAATTTCAAATTCAAATTCACTAAATAATTTGGATTCAAACTGAACTCCCTGGTCAGTCGTCACAGTCAAGCGGCAGACAAAATTTTCAAACAATGTGCGTGCTACAGTTTCTGCTGTTATGTCACGCAGAGGATAAAGCTTCTGGCCATCTGGTAAAACGCTCGATTACTGTATGAATGTAAGAACAACCTTTGGAAGGAGGTAATTGTCCTACTAAATCTTTATGTATATGATCGAATCTGGATTTAGGTATCTCTAAATATTCTAGTGGGCTTCTAGTGTGACGTGTGATTTTACAAGGCTGATAGCTAACCCTAGTTTTAGCCCATAAATTGCAGTCGGTATTCATTTTGGGCCAAAAGTAATTATTTATGACCAAAGTCCTAGTGGCTTTAATTCCAGGATGAAGACAGACCATGAAATATATCAAATATTGTCTGTAAATCATTGGAACATAAGGTCGTAGTTTTGGACGAGAAACATCGCACCAAATAAATTCATCCAAATTTGGAATTTTAATTCTTTTTAAATTGAAAGTATTTTTAGAATTTGATGACAATAAATGTCTAAGGGCAGAATCTTTCTCTCAAGCTTTGCTTAATAATTTTAAGTCAAAATTAATATTAATTAATGGAGATGTTTCTGTTGGAATTGGTGAAATACATTGTTCTAAAGAAGATGTGTCATATACACGTGATAAAGTGTCTGCTATGACATTTATCTTTTCCTTTAATGTGCTTAATTTCGCATGAAAATTGGGCGATATATTCCAAATGACGTATTTGTCTTGGAGATCTCTCGGATTTTGTGAATAAAGCTTTGATCAAAGGTTTATGGTCAGTAAAGCAAATAAATTTCCGACCTTCTAGTAAATATTTAAAATGTTTAATAGCAGAATATAAGGATCGAAAACTGAGTACTTTGTTTCATGGTGAGTTTACGCGAAAATAAAGCTAAAGGAGTAAGTACTTCTTTGTTATCTCTTTGCTCTAGAACTGCTCCCATAGAGACATTTGAACAATCAACTGTAAGTGATAAGAATGTATTATCACTACAAGGATGAGCTAAAATAACTGCATCGACAATAGCGCTTTTGGCTTTTAAGAAAGTCTACATAGTCAAAAAGGAAAATCATCTATTTTCGCAATTTTATTATGCGATAAATTAGTACAGAAGCAATGTAAAGGAACTAAGATTTCAGCGAAGTTAGGTACGAAACGATGATAAAAGTTTACCATACCTATAAAACGTTGAAGTTGCTTAAGAGTTGTTGGTAATGGAAAATTATTAATATCAACTCTCAGAAGAAATATGATTTCCTAAAAAGGTCAAACTATCAGTTCCTAATATACATTTAGACGGTTTAATATTTATACCATATTGATCTAATCGATCAAAAACTTTTAAGTGTTCTAAATGTTGTGAATTTGATTCACTTGCAATTAATGTCGTCTAGATAGACAAAACTCTTATTATTATTATTTACCGATGGAGTGAATTATATGAAAGCTACTGGAAGAATTTTGAAGGAAACATATCTGAATATACTTCAAGTAACATGTTTAGCACATGGGCTTCGTAGGATTGCTGAAGCTATTAGGGGGTACGACCTTAATGTTGATAATTTGATATCTAGTGTAAAGAAAGTTTTTCTTAAAGCATCAAGTCGCGTACGGGTTATTTCAGTAAATTCTACCAAATACTCCATTACCTCCAGAGCCCATTATAACACGATGGGGAACTTGGCTAAAGGCAGCATCGTACTATTAGTTATTTTGAAAATGTGAAATCCGTAATACAGCAGTTAAATTCAAATGACGCAGTTTCACAGGCCTTTATGAATCCAACTTTGAAAAACATGTGGAGATCATACACAGATGTTTTTCACGAATTTCTCTAGCCATACAGGACCTTCAATATCAGCCAACATCAGAATTTACTACCGCTGATGCAATAAACATTGTGTTCGATCTTCGACAATATATTTTTCTATTACAGGGAGAAATTGCTGCAAGGGTACAAACAAAATTTGAAAAAAAAAATATCCGGGTTTGTTACGATGACAGGTGTAATAGATCTTTTAAACCGCAAAGAAGTAAACTGCTACACCGGGCATGAATGTGGTAACTTTGCGAAAGTTTAGATATTTTAAATATACCCTCGAAATATAAATGGATTTTCAACGAATAGCGCCGAAGTTTAACTCCAGAACATTTAGAACGGATATCAGTAATATACTTTTATTCTTGTAACCAGCGGCGGCAGTGAAAAGTACTTGTGTGTGTTAATTTAGTGTTAAATACATCCCCCTATACCTCCAGTTCTCTTCGAGTGAGTGTTTGTAATAAATTGACTTTATTAATTTTGGATAACACGGAATTAGTTAAAAAAAATTCAAGTAAGATATCGTTTCATACATGCATGTAAATCTTTATGCGCTGACACATAACCACCTAAAGCCAACCCTGGTTTTACGTCGTATCCGATAGGTAATTCCGATCTCTGAGTATAACTGCAAATTTTACTAGTATTCATTTCTAAACCAACTACTATTTGCGAAACACTATTATTATTTTGATATTAACATTTTCTCTACTAACATCGCCCCACTTTGTCGTACGATATTAAATGCAAATTATCGCTCCTTCGTTATAGGTATAAAAAAAATGCGTTTAAATCGGTCCTTGCCGCGTCGTTACACGCAAGCCGCCATTAAAAGCTGGTACAATTTCAGGTAATAAATTGCAATTTACCACGATTTGTTCATTTTTAGCAATCAGCTCTAGACGATCTTCTTGAAATTTATAAATGCTCTCACATTAAGTGGCGCAATCTAAATGGATGCACGCCAAGGCGTTGGCCTGCCTTTCGAACTTGAGAAAATCTCACATGAAGGACTCTTGTTATTGAATGCTTAATTTAAAAGATGTGTAACTTTATATGAATAATTCTTCCGCGTCGCCAAGCATTTATACGGAAATCGATTTCCTCGTGGATCGTAATATGTTAACGTCACTAACGTTTTCATTCAAAATTGATGAGCTTTTACGTGCCCTACAAGTGCGTATATTTTTTTAGGGCAGCTAACAGTATATTACAAAGCTGACAAAAATTAAAAATAATATATTTATCAACTAATATTGTTATTTCTAAGTTATAATTACATCATTAAATGTAACATGGTAAAAACAAAAGTATATTCCACGATTTCCTCCTTCATAATTACATACCACCTGTAGATTCGTCCCTTAAGTGATTGAGTCACAATGTTTAAAGTAAGTTTTTTCCCTCCCCGGACACATTACTAGTCGAGCCATAACGTAGAATAAAAAACCAAGTGGCCCAAAATACGAACATTCTTGAAACTCCTGTACTTCTTAAATAATCTAGAATCATATGTGGATAATATTCTAAAATTTTATTTGGAATACAAACGAGACATTAGCACTTAATATAAAAAAAAATAGTCGTAAAAACCCCCACAAAGCAGTAATGCTCATACGATAAGTACTGACGGGTCAAACAAGTTATTAGCAAAAGCTGCACTGCTGCTACATTGAAACCAGGGTGTATTAAATAGGTGGTGCGACGACAACCCTCACAGTGGCTTCATAAGTGCTTACTTTGTACATAATGTAATAGATGGCAGGACCAATAAGTTTTCTCATTACTTACGCATAGATAGATAATTTTACAGGTTCTGTGCACACGTGCATACAGTGTTGCATACATTCCCGTCCTTTCGTTTTTGTTTAGTGAAACAAGAGTCCAGTGACATCTGACATTAAGTAGCTTAATTAAAACATTGAAAGAATATATGCAACACTACATGCAGCATTGCACGTGTCGCCACAGCTAACCTCAAAAATATATATTTCTTAAGACTTATAAGTATTACGTAGCTATTATTAAAATTTCTGCCTGGTTCCTGTACTTTCAACCAAAATCAAGTTCAACGCAATGTGTATGAAGTTTTAAATAGTTTGTCACAATAAAATAAGACACCTTTTGCAGGTTGGGGATCTAACCTATAATTAGCAGTCTATTTTTATTAATCAACAATATTGAAAAATTATTTGCGTGAATTTTTAAATATTTGCTTGGAGCCAGTATGGCTCCAAGCTAAAAGTGCCTATACAAACATTAAAAATAAGAATAAACGAAAAAACCTTAAAATTTGAGGTTATGTTAGTTATACGACCCACATGCCCAGGTAATTGTAGGACCTTATTGCTCGCGCCATCTACTAAAGTAAATAGTAACCATGCACTTATGAAGCCATTATTATAATAGGAAAGTGCCGTTCGTCGGACCACCTATTTAATACACCGTGATTGAAACCATCAGAAATGCTACAGGCTGGTCAAAGAGTGTAAGTATATTCATATGAATCCGATAAAAGGACTCATTGAAGGAATGTTAAGAGTTCCAATACAGACTTACATAATGTATTATGGTTTAAAACGACTTACTACTACTAGGATCGAATAATACATAGTATAGTGAGGTGGCTTATTGAAATTATCGTTACCTGGCGGATAAAAGCACCAAATTTGGTATGAAGATACCCTAAGGTACCTTCATATCAAATTTGGTGCTTTTATCCGCCAAGTAACGGTAATCTTGAAATACAGCTCTAACCGACCCCACTAGTAGAAGTTTATTTTGCATCACTAGTATTATTTACAATAATAATCATTAAAATGTTGCCCATTAAATCATAAATTGTTAATGTTAACTGCTGTAATCATTTTTCACACTCATAGTCTGTCACTAAAAAACTTAAAATCTGTACATTTTTCATATAATTAATACACTTTCTCTCAAAATAGATCATATTTCTTTAAACATCTACATGTGTTATGTAATTATGAAGGAGGAAAATGTGAAATATTATTATGTGAATAACACATCCGAAATAATCACATCCCACTCTCCCTTATAAACCCTTTTCCGGAGATCTATTTTAGCACAACACAACAGAAGTGACAGCTTACGGCTCGACCAATAATTTGTCCATATAAAAAGGAAAAACTTACTTTAAACATTATGACTCAATCGCTCAAGAGACGGTCTTATTTTTGAAATATGACCATTACGATTGGGATATTTGCAAAAAAACCGAGATAAACGATATTTTGCCATTTCAGTCCAAAACTTGCATACTTCTGTGTACTTATGTATACTACAGTAAAAAAAATCACCCAACCCACCCACCCCCACCCCCCCAAGACATTATTTTTATTTAGATTTTCAACTTTATTTTTACTCCACTAATAGGGATTATTTATTTCCGGCTAAAAACCCCTAGAGACTGAGATATCAATCATTTTTCTCGTTGTCAAATGCAACTTTCTGCCACGTTGTTGCTACACAGTATTTTCTGTCAAAAGCGGCAACACGAAATATCGAAAGATACCTTATACATTTAAAACACATTTTAATAAATAAAAAGCAATAACAATTTTTACCAACTACTTTTAACAATATTTGTTACGTCAATAAGAATTTCTGACCTGTTTCATAATTCCTGCCAGGTACAATGCACATCTCGCAAAGGGAAATTGTAGCACTAATTTATCCATTAGTGGCACTGATAAAGAGCAGAACAATAATAAATAGAACACCTACCTTGATTCTCTTATCGGAGCCAGTCTTCTTGAGTGGCGGCGGCGCGGCCTGTGTTTTATCCACTTTGCCCTGTGACAGCTTCCGGAGCGGTGGCGGTAACCATTTCCGCCTGGAAAAACAAAGGAACAACGGCTTTAATAATGTTATCGTATTGAAAAACAAAAGGGCATTACAGACGTGAATAATTGCTTTGATAATTACACAAAGCAGGAGCAGCTGTGCGGTGCATTTAGTTGTACGGGGGCTGGTCGAAATTAACTCACCAAATTCATGATTATTTCGATAGCTCAATATTTTTTGCACGGCCGGTTGTAAAATATCACTTTTTATTATTGTAAGATTTTATTTAACTTGCTTTCGGTGCTATTACCAGTTCAGTCGATAAAATTATCGACCCTGTTTAACCCATTTTATCTACTCGTCTGTAGAAACCCTCTTAGAAACCCTCGTAGAAACCCTCTTACGAGTTTATGACATCGGTAAAAATAACTCTTTACATATTATTTTGAGCTAAGTTCACTCCATTATTATCGAGTAGATATAAATTAATCGCTCTCGGTGGAATGTATCGATGTTGGTTCTGTATATTTTTTATTTATTTATATTTCTCTATATTTTAGGAAAAACTCGATAAACAAAATTATCTACATTAAAGTTATCGATGGTCGATATTTTTAGCGATGGAGACTGGTAATAGCACTGATTGTATGTTAATATGTTTATTTAAAATCTTGCAAGTCAATTTTGAACCACTTAACGACGTCCAATTGAGCTGAAATTTTGCATAAACATGTAGTTCTATTGGCAATACAATAATATGGTACCAACAAGTGTGTTTTTAGTTTCTAAATTATAATTTGATGCGATTATGTATTCACTCAGACGTTGCATTCTAAGAAATGGCGAAGGACCCGGGACTTTTACGTAAGGATGATGCAATAAATATAAAATTAATTGACGTAACTAAAAATTTTAAATTAAAATAAAATGAAAAAAAATTTTTAACAATAAGCTTTTATTATTTAAGTGTACTGAAACGAAAAAAAAATAAGTTATGTTAAATTAATTGTCTTAAAAGCTCGCGTAAACAGAAATTAAAAAAAAATACTTAGGTACTTATAATCTCTGTCAACCAAAATTAATGTCTGTATGAACTTTCTTTCTGTGCGCGATATTGAAATAAACCTCCGTGCCAAATTTTAGCGCAAAATATTTATTCAAACGGCTAAAAGCCAATAATAATTTCGAAATTTCCATCGCTTATTGTGTAAATGCATCGACACGTAGGATAATTTTTTTTCAAAATGTAGGTTTTTACATGTATTTTACAATAGTATTAAGAAGAAGAAAATCAAGTCTTCACTTAAATCGTTTTTTTAAAGTGTGTTTATAATTTTCAAAATTATAGTTGTAAAGAAATTCCAATAACACGGTGGATTTTCTATTAAATCAAAAGCAGCAAACGAATTATGAAAATAGATGAAATATCTAACATTTTTCTAAAAAAATTAATGATGTACTTGCATTTGTCAGCTGTCACACGTCAGTCTTTGCGTCTCAGGACCGGTTTATCAGTGCGCGGTTAAGCACTTTATCCTACAGCTAAATTAACTAGAAGTTTAGAATGTGCTTCTATTAAAAATTTCAATATTGCAACTTCACATTCTAAACTTCTAGTTAATTTAGCTGTAGGATAAAGTGCTTAACCGCGCACTGATAAACCAGTCCTCAGTCGCTTTAATAAGCAAGTTGATATTTCTTCTTAAAATTTGGACTGATTATTCTTCAATACTCATATTTTTGTCTCAACTAGTTGAAAACTGTTGGTTTTTGGTATCCTTTAAACTACAAAAACTGTATTCACTTAATGTTGTTTTAAGATTGTGAAATAAGAAATAAGTTATGTATCAATAACAGGCTCTGTCTTGGCGATGTTATGCTTACGAATCATTCGTTATTGATTCTGGGAATATTTCAACGACTTAATTTTTAACCATACCAATAACACCTCACACTATTTAATTTTTTCAGTTCTTATAAAGCTCTCAATCTGTAAAGACATTTTACACTTGTTAAATAGAGCGTACTGCAAACACTGTGTTTTACTCGAATACCATACCTTCCTTTTAAAACAATCCAGAAGCACAATTTTTAAAAATTTTAAAAAACTTTGTGTGTAAAAATGATTGTTTATGGAACTTTAATAACATAATATTTGAAATCCTCTACCCCAAAAACCCATAAAACGATACCCCACATCGGTAGTGGGGTGGGGGTGGTGATTGGGGGTGGTAGTGGGGGGTGGATAAAGTAAAAAAATATTTTGAGGTTTCTGGTTCCTGTACATACACTAAATTACAATTTTTTTCATCTCCTTTAATAAGGAGGTGGGGGTGGTAATAGGGGTGGCTAATGCCAAAAATTTTTTTGAGACCTTAGCTTCTCTTGTATATACTAAATACCAATTTCATGGACTCTTACCTGCTTGATTTACCCATTTACCCCAAATTTACCCCAATTTACCCCCCAACCCTTCGACGGAACAAGATGAAAATATAATCTAGTTCTAGATCTCGTTAAAGTACATAGGTGTACCAAATTTCAAGTCAATATCTTAAACGGTTCTAGAGTAAACGTGCGCACAAAAAAAGTTACAGACAGACCGACAGACAGACAGAAATTTTTACTTAAAATCTCGACGTTTCATGACATTTTAAGCCTATTTGGACAATAAAAATTTTTAAAAATTTTTTTGTCGTTACTATACTTCTACTGGACGTGGAAGTAATTCAAAAACTGTAGATTTTGATTATTTTCAACTAGCAGAGACAGAAATAAAAACATTGGAAAATAATCAGTTCAAATTTCAAGAAAAGTTATCGACTGGTTTATTTACAAGTGACCTAAATGCAAAAACTGGTATATCTCGGCGTCAAATGCAAGTAGATCATTAATTTTTTTTAGAAAAATGTTAGATATTGCATCTATTTTCATAAATCATTGTTGAGTTTTTGGTTTCATAAAAAAATCAGTCATTTGAATTTGTTTATAACTATAATTTTGAAAATTAAAAACAAATTTCAAAAAAATAGTTTAAATGAAGATATTAATTTTGTTGCTTGTAAAATACATATAAAAACCTACATAAATTGTCCTACTAAGTGTCGATGCACTTAAATAATAAACGATGGAAATTTCGAAATAATTATTGGTTTTAAGCCGTCTGAATAAATACTTCGCGCTAAAATTTTTCCGCAATTTTTCTTTTCGTTATTTAGAACCCCATAAAAATCTAGTAATAGGATAAAGATCCTTATTGCAGCCCGTATACAGAACTGCCAAACTACTTTTGAAAAAGTAGTTAACTACTAACTACAGAGTACTTATTGAAAATGCATTGTAGTTGAAAAGTACTCGAGTACTTTTATTTTGAAAAAGTAGTTTAACTACGTGTCTACAATTACATTTACAACTACTTTTGTAGTACACTTTACACTTACACAGCATTAAATTTTTTTCATGACGAAAGAAATTAGGTCTCACTAGAATGTGTACTTAAGGCACTCAAACCTTTCTTTGTGACATGTCATAAGGAAAGTTTAACATACTTATATAATTTGTAAAATGATTGTGCCAGTATGCTACAAAAAGTCACAAAATGTTTTTCTACGTTGATGTGCAAGCAAAGTGTACCTACATAAAGCCCCGATAGCCTACCCTACAGTTTACTTACATGTTGTTTCATTGTTGCGATTTGCAACCTTTTTAGGTTATTTAATAACTATTTAATATTATGAAAGTTTATTATTGAGGGATTAGGAAAACACTACTGAGATTACCATTTTATTAATTAAAGAAAAACACAAAACCCATTTACAAATTGCCATTCGCTTTTAACATTACTAATATTTCAAAATTAGAATTACTAATATTTCAAAATTAGAATAGGAACTTCTTTTTGGGACATTTATCATGCCTGCAAATGAAAACAGACGTTTCACAGGAGCTGATGAAGGCAAAAGTGTATTATAGTAAACAAATAATTTCTTAAAAATTGGATAATAATTCAGCATTTCAAAGTTGCTCCGAGAATCTTCATGTTAGTTGCAACTTTATTTCATTGCCAAATTCGGTATTTTCATCATTTTGGTAGTAATTTGTAATGGCTGTATTAGTTGTAGCCGTGATGGATTCGGTGGATTCGTCAAAATCAAGTTTATATTTTTTGAGTTTTTCCTCGATTCTAGTGCTCTCAGGTGGTTGTGTATTATTAACCTCTGCATCAATTTTAAAATTTTTAAAGCAGAATTTACTAATAAATTGTTCAATTTACCTCTTGTTAAGGTAACATTAATAAAACCTTTAATTGACTGTAGCCATCTCAACTTAATACTGGGTCTGTATGCTGCTCAGACTCTTTTTGTCACTAAACAACTGGGCTGGATATTTAATGAGTATATTTCTGAGAAAAACATATAAAAACAGATTCTATGGATACACATAAACAGTAGTTGCAACTACTTTAGTAGTTAAAATTACATTAGTAGTTTTAACTACTTTTAAAAAGTAATTTGAGTAGTGAATACTCAATACAGTACCAATGTATTCATAACTACCTATAAGTACTTGTAGTTAGTAGTTAAATTGTAGTTAAACTACAAATGTAGTTAACTACTAGGCAGCTCTGCCCGTATACACAATAAACGAATACAATAATGTGTGTAAATACATACAATATAAGGCACAAAGCACTGTTTATGGTAAAGTAATTAACATAGCGGCATCTGCGCCGAGTGTAGTTTTCTAAACGTGTAATATCAGAGGCGTTGTATTATTTAATGTCGAAAAACGTTCGCAAGCAATGTAAAGAACTGCTTCCCATCAACTTGATCTGACATAAAGCGAAGAAATCCTCGCAAATAAAATTTTTGTGCATACGCATTTTATTCTATACCGACACTCCTCATGTAACGTTCCCACGATGACTGAAATTGAATATTTATGAAGTCAACGTAGTTTATAGCCCAAGTAGTGTCAGTCTCGGCTTAAATCAACGCATCATTCTTCATCGTCGGCATGGCAGATAAATTACTGTTACAGATGCTATAGATATCAGGGAGTTTGAAAATTGAATGAATTAATTTTTTCTGTATTATATTGTAGGGTCTGTACTCTTCGAAGGATCACTTGTACTGGACTGTATTATAGGAAAAGGATGGAAATAATAAAAACTTGTAACTTTAGAACATATATATATTAATGAAACAGTACTAACAAATACGTTTCGCTAACCTGATTGGCATCATACTTTGGCCGAAACGTTTGCCTCAACTTACTATCTCGAGCGACAATGAGGCACTTTGCGCTCTTAATACACAAATAGCTGTTGTAGTTTTTAAGTTCCGTATATAAATGTATTTTATGTATTTTGCGAAATTTTTGAAAATAAGGCCACTATTTACGAAAATTAAACATGATACCTTTTATTTTTTGTGTGATTTATTTATTTATTTAAAATTGTAATAAATAAAGTTTACTTGTTATCCATAGCACACGATGTTGCTAAAATTTCTTGCAAACGATGACGTGCCTGGCCTGTTGCTTTAATCGGACATGTTTAGCTATTTCAATTTCCCGCTACTATTCTAGTAGCAGGCAAGCGTGCAGACCTTATAACGTGTTAGAAGTTCGTGCTCTTCCACGGCCGACGTTACTAGAGTCGGCCGTGGCTCTTCTTTTGTTAATATTTACATATAATCGTTGTTGCTCGTTGACATTGTTACGTAGGTGCATTTAGTGATATTAGGCTAGAGCTTTTCAAACAGGTACTGGGAAAGGTAAGTACGCTATGAATTAGTTTGTAAATACATATAAATGAAAACAACCGTTGTAGGTTATAATGGCCACGTGCAAAAAGAAATTAAAGTTTGTAGAACCGAATGCGGAAAATTGTCAGCGTATGATAAATTGGTCATTATGTGTTCTATGTCAGAATAAGGGAAACGAAACCAACATTCGTTGTCCAGCCCTTAATAAAGACATTTCGAAACGAAACTTAGGTTACGATACTTTGACATCAAACTTGTTAAAATTTTAAGAACATGATGCGTTACCTTCAGAAATAAATTTAGATTTGTTCAATACCGATAATCGTTCGAGCATATAGAGCAAGCCTTTCTTAAAGTAATTGGTCAATTTTTAAGAGGTAGTGGACGGATTGAGGTATTATCCAAATCTGGATTTGCAACATCTGGAGTGGCAGAATCATATATTAAAGTTACCTCAATAACAAAAGCAAGGCTAGCCCACCAAGTAAATGCTGCCGCTTTATATCAACTGATGCATGAGGCTTTAAGGAAGAAGTGCAAGAGGAATCGTTTGAAAATTGGCAAAAGAACAAGCGTACCGTTCCTCTGTTCAAATATTTTGGGAGCTATGTCTGGAATTGGAGCTTTTACTGCTTTTATTTGTAAGGTCCCATCGAGAAGGTAATTATTCTCTCTATAAGGAATCTCTTAAAGCTCTTATGCCTTGGTTCTTCATATTTGACCACCCAAATTACTCGAGATGGCTGTCAGTTTATCTCAAAGATTTAACGGAACTAAATTAAACTAATCCAGATATTCAGAAAGCTTTTGAAAACGGATGTTTTGTTGTAAATAAAACAACTCGCCGCTTCTCTGGAATTGGAATTGATCAAGCTCATGAGCAGCATAATGCCATTATTAAAGGCGATAGTGGATTTATAGGTTTAACCAACAATCCATCAGCCTTACGTAGATGGATGATTTCTGGTTCGGAAATCTCGAGAGTGCTAATGGAATTTACAAACTTAGATGAAGAAGTATACATCGACAATAGACACCATGAGGAATCGGCAGCTTTTCAAATGAAATTTAAAGAAAATATACAACTTTTAAAAGAGGCTTACAGTGAATTTGGAAATCCGCTTCTTGAAACCAAAAGAGACTTTTTCTGCATTGATACCAAAATAACAATGGATGACGAATGTCTAAATAATATTTTAGGTAGGTCTTCATACATAGTTATTTCCGCGACACATTATAATGTATTTCTCTTGTTTTTAGGTATAAAGGAACGTGGACTAGATCTAGATAATAAGTTTGTTGATGAACGCTTAAGCAGCAGAGAGGTAGAGTGAAATTACTTAGAGAAGATAACATCCGCACAAACCGATATCGCCAGCGAGTGCCGATTGTCTAGGTCGTGTTCGGTATTTATTATATATTTATAGTGAATATTCAACAGTTTCTATGAATAAAACAGATGAAATGAAATTTATTTTAATTGCGACTGTCCAATATTATTAATAAACGAAAATAGTAAACTTAGTAGTTTTAGTATGTTATCTTCTCTAAGTAATTTCACTCTATCCGTATATGATCCAATAAAAGCGAATAAAATTCGCTTATTTTGTAAACCTAAAAAGGTTGTAAAAATCGCAATGTTGATAAAGTCCCTGAAATCTGATGTGGATTTATTCTCTAGACTTTTCATAGTATGTTCAAATCGTGACATAGATTTAGATGATTTTTTTGCACATGAGAATCAACCATTCCCAACAGCTCTATCTTTAAACGGAGTCCAGAGATCATCAGATAAATCAATCCCTGTTAAGATTCTGGAAAATGTGCTTAATGACGTACCTCTTATTTTAGAGAAATTTACTTCAGACAGAAAGAACATCAGAATTTCAGTATGATTGGGTGGTCTATGATGGGCCTGCATTGATACACCTTTTACTGCCTAAGGGTGTCTTAAATTTTGCTGAATACTCTGCCAAAGTGTTTCAATCGCACATCAAACATAACGCTGATAAATTTAATTTAAAACGCGTTGATATCATTTGGGACATATACAAGAACAATAGTTTGAAACATCACACTAGAGAAATTCGTGGAGGAGGAACGCGACGACAGGTTGGTGGTAATGTACTACTTCCTAAAAACTGGTCGGATTTTCTTAGGAACACAGACAATAAAACAGACCTATTTCACTTTCTATCCAATGAATGTACAACATCATCCATTCTTTATCCTGTGGAAACACTATGCACAATTGACGATAGGATCATTTCAAACCTCAATTCCCAAAATTCACATCTATCGCTCTGCAGTCACGAAGAAGCAGATACACGTATTATATTACACGTACAGGATTGCATCCGCCAAGGTTGGAAAAATATTTGCACAAGAACCGTAGACACCGATGTTGTAGTGTTAGCTACTGCTTTTTTTCATCGGTTGTATGTGCAAGGATTGAACACTCTATATGTTCACTTTGGTGCCAATAAGCACTTTAAAATAATATGTGTTAATGGGATAGCTGCACATTTGGGTCAACAAAAATGTGAAGCTTTGTTAGGTTTTCATGCATTCACGGGATGTGATACCGTCTCATTTTTCTCAGGCAAGGGAAAGTCGACTGCTTGGAAGACCTGGCAAATTTTCTCTGAGGTAACGGAAGCTTTTTCTTTTATGTCTAAGCCGCAAAGATTTATTCCTGACCATGTTTTCAATTTGCTGCAAAGATTTGTTGTCTTAATGTACTGTTCAACATCCGACTGCTTTGAAGTTAACGATGCCCGAAAGGAATTTTTCACGTCGAAGGGAAGAAGTACTGCAAATCTTCCACCTTCTAAATCCGCTTTAGACCAACATACTCGAAGAGCTACATACCAAAGTGGCCATGTATGGGGACAATCATTGGAAAGAAATCCTACTTTGCCAGATACTGAATCTTGGCATTGGTGTAAAAAAGATGGTATTTATTCACCACACTGGTCAACTTTACCTAAGGTGTCCACAGCCTTGAGGTAACTGATACGGTGCGGCTGCAAAAAGAACTGTAAACAAAATATATGTGCTTGTAAGAAAGTAGGTTTACATTGCACGTTGTTATGTACTTCTTGTAAGGGAAAGTGTGATTTAAATTAATATTTTGTTAAAAACATACATATAAATAAATAATGATTCTGTAAAAAAAAAGAACAAATTTTGAATTTTATTAAATAACGACTTTATTTCAATTCTAATCACGAAATGTCCGAAATACTTTTTTGTTGGCTGTTCAAAGCTCTACAACTTTGTATAAGACTATTTTTTTATAAAGTCAATGGATTTACCAAAAAAATCATATTTATTAGATTATTAGAAATCAGATTAGAAACGATTCTATAGGGCACTACTAATAAGTATACCAAGGGGCAACATTCTTTCACAAATAGCCGTTTTTTATTGGTTTGCTACTCTACTATTTTGTGGAATTGTGTTTGATTGTGTTAGTTTTGTGGTCGAAAGAATGGAAAGTGATTCCGAAGATACTATCCCCTGTACTCCACCAGAAATAACTGAAAGACCAGAAGCAACAGCATCTAATTTACTACTACCACAGAAATCAAGCATAGATTTGAAAAAGTATGGAAAACTACCTTCTTTTTTGAAAAGAAAATCTGAGAGATATGAAGCGAAAAAGGCCAAAACTTTGACACCAGAAGAAATTAATAAATTTATAAAGGAAGCACATGATAGAGTTTATCTTTTACATAAGGTAAGATTGCCAGATACTAAATGTCTCAAATCTAACATATTAATTGATTTAAGGTCGTATTAATCGTGGGTGCATGTCGCTCTAATGAACTCTACGAAATGAAAATTGAAGACATGAAAGATCTAAGTACATTATTAATAACTGTACCTAAAACGAAAACCAAAGTGGTAAGAAGTTTTCTCATTACTGGTCAATTTTATGGGATTGTAAAGAAGTACATGGATCTTCGGCCGACGCACGTGACAATAAGCTCATTTTTTTAAATTATCAAAGAGGTAAATGCATCATTCAACGAATTGGAAAAATAAGTTTACTGTACTTGGAAAACAAATAGCAACTTATTTGAATTTGCCAAATCCTGAATGTTACACCGGTCATTGCTTTGGAGATCTTCGACTACACTATACGTGGATGAAGGTGGCGATATTACGGGGTTGAAGCGTCACGGAGGCTGGAAGTCCTCACTCGTAGCTGAAGGATACATCGACCAATCTGTTTAAAATAAAATGATAACAGCCGAAACTATTTCAAAGCAAGTGAACAATGCTACGGCTTCTATTTTTACAGCTGCTAGAGTGGTTAATGCTGACAGTATTACTACCATTGAAAATAGTGCTAATCATACTATAACACAAAATATGCCCTCATCAGTTTAGTTTATTGACTGTAGTAACATTTTGTTGAAAAAAAAAAATTTTAATGAACATTTTTTTATGCGTTTCCATATTATGTATGTATCACTATATTTTATATACAGGTTAGTCGTATATAAAGTATAGTATACAACTCGCTATAATGCCTATTATTACCTCGGGAGGTTACAACACTCGCTCGCTGCGTTCGTTCGAATTGTAATCTCCATCCTTAATAATAATAGCCTTCATTATAGCATCGTTGTATAATATACCATTATAGTCTTTTAGTGCTTTTTTTTACAAAAGATATTCCAGGTTGTCATTCAATCAGCTTAATTAGAAACAAGAGAAAAGCAGCTCTGCAAGCGATAGTTATACACTGACATGCACTAACGTGTGGACGGGGAATTGGTGATTAGCCCAAGTGCGCCTAAAGTTCCTTTCATTTGTGCAGCATTTACCGACATCGAGGCGAATGCAGCTCAAGCTCAAAAAAATGTGACTTTACTAGGCGTTAGACTTGGCCCCACGTGTGGAGCCGGCTTTAGAAGGCGACATGTTAAAATGTGGTCATTATTATGTTGAAAAATATATCCAAACCAGAACGAAAAGTTACTTTAGTTAAAATGCCGTACTCTGAACTCTGTAAGTGGATTATCACGCAGATAAGATTATGAATACAATAAGTAATCACACTTAATAATAATAAGAATACTTGAAACATCTTACTGTTTTAAAGACAAATCCGAATAACTCTCACTACAGTTGCACTTTGGCTCCTTGCACTTGCACAAATTACGAAAAAAACGCTTTATTCGACCCATCGTTTATCACAAGCGCTATCACATAATTAGATTTTTAACTACTAAAAACAATGAGAGGTATTTTCAGGTAAGGTGCGAAAAATGATATAAATATATCTAGAACATACAGAAGATAAGATAACGAACGTCAGCCTAAGATGATTTCATCCAGACATAGCTAATACACGTCACATTGTTATCTAGTTGTCTAGTTTTCGGCATAAACAACAATACATCAGCCCTCAAAATTCTGTTTGGCATCAGCTACCCTCATTATGGGTTTTTGAGGTGGATGATTTCAAATATTATATTGAACAATTATTTTCACATAGTGGAGTGCAAATATATCAACATTTTTTTCGTTGTAAAAGACTTAAACACATAAACACATCACATATAGTAGACAACCCCCAAATTCAAAGGCAAGTCTGCCCGGAAGGGGGTTACACATTTGGAAAAATGCAGACATATATTCATACCCACCGGTACTGTCAGTACCGGGGCTGAGGCTTGAACCCAGAACGCGATAGACAATCGGTCAGCATATTCGCCACTCAATACGCCTTAACCGAGTGAGCTGCCGCGTCGTGATAGGAAGCCCGGATATGAAAGTAGTGATTCATTAGGCAGCAGCTTTTAGAATACAAAATTATTTATATTATTACCATTACATTAAAAATTATTTGTATTTATGATTTTACAATTGATCGTTGGCAATAAACAAATATCTGTAGTTTTAAGAGATTTTTTAGTACAGTAGGTACATCTGTTTGTAAAAATTCATGTTAGATATAGTAGAGTAAAAAACCGCTGCCCAAGGAATCACTACTTCCACATCCGGATTTTCTATCCAAGTCACACAACGAAAAAATGTTGTATCTGGAAATAATTGTTTATGGAACTTTAATAATATAATATTTGAAATCCTCTACCCCAAAAACCCATAAAACGATACCCCACATAGGTAGTGGGGTGGGGGTGGTGACAGGCGGTGGGAGTGGGGGGTGGACAAAGTAAAAAAATATTTTGAGGTTTCTGCTTCTTGTACACACACTAAATCACATTTTTTTTCATCCCCTTTAATAATGGGGTGGGGGTGGTAATGGGGGTGGCTAATGCCAAAATTTTTTTTGAGACCTTAGCTTCTCTTGTCTATACTAAATATCAATTTTATGAACTCTTACCTGCTTGATTTCCCTATTTACTCAAAATTTACCCAAATTTACCCCCCAACCCTTCGACGGAACAAGATGAAAATATAATCTAGTTCTAGATCTCGTTAAAGTACATACGTGTACCAAATTTCAAGTCAATATCTCAAACGGTTCCAGAGTAAACGTGCGCACAAAAAAAAGTTACAGACCGACAGACAGACAGAAAATTTTTTTCGCTCAAACTTGAAATCTCGACGTTTCATGACATTCTAAGCCTATTTGAACAATAAAAATTTTTAAAATTTTTTTTGTCGTTACTATACTTCCACTGGATGTGGAAGTAATTAAAAGTTGACCCGGAACAAACGGCATAGCAGGATAAGCATGTAAAGTCTGCCCCCAAACAAAATTTTGTTTGTTATCAACTATTTGAATGGGCTTACCCAAAATATGATTTTCCCAAAAGCCATTTCCAAGCCATATTGGAGGAGTGGGGGGGGGGTTTGATTTTCGTTTTTTAAAATTTTTTCGGATACCATTGTACGAAAAAATCCGAAAAAATTCACAGTCGTTACATACATGTTGGACTATTTTCTCAATTTTTTTCATAATTTTTAAATATAAATTTCGTATGCAAAAAAATTTGCAAATTTTTGCACACAATTTTTTGGCACTTTAAGAAAGGCCACTCTGAATTTTTCATCGTAAATTACTCATTTATCAAGGCCTATTCTCGAATTAAATTCATATTTTTAAAAAATGTGGAAGATAGTTAAAAAACGAAAAACTGCATTACCGACCATTCTCTTATACGCGCCTCACTATCATTTGGACGTATATCTTGTTAACAAATGAACGTAACTTGCAGATATTCGTTATTTTATAAGATTTACTTCAATCACCAGGTCTCATCATGTATACATTTTTTGTTTTGCTATGCTCAATAAGTAACGTTATTAAGTTTGTATCTTGACCAACAACTATAACAGGGTTACGCCAGTGGCGGTCTGGCCAGGTCGGAGAGTCAGCAAATGCCGACTGGGCCTTTTGCATTTTGAGTACGTAATGCGTTTATATATATGAGAAGCAAAAACATTCAAATCGCTGATGAACTGTGTTTGAATGTTTATTTATCTTTAAAAGTTTTGGCATATGTGATGAGCTGGTGAATGTGAGTACTTTTGGCTTATTTTGGCCGTTCCGCCGACCGTCGGTGTCGAAGTCCGAAGCACGAGCTCAAGATGTGCGCAGTGCGGAGGCGGTAAAAGCAACCGATGAAGCTAATCTCGCAACTTTGCTACTTTAACTGTTAGTATTAAGAATTGACAGCTTTAATAATTTAATTTCTAATTCTCATTCACATTATGTTCTCATAGTTTTAGTTTTTCTAGTTTGAGAGTCGTTAAATTGTTCTTTGTTCCTGATACTCCTGATTGGACTTGTCTTTATTTTTTATGTTTATGAGTTTGTTTTTTTTTTGTTTTAATAAATAAATCGAGGGGGCGAGCGTAGAGGCGACTTCAATGTGAATATCAGTCGATATTCCGTTGCAGCAACGTCGAGCGCGGTTAGTACTTGGATGGGTGACCCATCTTGGGAAATACAGCGTTCTCGTCCCACCTTCTAGCGGCTTGTATATCAGTGTATACGCGGAAGCTACGTAATTTCAGACGACGATTATGTAGTGGATATACCATCCTTCGGAGGGGATGTAAAGCAGGCGGCCCCTTGTCTATTAAATGTTAGTCAAGTAAAAGATCCCTACTGTTCTTAAGGGAAGAGGTTCGGCAAAATTTCCAGGTTGGGGGTAGCTCGTCTCCTGGCTTCGGTGATAGGCCCTGGTAGCGGAAATAGGCCGACGTTAAATAAAAAAATAAAAAAGTTAAAATAAATAGTTCTGCAGTTCTAAAGAACCTATGATTTTATTTCTCCTTAAACCGGTCCTTAAACATTATAATAATAAAAAATATATTTACTGAGCATTAAAGTTTAATACAAGATGCCCATCCCCCGAATAAATGGCCGGCGCGAGACCCAAAAAATAACTAACCAGTATATGTTTTATTTCATATTTAAATAAACCATGTTTAATTAGCATTATCAAACATAGTTTTTGTTGACTATTGTTACATTCTTATGGTGTTAAAATACAAAAAATACCTTTTTTTGAAAAGAATCTATCATTTTGACAATCATAGCTTTGTTAATATTTAACCGATTTATACCATATTGAAGCCTAGCTCTTTCTCTCAAATTTTGCCTGTTTACTTTTTTCCTGAAGTGCCATTCGTGTGGGCTATTACCGATTAAAGGAAAAAAGTGCCTAATTTCAACATGGCGGAGTATTTTTTCTTTATTTCTGAACACCGCGGATTTTTTGGAATTTTCAGTCAGAGGCTCCTGGATAGCCATAGAATACAATCCCGAAGAAATTACCTTGTTACAAATTCGTTCCGGTTTGGTCCAAATTTGATTTAATTTTACTGAAGTAATAGGATTTTGCAGAGTGAGAGGGAAATATAGGTTTATTTTCGGTTTATTATAAATATTTTAAAAATCATAAATGGTATAATCGTTGAAATAGTTTCAGGTTCTTCCCATTGATCTAAGGAGTACAACCATATACAGTTTTTATCATAAATTTTGTATACAGTTAAATGCTATGCTCTAATAATGAAATTAGGAACTATTTTAATTGACAAACTACAATATTCAAGTATAACAGAAATTTACAATAAAAAATATATATAGTTGAATTCGTTGGAACAATAGCAAGTATCTAAAATAGTTTATTAAAGATTATACTATGTATGGTTTTTAAAATTTTTGTAATAAATCGAAAATAAACGCATATTTCCCTCTCTGCAAAATCCTATCCAAACCTTGAAAGTCCGATTAAGAAGATTAGATTCCAAGTTATAATTGCATTAAATAATATTGTAAATGTTTTGCAATTTAATTCATAAAGAAACTGGTTCTGCAATCTTCAGATCGACCGACAAAGGCAAGATTAATTTTCTGACTTCCATCATTAAGACATTATCCCCGTTTGGAGAAAATCAATCCTTAAAACATAAGCACCGTAAAAGTTACCTGCTTAATATGCAGCAAATTATAAATTTAAATTTATTATTACCTTTAATCGCCACTGGCCATAACTACACTCTTATATTCACAAAACCACAAATTCATTACAATACATGAGAATATTATATAAAATAAAAAAACATGAGTGTGGCTCCGCGGGTCTATCGTTGCGCCAACACATTTTTCAGCAGTGACATAGTGCAAGCTGCGTTGCCATGTTGTTAGTATCAAATATCTGCATATGATGGCATTCTTATTTCTTTTAGTATCTTCAGAAGCCTTTTAAATTGAGATTATCAGTATTATACAATCGCAAATGATGAAAGTAACAAATCTTTAGCATAAAGAGATTTCGTAACTAGTAGTTGATAAACAGAGACGAACCCACGGGGGGTTATGGGGGGGTACGCTCCCCCCCCCAATGTTGATTGAGTTGGGAAAATCACCAAAAATGTAAAAAAATCTTTATTGGGTATAATTGCAAAAAACCGAATAATGAGTTGATAAAAATTAAATGACACTGACACTATGACCATTTAATAATTTTAATTGATATTATTTATGACTTAGATGTGACTGATGTGAGACTTGTGAGAGCCACAGAATAGTCGACGGACAACGCACAACGCCAACGGGCCTACGCGACGGGCCAACAAAATAAACTCGTCAACTCGCGGAAATTCGACGTTCGACCCAGTAGACGGCACGGCCAGAGCATACAATTCTCAAAGACTGTCTTACATTAGAAATATTAGAATATTACTCCTTTTTGCCTTTATCAATACAATGCTTTGTCCTAGCTATAAAGTCGTTTGTTGTTGGTTTATACTGAGTGTCACTAATATCAGTTACCAACCTCTCAACGAGAGATAATAATAATACTTAACAAATTGTTGTCGGTCAGAAATTGTTAAAATATTAAATTCTTAGAGGACACTGAATCAGAATCTGGGACTATTAAAGGGGTCTACAGACGATCCAGCTGCTGGGACCCGACGTTGTTGGTACGCTTTGAAGATAATTGGAATTCCAGCGGACCAGTTCACTTTTACGAATGAGTTCAAATCATGCGGCAAGGCTGGTTCCCTGCCGCTGGATCGTGTGTAGACCCCTTAATGCTACCTATTGCGTACCACAATGTGAAGTGGGAAGTGGCCGGTAGCCGTACTAGCGCGGATGTTCACGAGCTTGCGCCCCGACTTGCGCGTAATCGTATTGTATCTTGTTTTTCTCCACGGTCATTAAACTATAACGGTTACCTCATCCAGTAGCTTCTAGACGAAGGAGAGCGCGGGGTCAACTTAGGTCTAGCGCCAAGGGCGCGAGAAAAGTATTCGTTACGTTTTCAAGGCGATAATTTTTTTTTTCGCATGAGGTGGGAAAAAAATTTTTTGGATTTCTAATAGTATTCCTGTGTATGAGGCGAAAATTTTTTTGTCCAGATTTTAATTTGTACCCCACCCATGAGCCGAAATTTTCGAAAAAAATTTTTTTGAAGTTTCATTTGCATTCCTTCCCCATGAGGCGTTAATTTTTTTTTACATTTTTAATAGTATTCTCTGTATGAGGTGAAAAAAAATTTTTTTTGGAATTTTATTCGCACCCGCCCCCCATGAGGCGATAAAATTTTTTCAGATTCCGAGACGAGCGAAATTTTTTTTTGTAGATGTTAGTGCCCCCCCCAGTAACCTTTCTGGACCCGCCCTTGTCTAGCGCCTACATCAAGTAGTTTAGTTAAACTTCTTTTGCATAATATTTGTATCGCTAGGCTACTTATAGATTAAGTCTGAAATAAAAAAAAACATAAGGAAATATAAGTTGTAAAAAAAATGGGCAGTTGGCAAATTAGTTGTAGCTTTACCCCCCCAAAAAAAATAGCTGGGTTCGTCTCTGTTGATAAAATATAGGATACTAGGGTTGGCTACCTTAAAAAATAATTTTGCTCACTATATATCGTGGTTTCACGATCCGTACTCATTGGAAACTAATGCCTTTACCGTGACCTGGGGTGAACTCATGTTTTTCTATGCGTTCCCACTTTTTCCCACTTACCAGTAAAGTCTTCAGCAAAATTATTACAGACAAAGCTGAAGTAATTGTATTCGTACCAAACTCAGCCAACACTGCGTCCCATCTTTCAGCAACTTCTTGTTACGAAAGTTCATATAATACCACTTACTAAAGGTTTGTTACTTTCACCATTTAGGAAGAGACATCCACTTAGGGACAATCTCCTTCTACTAGCGAGCAGATTATCAGGAAAGCTTTTCTAGGAAAAGAAATACCAGAGGAGGCTGTGGCAACTGCATCGGAATCCCAACTCTCAGACAATATTGTAGAACGACCTGTAGGTGGTGTGAATATTATTGAACAAGAAATATTAAAATCAACCATAACAAATGCCATGATTTCTCAGTAGTCTATAACAAAACAACGTGTTACACAGTCAATATTAACAAATATGAGATATGGTCTGCACTTGATAATTAATAACAACTATGATCACAAGGAGTTAGTGAAGAGATACTTATAGGGAATCTTTAAGTTAATATCGAATCTTCTAAGATATCAAAAATTTTGGATCCATCGAGCGTCCTCAATTATTTACAGAAATTCCATTCATGGAAAATTTAAATCTAGAAATTCTCACAAAAAAATTGTTAGGTCCCATCACAGCACAACAGGTTCAAACTCTCTGTAAGATTGGAAAAAACCAAATTAGCAAAATTCTTCGGAACTCGAAATCTGAATCACAGACATCATAACAAACATCTGACTCTAAAAGTCAACAGCCCTTATTAAGATTTAACTCTTTAAGAAAATCCAAAAGTGTGTGTAGCGTCAACTCTTCTTGAATACCTTAAACGAACTAAGAAATATCGGGGAATCCAAGACTTTCTAATTTTGACAGTGACTTTTTTGTTCAAATTATCCAATTCATTGCTTTGTGGGTGCAAGGGTTGCTGGAGAGTCATTTTACGTGTAATGACCGCTATTAAATGTTGGGGTCATTTCATGATTCATATTCACCTAAAAATAAATATGGTCACTTTTAATGACACCGTGCAGTGAGGGTGAATTGGGACATTATTTTAAGGGAGAGTTGCCCCATCCTATGTCTCCCCCCATTCCATGTATGAATTAATTTTCTTATATTATTTGGATCGTTTCGCTACAAGAAAAAAATGAACAATCCTGTCTCTTCCAAAAAATATGGTCGAATCTCCACATAAATATTTTTGCAATATTAGCAATTTGCGTTAGCAAAATTTTTTATCGTTTGTTGCAATATAAATTTTGTTCTTCTGAGCATTCGTCAGATTTTTGAGTTTGTTATTTTTTGAAATAATAAAATATTTTTCCATATCTTTGTGAAGATTTAATTACCTGTCCCAAATTTCCCCATCGCATTGAGACAAATACATGGCACTAGAAAATATTTTTCCATACCGCTACTTACCAAGTAAATTTAACTAATATTTGCAAGAAGTGGTCCAATATATGAAGGTATATTACTGCGTTTTTAATTTTTTTAAATTTTCAAAAATAAAAATTTAAAAAATTAATCTCTCACATCTCCCGTCATCAATTAGGATTAGAACAATGAAAAAAAATCTTGAGCTTTATTGGATTTGATCAAAAATATTTCGACACTTGCAATATTTTGCTAAGTTAATAGTTTAAGAGTAAAAAATTCTTGAATGTCATGCCTAAAATGACGCAAATTACCTAACTTTAACAAGCTGTATCTCAAAAACTGTCCATAGGATCGTCTCGATGTGATGAAAACTTTTGATCAGCTACAAAATAGCAAAGTTTCAACAGATTCCACCGAAACACCATATTCATCGATTTTGTTCCGGAGTCCTTTAATTAATGTTTTTGTATCACTCATGAATTTATTTAAAAAAATGTGTACGAGTATTACCCTTGACAAGATTATTTTGTAACAAACTTATAAGTATAGAAATAGTGAGTGATGGTAATGAAGGAAAAGGATATCAGACACAAAAACGGAAATTCAGCAGAGCGTTTCAAGGCAATAGATTACATTACTAGTTTGGACGAAGCCAATTAACTAGCCAACAATGACGTGTAAAAACCAAAAAATATGTCAGCTGACGACTAGTCAGTCTTCAGTCTTCCTGGAGGACAACTAAACAAAAAATATCAATGACCATCTTCGCTTCTAATAAAGCCCTTTTTAACTAATCGATGCGGCAGGTCACACGTACTGACGTGACTAGCAACAGTCGAAATTCATACCTTTAAAGCCGCTTTCGCACTAGTCGGCAACACTGCCACTAATTAGGAACTTGAGGGATATCACAAAAAGGTCATCGTCAGTTGCGTGTCCGAAACGCTAGCGTGCCACCATCCTGTTTAGCATATCGCGAGACACGAGCCACAATCATTTATTTATGCGATAAACATTCTGCGGAGAGCTACAGGTAAAAACGTAAGAACCGCAATAAATTAATTGGTTGTACGATGTACGTGTCTATTGATACATAATGATGATAATGAGGAAAAGAAAACATCTTCGAGGAACGAACCAATTTCAATTTCAGGTGGTCATCTAGATGTTTGCAAAACCTTCGCCTCCGCCAATTCTTTAAAATAATAAACGCGGCACCGCGCGTACTACCTACACATTAACCACACGACAGACTGCTGTAGAAAGACAAGTCAACAATTCGTCCGAATGTTCGATTTGACTTCAAAGTATGTATACGTTTACACGTGAAACAATTTTAAACGTGCAAGTATCAATTATACAAAACCATCGAACAAAACAATATCTACAAACTTTCCATTCGTAAAGGAAAGATGTATCCAGGGCCGGGTATATAGGGGGTATGGGGGGGTATGGGGGATGTCACATTCCCCCAACTTTGAATTCCGGGGATCAAGAAAGCCCGTTGTATTTAAAATTAGTATACTCTTTGAACTAATTAACAGTAAAATGAATTCAGTAACGGGTAATTAAATTACATGTATTTAAAATATTTTTCCTAAAAAAATTTTGAGCGATTTACCCAAATATTTTAAAAAATAGTTACTTTATTAAATAAATTAAGGTTAATCCCTCGCTTAACCCCCGATTGGGGTGAAGGAGAGTTACTCATAAATCGTATATTTAGGTGTAAAATGGCATTCTAAACACTTTTTTATTCTTGTAATTTTTCTCAAAAAAGTAAACTTAAGCCAGAAAATCTCATTTTTATACTTCATAGCCGACATTTTGCATCAGCCATCTTGAATTTTCCAAATTTCAAAAGCGACCTCAAAATCCCCCGAGTATACATTTTCAGTCGGTTTTCTCAAATAGTTTCCAAGATATCAAATTAACAAATTTAATTAATTTGTTTAGCGCTTAAAATTGTTTGTTTATTAATAGCAAAATGAAAAAAGTCCCAACGGCCTGTTTTTTCTTTTTACCAATGTTCCTCAGACAATAAACAATTTGCAAAAAAAATTACGCCAATTAATCCTTTGCCAGAAAATTTCTCAGAAAATATCTATCTTGACGCGACTAATCTTTGGAAAATAAAGGAACAAAGGAGAAGAAATCATTCGGTATTATAGCAATTTCGCAACCCCCCATAAAAACCGCTTAAAACTGGCCCTGGATGTATTATTTCATTTTTATAACTTTTTGAAATTGCAATTTTTTAAAAAAAATGTTTTTTATACGTTATAGTCCATCTGAAATCTGTTTTGTAAACACTATGAAAGAAAGAAAACGTTGTAGATTGTACGTACCTATGGCGGAATTTATCTATACATATCCATGTCTTTAGTTTCACGAGAATGTATAAATGAGACAGATGATCAGTAGATCTTCCGATCTCTAAATAATGGAACCGTCAGAAAACAGCGATAGCACAAAGTAACAACGAGGCGATCTGCTTTAGTCGTTATGAGACAAATGAATTTGAAACAACTCTACAAGTCACACGAGGATTAACTACTCTAATTTAATGCTCCATCTTAAAGGGAACATAGATTTTAGATTTTTTGAAAGAATTGGAAATTGCCTACATACATGAAAATTGCCATAAGAAATATGACCATAAGATTCTGCGAAGCTCGCATGTAAGCCCCCCCCCCCAAAACATTAAGGAGTTCATTAGGCAGTTTTCATTGGGTTGGTTAACTGCTGTAATTTATAGAAATAAAATCGATGGAAAAAATGAATTAAAAACAGCGGCAAGCAATCCATCGAATAACGATTGACATGAAATTTAAAATTTTGGACCTACCAAAAAATGTAGAAATGATCTATAACAGAATCGTTGGTATAATAGTTTTAGTTGCACTAAAAGCTCAAAACAATGGGAATTGCTTGAGGACTTTACGTCGCTACATGCCTGAAAATGCAGAACCCAAAATTCATAATTAAGAAGAGAAATTGAGAATTTTGGAAGCTGTTGCAGACATTCACCCAAAAGTTTACGAAAAAATTATTGCACTGCAAGTAACGAAATGTTTGATAATATTGATGCAAGTTTATCAGTCTCTAACTTTTTAGATGAAGTTACTTGAAAAACTGCTGCATTATACTGTACATCTACTGTCCTAATTGATGAAAACGATGAAGATAATTTTGATGAAAGAAGATATAATATAAATATATTTTATGCACAAAACGAATAAAGTATTTAAACCCTTAAATTATTTGGTGTTTAATTTTTTTCACTTTCTATTAATTTTATCTATTTTAAAGTGCATTATTAATAGGTCCTCCACTATCTGTGGAACTAGTCATGCATCCACTTTTACCATGACTTACTGGGATCAGTAAGTCATGGATACACGACTACCAAATATAACTAAATGCCTTCACTTGTGTCCGAATACTTGTTCGGTTGCAATGTACCTATTTGATTGTATAATAAGGACATCATCAAATGACTATGTATTGTTGATTTTAGCAGTGAATACAAATAATTCATATTGTTACAAAATGCACAAATATACAGTAGACACTTCTCTTTCAAAACGCTATTGAACTGGTTGACTCTAACCGAAAATATACAGCGACAAAAAGTGACCAAAATTTCAGGTGGAATTTTTAACATCACTTTCTAAACAATCAGTACATTCCAATATTCCACTTGACCCCCAACACAGACGCAGGACACCGCTAGATTATAAAACATATAGTAGAAAGCTGAAAGGACCATGTTACGAGACATTTGCTAAGAGTCTGAAGCTGTGTGTCGATGTACGTTACCACCAACGACGTTATACCACTATAGTCTACAGATGGTGTAATGTGCTAGTCACATAGGAGTTCCTTAATTAACATAAATAAGGCTTGTGTTTTTTTTTGTATGGATGTGCATTTTGAAGTAATATTAATCAATCATATGAACATTAAGTAGATTTCTTTATTCTATATTAGTAAGAAGAAATTAGACAATACAGAAATAGAAAGTAATTTTGAATATCCATTTCTAGGCTTTGTATGTAATAATTTGCAATAGAATTTGAATGAATACGAATACCAATTAAACTTTGATACAAAGAAAAATGTATATTTTCACAATTAAATGGATAACTGATTGGATCTGTCATGCTACTGTTACTACACACGAAGATTTTAATTACATATATTTGTAATTTGTTTTTAAATACAAAAATAATATAAATACGAAGATGTAATCACAGTAATTATATGAAATTGCTTAGGTGCGCTGCATAAATTTTTACCTAGAAGTTTCTTTCACAAAAAGTAGAGTTTAGGACAACGGACGCGAACCCAGTTCAATCACACTCGCCAATTTCAATCCATTATCCAATTATAGTCCTTTTATATCAAGGTTTATAGTTTGTCGATGTTATTAATAACAATTAGGCCATATTAATAACTGTTAAGTGCTTTAAGTATATATAGAAAATGATGATGATGTGACTGAAACCAGTATTTTCAAATGAAAAATAGACAGATAAACATTTTAAATTGCTGGTGTTTGGATAATTCTAATGGAAATCATCGGATATTTTTTAAATAAAATTAAAAAAAAAACTTTCTTGCAAAGAATTTTGTGATCTGATGTGGTTTTATAATCAATCGATCTATGAAATTATCTTGCGATGTTTGTTAATGCTGGCTTATAAATCTAATATGCTTTGCGATCACAGTTTCCAATCGAACCCTCATAAATGCGACTACTCATTAGAGTTTTAATGACGTGAGCAATAACCTGTATTAAATCAGTCTTAAGCATAAAAGGATTTGGTTTCCCTTTGTCTTAAAATAGCTAGTTTTAAAGCTGCGGTAAGAAATGTTTTCTCAAATTTTCTTAAAGAGTGTGCTAGACGAGAATTATTTATCGGATAGATAACGAATGGTCAAGATCAGCGATGATCTAAGTGAACCGACTTTAATAAAGATGGGAGTCCCGCAAGGGACAGTTCTAGGTCCAATCTTATTTATAACATACTTATATAAATGTATTAACTGAACTTGACATAAATGCCTCCATCATATCATATGCTGATGATACTGTGGTCATATTCAAGGGTAAAACATGGGGAAAGCAAAACATAGAGTAAATTGTGGTTTTAATAGGGCTAAAGATTGGCTAGACACATACAAATTGTCCCTCAATGTAAAAAAAAACAACTATATAGCCTTTTCGCTAACTATGGCAAATAGACCAGACTGACTCTATTTTGATCGATCATTTACAGGATGTGAATAAAAGAACTCCAAATACAAAATATATAGGTTTAATTATAAACAATAATTTAAAATGGGACCAACATATTTATAAATTAACTAACAATATTAGGAAATCAATATATACGTTTTACCTTCTAAAAGAATTCTTGGATAAAATCTACTAATAATAATGCATAAAGCACTGGTAGAATCATTGATCTGTTATGGTACAATAGCATGGGGTGGTATATACAATAATAAAGCAACTTAATGTAGTTATTAATTTTTGCAATAATAGTTACTTCACGGTTTTACGGTTATATCTCGTAAAGGACACACAATATCGAAAACATAGTCCTATTAAAAGTTGTAGGGCATTAAATTCTGCATTGAATGAGACCAGACGCATATTTTTTGGACCACCAGTTCCCATACTAGTGCTCATCAAAGTTGGACAAATACATATATATATATATATATATGAAAAATGTGTTATTTACACTTCATTGTACCGTACCTACTAGTCTTGTACTTAGTAAATATATAAAATATTAAAATTGTAGAACATATAAAAAGATAATATTAAAAAATGGTTTTTTATAGAATATTATGAGATCCATTCAACTGATACAAAGATGGAGGCAGGATAAGATACACAATTGTTAAAATCAATTAGTGATGATTATATTACATAATAACAAAAACTGTTGTTAAAAATCGTAGGCCAGCTTCGGCAATAGCTTCAGCTTGAGTGTCATGCTCGAAAAAAGGTTTGATTTCTTCGAGAAGACATTTATTTTCGACCAACAGCTTGACCACCTTCTTCTTACCCTACCTGAAGAGTGTTGAAGTTGTGTCACATCCACTTATGGCGTGGAGAAATATGATTGGACTTCTGATGTCTGCCAGTTTGAAGCTGTTGGGACCAAATACTTTTGATGGTTTTGAGAAATATATGTTTGCTGATGGTGTGGCTATGGAATTGAGCATGATGAGGAGATCCGTATCCTCACCAACTACCACAATCTTCTCATGCGCCTGTGATACCTCAAGGGCCGTGGCAACAATCAGGTGGTATGCGTCTTCATTAGCTTGCTTTACTGAGAAGCCTTCACCTTCAAGCCTCTTGGTAAGCAAGCTAATAAGACGTGCTTTGGAAAGGAATTGCTCCTGAGTCATGGTCACTACTATTAACTCGGTAAAGATGACCTCAGAGTAGTGTGTCTTTTGCTTCGATTTCAAGAATTGTGTATCTTATCCTGCCTCCATCTTTATATCAGTTGAATGGATCTCATAATATTCTATATGAAACCATTTTTAATATTATCTTATTATATATTCTACAATTTTAATATTTTATATATTTACTAAGTACAAGACTAGTACAATGGAGTGCTATAGTACTATATTTAATATAGTGTAAATAACACATTTTTCATAAGTATGTAAAATTTGTCCAACTTTGATGAGCACTAGTATGGGAACGGGTGGTCTACAAAATATGCGTCATTCAATGCAGAATTTAATGCCCTACAACTTTTAATAGGACTATGTTTTCGATATTGTGAGTCCTTTACGAGATATAACCGTAAAACCGCAAAAATACCCCTTTTGGGGTACATTTTTGCAACAAATGAAGCCATTAACACAATAAAACCTTTTGTACCAATTATTTCCGATTCGTCTAATTTTTTGGTTTTACACTACTGGTATAAGCCATGTATGGTTATTTATATAATACTTTCAGATATTTTACAAGTAAAGATTTAGATAACACAGGTCTTCAAAAAAAAAAAAGGTCTTGTCCTAAGGTTCTGATGTAACTTTTTAGAAGTATTTTGACGCGCTGAAGCCAATTTTGAAAAAAAAAAATTCTCTCTCATTTTTTCTCTACCACCTCTGTATTCCCTAAAAGGGCAAAAAAAGTCTTGTCTTAAGGTTCTGATCTAACTTTTTTGAAGTATTTTGATTCACTGAAGCCAATTTTAGACGAAAAAAAAAATTTTTACATCGTGTCAGTTTCCTTCTACCACCACCTTTTATCCCCTAAAAAAGACAAAAATTGTTGAGAAACAATGAATTGTGTATTGATATAAACAATTTATAGTGTGCTTATGTTGTTGTTATAGATATGTTAGTTTATTATATTTGACGTATCGACTTGTATTATTTTATATTGTGAAATCTGCGTTTATTAAATTTATCACACACATTCTGTCCACTATTATTACCCTTCCTCCAAGAGGTTATGGGCCCAGATGGAAATTGTTTAAAATTGTGGAAATTATAATTACTATTTTTTTTTATAACTATAATAATGGCTGTTCATAAATATCACATTCCTTTATTCAATGGAACCAATTTCGACAACTGGAAATTTTGAGTAACAATTTTAATGCAAGACAGAGATTGTGCGGAATGTTTGAACGGTTTGCCGGAAGATTTCAAAATATTAGAGACAGATAACAATACAGTTAAAGTATTTCCCTCTACCACTCCTTTTATACCCTAAAAAAGGGCAAAAAAAAAGGTCTTGCCTGAAGTATTTTTCTATTTTTCTATCGGCTCAGTTTCCGCCTTCATCCCCTAATTTTTTTTTTGTTCAAAATTAGTTTCAGGGCGTCAAATTACTTCAGAAAGGTTAGATGAGAACCTTAGAAAAAGACCTTTCTTGTCCTTTTTTAGGGATGAAGGGGGTAGTAGAGGGAAACTGAGCCGATAGAAAAAATTTTGTTGTCCAAATTTAGCTTCGCGCGTCAAAATACTTCAGAAAAGTCAGATTAGAACCTTAGGACAAGACCTTTTTTTTTTTTGTAGACCTGTGTATTACTTTAATAGTAGTTTTAAAAAGAGACACGTAGACCTTTCTCTAAGTGGGCTCCTATACTCTTATAAGGGTTTTATAGAGTCTTTCCAGGCCATTTGCGTTTATGAGTAGTCTAAGAAACATGTATTGAGTATGAGTATTTTAAAACTAAAATTATTACTTGGGCACGCTCTATATCTAACTATCTACAAATATAAAATCAACATTATTTTATTTAAATAACCTAAATACGGGAGCCAACGTATACTTAGAGACAAAATAATTATGTCTAGCCAACAACAAAAACAAAAATATTCAACTTACCCACTAAATCCTCGCCTCTTGTTGACCGGCGATGAAGTATTTACTGCAGCAGAGGTGTCGTTAGCAGCGGCGGTGTCTGCAAGAAAAATAAACATGGTGAGCAATCGACCAGGCAGAAGAAAATTAACGCGACATGAAATATTTATTATTGCACATTCCTGCTTAGCGTAAAAACCGCACTGCTAACATCTTGTTTTATAAACTGAGACACCTGAGATCTGAGAGCGGATGCGCTCACATAGGCAACTTATATATTTAGATTGTGCACTGCAAAGACCTGTAATATATGTTTACGCGTCGGTGGATCAAGAGTTTAATAAATGTAATTAATTGATGTCCAACCGAGGGAGACCCGATGCGCTGACAAAGAAATATTACAAAATTTGTTTGATGTAGGCAAAATCAAATGCGTTTCATCTTTACTATTACGTTAGTGACTTAGTCACAAATCAAAATTAAAATGGGCGAATTTTCTTGTGATTAGGGACATACAGGGTGTCTCCGTTTTACTAACCAGGACTTTTCGAACCTAACCAGTAAAACAAGAAACAACCCATACTCCCTCGTATTATTTATCTCTTCTAATTAAGATAGACAAATATACAAAGTTGGCAGTTTACGTAATCATCTAGATTTTTTTAAACGTTGAAAAACTATTAGTTAAACCTATAGTTGCATCTTCAGAGAAAATTATTTATAGACCGGGCGACCACATCAAAAACGCCTCGTCATCGAGTTTCGAGTTGAATATATATGTAGAGTTGTTTCATCCTTAGTACTTTTACAAGGGAATTGTCGTCCACGGCATTTCCTGTCGGGTTATGCGTGGCAGTAGAGTTCCGGTGGTTTTTGGAACTGTACTATTACTTGATTATGTTTCGATTTCTTTTTTTTTTTAATTTGTAGATCTCAATGAGTATAAGAGGAATAAATTGGTCGGCTACATGATATGTTGTAGGATAGCGCTGGCCGACCAAAAAAAAGGGATAGATTATGAAAGGACTTTTACGTGATCGAGTTTCGGGCTGAACTTTACACCAAATTAAAGCTAAAACTACGTACATTTTTAATATTTTTGTCGTCCACCTTCAAACCCGTCAGTTTTTTCAGGCCGACTGAATTTCTGCTGTTTTGAATGTAACTATTTAGTAGTTCGTCTTTACAGCAGCCCCCGACATATTCATGCGTATAAGAAAGCAAATCTCGAGGACATAAAGAAAATGTAAGCTGGATTTAAATAAATCATAAAGAGTTCGTATATGGAATCAAAATTATTTCATAATTTTTAAAGTTGTGTTAATTTATTTTTTTTATATTTTATATTTTTGAGTCGGGGTTTTTTTAAAATTTGTAATTTAATTTAATTTTATACTTTTTAAATTAAACATATTCGATCAAATTATAGTGTTAAAACTAAAAAATTTTGTCCGCCATATTGAATTTAGTGTGATGTCATTTTATTTTCGTATTCTTCTCAGCAAACCCTTTCATTTGATACCCATATCATGGGGGTGCATAAAAAATAACTGGTCCGCCATATTGAATTTGGAATGACGTCACTCAGCTAACCATGCATTGTCATCCAAACTAAACGTGTATGCAAAATTTCAGCTCAATCGGTTGGAGATAACTGTTTTAAAATTCAGTTGCCTCCGCCATATTGAATTTAGTACGACGTCATTTTATTTTCGTATTCTTCTCAGCAAGCTCTTTCACTTGATACCCATATCATGTGCCTAAAAAATAACGGGTCCGCCATTTTTGGGAGTCCGCCATATTGGATTTGGAATGACGTCACTTAGCTAACCATGCATTGCCATCCAAATTAAACGTTTATGAAAAATTTCAGCTCATTCGGTTGGGGATCACTATTTTAAAATTCAGTTGCAAGATTTGACCCACAAGAACAAGGTAAGTTAAATAAAAGCTTGTAATCAAGATGGCGACCAAACATCAAAATCTAATATGGCAAAAACCTTCTGGACAAAATACTCTTTCAACTAAAAAATAGTGCATCAAAATCGGATCACCCGTTGAACAGATATGAAGCCACAGACAGACAGACATACATACATACGCGTCAAACTTATAACACTTCTCTTTTTGGGTCGGGGGTTAAAAAGACACTTCATGTTTCATAATATTATTGGTGGGGAAAAACATACTTTTTTTAAAGAGAAATTCAGTTGGCCTGAAAAAACTGACAGGTTTGAAGGTGGACGACAAAAATATTAAAAATGTACGTAGTTTTAAATTTAATTTGGTGTAAAATTCAGCCCTAAACTCGATCACGTAAAAGTCCTTTCATAATCTATCCCTTTTTTTTGGTCGGCCAGCGCTATCCTACAATATATCATGTAGCCGACCAATTTATTCCTTTTATACTCATTGAGATCTACAAATACAGTTCCAAAAACCACCGGAACTCTACTGCCACGCATAACCCGACAGGAAATGCCGTGGACGACAATTGACGATTTGCACGAAAGAAAGTTTGGTAAAAAGTGTCTATCTAGATTGGTATCACTGTAATTCACTGCACATGTTGACCAACTCGCCTAATTTCCAAACTTTGCAACAATTAAATACCTATCATATTTTGATCATAACATTGTTTTCATTATCTTTAATGTTAAACCTACTTCCATTGAATATAAATCATATTTATTAGGTTGTTTCGTAGTCTACAATATTTAAAAAAATGTCGAATTATGCCATTTGTCAAACACTGTTTCCAACACTCAGTTTAGAAGAGTTGGCAGCAGTGATTGACAAAATGCATAATTCGACATTTTTTAAATATTGTAGACTACGAAACAACCTAATAAAGACGATTTATATTCAATGGAAGTAAGTTTAACATTAAAGATAATGGAAACAATGTTATGATTATTATATTATAGGTATTTAATTGCTGCAAAGTTTGGAAATTAGACGAGTTGGTCAACACGTGCACTGAATTACAGTGATACCAATCTAGACACTTTTTACCAAACTTTCTTTCGTGCAAATCGTCAATTGCCTCGTAAAAGTACTAAGGATGAAACAACTCTACATAAACAATTCAACTCGAAACTCGATGACAGGCATTTTTGACGTGGTCACCCGGTCTAATACTTATAATTCGATTATATATCAAATCAACATGGTTTTAGAGAATCAACAACATCAGCACTTACGAATGTTTTGGACTCTATGACCGAGGAAATAAAGTTATAGCTTTGTTTATTGTTTTTCCAAAGGCTTTCATAGTGTTTATCATAGTATTCTGTTAAAAAATATAAAACGTTATGATCCATATAATCTACAAGGCACATGTAATAAACTCTTTTAATATCATATTTGGTAACCGTAATCAAGTAGTTGAATATAGGGATTATTATAAAATGATATTTAAACAACAGAAAATGTTTACCATATTTTGATATTTTCCAAACTTTGAAATTGGGTAAAAAATGAGCCATCCAATTTAATTCGTTAAGATCACAGCCATCAAACTCGTTACTGTTCTGATTTGCAGTACGAAATACACACAAAAAACTATGCAAATCTAATCCATAATATATGGGCCCTGTTCACTATAATAAACTGTCCACATTTAAAGAATATTGCTAGCATACAAATATTTTGGGCAAAAGTATTTCTTACCTCAAATCCTTTTTATTCTATGGAGGAATTTCTAACGTATAAATTTAAGAAAAACAAAAAATTACACTAAAACACGTTTGACTTGTCCTATATCGTGTATGTGATCTATTGCATGAATAAATGTATTCTACTTTATTATATTCTATAACTGTAGTTTAAGTAAGCATGTATAGAAAAATATTTCAGCTTGTAGAACTTCGGTCTATTAGAGAAACGCAAACAAATAACCTGAAAAACATCTTTTCCTGACAGTAATACTATTTGTTCTAAACTAATGGAAACAAAAAGAAGGAATGCGGTAATATTGGTTTCGATTTGTATGCATTGCGGTACAGACACGGGTTTTTCATTTCAAGTAATACGTTTAAATTCATTGCGGCAGTGGTTAAATTATAACGTGGATTAAGTTTTCCTAGAAAATCTGATTGATTTAATTCAGATTTCAATTAACTATAGAACACGAACTTTATGAAATATTTTAATAGTTATTCAGATAGTAGCCTGTTCTTTTTAGAAAAAAAAATGGGAGTTATAAATTACCATTCTAGTATTATACAATCAAGTGGCCTCTTGAGTAGTGCAATTTGATAATTCAGAAGTTGTCTACTGAATATTACATTCTTTACTAACATTCAAGGCAAATGTTACGTTGCAGTGGTACAATAATATGATTTGGTCTGGGGACTTTAATGTCCTCAATGAGAAAATTCGTTTTTTTATATTATAAATATAGTAAATAAAAACTTACGACATTCATATGCAATCAAAATTTTATTTCTGTTTACTAGCAATTAGTATCATTTACAATAATTAATTTGTTGTATAATTTCATTATTGGGATTGAATTCCCTCCCTGTTGGTGCACCCTGTATTAAATAAATAAACAATTTAACTTGTTTAGCTACTCTTCGCCAATTTACTGAGCTTTTTATATGATTGTCACACATTCTATAGGATACTCTTCTCAGTTTTCTTGTAAATAATGCTAGTTTTTAGACATTCTAAATTTTGTGAAAATCAACTTTGTTGTAAAAAAAAACATGAAAAAAAAATGAAAAAAAAAACATCGAACCTGGGATTTGAACACACGATATTTGGATAGCAACCAATCAATCAATCAACAATTATTTATTTAAATTAATATTACAGAGTATGTACCTCCCTGGAACCTGGCCCGGAGCCAGTTAGACAACCACGGCACCCAGTGCCGCGGTGATTGTAGAACTGGGCTTGGCTTGACGACAAGGCAGACACAGGCAGACTTAAAAACTAAATTAAAATTAAAAATGTGTCCACACGGACCTAAAATTAATTAAACGAAAACACTGTAAAAAATTATCATTCACTAGGTAAGGCACTTATTTAATTTTGGTACGGGAAAACAACTCAGCGAAAAAGCCCGTTCTAAGCAATTCTACCTTGGTGGTTTTCCCGTCGCCAGGAAAATGTTGTGGAAATTAAAGTTATGTTGACGGTTGGCGGACTATCGCCCAGTTTGAATTCGTAGAATTTTTGAGAAATTTCTTGGACGTAGTCCGCTAATGGTTAACCCCCAAATACTTCACGCAAGGCAAAACTTTAGCCACTGGACCTTCACACATTCTTACAAAAATTGAACGTATATAATATATATCTTTCGAGAATCATATTTCAACGCATTAGATATATTATTATAAAATATATATTAGCAAGATTTCTATTTAAGTACAAGCGAGAAAAATTAAGAAAATAATCGTTTTTAAATTAAATGATTAATAACTTTCTTATTTACTGATTTTTTTTTTTTTTTTTTTTTTTACTTTAATTACATACCCAACAGGCATAAGCCCAATTACAGGATACAACCAGAACATATATAATGGTTAGAATACAAAAATGTACAAATAATACATACATACTTATATTACTAATCTAAAGAAAACTATGAAACATAATAATAGAATTGGTTAGGTATAAATATCTTTTATCTGTTTTATGTTGCAGAAAAATAAATCAATTCTGTTCTCCACATTTTGGTAGGTAGTGATAATTTTATGAATCGGAGATGATTCCAACATATTTGTTCGTGCTGTGGGAATATTGAATGCGCTGTGGTAGCGGGATGAGATTCTGGGAACTCTTAAATTTATTGAGCTTAAAATTTCTGTACAATCTAAACTGTTGTTAAAAATTTTGTATAGGAAGATTAAACTGTGTATGGATCTGCGTTGTGCAAGCTCCTGTAGTTCAAATCGATCTAACAGCAACTGTTGTGGGTAATGTCTAGGCGGATAAATACCATCAAGTATAAACACGGCCGATTTTAAAAACCGTCGTTGTACTCTTTCCAAAGACATAGTATGGGTATTGTAAGTAGGGTTCCAGACAACTGAGGCGTATTCCAGACGGGATCGTACAAAGGTCATATATAGTAGACGAAGCGTATGCATGTTGGTAAAATGTTTCGAGTTTCGTGTGACAAAGCCGAGACTTTTAAATGCAGATGTAATTGTCATTTCTATATGACGGACAAAGGAAAGTTTAGGGTCAAATATAACTCCAAGGTCTTTTATATATTCGGGTCTATCTAGTGTAGTATTGTCTAGGCTGTAATTATATTTTATTTGGCTAACTTTCCTCGAGAATGTCATCACATTGCATTTAGATGGATTTAGAGGCAAGCTATTTCTAATACACCAGTTATTAATCATGTTTAATGCATTTTGAAGACGTTCACAGTCTAATACAGATGATATCTCGCAGAATAATTTCAGATCGTCAGCATATAACAAAAAACGCACATCTAAATTTGATATAATATCGTCGATGAATATTATAAAGAAAACAGGTCCCAATATCGAGCCTTGAGGGACTCCTGATGCCTGAAGGAATTTGTCAGAGACATAACCACGATATTTCACAAACTGGTATCTGTTTGTTAAATAAGATTTGAAGACGCATAGTAGGGAATCGGAAAATCCGAATGCCTCTAATTTGGAAAGTAAGATATCGTGGTCAAGCCTATCGAACGCCTTCGAGAAATCGGTGTAGAGAACGTCTACTTGACTTCCTAGATCGAGTTTTTCAGAGATATACTGCGTTTTGCTTACAAGATTCGTAACCGTAGACCTCCCTTTCATGAAACCATGTTGTTCAATTGATATTTTACCTGAGATATGTCTAAAGATGATGGGATGGAGTGTAATTTCGAATATTTTTGCAAAGTTAGGAATAATGGTGATTGGTCCGTGATTTGTCAAATCATTTCGATCTCCTTTTTTGTAGACGGGACAAACACGAGACAGCTTCCATATATCAGGAAACTGGGCTGTTTTTAATATTAAGTTATAGATTATGGTTAAGGGGTTAGCAAATACTTGAACACAATCCTTAACAAGAAATGCCGGTACCATGTCCGGTCCCATAGTCATATTGGCCTTTAATTTTTTAATTGCGTCAGTTACTTCGTTTTCAGAAATTGATGAAATATGTAAGGGTAGTATATTATGTTCTGCAGGATGGGGGTCAATGTTATTATTATTGTTGGCGGGGGCAGTAAAAGATTTGGAAAAGTAGTCAGCAAAGTTGTCAACCAGGGATTGAGGTCCTTCAATGATGGTGTTGTTATATGTCATTATCATCGGAATAGTTGAAGTATTATTTTTTCCTATTTTCTTCAAAAACAATAGAGTTTTCCTCTAGCTAACTTACTTTCCAAATTTCAATGCAATCGGACTTTTCTTTCTTAAGTTATCATGCTTACAAGAAACGTGATGGACGGACAGACGGAAATTTTGAAAGTTGTTCAGAATTCGTTCACTAACACAACGATATGAATTTTTTTTTCTCTACGAGCAATATTTACGGTTTTAGAAATGTGCCGATCAAATGCAATATACTCTTCATTTTTGCGAAGAGTATAATAAGTAACAAGGTATCTCGTCATTACCTATAAACATTTATTTCTTTTACAGAAAATAATGCCATCAAATCCTCATGTTCATTTAATTCAAACGCATTGAAAATTTTTAAATAGGGTCAAATAAACTTGATACTTAATGCGGTGTACCACAAGGCTTAGTCTTTGGGCCATTATTATTCATTAGTTTTATAATGATTTAGCAAATATCGTTAATCAAAGTAACTTGACATTATTCGCTGGTGATACTTTTTTTTGTTTGTTCAGGTCCATCTCAAAATATTTCAATCAAAATATTTAATAAACTATTAATTAAAAAAAAACTTTTTAAAAACAAGCTTTTAATAGCGTTATTTAGTTAATGGCACTCCTCGCTTAGCAGTGTAACCGTCCGCCATATTGAATTTAGTGTGACGTCATTTTATTTTTCGTATTCTTCTCAGCAAACCCTTTCATTTGATACCCATATCATGTGAGTGCATAGAAAATAACTGGTCCGCCATCTTTGGGAGTCCGTCATGTTGGATTCAGAATGACGTCACTTGTTGGTTGGGGATAACTGCTTTAAAATTCAGTTGCAAGATTTGACCCATACTAACAAGGCAAGTTAAATAAAAGCTTGTCAAAATAGACTATTTTTAATATTTATAAATTATATTATTTAAGTCAAGATATGCTCCGATAATCGAAAACTGATTGATTAAAATTAATAGAATATCTATAAAACAAGCAGACACTGTAAAAATTTTAGGTATACTATGAACAGTTTTTAAATTGGGATGATCATATAAAAGATCCGTATTTAAAATTTCCATCAGTATGTTATGTATTATATAGACAACACACAGCATTTTATTTCTGAGATCTTTTAATCTGTGGATAAAAGCCTTTAGAATGCAAAAAGTAATATAGCTGATGCAAAAAATTTCATTCTTGCAAAGATTTGTTCAAAAAATATAAATTAACTAACATATACATAAATAGTATATTGTGTATTTAGGTGTAAAAGCAATACATTCCTGAGGCCAACAAGCATCGAAGTCCGGGAATGTGCTTTCACACCGAAGTACACATACTATTTCATTGCTTGGCAATGGATCTTTTCCGGTCTATTTTCTGATAGTTTCTTAGCAACGGGCTAAAATACTGGAATTGTGCATTTTTCGATCTGAAATCGCGCCGAAAATGTAGACATTGCCCATTGATTTCAGAAAAAGTAACATTCCCGTACGGTTTTGTTGATCGTTGCTTGGCAACGGATCTTTTCCGGTCTGTTTTCTGATAGTTTCTTAGCGACGGACTAAAATATTGGAATTGTGCATTTTTCGATCTGAAATCGCGCCTGACTCAATAAACCTAAAGAAACGAAAAAAGAAAAAAAAATGGGGAAACCGGGTTACACGTGGAAAACAACAACTAAGAGGATCATGAACAAACTGAGAAACGACCAAACATACTGGAAAAGAAAGCGAGTGGAAAAAATGAACTCCACAAAGAAATCGCAGCGATATACCCTACCAGAACCAGAAACCGAGGCATCAGAAATCTCAGAAGGAGAAGAAGAAAATTTCTAAAAAGAGGAGCATAAACATTAAATAACGAACACAATGCGACAACACATTGGACTTGTCATCTTGCTGTCGAGGCGACCAGACCTGCTTTATAATGCTCTGTCACCAATGGATACCCATAAAAGTTTATAAAAGTTAAATAGTGACAACGTGTAAAAAATTTAGTTAAAAAAAGTATAAGTGGATGTGTTTGTAAAATAATACATATCTCGGAACATTTTCAGTAATTGATAAGAAATATTAGTTAGTGTTTAATTAGGTATACAAACTAAAACTTTACACAGTGCTTCCCCTCTAACGCAGTAAAAAATGGTATATGTAGTGCAGTGAAATCGTGCCAGGGTGGCTATTCTTGAGCGCGAGAGAAATTGTTACTCCCCGGGGAATTTATTCCCTCGCCTTTCACTTGAAATTCCCCTACTCGAAAAACATGTATTCTTGAACAAAAGGAATAACGAGGGACCGGTGAAAGTTTGAGGGAGAAGTCTACAGTGTTGTCATATTATTCTTCACAATATAACCAATCAGAACTCTCCTTTATCTGATATTTATCAGCTGTGGTGGCCAAAAATTGTTTGGTGGTGGCGTGACAGTTGACAGATCAAAAACATATTTATTCTAGTGAAATTCTATAACTGTCAAATGGCAACTGACTGAACTTTTCGTAATATTATTGTTTATATGTATATTTTACATACAAAATGACAAGTTTTTGGTTTATTATTAATTGTGGAAGTGTGACAATCCAAATCTATGCCAATTTTTATAAAATAACCTCCATTTACAATCAGAAGAAGTTGGGGGTTAAAAGACTGCAACTGATTTCAAACAATTAAAAGAAATGATTTTACAAGAGTCTTCTCAGGATTTTATTAGTGGTATGTTGCATATTAACGTAAGAAGAATTTGATTTTTAACGTGGGTGTATGTTGTAGGAAAAACAGCTGTATTACAAGACCATGATGATATATCCAATTGAGCATCCTTTCTCAATAAGGGATATAATTTAAAACCCATATGTGAAACTGAAACTGCTTATGATAATAATTACTGCTGCTCAAACAAGCAATAAACAATTCAGGGTAAAGAAAATTAACATTTTATATTGGTTTGTCAGTATTTTTAATAATTATTTCTTGTTTAAATTTTAGTTGAGCGAAGGTGTGGAGCTGTACCAAGAGAGAGAAAAGTGCAATGGCAGAAATTGTTTTAAAGAAGAAAATTTGCAGGCTTCATAAAGATATTTGATGAAGTACATAAATTAAGAAAGGAAATTCCAGAGTAGGTACCTACCCGCTGTCAACAAGTGATGCAATGTGCCCTTTTAAAGTATATCGTGTAGTGTTTAAAAACTGAATATTGGACTATTGAACATTGAAGAAGTATAAAATTAAAACTTTGAAGTGGTCTAACTTCAGTGAACATATAAACAAAGTCTGAATGGGCTATGACTGTTGAATTGTAGCTATAAAAGCCCTTTTTGTTATATATAAACTGAATGTTACTTTTATTGCTTAGATAGATATTAATATAAAGTATACACGTTATGTTACAATCATTTATTTTTTTCTTACAATATAAATTATAACTTTCTTCTCGATTATCCTTAGAAGTACTAATAGACCTTGGATAATAAATTATTTAATTAGTAAAGATATTTTGTTTTGCTTTGAGTTATATGCACGTACCTAAGTACAAGTTCGACGTAATTAACTATTCCGATTTACTATAACAATATATAGTAGTAGAGTGATAAATAAAACATAATAAAAAGGGAATATTTAATAAAATAAACAATATATGAAAAATAAAATTTTTACAGAAAAAACAATGGATTATATAGTCCAAACTATAGATACATTATAGACGAGGGGTTAACTGATGGAAGAAATTATGTACGTCTTATTACATAGGTACCTCAAATAGTTTATAGCACCTCAATCTTCATTGCTTAATTTATATGGTGTCTTTTTAAAAAAAATTACAGCAGTTAATACCTCAACCATAGCCATATTTACTGTTAAAAAACTAAAAGGAAATACTTCTTGTCGCTAAGTAGTGAACATGTTTTGTCTAGACTAGCAACATATTCACAGTAAGTACTAAGGAACCATCTGAATCTGCAATAGTCCAAGGAATCAATTGCTTTTGTTCACGATGCTATGAGTTTATAACCTGAAAAATTAATTTGTACGTTAGCAATTATTTATAAAGCAACATTTAATTAGGCAAGTATATATATATGGAAAGAATGGTTGATCACTGACAACAATTCTTACCTTTGCAACAAGCTTTTATTCTGTAAATTTCTTGCAGAGTACTTCTTTCACCTAACCACAAACAGCTTCAAGACTTTTGAATGGTTTGAACTCATCCTTGAGTCATCCTTCCGTCTCTGCAAACCAAGTAATTCGCAGTATCCATATGTGTAATATTTGGAAATACATCAATATTTATACTAAAGCATTTTTTTCTCAAAATATTAGGATTTAATTCGATGGCAGCAGTATACCTATCCTCTACATCATGCGACAATTTTGCAAAATACGAACTAACCCTCATCCTGATGAACAAAATTGCGGATATAAAAATAAACGAACAAAAATTTGATCAGTTTTTCCTAAAATTCGAATATTTTTCGCATTTTCAAACTGTTCCTCCGCATCTTCTAAATCATCCAAAACTTGTATAGCCACTAAATCTTCGATATCCATTATTTAAATAAAACCGAATTAATATGACAAGTCTCCACACGCGCGATCATAACCTACAAAGTACTTAAAAAATGATTCTTTTCTGCTTTCCCTCGACTTTCTCTTGCTAAAAGTAAGGGAATAAGTAGGGAGTGTTTTCGTCTACCTGGCTGGGGAAAATAAATTCAAGAATACAAACTTTACATGAGGGAGTAGAAAACGATTGTTTTCTCTTACACATTCTACTCCCTCAAGTTCAAGAATAGCAACCCTGGTGGCAAAGAGGAGAAAGAAATCAGTAATAACCGAAGAGAGGACTGTCTATATGGAGCCATCAATTAGAAAAAGAAAACCGGCACTCACTAACGCTATGAAAAATCAAGAAAAATGTCCATTATACTATTAGGAGACTTCAATGCACAGATATTCCACACATGGCCTAACGAAAATGGAAACGCGCTGAAAAACCTAGCACACATGTTTGACTTAACAATAAGAAATACATGGAGCAAAAGTCAAACCTGCATTGACACCTGGAGTAATGGAAGCTCAATCACACAAATAGACCATACCCTGGTAATCAGAGAGATAAGGGCAAGAATCAAGAAGGTTAAAGTAAAAAGGATAGCAGAAGAAAGCGCTAACATTGAACAGCAGCAAACTAAAAATAGGGAGATCATGTTACACGCGGAAAATAACAATCGAGAGAATCATAAACCAACTAGGAAAGAAAAGCGAGGAAAAAACATGCGTCATGTGGCTCTCGCTGCTGACAACAAGCATGACCCAAATCCAACCCAGCATCGGAAACCGAGGAATCAGAAGACTCAGCAAAAGAAGATCTGAAGAAGCAGAAACACAAAAAGAGGAGCATAAACACTCCATATCAAGACACAGCACATATTTCACACGAAGATTCAGAAGAGGCAGATGCCCAGAACCAAAAACACAAAAAAGGGAGCTTAAACGCTCCCTCACGACACAATGCGGTAACGCATCTCATAAATACCTACACCTACCAACCCATGTTCCTTTACCATGCGCCATGTGGCTCTCGCTGCTGGCAACAAGCATGACCTTAGTCCAACCCAGCGTGGACGTAGCAGGCCCAGCTGTATAACCCTGGGAGTGGCAGCAATGCCTACCGCACGCTGGTAAATCAATCAATCAATCAACAATTTTAATCATAAATATAACACTAGAAATTCCATATTCCGCAACATAATTTATCTCTGTATGAAACAAATCCTGTATATGTAGGTATTAAATTCTTTCATAAACTTCCTAATCAAATTAAAAACATTAGAAACACAAAATAATTTAAAAAAATAATTAATTTCCTCAATCATCACTCGTTTTACGATATTAAATAATACAGGAGTTATGTGAGCATCATCCCTATCTTTGCTGACTATGCCTAATGACCTATTTCTAGTTAATAAGATAAGACGAAGTTTATAAATACTGGTACTGTGGGAACGCTCACCAGATTTTTATCCACGCTTGAGCTTGTAACTTGTATTCGTATAACGTTTTTGAATAAAATTGTTTTTTGTGAATCTAAAAGTTTTTTGGATTTTTTTTAAAAACGCGTCTTCTAGTATCGAAGACTTATTTGGCGCAGTCGTGCAGATTTAAGTCAGTTGATTAGTAGTGCATCGTGCAAGAATAATCAACGTGAAATTTCAGTTTCTTAGGACTTAAAGAAAAGAACTCTACGTGTCGTGTAGTGCACAGTGAAGAAAATAGACAAAAGACTCACTGCAAATTGAACCGAGTAGATTTGCAATAAAAAGTGCGAAAAAGACAAAGTTCGAGCAAGTGTAGTTCCAGCTGGTAAACTTCTCCAGAGGCGCAGCAAACGCATCTTCCAATCAGGGTAAGTCGAGTTTGTTTCCCTTTGTCCACTTCCTGGGTATATATCGTATAAACTCAAGAAATTTAATTATTAGGTAAGAACATTTTTGTTCAGCTGCCGAGTTTTTACAATCAGTGTAAAATATCTTGCAGATTCACTATCGTGTGAAACGTAGTTAAGAAAGTAAGTTAGGAAAAAGAAATCAATTCGAGACTAAGAAATTTTTTTTTTTGAAAATACAATTCCGAGAATTTTACTAATTTTTATTCACTTTATTATAGTTTATCATATAGAAAATTTCCGTTACCTTACAGTTTGTAAAATAAACTAATTTACAAAATTCAAAAGTACCAATAGACATAAATTACTTATTACCAATAACCTTTGCTAATAGTCTGGTCAAATTCAAAATTTCCCAGGTTAAAATAATTATTTGGGAAATCATTATTTTATTTATGATTCATGAACGATAACTCAATAGACTCAGTACTTTGTTCACTCAGCTCTTTATCTTTAAATAACTCTGATTTAAACGAACGTTTAAATAATTCTGATTTAAACGAATCTTCAAACAATCCGGATTTAAACGAAATACAAACTCCCAAAATGCCCGAGGTAATTAATATTAATGTTCTAAAACTGTATGCCGACTCAATACCACCTTATGATGGGTCCGAACTCGAATTAGAACCCTTCATCAACGCCGTTGACGAGTTTTATGAACTATACTTTAGTACGGACCTAGCACTAAATAAATGCATTGAGCGCATTATAGCCGGTAAACTAAGAGACAGAGCCCGTATGCTAATAGGCGCTCGCCCCGAGTTGAATACTTGGTTATTAATAAGAAAAAATCTTAGAGAGACGTTCGGAGACAACCGATCAATAGACATTTTAGAACAAACCTTATTTACTATGACAATGCAACGTAACGAAAGTCCCCTTGAATTTGCTAGACGAATTCAGACAAACCGCAGCAAACTTTGCTTCAAACTAAATTCAAAACCTGCCACAGAAATGACCAACGAGAAAAAATTAATTTATATTGGCCAATACGAATCCCAAAGTCTAAAAGTCTTTTTACGTAATTTAAATATGCGAACCTGTGACTTTATTAGGTCCAGAAACCCCAAGGTTTTAGAAGAAGCCATAAACCTGTATCTCGAAAACGAAAACTTTGTGCAATCTCAAATCCAGACTCAAAATTTAATTAGCAAACAACCCTATAATACTCAAATAGCGCAACAGAATATTAATAAATTTCAGAATCAAAACCCATTTGTAGCGCAACAGAACATTAACAAATTTCAGAATCAAAACCCATTTAAACAAAACTTCCAAAATCAATTTTTGCAATTTCCACCACAACAGAGCTTCCCCAGTCAACCCATACCGATCCAACCTAGACCAAATACAAATTATAGATTCCCCACAAATAATCAAGTTTTTGGAAATCAACAAAAACAAAATGTGTTCAGGCCAAATCCAAACAGGACCCCTCAACATGCACCAGAACCAATGTCAATACAGTCGCGACAAAACTTTACCACGAATAAAAATTTCCAAAACCAACCACAACCCAGACTAACCTCTGCCCAAGTGAGACAACAATTTCCATGGGTACAACGCACCCAAACCCCTAAATATACTGTACAAGAGTTACACGCAATAAACGACGAATCATCCGATTTCGCAAATGATATTGAAAACACAGGTTACTTTTATCCTGAATATCAAAACAATGCCAATTTTGACAATCATCAATTAATTACAGAAGACGAAACAAATCAAAAAATCGATCAATACTACAATCTGTATAACCAAGAATTTACAGAAGCCCCAGTAGACAACGCGAATTATGACCCAAACCTCGATAACCCAAATTTTCTCAAACTTCCTCAAACAGACAGACAGACATAACATTTAATGCATATATAAACGCTCTACCATACATCCAAACTACCAATCCTGATCTAAAACTACTAATTGATACTGGCTGTAACGTTTCCATGCTAAGGCCAATCGTAGCCGAATTATATTTTCCAAATTTTATGTATAAAGCACCTTCACTATTACAGTCAATAGGCCAAGCACGTGAGGCCGTGTATAAGGCAAAAATACCAGCCTTTAAGGAATTGCAAACGAATGAAGTAATAGAATTTACACTATATCCCTTTTCAGATTATTTCGACGGAATTATAGGCCTAGATGAATTAAGAAAACTAAAATTACAGATGGATTTTACAAATCAAATCCTATATAATGAAAAAATCAAAATACCGTTTAAGTATCGCGAAAAACACACGCAAACGCACATGAAAATCGAAATACCACCCTACCAAACTATCAATAAATTATTTTATGTAAATAAACGAGAGGGAAATATTTTAATTCCTGAACAAAACCTTTTTGGACTATACATTCCTGAAACTTTAACGTATGCAGAGAACTTTCGCGCTAGATTCGAAATTCAAAACAATACCGATCAGGCATTATGTGTAGAAATTAGAACACCTTTTGACGTTTCATTGTATGATCCCGAGCATTTCGAAATGTACAATATTGAAGACGCGCTACCCTTCTATTCTAACCAGATAAACCAACATAAAAATCTAAACGATTTAATTCGAACCGACCACATGAACAAAGAGGAACGTGACGAAATATTAAAACTTATAAATAAATTCCCCGATATCTTTTATCACGCCGATCAAAAATTGTCATTTACCAATAAAATAAAACACGAAATAAAGACGTCCGATGAAATCCCCATCCACGTAAAAACCTATCGTTTTCCACACTTCCATAAAACCGAAGTAAACACACAAATAAATAAAATGTTAAATGACGGCATTATCAGACCGAGTCAGTCACCCTGGTCCAGCCCAATTTGGATAGTCCCAAAAAAGGCAGACGCGTCCGGAAAGAAAAAATGGCGCATCGTGGTCGATTACAGACGACTGAACGAAAAAACAATAGACGACAGATACCCAATACCAAACATAGATGACATACTCGACAAGTTAGGGAAGTGTAATTACTTCACAACCTTAGATTTGGCCAGCGGATTTCATCAAATTGAGATGCAACAAAGTAGCATCGAAAAAACAGCATTTAATGTTGAAAACGGCCATTATGAGTATCTGCGCATGCCGTTTGGCCTTAAAAATGCTCCAGCCACCTTTCAACGTGTGATGGACCATGTTTTGCGTGAACTTCAAAACAAAATATGTCTCGTCTATATGGACGACATAATTATATTCAGTACCTCCCTTCAGGAGCACATTCAAAATCTGAAACAAGTGTTTTCCAAACTGAGAGATGCCAAATTAAAAATACAACTCGACAAGTCGGAATTCCTAAAGCAAAATGTCGAATTTTTAGGCCATGTTATCACACCGCAAGGTATAAAACCTAATCCTAACAAAATCCGCGCAATCAAAAGCTTCCCCATACCCAAGACGGCACGCGAAATAAAATCCTTTTTAGGCCTACTTGGATTTTATAGAAAATTTATAAAAGATTTTGCGAAGATTACAAAACCGTTTACGAAATGTTTGAAAAAAGGAGAAAAAGTTATTCATTCACCGGAATTTTTATCAGCATTCGAGACCTGCAAAAATATACTTACCAATGAACCATTACTACAATATCCCGACTTCACAAAACCCTTCATATTGACAACCGATGCTAGCAACTATGCCATCGGGGCGGTACTATCACAGGGGCCCATAGGTAGCGATAAACCAATAGCATACGCCAGTCGCACCCTTAACGCCGCTGAAATAAACTACAGCACGATAGAAAAAGAGCTTTTATCAATTGTAAATTTTACCAAATATTTCCGACCAATATTATTCGGCCATAAATTCACTATAATTACAGATCATAAACCCCTACAATGGGTCAATAATTTAAAGGAGCCTAACAGTCGCCTTATGCGCTGGCGTCTGAAATTAATGGAATATGACTACGACATAATGTACAAAAAAGGAAAAGAAAATAAAGTGGCAGACGCTCTTTCGCGTATTGAAATTCAACCTGAAATACATCCAATAGAAAACGAATCTATTGCCGGAAATCTAGATGAATCGGAACAAAACAAATTAGGAACCGACTTCCCCGAATTAACATATGATGACTTAATTGACCTAGATAATGTGTCGGATAATGAAGTCTCCCCCCAAGATTTAATTAGGAACAACACTTCAAAAATTAATATAATTTCGGACACACAAATTTGCCCACCTAGACCCCAAATGTCAAACGAAACAGTACATTCCGCGATCGAAAACCCCGTACTAGATATCCCTATCTCAGAAAACGCAATTAACACATTTAAAAATCAATTAATGATGACAGCCAGCGAAGACACTACTCGTACTCATGTAAAACTTACAAAACCCTTTGGAATAAAAACTAGATATCAAATAACCTTTCCATATAGAGATAAAGACTCATTCGAAAATGAGGTAGTAAAAACATTTAAAGAATATGTAAAACCTAAAACACTACACGGAATGCTAGTCGACGAACGAGTCATAAAAGGAATAATCCCTATGTTACAACGACATTTCCAACATTCAGCTTTCAAACTAGTACAAACAAATAATTACCTCGACGATATCGAAAAACCAGAACTACAGCAACAAAAAATTAAATACCATCACGAACAAAAAACTGTACATAGAGGCATTAACGAAACCATTCTTGCTTTGCGAAAATTATATTTTTGGCCCAACCTAAGCAATGACGTAATAAATTATATAAATACCTGTGTTACCTGCCAAAAAAACAAATATGAAAGGCACCCACACAAAATAATATTTCAACCAACCCCTATTGGGCATCGCCCTTTTGAACACATATACATAGACACATTTGTTATAAATAAACAAAAATTCCTAACCGTAATAGACAGTTTTAGTCGTTTCGGACAAGCCTACCCTATTTGCCTTACATCTATCCATGTTTGTGAAGCTTTATTAAAATTTATGTCACACTTTGGCATCCCCCGAAAAATCACTTGCGACTTAGGGACCGAATTCAAAAATAATTTATTCGAAGAATTTTGCAATAAACATAGCATCGAACTACACTTCATAACTGTAAGGAACCCTAATAGTAACTCCCCAATAGAAAGGTTCCATTCAACTCTACTAGAAGGATTACGTATATTAAAATCAGGGTTAACAAAATCAGAAACGATCGAAACATTAATGAGCTACGCTATTCTAGGATACAATAACAGTATACACTCAGCAACAAAATTTACACCTTTCCAAATCATAAAGGGGGACTTTGAAAATAAAACGGCATTCGAAATGTCGGAACATGATATTATTAACGATTACCTAAATAAACATAACACAAACTTAAAAGTGATGGAAAAGGTTATAAACGAAAACAACGAAAAAAGTAAAGACCTTTCGAAAGCTAATGAAAATAGAAACGAACCAGAACCGGTTACCACACACGAAATCGCGTACGGAAAACTAAACCTCAGAAATAAAATCGCAACTCCCTATGAATCAATTTATGTCATAAAAGACCAACAAAATAAAGTATTAACGACGAAAGGCACACGCCATAAATCTACGCTTAAACCAGCTAGAAATTTAAAAGGGAAATTACCTGTTTCAGATGCTGAGACAACTAGCCATCCTATCGCTGATGACGCTAGCGCATGCACAAATCAAGATTGCTAAAATTTCCAATCCCATTCTCCCCTTTTCCTTAGGCAAAGCTCGAATTACATCACAAAAACATTCGTTTATAAAGTATATTGACCTAACAAACTTTGACACCCCCATATTAAGCATAAAAATAAATATGAAAACAATAACACCTCTTATCAAGACGAAAGACGAATTATATCCGCAATTAAGCAATATACACGAACATTTAGAATACCTACTAAATCAAGTCGAGAATAAACTAAAAAATGTAAAACCTCTAGGAAATACGCGCACCAAGAGAGCCCTATTTAATGCAGTGGGAAAAGCCTCGAAATGGGCCTTCGGCACTTTAGATTCGGACGACGCAAAACGATATGATAACGCCATATTTACCCTAGAGTCAAACCAAAAAGAAATGCATACAGATCTAGAAAATTACTTAACAATTACAAAAAATTTTATGAATGAAACAATATTAACTTTCGAAAAAATCACTCTTAACCAAAATCAAATAAATGCCAGATTAAGAACTATTGAACAAAGTTTGAATAAATTCACGCTATTCTTAAGACTACAAAATTTCTTAGACAATATGATAGTAGACTGCCTATCATTAATTACCATACTAGACAACATACAAAATGCAATACTGTTTGCTCACTTAGAATCAGTACATAGTGCTATTCTACCTATTAACGAGCTAATTGAATTAACACGAATAATGAACACACTATATATCGAAGGAACCCCAGAATTCAAAAATATTCAGAGCTATTATGAACTAATAAAAACAGAAATTTACTATATACAACAAACTGTTTGTTTCATATTTCACTTTCCTATTTTGAGCGAAAGTTTATACGATTATTACCACTTGTTCCCTATACCCACGTTAAATAAAACCATAATTCCCTTAAATCCTTTTATCCTTTTAAACTCGACTTATCACCACTATGAAGAACTACCATGCCCACGCATCGAAGACCTGTGTTTATACCATGTAATACAGACCGTTTCACAAAGAGATTGCCTACCCCAAGTACTTAGCGGCACCGGATCCATGTCCTGCCAAACCACGGATGTTACCATAAAAAACGACATTCTTGAACAAATAAACAACGCTTACGTAGTAGCAATACCAGCTGTCAACATGACCATAGAAAAACAATGCGGAGGACACGGTTATACTATTATTAACCAACCCCATCTGATATACATACCACAAAAATGTAGCATATCTATCAACGGACACGAATTCCACAATGTTGTCGGACTTATTCCAGGAACACCCTTGGAGATCCTACCAATAAGAGCGTTGACCACGGAAGACAACAACCCAGAAGTCACCCCCTACAAACAAGTAGATATGGACCGACTCGCAGATATCAGAAGCATGGCTGACGAAACCCATCTACATAAACTAAAAACACTCAGTGACATCAACGGAAGTGATCACACTGATCTTTATATATGTTTAGCCATAATTACTTTTATTTTGCTAATTTTATTTCTAAAATTTATATACTTTAAGAAACCTAGAATGCTTCATGCATTGCTTAACTTTAGGAAAGATGCCGGACAAGGAAACCAAGAAGTACCCTTGGAGAAAATGTCAAAAAATACTGAAAAAACAAACTCCCTTATTTTTTCAGCTTAGGGATGGAGGAGTTATGTGAGCATCATCCCTATCTTTGCTGACTATGCCTAATGACCTATTTCTAGTTAATAAGATAAGACGAAGTTTATAAATACTGGTACTGTGGGAACGCTCACCAGATTTTTATCCACGCTTGAGCTTGTAACTTGTATTCGTATAACGTTTTTGAATAAAATTGTTTTTTGTGAATCTAAAAGTTTTTTGGATTTTTTTTAAAAACGCGTCTTCTAGTATCGAAGACTTATTTCAGGAGTTTGTAAACATTTTGTTTCATTTGGTAATACTTATTTGTATGTTTATCTATTTGACTAGAACTCCATCACATGTACACGTATTGGTATATTTTTGTAATTTTCAAGAGTACCTACCAAGAAATCAGACATTACACCTATATTACAGTTCATCTCAAACTTATAGCAACATAAGGCCCAGTGTTTCAATGCAAAGTTAAGCACTTAATCCTACAAATAAATTAGCTAGAAGTTTAGAATATGAAGTAGCAATATTAAAGTGTTTAATAAAAGCATATTCTAAAATTCTAGCTAATTAATTTGTAGGATAAAGTGCTTAACTTTGCATTGAAACACTGGGCCTTATGTTGCTATAAGTTTGAGATGAACTGTATGAGTGATAAACATCGTTTGTCATTATCTGAAGTAGAAATTTTATGTGACCGACTTTTAATTATTTTTTATTTTTTTTTATTGAAAGTGGGAATTTTTACACTTACTTTATCCTTGACAGTAACATACTGGCACGAAACCCTGAAACTTATTATTAATTTATAAGAGAAACACCCGCATGAATGTTTTTGTCCTGAAGGAGAATATTTACATATCTGCAGGTGACTACGTTTGTTGACCTCAATTGATAACAATATCGTTTTTAACAGTACATAAAATTTAATTGGGTCATTTCAAGAACGTGAACGTAATTATAGTAAAAAGTGGAAGTCAGAAATATCAATAAATTCGTTCGTACAGAATAAATAGTGTTTGTTTTTATTGAAAAATCTATTGGTTATAAGCGTCCTCTACTGGTGGTAAACTAGGAAAAATGAAGTCTTTCTCAAGTGTCTGTTTCGCTATAGTTTTGTTGTATACCAGATATCTTGGCGATTGATCTTTGTTCCAATTTCAGCAGGTAGTAGTGGTGGATAAAGTAAAAAAAATTTTGAGGCCTTTGGTTCTTGTACACACACTAAATGACAATTTTATTTTTTTCGCCCCCTTGAATAATGGGATGGGAGTTGTTAATGGAGGTGGTTAATGCCAAAAAAAATTTTGAGAGCTTAGCTTCTCTTATATGTATATACTAAATACCAGTTTTATGGACTCTTACTTGCTTGATTTGCCTATTTACCTCCATTTACCCCGAACTCTTTAACGGAACAATCTAGTTCCAGATCTCGTTAAAATACATGGTACGTGTACCAAATTTCAAGTCAATATCTTAAACGGTTCCAGAGTAATCGTGCACACAAAAAAACAGACCGACAGACAGACAGAAATTTTTTTCTCTCAAACTTAAAATCTCGACGTTTCATGACATTCTATTTGGACAATAAAAATTTTCAAAAATATTTTTGTCCATACTATATTTCCACTGGATGTGGCAGTAAAATGTGTAACGATATTCTTTCTCTTATTACCACTTGTATTATATTGTAGAACGTATGGTCATTGTGCGAATTGTGCGTGGATTATCTGCTTAAAAAATATTTAAGATAAAAAAGCAATCTAAGTTTCATTGTAAAATGGAGTGAATTTTATGTGGCGTAGTAATAGAGGAAAACTTGTGCACAAGCCATGGAAACAGGGTTTAGAGACTATAATTAGGGCTGCGGAAATTAAAAGACTTAATTTAGGATATTTTTTTCTTTTTTGTTGCCTAATTTAGGTGAAAATAACACGTTTACTCAATTCACAGGTCTACAAAAAAAAAAAAAAAAATTCTACTTCAAGGACTAAACCTATCATGCCTTAAGTATTTTTGTGTGCTGTATCCGAATTTTCAATTAAAAAAAATTTCTACCGCGTAGATTTCGAGTAAATGCCGGTTTTTATTCTCAAACAACCGTATTTTGATGATAAAAACCGGGATTTATTCGAAATCTACGCGGTAAATATTTTTTTAAATTGAAAATTCAGATTCAGCATACAAAAATACATAAGGAATGATAGATTTAGTCATTGGAACAGAATTTCTTTTTTTGTAGACCTGTGTACAAAGTGCACCTGTGCACAGATCTACAAGAAACAAGTTCCGTTCCAAGGACTAAACTTATCATTCCTTATGTATTTTTGTGTGCTGAATTCGAATTTTCAATGTAAAATTTTTTTTACCGCGTAGATTTCGAGTAAATCCCGGTTTTTATCGTCAAAATACGATTTTTTGACAATTTTTGACGTTTGCTCGAAATCTAAGTGGAAAATTCGGATTCAGCACACAAAAATACTTAAGGCATGATAGGTTTAGCCCTTGGAGCAGAATTTTTTTTTTGTCGGCCTGTGTTATTGTGTGGATCTAGGGTAAAAATGCAATGCATGGGAGTTTCGGATAGGGACTCTGACACACAAAATGTCGGATACAAATATTAAGATTGCCACGTGCTTTAAGACACTGTCTTTTTTTATTTAGCTCCAATAATAACGCAAAAAAAAAAGGAAAACTCGATAGTTTACTTTCTATCAAAACACTCCAAAATTATTACTTTTCCTAAACTTCTGTTTATGGGATTTTATTAGCCCCCTAGTTGCGCAACATTTTTCCCATTTTACTATAATATTATTTTTCACCGTTTCCGAGATCCCCATGCAATGCATACTCCATTTAAGATTTTTAATTCCTTTTTGCCTTCAACCTTAGTCCTTAATGTGCCACTGGAAAAAATAAGTTATCCTTTCAGATCCTAAAACGTGATAAAACAGTCCTAAACATAAAAAAGTAATAATGAAAAGTTCCGTTACACACAATACATTATCATTATTATTCTTAAGTACGGCGCGCGTACGCTTCGACAATTCCTCCATACTAGAAAATTCGTAACTAGCAAACTATTGCTAATAATGAAAATATTTTTTTTCTAAAAACTTTTTTAGTCTATTAACTTCATTTTCTTCACAGCATGTTACACAAAATTTTCAAAAACAAAAAAGTTCCTCGCTTAGTGAAAATTTGATGGCGCATTCTCTAAACTTTCAGGGTCATCTACGTTTTTGGCATATTCACATTTTTTTTAATTAGCAATCCTATGAATAGAGAGAAGCGCTTAAGCGCAAATTTTATAACAAAAAAAATTTCACATCGATAGCTCAATTCATTTTTGAGATATGGCAATGGATGTACAAAAAAACATGATTTAAAAAAAAATTAAATTTTACACTTTTTTTGTAATAAGAATATCTGTGACCACTAAAAAATGTCGCATTTTGTGTTTTTATGTGTAAAATGATACCCACTGTGTCTGATCTTGTTCTAAGCTCATAAAAAAAACGACACAATTTTACCTTTTTTTCGCTCCTCTATTAGTGCATTAGGCTGATTGAAGACAATCAACTACTTACTTTCCCAAAGATGATTGTTTTTTGAGAATTGCCATACCGTTCTCTTTTTCTTCCCAGAAAAGATACGAGATTATATAAAAAATGGAAGGCATAATACTCTGTCTACTGTTGAGGTTCTGCATGTGTGTTATATTTATTCTCTCCCGCCTTCCTCTCATCACTGATACAAAAAAAACTCCTAACTTTCAATTTAGTCATTATTATTACTACTGTTAATAAATTAATGTTACAATATTCAATAGCATTAAATTCTAAGCAAATTTTTTTGGTGGTTGTTGTTCTTCCCTACACGTTTTTGTTTCAGCTGCCCACCAGATTTAGTTGTAGTAACATCTCTTGTTGTTTGAGGCATATTTCTGCGATCTCGCTTTAAGCGCCTTGAAGCGCGACGTCATCATATATTTCTCCACAGAAATGAATGTCTTTTTAGCTTTTGTTTTAACAGTTTAGTTCTAACCATCTCTAACGTCATATCCCCACTATTTTCCGCTTACACATTTTCTAGCGCCCTAGTGAGACCGCCCGATACCGCTTTAAGCGCCTTTAAGCGTGACGTCACAGCTTATTCGCTCGAATGGCTCCGCTTATCGCGGTTTGTATTTGTAGCGTCTTATGCGCAAAAATATGGTTTGGTATCATCGCCGTTTTTCCTTATAGAGCGGGAGCTGGGTGGCTTTTTCGGCAGCTCATCGTTTTATGAACTTCGAGATATTTTTATGGTTTAATGGATGATAACGATTCATAAAATCGACTTCTGGCGGGGCACCTCCTGTCAGGAGCGTCACGAACATTGTTTAAAAATCAGTGAAATCATGTCATCGTTACAAGGCTCATTTTTTTTGTGTGTACACATTTTATGTTTAGAATGAATAAAATAAGATCGCCAGAAAGTGTGGGCCTTCAGGAGGCGCAGCCAGAAAGGTAATAATGATACAATACATCTGAGGCAGGGTACGGAGTCAAGTTAGCCGAAAGTGTTAAATTCCTGTATTTAAGAGAGCCTATGGTGCTTTTGTTGACACGAAGAACTTTACGGGGAGGCTATTCTATTGTTGTAGGAGCTTATATTTACGTTTAAAGAAGGAGCCAGAACTTGTAACAATGAGTTTAGAGTTCTGAGATGAAATATGTGAAAAAAAATCCAATTTTCTTCAAAAATCCTAAACATTTTCTTTCTGGCTAGCCTTACTGACGGGAGTTTCTTTCTGGGAATTTTTTTCTGTGTTCAAAACATTTAAATAAACATGCTCAACCTTAAAAAAGTGTGTAACGATGATGTTATATAACTCTGTTTTTTTTACCTCTTTGACCTTTCTGGTTGCGCCCCTGATGGCCCACACTTTCTGGCGATCTTATTTTATTCATTCTAAACATAAAATGTGTACACACAAAAAAAATTGGCTTTGTAACGATGATATAATTTCACTGATTTTTATATCTTGAACCATGGCCAACTCGACGGGCTGACATATGCCAGAAGTCTATTTTGTCGTTATTTAAGTTCGATAGAATTAATCAGCGCATAGAAAATGTTTGTAACAATGAGTGTCCGAAAAAGCCACTTAGCTCCCGCACCATTACTTCGGTTCTTTAATTCTCTCGCCACAAATTAAACAGAATTCTTTGAAATTACAGGAAATATTTTATTATACTGTATACTGAACAAAATTACATATTTTGCTATTTTTAAAAATTGCTTTCGCCTGGAATTAATTTCTGGAAATCTAGCTACTCTTTATTTACGTCAAAAATGTAAAGAAACCCCAGTTAAAAAATATTTCCTATTTAAATTCTCCCAGGACTGGTCTATTATTTATTATTATTACATACAATTTCATTTTTCTTTATATTTCTTTGTACAAATAATATTCATCGAGTTATAATAGAAAATAAACGCATATAACTGTAGTGCAGGGTGCACCAAATTAGATGGGATTAGAGGTTTTCTCTAAAACTATGGCAGATAAGACAAAAAACAATTTTCGAGTGAGGAAGCCATGGAAAACTATTAACAACAACACTTCTTATAATATAAAATAATTAATGTAACACCCTGTACCTAGGTCATGTATTTACAAATTAATTTCCTAAAATTTAAATAGAATTTAAATATTTCAGAACTTTAAAACAATTCCAATCAAAATTAAATATTTTACGATAACAATAAAATCAATTTTATGCATAATTTACTTAAATACAGAAATATTATTTTCTATATAATATTGTGTACAGTTTTAACAGGGTTTATTTCGACGCAAAAGTTGAGGTTCTCACAAACGTATCGGCTAAAAGAATGTGCTACATAAACAGAAAGATCATCAACGTAAACGATAGAAAGCCATATTCATTAAAGACTTAAGTTTGAAATTTCTTATTAATGGGTAATTTAGATAACCGAAGGGTTGGCCGAGCGTTAGGTGCATACGTGACAAATATTACGTAGATCGCGAAGCTCGCTTGGTTTACTGTCCTTCTCACCCTTTCAGTTTGAGGATTTTTGTTTCTATTTTAAAACTGTATATAAGCGAGGTTCCGGGGAAACAAATTTGTCTTTTATTGACCTGCTCTTCGAGAGTACACTTGCTGGCAGTATTAATTACTCCGGTACCTGTTTTTGTTTGAGTTCAGCTGTGCGGCCACCCCCAAAGGTGGTACGTAGTGCGACCATCGTCAGATGGTACGTAGTGCGGGCTATCCGTGGATAGTTTCGTAGTGCGGATCATCCTATATGATTCCGTAGTTATACAGATTTTCTTACGAATCTGTGAAGGCTGAACGACGAAGCAGGGACCGTTGAAATTAAAAGGTTTACTGGCTTTTTCAATCTCCGCACAGAGCGACGAGTGCTTTGAGTAGGTAATTCATTGTCTGTCCGAGTGTAACCCCCTGGGGTTGCTCTTGGCTAGACCGTGAGGTGCCTACCGTGGGTCACTTGCCCGTCCTGTGGGAGAAGGCAAATGTTAGTTAACTTCGTTAGCACTGTGTACTTTCAAGTTCGCTCTTAAGATGGGCGACGCACACGACGCCGACGCTACTATGGGAGCTGGGGGAGATTTAACTGGAGACCTCACAGTATATCAAACAATAAGTATAAAAAATTATTTAATCATATGCGAGACGTTGTCATTTTTGGTTTGTCCATTAACTTTAATATGAAATTAAACTCGAATTTTTATTTTTATAAATTTACTAAATTTAACTTAATGACAACGTTAATCGTTTTTTTCTTCTCCTAATTAAAATTTACGACTCTATAATCTGCGAAGTCAACTCAAAAGTAATTTGCGTTTAGATTTTCATTGTGGTACTTTGATAATAGTTTATTTATTGAAAAGTATGCATTTTCAGTATGCAAATTAATTAACTCACAATTGTGATTTGCAACTATTTTAGTAGTTTAATTAATGGAAAGTTTCGTTGGGTTTTTAAAATGTTATTACAACGATTGTTGTTTAATACTCCGCTCAGCTATGTAAATAATATTTAGTACAGTCGCGAATGGTCTATTGCAGATTTTGCAATTATTAGTCTTCAGCGTTTGCATTTAAGAATTCTTAATTGCCATCTCTGCATTTATACCTCATCAAATTATCATTTACATATGATAAGATTTGAACACAGCTCTTTTTTTTATCAGTTTTAATTTCGAAGATTTTCGAAAGGCAAGCACAAGATTTTGTTGGTTGTCACTTCATCTAGATCCAAATAACAACGATACAACGAAATGGGACCAATTGGTCTCGGCCAAGTGCAATTGTAACTAGCCACAACAACAACAGTACGCTTCGAAACGACAGTTGTCGTGGCAATTTGATAAGATTTTGTTGATTGCCTTTTTATCACCATATTATTATGATGATTGGGAAATTTCCCGAGCTGTGTCAAATTTTACGTATGACGACGACCATTATAAATACTTCAGGAAGATGACTATTGTCATTGTAAACAATTTATTTTATTGTTTGCATAGCTGACCTGATTATTCTACGGATTAATGTGACAATTGTCCCAACGAATGCTTTCCTTCCTTTCATGTAAACTGTGGCAATTGCCCCAACAATTATATAATACAATGTTTCAAATGAATATGACAGTTTTCTAAAATAAACGTATTAAAACGTTTTCTGTGTTTTCCTTCAATATTCTACTTTTCAGGAATAAGTGAGATTTTAAATGAGAATATAATTCTTTAGACAAAATAAATCAATTACAAATGCAATTTGTAATTACAGTGAAATCAGTATCAAATAAAGTACAGTCAAATAAAACAGTACCAAGGTAAAATCATCTAATAACTGAGTGTTGCCAAAATTAATAAATAAATTTGATCAGTAAATAGAAGCAAGTAATATCAAACTTTATAAAAAGAATCTATGGTTAAACAAAAATACAATCACAACGCAAATTTGGGTCCTACTTTTTTAAAAATCTAGACGATCACGTAAATGGCCAACTTTGTATATTTTTCTGTCTCACTCAAAAGAGAGAGATAAATATACGACTGGGGTATGGGGTGTTTCAGAAGCCATGGAAAACTATTAACAACAACACTTCTTATAATATAAAATAATTTTGCCAAAAATAGATAAAACTAAACTACAATAAATGTTCGAATCGTCTTCCACTGATTTCTTCATTGATTCTATGTATTTTAGACACCTTCTCCTTACAGCATTTGTTGCATTTCCAATCATGACAGGAATTATTGTCCGAAACGCAGCTAATGTTCTGTTTTCCAATTCTTCTATGTTATTAGAACGTTCACTATATATAATATTTTTTAAATAACCCTAAAGCCAAAAGTCAGAAGGGGTTATATCGGGAGACCTAGCTGGCCACAAAATAGGACCATTATTTCCTAAAAATTAAACAATATCTAAACTACTTTGTTGTTTATTAATGTCCAGTTAGCTAAACTAACTGTTAGTTATCAATTTAGTTAACTTAGCTAACTAGACATTGATAAACTAGATATATAGATACATATCCAATCCTCTCCAAATTGAGCATTTAAATAATTTCGTGTTTCGTTTGACGTATGACCTGGGGTGCCATCGTGTTGGCAAATTAATCTTTGAAATTGTCTTACAGGCACATTGTCTACAAAGGGCTCTATTTCTTGTCGTAGAATATTAATAAAACTTTCGGTATTCAAATTACCGTGAAAAAAATGAGGACATATTATTTGGTATCCATTAAAACCACACCATACACCATGCTGTCTATAACTTACCTATTAAAATAAAGCTTGGAAGCTAAATTTGAATCTGCTCCGCGTTCTATAAAATACTTAATCATACCATATTTTTCACCATTAAAAAAGTGAACCATTTTTAACAATGCTCACTCACAATTAACTCACAAATTAGTTTTTGACATTTACGATTACTTCGATTTTCTTTTTGTTACCATGGCCTTTTCAATAAATATTAGAAATGCCATAAATATGCATAGATGTCAATGAAAGACAATTCGAATATTTATTGTAGTTTAGTTTTTCCTGAAAATGTCAATTTTCCAAAACCGCTCTGTAGCTGGGTAGTCGAAAAAGATAGACGATCGCGGGTTGCGCCATTGTTTGCTCCTCGAAAATCGAGCTCAGGACACCTAAATTTGTTTTTGTCTATCTGCCATAGTTTTAGAGAAAACCCCAAATCCCATCTAATTTGGTCCACCCTGTAAGTGAGCTCTATGTAAACCCAATCATGTTAAGACGGATTTTATTAAAATTTTTATTATAAATAGCGGACTCATCATTTCCAATAGAAAAATCGAAACATTCTAAACGCGTGATCATGAGGGACATCCAGTTTGAGATTTACTTAAAGCATTTAAGCAAATAATATTGCAAACGAGTTATAACAAATGAAAAAAATACTTATATCTAAAATAACGAAACAACTGAACTTAAGAAACATGTATTTTTGAATTTAACATTTATTTTATAATTTTTGCACTAAAATTACTAAAAATAAAAAATAATTTACATAATTTAGAATAACATAATGCACCAATGGTAGGTATGAGGTCGCTCGAAACAATCTCATCACCTTTTTTTTCTTCTTTTTTATTTCTCAGCCATACTTAATATATTTATTTTATCAAACATTGACGTCATAATATTCCAACATAAATTTCGAAATCAAAGCTAGAACTGGTTGGAGATTGGTAAACTATGAGCACAGAAAAATATTTATCTACTATTGTCCAAATGATTTTAATAATTATTCTAATACTATAGCTAATACTCTTGCTGTATTACCAAAGGCCGATACAAAGGACCTCGCACGTTTCTTATGTAAAATAATGCCCGGTAGATTTGGTTAAAATTGAAATATGTTATTTATGAAATCATCCTGAATAAAAGTCTCCATGGAAGCAAGGCCGAAAAATTAAGTTATGGAGCTTTGAAGTTGTCTATCCGTGGTATATCAAATTCGGAACGAATTATGAGTGGCTGAAGAACAGCTCGAGTTTGACACGAATTTTCAAAATTAGAAATCCAACAAACTAATTAGCCTCCTCCTAGATATGGACCACAATACGAACCGGAAGTACGAACCGGAAGTTGCATGATTAAGTCCATTTTTTAGGGTGAAAACTTTTTCAGTCTCAGTATAGACCTGCGTATTAAGGGTAAATAAATGGATTTCAGGCCTCCTCGCTAGATATGGACCACAATAACACAGAGCTGAAGTCCGAACCGGAAGTTGTATAATTAAGTCTATTTTTAGGGGTGAAAATTTTTTCAGTATATATATATATACAGCGTGTCGCAGTTTTCATGGAGCCACCCTCATATCTCGTTCATCTAATATCCGAATTTTTTGAAATTTTGGTGGTGAATATATCCCGATAAAGTGAGACTTTAGGTAACCACATTTGATTTTAGTCAGAGGCGTCAGATTCTAGGATGTAGAAAAAAAAAAGTATTAGCAATTTTTTTAGAAAAAAACTAGTAAGATATTCTTAATTAGCACCTATAGAAACCCATTTGTACAAGATTACATCGTAGTGGGTTCAAAGGTGTTTGAGATAGGGGCCTTCAAAAATGCAATTTTTTCAAGTAAAAATAATTTTTATCTGCAAAACGGATTCTCAAATGAAAAAAAAAATCATTCTTCATTTTTTGTTCAGAATAATGTATTGTACTAGTTTGAATTGATTTTACAACAAAATAATTATTTATTTAAATAAGGTAAAAATTAGAAATTAAAATAAATGAAACTAAAATAAATAAATAAATGAATAAAACCAGTTGACACTAGTAATAATTTTTGCTTTCACGGCTTACTTAAGTCTTTATTGAAGATTATTCGTTAAAAAAATGGTAAGCATGTACGAATTAGAATTTTTGCCTTATTAAATAAAAAATTATTTTATTGCAAAATCAATTCAGACTAGTAAAATACATTATTCTGAACAAAAAATTAAGAGTACATTTTTTCATTTGAGAATCCGTTTTACAGGTAAAAATTATTTTTAGTTGAAAAAATTGTTTTGTGGACGGCCCCTATCTCAAACACTTTTGAACCCACTACGATGTAATCTTGTACAAAGAGATTTCTAAAGGTGCTGATTAAGAATATCTCACTAGTTTTTTACAGAAAAAATCGCTAATAGATTTTTTCGAAAATCGACTCCTTTTTTCCATTCTAGAATCGAACGCCTTTGACTAAAATCAAATGTGGTTACGTCTAAAGACTCACTTTATAGGTATATTTTCACCATCAAAATTTCAAAATATTCGGATATCAGATGAGCGAGATATGAGGGTGGCTCCATGAAAAGTGCGACACGCTGTATATACAGTGTGTCCCAGGATAGATTTAACAAGAGGTGTAATGGACCAAAAATTTTGGAATGGTATTTGGGGATTGAGTCCTGCTTGTTGTAAAACTAAAGTATACCAAAAAGACTTGATTTGGTGTTCTACAGGGTGTTTTATAAGCAAAGTTGTAAAAATCGCCACTAATAAAGTAACTTTATTTTTCAAAATATGAGAAAATTCCACTAAGAAAAGTTATTTAGAATGCAATTTTATATCTCCATACCAAATTTCAGGAATATAAAATTATTTTTTTGAAACTTCCGAATTAAGAGTTGAATTCATATATAAAGTTGTGTAGGAGCAAATGTTAATCATCTCAAAAAGTAGTTTATTGGTAAATAAAAAATTGAATATACGAGATGTTAGAAGGTATAATGTTAATCAAACTAATTGTAAAACAAGAAACAATTACTAACAGAAGATTAATGAGGTTTAAAAATTATAACAAGTAATAAATGTCAAAAACATAACAGATTCACAAACAAATTAATTATTGACCAATACAAAACAATGTTTACAATTTTTTTATTATTCGACGTAGCTACCACCCACATCCACACACATTTCGATCCTTCGCCTGAAGTCCTTAAAACTGTCTCGAATATGATCTAACAGTATGGAGTTTACGGCATTTGTAATTCTCTGCTTCAATACTGCTACATCGTTAGGAAGTGGTCAATAATAAATGATAAATGTGTATCCACTGCTTTTCTCATAGCCTACTTTTAGCTTCTACATAACTTTAAATATTAATTCACAAAAAATAATTTCTATGCAGTTTTAATTGAATGGTTCAAAATAAAATACTAATTTATTGAAAAAATGGGAAGTTTCAAAAAAATAATTTTATATTCCTGAAATTTGGTATAGAGATATAAAATTGCATTCTAAATAACTTTTCTTAGTGGAATTTTTTCATATTTTGAAAAATAAAGATACTTTATTAGTGGTGATGTTTACAACTTTGCTTATAAAACACCCTGTAGAACACCAAATCAAGTCATTTTTGGTATACTTTAGTTGAACAAGCGGGACTCAATCCCCAAATACCATTCCAAAATTCCAACATTTTTTGTCCATTACACCTCTTGTTACATCTATCTGGGCACACTGTATAAGCCCTGCGTAATAATTACGTATTCAGGGTAAATGGACGAGTTTCAGGCCTCCACTCTAGATATGGACCACAATAACAACGCAGAAGTGCGAACCGGAAGTTGCATGATTAGGTCCATTTTTAAGGGTGAAAACTTGTTTAGTCTCAGTATAGACCTGTGCATTAAGTTGGCATACAGGGTAAATAAATGGATTTCAGGCCCCCTCACTAGATATGGACCACAAAAACACAGGACTGAAGTCTATACCGGAAGTAGCATAATTAAGTCCATTTTGAAGGATGAAAAGTATTTCAGCGTATATATAGACCTGCGTAATAATTACGCATTCATGGTAAATTAACGGGTTTCAGGCTTCCTCGTTAGACATGGACCACAATGTTGCATGATTAGGTCCATTTTGAAGTCTGTATACAAACCTGGGTAATAACTTCTGGTTGGCACTTCAGCGCTGTGAATACGTAATTATTACGCAGGTCTATATATACGCTGAAAAAGTTTTCACCCTTAAAAATTGACTTAATTATGCAACTTCCGGTTCGGACTTCATTCCTATGTTATTGTGGTCCATGTCTAGCGAGAAGGCCCTGATATCCATTTAATTACCCTTTATACGTATTTAACACGCAGGTCTATACTGAGACTGAAAAAGTTTTCACTCTAAAAAATGGACTTAATCATGCAACTTCCCGTTCGCACTTCCGGTTCGCATTGTGGAGGGGGCTGATTAGTTTGTTGAATTTCTAATTTTGAAAATCCGTGTCAAACTCGAGCTGTTCTTCAGCCACATCATAATTCGTTCCGAATTTGATATACCACGGATAGACAACTTCAAAGTTCCATAACTTAACAACTACTAATTTTTCGGCCTTGCTCCCATAGAGTCTTTTATTCGGGATGATTTCATAAATAACATATTTCAATTTTAACCAAATCCACCGGGCATTATTTTACATAAGAAACGTGCGGGGTTCTTTAAATGATACATTGCCGAAAATACCTGACGCAGCAGATTTTTTCTAAATAGGTCAGTCCCCACTTAAAAAGCCAAGAGTTTCTTATCTCACCAGATGAACCATCAGATGGCATTAGAGATGGTACTTTTCAGAACAGTTCGGACCTGTTGCGAAGAAAATCCACTCAGCACCATCTCTAATGCCATCTGATGGCTCATCTGGTGAGATAAGAAACTCTCGGAAGATGTGATATAAAGACATTAAAAAAACTATTAACTGTTGGTTAACTACAAACCGTAGGTTAAACAGCGATTGAAAAAAGACTGTTAGCTGTATATAATGCAGTTAAATAAAAATTTACCTATTTTCATAAATGATAATCTAAAAATGTTTTAACTGTTTAATGAAGTGGTCTATAAAAAAAAATTGAATATATTCGTGAGCATTAAAAACCTGATCATGACGTCCCTTCCATGACGTCCAAGATATATTTTGTTTCCATTTTCATAAACACCTGTGAATGTTAGTATCTTTCGTATCTTGTGCCAATTATTTTTTCATATAAAATGAACAATATCAAACACCAGGATGATGTATGTTGCAAAAAATAAATAAAGAAATTGCCAAGAAATAATAACGCAACTTTTCAATTAATCTGTGATAAATTATATCAAATTTTTATTAAAAAAATTATTTTAATTAAACTTAACGTTTGTGGCGTAATATAATAATAACATTCAAAACAACTATCTAGCACTACGAAAAATCTAAAAATATTACGTACTTGGACGGGTTCCACCGCATCAGGCAGAGCCATAATATAGTTGACATAATTTTCTATTTGGTTGTAAATTCAAATACAACTCTCAAGTAAACAGACTTACGGTAAGAATATATGTCTAAATTGCGACATGAATATATATTATGCGCCGACCGAGATATGCATTTAATTTTAGAATTTCACTATAATTTTCATTAGAATTCACATTTAAACAGCTGGCAAAATGATCTAAATATTGGCTAACCTGAATTAAAATCAATTAATCAGATACAACCCAGAGAAGTATATTAAGACAGGTGACTTAATTATATGTATTCAACGCCTAGGCATCATATGAAACTGTTTTTAAGTACAACAGATATTTATAAAAAAAAAAATTCCATTTACACTAATTATAGAGGAAAATAAGATAAATGATAATTTGGAAGTATTATTTATAAAATAAAGGATCGAAATTAAATTTATCAGAGTCTTCATGGTCCTGTCAATGAATGGTTTCGAGAGGGAAATGCCGAGATCCCAATTTTTGAATTGAGGGCTGTGTTTGTACTATTTAGGAGGTAAAAGTATCAAAAGTCCTAGAACAAAGGAGGTGCGGGGATGCAAGGGGGCAGGAAGATCCCGGTTTTTGGTTTTTCGCTCATATTTCGAAAACGGTTAGCCATAATCAAAAAGTGGCTATATGCAAAATTAAAGCTGACTAAATTTTCTACAATAATGTAGCTAAATAATAGATTGTATATCTTTTAACTGTGTTCTAACTTTATTATAAATTTATTATAACATTTTTTTTAATAATCGTAGAAAAAAATTGTTTGTACAGATATCCGTTTCATAGCAGACTGAACTCAAATATCGAATCAAAAATATCTTTGTATCTGTAAGTGTGTGTGTGCGTGTATATGTATGAGTGCGTGTATCGTTTCTTGTAAACACGATAACTTCTGTTAGACTTAAAATATTCAATTACAATTTGGAATATACACATTCGGAAAATGTTGGATTTGGGTGGCACGCATAGTTTCAACGGCCTGACAGACCCGCCTACAATAAAGGCGTGTACCAGTGCTCTAGTAGAGGGAGCAAATAATGACGCGCTATCAAGAAAACACGTACATACATCATTATTGCTATTAAAAATTTCAGTACCATTTATTCAAAGGAAGGATGTAGTTGGCTCTGTTCAGTATAGGTAATATTATTACGTGCTTTAATAACTGAAATTATTTAACCCGTTTTACTTTCAAAACGAGTCAAATAATTCTTTACATTGCAAGTGGAAGACGGAAACAAATTGAAATTCCGCAAGCAGAGTTGCCCACGCACATGTGGTGGGGAAAGCAGGTGGCATCAGAAGGATGTGTTATACGATAAAAAAGAATAGCCTAGTTGCTTCGCTCTCGCTTGCTCTCATTGCCGACCCAAATGAAAAATTTTCTGACTCTGTATGTAAAACAACATAGTACAATATTGAAATTGGGCCATCTGTAATACATAGTGATAACCAAAGATAAGTGTGCGCTCCCGAACACCAAGAGAATTCCTTATTCACCTTTTTTGGTGCTTAACATGACTCCACCAAATCTCTTTAAAAAACTATTGAACAGCTTCCACGTGCAGCTTTATAGGTGCCAACCCGGCGACAGCGCTCATTGAGCACGCATAATCTTTTAATTACAATATGAATCAGATGATAAACATATCAATTAAATCATTTATGATGCACTTTTAATTAGAGATTAATGATCGGCTTATAAAAAAACCGTCCAACATGTCAAGTTATCAGTAAGTGTGTTAAAACTCGCCTAGATATCATTAATATTTATGAATACTGTATATTTCCAAGTGGAATTAAATCAATCTGAAGTTTATAGTTTTTATTAGATGTGTACGAGGAATAGGTAATATGCGATCGCTACGTTTACCGCTGTAAGTAGTATTACATCATACATCATACAATTAATTCATTTCGAATATATGCATGTATGTATATCAATAAACGGCATTGAATATGACGGGAAACACAAATTGCACTCTGTGTTCTGCATATGCAGGCCATTCATCAATTCAATCGTTTTTATGCTAATTTATTTCTATATGTCGAGTGCTTGAGGCTCTAAGAATATTGACTGACAGTTGTTTGACCTCAAGTAAAACTCTTGATGTTCTCAATATCATGTCAATTTTTATTTGTTTTTAATTGTATGTCTTTTACGCATTTTCTGTCAGTAATGTCAGTTGGTAAGGGACTTAAACGTGTGAAATACAAACATTTCTACGATGCTGATAATATTTGTTGGAATTATTTATCAATTTAAAGCTATCTTAATGATGTATTTATAGTTGCATAACAAATGAACTTATTTAAGATAAATGATTTGTTATTAAAATAAGAGATGCATGTCAAACAAATTAGATTTTGACGTTAGATCAATTATCATGTTTCTGTGTTCCATTAAATTACTGATAATGTATTCTGAATCTATTCTGCTCTAATAGGTTATGGGCCCAGAATAGTAATTTAAAAGAAGTTGTGAATATAAATAGTGAAAAATATATTTAAAAAATGGCTCAAATGGGAAGTGATAACTATGATACATGGCGCGTGCAAGTTGAAGCATTACTCGTGAAGAATGATTGCTGGTTTTATGTTAGTGGAGAGATAAAAAAACAGAACCTAATGAAGAGATGCCAGTAGGACTAGAACTAGAAAATGAAAATAATTGGATTGAGGCTGATAGGAGGGCCAAGTCAGATTTGATATTAGCTATCAGACCTACTGAACTTAAACAAGTACGTGGCTGTGAGACATCTCGTGAAGTTTGGCAAAAAATAGAGTCTATTTATGCATCAAAAGGTTCTGCAAGAAAGGCAACGCTATTAAAGCAATTAACTTTACAGAAAATGAAAGGTCAGAGTCCGAGAACACATATTAAAATTTTTTGGTGTAGTAGATAAGCTAGGAGACATGGGAGTCAAGATAAATGACGATTTACTGACTATAATAATTTTGTCTTCAATCATTCCAAAGTTAGGTACTTTCGGTACGATTTTTTGTACCGAAAGTAGCATATTCTAGTACCAGGCCCGAAAGTAGCTATTACGGGTACTAGTACTGTAAAGTGACACATCATCTAAACGTCAATGTCAATTTGCAGGTTATATTTTACTACGAATCACATTAATCACATTTGTACTCGAAGCTAAACAGTCGTGGAAGATTATTTGTATTTTATAAAAAAGGAAAATGCTCAGTACAACCCGTTGGAATTCATACCTTTGGAAACCTTGCCAACACAGTAGCAGAATTTTTAAAACTTCTAAATCCTAAAAGATATACTGGGCATTGTTTACGCAGAACTTATCCTACCTTATTTGCTGAGGGTAGAGACGATATAACGAAACTTAAAAAACACGGAGGATGGAAGTCAACAAGTGTTGCAGAAGGCTACATAGAAAACTATCAAGATTAAAGTAAATATCGCTCGTACGATTGAAAATTCAAGCTTTCAAGACGTTTCAGTACTGAATACAAATATCGAGGGGGAAATCACTTGAAATTATGTGTCCCGCAATTGCAATATTGCATACATATTGCACACATATTGCACACATATTGCACGATATTACACACCATTGCACGTATACCTGTGCCACATATTTCATAAGTGATTACCTCCTCGACAAATATGCAAGATGTTTCAGTACCAAGTGCAAGATTTACTAGTTCCAAATGCATTGTCTTCTTCTGATACTACAATTAATATCCCAAATGTTTCAAATCAATCATATCCGCTAAACATAAGCCATAATAATAATAATAATACAATTGATATTAATATTTATAAATATTCAAAGTATATCAATTTTTGGTTTCATTAAAGAGACGATTGAAGAAAAAATATTGTACGTAACATGCCCTGAAAGTGCTCTTACTGGACTCACAAGCTTCCAGGCAATTTGCTTACTTGTCCAGTAAAAGACCACTTTCGGAACTTGTTACGTAAATAACTAATATAGTCTTCCTGAGAGTTTTGAAAACTTTAGATGTACTATGGAATCGAGAGAGAATTACCTTTGCCAGATATATTGAAAGTAAAAATTATTGAAGAGAGTGAAGCCAGAAAGCAAAAGTCAATAAGTGAGAACCAAGGAGCTTTTATTGCTGGGAGGTCACATAATTGGAAGAAAAATGCTCCATTTTATAAAAATAATTTAAAATCGAAGACAAATACAAGTAATCAGAATGCTGATTGGAAGAAGAAACAAATTAAATGCTTCAGGTGCCATAAACTTGGGCATAAATATGATGATTGTTACAAAACAAAACAATCATATTAAGTAAATGTTAAAAAGCAAATACATTCATGGTTATATCACACGTGGGTTAGACAATTTATTAACTCCTACATATTATTCGTTTATTTATGATTATAAAAAGATTCCTAACTACAGGAATATAAATCTAGTCACCTGATCATATCAAGTGGGATTTTCAGAAAAAACGAATTTAAAAGAGAAGTAACTATTGCTTGAAAATATTTTTATGACGTAGTTATAACATCTTGTATTTTACCATTTTTAACGGCTTCACAAAAGTGTATTTATTTGTTTGCTCAAACATTACTCTGGACAGTCTTAATCTTTCTCAAATTGCAAAGTAAGGCTCGGTGGTAGTCCCGTATAATAACTTTATCAAGCTACTACGTGTGGTGTAAGGCGATCAAAAATTGAAAATAAGATTTTAAGAATATGCTGATACGCCAGTGATAAAAAATGCAAACGGGATTACGTTAAAACTGGTAGTTATGTGTTCTAGGAGTAACTGATGCTGAATCCGATGTCAAAAGCTAAGAATTCAAAATGTTACAAATTTTTACAGATTTACATGAAATTTGTGATACACAAGGTGATTTCAGGAATTTCTAACATTAAAGCTTAAAAATTCGAAATGACGAATATATTCTTTAACTGCATAAGGACCTGAATAAAGAGGCAACTGAAAAGTGATGTGATAAAGTTTTATAATGCAATACATTTACTTTTTTTTAATTAAAGATATACATAGTTTTGATACATTCCTAACTTACTCATTTACATATACAGGGTGCGCCACTTAAAACTCCCCAGACTTGTAACTTTTTTGGTTTTGAAGCGATGACCATTTTGAGCACATCAAATTGTAGACATTTTTAAAGCTTTTAAACATGCATACAAAGTGATTAAAAAAAATCTTTTTTTGAAAAATTGTTAAGAAAAGAAACTTAATTTTTTTGAATATTTTTTACCTCACCCTGTATATGAACTGTGTTAATGTTTTCTTATGAAGCTTAGCTTCAATTTACGTTATTAAAACACAAAATTTTAAAAAATAAGAATTTTGCAATTTCCCATTTAGTACATTTTAATATACGTTTGTTTTTAAAAATATCTATTTCTTTTGTTTCTTGTTACTGTTTTGTTACGATAAATATTGTTTGTGATATGTCTTTTACAAATAAAGCATACAATATTATTTACTTTCTTTTCAAAGTTATTTTAAAAAAAATCAGTTTGGAATCGGAAAGAGTGTTTTTAATTTCTTTCTCTAAAACCAAAACGAATTTCGAATATGACGCCATAACATAAACTGAAGCTAACTAAAACCTTTATAACAGAAAACATTAACGCAGTTCATGTACAGGGTGAGGTAAAAAAATATTCAAGGAAATTAAGTTTTCTTTCTTAACAATTTTTTCAAAAAAATTTCTTTTAAAACACGTTTAAATGCCTTAAAAATATCTACAATTTGATGTGCCCAACATGGTCGTCGCTTAAAAAATAAGAAAGTTACAAGTCTGGGGAGTTTTAAGTGGCGCACCCTGTATAATTAAGAACAATGTTGAAAACTATATTATGTGCACATAGAGTGAAAGTATAACGCAAAAAAATATATTTTTATTGTTTAATAGGCTTAGAAGAATGTCATGGAGCGTAGAGATTGTTTGTCGGCCGGTTTGTCTGCAACTTTTTTTGAGCGCACGATTACTCTGGAACCATCTAGGATATCATCTTGAAATTTGGTACACGTAAGTATTTTAACGAGATCTGGAACTAGATCTTAACTTTGTTCTTATCCCGTTGAAGGGATGGGGAGTAAATAGGTAAATCAAGCGAGTCCATAAAATTGGTATTTAGTATATATAAGAGAGATATATGAAGGCAAAATATATAAATCTGTAATTACTACCCTTCCTTCAATAACCATAAAATACGTATATGCAATATGCATGGTTGGAGCATATTAATGTCCGATATATCAAGAATCACTACAGCTAGACCTAGCAACCCTTATACATTTGAAATCAGGGAAAAAAGACCTAAAAGAATATGTAAAAACATACAGGGTTTTCCATTTAAAAAACAACTTTAATTGTCACTTGACCTATGCAAAACAATTGTTTTTTTAATGGCATTTAAAAAATGTATTAGTGCTTTCATTTCAAAACGCACCAAGAATAACTCGTCATCTGAAGTAGACACGATTTTCAGCAAAAACACGTCGATTTAGTTTTCGAGGGGGAACTTCAAAACCACTGTTGGTTGAATTTTGTGTTCCACCCTTTCACCCCCAGCCACCCCAACTTTATAATTTCAAATGGCACCCCCTATCTTGCGACCCCGGAATTTCTCCAAATTTTTTGCATAGATGTGTTCACAGACGTTATAGTAAACAGTCGTCATAGTTGAAATGTTATGCTTATAAAAATTATTTAGGGCAAGGGAAAGGTATTTCTTTCGGAAAGAAATACCTTATTACTACTTTTAATAACCGTTAAAAGACTCCCTTTATTATGACTATTTTCTGGTCTAAGCACGTATTTTTCCCTTGGAAACGTTTTTCATTTCATTATATGCCCCAAATATTAGAATAAAAAATAAGGTAAATGTTTATTTACGACATCCACTTATCGTATTTTGCCATTTTTTTGTGCGACATGTATAGATACTATTAGAAGTATTTTATGAGTAATGAAATATTGAGCAAATAGCAAATAGTCCTACAATCTTACGGGAACGTGGAACGAAAAGGGGTGCTAGGTGGGTAAAAGGATAGGAGGGCAAGGATTGTTTTTGAATATTGCAAAAAATGCATTGTATATGATTAATTTTGGGCGTTTGTTTTTGGTTTTGCAAACATTTCTTCCAAAATTTTTTTTTCGAGAAAATAAAATTACACCACTATTCACGATGGCTCATATTTTTGCAAAACCAAAAACAAACACTCAAAATTAATCATATACAATGCATTTTTTGCCATATTCAAAAATAATCTTTTACCCACCCATCATCCCTTTTCGCTTCACGTATCCGTAAGATTGTGGGACTATTTGCTATTTGTACAATATTTCATTACTCATAAAATACTTCTAATAATATCTACTACATGTCACACAAAAAAGTGGATGTTTTAAACATTTACCAAAAATAATTTGGTTAGCTAGTTAATTCGATGATTTTATTGTAATGTACTATTTGACTTGCTTACTTACATAAGGCACTATTTCTCAAGTAAGTTGCCAACATCCTTTACATATAATAAATATTTTATTTATCCTTCGAAGCTACTCTCTTTATTTTAATTGTCTCTGTACTATTAACGAGTCTGTTACCATTCCTTGTACGTATCATGGACACTAAAGATTCTGATTACTTATAAGTTTGTGCGGTTATAAATAACACTTATTTGACTTTGTTAAATAATAGTTACATAAGACGCAAGGTACCCATTATTCCTATGTTTTTAAAATCAATTATCATCTATTACCTAAAGTAAAGAAGCAGTAAATCCAAGTAATTCGGCACTCGCGACACAATATTAGAATAACCTTTACGCTGCTCTATGTCAAACACTACACACACAACTAAATCTTGCCCAATAACGTCGGATTCTCATGACAACGGGAAAGGAGATAGACTGTATTATTATTCATGGTGTTTGATTTCATCTCGATGGTATTGCATGTGTGTGTGTGTGTGTTTGTGTACACTGTCACACATAACTTAGGGAATACCTAGAGGCTTAGCACTCGTTACGTTTGCCAGTCCTAATAGTCGGGGAGCACGTGACAAAAAATCCCAAGTTTTGTAAAGCCACATATTTCAATACAGTGTTATATTAAGGGCGTAGATGAGTCAGCAACAGCTCGCAAGGTCAGGTATCGGGACGTCTAGTAAAATCAAGTGTCATAAAAGTGTTTTGTAAAGGTTGAAAATTGATATGTTAGCAGTATATTAAATATAAAACTGTTAAGTTTGTACCACCGACAATCCAGCGATATAAAAAAGCACGCAAAAAAACGTAAAGGGTACCGACCGTGTATCAATTTCAGTCTATTTACATAAAAGGCCATAAAAGTGTTCGGCTTCTTCATTATCATCACAAAAAAATTGTCACATATTTCCGAACAAAAATGTAGGCCACTCCCACTGAATATAATTGGTTGAAATTTTCGCTACCGGAATTGCGATAGGTTGGAATAAAGTATGTGGTCAACGTGGACCGGCGGGCGGTACACTAACTAGAAGCGGTCGGCGTCCTTTATGCTTTTTTGCCAGCTTTTTTATATCGCTGAATTATATGTGGAGTACACTATACGAAGTGGTCAGACAGCACAGTTCTAGAACATAGCGCGTCAGTACTTAATATACGCTGTCGCCAATATAAGTGTTTTGTAAAAGTTGAATCTTTGCATAATGTTAAATTATTGAATATAATTTATGAAAAAAATAGTCATACATTGTGTAAATAGAATCAACAAAGTCAGCAGTCACTAGAAGTGATAATATTAAGCGCGTGCGCGCATTATTAAATGGGTTAAAATATTAGAAAATTTATTACTTTATCAAAACTTTACTTTTATATTTACCTGGCTAGCTCCCAAGTTAAAACTTACAATTGGCATAGTTTTGAAATAAAATTCAACATTAAAAATACAACAAATATATTACATAAAATCGGTAGAGGAAAAAGATATACAGGGTGGGTGCGGGCAAATAAAAGATGCTGACGATATATTCTACAAATAATTTATACAAAATGTAACGTTCACAGAGAGACGGATATAAGTAGAAAACGGTAATAATATACGGTAATCTACAAAAACAAAGCAATAATGCTTGGCAAAAAGCCACAAAATAATATCAAAACTACAGTGGCTACGCTAAAAAAAATAGATAACTAGTTGGTCAACTAACATTACTCTAAGAGAAAATTAAATAAAATATTACTACTAAGCAACATGTTATTTTAAATCAATAAAGCAATCTTCAAACTTAAGTAAAAGTAATAACAAATAATCTAAAATGCATAATAGCATGAACTAAACTTTACGTATACTAAATACTGTGCTAATGCACGTTAAAAAACTGTACAAACACTAAACAAAGAAATCTATATATAAATCTTTCAAGTGAAGGTACAAAGCACTCACGAAGGCAATTTGTCTTTTCAAACAACGAACACGAAACTTACAACATTCCACAACGAAGTGAAAGTGACCGCAAAAAGGCCTAAAATTCTCCTGTTTTTGCATAGTAGATAGCGGGCCAAGGGAAAGAGCAAAATAAATCCTATAGGGCTCAAATTAAACTTTGAGAAATTTTAAGGTGAGCATATTTTTTACTTTTTTGAAAAAATGCAAAAATCTCCCCTATTAAAGGGTAGAAAATATTTAAAAAAGACAGTATAAAATGAGTATTTTAAAAAATAAAACAACTGTTATTCAGATTTTATATTGTATGAATTATTTACGGATTATATCATATCGATTTTCGGGGGGTGTTTTTCTTATTAGTAGCTCAATTTCCCTGTAGATATGGGTCCGACTAGTCATAACAATAATTCTAGTAAAAATCCCATGACGATTGTATCATGTGACTTATGAATTTTTTAGTTTTCTGGTATTTTAATTATTACAAGGGACGGTTGTAGGACAATTACAAAAGGACGGTTGTAGGACAATTACAAAAGGACGGTTGTAGGACAATTTCCTAAACTCTTCCAAATACGCTACAGAATTATATATAATTCGTAAATAATTCATACAATATAAAATCTGACTAATAACAGTTGTTTCATTTTTTTAAATATTCATTATATACTGCCTTTTTTAAATATTTTCTACCCTTGAATAGGGGTGATTTTTGGATTTTTGCATTTTTTTCAAAAAAGTAAAAAATATGTTCACCTTACAATTTATCAAAGTTTAATTTGAGCCCTATAGGATTTATTTTGCTCTTTCCCTTGGCCCGCTATCTACTATGCAAAAACAGGCGAATTTTGCAGTCACTCTTTAATGAAACCGCACAAAACGTACGATGAAAATGCTGACACACTGGAGAAATATAAGTGTTCTTGTACTTACAATAACTGCTGGCGAATACACTACTGGGTGGTTACATAGATAAATTACTAGATTGGTATCAGACTGGTATCAAATATAAAAATATACCATTTAAGCAAATCAATCATGAACACTATACTGTACTGTAGGCACGAAATACACATCTTATAAATAAAACTTTATATTGCATTTTTAATTAACTAATTTTAACTGAAATGAGCGTTGCTCCAGAATCGATATCAATTAGGATTTGAACAAGCTTATATGATGAATAAAATGAATGAATTTAGAAATTTTTGTTTAGCACATTTTAATATTAAAGATTAATATGGTTAATATAAAAAGAAAAAATACATTTTCTTGCAATTTTGCAATTTACAATAATTGGCTATTAATTTCAAAATTCAATGTTTAACTTTACATACTCATTAAAAATTGAGGATTTGTAATGATTATAATTTTATTATTATATTTAACGCGACTAGCGACTGCCGACTATGTTGGTTCTATCTACATAATGTCTGACTATTTTTTCCACAAATTACATTCAATAATTTAACATTATGCAAAGATTCAGCTTTTACAAAAAACTTACATTAACTTTATTATTTTCGGGACAGCATATAAGTGCTGACGCGCTAAGTGCTACTAGAACCACTTTGTAACAGTTTTATATTCAATATACCGCTAACATATCAATTTTCAACCTTTGCAAAACACTTTTATGACACTTGATTTTACTTCAAAGCGTGCTGCCGCCAGGTGTCCAATACCTGACTTTAGGAGTTGTTGCTGACTCATCTCCAACTTTAATACACACTATATTAAAATATGGGCTTTTACAAAACTCTTGAAGTTTTTTGTCACGAGCTCCTGGACTATAAATATAAAAATATCCGTAACGATTTTTGACATTGATGTGTATAATCTGTAGGTAAACACTGTGGAGACTTTCCCGGAAAGAAAGACTTGGAGGATTGCGAGATACATAGAAATAAGCATATTTCTGTTAGAACTTTTTAAGCGTACATGTTTAATATCAAATAAAGAGTGGCATGAGAATGTTAACGACGTTTCAAACGTATTCAGATTTTTTATTATAATATTCCAATGAAATTATTATTTTTTTTTTTAAATAAAAATTTCCACCCAGCCGAATTTTTGAAAGAAGCATGTTTTCCACATTTTAAATAAAATACCAAAAAAGTCCTTATAGTTACTACTGTAGCTTTAAATGTTGCAAGAGGTCAAAGTTGAACAAAAAACAGTTTTTTGAAAATATTTCGAAGCTACAGCTGTGTTAAAATTTGTACGGGGCTTCTCAAGTGCAGTTTCAATAATGAGAATGTCAGCATTGCCTTGTGCTTGTTTTACATTAATGTTATCAGCTTCAAACTGACTACACAACATGGAAATAAATCGACTTTTATTTTTTTTTATTAAAAAGAAATTCTTTTTTATCTACTGAAACTTTCATTGATGCATCAAATAAAATTTGTTTCGGTTTAAGGTGTTTCAAAGACCGACGAAGTTGTTCAGCAGCTTTTGTATTTTGATAATTATCATCACACCTATCGAATACCATAATTGCATTAGGACTGTAATGCCGTCGGACATAATCACAATATGTATCAAAGATAGATTCAAATGTAGCTTGATGGTCCCCATATAATACGATGTGAAAGAAAACATCCATCGATGATATATTATGAAACATTTGTAGGAGAAAATTTGATTACTACTAGGTTCAAAAGAATCGTATAATGATGATTTTCATATGAAGTGGGAGTAGTAGTGGGGGACTTGGACAGAAATTTTATTAAATGGCTGGTTCTTCTGAATGTACGGCAACCGCTGATTTTGTAGAATTGCCATTTTTTTTTGTATGGCTAATGTGTTCTTTGAGTCTGGTGTTTATATGTCGTTTGGTCTCTTCGATATAAACTTGTCTGCAGGAACATGGAATGCTATATACTTCTGATGTTTCTAGTTCTTCTTGACCTTGATATTTGGGAAAATGTTGTGCTGTTTTGTATTATATATTATTTTGATGATCTTTTTCTCCAAAACTCTTCTGATCCTATCCGTACACCCTTGTATGTATATTGTTGCCGTGTATTTCTCTTCTTCCTCTGATTTGGTTGTATCGTGTCTCTTTATGGCGTTTTCTAAGTCCGATATTCCTCTTGGAGATTTTCTGTCTTGCGCTTTGCTCTGTGTACCAGAGTGTTACCACTACCCAGCACATAACAGGCCGTCTAACACTAAAAATACTGCACAGTTTACTTACGAGCGTTTCGTCAATTAAGATGTCACCATCTGGACATGATTAAAATTACAATTTGACGTTTTGTTTTGTTTTTAAAAATGTTTCCTTTGCATGTTTCTGTTTTATTTTTTTACATAAAAATTAGGCAATAGACTGTAGTTGTTATTTTAACACAAGGAAATCACTCATTAAACAATTACAGGTTATTCTGAAACACGCTGTATATATTATCTCCATACGCTAATATCGTGACGAGAAAAAATACCTTTTAAAAACAATATTTTAATCCTCGACAGCACTTAACGAATTTAATTGCTGTTAAATGCCAGTCTTAATGAGTAAATAGATAATTATATTCATTATCGTTTGTTGGCACCAATTCAAACCACTACTTAGTAGAAGTAATAACAATCTAGAAAATTTATTTGCTAAGAAGTGGATAAGCCCATAAATCATAAATCTTACGGGCCAGAAACATTGCAAAATTTATTAATCGTGCTGAGATACTTAAAAAAATTCATTCAAGTCAATATTGCACACCCGTTAGGTGTGCGCTTTATTTTCGCTCAGCGCATCACCGACTTCCATATTGATATCAGCATCAGGTAATAAAGTTCAATTAACTGGGCGACGACGGTGAAATTTTATTTCATAATTTTCTTCTTTTCTTTTTTTGAAGGCGGTTCAATTTTTTTTTATTTAAAAAAAATTTTAATTGGTTAATTCTGCAAGGAATCTATTTCAGCTTTTTGAAACAGGTAGATTTTACTCTAAAAAATGACATCATTTCTAGGTTGATTTTAACTTTTATTAAGTTCTAAAATTATTATTGAAAATTATCATACGTCGGTAGTTATACCTACAGGATGGACCAACTTAGATGGGATTTGGAGTTTTCTCTAAAACTATGGCAGGTAGACAAAAATCAATATGGAGTCCTGAGCTTGATTTTCGAGCTACAAGGCATTTTTGGAAAATTGACATTTTTGGATGTCCTCTATATCTCAATTACCAAGTGTCGAGTCGAAAATCGAGTAACACCTTCTTAAGGCACTTTTTTGAGTCGAATCTGTTGCTGATAAGAAGAAAATTATGCATGCCTCAGTTTTCGAGAAAACTACGTAAAGAGAAAAATGTATTCTTTATAGATGTCTTTTAGTTTGTTTTTTTTTTTATTCGGAGTTGTCAAATGGAAGATCAAAGCTCGGCATAACTTGTTTATGGCGATATTCTGAATTTCGCTCCGGGAATTTTTCCAATAAATTATTAAATATCTCGTAAAATATGTTCATATTAGATACCAATTTTCTTATACATTTTTTTTAATCGCCTTATTTATATTAGTGTCCAGGCGGAGTTTAGCCGTAGGCTATTCTACCACTCAACCAGGACGGAACACACACGCACATAGACAACATCACAACACCCATTCCCTGCGACATTGCCATCTGCCGCAGCTGAGACTCGAACTCGAGATGAGAGCGACTAGGCCGTGTTGTCTCTCACACAACCGCAGTCTAGCCCACTGCTATCGTCTCAATAACACGTGAAAAACGCCACTACAAATTTATACCATAGCAAGGATTCGAACCCGGGTCCCCGTGGTCGCAAACCTAACACCTTAAGTACTGCGCCACCGAGCCGGGATTTATTATATCTAATTAAAATTTGTACTTTCTAGCAACATGTTATTGAAAAAATAAAAAAAAGCGTTTTTTATTATTAATATTATTTAAAACTGATCCAAGCATTTTAATTATTATAAACAGATAATCCGTTGTTTTCGCGTACCATTTCTTTCGTTCTCGTCGTCAATTTTATAATTAGTTGCTTCTTATTTCCACGATCTTTGTCATTAAACAAGTTTTGCATTTATTCACTCCACTTTACTTTGTCTTCAATATTGTTTATAATAAAAAATTAACCACAAACCCTTGAAGATTCGACATTTGTCGACAAGTTTATGGGGGCAATAAATTGTTGAAGTATGGCCATGATATCCCTCTGTAAACCTTGAAGTAAATTATTTTTTAATCATAAAAATATTCAAATAAATTTGATTTGGATTGTACCCGAAATAATTAATAACGTAATGTTCGTAAAGTATGGTCATATAATTTTTTTATGTTAACCTTCAAATAATCTTTTTTCATAATTATTAAAAATACTCAGGCGAATTTAATATAAATTGAACCCGTAATAATCAAATGTATTACTCTTAAAGTATGGTGATAATATTTTCTTAGATAAATTATTAAGTGAGGTACTGTACGGTTTTTCAGATCGAAATTACGCTCGTTAAGTGAAAAATTCTACATACAGAGTGGTACATAACATAACAATGATTAAGTGATATAGCTAATATTTAATTAATATGGGTGATTAAATCTCGCAGTGCAAAAAAGTGAAAAAAAGGATGACAAAGACCGTTGTTAAGTGAAAAAATTCTACACAGAGTGGCACATATTAGCATAACACCTGTACTGATCAAATGCATTACTCTTAAAGTCATAATATTTTCTTAGGTAAATTATCAAGTCAGGCCTGTAGCTAGGGGAGAGGGGGCAGGACGGGCAATGCCCGTCCTGGAATAAGTTTCGCCCGACCTATGGTGATCGTAATGGGGGCAATTTTAACTGTCTTTTTAATATTTTGAAAGAGATTGGGTAAAAATTTTTTAATTTTTTCGGAATAAACAGTTTTTTGTGGATTTTTCTAAAAAAAAAATTTCGAACCAAAAAAAAATTTTTTTGGATTCTCCCTCCCCGCTTATCAAAAAAGTTTTCGGACCTTTTTACGGGCCCGCCCTGAAAGCACTTTCTAGCTACAGGCCTGTATCAAGTGAGGTTTTTCAGGTCAAAATTGAGCACGTTATTAAGTGAAAAATTTTACTTTAAATTCTTCACTAAAAATAGGGAGACCAGGTTACACGTGGAAAACAACAACCAAGAGGATCATGAACAAACTGGGAAAAGAACAAACATACCGGGAAAGAATAGCGAGGCGAAAAATGAATTCCATAAAAAAATCGCAGTGATATATGCTCTCCAGAACCTGAAGCGGAGGAATCAGAAGACTCAGAAGGAGAAGAAGAAAATTTGTAGAAGCAGAAACACAAAAAAGAGGAGCATAAACAATAAATATCACGAACACAATGTGGCAACGCATTACACAAACACCTACACTGTCCACCCCCCACTCCTGTACCATGCGTCATGTGGCTCTCGCTGCTGACAACAAGCATGACTCAAATCCAACCCAGCATCGGAAACCGAGGAATCAGAAGGCTCCGAAAAAGACGACTCGAAGAAGCAGAAACCCAAAAAGAGGTGCATAAACACTCCATATTACGACACAACGCGGCAACATATGTCACAAGAAGACTCAGAAGAGGCAGAAGTCCAGAACCAAAAACACAAAAAAGGGAGCTTAAACGTTCCCTCACGATACAATGCGGTAACGCATCTCACAGATACCTACACCTCCCATCCCACGTTCCTTTACCATGCGCCATGTGGCTCTCGCTCCTGGCAACAAGCATGACCCTAATCTAACCCAGCGTGGACGTAGCAGGCCCAGCTGTATACCTGGGAATGGCAGCAATGCCTACCGCACGCTGGTAAATCAATCAATCAAGTAATGTTAATCGCATAGCATTTATTGAACAAAACAGCTTGAGGGGTGTACACTAAACTTTTTGTATCACAAACGATTAATTATTAAATTAATTCACTGTCAACTTTGTTATATATTTATTATTTTTTAACTTTTCTTAATTTGTTATTCTGCAATGCCCTTCGTGCTAAAAATATTCCTGGATGCCTTCCAGTACCTAGTTACGAATTTTATTAATTAAATATTTCATCGATCAGCTGTTTCTCCATAAAATTAATTACTTCAAACGAGAACTGCAATGCAAGGAATGTGGATAGCGTCTCATTCCATTATAGAAGCGTCTACTTAAATTTAATTGTATTTACGTGGTTGCAAGCAAGAAGATTTGTACGCATAATAATCGTTAATTAAAATGGCGATGCTCAAATACATTGATGGATAAGAGTAAACAGTTATTAGAATATTATTTTAAATACCTACTTCTTATATTTTACTTCATGGTCTTGGTCAATTACATTGATAAGGGGTTTAAAAACAAAACAGCGTCACTCGTAATTTTTTTAGATTTAAGCAAAGCTTATGATCGTTTGTCAAAAGATATTCTACTGGAGAAATTGGCTTTCATTGTCATTGAAATTAATATCATCGTACCTATTCAGTAGACAATAATGTACTAGCTGAAAAAGCAGTCTGAGCAGCTATTACCCACAGAGTTGGCGTTCCGCAAGGTAGCATTCTAGGTCCTTTATTATCTCTCACATACGTGAACGATCCACCAAAAGCTTCCCCATTTTTTAGTGTTTTATTTGCAGACCATAAAAGTTTGGCAAAACCGGCAAACTCTGTTGAAAAAAGAGTAGATAATCGTCGATTTATCTGATTGGTTCAATGCTAATAAGCTAAAGATAAATAAAACAAATAACTTATCAATCACTACAAGACCTGCTATCACAGAATCTGTAAAATTTCTGGGTCTAACATGAGATAATGATTTAACCTGACATGGCCACATTACAAAATTGTCAGCCAGACTCTCATAACAAATCGTTGCGACAAGACAAATAAAAAATAAAATTAATCCTAACTCGGCAACTATGACGTATCATCATGCATTATTTTATAGTATAGTAACATACGGTTTAGTTAACTGGAGTACATCAAATATTGTCCATGAAATTTGTATTACTCCTCCTTTTTATTATGCCTCCCTGATCTGGTAGCACAAAGCCGGAAAAGGCGAGGCAAGAAAACTAAGAAAGGTAGGCCTGTCTAGAAATAACGGGAACAATGTCAACAACGCCTACCGCAGCCATGGTAGCACTACTTTGCCTACCTCCACTACACTTGTAGTGGAAAGTGAGGTACTGATAGCAGCATACTGGCTGATACATTCGGATACGGGACGATTCCAAGAATAAGATACCATACCGAGATATATTAACAAATAGAAAAAAATCGACTACTGAACATGCACTCAGATAAAACAGCACAAGCCACAACTTGACAAATACCTTCAGTGTATACCTGACAGGAGAGAGAAGGGGATAAGGCAACTGCGAAGACATTCAAATGGTACCATATGGTCCAAAAACTGGAGCATGAGTTACGGGGGATTAACCAGGGATAGCCCTTAGCCTGAACCCGGGTAGTACCGCAACAGTGTTCCAAACAGAAGTCACAGCTATAGAAATCTGTGCCTGAGAAATGATACGGAGGTCAACTGACAAAAGAGTCCGTATCATCTCTGACACCCAAACAGCTCTCAAAGCATTGGATGCAGTAGAGACACGTTCCAAAACGGTAAAAGGCCACCTTGATTCCCTGGCGAAACTGACGGAAGACAACGGTGTACAATTGGAGTGGACGCGAGGACACCAGGGCAATGAAGATAATGAAAAAGTAGATAAGTTGGCCAGAGAAAGCGCAAAAATGGACTTATTGGGACCCGAATCAACCTGCAGGGTATCATATAATACCGCAAGAAGATTGATAAAGGAACTATTAAGTGAGAAACACACTTTTCTTGGATTGGAGCGTCAGGGACGAGACAGTCATGTCAGTCATGTTCATCGCTGATGGGCCATTCAAGATTAAGATAAACGAATTAACGAATTGCTAAAGCTGAGCAGCTGTGATGCGCAGTGTGCATCCTAACAGGATATTGCATACTAAACAAACACCTAACCAATATAGGGGTGAGAGGCAATAAAGAGTGCAAGATGTGTGGTGAAGCTGAGGAAATTCCTCTCCACATATATAATGTGAATACCCAGCCTTGGTGGCTGAAAGGCCTTCATACCTCGGGCACCCCGGAAGAGCTAGCTAGAGTTCGTATCGACCGTACACTCGCATTTTTGGGAGGAACGGGACTAATGAGATAACAAAACTGTGGGTATAATAGCTAAAGCTTCAGTACCGCAACCCGTAAGGAGATGAAACGTTATATTGAACATTGTCTTCAGTTTGCAAGATTCTTGCAATTTCTCACGCAAAATGATGAAACAATTTGTCAATTGGCATTTTTCAATATGTTCCGTGCCTCAAAAATGGCTACACAGTTTTATTATTTAATCTGACAACCAAAGATGTTCGATGACTTTTAAAATTATTATTAATTGATTGCCTTTATTGATTGGCCTACAACGTATATAATGTTGGTTATTTTGTACAATAAATCCCTTCCGCCCACTCACTCAATAAGTCAACACGATTATCTAATAGTATGTTCTAACCTTGGAAAGTATGAATCTGCAAATTCAAAACTAGTGCTAGTTGATGTTAAAAGTTCAGTTGTTTGGTACTAGTTACATAATGCTTGATGTCGTTTAATAACTACTTGCAATGTAGGAATATTATTAATTTCCATCAGTACAAATTTGACAAGGCAAGAAAAAAGTGTTCACGTTGTTTTGATCCATTGTATTTTAAAGCCGAGGTCGACCCAATAAATCAAAGAGAAACGAAATAATAACGATTCCCTAATCTACAGTGGCGAACTGACTCAAAAAGCAACATCTATTTCAAATTGAAAATCTTGAATGGCAAGCCACCGCTTATTTTTATGCTTAATGACATTTTTAATCGAGCAGATGGCAACAGTAAACAGCATTGTTTCACTGTCATTATGAACTCAAACTCTTATTATAGAAGCGGGTTATTTAAGTGGATAATAAGAGCCGATTAAAATAGATTGAAATACACTACGCAATATAAGTTGCTCTCTACAGGGCGTCTGTTAATAGCAGAGTCGATCGTTCATCAATTCGAACATATTCACATTAGGCCAAGCGCCAGGGCGATCAAAATGGGTCTGCATCCAGTCTGCTACAAAATTTCGAATTTAAATCAATAGGTATATTTCTTGTACCTTCAACAAATTGTGTTAACGAGTGGTGAGCGGTAAAGATCAAAGAGTGTTATAGAATACTGTTTTATTGTATGGCTGCATGATCCAAAGCCAAGGAGGCGTGACTATAAAACTGAGGTTCCCGGTTCGATTCCCGACTGTGGAACTGAGATTTTTCGCATGTAATATCACTAGTGTTTAGAATTTTATCGGTAAATTTTTTTCGAGAGTATTTTACTTAGTAATAGAAATAATGTAAATTGACAGTTTAGTATCTGATATAATCTGATATAAATTTTTGATAATTGTCCAACTGTCCAATTTACATAAATTGTATTACTTTTGGCAATGTAGCTTTAGAAAAATTTATAAATAAGGGTTAAAGCACGAAAATTACATACATAAAATATATTTTTAATGTCCAAATTTTTTCTAATAGACAAAAATAACATTTCAAATAAATTTCAGGGGGCGAGCGTAGAGGGGTATTGAGTGTGTATGTATTTCTGCGCGGTTGTTCTTGTCCCACCTTCTAGCGGCTTGTATATCAGCGTATACGCGGAAGCTATGTAATTTCAAGACGAGGATTACGTAGTGGATATACCATCTTTCGGAGGAGATGTAAAGCAGGCGGTCCCTTGTCTATTAAATGTTAGGCAAGTAAAAGATCCCTACTCTTCTTACGAGAAGAGGTAAAATTTCCAGGTTGGGGGTAGCTCAACTCCTGGCGTCTGTGATAAGACCCGGTAGCGGAAATAAGCCGATGTAAAAATAAATAGATACAAAAAAATTCAAGGTACCTACATGGAACTAACGACATATTAACTATGACGTAGTAAGAGACGGTTTTTATGACAATTAAGTAACAAAAGAGAATGTAGATATTATTAATATGGTACCTTCATTGCAAACAGTTACTCGGGCATGGTTCAGCCAATCATATGACGCGAAAAGGCAGAGAGAGAACTAGTACATTTGACCCGCCCGTAAACTTTTTATGTCCATGATTAATCGTCACGCTGATATCATAAGAAATTTATGAAAATTGGTTTATTGTCAATAGTCCAGTAGAATTAGTAAAAAAACGAATGAAATTTATTGTAATTCGTTTCAGGATGCTACGAGGATTAAACGATAGTTTTATTGATTACGAACATGACCCTGAATTTGGTCCACTTTTTGACTGCCGGAACATTGTTTATTTAACGATTTATTGTTGAAAAATTCAAAAAAATCGACTTTTTTAAAGATAACTCAAAGACCTTTGACGATAGGTTTTTCAATTTGTAGATACTGTTAGAACTTTGAAAAACGGTTAATTTGAGAGATGTTTCGTTTGAAACGCTTGAAAATTTGTTTAAATAATTGCGAAAATTTTAGCAATTTGCAAATATTTTTCATTCTTTAACAAAAGTACTTTAGTGCTTGAAACTTTGAAGAAATATGTCTTTTATTACCCCAAAGTTATCCCTAAAATATCATCAAAAAATTTTAATTAGTTTAAGAGATATCAATTTATTTATTAAAAACATATATAATGTAAAATGCAAATTCACCCAGTTCCCGTTGTCGTAGAGGGTTAATCTGGACATCATCTTTTTTGTTGAGACTTAAACTTTATGTTTTCATTAATGGCAAATCAAATCTGCATTATTTTCAACTTCAAAATGGCGTTTGAAAAAGTGTCACATTTTGAGGTTAGGTCTTTTGCTAATAACTTTTAAGCAAATGAAGATTTTGCAATATCGTTCTCATATCTTTGTTGCTAGGGTCTTTTCACACATTTTCAGAAAACAAAAAAGACTCTGTAGCCTTATTAGAAGCCGAGATAATTTTTTTTTAATAAATTCATAAAAAAATGTTTAACAAAAAATAATTGTTTATAACAAATTATTGTTTAATTAGGAAAAAATCGACATGACAGATATTATTATTTCATCACGCTACCCCAAATTTAAAAAAAAAGTAAAAATCGGAGAAACGGTAAATTTTTGGTTGACGGATTTGAACTCGTCTCGATCATTTTATGAATGTGTCACAGATATGACTCATGCTTCTCACTCCTGTTCTGACGCTGATTTAAAATTAATTATTGTTATCGTTGCAAATTGAATTTTTTTCCCCCAAACTCAGCTCTATTACAAAGATAGACTATTAAACTAATTGTTCACCAAGTTTCAGCTGTTAATGTTTATTAATAAACAAATTACGAATTTATTTTAAAAAAATCATCTCGGCTTATAGTAAGGCTACAGTCATTTTTTCTTTTGAAAATATGTGAAAAAACACCAGCAACAAAGATATCAGTACGATATTGCAAAATCTTCATTCGTTTAAAAGTTATTAGCAAAAAACCAAAAAAGAATGTGACACTTTTTCAAACGCCATTTTGAAGTTGAAAATAATGCAAATTTGATTTACCATTAATGAAAACATACAGTTTAAGTCTCAACAAAAAAAATGATGTCCAGATCAACCCTCTACGACAACGGGAACTGGGTGAATTTGCATTTTACATTATTCATGTTTTTAATAAACAAATTGAATATCTCTTAAACTAATTAAAATTTTTTGATGAAATTTTAGAGGTAACTTTGGGGTGACAAAAGACATATTTTGTCAAAGCACTCAAGCACTAAAATGCTTTTGTTAAAGAATGAAAAATATTTGCAAATTGCGAAAATTTTCGCGGTTTTTTGCAATTATTTAAACAAATTTTCAAGTGTTTTAAACGAAACACCTCTCAAATTAACCGTTTTTCAAAGTTCTAACAGTATCTACAAATTGAAAAACCTATCGTCAAAGAACTTTAAGTTATCTTTAAAAAAGTCGATTTTTTGGAATTTCTCAACAATAAATCGTTAAATAAACAATGTTCCGGCGGTCAAAAAGTGGACCAAATTCAGGGTCATGTTCGTAATCAATAAAACTATCGTATAATCCACGTGGCATCCTGAAACGAATTACAATATGCATATTTGCTAATTCCATTGGCCTACAAGGATTAAATCAGATAATAAACTGTCAATTTACACTCTTTATATTACCAGGCAATAAAGCTTTCGAAAAAATTTTAAGCACTAGTGATATTTCATACGATAAAACTGCATGTTCGTATTGTCAAAAGCTAATATAGCAGTTTTACTACTAATAATGACATTTTATTGGAACAACGATATCAAAAAATGTCTTTAATTAGTTACCAAGCTCTGGGAAAGATTTTTAATGAGGCTGTGCGCATAACAGGCAACCACGACAGATGGAGTGCAAAGAAGAAGAAGAAGAAGAAGAAGAAGAAGAAGAAGAAGAAGAAGAAGAAGAAGAAGAAGAAGAAGAAGAAGAAGATTAGTTACCATATCAATGAATGCAATAATCGGAAAAATAAATTAATCCTAGCCACTCGGATACTGATGCTCCTTGTCTCAAACTATGTGGCCCCTTCCAGCACAAAAACACTTCTGGCATTCGGGGGTAAGAGGAAGGGGTAAATATCCCCTTGCCCCCAAATCCCGCCACTGCTGGTAATATACGTTTATTTTCACATCAACCGAACCCATGAAGTTTTTTTCACTTTATATATGTTTGGCAAACACAACTTTCATATTAAAAAAATTGCTTTCTGGAAGAGTTACAAAATGTTTCTGGTCAAGCCGTAATCTAGATAAATTAGTATTTCTTTGATACACCATATAAAATATTAAACATAACATTCGCGGATTTGGTTATTTAAGCGACAGCGATTTCAAAATATAAACAAAACATGGTGTTATTCAAGGTCGATACCAGTGGCACCGACTTGATAAATTACATAGAAAACATTTTTTTTCTCACCACAGTAATCGTCACGCATCCATTTAGTGTTATTAATACTATTTTTGTTTAAATTGAAGGCCTCCTCTCGAAGGGAGATCCATATTTGGTAACGGTAATTGCGTAAGAATCGAAAGAAAATTATTCCATGACGTATTTTTCTGTAGATTACTTTCAACAGTTAAGGACATTTTTTTTTGTACAATTGTTATTAAAACAAGAGGAGTAAATTAATTTTATAAAAAAAAACAACAAAGACGACAAATAATAATATATTAAAATAAGATAACAAGTAGCACCAGGAGTGATGATGTACTAGGCAAAAAATAGTTTCTGCATTTGCAAGTTGTCTGGTTATCTATTATAAAAATAATACTTATTTAACCATGCATTACAATAATTGACACAATAGAAACTGACCGGAATAAACAAATAAATAATAGTGAAGTAATAATATATTACGTAATGAGTGATAGAAGCAAATTACGCACGAATGGAAAAGTTGCGCACGATGCCGCGTAGCGGCGAGTGCGTATTTCCATGAGTGCGTAATTGCCTTACAACTCGAATTATGTACTATACTTTACCTACGATCATATTTATTTAGTTATTTAGTAAAATCTGGATTTAGTTTACTAGTCATCAATATTATTCAACAAATATTATGTCAGTTTTGACAGCGTTTGAAAATTAAGTAGGCGCATTTGTTTTTTTAAATCCCGGGTCAGCAATATAACCCACCTATAATTGCGTGTCCCGTGCGATTTGTTTACAGTGCGTTTTGTTTACAATACGTAAAATTCAACTTACATAGATGGCAGGTAGTGTGTTTTTTACTATTTACAGTAGTGATCGTAGGTAAAAATATATTTTGAATGGAATTCTTTAGCTGCAGGGTTTTCATTTGTTTTAGTGGTAATAAGTGCAATGAGAAGCTTTGGATTTTTCTCCATTGCTGAACACAGAGATTATGCTAGAAAGGAAGAATTCCAGAAGTCAAAAATTTATGAACAACGCGTGGGATAACAATCATAGGATCCAGTAGGACTCCGCGAAAATTTTGGAAAAAGAAGGCGATTCAACCAAAAGAAAACTTACCTGGTCAAAGGCATCGAAAAGACATTTACAGTAAAGGAATTCGCTCTGTGTGCTTTCATAGATATAGAGGGTGCTTTTGACAACACCTCCTATGAATCCATACAAAGAGCCGCGGAAAAAAGGAGAATACAGTCCCCAACAATCAAATGGATACAATTCATGCTAAGAAGCAGAATAATTACCACAAATATGGGGAACGAGTCGGCCACCGTGACTGCAGTTAGGGGCTGTTCACAAGAGGTCTTATCGCCCTTGCTGTGGTCAATGCTGGTCGACGATCTCCTCCATAAGCTGAGCAATTATGGCTTCAACGTACTGTTAGAGGCAGGCATGAGGTTATGATCTCAGACCACATGCAAATTGCCGTAAACATAATATCTAAATGGTGCTCGTCAGAGGGCCTTAGCGTCAATCCGAGCAAATCAGTTATTGTTCCATTCACCAAAAGGAGAAAACTAAATTTGAAAACTCCTATGTTAAATGGAACAGCACTGAATTTTTCCAGTGAAGTCAAGCATTTAGGAGTAATCCTGGACCAAAAACTTACCTGGAACTCGCACTTAGAAAGGACACTTATCAAAGCAACCACGGCGATTTGGACGTGCCGTATGCTGTTTGGTAAGACTTGGGGTCTGAAGCCAAAAATAATACATTGGTCCTACCTTTCGGTTGTCATCATGTGTATGGTGGCCAAAAACAGAAGAGAAAATAGCACAAGGAAAGTTGCAGGAATTGCAATGCCTTGCCTGTCTAGGGACTACAGGAGCAATGCGCTCCTGTCCTACAGCAGCTATGGAGGCAATGCTGGACTCACTTCCTCTGCATTTGCATGTAAGGAAGGAGGCAGCACTTAGTGCTCTAAGGCTGCATCAGGCACTTAAATTCAGACCAGGCGACCTGGTTGTCACTTAAGGATTCTGGAGCTAATGCAATTCGAATCCATAACCAAACCCACTGACTCAATGCCAATCAAGCATGGCTTTGACTGCCCGTTTGATGTGCTGATTGAAAGCCATCAAGCGAGCAGAGTCGAAGTACTGCGGTTGGAGAAAGAGTCACACATCTGGTACACAGATGAACCCAAGATGGACGAAGTGGTTGGTGTGGGCGTAGCAAGGCCTAAATGCAGGCTATCTAAAGCCCTTGGTAACACCCCAACCATCTTCCAGGCAGAAATCTATGCTATAGATCAATGTGCCCAGGAATTCCTAAATAGATTCACTCGAAGGGCAAAGATCTATATACTTTCAGATAGCCAGGAAGCACTAAAGTCTCTCAGGTCCTATACCTTCGAGTCTAAAATTGCTGGAAATGCAGATAATCCCTGAAGCAACTGGCAAAAAACAATAAGGTTACCTTGATGTGGGTGTCAGCGCATGAGTGAATAGAAGACAACGAATTGGCTGATGGCCTCGCAAGAAAAGGGGCTGAAGCCCCATTTGTTGGCTGTGGATTATCTAACATAACGGAGGAGGTCCTAAAATGGGAAAAGAAACAAAAGAAGTCCTACTGGAGGAATACTCCAAGCTAGAGACAAGCGAAAAGGTTTATAACCTATTCAACAAAGAATGCCACAAGGCTTCTCGAACTTGAAAAGTCCGACCTAAGTCTGATCACAGGCTGGCCACTGCCACTTGAGATATCATCTCAAGAACATGGGCATGGCAGAAGATGACAAATGTAGATACTGTGAAGCTGCAACTGAGACTGCTGCTTTGTGAATGCAAGGTACTAATCCGCATTAGGCTAAAGTACCTAGAACAGGCGGAATTAACGCCTGAAGACATAAGGAAATTAGCTCCCAGGAAAATCGTAAGCTTGGCAAAAAGTATTGGAATCCTGGGCAACAACTAGTTGGTAACTCACAAAAGACCTTTTAGGTCAAACTGAAGAAAGGCCAACTCAGGGCCAAAAACCCCTTAAACAATCTACAATCTACAAAAGAAAACTTAAGGAATCCGCTATTATTTTGTTAAATGAGGATAAATGTGTTTCTAATTATTCTATAGATTTCTGTACCAGCTGGTTGCCGATCCTCAGAAAAAAGTAAGTAAAAATAAAATAAATATAATTTAATGTCTCACGTGACTATGGAAATAAATAAACAACAAACTCTCATGTTTGACGTGATTACAAGTAAAGGTTTTGATAACAGAAAAATAAATATTTCCCGAAACGCTAACAGCCTTCTATTTCATTTTTGTAATTGTCATGTAACATTTTTGTTTCAGTTTATTTATTTTTAGGTGTGAGACATTTTGTACCAGAAGTATTAAAAACCAGCCTCTGCCTGATCCTTTTGGCGCAGAGGTTTCTTTCATTAAAATTTTTAAATCTTTTTACAGTGGCAAAATACCCAACAAACCTAAGACATTACTAGAACTGGATATAATCAGGAATATAGAAGAAAAATAGAATATTGCAACATACATTATTTCAATTTTGTATGAAGTAATAGGCGGATTTAATGTAAAACTTTTCATTACACTTGTTCACACCTAAACAATTTAAAACAATAAAATCGCTGCAGCAAGACAATCCCTTATTCACATTTTTTTATGCTTAGTTTGACTCCACTGCCAAAGAAAATGTATATTTTGTTTCTTTTTAACCAGGATATAATAAGCAGCCGTACATAATAAGAATAGGAAGTAGTTCCGCCAAGGCTTTTACGATAATGAACCTTAGAAAACCATATTGGGCGCATGAAAAGAACAACACGATTTTACGCATATAATTCAGAAATATCTCAACTAATATCACAAATTGAATATGATTAATAAATTACACGTTTATTCTTGTAGCAATGGCGCACCTTTCACCTAATAAATTTCCAATTATCTAATAACCCCAGATGTGAGGTTAAATGTCAGAAGTATTCAGTGTGTGTAGCTTGCATCTCCCTCGAGAGCGCAATGATAATTGATTCAAAGTCTGTTAAGATTGCAAATGGCCTCAAAATTATTAATCAAATAACAATGCGTGTTTTAATTTTATAAATGTTCAATGACATCTTTGACAGTTTCAAAATTGATTAATCGTATTTAAAATACTGCTATATCATAAAATTAACTGCGCAAACCTATCATCGCTATACTTTGTGATTGCATTTTAATATTTTTATTTCATACTGTCCGGTAAATGACTATTTCCCGGACTCATTTGCGGGCGGTAAATCGAACATGTCAGTATCTGATAACGTAATGTGTTACTTGCGAACATTACGGTATCTGATACTGTAATGTGTTACCTAGCAACACTATCATATTATTGTTATTAATAAGCAAGTTTTGACTTTTGACTTTTTCACCCAAAAAATATAAGAAATAAAATCTTTAAATACACAGTTTTAGCAACTACAACAATTGCAACTACAACTAGCAACTACATATTGTCGAAAAGCGGGGATATAATAATATCTATTAATAGGTTATTCAATATTTATAACAAAAATAACTGTCATAATTCAAAGCAACATAATAATGGAGTCATAGCCAACTATAAAAATGTGTCCCGAGAAGTGTTTTATTGAAGAAAATCATTCATCGTTGTATAGCGGTTTTTTTACTGTAAAATATACTTTCTACCAACTTTAGTAAATGAAGAATGTTACATAACTATACATTAGGCTTCTACTTACAAAATTTATTATAATTTGCTTAACTAAAGTTAGTAATTTTTATTTTATTTGAACCTACATTAATTCATATTGATACTATTGTGAAGTAAGCACTTTCGCCCCTACAACTACTTATACAACGTACTTTTCTACCAACTTTAGTAAATGAAGAATGTTAGATAACTACAGATTAGGCTTCTACTTACAAAATTTTTAATATTTTGCTTAACTAAAATTAGTAATTTTTATTTTATTTTGATTAAATAAAGCTCTCTAGTTCTAAAGTTTTCTATCTTATTTGGAGCCAATATACAGATTATTTAATTTACTCTAAATATGATGATTTTTTCTGGATTAATTTTCCGGTTGCTTTAACAGATTTATTTTAAGTCTGCTCCGAAATCTCCATAACACAAAACAATGCAAAAATTATGGTTTTATTTAGTTGACAGTGACAAGCTAAAGACAATCATAATTAGCTATGGAAAACAATGGCTATAACATCGTTACGGTGCGTTGATGCGATTGTTAGATTACGAACTAATATTTCTCAAATTTCAATAATTATAACTTTTTATTCATTTTAAAAAGGATTAACTGGACAGTATGAAATAAAATATTATACGATACACGTCCGGTAGGTTTCATTACAGTACTCGTTTTTCCGGACTCGGCTCCTGCGTCGCCTCGTTCGTAAAACAACTCGTACTGTAATAAGTCACCTACCGGACTTATAACGTAAATTACTAATGTCAAAGTATATACAATTATAAGTAGTGTTTCGTTGAGGACGAATCAGCCAGCGCAGGGTGATAATTTGACCCCCATGTACGTTATGCGAAATTAGTTACTTTAGAAATTATCTGGGTTTTCGTGTATATTTAGGTAAACTCTGGTTTTGCTTACAAATTTCATCATTTTTACTAGTATTAGCGCCATGATTTTTTCACTTTGTTTCGCCGCTAGAGGACACGAAAGAAATAAATATACATATGGACTTTTGCGCCTTTGTTTAGATTTTGAGCCAAAATTATGCATTTTTATAAAAAATTACGTGAGATCAAAGTTGTAGAACATAAAATATATATTTTTATGAAAAAAAAAAAAACCAGAAAACACCTAAAGATAGTGAATTTTATGTTCTACAACTTTGATCTCATGTAATTTTTCATAAAAATGCAAAAATGCATAATTTTGGCTCAAAATTTAAAAAAGGCGCAAAAGTCTATATGCGGAGTTCGAGAAAAAAGGTAGAGACAAAACTTATAGGAAATTTTATGCTCTACTACTTTACTCTCTTGATATTTTTCACCAAAATGCAAAAGACGAAAAAACGCTAAAATTCATATATATGTATATATTTCTCAAAAACCACCCATTTTTAGAACTGTTTCATCATGTTTAGGAAACCCAAATACTTCACTTTCTACAGGTCTCATAACTGTGGGAAAATTTTCTTAAATATCTCCTAATTTGAAGGGACTATTTGTACTAATAGTGATTATGCTTCTTTATTTTTTAGTTCATGGAAGACGGCTTGGGGGGGGGCATGCTCCCCCCCTGGCTGCGCGCCTGCTAAGGCCGATTTAAAAGGTAATAAGAAGACATCAGGTATGACAAAGTAATGAAAACCAACGGCAGTTTATCATTAAAACTACAAAAGAAAGGCCCAAAAAACAAGGGCGCCTCAGAAACAATAATGATTTTAATATCCATACACATTGCATAGACGCGTAATCAGCAAATTTAAAAAAGTAGGCTGCTTCTCGGTTCCCACGGTAATTTTCACTCGTTTCTTGTAATTCTACCTTGCTAAAGAAACAGTGATAATTATTATTAATTATAATTGTGAGATTGATCTTTAATATTTTTATATAACAAGAAAAACATGGCCGGTCAACTAAAAACCTAATCGTCATTTTACAGTCCTCTCATTAAACTATATATTCTGATAATGGTAATGACCTAACATTTACTCTAAATGAAGTCCTTTTAGTCTTTTTGTATACTATCACAAATAATCCCTTCCTTGCATAAATGCAAATACACTTGGCGAAGATCACATGGACTTGATAAAAGCTGTAATAAAACGTTTGGGATTTAAAAGAACCGCCTCCAAGACGAACCGCGTTGACATTTGTTCTTTTAAAATGACCACTCTTTTTTCAGAGATGTGGTACATCTCTGTCTTTTTTATTTTCTTCCATCTTTCCAAAGAAGACATAATTACACATTAGTAAGTCGTGAAATGCATCAACGACACTTCAGGCAGACATATTGTTTATTATTTTTATAATAAATGTTTTATTGAGGTTTTAGAAAGTGTTTTATGGAATTAAAATTTGCCTTTTTTTCTTCATAACGGTTTCATCACAACATTGTCAAGGATGTTTTAAGAGTCTAATTTTGTAATGGCCTTTAATAAGTACTAATAGGCATTGAAAATGTCTAGTTTTAAAAAGGATTTAAAATGCATTTATTGCAAATATGTTAAAACCATACAGAATAATTTAAAGCCTCTTTAAATCTAAATGGAATTTAAGACGTTAATAAAACTAATACCTTTATGGAGAGTTTTATGTAGATATGATAAACCCATTACAAATACATATTATCCTAGAAGCAAATTAGCTTTATAATTAGGTCTTACAGAATGCTTTAAAACTTACCATATAAGAGCGTATACTTGAAGCCTAAAAGGCCTTAACTAAAACATCAATAACCTGACCCTGACAAACCTTTCTTAAAACCTCCTCAAGTCCAAATGACTTTTAAATTGTTCCTTGGGTAAGGAATTCTGGCTGTAGCAATTTTCTTGTTTTAATTTGTTTTAGGTATAATAACAAGTTCAATTAAGTTTGGATTAAATCGGTCCATTGCTTCTTTAAACAACTTGTTTCAACATTGAAATTTTCTGCTATTATCTCCAGTTCTAGTAATCGCTTCGCAAAAATATAAATACCAAATTGTTCGCAATCAAATTTCGAATTAAAACTAGACATATGAATAAAAAATTTTGATAATTTGTTAATTTGTAAAAAAATAGACACCACCAAAAAGTGTCTTTTTTGGATTATTTAAGAAATATAATGTAATAATGCATCAATTTTAACGAAAGTTGGTAAACTATGCATTTTATTGAACTAAGTAAGCCTTTCCGCCAAATAGCGCAAAATATTTATTTAAACTGCCAGAAATAAAAAAAGATATCGAAATTCAATCGCTTATTGTTTAAGTACATCGACTCGTAAGACGATAATTTTTTATAAAAACGTTTTTAACTGTATTTTACAATAGTATTAAGGGAAAATGTATATCTTCATTTAAACCGTTTTTCGAAATATGTTTATAAGTTTCAAAATTAGTCATAAACAAATTCAAATAACTTCTTTTTTCAACGCAAAAACGGCAAAGGAATTATGAGAATAGATAAAATATTCAACATTTTTCTAAAAAAATAATGATCTACTTGCATTTGGAGCCGAGATACGTCAGCTTTTGCTTTCGGTGAATTTAAAATTTTCGCTTCTGTTTCTACTTACCTAACGAAACTGAGTATTTGGAAAGAATTTCCTGCACTAAAGAATAACCTTTTGTTGCAAGCTCTAATATCAATCTCACTTCCACCCTCAAAGGGTTGTTTTTTATTGTCTTCCTAATGTTTTTAGCCAATTTTGATGACAGATTCGTATTCAGCACCCCAAAAAAACCTTTTTTGTAAATAACTATAATATAGTAGTTATAATAGCTTGTATAGTACCTTTTTAGGGGTGGTGAGGGAATGACGAGGAGGGTTGAAGGGGTGAGTTTGTTTTTTACTTCTTTTCCTACTTAGTTATCGAAACTTAGTATTTAGACTAATATCAATTCCAATGTCACCCCCAAATAAGGGTTGTTTTTTAATGTGTTCCCGAGATTTTTCGCCAAAACGGATGACGGATTCGTTTTCAGCACCCCAAAATTAGTAAAAAAAAGATGGCTTCCACACTTTACCACGGATCGGATGGGTCAAAAAAGCCCCTTTTTTAACATTGTTCTTTCAAGAAGAAATCAAAATGTCTAATTACCATACACTAATAATAAAATAATATACACATTATGACACTAGTGGTTGCCCAACTGATATATATTTTTTTTATTGTGTTTTCCCAACTTATAAAGTTATTATAAAGTTTAAATGCTTATTACCCATTAAATCAGGTATCTTAATAACTACACCTTGCATCAAGAAAGAAATAATAAATATTAACGAAGGATTAGCCTCACCTTTGTATATTTATGTTTTTGCAAAGATCGTAAACGCGAAAATGTAGGCTAAATCTTGACCTGTACTAACCTGGTACCATATGGTACTGCCACCTACGCCATAAAATATGCAGTCGCATGCAAATTACCATGATGGGGACCTTGATTTGTTTAATATTTAATAATAATAACAAAAAAATACTTTTGGTTGACAATGGTGAAACGTCGAAAAAATCAACGCAATTAAACACAGATTTGAAAACGAAATTCCGAATAAACAACAAGCTTTCGAATTTATAATGGGGTCATCCCGCATTCTTTTTAAATTATGAAATTCCATAAAAAAATACACAGCCGGATTTTTTATTTTCTCATATTACATTTTTGATCATATAAAAAAATAGTTTTCGTGGCGTAGTTGATGCCGAGCCCCATTATTAATTGTCTGTCGTTGCTTAGTTGGTTTTTTTGTAAAAAACTCAGGTATAATAGTATATTATTCAAAAAAGTAGGTAATAACTCACGTAGATGAAGTTTAATTTATCAAGTGAGTTTTAGCATTATCACAACTTGAATACTATACTTTATCTAAGATTATAACAATAAATATTAAATTGAGAAAACTTTGTTTCAATTACTCAGTTTGTTTATTAATAAAATTAACTGTAAAGTTTAATTTTTGTACAGACTTTTATATTAGTCCTGAAATTTTTCAGGTAATAAATTATGTATTGTTCATAAGCTACTTGCCTTAATTCTGGTGGTGTACATCAGTGGCGGCTGGTGAAATTTCTCGTCTGTGGCGCATGGGACCCATACAATATATGGGAAATAACATCTAGAGAAGCACTTCTCTAATGATTCCTAAAAAATTTTGAAAAAGCAGTTTGCGAAAAAAATTTTGAAAATTCGGTAGCCTCCCCTGGGTCTAGGGACTCCTGTTTATTTTTATTTTTTTTGTCATATGCATTTGACTTTTCATAAAAATACAACAATAGATTTTGGAGTTTATGAAAATATTTTCATTACTAACTGAAATACAATGAACTGAAATTTTGTAATTTACAATTTAACAAATTACAATATTTCAATTCGTTGTATCTCAGTTAGTAATGAAAATATTTTCATAAACTCCAAAACCTATTGTTGTATTTTTATGAAGAGTCAAATGCATATGACAAAAAAAAAATAAAAATAAACAGGATTCCCTAGACCCAGGGGAGGCTACCGAATTTTCAAAAATTTTTTCGCAAACTGCTTTTTCAAAATTTTTTAAGCGTCATTAGAGAAGTGCTTCTCTAGATGTTATTTCCCATATTTCGTATGGGTCCCATGCGCCACAGACGAGAAAAAAAATATTGAAATTTCACCAGCCGCCACTGGTGTACATAACACAAAAAAAAATCTGCTCCAAGGACTAAACCTATCATGCCTTAAGTATTTTTGAGTGCTGAAACCGAATTTTCAATTTAAAAAATTTTCTATCGCGTAGATTTCGAATAAATATCAAAAATTGTCAAAAAACCATATTTTGACGATAAAAACCGGGATTTACTCAAAATCTATGCGGTAGAACATTTTTTTAATTGAAAATTCGGATTCAGCACACAAAAATACTTAAGGTACGATAGGTTTAGTACCTGGAGCAGATTTTTATTTATTTATTTTTTTTTTTGTAGACCTGTGTGATAGTTCATCTTCACTAACCGAATTCATCATTTTTGTCACAATTATTACTTAACTTAATTTGAAAACGTGGAAACTATTCAAACATGATAAATCACCTTCCTCCCCTCAATAATAATGGACCATTCTATTTCATCGTATCGGAAAACAATTTCTCTCGGACAGACCCACCTTTGCGTCGCGCGTTACATCGATTGGACAGTCTAGGCATGAAGGTAAAGGAGATTGGTACTGTACCTAGTTATTTATAATAACTCACAATTATTTATAATAACTCAAAATCAGTTCATTAATTAGTATATAATCTAATAAGAGTAGATAAAATTCATATCTCTAGAATGCGGCTTTCAATTGTTTTTCTGACATAATTTTTGGAAAATACATGTAATTGTCTACAAGTTTCATTTTTGAACTTTTTTATGTATACTCTGTATATTTATACAGGATGTTCCATTATATAGAACCCAAGTAAAGTTCAATCTCCAAGATGCGGCTTTCAATTGTTTTTCCTGGCATGATTTTTAGTAAATACACGTAATTGTCTATAACTCTTTTAAGTATATTCTGTATATTTAAACACGATGTTCCATTATGAAAAAACCCAAGTAAAGTTCATATCTCCCGAATGCGGCTTTCAATTGTTTTTCTGGTATGATTTTTGAAGAATACATGTAATTATCTAGAAGTTTTATTTTTAAACTTTTTACGTAACTCCAAAAATAACGAGGTTAATTGTTCTAATGTTCTCGTGACCACTCTGTACATAGACGTTCACATCCCTACATCTCTATATTAGAATATTTAGACAGAAAAGCACTTCACTAGTACCAGGAACGACTACGAACGACTTTTTTTTAGGTTTTTTTTTGTTGTAAATCTCGTATGTTAATTTTGTTTTAAAAATATGCCATCCTGTTTAAAATGGAAATTATTTCTCCAACTTTACGATTGTGCTCAGAGTAACCTTTCAAAAGTACCACAGGGAACAGACGCATAAAATAAAAATATGAAATATTATTTGGTAAAATGTTTAGTTATAAACAGGGCCGGCCTTAGTTCCTCAAGCGCTGTCGTGCGAAATCTTAAATTTTAAAAGGCAAGGAAAAATTTGTTCGTCCTCATAAACTTTACTAGAAAAAAAAAAAAGTATAATAAGCTCGTGGCGCCCCTCGTGCAGGGCAAAGTTGCTCCCCCCCCCCCCCTCAAAGGCCGGCTCTGGTTATAAAGTGTTAACTTTCCAAAAGAATATGATATATTATTTGGCAAATTGTTTAGTTATAAAGTGTTAATTTTCCTAAAAAATCTTGCCGCTATAAGTGTACTTTAAACCCCTTTTGGTCTTATTTTGATTGAGAAACCGGGTCGATGTTTATTTTTATTTATTAGGTTTCAAAAATTTTTATTTCTACAATCTGTCACACCACAGGTTAGTTTGGAGTAAACGATTTATAGTTGGTTGTATGGTTAACGGCCGAATGCAAAAAAGTGTTGCCCTCATATTTTTCTATTTTCAATAATTTTAATTAATCGACTTCCAAAGAGTTGGCAACGGTTATTTTTTGCCAAATTTCACAGTCAAGGTTAATAATTATTTAAAAATAAATTACGCATAAAGCTTGATGTCCGGGCGTTAAAATAAAGCTGTTTGGTTCTAAAATATATATCCGTTCTAAATGAGATATTTTTGTAATTTATTGTGTGAGACGATTGTGTGGCTCCAAGATGATTCTTAAAGGTTTTATTTTGGTCTCCATTGGATCAGAATAGAATCTTTAGGGAATATTTACGCTTTTTTTTTCATAATTCACACGCGACAGAATTATTCTCAGCGAATAAATGACACATCAATATATAGAGATTAGTTATCAATATAAAATTGCTTTGTCACTCGGTGCAAATACAAAATTACCTCCTGGATATGGTCTCTATTGTTTCGAATTTCTTGGTGTAGCATATTATAAAAATTTTTCATTATATCTCAAAATGTAGACAATACCTCTTATGGGCAATATGCAGGGTGGGCAAATGAGATGGGATTTGAGGTTTTCTCTAAAACTATGACAGATAGACAAAAACCAATGTAGGTGTCCTGAGCTCGATTTTCGGAAAACAAACAATGGCATAAACCGCGATCGTCTATCTTTTTCGAGTACCGAGTTACAGAACGTTTTTGGAAAATTGGCATTTTTGGATGACCTCTATATCTCAGTTGCTAAGGGTCGAATCGAAAATCGAGTAACACATTCGTGAGGCACTTTTTTGAGTAGAATCCGTTGCTGATAAGAAGAAAATTATGCATGCCTCAGTTTTCGAGATATTATTAGTCGGAGAGCAGCCAATCTGTAGGAAGCATTTTAAAAGTAGTCTATATAACTCGCGAACACCCACCTAAAAAACAGATGATATTATATAAAATGACCTAGATTTGATTTTTGAGTTCGCCCGTTAATTTGAGATTGCCAAATCGGTCAATTCGCAAATTTTTTGAAAAATTTTAAAATTATGTGTTAATTTTTGTTTTGCACATAACACATCATATCTTTTTTATTTTAATTCCGATTTAGACAAATATTTTACACATTATTCCTCCAATATTCTTGGACAGGCTGACGGCAAAGAATATAGTGAAACTAATAATATAGTGCATAAAAAAAATATAATTACCCTCCATTGTCGCGGTTTTTTAAAATTTGCATTGAAAAATACCCGATCGAGGTAACTTTTTTATTTTTAAAGAGAGAGTTATAGTATAAACGAGAAAAATATTCCATATACTGTAAACAAATTTTTTTATAAAGAGATTTATTTGTAATTGGGCTCATGTAACGAGATGACGCTGTTGAATGCGGCCGCGCAAATCGTCCGCATTAATTAAAGCATAACTTCTGTTAACATCGCCCGTCTGTGGTGTCATTTAAGCGATCAAGTGAGTCTACGGATTATTTAGTTTCTATTTGCAATTAAATGTTATAAAATTATGTAGATAATCTCGAAACATACACATTAAAAAAATATGTTTTCATTAATTATACCAGCAAGTGGGTACTAAAGATTACATTTTCCTTCGCATAAACAACTTATGTTACATTGCACGTTTGATTTGCTACACTTGCAGCTTGTAGTACAGTTATATAATTTACATTTACAAAATGGAGTTAACTCTAAATTGGGTTTCGGGCTTTTTACCTTTAGGTACCGTCCAAAATCTAAAACATTTGGAATTCTGGGCTTAATTTGATAGGCTGTCTTGTAAATAGTAGTGATGGGCAATACGACTGTTTTCAAAGATTCGTATTCGTATTTCGTACTAAACGTATATCAAGATGCTAGTATGCGCGAAAATCAAACTGCACATAATTGTACTATTGTACAATTGAATTGGTATATCGTATATTTGCCTATGCAACATTTTGGTCTTAAATCCTTACAACTATTGAGAAATATAAACAGATGTGTGACAGTCTAGTCAGTCTAGGATAAACATAAGCGGTTCTTTTTTTTTTTTTTTTTAGTTATGTATTGTGAATCTCGACAGGAGAACAGAAGTTGGAAAACGTATCTACCGATACGAAATCGAACCGCATTTTTCGCGTTAGGTCAGTATACACTAGATACGAATACGAAACCGTATCGATTGTAAAGATTCGTACCATACGTATCATCGGAAAGAGTCGTATTATTATACGATTCATACAAATACGACTCATCACTAGTAAACACATTGCAGAAATGTCCTTTTTACTTGTATTCTCTGTACTAGGATTTACAATTTCTAATTTTCTTTTATAAGCAGTTTGGGTATACGACCTTCTATATTGTGCATGGTAAACTGGATTTAGTGATAAAAATAAATCTTTCTGTTCTAAATATTGTTTTAGAGCCACAGAAATGTCATCGGATTTTTCGGACGCTGCTTGCAATAAATAGTGACATCTATCACATTTCTAATTTTATTAAGAAAGCCATGGTAAAAAAAAGAAAATTGAAATAATCGGACACGATAGATAGATAGATAGACGATCGCTGTTTGCGCTATTCTTTGTTTCTCGAAAATCGAGTTCAGGATCAGGCCCCCGTGCGGGTCTATTGGATACTGAGTTTAGGGACCCGGGCTTCCGAGATATTGATAAATTTTTGTTTCAAATTTCTGAGATTTTGGCAAAACATTTTTTTTCAAATTTCTCCCCCCCGCTCATCAATTATTAAGCACGGGAGCCCGTTGGATTTGGAGCCCGCCAGAGATTTTGGCAAAAATTATTTTTTCAAATTTCTCCCCTCCCCGCTTATCAATTATTAAGCGCGGGGAACCGTAGCGAGGGCCAGCCAGAGAATTTGCCAAAAAAAAAATTTCCGCTCATCAATTATTAGACGCGGGGGCCCGCCAGTGAATTTGATACTTTGATACCAGGGCCCATGATTTAATGCGGGGGGCCTGTAAGGACACCTACAGTGATTTTTGTCTATCTGCCATAGTTTTAGAGAAAACCCCAAATCCCATCTAATTTGGTTCACCCTGTATAACTGATTTTGCTGAAGCCAATCAAATTAGACTCGACGAATGCTGGTAATTGTTCCTCGAGAAAAAAATACTCTTGAGGATAGAATTTTGCAGTGAGAGGAAAATACGCGTTTATTTTCGGTTTAATATAAATATTTAAAAAATTATAAATGATATTAGTATTTAAAATAGTTTCAGGTACTTCCCATTGCTCTAAGGATTAGAACCATATACAGTTTTTAACATAAATTTTGTATATAATTAAGTTATTACAGTACATTATTAAATCATGGCACTTAACTATGATTTAATAATAAAATTATAGACCGGGAGCCAGGTGAAAATTTGGTCAATTATTTCTTCTCGAACGATAATTAGGGAGACGCATCAGGGAGTTGTATCATAATGCCTCGTGAACGTCAGCTGCGGTTCCGTGGGTGGGATGAGCGGCGGTAGCCTCCCACTCACGGAGAAAAAAAATATTTTTAGTCCTCCTGACTAAAAATTTGTCAAACTATCGCTAATCCAATATCTTGAAGAAAAAAAAAGTCAGCTGACTATAACATGGTGTATTATACGTCAGCTGGTCGCTTGAACACGAAAAAAAAAAAATTATACATTCAATGATTTCCTCTCAACTAGAAATGTACCTGATGATAGCTTATATGCTACTGTGAAAGAATATAAATGTCAGCTGGCTGTACCTCGGTGGAAAGATCGTCAGCTGATACCTTGAAAGTTGTAACGCAGAAGTTAAGCGGCAGCATCTATCGCCTATTTAAATGCATCAGCTGACGTGTTTTCCCTCGACTTACTGCTACCTGATTTTTTTTTGTTAATTACAGAAGTATATTAACAATCAGGTTACAAATTTTTATCCGGGAGGAAATGACGTATCTTAAATTATTCGGAATTACGCTCCGATATGAGTGTTCCGATTAAATCAATATTCTGTATAGATACTTTAAAATTAATAAGTATGTAATTGAATAACTGAAGAAATATTTAGATAAGTAAATTAATCAATTTATAGTTTATTGTAACTTAGCTGTGCGATAAATAACATTAATTTTAAAGAAGTGATTAAAAATAATAATATAATTTAATCATTTTCGTTCTCGCTTTGGATTGTGTCACTCTCATCTCTCTCTGATTCACTGTCAGAGTCGCTGTCAGAGCTGTCTGCCATCATGTCTTCATCATCATCATCTGTACAAAAATTAAAAAAAAATATTAAGATGCATATTTAGTGTAACATAATCAAAATGTTACCTTTTTCGGGCTGAATAGTTATTTCTTCAATCGACTCTGGTATGAGTTCCAGAAAACCAGATGAATTCAAATCTGTTGTCGATTTCTAGCCAGCCATAGTCTGAAGGTTCATCAGTAGTTGGGACTTTCAGGTGTGCGTGCGACCAAATTTCAGCTATGCTCTTAAAAATTGCTGATATAGCTCCGATTTGCATGGTGGTAGAGAAGAGCCATCAATACTCTTTTTGGGCAACTTGTGTTTAACGGTCACTATACTAATTCTTCTTGAACACTCTCTACGACTGACTACGTATTCTATTGTGATCGCCTACTCGCGTGCTGGATTCTGTAATGCTATTGGTCAAATGGCCATAAACTGCTGATAACACTCATTGCGGTTTCGGTACAGGTGCGTACTCAGACTCAGTTGGAAGTACATCGTTGTTGCATCTGTTTACTTTTCATGTCATTGTTTAAATTGCATCTTTGTAAATACCGTACCTTGTGATATGATTATTGTGTTTTATTTATATGCTTTCAGAGATAATTAAATAAGTGTATTTGCCTCTCGGGCATATACCAAGACTTTGACTTTGTGTTTTGTTTAAATACTTTTTCGGTGTATCAAACATATCAAGGACACCTAAAAATGTATAGTAGCACGGATACAGCTGATGAGCCCACAGAAATTTGTTTGTCTTCTCTTAAAAAAGTCCCATTTCGACGAAAAGACCAAGGAAATGTTTTTAAGCGTGTATAAGCATGAGATTCAAGAAAATCCTATATTACTCAAAGATGAAATTGTAAACAAAGTGGCAAATATGACAGGAGTGTGTGGCCGCAGTGTTTACAAAATTGTCAGAGAGTATACCACTAACCATAAATTTTCGGTGCCAAAAACCAATCAAAACCATAAAAAAATTGTTGATATGGTGGATGACTTCGATCGATATGCAATCAGGAGAAAGGTTCATCAATATTTCTTTAGAAACGAACTCCCTACTTAATTATGCTCCCGCCTAACTTCTGCGTTACAACTTTCAAGGTATCAGCTGACGCTCTTTCCACCGAGGTACAGCCAGCTGACATTTATATTCTTTCACAGTAGCATTTAAGCTATCATCAGGTAAATTTTTATTGAGAGGAAATCATTGAATGTATAATTTTTTTTTTCATGTTCAAGCGACCAGCTGACGTATAATACACCATGTTATAGTCAGCTGACTTTTTTTCTTCTTCAAGATATTGGATTAGCTATAGTTTGGCAAATTTTTAATCAGGAGGAAATGACTAAAAATTTTTTTTTCTCCGTGCGTGGGAGGCTACCGCCACTCATCCCACCCCCGGAACCGCAGCTGACGTTCACGAGGCTTTATAATACAACTCCCTGATGCATTCCACTAATTACCGCTTGAGAGGGACTTGGTCATGAAAATCTGTCGCTGGCTCTTAGACTATCAGGAACTATTTTCATTGACAAACTGCGACATTCAAGTAAAACAGAAATTTACAATAAAAAATATGTATAGTTGTATTCGTTAGAACAATAGCAAATATCTAAAACAGTTTTAAAGATTATACTGTTTGGTTTTTTAAATATTTACAATAAATCGAAAATAAACGCATATTTCCCTCTCACTCTGCAAAATCCTATCCTTAAGGTGATTAATTATGTATAATAATTTAGCTTATGGTATTTTCCAGTCTATTACTCATTTACCGGGAAATATGAAAATCGTGACAGAATACAAAATCACTTTCCGAAATGTCTTCCTAACATCTTGTTTTAAATTATTTAGCTACGAAAATTAAGGTCACACAATCTTGTTAGTCTGTCCTTGTCTGTTGACGTCATATTTAATGGATAAAAAATGATATTTGACAGGTAGTTCAAACTAAATTGCCAAGAAAGGGAAATGATAACTTTTAATGAAAAATATACAGGTTGGATACCCTAAAAAAAATAAAACGACAGGAAAATAATAGGTATCTGGAATGTGGTTGAAGGAAAAAAAAAATCGGCAGCTACTGGAAGCGGCTGGAACCTCCCCATCAGATTGATCTTTAAAGCCGAAAAGAGCACTAAATGGTGTTTTTTTTTCACGGAAACCAAATCGAATTAGTGTGACATATCGTTGAAATCGGAACTTTTACTGCTTTTCAATGGTTCGATTACAAATTGTAAGTAATCATAAAATAAACAACTTGTGCCAAAATGGCACTAAACGTAATCCGACCTCAACCAAAACCTTTTCATATCTTCTGGAGCACTAAAGAAACCCTCAAATAGAAAATAAGATTTTTGAAAATAATTTTACAAGTAGGTAACCATTTAAATCTGCCCTTTCCACACAATGTCAGGATGTGGACGTGGGTCAAACTGCAGCCCAGAAATATTGCAGTAATATGCCAACGAGAATTATAGGTTAAAATCTAAAGAACTTTAATTCAAACATAACTATCATGCCATTTTCAGAAAATATTTTTGGAATACTGTCGGGAAACTTTCCTCAACAGTTTTTTTACCTTCCCATTTTGAAAGAATGCTATTCTCCTTGTATTATATTTTGGAAAACTTCTCCCTGTCACATATTTAGAAGTATATAGGCGTTATCACCATTAATAATTTTAAGAATATTTTTGATGGCATCGAAATAATTTATTAAAAAAAAATAACTACATTTAACAAGAAACATGAGATTAAAAACGATTTTTTCTTGTTCCCATGTTCACTACTATTCTATCGTTACATCTTTTGAATTTCCGGTTTCAATCACCGAAATAAATTTTCTTTACTTTCTACATGTAAAATATTGTTACGACACCTACATTTTTCAAGAAAATCCGTGGGCGCTTCTGAGGAAACCAAGTTTTTACGACAGTCATGCTCGATAAAATCTAACGTTTAATTTAAATCATAATAAAATAGCATGCATAGTAATATATTAATATATTAAAAAATAAGAAAGAGCTTATAATACAATAATGCATAAAAATGGAGCTGGCACTCCTGTTTTTGAGAATATTACAAAGCACTGAACAGTTGCGTGACTTTACCATACGGTTTATCATTACCATAAATAAGAATATATAAGTGATACAGGGTTTACAAAGAAGTTGCACCATATGAGGAAGAGAGGAAGGTTTTATCGTACATATAAATCTAATCTAAATCTAATTAATAAGAAACTTACTTTCAGTCTACGGATATTAGATCGAAAAAATATAAATAGAAGAAAAAATGTATAAACAGTTTATATTTTAGAGACATATTCTCGAAAGGGGTAGAAGTAAATATTTAAATAGTTTCCATCTATCCGGTGGCCGCTTCAATAGTTTTCAAACGGAACATGGAGGTGCTGGTTTTTCGATTTTATCTCCCGAACGTTTCATCCAGCGATAAAATTGTACAGGAAGAAAAACTTGTAAATTGAATTTCCTACAATAAAGGTCTGATACATTATCATGTATTTCTTATTAGTTATCGTGTAATCGAGGCGCGAAATGGAAGGTAGTAGAGTCATGCTTACAAATCAACTGCACTTATCTAATCCAGAAAAAAACTTCAGGTTTTCCTATTCTCCAAAATGTACCAACCCTGATGGGAACTTTCATTACATTATATTATATTTATTCCTATACTGATTGATAATATATCCCCAAAATATAAGTTTTTTTTCTTTTGTTTTTCCCAGTTTGCATGGACTACTTAACAGAAAAATGACAGGATTTTGAGAGATGTTTAACACTGAAATTAAACCTTAAATATAATCTCCTTTTGCAAACACTGTATATAAATAATTGATTATAGAGTTCCGGAAAAGACCTGTTCTAATGTCGAGGCTACGAAACCCGGCTATTATAAATAAATGCCTAAAACCAACGAAGAATAAGTAAGTGACATATAATAGAGCAAACAGAGACAATTAAACATCTAGGTGTAACTTATGATGACTATATTTCCTGGAAACCTCATACACAGAACGCTAGGAAAAAACTCTTAGGCATCCTTGCAAAATTCAAACGAGCACAGCTCAGCTCATGCCAAAACACTTCCTAAAATGACATATTATGCGCTGGCACATTCCGTTCTCACATACGGAATTGTAGTATGGGGAGCAACCTATACGAGTAACCTCAAAGTATTCTCTACTTTAGAAAAATCTTTCATAAGAACAATGTGTAAAAAACCAACCTATAAGCTATTCGTAATACTAAAAATACCAAAATTTAAGAAGACAGTTCTGCATTACCACGTGTACCTTATTTTTTTTAATCTTTTTATTTAACGTCGGCTTATTTCCGCTGCCAGGACCTATCACCGACGCCAGGAGACAGCTACCCAACTAGGAAATTTTGCCGAACCTCTTGTCGTAAGAAGAGTAGGTATCTTTTACTTGCCTAACATTTAATAGACAAGGGACAGCCTGCTTTACACCCCCTCAGAAGGATGGTATATCCACTACGTAATCCCCGTTTTGAAATTACATAGCTTCCGCGTATACAGACATTTTAAGCCATTTCAATTTCAATTAGATAGATATATCAACAAAAAAATAACTAGAACCCAAAATGAAGTATTGTTAGAAATCCCCTTTTATGAACATCACAGGAATACAGAAGTCTTCTATAGCTTTGGCTCCCAAAATATTTAAGAAAAATTATTGTGGAAAAAAAATTAGTATAAACATAGTTAAAAGAAAATAAAAAAAAAAATTCATATCGCCTGTCAACGATGACAACTTAATTCCAAACATTTCTTAAACACATAATAAAAGCAATATAAAATATAAAACAAGCCAAAAACGTACTCTTCGCCGGTTTACTAAACTTTTTTATAATTGTTACACATTCTATAGGATACTCTTCGCAGTTTTTTGTACATAATGTTAGTTTTAGACACTTTTAATTTTATAGTACGAACTTAGTTGGTGAAAGACTCATTGTAAAATAAAGTAAAAATAAAAAAACTATATCATACTCCACGTGGGTTTCGAACCTGGGACCCTTGGATTCTGAGTCAAAAGCGTAAGAACTACCTAACACGTAAAAAAATGTAAAAAATGTAAATTTTTAAAAAAACAATCAAAAAAAAAATCTCAAATTTAAATCATTAATAACATTTTTATTTACTGATCGATTTTGTTCAAAAACAATAGGGTTCTTCCCCTGACTAACACTAACTTACCGTCCAAATTTCAGTACAATCGGACTTTTCTTTCTTAAGTTATCGTGCTTACAAGAAACGGACGGACGGACGGACATTTTGGAAGTTTGGAAGTTCGTTCCCTAACATAATGATATGAAATTTTTTTCTCTACGAGCGATATTTACTGATTTAGAAATGTGCCGATCAAATACAATATACTCTTCGTTTTTAAGAGTATAATAAGGTGCAAATAACTCACAACTCTTCGTAAATGTGTAATAATTTATTATATTATCATAGTTAGTAATTATATCTTTTTCTAATTCTGACACATAAAATGACACTTTTCAAAACTGACGTGAGTGTGAAAACGTCCCACTTTTCATAACCAGTTATCAAAAGTTAAATTTTACCTAACTGGCGAGGAAAAGTTCGTTATATCATCAATTAAGAAAAATAAACAACTCTCAGAAAGAAAAAGAAACTGTTTCAAATTCTTCTTTCCTTCAAAATATGCTAACAAAACTTTTTCATTAACACGATTTACCTTATGCTATCAAATTAGGATTTCAAATAATATTATAACTTGGCTAAATAACATTTGTCAAATCTGACATTAAAATTATAATATGTAAAAATAACAACAAAGGTAACGATGAAAAAGACTACCTACTTAGTTTTTAAGATCTTTAAATACACCTATTTCATTTATGTTTAAAGGGTTTTTAGACGCTACTTTGACATTTGTCGTCTGACATAAGAATTTTTTGTTTATTACCTGCTTAATAAAAACATAAAATGCTATTTACAAATTTTGTAAACGATTTTTTTGGCTTTTTGTTCTTTAAGGAAAATGACTGTGAATAAAATAGTATACAAACCTTGGTATAAAGTTTCATTGCTGTCTCGAGAATTAGTTGAAAGAGGTGCAAGGCGCAACAATGAAACATTTTCCACCTCGGTATGTAATATACTATTTATTTATTACTATACTAATGTCAAATTATGACAGCTTGAACAGACAAATAGAAAATAATAATTTCTTTTTCTAAACTGCTAAACGCAAGTTGAAAATTGTAAACTACTCTTAAGGGTTAAACTTTGTAGAATTCAATAATACTTCAATAATACTTAAATAAATGTCTATATTTTGATAAAATATAATCTAAAATAATTTTTTTCTACGACTATAATTGAAAATGGACTTTTCCATCTCTCATCTGACGTATCTAATAAAATTAAATTACAAATTTTAAAAAACCCCGACACAAAATTATCGACTAAATAACTAATATAAAAAAAATAAATTAACAGACTTTAAAAATTATGAAATAATTTTGATTCCATATACGAACACTTATGATTTATTTAAATCCAGCTTACATTTTCCTCGAGATTTGCTTTCTTATACGCATGAATATATCGGGAGCTTAACTATTTAGTAGTTCGTCTTTACAGCAGCCCCCGACATATTCATGCGTATAAGAAACCAAATCTCGAGGACATAAAGAAAAAGTAAGCTGGACTTAAATAAATCATAAGAGTTCGTATATGGAATCAAAATTATTTCATAATTTTTAAGGTCTGTTAATTTATTACTTCCACATCCAGTGGAAGTATAGTAACGACAAAAAAATTTTTAAAAATTTTTATTGTCCAAATAGGCTTAAAATGTCATGAAACGTCGAGATTTTAAGTTTGAGCGAAAACAAAATTTCTGTCTGTCTGTCGGTCTGTCTGTCGGTCTGTCTGTCGGTCTGTCTGTCGGTCTGTCTGTCGGTCTGTCTGTCGGTCTGTCTGTCTGTCGGTCTGTCTGTCTGTAACTTTTTTTTGTGCGCACGTTTACTCTGGAACCGTTTAAAATATTGACTTGAAATTTGGTACACATATGTACTTTAACGAGATCTAGAACTAGATTATATTTTCATCTTGTTCCGTCGAAGGGTTGGGGGGTAAATTGGGGTAAATTTGGGGTAAATGGGTAAATCAAGCAGGTAAGAGTCCATGAAATTGGTATTTAGTATATATAAGAGAAGCTAAGGTCTCAAAAAAAATTTTGTAGCCACCCCCATTACCACCCCCACCTCCTTATTAAAGGGGATGAAAAAAAATTATGATTTAGTGTATGTACAGGAACCAGAAACCTCAAAATATTTTTTTTACGTCATCCACCCCCATTACTACCCCCCTATCACCACCCCCATCCCACTACCGATGTGGGGTATCGTTTTATGGGTTTTTGGGGTAGAGGATTTCAAATATTATATTATTAAAGTTCCATAAACAATTATTTTCACATACAAAGTTTTTTCGTTGTGAGTGACTTGGATAGAGAATCTGGATGTGGAAGTAGTGATTCCTTGGGCATCGGTTTTTTTTTTATATTAGTTATTTAGTCGATAATTTCGTGTGGGTTTTTTTTTTTAATTTGTAATTTAATTTTATTTTATACTTTTTAAACTAAGCATATACATACAACATAGCATATTATTATATCACGAGTCCCACACAGAACTTTTTAACCTTTAAGCCGACGCGGTCCAATTTTGTATTCTACTAGTCGCACACGGTCTACAAGACCGGTTCTATTGTAAATATATTTATGTGTTATATTTAATTTTAATAAAAACTTCATCAAAATCGGATCTCCCGTTGAAGAGATATAAAGCCACAGACAGACAGACAGACAGACAGACAGGCAGGCAGGCAGGCAGACAGACAAACATACAAACATACGAATCAAGTTTATAACACTTCTTTTTGGGTCGGGGGTTAAAAAATTGAAAATTTTTAAAAACCCCCAGTTTCATATGACCGAATCAAAATGAGGCCGAAATCATATTCGGCTACCATAATTGTCTGCACATTTTCAATTTTACTTCAATCGGACAATTTCTAGAGAAGTTCAACATGGCGAATTCAAGATGGCGACCAATCATCAAAATCTAATACGGCGTAAAACCTTCTCGACAAAATACTCTTTCAAATAAAAAAAGTGCATCAAAATTGGTTATTTTTTGGTGGTGCGTTAATTTCTTGGAGAAGTGTATATTCATTGCGTCGTTCCTATCCGATATAAAACTTATAGTTTAAACCGAATTCATCATTTCTTAGAATACAACGTATGAGCGAATAGACTATACGATAAAATTGTAGTGTTAACACTAAAAAAATTTTGTCCACCATCTTGGGGCGTCCGCCATATTGAATTTAGTGTGACGTCATTTTATTTTCGTATTCTTCTCAGCAAACCCCTTCATTTGATACCCATATCGTGGGTGGGCATAAAAAATAACTGGTCCACCATATTGGATTTGGAATGACGTCACTTAGCTAACCATGCATTGTCATCCAAACTAAACGTGTAGCAAACCCCTTCATTTGATACCCATATCATGGGTGGGCATAAAAAATAACTGGTCCACCATATTGGATTTGGAATGACGTCACTTAGCTAACCATGCATTGTCATCCAAACTAAACGTGTATGCGGTTGGGGAAAACTGTTTTAAAATTCAGTTACGTCCGCCATATTGAATTTAATGTGACGTCATTTTATTTTCGTATTCTTCTCAGCAATTTGATACCCATGTCATGGGAGTGCATAAAAAATAATTGGTCCGCCATCTTTGGGAGTCCGCCATATTGAATTTGGAATGACGTCACTAAGCTAACCATACATTGTCATCCAAACTAAACGTGTATGCAAAATTTCAGCTCAATCGGTTGGGGATAACTATTTTAAAATCCAGTTGCAAGATTTGACCCACAAGAACAAGGCAAGTTAAATAAAAGCTTGTAATCAAGATGGCGACCAAACATCAAAATCTAATATGGCAAAAACCTTCTCGACAAAATATTCTTTCAAATAATAAAAAGTGCATCAAAATCGGATCACCCGTTGAAGAGATATGAAGCCACAGACAGACAGACAAACAGACAGACATACAAACATACGCGTCAAACTTATAACACTCTTTTTGGGTCGGGGGTTAAAAACTGAAAGTTGACATTCGCAACGTGGACCACTTTCGCGCGTGTGCCGGAAAGTGAGTACTTATTCTCCTCGGCTCGAATTGAATATAAACTTCTCCTGATCGAAATGATATTTCATGGCTAACTTCAAACACGAATTGCTAATAATAAAATAATACGAAAAATGAGAGATTTGTTGCAGTCGTAAAAAAATAGTGTGCATATTTCGAGCGGAAAGTGTACTTTTACATGATTGCTAGTATGCTCAACAGAGCACTTTCCTTTTAATATACAAATAATTATTGTACAGCTAGAACTCAAATGTATGCAGTTGCTATTTGAAAAAATTCTCAAACTTACCCGCACCAGAAGTATTTATATTTCCCAGAGACTTAAACTCACCTGAAAAATAAAGAGAACTATTAAAGAACATGTCGATAGAAGCTCGTATACTTTTAGAATTAGGAATTGTGTTATCTCTTACAGTAGGAAATCATTGCTCACGTTATTTCATATCTTGGCAACACCACAGAACTAGTCATACGTAATTAATAAATTTATACCTATTTATTTTAAATTAGAATTTCAGTAAATACAACTGCTTTGTTTAATGTTAAATAATATTAATACACTAACCACAAACAAGGGAAATACGTTATCAATGAAAGGTATAGTAACTGTAACACCATACAAGATAAATTATATTTGTCAAAACATGATGCAATGTTGTCAAGACAATGACAGATTGGACTCCGTCTTTCCTAATCTACTTTTTTATTCAGTGCAAACGGCAATCGAAACATAGAATATTTCGTTCAAGAATTGGATCTTGAAAATATGTATATTTTCCGTAAGACAATGTAAATCTATCGGTTAAAAGATAAGCAGTTACCAATATTTTCCCAACTTCGGTCTCTTAAACAAGTAGAAGGAGATTGATTAGATCGGGATGAGCGTGTTGTAGAACCTTCCAGAATTGACCTAAGTCGAAGCCAAAATGAAAATTCGACTTAGGCAAAAATTTCATTTAAGGACATTTTCAAGAGTCTGAGAGACTGCAGAGCCACAGTAGCCCAGAAGATAGAGAACATTCTAAAGTGAAACCCACAAAAATTTGCAAACTGATTAATTTTTTTTAATAAGTTGGTGAATAATATCCTGAAAAGTTTACATTTCGCTCGGATGTAGAACATAAAAAAAGTGAAAAAAAAAATTTTTTTATCCATTTTTTCAAAATTTTGAAATTAAGTCAGAGTAGGAAAAAATAAAAAATACAGATGGATAGACCACGTATTTCTGAACAAAAAATATCTTAATAAAATTTGTCGCTAAAGCCACGGAATTCCTGGAACAAAATAGTGAAGTAACTTTGTCACTCTGCGCGGCCAGCGCACGGTTAAATGCATATTACGGAACCTCTAAAAATTCTTAGCTGTTCTATCGAGTAAAATAAAGCTTTTTTTCTCTTTCTGATTACACGCTTTAAACATTTTTCTTAGTGAATAGGAGGATAAATAGTGAGTATGGAGGGAAAATATATAATTATCAATGCATACATAGACACCACACATAGCCGCTGAATCGCTCGCATGAATTTTTACGTGCCTTTACTGTATTGTATTTATCACAGGTACACCTAACCACATTTCAGCTATATCCAATTTGATACCTTATACATTTAATAATAATAATAATAATAATAATTGTTAATGTATTGGAAAAGTTCCAGAATTTATATTCAAAACAATCAAAAATATTTTCATAGTTATAAGGATGAGATCGTGAAAATCGCAATTTCTTATCATGATCTGATTGATCATATTTTCGAAAAAATGCATACAAGTAAACGATTTTGCGAAAAATATTCATTTTTTCTGAAATAGTTGGTGTAGCGACCACATACGCTTTATGAGTGGACTGTCTAGATTTACGAAAGTCGTAGATTCAATTTATTGCAAGTTTTCACTTACCCCAATTCGGCAGGCTCCGCTCCTTTTTGACTCTTGCTTTGAATATCAGAGACGGTATAATAAGGTGGAAGTGGAAGTTGGGATTATCTGATATTCTATGCACTTTACACATTAATTAATTAACTAAAATGCTATATTGGCCTATACCAAAGGGTAAAGTAGAAAAATTATTAATAATATAAGTTCATCGCACGTGTCGCGATTCTACGCTCATTACTAAACCTATACAACTGTACTGTTTTAAAAATGAATAGTTAAATTAATTTCTATCGGTGCGATAGTGTCCCCTATTATCAAAATTAAAAATTATTGAAATAATTACAAAAACCAATAAAAGCTAAAGGTGCGGCCACACCAATAGTAATATTTTATTTTTTTCAATGGGTCAATTTCTCGACAAGTTACAGTCTCCAATATATATAGTTATCAAAAAAAATTATCAAGCGAGGAAATTAAAATTATTTGAGATGTACTTTTTTTTAATCCTCGTTACAACAACTTAATAAACAATAATAATCATGAAGTATGCATATTTTTCAACAGTTCTCAATGAAGAAAAAATTTTTTTGAAGGGCTTTTATTTTTTTCCATATTGTTTATTGCGACAATTGAGTTCGAGCGTGATAATATATATATAAGTATATTTTTCCCATCCATCCTTTACTTGTATTGTTTAAAACAAAAAAGCATCAGAAAGCTACAATTTCCATGTTTTAAATGAACCTACACTCATATAGATTGAACAAATTCTGATTTAGTGACATGTAATTCAGTGAGTCGGTGTCACAGTCATGCGTATTCAAGCGCGTGCACGCATGGATCTCGCTCCGAGTTTTTTTTTTTTATCTATTTATTTAACGTCGGCGTATTTCCGCTACCAGGGCCTATCACCGACGCCAGGAGACGAGCTACCTCCAACCTGGAAATTTTGCCGAACCTCTTCCCTTAAGAAGAGTAGGGATCTTTTACTTGCCTAACATTTAATAGACAAGGGACCGCCTGCTTTACATCCCCTCCGAAGGATGATATATCCACTACGTAATCCTCGTATACACTGATATAAGCAGCTAGAAGGTGGGACGAGAACGCTGTATTTTCCAAGATGGGTCACCCATCCAAGTACTAACCGCGCTCGACGTTGCTTCAACGGAATATCGACTGACATTCACATTGAAGTCGCCTCTACAAAGGACTCAAAAGTCCATTTTGCCCAAAAGTCGTTCGGAGGCGAGTCGTTGTCATTTTTCCTATATTGAACCAGCATGAGAACAAGTACATCGTAATACTGGTCGAAAGTTATTAAACTCATGTATTAGTCGAACTTCGTCCCGTGAATGGTAAAATCACGATCTGGGACCTTTAAACTATTCCATAAGCGAACCGAAGTTTTTTAAGTAAAATATTTTTATATTATTTTCAATCAGCCATAATTACCAAAATACAAAATTTATTAAATTCTTTTTAAAAAGCTTGCATTAAATTCTGAGTAAGTTAAGTGAATATTTTCTTCCAAATCGATTGTTGGCGTACGCTCTCACTTGTATGGTTAAAAAGTCATTTGCCTTAGTTGGGGAGGCGTGATTATTTCACAAAATACTGTATTATTTTACACTTTCGTTTGGAAGACCTAAACAACTGAGTTAATCGGAATCCCATGATTCCTTCAGTTTGATACTCAGTGTTCTGGTCACCTTACGGAAGCTTGATAGGGATTTTTTTATGCGATTTCTCCAGAAATCTTTAAGTGCCGAGACCATTATTAATAGGTAAATATATACAAATCATGTCAAATTCCAATTCCATTTTTTCCAATTCCATTTTTTTACAAAAATCGCAATAATCTAAAGATGTAAAAGCCCTTATTGTCAGTGAATAATTGAAATCACGTCTTGAGAGAGTGTCGTTAATGATTTGAGGTAGTGCAGCCTTGAGCCATTACTCGTCTATCGAAGTATATCTTATCTCGAACCCGCTTGGGAGTGGAAGAACGCGGCTGGCGCCCTTCTAATATAAATTGGTGTCACGTCAATTTGACGCCTGGTAGTGTGTTCTTCTACAAGCGCTCCCTATTTGCTCAAAATCTAATTCGGTCCCCCACAGTAAACCAAAAGTATGTAAAAAAGACCAAAAATCGAAAATATGAAAGTAACAATAATGCTCCGAAATTCCAGGTAGATACTTAAAGTGATTTTCAATTTTATCCTTTGCTTTGCCTAAAAGTTTTGGATGATGATTTTCAGGTAACAGCACTGATAAAAATGGATCCTCCATTTTATCAGTGCAGTTACTAAGTGTCTATTAAGATTTCGTGTTTTATCTGTTCTGACAGAATTCTGACTAAAAAATAAATTATATTGTATCTTTGAAATTTGCACAGTCGTACAGTCGACAATTCTTTTTCATCTGTTGCCTCTGATAGATCAACAACAATTATGATAAAGCGTTTCATATATGTAAAATAACTTCAGTACATCTTCTCAATGGTAACAAATGTATATTGCTTTTATATTGCCATGTGTCTAATTTTAAGAATTCTCCATATAAAATAGAAATTATCACGTTTTCTTTTACATCGCTGGTTCATGACCTAAAAAATGAAAATAATTACACGTTTTATTTATTATTATTAATGCAAGATATACGGTTACGACCTCGGATAAAGAAAATAGGTACACATAAAAATTTGCATTTTAAAATATCTTTAAAATAAATCAAAGGACGAACTCTTTAATTTGCAAAATTCGACCAACATGTTTTCCACTAAAAGCAACAAATAAAAGCATTAAATTAAAATTATTGTAACCTACATCCTATCGGTAAGTCGATAAACATGCATTACCTGCATTTTGAAATAAAAATAAACACGTAAATATATATGATTAGAGCAGTGAAGGTTAGGTTTGTAATTTGTAATTTGATCGAATAAACCGAATAAATTTATTATTTTTTGTATTAATGAAATACTCAATTTTATTAGGATATTTAGGTTATTTTCTAAAATTTCCATCGACCTAAAACTTCTCAAAAGCATACTTCAGTAAAAAGCTTGCCAACCATGAACGGTGTGTGAGTATTAAAACTGGCAGCTTTTTATGAACTATAAATATTCAATTTCATATCGATTCGATTATGAAATGAATCTGGTCCGCTATATCAGGCATTTATTAAACAATTGCATAATTTGTTTATGCAAACCAGCATAAATTTTATGATAATCGTTTAAATGAAATCATAATTTTATTAGCACCTTTCTATTCAATTATTTATAAGGTTGTTTACATTAATCACTTTTCGAGTTTAGCAGCTTAAACATAACAATTTGCATAATCTTAACAGTTGTATTAAGTTCTAGACGTTTCTAATGCCATAATAAATCGAGAAGGTATATAATAACTATTAAGATTAGTGGTGAATTAACAGACATTGGAATGTTTTCGCGCTAATTAGTAACTTGTAAACTATTAATTTTATCACAAAATAATATGTTTTCACGTGGTAGGAGGTGTCATATCTGTCAAAGATAAAAAGATATAGACATTTCAATTGTAACCCCAAACCTACACCAAATGCCCTTATTGCATGCACCGCTGGCTCTCATCCTATTTTGGTGGAGAAATTATATAACTACAGAGTTAGAGGCTGTCTTCTCACTTTATTCCATTCTTACGTGCAAAAACAACTCAATATATGGAATTTTAGTCCAGTCAACGAATAGCTCAAAGGGTGGTGTAGAGTGCGTGAGCAGGGACCTAAGCGATTCCTTTAGAAAGTTGTTCAGGGTACTTAGGGAGTGAACATACTAAAAGTCCTGACGTCTAGGTGGGGAGCCGGAGGGGTGGGGGGTGAAAGAATGTCCCACTTTTGTTTTTTTCGCTTATATCTCGAAAATGGTGCGTCGTAGGGAAACATTTTACTTACACCAAATGAAAGCTCATGAAATTCTGTACAACTTTCATTTTATATACTTTTTTCGAATTCACAACCGTCTTCGAGCTACACGCTCCGGAAAGGTAAAAATTTTCGAAAAACAGATTTTTACCTCAAATTTACGCCACAGCTAGGGTAAATACACCGGATGTGGCCACTATCGTAGTTATTTTGCTCATCCTCCCTTCCCACAAACCAGTGACATTATGTCAATTGCGAATGGGGTGGTGGGAGAAGCCACAATAAATTGCTACGATGCTGTTCGAGTTGGTAAAGAGGCAATGAATAAGATAGTGGACTTGCCATTCTCAGATATCAAGTTGTCCCGCAAAGATCGTGCATTCACTCTTTCCTCTGTTAGCTCATCGATAAAAATTCACGATGAAAATGTTGCAGTTGTCCCAACATGTGGGGGTGGAAAAATGTAGGAGACACCCTGGTGCCAATTACAACAGAAGATCCACCAGCACCGGAGGTCCTACTGAAAACGATATTTTGCCGCTGCACCAAGGATTGTGGTAGTGGCAAATGTGAATGCCGGAAAGCAATGCTGAACTGTTCTACGGCGTGCCTCCACTGCCAAGGGAAATGCCTCAACGGCGTGCCTGTTTACGACGAGGACGACGATGAAGACGACGTAGAGCCCCTTCAGCAAGAACCACCCACCACTGAGGATGAGGATGCCATGGACGAGGAATCCTCGTTACGAGCCTCACGGCCAAAGAGGATGAAAACGTGAAGGAAAGGAATATATAACAATAGGAAAAAAACAAAGAAATGGATATCTAGCCTATTCTAAATGTCGATTTTAATGTCTTTGAGCAATTCGAGTATTACGTTATAGATATTTTTTTATTTAGAGCTAATAAATAACAGATATTATTAGGAAGGTAAATATTCAGACTACTTTATTTTTTAGGGAATACATCGCTTTCTACTTAAGCAGTCAAAAAATATATGATCCAAATCTGCAGTGACATTGCAAGTATCGCACAAGTCTGTGTCCACAACTCCTATCTTCTTGAGGTGCGCCGGGTAGCACCCGTGACCAAATTATAGTCTGTTTATTGTAGTTACTTCTCTTCTTGAGTATTTTAAATCTTTATGCCAATAACAAGTAGGAATATCTGGCTGAATGGTTGTGTAGCGAGTAGAATTTGTTATACTATATTCTTTCCATAAGGTTGACCACGCATTTTTACTTTTTTTTTCAATATACTTATACACTCTTGGACGTGTAGTTCACTGTTCAAAATTTCTCCATCGTTAATACTTTTTTGTTATGATGTCTACTTCTTCATTATGTTCTAAGCCTGTAAATTTGATTAACCTTCCTCTTTCTTTTAATTTATTTACTAACATTTTAATTTCAGCAATACGCGTATGAATAGTGTAGTTAATGTCTTGACTGTTAGCAATACTTTGAAGAACAGACAGTGAATCCGATAAAATAGTGCAATGTTCATGTTCATTTCTGACGACGTATTCTAAGGCTTTGAGGATAGCCATAGCCTCGGCACTATAAATAGAGGTATCTTCGTTAAGCTTATATTATGATCTGTGTATAAAATTAAATTAATAAAATTACTTACCTTATATGTGACTTTTTTATCATCTTTAAAATACAATTTTCTATATTTCAGGTAAAAATCTGTTTTTCGAAAATTTTTACTTTTCCGGAGCGTGTAGTGTAGCTCGAAAACGGTTGCGAATTCGAAAAAAATATATAAAATGAAAGTTGTCGAGAATTTCGTGAGCTTTCATTCGGTATAAGGTTTGATATAAGTAAAATTTTTCCCTACGACGCACCATTTTCGAGACATAAGCGAAAAAACCAAAAGTGGAACATTCTTTCCCTCCTCACCCCTCCGGCTCACCTCCTAGACGTCAGGACTTTTAGTTACTCCCTAAGAACCCTGAACAACTTTCTGAAGGAATCGCTTAGGTCCTTGCTCACGCACTCTACACCTCCTTTATTGACTGAGCTATTTAACAATAATAGCTCTAAAATATGTCTGTATCACATGGGGTGCCCCTAGGCTCTGTCCTGGGCTCCCTTCTGTTTATTATATATATTATTAGACTTATTTGATTTTATGATGACTAATAGATATGTGGTTTATGCCTCCATTAGTAAAATGAACAGAAGATGAACATCTCGCCTTTGTGTTCGATGCCAAAGACTGCTTCATATTTAAATCGGGAATGCAACCCCGATCTATGCCTCGTTTCAACTGATAACAGAGGCGAACCCCTAGCAGCCTCACGAAAAGTCCTTCAGGACTTACACACGGCCAGCATCGCCCAGTGATGGTAAAGGCAGGAACACAAATTCCCAAATTCACCTCTATTCCTCGTCCAAGAAAATTCAACTGGACCAAATTCTCCACGGATTCTCCACGGATAAATGATTAGGATACCGCCTACCAGTAAAAATTACAAGGGATTTGTCGGCACCTTGACATGCATCGCCAAAAAGTACATACCAAGAGGTTAGTAAGGAGTACATCCCTGGTTGGTCCGAGAGCAGTCAGGAGATGTACCAAAACTTTCTTGAAACCGGTAACCAGGAAATAGCAGATAAGCTACTTGACAGCCTAGATGCGGCGAGACGACAAAAGTGGACAGAAACCGCAGAAAGCCTAAACTTTCAAACATCGAGCAGACAAGCTTGGACAGTATTAATGAAATTAGGAAGCGGAGACCCCGCACAAAGACAAGAGACAACAGTTAACTCAAATTAAGTCACCTCACACATAGTTACGACATCCAGAGCACCGAAAAATAAAGCCCACATAATCGAGGTGAAGCGAGAACTTAAAATCTTAAAAGCTGAAGCCACAGAAACCGAATGCTCCCGCCCCTTCTCCTACGAGGAATTTCAAATTCTCTTAAACATGTCAAGCCAGGAGAAGCACCAGGGTTTGACAATATTCACTCAGAATTCTTAATAAACTGCGGCAAGTTTACAAAAATCTGGTTGGCCCAATTTTTCACAGATATCACACAAACTGGAAACATCCCACAAGAATGTATACGCTCGAAGATAGTCACTATAAAACCAGGCAAACCAGCTGATGGTCCCAAGAACAATAACCCTACTATCCGTGACCTACAAGCTACTAGAACGGCTTATCTGTAATAGGCTCAGTACAAAAACATTTGAAGTAATTCCGATCGAACAAGCAGGCCTTTGAAACTATGCAGACGAAGTACTGTCGTGCGCAAAAAAAATTGGGACAAGTCTTATAACGTATTTTTGCTAAAATCTAGTTGTGTACATTTAACTTTAATTTTTGTGACATTGTCAGTTATTTGTCAAAATTCATTGCAAGTGTGCAAATAAAGACAGATTTACATTAGAAAAAAATAGTTGTCCTATTTTTTTTGCTCACGACAGTACTGTCACTCACCACCGACATCGAAGCGAATTCCAAAGAAAATACTGCATTTATGGACCTATCTGCGGTCTACGCATAATCAAACTGCAAACTGATAGCTCAACTTATGGACAACGTGCTAAACGACCGAGCCTTCCAAGTAGTCATGGGATCAGACACCAGCTCCCCAAGGAAACTAAAGAATGGGCTGCCACAGAGGTCAGTCAGTGAAATAAACCTTCACCGCTGCCCAGTTAATTGAACCTTATTACCTAATAACGATACTTGGTAATACGGCGGTGCAATCTTTTTTAAAATTTTTTTCAATCCATTATACAAACTTTCCGTAATAGTAGAGCATCAACCAAGAAAGAAACAATCTTGTAATTTGGTATACTGATTTCTGTCATTAAAATGACGGCAGATTTAGAAAATTTAAAAGAACGAATTTTCTATCTAAACTATTGAAGTTACAAAAAAAATTACTAAGAAAAATTTTTCCAAATTAAATTCTGAATAAAAAAAGGTACATAGAAAAATATAAAAAAGTTATTTTTTATTTAAAATTTAAAAGTTTACAAGTTTTTCGACTAAATAATTACTGAATAAAAAAGCTTTATGCAATATATTTACCTACCACCAAAAATAAAGCCGGTACACGAAAAAATACTAGAAAATGATTTTATGTATATTTCACAATCTAAAGCAATAATTATAATGTTCTTATAGAGCATTCCTTTACGAGAAACTGAAGACACATTATTTTTCAACCTAAAAATAAAAAGCGGTAAAGATTATTTTAGTTAGACTTTCACATCCTTTTTAAGTTAGTTGGATTCTCCTTTAAAATTTGTGCAAAGTAACGTGCATTACAAGCCGGCTTTTCTACAACCACATTTGGTTTCAATACATCCTTTTTTGCAACTACATTGAATTAATTGTCTAAGGGCTTTAGATACCTCCGGAACTGTTGACCATTTTGGCAGCCAAACATTTTCGAACAGGCACCATCCCCATTTTTCAAGATTAGGCAAAATCAAATTTGATGTCGAAGACTGTCCCCAAATGTGCCCACTTTGGGGACAGTCTCCAAAGCATCCTTTGAAGGGAGGATGTTACACGTTGTCCTGTTCTCGAAAGTAAACAGTTTCTCTCGTGCCTGGTTTATTTCAGTGCAGGCAGAAGTATTGCAGTACATTAACAACAAACCGTTGGAATAAGTTTAAAATTTTATCAGGATTATTTTCTTGAGGTTTCTAAATGAACGTGAAAGCATCTGGATATATCGTCCATGTCTTCCAAGCAGTCACTTTTCCTTTTCCAGAAAAAAGGAAAGGTTATATCATCCCGTTAGGGATGTGGAAACATCGTAATGCGTCACACTTGCTTTCTCCTAGTTTTTTTGCTGTCTCATGCACCTTTAATACTCTAAAATATTTATTAGCCCCAAACTGTATATTTTAACTATTTACAAACAGCAAAAAAATAAAACCGTCAGTACTACTACGTCAGTGTCGACAGTTCTAATGAAACATTGTTGAACACAATCATTAATATGCAATATTAGTCTTGTATCTGCTTTTTCTTCGTTGCAGAATTTTAGAGCAGTATGATATAACTATTTTTCGCAATTTCTTTGCCAACAGTTGACACAATTTCGACATAACTAAATTGTTGTTATATCATTTGCCAATAAACAAAATAATTCTGTTTTATTTTCAGCATTTTTCAGAAATTTTGACCAACCCTTTGGTAGTATATCGTTACGACTAGCCTTCTTATTCCGACTCCTCCAGTTTCTCTCGTATGACTTTTTAAACTATCCTTTTTGTACACATCCTATACAATGTCGGTTTAGCTTTTAATTTGACAGTATTATGTTTAATACCTGCCTGAAAAATTTTTTCTGAATATTCTTCAAATTTCGAAACTCCTTTAGGCAAAAGTAGATGGACTAAAGCGGAGCCATCGTAAATTAGGCAGCCGTAGTTACTTTTCAGTGTAATATTTGTTTCATTTTCAGTTAATAATGGTATATTTTGTATACTTTGTCTACGCGACTCGCTTACAGGACCGAGATTTAAGATAATATGCCTCCTAGTCTTTTAATTCATTCTATAATTCTAATTCTGATTATTACTTTATGGTCGAAGGATAATTATTATGACAAGTATAGAACATTACTTTGCGTATTTTGTAAAATATCGGAAGAAACTGACTTTGTGATATTTTACCCCGTTATATTCTTAATTTTACTTCCACATCCAGTGGAAGTATAGTAACGACAAAAAAAATTTTAAAAATTTTTATTGTTCAAATAGGCTTAGAATGTCATGAAACGTCGAGATTTTAAGTTTGAGCGAAAAAAAAAAAATTCTGTCTGTCGGTCTGTCTGTAACTTTTTTGTGCGCACGTTTACTCTGGAACCGTTTGAGATATTGACTTGAAATTTGGTACACGTATGTACTTTAACGAGATCTAGAACTAGATTATATTTTCGTCTTGTTCCGTCGAAGGGTTAGGGGGTAAATTGCCGTAAATTTGGGGTAAATAGGTAAATCAAGCAGAAAAGAGTCCATAAAATTGGTATTTAGTATATACAAGAGAAGCTAAGGTCTCAAAAAAAATGTTGGCATTAGCCACCCCCATTACCGCCCCCACCCCATTATTAAAGGGGATGAAAAAAAAAATTGTAATTTAGTGTGTATACAAGAACCAGAAACCTCAAAATATTTTTTTACTTCATTCACCCCCACTACCACCCCCTATCACCACCCCCACCCCACTACCGATGTGGGGTATCGTTTTATGGATTTTTGGGGTAGAGGATTTCAAATATTATATTATTAAAGTTCCATAAACAATTATTTCCACATACAAAATTTTTTCGTTGTGAGTGACTTGAATAGAATATCTGGATGTGGAAGTAGTGATTAATTGGGCAGCGGTTTTTAGTTTTAGAAAAGAACTTATAAGAACTTTCTTATCAAAATTTAATGCGGAACAATTTTTCTTAATAACGTTTTTTCATCAAATCATTAGTTTAGCTAGAAACGTCGATCTTTTAAATTTTCTAAAACAGCCGCCTCTTGAAACCGGAAGCCATTTTGGTTTGGCGCTGCTCGGAAAAATTGTCGTTTTAATGACAGAAATCAGTATACCAAATTATAAAACTGTTTCACTAATAGCCGTTTTCTAAGGGTTTTTTACTGTGTTTGCCGCAATACTATAACCGGAATTCTCTGAATAAATCAGAATATTTTACAATATGTTAGGTACATGGCCTTGATGAACAACTGTTATGCCCTTTGACGTCAAAATTCTAATATTACAAATAACCATGCCAAAATTACAACTACTATCTACATCAAAAATATGTGAAAATGATTTAAAAGGCAACAACTTGTTAAGAACAAGTACGCGATTCCGGACATATTTTTAGTTTGTTGTGGTTTCGCTAAATACGCTAAAAACTACGATATGTTATATTTGTTTTATGTAACCTATTTTTAGATTCACGACATTGTGACGTAGGTAAATATATGAAAAAATAAAATACCATTATTCTTTTCAGTTTTCACGAGGAAAGGTATCAATATACGGTGTGTCCCGTTTTGCTTGGAGATACCCCCACAAAAAGTTAATTTTAGGGCCGATTTAAATCAGTTTTTCTTAAACATAGATCTCTGAAAAGTGTATTCGTGTGATACATTAAATTTTATAGAACATAAAAGGTTGACCTACTGCTTTTGTTTTTGTGGGTACTCAGATTTGAAATAGAAAAATCGCTAATAAGATTTCATCATTTTCCACCCACAAAAACAAAAGCAACAGGACTTTTTATGTGTTATAAAATTTAACGTCTCACAGCAATGCATTTTTCAGAGATCTACGTTTCAAAAACCCCGATCTAAATCGGACCTAAAATCTTTTTATGGGGGTGGTTTCAGTTAAAATGGGACACACTGTATAATTACTCGTGTAATGATTTTAAGGATGATATAATATAAGACAATATTTATGCTTCAACAAGCTGTTAGGTTTTCCAAATAATATAAAAATAGTATGTTTACTATAACTCATTGTGTATACTCGATGTAATTCAAATATTTTTATACAATTTTAAAAAAACTGACTCATCAATTGCGAAAATTGGACTATATAAACGGCGTCTTCAGAGACATACCGGTACTGATTTGTAAATTCAAAACTGGCTAAATTTAATATTGTAAATTGTTCTCGCATGTAAATCATCCTCATGTGATAACTAAACTAACTGTTAATTAGCTATTGTGCTTTGGGTTGTCTACTTGGCTAGAGCTTCTTGGTGTCCTTAGAATTAATCGATTATTGGTAGCGCAGTAGAATTATGCCTGTTGTGTGGCGAGTACGTTTGGACGTACTGTCTATAGGGCACTGGGTTCGATCCCCAGCAGTAACACTGACGATATCGGTGGGTAAAATTGATGTTGTCTGCATTTTGCAAAATTGTGTAACCCCCTTCCGGAAATTGGAACAATCGTCGTGATATTGAGAATAATTTAAACTATCTTAACTATTTAACTCTGACGTAAATGATCCTATTAAAAATGCAACTTCAAACACGTCTAGTACCCTTTCAATTCTAAGCAAATAATCTGGCAATATTTTTTAAGTACATCTTAAATTCAGAGCAAATCGCAAATATTTTCGTTATTTGTTATTATGTAAATTATCTTCACACCAAAAACCCAAAATGACGTTCGTTAACTTTTTCTTTTTTTTTATCCAGCAAATCGTGATCGTCACCTTTAACTTAATGTAAATGCAGAACAGCCATCCGGAAATAAGACAAGAGATAGTAACATATTGTAGTTACAAACTTATGCAGTTTCATGTTTAATGCATCTAGAATGGTTGTGTTTTTATAAACCACCTAAGCGATAACGAAAAATTCTTGAAAAAGCTGTTTAATCAGACAAGTTTTGGTTTCAAATTTCCCATTCAAATTAAAATAAAATTATTATTATCGATGTTAATAAGGAGGTATTCAAGGCGGAATTATCAACCAAATAGTATGTTAGACGTTTTACTGAGGGTTTTTCTCAAAGAGGTAAATGAATTTTAAGTTATGACAATATGATTATTATCTAGAAATTTAGTTAAAATTTCAACATTTTATAACTTAGATCGTTTCGTTCGTATTTTAGAAAGAATGTAATATGTAAGTACGTTTATAAATGTTGTTTTCACGTTGTTACAGTTGCTACTGTTATAAAAAAAAATAATGAATTTTAAAATAGTTCAATAGTATAATTTGATTTAAATTAAAAATGTGAAAAAAATTGCATACAGAAACTGGTGGCTATATTTTTTTTTTCACTGTCTTTAGATCAAAAATTAACGGTAACTAATAATTTTCGAGACATTAAGGTCCAAACGACCCCAGTTATTTTTTAAGGAAAATGGCTTTCTGTCAAATTGTCTGAAACTTTGAAATTTGTTACTTCATATCCTGCTGGTTAAAAGTTGTTAGGACACTCGATTCTATGTACAGTTTTTGCCATAGAAAAAGGATTTTAATATCACAAATTTTCTCATGTTTATTTCATTTAGCGAAAAGAGATTATAATAAAATATTAGTTGTCACCGTGAAATATATTTCAGGGCCGATTATAATTATCACTTGATATTAAAATCATTATTTCTAGTAAATATTGCTTTTGGCTTTAAATATCGTTTGTTCGAAACTTCTGTTCTGTTCCTCTATAGTACATTTTAGATCTTTATCGTTGGATATCCTTACATATAAGAAACGTACACAGGGTGATTCATTTTGGCCGTCTATTAGAAGGATATGGATGGAGGAAGAAAAATAATATTGATCTGAAAATTTGGCTATAATAACTGGGTAGGATCTATTCAATGATCTAGTACATTGACTGGAACTTCATCGAGTTGATACCAGCATACGAAATATTGATTAAAAAGTAAATCGTCTAAACAAGTAAAATTGAAAATGTCCAAAAACCCCCGATCAATGTATCTAATCGTACCATTTTCATATGACCGAATCAAAATGAAGCCTAAATCATATTCGGCTACCATAATTGTCTGTCTACTTCAATCGGACAATTTCTAGAGAAGTTCAACATGGCGAATTCAAGATGGCGACCAAACATCAAAATTTAATATGGCCTATAACCTTCTCGACAAAATACTCTTTCAAATAAAAAAAACTACATCAAAATTGGATCACCCGTTGAAGAGATATGCAGCCACAGACAGACAGACAAACATACAAACATACGTGTCAAACTTATAACACCCGTCTTTTGGGGTCGGGGGTTAAAAAGTCGTTTTAACAGTTCTTCTAAATATGTTGGTCCATTCGAATTTTCGTCATATGTTCTCCATTAACAAACAAAACACATTAAAACTGAATTTATACTGAAAATTTCTCGATAATTTTGACCACCTCAAAAATTTGAATTTCTGCGATTGAAAATAACTTCCTCTGAAAATGTTGCCTCATCACCTCAAATATTTTTTTCTAAAAATTGAGGGCTGGATTAATATCATTTCGCAAAATTCTATTCTTCGCTGTGGATTTTCAGGTTAAAATTCTTGCACAGTATAAACTCAAAATTATGATTTTTTTTTGTTTTATTTTATTAAAATCCTCTGAATGGAACTGTAGGAAATATGCCCAAATCTGCTGCCGCTGAACGATTCGAATGATTGGGATTTGTATGGAAATAGGCCAAGACATTAATTTCATTATCTTTATTTGACGTTATAGGTCTGGTTATTTATTCTTCCTGTATGTCGGCTGCCAAATCTAACACAATTGCTCTGCAATTTTTTTAATGTTTGGGGATTCATTGCTGGTAATTAAGGATACATTTCGTTGAATTTTCTTCATGTTCTGCTAATTGTTTTGCTGCACTGTCCATATGTTAAATACATTTAAAATTTCCCCACAGTAAAACACAACACAAACTACGTTTAATAAAGTACAGTAATATAATAGTATACTACGTAATGAGTGTTGTAAGAAGCATATTACCATGAGTGCGTAATTTCCATGAGTGCGTAATTGCTTTACAACTCGAATTATGTACGATACTTTACCTACGATCACTACTGTAAATAGAAAAAACACACTACCTGCCATCTATGTAAGTTGAATTTTACATATTGTAAACAAAACGCTCTGTAAACATTATTGACAAAATTCGTTCTAAATGGCGGACTCAGTAAAGGTCGATCTTAATAAGTTGAAGAAAAGTGAACTTATAGACATAATAATTAAACAAAAAACGGAGAAAAGTGTTAATTATAGTGTTGATAATAGTGAAGTTATAAAAGAACAAAGTGATATAGCCGAGGCACTTGATAATGAATACTTTTACGACTCACAAGATAACCTACTGACAAATGGCCATTGTGATAAGCCGGCCTGTGTAAAGGTAAATTTTCAATTTATTTCTATTAAAAATGAAGTACAAACACTTCAAATATTAATTAATCATATGGAAAAGAGATTAGCAGATCAAGAAGAAATTATACGCCTATTAAAGTTACACAATATGACAAATTTTGATCAGAAAAATTACATAAAGGCAAATCATATGCCATCTACCAACAAGAAGACCAATGACTTGAGAAATTCCACCGCGAACATATCACAAGTCTCCAACACTTCTTTGCAGAACAAAAACATAGTGGTTGATAAAACTTACTCACAAGCAACAAAATCTGCTTCACAAAAACATACAAATACGATAACAGCTGATCAAGTGAGCAATGCTATTAAAAACGCTCAAGATTCCACAAAAACGCAGAAGAGTTCATTGACCCAAAACAATTAGTCGGAGAGCAGCCAATCTGTAGGAAGCATTTTAAAAGTAGTCTATACAACTCGCGAACACCCACCTAAAAAACAGATGATATTATGTAAAATGACCTTCTGGATTTGATTTTTGAGTTCGCCCGTTAATTTGAGATTGCCAAATCGGTCAATTCGTAAATTTTTTGAAAAATTTTAAAATTATGTGTTAATTTTTGTTTTGCACATAACACATCATATCTTTTTTATTTTAATTCCGATTTAGACCAATAATTTACACATTATCGTTCAAATATTCTTGGACAGTCTGACGGCAAAGAATATAGTGTAACTAATAATATAGTGCCTAAAAAAAATATAATTACCCTCTATTGTCGCGGTTTTTTAAAATTTGCATTGAAAAATACCCGATCGAGGTAACTTTTTTATTTTTAAAGAGAGAGTTATAGTATAAACGAGAAAAATGTTCCATATACTTTAAACAAACTTTTTTATAAAGAGATTTTTTTGAAATTCGGCTCATGTAACGAGATGACGCTGTTGAATGCGGCCGCGCAACTCGTCCGCATTAATTTAAAGCATAACTTCTGTTAACGTCGCCCATCTGTGGTGTCGTTTAAGCGATCAAGCGAGTCTACGGATTATTTAGTTTCTATTTGCAATTAAATGTTATAAAATTATGTAGATAATCTCGAAACATACACATTAAAAAATATATTTTCATTAATTATAACAGCAAGTGGGTACCAAAGATTACATTTTCCTTCGCATAAACAACTTATGTTACATTGCACGTTTGCTTTGCTACACTTGCAGCTTGTAGTACAGTTATATAATTTACATTTACAAAATGGAGTTAACTCAATAAAATTGGGTTTTGGGCTTTTTGAAATCATCTTTGAAAATAAGACTTCCTCCTTTAAGTACCATCCAAAATCTAAAACATTTGGAATTCTGGGCTTAATTTGGTAGGCTGTCTTGTAAATAGCACATTGCAGAAATGCCCTTTTTACTTGTATTCTCTGTACTAGGATTTACAATTTCTGATTTTCTTTTATAAGCAATTCGGGTATACGATCTTCTACATTGTGCATTTTAAACTGGATTTAGTGATAAAAATAAATTTTTCTGTTCTAAATATTGCTTTAGAGCCACAGAAATGTCATCGGATTTTGCATTTGATCGGTACATTTCTAAAACCGTAAATATCGCTCGCAGACAAAAAATTTTCATACCATTGTGTTAGTGAACGAATTCTGAACAACTTTCAAAATGTCCGTCTGTCCGTCCGTCACGTTTCTTGTAAGCACGATAACTGAAGAAAGAAAATTCCGATTGTACTGAAATTTGGACAGTAAATTAGTGTTAGCTATTTGAACAAAATCGATCGGTAAATAAAAATGTTATTACTTAATGATTTCAATTTGAACAAAAAAATTAATTTTTATATTTTACTTCCACGTCGTGGAAGTATAGTAACGACAAAAAAATTTTTAAAAATTTTTATTGTCCAAATAGGCTTAAAATGTCATGAAACGTCGAGATTTTAAGTTTGAGCGAAAAAAAAATTTCTGTCTGTAACTTTTTTTTGTGCGCACGTTTACTCTGAAACCGTTTAAGATATTGACTTGAAATTTGGTACACATATGTACTTTAACGAGATCTGGAACGAGATTATATTTTCATCTTGTTCCGTCGAAGGGTTGGGGGGTAAATTGGGGTAAATTTGGGGTAAATGGGTAAATCAAGCAGGTAGGAGTCCATGAAATTGGCATTTAGTATATACAAGAGAAGCTGAGGTCTCAAAAGAATTTTTGGCATTATTACCACCATTATTACCACCCCCACCTCCTTATTAAAGGGGATGAAAAAAAAAATGTGATTTAGTGCATGTACAGGAACCAGAAACCTCAAAATATTTTTTTACTTCATCCACCCCCCACTACCACCCCCCTATCACCACCCCCACCCCACTACCGATGTGGGGTATCGTTTTATGGGTTTCTGAGGTAGAGGATTTCAAATATTATATTATTAAAGTTCCATAAACAATTATTTTCACATACAAAGTTTTTTCGTTGTGAGTGACTCGGATAGAGAATCTGGATGTGGAAGTAGTGATTCCTTGGGCAGCGGTTTTTGTAATTGAATAGAAAGAAATCTGGTGAAATGATATTTCATTTTAATATCTAGATATTTATATATTTTACAAATATACATTTTATAATGTAATATACAACCGTGAAAATATGATTTTAGCTCGTGTCTTATAATGTAAAAATTTACATTTTTACGTGTAAGGTGGTGGTGTAGTTCTTTTGACTCGGAATCGAAACCCAAATGAGGTTTGGTATAGTTTTTTTACCAAGTCTTTTACCAACCAAGATCGTACTATAAAATAAAAAATGTCTAAAAGTAACATTATTTACAAAAAAACTGCGAAAAGTATCCTATTGAATGTATAACAATTATATAAAAATCCAGTGAACAGGCGAAGAGTACGTTTTTAGCTTGTTTCCTTTGATTTCCTATCCGAGTAATTATAATTTATTATGTCAAACTATGTGTTTATAACGCACTAAATATAAGGACTGAGACAAAAAGCACTTTCAACTTAACATAAATGAACACTGGAAAATAATAATCACCCGGCACGTGTCTGCGTTTAGCTCTAGATGCGATTGCGGCCGATTCACAGTAGCGCGCATTCGTTCGGACGCTGAAACAATCAATGAATATTTCGACAAGGGAGCAAAATTTCAAAAAAAACTTCTTGTAAAAGATTTTATTTAGTTCATTCGGAACATTTTCTTCGATTATAGTAGGCACCTAACTTTAAAAATAAAAAAGATACCTCGATCGGACATTTTACTCTGCAAATTTTAAAGATTTTGCGTCAAAGAAAAGTTGTTATTGTTTTTTGCCAACTAATTATTTTTTAGGTAAAGTTTTTTACTTTCAACATATCAAAGAATAGTTAGAGAATATTACATAAAAAAATAAAAAAATTCTGAAGTAAAATAAAAAATATATGACGTGTTATATGAAAAACAAAAAATAACACATAATTTTTATTTTTTTTAGAAAATTGCCAATTTGGTCATTTTGGCAATCTCAAATCAATGGGCGAATTCAAAAATCAAGTTTAGCAGGTTATTTTATATCAGATTACCTATTTTTTAGGTGGGTGTTCGCGAGTTGTATAGAGGGTGTCGAATTCAGAGGGTCTGGTCTTCCACTAAATGTAAATAAAATGAAACGGGGTAAACCAATAATAGGCACGAACAATAATTTAAAACAAATTAAAACAATTCCCAAATTGGGATATTTACATGTTTATAGGCTTGGACCTGAAACTACTGAAGACATACTTATGAACTGTCTAACAGAAACAGCACCTGATATAAGTTTTTCTTGTGAGAGGCTGGAAAAAAAAGATAATTCAACAGCATCGTTTAAGGTGACGTTTCCAATTACATATTGCCATAAAGTGTACAACCCAGATATTTGGCCGGATGGTGCCGCCGTTGCCAGATTTAAATTTCCTAGGAAAGCAAATTTTCAACAAGCCCTGCAATCCCAGTCGCCCCCTTAGTTCCAATAAAGTTTAATCACCAGCCAGGCAACAACTTGTGGAGTATTCTACACATTAACATACAGTGTATGTCAAATAAAATTAATTTACTTGAATTGTTTCTTAGCAAATATAGTCCAAGCTTCTTGTGTCTTAGTGAGCACTGGCTCTCTAAAGAAAAACTGTATTTAACTGACATTAATCAGTATGCAATTATCAGCGATTATTGTCGCGAAACGCGTATACACGGTGGAACAGTTATATTTGTTAAGAAAGATATTGCATCTGATTGTAAACCTATAAAATATATTAACAATTATTCAATTGAGCTATGTATTGAATGTTCTGCTGTAGTGTATAAAAATCAGTACTGTATTATTAACATTTATAGACCTCCATCAGGAGATTTTGAAAATTTTCTTATGCAGTTGTCTCAACTCTTAACCAAAGCAATAAATGACTTTAGATTTATTATAATTTGTGGAGATCTTAACATAAATAATACAAATCAAACTCGAGAATCAAAACTTTTAGCGGATATATTTTCATCACTTAACTTAACTTCTCTAATTTTTGAACCCACTAGAGTGGCAACCAGTGGCAATTCTACTACTCAATCATGCATTGATTATGTGGTTACGAGTGATACCCAATTTACTAAATGTATAAATTTTAATCCTGGACTATCTGACCACTATTGTCAATTAGTTCACTGTAATCCCTCTATTCTTAAAGAACACGATAACTTGGTCAATAACCCTTCAAAACTTTTTAGAAAAATAAACAGCAATTCTATAAATGAATTTAAATTTCTATTTAGATCGTTCTCATTAAACAAAACCTCAAATGATATCGACATTATATTTAATGATTTCTTTGAACACTTCATGTGGTGTTTTAATACCTCCTGCATTAAAAAATTATCTTCCAATAAAATACATAACAATGGAAAAATCAAATTCTCACAAAAATTAGAGGAAGATAGAAGAGAACTAGAAAAGCTAAACTGGTTAAAAAATAATTTACCCGATGAAAATATAAAAATAAAATATAAAAACTTAAAGAGAAAGTTGCAGAAAAATATTCGTGTTGAGAAAACTGCTCATTATGAAAATATAATTAGAAATTCTAGTAATAAAACCAAAACGGTGTGGAATATTGTTAATAATCTTAAATCAAATGTTCGTGAAAAAAAGCAAATTACTCTACTCGATACTGATGGTGGAATCGTCCAGGATCCACTAGAGGTTGCAAATATATTCGGGGCTTACCTCGCTACTGCAATTGATATTAAAATTATTGATCATTTTGGGAATAATATCTCGCATACATGCACTTCTCCCGCGTTTAACATAAATACAATGTTTTTTGAGCCAGTTACTAAAGATGAGGTGGAGTCGGTGATTAAAAATCTTGCAAATAAAAAATCAACTGGCTTAGATGAAATACCGGTTAAACTAATTAAAGAATGCAAAGCAGACTTGTCACAAGTACTTGCCGATATAATAAATCTATCTATCTCTCTTGGACAGTTTCCTACCGTGCTAAAGCAAGCTGTAGTCATTCCGATATTTAAAAAGGGGGACCCACATAGTGTTGAAAATTATCGACCTATATCCTTATTAAGTGTATTTTCAAAAATTATTGAAAAGGTCATATACAATCGTATTCTCCATTTCTTGAATCAAAATAATATCTTGACAGATTGTCAGCATGGATTCAGACATGGCCACTCCACAGAATCCGGCACTATCGACTTCATTCAGCACGTGTATTCGGAATTAGATGAGAACAAATACGTAACAGCCTTTCTATTTGATCTTACGAGGGCATTTGATACCATCGACAAAGATTTTCTGTCCGCGAAACTTTATAATTTAGGACTGCGTGGACCAATAAATGAGTGGGTAAGGTCCTTCCTGTCTGATAGACAAATAAAAACAAAAATTAATGAAGCTGAATCAGACACTTTCGATATGAATATTGGAACACCACAAGGGAGTGTACTAGGTCCTTTGTTATTCCTATTATTTATAAATGACTTGCCGAAGCATATTACAGAAGGTAAAGTTTTTATGTATGCGGACGATACGACCATCGTCGTATCCGGTTCTAAACCTGACATTGTTCTAGACAAGGCAAAAATAATACTTGCCGAGTTTAATAATTGGTGTCATCAAAACCGTCTCATCATCAATTATGTTAAAACCAGCTGCATTGAATCTAAAAATAAGCATAAAATTAGCATTAACCAAAAATTTACATTCAGCAGTCATGAAATAAAAACAGAAACTACAGCTTCCTTCTTGGGAATAACACTGGACAGTAATCTTCTCTGGGAAGAACATGTAGACAAAATTTCATCTAAACTAAATAAAAGTTTTTATGTTATCAGCTCATTAAAAAATAGTTTAAATAAGGAGGCTCTCTTAAGCGTTTACTATGCTTTTGTACATTCTGCTATTGGATACAATATTGTTGTCTGGGGGCAAGCGAGTGAGGTCTCTAGAATATTTATTCATCAAAAAAGGATTATTCGACTTATCTTCAATCTTGATTACAAGGAATCCTGTCGTGACACTTTTAAAAAATACAAAATATTGACAGTGGTGTCTATATATCTGCTAAAGCTTTTGACCTACATTTATAACAGCAAAAATAAATATATAAGAAACAGGGATTTCCATAATTACTTCACGAGAGGAAGAGATGACATATCCCTCTGTCAACACAAACACGAGTTCTTTAAGAAATCACCTGTAAATGCTGGGTGTCGTATTTATAATCTATTACCAGATGAAATAAAAAATAGTAACTCTCAAGTTATTTTTAAAACTAAACTTAAGAAACTTTTACTGTGTCAGACTTTTTATACAATTAATGAATTTTGTGATTTTATTCGAACTTTCTAATGTTCTTCACATCTTTTTGTCTGTTTTGTGTAATTTTAAATTTATTTATTTACTAAACTTAAAAATGTGTATACATATATATTTTAAATTTTACTTTATTTTATTTATATCTTCTTACTAGGTATATATGTTATCATTGTAAGCCCATGCAAGGGCACGTTTGACTTGTCTTATCCATGTAGTTTATATGGCAAAGAGATGAATAAAGCTTATTATTATTATTATTATTATTATTATTAAAACAAATCGCACGGTAAGCAAAACGCACAGGACACGCAAATATAGGTGGCTTCGTTCGCTGACGCGGGGTTTAAAAAAAACAAATGCGTCTACGTAATTTTCAAACGCTGTCAAAAGTGACATAATGTTTATTGAATAATATTGTTGACAAGTAAACTAAATTCAGATTTTACTAAATAAATAAATAAATATGATCGTAGGTAAAGTATAGTACATAATTCGAGTTGTAAAGCAATTACGCACTAATGGAAATACGCACTCGCCTCTACGCGGCATCGTGCGTAACTTTTCCATTCGTGCGTAATATGCTTCTTACAACGCTCATTACCTAATATACTATTACCTACGATCATATTTATTTATTTATTTAGTAAAATCTGGGTTTTTTAGTTTACTAGTCAACAATAGTATTCAACAAATATTATGTCAGTTTTGACAGCGTTTGAAAATTACGTAGGCGCATTTGTTTTTTTAAACCCCGCGTTAGCGATATAATTGCGTGTCCCGTGCGTTTTGTTCACAATATATAAAATTCAACTTACATAGATGGCAGGTAGTGTGTTTTTTGCTAGTTACAGTAGTGATCGTAGGTAAATTGCATACATATCACATTTGTTGTGTTTTGTTTTATCTCGTGTTTTGTCGATAGTGCCGTGTCGTCTTCTAAAGAGTAGGCCTGTTTAAAAGACGGCACTTTTCAATATTCATCTATACTAGCAAAAATCACAAATAGGACAAGTTGCCTAAGTTTACAGTTACATCACTTAATTTAAAACATAACATTCAGAATAGTCCATAACTTAATCAATCTATATAAATATACTAGCTGACCCAGCAAACGTTGTTTCGCCATATAAATTATAAATTTTTGTCCAAAAAATAAAAAGAAAATTTCTGGATAGGGCCACCCTCATCACCTAGGGGTATAAAAAATAGCCTACGACCTATTCTCAGACCTACCAAATATACACCAAAAATTTCATAAAAATCGGTCAAACCGTTTCGGAGGAGTTCGAACAAACACTGTGACACGAGATTTTTATATATTAGAAGATAAATGTAAGTACATGTTTCCCAAACTCAAATTAAATTCAAGTGAAATATGGCGGCATATAAAATGCAAAAAGTGTATAGAAAAAAGGCAAATAAATAAACCAGAAACGAAAGGGGAGAATAAAGATGACAATATGAGGAAAAGGAGAAAAAATTAATGATTTCTAAAAGAAAAACATTAATTGTTTTTTCAATTTTTTGAGAGAGTTTTCAAATATATTAATTATTGTTGGACAAACTAAGTTTACAATATTGCACATTCTTACAACGAGGGAGTTTTCTCTAAGTTTTGTTCTATACGCATTCCAGAATAAAATATTTCTGGGCCTTACTCTCGGCGGATTATAATAGTTTAGTCGTAATGAAATTTCGAGAGAACATCCAGTTACTATATTGACAATAAATAAGGTACTAGCTATCTTACCGATAGTTTAAGAATGTTAAATTCTGTTCTTCTTAAGTAATACCCATTGTAATTTGGATATCTTTTATATTTTTTGTAGTATAGGTTTGACAGAAATTTGTTTTGTCAGTGTCAGTGTTTTTGACAGTCCCAGGGTCCCAAATTTCTGATGCAAATTCTAACTTAGACCTAACAAAAAAAAAACACATTTTGTAGTTTCTAACGAAAATTGCTTTGAATTTCGTACAACAAAACCCAAGTTTTTATATGCCTTTGTTGTTATATTCTCAATATGTCCAGAAAAATTTGGTCTGTATGAAATAACACCCCTAGATCCCTTTGCTTTGTCACTGGGGTCAATTGTACATTGCTTATACTATATGGACATAATAACTAATAATCTCTCAGTGAGCAAGTCACGGTCGTACATTTCTTGGCGTTTAAAGATAGCTTATTGATTTCACTCCATGAGAAAATACTATTAATATCCTCTTGCAATAATTGCGCATCCCTCTCAGTTTCAACCTTTTTGTATAGTTTAGAATATTTTAAATAATTAGGTATATCGTTGGCAAAGACACAAAAAGCAACGGCCCCAAGTTACTTCCTTGAGGCACACCAGATTTAGTCAAATAGAGTGCTGACAGAGTGGCCATTTGTTTTATTTGTTGATATCTAGCTGTCAAATATGATTTAAATATATAGCAGCGAATTATTAGAAATTTTATAACCCTGTAACTTTTTTGACAGAATATAGTGATCCACTCTGTCAAAAGCTTTTGCAAAATCTAAATATATAATATCCGTCTGGCTACAATTATCTATTGCAGAACTCAAATATTGTTAGGTTAGTAACTATTGATTTCCTTCTACAAAACCATGCTGACATTTGGTAATTTCGTTTCGCATATGCGTACTTAACTTATTATAAATCATTTGCTCAAATACCTTCGCAATTGCTGATAGGACTGATAAGAGGTCTATAATTTTGAATATTTTCTCTTGCACCATTTTTATATATTGGGGTTACTAAACTTTCTTTTCATATGGCAGGAAATGTATTTTTTGCTACGGCTAAATTAAAAATAATATGTAAAGGCTGTTCAAGTAATTCACTGCACCCTTTGATGATATACGGTGGAATACCATCAGGACCGGAATATTTTTTGGTTTTAGCTTTTTTACAGATGGGTTATCTAAGAAAAATGACTGCTGTTTTCACATGGTCGACATGTCATTAATTTTAAAAACTTTTTACTGGATATTTCGATAACTTTTTACATGATGAACAACTACAATACCTTGTTTTATCACCATAAAAATAAAAAATCAAAGTATTATCAATTATTGGTAGAATTTAAAAATCTCTGTAACTCGGTAACTTTTTGAGCGATCGGTTTCGTTTGGAAAATTCTCGCAAAAGAGCAAATGCAATAAATCAGTAAACATAGTTTTAAATCAAAACCAATGTGACAAAATAATAATTCCTAATAAGGTATTTTCCAACTAGAGACTATAGAATCCATACCTTCAGTAAAATAAAGATGCACTACTCTGTCACACACCTCACAAACGCGCCTGAAACTAGATTTTCTCCTCGGCCGAGGTGTCGGGGAGTCCATAGTCAAATGCATTTTCACATCCATCAATGAAACTTCCCGAAAAACAACCGAATGCACTTACTTAGAAATCACCGCTCAGATTCGAAAGTATCAACTGGCGCACATTCTATCGGCTGTGCTCGAATGTTGTGGTGTGTATTTTGAGAGCCTACTGTGAAAGCTCGCACACAACAAACTTTACTAATACACCGGCAACAGTTCGAACTTTACAATAGAGGAAACTCGCGTGACTCATCACGCTTTGCCACCTACATATCGACGACCAAATGAGAGTGTTTGTCGTTTTTATTGGGGAGAACCTTCTGTCTCTAATAATGCAATAAAAACAAATATTCCCTTGAACATTATATTTAGATTCCAGTTTTAATAGTAAATATTTTGTGAAATAAATACTGTAGTAAATAATAAGTATCCAAGCTCTATATCTAGATATTTATCTATAATACATTACCTGATGAAATTAAAGAATTGAAAAATCAGTATTTAAGTACTTATTAGTGATTGAATTAGCAGTAACGAATATATTGTACAATATGCAGAAAACGTGTAGTTTTTCCACTAATTTTATTTTCGTTCAGAAGTGTGGTAACGCAAAAAAAAAATTGGAAATTTTTATTGTTCAAATAGACTTAAAACGTAATGAAACGTCGAGATTTTAAGATTTTAAACAAAAAAAATTTCTGTACTCTGCAAGCGTTGAAGATAGTACACGTATGTATTTTAACGAGATCTGGAACTAGATTATATTTTGATCTTATTCCGTTTGAAGTGTTGGGGAGTAATTGGGGTAAATGGGGGTAAATAAGTAAATCAAGCAAGCAGGGGCGTAGCGAAGGGGAGGTACGTTGTCTCTCCCAACTTTGTCAGACTTGGAAAAAGTTGGAAATTTGAGAAATAAGTTGGCAATTTTTATTTTGGGTGGGGAAAATTTTTTTTTTGGATTTTCTCCCCGCTCATCAATTTTTTTGGAGAAATTAATATTTATTTATTTATAAAGTTGGCATCTTAAGTTTATGAAGTTGGCAAATTTGAAAAATAACCCCCAAAAAAGTTGGCTCGCTACGCCTCTGCAAGCAAGACATTGGTATTTAGTATATATAAGAAAAACTAAGGTCTCAAAAAAATTTTTGGCATTAGCCACCCTCATTACCACTCTCACTCACCCCATTATTAAAGAGGATGGAAAAAATAAAATTGTGATTTACTGTATATACAAGACCAAAGGCCTCAAATTTTAATTTTTACTTCATCCACCTGCACTAGCCCACCCCCAATACCGATGTGGCATATCGTTTTACAGGTTTTTTGGGTAGGCCATTTCAAATATTATGTTATTAAAGTTCCATAAACAAGTATTCCAGTTAATTAGTGGGGGGGTAATATACAAGATAACTTAAAAGATTTGTTTTTATGATTATTTTTTTTTTCGTATGAGAGACTTAGGATGTGATTGGATGTGGAAATAGTGATTTTTTGGGCAGTGGTTTTTAAATTCGTGCATCAAAAACTTGAAAAACTTTCAGAAATGGCTCCTTTGACCTCTAATAGTCCATCAATAAATTAACAGATCGAAAAGATACAGAATTTTACAAAAATTTATAACTGTATCTCGGAAACTAGACATAGGATCGAGTTGGACCCATGAGAACTCTTAATCAAAAAGTCGAAATCTACGTGCGGATTCCTTTGATACAACACTTTATATTATAACGAAATCTGGGTTATGTACGAGAATCCAAGGTCATAATTTTTTGGTCTTGGACCAACCGCCCCCATTATTATCCCCATTACCACCCCCACGTTATTATTAAACGGGGTAAAAAGAATAAAATTGTGTGTGTATACAAGAAATGAAGGTCTCAAATTTTTTTTTTGGCGTTAACCACCCCCTCTACCACCCCCAGCTTATTATTAAAGGGGATAAAAAATAAAATTGTGATTTAGTACGCATACAAAAGCCAAAGGCCTCAAAAAAGTTTTTGGTAATATCCACTCCTCCTACCACCCCACACCATTATCATTGGGGCTAAAAAAAATAAAACAATAATTTAGTACAAGAACTAAGACCCTCAGGTACCTATTTTTCTGGCATTAACCACCCCCTCTACGACGTTATTATTAAAGGAGGTAAAAAATAAAACTGTGATTTAGTGTGTATACAAGAACCAAGGACCTCCAATTTTTTTTGGCATTAACCACTCCCTTTACCCCAGTATCACCGCCACTACCGTGAAGTATATCTTTTTATGGGTTTATAAATAATTATTTCCACAAAGTGGAGTGCAAATATATCAACATTTTTTTCGTTGTAAGACTCTTGGATGTGGAAGTAGTGATTCCTTAGGCAGAGGTTTTTTTTTATATTAGAGTAGTGTATTTATAAATTTTGAACAAAATCAAAGTAAAAACGCAACACTAGTAGATAACCGATATATCAATTTTTTTTTACATACTCGAGGAATTGTCTATTGTTTCTGTTTTGAATGGGATACATTTTTATTTACATTTAAACTTTGTTGCCATTTGGAAAAAATAACTCGAGCGAATTGTGATCTACGACAGTTTGCTTTCTATATTATTATTATTTTTTTGCAATTAACACGTACAGTATAACAACGACAAAGAAATAAGACCAAATTCGTGGACACTCTAGTGTATAAATCAATATGAGGTACAAGGGACAATACATTAAAATACTTCTTTTGGGGGAAAAGAATCCAGAAACGAGTGTTCTGGAAAAAAAATTATGAAACATGTTTTACCTTATACTAAAGAATTAACCGCAGTTAAAAATTATATATTTCAAGAAATTAGTAATTGAAAGATGTCCTAACCAAAAACATGTTAGCATTTACATAATACTATAAAACTAGCCCTAAGGAATAGTAAACAGTTCTCCACTGTATTCAATTTTCATTAGAGCAGAAGTAATTGCTTTTACTCAGACTAATTGCAATTGCATGATGAAAAATTAATGTAATGAAAGTAATCGTTTTATTGGTATTTTTCTCAATTTGAAAAATCAAGTGTGCTATAAAGTTGGTATAGACACCATTTTCTTTCGTTGATTACTTTTGACTGTCAAATAACTTTAATTAATTCTTAAGATAATCATGTTCCCATGACGAACAAACAAAATTTTAAAACAACTGATTTAATTTTGCCTTTTTTAATTAATTAGTACATTAGATTTGACATTTCTATTGTTTTAAAAGTCGATTGTTTCGTTATGGACTATTTGCAAGTCGTACATAAAATAATTTACATTGTTATGCCATTATGTCTCAGCTGTTTAAATACACAATACAAGGAATAAAAAGTATATCGTTACCTCCAACATAAATTACAATTTACAAGGAAGAAGTTTCCCAAACATGTCTGTAAATTTATTTACTCATCTTCCATTCAAAATACGAATGTAAAAAAAAATGAATTTGAACGTAAAAAACTACTTACACACTCCAGAATACTTTGAAACTTGTTTTGTTTAATTGAAATTATGCTCTGTTGTAAATTTAAATATGTATGTGCAAATTCATAAATATTTGTATAACTCTATCATAGTTTTAAATTAATAACAGCCAGTTTCACAATCGTTGGTTAACTAATGGTTAGGATTTGACTAATAGTTTATTATAAAAATCTGTGACTTTAATAGCCAGTTTAACAATTGTTGGTTAATTAATAGTTATTAATAGTTAGGATTTGACCAATGATTTGTTACTTACTATAAAGGTAAGAATGTCTGATAAAGTTGTGTTTACTAATAATCAGGTTCTGGTTAGTCAACCAAAAAGATAACCAACGATTGTGAAACTGGTTGTAAGGGCCAGTTGTATAGGTTTAGTTTAAACTACAAGCTACAGTTAAACTTAGGTTAAGCCTCTAATGTCCATTGTATAAGTGACTGTAACGGCCACTTAGAGTTTAACTATTAACTGGTGGATGGAGTACCGGTTAAACTCCAAGCTGCGGTTAAATACATGCGCAAATTTCCAAATATGTGTGGTGTGATGTTTTTATAACCTCAATACTGTGCAGTCTTTCTTCTCACTGTATCCATTTTTAAGGAGTAACATATATATTATTATTATTTATATTTGAAATTTTCTTTTTATAAACGGACGCCACTTTGAAAATACAGCCTACCAACACCGCCTAAATAATTTAGGCGGTGTTGATAATACCCCATACATATTTGACAACCTACCGTTCTGGTATAATAGTTGTATATTCGCATAATTTGTAAATACACTAAAAATATAAGTTATTTAAATACCGTTCTTGGCCGCTGCAAGTTAATACAGATACGTAGAATTAAAAAAGCAGAATTCTCAATAGGATGAGGGCAAGGAGAGACCAAGATTCGAAACGAATGGTAAAAATAAAATAAAAAGGAACAATAAATTAATTGATAGAAGTGTGAAGGTTCAGGAATTATAAGTAGAGTGACCCAGTTGGCACAGGATAATGTTTTATTCTTTACTTCATATAATTTTCAATCTATATCTAGGTCTATAATGCGCAAGTGTTTTCTATTTTCGATTATTATAATTTATATATGTAACTTGTATTTGTTATTTTCCCTAGACATTCGACCTAATAGGATTTATTTTTAATTTATCAAGAACTAAAATAATAGATGCAGTAGTATGAACAATTTAAATTAATTTACCAGATGACAGTGTTTCTAAACAGTTTCACTTTTCATTTTCAAAACAAAATTTGGTGAAAAAAAAACAACAAATCCTTAATAAAATTTTATAAAAAAAACCGCTGCCCAAGGAATTACTACATCCACATTCAGATTTTCTATCCAAGTCTCTCACAACTAAAAAATTTTGTATGCGGAAATAATTGTTTATGGAACTTTAATAATATAATATTCGAAATCGTCTACCCCAAAAACCCACATCGGCAGTGGGGTGGGGGTGGTGGATAGGGAGGTGGTAGTTGGTTTTTGGTTCTTATACACACTAAATCATATTTTTTTTCATCCACTTTAATAATGAAGTGGTGGTGTGTTAATGGGGGTGGCTAATGCCAAAAAAATTTTACCCCCCAACCCTTCGACGGAATAAGATGAAAATATAATCTAATTCCAGATCTCGTTAAAATACATACGTGTACCAAATTTCAAGTAAATATCTTAAACGGTTTCAGAGTAATCGTGGGCACAAAAAAGTTACAAACCGAGCGACAGATAGACAGAATTTTTTTTTGCTCAAACTTAAAATCTCGACGTTTCATGACATTCTAAGTCTATTTGAACAATAAAAAAAAATTTAAAAAATTTGTTGTTACTATACTCCCACTGGATGTGGAAGTAAAATATATATGAATTAATTATTTTCGACGTTAAAAAGCGCACTGCAGGATGCAATAATAATATTTCTGAAAGATAGATTTTTCATGTTCTACATTAAAAAAATATATATTGAAACTGGTAAAAAAATAAAGACATTTGACCCACATTTATGCAAAATACATTAGTATCCTGTTCAAAGGTGTTCGTATGTTAGGATTTTAAAGAAATTTGGTACCAAGGCATTTTGCGAAGAAAAATATGTAATCAGTTGTTTTTTAAATTCGCTAATATGATTTAGTGATTGGTCAAAAATGCAATAATCATAACATTTCCGTTACATAATACGTCATAACAATTATAACGGTGATTACACGTTATGTCGAGTATGACAGTCCGTTGAAAGTACAGATTACATCACATTTTTATGTCGATCAGATTAATCTCAGCTAAGAATCGTAAAGGAAAAAATACGGTCTTCCCAAATATGGAATTGTTGATTTGATTTTTTTATAGGTGGGAGTGCCGCAAGGTATAGAATCTTATTCCGTGGCATTAATAGATATATGCAAAATTAATTAATGTTGAAAAAATGATGTTGAGTTGAAATTTGCTATTTGCTATTTAATTCTTATATCGATCTTAACACACCGGTAACTATTGAAAAAATCTAATTTAAGTATTTTATTGATTCTTAAATTTTTTATTAAAGTTGTAATGATTGTAAATATTTACATTAAATACAAGTGATTAACAACAAAATTAAACAACAGTGGAAATTATCCATAAAATTGCGACTAACATTTAAATGTTAAAAAAAATATTTGACCAAAGATTAGAAAGGACTTTTGGAAAAATATTCAAATTTACATGAACTATTTCGAAATACATTATATCATTATATAGAAAACAGATCAAATTAATTCCAATTCTTACCGAGTTATTTATTATTTTAAGTATATGGGTAGGTGGTGTAAATGATTTCTAATCCATAATTTTACTAAAAACATGGATATACAGGTGAGTCTTCATCTCAAATATTAAAGAGAAACAGAGAAAGGGTGTTTTGATTTGAGATTTTAATTGTGTAGGTACTGTGCTTACAGAATAAAATAAATTTGTAAAAATTCAACATGCTATGTAAGAAAATAACAAATTATACACGTGTAAGAACAAAATAAAATTTTCACATTTTGGAAAGCAGAACAACTTGAATAGAAATTCGGTTTATTTAATGAAAGTAGTAACAAAACTGATGTTACGAGAAAACTGTTGTAACAAACAGGGCCGGCCTCAGTTCCTCAAGCGTCCACGCCTCGTGCGAAAGATTAAAAGTCGGCCTTTTTTCTGGTCAAGTAAAAAAAAATTTGTTTCGTCCTCACCTCAAAAAAAAAATGATAAGCGGGGGTGATAAAATCCAAAAAAATATTTTTTCGTCATCTGAAAATTGATGAGCGGAAGTAAAATCCAAACAATTTTTTTTTCCATTCTCATAAACTTTACTTGAAAAAAAAGCATATTAGGCTCATGGCGCTCTCGTGCGGGGCACGGTCGCCCCCCCCCCCCAAAGGCCGGCCCTGGTAATAAAAACGGACATAGCAAAAATCAACTGTAACGGCAAAAAGGCTGGTGTAACGTATCTCCTTGTAAATTGATAAATCGATTTCTTGCAAGTTGCTAATGGACAGGCAACCAGCTGAACATTTTGAAATTTCAGAATTCGATGACTTACACATCGATGAAAATTCTCTATGAGCGATATTTTCAGTTTTAGAAATGTTGCCAATCAAATGCAATATACTCTTCGTTTTCGTATTTTCAAAGATGATGATCCTCATACAGGGGTGTACCGACTAACTTTGTTAGATTTGGCAAAAGTTGGAAATTTGAGATAAACGTTGGCAATTTTTATTTCGGTGGAAGGAAACAATTTTTATTTCGGTGGGGAATTCTTTTTTTTGGATTGTCTCCCCCCACTCATCATTTTTTTATTTCGTTGGAAGGAATTTTTTTTTTGATTCTCCTCCTGCTTCATTAATTTTTATTTTGGTGGGAAAAAAAATGAGGAGCGGGGGAGGGGCTCATCATTTTTTTTATTCCGGTGGAAGGAAATTCTTTTTTTGGATTTTCTCCCCTCCGCTCATTAATTTTTATTTCGGTGGAAAAAATTTTTGAATTTTCTCCTCAATTTTTTGCAGGAATTATTATTAATTTATTTACAGAGTTGGCTTCTTAAGTTTATGAAGTTGGCAAATTTGAAAAATAACCCCCCCAAAAAAGTTGTCTCGCTACGCTTCTGTCCTTACAACAATATTTTTGCCTAAAACCTCGACTTTACGCATAGCTTTTTGACACAATGTTTTGTTTTTTTGTCCTGAAGGAAAGGAATAAATATTTTATCTTGCGTTATCACAGTCGAATTTTTACACTCGGGAACTACAAGGTATTTATAATTACTTCCACATCCAGTGGAAGTATAGTAACGACAAAAAAATTTTTTTAAATTTTATTGTTCAAATAGGCTTAAAATGTCATGAAACGTCGAGATTTTAAGTTTGAGAGAAAAAAAAATTCTGTCTGTTGGTCTGTCTGTAACTTTCTTTGTGCGCACGTTTACTCTGCAACCGTTTAAGATATTGACTTGAAATTTGGTATACGTATGTACTTTAACGAGATCTGGAACTAGATTATATTTTCATCTTGTTCCGTCGAAGGGTTGGGGGGGTAAATTGGGGTCAATTTGGGGTAAATGGGTAAATCAAGCAGGTAAGAGTCCATAATATTGGTATTTAGTATTTAGTATATACAAGAGAAGCTAAGGTCTCAAAAAAATGTTTGGCATTAGCCACCCCCATTCCCACCCCCACCCTATTATTAAAGGGGATGAAAAAAAATGTGATTTAGTGTATGTACAAGAACCAGAAACCTCGAAATATTTTTTTACTTCATCCACCCCCTATCACCACCCCCACCCCACTACCGATGTGGGGTATCGTTTTATGGAATTTCGGAGTAGAGGACTTCAAATATTATATTATTAAAGTTCCATAAACAATTATTTCCACATTCAAAGTTTTTTCGTTGTGAGTGACTTGGATAGAGAATCTGGATGTGGAAGTAGTGATTCCTTGGGCAGCGGTTTTTTTTCTTTTATTCTTCTATTTATAAGTATTACCACTAACAAGCATCAAAATAATCAACTAAACGTCTGTGCCTATCTTTTAGCACTGTTTTTATACCGGCACCAGCTAGCAATTGTTGGGTATACGAGAGTTAATGACGTCGCCATTCGAAACGAAGCACTATGAAGTAAGTTGAAGCTCACTGACTAACAATTCTTCTATGAAGGCGATGCACAGTAGTGTCAAAATCAGATACAGTTGGTAAAAAGTCAAAAATCAAAGACGTTATATTTCTTTTGAAGGTTATTCTGTTAAGAAAAAGACGGAAGAAGCACGTCACTCCTCGCCACACCAGCCAAAACTTGTACGTTTTTAATCAACTACTTGTTGCAGTGTGCTTCAAATTATTATAATTTATACTCTGATCCATCTGTGAATTATTTTGGTCATGGAAGCGTTACATATTGTGATATTACAATATGTTTTCAATAGTTTTATATTAAAGGAAACTCTCGAAACAGAAACAAGTACACCAAGTGATAAAATTTCAATTAGCATTATACATCATGCCTACGATGATAGTTAGGTGCGGGCCACTTCGGAGTTAACATTTTAACTTATTTAATAAAACTGATTGTCTTTAAAAATGTTTAGTAGAGTTTGCGCATATTTTAAATATAGAGCCCTTTCGAGTAGTATAAATTTCATCTTTTCTGGAACAAGACGGTAATAATTATTTTTGGCGGACCCGCAGTAACCCTTCTTTTCTGGCTCTCATTGAAACTTTCAACCCACCGGGCTAATTTCAGGTTTAGTCGGGGTCGAATTGAAACTGTACACATCAAAAAATATGCTTCTGGATTACGAAGACTCTGAGGGTCATGGGCTCTCCTACTATGACTGTGTGAATAGCGCTATTTTTAACATTTGTTGCAAAATATACCATTGCTTGCTCAAACAAAACACAATGCAAACTTTCAGAGTACGCAATAAAAAAATAATGCAAAATGAGCCCATTCTTTTGTTATAAAATACTCTCATGCTTAACCGGATTATTCGCACAAGAGAATTAATTCGCATACGTATATTTTTAATGACGGTTGTGTCATTTACAATCTTGCGATAGGTCAAGACGTCCACTGGCGCCGTATAGAATTTGGCCAGATTAAAAATATTAAAATAAAAAACTACAAGAATTTAAACAACTTAACCTTAAACATTATTACTCTTATTGCTGCATTAAATTCATAATTTAATCTTAATGGATACATAAATTTGTTGTATATAAGTAGGTTCACTTAACGAAGAAGCAAGCATGTACATCAATATCAATGATTATTAAATTTAAGTAGGGAATAAATTACCAGCATATTTTTGGAGTTAGCGTATTTCAAATGCGATATATCTCTCGTCATCTCTGTATAGTACAATTTAGACAGAATTCCTATGGCTCTTAATAGTACATGCAAATTAGGTTAAAAAAGGACGAACAGGGAATATAATTTATAAAGTTTTTATTTCGGATGTGGACTCTCAACAGGGGTAGGAATAAAGCTCTGAAGAGTTCTCATCTGCCCAATGGATGAAATATACCTTATTTTAGCCCCAGCAGTGACTTCATGCTAGTTTTGTTCATACGAACCGTCGCACAGTGGAAAAAATGTGCCCTTCTTTGGACAAAAATCTGCCGACAGTAGATATATCAATAAATTTAAATAAAAACCGCTGCCCAAGGAATCACTACTTCCACATCCAGATTCTCTATCCAAGTCACTCAACGAAAAAACTTATGTGAAAATAATTGTTTATGGAACTTTAATAATATAATATTTGAAATCCTCTACCCCAAAAACCCATAAAACGATACCCCACATCGGTAGTGGAGTGGGGGTGGTGATAGGGGGGTGGTAGTGGGGGGTGGATGAAGTAAAAAAATATTTTGGGGTTTCTGGTTCCTGTACATACACTAAATCACAATTTTTTTTCATCCCCGTTAATGAGGAGGTGGGGGTGGTAATGAGGGTGGCTAATGCCAAAAATTTTTTTGAGACCTTAGCTTCTCTTGTATATACTAAATACCAATTTTCTGGACTCTTACCTGCTTGATTTACCCATTTACCCCAAATTTACCCCAATTTATCCCCCAACCCTTCGACGGAACAAGATGAAAATATAATCTAGTTCTAGATCTCATTAAAGTACATATGTGTACCAAATTTCAAGTCAATATCTTAAACGGTTCCAGAGTAAACGTGCGTACAAAAAAAAGTTACAGACTGACAGACCGACAGACAGACAGAAATTTTTTTTCCGCTCAAACTTAAAATCTCGACGTTTCATGACATTTTAAGCCTATTTGGACAATAAAAATTTTTAAAAATTTTTTTGCCGTTACTATACTTCCACTGGACGTGGAAGTAAAAATAATGGAAAATACCCTCAAGACATTGTACTTTAGAGTAGTACTGCGACAAAGTGGCTTTAAGTTAACCTAACCTAAGAATCGCAGATTGTTTATCCCGCGTTTACCTCCTTGGTCGAGAGTCACAAACAAACGAAGTAGTGTTCATGTAGATTGGATACCAAATTCATTTTTATGGGATCATAAGTTAATTGCTTAAGTTTCGTGAATCGTTTTTAACGTATGAACCATAACCCTTGGTTAAAATAGGAGTTGAAGGTTCAAGGTGGTGAAAATTCGAGAGTCAAGTGAAATAAAGTTTAAGTGATCAAAAGTAGTTCTTCGAGGTATTTTGATGCTGATCTCATCTTTAATCTTACTCACATCCTATCGATCCTTCAAAGTTGATCTAAAAATTACGATATTCCAAATACTCGTCACTAGTTGCGTTAACATTATTATTATTTGGCCCCCTCCTATTTTTAATATATGTGAATGATTTCCCATATTCAAGCGAACACTCTAGTGACACTGTTTGCAGACGATACAACTATTTCGGTTCAAAACAAGAATATTGAACAACTTTCTGCAATGGCGCGTGAGGCGGAGTCAAAGGCAGCACAGTAGTTCAAGTCAAATAAACTTACATTAAATAGAGAAAAAACAGTGCATATGATCTTCTCATTGAATAATAAAATAGAGCACAATGTTCCCGACCCCCCAGGGTCAACAAAGTTCTTGGGAGTTTATCTAGATGACAAGCATATGTAGAAAACCTGCCCAAAAAGTTAGCATTTATCTTGAGAAATCTAGCAAATAAAATAGGTGAAGAAGCTATGAGAAATGCATGCACTATGCCATTGTTTGGGGACAAGCATCAAATTGGCTTAGAATTATTGCTCTACAAAGACCAGCAATACGTATAATATCTGGGTTAAATTATAAAGAAGACTGTAGAGAACAGTTTCGTTGACTAAAGACAAGAAATATATTTATGAGTTGCTTTTTTATGCTAGAGAGAGCTTGTATCCTCAAAGTGTAAACAGAGAAATGTGAATACCATTACCTATATTACAAGACCAAAAATGTGTTAACAGCACCGTATGTCAGATTAACTAAGAGTGAAAAGAGAATTACATTTTTAGCACCCAAATTTCATAACAAATTGTCAATGAATATAATAAGACAACCAGATCTGGTATTCAAGAACAAAATAAGGGCCACCTTGCTTGAAAAAACTATTTATTCATATGATGAATTTTTATCATATAATTTTAATAGGATATAAGAAAATGTTGCGTTTGTTAAATTCCTGATGTTTGTTATTATACCTTATACAGGGTGTTTCGAAAAGATTGGGACAACGCTTAGCCGTAGATACTTGACATCAAAACAAGTCGATTTAACTCAAAAAGTAGTGGTCTAACTTTTTTCGTTTTCAAGATACAGAGTGGCAAAGTAAAAAAATTGTATTCGTAATTTGTCTCTATGTTAGAGACTATACGTATCCACTTCAAAGTTGGTAACGACATGTTTTTCAGGTCGCTAATTACAATGGTGATATTGCCGATGCCATATTTTATAGATGGCGCTAGTTACAGGACTTTTACGTGACATTTTAAGCCATAACTTTTTTAGGGTTAGGTTTTGGTCATCGTCTTCACTATAATCGAAACGCAATTTTGTTTCCTAAAGAAAAGGTGTACTTGTTTAAACGCAATAAAATGCACACTTTCAGAGAAATACGCGATTTACAACTTTGTCACACACCAGTTCGAAGAAATTCAACACCCCGGCTGTTTTGAAAAGATTGGGACAACGCTTAGCATAGACTCTTGACATCAAAACAAGTTGATTTAACCCAAAAAGTAGGGGTCTAATTCCTTTCGTTTTCAAGATATAGAGTGGTATAGTAAAAAAACTGTTTTCATATTTTGTCTCTATCTTGGAGAATATTATACGTATCTACAACAAGCACTATTGACGACTTCAAGACATCATACTTGACGTACACCTACTAGATAAGAAAACCGCTTTTAGGTATAATTGAATTTCCTCGAACTGGTGTGTGATAAAATTGTAAATCGCGTATTTCTCTGAAAGGGCGCATTTTATCGCGTTTAAATAAGTACACCTTTTCTTTAGGAAATTAAATTGCGTTTCGATTATACTAGAAGACGATGTCCAAAACCTAACTTCAAAAAAGTTATGGCTTAAAGTGTCACGTAAAAGTCCTGTAACTGGCGCCATCTATAAAATATGGCATCGGTAATAGCACCATTGTAATTAACGACCTGAAAAATATGCCGTTACCAACTTTGAAGTAGATACGTATAACAGTCTCTAAGATAGAGACAAATTACGAACACATTTTTTTTTACTTTGCCACCCTGTATCTTGAAAACGAAAAGAGTTAGACCACTACTTTTTTAGTTAAATCGACTTGTTTTGATGTCAAGAATCTACGGCTAAGCGTTGTCCCAATCTTTTCGAAACACCCTCTATATTAGTGGGATATGTATGTATATATTTCGTAAATTTAAATATTGACTTGTGCAAATACCATTTTTGCATAGTACCAATAATTTGATTTATTGATTGATCTTTATTTTCGCCCCTATTGATAGTTCCTATCCGAAATATAAACCCTTTATAAACTATTTTCCCCAAAAATTCTAATTTACGTGGACTATAAAAACTACTTCAAGGTATACAGTAAATACAGTAAATTAAATCACCGTCATAATTTTTGTGCGACCATCCGTTTGACTGATTACGTCATAAAGAGTTTGTTCATGGAATCCTGGTGTATTTTTAAATATTGTCTGTTAGTACCTTTTACGGCTTGTTTGTTCCAGAAGTCATTAAAATGGCAAATGACGTCGTATATTGTGTTGGGTCAATGTTGCCCAGCTGGAGTTCGGTTTCAGGACAAAGGTTTTCTTGATATTCAGACGTTTATATTTATATCTACAAATTTCTTCGATTATATTTTAGATAATATCTATGGAAATATGTTCTGAGATTACAGTCTTTTCTGTACATTATCGATTTTAATAAATATCACTAGTGTTCAACGTTGAAGTGATAATTGATGTAAAAAATTGTATGTGAGAGATAATTTACGAAATACAAATTTATTTTTAACTTATTCAAAATTTACATGCCTACGCGTCGCAGTGATGTACTATTTGAACATTGGATATAAGGAAGGGAATACTATTGGTAAACATTTCTGTTTTTAATAAATTATATATACAGGACAAGATTTTGAGTACAATATAATATTTTTTACAAGACATTAATATAACCTAGGGCGCTTACAAAGAGAATTACATGTACCGTGCGTGTAATTTCCCATTAGGCATGTATATTCACGCAGCGCGAGAGATATGACAACACCGGCAGCCGTAAATTCGTACGTCGGTGGAGCATCCCAGCTCTGTTATTTCATTTCAGCCAGCTGGCACACGCGATGTTGTAATTCTTACTCCCCATGCCTAGCCCGCGACTACATACACGGTATATTACATATTCCTCGAAATGAACATTACATTCAATGTTATTGCCTCTTTCTTCATCGCACGCATCGTCCGTTTCCGATTCATGATCAGAAATATACACTTCGGGTAGAAAATTTAGGAAGTTTAAAGCATTATCATAACTATTATCATAGGATTCGTTTGTTTCTATGCTTGTTTCATCATCTTCATCCTCTGCGCACAATTCTCACAAAACCTTGACAAGTCTTACAAAAAACGCTACATCGTAAACTTAATTTTATACATCCGCATCGTTTCGCACATCCTTATATTTACAATTGTAATACTTAAAAAGGAAGTGAGGAACCAATTGATCTTCTGAAAATTTGAAATTGATGGACTACGGATACCTCGAGGACACAAGATTTACCCAGAAAACAAGGCGGCAAAAACAAATAAAATTATAGTACGAATCCCTAATATCAGCCAAGTCGCTACCTAGTATTATTATTATTATTATGAAAGAGGTAGTTTTCGACAGTTTGAGGGTGAAGGAAGGGTCGAACCAGCGTGAAACCATTTTTTTCTTGATCAGAATCCTCGGAAACGGAGGTAAACTTCTTTAATAAGAAAAAAAAAAGAAACAATTTTATACCCCTTGACAGGGTAGATTCCACCCTTAAGGGCGGTTTCGGTTTACTACCTGACATCACCTTTCACCATGTTATATCCCCACGAAAAAACACAAAGAATCTTTGCAAAAATAGTCGATGCCAAGCTGTCATATGAGAAATAAACAAAAAGGGGTGGTTTTTGGCCGTTTCAAGAGGTGCGCATGACTAAAAACTTTTTTCACCCTGTTATTCGTGTTCAGCACCCTCGAAAACGGGAGGGGGAATAAATTTCATAGCTTTAGTACAATTTTGCTTTTTTTCGAGAAAATCCCGACTCTTTACTTTTTATCAAAAGACAGAATATAATTCTCATTTTCATATCTGGGTGGCTATTCTTGAGCGCGAGAAAAATTGTTACTCCCCGGCGAATTTATTCCCTCGCCTTTCACTTGAAATTCCCCTACTCGAAAAACAAAAGGAATAACGAGGGACCGGTGAAAGTTTGAGGGAGAAGTCTACAGTGTTGTCATATTGTTCTTCACAATATAACCAATCAGAACTCTCCTGTATCTGATACTCGTCAGCTGTGGTGGCCAAAAACTGTTTGGTGGTGGCGTGATATTTGACAAGATCAAAAACATATTTATTCTAGTAATTTAAAAGTTAATCTCATATCACAGTATTATAGTATCATACGAAAAGCATTGTTTATTGTGTACAGAATGGACACCGATTATTTAATGGTTTGGACAACCTAAATAAACGAACAAAAATTTGATCCGACAATTCAAAGGGATCCGTTTTTCCTAAAATTCGAATATTTTCCGCATTTTCAAACTGTTCCCCCGCATCTTCTAAATCATCCAAAACTTGTCTAGCCACTAAATCTTCGATATTCATTATTTAAATAAAACCGAATTAATACGATACGTCTCCACACGCACGATCATAACCTACAAATACTACATAACCTACAAAGTACTTAAAAAATGTTTCTTTTCTGCTTTCCCTTGATTTTCTCTCACTAAAAGTAAGGGCATTAGTAGGGAGTGTTTTCGTCTACTTGGCCGGGGAAAACAAATTCAGGAATACAAACTTTACATGAGGGAGTAGAAAAAGATAATTTTCTCTTACTCATTCTACTCCCTCAAGCTCAAGAATAGCCACCCTGTAGGTGTTTTATGGAAAATTTCTTAATGAGATCGTGCCATTTTCTTTCATTAATAAGAAATAATTAATCATAAAATTGTTCTCACGTTCCAAATTCTCTTTACCTCAATTTGTAGGTTTTTGTACTTATTCATGTTCTCTGCATCTTTGAGTAGCACATAGGTATCATAGGATACAGCCACATCAATGGACAGTCAAGATCTTTTCTTCCTGCTATGTATTACGATGTCTGATCGACTTGTTCCGATTTTGCGGTCTGTTATAGTCAGTACATTCCACATAATTGTCGCATCCTTGGTGTTAACCACCTTTCCTGGCCCATGTTCGTAGTACTTCTCGGGTACCGATACAGTAAAGTGTCTGCAACCAGTATTGTACCCAGTGTATGTAGCCGATCATCCTATTATACCTGGAAGCGTATTCAGTTGATCCTAATGTGCTACACCATGCTAATATGGGGTTAATGCACCTCCGCCTTGCCACAAATCCTGCATCTGTTGTCCACCGCTTGCTTCAGTATTTTTATCTGGGGGTATCTGGTATTCAATGCTTGGACCTGTGCTGCTATTATCAAGCTCTCTGTTTCTCATGTCATGCTGCTTTTTTTTGTTCGGGAGCGGTCTAACTTGAGTTTCCGAAATCACTGCATCCTCTTGCGCTTATATATTCTCCTTTTTGCTTTATGATACCCAATCCAGTACACTGGTCCCTCGCACTAGCTTGTACAACCCGTCGCTGGTTTGGTTTCATATTCTTCTGGATTCAGTCTTGGTTGTCCATATATTGCCTGTCTTCTGTGATCCAGAGCCTCACAGTCGCACATAATGTGGTAGGATGTCTCCGTTGCCCTATTGCATTGTCTGCATCTTAGGTCCTCGTTGAACAATTCCATTTTGTGTAGGTGTGCTTTCAGGGCACAGTGCCCTGTTAGGAAAACAGTGATTATGCGGAGTAGGGATTGCAATTTACCGGAAGTTTTAATAACCGGTAAATCGGTAAATAAAAATGGAAATAACCGGTTAACCGGTATTTACCGGTTATTTTTAAAATGAATGATTAGGGTGGCGAAAATGGCAATTGTCTTTTTACAAAATTATCTAAATTTAACAAAAAACATTTTTATATACGTATATTTAATATAATGAACAGACAAAACGTTGTTTATCAAAAGAAAAAAATATAATGAAATAAATTTAAATAAATAATTATTCTGTAAATAACAAAAATATCAACTTAAATAACAAAATTACAAACATAAACTCAGATAGTGCATTTACTGAATACCTAATCTAAAAATACAATATTTTATAAAAATAGCCTGTTAAGAGTATAATCTGCGGTCAGTGAAATGAAGAAACGAATTATTCGGCTTATTTTTGAAGATAGAAACTTCAAATTTTGTACGTATGTATTAAAATATATATTCTAGTTCGTCACGTTTTTATTTTTTTGTTTTAGTCAAAAACACGTGATCAACGAAAAAATGGACGTCGAAAAATTGGAATTTACAAAAAACGAAATCGTGACGACCTAGATAGTCCATAATTAATTACGTGGATAAAATATAACCTCTTAATTTTCAAACATAGATTCAATAAATAGTTTCCAATTTTGCCGTCAATAGATGGCACTCGCCTCGGCATTCGCATAGCTTTACACGCTCTCAGACTTTAGGGAGGAACTTGTTGTCATGGAGACCTGACGCGAATGAATGCTTGCCAGGGAAGCATTTAGGAGTTCTGGTAATATCTTAAATTTATTTATAAATTATTTTATCTTACAGGAATTACTTAATAGATGAAATTCTTGAAAATGTTAATACATAAATAAAAGGTGCCAAATAGAGAGGACCGTTTTGTATAAACACTCCTACAAATTTTATTATGAAAATTTGAATGCGGTTTTTAGTTAGGTCAGAAACCAATTTATTCGAAATTATTACCAAGCAAAATGTACAGGGTGTCCCTGTCAACGCGCTATGCTGGGTTTTCTCGGTAGTTTCTGAGATAAGTTTATGGTTCAAAATCCAATCTGACGTAGGTTTTCCGAGGAATCTCATACTGCTAAGATATTTAGGAATCCAAAATGACGGACGAATTTCGTCATCTACGATCCTATTCGACTGAAAATCGATATCTGGGGGTTTTCGAGGATGCGGTTAACGAATTTTTGGTCAAAATTTAGGAATCCAAGATGGCGGACTAATTTCGTCATCTATGGACCTATTCGACTGAAAATCGATATCTGGGGGTTTTCGGGAATGCGGGTTATGAATTTTTGATCAAAATTTAGGACTCCAAGATGGCGGACGAATTTCGTCATCTATGGTCCTATTTGACTAAAAATCGATATCGGAGGGTTTTCGGGGATGCGGGTTACGAATTTTTGGTCAAAATTTAGGAATCCAAGATGGCGGACGAATTTCGTCATCTATGGACCTATTCGACTGAAAATCGATATCTGGGGGTTTTCGGGGATGCGGGTTATGAATTTTTGATCAAAATTTAGGACTCCAAGATGGCGGACGAATTTCGTCATCTATGGTCCTATTTGACTAAAAATCGATATCGGAGGGTTTTCGGGGATGCGGGTTACGAATTTTTGGTCAAAATTTAGGAATCTAAGATGGCGGACGAATTTCGCGATCTATAGTCCTATTCGACTGAAAATCGATATCTGGGGGTTTTCGGGGATGCGGGTTACGAATTTTTGATCAAAATTTAGGACTCCAAGATGGCGGACGAATTTCGTCATCTATGGTCCTATTTGGCTGAAAATCGATATCTGGGGGTTTTCGGGGATGCGGGTTACGAATTTTTGATCAAAATTTAGGACTCCAAGATGGCGGACGAATTTCGTCATCTATGGTCCTATTTGGCTGAAAATCGATGTCTGGGGGTTTTCGGGGATGCGGGTTACGAATTTTTGGTCAAAATTTAGGAAACCAAGATGGCGGATGAATTTTGTCATCTGTGATCCTATTCGAATGAAAATCGATATCTGGGGATTTTCGGGATGCGGGTTACGAATTTTTGGTAAAAATTTAGGAATCCAAGACAGCGGACGAATTATAACTATATTTTGACCCCCCTTTATTTATGTTATTATTGGAGACAAAAAAAAGTTTCGTATAAGAGTTGTAAGGTTGTATACATATTTTTTTAAATGCAATTAACAAACAATTGCTTGGATATGTCACGTGATATAACAATGAAGGTTGCTTTTTAAATGAAAAACCCTGTATATTTTTACATATTCTTTTAGATCCTTTATCCCTGATTTCAAACATATCTAGCTGTAATATTTTTCTAGGATCTAGCTGTAATATTTTTTGATATATCGGACATTAAATATGCTCCAAACATGCATATAGGTATTTTAGGGTTTCTGACGGAGCGCAGTCAGTGGCGGATTTAGGGGGGGGGGCTATAGGGTAAAATCCAAGCGCGGCAATTTTTTTGAAAAACACCAAAGACACAAAAACAAAAAAATATTATTATTAATATGTTCTATCAGAACATGTTTAATTTATTTGAGAACGTGTTTTTTATAATAACTAGACTAAAGTTCCTTATTATAGTCAACAGTACAGGGTGGTTGTGCAAACGTTAGAACCTCATTTAACTTCTTTATTTTTGGAGTTACGTAAATACGTTCAAAAATAAAAGTTATGAGATATCACATGTATTTTCCAAACATCATTTCAGCAAAACAATTCAAACAAGTCGAATTTCGGAGATATGAGTTTTACCTTGGTTTTACTTCCACATCCAGTGGAAGTATAGTAACGACAAAAAAATTTTTTAAAACCTTTATTGTTCAAATAGGCTCAGAATGTCATGAAACGTCGAGATTTTAAGTTTGAGCGAAAAAAAAATTTCTGTCTGTCGGTCTGTAACTTTTTTGTGCGCACGTTTACTCTGTAACCGTTTAAGATATTGACTTGAAATTTGGTACACAAATGTACTTTAACGAGATCTGGAACTAGATTATATTTTCATTTTGTTCCGTCAGAGGGTTGGGGGGTAAATTGGGGTAAATTTGGGGTAACCAGCTAAATCAAGCAGCTAATAGTCCAGAAAATTGGTATTTAGTATATACAAGAGAAGCTAAGGTCTCAAAAAATGTTTGGCATTAGCCACCCCCACCCCATTACTAAATTTTTTCGTTGTGAATGAGTTGGATCGAAAATCTGGATGCGGAAGTAGTGATTCCTTGGGCAGCGGTTTTTTTAAATAGAACACCCCCATATATTTTTACACCATTTGAAAGGCCATAGAAAAATCTTTTCAATGATATATGACCCAGTATTTTTCTTAAAAACTACAGTAGATATTAAGTTTTATATTTTCTTACATTAAGTCATGGTAGTCCGAAAAATATATACAGTCTGTTTCACTTTTTAAATTTTTTTTCCGATTTGAATCTAATTTTACTTATGGAACAAATTAGGATCTACTTATTACCAGAAAAAAATTCACGTCCTACAAATGCAAAGCCACCTGCGGTACCAAAATATGCGGATAAAATCAAAAAATCATATTAGGCATATTTTTATTGGAAAATTTTGTTAATGAAAGAATTGTTCAGAAAACTTAAGTCCAAAATTTAATAAAAAAAAATATATAAATTTTTATTAAAATAATGTCTAAGTCCGAAAATATCATTTGAATGGGTTTTTTCGTTTAGAAAACTGTACTATGACAATTTTGTTTGAAATTAAACCCAAGCTGCAGGTAGTTGTAAAACAGTTTTTTTTAAATACCTAATTATTTTCAAAATTTTTTAAATTTCAATTTTTTCATTTTTTAATTTTGATTAAATTTTGGCCATTTTGGACAATTCTGAACAAGTTTTATTAACAAAATTTTCCGATAAAAAAATGCCTAATATGATTTTCCGATTTTCTCCACATATTTTGGTACCGCAGGTGGCTTTGGTACCGTAGGAGGCGAATGTTTTTCTGATCATAAGTAGATACTAGTTTGTTCTATACTTAAGTAAAATGCGATTCAAATCGGAAAAAAAATAAAGTTATTGGGGTGTTACCATTTCAAGTGAAACACACTGTATCAATTATTGAAATTCTCCATTTTATTTAAAATAAAGTGAAATTAGACAGAACTAACATATTGTTTATTTTAATTTACATACTTTTGTTTTCCATGGCTAATTTGATAAATTGTAAATTTATAGTAAATTAGACAAAATTTGTTTAAGATAAGTACCATGTATTATATTATAAATACAAAGCTTTTTTTATGGCGTTTCAAATGGTACATATATGGAGTGTTCCTTTAAAAAAAAGCAAAGTAAAGTTCATGTCTCCGAAATGCGACTTTCAATAGGCATGTCCACAAAATTTTAATTTCAATTGGGAATGATAGAATTATCGATATTGTACACTAATTTAACAATAAAAAAAACCGCTGCCCAACTTCCACATCCAGATTTTCTATCCAAGTCACTCACATCGAAAAAATGTTGTATGTGGAAATAATTGTTTAATAATATAATATTTGAAATTCTCTACCTCAAAAACCCATAAAACGATAGCCCACATCGGTAATAGGGTGAGGGTGGTGATAGAGGGTGGTAGTGGGGGTGGATAAGGTAAAAAAATATTTTGAGGTTTCTAGTTCTTGTACACACACTAAATTACATTTTTTTTCATCCCCTTTAATAATGGGGTGGGGGCTAATGTCAAAATTTTTTTTGAGACCTTAGCTTCTCTTGTATATAGTAAATACCAATTTTATGAACTCTTACCTGCTTGATTTACCTATTTACCCCAAATTTACCCCAATTTACCCCCAACTCTTCGACGGAACAGGATGAAAATATAATCTAGTTCTAGATCTCGTTAAAGTACATAAGTGTACTAAATTTCAAGTCAGTATCTCAAACGGTTCCAGAGTAAACGTGCGCACAAAAAAAAAGTTAGACCGACAGACAGACAGAATTTTTTTTGCTCAAACTTAAAATCTCGACGTTTCATGACATTCTAAGCCTATTTGAACAATAAAAATTTAAAAAAAATTTTTTTGTCGTTACTATACTTCCACTGGATGTTGAAGTAATATATGTATCCTTATTTTGCCAGTTATTCGTAATAGGCATCACCCCAACATAACGAGGATTTTTGGTAATTTTTCAATAAAAATTCTTGGCCTATGAAGTAAAAAAATATTTTGAGGTTTTTGGTTCTTGTACATACACTAAATCACACTTTTTTTTCGTCCCCTTAAAAAGTGGGGTAGGGGTGGTAATGGGGGTAGCTAATGTCAAAAATTTTTTCGAGACCCTAGCTTCTCTTATATATACTAAATACCAATTTTACGGACTCCTACCTGCTTGATTTACCTGTTTACCTCCCCATTTACCCTAATTTACAACCCAACCCTTCGATGGAATAAGATGAAAATATAATCTAGTTCCAGATCCAGTTAAAGTACATAAGTGTACCAAATTTCAAGTCAATATCTTAAACGGTTCCAGAGTAATCGTGCGCACAAAAAAGTTAGACAGACAGGCAGAATTTTTTTTTCGCTCAAACTTAAAATGTCGACCTTTCATGACAGTCTAAGCCTATTTGAACAATAAAAATTTTCAAAAATTTTTTTTGTTACTATACTACCACTGGATGTGGAAGTAATCAATATTCTATTTTCAAGAAAAAGAACGCCATTGCCATGTAAACCGGAAGTGATATTTAAAATTTACATGCCTTTTTTTACTTTCCTTTAATGCTTTAATAGTCAATTAAGAACATAAATAATCCGATCAATTCTTCTTTGATGTTCAATTATATGTTTCTTAGCGGCATCGATTCCCCGGAAAAAAAATACTTATCTCAAAAACTACCGAGAAAATCGGACATAACGCGTTAATTAGGACACCCTGTACACTGTAAATATACATTATGTACCTACAGATAGTTTTTTCTTTTAATTAAAAACCACTGCCTAAGGAATCACTACAACCGCATTCAGTTTTCCTACTCAAATTACTTTAAATAAAAATTCTTGTGCACCCAACGCGAAATTCGACTCTGTACGACAGAAATATATTTGAACTATTTCTCTTATATATTACACAATATGTTATTCTCCGCCTTTTTACTTGGTCGGCATATTTCATTGGTCAAAGGTGCACGCCCACCCGTATATACCTTTTTCATATATATCAATGAAAATATGTTTTGTCTTACCGTAGATTGTCCTCTTAAAAGGGTTATTAGTTTTGCTTCCACATCCAGTGGAAGTATAGTAACGACAAACAAATTTTTAAAAATTTTTACTGTTCAAATAGGCTTAGAATGTCATGAAACGTCGAGATTTTAAGTTTGAGCGAAAAAAAATGTTCTGTCTGTCGGCCTGTCTGTCTAACTTTTTTGTGCGCACGTTTACTCTGTAACCGATTGAGATATTGACTTGAAATTTGGTACACATATATACTTCAACGAGATCTAGAACTAGATTATATTTTCATCTTGTTCCGTCGAAGGGTTGGGGGGTAAATTTGGGGTAAATAGGTAAATCAAGCAGGTAAGAGTCCATAAAATTGGTATTTAGTATATACAAGAGAAGCTAAGGTCTCAAAAAAAATGGCATTAACCACCCCCATTACCACCCCCATCCCATTATTAAAGGGGATGAAAAAAAATGTGATTTAGTGTGTGTACAAGAACCAGAAACTTCAAAATATTTTTTTACTTCAGCCACCCCCACTACGACCACCTATCACTACCCCCACCCCGCTACCGATGTGGGGTATCGTTTTATTGGTTTTTGGGGTAGAGGATTTCAAATATTATATTATTAAAGTTCCATAAACAATTATTTCCACATACAAAATTGTTTCGTTGTGAGTGACTTGGATAGAAAATCTGGATGTGGAAGTAGTGATTTCTTGGGCAGCGGTTTTTCTATATCTGTTAGTCGTCTGATATTTGTGCATAGAATACCACCAGCTGAAGATGCCCTTCCTCAATCGATATTGGTGGGTCGATAAGTTAATAAGAATTGGTATTAACATACTTCTAAATGTATTCCACGCATATTTGCGGCAGTGAAATATTCAATTTCCTGTCGCAAGATATTGATTTCTTAAAGCTTGGTGTTTGAATTTTACTTTTTATAATATTATTTATTTATTTATTGTTAAAAGTGCTCAGTGTTGGGACAGTCACTCTGTATTTAGCGAATACTAGTCACTGACATAAATAGAAATGTTGAATATGTGATATATCGTAAGTTCAGAATTTACCGAAATAACCGGTAAAAAATTAAAATAACCGGTAATTATCGTCATGTGTTTTTTGTCCTGATAACCGGTTAACCGATTAACCGGTTAACCGGTATTGCAATCCCTAATGCGGAGCTGATTCCTGCTTAGTGACAGCAGTTCTTCAGTCTTCTTCCGGGATGATCCTTTGATAAAGGCTTTTCCATGTTGTTGCCCGGTTGTTTTATTCCAGTATTCTTTATGCTGATTCTTGACCCAGTCCCTCATTTGGTCTCGTACTGTGGTTTTAGGCACTCCCAGGGCCGGTTCTGGGCCAATATATGGAGCTGACGACCCCTTTCTTGCTAGCTCGTCAGCTTTCTCGTTACCTTCGATTCCTGCGTGGTCCAGCACCCACTCATGCTGCTTTACAAGACAGATAAAGTATCGCTCCCCGTTGGATGTACTCGCTAAGCCCAACTATAGAAGAGTTAAATGTAGATTCAAGCTCTAACAGCCCTCGACATACATCTGTCCTCTTAATGTACAACCTCTCTACATCGGTTTTCGGGTGGTGAAGTCGGCCCATTGTCAGAATATTTCTAGTTTTCCTCTCCATTTTTGCGATGGCGTTTCTTAATCAAACGATGACACCTATATACCACCACTGGTACCGCCATATTATTATTATTATTATTAAATGAACCTACTTTTGGAATTTGAATTAGAAACCATAATATTTGTGTATGATCGCCACTATCGTGGTTGGCGAAACGCGCTTCGACTGTTAGTATTCGAGGGTAATGTTCAAGTTTTTTGGTATTTGTGGAAACGACTTTAGAGGCAAACTTAAAACTAATCATTTAATGTTTGCTGACAAATGTATATGTATTGATATGGGAATAAACATAATTCTTTTGTATATGAACTTCTTGCGATTCAGCCTTCCTTATGTTTTTCTAATTTAAATAGAACATATTAATTTAACAACCTAGATGTCTAACTGCAAACAACATAACATCTAATGAATAGATAGATATTAGATTCATTTGTTTTGGTTCTCCTCCACAGGAAATGCTGAAATTGAACGCTTCCTTTGAATTCAGATGCAGGGGCAGGGTATTGATAAATTGCTAACTTGTTAGCATTGATATCACGTATTTGCCAACTTTAACTACCTAGTCAAATGCTCTTGAAGGGGATCGAAATAAATATGAATACATTATTTCAATTATAATCACAATGCAGAAATTCTAAATACTTTGCTGGGGTCGCTGATATGTATGGAAAAGGAGCACATCATATACCTAAGATATCGAATTTCGAAAATCATTTTCTTATAAATTATACAAAAATATTTTAGTCCATTAAGTTTATCAAGTTACTTTTGAAAGTTTCTAGCTCCATAACAACGCCGTGTCGTAAAAATACATTTAGTGTGAATAATTTTCGAGCAAAAATGGCACGTTTAAGTGAAACCGAGCGTATTGAAATTTTAATGGTCATAGGATATGATGATAGAAGACGAAGTTGTGACCAAATAGTAAATATTTTTAATGAATTGCATCCCGATCGGGATCCTCTTTCTAAATCAATCGTTTCAAAAACATTGCAGCAAAGACAAATCTTTGAATGTCATGTTAGATGTGGTGGAAAATCCAATAAATTCGACACAACATCATAACATGAGTCGATATTCCATTCAAAAAATTTGCGAATGGAAAAAATTCCATCCGTATAAAATTCATTTGTTACAAGAATTGAGTGAAGACAATTTTGATCGTAGAATCGAGTTCTGCGAAGTTATTATGGATAAATTAAATGAAAATGTCAACTTTATCGACCACATATTGTTTTCTGACGAATCTAAATTTTGGACGGACACTTAGGGTGGGCTCCCGTAGTATATTTTAAAAACGGAAATTTACCTCTGAACGATATTTATTACTTTTGCAAGAGCATATTATTCCAGAGCTCAGACGATTATTCCCGAAAAATAACAATCCCAATTTATCGGCAGAAACTTTTCCTGGTAAATGGATTGGACGCAGGGGGCAATGGGGTCGTTGCATGTATTTTTTTATTGCATATTCTGAAATATAATGAAAAATATTTTTTGTTATTTTTGTTGCATGCGTTTTAAGGGTGTAAATTAGCATTAAAGAAATGAGAAGTTAGAAATGATGACGTAGAGCGAGCAACGCCGAATGCCCCCGAAAATAGTCGGAACTTACCGATCGATCCGTGCCCGTCACCTAAGCGGACCTAAGCGCATCAACGTTTTCAATTTATAACGTAGCAAGGGCGCTGACGGTTGCTGACGGCGCCCTTTCTTTTAAAGTGGTGTAGTTTAAATTTTGGGCAATAGTTTGGTCAATTCATGTAACACAGGGCATTCACAAACCCACAGTTACATTTTCCATACAAAATCAGACTCAATTTCGATATAGTGCAACGGCCATTGAATGGCCAGCTAGGTCTCCTGATATAACCTCGCTTGACTTTTTTCTGTGGGGTCATATAAAAAATGTAGGCCGCAAAATATCGAAGTGTTACAAGAAAGGATAGGGCATGAAATTTTCACTATTCCTCCTAACACTCTTTTAGATTCACTACAAAATGTTGTTCATCGAATTCATTACTGTCAGGAGGTAAATGGTGAACACTGTGAACACCTTATAAAATAGAGTTCCAAAGAAAATATTTGTTGTTTATTAAAACTTGTTTTCTCTCTTTTTTCTGACGTAACTATTGTTTTCATAAAATTCAAAATATCTAGAACATTTGTATAATTTTCATAATAAATATCCATCATTTTGGGCTTTTTCTTTAATAAATTTGAGAGTAGTAAAAAGTTATTTTCAAAATTCGATATCTCGAAAACGTTAAGTTAGGTATATGATGTGCAGGCGCGTCGAAAAAGGGGCCCTTCACGAAAGGCCTTCCCCGTTGAATAATTTTTATTTTGTAGGGTAGGAGTTTTTTTAAATTTTTTTTTGAGATTCTTCCCCGCTCATCAGTTTTTCAAGTGAGAGGAATTTTTTTTGAGATTTCCCTCCCCCGCTCATCGATTTTTCAAGTGAGAGGAATTTTTTTTTGAGATCGCCCCCTCGCTCATCAATTTTCATTTTCGAAATAAAAGAATTTCAGAATATGAATTTTGTTTAGAATTTCGAGAAGAACTGAAATATGGAATAATATATGGGGTGTTCCATTAAAGAAAAAGCAACTTTGTTTCGTCATGACTTTTTGACTGACCTTGTATACTTAATTTTAAAAAACCCTAAAACTTTTGTGGTCTAACATTTTTCGCCAGCTATTTTTCTTTAGGAGATAATCGATCGTTTCCATACATATCATAAATAAATGTATAAATAATCTAGTCAGTAGGGACAAAAAAAATGGCCTTTCTTAAAACAGGTGGAATAGTAATGATTTTGACATATGCAAAAAATACAAGTTTTCGACCTTGGGGGGAGAGGCGGAGGATCTTGATTGAAAGGTGCAAAAAATTGTTTTTTTTTTCAAAATAATTCGGCAGGAGTATCTTAAAATTTCAAAGTAGTTTTCTTAAAAATTTTCTGACGTAACCCACATTGAATTGACTGTAATGTATGTAAAAAATAAGCTCTTTCAAATTCCGCAACAAAAAATTATTCAATAATGACGTCATAGCTTCGTGAAAACTTGCCAAAGAATTTAAAAAAATATATCAAAAGACGGCATCCATTATAAACCTTTTGACATGTCGGAGCACTTGCCCCAACAAAAAATTTGTGCACTTGTAATTTCCAGATAAGAGAAGAAACTGTTTCTTATCCAATTTAGTAAAGCTATTATATAGCAGACGCAGACACTGTCGGCTACAATACTCTAGAAGCAAAGAAAGTAAACACTAATTATAACAAAGTTGCGCTCGTTAAACAGGAGAGCTGGATCTATGACAGTCGCAAGGAAAAAACAATTAGAGAGCTGGGAACAAATTCTCGGCGATTCTGCCATACTTACATCTACAAATTCACAAGCGGGAGAAAAACGCACTCCAGTTTTATCCGGGACAACGGTAGTAGATACATGAACATAGTTAATTAAATGCTTTTAGAAGGTTATACTCATGCAAGCTTTTAAAACGTACGCGAAACGTAAACTAAATTACGTCGGTGTCCTAAAAGTGGCAGACCTGAGTCCGAAGTCAACGGGGGAAGGCGCTTCGTGCCAGATATTCCAAATTATCTTCTTTTATTAATTCACATACACACGTTTAAGTGCTATGTTTACGAGGGGAACTGAAAAACAACGGGCAAGGAATAGCAACCTATTTTTACAATATATTTTTGTTTATGTACTAAAGATGATCTTTCTTATTTGCAGTTGACGGAACTTCAGGTACGATTTTGGCACCTAGACTTAGTTCCGTGCGTTAAATTAGTTAATATCTTTTATTGTTTTTTTGTGGTTCATTAATTTCCTGAAGAATGGTTTGGCGCTGCCTTTTAAGAAATAACCTGCGTTCCTCTAAACTATGTGTTATTGTTCGATTTTTTTGACAATCAAAAATGTGTGGCACAAGGTCAGGTGTCATTTTTATATATACATTGTCAATCAGTTTATAATGCATGTAGTTTTCCCTGTTTTTTTTTCGATTTAAAAATAATAGTCCACTCAATTTAGGAAAATAGCGGAGATAAATTCTGAACAGCAGTTTCTCTGCATAGGAAGTAAGAATTCAACTTTTAAAACAAGGTTTTGCTTATGCGCAGGAAAAAAGAAATGATTTTTGAGATATATACATATACATATATACGTTGTTTCGTGCTTTTTTTTTATTTAGACGTATATATATATATATATATATATATATATATATATATATATATATATATATATATATATATGTCTTTTTCGTCTATTTTTTATTTTGAATGCAAATATCTCGAAAAGTGTACGATTTTAGGGCCAAATGAACATAAGTAAACTTGTTCAGAATGAGATTTCCTGCAAAAAAGCTCCTATACATTTTTCCGATTATCCCATTGATTTTTCCGATTATACCATTGATTTTTCCGGAAAAGCTTCTTGAAAAATATACATATTTGCGTTTTCGTGTTTTTTTTTTCATTTTGACGTTTATGTTCAGAATACAAACATGTTCAGAATACAACTTCCTAAAAAAAAAGGTTCTATATATTTTTTCGTTTATCCCATTGGCTTTTCCGGAAAAGTGACTTGAAAAATATATATATATATATATATGTTTTTTTCGTGTATTTTTTATTTTGAATGCAAATATCTCGAAAAGTGTACGATTTTAGGACCAAATGAACATAAGTAAACTTGCTCAGAATGAGATTTCCTGCAAAAAAGCTCCTATACATTTTTCCGATTATCCCATTGATTTTTCCGGAAAAGCTTCTTAAAAAATATACATATTTGCGTTTTCGTGTTTTTTTTTTTTCATTTTGACGTTTACGTCTCAAATATATAGAACCTTTTTTGTAGAAAATCACATTCTGAACAAGTTTAGTAATGTTCATTGGCCTTAAAAATGCGTACTTTCCGAGATATATACGTCCCTTTAGCAAACAAAAATAATTAAGGTATATCAAGATTTGTAAGACTGTTTCATTTTTTTTTTACCAAGCACTTAGTTTTTACTCAGAACGTTTATTATGTAAGCGATCTTTCGTTCTTTCTCTTCTCTCTTTCTTAGTTTTCTTCTTTTTCTATCCTCTTATTTTTCTTATTTTGGATTTATATGCATAGACATCATAAGCATATTGAATCATTCACCACATGTAAGTAGGTCCATGACTAAACATCGCCACGAACTCTCGTACTACATGTATATCTTCATTTATTTAAAACTTCTTTTGTACCAAATACATTTTTTTTTCTTCAATAAAGTCGATTATTATTATTATTTCTTATTATAACCCGTACAGAGTATCTGGAAATCTTTTTGTGAAGTCTTGAAATTTTACATAAATGCATAATATGCTATTAAAACCAAATTTAAACGTTTGTAATTTCCTAATTTAGTATTATGAAATATGAAATAAATTCACCGAGGCCAATTTTTATGTAATCGTGCCCAAGAATTAACAATATTTTAATCTAAATCTTGCTGCTCCGTCAGAACACGTAGCATTCTACGCAAATTTGTAATTTTCTTTTTATGAAGGATTACTCACAATGTAAATCAGAATATTACAATATTAAGTACATTAATACATATTTTTAGTGCGAGGAAAACGCGCGTATCGGTGCATTATTTATGGAGCGTGAAAATACCAGACAGCTTTTCATAAATATTTTGAAGAGACTCAATAAATATTACACTGGTATGAAAGGATGGGAAGATGTTCCCGGAAAACATGATACACTTCGGGAAACCATGCCTGGAATGTTATTTACATCTTGCAGGTTCTTTGAAAGTTGCACATTTCTGATGATGGATGTGATGACCTAATAACATAATTTATGTCAAAGTTGACAAAAAACTACTTTAGTAAATACAAGTTGAAACGTTGCCAAATTCCGTTTATTCTCCTAGGGCCAGTTGTGTGTACATCATTGAACAGTAGTTAAAAATTTGAAAGACAAACTATCTGTTGGCCCTGATGGCTTAACAATTAAAATAGTAAAAACCATTATTTCTGAAAAATAGATCCACTAACATATCTTACTAATGTATTTGTTGTTTATCTCAAGGTTTTGTCCCGATCTTTTAAAAGTAGCTTCTGTTATTCCCATTTTTAAAAAGGAAACGCTGATATTGAGAATTACAGGCAAATTCGCTTATTAAACAACCTATCCAAGATTTTTGAAAAAGTGGTAAATGACCGTATTCTAGCTTTTGTAGAGGGAAATTATATTATCACAGAGTTTCAACTTTCAACAGTTTTTGGACGGGAAAATAGAGCCTGCAACTTGCCAGTTCTTGACATTGTATACAAAAGTCTTAATAAGAGAAAATTTGTTGTAACTACACTATTCGATTTGTCTAAAACTTTTGATACCATGGATAAGGACATTCTCTCAACAATGCTATCAAGGCTCTGTATAGATGGTTATTTTATTACAATGGACACATTCATATATGAGTAATAGAAAGATAAGGGTAAAATATAATAATATAAACTCCGTGACATGCAAAGTTCACTTGCGAGTTCTACAAAGTTCTGTTCTTGGTCCCTTTTTATTCATGTTATACATTAATGACTTGCCCAATTGTATCGACGACAGCATCACTATTATGTACGCTGATAATATAAACTACTACAATTTTCATTTCTTTCTTGCCATTAAAAACGTACACACATTATCTTTGGAAAGTTACGAAGATATGAAATCAAATCCACTTTCGTGTCGAATTATGTTATTTAAAACTTCCAAGCATAGGTGCACACGCGTTCTGGGAAGATATACATGTACATTGTCGCCATTTTTAAGTAACATATTTATGGAGGGCTTTGAAACTAAACGTGTTCAAAATTGTAAGTAAAACCGGTTAGCTGATGGAGATATGTTGACGATATCTTTGCAGTTTGGCCTCATGGAGTCGATTTGATGGACAAGTTTGTAGAAAATATAAATAATAAGGAACTTTCTATTAAATTTACATTAAAAGTACAAACTAGAAAGGAACTACCATTATTAGATGTTTTAATTGAAAGAGTAAATAATACAGTTGAAATATGCGTTTATAGAAAACCAACAACACACACCAACAGGTATGTGAATTTTAATTCAAATCAGGCAATACCATGTTAAAATGGGTGGAGTCAAAATAATTTCTTCTAATGACGAAATATTAGACAATGAGAAACGTTTTATAAAAAAGGTTCTTATAAACAATTAATACCCTAAAGCCCTTTATTGATCGAACTTTCACATACATATAAAATAATGATCGGGTAGGACAAAAACCTGAACAACGGTACACAACATTAATTCCTTATGTGTACGGTTTATCTGAAAAGCTCCGCCGTATAGGCGATAGATTTGACATTAGGACGATATTTCAAACGAACAATGCTTTGAGATCTATTTTAACAAAAACAAAACCGCTAAATCATGAGCAAAATTCAAAAAACTGCATTTAGAGTATTCCATGGGTTTAATAAACATTATGTGGGTGAGCCATTCAGACCATTTAGTGGTAGATTGGGTGAGTACAAGGGTTACATTAGGAAGAATGAGGCTCAGAAATCGAAGATTTGCGAACACCTGTGAGAGAACGAACATAGAAAAAACTGGGACTCGGCAAACATTTTAGCAAAAGAGAGAGATAGCAAGAAGAGGAAAATTAAAACGCCTGTGCATCGTAGGAGAAGGAGTAGGTTAGTTTTCCTAATTTTTCGGTTTTCTTTCCTGCGCTCGTTCATCTTAGAACCCACATATAAAACTACGTTTGCCGAATCTATAGATACAGGATGTAACGTGTACATGAAAACGTTTTATTTATTTGGACGAAATACAGTAATCATTGAGTCTTGACGTGTACAATTTCATGAGCACAGTATTTAAAGTGCGTATGGGTAAAAAAAAATTGATTGGTAATATTGGTCCGAATACGATTCTCCGTCCGAAACAACCTTAACGTTGCAGTTTCTCGTCGATTTCATTAAACCTCCTAATAAACTTTTCTACAGGAGCTGGATTAAAACAAAAATATGTTTTGTTACTTTGATTTATCAGCAACCGTTTTATCTTTTTCTCCTGCATATCCCGACAGTAAAACCAGGCCAATATATCTTACTACAGACGCCCATTCACAATATCCACGATGACATAAACCTGGCAAAATAAATGAGTGTTGAAAAGATTATAGTATTTCACGTAGATAAAACTGCGTGTGTACACGAGCAGAGAGGCGCGATTTAAAATTAGATCGAAAGGGGACTATTATGCATAACTAACTCTATCAAAAGGACACTCAATGAACTACGCGACAGCCAGACTTTATTTGTTTTATTGGATTGAGTTGGACGATGTCCAAGTGAGATTATCGCGATTTCAGCTGGACACAGGACCGGCTAAGTTTATCTTTACCGAGGATTCGGCAAATTTTAGGGAAGAAATGTTTCAAAATAATATATTTTATTTCTGCTTACACAATAGGCATTGATATACACTAATTGGTTAAAACTATACGTTAGAGCCCCTAGTACCAAAATCAGATTTTTTTTTATTAAAAAATATTTTTATTTTGCCACATATTCATAATAAAAATCACCCCAACAGAGCGAGGCTAAGAAACGTTCAAAGGTAGAGGCTAGTAACATGATCTCACATCCTTGCAGGCACGCCGCGCCGACCTGAGTGTAATTTTTTATTGAAAAACTAATGTAATATTATTGATCAGCATGCTTTAGAACCCCCATGTTCTAAATTTAAATACATTTTGATTTATTTATTTTATTGTTTTCGAATTATGGCGCCCTAAAATTACATTTTTCAAATATTAAATAATTGATAATAGTGGAGTCAAATTAGGATTTTAATGTGAATTGTCTGGTCAGGGTAGTTTTTCTCTTTTAATGTGTTTAGGGGATCAACTTAAGTTCATAGCTCAGTTTTGCAGTTTCTGCGAGGTCGGCGTATTGTTTATTTAAACAATTTAATTTTTTAGACAGTGTTTCCCATCGGTTTTCTTTGAATATCTCGAAATCTGTAAGTCCTATGGAAAACAATAAGGAAAATTTTCATTTTCCTTTCAACTGAGTCCCTCTAGAGACGTTACGGTGAATAGACGCCTATTAGATAACGTTCCTTTTAAATCGGAAGAAAAACCGGTAATAAGCTGGTCCAAATAGGTCAAAAGTACATTCGTTGTGAAGTGAAAAATTGTGCATGCAGTGGTAGTGTCCAAATAGCAACAATTAAGTGATAAGTGCTAATATTTAATTAATACGAGTGATTAAATCTTTCAGTGCAGCGTAAAAAAGTGAAAACAGTCGACAAAATATCGAGTAGGTACCCGACCCGAAGGAAGGAAAGGCCATAAATCAATCAAGATAAATCCACTTTACCCTTAAAATATATATGTCTTAAGTACCTACTCATAGACAACTTAAAGAATTTCATAAACAGACCTGAAATACAATAAATTAGAAATAAGTTAATAAACAATTCTCTTCCAGCAAATACTACCAGGGGCGTACCATTAGAGTAACAGTACGCCGCGCCAAATTAAATCAATTCAAAAATAATAAAAACTTGGATAAATTGTTGCCCATTATTAGCTTAGTTTCAGTGCCATTAAAATTTAAAAAATCTCATGCATGCTATAAGAACATACTGACTGTCTACACTTCACATCTGGTACGGCTCTGGTAAGGTTAAGGAATTTTATTAAAAACGTTTAGGTCCGTAAGAATACGCAAAAAGAAAGCAAGAAATAATAACTCTGCAGAGAACACAAAAATAATGTATCCACTACAAAACGTAACAACGAAGACACATTAGCTACTGGTACAAAAATCAATCAAGATAAATCCACTTTACCCTTAAAATATATATGTCTTAAGTACCTACTCATAGACAACTTAAAGAATTTCATAAACAGACCTGAAATGCAATAAATTAGAAATAAGTTAATAAACAATTCTCTTCCAGCAAATACTACCAGGGGCGTACCATTAGAGTAACAGTACACCGCGTCAAATTAAATCAATTCAAAAATAATAAAAACTTGGATAAAATTGTTGCCCATTATTAGCTTGGTTTCAGTGCCATTAAAATTTAAAAAATCTCATGCATGCTATAAGAACATACTGACTGTCTACACTTCACATCTGGTACGGCTCTGGTAAGGTTAAGGGATTTTATTAATAACGTTTAGGTCCGTAAGAATACGCAAAAAGAAAGCAAGAAATAATTACTCTGCAGACAACACAAAAATAATATATCCACTACAAAACGTAACAACGAAGACACTTTAGCTACTGGTACAAAAATCGAGCACTAAGCCATCAGTTAGAAGGAGAGAACTTAACAATAAGAAATCCATGGAGCAAAAGTCAAACCGCATTGACACCTGGAGTAATGGAAGCTCAATCACACAAATAGACCATACCCTGGTAAGCAGAGAGATAAGGTCAAGGATCAAGAAGGTTAAAGCAAAAAGGACAGCAGAAGAAAGCGCTAACACTGAACAGCAGCAAACTAAAAATAGGGAGACCATGTTACACGTGAAAAACAACAATCGAGAGGATAAAAAAAAAACTAGAAAAGAAAAGCGAGGAAAAAACATGCGTCATGTGGCTCTCGCTGCTGACAACAAGCATGACCCAAATCCAACTCAGCATCGGAAACCGAGGAATCAGAAGACTCAGCAAAAGAAGATTTGAAGAAGCAGAAACACAAAAAGAGGAGCATAAACACTCCATATCAAGACACCGCACATATTTCACACGAAGATTCAGAAGAGGCAGATGCCCAGAACCAAAAACACAAAAAAGGGAGCTTAAACGCTCCCTCACGACACAATGCGGTAACGCATCTCATAAATACCTACACCTCCCATCCCATGTTCCTTTACCATGCGCCATGTGGCTCTCGCTGCTGGCAACAAGCATGACCTTAGTCCAACCCAGCGTGGACGTAGCAGGCCCAGCTGTATAACCCTGGGAGTGGCAGCGATGCCTACCGCACGCTGGTAAATCAATCAATCAATCAATCAACTACAATTTCGAAAATTTTAAACAACTGCTACAAAAAGGGTTTAAATTTCTTCGTCCGGTTGAATTTTCATTGAAAAATTACCAAAAATATTAAATATCAAATAATTTATAACTTGGAAACGATTTTTTTTTCTAAAAGTCATTCCTTTTTTTCTATTCAAAATCACTTTTTCTATCACCCACAGTCATCCATGCTTCCAAATTCGGCAATCCGTAATGCATGAATAATTTACAGGGCTGCTGGTTTAAAATGTTTGGTAATTTTTTAATGAAAATTTTTAGCCTATGAAATTTAAAAGTAAGGATGACGCTAGGTTACAGAAAAAGTGAATTTAAATAAAAAATAAAGAATGACTTTTTTCGAAATACAATTCGTTTAAAAGTAATTAATTTATTTAATATTTGAAAAATATAATTTTAGGGGGGCCGTAATTAGAAAATTATAACGAGATATCTTATCAACTTCTTTCATACACTTAATATCGAATAACGATTTTTTTCTATACAGGGTGTCCGGAAATTCTGTTGCCATACTTTAAAGGGCCACTGAGTACAAAAAACCCAGTCCAGGTATGCCTTTTGGTATGTAAACTACCACTATTAAGGGCCATCTTAAACAGTCATCGGCAACCTACTTTGATGTCCAGGGGCGTACCAACAGGCAGGTCACTGAATTTATTCATTCATATTTTTCTTATTATGCCATTTTCTGATACTATGCATTGATATTATGATTCTTTGACAGTTTTAACGTAAAAAAGATGTTCTTGCAAAAGGTCGAAAGATTATCCGTTGTTGAGAAAAATGGATCTGAAGCAATTATTACATAATCCATTAATCAAAGTTGTATGAACAAGAAAAGAACATCATAGAAGTCTGCCCAAGAAACAGCAAATAAATAAAAGACTTAAGTTTTTTTTTTTAATTTTTTTTTAGGAAGAATTTGAGGACCTACTTTCATAGGAATTTTAAAAAAAAATGTACCCTATCGCCCGTTAAAGTATGGCAACGGAATTTCCAAACACCCTATAGACTGTTGGTGTTGATCTTAGTCTGATCAAGCTAGTATAGTAATAAAGAATCTCCCTTGCGAGAAATCGTGCAGCACAATATACTAATTGAAAAATTGCATAAATAAAGTCTTCAAATTACACCAGTCAATTTTTCAATTATTAAAATCGTATCTTACTGACAGAGATCAAATAGGAGTAGTGTCATCAGCAGGAGTAAAATTTGAATTTCCACAAGGTTCCGTATTAAGGCCTTTACTATTTTTAATCTGTTTGAACGACCTACCAAATTATGGAACTGACACCTATCTTATACTCTCTGACATGACCATAATAAACTTACATATTTAAAACGAACTAATTAAAATTAAATCAGTCAAAAACTGATAATATGACTTCTTTAACGCGAAGCCTAAATCAGTTTGCCAATTTCGAGAATTTGAAGTTAGGAGTAATTGTTCATACAAAGATACGAGTATAGTCATGACGGATCGTCTATAGCGTGTTCATGCGTGAAATAATCAAGTTTAAACTTTGCTTTATATCATTTCAGGTAAAACTTCAAGTTCTATTTTAACAGTCTACCTGAGACGAACACTTGATATATGAATATATATTTCTGTATAGATAATTACTTTCACATCCAGTGGAAGTATAGTAACGACAAAAAAATTTTTAAAAATTTTTATTGTTCAAATAGGCTTAGAATGTCATAAAACGTCGAGATTTCAAGTTTGAGCGAAAAAAAAATTTCTGTCTGTCGGTCTGTAACTAACTTTTTTTATGCGCACGTTTACTCTGGAACCGTTTGAGATATTGACTTGAAATTTGGTACACATATGTACTTTAACGAGATCTAGAACTAGATTATATTTTCATCTTGTTCCGTCGAAGGGTTGGGGGTAAATTAGGAGTAAATAGTTAAATCAAGAAGCTAAGAGTTCATAAAATTGATATTTAGTATAGACAAGAGAAGCTAAGGTCTCAAAAAAAATTTTGGCATTAGCCACCCCCATTACCACCCCCTCCTCATTATTAAAGGGGACGAAAAAAAATATGATTTAGTGTGTGTACAAGAACCAGAAACCTCAAAATATTTTTTTACTTTATCCACCCCCCACTCCCACCCCCTATCACCACCCCCACCCCACTACCGATGTAGGGTATCGTTTTATGGGTTTTTGGGGTAGAGGATTTCAAATATTATATTATTAAAGTTCCATAAACAATTATTTCCAGATACAAAATTTTTTCGTTGTGTGACTTGGATAGAAAATCTGGATGTGGAAGTAATGATTCCTTGGGCAGCGGTTTTTATTTTTGGCATACCAAAAGAATATTGTAATAATCATTAATCGAGTGAATATGATATTTGTCAGCAAATTATTTCCGTGACCCAGTTATGATTTTCCAGAAGAACCAAAAGCGTAAAAACCGTTTCCTTGACTCTATTTAAGTAGTCTTATGGGACGGCAGCTAGGGAGGATAAATATAAAATTTATACGTTGCATATTTATAAATAAATTGTACACGAATTACTTGTCAAAACGTCAAAGTTGTGAATCGTTTCTATAAGTTCGCATATTGTCGCATTGAGTACTGAATTACGTTTGCACTGTTGGTAATAAAATGGTTTTACTGTTCTCGAAAGACATTTATTCGCGAATATTTTAAAGACATCTTAATTTAAGACACGCAGAGACGTACTTAGTTAAATTTGATTCGAGTGGAATAAAATCAGTTGCCAGTTATAACAGCTTTCTTGATGTAGAACGCAACGAAATTGACTAAAATAGTAAAAATGGTAATTTTCCAAACTGCCCTAAAAATCGTCTTGAAATCTGTCTTATAAAATAAAATGTTGGAAACTGCATCAAAATTTTTCTTCATGTCGCCCGACGACATATATGTTACTCGATAGCAAAAAATTTGAAAAAATTAAAAACAATTATTTTATAAATGCATCCTTTGAAAGACAAATTAAAAAAAAATCATTTCCGCCTCTCATACATTAAACTTCAAATGGTGCTAACCTATATGTTATAGTTTCCGAGGTATTCGCCAGCGAAAATCGATAATTAATAAATAAATTAATTAGGTATCTGAAATTTTTCTAAGAAACCGGTTTACCGTGGTCTGCTAATAGATCACTGTCACAAAACAATCTTTATTTTACAACACTCGACGTATTTACTAACGTAATATTTTGTCAAAATCTATACATTTCCTTAAATATTTTTCCTTAAAATGAAGACACCCTTATAATTGTTTTATTTTGTTTCCCATTTGAATCAAATTTTACTGAAGTATAGAACAGATTAGGATCTACTTGTGACCAGAAAAACATTCGCCTGCTAGAAAAGCAAAGCCACCTGCGGTACCAAAATATGCGGAAAAAAAAACCAAAAATCATATCAGTGGGTCTTGACGAATTTTACGTATCCACCACAAATTGCGAAAACTGAGAATCCCCTTTGCCAGATGAGCTTATATATGAGAAATCCCCCTTCAATAACCACATCAAATTTTGTTGTATGTACGTTTTTGGTGCCGATCCGATGCATTTTTTTTTAATTTTTAGCGTTCAAAATGTTTTTGGTACCGCAGGTGGTTTTGCCTTTGTAGCAGGCGAATGTTTTTCTGGTCATAAGTAGATCCTAATTTGTTCTACACTTCCGTAAAATTTGATTAAAATCGGAGACAAAATTAAAAAGTTATAAGGGTGTCTTTATTTTAAGTGAGTCACACTGAATATTTAAGGAAATGTATAGATTTCGACAAAATATTACGTTAGTAAATACGTCGAGTGTTGTAAAATAAAGATTATTTTGTGACAGTGATTTATTAGCAGACCACGGTAAACCGCTTTGATAGAAAAATTCCATGTACTGTCGTGAGCAAAAAAAATAGGATAACTATTTTTTTCTAATGTAAATCTGTCTCTATTTGCATACTTGCAATGAATTTTGACAAATAACTGACAATGTCACAAAAATTAAAGTTAGATGTACACAACTAGATTTTAGCAAAAATACGTTATAAGACTTGTCCCATTTTTTTGCGCACGACAGTACCTAATTAATTTATTAATTATCGATTTTCGTTGGCGAATATCTCGGAAATTATAACACATAGGAAGAAAATGAATATTGACATTCTTGAAGGAAATTTAATCATGTTTAATTATGCATAGATTATCTTTTTCCGTACGACTTATCGTTTCAGAGTTATAAGCAAAGAATCGAAAAAAGGGACCTTTCCATCCCCCTCCCCCACTGAAGCGGCGGGGCTAGGGGTGGGGAATTTTAGTATGTTTACCTCCTAACTACCCCCAACACATTCCTAAAGAGGAAAAGCCTCCCCACCTCCATGTCCTCTACAACTCTTTCGTTGACTGGACTATTAATCATATTTGTTTCATTAAAATATACCTATTTGACAATGTCAATTAAGGACAATATGTTTAATAGAAAAAAAAGAAACAGTTATTGAGACATAGTAAGAACTATTTGACATTCTTCATAAATAGACAGTTTATGCTAGGATATACTTTGGTTACACTATCAAACATGAATAAAAAAAACTTAAAAAATATATTCAACAGTAACCTATTCGATAAATTGCCGGAGGTGCTGGTTTCAATTTTAGCGAATTTTAGACATACTATGTAAAATCTCAATTGTTCTTTATAAATAGTAAAAAATGACGGATATTTTCTAAAAATCCATCCGCACTTTAAAATTGGAAACTGTATAAACACCCCGTTAAAAACAATATTTTACTATTTGAATTAATTCGTATAACCCATAAATGTGACAGGCATAAGTGATGTTTACTAGCGGAGACAAAAGCAACCTTACCATAAAAGAAAACAGGTACGTTGTTTATTAGAAAAATACGTAACTGCATTTATTTAAACGTGTGCGGATTATTTCTATTTCCATACAAAGAAAGCGTATTAAAAAATCGAGGATTTATTGAGTTGTTTGCCCACGTGAAATTTTTGTGTCCCGATCATTATCTAAAGCCCACCAGTTCGCAATGAAAATATACGATTTGTTGAATTGAAATACTATTTACCTACACACTGTTGTACACAAATATCACGAAATGGAAAATAAGTATTAATACATTGTATGCAATTCTTGGACTGTATCAGGGAAGGTAATGTTTTTATACACATTTATCATAATTTATGTTTCCTAAAGTTGAAAATGAAAAAAGCGGAAGGAACACACAAATTTGAAAACAATTCTATTTTACTTCCACATCCAGTGGAAGTATAGTAACGACAAAAAAATTTTTAAAAATTTTTATTGTTCAAATAGGCTTAGAATGTCACCAAACGTCGAGATTTTAAGTTTGAGCAAAAAAATTTCTGTCTGTCGGTCTGTCTGTCGGTCTGTAACTTTTTTTGAGCGCACGTTTACTCTGGAACCGTTTGAGATATTGACTTAAAATTTGGTACACATATGTACTTTGATGAGATCTAGAACTAGATTATATTTTCATCTGTTCCGTGGAAGGGTTGGGGGGTAAATTGGGGTAAATTTGGGGAAAATAGGTAAATTAAGCAGGTAAGAGTCATAAAATTGGTATTTAGTATATACAAGAGAAGCTAAGGTCTCAAAAAAAAAATTTGGCATTAGCCACCCCCCATTACCATCCCCACCCCATTATTAAAGGGGTTGAAAAAAAATGTGATTTAATGTGTGTACAAGAACCAGACACCTCAAAACGTTTTTTCACTTCATCCACCCCCACCCCGCTACCGATGTGGGGTATCATTTTATGGGTTTTTGGGGTAGAGGATTTCAAATATTATATTATTAAAGTTCCATAAACAATTATTTCCACATACAAAATTTTTTCGTTTTGAGTGACTTGGATAAAAAATGTGGATGTGGAAGTAGTGATTCCTTGGGCAGCGGTTTTTTTCTTATTTCGTCCTTTTTACATATGTCATTGTTTTGAAATAACCTTTAAAGAACTAAACACACTGTCTTAGTCATCAAATATATGTCTAGTTATTATACTCTTCGCAAATACGAAAACGAATATTGCATTCGATCGACACATATCCAAAACCGGAAATATCGCTCGTAGACTAACAACTTCCATATTATTGTGTTAGTGAACGAATTCTGAACAACTTTGAAAATGTCCGTCTGTCCGCCCGTCACGTTTCTTATAGGCACGATAACTTAAGAAAGAAATCCGATTGCATTGAAAATTGGAAAGTAAGTTAGTGTTAGCTAGAGGAAGAACCCTATTGTTTTTTAACAAAATCGATCATTAATTAAAAAAGTTTTTAATTATTTAAATTTGAAAACAATTTTTTTAAATTTTTATCTTTTTGTAATTGAACAGAAATCATGTGAAATGATATTTCCTTTTAATATGTATTTATATTTTTCAGCAATATAATATTCAACCAAGAAAATATAATTTCAACGCTTATAATGTAAAAATATAGATTATTTTATGTGGCAGGTGGTGGTGTAATAGCGTTAGACTCGGAATCCAAGGGTACTGGGTTCGAAACCCACATAAGTTTTGTATAAAGTTCTTTTTTTTTACTTTATTTTATACTGAAAGTTTCACCAACTAATTCGTATTATAAAATTTATAATGTCTAAAACTAACATTGTTTACAAAAAACTGGGAAGAGAATCCTATGGAATGTGTAACAATTATATAAAAAGTTCAATAAATCGGTGAAGAGTGTAATGTTTTTTTTTAGCTTGTTATTTTTTCATAGAGCTTTGGGAGGTTATGTATATAAAGTGTGAAAGTTGTGAAATTTCACGATTTTAGTGACAAATTCAGATGCAGTTTTTTTTCTTCAGTAATGCAGTATGTTTATCATTTTATTTTACTTGGACGCTATGGTAAATGTACCAATTAGAAGAAAAGAAAACCAAAAAACGATGCACCTATGAGAAAATTGCAGTTTACTGTGATTATAATAAATATGATTGAATGTAAAAACGACAGCTGGGAAATAAATAATTTAATTTAAGGATAGAACACAATAGTGCTACGCTCTTCAATAGGAAGGAAATGTCGAAAAAAAAATTGCCACATTAACATAGATAAACTTAGATTTTGTATCTAAGTCACTAACAGCGAAAAAATTTTGTATGTGGAAATAATTGTTTATGGAACTTTAATAATATAATATTTGAAATCCTCTACCCCAAAAACCCATAAAACGATACCCCACATCGGTAGCGGGGTGGGAGTGGTGATAGGAGGTGGATGAAGTTCAATTTCAATTTATTTTTATTTTATTTATTCAATTTATTCAATTTTATTCACAATTTTTTCACATACATACTATGGCTTTTTATGATTGTATAACAGGATGTTTTGTTAATGTGGTTTTGTTGGTACCTAGGTAATTATTAGACAATAATCACCTGTACGTATCCGATCTTACAAAAGGGAAATAAATTAATATAATAGCTATTAACATTTTAACCATAAAGATTGAATTTAAAATTAGAATAATTGAATGAGCAGATATAGGTAGATGGCAAATTCAATCATGTCTGTTAATTTGACATAATTTTGGCAAATGCGATAAAATTCTGTACAACATACAATTTACATACTTTGCTAAATTTTTTGGGATAATTTATATTCTTTATAGCTAAGGGTAACAGATTATAGAATTTTGGGCCTAAATAATTCATAAATTTTTTATTTATATTTGTTCTACTTTTGGGTATTATTAAGTGCTGGTTTACTCTAATCCTAGTATTGTACTCATGTGTGGTATAATGTTTTACTTTTGCATGCTTGTGCATAAAACAGCAAGTTGACAGAACGAATAGGCTGCGAACGTTACATATCTTATCAGAGTATAGCAGTTTTGTTGTGTATAATCGGTTTTTTTTATAGATTATTTTAAGAATTGCGTTTTGTGCCACAGCAAGCTTTTTTAAAGAGTTGTTGTATAGACCACCCCATCCTACTATGCCGTATCGAATGAGCGATTCTATTAGGGATTGATACAGGGTTAGTAAAAGATTTTGGTTTAAGAATTGTCGTAAGAGGTAAAATTTGTGTATGAGGCACCTAATTTTTTTTGTTAGATATGTTGTGTGCTTGTCCCATTTCAGGTTTTTATCAATTATAATACCTAAATATTTGATATCAGCGGTCTCTTCAATTGGTTCTGTTATGTTATCTATTTTTATGCTCGTATATCTGGGACGGTTTGCAAAGGTAATAGAAAATGCGATATATTTTGTTTTCTTTGAGTTGAGCGATAACTTGTACGTATCGAGCCAAATTTTTACTTTATGTAGACCTAACTTTACTTTTTCTTTACATTCCTCCCATGTGGTTCCATTGAATATTAGCACAGTATCGTCAGCGTAAGATATAATTCTACCATTGATATCCATTTTTGTCAGGGAGTTTATGTATATATTAAATAGAATTGGTCCTAGTACGCTACCTTGTGGTACACCAATTTGTATTACCTTTTTATCACTTAATGTTTCTCTAATTTTAACACATTGAACTCTATTGGTCAAATAGTTTCGAAAGACTGTCTGCACAATGCCTCTTACACCACAGTTCTCAAGAGCACTAAGGAGTTTTTCGTGAGACACCGTGTCGAACGCCTTTGCCAAGTCTAAAAAGACTGCTATGCATTTTTTCTTATTGTCTAGTTGATCCGTTATTTCTTTTGTTAACTCGTACATAGCGTCTTCGGTACTTAACCCTCTGTGAATCCAAATTGATTAGGTGAAAGCAGATTATTAACCTTGAGGAAGTTGATTAAGCGTTCTTTCAGACATTTTTAAAAAATCTTTGTTAAATTATTGATTATGCTTATAGGTCTATAATTATTGATTATCTGATTTATGAATGGGTATAATTGTCGCTATTTTGAATTGACTTGGAACCAATCCCGTTTTGAAGGTTAAATTTATTATATGCTTTAACGGATCCAGAATATATAAATGTATGTTTTTAATCATTTTTGAGGTGATTCCATCTGGACCAGGTGTACCATTATTTTTTAGACTATTTATATGTCTGATTATTTCATTAACCTTTACCGGTTTCCGAAACATGGATCTATCTACATGCAGAGAGGTGTCTATATTGTTGTTATGTTGCGGGATTTGTTTATACATGTCCATACCAATACTTGAAAAATAATTGATAGAAAAGTCAGCCATATCTTTATCATTGTTAAAGGCGTTGTTAGTATTGTCGTATATTTGTATGTTTTTATTGCACTTCTTATTGGCTCCATTGGTGGCTTCAGATATTAGTTGATACATTTTTTTTATGTGGTTTGTGTTTTCGCTTATTTTACTTTTATAGTATTTGTTTTTGGCATCATTTATGATTTTTTTTAGAGTGTTACGATAGGCCTTGTATTCATGTTTTCTAGTAGCGGTATAATTTCTTATTAATTTTTTTTTCATTTTTTCTCGTCTTTTTATGGAAATAATTATTCCGTTACTTATCCAGGGTTTTATTTTTTGTATTGCCTTTGATTTACAATTACTATGGTATTTGATTGTTCTAAAAAGTTTAGAGTCATAAAATTCTGCATGGCGACTTCTGGGTCATTTGCGTTTAATACATTTGACCAATTTGCTTCTTTAAATAATCTTTCTAGTTTATTAAAGTCTGTTTTTACTATTTTGTTTATGGTTATAGGCGTTTGTACATTGTCTATGTTTTCCTGGTTAATATTTAACATGATAGCATAATGATCTGTGGTATCATAATTTATTATAAGTGATTTATAATTTATGTTGTTAATATTTAATTTCTTTTTGACAAATATATGGTCAAAGTAAAAAACATTTTGAGGTTTCTGGTTCTTGTACACACCCTAAATCACAATTTTTTTTCATCCTTTTTAATAATGGGGTGGGGGTGGTAATGGAGGTGGCTAATGCCAAAATTTTTTTTTGAGACCTCAGCTTCTCTTGTATATACTAAATACCAATTTTATGGACTCTTACCTGCTTGATTTACATATTTTCCCCAAATTTACTCCAGTTTACCCCCCAACCCTTCGACGGAACACGATAAAAATATAATCTAGTTCTAGATCTCGTTAAAGTACATATCTGTACCAAATTTCAAGTTAATATCTCAAACGGTCCCGGAGTAAACGTGCGCACAAAAAAAGTCACAGACAGACCGACAGACAGACCGACAGACAGACCGACACACAGACAGATAGACCGACAGACAGAAATTTTTTTTCGCTCAAAATTAAAATCTCGACGTTTCGTGACATTCTAAGCCTATTTGAACAATAAAAATTTTTTAAAATTTTTTGTCGTTACTATACTTCCACTGGACGTTGAAGTAATTGAAAGTCAGTTCTCTAGATATTGTCTTATTTCTAAATATAAAAATCGTACAATAATAATAATTCAATGAGCTTCACAAGTTCGCGCATGCATGCAAAAAATAAAACAACACAATACAAAAAATGATTTTATAATGTATTCTCTGAAAAGAGAGCCTGATAATTCAATGACTGCGACGCCGTTGAATATCATTTCAAGCAGTGGTAATGATATCTCAATAAAATATTGTCTTATACAACCGCACCCAAGAAATCGAGAGGCGTCAAGTCTGGTGAACAAGATGGCCAAGCAACTGAAACATCTCCTCGATTCCACCTATCTTGGTAATAGCATAAAGCCAATTTCTGTCATACCGGCTAAAATATGCAGGACATCGGTCTAATTGGAACCATGCATTTAATCTAGTTCTCAGACATATTTGCATATTCTTCCTCAACAATTCCAAAAACGAAACTTATGAGAATGCAGAAGGAACAAAGAATATCCTAAGAGTTCTGTACTACAAATGTACCACACTTAGATTTTCATAAGACCAAATGTGCAAATTATGGAGGTTTATTACTTTCCTGTGGTTGCTTCGTTTGTCCACAGAACCCTCCGAAGAAATTGGTTATAGTTTTTATTGAATTTAGAAACCACCGAGAAAAAATTACAACAAATCAAAAAGTTTGTTAAAGGACGATTCTTCAAAATAACAATTAAAAAAAGAAAGTGGCATAGCACAAACAATTCTCTATGAAGTCGTCAACAATAAGCAGATCTAAAAGACAGTCAACTTTGAATAAATAATTAAAAAGTACACCAAGTTTCAAGCTGATATCTCGTTTACTTCAAAAGATACAAGGAAAAACTAGGTCTGACTAGCATCACCTAAAATATAAATTTATTCATTATTAGAAGACAATTACCTCCACATCCAGTGATGATAACGCAAAAAATTTTTTTATTTTTTTTATTGTTTAAATACTAAGCGTATGTGAATGTCCTCAAACGTCGAGATTTTAAGTTTGAGCACAAAAATTTCTGTCTGTTGTTCTGTCGTCTGTCTGTACCTTTCTTACGCGCACGATTACTCTGGAACAGTTTAATATATTGACTTGAAATTTGGTATACAGTGGAAGTAAGGAGTCGGGATTTTCTTGAAACAAAAAAAAAGCAAAATCGTGCTAAAGTAATGAAACCTACCTCCCCGTTTTCGAGAGTGCTGAACACAAAGTTTTTAGTCATGCGCGTTTATCTCCCTGAAATCGGGAGATAAACGTCTTTAACAAGAAAAAAAAGAAACAATTTTACACCCCCTGACAGGGTAGATTCCACCCCCAATGGCGGTTGCGGTCTACTACCTGACATCACCTTTCACCATCTATTATATCCCCATGAAAAACAAAGAATCTGCAAAAATAGTCGATGAGAAGCTGTCATATGAGAAATAAGCAAAAAAGGGTGGGTTTTGGCCGCATATGACTAAAAACTTTTTTCACTCTGTTATTCGTGTTCAGCACCCTCGAAAACGGGGGGGGGGGGGGTGGTTTCATAACTTTAGCACGATTTTGCATACTTTTCCGACTCCTTACTTCCACTAACACTCATGTATTTTAACGAGATCTGGAACTAGAATCTCATTCCGTTGAAGGGTTGGGGGATAAATGGTAAAGGGGGGTACATAAATAAATCAAGTACGTAAGAGTCCATGAAATTGGTATTTAGTATATATAAGAGAAGCTAAGGTCTCAAAAAATGTTTTGCCATTAGCCACCCCCATTATCACCCCCACCCCATTATTAAAGGGGATGAAAAAAATAAAATTGTGATTTAGTGTGTCTATACTTACTTCATCCGCCCCACTACCCCTACCACCACCCCCACCCACTCCACTACCGATGTGGCATATCGTTTTATGGGTTTTTGAGGTAGGCGATTTCAATTATTATTTTATTAAAGTTCCATAAACAATTGTTTCTACATACAAAATTTCTTTCGTTGTGAGAGACTTGGATGGAAAATCTGGATGTGGAAGTAGTGATTCTCTGGGCAGCGTTTTTTTTTGTATGAAACTGCCTAAAAGCAAATCTTAGCTAATTTCACTAAAAATAACAATTTGTAAACGTGATGTGGAAAGACGTGTTTATGTACTTTCACCGCCCACTCTCTGAATATCGAGCAATTATACAAACTATTTAATACCTACTCCTCTTTGTAGTTGCGCTCCCAAGAATTTATGTATCAAAACTACGACAACTAATTTATTTTTCATTCCTCCCGTTAATATTCTAACTATATATAAAATTTTATCCAATAAATTATTTTACATGTGTTAGATTTTCATTGGTGAGGCGCGTGCAAAATGTTTTTGTTTTTCCGTAGTATCAAAGAAATTAGAAAAATGTGTGTTAATTTATGTCTCCTATGCTGGTGGTCTAGACGTTCAGACAGTCACGATCTGTTTGACCTGATCACTTTTTTATTTATTGTTTGTTTTTTTAATCACTTAGGATGGTCTATTTTCTAGAACAAGGCCAGTCACCAACGTCGCGCCGAGAAGACCTTTTTACTTATCCTGATTACTGTGGTATACACAGTGTTTGGTATATCGATTGTAAGTTTTAAGGGGGTGACAGAAGGGGTCATTTGGAGCCTATTGTGATCGTATATAGATATATACCATTATACAAAGTATCACAAATTTTGAGATATCGGCCTTTTTAGATATTGCGGCCAGCAAAGTTTCCAGACCAGACACCTCTTGACTTCCGCGTCGGTGAATGAGTGAAAGAACTTGTTTACGAGGTAGATGACCGCGACCACCTCATCAGGACAATTAATGAAGCCGGTGCAGGAATTAAACAAGCTAAAAACGTACTCTTCGCCTGTTCACTGAACTTTTTATATAATTGTTACACATTATATAGGATACTCTTCGCGGTTTTTTGTAAATAATGTTAGTTTTAGATATTTTTAATTTTATAGTACGAACTTAGTTGGTAAAAGACTCAGTGTAAAATAAAGTAATAATAAAAAAAAAACTATACCATTTGGGTTTCGAACCAGGGACCCTTGGATTCCAAGTCAAAAGCGTAAAAACTACACCACCACCTTACACGTAAAAAAAGGTAAATTTTTACATTATAAGACATGAGCTAAAATCATATTTTCACGGTTGTATTTTACATTATGAAATGTATATTTGTAAAATATGTAAATATTTAGATATTAAAATGAAATATCATTTCACCAGATTTTAGTATGTTTTCTTTGAGTGTAACATTCCATCATACACAGGCGCGTGCTGGCCCATCGGGATACCGGGAGTTTCCCGATGGGCCCTCACAAAGTGCCTCGAAAAGGCCCAGAGTTGGATTTATGACAGGGCACTTGGTGATCCGTAAACATTTTTTTTTTAGATTTTCTCAACCACCTCCTCCCCCCCATCAATTTTCATTTTCGATGAAAAAATTTTCCCAGCACGCGCCTGATCATACACCATTGGAAAGGGGATAAAACAAAGAGGTTTTCAAAAGTTATTTGAATGTATTTCTAATGTGCATGGAAGCCATGGGATACCAACTTCAGCATTTATGTTTTGATATCAGTAGGTATGCTTTTAATTAATAATGTAATTCGGCGCTCGACTGGGCATTAGTCCGGAGAATAGCTATTGGTTGCAGTCTGGTTTTACTTCCACATCCAGTGGAAGTATAGTAACGACAAAAAAAAATTTCGGTCTGTCGGTCTACCGTCTGTAACTTTTTTTGTGCACGTTTACTCTGGAACTGTTTAAGATATTGACTTGAAATTTGGTACACATATGTACTTTAACGAGATCTGGAACTAGATTATATTTTCATCTTGTTCCGTCGAATGGTTGGGGAGTAAATTGGGGTAAATTTGGGGTAAATTCGTAAATCAAGCAGGTAAGAGTCCATAAAATTGGTATTTAGTCTATACAAGAGAAGCTAAGGTCTCAAAAAAATTTTTGGCATTAGCCACCCCATTATTAAAGGGGATGAAAAAAAATTATGATTTAGTGCGTTTACAAGAACCAGAAACCTCAAAATATTTTTTTACTTCATCCACTCCCCCACTACCACCCCTCCATCACCGCCGCCACCCCACTACCGATGTGGGGTATCGTTTTATATCGTTTTTGGGGTAGAGGATTTCAAATATTATATTATTAAAGTTCCATAAACAATTTTTTCCACATACAAAATTTTTTCGTTGCGAGTGACTTGGATAGAAAATCTGGATGTGGAAGTAGTGATTCCTTGGGCAGCGGTTTTTTTATTCCTTATATACTTATTTAAGGAAACGTATAGAGGAGTTCGATAAAACTATTTCACTAGTAAATATGTTTTGATATGTCGTTGCATTTTGCTGTTTTCGCTAAATGTCAAAAAATGCCACATTTGATTCGTTCCTGCCGAGCCGAATTTTCAAATTTCACCATGCAATTTACAAGTAGGATTAACTAGAACTCTTCCTCTTTCCGTCGCGACATCATACGGCCGTCCCGCTGGTGTATTTAAAAAAATATGAACGTTTTAAGATTGCACGTTTTTGCGCTTTTTTCGGTTCCGAAACGCATGCTTTTTTTTTTACTATTTTTCGCCGATATCTCTGAAACGTAAAAGCCAGCCCATAATAAAAAATACCGTAAAACGAGTTCGTTTAATTACGAATCTTTTGGTTCCATAATAATTTTGATTTTTTTTTTTTCGTTTCGGAAATATTTACTGAATGTGGCGTGGCGATATACGGCAAAAATCGCACAATTTGTTTAAAACGTCGGTAACTCCTAAACTTGCTCCTAGACTAAAAAACTACTCTAACAAAAATAGAATTAAATTGCTAAATTCGTTTTTGATTTTTTTGTCTCGCGACAAAAATGTAGGAAATAGAATAGGGGGATGTGAGGACTTTTTTTTTCGGAAAAATTTCGCCATTTTGTCACCGTAATTAATCGGTAATTAACTGAAATTGATCTGAAACACGATATCCTCTTAATACCATGTTTTTATCAGAATATTTTATTAATGGAAGTTGTTCCAATCAAACAAAAAACCTGAAATCCAAAATTTCATCAGAATTAAAATATTCAAATTTACTTTGAAACTGAAATATTATTTTAAAAAGTTCGAAAATACCATTTTAATGAGTGTATAGCTGTCAATTAATTTCTTAGTTGTTTTAAAAAAACATAATTCACAGAATGCTTTTCCAAATGGGTTTTACACCCATTAAAATTATACTTTGGGTTTCGAACATTTCAATATTTTTAACATTTGATCAAACTTTGGATTTAAGCATTATGGGCAATCCTCAACAATTTTTATTAGTAAAATTTTCCAATTAAAAAATGTCTAATATGATTTTTTGATTTTTTCCGCTTAACTTAGTATCGCAGGTGGCTTTGTATTTGCAGGAGGTGAATATTTTTTTGGCCTATAGATCCCAATTTGGTCTATATTTAAGAAAAATTTCGCTCAACTCGGAAAAAAATTCAAAAACATAAAAAAGTGTTACACTCTTAAGTGTGACACACTGTATATTACAGGTATATTATTATATTCATAGGCTTGCCAACAAAATTAAAAGAGATATTCAGTTGTCAGTCGAAATTATTTATCCATTTACAGAGTTGGCTTTTTAAATTTATGGAGCTGGAAAATTTAAAAAATTAACCCCCTAAAAAGTTGGCTTGCTACGGCTCTGATTACGCAAATGGCAAGGTCGGTAACTTGCCAGTTGAGCAAAATTTGGTGTAAAAGAAATATCACGAGGCGCACAAAGATCATACATCTAACGCTCTGATTTTATCCATCTTTTGTCACGCCTATGAGACGTGGATCGTTTGGAAAGCAGACAGACGGCGTATATTTTATTTTTATATGTGGAATTATGTTCAACCAATATGAATGAATTATTTATTTACGCATGAGCCTATAGCTACAACACGCATTATTTATAGTGAATATAATACTTCTGAATTATAGGGGTAACATTACTTTTCTATCAAAGAACAGATGGTTAAAGGCGGACACTAACTACACCTTTGGTAGTTATTGCTATGTTTAGAATCAACGGGAAACGGTTTTTTTCTGTACTTATTTGTATTCGATCAAGTGAATAAAGTGGGCTATGGCACCGACATCGACATGGAGCTTTATCTGTGGAAGAATTTCACAATCCGCTTCAAAGAGATATTTATGTACAAAAATTCTTTAAAACATTGCTCTCGTTAGAAATGAATGAGGGTCATTATCACTCCGCAGATAAAGAGTGGGAATTTATGATGTGATAGTGAATCTTTACTTTCATCGCTTCAAAAATAATTTTATTAAGTCTGGGTTATGTTTCAGGCAATTTATTAGTTGGCTACAGAAATTAATTCGTTGCTGTCTGCTGCCAATATGCAGAACATAAAGTTTTCTTAGCCTCAATGAAATGACTACTTTATTTTAGGCACCTCTAATTGGAATAAATCGGGTACAAATTATATAACTGTTCCTAATAATTAATGAAAACATAGCTACAGAGTGTCCCAGATTCAAAGGGACATAGGAGCTGATGGAAAAAAGCTTTGAAGATACTACGCAACCTCAACAGATGGTGTGCTGTCAGGCGTGCCATACAGCAAAGATGGACCAACTGGAATGAATAATGCATGGACCACAAGACGTTATTAATAAAAAGAAGAAGTCTAGTGGAGTTCAAAGCACCTCCAAACTTACCCTTGAATGATAATCGATTTTGAGATGTGGGGTGTTTTAAAATTCTGCCATGTTTTTGGAAATGTCGTAGATTTCGGGTTAAAATTTGATATAAATCCAAGTCCAATCAAAAGATTCATTTATTTCGGAAAAATTGCACTACTCCAGACTCTATTTTTATAATGTTGCTGTCTGTGCCGTTAACATCACCCTGTATATCATTTTTGGGACATGTCGGTAAACGTGTGAAGTTGTCGCCTGTTTAACAGAGAATTACCCCAGGCATATTAGGTACAATTAATATCATTTTGAAGGGGGTGTAAAAATGAGCGCATAACGCAAATAAACATATTTTTCAAATTACACATTTTTGTATTTATTTAAAAAAAAAAAACCTGTTTTAACCGCCTACATGCCACCTCAAGAAATATAGCTTTGTCTTAGTAGTCGAGACAGCTTACAGTTTATAGTGGAATCCGAGCCACATTTCGGGGATAATTTACTATGAAAAGTTTTTTCGTTGTGTGGAGCTCGAACCCATTTCACTAGGTTCGCTCAGAGTGCAAGGCCTTCCTTCCACTAATAGGCAACTGAGAGGCTAGTAAAAATTGTGCGAAATTTTATTTTGTAATTTTTAGCCACCTGCAATTTTTTTCATATGATAGGAATTATGTATAAACGTTCACTTACCTCCTAAGTTCCCATTTATATAACTATAGAAAGTTGACTCACCTGAAACAAAAAGGTTAGTTTAGATTGGTCATGACTGATTTTCAAAACTCAATTATACATTTTCAGAAACATAATGCAGATGTAATGAAAAGATTATTCGACAGTCAGACTCATAAATTATATTATTCTCGTGATGAAGATAAGTGCTACCAGTAATTTGTTGGTTTTCAAATGTAAATATGCACGGTGGCAAAAATTATACGAATATCAAGATAGATTAACAATAAATATACCTAGTCACAAAAGAAATTAGGAGTTCAAGAACCAGCACAACAAATGTAAACAAAGCAACTAACAGGTTATAACTGAGCTTACAAAGACTCGCACGTTTTCCGCGAGGGGGTGGGTCGCAAAGCCTCGTATGTATTAAGAAAAAAGGCATTATAAAAAAATGCAACATTTTCGAGCAAAATCGAAGTTTGCGTTCGAGGTAGGAGTGTTATATATTTCCCGGGTAGGGTCAAAGTTCGATGATTTATTATATTATCGTTTATTAAGGATGTGATTTTGAAGAATGAGAGGGAAATATGCGTTTATTTTCGATTTTTTATAAATATTTAAAAAACTAAACATAGTATAATCTTTAAAACTGTTTTAGATAATTGCTATTGTTCTAATGAATACAATTATACAGGGTTGGGCAAATGTGTGGAACCACCCGATTTCTGGCTAAACTTAAGTTCGATTAAAAAATACCCTTAACAAAAATTTTTGTAGTATTTTTATTCTCTTCAGCGACGTCCTTTGATTTTCAACAGCTACCTTGTTTTCGAGATATGACGTCATCGGCAGTTTTTTTAAATGGAAGACCCTGTACATTTTTATATTTCCAGATAGACATTTTTTCATTAATCCCCGTGACATTGCCATCTGCCGCAGTTGAGATTCAAACTCAGAAGAGGAGAGCGACTAACCGTGATGTCTCTCACACAACCGCGGTCTAGTCAACTGCTTCTATCACGGCAACACGTGAAAAACGCCATTAAACATTCATACCCTAGTCAGGGTTCAAACCCGAGGTCGCGAGCCTATCATCGTAAACACTGCTCCACTGAGGTTTCTAAAAGTAAAAATGGAAAACTATTTCGTGTACGTATAGCCGATATACAGGGTGTTTCGCGAGTGACTGGCCATGCGCTAGTGAGGAGTACAGTACTCTGAGACGATTTTAAAATGACCTTTATTATATCCCTAGTTCGTTTCTGATATACAACGTGTTTTTCATTTTTTGCCAAAATTTCGATCGGCCATATTTTTTGATTGGCTTCACCAAATCGAACCAAATTTAGTAGGCAAGTTTCACTAATAGAGGTTTTCACAATTCGATACAGCAAACGAAAAAATACCAGGAACGGGCTCAATATTTTTTCTTTTGGCATTTGCATAAAAATATCACCACGTATATGGATTTTTGCAATTTTCGATTCCGAATTTAAAAATACTCCAATAGCGTATTTAAACCATGTTAGTTAGTTTATCTGACACACTTTTAATGCTTCTGAGTTTCATATTAAATTAATTTCAAAAATATTTGGAAGCATTCCGGCTACAAAAACATCAGTAATTACATAGGCGACTTTAATTTTGCGGTAAAAAAATTTAATTTTACTCTCTATTAGAGTTACAATGTTATTATATCGTTTGCCAAAATAGTAAAAAGGTAAAAATGTCAACAAATAGTAAAAAAAAAAATTAATTTATTAAAACAAATAAAAAAGAGTAACAATTATTCAGAAATTAAATAACTGAGGAAATAACGCACCTAATATTTAGTCTAATTATAATACAAAAAAAAAACTACACAGTATCCTAATATTCTGTGTAGAGGTTGGGGGCAGATATTTTGATTGATTGATTGATTTACCAGCGTGCGATAGGCATTGCTGCCACTCCCAGGTATATAGCTAGGCCTGCTACGTCCACGCTGGGTTGGACTAAGGTCATGCTTGTTGCCAGCAGCGAGTGCCACATGGCGCATGGTAAAGGAATGTGGGATGGGAGGTGTAGGTATTTGTGAGATGCGTTACCGCATTTTGTCGTGAGGGAGCGTATAAGCTCCTTTTTTGTGTATTTGGTTCTGGACTTCTGCCTATTCTGACTCTTCTTGCGAAATATGTTGCCGTGTTGTGTCGTAATATGGAGTGTTTTTGCTCCTCTTTTTGCGTTTTTGCTTCTTCGAATCTTCTTTTTTCTGAGTCTTCTGATTCCTCGGTTTCCGATTCTGGTAGAGTATATATCCTTGCGATTTGTTAGTGGTGTTCATTTGTTGATCCTGATACTTTCAATTGTCGTTCTCCACTGTAGCATGGTCTCCCTATTTTTAGTTTGTTGCTGTGCGGTACTAGCGCTTTCTTCAGTAAATGTGTTGGGTCCCTTCCTTGGGTATGTCCCCAATACTTCATTGCGTATATTTCTATTATGTTGATGTTTTGTGTCGCTGTTTTCGTCTTGTTTTAGTTGGACGATGCCCTTTCTGCTCTTCTCAAAAACTTCTTCTGTTGGCTTTTGTTGTTGCCGCATTTTTGACTCCACATATCATCGTTGTCCGTATGACGGCTATGTACATACATTTGGTAAGGTCCCATGATAGTTTATTTTTCTCAATGTTACCCTTGTGCCGTTTTGATTCTCTTCTTTACTGTTTCTCTCCGCTCTAGCTGGTTCGTCCGGTCTGTTCCTAGGTACTTCAATTTGTTCGGAATTCTTAGGGAATATTCAACTATTTTATGTTCCTCTCCGCTGGTCCAACTCTTCTTCTTCTTCTGCGTCGATTAGGAGATTATCGACGTATGTGTGTGTTTTCTTAGAGAACACCATTTTCCTGAAAGAAACCTTCACTAGGCATACCTCCGCTGAAGTGATGTGCGAACTCAGCCCTGACGCAGTATATCAACAATACCTCATTGATTATTTCGAGTTTAATTTTAATTATTATCACTACCGTGATTTCTAGCATTTATTCCTTGGATGGTGGCTTATTGAAGGGTCTTCTTGTATTAATTTGATTCATTCATTTTTTGCTTTCTCTTCTTCCTCCAGTTTATCTCCACTGTTGCCGTGGTATACCTCTTCTCTTGTATGTGTTATTATTTTTTTCTGCATGCACCCCTGCCGCCGCTTTACTGCCCCTGACTCGTTCCCCCGTTCCTTTGATTTTGTGGTCCTATGTTCTGTATTCGATTCATCATTCTTGTGTATAGATAATTTCCTGAGAAAAACTATGCATTTTCATTGAAATGCAAGAAATTCAGCCCCCGGCGTATTAAGCCAATAGTACGCCACTGATCAGATTGTCCATTTATTACCCAAGTCAACGCTTGTTTATCTAAGAAACTCTGTTTTTCTTAAGGAATAACACCATTATTGCCTTGCTATAAATTTACGGTGACGGCGGTCGATGGTTTCATAATCACTTCTCATATTTTCGAAGAAAGTCGTTTGAATCAGCTTCTCACCAGATTATTACAGCATTTATGATGCAGAATGCAACACCACAAAAACACACTCTTTTTAATACAAATATAAATTATGTACGTAATTAATCACTAATTGCACCTCCCAAGATATGTATTATTCCTCAAACCTGTCGCTTACTTGACAAAAAAATATGCAACACCACAAAATCACACTCTTTTTAATACAAACACAAATTATGTACGAAATTAATCACTAATCGCACGTCCCACGTATGTATTATTCCCCAAACCTATCACTCACTTTTGACACCTTAAAAATTTGCATAAAAAACATACAACACCACAACACATTATTTTTGATACAAATATAAATTATGTACGAAATTATCTATTTATTCACTTGACACCTCAAAAGTTACATTTTTTACACTTTGTATTTAGCTAGGGCTTGGACCTAAAAAGCATTGCAATGGTTTTATGTGGCAGACACTTGTTAATCATTAAGACATAAATAAACTTGGGTGGTACTTTAAAAATGAGATGATACTTAGCTTATCTATTCCTCTTGTGTATTGCCTGGTCCTTTAAGCTTGTTTCTTTATGCATAGCACTGCACTATCGGTTCTGCCACTAAATACGCTGTATTAGTTATTTTCAAATATTAATTCTATTTCAATTTTGTTCTTTTGTTATGATATATCGATTTGCGCGGAATTCTTTACTCTATAAATTCACCTAATTTTTATCAAATTTAGCGGACTTTTAGCGGGAGTTTTCACGTTTTAATGGCAGCGTTTTTCGGACGCGTCCGTTCGCTCAGAAAGCACAATTCGAACCTAGAGGTTGGGGGCAGATATTTTGAAAAAAAAAAAGAAAAAAAATGTATTTAGTTTTTCCTTCTGCTTAAACTATATGCAAATAAGATTTATTAATTTAAAAAATATTTCCAAATTATAATCATATACATATACATACATATTTTATTTTAAAAAATGGCACATAATTTCAAGATCAAATGAAGTTAACATCATCAACATTATAACAACTATAACATACAATCAAATTAATTTTTAAATCACAAATTTAAAATCAAAATCGCATTAGATCAAAGAGTTACAACGGCTTTGTTTATTATGAAATTATCTTGTTATATATACAGGATATTTTTATTCAGTTATTGTTGTCGGAGTCAGCCAGCGCGTCGGGATGCAGCTGTCTCTGGTAATAGTAATTAATTCTTTGTGTATGTGTTGGCTTTGAGCTGTGAGAATGCGGGGAAAATTAATTGAAAACGGATTATGCCTTTTGCATATTACCTTCAGGGTGATCAGTTAAATATGCCGCAAGCTTTTATATCAAAACCGGCAATAAATAAATTAGATCTAGATTAGGTACCATACAGTGACGTAACTAAAATAAAAGTTAAAATAGTTTTAAAAATATCAACGCTGCTAGGAGTAGCGACTAAATATTTTTCGTATGTCATATCACTAGTAGAGAATATTATTTAGGTATTAAGCAAATCACAACTTACACCATTTCCATTTATTAAGAAATTACCTACTTTCTGTATGTTGTTCTGGGCACGCTAATATACTAGATAGGTAAATACTTTACAACACTTATTGGAGAACCAATCAAAACCTTCTAGCTAATAATGACGAAGTATTGAATTACATGATAGGATTCCTACGATTTTAAAGCAAAAAAATATATTAAAAATACTTTTTTTTTTAAATTTAAAATTGGGGCATCGACTACTAAGGTCATTAGCCCTTCATCTCACAGTAAGAGATATCTATACATCTATAGATGTACTTTAAGGGTGTTGGTAAACTAATCATTACTGGATATCAGATTGGATTGCTAGGATTATTTAAAGTAAGGTAGGAGATTAGTCTCAATAATTAACACTATATATTCACTCATGTATATATACACATACATACACACACACACACATATATACACACCCACACATATATTAAAGATCTCCCAAGTTTCATGCATACTTATCAAATCTTTTGGTATATATTTGAGCGCTTTAAAAATTCAATTGTGTTCTTTAAATTCGTTTGACGAGTCTAGGCATATTTTCATTTGATTTGATAAATTTAGCGCTCTTCTGTGTTGCCCATATATAGGGCACTCTATTAAAATATGTTTGACCGTTAATGCTTCATTGCAATTATTACAATCCGGGGGCTGATCTCCTGTGAGCATATAACTAGATGTTAAGTTGGTGTGACCTATTCTCAGTCTCGTAATTACGGATTGCTCTCTTCTTGTCAGTGGTGTACTAGCTTTCCATTTATTCACGTTTTGCTTTATTTCTTTTAGTTTGGTATTAATTCCATTCCATTCCTCTTGCCAGCTATCTATAATTTTCTGTTTTAAGTGTATTTTCAAGTCACTATTACGTATAGGTATATCCTCTGATTGGTCAAGATCTGCCGCCCTTTTCGCTGTGTCATCTGCAAGTTCGTTCCCAGGAATGCCCATGTGGCCTGGGGCCCAAATACAAATTAGTTGTTTGTCCTGAATTTGTAACCAGTGAATAAGCTCAAGGATGGATTGTACCAATGGATTGGCGTAGCAATCAGATAATGTTCCCAGGAATGCCCATGTGGCCTGGGGCCCAAATACAAATTACTTGTTTGTTCTGAATTTGTAACCAGTGAATAAGCTCAAGGGTGGATTGTACCAATGGATTGGCGAGCAATCAGACAATGCTTGCAATGCGCTCAGCGAATCGGAACAGATTAAGGTCACGAAAAAATTATTCATCTCGGAATATCTCAAAGCCATCCAGATGGCATATATGTATAAATGCTTGCTGATTTAGGTAAGGACCAGCTGTGGGCCTTATTGCCATCTGAGAAAGCACTTCCTACGCCTTGGTCTAATTTGGAGCCATCTGTATATAATGTATGGCCTCTTTCGTAAGAATTCACTATAGAGTAGAACTCCATTAAAAGTAACTGTCGGTTAACATCACTCTTTTTGAATCTAGTGCATTCTAAATGAAATTTTAAGGGAATCAGCTTTAGGGATTGCAATTTACCGGAAGTTTTAATAACCGGTAAATCGGTAAATAAAAATGGAAATAACCGGTTAACCGGTATTTACCGGTTATTTTTAAAATGAATGATTAGGGTGGCGAAAATGGCAATTGTCTTTTTACAAAATTATCTAAATTTAACAAAAAACATTTTTATATACGTATATTTAATATAATGAACAGACAAAACGTTGTTTATCAAAAGAAAAAAATATAATGAAATAAATTTAAATAAATAATTATTCTGTAAATAACAAAAATATCAACTTAAATAACAAAATTACAAACATAAACTCAGATAGTGCATTTACTGAATACCTAATCTAAAAATACAATATTTTATAAAAATAGCCTGTTAAAAGGGTTATTAGTTTTGCTTCCACATCCAGTGGAAGTATAGTAACGACAAACAAATTTTTAAAAATTTTTACTGTTCAAATAGGCTTAGAATGTCATGAAACGTCGAGATTTTAAGTTTGAGCGAAAAAAAATGTTCTGTCTGTCGGCCTGTCTGTCTAACTTTTTTGTGCGCACGTTTACTCTGTAACCGATTGAGATATTGACTTGAAATTTGGTACACATATATACTTCAACGAGATCTAGAACTAGATTATATTTTCATCTTGTTCCGTCGAAGGGTTGGGGGGTAAATTTGGGGTAAATAGGTAAATCAAGCAGGTAAGAGTCCATAAAATTGGTATTTAGTATATACAAGAGAAGCTAAGGTCTCAAAAAAAATGGCATTAACCACCCCCATTACCACCCCCATCCCATTATTAAAGGGGATGAAAAAAAATGTGATTTAGTGTGTGTACAAGAACCAGAAACTTCAAAATATTTTTTTACTTCAGCCACCCCCACTACGACCACCTATCACTACCCCCACCCCGCTACCGATGTGGGGTATCGTTTTATTGGTTTTTGGGGTAGAGGATTTCAAATATTATATTATTAAAGTTCCATAAACAATTATTTCCACATACAAAATTGTTTCGTTGTGAGTGACTTGGATAGAAAATCTGGATGTGGAAGTAGTGATTTCTTGGGCAGCGGTTTTCCTATATCTGTTAGTCGTCTGATATTTGTGCATAGAATACCACCAGCTGAAGATGCCCTTCCTCAATCGATATTGGTGGGTCGATAAGTTAATAAGAATTGGTATTAACATACTTCTAAATGTATTCCACGCATATTTGCGGCAGTGAAATATTCAATTTCCTGTCGCAAGATATTGATTTCTTAAAGCTTGGTGTTTGAATTTTACTTTTTATAATATTATTTATTTATTTATTGTTAAAAGTGCTCAGTGTTGGGACAGTCACTCTGTATTTAGCGAATACTAGTCACTGACATAAATAGAAATGTTGAATATGTGATATATCGTAAGTTCAGAATTTACCGAAATAACCGGTAAAAAATTAAAATAACCGGTAATTATCGTCATGTGTTTTTTGTCCTGATAACCGGTTAACCGATTAACCGGTTAACCGGTATTGCAATCCCTAATCAGCTTCCACGGTGAGATTTCAGTTGGATGAAGATTGTAAGTGGGAGTTAAACTTTCCTGCATCGAATTTATGAGTTCATATAATCTTACGCCGACTGGTCTTAAGATAGTGCTTCTATTCTGATATTGTAAGTATAAGTTTCGGCTGAAGAGTATCTTGTAATTAGGATGCTCTGGTTGCGCCCAGATACAAGAAGAATAAGAAACTGTTGTCGTCGGTATTCTAAGGGTGGAATTCCAGATTCACAGCAGAGTGCCTTGTGCGATAAGGCCAGTCTTAATCCAGTGCAGTGTATGCTGTTTAGTTTTTTCAGTCGCTATTCCGTGTTGACTCATGTACATATTCCATTCTTTTTTTGTGAATTCTTAAACTTTAGGGTATCAACTTCAAGTATTGAAAAGGAATAGATATGCTATTACCCCCAAGAGGGTGAAAACCATCTCTAACGTTAAAAAAATCAATAGTTAACGAAGTACTGAGACTAAATTAATGATTATTCATGCTTTTGGGGTCGCTGACCGCGAATGTGAAGTCAGAAATTAAAAATTTTATGTTGCACCCTCAACAAGGTCGATACAAAAGGGGAAAAATGGATGAATTAATTATTTTTTGTTTATTTTGAGAAATTAAGACTTTCTTAGCAGATTGTTACATTTTGAGACAAAACTCATCCCCTAATAAGAAAAATAATTGCTCTTACCCCCAAGAGAGTGAAAACCACCCCTGAAGTTAAAAAATAAGTATAAATAAAGTACTGCACTCAAAGAAATAGTACGGGTAAATTCACCAAAAAACTAGTGGAAGCATTATACTCTTCGCCAATTTACTGAGCTTTTTATATAATTGTTACACTATAGGATACTCGCATTTTTCTTATAAATAATGTTAGTTTTTGGACATTCTAAATTTTGTGATACCAACTTTATTGTGAAAAAAAAAACATATATGAAAAAAAAAAAATCACGATGTGAGGGATCGAACCCAGAACCCTTGGATTGCCAATTTGCCAATTTGCCAATTTTTTATTTTATTTAGCTATGGTTAACATTCTATTATTGTCGTACTTTATTTATGTGATTTGACAATATTAAAATAAAACATTACGTAACATTACGCGCCTGAGCACGCGATGCGACGCAACGGCCGGGTGTTGTCGGCTAGACGACTTTCAGAAATGTTAGTTGAGATTTTAAACGACCTCAGACAGTTAAGCCGTATTATGAGAATATATCATAAGGATTTCACATTTAAGTAAGTTGTTATAATGAGGATAGAAAGTAATATTTTTGCTATGCAGGAAAAATGTTGGTAAAAACCCTGCTTCAACTGTCAAGTTATTAAAACAAAATTTTCTGCACTAGGCAGATTGTTTTATGAGTATATAGGTTTCAGCGAGGGGTCAAGGGGGGTAGAGGAGTGGTTTTAAGAAATGTGGTTTTCAAGGTTTGCCTTGGATTGCGAGACGAAACTCTTGCCGCTACACCGCCATTTCTTATTACTAAAATTGTTAATGAGTGTAATATATACCATTAGAAAATTTATTGTGATTATTAGGAAACACACATTAGTAAAATGTATAAAAAAAAAATTATGATAGGAAATAACATTTCGCAAGGTTTCTATTTATTACAAACCATAAAAAAATGTAAAAAATATTTTTTTAAATTTTAAATTACTAATAACTTTTTTATTTCTTTCTTGAGTTATCGTCCTTACTATTTTGTTAAAAAACAATAGGGTTCTTCCTCTAGCTAACAATAACAATACAATCGAATTTTTCTTTCTTGAGTTATCGTCCTTACTAGAAACGTGACGGACGGACAGACGGACGGACGGGCGGACGGACGGACGGACGGACGGACATTTTGAAAGTTGTTCAGAATTCGTTCACTAACATAACGATATAATTTTTTTTTCTCTACGATCGATATTTACTGATTTAGAAACGTGCCGATCAAATAAAATATACTCTTCGTTTTTGCGAAGAGTATAAAAATGGTTAACTAACAATCTCGTTAATTTTGTTAAACTAAATTATATTGATGGTATTTTTTAAAAAAAAAAGGTGATTGTTATTTTAATTAATAAAAAGTTGTCGTACAACAAAACAAACATTAACTTAAAAAATAGATGAATAAGACTATTATTTTTTTCCTCTGACTATTATTTTGTTGAACTCTGTCAAATTAAACTAGATAATAGTATATTTTATTTTTAACTATTGTCGAATTGTAATTGTAAACCCAGTAGCAGTTTGCTCTACTATTATATTTGACAGATAAACCAATATTATTGTAGAGTTAACCTGCAGTTCTGTTTACATAAACATAACATCGTTCTGCCATCCACTTTGATGAATTAAGACGTCGCATCAGCGCTTTTGTTTGCAAATAGTATGGGTTAAATCAATCAAAAAAATAGTATATATATTGTTCATTTTGTTAAATTGAAGAATATTTAATAGTATTTTTAAACAAAAGGTGATTGTCACACAACAAAATAAATATTAACTTAAAAAATAGGTGCATAAGACTATAATTTATTCATCTTACTAATAATTTGTTGAATTTTGTCAAATGAAACTAGATAAATAGTAGACTTTATTAAGTATTATCGAATTGTAATTCTAACCCAGTATTAGTTCGCTGTATTATTGTACTTTGTAGACAAACCCAGTGGCGCAGCCAGAAAATTCATCTGGGGGGGCCAATAGAACCGGCCTCCCCAGAGGATGAGGAAAATTTTTCAGAAAATGGCTGAAAACGAATGTGTATGTAGATTCCTCTATTAGATAATATTGGCATTAATTACAAAATATTTATTTCAAGGGATAATTTAGATACTGCTTTGTACTGCTTCTTTATTTTTTGGCTCATGGAAGACGGCTTGGGGGGCCCGGGCCCCATGGCTACCCCCCTGGCTGCGCCCATGGACAAACCAATATTATTGTTGTCTTCTAGAAGTTCTAAAAGGGAATTACCATAAAATTTGCTTGCTTACCACGTAGTCTATTACAGAAATTATTCCTAGATGACGCCACACACAAATCACTGACAATAATCAATCATGCATTATCTTATTCCCTTATGAATTTATAGAAAATTAATAACATGATTGCAATGTTCAAATTCTCTCAGGGATCATCGATATATTTGGATGGATCTTATAAACGATCTCTAATCTTCGTTTGGGTCGCCTGATGTCTCAATACTGAGATTTTGGCCAACCAAAAAAAACTTCATCATACAATAAAGTGTAGATCAACCTAAAAATTAGTTGGTGAACAAAAAACAAAGTCGTTGTACTATTTAATTTAATTGTAGACCAAATTGAAAATGGTTAGTGAACATAAAAAAATGTCGTTGTACCATTTAATTTGTTGTTCTACAAGATGATAAGAACTACTATTTGTTTAGGAAAACAAAGTTGTTGTATGACTATTCTTTTCTGATTGATTTAACTATGAAACTAGATAGGCGCGATTTCATATGCTCTTTTTCATTTTCATCTTTATACATATTTACACAAATACATACATGCATACGATGTCCAACGACTTAAGAAATGTGCGTGAATATCAAAAAAAGTATAAAAATGAGATTATTCCTTTATAATTGAAAATATTGTGATATTTTTCCGCCAAATGAGCAATATCGTAATTTGCTAAAACGAGGCGCGCTCCTTATTTAAGTCATATCTCCTTTGCAATTAACGCTAAAAATCATCCAAAAAAGGCATTTTGAAGTTCTCTTTACCCTAATAATAGTCCAATCAATGATAGCCCAAAAGGGGATTGTACAGAACATTTTGGGGGGGGGGGGGAATTTTTCTCTTCAGGGATGTGTTGGGGGTAGTCAGGAGGTAAACATACTAAAAGTCCCCGCCCCTAGCCCCGCCGCTTCAGGGGGAGGGGGGTGGAAAGGTTCCTTTTTTCGATTCTTCGCTTTATAACTCGGAAACGATGCGTCGTATGGGAAAAGGTAATCTATGCAAAATTAAACGTAATTAAATTTTCCACAAGAATGTTTATATTCATTTTCTTGATATGTGTTATAATTTACGAAATGTTCGCCAGCGAAATCGATAATTAATAAAAAAAAAATCAATTATGTACCTTGTATATTTCTATCAAAGCGGTTTACCGTGGTCTGCTGATAAATCACAGTCACAAAACAATCTTTATTTTACAACACTGGACGTATTTACTAACGTAATATTTTGTCGAAATCTAGACATTTCCTTAAATATACAGTGTGACTCACTCAAAATGAAGATATCCTTATAACTTTTTCATTTTGTTTCCGATTTGAATCAAATTTTACTCAAGTATAGAACAAATTAGGATCTACTTATGACCAGAAAATCATTCACCTGCTATAAAGGCAAAGCCACCTGATAACACAATAACATAACCTGAAAATATCGCTGCATTCACATATAATAATAATAATAATATAACAGCTGATTAGTATTAGTGACATTAGTGTTGCACAAAACAGCGTTGCCACGTTTGCCATACGACATTTTTACGTGTGCGAAAAACAAAGCTCGGATGGTGTTCGAAAATACCACTTCAGAACTATAAGCGAAGTTTTTTAAACGAGTCGGGTGCCTAGTATTTCGCATGCGATAAATATGGGAGTTAACTTCAAACACTTCTATCTCCTAAGTTATTATTTTTATCAAAAAAAAACAAAAAACTAAAGTTTTCCTTAGTTTATTGCCATAATTTTTTGTCTGTAATAACATTGACTAAGATGCTTCCCTGCTAAGTTATTTAACCTTAAAGCCAAAAAAAATCATTTTTTCAAAAATTCTCAAAATGAATTAAGTGTAAAATCTTTTAGACAATGCATCTATCACGGTAAAAAAAAATTGAGCATATACATAATGGTTAGGACTAACAAAAAACATTATTTGGAATTATTTTTTCAATTTGGAATTTACTGGAACCAAAAAACATTATTTTGATTTCAAATCTTACTTTATAATAAGCAGAAAAATATCATAATTGTCACACGGTGAAATCATTTTTGTGGTGTTTTGTACAGTTTTTACATAGTGCAGACTTTATGACGGACATTGTTACTGTTTTTATCACTTAGAAAATTCTGACTACGACACTGACGACTTGCTGGGAAGAAAAATAAGTCCTGAGAAATAAAAAATAACGTATCAATCGCATGTTAGGCAGAATGCAACGGTACAAATGCAATACGATGCCATTTTCTGTTTAACAGGTCCATTATGCATACATCTTGGCATGTACGAAGCCATATGGTGGAGATACCTCACCATTGGAACCGAAAAAAATTAAGTGGCATATTAACTCGCAATATTTTAAGGCAAGCATTTTGCTCGTTGTATTTACTTTTAACGGCGGTGATTCTTTTATTGCTCTAATTGTATATTTACTCACGTAAAATATGTTTGAAATAACAGTAAAGTTCATGCTATCTTTACTGAGATTAATAATTATTTACTTATAACTGTCCTGTAACGTGGTAAAATAAGATTCAATTTAAGTTATCATTCTGAAATATATTTCATACCTTTTTAAATATAGGTTATAAACATGGTACATTTTGTAAAATGCAATCTATAAAAACTGCTGCCCAAGGAATCACTACTTACACATCCAGATTTTTCTACCCAAGTCTCTCACAACGAAAAAAATGTTGATACTATATTTTCACTCCACTATGTGGAAATAATTGTTTATGGAACTTTAATAACATAATATTTGAAATCGCCTACGCCAAAAACGAATAAAACGATATGCTACATCGGTAGTGGGGGTGGAGGAAGTAAAAAAAAATGGAGGCCTTTGGTTCTTGTACACACACTAAATCACAATTTTATTCTTTTCACACTCTTTAATAATGGGGGGTGAGGGTGGTAATGGGGGTGGCCAAAATTTTTTTTGAGATCTCAGCTTCTCTTATATATACTAAATACCAAGTTTATGGGCTCTTGCTTGATTTATCTAGTTATCCCCCCCATTTACTCCAATTTACTCCCCAACCCTTCAACGGAATAAGATCAAAATATATTCTAGCTCCAGATCTCGTTAAAATACATAAGTGTACCAAATTCCACGTCAATAGCTTGAACGGTCCCAGAGTAATCGTGCGTACAAAAAAAGTTACAGACAGATTTTCTTTTTACCCAAACTTAAAATTTAGACGTTTCATGACATTTTAAGCCTATTTGAACAACACAAATTTTCAAACTTTTTTTGTATGTTGCTAAACTTCCACTGGATGTGGAAGTAATTAGAATATTATTATTATTAGGAATGCGATACTTAAAGGTCCATTGTACGATTACGTCGTGTAGGATCTCCTAGAAAATATATCTGCTCTCCTCGAATGATAGCATTATATTCCCGGGTAGATTCCATAGTTCCCCCAGCTAAAGAAATTGTCTCGAATCTCAATTTGCTCAATTGCATGGAATGAGTGATGGTTTGATCTTCCAATCCAAACGTTCAACAAGTAGGATCGTCCATCAGTCCCTTTGTATGTAGGTGTTTGTTCAGAGAACAATAGCTTTTTATTAGGTCTACCGTACGTCTCATGCATTATCTATTGAGTCACTTTACGGTGGTCAGTTGAAGGTCCCTTTATATGGAGCCTTGACTGCCTCACTGCATTCAACCGAATAATTGATGAACTGTGCCAAGGCCCAGACTCGTAGATCTAATTGTATCAGGCTTCTTGGTAAACCGAAGACTGGGTCAGGGCCAGTTAAGGAAATTTTTGCTCGTTCACCCGCCAGAGGTTCCTTTGTATTGTTTGATGCAAGAACCCCTCATTGCCGCCGGACTATTGCTACGTATATAAATATGCTTTTCAATGAAACTTCTTCAGATATTTTCGCTTTAACAAAGTAAGGTGGCATATACCTCGGTTTGGAATGCATTAGGGTACTTACTAAGTGCTGTCCTTGAGTCCAATAGTCCTTGGTTTGCGCCCCGTGTATGCCAGCACCAGTTCCCTTCTGAGTTTTCGATCCGTCTGTATACCATTCCAGACTTCCGGGAGAGTACCAGTCATCCTCTGACTGAGTGGTAACCGGCTCCTTTGCAGGTTGAGCTTTTGGCCTATCGCATTCCATGTTCCATTCTTGAACAATCTGCTTGCTGCTTTAATGGGTTTCAATATCAATTCAACATACAAGGAAGAGAGTTCAAGAATTCCCTCTATTGTAACCATTGGAGTGGTCCTGATTGCTCCTGTTATTTCTAGACAGGCTGGTCTTTGAACTTGAAATAGACGTGCCCTAATTGTAGAGTACATAAGACTGAAGAAGTACTTGCCCAGAGATGCGTAAGCCTTCCTCGTTTGAACTTTTACGTGATACTTCCTCGAGAGCTTGGAGTTTAGGGTTGCCTCAAAGGAAGCTGAAAATTGCTTTGGTGAACAGCATTAGCTCTGTGTTGACAGAGAGCGCTCTGTTGCACCATACCTGAACTATTTTCAGAGCCCTTTACATGAGTCCTACTTTTCAGATTTTCTTATCATGCACAGCCAGATCGCCTGTACACGTAGAAGCTTGCTTCTGATTATCGTTGGTCCACCTTGGGCTTAACCATTTCGTTACACAGCTTTATTTCAATGTAGCGGGTACTCATCATGGTCGATATTCATCCAATTATGGTGTGATCCATGTTGCAATCCGCTTAACGGAGGGAATCAAAGGTTGGGTTATTGAACTAAGATTCAAATTTAAAGCTAAATTACCGTTGATCATTGCCTTTTATTTAATTACTCGGTAACAGTAATATATTACAAGAAAATATTTGTTTCTCCTCGCCCAATATATCACACGTTAAAACCATTACCAATTATTGAGAGGTTCAAGTTTTGGTTGAACACTATAGTACAAATATTCCAGTGTATTTTAGAATATTCCACTCCTCCGACATACGTTTTCTTTAATTTTTTATTTCAATTTTACGATTATTCGCGGTGGGTAATAGATGTTTATAAAGCAAGCTTACACAATAGTCTATGGACTATTTCGAATTCATGATTCGACGAGAAACTTGTGTCGCTTGTTACGTATACTTTCTACACACAAAATAATAATAATACACTGTATTAAATTAATTCTCCGCCTACTTTATATCAATGCAATGGGAGTATGGAGTACTTAAATATTGCATAGGTTGACCAGTTAATTCACTAGGCAACATGCTACTTTGTGTGTGGGTGGGATATGCCACCTCGCCACCTGTATAAAAGAGTTGAATGACTACGTAGGTGGAATATTATGACAGCATCTGCATTATGCAGGTAGCAGGTACTACATTTTACGAATTCCTACAAAACGAAATACAGTAACATTTTCATGCATAGCTCAAGTTTCTTATTAGTAATAATTTTATATTAGTTTACGATAAACTGACTGTTTTCACTAAATTTAAATTTAGTGTATTTTACCAATATATTGCGACAATTTTTTTTTATTATCATATAAGTAATGGACGTAGACAAAACATGGCAAATATTTTGAAAATTCGAAAACAGAATATATAGTTGAGGAGTATAATGCGCATTTACCTACTCTGTGGAATTTTTTGTGAAGGGAAGGTGCGACTATGTGGAATCTCTTTATTATATGCTAGATAATGGTGCAGTACCAGGTGTTTACCTTAGAATTGCGCTGTTTGGTTTTTATGGCGTTATACATCCAAGATGGCCGCCATGCGAGACATTTATTCTTTACATCAAGAAAACTCCTTCAAGAGTGCTCATACGCAAAATATGTTCTATATGAGCCAAAGAACAAATGTAGTTCTTATCAATTTTTTCGTATCTTTTACCAATTAAGAGTTATGATTCATTATACATGTCACTATCGGTTTAAAACATAATTTAGCCATCGCATCGGTTATTTATTAAGGGAAGAAAAATAATTCTGCTGCTATTTACTCACAAAAACTTTAATAATAACTAGTATTAATACATACAATTTTTAGTAGAACGTAGTAGTTGGACGTAGGACGTAGTAGTATTGACAGAAAACAATGTGTTTTAACCGCCTTCCATGTCACCTCAATGACTCTCTTAAGTCTAATAGATCTAGATTTGTCTGAGTAAAGGAGACGGGGCCCTACAGTTTATAATGGAATCCGAACCACTTCTTGGGGAAAATTTCCAATGAAAATTTTTTTTCACTATGTGGGGCTCGAACCCACTTCGCTAGATACGCTCAGAGTGCAAGCTAGACGCGCCAACCCACTGAGCTACCAACAATATTTAATGATATTATATGAATCTTCTTGTATGCTCATCACAGTCGTCACGCATATCTTCGTCTCCTCCACACACACATAATTCTGTGCACTTCAGATAGTGGGAAAGACATTTACATGGTGGAGCACATTTTCTCTTAACACAAGAGAACCGAATAAGTTGAAGAACTGTCTCTGGAGCACATGGTAGCATACAAATAACAGGAGCATAATGGTCGTTTTTTCACTTCCCAGCCGAAGTTTAATGGCGAAGGCAGATTGGGGTAGGGCTGGTCAGCACGGCACCATTCTATGGTCTGATAACGAACTCTATCAACATATGATATCAGTGATGCTCTTGTTGGTGGCAAGTTTTCTCCTTGAGTTTCTTTCTTTGTGAACATCCACCATCAGTTCTCCAATGTCTGATATATTTGTGCCAGGAACATAGACTTGACATATGAACTTTTCTATTAATAGTCTATCATCTGTATCAAGAAAATTTTCCAAGCTTCCAAGTTTGCTTACAGCTTCGAGATGTCATCATCTGCTTTACTGAAGACTTTCCAAAAGGAGGTTTTTCGCTTTCTTTGCCAAAGTCCCTATGGTGTCACTTCCGGATAATGCATGCAGACCTAATAATGCTGAAGTTTTCTTTGACCCCCTGGAATCGGTTACTTTGCTGAGATTGATCATTCTTTGATTTTGGCCAACTCCAGTTACAAACATAGTGGTCAGTGGAAGGAACTTATACCACCATAAAGTAAGTATGAAGACATCTGTATCAGGTGAGTAAATATGAAGCTGTGTAACACCGCGACGACAGGCGAACATGGAATGCAAAATTATTTTTGTATCTGCCTCCTCATGATTGCTTTTCAGTTCATCTGTTTCAATCCCCATTGAACACTTTGCTGTTTCCCTCCAAGATACAAATAAACACTTGTTTCTTCCAGTTGCATATTGTATTGCTTTCTCGGACAAGTAAGCTGTTAAGTCATCTTTAATCTTGACATGAGATAACAATGACTACATAGATGTGTTCCCAATGTACGTTGTATTACTGATCTTGTAGTGGACTGGTTGTGTGTTGCCAGTTCTTTTCTTACGCATAGAAGATTTTAGTGAATTTTCTCTGTATGTGTCGAAGACTAAGTGGGTTTCATCATAACGTGATAGTGTATGTATGTTTCTCGCATGGGCATCTCCAGGATCTGTGTCACTCAAGCGCACTTTCAATATTTCACTATTATAGCGTTGGACAGCTAACTTAAGACGCTCGCCACTTTGGTCTGTTGCTATGCAATACAGTCTCTCTTTGCTTTTCTCTCCTTCATCACAAAAAAACAGTTTTTTTTGTTATATGCGGGTGTTTTAGACCGTAATGTGTATGTTGCCTTGTCACTGCTGGTACTCGCTTCTAAATCATTCGTAGGCTCACAACGCCATCCTTTTTCGAAAAGATTTTTGCTTCTATCCATGTTTGTCGTATGAGTCAGTTTTCTGTAACATTCTTTATGCCATTTTGCATTGGAGTCTTGTAGCTGTTGTACATTTAAATTCCCGATTCGACTACTAATATGCATATACTCTTTGTTTCAAACACTGTAGAAGTTTTTCAAGCTTCAATGGATTAACAAGAGGTAATTTACTTTTACATTGACACAAAATACACAGTGTATAATCTGTTGAAAGTCGGATAGGCTAGGCAATAAATGTATACTAATAAATTTGTGTTATGTGGTAAAACTGGCGTGTAACTCTTAAATGGTAAAAGATACGAAATGATTGATAAGAACTAAATTTGTTCTTTGGCTCATGTAGAACAAAAAATGTTACATGGAGATTTTGCTTATGAGCACTCTGGAAGGAGTTATTCTTGATGTAAAGAATAAATGTCTCGAATGGCGGCCATCTTGGATGTATAACGCCATAGAAACCAAACAAAATAATTCTAAGGTAAACACCTGGTACTACACCATTATCTAGCATATAATAAAGAGATTCTACATAGTCGCACCTTCCCTTCACAAAAAATCCCATGGAATACATTATACCCCAAGACTAATAGTTGAAAAATCCAAATTAATTTTTGTCGTGGAATATATCAATAGTGTGTAAAAAGACAGACAAACAAATTTGTTTAATTTGTGGATGAAAAGCGAATTATAGTTCAGTAATATAACGATTTATATCGGACAAAATTCATAAAGTTTTGAAATTTGGTAGAAATGTTAAGGATAGCATAAGAATTAATAAACCGGAAAGTTCCCACCACTAAATAGTGTGTTTCATCCCCTAGGACGTCGTTTCCACACCCATTTTGAGGTTTTCTAGATTATCTCGGGAACGGTTCACTTTTTGATAAAAATACCTACATACAAAATTATTCCTTACATAATTCTCTACAATTTTTTTCATAAAATTAACAGTACCGTGGGAAATAAGGCGCACACATAAGTTAATACAATAAATTGTAATCTTTACTATAACCTACTTTAAAGTTCAATGCTTAACGCAAAAGCAGAAGCTACTAAACTCCACTTAAAATTATAATAAACATCGCAATTTTTAAAGAACGGAAAATATTGTATATTGTACATGTTGACTCGCCATTCCAGAGGAAAAGTAACTGCCCCTTTTTTTACGTGGTGTCCCCCGTATACCTAATGCACTAATTATCAGAAGGTTACCTGCGTTAATTAATCTTCGTCGTCTTCCATAGATTCGACATTCATGCATGCTTGTTCGTGACAATGGTAACACATTGGTTCTTTTGTTATCATAGTTAGGGTTAATATACCGCCAACTTTTTTCCATTCCCAATCAGTAGTTTCTAGCGTAACGCTTTTTCATGTTTGAATTTTTTCACTAGTTCTGCAATTAAACGTTCTTTGTTAAACAAATTACTAAGGAACTTCTGCTGAGTTTCAGAAACAACAGTGTTTTCATCAAATATAATTTCAGGACAGGTTCTTTGTAGTACCCGCCTTTGTCGTTCTAGGCTCTTCGTACTGTTTGCATTATTCAAACAACCATCGAACACCACAGTTACTCTATTACCGTAATGTTTTCTTATGTAACTAATGTAAGCATTGTAAACGTTATTAAATTCTCCTTTTTTTGGGCGGCGGCGAAGCAAGTATCGTTTGGAGCAGTATTAATAATCTGGTATAAAGTTGTCTTGTTAGGTTTTCTCATTAGGCCTTTGTCATCGAAAAGAGAAAAAAGACAGTTCAAAACTAAAGCACGTTTTTAACTCCAGACTCGAATGCATTGTGCAAATAATTCTTTAAAATTTGCTTTATTTTTTAGAGGGTGGAAGCGCTACATTTATTGTAATTTTAAGTGGAGTGCTTTTGCGTTAAGAATTGAACTTTAAAGTAGATTATAGTAAAGATTACAATTTATTGTGTTAACTGTGTGTGCCTTATTTCCCACGGTACTATTAATTTTATGAAAACAATTGTACAGCCCTTTTTGATAAAGAATTTTATAAGGAATAATTTTGTATGTAGGAATTTTTATCAAAAAATGCACCGTTCCCGAGATAATCTAGAAAACCTCAAAATGGGGGTGGAAACGAGGTCCTAGGGGATGAAGCACACTATTGGGGGTGGAAACTTTTAGGTTTAGTAATTCTTATGCCCAAGGAATCACTACTTCCACATCCTTAACATTTCTACTAATTTTCAAAACTTTATGAATTTTGTCATCCATACGTTGACCGAAGCAGCACTGCGCGCTAAAACCTGAAATATGGCAGACATGAAAGTTACTGCAGCGGTGGCAATGGCTAGATGTCTTTAATTATTTATTACAAGTGAACACTCTTTTAGTGTTTTGCAGATTTTTTACAAAAAATATTCTGGTTGTCATTTAATTAACATGGCATTAATTACAAACAAGAAAAAAGCAGCTCTACAAGCGATAGTTATTCACTGACATACACCAACGTATGTGGACGGGGGATTGGCGGTTTGACCAAGCGCACCAGAGATCCCTTTGATTTCTGTAGCATTTACAGGCACCGAGGCGAATTCAAGCAAACTTGGTCCATCCGCAACCAACCAAAACAAACTTACCATCTACATGGTGTTCACCGAAGTTTGTCTGACTTGGCCCAACGCAACTTGTGAAGCCGTCATAACATCCCAAGTATGGTATATCACTGTGCTCGGAATGACTTGGGATGTGATTTCAGGCTCTAACTATAAAGGGTCACATTTGAAAAAAAAAGTTGGGGATGATTTTTTAGGGATTACAAGAGGCAACACGGTTCCAGATGTGTTATCAGACGGAGTCTTTCATGCCTTTTGCGTTAACCACCCCACACTAAAATTGTGGGAGGTTACTAAAATTGGTCCAAAATTGAAAATTGAGATAACATCAAATATTTACGTTTTCAGGTCCCAAGAACTCAAAAAAGTGGTTTTTGAAAAATGTCTGTGTGTATGTATGTTAGCAAGATAGCGGAGAAACTACTAAACGGATGTGGATGAAACTTTGCAGGAGGGTTTCTTTAGTGCTCCAGAAGATCTAAAAAAGGTTTTGGTTGAGATCGGATTACGTTTAGTGCCGTTTTGACACAACAAACTGTTTATCATTATATACAATTTGTAATCGAACCATTGAAAAACAGTAAAAATTTCGATATCAACGATATATCACACTTGCACCCTTTCGATTTGATTTCCGTAAAAAAAAATTAAAATACAAAATAACAATCTATAGAGTCGCGCTTCTTGTGTAAGATATATTTTATAGTCTAACCTATCGTTCGGTAGACTAGTGTGTTAAAGTGTGTAGACTATACACGTGTTTCCTCTGAAGACGTCATACTAGTTGTGATATTTCGCGAAAAAAGTGCAGTTAAAGTTAGTGATAACTGTGTAAGGCCTGCACAACCCATAAGTAGCCCGTGTGATTACGGAGGGTCCTTAACTGGGCATAAAGTAAGTTTTTTTCCCAAAACTATTAAAAGTGACAGTGACATTGAAAGTCTGAGAAACTTGAATCCATTTCCGGTACAACGCCAGAAAAATTGCCGGCAATCACAACCTAAAAAACATTAACATAACCTAAAAACCAAACCAAGTGCAATACCAACCTAAAAATGGGCCTTTCCCACGTAATGGAACTTGATGATTATTTTTTCATAAATCATTTATTAACACCTAATAAATATTGTACGTACACGTCATATCGTATAATGTTTTAATTTTAAATGGATATTTTAAAAATAAAAATATTGTCTTATTTACTCCATATTTCAAACAAGTAAACGCGCTCAAATTACGCCATGAAGGGATTCTCCAATCAAAATTAGACAATTTCTGGCTTCATAGGGCATCTGCACGTGGCGTCACAGCTAACCTCAAAAATATGTATTTCTTAAGATTTAAGAGTATTACCCCAGCTATTATTAACATTTCTGCCTGGTTCCCGTATTTTCAACTAAAATCTAGTTCAGTTTAATGTTTATGAAGTTCTAAATACCTTGTCCTAATAAAATAGGACTCTTTTTGTAGGTTGGAAATCTAACCTGTAATTAGCAGTCTATTTTTATTAATCAACAATATTGAAAAATTATTTACGTGAATTTTTAAATATTTCCTTGGAGTCAGTACGGCTCCAAGCTAAAAATGCGTATATAAACATTAAACGTGAGAATAAATTGAAAAACTTAAAATTTAAGGTTATGTTAGTTACATGATGCAGATGTCCTATACGAACCTGTTGACGTTTCTGAATTGTACATCTCGTCTGGAAACCTGCCGATGAGACTATTTCCATGTTGCCTAAGTTACATGAATGTTTAGCGTTAGAGGAAATGCTTTAATTATTTCATTAGAGAATGCCTACTGTTTATCTCCGCTTTTGAAAATAATGAATTTTCATTGAATAATACCACCTACTATTATAAAAATGATAATAATTTACAGACGAAAGACGCTTACATGTCGGCTCCCAACAAATAAATGACACTTGGCAACATTGATGGAAATAAAATAAATAGATCAACTCTTGCTGCTGCGGCTGACAATCAACTCGCGTGACAGTGACAAGTGTACCGCCAAACCGCCATATTGTTTGTTTACGTTTTCGACTTATTACGAATAGGTACCGGTTAATGCTATCAATTTTCAGTCTAATTTATTTGTTTAATAGGTGTAGAAAAAGCATAGTATTACATTCGTGATTATGGCCATTATTCACTCAGATGATTTGCGCCACTCGCCTACGGCTCGTGGGCTGAAACGTCATCTTCGTGAATAATGGCTATCATAATCGCTCATATAATAATATACTATAAAAGTGTGTGTGTGTACTCTGTAGCTTGATGACATGTCTGTCAATTCGGTAAAGGTAGAAAGAGACAAACATTTATACATCAAGCATTTTTTCGCCAGCTTACCACAACTAACTATAGTAAGGTGTAAAAGAGATGGCTATACATAACCAATCCACATCTTAATTATACTATATATAGCCATCTCTTTTACACCTTACCTAGGGTGACCAGATTTTTGTTAAGTGAATGCTGGACACTTCTGCGGGGGCAGAAATCCGAAAAATCATTTCTTGATCCCAACATTTTTTGATGACGGAGGAAAAAATTTTTTGATGAGCGGGGGGGGGGGAGTATCCGAAAAAAAAATTCCAAGCAAAACGTAATGTTGTAACTTCACTATAACCTGAATGCTGGACACTTGTAAATGCTGGACAGTACTCCAAAATGCTGGACTTTCCAGCGAAATTCCGGACGTATGGTCACCCTAACCTTACCACAGTTAGTTGTGGTAAGCTCGCGAAAAAATGCCTAGACAATCTGGTCATATGTAGCCTCTACCAAGGGTGCTAGAATAAACTGATTGGTTATTCCTCTCAATGTGTCATCAGTGTAGAAATATTGCCGCCAATTTTAAATTCATATAACATAATAATTTTTTCTGTAGTAAAGAAGCAAATTTCGCAAAAAAGAAAAAATACGGGTGAGTTTTTTTAAAGAGAACTTCTCAAATATTCAATAAAAAAAAACGTGGGAAAGGCCCATTTTCGGCAACTGTCAAAAAATAAAATTCTCAACAAAGTTTAGAGCCAGAATTTTTGACAACTGTCAGTTTGACAGATTTAGAACTAACAAAGTTTCGCGACAAAAAAATTTGAAAGCTGTCAGTTTGACAGCTGTCAAAAAATCTTCTTCTCCTGAAACCTCTTGGCATCTGTCAGTTTGACATCTGACAATAGTGACAAGCAACCAAACAACAACCTTCCCCGACCGATTTGGTGAAAAATCGGTCAAGGAAAGAAGATAAATATTTATCAGCTTAAATTGAAACGGTCCGCTATGAACACTTCACCGGCCACAGCTGGTAGAGAAGCTGTCCACAAAGAATTATATGGTTTTTAAAAATAAATAAAAAAATATAATTAAATGAGATCGTTCAAATGTTTTAGTACTCCTATTAGCTTTAAAGATCCACCGGGTGGGGAGATTCCAGTCGCTTTCCGTAGTTGCCGATTTTTTATTTATATATTTATCTTTTCAAATAACGGAGATATCGCCTGTTAACGTAATTCTGGGACGCCCGATATATCAGTTATTAATAAATCTACAGCTTTTATAATACTCCGTCACAATTTAATATTGAAATGACATTGGCGTAACAAGCACCATTCGGGTGTTTAATTATCTGATTCGGTGTAAAGTAAAGCATAATAAACAGACTAGAATGATAGATTTCTAGTGATGATCGAACAAATTATATCCTTGATTAATTAATTCTCCGGCAGCCAACACAAACCATATGTCAATGAAATAATGAGCAGCGAGGAGTAACTGGAATGTGGGATGATTATTTCTAAACAAATAAACAGTTATAATAGAATAAGATTATACCTTGTTTGGTTCTGACGAATGTATTCTTGTCAGTCTAGAAAAAGTGAACGATCTGCGAATGATCTCTTGGTCTCGTATATTAGTGGAGTCAAAATAAATTTTGAATGAAGTTGTTTGGCTGCAGCAATCTTATTATTTTAATTTGTTTTATGTTAAATCCATTGCTTCTTGTAAAATTCTAATAATTTATTTTTCAACACTAATTTTCTATTTTCCTTATTATTATTATTATTTTCCTAGTAATTGTATCGCAGAAATGAAAACACCAAACTGTTCGCAATAAAATTTTGAATAAGAGTAGGGCTACGAAAAACTTTTTGATAATTTGTTTATTTAAAAAAAAAATCAAAACCATCAAAAAGTGTCTTTTTTGGCAATTTAAGAAATATAACGTAATAATGTCTCAATTTTAACGCAAGTTGGTAAAACTATGCTCTTTATTGAACTAAACTTTCGTACCAAATTTTAGAGCAAAATATTTATTCAAACAGTTAAAAACCAATAATAATTTCGAAATTTCCATCCCTTAGTGTTTTAGTGCATCGACTCGTAGGAGGACAATTTGTCATTTTTATACTTCTAGATCTCCGAAACCATTAATTCTACAGAAATTAGAAAAAAAAAACAAATTAATCCTTACTTTAGTAGCTTTTCTATTTGTCTCTAACATGTTTTCGCTCAATGTAATACTTTTCGATTTATTTGACGAAAATTGTTTTGAAATATAGTCCATGCCAAAGTTGCAAAACCCCCAAAAGTGCAGGGGGAGCGACCAAACAAGACTACCACCCCGTTCTTGAGGGGCCAACTCGATGGTGATAGTCGCGCGGTGCCTACCCCCCTCGAACTACCCCTAAACGCAAAAAGCCCTTTTTCGATTTTTCATTGTCAGGAATGCGAGGACTTGTTGGATCAGATTTTTTTTGAGGAAACTCAATATGTTCTATAAAATTTCGCAACCAGACATCCTAACGACCCACGGGAGTTGAACCCACCCACCTCCCTTAATACCGAAACATGCAAAAAACATCCAAATGTGCTGAAAATTATTTTGCTCGCGTTTTCAAGGGCAGGGAACACGATGCTGATATTATTTAGCCTCCCACCCCTACTCCTAAATGCATTTTTCGTTATCAGAGGCATGCGAGGACTTGTTGGATCGGGTTTTTTTTTGAAGAAATTCAATATATCCGGTAAAATTTTACAACCAACCCCAGGGAGGTTGATACCACCCCCTCCCTGAATCCTGAGAAGAAGTGGTGGAGAACACGATAGTTGCATCAGTTTCTCTCTTAGTCCAAACCAGGGTCTATTTAAATAGGTGATGCGACGACAACTCTCACAGTGGCTTCATAAGTGCTTACTTAGTACATAATGTAATAGATGGCAGGACCAATAAGTTCTCTCATTACTTACGCATAGATAGATAATTTTACAGGTTCTGTGCATACGTGCATACAGTGTTGCATACATTCCCGGCCTTTTGTTTAGTGAAACAAGAGTCCAGTGACATCTGATATTAAGTAGCTAAATTAAAACATTGAAAGAATATATGCAACACTACATGCAGCATTGCACGTGTCACCACAGCTAACCTCAAAAATATGTATTTCTTAAGATTTACAGCTGTTTATTAACGCGGAAATAAATCGGACGAAGGACCATTCAGCGTAATGCTGACAAACTGAACTAATATTAATAATTGAATTTGAAATACCTTGTGACCTCGTGTACTAGCGGCACTTCCTGGTGTTGTTCTCTTCTAGTTGGGCCTAACAAACTCCAGGTCTCCAGTATGGGAATATGGCAAGGTACACAAGACACTCGCGTGGTGATAAATAGCGGTTTTTATTATTTTTTTTAAGTTGACCGAAAAAATGACTTTTTATATTTTTTTTGTAGCGTTATTATTTTTTTGTAGATATGGAAATCAAAAACAAATTGAGTTATAGAAAAAAAAAAATGCTAGCATTGTTTTCTGAACATACCGCCCATCCAAATGGCGAAGCATTTGTAATAAAGTTTGTAATTTCCGTGGGAAACGTATTTATGAGTACAAGAAATATATCTAAAACTATGAAACTAAAACTAGGTTAAATAATAATACAAAACTAGTGAGGAGTAGGTAAGGGACATAGTTTTACAAGAGGTCTCTTAAGGACACCGTTAGCTGTTCGCACAGTAGCAACACGGGTCTGTCCATCAGGACTAGAGTGCAATTCGACCAAGATGCCACGTTAGCGGTGGGACATTGTCCTGTTTGATGATAACAATGGTGCCAATATTGGGAGGTTTTGTAGAATCTGTCCATTTATGTCGTTGCTGGAGAGTGTGAAGATACTCGTTATGCCAGCGCTTCCAAAATCCTTGTTGAATTTGTTGCAACAACTGCCATCTGGACAAACGATTTATGGGTACGGAGATTAACTCCTCGTCGGGAGGAGTTGTTAATGAAGATAATGTTAAAAAATGACCTGGAGTTAAGGCCTGAAGATCATTTGGATCACTACTAAGCTGACATAATGGTCGTGAATTTAAAACTGCTTCGATTTGGTGAAAAACGGTATTAAGCTCCTCGTAGGTCAGTACTTGATCACCAATAATTCGAGAAATGTGATGTTTGACTGATTTGACTCCTGCTTCCCATAAACCACCAAAGTGAGCCGCAGACGCGGGATTGAAGTGCCACTTAATTTGCATGACTCCGGCGGCGTTTTGGGTTAATTCATTCAGTTGACGATTAGCGCCAACGAAATTAGTTCCGTTGTCACTGTAAAGATGAGAGCATTGGCCTCGACGTGCAACAAATCGCCGTAATGCTGCTATAAATGAATCAGATGAAAGATCTGAAACAAGTTCAAGATGGAGAGCTTTAATGGCGAGACATACAAATAAGCATAGATATGCCTTTTGAGTTTTACCACCCCGGCGTCTACCAAAAGTAATATGAAACGGCCCAGCGAAGTCTACTCCGGTGTGCAGGAATGGTTTAACTTCAGAGACTCGAGGAGTGGGTAAATCACTCATCAGAGGTGTATAGGATTTTGGATTATGTCGCGAACAACGATAGCAATGAGAAATGCAATGATTAATTGCTCGTCTAGCGGACAATATCCAGAATTGTTCAGCTAATAAAGCCTGAAGAGCGGTTGCGCCAGGATGCAGATACTTATTATGATACTGATTAATAAGAAGTTTAGTTAATCGGTGTTCCCGTGGTAATAAGATTGGATGTTTTCTCTCAAAGGATTCTTGAGAGTGGCGAAGTCTTCCGCCCACCCTGAGAATACCCTCCTGATCTAGGAAAGGTGCAAGTTTGCGTATAGGTTTAGCACAAGGGCTTTTTGAACAAATTTGCTTTATTTCATTAGCAAAGACTAATTGTTGAATGTGTTTTATAATGATAAGCAGCGCATTATGTAGTTCCAAATTTACCAAAGGACCTCGAATTAAATTAGTTTTATCCTTTAAATAGCTGGTAAATCGAATTAAATAAGCTATGCTTCCTTGAACCTTTCGCAAAGAGGAAAATCGTGATAATAAAATTATTATGAAATCATGTTGTCCAGTGACAACGAGAGAGATTGTATTGGTTTCTAAGTCTACATCGGAAGGCAAGGTAGAAGATGAACTAATAGGCCAAAGTTCAGGCGGAGAGCTGAGCCACTTGGGACCCGCCCACCATGAAGAACATTTCAAGAGGTCATGGGGAAGAAGACCCCGTGAGGCGCAATCAGCAGGATTATCGATACCATCAATATGATGCCAATTTTCCGGAGATAATTTTTTCTGAATTTGTGTAACACGGTTTGCAATAAACATTTTCCACTGATGTGGAGAGGATTTAATCCAGGCTAATGCGACTGTGGAATCGGACCAAACGTAAATATTTTTAAAAGCAATGTTGGCATAGGTGTCACGTACAAAATAAACTAAATCTGAAAGTAACAGTGCTGCACATAATTCAAGGCGTGGAATTGTGATACGCTTAAGCGGAGACACCCTAGATTTAGCACAAACCAAAAAAATGCGTACAGAACCATCATTTTCTGTAACTCTAAAATATACCACATATGCATAACCAGTCTCAGAAGCATCACAGAAACCATGAAGGTCACATGCTTTATAATTGTCCGTTATAACGCGCCGAGGTAACTGAAGTTGAGCGAGACATAATACCTCACGCTTGTATTGTGACCAACGTGAACAAATCTCAGCGGAGGGAACCTCATCCCAAGACAATCCTTGTGTCCAAAGAATCTGGATCAAGTGCTTTGCAAAAAGAGTAAGCGGAGCTAACAATCCAAGTGGGTCAAATATGCGTGCGACTTCAGAAAGTATTGATCTTTTGGTACAACAACGGTCGATAGTGTCTATTTTGTAAGTTAGGGAATCATAAGTTGGATTCCAGTTCAAGCCCAACACCTTTTGAAAGTAATCAGCAGTGTCAAATGATTGACAATTAGTTTGGCGTAATGATGGGGGTATGGAGTCTAATACGATAGGATCGTTGCTAGACCACTTCCTCAAATCAAATCCACCACTTTTAAGAAGATCTCGAAGTTGAGATTGTAAAGTAATAGCTTCTTCAGCAGATGAACAGCCCGTGACTACGTCATCTACATAAATGTCGCTAAGTAACACTTTTGCAGCGTGAGGAAAATTATCTTTTTCATCTGAAGCAATTTGTAAAAGAGTGCGGATAGCTAGATATGGAGCAGATGATACTCCGTATGTAACAGTATTCAATTCAAATTCTTGAACAGGAGTGTTTTGAGAAAAGCGCCATAATATGCGTTGATAGGCTCTGTGATCAGATGTTACTAAAATTTGCCTGTACATTTGTTTTATATCTGCAATAAGTACAGTGGAATGGGTACGAAACCGTAAAAGTAATGATACTATGTCTTGTTGTAATTTAGGACCTGTTAATAAGGTATCATTCAGAGAAACATTATTAGTAGACTTTGCTGAGGCGTCAAAGACGACACGTAATTTCGTGGTAGAACTTTCGGGCTTCAACACACAATGATGAGGAATATAATAACACGAATCAGAATGATTGGAAGCACTTTGACCACTCACAGGAGACATGTGTCCACAGTCAAGATAATCCTGCATGAAATTTGAATATTCTTGTTTTAATGTAGAATCTTTATTCAAGCGATTTTCCAGAGATAAAAAACGACGCATTGCGGTATTAAAAGAATTACCTAAAATAGGAATATCTTCACGAAAAGGTAATGAAACGATGTATCTGCCTGATTTGTCACGAGTATGAGAATTGATAAAATTTTGCTCGCACTTAGTGTTCTCTGGAGAGTTGAATATTTTGTCAGGTATACTTTCAAGTTCCCAAAACTTCTTTAATGTGAAATCAAGTTGTGAATAAACAGACACATGAAATGAGTTAACAACAGCTGGTGTAGAAATATGAATCTTTCCAGATAGTATCCAACCAAAGATGGTTTTCATTGCGATTGGTTCACCAGGACGACCATATTTAATAGCGGGTTGTATTATTTGTGAGTAGACATCAGCACCAAGCAAGATGTCTATTTCACTCGATTTCCTATAATCAGGATCAGCGAATGTTCATAACCTTGAGTGGTAATGTGACTAGACGGAATATCATTACAGATGACCGGCAAGACCATTGCCTGTATATTAAAACTGGGATGATGTCTAAACATCGGAGTGACCTGACAAAAAGTCATGCCAGTACAAGCGGGTGAAGAAGTTCGACCAATTCCTTGAATAGGAACGGAGCATTGCGTAAGCGGTAAATTAAGTCTGTTTAAACATTTCTCAGTTATTACTGATATTTGACTGCCATTGTCTATAAGAGCACAGCAAGTTTGAAAATTACCACTAGCATCACAGATAGATACTAAGGCGGTGGATAAAAGAACTGTAACTGGAGCAATAGCACTAGCAACAACTTGAGGAATGTCAGCAGCGGCGGCATTATCTCTAGAATTAAAAGTCGAGATCGTAGTTGCTTCACGTGGAAAATGTAGCATCGTATGATGGCGTTTTTGACAAACGCGACAAACAGACAGGGAAGCACAAGTCGAGAAACTATGTGTTCCAAAGCAATTTACACAACGTCTGCATTCTTTAATAAAGTTATACCGATCTTGAGGCGAATTATTTAAAAATAAATCACATTTAAAAATAGAGTGGTTAGCATTGCAAACAAAGCAAGATGCTTGTTGAGGTTTTGCAAGAGGCACTGCTGAACCAATATTGTTTTGAGAAGATGTTTCCACCACGAGAGACTGCTGTTTTGATTTTATGGGAGATTGCGTATGTTGCTTATGAGATAATGAAGGAGAAAATATTCCGGTGTTAGAAGTTGAATACTGAGAGACACCACAACAAATATTTGACAACATAGTGCTAGACTCCAAAGCATTGCATTGATCGGTCAAGAATTTAATTAACTGTTCATATGTGGGCAACTCCGTAATGCTACGATGCATTTCAAACCGTTTTCTAGTATTGGGATCAATTTTCTGCATTAACCAATTAAATAGAGTAAAATCCCACAAGTCAATTTCATATTTATTGAGAGCAAAAATATTTTCAGAAAATATATTTAAGAGAGTACGAAGAGAACTTGCGGAATCAGGTTTAGCTTTTGGTGAATTAAGAATATTTCCCCAATAGGTCGAAATAAGTATGCGTTTATTGTCATATCTTTTGCAATATGATAATTATCAGAGATTATTGGTAAATGTTTCACTAATTTTAATGGTTCATCAGATAAGGCACTTATTAAGTATTGGAATTTCTCTATGTTAGACAATTTTGTGTGATTGTGTATCAATGACTTAAACAGTTCATAGAATGAAGTCCATTCAATAGCATTACCTGAAAATTTAGGTATCTGAATCTCCGGTAGATGAACAGTATTTTGATTGCTTTCAACATCAACCTTTTGATTTGTTGTAACAGCAGATGCCATTTTGGTTAATTGTATGTCAACAGCTTGAATGTTATCATGCAAATCATCTATTTCTTCCACCAGTGAATTCAGTTGATCCAAATTTTCAACTGAGAGTTGACTCAATTTTAATGATTTGCGTTGTTCTTGAAAATCCTCGTAAATGAGGTTAGATCTTTTAAATTTTGCATAAAACATAAAGTGCGTTGAAGTGTCTGCCATAACGGCAGATGAGTATTCTGACACGGCGGTTAATTTTCTAATTACCACATTACATTCCCTTACAAAGTCCTCAAACTTCATTTTGTAAGTATTGATAAGCTTCTTAATAAAGTTATATTAACCGAATGTGAATAAAATTACAAAATAGTTGTATTAATCAGTACTCACAAATACGTTGGAATGACAATATAATAACGAAAATATGTTTAGAGGAAACAAGAAAATGAATTAATTATAGCGGCAGGTTCAATAAAAAACACCGTGTGCTAGTGTCAAAATGAATTTAAGCAACAAATGTCAGTTATGAGGTAATTAATTTAAAACGGTTATAGATGGATGTAAGGCAAAGCTGGTTTTCTTTTTTTTAAGGTATCGGCATCGAAGGATCAAAAATGTTTATTAACGCGGAAATAAATCGGACGAAGGACCATTCAGCGTAATGCTGACAAACTGAACTAATATTAATAATTGAATTTGAAATACCTTGTGACCTCGTGTACTAGCGGCACTTCCTGGTGTTGTTCTCTTCTAGTTGGGCCTAACAAACTCCAGGTCTCCAGTATGGGAATATGGCAAGGTACACAAGACACTCGCGTGGTGATAAATAGCGGTTTTTATTATTTTTTTTAAGTTGACCGAAAAAATGACTTTTTATATTTTTTTTTGTAGCGTTATTATTTTTTTGTTGATATGGAAATCAAAAACAAATTGAGTTATAGAAAAAAAAAATGCTAACATTGTTTTCTGAACAACAGCTATTATTAAAATTTCTGCCTGGTTCCTGTACTTTCAACCAAAATCAAGTTCAACATAATGTGTATGAAGTTTTAAATAGTTTGTCACAATAAAATAAGACACTTTTTGCAGGTTAGGAATCTAACCTATAATTAGCGGTCTATTTTTATTAATCAACAATATTGAAAAATTATTTGCGTGAATTTTTAAATATTTGCTTGGAGCCAGTATGGCTCCAAGCTAAAAATGCCTATACAAGCATTAAAAATGAGAATAAACGAAAAATCCTTAAAATTTGAGGTTATGTTAGTTATACAATGCACATGCCCAGGTAATTGTAGGACCTTATTGCTCGCGCCATCTACTAAAGTAAATAGAAACCATGCACTTATGAAGCCATTATTATAATAGGAAAGTGCCGTCCGTCGGACCACCTATCCAACCCATCAGGTTTTCTAGAGAGAGAATTTTTTATTGCAGCAAGTTTCGTATGGACTAATACGTCCTTTTCAAGATAAAATCCCAACTTTCAAGTCGTTGTAACTTAATGACTATCAATTTATATGAAAAGTAACATAGAACGTTTTCTTCCCAAAATTTGATTCTCTTTCCAGCTTCAATGTTTTTTTTTTTAAGAAAATAGACCTTTTCTTTGATGCATTTACTATTAACTTGCCAAAAATAAGCCAAATCTAATTCACATTCAACTCCATCTCCCTCACTCAAAATAAATAATGAAAAAACAGCGCGCGAAAACGCAGTGTGACGTCACACCACTCGGCGGTCGACCGCTCACCTGTTGTTCCCATATAGTTTCATACGGCGAGTACGACGGACGTGCTAATTGCGTTCATATCTTTCAAATGTTCTGTATTTTGTTATTAACATGGATAAAAATGGAGGTTATATAAATATTGTATAGTTCCAGATTGCAAACATATATCAGTGTCAAGGACGAAGTATTGTTGTGAGAATCATTAACGTAAGTCTAGTGTAATAGGTTATTATTAAAATTGCTCGAAGAGGATATGGAAAATTACATGTATTATAAAATACCTTTTATTTGCATATAACCAACAGCGTTATCGTAATTTTGTCTGGTTGACCTAAAAGTCAGATAAATTCGGTAGAGTTTATTGAAGTAGGTATGCATCTAGTTAACCTACCTTTGTAATTTGACACTCCTCATTTCAGCACTTATGTAATCTTTCTTATTATTAAAATATTCCATAACCATAAAAAATGTTTACACACGGCAAAATGTTGAAATCGGCCTTAACGTATCTATTTTCTAGAGAACATATATTTATGTATATATAAAATAACATAATTAAATAACGTAAAATAACATCATACCAGCACAGTGTGCAACGAAAGCTCTTAAACTAAATGTAACCGCATAAATCATAGAACCAGTGGAGTGGTATGACATCATCCGCGTCGTCAGCTGTTTCAAATATGCTACGAATTGGAAATCAAATATTACGGTTAGTATTAACGCCAGCGGCTTCATTTTTTCACTATATACTATACACTATATTAAAGGTTAAAATACTTACGGAAAATGCAAAAATAAATTAGAAAGTAAGTTTCACTAAATGAGCCCATTATGTCTACAGCGAGAAAATCCAAATTTAAAAATAAACGTTTTTCTAATTCTATGTATTTGAAGGTCACAAACCTTCCACATAAGAGAATACATAACAGTGAACACAAATTTCCAATTGAAATTTCTGTTACCCATTCCAATTTTTCACCTTTACTTTGTTCGTTCCACCGACCATGACATTATCGATTCAGTCCAACCAGACCCCTTTTCTAAAAATCGGAACTACTAGTTTTCTTGCCGTGCCGCAATGCTCGAATGATGACAGAATTATTACAATACGCGGCAACTTTCAACCGCCTAACACCGATAAAAAAAATAGTCAGACAAGTTTGCGTATATGGTAAAACATTATCGACCAATGTAATGAGAAAAATAGCAAAACAAATCACGCTCGTTAATCTAAAAAAAGAAAGAAAAAGTTTTATATTGTTCTCTGCATGATGAAACTATGTAGTATCGTACTAGTTTTGTTTCTAACAGAGCATTGGCCACTGCTGAACGAGATTATTATGAAAGATAACTGCATTAATACGGCAATTAACTAAGATTGATGGATTCTTTCTTTAACAATTGCCTTTAATAAATCAATGTATCTATATATGTGTCTTACAGAAAGAAATACAATATTTATATCCACAAAAATGATTTCAAATTCAAATAAACTTTTTATTATATTATATATTAATCAATATTTATCTTTGTTGTGGTACAAATAGACAATATTTATCTGTAGATTACGTAATTTTATCTCATAACACACACCATATTATATTGCACATTTATTTGAAATAATGAATTAAAACTTTTGTTTGTATTTTAGTATTCTCGATTATTGGAAAAAATCAGAAATATTCTGTTGCGTTAGATCTTTTATCATAAGAGGTATATTTTTAACAATATATGCAAATATTTATAAGGATTCGTTGTCGGGGACGATGGGATGCACTTACAACTGTTTAAAAAAAATAATAAGACAGTCGATGGAATAATAATAATAATAATATCTTTATTTACCATAAAAATAAAACATACATGGTAAATAGGTACCATTTCACCTAGATGGTGCTCTTCCAATGGGCCTAACAAAAAGGAAGTAATCTACAACTTAAACTAAGTACAATAAAATAAAACAAGCTAAAAACGTACTCTTCGCCTGTTCACTGAACTTTTTATATAATTGTTACACATTCTATAGGATACTCTTCGCAGTTGTTTGTAAATGATGTTAGTTTTAGACATTTTTAATTTTATAGTACGAACTTAGTTGGTAAAGGACTCAGTGTAAAATAAAGATTAAAAAAAACTATACCATACCCCATTTGGGTTTCGAACCCGGGACCCTTGGATTCCGAGTCAAAAGCGTAAGTACTACACCACCACTTAACACGTAAAAAAACGTAAATTTTTACATTATAAGTGACGAGCTAAAATTATATTTTCACGGTTGTATATTACATTATTAAATGTATATTTGTAAAATATATAAATATTTAAATATTAAAATGAAATATCATTTCACCAGATTTCTATTCAATTACAAAAACATAAAAAACAATTTTTTTTTCAAATTTAAATCATTAATAACATTTTTGTTTACTGATCGATTTTGTTCAAAATCAATAGGGTTTTCCTCTAGCTAACACTAACTTACTATCCAAATTTCAATACAATCGGATTTTTCTTTCTTGAGTTATCGTGTTTACAAGAAACGTGACGGACTGACGGACGGAAGGACGGACAGACGGACATTTTAAAGGTTGTTCAGAATTCGTTCACTAACACAATGATATGAAATTTTTTTGTCTGCGAACGATATTTACGGTTTTAGAAATGTGCTGATCAAATAATATACTCTTCGTTTTCGTATTTGCGAAGAGTATAATAATATAAGAATAAAAGAATAAAGAATAAAAGTGTGTTACGATGTGACGCCACTGGTGCAGGGGAGGGAGATCAATCAGAACAATCCGCACTTTTCTAAATTCACCGGTGGACGCACCTGGTGGACAAAATACGAAGCTGATTGGCTATCTTTTTCAAAATAGCCAATCAAATAACCGGTGCGATCCACCGGTGAATTTAGAAATCTGCCCAATTTAAGATAGAAATTTTGTTATTAAAATGGTGCATGCAGGGAAGGGTACCGCTGATTTTAGGTGGCAACATTTTGATCGGCAAGCAGTATACTTTCTATTTTACAATTAAATGTTTTTGGATCTAACCTGTTCCACATATAGACCACAAGCCCATGCTAAATTTTTAGGGGGTCAAATGATACCGCTTGAAAAGGTATAATTTTTGTAGTCCTACAGAAATAAATCACTTTGAGCCCTATGCCGTACATTTTAGATGGGACATGGGAAGACCGCGGAAAATTGAAAATCGTAACCCATGGGGGTTGCATTTTTTCAAACGATCCGGTACGGCTTACGTTTATTTGGACTGTATTTATATCTGTAACTCTTAAAAAGAGAATGCCGTATAAAAACAATGGGACAAAAGTACAGGAATAATTTTCGTTTTCCGAAAAGTGACCTCTACGTACTAAGGTGATACGATACCGTACGGCTTTTATGAAATTCGACTTTTATATTAACAAGGATGAACTTTTTTGCTATGCCGTACAAATCAGTTGGACCATGGGGTGGCAAACGCGAGATCAACCCCCTTCCTAGACCTCTATTAAGGGAGGTGATTTGATCCTGTACGGCATCAATTCCAAAATATTATACATTTAAAATCTTAAAAAAAAATGACCCGTCTAAAAAGAATGGGTATTATCAATGTAAATAAAAAAATCACCTCCGAGAAAGGGAAAAACTCACGTTCTCTAGGGTAAGTTTATTTGATACTGTACGGCTATTTATTTTTTGGATTAATATAAATTAGAATTTTGATTTTATTTAGTAGCCGTGCAAAAAATAATGGACAATAATAAAATTAGAAAATTGCAAAACAAGTGAAATTTTTTAAAAATCATGCAAATAAAAAAATCCTCTCTTTTTTAATACAATGGATAGATTTTCAACTTTACATCGTTTTTCCTTTCCTTAACTATAAAATAATACAAATGTGTCCATGCCGTACATTTTCATTGTTGGAATTTTAGACACTAGATTACGTTATTCATGCGATTTACACTCATTTATGGTCATTAGATACCGTACGGCGTTTGCAAAATATCATTGAAAATAGCAAAAGTTGATAAACAATCACAATGCCGTACATTTTAGATGGACCGCAATGAAGTACCAGAACCAAATATATATTTCAGAGACGAATTTTTCTTGAAGTAAAGTAAGAAATTGGTATATATCACTTTTAAACTTTAAAATACAATGTAACGTAATTAATTATAAAAAAAAAAATGTGTATAAATTACCCAAAATTTTCTTTTTTAGGTTAACTTATTTGGAAACTTTATGAAATAATATTTTTCCGCTTTTCTATTTCATCTTTTGATAAATATTAATTTTTATGAAGTATAATTTATTTAGGCACTGTTTCGACTTAATAAAGCGGAACATTTTCGGAAAATCCTTTTGCGTTTCAGATCCATTAATTTTGAATTATTGGTTTCGAATAATTACAATATCAAGTATTGCTCGAATGTAATAAAATCTTACAATAATTTTTTATTCAAAAAAGCTCACTCTGGGCCGGAAAATTGAATTTTCCAGACACACGTACCAACTAAAATGTATGGCATGGTAATACAAATTATTATTGTATAAAATAGTATTAAAATAATCAAGCTTTATGTGGTATCAAATCACCACCCTTAATAGAGGTCCAGGAAGGGTATTGATCTTGTCATGGTCCAACTGATTTGTACAACATAGCAAAAAAGATCATCCTTGTTAATATGAAAATCGAATTTCATAAAAGCCGTACGGTATCGTATCACCTTAGTACATAGAGGTCAATTTTCGGAAAACGAAAATTATTCCTGTACTTCTGTCCCATTATTTTTTACGGCATTCTCTTTTTAAGAGTCACAGATATAAATACAGTCCAAATAAACGTAAGCCGTACAGGATCGCTTGAAAAAATGCAACCCCCATGGGTTACGATTTTCACTTTTCCGCGGCTTTCCCATGTCCCACCTAAAATGTACGGCATAGGGCTCAAAGTCATTTATTTCTGTAGGACTACAAAAATTATACCTTTTCAAGCGGTATCATATGACCTCCTAAAAATTTAGCATGGGCTTGTGGTCTAATATGGATTGCAATATATGTGAATGACTTTTGGTAAGCGGACGATTTGTGTTTCGGTATTCTTAAATCTTGCATATGCCTCGTATTTTGATGATGATTATGGACTAAGAACTTGTTTCGTAGATAGCGGGGCTCACCAGTAGTCATCACTTTATAAATGAGTCCATACATGTGTGATATACGTCTATTTTTCATATTTAGGATAGAATTTTGATTTAAGTCAGGAGTAATGTGATTTCTAAAGGGAATATTGCATCAGACGGTATGTAGCGGCACTAATGATATACTATATAACCATAATCAACGATTGAGAGTACAAGACTATTTACTACACCTAGATTTTTTGCTTCACTTAATTTAGGTATCTCATCGTTACCAATCTTAACAACAAAATCAGACAGTTTATCCCTGGACTATTTTGAGCCTGCTATCAATAAAACAGATTCAGATGCATTAATTTTTAAGTTATGATCCAAGGAAAATTCTTGAATTTTTTGTAAATCTGTCGAAATATTTTCTTGTGCAACTACTTTATTACTTGGGCAAACATCGAGAGTTAACTGAGAATCATCTGCATACTGCATTACACTAGAATATTAAATTTCACCATTCATGTCTGTGACGTATATTAAAAATAGCAGGGGCCCTAAAATGGACCCTTGAGGTACCCCTTGACATAGTGGTCCAAATGTGGATTTAATGATTTTATTGTCTATTGCTACAGCTACACATTGTTCACTGCTGGTTAAGTAAGATTTAAAGACATGAATGCAATCATTAGAAAAACCGAAATAATGCAATTTAAGTAAAATAAATGGATTCAATGTATCGAAGGCTTTACTAAAATCGAGTAGAACTAAACAAGTTGCTTTATTGTTATCTGTGTTGTGACAAATATCATCGGTTACATTTATAAGTGCAGTGGAAGTGCTATGATTTTTTTCGAAAGCCCGATTGTGTTGAGGAGGTCAGATAATTTTCATTGAAATAAGGGAAAATTTGGTTGTGAATGTGTCTTTCTAAAATTTTAGAAACTGCAGATAAAATACTAATAGGTCTGAGATCTTTTAATTCTGTAGGATTTTTCCAGCAGTTGGGAAATACGCCATCGAGAATGCAGCTGTTTAAAATATTTATAAGATGGTCTATACAAAATGGCAAAGAGAGTTTAATAGAGATACCATCAGCGCTAACACTGCAAGTTCTGGTAGTATTAATTATGTTATAAACATCATTCCTTGTTTATAATTTGATTTTAAATTAACTTTTCCAACAACAATATAATTATTTTGCAAAATGTTTTCGACTGGATTAAAAACAGAGCTCAGAAGTGTCTAGAACAAGGCGGGGAATACTTTCAGCAACCCTTTGTGTGAAGAAAACGGATGCAATCGTAGACCATCAAAAAAGGTAAAATATCACCTCTAAATTCATTTCATTTAATGGAAAAGAAATTTTCTAAAATGTATTCGGTAGAAAATAAGTTGCCTTTTATTTGCACGGTATATTAAAAGTTTAATTATGATATCTTCGATTTTTAATAGACCACACAAAATACTTAATTGCAGAAATTGTAAAGCAATGACTTTCTTAAATATCAGTGCGAATGTAAAGATTCGGTGGCATCTGAAAAGATCATGACATTGCATTAAAAAGCATCCTGTTGAAGTGATCAAACAACAAAATATAGGTATATACCAGTCCACAGTAGGTATTAAACAAACAGTATTGAAACAAACGTTTTCCTTTAAAAAAAAAAGTTCTATTGTGGATATAATGATCACTATCAATGTATATACTTTACCCTATTTATTGATATGAAATAGCGTTTCCATCAATCACAAATCGATATATTAAAATTATTTGAGTACATATAAGCATACCTATATATGCTGCAACCAGATTGATATTAATATAGTTATACAGTGTGACCCAGGATAGATGTAACAAGAGGTGTAATGGACCAAACATTTTGGAATTTTGGAACGGTATTTGGGGATTGAGTCCTGCTTGTTGTAAAACTAAAGTATACCAAAAATGACTTGATTTGGTGTTCTACAGGGTGTTTTATAAGCAAAGTTGTAAAAATCACCACTAATAAAGTACCTTTATTTTTCAAAATATAAAAAAATTCCACTAAGAAAAGTTATTTAGAATGCAATTTTATACCTCTATACCAAATTTCAGGAATATAAAATTATTTTTTTGAAGCTTCCCATTTTTTGCGAATTAAGAGTTGAATTCATATTTAAAGTTGTGTAGGACCAAATGTTAATCATCTCAAAAAGTAGGCTATTGGTAAATATAAAATTGAATATACGAGATGTAAGAAGGTACAATGTTAATCGAAGTAACATAACAGATTCACAAACAAATTAATTATTGACCAATACAAAACAAAGTTTACATTTTTTTATTATTCGACGTAGCTACCACCCACATCCACACACATTTCGATCCTTCGCCTGAAGTCCTTAAAACTGTTTCGAATATGATCTAACGGTATGGAGTTTACGGCATTTGTAATTCTCTGCTTCAATACTGCTACATCGTTAGGAAGTGGTTCAGCGTAAACCAACTGCTTGAGGCGACCCCATAAAAAGAAATCCAATATTGATAGGTCTGGGGATCTCGCCGGCCACCAATTAACCATTTCTGTGGAGTGGCCATGGCAACCATCATGTTGAAAATGAACTAAAGGCATATCTCTTAAAATATTTAAATGTTCTTCAGAAAATCTTTCAAGAAGCTGTAAATAAGTGTGCTGGTTTAACCTTACCTCAATTAAATAAGGTCCAATAGCTCCAACGTGATAAGAAACGGCACACCGACAATTCTGAGATGAAACAACACCATTGGTTGTGAATGTGGATTCATTTGAGAAAATTATGAAATGATGAAAAAATCTCTCTTCCATGATTTTTTCTCCAATGGTCAAACAAAAATCCAACCTACGGCCGTCATCTCCCTCTTCAAGCGTATGTTTATAATTTGCTTTATATGCCCTAATTTTCTTTGCCTTGTAAATTCTTTGGAGTTCAGACTTGCTAATATTAATAAGAGCTGATCTCTCTCTTAGTGGCATCCTAGGATTCTCTATAACAGAGGCATGAGCTATAATAGCCCCAACATTGTCTTCATCATATGCTTTTATTTTTCTTTTCATGTTAAGAACACTACCAGTAGCCAGAAACTTTTTAATTATGGTCATAGCCTGAGTACGTGACAAAGCAGTGTTTGTAAATTTCAAATTAAATTGGCTTACCACTTCTCTTAGCTAGTTTTCACCGCCAATTCCGTAGCATTGCACAATACAAATTTTTTCACGCACTGTGAGTACCATTTTCACTTAATTTTTTATGCTTGGTTCGTTAATTTGAAACAGAAATTAAGGATAATATTGACTACGTTTGACAGATATGTCAATAATAAATGATAAATGTGTATCCACTGCTTTTCTCATAGCCTACTTTTAGCTTCTACATAACTTTAAATATTAATTCACAAAAAATAATTTCTATGCAGTTTTAATTGAATGGTTCAAAATAAAATACTAATTTATTGAAAAAATGGGAAGTTTCAAAAAAATAATTTTATATTCCTGAAATTTAGAATAGAAGTACAAAAGTGCATTCTAAATAACTTTCCTTAGTGGAATTTTTTCATATTTTGAAAAATAAAGGTACTTTATTAGTGGTGACTTTTACAACTTTGCTTATAAAACAGAACACCAAATCAAGTCATTTTTGGTATACTTTAGTTTTACAATAAGCAGCAAATACCATTCCAAAATTCCAAAATGTTTGGTCCATTACACCTCTTGTTACATCTATTCTAGGACACACTGTATATATATTCACTGGATTTTAATGACACATTACTGTTTCTAATGGCACATTAGAAACAGTACAATCTTTAAAACGACCAAAGTAAACAAAGTAATTATGTGCATCATAGTTCCTATTTTACCTTATTTTAAAAACGTAATTGCACAATTTTTGGTAATATAGTAAATTATATGATTGCAACAATTCATAAATCTCATCTGTGCGTTGTAAATGTGAGATAATGATTCCATAGTAATTATATACAGTCGCACTTACCATGTTTCTTAGACTTAAACATTTCTAACAAAATAGTTACAACAAAAACATACGATGGTCATAGTAAAATATCACGTAAACTAGGTTATAATCACTTTGTTATTGGTGTATTTGGCGCAAGTTATGCCCTTATCTAATCAATTATAGCAAAGGATATGTCGTTGAGTATGATCAAGAAGATATAAACCGATAAAAAGCAAATTAAATATTGACAATTATTATATCTGCAGCTAGTTCCAAACCGTGGCCAATAAAATTATTTCTATGTATTATTTGCCAAAGGTGACAGCATGAATGAATGGGGTGATTTAAGTACACATGTATCACGTGGTTACGTGGTACGTGGTAATATAGTCTACTAATTTCATCATTATCGCGACTACAAAAATATTCTGAAATTGCTTAAAAATATGAATAAAGATTCCAACGCTGTATATGTAATGTGAAATGACGAACCTGGAGGAGATTGGAACGTTTGGCGTGACACTGACGATGAAATAATTTACACAAATACATATACTATACTAGACGTGGATTCTATCAACCATGTTGGCATCATCAGGAGATCATTAGAACTGATGAGTCTATTTTTCAATTAGTAATAGATTCAAACACTGCAATCACTATTATTGATCAAACTTTAAGCTACATTTAACTAAACGGATATATTCAAGAAAAGTGATTAAATGGTTGGTTTACTAAATAATCAACAAGTAGGTACTGGATCAATTTTTATTATTGAAGGAATTTTTTTTATTGTGGTACGCGTTGGAAGCTTAAGTTGGTTTTTTTTGCCCAAGACGAACACAGAGGAACTGAACAATATTGATTCATATTGTTTTCAATTTTAATTGACGATTTGCATGAAAGAAAGTTTGGTAAAAAGTGTCATGGCGCACAGTATAATGGTATCATTGTAATTCACTGCACATGTTGACCAACTCGTTTAATTTCCAAACTTTGCAACAATTAAATACCTATAATATAATAATCATGACATTGTTTTCATTATCTTTAATGTTAAACCTACTTCCACTGAATATAAAAATCATCTTTATTAGGTTGTTTCGTAGTCTACAATATTTAAAAAATGTCAAATTATGCAATTTGTCAATCACTGCTGCCAACTCTTCTAGTAAACTGAGAGTTGGAAACAGTGTTTGACAAATTGCATAATTCGACATTTTTTAAATATTGTAGACTACGAAACAACCTAATAAAGACTATTTATATTCAATGGAAGTAGGTTTAACATTAAAGATAATGAAAACGATGTTATGGCAGTGAATTACAGTGATACCATTATACTGTGCGCCATGACACTTTTTACTGAACTTTCTTTCGTACAAATCGTCAATTGAATCCAATTGACAATAAAAACAACGCAAAACAATTATGACACAAGCAAACAATGAAAGTTTTCACTTGTCATCTCACACAAAGTAGTTCATAATCGGCACCGTAGGTGGCGTATCGCTTATTTCGAATCGCGTATATATCAAACTTTTGATGTCCGATATGTCAAGAAATATTACAGCTAGACCCTCATATGCTTGAAATCATGGGAAAAATGTCTAAAAGAATATGTAAAAACATACAGGGTTTTCGATTTAAAAATAACCTTACTTGTTATATCACGTTATATCAAGAAATTGTTTTTTTAATTGCATTTAAACAAAATATATATATACATTTACAACCCTACAACTTTTCTACGAAACTTTTTTTTAATTCCTAATAATAACAGAAATAAAGGAGGGTCAATATATAATGATTAACCCTGTACATTCACTCCCGAAAAAATCTATTACTTTTATGCAGAACAACCAACTACACTGGAAAATTTGAAATTGCAAAATAGAAATGTCTGCACAGCTATAATAATAATAATGTTTATTTACCATCAATAAAAAGTAAAAGAAAGTAACCATAACCATAAGGTAAGTATTTTTTTTGTTCATAAAATTTACTAAAATTAGGAATTATAAAATATGGACAATAACAATGATTAACATACCATGAACATTGTAAATAAACAGGATAGAATCAACCAATCTGACTAATATTTGCAAGAAGTGGTCCAATGTATGAAGGTATATTACTGTGTTTTGAATTTTTTTAAATTTTCAAAAATAAAAATTTTAACAATTATTTTTTGAAAATTGTCCCAACGCTCCCACATCTCCCGTACGTTTTTAAAATAAGAAAACTAAACTATCAAATTTTAAAAAATATGGATAGTGTTGAATTCAAGAAAATTTACATTTAATATCCTGAAAAAGTAAGTATTAAAATTTTTTCGTCAACGCTATTAAAATCCACAATTTTTTGATTTCGAGAAAATGTATTTTTTAAAATATGCAAAGTTATATTACTATAATGATCGAACACAAATATGAATTCTATCGTGGAAAAAATAATTTTAACAAATTCATATACGAAAGAGCAAACTTGGTGAATATTTTCTGTATAAAATATTTTTTCTTTCAAACGCACCCTTCATTAACAGTATTATAAAAATTCACTTTTATAATTTAATGATCTGCATTCAAACAAAGTAAAACGGCTAATCGCATGTGATCAGTACATTTATTTGCATACCATTTATAATGCCCACGTTTGCATTCATTGATTTTTTTTTATTTTTAATGCGAACATAATGTAAAATGCAGTTTCTTTTCTTAGAAGTTCAAACACACAACACACAATAATAGTACGAGAGCCCACCGATAAAAACGGAACACATGCTAAAGAAAAAAGTTGTTTCTTGTTTTATGTAGAATATACTTTTTGTTCAGATTTTTGATTCCGTTATTTTAAAAATTATAAGCCAGATCAGAAAAACGCTGCTGCAACCCGGATTGCTATGACCGAATACACACGTTCAGAGAATGACTTAATAAGTATCCCCCACCAATTTTTGACTCTCCAGCTTATGTGTTCCATTTTTGTCACTATAAGTTTGGCGTTTAAAGTGTATATGATAAAAATAAAGGCCTTGAAATTCCCTTCAAAATGTTTTTTAATTCAATATAAAAAAAAATAACGCAGTTAAGCGTGAAACAGTGAGTGTTTTGTAAATTTTAAGATAAGTTTAGAGTTTTCCTGTTGCCATTGGTGGTAGAATGAAAATTTAAAAAAGTCGTATTGGTCTTTGTTAATACACAGTATTACTCACATACTCTAAGTTTTGGTATTTTTAAGGCACCTACTTTAGAAAATATTATATTTTAAATTAAAGAAAAATTTAGCAGGTTTTACTAAAAAAATTTCTCTTCTAGCAAATAACGCAAAACAAATGCATTAAACGAAAAATAAAGCTTATGAAGCGGTAAATATAATTTTTTTGTTTCCGTAGGATTAAAATGTATGGCACAATGAATTATATTCAGTGTATTTCGTGCGATCTATTAAAATATCATTAGAATATCCTGTCCAAATTAATAAATAAGCGTTATTACTATCAACTAAATATATTATATGAACACTTTTGTTCAATGGCTGCCTCAGTAACAGCTGATCTTGCCTAACCGTCAATTTGTAAACTTATTTGGAAGTGTTTTTGGTGAATATTTTTCAACAAATTAAATATTGTGGGGAAGTTTGACTATAATCAAGTGGTGTACAAGTGAAATAAAGCAGTTATGTTTTTAGACATCATTATTTGTAGGAAATTAGGTATGTGCCATATATGGCACAGCATGCAGTAAAGGAATCGGGTAAAAATACTGTATTTTATTTACAGTTGAATTATCCCTTCAGAAATAATGGATGTAAGAAAATTTTATGGGCACGTAGTGGATATACCGAATAGAAATGTTAATAAAAGAGATGATCTGTCCTACGATGATCATCCGACAGCTCAATACGATGTTATTGAGGAAACTGATTACGTTGAAAGAGAGGACGAAGAAAACGACCCAGATAATGAGGATGACATTCCTCCAATTTATTTTGTAAAGGCACCCAAACAAGCCAAAACCTCCCATTTGGACATAATCAGATCTTTTAGTGCATGAGAAAGATAGGAAATTCCTTGGAAATGAGAAACTGCCTCAAGAAACTGAGGACCAGTTTTTCAAATTTTTCTTCACCGATGAAATAAAATTGAATATGGGAGTTAGCAGTAGTGAAAGCAGGCACGCATTTCAAATATCTCAACTGTATTGGAAATTTTTTTGTGTTCTGTAGAAAGTGCCAAACTTATTATATGATGTGTCACACAGAATGAACATTATATAATGTCCTTGTTGCATGGTGTGCCATATATGGCACAAACCATTTTTTTCAAATATATGTGTGAAATTTCAAAATTGATTTTTTTAAATATTTTTCTCGTAAATAATATGTCTAAATACACTGAATTTAAAATTTTCATCAAAATTGCAAAAATCATGCGGTAAGGGGTTTTAACAGTTTCGGAAATACTGCAGTTTAAATGTGGCGCTTGAACTTTTAGTGATCAAAAAACATATTCAAATATTAAATATCTTAAAAACTTCTGACCTTTGGGTAAAAAGTGCTCATAACAAATTAAAGCTCTAAATTCTCCCTTTTAAAAGTTTTTTTTATTCGCTGCTGCAATAACCGAGTTATGATCGAAACATAATTTTTGGAAAATGACAACTTAGGATTTTCATTATATACAGGGTGTCCCAAAAGTGAACGATCAAACGAAGTGAGGTTATGGAAATAACCATATACAGAAACGGCAGGCAAGTACATATATCGGATCGAGTTTACATGCGAAATAAATGGACAACCGACCGTAGGTTGAGCCCCCACCATTTAATTTCCTTTGTATCGTTGCGCATTAAATCAGGTTCGCACCCGTGAATATGAAAAGTCTAGTTACCCATAAATTCGTACGTGTACTTACTTGGCTGCCGTTATTTCTAATTGTTGATGGTTCAAAAGTTATTTCAATTTTTGTATTTTCCCCGAAATGATCTAACGCGTTCACTAAAATGTTAAGGGAAATAGGCAAATATTAGAAGATTATACATATTTCTGTGCTTTGATGCGACCACCTTGAATCCGCCGTTTTTCCCCATAAAACTGAACCTCATATTCGCAATCAGCGAAACATAAGTATAATAACAGTAGTCTAAGCGCCTAATATTTTACCTATAGTAGGGGAGCCCTCCCTAGATGTACGTGCACCCCCCGCACGATCCTTGGGGACAATGTTTTTCATAAAGATTGAAGCCTAAGGAACAATTTAAGACATATTCTAAAAAAAAAAAACTAGCTGTACTTTCAAAATGGCGGCCATATATTAAAAAAAACTGTTGCCAATGTTGTTTTTGTCATTTAACACAAAAACTAAAAAAGATGGACAAAAACTTTCTTCACAAAAAACAACGTGCATAAAATTTTCTACAATTTGTACCTATACAATATTTTGATAGGAGTTACCATTTTCCAGATAAATGAGTCCAAAATTAAGAAAACATGGAAATTCATATATCGGTAAATCACTTAGAGGAAATAACTGTGACAATTATTGTAAGGCGTATAATATAACTTTATATTATTAACATAAAAATTAAATAAAATAAACAAAAAATTAATAATAATAATAATAATATTATAATTTGCAGACATTTATCTCGAAAACGGTAACAGTGATATCTGGAAAACGGTAACTCCTATCCAAATATTGTATAGGAACAAAATTGTAGAAAATTTTATGCACTTTGTTTTTTGTACAGAAAGTTTTTTTCCATCTTTTTTTAGTTTTTGTGTTAAATGACCAAAAACAATATTTGCATTTTTTTTAACGGACGCCATTTTGAAAGTACAGCCAGCCTTTTTTTTTTAGGACATGTCTTAAATTGTTCCTTAGGCTTTAATCTTTATGAAAAACATTGTCCCCAAGGATCGGGGAGGTGCACGGACAGTTAGGGTGGGCTTCCGTAGTGTTACGTTTTCTATTGAATTTTATATTTTATTTTAAGAGGTTAATCATTTATCTGGAAAATGGTAACTCCAATGCAAATATTGTATAGGAACAAAATTGTAGAAAATTTTATGTACTTTATTTTTTGTACAGAAAGTTTTTCTCCATCTTTTTTAGTTTTTGTGTTAAATGACAAAAACCATATTTGCAAATTTTTTAACGGACGCCATTTTGAAAGTGCAGCCAATTTTTTTTTTTTTAGGACATGTCTTAAATTGTTCCTTAGGCTTTAATCTTTATGAAAAACTTTGTCCTAAAGGATCGGGGGGGGGGGTGCACGGACACTCTAGGGTGGGCTCCCGTAGTGCTATTTTTAATTTAATTGCATTTAGATGTGGTTTCAACCTCTTGGAGGGTCAAAGCAGACATTCTTTGTTTTTTAATTCTACAAGTCTTTAAAATGCATTATAAAAAGTTTCATGCCAATTCATTCATTGAACGAGAATAGGCCCCATGCAAAAATATAATTTTAGTATTTTTAGAATCTTTACAAAACACAGTGTGTAAAGGATTTTTTTCTTATTTCTTCTTTTACAAACGAAACGAACATTAAATAAATCCATTAGGCACGCAAACAACGCGTGACGTCATATAACAGGAGACGCCACAGCGCCAGCACTAGAGTTCACTTTAAATTAATTCCATAGACGCAGACGTTGCCCTTGTAATAGCGCGATAGTGGAGCGAAATAGACCATAAGTCTCTCCGAGGAAAAAAAAAATCAGCTTAGAGCCAGACCAGACCAGACTTTTTATAAAGTGAACAATTCTACATAAGAAATGGCTGTTCACGATATTTTTTTATGGTACAGATATTTTACTTCCACATCCAGTGGAAGTATAGTAACGACAAAAAAAACCGCTGCCCAAGGAATCACTACTTCCACATCCAGATTCTCTATCCAAGTCACTCACATCGAAAAAACTTTGTATGTGGAAATAATTGTTTATGGAACTTTAATAATATAATATTTGAAATCCTCTACCCCAAAAACCCATAAAACGATACCCCACATCGGTAGCGGGGTGGGGGTGGTGATAGGGGGTGGTAGTGGGGGTGGATGAAGTAAAAAAATATTTTGCAGCTTCTGGTTCTTGTACATACACTAAATCACATTTTTTTTCATCCCCTTTAATAATGGGGGTGGTAATGGGGGTGGCTAGTGCCAAAAATTTTTTTGGAACCTTAGCTTCGCTTGTATACAGGGTGTCCCGTAAGTAATGGATAATCCTGAAAATGGTAGTGGGTCAGGCCATAACCTATCAGAATATCACAACTTGACCTTGAAAACCCTACGATTTTTGAGATACGGGCACTTTTTTGAAATTTTGAAAATTTCTACTCTAGAGTAGTATTTTGCATGTCACTGCCATAAGGTAAGGATTTTTTCATTCTCTTTTTTGGTGAGTATTCTAGAACAGTTGTGCTATCAAACGTGTATAGAAGTTTTTAAATAACGACGGCGGTACTCTAAAAAAAAAATGTATTTCTTAAATTTCGGTTCCACCAAGATTCCGTTTGCTGACTTTAACCTTTGATGGTGTAAAGAAAAGTGCCAAGTAAAATTTGCCACTTATCTTGAAAACTTGCCCACTTATTATTATATTCTAAAATGTTTAAAAATTCTGATTCTTCTTGTTAGAAAAAAAGATATAGCTGTTTGAATAGTGGTGGAGCTAAATTTATCAATTTAAAATTTTTAACAAGTAAGCCTTGTTTTTAATTGCATGTGACGCATGTCATGTTGTACCTACGTCTGGTATTACCGATTCAGACTTTGTGTGTTTGTCGATAATAACGAATTAGCGTTTCTCTGGACTTATTGGAATTCGTTGAGAACAACAATGCCACGTATACAATATACACAACGTGAGTATGCTAATATGCATACTATTTACGGCGAATGTTGAGGCAATGCCAGTGCATCCGCTGTGCGTTATCGAGAATATATTCTAAAATGTTTAAAAATTCTGAGGTAAGAAGACGAAGAAAGATCGAAATAAAATAAAAAGTAATTTCACCTACATTTATTAAACATTATTAAAAAGAAATAATCAAACAACTTATAATAAATGTACGAATTGCTCTCCTCTAGCCCTGATGTAGGCTCTGCACCTTTTAATAGAGGAACGTTTTAAATGGCGTGAATATCCGGATCGGCTGATTTCTTCAGCGGCTACTCCGATGCGCTCATGCAATTCATTCAAGGATTGCACAGGTCAAGTACACCTTTTCCTTCATGCATCCCCAGTAAAAAAAAGGATTTACATCTGGTGACCTGGGTGGCCACAGAATTGAAACTAAGCGACCGATCCATCTTCCTGGATATTTCAAATTTTGATATGCTCTCACCTCTCTCCCATAATGTACAGTTGTACATGTTCTGTAACCGTATTGTCAGCCTCGGGGATAAAGGAAAGTCTTCTAGTAAGACCGGTAGGTCGTTTTGAAGGAATTCTTCCAAATAATTGTCTGACGTTAATGTTGGTGGCAGTTCGAATGGGCTTATCACTTGACGATTTAGGATGCCTGTCCACAGATTTACTTTAAATTGGTACTGTGACCGATCTTCTCTCCTCAAGTGGAGATTTTCAAACTGCCAACTATGCAGATTAAGTAAATTTACAAAGCCATCTCTTCTGTACGATGATTTGTCGGACCACAACATTTTATTTAAAAAATCTGGATCCTCTCGTATCATCCACAGCATTCGCCGGCAAAATACCACTCTCAAGGGATAATCTCTGGGTAGTGGAGTTTGCACACGTTGTACATGGAAAGGATGGAGTTGGTATCGTTTTAAAATTCTGTGCACCGTTGTTTTAGATATGCCAGTGCATTGTGATATGGTACGCACAGAAGTAGATGGATCGTCGCTAATTTCATCAAGCACTTCGTCGTCGAAATCTTGACGAGGTCTTCCTTCACTGGCACCACCAATATCAGGGAGACTAGAAATCCTTCCCTCGCAGTACGCGTTATGCACTCTAATAAATACACGATAGTGAGGATGGCGTGCGTTCGGGTACCTTTCTCGATAACGCACAGAAGATGCACTAGCGTTGCCTCGACATTCGCCGTAAATAGTAAGCATGTTAGCATACTCACGTTGTGTATACTGTATTCGAAGCATTGTTGTTCTCAACAAGTTCCAATAAGTCCAAAGAAATGCTAATTCGTTATTATCGACAAATAAACAAAGTCTGAATCGGTAATACCAGATGTACAAAATGACATGAGTCAGATGAAATTAAAAACAAGGCTTACTTGTTAAAAATTTTAAATTGATAAATTTAGCTCCTCCACTATTCAAACAGCTATATATTTTTTTCTAACAAGAAGAATCAGAATTTTTAAGCATTTTAGAATATAATAATAAGTGGGCGAGTTTTTAAGATAAGTGGCAAATTTTGCTTGGGACTTTTCTTTACACCATCAAAGGTCAAAGTCAGCAAACGGAATCTTGGTGGAACCGAAATTGAGGAAATAACATTTTTTTTAGAATATCGCCGTCGTTATCTAAGAACTTCTATACACGTTTGATAGCACAACTGTTCTAAAATACTCACCAAAAAACAGAATGAAAAAATCCTTACACTTGTGGCAGTGGCATGCAAAATACTACTCTAGGGTAGAAATTTTCAAAATTTAAAAAGTGCCCATATCTCGAAAACCGTAGAGTTTTCAATAAGGTCAAGTTGTGATATTCTGATAGGTTATGGCCTGACCTATTACCATTTTCGGAATTATCCATTATTTACGGAACACTCTGTATACTAACTACCAATTTTTTGGACTCTTACCTGCTTGATTTACTCATTTACACCAAATTTACCCCAATTTACCAACTCTTCGACTAAACAAGATGAAAATATATTCTAGTTCCAGATCTCGTTAAAGTACATATGTGTACCAAATTTCAAGTCTTAAACGGTTCCAGAGTAAACGTGCGCACAAAAAAAGTTACACACCGACAGACAGAAATTTTTTCCCTCAAACTTAAAATCTCGACGTTTTATGACATTTTAAGCCTATTTGAACAATAAAAATTTTTTAAAATATTTTTGTCGTTACTATACTTCCACTGGATGTGGAAGTAATTACTGAAAATTTTTATTGTTCAAATGGGCTTAGAATGTCATGAAACGTCGAGATTTTAAATTTGAGCGAAAAAAAATTCTGTCTGTCTGTCGGTCTGTAACTTTTTTTTGTGCGCACGTTTACTCTGAAATCGTTTAAGATATCGACTTGAAATTTGGTACACGTATGTACTTTAACGGGATCTGGAACTAGATTATATTTTCATCTCATTCCGTCGAAAGATTGGGGGGTAAAATGAGGTAAATGGGGGGCAAATAGGTAAATCAAGCAAGTAAGAGTCCATAAAATTGTTATTTAGTGTATACCAGAGAAGCTAAGGTTTCAAAAAAAATTTTGGCATTAGCCACCCCCATTACCACCCCTACCTCATATTTAAAGGGGATGAAAAAAAAATGTGATTTAGTGCGTGTACAAGAACCAAAAGCCTCAAAATATTTTTTACTTCATCCACCCCCACTACCAACCCCTATCACCACCCCCACCCCACTACCATGTGCGACATCGTTTTCTGGATTCTTAGGGTAGACGATTTCAAATATATTATTAAAGTTCTATAAACAATTATTTCCACATACAAAATTTTTTCGTTATGAGAAACATGAATAGAAAATCTGGATGTGGAAGTAATGATTCCTTGGGCAGCGATTTTTTATCTCAAAAAAACTTGAGAAATTGATTGATTATAAAAATCGTGTTTTTTAACATTTACACCACCATATTTTCAAATCTAATCGAGCTATCGATCTGATTTTTTTTTTTAATTCAAGCACACAAACAAGCGCTTCCAATGGTCTTTTTGTTTCTATCGATTATTGTTTATTATTTTCTTCAAATAACAATGAACTTATTACTTTGGTAATAATGCAGGAAAATTAGCCAAAAGAAGGGGGAAACCTGATCAAAATTAGCAAAAATCTGAATTTTTGCACAGACGTTCCAAACCCAAAATCACAAAAATCCCAACGTGGTTACCCAAGATATTGAAGGTCAAAGTTTTTTTGCAAATATCTCGCGTCCTATGCATCGGATGCCCATGAGATCAATATGACAGTTGTAGAGAATTAAATTATCTATAAGTTGTCTTTTTTATTACTTTATGAGTGTGTTCTCAGACAACGCCCAGATATTAATCGGGGATTTAAATATTTTCCAGTTAGAAATTATGAAAACAGATTTGATAATTGCTAATGTTAAATAACACTATATTAATATATATAAATTAATTTGAAATATATAGCACATGCAAGGGACCTTTTGAGAGGATTTACTATTGTTATAGCTTCATTGACTATACTATTTAAAGATTCAACATTAGGCCAAGATAAAAAGAATTCGTTGTTCCGGCAATAAAATTATTCTGCTCACGAGGAACCGCGAGAGAGAGGATGGTGCGTAAACTAGTTACATTCTGCGATGGCTCTCAAACCCCCTGACCTGAGGTTGAGGTCTACTCACACCCAAAAAATAGGTCAAAGCTTACACATCCCACGTCCCCGATTCTAGTCAATTTCAAACAAACTCAAATGGCATCTCGACGATGCCATTTTAGAATATCCACTTAAAGTATCCGATAACCCACAATATCGCCTTACGTAGTCGGTAGCACAGTGCTGCAAAGTCTGAATTTCAGTGTCGGGAAATGTTTGGTTTCGGTACATATTGACTTTATTGGTTTACTGGTTTAGGGCCAGAGCATCTCTCGCTATTAGAATTCACACAAACTCTGGAATTTTAAGATTTATGAAACATCCGAAATTTTATAATCAGATAGGTATTTAAAATCGTGTAGCATTTAAGAGTTTTCAAAATTAATATTTTTGTAAAATCCCCACTTACAAATTTTCAATAATTTTCCGGAAACGCAAAGCAATTCTAGAGAACATAAAGATATTTTTAAATAATGCAACCTTTCAAGTTTTTACTCCTAACATTGACCAACTTTAAGGGAGAATTACTGAGAAAATCGAAGAAATTCACAATTCCATTCTTCTGTAAAATGATTTCGACTTTGTTCAAAAGAAGACACGGAAATGTTTGGAGCAAGATGGATACTTTCAGAAATTTTTGTAAGAATTTTATTGTTTCAATAAAATTTTAAGTCCTGCAATGACATGCAACAACAAAGATTTATTTACGATTTATGCTAATTCTGTTATCATAATAAATCCATTGCTTGAAATATACTTGCAGAAAAACTAGTTTTGCAGACTGATTTAAGTCGACGGTAGTGCATTTATTGTGAGTTTTGTTAAACAGTTGCTTACAATGGGTTGATAACAATGAATTTCTATAGGACTCTATTCTGATAATTGTTAATTTGTTAATCCACGGAAAAAGTTTCATAAAAAAAAAATTTACCTCCATCCTTTATCTTATTTAATCTCGACATGTTTGGTATCTATTTGGAAAGATAAAAAAGTTTTCCGCATGCATATGGCATGCGGAAAACTTGCATTTTCTCACACTTTATCGACATAGCCTTAGAAAATCGTATATTATATTACTAGGAGTAGAACGCACTCTGGGCGAAACACAAAAAAAGGCGTTCTACTCCGTGTAATATATACTATTTTTTCTTCAAGCGTATTAAAATGCAAAAATTCATTTATTTATCATAAATGTACAAATATTCAAACTACAGTCTTACATGTTGACACAATATGACAAGTGGCTAGTGGATAGCGCACCACCGGTGGCTTTCGGTATTAACATTATGTTACTAGTAAAACAATGTCCACTACGGTGGCGTTCGGTACTAACATTTTGTTACTAGTGAAACAATGTCCTACTTCTACTTCTATTCTTGGTGACATAATTTAATCATTTTAATACGCTTGAAGAAAAAAATTTATATTTCCTACAATTTACCAAAATTTGACCTTCATATTAACACATTTTCTTGAAGAATATGCAATGTTAACATGGTAAATATTTGGACCAATTCATTGTTCCGTTCTTGAATTTGATGAGTTAAAACGAAAAAATAATTACTAACAGACGCCGAGAAAGTAAGAAAAATCGTGACACTGTTAAATAATTGTTTATAATAATTATACTAATTGACTGATTACTATCAAATTCAATAGTGTTTTATTTTGATAACAGACGAAGTGATTACAAATCAAGTGGATCCGTTAAGAATTGTGATCTCTAGAGTGTTTTCGTGCATACGTACAGACGAACTCATGGAGATTTATTTCAATTTTCAATGGCAATTTTCGACATTAATAAAAATTTAAATCACTCTAAAAATGGCACCATTAGTGGAGTCAAATTAGGACTAAAAAATTCGCAATGTGAATTGTCTGGTCAGGGTAGTTTTTTTTTTGTTTTAACGTGTTCAGGGGATCAACTCAAGTTCACAGTTCAGTGTCTGCGAGGTCGGCGTATTGTTTATTTAAACAATTTAATTTTTTAGACTATGTTTTCCATCGGTTTTCTTTGAATATCTCGAAATCTATAAGTCCTATGGAAAACAACAAAAAGAAGGAAAATGTTCGTTATGAGCTGTACAATAAAAGTACATAAACTATAATTCATTCCAATTGTTATTATTATTAAAAAAAACTGAATATTGCAAAATTATGCGTTTCTAAACAAATCACTGTCTTTCAAAAATAATGGATAATACTCAAAGAAATTTTGGAGAAATATATCTTATAATGTACAATCACCACTTAAAATTTCAAATGATTATTAAAACGACTCAATTGTTGCTAAAACTTTGCACCCTTGTGAAATCCTGCCATCAAAACCAAGAAATGTGTACTATGGCTCGAATTGTAGCTTTTTATAAGTATTTTAAGATCACGGAGAGAGAATTTTCCTTTTTTCAAAATTTCCTTTTAGTAGAATAGAAAATCCAACTTTTAGAAAAAATGTAATGCTCTACTTGCATTTGGAGCTGAGCTACGTTAGTTTTTACGTTTAGGTCACTTATAAATAAACAAATCGACATTTCTTATTGAAATTTGGACTGGTAATTTTCCATTATTTCCATTATATTGTCTATTACTTTATATCTGCTACTTGAAAATAATCCAAGGCTACAGTTGTTAAAAGATACTGTATAGAGGTCCGAAAGTGGGGTCTTTAGCGATTCTGTTAGAGATCTGAAAATCACCAAATATGTCTAAATCTTATTTTATGTTTTTAAAAACCGGACTTTAGTCGCTAGATACCCCAGTGGGTAAGGCGACTAGCACTTTTTATTCAGGATGCGGACGTCTCAGGTTCAAATCCTGCTCGCGATTTTTTTTTATTGTATCAGTAGTATTAAAAGTTTTACAAAGCTGTATACAAGTTAGGTTGGTCTACCATTTTCGTGATAAAAATTAAAAAGTTATAAAAAGATTTAAAATGTGCATTATGTTCTCAAAGCCGTTTTATTCGATGTTATTTTAACAATTGTAGCTTTGGATTATCTTCAAATAGCAGAAACAAAATAATAAGGATTGGAGCATAACCAGTAGGGATGCAACGGATAGTGTTTTGGCCGGATACCGAATACCGGATATCCGGCGTACTTCTTGTACCGGATACCGGATATCCGGCCAACTATCCGGCTTACATTGAAAGTTGGATTGAAAACACGTTTTGGCAATATCGACGACAAAAAATACTTACTGGCATCTCTTCTAGACCTCAGATTTAAAACCAGTTTTTTTGATAAGAATCATGCTAAAATATCCCGTCAAATTATTCTGCTGGAGGATTAAAAAAATAGTTGTGATGATTCATATTCAAGCAGTGATAGTGAAAGTGGTAGGTACTTCTCCTTCCAGTAAACAAAGTAAGAGAAGAGAAACCCGGTTAATGTTATTGCTGATATTTAAAACACTTTCTGGGACTGTTTTGAGAATGTGGCGAAAAAAATAATAGTTTCGGAGAAAAGTTCAATGGTCAGGGAGATTGATTATTATTTGAAAGGAGCACAGATTCATAGAAATAGTGACCCTTACGCATGGTGGTGTACTAACTCCAATTAGTATATACTTTCGTCAAAGTTTGTAAAAATATATCTTTCAGCTCCTTGAAGCAGTGTAATAATCCAGGGAAATGAGGTTTTGGCCGGGACTGTGACTCATCCAGGCAGAGACCACGATTTTTAGGTAGTATAGGTGTCAATAAATGAAACCTATATAAAATCTGCGGTCGATTTTCTGCATATGTTTATTTACAGCCATTTTAATGCAAAAAAATGGAAAAAACGTGTTTTTTCACACTCTTTCACCTGCCAGTAAAAAGTAAACTATCTTACAGATAAATCAAATGAATCACCTTGTAGGAAATTAAAAAAGCTTTAAAATGGCGGTTGTTAAATGTCGATATAGTTAATTGTTGCTAAGATAATTGCAAAATGCGGAATTTTATTCAATAAACAATATCTTGTGTAAAAAACAATCTACTGTTTTGTCCTTGCGTAAATAGTTGACTCTCATAGTGCTTAATATCTGGTAAAAATTTCAAATCGATTCGTCAAATAGTTTTTGCAAAATTGCATTAATTTATCCCAGAGACCTTTTTTTTTGCAACCCCACCACGTCCAGAGAAATCAAAATACAATGATTCTACGGCCTCCACCTGAAAGGGAAAGACTTGATTTACCAAAATGCTTTGTTAGATATCGAAAAAATTAATTTTCAGACCTGCAAAATGACGTTGCAAAAGAACTCAGATTTTTACCTTATAAACAAATAGAATAATTTTTTAACAATTGATTGTAGAGCATCGGTTTTTCGATATTTGAAAAGCTGATATTTTTACACGAATTTTGAAAAAAAAAGAAGGTCCTAGGTCAATTTGGGGCAAAGTTAGCAATTTTTTTTCAAAAATTCATAGCTCCTTTGTTTATAATAATTAAGGAACGTAACAAGCGCCATTTTAAAGGGGAAGAGTTCAACTTTTAGTGTAAAAAATTTGAAAATGACTGCACTTTCTCAAAACTGTTGGCAAAGCTTCTAAAATGAGGCTCGAATCAACTTAGCTCGGAGGTTGTGCAGGGGGAACCCTTAAATCCGCGCATTCAAAAATTGAAACAGCATCTTCAAACTGACCACATATTTCATAACTTTGGTGTTTGTTAACCGATTTTGATGTTTCTTCTTTCAATTTGGGGTACTTTTTTGCGTACGTTAATAATTTTCAATCTGTTAAACTATTGACATTAATATTAACAATGTAATTTGTTTAAACATTTTAAAAAAATTTTTCTTTGCAAAATATTAAAATTTTTTGTTTTGATCTTGTTGAAAGTTGTAAAAAAGGCTTATGTACATGTAAATATATATCTTATTGTTACAAACAATTGAATTTTTCAAATTTATAAAATAAAAACACTCGATATAATTTACATTTTTAAGATATTTTTCAAATGCAAAATTACCATACAATTTATGAAAAGTGCTCTTATTAATTTGCGTATTATTAATTATTAATAAATAATAAAACAAACCATTACTTCCTTCGTAGAAGTATACAACACGCGTGTGAATGTACATGTAGTGACAGCGTTTGTCATGTATAATGGTTTGTATGCTACAGTAGAAACTTTCTATGGTTCAACACATCTGCTCCAAAATAATAAGAGAGTAATAATTACCTGTAATTTGTTTAAACATTTTACAAAAAAATATTTTTATACATTATCAAAATTTTTGTATTATTCTTATTGAAAATTATAGGAAAGGTTTGTGTAGAATTAAATATATAAATTACTGTTATATTAAGTTATAAACAATAGAATTTGTAAAGTGTGAAAAGAAACACATTGTTCGATATAAATAACGCTGTAATTTATAATAATACAGAATATTTGTCGATTCACATATAAATTTACTTAATAATATACCTATACACATTCTAATAAGGTAAAATCAATCAACTCGTATTTTTTTTAGGATCGGCTCATTATCATCAACATTAGAATGATCAAAGTTATCTAACATTAAATTAATATTCTCAATATCATCATCGTCGTCATTACAATTAATTTCACAATTATTTTCAAATTTTTTACACTAAAAGTTGAACTCTTCCCCTTTAAAATGGCGCTTCTTACGTTTCTTAATTATTATAAACAAAGGAGCTATGAATTTTTGAAAAAAAATTGCTAACTTTGCCCCAAATTGACCTAGGACCTTCTTTTTTTTTTCAAAATTCGTGTAAAAATATCAGCTTTTCAAATATCGAAAAACCGATGCTCTACAATCAATTGTTAAAAAATTATTCTATTTGTTTATAAAGTAAAAATCTGAGTTCTTTTGCAACGTCATTTTGCAGGTCTGAAAATTAATTTTTTCGATATCTAACAAAGCATTTTGGTAAATCAAGTCTTTCCCTTTCAGGTGGAGGCCGTAGAATCATTGTATTTGGATTTCTCTGGACGTGGTGGGGTTGCAAAAAAAAGGTCTCTGGGATAAATTAATGCAATTTTGCAAAAACTAATTGACGAATCGATTTGAAATTTTTACCAGATATTAAGCACTATGAGAGTCAACTATTTACGCAAGGACAAAACAGTAGATTGTTTTTTACACAAGATATTGTTTATTGAATAAAATTCCGCATTTTGCAATTATCTTAGCAACAATTAACTATATCGACATTTAACAACCGCCATTTTAAAGCTTTTTTAATTTCCTACAAGGTGATTCATTTGATTTATCTGTAAGATAGTTTACTTTTTACTGGCAGGTGAAAAAGTGTGAAAAAACACGGTTTTTCCATTTTTTTGCATTAAAATGGCTGTAAATAAACATATGCAGAAAATCGACCGCAGATTTTATATAGGTTTCATTTATTGACACCTCTACTACCTAAAAATCGTGGTCTCTGCCTGGATGAGTCACAGTCCCGAACAAGGTAATTTTTTTATACATTTCCCTGGACTATAAGTCTTGAAGCAGTGTAAGCAGTCTTTTCAGAAGCTAGCAACGTATACCTCTAAACGCTGAAAAACTCGTCTTTATTCACCATAATTTACCATCGGTAAACTTTAAGTATTAATTTAGCAACTAATCTATAGATATTTCCAGTTTGTAGTAATAATTGTAATGCAGGATGTGAAAAATAATGAAACTGTTTCATTATTTATACCATTTTTTATTTTTTAACTATGCGGTTTTGGCCGGATATCAGGTCACTATCCGATGCTCAGCCGGATAGTAATAAAGTGGCCGGATAGGCCGGATACCGGATAGTAACCGGATATCCGTTGCATCTCTAATAACCAGCCTAAATTTCAAGAAGAAATATAGATTTGTTTATTTATAAGTGAACTAAACGTAAAAACTAACGTATCTCAGCTTCAAATGCAAGTAGAGCATTTATTTATTTATTTATTTATGTTTTTTTACAAAAGTTGGCTTTTTAAATCTACTTTCATTGCTCGTTTACCGTTTTTGATTTCATAAAAAAACCAGAGAGTTACCTGAATTTGTTTATAACTAAAATGTCGAAAACTATAAACAACTGCAATAAGACGGGTTTAAATTTTGAAAAAAAAATGTTTCTCTCCGTGATCTTAAAGTACTTATACAATGCTACAACTTGAGTCATCGTACACATTTCTTGGCTTTGATGGAAGGATTTCACAAGGGTGCAAAGTTTTAGCAAGAATTTATTTGAGCCGTTTTAGTAATCATTTTCATTTGAAATTTTAAGATAAGAGCTACATTTTTTCAAAATTTATTGAATCTTATCCATTATTTTTGAATGAACAGTGATTTGCTTAAAAACGCATAATTTTGCAATGTTCAATTTTTTTAAAATAATAATAACAATTGATATGAATTATAGTTTATGTACTTTTATTATGCAACTCAAAATGAACATTTTCCTTCTCATTGTTTTCCATAGATTTCGAGATATTCAAAATAAACAATACGCCGACCTCGCAGAAACTGCAAAACTGAGCTGTGAACTTAAGTTGACCCCCTGAACACGTTAAAACAGAAAAACTGCCCTGACCAGACAATTCACATTAAAATCCTAATTTGACTCCACTACATGTTTTAGAGTAGAAAGCTATCTTTAATATCGATTTCTTGCAAACTTAGCTTATTAAAAGACTTGTTATCAGTGAAACTGAGTGCTGGTGTGCTGAACGAGAATAGAGCATACACCCTGCGGGTTGCGTAATTATGCCGACATTGGAAATTAAACACGTATAGCTTCTATACCGAACAAAAAAACCTGTAAGTTGAACCGGTATACGTAAAAAAAAAACAATTTATTTGGAGGATGCCTCTCGTCTGTTGTTGGCGCCCAGCATCGCCAAGCACAATCCATAAGGAATAGGAATACCTACAGCTGAATTGAATTTCACATTTAGTTTCGAAAAAAACTTAATAACTTTTCTCTCGTCTGTCATTGGGAACACCTAACCGCGGCTGTCTGCGGGTCTTCGAACCACGTGCCCCGTGCCATCTCTAGCTACTCCGCACCGCCGTCCGTTGGAGCGGCGTCGGTGGCGTCGTCGTGCGGGATCAATAGATTGGCCGCTATCGACCTTGACCCGACCTCCCGCAGCATCACACAATCACACGATTCTTCTTACACTCTGCCATGCCGGCTGCGAGTGCACGGGGAAGAGTTCAACCGATACAGTTGTATCTATTCTTCTTGCCTTCGGTTTGGATATTTGAACGGAATAAATAAAGTTCAGCTATTAGTTGATAATCTCTCTATGTGTAGATTAAGGAATGTAAAATGAGGAAATGTTATCATTTAATATTTGAGATTTTTTTAAAGCATACAGCTACCATAAATTCAGATTCATAAAGTAGTCGTTTAATATATAATAGTAAATATTAAGTTGATCGTAATTTAAGATTTATTTTCAATGGATGCGAATTTGCCTTTAAGGCTTTGGCTAAACTTCTAGGTGTACTTATTAATAAACACTTTACCTCGGAGCTGCATATTGAAACAGCATGCAGCAAACTAAACAATAGTACATTGTGTATCTTGTAGTAAAAGCAATACATTCCCGAACGACGATAGGCCAACAAGCATTGAAGTCCGGGAATGTGCTTTTACACATACTATTTTCTCTGAAATCGCAATCAATATTATTATAAATATATAAAAATAAAAAAATAAATACATATTAAAATATAAACAAAAAAATTGTCCGGGAAAGCCACTTTCCCGGCCTAGCCCGGGACAGTAACTTTTATATACAGGGTGTCCAGTTAGTGATCCCTCGGAAGATTGTGCAAAAACGCCTAACTTTATAAAAAAACTTTCTCAACAAAACTTTCAATGTTTCATCTCCACTACAACTTAAAATTATTTTCAATTGTACAACGTATCACAAAAACGAGTTACACAAGAAAGTATTTTTTTTTAACGGAATACCCTGTATTTTTTGGCACCAGTTAAGCCTCTAAGGGTCCTGTATTACATCCTAAAATATTTTGCCAATCGGATGTAGCGTTGCCAAGTTAGAATTTTTTTCTTGTTTTTCTGGTAATTTACAAACATTTTTTTGACTACCATATCTCCGCGATTTATTAATTGTTTTTTTTAAAAATGTGCCTATAATTTTTTTACATGGATGAATAAGCATACAGTTCCCCACATTTTAATATCATACAATCAAAGAAATAGTATGGGTAAATTCAACAAAAAAAAAATGGTTAACTAACAATATCGTTAATTTTGTTAAACCAAACTATATTGATGGTATTTTTAAACAAGAGGTGATTGTTATTTTAATTAATAAAAAGTTGTCGTACAACAAAACAAACATTAACTTAAAAAATAGATGAATAAGACTATTATTTTGTTCGTCTGACTATTATTTTGTTGAATTCTGTCAAATAAAACTAGATAATAGTATATTTTATTTTTAACTATTATCGAATTGTAATTCTAACCCAGTATTAGTTCGCTGTATTATTGTACTTGGTAGACAAACCAATAATATTGTCGTCTTCTAGAAGTTCTAAAAGAATTACCATAAAATTTGCTTGCTTACCACGTAGTCTATTACAGAAATTATTCCCAGATGACGCCACATACAAATCACTGACAATAATCAATCATGCATTATCTTATACTCTTATGAATTTATAGAAAATTAATAACATGATTGCAATGTTCAAATTCTCTCAGGGGTCATCGATATATTTGGATGGATCTTCTCGAAGTAAAAAAATATTTTGAGGTTTCTGGTTCCTGTACATACACTAAATCACATTTTTCTTCATCCCCTTTAATAAGGGGATGAGGGTGGTAATGGGGGTGGCTAATGCCAAAATTTTTTTTGAGACCTTAGCTTCTCTTGTATATACTAAATACCAATTTCGTGGACTCTTACCGGCTTACCCCAAATTTACCCCAATTTACACCCCAACCCTTCGACGGAACAAGATGAAAATATAATCTAGTTCTAGATCTCGTTAACGTACATGTGTGTACCAAATTTCAAGTCAATATCTTAAACGGTTCCAGAGTAAACGTGCGCACAAAAAAAGTTACAGACAGACAGAAATTTTTTTTTTGCTCAAACCTAAAAACTCGACGTTTCATGACATTTTAAGCCTATTTGGACAATAAAAATTTTTAAAAAATTTTTTGTCGTTACTATACTTCCACTGGACGTGGAAGTAATTAGTTGGTGAACAAAAAACAAAGTCGTTGTACTATTTAATTGTAGACCAAATTGAAAATGGTTAGTGAACATAAAAAAATGTCATTGTATTATTTAATTTGTTACAAGAAGATATGATTATTAAACTACTATTTGTTTACGAAAACAAATAAAGTTGTATGACTATTCTTTTCTGATTGATTTAACTATGAAACTAGATAGGCGCGATTTCATATGCTCTTTTTGATTGAATTTACCTATCATTTTCTTTGTGTATACACTTTATTTTTATTTCAAAAGGTTTTTGAGATATGATTATTTTAAATAATTTTTGCGTAAATTAAGGTGCTATTTATTTTAGCATTAAAATCTAGTATGGCTTTTGTTTTAAATCTTTTTCAATTTTTTTAAATGGAATGCCTATAATTTTTTTACATGGATGAATAACGTATAAGATTTCTCACATTTTGATATTATACACTTTCTTTTAATAATTATTATGAACGGCTTTCGAGAAATATTTTTTTTACGATATTGCAACTTAACAATTGCTCAAAATGTTCACCATTTTTACCCACGCCACACTGAAGTCTCTTGATAAATAAACGCCTTACATTGTATAACATATCAACATTTATACGATTGAAACACTGACGAATCATTTCCATCATATCTTATCGAGTCGTTGGTTCTATCTCACAAATCCCCAAAGGAAAAATTCCATTGAAGTCAGGTCTTGTGACCTAGGCGAACAGGCAATGGGACTTAACATAATTTAATAAAATAATAAATCAGATATAATTTCACAGTTTATTAAAATATCAGACCTTCTCTTCCTATCCACCTTTCAGGAAACTGGTTACTAATGGCCTAACGAACATTTCTACTAAAATGTGGTGGTGCACCATCAAGTTGTCACCACATATTATTTGTAATATAATCAGGAATATGTTCGATCATTTGTGGAAACGTATTTTGCATAAAATCCAAGAAAACTGCCCCATTCACATTTCCCTCAAAAAGTGAGGACCAATAACATACTCATGTACAATTCCTCCCCAAATATTTAAACCCTAGTTTTGCTGGTAATGATTTTTCTGTACAACATGAGGGTTTTCTCTGTCATAATAATGGAATTGTGCCTCTTCACAAATCCATTGCGATGAAACGTTGAATCATCCGTGAACAACACATATTTGAAAAATTCTTCATTTTCTCCAATTTGGTTTTAGCCCACTGGCAAAAATTTATAATCAACGATTTAAATCAACATCCAAAAGATCTTGATGCAGCTGTACTCGATAGGGGTGAAACTTATTTTTACGAAGACAAAGGGAAACACTAGATTTACTGACCTCTAAATCCCTACTTAATTCCTGAACATTTGCTGGGCTAGGATTTTTGATTACCGCTAAAGTTATAGCCAGCTCATTTTCTTCACTTTATACATTTCGTCGTCTCGCCTTCTTTTCATATGCAATAAACACCTTACAGAAATGTCATAAAGTGAAAAACAAACGCAAAACAAAAGACCAAAGCTATACTAGATTTTTATGCTAAAATAAAGAGCACCTCAATTTACGCAAAAATTATTTGAAATAATCATATCTCAAAAATCATTTGAAATAAAAATAAAGTGTATGATATTAAAATGTGGGGAACTGTAGGCTTATTCGTCCATGTAAAAAAAATCATAGGCATTCCATTTAAAAACATTGAGAAAAATAATAATTATGTATCAAGAAATGTAATCAAATATTTTGGACACCCGGTATAATAATAATTTATTTCTAAACTGTTTTTCAGTAATTACATCATTATCATACAAAATCCTAAAAAAACAATTAATAAATCACGGAGATATGGCAATGGAAAAAATGTATGAATATTGACAAAAAAAAAACAGGAAAAAATTATAACCTGGCAACGCTACATCTGACTGGCAAAATATTTTAGGGTGTAATACAGAACCCTTGGAGGCTTAACTGGTACCAAAAAAAGACAGGGTGTTCCATTTAAAAAAATCATACTTGTGTAACTCGTTTTTGTGACACTTTATATATAATTGAAAATCATTTTACGTTGTAATAGAGATGAAATATTGAACGTTTTGTTAATTTAGCCGTTTTTGCACAATCTTCCGAGGGAACACTAACACCCTGTATAAAAAACAGTCCGTAACAGTAAAATTTTAGAATAGCGTTTTTTGGGATCTGAAATTGCGCCGAAAAATTACACATTCTTGACCAATTTCAGAAAGAAGGGTTTTTTTCTACTGACTTAGTTAAAAAATTCAGTGGACACAGTATTGTTAAATTTTTACTATGCATCCGTCAATTCGGCACTAAAAGAAAAACCACCTTGCTACTAATTGGATATTCAGTCGTATAACACTCGAGGCAAAAATACCATTACATCATTAAAACACGATCATGAATTCTATAAAAAATCACTTCTGTATGCAGGATCTCGTTTTTTTACAAGATTTTATTTAACTTCACCTGTTTGTATGTTAGTTTGTATGTTAGATACTATAGATAGTTAGTATATTTAGGTCAAATCTTTGCAAGTCAATTTTGAATCACTTAACGACGTCCAGTTGAGCTGAAATATTATTGCATACACGTGTAGTTCTGGTGATAATACTATGGTACTAAAAAGTGCGGTTTTTTTTTAATAATAATAATCCAAACTCTTCGTTTTTTTATAAGCTTCTTTTTATTCTTAAACAATGTTTTTATCCATCTTATAGTTTTTGAGATACTTCAATTTTAAACACATAATTTTCTTGCGTATGAGCTCAAGCGCCATCTTTAAGCCTTTATATCTCTGGAACAGTTTGTCGTAGGGAAATTTAAAAAAGCACAAACTCTTCGTTTTTTTTTATATATAAGCTCATTTTTGGACTCTTATAATTTTTAATAATAAAAATGTTTTCCGAGCAATTTCCAAAAAACGATTTTTTTCAAAAAATTTTGAAAAATTTTCATTATTGAAAATGCATACAGAATGGAAAATAATTATTTTAAAAATTCTAAAAAAATATTAGTAATAATATGCATTAACACTTAGAAGGATTTTTTAAAATTTTTAATTAATAAGAAATTAGATCAATGAAACTAAAAAAAAATGGTGCCTACATTTTTAAATGCGCTACTTTTTTGTTTGTAACTTTTTTAGTTTTCATTATAACATGTCGTAATACGTCTCATTCGAAAGAAAATTTAATACCTTTAATTTTTACAAGAACAACAATTTTTCTCCTAGTTGTAGTTTTTGAGTAATTTTAGATTTTAACGTCGTATATTTTTTCTGAACGTTTCGGCGCCATTTTGAAAATGTCATATTTCCAAAAGTAAACATTGGAGAAAAAAAAACATTCGATTTGTTTTCGTAAAAGCCTTAATCTTGTACCCTTGCATTTTTTGTTAAGTCCATATTTTTCGAGTAATTAAAAAAAAACTAGGAATACGCATTTTAGGGGGTGAAAATGGCAGTTTTTAGTTCGCAATATCTCGAAAAATAAGCATTTTAGCAAAAAAGTGTATGACCTTTCTTTCTTATAATTTGATTTTCTATCAGATTGTTTCTTTTTTTTTTGCGACAACCCCCAAGAAGAGATGAGAACCACCTCTAACCAAAAAGCAGGAAAAATGACAATTTTTCTTATTCTTATGAAGAATGCTGAAGAAGAAAATATGGAAATTCATTCAATCGTTTTCGGCTGGGATTTAAAAGCTGCACTTACTGTACTATATTTGTTATCCTCCATATCTCGTTAAGATGGTTTTTGAATATCTTCGGCTTGGTGCAAGCAAATATAATCGACTCAAATATTAATATTATTATTATTATATTTTAAGCAATCTCGACGAAAATATATAAACAGAGGAAGAATTCACTTCATCCTGTTTATTATATTGATAGAAATTTGCGGACCAGGTGATATGTCTGGTAGTTCCAATTGGACTAAGCTAGGCAAGAGATTAGTTGTACAAACTCCCTCTGCAGAAATTACCAGTGGCACAATTCGTACTTCGCTTAGTTCCCATAAACATTTAATTTCGATTTCGATTTTATTATTAGCATTATTATTATTTTATTTATGGTAACTGGCAATTAATTAACACCCTGTATATGGCACAACGTATTACAATAACACACTTTCCAGAGACCCCAACAACATATTTTATTAACATTCATAAATTTAGATCGCGTATAACCATAACTAACCTTCTGTCCCTCACCGCCAACATAATTACTTCAATACCTCCAATCTCCAAGTGTTGTTCTATTCAAATTTCCGAACCGGGGCATACTGCGATGTTTCATTATGAGTGTGTATTTATTTATTCTGCATGGATGTGCGAAGTTTGAAGTTCTTAGTCGTTCAAAGTTTGCCGAGATGAAAATTAACTTCGTTACTAAATTGAAACGGTTACAGTTTTATTCAAAATAAACGACGACTTTCTATTTTCCACTGCAGAACATTTTGAAATAAATAAGTGTTAAGCACTCGCCATGAACTCACGGTGAATTCTGAATTTACTTAAGTTTATCACATCCATTCATTTAAAGTTGGTGTCTATGAAAAGTTGTAATATCCGAAATTAACTAATAAATATTCCTTCATCTCCTACTGTCACGACCTCACAATTAATTAGAAATTAAACAATTTTCTTCCGCGGTGAACTATTTTAAAATTACAGCAGCTCGAAAAATAATGAAATTTTTGAGCTGCTAATTTGTAAATAATTGATAGTGAAGGAAAATTGTTGGACATAATTTTCAGGAAATTTTAGTCTACAATAAAGATAATAGCTTATTACTACGTTCAATCCCTGCTCATCGCGAAATAATTTTAATTATAAAATTATCCCCAAGAAGTGGTTCGGACTCCACTATAAGCTGTAGGGCCTCGTTTCTCTTTACCTAACACAAAATCATTCTGGATTTTCAAAGAGTTACTTCGGTGACTTGAGAAGCGGTTAAGAAAACATTTTAGGAAAACATTTTTTTTTTAAGGAGCAATGAGGACAGAGCTAATGGGATATTTTCCATTTTTTTTAATTCAGTTTTGGTGATATATATCAAATAATTATTATTTTAAAAATTACTGCATAATAAATTTAAACTGAAACAATAATTTTTTAAATAAAAATAAGGATACGCCCGTCTAGATACAGATTTCAAATGATTTTATTTGGAGGGAAATAATTTAACCAACAGACAACTTTCGTTTAGACTGTAACTATCTTATATGAATGCCAAATTGTGTATTTACTTTATATTATTTTACCTATAACACTTCTATTTTGCTTAATATCTTGAAAACCAATAAATATTATATACATATATTTAGAAGGAATTAAAAGGTATTTATGTTTATTATTATTTAGAAGTTATCTTAAAAATGTAAACAAAACTCACGGCGAGGATTATATAGCAAGTGAAAGATACATATTGATTAGATTTATTTGTCGTTTGTTTATGTGGCGTTTGATTTTTTTTTTATATTTTATCAATAAACTATTAAGATGGAGTTGATTATGACATTATAGATTCTTTCTATAAGCAAAATCTGGATTTTTGAAGGGATGGAATCAGAAATATTGGAAGCTTGCCACCAAGTTCTACGAATATTCATATTTTTAGGAACAGTTTAAAAAAAAATTCGGAGCACTTATATTGGTGTTTCCACAACTTTTTATAAAACACCTTTTAAATGACATTATCTATTATTATACTCTTCGCAAAAACGAAGAGTATATTGTATTTGATCGGCACATTTCTAAAATCGTAAATATAGCTCGTAGAGAAAAAATTTTCATATCATTGTGTTAGTGAACGAATTCTGAACAACTTTCAAAATGTCCGTCTGTCCGTCCGTCACGTTTCTTGTAAGCACGATAACTCAAGAAAGAAAAATTCGACTGTACTGAAATTTGGACAGTAAGTTAGTGTTGGCTATTTTTATGAAAACTAATTGATAAGGTGCAGTGCTGAAAATTTGCAGAATAATCGGTGATGTAATACATAAATTATTGTTTCTTAGCTTAAGAATGTTTCCTTATCAAATTGGAACAAGATCGGTCAAGAGGTAGTTGAGATATAGCAAAAAAAAAGAAAAAATTACAAATTTGACACCTTGTATCTCAGTAAGGAGGCATATTTTATCTAAGTGTTTCGGGTTAAATCTTCATATTTCAGACAAAGGATTCTCCAGTTAGCGTATGTCCAATTATTAATGAAACACCCTGTATAGTTTCAACGGTATATTGAAAATTCAAACATGACATAATATTGATATTCGACAAATATTCAAAATTATTAATGTCATTTTGATAGAAATAAAATTAATCGTCATATTTTTTCATTTATAAAATTACTAGGTTATATATATGCATGTCTTCCTAATTGACTTCTGGCATTTGTCCAATAGTGTAATGAAGTATCCCAAATTATCTTGACAAATCGCCAGAAGTACACTCGATGACATAAAATATAAAATACAAGGAAAATTGAGCCATCGAGTGGGCCACCGACGCTCTTTGTATCGGTAATATCTCCTTCATTCTTCCACTTAGCCTTCCGACGTATTGCAAGTAAACTAGTCTTGATTTACGGAATAAGTGTAGAAATTGTCAGAAGTGCACTGAGAGTGAGTCACATAATTATTGCAAGATTTTTCGCAACATTAGCGCCTTCTGACGGCTCTTTAGCTTCCACCTAGACTTCTGACAAATTTCTCCCTACTTACTTGTACTATCTCCGATTATTCTGCAAATTTTTAGCACGGCACCTTATCAATTAGTTTTCATAAAAAAATTGCATATTTAACCCCCTATCCTCGCGTTATTCTTCCAGGGTGCCTTCTGACGGCCTCACGCTATGTCGGTAACAACCGAACCTGTAAATGATAAAATTTATACTGGACCGAGTCACCCCTACCACTCCGTAGCCAGCTCTTAGACTATAAGGAGCCAATAACAGAAAGTAGATAATTTCATATTAAATTAAAAAGTGTGAATTACTGAATTTGAATAAATGATAAGTATTTTTGATATTTTTTTTCCTTTAAAATGTAACTAGTATATTAGCGTGCCCAGATTAGGGCAACAATATACAGAAAGTAGGTATTTTCGTAATAAATAAAAAAGTGTGTAAGTTGTGACTTGCTTAATACCTAAATAATATTCTCTCTAATCTTGATTGACACATTTTTCCACATAGCTTTCAAAGCATATAAATTCATATTCATATATCAACTTTTAGGAAAAATCCTGAAACAGGTCGATTATTAATTTGAAATTGCCATTTTTTAAAATGAAAATGAATCCCCCGCGTTCACCCTCTCTGAATGAATTATGACTACCCCACCGAAAATTTTAATTTAGGAAGGGGGTCGTGCGGCATGTAGTTCGAAAGGGATTTTGATTATCTACTCGGCAGTATAAAGTTTTTTTTTTAATTTGGGGTATTAGTTACTGACAAAATTAATTTTGAAAATGTAAAATTCAAATAAAAAAAAAAAAATAACCAATTACCAATTATTGGTTTTGAAGAAAAGTGGAAACTGATCTATTATTTTCTTAAAGTTTTTAATAATAATAATAATAATAATAATAATATTTATTTTCCTCTTAGACAAATACATATTTGTATAGGAATAGTCAAGGTAGTGCTTACAAACTAACTTATGCTAATTCTGACAATTGTCATAAAACTCTTCTAATGTATAGTAACACTTATTTATCAAGTATTTGTTCAACGTAATTTTGAATGATCTCAAATGTCTAACCTCTTTTATTGCAGAAGGTAGTTTATTAAAAATATTTGGACCTAAATAAGCGGGTGAATCCTTAGACACTTTATATTTACAAAAGGGAATATAAAAATTATTATTTTATCTAGTCCCAATTTTGTGGACATCTTTGGTTAACATAAAGTTGGATTTATGTTTAAAAACATATACACACAATTCATAAATAAAAACACATACAAGGGTTAAAATTTTAAAATCTTTGAATAATCCTCTACATGATTCTAGACTGGAAACATTTGCAATGCACCTTAAAATTCGTTTTTGAACGATAAAAACATCTGAGAATAGGGTGGAACTACCCCAAATACATATCCCATATCTTAATCTAGATCCTACCTGTGCGTGGTATATATTTATTAACTGTTCTCGTGTTAGAATTGATCTAATATTTCTGAACAAATAACAAACTGTATTTAATTTTGATATTAAGTTGCCCCAGTGAGCCTTCCAGTTTAGACATTCATCCACTGTGATTCCTAAAAACTTATTTTGCTCCTCACTTTTTAATGTGACACCATTTACTTTAATATTTAATTTGGAACATTCTTTTTGCCTGTTATGAAACCTTATAACAGTTGTCTTATCATTGTTCAATAATAGTGAATTATTACCATACCAATTACATAAGGTATTCATCGCATTATTACATTCGTATGTCAATAAATCGTCCGATATATCGGACACCAACAAAGATTTGTCATCAGCATATAGCACTGAAAATGCGTTTGGTGTCCAGTTCTCAAGGTCATTCGTGAATAATATAAATAGTATTGGCCCCAATACGGGCCCTTGAGGAACACCAGTATTCACTGGTCTGTACTCAGAATTAATTTTAGAGGTAGCTTTGGTATTAGTGTATGTCAGACTGACATATTACTTTCTATTTTTTAAAAAAGAGGCTACCCAGTCATATGCCACACCTCGTATACCGTATAAGATATATAATACCAAATTGTAACCACCTTATTTATATAAATTAAAGGCCCAAAATCTCACATAATAAAAATGCATTCCCAATGTATTTGAATGTATTTCCAATTTATTTTATAATCAAATTAAATGTCCAAAATGACCGCAAATGACAGTAACAATAAGCAAGGCGATCTGGCGAAGTGGAATAACAGGCCTGTAGTAGAATCTCTACTATAAGGGTTGAAGTTCGCCTTGTATTTCTAGTCCATTATAATAGTTACTCCCTTAAAATGTAAATTCAAAGGAAATAATAAAGACGTTTATTATTATTATTATATTTCAATTCTCGGATGATATTTTGTACAATCTCAGGCTGAACAAAATTTTATATTTTCAAAATTAATTTTGTCAGTAATGAATGCTCCAAATTTAAAAAACTTTATTCTGTTGAATAGAGAATTAAAATCCCTTTCAAACGAGGTACCGCACGACGCTCTTAATAATTTAAAATTTTAGGTGGGGGGGGGGGGGGTCATAATTCATAAAGCATGAACGCGGAGGTTCTATTTTTACATTAAAAAATCAAAATTTCACATTAAACCTATTTCAAGATTTCTTCTAAAAGTTCAAATCACGCTTGAAATGAATTTATTCCATGCATATGGACCGCACGAACAAATTTTATCTCGTTAAAACTATATTCTCTGGCCAGCCACATCTCAATTGGAAACATCCACACTGTCTTTTGGTCGCTTTTCTGTCGCTTGTCGATTTTAGCAAATAAAATTTTCATGATTCTATTTTATAAATTTAATGGAAATTAAATAGAACTGGTTTAATATGTGAACTGGAAATTAACGTGACATGATATGAATTAAAACAACTGAAAATCCTCCGTGACAAAATCGATAACGACGCGTTTGATATTTAAATCCGATGGAAAATGTTTAATGTAATCAAGTATTAAACTATAAAAGATGTAAATAATTCATAATAAAACTATTAGAAATTATGTCAATATTCTTTGTGCTCTAGCTCGGAAGCATGTCAGATATTTTTAAGAAATGTTAGTGCGTTATGTAAAATCAAAATAGTAAAAGAATATTGCCATTCTGGTTACGGCTCAGACAAAAAGTCTCTAATAACTCGAAAACGGCGAAAAAAAATAACAATGGAAAAGCATTTAGCGCGAAAAGACGAAAATTTTTTGTTTCTTTTATTTTTTGCAGGATCAAATGTTGGTTGACTCATTTCAGTAGTGTGATACATACAATTGTCCATATTTTAGCAAGATACATTTATTTGTTCCTAATTTTTAGCAAATTAATAAAGTACCTTCTTTTAGGAACTTTTTAAACTCGCTATAATTTTGATTAGTTTATCTTTCTAACAATCATTCCTCTACCTAAAAGTGTATATTTAAAATAGAAAGATTGGCGCCCCTATTCTCTCTCGAGGTAAATAAATAACAACAAAGATTTTCTCATTATTTATCCCAGTTATCTAGGACTCATCTACTGAGACTCTGAGCCACCATCTTGAATTGAATGAAGCACAGTTTTTGGTTTTCTCAAAAAAAAAAAAAGTTGAAATTGACTACAATTTCGCTAAAAATACTCAGGACAAGTCATTGTTTAACTCACCGATATCATGCTCAGGCGGTGGCGGGCGTCTGGAAGGGGAACTTCTAGGGGCGGGGGGTTGCTTGAGCACAGCAAGCGGCACTAGTCCTTCAGGTACAGCAGAATCGTGATCGGTGCCCCTAGTGGGCATCCGCACTAAGCAGAAATCAGGCTTGGACGAACACACTTCCACCACCTCCACTTGTTGGCCCTTGGTTACACTCAGCTCCGAGGAACTGGTTGCGGTGAAGTCGCTTATCACCCAGGTCATCTCGAGTACTCCGGCCTGAAATGGAAGAGCTCGATTAAGAAAATAGTGATGAGATTAATTGGTAGATTAATATTTCCTTTTGACATCACTATATTGAATCCGGAAGAGGAGGATAGCAAATAGCTGAACTGTCAAGAATGCTAAGAGGCACATATAACAGAACGATGCTGATTTGTTAAAACTTTACAAACCTTATTTCTCCCCCAAATTCAAACGCCAATAGTATTTGTTCCACGATCGCCGATCACGTGCATTTATTACTATCCTCCTTCTACGGATACAGTATAGATATTTATGTTTTTTAATTATTGTGGTTGTAATTACTTTGCTACAATGGTTCAGACGTGTACATTACCCCTGATTTTGGTATTGTCTTTGCAGTATGACTTCTTTTAATTTAGAAAGCAATAAGTACTACTTAATTCATTGATTTCAGACACTATTAAGAATTTAAGTTTGACTAAAGCCATGCAATATCCGTTTATGTAATTATTTATCTCAAACAGACATGGATGCCTAATCATATTATTGTGCCTAATTTCTGTGACTGCCAAATAACCGAACTTTATTTTAGGCCGAACTAATGTTATTATATATAGTTTTTATTGTCTTTAAATTTTTTATTTCGCACTCTCTGGTGCAGTATAAATCCCAAAGATTGAAGTGTTTGTTCCCTCACTCTATTAATATGTACTTCAAAATCCAGCTTATTGTCATAATGTAACCCAAGATCACGTATCATTTCTACTTCAGTAAGGGAGTTTATTTTATAGTTCAATGAAACTGTTTCTCGCTTTAACGTATGCGACATGTAAACACATGTTTAAATTTAAGTTATTCGTAAGACTCCATTCACGGCCACTGTCAATGTCCTTTTGTAGGGCTCGACAGTCATCATGTGCATGAATCTATGGATAGAATAATCATCTGCAAACAATGTACATTTGGAATCGATCAGTACATCTAGCAGACCGTTGCTAAATACCCGCAACAAGAAGGGTTCCAAATTAGAACCCTGCAGTGCACCAGAGTTTGCAACCAACTTATCGAAAATATGACTCTATATTTCCATAAACGTTCTTTCGCATAAATACGACACAAATAATGCTAACACTGGCGGTGCAAAGTCTAATCTGTGCATCTTCTCCTTTGTCGAATACCTTTTTGAAATCAGTATATACCTTTGTTTGTATTTTATTATCAAAGTTGACCACCACGTCATAAGCGAAAATGGAAGTATTGGTATTGATTGGCTGTCTTGGCATAAACCCATGCCGGGATTCAATTATGTAGGGTGACACATGAACCCATAATCTATAACAAAAACCTTAGCAATGGCTGTTAACGTGGCTACTGGCTTAGAATTTCTTGCTTATTGGCTCACGAATAAAAACACTAGTGCCATGTTATAAGTACGTATTATATTAAGGGTTTTCTTAGCCACTCAGCACATGCATTAATAATGAAAAGAGGAATATTGTCAACTCCTGATGACGCCTATATGACTGGATTCTTTTTATTCAAATGGATAACTTCAATTCATTTTCTTTTAAACAAAATTCGGTATTTCGTTCATCAGAATCGAAAAATCCATGCGCTGAATTCGTGATTTATAAGTCGAGCAAGATTAAAGTTCCTGAATGTATCCTGGTGAGTTGTCACCTGATCAGAGCTTGAGGACTTCGGGGCAGACAGTCGGAGAAAGCCGAAAAGCGGCAGAAAAAACTCCCTGACTGATAGTTTCCAAAAAAAAAAAAAACGGTTTGGAAAAGGTCTGTTAAGTCACCCACACCTGTATCTACGGGGAGCTTCAACAAAATTAAAAATATTGCAACGTCGTGTAAGCTTAAAAAAAATCTAAGAGATTTGTAGAGGGGGCAGGCGAAACTCACACTTCACCCTACTACTACTACTACAAAACGCAAACTACCTGTCCACTTTTCATGTACATCGATTAGATTAAATAACACTACAAACAATTTAATCTAACAGTTAACTTAGTTATATAATATCTTACTAAAATCAATTAAAAAATGTCTAGTATTATTATATCTAGGAACATGACTAAATTTTTAGTGGTGGTTAAAAACCAACCATCGAAACTAGGCTTAAACGATATTCAACACGGATAGGTGCGGACTGTTGGGAACTTGAGTAAAATCAATATTAATTAACTAACATGATTTAATGTATTTGTTTGTTTACAAGCCATTAAGCAATAATACACGCAGTAATAAATTAATTTAACGAAATCATAATTTCCCACATTATATTGTCAATTTAGTATTCTGTGAAAATTACTATAAGAGTAACGACATTTCGTTATAAATTGGCCGCGGTCGGTGGTGACTGGAATACAATAATCTCCGGCTTTATTACTCGATTTACTGCGACTGCCACATAAATTTCACAACAGCATTTGAAATAACGGTATGATATACATATGATAACAAAAAGTGCTGAAAATATTAAAAATTCCAGGTATTTTACTTCCCCATTCACGTAGTGGAACGGAAGTATTAGTAACACTCCAAAAAACATTTTTTTTTTGTTCAAATAGTTTTTTTTCTTACGGGTTGAGGGCCAGAATCCTGCTGTACCAAAGATTAAACTTAATGAACCCCATAGTCGCTTTATCCCAATGCCCCTGTATCTCCAAAAAGGCGAGTGTATGGTCGGGAGCTCTGGGAATACCTTTTGGGGTCACAAAAAATGGTCCCCCAAAGTATGAATGCTTTCCACCCACCAAGGTGGGACATTCATATAATATGTGGTGAGGAGTTTCCTCATCCTTACCACACATTCTATGCCCTGGATTGTCTGTCACGCCTAGTTAGGTCTTGTTTAGTGTGCAATCCTCTGTTAGGATGCCCACTGCATCTCCAGCTGTTTTCTGCTCAGCTTTAGCAATTCGTTGGACGAGACTGGGTCCACCGTTCAAGAAAAAGTTGTGTTTCTGACTTAACAGTTCCATTATCAATCCTCTTACGGTTGACTCGGGTCTCATCAAAGCTGTTTTTTACAGTTTAGAACGCATCTTTACTGCATCCACAGCTTTGAGAGCTGCTTGGCGGTCAATTATGATATGTATTCTTTTGTTAGTGTATGATTTTTGTATTATTTCTAGTGCACAGATTTTATAGCTGTGATTTCTGCTTGGAACACTGTTGCGGTACCATCCAGATTCAGGCTAATGTTTGTCCCTGCTTCAGTACTTCTTGGCGTTTTTGATCTGTCAGTATACCATTTGGAATCGTTTAAATGTCCTCGCAGTAGCCTTACTCCCTTCTCTTTCCTGTCTGATATGTATACCCTGAAGGTTTTTGTGAAGTTGTGGCAAGTGCTAATTTTTTTATCTAACAGTCGATTTAAACAGGCTTAGAATGTCATGAAACGTCCAGATTTTAAGTTTGAGTAAAACAAACTTTCTACGATTTATTAATACCTGAATAACAAAACAATAATACTCACAAAGTGGCAGCAAAAAAGTAATAATATAACAGGAAATCATTAGCTGCACCGTGTAACAGTCTAAAAATATAAGAGGCGAATGCATCACAAAATGAACACAAAGTTGCTCAATGAAGCTGACGTAAACTGAATGGAAATGCAAGATTCATAAATACCAAAATAACAATTTGGAGTATTTTTAACTATTCAGTTTTATAATTAACTACAAAACTTAAAAATAAATATATTTCTTGGATGCGTTGTTTAAGGAAAAATATTTATTTTGGAAAATTTCAGTGCCACATGTTGGGTGGTCGATGACGAGTGCACCAGGATATAATTATTAATGAATACAACAAACTAAATTTAAAATCTACTGGAATAAACCAGAATTATTTATATCTAATATTAGAAGAGCTAGGTACTCATCTCTTTAGATTTTTTAGGAATTTTAGGTAGGTTAGAATTAAGCGAATATCTGTCTACAATTCGTCAAACATTGCCAAAATTATATACACAAATAATGAATAAACAAGTTATACAAAAATTAAAATTCATTGAATGTCCTTTGATTTGATTAAAGTAGACAGGTTTTTCTCGACAGCTATTAAAGTAGTTCGTCGCTACAGTCAGGTCATGACGAAAAATTGTTTTATAAGCTTCTGAAATACTTAATCTGTAAACCGATTGCATTAATCATCATTAATCATTTCGTTTACTACAGAACTCCGGTTTTAGGTCATCCGAAAGAATTAACCGAACCTCACTGAAAGTAGAGAAAGCCATCTTACATTAAAGAAAACGCGACTGTCGCCCTTAATGAAAAAAAAGCCTTGTCCTTTAGACGAGCGGTGGTGAGTTCTTCTATAGTCCCGCCGGGACAAGATAAACTAAGAATATCATTGCTGAAATGTAGCCAGCGAAAACGTAAAATTGGAGTGCTTTAGGATTTTTTATTAGTTACTTAGAAATGCGTATCTAAATCGACACTAAAAAATTTTCAATTTCACTATAGTTACTTACATGGTACACAGAGACCTGCCAAACAAACGCTGCAAGCGCGAAAATGTAGATTTTTTTTAACGATATAAAACAAAATCTCATTTACATGTTTTTAAGATTCGATTGTGGTTTTCCTAGTGTTATTCCCGGTAAACGGAACAAAAGAAAACAGTGAAAATAAAACAAACAGAACAAATGGAAATATGTATTCATTGGAAATTCTAATAGAATCAATACAAGTTCTCTTACTTCGACGCCACCATGTCTCCCTATTTGTTTTCTAAAGAATGTGAGTAAACACAATAAAACAGGACGCTTCGTTCATAGCAATTAGCATACCAACGTTATTTGATTTCTAAACCTACCTGAACGCATGCATGATAATGACTATATTGCATTCTAGAGTCAAACACAGAAAGGTGATTAATTACCATTTTAAACATTGTAATTATACAACAATAAATACATTGTAAAAGGAACTGTAAAGGATTAAAAAATGCGCATAGATAATCAGAGTGCATTTGTTGAATAAAACCAATAATTATTCAGTGAAGTACCACTGTAAGTCGTAAAATCTCGAATGGACAAAAAAAAAAATTCATCCTCAATATTAAGAAACTGATAAGTACCTAACACCAAAGGGTGCAGAAGGGTGTTTGTAGGGATGTAAAGGGGTGAAAATTGCGTTTATTTTAAATATCTGTTTTCTTTTTTGCTGATAGCTGAATCAAATACCTTCAATTTATCAAGATACAAAGAGTTGAAGGTGGGGTACTATTACATCCCCATTAAAACCAATATTTTTTTAGTGGGGTTGAGAATGTATGTATGTGGGTGCGTGATTGATTGCGTGTATGTGGGAGTCATCTCATTTTCGAATTTTTCACCAGCCACTGTGAAAATATGGATAAAATGTAAGCTTCTACACTCCTTCAACCCACAAAAAACTGTTCTGGCGATATCAGATATCGCCAGAACAGTGGGTCCGGACTAGAATAAATAAGTTCTTCCAACCGATAAGAACAACTTTAGAAATCGTACCTGAATCAATATTAAATTTAATATCATGCGTTTGCACGGGAGATTGTACTACTTTGAGATGACGAGGTGTAAAAGCTGAGGTAAATTGTGCGCATGTAAGTAAAATCTGTCAAGAGTGAAACTGCTTAAACAGCGAGCAGAATCAAGCACTTAATTTGATTGAAGCTAAGGATTTTGATGATTCTAATGTAGGCGAATGAAGAACTATATGAAAATGTGAACAGAAGTAACACTTAATGCTGAGTCTACCGCCGGTAATCGTTAAGTACAAAATTATTTAATTTTTTAACTACATTAAATTCAAATATTTTTTAAATAAATCAAATTCAAATTAATATTTTTAAAATAATTAATACATACAAACATATGCTTTTCTAATATATCATGCATTATTAATATTTTATTAAACACATACACACAGGCGCGCGCACACACGCAATCATGCACACATACGCATATATACTCATTACACTCGTCAATTAGTAAAAAAAAGAATAGTTTTTAGTGTGGGTGTGAAAGTACCCCACCTTCAACTCTCTATCTCGGACAATTGCGATCGTACAGAGGTCAGTAAATAATCAAATTGAAGGTATTTAACGTAGTTATCAGCAAAATAGAATTTAAAAAAAAACAATATTTTCGGAGTTATTTAAAAAAAAAAACATTTTTCACCTCTTTACGTAGGGAGTCAACGGTTTCTCAACATTAAAGCTGAAACCTACGAACCTCCGAAATGTTCACCGACTCCTTGTTTTCTCTTTTTTTAAATTTATTTTTCCCGTACTAATTGACAATCAATTTGAAATAAAAAAAGTTATAATAGTATATTACGTAATGAGTGTTGTAAGAAGCATATTACGCACGAATGGAAAAGTTACGCACGATGCAGCGTAGCGGCGAGTGCGTATTTCCACGAGTGCCTAATTGCTTTACAACTCGAATTATGTACTATACTTTACCTACGATCATATTTATTTATTTATTTAGTAAAATCTGGATTTAGTTTATTAGTCAACAATATTATTCAACAAATATTATGTCAGTTTTGACAGCGTTTGAAAATTACGTGGGCGCATTTGTTTTTTTAAACCCCGCGTCAGCGATATTGCGTGTCCCGTGCGTTTTGTTTACAGTGCGTTTTGTTTACAATATGTAAAATTCAACTTACATAGATGGCAGGTAGTGTGTTTTTTACTATTTACAGTAGTGATCGTAGGTAAAAGTAATTACAAAATCTTTAAAGTGTGCGATATACAGAATAATGTAATATATGACATTAATTATCATGATGTTGACAGTAATATTACAACTTTTCGCGTGGTATTTTTTACTGATATTTTGCTTATATATCCATTATAAAATACAGCACGTTTGTATAAGTCTAAATCCAGATGCAGACGAAAATCCAAATCCTGCCAAACGTAGGCGTGACACGCGTTTATGTGAATAGCAATAAGCTCTAATATAATGCGTCCATTTCTCCACAATCCGTTTTCCTCAAACCGTCCAGACCAGATTATGTGAAATTTCTATAAGCATATAATCGAGATAAACAAATTTCAAAAACAGCATTGTCTTGAAAAGATGTCATTATCATTTCATCCTCTCGCAGAAACATCCAACAATGAAATAAAATGGACTAAAAAATAGTAGATTGTAATACAAGTGTGGCAAGGGCTTCATTGCAAAACGATGTATTCCGAGTTTTGCAATGAAGCTTGCCTCATGTGTGTTACATACTATTTTTTCTACGGTTGTGAAGTTATTTCCCTTTTTTAGTCTTTCCAAAATTTTAAATTTGCTGCCTGTCAGATTTTATTTAAAGTGACATTTTCCGCAGTCATTCTGAAGTTAGAAAATTTGACTTTGTAATTGCAATTCATGTGTAATTAATGTACATTTATAGAATTTAATTGTTATTACCAGTAAGTAATATGAAACTCTTTAAGGTAAACACACTATTTTATTCCGGTGTGTGAAAATATAATCAGGGCGTGTGGCAAATTCTTTGCCGCATGGCGTGCGGCAAAGTGATATTTTCTACAGTCATTTTGAAGTTAGAAAATTTGACTTCGTAGAAAAATACATTTTACCTACGATCACTACTGTAAATAGTAAAAAACACACTACCTGCCATCTATGTAAGTTGAACTTTACATATTGTAAACAAATCGCACTGTAAACAAATCGCACGGTAAACAAAACGCACGGGACACGCAATTTTAGGTGGCTTATATCGCTGACACGGGGTTTAGAAAAACAAATGCGCCTACGTAATTTTCAAACGCTGTCAGAACTGACATAATATTTGTTGAATAATATTGTTGACAAGTAAACTAAACCTAGATTTTACTAAATAAATATGATCGTAGGTAAAGTATAGTACATAATTCGAGTTGTAAAGCAATTACGCACTCATGGAAATACGCACTCGCCGCTACGCGGCATCGTGCGTAACTTTTCCATTCGTGCGTAATATGCTTCTTACAGCACTCATTACGTAATATACTATTACAGTCATACACAAAACAGACTTATGTGAAATTACTTCCAGCTACTGTATTACATCGCAAATTCTTTGAGTTGTACCAGGTTCAAATCTATGAGTGAAACTTTCATTATAAACCGCAATAGATGGAACGACTGCTTCTATAAATACAGTCGGCTAAGTACGTAAAAATATTTCAGGATGTTATTCTGAGACTAATTTTAAGAAAAAGGTTCATATAAACAGGTGTCCAAAAATTCTTTGTTGTTCAGAACTGAACTAACACGATGGCATACATTTTTTTGTTTTACGGTCAATGTTAACGATTTTAACTTCCCTCCCGATGACACCAACTGTGTTGGCGAAACGCACATCAGTATATGGTACAGTAATTTGGTGTTTGCAGAAATTATTTCAGTTTTAGTATAACGACACTCTTCCACTCCATGTTTTTAATTAAAATGTCTTACAACATTTTTATTTACCAACCGATTTTTGACAGCACGGTCAGCGTTACCACATTTGGTAGATTTTTATTTCTTTTTAGTAGAATTTTAAGGATTTTTGTAAAGTTCGGTAGGTAAAATTTGCTGGTAGATTTCTGACAATAATTATCAGAAATCTACCAGCAAATTTTACCTACCAAACTTTACAAAAAATCCTTAAAATTCTACTAAAAAGAAATAAAAATCTACCAAATGTGGCATCGCTGAACACGGTTCTACCTTTAATTAATACTAATAACTCTCTCCACTCAAATTTCAATTTCACATCACCTACCTGTCGAATTATACCATTCAAAGGCACATACAAAGAATGACCAACAGTAACAGTTCGAGAGAACATGACAAGGAAAGTATTACTTCCATTTAAATTCAAACCATCATTAAGCTTATACTGGTAAGTTTACGTACACAGCCTGTTAAAGTAGTAGTCAGTTGCCACACATGAATCACCATCAGCGTATTGAAAGAAATTATTTATTCTTGGGGTTTTCTGTAAATCATTAATATATAAGATGATACAAGTGGCCCAAGTATAGACCACTGAGGCTCACCTTGCAGTACAGCAACTTTATCAGAAAAATAGGGCTGTGATATTCCATCTTTAAGGTTGGTGGGACTTGAAACCGATCAGTAAGACAAGATTCAATCAATTCCCTGCATATTCTCGAACACCGTAGGATTCTAATGTAATTCAAGAAAATTAAGTGAACGATGTCGAAAGCTCTCGACATCAATCAGTTTCGGGTTCGAGTCCTGGCTAGGGAATGGATATTTAGTGGCGTTTTTCACGTGCTGCCGAGACGGTAGCAGTGGGTTATACCGCGGTTGCTTGAGAGACAAAACCTAGTTGTTCTCTCCTATTTCTCTTCTCACCTGCGGCAAATGGCAATGTCGTAGGGAATGGTTGTTGTGTTGTTGTCTATGCGTGCGTCTCCTGGTTGGGTAATGGAATAGTTATAGCTAAACTCCGCTAGGACGTTAATATAAATAAGGCCGTAAAAACAAATTAATAAATAAATTATTAAAAGTTGGCGGTTTCTATCTGAATCATACCTATACAAGTTATAAATGGGAAATTTTGCCAGGTAGTATAAAGGAAAAATTACAATTGCAGGAGAACTATTGCTCGGTTAACCGCCACAAAGGCAACGTCGAATTTCAAAGGAACATTTGAATCCACTTTGGCGAGGTTGAAATATTGCTTTGTTGGCAAGCTACGTACATAATTATCTCCGTTACACGAGATGATGTTTTAATTAATCAGTTTTGCAGCATGATATCCTACTGAAATTTTAATGCAATTGCAAATGTGTTCTGTCTCTCGTGCGAGCTGCGCTCGCTAGTTAGTTAATTACCAATTATTAGGTAGGCATGGCGTTCTAGTTTCAATTACTTTTAAATGAGACTATTATGCATTCTATTTCTCTCTCCAATATAGTACAGTAACTAGAGGAATATTGCCATATGAATTAGATTTGTTTGTTTTTTAAAATTAATGGTAAATGCGTCAAAGGAAAATTTTTATATTATGCGGAAAGTTACTAATTTATAGGTTTCACAAAAAAAAACATTGGAGCTGAAGAAAAATCAAATTTTGAGAGGATAAAGTTATATGCAACTTTATATACCGGGTGCCTCAGCCGATAGGGACCCTCTTGTAACTTTTAAATGAGCCAACGGTTTTTTTTTCAGATTTGGTTTAGTGGTATGGGATAAAATTTCAAATTATATGATGTAAAGAACCAAAATGGCCGACTTCCGGTTTCAATGCAATTGACATGAAAATCGAATTGTGTATATTCTTGCATATTTGCATCCTGCTGGCCAAAATACATATAATCTAACCCTCAAATATTATTTTGGTTTTAAATTTTTAGTTTTAAATATACAGTGTGTTTCACTTGAAATGGTAATACCCCAATAACTTTTTAATTTTTTTTCCGATTTGAATCAAATTTTACACAAGTATAGAACAGATTAGGATCTACTTATGACCAGAAAAACATTCGCCTCCTACAAATGCAAAGCCACCTGCGGTACCAAGATATGTGGAGAAAATCAAGAAATCATATTAGGTATTTTTTATCGGAAAATTTTGTTAATGGAACTTGTTCAAAAACCTTAAGTCCAAAATTTAATCAAAATAAAAAAATGTTGAAATTTTGATTAAAGTAACGTCAAAGTCGAAATTATCATTTTAATGTTTTTTTTTTGTCTATAAAACTGTATTATGACATTAAACCCAAGCTGCCAGGTAGTTGTCAAGCAATTTACAGTTTTTTTCAAATATTTTTTTTTAATTTCTTTAAATTTTAATTTTTCAATTTTTTAATTTAGATTATATTTTGGACACAAGGTTTTTGGACAATTCTGAACAAGTTTCGTTAACAAAATTTTCCGATAAAAAAATGCCTAGTACGGTTTTTTGATTTTCTCCGCATATTTTGGTACCGCAGGTGGCTTTGCATTTATAGGAGGTGAATGTTTTTCTGGTCATAAATAGATCCTAATTTGTTCTATACTTAAGTAAGATTTGATTCAAATCAGATTCTCCGAAAAGCGGAGAATTCTCCGGCAATTGGCAACACTGGGGGCGAGTCTGTGATTGTTGTGCAACGGATTTTACGGAGGGCAGTGGAGTGTTGTGGATATGGTCGTTCAGTTCAGGGAGATACGCCATTTGTCTGTGCGAGTCTGTGATTGTTGTGCAACGCCGACATTTCAATATTTATCCTCATGATCTGGTCCCGAAACGTGACACAATGAATTTTATTTTTAATTATTTTTTTTAATTTTTTAATTTTGAAAAAAATGATTAATTTTTCCTGATTTTCATTTTTTGGTTTTTTAATGGCAACATGTATGCTTTCATTTTTCGTAATAAATTTTTCGTTTACTTAAAAAAATAGCCGAGTTATTCCCAGTTCGAAAACACCCATCCATTCTGCGGCACCCATTTCTGTATATTATTCCCAAAGCAAATTGTTAATTTTAAGTCTTTTACTTTAGACAGGAGTTTTAACTTTTTCTTCATCAATTGTTTTAACCGAACCGGATCTGCCCCGCCCAACCCTACATTCACCGCGGCGCTGCGCGCCTAGGTTGTTTGATTGGCTCCGGGCCAGGTTCCGGAATGGTGCATGCAACCGTTAATTAAAATAAAATTCTTCTTCTTGCCTTACAACCCAAAGATCGTGCGTCCGAGTCCCAGACAAGGATGTATTTTTTTTTTAATTTTTTTTTTCATATATTTTTTTTTTCACAACAAAGTTGGTATCACAGAATTTAGGATGGTCCAAAAACTAACATTATTTACAAGAAAGAGTATCCTATAGAATTTTTTATTTTTTTTTTTTATTTATTTATTACTGCAACAAAATTAATAAAACAAAGTGTTTTAATCTAGTTTAGAATGAAAAAAAATGACACCTGAGGAGACCTCGTATTGTGTCGAGCAGTATATACATTATCTTAATTCTATATCTATGTTGCATCATTAATATAACAATACTAACAAAAAGAATGGCTGTAGTAAGTTTGTCATGATTATCTCATTTGTAATATACTAAGAAACTATACCTAATACCTATGTAATTTCTGATATAATAAATCTATGGATATAAAAATGCGAGTGAACATGTTGAGAAAAACAATTTGATTTATATATCGAGGTGAAAATCATGAAGATACCATATTTAAGAAAAAAAAAGAAATGTGTCGGAGGGCGGTAAAATAATATGATACATTATTAATACGGTATATTGTTACCTGTACAAATATGAATTTCTAAACTATAGTAAGAGAATGATATGTGGTGCTTTTGTGTCAGGTCACGCTAAAATGGGTAGAAGTGTAGTGTAGTTGTCGATCAGATATTTTTTTGTTTCTAGTCTGAATCGCTTTTTCCTCATTGTTTTTATGTGTGGGGGAAGTTCATTAAATAACTTGATTCCGTTGTATTTAATGCATTTTTGAGACACATTTTTGCTATAAAATGGTACCTTATACGCGTTGGTTGTTCTAGCCCTCGTTTCATATTTATGTTCAACGATGGAACCAATGGTCTCTTTTTTGCTGTATGCATAGGCTACAGCCGCATGCATGTATAAACCCATCACATCGAGTAACTGGTTCTCAGTAAAAATGTTTCTGCAGCTTTCTCTGCTTTTTTTGTTAAAGATTATTCTCAAGATATAGTTCTGTGTTATCTGTAGCGGTCGTAAAGTTGCTTTATAAGCGGAACCCCATACTGTGATACCATATCTAATAATAGATTCAACTAAGCTATTGTACGTAATTAGGAGAGTTTTATTGTTCAGTATACCTTTTAGTCTATAAAATTTATAGATCAGTTTTCGTATTCTTCCATTTAAGTATTCGATATGATTTCCCCATTTCAAGTGCGGGTCTAGTACCAGTCCTAAATATTTTATGGTAGCGGCATTATGTACACAACGGTTAACCGATTCGTTTATGCGTATAGGCTCTAGCCCATTGGGCATTCCAAATTTTGTTGGGGAAAAGGTCATAAACTTAGTTTTTGTAATATTTAGTTTTAGGAGATTGTTATCTAGCCAAGTTTTTACTTTGCTAATTGCAGCGGTAGCTTTTTGCTTTGTGGATTCCCAGGTCTCCTCCGCACAAATTAGTACCGTATCATCTGCATATGAAATAATATTGCATCCGTAGTTTTTCTGTAAGAGTTCATTTATGTATATAAGGAATAAGCTGGGACCTAAGATAGTTCCTTGAGGAACCCCAGTTTTTATAATTTTTGTTGCACTATAAGCGCTAGCTATTTTAACTTGCTGTGGTCTATTAGATAGATATTCTTTGAATAAGTCATGTACTTTCCCTCTGATGCCTATTTTGTACAATTTGTTAAGTAGATGAGTATGGGATACTGAATCGAAAGCCTTTTGTAAATCTAAAAATATGGCTAAAACTTTTTTGTTCGATTCGAAATTAGTTAGAATAGTATCTGTTAACAATTGAAGAGGTTCCTCAGTACCAATATGCTTTTGAAAACCATATTGATTTTTTGATATTATCTTATTTTTGTCTAGGAATGACCGAAGTCGATTATTTAGACATTTTTCAAAAATTTTTGCAATATTATTTATTAGCGATATTGGACGATAGTTTGTCATATCATTTTTATTGCCATTTTTATATATTGGTGCAACGAAGCTTTCTTTAAAACTTTTAGGAACGATAGAGTCTTTAAATATAAGATTAATGACGTAAGCAATGGGCTTACTAATGTGTTTAGATATAAGTTTTAAGATCTTTGTTGTTATACCATCTTTACCTGGTGAGGCGTTGTTTTTCAAGTTGTATATTATTTCCTCTACTTCATGCTCTTGTACGTCCTCTAAAAACATTGAATTAAGGTTTTCGTTTACGGTTTCGTTGTTTGTCAGATTTTGTATTTGGCCGGGGATTTCTTTTCCAATTTTTTCACCAATTTCAATGAAAAAATTGTTAAAAGTGTTAGCTATCTCTTTTTTATCGGTAATTTCCGTATCGTTATCAATGCTCTTGTCAATACTATCAGTGCATTTCATCTTATGATTTGAAACTTCGTTGATGCAGTCCCAAATTTTTTTGTAATTATTCCCAGAGGATTGTATTTTTTCTTTGTAGTAATCATTTTTCGTTGCTCTAATTAGCGTTGTTGCAGTATTTCTATAATTACTATAGTATTCTTTTAGTTGTCTATTTCCCTTATCTTTCATAAGTTTTCGCTTAAGTTTATCACGTTTTAAGATGGAATTTAATATCCCTTGAGTCATCCATGGTTTCAGCTTATTGTTTCTATTTGTTATTGTGAATGTGAAACAATTATATAAAAAGCTCGGTAAATTGGCGAAGAGTACGTTTTTAGCTTGTTATTTATCAAAAAAAAACAATCCGGAAAGTTAAGAAGTCAAATAAACGCTTTTATTTAAAGAAATAGAAAAGTCATGATTTTCTTTTAAAAAATTATGATTTTTATCAACACTAATTTATTTCTTTTAAAAATATTCTCTGAAAATTTCAGCGGCTGAGATTTCTGTTCAAAGTAAAAAATCTAATTGAAATTCACTTTAAAGAGTTGTCCGCTCCCCCACAATACTGATCAAATCGAACGCGGTAGCTGTTTCTTCGTGAATCCATGATAGTAATTAGGATATCCAATGATGGCAATAGACGGACGGTAAGGACTGATCGTACCACCGTGGATATTGAGTGTGTCAACGGACGAGACGATATTTATAGCCAATCGATGGCTCGTATTAACCGCCCGCCTTGCAATCCACGACATTATACATGTTTTACTCCTCGATACGCATGAATGTATATTATTAATGGGGTGCAGATTTCAATACTCCATAGAAATCACTCAGTCATCCTAATTTGTCTGTTCTATTGCTGCTCCGCTTTTCGGAAAATTAATTATATCATATTATCTAGAATCAAGTCGAAAGTTTAGCTGGGGACATCACAGCGTCAATTTAGAGCCGCGCTGCGGTGAGAGCGAAAGCTCATATTGTATTAGTTTTTAGGGCTTGCAATACCGAAAAGGAATTTCGAGACCGGTATTTGGCTATAAAAAATTGACCTGACATCGAAATTTATGCAGTGTAACAGAGGAAAATATATTAAAAAAAAATCGACAGCAATATACTAATTTTGCTGACTAATGTCAATCAGTAAAGTGTCACTTTTCCTGCCTAGGCAGCAAAATGATTGGTTCGTCATGGCAACTAAATATTTGACACTTTTTGGCAAGTAACATTTATTGAGAAACATAATTACAGAAAATTTACAATTGGCACAATTTTGAATAAGCATTTTTTTAGCAGGATAAAATAGGGTCAGTGGCCCCAGAGAGGCATTTTCAAAATAATTTGTGTTTTGACATCGGTGAGCAATAAAGTTACCATTGACACAAATTCAGCCTCCGATCTGCCTGCGTTAAGATAATTGACCATATATAGGCTAGAGCGGGTATTTTTGAAAATTATTTTATTCAAAAACTATTGCAGCTAACGTAATAAAACTCTTTGTTAGATTATACATTGTTCTAGATTATTTATTTTTTGTAGAATTTTTCATATATTTACTAATTAAAAAAATTTTTAAAAATTTTTTCGTAGTTTACACAGAGGTACAATCACAGAAAAAATATATTATGTAGATTACTATGTCTAGTATTATCACCAAAAAGTGCATTTAGATAAAATGGGTGGAAAACACTTAAAAAAAAAGAAAAACTCGTTATAAGCGTCCTGGAGTTCTTACTACTTTATATCTCTCTTTAATATAAACTTGCTCATAAATGTGTAAACAAGTAGCTATGTGTTTGTAATTTAAATAAATAACGTAAATGCTCTGAATTACAATTATTTACGTTAAGAATAAGAAAGGTGTAGTATAGATAAAAATAAAATCCAAGAAAATATTATTTATTATGATACAAGTTATTAATTATTACAATATAATTAATCTTTGTCGCTGTCCTCATGTATAACTCCGTGAACATTTTCTGATGTAAATATATTAGATAAAACTTATGCTGGGCGTACTATGCGGGAAAAATATCGGGCATTAGAGAAATAATATACGGCTGCGGCTATATCTGAACAGCATCCTACCGTTCTTATTTCATTGGGACACTCGCAGAAATATCGGCGTATGCTTATCCATTGAGTATATAATCAATGTAAATGTGGTAAGTTTTACTGTTGATATGCCTTGATCTTACTTCCAGTTTTAATATGTTGGGCGCGACTTTAACAAAAGTAATATCATCTGATGTCCGCTTGATATCATTGAAATTATTTTGGTTCTATTTTTAGTCTATTCCCAGAAATTTTTAAAAACGCTATCAACATATCATCAACGTACGTAATTACAACTGACTGGCAACTATATTTCCATTATTAAGTTAATTTCAATAATTTACTGTCAAGAGAACAATTTAGACAACTAAAAAAAGGCCATTTTCTTTTCTAAGAGTTTTACTACTTTTTTTGAAATCAAGTGTACCTACTTACAATCTCTATCAAACAAAATTAATAGTCCAGATTCTGGAGACGTTTATCTTTCAGTCCTAAGTACCCCTCAGGCATAAAGCTGGAAAGTGTCGTATTTGCTGTAAAATTCTCTGCTGAATACGAATTCGGAGTGCGCATAAAAATCAGGGATTGCCTTCAACGCTTAATCCGCGAATTTTCCCTTATTTCAGAAATCGTAAAAATTAAATTTTTAAGATATAACTCGCGCTTTCTCCCACAAAATATAAGCTAAAAACCCATTATTTTTTAAATTGTAGCTCACAGTGTATTTAATGCAACAGTGTAACCAAAACACATCTAATATTTATATTTAATAACTTTTTTGTAAATGTTGCAAATAAGATCATCAAAGATATACCACACTCTAATACAGATTTTAAGCACTTCCTAAATAAAAACCATATATCCCCATCTTTCTCCTTTTATATGTCTCCTACTGACATCCATGAAATCAATAACATAATTATAAATTTAAAAAATTCAAATAGCAGGGACATTTATGGATTTAATTCAAAAGTTATAAAATACATTAAAGATAACTTGGTGCCTATTTTAACTGAAATATTTAATAAATGTATAGAGCAACAGACGTTTCCTGACGTACTGAAAATAGCAAAAGTGGTCCCCATTCCCAAGAATGGAGACGTGGAAGATATGAATAATTTTAGGCCCATCTCTGTTCTACCTATCATATCGAAAATTTTTGAAATTTTAATAAAAAATATAATTGTACAATTTTTCGAAGCTAACAACCTATTTGTTCAAAATCAGTATGGTTACAGGGAAAACAAATCTACCTTAAAAGCTATTGTCAATATAATTGAAAAATTACTAGAAGCAATCGACCAAAATCTTGTGCCATGTGCAACGCTTTTAGATCTAAGCAAAGCTTTCGACTGCGTAACTCATGAATATCTCTTACAAAAGCTTGATTATTATGGCATTAGAGGAAGTGCTTTGAATCTGATTAGATCATATCTACACAATAGACGTCAAGCAGTAGCCTTGCCAACAGGTGACACATCAAATACACTACCGGTAAATATTGGGGTACCACAGGGGTCAATATTGGGACCAATTTTCTTCTTAGTTTTTATTAATGACTTACCATGAATGTACGATCAGAAGGCATAACACTTTATGCCGATGATGCTACTTTCGTTACTTCTGCATCAAATGTAGATGACGTAAAAATTAAAAGCTCCACAGCTGTAACAGATGCTATTAGCTGGTTTGTACCCAATAAATTAAAAAATAATTCCGATAAAACCCAAACAATAATATTTTCTCCAAAAATGGAAATTTCTTCTGTAAAATTATTGGGTGTTTACATAGACTCCCAGCTAAAATGGAACACTCATATCGATTATTTAGCCAAAAAATTAAATAAGGTACTTTACCAAACGAGGAAACTTATCGAATTAACTACCCTCGAAACAGCTATCACCTTTTATTATAGTAACTTCTACAGCTTAATTAGCTATGGCATTTTAATTTGGGGAGACTCTACAGAATTTGACAGAATCTTTAAGATACAAAAGAGAATGATTAGAATATTGGCCTCTGCAGGCAATAGGGAACATTGTAGACCCTTATTCAAACATTTTAATATTATAACACTACCTGGTGTATTTATACTGCATTATATAATGTATATTAAAGAAAATAACTCCCTCCCTACAAACTCTACCTATCATAATTATAATACGAGAAATAAGGACGATGTAACCATACCCTATCACCGCTTATGTAGGACTCAACAACCTATTAACTACTTAGCTATAAAATTATATCAAGCTACCACATTATTTGAAGGATAAGTCGATCAGGGCATTAAACTCATCTCTTAAGAAAATATTAATTGCACATCCTTTTTATAGTACTGCTGAATTTCTCAGTTATGACTTTCAGTTAAATTCTTCAATTTAATTATAAGATGTGATATTTCTGTGTTTTCTTTGTGGTAAATTTGTATATATATATATATGTGTATATATGTATATATATATATATATATGTATATATGTATATATATATATATGTGTATATATATGTGTATATATGTATTGTGTAGGTTTATTTTTACAAACTTATGTACTTTTTTTTTATTGTGTTGTTATTATACACTCATACACTCATTTATACCTTAGATACTAGCATTATAACCACTGACAACCTTAAACATGTATATGTAACTTGGGCAATAAATTATCAAATTATCAAATATCAAATTATCAAATCAAATTATCAAATTATCAAATTTATAGAAAAGCCGTGCCCAAGATATTAAAACATGAAATAAGATCAAGGCATATCAACAGTAAAACTTACCCCACTTACATTGATTATTATAAACCTAATGGAACGATAACACAGCCCCACAAAAAAAAAGTTCAGACCAGCGAACCAGACCCATGTATCCCATGTATTTTCGGTCGCTGAATCCGAATCCGAGGTCAAAAAAATTCGTACACCCCCAAAATCTTTAGCTAGAGCTAAAAACCACCCCTGGACTGGGGTAAAAAGAATATTAAGCTACGAGAATAGTTGTTTCATCCTAATCGATCGAATTATACAAATTAAAGTTAAACAGCAGCGTACATACAATAGACATGAAACACACCCCCAGTGAAGGGCGAAAAGTAGCCCCCATATATAAAAAAATCGATCCAAAATAGCAATGACTGCTGAAAAAGCTCAAAATGTCTAAGTTTTGTTAAAGTGATAAGAAACTGCATCAGATCCGATGTAATCTTCATAAACTGCCCCTATAGGACACAAAACAAGTGAAAACGTAAAATCCAACAGGATTTCTATTTTGCGTAGTACTCTAAAATAGAACTAGAAACTTACGTACCATCAACGTCCTACAGTGTCAACCCTCAGATGGTGTGAAAACTACCCTCTATGTAAGATTTATCTATAAAAAGTTACAGTGACTTCTATAAAAATTCAGTGACTATTGGCATATGTCAATAGTAATCAATCTGTAAAACTACGGGACGCTATTAAAATAAATAAATAAATAAAAATACTTAATTTAACAATAAACTAATTTATTGACAAACCAAGAAAATATCGGTAGAGCCATGAGATAAAACATGGTGTGAGCGAATAAAATTGTGTTAACGATTAAAAAAATGACAAACAAATATTTGCATAAAGGTACACACACAGAGAGACAGATATAATTTTATAAAATACAAAAGATAAGTCATTAAAATGTAATAAAGGGAGATTGGCCAATTCCGCAAGTAATAAGATAAAAATAGTTATAAATAAATAATTGTGCATTCACATAACAAAAATAGAACCCAAAACAAACTGTTTACGAATGAATAATTAGATAGTTATATAATCAGAAATCAAAGGCAGTATAAAAGACTTAACTAAAAGGTACAAAATGTCGTGTTTATACAACAACTATATGTTACATAATTTCTTGAAAGGTAAACGAATATAAGTTTTAGAAGATAAAAACGTAGCACTCACGAAATCAATTTCGTATGTTTATTTGCACAAAAAATAGCAAGATTAAAGATAAACTTGCATAAAGTTTAAGAAAACGTACACTAACGCACTATACTAGCGATCAAAATATTGAGATGCCGAACAACAAACATAAGGCCTCGAATTGATGACTCGTTGATAACCAACTGCAAGGTAAAATGTTTATTTTTACTTACGAAAGGCCATGGCAGGTTAAGATAAGTGTGCGTGCCTTTGCAACCTTTTTGCGTGTGGTTCCTTCCAGTGATGTATCTTTGCGTAAGATACTACCACAAAAAATTTTGACCTCAAAAACTTCATAATATCTGGGAAAATTTTTTTTGTCGATATCCAAAAAAAATTTTTTTTTTCTTAGTCAAGTGAACCAATTTGTTTGTATTTCACATATATTGTAAATCTACTCAAGACAATTTATTAATGATATTTTCAGGAAATCTTTTCATGAAGAAAACAAAAATTGATGCTTTTGAATTTTTTGAAAAATTTAAATACGTACTTACATGTTAGCAACCACCACCATTTTTTTACTACTGGATTGTTCTTTTATAATTTGCCTCTCGTAAAGCAAACATAATACTTTATCCAATTCATAAAAAGACTGAATGTATTTACGAGGCAAGTGATATTGTTAATTTCTTGATCACACAGGTTCTTGGTGTATTAACCCAGAATCTGGTAAAAAGTAAAGTCATAATTTTGACAACTTAGCCAGCCCGAAGGCGGGTAGGAAGTCTGCCTAGGACATTAGTTTACCGTTTTATATGCGCGCCAAGTGCCTTATTTTCCGGGGGTAGGTTACCAAGGGAGCCAAACACCATTCATAATTGTGCCCGCTTATTGGTGGAATAGTCTCCATGCGACTGTTTTTCCCGCGTAATTTTTATTGAGATTCTAGAAGGCTAACTCGTAAGCAATTACTGTTCGACAGAGCTGGCATTAACTCTTTTCGTTAAAAACAATAACATAGGCAATTTTGGTAATAAAGATATAAAATAATATGATTTAACGGATTTTAATAGAAATTTAGAAATACTTAAAAAGTTGACGGTTACCAACACGCAACAACTGCGATTTTTAATGAATTTTTATTGAATTTTTCACAACAAAAATAAAGAGATTATGGGAATTGTGATAATTTAAATATTTTAAATATATTTAGCAGCAAAATAGATTGACTGCCTTAGCTGTATTCCTAATTATCAGCCGCGGCTGTCAATCTACTATTTTGCTGCTTGATTAAACAACTGTTATTTCTGCTTACACAATTATTGAAAAATATTATTTTGGGTATTCAGCAGTTAACGTTCAAAGAAAACATCCGTCCTTTCCATATGCTGTTGTTCCAAGTCTGATGACGCTAGTATATTAACAAGAAATTTCCCCGACGAGATATCTTATCAACTTAGTGTCAAACCTTCAACATAAAAAAACAAGAAAATAACCTTTCTTTCTACATACTATTGATCTAAATCTGATCATGCTAGTAAATTAATAAGAAATCTCCCTTATGAGACATCTCATCGAACAAAAAGCCTCCAAGAATAGGATTTATTTCAGCATATTACACTTTTTTCGATTTACAGTAACCTTTAATTGAAACTGAATTTGTATTGGTAAGCGTTTGACCGACACATATTAGTGAAATTTCGCCCAGAAAACGATATTTGATGAAGCTAATGTTTAGGGAAATAATTGTCATGGTGACATCAATATATTTGTGAAAATTTAAAAAACAGTGCAGTTTTACGAAATCAACTTTAGATATTGCAACGTTTGTTCGGTATACTTTATATTGGACAAACGAAACGTCCACTTATAACAAGAATTAAGAAACACATAAATTATCATTGATAACAATAATAGATATGGATTCAACTTATTATTATTATTATTATTATTATTAACTTTCCATCTGAAAATATTAAAACTCAACAAACATTGAACATATATTAATAAGCCAAAGCTATTACGGATCAAGAAAAATAAACTGTAACCATAATTGAGATATAAAATGGGCACTTTTAGACCAAGATTAGTTTTTATCTCCAGATGATGCTCATTTGGTGAAACACACACCGAGCGTAGTGTTCAATATTTTGGTGATTTTGAAAACTACTTGAGAGATAGTGTAATCAATGATTCGAACCTTCAGGAATATGAATCGAAAATAAGTATTGTTTCTGTACAATTGTTGGAATTCTTATTAACCTCTACGATATTTTAAAAAACAAGATTAAATAACGCAAACTTACTTGTGGTATGTATAGGATTTGAAATTGCATCCGGAGGCGACATAAAATTCAATATATTAAAGATGCCAAAGAAATGCATTTCCACTTGAATAAGATTATGCATGCATAAAATATCAGGCGTATGCGAGTTATTTCTGAATACTTCCAACCCATATTTTGAATGCTAATGGATATCTTACCGCAGTCGGGAGGTTTGCATGCGAATATGTTGATGATAAAAGGTTAGGAATTTTTCTAAGAAGCGGATAATTAAGGTGTTTCTGTCCGAAAAATGTAAAAATAACACAGGCGTTAGACAAGAGTGTTCTGTCATCTCTCATCCTCTTGAACGTCTATAGTTAACACGCGATGTGATCTAATGCAACTCAATTCGAAGTGATTAAATATGCATTTATAAATGAAAATGAAAACTTTCTTTTTACCCATTCAAGAAAATGAAAACATGTTTAATACATCATTGAAAAGAAACAAATACTCATAGAAACTGATTTCATAAATCCCTATTCAAACATTATAACTAGTAATCTTCAATTGCAAATCAAAACTGTTTTAATCTAATGCAGCTCGTTTCTTAAAGAAACACTTGCCATTTAACAACGGAAAGCCGCACGGATTTCTTTAGATACTATTCTTACAAATTTTCATTGACGTGGTATAAGTAAATGTTCGGATTTACAAATGAATACGGCTTCACTCATTTTGTTGCTCTATTCTGGTATAAACTGATAACAATTTCAGCAGCGACTTTATCCACTTACTTACTTACTAATTTTTGATAATTTTCAACATGGATGAGACTTTTTTTATATCAAGTTTGTTGTTTGTAACTTATCCAGCCCTGTATAACATATTTCATTTATAACCAAGCTAAAAATAAATCTGAGACTGAAACTCGAAGTACCAAATCCTCTGACATTCCCGCTATTGTCAACTTTTTTATCAATTTAATTTGCTCCCATCGATTTTTAGTCTCGAACAACGACCCAGATTAACAACTGGCCTACCTGTGTTCAGCCAATTTTACCATCAGGCGTAATGCATTAATTGAATCAATTGATTAGCTCGCTAATGAAAGAAAATACGGTTTTCCAGGAATGCTTTATACCGTACACACGCGAGTCCCGCGGGTATTGAGGAGCGCGCGCTGTCCATGCATTCGGATCGGACGGCTTTATTTGAAGCCGCTGACTAGCCGACAAATGAACCACCCAAAGAAAGCCTAATGGAATTATTTACGATCTCAGTTTCTCGCTGCGAACCTTTTACGGAGGTGAATGGATATATTATTTATGACTACCTTTGTACCAGTACGGAAATTATGGAAGTTAAATATGGAAAACGGGTTAAATAGGGACGAGTTCGTAATAGAAATTCATTTGTGGTAGATATATGATACCAACTTAGTGCAAACAACAATAGTATTTTATTTACTTTAGGATTAGTTCACCTTCATCTGGACCTGGTCAAAATTGATCTGAACGGAAATTAACAGTGATAGCCTGCTTCGTTTCAGTAGTTATCATTTCATATACTAGGAAGATCAATTATTTGTATTGCAAACCCTGTTGAGCTTTCTGCTCTATTTACCCACCAACACTCAGTTTCGTACGTGACGGCTGTACTTTCAAAATGGCGTCCGTTTAAAAAAAATTGTAAATATAGTTTTTGTCATTTAACACAAAAACTAAAAAAGATGTAGAAAAACTTTCGGGACAAAAAACAAAGTGCATAAAATTTTCTACAATTTTGTTCCTATACAATATTTTGATAGGAGTTACCATTTTCCAGATAAATGAGTCCAAAATTAAGAAAACATGGAAATTCATATATCGGTAAATCATTTAGAGGAAATAACTTTGACAATTATTGTAAGGCGTATAATATAACTTAATATTATTAACATAACAAAAAATAAAATAAACTGAAAAACATTAATAAAAATAATATTATAATTTGCAGACATTTACCTCGAAAGCGGTAACAATGCGTTATGAACAGATTAAGGTTAAAAGTGTTGATAGTGGCATCTTTTGGATTCTGCTGGCTTATTCCAATAAAATTAAATGTAAATTACTCTTTGATATCGAATTTGGCAATAAAAAAAGGCTTATTAACATATCCGCATTAGCAGAAGAGTATGGACCCCAAAAATGGTCGGCATTACTGAGCCTTCATTCATTTACTAATTGCCATTAGACAGAAATGTGGTGACAAAGATTTGTCTTTATCAATTGACACTAAAGTTGATTTTTCTTCGATTCCACCATCAGAGCTTGCTTTATCGAGCATATAAGGAGTGTTTATCAAACACGTATTTGGCGATTATCCGACGAAAGTATTCACAATATTCCCCCTGCCATAAAGCCTTGGAATGATTATGGATGGCAAGAAAATGGAAAACCTCTCTGGTGCCTCAATCGCTTACTGAAATTCTTCATTAGATGATTCCAAATCAAATCATAATACACGAAAGTGAGGATGATAACGATATCATAAATGAAGCAATAGAGGAAGAAGACTTGGAAGAAATATTCGATGTATCGGGAGAAAACGATAGTGAATTTGAAAGCGAATGAGGTGGTACTTACGTTTTATATTGAATTTTATATTTTATTTTAAGAACTGAATCATTTATCTGGAAAATGGTAACTCCTATCAAAATATTGTATAGGAACAAAATTGTAGAAAATTTTATGCACTTTGTTTTTGTGCATAAAGTTTTTCTCCATCTTTTTTAGTTTTTCTGTTAAATGACAAAAACAATATTTGCAATTTTTTTTTTAAACGGACGCCATTTTGAAAGTACAGTCATTTTTTTTAGGACATGTCTTAAATTGTTCCTTAGGCTTTAATCTTTATGAAAAACATTGTCCCCAAGGATGGGGGGGGGGGGCACGGACAGTTACGGTGGGTTGTCCTAGTACATTCTTAATTTGTTAATTCTGCAAGAACTCGATTTAATTATAGCTTTTTGATTAATTTTACTCTAAAAATGGTACCATGTTTTTTTCCTTTATTGATAAAACATATTCAAGTTCGAGGGTAACGTCGTTGTCCTGTATGGGATTATTATTAAAAATATTCAACTCATAACAATGTCGTCTCGCTTTCCTGTTAACGGAAAAATAAATCCCTTCACAGACATAAAATTATGCTTTTATTGCCCTTTAAATCGAAGTAAATTTAATGTGTGCGCCAAATAATATAAAACGGGATAAAGCTGCTTTATATATCTTTCTCCAAGATTTTAAGGATATAATAAAATCATAATGGTCAATATACCTTTATAGTCAATTACAAATAACAAGAAAGGTACGGAAATAAAACGAGTTAAATATGATAAAGCAAGGCACTCTAGGTGAAACAGTGGAATCGTGAGAAAATTAAATATTAGCATTTTTTATATTCCATTTTAGCCGATTCTCTTTCATATACGTGCACAATGTCGAAATTATTTGAGAGATAATCTAGGCAACATGAAGAAAAAATAATAATAATAAGCCGATGAACTTGGTCTCGACTTGCCACTGGGCGGGTAAACCTGATCTTTGTCACCGAGCTGGAATTCGCTCAGCTAAAAGCCCACACAAAAGCTGCAGAGCAAAGTAAATTTCTGCAGCTGCATAAAGATAACCCCTTACACGGAGTCTTCTACTAGAACACTGAAGACGGAGGCTTATCTGAGAAACTGATCTTTGCTTTCCTAAGGTCAGCCGGGCTGAAGTCTGAGACCGAAGTTCATTATGGCTTGCCAAAATGGTGTCTTTAACATGGTCGTCTATCGAAGTCATCTTTTGGAGGTCCCTGATCAGAGCAAATACTTTGAAAAAGTATTTAAATATTAAATACTAAATACTTTCATAAAATTGAGAGTATTTAAATATTAAGTATTTTCAAAAGATAAAAGTATTTAAATAATAAATAACAAAAGTAATTAAATAGTTTAAACTTAGTATTTAAATACTTTCTGAATATTTAAATACTTTGATAACACTGAAATATTTTGAAGCATAGTTAAGTGTAAAAATAGCCTAAACTTCGCCAAATTGTATTTTCTATTTTTGTAGAAATCAATAAAGACTTAATATTATCATTATCATTATTATTTTATTAAATGCTATTTGATTCTTTGAGGTGTCAAAATTTTAGGTTTCATGACTTTCATGAACTTCTACAGCACTATTTTAATACCTCTATACTTAATCAGTTCTAGTTGGGTATTGGACTTTTACTTATCCGTAGAGCTAGACCTTTGCGTTTTCTGCAAATACCCAAATAAAACACACAGACTATGGCACTAGTTCAACTGTTCTCTGTCACAATCACAAAACATATACATGCAGAGTGAGAGGGAAACATGCGTTTATTTTCGGTTTATTATAAATATTTAAAAAATCATAAATGGTATAGTCCTTAAAATAGTTTCAAATACTCCCTCCAATGCTCTAAGGAATACAACCAAATACAGTTTTTATCATAAACTTTGTATACTTTGTAAATGCCATACTTTAATAATGAAATATATAACTATTTTCATTGACAAACTACGATATTCAAATACAACAGAAATTTACAATAAAAAAAATATAATCGTTAGAACAATAGCAATTATTTAAAACAATTTTAAAGATTATAGTATATTTGGTTATTTAATTATTTATAATAAACCGAAAATAAACGTATATTTCCCTTTCACTCTGCAAAAGCCTAACCTTAACAGTTAACACTTACTGTCTATGTGGGAATTAAGACGTGAATGACTGAAGACTGAATGATGCAATGTGTTTATTAACTACATAGTATAATACATGTCTTGATTCTTGACGAGTATCTGCCTGTCTCCCTGGTGTATTTGATTACATTTGTTGTATTTATTTAAATACTTTTGAGATTCAAATACTTCTGAAAGTATTTAAATACTTCTCAGTTATTTAAATAGTTTAAGTATTTATAAATACTTTAGGATCATTTTCACAAATACTAAGTAGTAGTAAATATTTCATATAAAGTATTTGCAAGTATAAATACAAATACTGGTTGCAAGAAGTATTTAAATACTTTCTGGTATTTAAATACTTATGAGGTATTTGTAAGTACATATTTGCCCAGCTCTGTCCCTGATGTAAAGGGAGGGGCGTCGGAGGCCGTCGGAGAAACTTATGCATCTGTTGCCGGCTTGTCCATACGCTGTCTCGGTCTATATTCACAGACATGATGGAGCATTAAGAGTGCTGGACTATCATCTGCGGCACACGTATGGGATAGATGAGATACCAAGTACTGCCTTATGCTCCGGGGGATATTGGAGTCCATAGTGGGGAATGAGCGGTGCCTAATTTATTGGAACTACTCTTTTCCCAGCCTCATTCAAATAGAGGCCAATAAACCTGATGTAGTCCTCCTTGACTACCAACTCAGAACAATGTTTGTCATTGAATTCCATGTCCCAGGGGAAACAAACATTGTTTTGAAAGAAGAGGAAAAATGGAATAAACATCGAAATCTTCTCTTCGAACTCCTCAGACTGTATCCAGACCACACTGTTAAACTAGTGGTACTTATCATAGGATGTCTCGGTGGGGTGAGACGCATACTGTTTTCGGAATCGAAGACGATACCGGCATGTCGAGAATCGGCAGAAATCTTAGCCGGAAGAATGCAGAAGGCCGTTATCCTTGGTTCGTTACGCCTACTCAGAGCACACGATTCGCGGACCCAGTGATCACTGAATAATAAAATAAAAAAAAAATAAAACCCTGTTCACTGTCCAACTCCAATGTTTGTGTCATGTATGTCGAAAGTTACAGAGTCTAGAGAAATTAATATTTTTCTGTTATCTAGATTAGACATTAGACATTATACGGTGCTATTACCAGTTCAGTCTATAAAATTATCGACCCTGTTTAACCTATTTTATCTACTCGTCTGTAGAAACCCCATTACGAATTTATGGCATCGGTAAAAATAACTCTTTTTACATATTATTTTGAATTTAGTTCACTCCATTATTATCGAGTATATATAAATTAATCGCTCTCGGTGGAATTTATCGATGTTGGTTCTGTAATTATTGATTTTTGGACAAACTCCATAAAAAAAATTATCTATATTAAAGTTATCGATGGTCGATATTTTTAGCGATGGTGACTGGTAATAGCACTGCTAGTATGGTAAATACTTGTATCTATTGCCAGAAAAATTAATATATCCATTAAATAAAACTTTTGTTTCCTAAAATGAACTCATTGTCATTGAATTTTCGAATATACACTTTATATTTCGTTTTATGGATGGCATAAATTCTCATCGGTACTTCGATTCCATTTTTAATGAACCCATTATGTTCAAGTAGTGTATTTTAAAGTAAAACAAAACCATTCGAAATATACAATAATTGTTTTTCCTCTTTAATAGCTTTTATATTGGTAGTTATGTTTAAATTGTTTAAAGTGGGTATAACGGTGCACCAAAATTAAATTGGCAGGGGCTTGTTTTTGTAATAAACCTGCAGTCATGAATGAGTGATAAATATTTTGAAAATGTTGTGACATCTTGAATACAGTTAATAACTAAATCATTGTGCGTTAATGATGCAATGGACTAAAATTAGTTTGGCTAGTTCATTGAATGAGCTTATTTTTAACAGACTTCATAAAATTTAAAAGATGAGGAGGTTCTCAATTCGACTCTATGTATGTTTTCTTATATCGGGTGGCCAATTTTTTATTGTTTATATGTGCGTATTCAGTATCATTAAGGGCGTTTTTTCACTGGCCGACACGATACCGATTCGTCGTCAACGACACCGATACAACGATATCGGGGCGGCACAAACGTATAAAATTATATGGAACTCTTTTTCACTTGCCGATACGATACCGTTCTGTCGGCATGTCGGCGCCGCACACTGGGCAATTTGCTTAGATTAGGAGGACAAAAGTCAATTTTTCTCAGAGTAAAAATACGGCTAATATATACTAAAATGGTTTTTTTAACAACTTGTGCTCCTAATGTTGCCTATGTTTTATTTCTATTTGTAATAATAAATGCGCAATGGTGGCCATAAAGTGATCGTTCCTCCTATTGACTGCGCTTGAATCAGTTGTGCCCAAAACATCGATGCAGTAATTTGTATATTTCTATCTGTTTGATTAAAATATCAACAATATTTCGACATGGATTGTGCAACTGGAGGTATGTATGTCCTATGTGTATTATTATATCGATTACTGTGAAATTTATTATAGAGAAATCGTTGAATTTGTAAGACGCAATTTAAGTAAATAATTTTAATAACTAATGATATTGTTTGGAGGTTACAAAAAAAGTTCCACCGAGTACCGCTACGTTATTTTTTGTAAGTTAGTTTGGAACTTGAAGGTCAAGCACAGAAAAATACAGCTATCCCAAAGGATCCTTTTTTTATATAGAGCCCTTTGTATACAGGTAGTCGCGACAAAACAGCTCTCACCACATCACCCCTTACTGTCCATAGGGAAGAACTACCTTTACCCATGGGACAGCTATCTAAAGATGTCTTGGAGGCCAGCCATAAAGATTATAAGTACACAAGATTGTTTCACTGAAGAAAATGTTCAATGATGAATACTAATTAGGGATATTTTGAACAGGATGCTCATATCTTCAGACCCTATAATTTCAGTGTAATTCAATTCATTGTAATAATTTCAGTGTTAATAAATGACGATATCAAAATAATTTTCTTTTAATATTTCATAACTATGCCGTGTCTGTTAAAATTGCCTCCCTTTAAGTCGAATTCCGAATTTTTCGTACCTACTCCACCTTGTACCGCTTCTTAGCCCGATATAAGCCATATTATTAATTTTGTTAGGGAAAAGATTTTCGTTACTCGTTATAATTAGATCCAATTGTACAATTTTTAAATGAAATTAATTTTTTCTCAACCCCTCAAAAATTCCCCCTTTGTACTTAAAATTTGTTTACTATTTCTTATGTATTCCCATGTACGATGTTATCATATTCCCTCAGAATTTTATATCGAAATAAATTTTCCAACTCCCTCAAAAAGTTTCGTTTCGGCCAGTGAAAAAACGCCCTAAGGGTCAACAGAGGTTAGTTGTCTACCAATGATCTCAAGTAGTGAGCTCGACACTATATTGGAGTGAGGACCGATAGGCTGGAGCTGGAAGAAGCTTTAGAGAGAGAAATCCATATTTGAAGGTTCCCTGTCTCAGTTTCCTGAATAATTAGTGAGAGGGGGCCAGAGTGCCTCCAAATTTAGCTTATCTCTAAAGTTTCTTTGAAAGGGAACAATAGGTTCCTATTGTTCATACTCATTCCAGTATGTATATAGAATAGAGTTCACTGATCTCAAGCGTGCTCCAAACCTGGTTGTGGTGAGTCATCACAACCAGGTTTTATTAATTCATTACTGATGAATTAAAATATCAATTTGTGCAAATTAGTAATGGACCAATGGATTACATATTGAGAAGCAAATAAAGATCAATATATTTTTTGTTGTATAGAAGATTTTTGGCGGAGAATTTCTTCGATTTGCGGAGAATTTCTTCGATTTGCGGAGAATTTTAAGGCAGTAGGCGGAGAATTTTAGAAAGCTCTGTTGGCAACACTGCAGTCACCCCATTTCAAATACTCCTTGACTGCGAACGCACGATGTTCTCGTCCAGATAATCATTATGGCTAACAAATGGCGTATCTCCCCGAGTTGAACGATCATATCCACAACGCTCTATTCCCCTCCGTTCGCGTATACTACCCTTCCCAAAAACACTGACATTAAAAATAATTAAAAACTATAAATTAGCGTGGTACACGCGCACTGATTATATTTTGGTTGTTGGCTCGAAAAAAACTAAACGAAAAAACCCGTTCAAGAACTGCCCCTCTGGTGGTCTCCCTGCCTCCAGGAAAGTGTGGTCGGAAAGAAAAAAATTAAGATTCAAAATGTTTTAATTTTTGGAATTTTTGGTCTAGAGGGAATTTAGAGACAAAAAGGACAAAAGAACAAAAAGGATAAAAAGAAGAAATTGAACAAAAGAAAGAGAATAGAAAGGATTGATGATATAAAGTTGAGGAAAGATAAAGTTTAGGATAGTAGTAAGTTATGATAAGGGAAAGTGTGGCTAAGGGAGTTGCTGGAAAATAGGCAACGCCTGGTATGATAAGGCGTGTCTGATGTCGAAACGTATGGCATTATGCTATCTGATTCGGGTTATGTTGCGAGTTAGCGGTCTATCGCTCAGTCTGAACTCATAGAATATTTGTGAGATTTCTTTTTCGTAGTCCGTTAGTGGGGTTATGTCGTGACAACGAGCGTATAGATCTCTGAGGGAGGTGTGTCTGGCCGGAATCAAAGATGAAGCGCATAAATTTATGTTCTAAAACTTTTAGTTTATTTTGACTCCGGATTAAGACTCAGCAGGTCAAAACACATTGATTGATCTGATCCACGAGCAACCACATTTTTTTTTATTTCAGGGGTGTTTTTGATTGGGGATGACAAACGAGGCAATCTGAAAATTCTGACTTCGTATTCGGATTCAGCGGGTCAAAATACATAAGGATACATTGGTCTGATCCGTCGAACAAACCACTTTTTTTTATTTTAGGGTGTTTTTTGAGGTTAAGGATGAAAAAAGAGCCGATCGAAAAATTCTGACTTCTGATACAGATTCAGCGGGCCAAAATACATAAGGATACATAGGTCTGGTCCGCCGGACAGACCAATTTTTTTTGTGGGTCTGTGTAAGTTATGTTAAGAGTAATAAAAGGGATTGGGGCCATTTCTCAGTGTCACCAGACATAGTAAAAATATAGGCATCTGCTGTTTTAACTTTTAATTGTAATTTTCAAATATTATTTAATTTTTATTTCGTCCTTTTGCAGAAAAAATGTAAACTCTGGAGTAATTTTCAACAACTAAACCCCTAACTGAAACTGACGCTTTAAAATTTGAAAATATCTTCTATAGAATGCCGTGAGAATATTTAAAAAAGAAATTAACAGCAGGATTTGCTTTGTAAAGATTCGCATATCGATTAACTCTGGACACAGTGAATAGTTCTTCCGTTTCGGATACTGAATATACCGGTCCGGATATCCCGCTTCGGACTTTTTAAAAACCCTTGAATGAAATGATGTGATTATCATTTATTTGCCACACGTAAGTCACAGACCGAGTAAGAAATTTTTTGACTATTTTAATTATTTTCTTCATAGGAGCTTAATTACCTGTACTGACGTCATTCTGATCAAAACAGAAAAAAATCAACATAAAATTAATCTCGTGTAATATTTAACAGAAAGTATTTGGTCTATAAATAATAATACAAGAAATAGCCCAGTCGATAAAGGTTTTTACCTACAAAAATTTGCAAAATGAATAATTTTTTTCTAATGAGTTCGTGAAAGTGTATAGAATAATATCCTGAAAAGTTTACATTTCGCTCGGATGCAGAACATAAAAAAAAGTGAAAAATAAATTTTTTTCATCCATTTTTTCAAAATTTTGAAATTAAGTGAAGCTAGGAAAAAATAAAAAATACAGATTGGATAGATCACGTATTTATGAACAAAAAATGTTCTAACAAAATTTCTCGCTAAAGTCACGGTTTTCCCGGAAAAAATAGTCAAGTGTAACGTTATAACTCGGAGCGAGATCCATGCGTGCGCGCGCTTGAATACGCATGACTGTGACACCGACGCGTCGCGACGCACTGAATTACATTGTCACTAAATCAGAATTTGTTCAATCTACATGAGTGTTGGTTTCTTTAAAAGATGGAAATTGTAGCTTAATTTTCCACTGGATATAGCTGAAATGTGGATAGGTGTACCTGTAATAAATACAATACAGTAAAGGCACGTAAAAATTCATGCGAGCGGTTCAGCAGCTATGTGTGGTGTCTGTGTATGCGTTCATAATTATATATTTTCCCTCCATACACACTATTTATCCTCCTATTCACTAAGAAAAATGTTAAAAATGTGTAATCAGAAAGAGAAAAGGCTTTATTTTACTCGTTAGAACAGTTAAGAATTTTTAGAAGTTCCATAGTATGCATTTAACCGTGCGCTTGGCCGCGCAGTGTGACAAAGTTACTTCATTATTTTTTTCCAGGAATACCGTAGCTTTAGCGATAAATTTTATTAGGACATTTTTTTGTTCAGAGACACGTGGGTCTATCCACCTGTATTTTTATTTTTTCCTATCCTGATTTAATTAAAAATTTTGAAAAAATTAATGAAAAATTTTTTTTTAATTTTTTTTTTATGTTCTGCATCCGAGCGGAATGTAAACTTTTCAGGATATTATTCTATACACTTTCACGAACTCATTAAAAATAAAAAAATTATTCATTTTGCAAGTTCTTCTAGGTTTCACTATAAAATGTTCTCTGTCGCCTGGGCTAAAAGTACTCTATCTGAAATAGTATCCCCAGAGCCGTGTTATCCGATTTATATCTATCCCCAACAATAGCTTATTTAAAGATTAAAGCTATTTTAAAACCAAGTAAGTATTGGTCTCATAAATAAGTGGAAATTCCCAAAAGTACCAGAGGTATGTCAAGGTTTCTTTCATAACCAATAAAAACAGAATTTTCCTTAAACGATATTACACAGGAAATTTTGCACACCAAAAATAAATATGTTGGGTAATTTATGATGAATCGAAACATTACTGCAATATTAGCTACAATATAAATATATAAGTTCCGCTGAATGCCACACTGTGTAAACAAAGTACGTTTTCTCTCCATAATATAATCATTACTTTATCGGGAAACCGCACTGTTAGTTATGAAATATAAAAGCTTTTTAAATAATATACGTGAACATACAGTCCAGTATTTGAAAACAATATAGTATACAAACATACAATGCATTTTTTTTTTTTTTTGTAGAAATAACATAACTTAAACTTAACGGAAAGAGATATTATAAATGGCCAGCGTTGCGTAATAGTGCGGTTTTCTAGGCCTCTATCGATTACTATGGATGAGCTTATCTGGAATAAAATCTTTTTATTTAGGTGTATATTATTATAAATAATGAAATTATTATGACTGTAAAATTGTTGTATAAAAATATTTTAAACCTTTTCTCAGTGAATCTTCTCATAAATATCTTGTAAATATCAAAAACAAAAACCCGCATTTAAATATTTGAATCAAGATTTAACTGATAAAAAAAATAAAATTTGGTATGTGTATGGGAAGTGGAAGAGTTTACTCTACCCCCCAGTTCGATAATGGAACCAAACAACAAAAACAGTTGCTATGATGAGGCTTCAGTTCAAGCCGTTAAAGGTAGGTACAATCATCGTAATTATGGTAACCGATTCTGATCGTGATGCTTTTTGATGCTTTTGATTTCCCTCTTATTCGAATGTTTCAGAAAAATGTCGATGGGAAGGATACTGGAGATTTGTTTTAACTGACAATTTTTAACTTGGCGTAATTTCACATTCCATTGGCTAAATCATTAACAAAGATTATAAGAAGGCACTGAACATTTACATATGTAAAATTTCTATTCTCATTTTTATATAAAAGTCCAGGTAATCACCACCATTAAAATAAACATCAGAAAAATTAGCTTTCTAAGATTCAAATTTGATGAAATTTGAAATACAAACCGTACTGGTCAGGCCACTATTACAAAGCTGGCCTTAAGTGAAAAAAGAAATAGGTTAATGCAAGTCACTAACGATAAACAGTTGTAGATTGTTCAAGGCTTGGCCCTTCTTCACTTCGACCTAAAAGGTCTTTTGTGAGCTACCCAACTATTTGTTGCCAAGGATTCCAAGACTCTTTGCAAAGCTTGTGATTTTCCTGGGAGCTAATTTCCCTATGTCTTCAGGCGTTAATCCCGCCTGTTCTAGGTCCTTTAGGCTAATGCGGATTAGTACCTTGCATTCACAAAGTATATGTTCCGCAGTCTCTGTTGCAGCTTCACATTTGTCATCTTCTGCCATGCCCATGTTGTTGAGATGATATCTCAAGGGGCAATGGCCAGTTAGAAGGCCTGTTGTGATCAGCCTGAGGTCGGACTTTTCAAGTTCGAGAAGCCTTGTGGCATTCTTTGTTGAATAGGTTATAAACCTTTTCGCTTGTCTTTGGTCTGGAGTATTTCTCCAGAAGGACTTCTTTTGTTCCTGTTCCCATTTTTTGACCTCCTCCGTTATGTGTCCCTTAGATAAGCCTCAGAACGGTTCGGGTCCAAAAAATGGGGCTTCAGCCCCTTTTCTGCGAGGCTATCAGCCAATTCATTGCCTTCTATTCCCTCATGCCCTGGCACCCACATCGAGGTAATCTTATTGTTTTTTGCCAGTTGCTTCAGGGATTGTCTGCATTCCCACGCAATTTTAGACGTGAGAGCCTTTAGTGCTGCTGGTTATCTGAAAGTATATAGATCTTTGCCCTTTGAGTGCCTCTATACGAAACACAGTTAAAATTTGCGTTGATGCCAAGGTGGTAATGCAAGATCGTTTAGGCCACGCGCCTGTTCGTAAAATCCCTTCTGCGGAGATATTTCATCTTTGTCTAACATTTTAAAAAATAGCCTTATAGTCCGGTCAAGTTAGCCCTAAAAACAAGGGTACCCTTGCATAAATTCCCAAGAAGCTGAAAATTTACATGAATGTTAGGGATACTATTATAATGAAGTTGTGAAAAGTCCCCATTGATCCCGTGTGTGCAAAAAAATTTATGCGAGGTCAAAGTTCGCAAAAATGAGTTTTTTGGATTTTTTAGCGAAACGGTTAGTTTTATGATAAAAATAGCTTAGACAAAAATTGTAGATCTTTCAATTCTCTACAAAAATGGTCCTTACACTTTTTTTTCCTAAAATTCACCTTTTTTGAGAAAAAGTCATAATATGCACACGTTTCCACGCCACCTATGAGGTAGTGTACTTGGCGCGCCTTTTTTAATGTGGTTTCCCCGGTAGACCTATTCCACGGTCTTTCTATTGAAGTTTAATATAATATTAGGTCTTCTTATTCAACTTCTTCTTCTTCTTCTCTTCCTCCACCTTCTTCTTCTTCTTGATCTTCATCTTCCTGAGTTGACGTAAATTGTTCAAACAGCGATACATCAGTTGTTTCGTCGTTGATGTAAGGATCATCTTCTGTTGGAGGTTCAGTATTTGAACACGACTGGCCTTGACAGCTGGTGCATGCTGGTGAACAAAGTAAGCTTGCTTTTTTGCAGCCGCATTTCGAATTACACCACTTTTTGCAGTTGCAAAAAATAGTATTAAGGAGCAAATTTCTTTCATGGCGAGATTTAATGCTTCATCTCGAGGACGGCCGGCTTTACTTCCAGTGTTCGGTTTTAAAAAGGAAACATAACAGTCATTATGATACCTGGCCTCAACAGCAACTAAATCAGGCTCGAACCCGATGCGAGAAACAATAGTTTTTGCTGTGTCATCAGAACGAGACTGAGCTACTTGAAGAACTGATTCTTTGAATAAAAGTGTAATAACCTTGCAAATTCTACGCCGAAATTTCAGTGCTCGCTTTTTTCCATATTCTTCATTCAATTCATCGCCGCAAAAGAAACAACAATTTTTAAGGCAGAAAGCTGATTCACTTACGCGTGCTCTAGTACGAGGAGGACTTATTTTAGAAGTACGGGCTTGTTCCTCTTCATGTTGTCTCTTCACTGCAGCAATAGTACTCTTCCGAGTGTAGTTTTTACAACACTGCACATGAATTTTCACTGATTTTTGGTCTTTTAGGTAGTCAGTAAATTCATCACCTCTTTCAACGCTTGCGTCAATGAACGTCTTCATGCCACGATCAACAGTAACAAATTCACTTGCATGCAGAGGTTGATTACAAACGAAGCAAATTTGCGACATTTTTAAAAACTGAATACAGCACAAACTTTAGTTAAGAATATTTGCAATAACCACGTGTTTTCACTACGAGGGAACGTTTAAGACTAACGGTATTTCGTTCGGACCTTAGAAAAAAGTGCAGGTAGACGGACACTGCCACGTTCACAGCAGACAGATGTTGCTCAAGGCCAAGTGGTAACATAAAATTACAGACAGGGTTTCTTTTCATCTCATATTCTTAGAATTATCATTCAACATTAATGTATTAGTCACGCAGACTAATAGTTTTACTTATATTTTACGTCCATAATGTACATAGGCAGCGTAGTCATGAAAATTATGGAGAATATAACTTTAGAATGGCTTTTTCTCAAAAAAGGTGAATTTTAGGGGGAAAAAAGTGTAAGGACCATTTTTGTAGAGAATTGAAAGATCTACAATTTTTGTCTAAGCTATTTTTATCATAAAACTAACCGTTTCGCTAAAAAATCCAAAAAACCCATTTTTGCGAACTTTGAGCTCGCATAAAATTTTTTGCACACACGGGATCAATGGGGACCTTTCACAACTTCATTATAATAGTATCCCTAACGTTCATGTAAATTTTCAGCTTCTTGGGAATTCATGCAAGGGTGAATGTCTATTTTGACCGGAGTATTATTCTTATCTTATGCATTATAAATACATGAAGTTTCAGGTTGGCAGCTCTGTATAAAAATACAACCATAGAATTACATCTATTAAAAATTTGTCACATGTGTTAGACAATGAATTCACTACAACCTTGCAAAATTTTATAATTTAGATAATGATGAACGATCATAATGTGAACGTTGTTGAGGACATTTTTGAGGTCAAAACATTTTTTTTATAATTCAAGTAAAATGATAATTAAACAACTATTTGCAGTCGGCCGCTCTTATCAATTTCCACCGTTAATTATTTTCTTAAGCAATATATACAATGAGTACACGTTTTCCAGTACATTTAATGGTAAATGCGTAACTCATTAATGAAAAATTGTTTTTGAAATTTTTCACATTTATAATTAACTTTGTATTGTTTATTGATTTACACTGATTGCTGCATTTATATTAACTCCCACATTAACTGAGATGATAGGCTGGCATTCAGACTATTTCCGAGTTTAGTCTATAATGGTTTACGTCGAATTGCTATTTAATGGAGAGGATTTGGCGAGAAAAAGAGGAGTTTTGAAACCAACTTTTTTTTTAATTTGTTTTTTTTTGACAATTCTCTTACACGCGTTCTCCTTTATCACGTTATCAAGTTAGTTCAGCTTAATCGCACGAGGTGGGGGGAATTCGTATTTAATTTGCAATAACACGTTCTTCCACGATAACTTGTTTATTATTTACTTGACGAAAAAAAAGTTAAATTAAATACTGAAGACTCGCGGAAGCGCATAATGGCAATATTTATAAACTGCCGTTTCAGCAAGGATATACCTATTGATAAAATATTGAGCTGGAAAAACGATTTATATTGCGGAATATCAAGGCCCGAAGTCCCGATCCCTTTTCCTTGTACCCTCCCTCCCTTCCTATTACTTGGATTGCGATATTTTTTTTTAATACAGATAAAAAATCCTCACTTAAGTGTAAAAAAATGTCACCTCTCAACGTTTTCCTTCGTACTCAAAAACCGTATTTGAAAAAAAAATGCAAAAGGTTTTTCCCCTCCCACAAGTTTGTTTATTTGAAAAAAATTAAAAAATAATTAGTCAAATATTAGATGTAACAGCGAACAAATTCCATTTTGGTTTTTCAAAATCGCACGACAGGGAAAAAAGTTATTTGTTACTCCATCGCGGTGTAACAAATTTCTTTTTTCGTTATCAAAACTTTATGTTTAAGTACGTCAAACTGTCGTCATGTTTGAAATAAATTTGAGTTCTGCTATTAAAAAAATGAGACGATCACGTAAACTGCCAACTTAGTATATTTTTTGGTCTCAATCAGAAGAGTGAAATGAGGAGGGGAGTTTGGGATGTTTCAATATCTGTATTTGCAATTGTCCAAAACTGCTTAAATAATTAAAACAGGAATAGATAGCTTATCTAGGTAGAGAAGCTGGTCAATACAACCGAACATATAGATGTTTGTAGTGATTTTAATGCAACTAAAGATTCTTTACATTTATCACAGATCAAACAAACCAGATGTTTCACTTAATAGTATTCCCTATGTAACCAGTTTCATTTTTGTCGTGTGACGTATGCCTTTCAGGATTCTGCGCAGAGGACATAAACAGAGCAACCTAGCGGTTGACATGGAAGTTAAAACCAGCGAGTACAATATCACAGGAGGGAGTGTTTAGTACTGAAATCTCGGGGATGGAAGTCGTCATCAGCTACACCAGTGATATTAATTATTTTGGAATGTGGTGTATTGTATTGGTGTGTTGTTATTGTTAATCATTTAAGTGGTGTTTTGAGTATTTATTAGATGACTTTTAATTATTGTTACGTGTCATCAGCTCCCTCCTGTGACTATACTCGCTGGGTAAGACCAAGGTTAAGACTGCTTGGTATATGCGCAGATCACTACACAAATTTGTACCTTCCAGGAGTGGATTTATTGTCTAAACCATGAAACGTCATAAGTGAAACATCTGGTTTGTTTGATCTGTGCTTTTATGTTCCTTTGATTAGAAAGAAAAACAATATACAAACATTTAAAAAAAGGCAAAAACAGTACTTCTGAGTCGAGAGTATTCCTTCCTATTCTTCGTAGGAATCATCATTGTCCAAATTAATATTTATTATTTGTACATTTCCCACATATGTTTGATCAGTTTAACTGTTGAAACTCCTGAAAAGAGTCAAGCCGGCTCACCGAGACTCTATCTAGACTATTTACTTTATAGTACAGGAAAAAATTGAAAAAAATTACCGTAACTCGAAAAAAAATCGCGCAGTCTTTAAACTTTGGTTATAAGTTTAAATAGTTCAGGAAACAAAAAAAATTAGGAGTTTTACGGATCCGCAGGAACCATAAGGGGATAAAAAGGGGTATTTTTAATTTAAAAAAAATCGATTTTTCTCTACTTTCTCGGGAAATATGGCATTTGCAAAAAAATAGTGCAAATAAAAGTTATTTCTGGCAAAATTATCTTTAATTTGGTGCTTTTAAATTAATTTTGTAGCAATAATTAACCGAAATACAGCTATTTTTCGATGGGGGGGATGGCGGATGGAATTTTTTTCTAAAACAAGTGTTTTAAAGGGACAAAATAAATTGAGCATCTAAGTGATGCTACATATTAACGAAAAACAGCATTTTTGAAAGAAAAATTAATTACTGAGCAATTACAACAACAAAATGCCGACATATTGTTAACAAAAATGTGAAAACGCACATTGAATCGACCATAACTTCTTTATTTTTTGTGATATAGAAACAAACAAAAAATCATTTTGATTGAATAAGTACCTTTAATTTTGTTTCCTAGAACTTTTGTCACAGTTTCTAAGATATTCAACATTTTAAACTAAATACTTTATCCTAAAAACGATCGGATGCCATCTATAAAATTAAATATCTCCGAAACAATCAACCCTACACAAATATATAAAGAAAATAAATTTATTCTCAGTTTATAAGCTTCATTTTTGATGTCCATCATATTTTCTCTTAAACTAATATTTATTGAGATATTTGCAGAGAAACAAGAATGTTACATTTTTTCTAAAATCTCTTTACAATTTAAAATGCAATTTTTTTTTCTAAACCAAGCGCTGTACGCCGATGAAAAAATTTGAGCGTCTAGTCACACTATATATTAACGAAAAACGGTATATGGGGATATATTTTTAATTTTTAATTACTGACTACATTAACAAAATTTTATTTCTTTTTATTAAAAAGAAATGTGAAAAAGTATATTTTATAAACAAACAAGTTGGTTTATTTAATTTAATTACAGCAGTCATAATATAAACAGATTACAACTTGAGCTTGGTTCTACGCCAGTGACGCCTCTTAGCATTATATATGATAGTGTTTCCTGTTCTCATTCGAACCCATTGTGGAATCGGTCTGTTTTGCTTCAATTTTTTAGCGAGTTTCCGCTTAATAATGAAAGTTTTGTGGGCAGACATCGCACTGCCTACACAATTCAATAACAGAAAAAAAAAGCTGTCATAACTTCTTTGTTTTTTTATGCTATAAAAATAGGAAAAAAATCATTTGAAAGTCTAATTATTAGTTTTTCAGTTTGGTTATTAGCGTTTTTGGCCTAAGTGCCATAGTTTCTGAGATAGTTGACATTTAAACTAAATACTTCGTCTTATAAACGTTCGGACGCCACCTTTAGACTTGCAGATCTCCGAAACAATTAACTCTACAAAAATTAGAAAAAAACGAAATTCATCCTCAATTTAGTAGCTTTTTTATTTGTCTCTAGCATGCTTTTGCTCAATATAATACCTTTCGAGTTATTTGACGAAAACGTATTTGAAATACCACTTTTTTCAAGCTAAAATCCCTTTAAGTAGTTATAACTTAAATGTATCAATTTACATGGAAAGTTGCATAGAACCGTTTCTTCTTAAAATTTAATTCTCTCTCAGCTCCAATGTGTTTGTTTTTTTTTTAGGTGCCATCCCTTGAAAAGGGGTGACATCCACCCCTATAAATTAGCAAGCCCCAGAATAATATAGAAACTTCTCTTTTTATGCATTTACTATTAAGCTGCCAAAAATGAACGAGATCTAATTCATATGACATTATCCTGAAGTTAAAACCTCTGGTATTTCCGTTAATTATTGCTATGAAATTACCAAATTGAAGATAATTTTGTCAGAAACAACTTTTATTTGAACTATTTTGTTGTAAATGCCATATTTACCGAAAAAACAGAGAAAAGTCGATTTTTTAAATAAAGATAACCCCTTTTCACCCCTATAAGTTCCCGCGGATCCGTAAAACTCCTAAACTTTTTTGTTTCGTAAACTTTGGCCCATTTTGAACCTATAGCCAAAGTTTAAGATCCAGCCAACCAGCCAACCGTATTTCTCGGTACACTTTGAAAATTGCCATAACAATTCTCGTAAAAGTAAACTGGTCTGCTGGAATTCCAGGTCTTCAAAGCGTACCGACAATCGAGCAGACCACTTCAATCCAGCAGACCAGCTCACTTTTACGAGTTCGCATGGCAATCTTCAAAGTGTACCGAGAAGGTCGGTTGGTCTGCTCCCTGCCGCTGGGTCGTGTGTAGATCCCTTTAAGGTCTGCACAAATTTTTTTCGAGTTAAAGTAAAATTTTCCTGTACTATTAGCCCAGATGAGCTAGCTATAAACACAAATAGTAAATTCGGATTTTTTATTTCTGGATAAACACATTACACGCCTCGCTGACGCGCCGTGCTGAAATTATTAAGTAATCAATACTAGTATTTGCAATGAGCAATGCTCTCCTGCTACTTCAACTAATTTCTAAAATAAAACCTCATTAAAACTGCAATGTTATTATAATTGGAATTAACACGAGTAAATTATTTGACGCACCCAGTACACTTTCGAGAAATGTTACCCATTCGATATAGTTTCTCGGCTGTTTGCATAATGAGATAAAAACATTTTTTTGCGTTGAAAGCCGCCACATGTTATAAATAATTGATTTTGCTTACAATCCTTCTAATCTCGCCGTTGTTGATATGCCGAGTTAAAAATGTGCAGAACCGGTGAATAATATGATCGTATGAATAACTGTTGAACGCCGATTTATGTAACGATTGTAGATGTTTAGTAGATAACGAGATAACTTACTGAAATCGATACGGTAGTCTGCCATCTTCAACATACAAACGAAAATGTAAATATAAGAAATAAATGATAACCGTTGTGACTTGCACCTTCACCAAAAAATGCAAAACGTGGAAATAATATTGATTTTAAACGCTGCCTTCTGCATTTCGTTTACTGTACATAAACCTTTAGTTTCAGGCTTTATTACTTTAGGAGATATATATGACATAATCAACAACAGTCTTTGTTTTTCACTCCGCTGATAATATCAGTAATATTAGTAAATAACTCTGTAAATGTAGGAAGGTAAATTGAATTTAATGAATTGACGAAAAAAGTACCTACATGAAAGAGAAAGATTTTGACCAAAATGTTCAATCGTTATACTATTACATATAAGAGCCAAATGATTTGCAAAAACGTCAGTCGATTGTTTATTATCAAGTGACAAGATGACTATTATTCATGACCGAGATATGGGAATTATTTTTTTGGTCTACTTAAGTTTGTATTTGTAATTTTCCATGATTCGTTTCTTTTGTTGGAGGCCGAATTAATTAGGTAATTATAGTAAAAAAGAAGCATACATTTCATCCATGCTCCTTTTTTAACACTTTTCCACAAATTGTAAACCGCTGCCCAAGGAATCACTACTTCCACATCCAGATTCTCTATCCAAGTCACTCACAACGAAAAAACTTTGTATGTGAAAATAATTTTTTATGGAACTTTAATAATATAATATTTGAAATCTTCTACCCCAAAAACCCATAAAACGATACCCCACATCGGTAGTGGGGTGGGGGTGGTGATAGGGGGGTGGTAGTGGGGGGTGGACGAAGTAAAAAAATATTTTGAGGTTTCTGGTTCCTGTACATACACTAAATCACAATTTCTTTTCATCCCCTTTAATAAGGGGGTGGGGGTGGTAATGGGGGTGGTAATGGGGGTGGCTAATGCCAATTTTTTTTTTGAGACCTTAGCTTCTCTTGTATATACTAAATACCAATTTCGTGGACTCTTACCTGCTTAATTTACCCATTTACCCCAAATTTACCCCAATTTACACCCCAACCCTTCCACGGAACAAGATGAAAATATAATCCAGTTCTAGATCTTGTTAAAGTACACATGTGTGCCAAATTTCAAGTCAATATCTTAAACGGTTCCAGAGTAAACGTGCGCACAAATAAAGTTACAGACAGACCGACAGACAGACAGAAATTTTTTTTTAAATAAATATATTTTTATTTAAGTTACACTTTCAAATTTATTAGTAAACACCCATATTAGGTATAATATTTTATCTTTATTAACATGCTGCCATTAACTTGAATTATAACATCGTAAGCAAATCGTACAACTCACTTTTCACCCAGTATCGATTTGAAACTTTGCAAACTTATGCAGTTCTGGTGACAATACAATAATATGGTACCATTGACCTTGTACGATGACGAAGGTGGGAGATAGTGATAGGGACTCATCACGGGCATATAATCGGCGACTTCGTCATAAATTAGAATTTTCCGCAACAGGGAGAGAAACAAATTATAGTTTAAAAAAACACGATTTTATGAGTAGAGCACTAAACAGTTCAAAATAATTATTAGGTAATTAAATTTAAAAGCGTGGGGCACTTATATAGGTAAGTAGGTAACCACATTACATTTTGTTCATTATGCCTAAGCCGCTATATAAGTGCGCCCACGGTTTTAAATTTAATTACCTAATAATTATTTTCAACTTTTTAGTGCGCTACTCATAAAAACGTGGTTTTTTAGTTTTTTTTTTTTAATATAACTTATTGTTAATTGAATATTTATAATATTTAACTTCCGCACGATATTTTTCTCAATTTAAAGAATATTTAAACATTTATATAAAACATTAGTAATAATTATAGAATTTCACATGAATTTGGTCTTAAGATTGGCCATTTCGGAGTCACCATTTTTTAGATTAATTATTACTTCCACATATACGTAGCGGAAGTATAGCAACGGTAAAAAAAAATTTTTGTCAACAGACTTAGAATGTCATGAAACATCGAGAGATCGAGATGTTAGGTTTGAACCGTCTGTAACTGTTTTTTCTGCGCACGATTACTCTGGAGCGGTTTATGATATTGACTTGAAATTTGGTACACGTATTATAACGAGATTTGGAACTAGATTTTGATCTTATTCCGTTGCAGAGTTGGGGGGGTAAATTGGTAAAGCAAACAAGTAAGAGTCCATAAAATTAGCGTTCAAGTACGAGAAGTCAAGGTCTCAAAGTTTTTTTGGCATCAACCACACTATCACCCCCCCCCCCCCCCCCAATAATTTAAGGTGGTTAAAACAATAAGATTGTGATTTAGTGTGTGTACGAGAATCAAAGGCCTCACCATTTTCTTGGTACCAGCCGCCCCCAATTCCACTCCCGTTCTCTTTACCACCCCCACTACCGATGTGGCATATCACTTTATGGGTTTTTGCGGCAGACGATTTCATGTATTATATTATTAAAGTTCTATGAACAATTATTTCCATATGGTGGAATGTAAATATAGTATCATTTTTTGTTGTTGTAAGAGACTTGGGTAAGAAATCTGGATGTGCAAGTAGTGATTCCTTAAACACCAGATTCCTAATTAGCGGCCTCGAAAACCCCTAGGTGAATACTCTCAAGCCGAAATAACTGAATTTTTTTCAATTACAATATTTTCAACATAATTTTTCATAAAAAACCGCTGCCCAAGGAATCACTACTTCCACATCCAGATTCTCTATCCAAGTCACTCACAACGAAAAAACTTTGTATGTGGAAATAATTGTTTATAGAACTTTAATAATATAATATTTGAAATCCTCTACCCCAAAAACCCATAAAATGATACCCCACATCGGTAGCGGGGTGGAGGTGGTGATAGAGGTTGGTAGTGGGGGTGGATGAAGTAAAAAAAATATTTTGAGGTTTCTGGTTCTGGTACACACACCAAATCACAATTTTTTTTCATCCCCTTTAATAAGGTGGTGGGAGTGGTAATGAGGGTGGCTAATGCCAAAATTTTGAGACCTTAGCTTCTCTTGTATATACTAAATACCAATTTTATGGACTCTTACCTGCTTGATTTACCTATTTACTCCAAATGTACCCCCCAACCCTTCGAAGGAACAAGATGAAAATATAATCTAGTTCTAGATCTAAAGTACATATGAGACTACCAGCGCGAAAACGGCCTAAGCCACATTTTATGACGTTTGAGTTTATCGGCTCAACTTGCTGCCTAGTATATACATTTATAATGTGAAACGGCCTAAGCGACCTTTGCCCACTATTAAAAAGATGGTGCCACTAGTTTCACTTTACTTTAAATAATTAGGGCAACATGTCATGCGCGTAATCGGTCTAACCCGCAATTCTGTGGGTTAGGCCGTTTTTTAGGGTTAGGCCGTTTTCGCGCTGGTAGCCTCATATGTGTACCAAATTTCAAGTCAATATCTCAAACGGTTCCAGAGTAAACGTGTGCACCAGTTACAGACCAACAGACAGACAGACCGACAGACAGACAGACAGAATTTTTTTTTCGCTCAAACTTAAAATCTCGACGTTTCATGACATTTTAAGCCTATTTGAACAATAAAAATTTTTTTAAATTTTTTTGTAGTTACTATTATACTTCCACTGGATGTGAAGTAAAATCGATTATTTGGAAATTTCCGTTTCAGTATTTCCGTCGTTTTAAAATAAAAATCTTATAATTCAAATTAAGTAAATAATTATTTTATTTTGAGCTATACTTAATAAAATAATTATTCTTAAATCTAGAATCTTGATTTTCAGTATATAAGTAAAAAATTTAAAAAGTATGTCTTAAACGAGAGAAATATTTCATCAATTTAAGCATTTTTTTGTTTGGAATAAATATGGTAGGTATATTTCACAATAAGTAAAAGTACTTAATCAAACGAAAAAATTTTTTCTTAAATTTATTTCGAGATAATGTATTATATTTAGTAAATAATCAAAAGAAATACAAATCTTCAACAAAAGAAATATTGTCTTGTGTACCTATAGGGAAGTATGGAATTGTCTTGGTTTAAATATTTTATTTGACCTAAGAATTTTCTTTTCGTGTATCCGTCAAATATCAAATTCTACCCGCGGGTTATTATTTTAATCTTAAAACCCTTGACTGACTATATTAGTAGAATCAAGATACATTTTGAATGGAATTGCTTTGCTGAAGCATATAAAATTTAAATAATTCATATTTCACCATTGAAATTTTCTGCTATTTTCTTTCTTATTTCCGGTTCAAGTAATAGTAAAAGTAAAAATGAAAATAACAGATTGTTCGCAATAAAATTTCGAATAAAATTAGACCATGATAATTTATAAAAATGTTGTAAAGAGGTTTAAACCATAAAACTTTCCTTTTTGGATAATTTAGAAATACAATGTAATAAACTTGGTGAAACTATGTCCTTTATTGAACTAAACCTTACTGACAAATTTTAACGTAAAATGTTTATTTAATCGGCTAAAAATAAAAAAAGATTTCGAAATTTCAATCGCTTATTGTTTCAGTGCATCGACTGATTTTTTTCAAAAGATAAGTTTTTACATGTATTTTAGAATGGTAGCAAGAAAGAAAAAATGTATCTTTATTTAAACCATTTTTTGAAAGGAGGGGTATCATAAGCTAAGAAAATATGACAAAAAATTTAACTATATTTTTTTTATATTTCTCATTATTTTAATAAAATACAGGACACTAACTTAACGCTACAATAAATTAAAAGTAAAAATGACTACGTTTTCTTCACGACAAAAATCGACAAACTCTGGTCAAAATGGCTTTTTTGGAAAATTGTACCCTTTTTTTACTATATCGAGTTTTTTTAGACATGAGCGCATTTTTTTAACAGTTTAATTTTTATATTTTTATATTTGGTGACGTCTAAAGAACAACATGTAAAAAAATCACCATGTTAAAAAAGTGCGCTCATGTCTAAAAAACTCGATATAGTAAAAAAAGGGTACAATTTTACAAAAAAAGCCATTTTGACCTAGTTTGTCGATTTTTCTCGTGAAGAAAACGTAGTCATTTTTACTTTTAATTTACTGTAGCGTTAAGTTAGTGTCCTGTATTTTACTAAAATAATGAGAAATATAAAAAAAAATATAGTTAAATTTTTTGTCATATATTGGGGTCAATTTTCTTAGCTTATCGAGACCTCTCCTTTGTTTATAATTTTCAAAATTATAGTTACTATAAATATAAATAAATTCAAACAATTTTTATTAAACCAAAAACGGTAAAGAATTATAAAAGTAGAAAGAAAAACCAACATTAATAATATAGCATATAGACAGACGTATTTGATGACTTTCATATGTCTAACATAATCGCTAAAGATCAAAGATCCAACTTTCGGGCCTCTATACAAGTAGATTATTATTTTTTCTTAGAAAAATGTTGGATATTTCATAAATTTTCATAATTCGTTTGCAGTTTTTGGTTTGATAAAAAATTCACAGAGTTATTTTGAATTGATTTATAACAGCGAATTCGAAAATTGTAAACGAATTAAAAAAAAACTGTTCAAATTAAAACAATTTTTTTGTCTCTTAATAAAACTGTACAATAAATACATAGAAAAACCCACATTTTGAAAAAAAAATGGTCGTTTTAAGTCGATGCACTTAAACAATAATTAAAAATTTCGAAATTTCTTGTTATTTTTAGTCGTTTAAATAAATATTTGGCAGGAAGGTTTAGTTCAATAAAGGGCATAGTTTTACCAACTTTCGTTAAACTATTTTGCATTTTAAATAATTTAAAAAAGGCTATTTTTAGTTGTGTTAATTTTTTTACAAATTAATAAATATCAAAAAGTTTTTCATAGGTCTAGTTTTATACGAAGTTCTACTCGGAGAAAGTGGTCGAAAAAGGCTCAAAATTAATAAAAATACGTCTTCGTGGTATCAAAAGGCTGGGGAAAATTCTATTTCACCCCTAAAACCATAAAAACAACATAACAACAATAACAACATAAAAACAACCTCTAAAAGTGCTTTGAGTAATAGCTTATACTGAATATGAAAATTATATTTATATTATGATAACTATTAGGTATCGATTCGATAGAGATATCAAGAGGGTAAAAACTAACTCTATTCACACTCTATTCAGCACCTAATATTATAAAAATAGAAACTAAGGTGACTAAATTGTACAAAATGATTTTTTTATACTAGTTGAGCCAGACCTTCAACTGATCCTGACCTCAGCACCAAAAATAACCCCAATAAGGGTATGAAATAATATTCGCAGCAAGTATTATTACCAAAAAGAGCTTTCGTTAGCGACCCTGGAAACCACCAAACTACCCTATTCGGAGGTGCAATTCTATTCACAGTCTCGGCATTTAGTAATGCACCAAATTATTTTCTACTAGTAAAAAGGACCGACAGACATCCACTTTACGAAAAACTACCTGTATATGAATATGAAATATATTGACAGCACGTAATGTTACAATAGATCTGTATGGTTTTAGTCAACACGTTTTTTTAAATAAAGAACAAGTAGCGAGTTTAGACTAAAATGAATCAAAATCTACTCCAGTTTAGGGATGACAGGCACTTCAGATAATTTAATGTTTGAAAAAAAAGACTTTCATTTTACGAAATATATAGAATCATAAAAAATAAAATTTATATCAACACTTTCATGTAGTATAAGCTATTAAATCAAAGCAATTTTAGGGGTTGTTTTTATGTTTTAGTGGTGAAATAGAATTTTCCCCAGCCTTTTAATACCACGAAGACATATTTTTATTAGAGCCCTTCCCAACCATTTTCTCTGGGTTTTATGCGTTCCGCGATGTGGACCAAAAATCAGCTATTTTTAACATTGTTCTTTCAATGTTGAACCAAGAATTGTTTGAATTATACTGCTATTATATCTAAAACAAATTAAAACAAGAAAATTGCTGCAGCCAGAAAATTCCTTATTCACTTATTTTGATGCTTAATTTGACTCTTTTTTACGTGCAAAGCAATACAAACATAATCTACAACGTTTACTTGGAGGTGCAGATGAAAGTGTTATGCGTTAAAAAGGCGTAAAATAAGAAAAATATTGACCAGAGCAGATTGGCTGGGTTGTCTCCTGAGGAGCCTGGCTTGGAACGAGCTGGGAGTATCGATAGTGTGCTGCCTGGTGAGCGTAGGATGCGGCTTCGCTACAGACCCCTGCCTAAACCAGGGCAGCGAGATCTTTCGTTTGGCCTTCTGACTCTTGGGGATGACACCCGTGGAACTACCACTCGGACTCGACATATCTCCTGTATCTGCCCTTGAACACTAGTCACTTGAAAATCGGCATCGTCCGAATCCCACTACTTATCCTATTTAAGCGAAGTGCAATAAAATATATTCTGAAATATCCCTAATCTAATTTAGACATCTTATACCCGTATTAAGTGCAAATATATTCAAAGAAGTGTCGTATTTATATTACTAAGCACCAATGATTTTCAGCAAGCTTTTCAGTTTACCAGGATCGGAATCACAGCAATAGAGACTTATCTGTTAGTGAATTTGAAAATGTGAGCGAGCGCACTTTTTTTCCGCCACGGTTGATGCGGATATAACAAATTGAAACTGTCAATAATCATTTTTCGCGAATCTCATTCATGTGGTCGTTTCGGCAGGTGTCTGATTGAGCGCGCGCTTCTAGTCGGATCAGGCCCGATTTAACTACATAATTGCAGAAGAGTCCTCGGTATTTGAGCAATGGATGCGGTGTGCGGCTCGGGGACGACCCGGCATCGTACTGACAGTTCGGTACAGCTCCGGCAGCCCGGGAGGGAAAAGCGCCGGTCCGGAATTTAGTACGGTCTTTTTCGGATACTATTCACTAAAAACTTTTCATGGACTGAATTAACGCTATACGGAAAAAGTCTTGACTATCACATATTCCGTTTGACGATTTCATGGTCTTTATACCCTTAAATGTTGGATATGTATTTCTCCAAGGCAAATTCTACCCTAATTAATTTCTTATTAGCAAAAAAAAATGAATAGATATGCACTCGCACTGTCGTTATTTAACCAATACATTTAATAGCATATATATATTTAAGGTGTATATACAGGGTGTTTCATAATTGAATGCTGATCCTAAAGGGTGATAATCCTTGGATGATTTTGAGAAAAATTCTTTATATGAACATATGTCCGCAACCGCTTTATTTCTGAGACACAGGGTGATAAAATTTAACAAAAAAATTAGTTTTTCCCCAATATCTCTAAAACGTTTTTTTTTCAATTTTGGTACGTGCAAAATATCCATAAAAATACATTTTTTCCAGTTTTTTAAATTTCCATCAGAGGCGTCCCTGTCAACATGCCCTGCAATATTTTTAATAAAAAAAAATTGATACACCACTTTTTTTTAAATAAATATTATTTTCATATTTGCGGTTTATCGTGTCATAAAAATGGTCCCTTGACTTTTTTTCGTCCGGTGCGGCGGACGGTTTTCGATTTAAAAATTAAAATGCATTCATTTGCTTGTCCCTATGCGATTTTTTCTCTTAGTCTCAATTATATAATTTGTGCTAACTAAAGCATCTAGACAAGATTTTTACAATTTTATTAGTAACTATTATTTAATTTTAATAATAAGTACCAGGGGCGGCTCAAGGTAAATTTTCCACCCGGATGGGAGCACTTTTTGGCGCCCTTTCCTGAGGTCATTACGGACGTACTTCATACTAAAGTACAAGGATATCCCTTCGGACTCCGGGCTCACTACTTTTTATCGCCTCATGTGGGGGGTGCAAAATAGAAATCTGAAAAATATTTTTTTCGCCTCATAGAGCGGGATACTATTAGAAATCTGAAAAAAAAATGGTTATCGCCTCATGGAGGGTGGGTGCAAATAGAAATCCGAAAAAAATGTTTTTCGCCTCACCGAGTAGGATGCTATAAGAAATCTGAAAAAAAATTTTCATCAATCGCCCCATGGGGAGAAGGTGCAAATAGAAATCCGAAAAAAAATTTTTTTTCGCCTCATAGAGCGGGGTGCCATTAAAAATCTGAAAAAAATGTTTATCGCCTCATGGGGGGGGGGTGCAAATAGAAATCAAAAAAAAATTTTTCCCACCTCATACACGAAATACACAGAAATCCAAACAAAAAATTTTTTTTGCCTCATGAAGTAGGTACTATTAGAAATCCGAAAAATAATTTTGCCCTCTGGCGCCCCTCGCCCCTCCAAGGTTGCCCGGCTCCTAAGCTGACAAGTACGCATAAAAAGAATTTTTTTTTATTTCAAAAACTTAACTATTTTGAACGAAAAATACCAAAATTAAATTAATTGTTCAAAATGTCCGCCTCATGCAAGTATGCTCCTTCTCATTGACTCGCGTACTCTTTGTAAAATTCATTGAGTATTCCTTATAGCTTCACAGGAAACTATTATGCTGTTTCGCAATTCTTCCTCAGTTTGAATTGGCTGACTGTAAACCAAGCTCTTGAGATGTCCCCAAAGAAAGTAATCCAGACTGTTTAGGTCTGGGGATCTAGCTGGCCATGACTCTGTTCTCCCACGACCTATTAAGCGATTATTAAAGTTTTGGTTTAAATACTCGCGAGCCAGAGCACTAAATTGGGCAGGTGCATCGTCGTGCATAAACCACATGCGATTTCGAATTAAAATCTTCCAACCGAACTGGCAAATTATCATCAAGAAACCGGCGATAATTATTTCCGTTTAATCTGCGTGGTAGAAAAAAAGGGACAATTAGGTAATCTCCAATAATTCCAGCCCACACATTTAATGAGAATTGCACCTGGTGATGAGATTCCACCATTGCATGCGGATTTTCCTCGGCCCAAAAATGAAAATTTCTGATACTGTTTCTCGTAAAACTAGCTTCGTCCGTGACTAAAATTTCCGTGTCAAATAAAGGGTAACTTTTTGGAGAAACCATTGGCAGAAATTCACTCGTAATGGAAAGTTTCGAGGAAGTAGAGCTTGAACCCGTTAAATGTGATGAGGATATAATAAATAATCATGTAGAATCCTCCATACTAGAACATGGGCGATATTTAAATTATTGGCAACTTTCCTCGTACTTATGTCGAGATTTTCCTCAACTGAATTTAAAACAGCTACCCAGAGACGAACCCAGCTATTTTTTTTTGGGGGGGGGGAAGCTACAACTAATTTGCCAACTGCCCATTTTTTTTACAACTTATATTTCCTTATGTTTTTTTTATTTCAGACTTAATCTATAAGTAGCCTAGCGATACAAATATTATGCAAAAGAAGTTTAACTAAACTACATGTAGGCGCTAGACCTAAGTTGACCCCGCGCTCTCCTTCGTCTAAAAGCTACTGGATGAGGTAACCGTTATAGTTTAATGACCGTGGAGAAAAACAAGATATAGTTTGTACCAACGATAATAGGGTCTACACACGATCCAGCGGCAGGGAACCGACATTGTCGGTACGCTTTGAAGATAATTGGAATTCTAGCGGACCAGTTCACTTTTACGAATGAGTTCAAAGCATGCCGACATGGCTGGGTCCCTGCCGCTGGATCGTGTGTAGACCTCTTCATCCAGCGATATAAAAAAGTTCGCAAAAAAACGTAAAGGGTACCGACCTGTATCAATTTCAGTCTATTTACATAAAAGGCCATAAAAGTCTTCGGCTTCTTTATTATCATCACAAAAAAAATGGTCACATATTTCCGAACAAAAATGTAGGCCACTCCCACTGAATATAATTGGTTTAAATTTTCTCTACCGGAATTATGATAGGTTGGTGGTCAACGTGGACTAGCGTTGTCAAATTGGACCGGCGGGCGGTACACTAACTAGAAGCGGTCGGCATCCTTTATGCTTTTTTGCGAGCTTTTTTGTATCGATGAAATATTTGTGGAATACACTATACAATACGATTACGCGCAAGTCGGGGCGCAAGCTCGTGAACGTCCGCGCTAGTACGGCTACCGGCCACTTCCCACTTCACATTGTGATACGCAATAGGTAGCATTAAGGGGTCTACACACGATCCAGCGGCAGGGAGCCAGCCTTGTCGGCATGCTTTGAACTCATTCGTAAAAGTTAACTGGTCCGCTGGAATTCCAATTATCTTCAAAGCGTACCAACAATGTCGGGTCCCAGCAACTGGATCGTCTGTAGACTCCTTTAATAGTCCCAGATTCTGATTCAGTGTCCTCTAAGAATTTAATATTTTAACAATTTCTGACCGACAACAATTTGTTATTATTATTATCTCTCGTTGAGAGGTTGGTAACTGATATTAGTGATACTCAGTATAAACCAACAACAAACGACTTTATAGCTAGGACAAAGCATTGTATTGATAAAGGCAAAAAGGAGTAATATTCTAATATTTCTAATGTAAGACAGTCTTTGAGAATTGTATGCTCTGGCAGTCACATCTAGTCATAAATACTTAATATCAATTAAAATTATTTATAAAAAATGGTCATAGTGACAGTGTCATTTAATTTTTATCAACTCGTTATTCGTTTTTTGCAATTATACCCAATAAAGATTTTTTTACATTTTTGGTGATTTTCCCAACTCAATCAACATTGGGGGGGGAGCGTACCCCCCCATAACCCCCCGTGGGTTCGTCTCTGCAGCTACCTCAATTGCTGGAGTTCTTGCAGTCCGAAGTGCTCCTTTTAAGTGATTATTTGGCTCAAAACTTCCTGTTTTACATAACTTTCTGTGGGTGCTTGAAATCGTCCGAGAATCAGGAACAACTCTATTTGGGAAGCGCTCTCGATATAGTCGCCTGGCTTCGTACGCGTTCCCGTCAGCAAGCCCATAAAAGTAATGCATGTCTGCTGATTCGGTATTTGTAAAATTACCATTTTTTTAATTAATAAACAAGTTTTATAACTTAAATGTCACAAGACACGTATCTGACACAGAGGTGTCAAAATTGTTTACGTTCATAAAATAAGGAAATGTGTTCTTAGCATACTAGTTGTTTCTAGCCTACAAGATAATTATTCTACTCTTTAACGGCTGAATTGGGCGAGCGTAGAGGCGACTTCAATGTGAATATCAGTCGACATTCCGTTGAAGCAACGTCGAGCGCGGTTATTACTTGGATGGGCTCCCATCCTGGGAAATACAGCGTTCTCGTCCCACCTTCTAGAGGCTTGTATATCAGTGTATACTCGGAAGTTACGTAATTTAAGACGAGGATGACGTAGTGGATATACCATCCTTCGGAGGGAACGTAAAGCAGGCGGTCCCTTGTCTATTAAATGTAAAAGATCCCTACTCTTCTTAAGGGAAGAGGTTCGGCAAAATTTCCAGGTTGGGGGTAGCTCGTCTCCTGGCGTCGGTGATAGGCCCTGGTAGCGGAAATAGGCCGACGTTAAACAGTTTAAAAAAAAAAAAACGGCTGAATTCGCATAGGGACAAGCAAATACATGTATTTTATTTTTTAAATCGAAAATCGTCCGCCGGACGAAAAAAAGTCAAGGGACCATTTCTATGACAAGATAAACCGCAAATATAAAAATATTTATTAAAAAAAAAGTGGCGTATCATTTTTTTAATTAAAAATATTGCAGGGCATGTTGACAGGGACGCCACTGATGAAATTTTTTTCATATGACAGTTTTTGTTCGGAATCCCTTGAACTATATATTCCCAAAGTTTGAAGAAAATTTCACCGAAATGATTTTTCCAATGCTAATGGTGCAGGGTCCTTTGTATTTACTAAATAAAAACTAGTGGAAGCATTATACTCTTCGCCGATTTACTAAGCTTTTTATATTATTGTTACACATTCTATACACATGGGCCTAAAACTAATTAAAATACACTATAAAAAACTAAAAAACTCACTAGGCAAACGCACTTTTGGAAAATTTTGATTGTTGATACGGAAAAAAACCCGTTCGAACAAATGACGATCTCGTGGGCCATCACACATCAATACAATAATTGACTGTCTGTAGTATATATCATTCCAGTATTATATTTCAACGAATTAAATATATTATGAAAAACCGCTGCCCAAGGAATCACTACTTCCACATCTAGATTTACTATCCAAGTCACTCACAACCAAAAAATTTTGTATGTGGAAATAATTGTTTATGGAACTTTAATAACATAATATTTGAAATCCTCTACCTCAAAAACCCATAAAACGATACCCCTCATCGGTAGCGGGGTGGGGGTGGTGATAGGGGGTCGTAATGGGGGTGGATGAAGTAAAAAAATATTTTGAGGTTTCTGGTTCTTGTACACACACTAAATCACAATTTTTTTTTCATTCCCTTTAATAATGGTGTGGGGGTCGTAATGGGGGTGTCAATTTACCCCCCAACTCTTTGACGGAACAAGACGAAAATATAATCTAGTTCTAGATCTCGTTAAAATACACATGTGTACCAAATTTCAAGTCAATATCTCAAATGGTTCCAGAGTAAACGTGCGTACAAAAAAAAGTTACAGACTGACACAGACCGACAGACAGACAGAAATTTTGTTTTCTCTCAAACATAAAATCTCGACGTTTCATGACATTCTAAGCCTATTTGAATAATAAAAATTTTTTTGTCGTTACTATACTTCCACTGGATGTGGAAGTAATATATATATATATATATTAGTAAAACGTAAACAAAAAAAAAAAATATAGAGAATAAAATTTCTATTTAAGAACAAATAACAAAAATTAAGAAAATATATTTTTTTTATTTAAATGATTAATAACTTTTTTATTTACCGATGGATTTTCAAAAAACAACAGGGTGCTTCTTCTAGCTAACGCTAACTTACTTTCCAAATTTCAGTACAATTGGACTTTTCTTTCTTAAGTTATCGTGCTTACAAGAAACGTGACGGACGGACAGACGGACGGACAAACGGACGGACATTTTGAAAGCTGTTCAGAATTCGTTCACTAACATAATGGTATGAAATTTTTTTCTCTACGAGCGATATTTACTGATTTAGAAATATGCCGATCAAATACAATATACTCTTCGTTTTTGCGAAGAGTATAATAATGGCCAAAACCGGTCTCCTTTTTGCCTCAAAATCCTTCAAAAAACAATATGAGCATGAGAATCTAATAATCGTCTATTATGATGTTAATTGGTTAAAATAATGGCGACTGAAAAAGATCATTGGCCCAGTATTTGAAAGTGACAGGTGAAATATTTAGCACAAGTGCCTATCAAATCTATGTCATCGATAAATCTTATAACATAACAGAAAGCAATACAGATTTTTTTTATCAACTGCTTGTTCAATGCGAGAATGCCATGTTTTAGAATATTTTCCCCTTAATGTCGTGCGGAAAGTAATTAAGTCAGCGTACAAGATATCAAAAAGTTACCGAATCGGCGTTGGCTTTGAAATAGAAAACGTATGGCGTGATTGTACCTACATATTGTATTAATATTATAAGTAATTAACTGTCAGGTTTGATATGAAATATATTAACAAAATAAATATTGCGAAATTAAATGACAAGATAAATAATCAAAATGGAACAAAGATACAAATCATTTCAACAAACTATTGAATTCATTTCAATATTTAATTTCATATTCTACAACTACTGTCCGCGTCATATTGAGCTCCATTTTCTAGTTTCCTGGCATACCTAATCGATTATTTAAAAAAAAAAAAACAATTTGCCTCTTTCCACACCTGAATTTCTTCGTTAACGCGAGAAAGATGAACAAAATTGCAATTTGTCCAAAAATTTGATTCTTTAAAAAAATCTCGACCACATAAATAGGGCGAACACTGCACTCAACTCCACAGGGTGCAGATGGCACCCTGCGCAATTGGCAGCTGTCAACAGGCTGCCAGCTAGCTGTCAAAGTGCAATAACAAAGTGCAAGTGTCGAATTATTGTATTCACATCATGTATGAACTGAGTTACCTAAAAAGCATAAAGTCATAACAAAAAAATAAGATTTGCACTTTGTTATTGCACTTTGACAGCTAGCTGACAGCCTGTTGACAGCTGCCAATTGTCGACTTATTGTATTCACATCATACGTGAACTGAGTTACCTAAACAGCATAAACTCATAACATAAAAATAAGATTTGCACTTTGTTAAGGCACTTTGACAGCTTATTGACAGCTGTCAAGTGTCAATTTGGACAATTTGACATTGGATTTGAATTCAGCAACCTCAAAAACATAAACCTAGACATTAAAATCGAAAAAATAAGTTATTTAAAAATCTACGAAGACTGCACGAATAAATAAATCTGTGGTGGAGCTTTGGAGCTTTCAAGCTCCGTAGCAGCCAAAGTATTGATTTTCGGGCTTTGTGCCCATTGAGACTTTTGCTTTGGATGACGAAACCTAAAACATATCCAAAATTCCGACGATTTGACCGAAACTCAATTTCCATAAGATTATTGCGGGATCCTTTACAGTTCGCAATATCTCGAAAAATATGCGTTTCAGCAAAAAACTCTATAAGACCTTTCTTTCTCATAATTTGATTCTCTATCAGATTATGTGTATTTTTTGTTTTTTTTTGTGACAACCCCTAACCAAAAAGCAGGAAAAATGACAAAATAGATTCTTATGCACATACCATATGAAGCATGTTGAAGAAAAAAGTTTGGAAATTCATTACATCGTTTTCGGACTGGGATTTAAAAGCTTCACTCACTTACTGTACTATAAACATATAGCAGCCATTTACAACAAACCGATACTTCGATAGTTTTAATATTTCCCCTTGTGAAGAGAATGGTTTTGCTTTATATATGAATAAAAATAGTTTCTGAGCGAGGTAAGTTTATTCTGAATTACAGTACTTAATGTTACCGTTGCTTCGATGAAAACTACATCACTATAATAATATTCATATCAATTCTTAGCTACATCCAGTGTTTTTAAAGACAACTTTAACAAATTTTAATAGTGGTGGGCAGGCCCCCCGCATCAAATCATGGGCCCCGGTCCCAAATTCACTGGCGGGCTCCCGCGCCTAATAAATCATGAGCGGGCGGGCGGGGGAGAAATATGAAAAAAAATGTGGCGAGATCTCTGGTGGGCCCCCGCTACGGGTCCGAGCCCCATGCATGTAATGGGGTAGGAAAAATGTTTCCGTCGAAGATTTTTGCCTGGAGTAATGGCTGTCTATGCCAGAAATGTGAAGGCATTTTGGTAGATCCAAAAAATAATAAAAAGAAAAGAAAATTTGGGTACTCAACTCCGGCTACAAAAATTTTTGAACTTGAATCATTCGATCAGTTGTCAAGTCAATTTTTAAACGTATTCAATCAGAATGATGGTACTGACTCAACACATATTAGCCACAATGCCAAATGGCACACATCAGCATGAAATAATTGATAATCATGAAATGGAACTAGCGAGTAACAGAGCTAGAAAAAAGACCACCCTAATTTCCGATGTAGAAGAACCACAACCAGTTATTCTTTCTGCTGGTCCCTCTAATAATAATCGATTGTCAAGATCGTAGGCTGAACTACTTAATACTTTTCACTCTATGTGCTGTATATGCAGAAAAGGGAAGCAATGGAAGTGTCCATTGCATAAGGCACTGACTTTGAAAAAGGACAATGAAGTTCAAGCTAGTGCTAGCCCACAACTTTTGACTGCATGGACTTAGTCTCTCAGAAAGCACAGTATCATAAAAAATGTATGGAAACTTTGCTTGCTAAATGGAAACGAAATTTTAAAGCTTCCTCACTTTACACCAAAGAATCATCTGTACCAAAATGAATAATTTCATACTGAGTAAGTATTCTTAAGATTAATTGGGAGACCTATGGAAGGGTCTGTCGGATAAGAGTAGTAGATGTAGATAGCTCAAAGGAATTTAAGTTCTACAAGATTCTATAATATGCAGTGTTGTTGGACGCATCGATCGTAAATGTCCGCCCGTATTCTGAAAAAAGTCCGATTTTATCCAATTTTATCCGCTCGCTGAAATTAGGTAAAAATGAAACTAGCGTTGCATTTTTTAATGTATATCTAAATACAATTCGTTACGGCTTTTTCTTTTCCTTACTACACAATAATTTATAATTTATAATAAATCGTACTGGAGACGTTGCCAAGTAGTATTACTAGGACACAGAAGAAGAAACAATCAGAATAGAATCTCTCATGGGCGGGAAAAGTTCGCGCATCTACATCGCGCACTGTCAATCTTTGACGGAATTGGTAAAAAATTATGCCAGGCCCGGATCACGGATTTCTTCTGTAACCGGATCGTCTGCGACAAATGGCGTGTGGCGTGATGATATCGCCTCGTGATACAGTTTGTATCATGATGCCGCCTAACTAGTTAAAAAATATTGAAAATCTAAAACAAATATTATTTGTCTTCATCTAATGTTTCACAGGTTTTCTGACTCTCTACCAGGCCGTTCCTAAAAGGGGTAAAAAATATTGAGTACTGTCCTGAACTCTCCCTACAAAAGTATGGCGGAAATTTCGAACACGAGATCAAAGGATTTTTGCCGACTTTATATTCTGATTGCTTCTTCTTCTGTGACTAGGATTAGTAGGCACTTATTATTGTTGTCAGCAGCGCCATCTTAATTTTTCCGTTAAACTAAGTGGCCAAGTGGCAAGATCGCTAAGCCAAATGGGTTGTGATGCGTCACTAACAGCCTTCAGGGACCTTATTCTTGACTTGAGAGAGTAGAATTAGTGAGAGAAAGGAAAGAGAAAGAAATAGGAAACATAATAAAATAAGAAGAGAAAAAAACAAAGATCTTTAACTACTAGATGGTTTAACCCATAAGGAATGCCTATCTGACAAAGCTGCAAACATCTTAACGGAGAAAGTAATATTAACACGCCTCAAAAAGCGAGATGGCCGGACTTTACCATTGCTAGGTCGGATCAGTTAGAGTCAGTTAAACAAAATTTTTAGCTCTTACGGCACAAACCCAATCAAATATCAACCGGCACTAACAACTAACTGGAGCAACCAGCGGTGTTGCCAAACTGTCACCATTTTCTCTACATTCTCCGATCGCACAACGTTATTGCATTTGACCACTTCAAAATTCCCCGCTTTAAACGACTTTTGTCTCTGATCTTTGACAACGTCGCGAAAGTTTGCGACTAGAAGGAACTAGAAGTGAGGCATGCGCATAGACAACACGCGTATTTGGAGATGGGCCCAGAGTGGGAGCGGAGCGGGAGAGATAATGGGCGGTTCTTTGCTTGAAAACGTCAGGATATGTTGTACGCAGAATTGAGATAGGGTTGAGCGATCTAGGAGTTAAAACATCTTTGGAAAAAATACCCCGATTCACTTCTCCTAAGCTGGAGAATGGGGGTCTAAAGCTTGGAGATCTGTCTATTCCTACCATGTTGCCAAAGTCATCAAAAGATCCGAAAAGATCCGAAATATCTTAGGATCCGAAAAATATCCGCAGCATGAAAAAAAGTCCGCAAATCGGACTATTATCCGCCAATTAACAACACTGATAATATGAGCATAAAAATCATTTTGTTTTATTTCCATTTCACTTTCATTTTAGTACTTCGACTATTAATATTAGCTAAGCAAATAGTGTATATATAAAACAAACTCCATTAACTTAATCTAACAAAAAACAAGCTAAAACGTACTCTTCGCCAATTTACTGAGCTTTTTATATATAATTGTTACACATTCTATAGGATACTCTTCGCAGTTTTCTTCTAAATAATGTTAGTTTTTGGACATCCTAAATTTTGTGATACCATCTTTATTGTGAAAAAAATTTGATTAAAAAAAAAATGAAAAAAAAAATCCAACCTGTGGGATTCGAACACGGGACCAACGCAAAGCTTTAGCCGCTGCGCCACCACCTATTGCTAGAAAAATTGATTGTCTGTGATATATATATATCTTTCGACATTCATAGATATTTCACTTCTATGAAATATATATTAGTAAACTTCATAAACAAAAAAAAAATTATTATGGAAATAATATCTCGTAAGATTTCCATTTTAGTACAAGCGACAAAAATTAAGAGAATTTTTTTTTTTTTTAATTAAATAATTAATAACTTTTTTATTTACTGATCGATTTTCTTCAAAAACAATAGGGTTCTTCCTCTAGCTAACACTAACTTACTTTCTAAAGTTATCGTTCTTACAAGAAACGTGACGGACGGACGGACGGACGGACAGACGGACATTTTGAAAGTTGTTCAGAATTCGTTCACTAACACAATAATACGAAATTTTTATACTCTTCGCAAAAACGAAGAGTATATTGTATTTGATCGGCACATTTCTAAAATCGTAAATATCGCTCGTAGAGAAAAAATTTTCATATCATTGTGTTAGTGAACGAATTCTGAACAACTTTCAAAATGTCCGTCTGTCCGTCCGTCCGTCACGTTTCTTTTAAGAACGATAACTTAAGAAAGAAAAGTCCGATTGTATTGAAATTTAGAAACTAAGTTAGCTAGAGGAAGAACCCTATTGTTTTTGAAGAAAATCGATCAATAAATAAAAAAGTTATTAACTATTTAATTTAAAAAAAATATATTCTCTTAATTTTTGTCGCTTGTATTGAAATGGAAATCTTGCGAAATATTATTTCCATAATATATTTTTTTTTGTTTATGAATTTTACTAATATATATTTCATAAAAGTACGAGTTGAAATATGTATAAATGTCGAAAGATATATATCACGCACAAGCAGTTTTCACAGCAATAGCTGGTGGCGCAGCGGCTAAAGCTTTGTGTTTGCAATCCAAAGGTCCCGTGTTCAAATCCAACACAGGTTGGGTTTTTTTTTTCATTTTTTTTTCATATAATTTTTTTTTCACAACAAAGATGGTATCACAAAATTTAGGATGTCCAAAAACTAGCATTATTTACAAGAAAACTGCGAAGAGTATCCTATAGAATATGTAACAATTATATATAAAAAGCTCAGTAAATTGGCGAAGAGTACGTTTTTAGCTTGTTTTCTCTACGAGCGATATTTATGATTTTAGAAATGTGCCGATCAAATACAATATACTCTTCGTTTTTGCGAAGAGTTATAATAAGGACACCAAATTACTGATCAGGGAGCAACAAACAGTCGGAAACCATACTCAACATGTTCATGTGAGAAATATTTGATTATTTTATATCTTCAGCATCTTAAAATAAAATATGGCGGGCCATGTTGATTCTTAACGAAAAGGAAACATCATTCTCATGTTCAGGAGGTCAATACTAACTAGAAATCATATGCTACATGAAATAATTAGACAACCGAAAATGAATCTCCTTGGAGTAGGGAACAACATGCCAAATGGCATCCTAAGGGGTTGAGATGCGGCAAAAAAATTCGCACCGTACCCACTATTAATCATCGCAGAATTATCAAAAAATACCAAAAAAAGCCTTCTTGATCGGCACATAGTTAACTGAAGTATCCAGGTCTTTTATAGCTTTTCCTAGAATATATCTACATTTTAATCATAATCATAATCATAAACACAATTTTACAGGAAAACAAAACACCTGTGGTGCCCACGAAAAAGGTCAAGAAAACGTTAACATCACTCAGTTATCTAATGTGAGTTCCAGCGTGGGTGGCACGCGACCCAGCTGACCAACCAACAGGACGAACGGAACGTAATAAAGTAATTGCCACGGTAATGAAAATATATTAATATATCCACTGAAAAAAGTTATTAATCAACTAGATTTCATTATTAAAATAACCTCGTGGGACGAAACGTAAATATTTATTATGGCAACACATGCGAAACTTCACTGGTTTTTATTATTAAAACTAACGCACCGGTGGACCAAAAAAAGTGAAATATGCTAATATGCTAGATGGAGTTTGGAAACCAACAGTGAAGGGCTCTGCAAGTCTATAAAATTATATTCTAAAATATGATACTACGATACTACGGAAAAGAGACACGCTCTATGCAGAAATCCCCTTCTCGCGTCTCCGCCGTAGTGTTACACTGAAAAAAGTACATGTAATACAGCCTCATTACATGAGAATTCATGGAATTTTACTGTCAGAATCATGTAATAAGAAATCGCTACAGATAAATACATAAAAAAACCGCTGCCCAAGGAATCACTACTTCCACATCCAGATTTTTTTATCCAAGTCACTCACAACGAAAAAATTTTGTATGTGGAAATAATTGTTTATGGAACTTTAGTAATATAATATTTGAAATCCTCTACCCCAAAAACCCATAAAACGATACCCCACATCGGTAGCGGGGTGGGGGTGGTGATAGGGGGTGGTAGTGGGGGTGGATGAAGTAAAAAAATATTTTGAGGTTTCTGGTTCTTGTACACACACTAAATCACATTTTTTTTTCATCCCCTTTAATAATGGGGTGGGGATGGTAATGGGAGTGGGTAATACCAAAAATTTTTTTGAGACCTTAGCTTCTCTTGTATATACTAAATACCAATTTTATGGATTCTTATCTGCTTGATTTCCTTGATCCCCAAATTTACCCCAATTTACCTCCCAACCCTTCGACGGAACCAGATGAAAATATAATCTAGTTCTAGATCTCGTTAAAGTACATATGTGTACCAAAGTTCAAGTCAATATCTCAAACGGTTCCAGAGTAAACGTGCGCACAAAAAAGTTACAGACAGACCGACAGACAGAAATTTTTTTCGCTCAAACTTAAAACCTCGACGTTTGGTGACATTCTAAGCCAATTTGAACAATAAAAAATTTTAAAAAAATTTTTGTCGTTACTATACTTTCACTGGATGTGGAAGTAATACTTTCACTGGATGTGGAAGTAATACATGCCACGTGGAAATATACATAACTTGCGAATTTATTCCTGTCCTAATGTGATTTTACGTCAACTGTCTTGTTAAATCACAATTTAATTATCATGTAAATTTATAGGCAACAGTGGTGTAATTTTACATCCAGTCTGTAAAAGTGTGAAATTCTACTCATTATTACTGGTCACAGACCTACATGAAGATGCATGTAAAATTATACGAGTACTTTTTTCAGTGTACTTGCTGGTGCAACTAGGACAGCGGCCATTTTTTTTTGAGGTGTAAAGAAATGTCATCTTAACCGAAGTGTTCAGAAGCTTACCCTTCAGTGAAATAAAAAATTACCACTCTTTTGGTTGGTCGAGACAAAAATCTGAAAAAACTGTAAAATAATTAAAACAATTACTTTTTCGTTTAACTCGCTCTAACTCAAAATCGGTACGATGAATAGGACTCAATTTTACTTCCTCATCCAGTGGACGTACATAATATAATAACGACAAAATTTTTTTTTAAAATTTTGATTGTTCAAATAGGCTTAGAATGTCACGAAACGTCGAGATTTTAAGTTTGAGCGAAAAAAAAATTTGTCTGTCGGTCTGTCTGTAACTTTTTTTGTGTGCACGTTTACTCTGGAACCGTTTGAGATATTGACTTGAAATTTGGTACACATATGTACTTTAACGAGATTTAAAACTAGATTATATTTTCATCTTGTTCCGTCGAAGGGTTGGGGGGTAAATTGGGGTAAATTTGGGGAAAATAGGTAAATCAAGCAGGTAAGAGTCCATAAAATTGGTATTTAGTATATACAAGAGAAGCTGAGATTTCAAAAAAATTTTGGCATTAGCCACCCCCCATTATCACCCCCATTATTAAAGGGGATGAAAAAAAATTGTGATTTAGGGTGTGTACAAGAACCAGAAACCTCAAAATGTTTTTTACTTCATCCACCCCCACTACCACCCCCTATTTCCACCTCCACCCCGCTACCGATGTGGGGTATCGTTTTATGGGTTTTTGGAGTAGAGGATTTCAAATATTATATTATTAAAGTTCCATAAACAATTATTTCCACATACAAAATTGTTTCGTTGTGAGTGATTTAGATAAAAAATCTGAATGTGGAAGTAGTGATTCCTTGGGCAGCGGTTTTTTACCGTGTTATCACTACATATTTCGTAACAAAATGTGTTAATGTGAAGGTCAAATTTTAATGACTGTAGATTTTTTTTTAAGCTATGTCGATACAATGTCAGGTTTACAGGTTGAAATATTAGTCTAGGTGACCGCGTTCATAAATGCAATTTATACATACCCTCGTATAACTTCTTGTACGGCATAATTGCGCCTAGTCTATCACTTTTTTAACGCGACGTTCCTCCTCGGCATGAAAAAGACGATTTCCACGCATCGGACTGGAAAATCGGCAAATATATTTTGTCCGACAATTCGAAAATTGGATTCTACATATTTCTATTAAGCAATCTTAAAAAAATCAGCTGGTTATCAATAAATGTTTTAAAGTTATGTTATGTTATGTTTAGGGTGGTAGACACCCTTAACGTTCCAAAATTTTTGTCGGACAGTTTGTAGAAATATATAGAATATATATGTAGAATCCAATTTTCAAATTGTAAGACAAAATATATTTGCCGATTTTCCAGTCCGCGGCGTGGAAATCGTCTTTTTCATGCCGAGGAGGAACGCCGCGTTTACGAAAATTTTCGCAGAGGAAAAAAGTGATAAACTAAGCGCAATTATGCCGTACAAGAAGTTATACGAGGATATGTATAAATTGCATTTATGTACGCGGGCACCTAGACTATATAGCAAGCGAGAAACTTTTTAATCTTTCAAAATAGATACCAAATATATATCAAGAAGAAATAAAGATAAAGGATGGGCGTAACTTTTTTTATTTCAAACTTTTTTTTCTAAGATTAGGAGTTTTCGAAAAAACTGCAAATAATGTGTTTTCACTGTATGCAAATTTGCTTTTTTGATATTATTAAAATAAAGTACTCCATACATTAAAGCACTTACCAATATTTAAACACCATTCTTTCATCTATCAATTTAAAATTTCAACAAATAAATAACAAAACTGAATAACTGAACGGGTATTATAAAAAACGGGCTGTGACGTCATCGGTTACATTAACATAACCTCAACTTTTAGGTTTTTTAAGTTTATTGTCATTTTTAATGATTATATCCGCACTTCTCATTTGAAACCAGTATGGCTCCAAGCAAACATTGAAAAATTGACGTCTCAATATTGGTGATTACTAAAAATGGGCTGCTAATTATAGGTTGATTTAGAAATCTACAAAAATCACGTTATTTTATTGGGAGAAGATGTTTAAAACTTTATGAACATTACATTGAACAAGATTTTAGTTGAAAATACCAGAACCAAGCGGAAATTTTCATACTAGTGACATATTACTCGGAAATTTTTAAAAGATATGCATTTTTGAGTTTAGGTGTTTATGACCGATGACGTCAAGAACATAGCTTAGTGTTTTGGGCGGTAAAATTTTAATTCAAATTTAAAAACACTTTTTCTTGGATATTACTCAACTGGTTGTGGAAATTCAAATGTTTTTAGTTACAGTCAATGAGATTTTAAAATTTGTGAAAACACCGAATTAAGTATGCGGAATGACCTCGTGGACGAAACAGCGCCAGCGCAGAGAATGATGTAAAAACTACCCGTTAAAGTGTTGCCTAAGGATAGGGTTTTGCAGAGTGAGAGGGGAATATGCGTTTATTTTCAATTTATTACAAATATTTAAAAAACCAAACATAGCTCACTTAACTACACGATTGTTTTCACTTTATGTAAAGTAATGTTTGCCTTGGATAATGAAAAACTCCCTCAACTATGTAAACACGAAGAGAAATAAAAGCATAATAATAATAATAGTAATATAAAAATGTTTTTTTTTAAGTTTTTCGCAACTTTTGAAAAACTTTTTTACATTTAAGGCTCTGTATTTCGGTAACTATGAGGTTTAGAAAAAAAATGAGTAAACTGTAGGAAATGTTGTGCTCTACAAAAAAGGTAAGAGTAATTTTTTGGCAGGACGCACTAGTAAGGAGTTATCGAGCAAATACCAAAAAACGTGTCACAAAAGTGGTCGTACTGACGCACCAAATTAGAAAACTTGGAGCTTTAATAAAGACCTAAGTACATACAACATATCAAAAATACAAAACTACAAAACCTTTTGTCAGGTACCCCTATCACGGCCTGGCCACTGGCCTAAAATACTGATATTAAGAAATATTAGGACTTCCACATATGTACATTTTTAAACAAAACAATTTATAATCGGTTATATTATATGTAACTATTTCCTTTCAATATCTAATCATTGTGGCTTTTGTGGTTGCAGACTGTTAGATGCTTTAGCTCTTAGATTTTTTAAAGTCGCAACAGTTAACGCTGAATATCAAAAAGTCAACAAAACGTAGGACAACAATAAGGACTTTTGTAGCTTATCTATAAGTATATTTATTTATTTATTAAGAAATAACCAGCCAACAGGTAACCAATTACAGAGTGGGAACATTACACTGAAGTAATATAAAATATTAGTTGACCCAGCAAACGTTGTTTTGCCATATAAATTATAAATTTTTGTCCAAAAAATAAAAATAAAATTTCTGGATAGGGCCACCCTTATCACCTAGGGGTATAAAAAATAGCCTACGACCTATTCTCAGACCTACCAAATATACACCAAAAATTTCATAAAAATCGGTCAAGCCGTTTCGGAGGAGTTCGATAACAAACACTGTGACACGAGATATTTAAATATTAGATTATAATTGAATAGAACTTACAACAGAACTACGCAGTAGAATAGTACAAAAAAGCAAAGTTATATTCTGTATTCATTATAAACCAAGCTGTTTAATTGAATGAATACTACAGTTGAATACATATATTAAACCTATCTCGCAGTAGATTATAACTTTTACACATAAAATATAAAGGAGAAAATTTTAACGAAGTAATTCGAGGAATAGGATGACAAAATGTTATAGGTGGTATGTGAACATTCCAAAATTGAAGGGAATCAAACATGTTATGCATAATTACTTCCACATCCAGTGGAAGTATAGTAGCGACAAAAAATTTTTTTAAAATTTTTATTGTTCATATAGGCTTAGAATGTCATGAAACGTCGACTTTAATGAGATCTGGAACTAGATTATATTTTCATCTTGTTCCGTCGAAGGGTTGGGGGGTAAATTGGGGTAAATAGGTAAATCAAGCAGGTATTTAGTATATACAAGAGAAGCTCAAAAAAATTTTTTGCATTAGCCACCCCCGTTACCACCCCCACCTCATTATTAAAAAGGATGAAAAAAGAATATCATGAAACGTCGAGATTTTAAGTTTGAGCAAAAAAAATTTCTGTCTGTCTGTCGGTCTGTCTATAATGTTTTTTTTTGTGTGCACGATTACTCTGGAACCGTTTAAGATATTGACTTGAAAACTGGTACACGTATGTATTTTAACGAGATCTGGAACTAAATTATATTTTCATCTTATTCCGTTGAAGGGTTGGGGGGCAAATTGGGGTAAATGAGGGTAAATAAGTAAATCAAGCAGGTACGAGTCCATAAAACTGGTACCTATTTAGTATTTGCAAGAGAAGCTAATGTCAAAAAAATTTTTGGTATTAGCCACTCTCATTATAAAAGGGAGATGAAAAAAAATTGTGATTTAGTATGTGTACAAGAACCAAAGGCATCAAAATATGTTTTTCCTTCATCCACACAGTGTGTGTGGATGAAGTAAAAAAAAACCTCTATCGCCGCCTCCACCCCGCTACCGACGTGTGTGGGATATCATTTTATGGGTTTTTGAGGTAGACGATTTCAAATACTATATTATTAAAGTTCCATAAACAATTATATCGACATACAAAATTTTTTCGTTGTGGCAAATCTGGATGTGGAAGTAATCATTCCTTGAGTAGCGGTTTTTTATAAAGAAAAATGACTGAGTGTATTATCCTTCTATTTTCCAGGTCAAACATGTCGAAAGTGACCATGTTTGAATCTTGCTAATGGGGGACATAATGGAAAAAAAATTCCAGGTTATAATTGATGAAGGTAGAACGTGAAAATTTTGTTTCTGCAGGTCTCATAATTGATGAGCGGGGAGGTTGAAATGTGAATTTTTTTTTCTGCGGGACTCACAATTGAAGAACGGGAGGCGAGAAATGTGAATTTCTTTAGGGAGCGGGGGGCGAATTTTATATTATATATTTTATATTTTTTTTAGTTTTCTTGTATTAGTGAAACCACGGGAATGGGGGACATTTTGGGGGACACTTACATTGAGGGCAGCTCCATCAAAAGGGGGACTGTCCCTCCTAATGAGAGAGGAATCACTTTAGACATGTCAAATCTTTCCAACATAACATCGGAGAGACCGTCTGTAATAAAGCAGCAGTAAAAAGTAAAATTAGGGAAGAGGCTCAATGGAAAACAAAGCTACTAAGTTTTTTATTTAAAAATTATCAAATTTCTATTATTGCATTTCAATGTTTAGAATAAATGTTAACTTTATTTCTGTTTTCTAAATGTTCCCGCCGATATTTAAAAAAAATACCATTTCCTAATGAATGAATGAAGCAAAAAAAATTTGAGGCCTTTGGATTTTGTACACATAATAAATCACAATTTTTTGTCACCCCCTTTTATAATGGGGTGGGGTAGTAATGGGGGTGGCTAATGCCAATTTTCTTTTTGAGACGTTAGCTTTCTCTTGTATATACTAAATACTAATTTTATGGACTCTTACCTGCTTGATTTACCTATTTACCACAATTTACTCCCCAACCCTTCAACGGAATAAAACGAAAACATAATCTAGTTCCAGATTTCGTTAAAATACATAAGTGTACCAAATTTCAAGTCAATATCTTAAACGGTTCCAGAGTAATCGTGCGAACAAAAAAGTTACAGACACATACCGACAGACAAAAATTTTTTTTGCTCAAATTTAAAATCTCGACGTTTCATTTGAACAATAAAAATTTTTAAAATTTTTTTTGTCGTTACTATACTTTCACTGGAAGTAAAAAAATACGGTACTTTTCCATTTCTAATCATCTCTCAAAATTTCCTGATGCATTTTCCGAACACTCTGTATAAGACAAAAATCGCACATGTAATATAAAGTTGGAAGCGGCTCTCGTTTGATCAATCCCGTCGGTTCTACGCGAAACACCTAGCCTGGTGTCAATTCTGGTTTAATGTCAGCGGGTCGTGACCCGCTCAAGCCCCCGAAGCGAAAGAAGCGGGTTCAGCGCTGCGGTGTTTGCGCCAAGACGTATCCTACTTATTAGAGCACAATGCACGTCCTCGGCCGGTTCCTGCCTTACTTACAGGACGATGAGCAGCATACGAGAACAGATGGGAGAAGGTAAATTGGGCATGATGCCCGGAAACGAGTTTGGGCAGGAAAATTGATCAAAAGAAATAAATTGGTTTCTCTTTCTTAAGAAGGGAATTCATGTTTATTTAGATAAACATACATTTTGGTTGGAAACTTAATTGACGATTTGCACGAAAGAAAGTTTGGTAAAAAGTGTCTAAATTGGTATCACTGTAATTCACTGAACATGTTGACCAACTCGTCTAATTTCCAAACTTGTAATTTTCAATTTAACAAATTACAATATTTCAATTCGTTGTATCTCAGTTAGTAATGAAAATATTTTCACAAACTCCAAAATCTGTCGATGCATTTTTATGAAAAGTCAAATGCATATGACAAAAAAAAATAAAAGTAAACAGGGGTCCCTAGACCCAGGGGAGGCTAGCGAATTTTCAAAAATTTTTTCGCAAACTGCTTTTTCAAAATTTTTTAGGAATCATTAGAGAAGTGCTTCTCTAGATGTTATTTCCCAAGTTTCGTATGGGTCCCATGCGCCACAGACGAGAAAAAAAATATTGAAATTTCACCAGCCGCCACTGAAGTATACCTATTAATCCTCGTTGCATCAAAATGCATACCAAATTCATGCCAGGATCACAATTGACCTGCAGGCGGCCTATTAGGCCGCGACATAAGCCGTCAAGCAGATATTGGTTCTCCGGTTGATTGAGTTGAAGCGCGGATGCACGACGAAATGTATTAATTAAAATCACCCTGTTATCGCTCGGTGTGCTGTTTTTATTTGTCAAACTAAAAACTCCTTGTTTTATACGTGTTTACGTAATGGAGAATGAGTAGCTAGATGGATTGCACTTGTTCTCATTCGTGTATTTTATAGGGCTGAATATGGATATATAAACGTGAAATAAACCAATTTTTGTAAATTACTGAATTTTAGATAAATTGTAGAGGTAACAATGAATATATTACTACTTAATAGAGTCTTCAACTCTATTTTCATCATAGATTATTTTTATATGAAAAGTAAAATTGTAAAAAGAGCAAAAATTTACTGGGTATACAAGAAATGGACGCTCGAAAATAGCAATTTTATCCGATTCGATATCCGCTCTGCGCATGATACAATTTTGAAAAACACGGCTAATCATGGAAACTTTTACTTATTAAATTTAGAAAATCCAACATAGGTCCCTACTAAGTACTGGTAAGAGAAAACTATTGTTGATCTACAACTACGCGATTTTATGTTATTTCAACCTACAAATATGATAACTTCGTAGTAAGAGAGATGTAAAAATATATTTTGGTAAAGTTTTCTTTTTTTTAACATTACCTTTTTATTTTAGAGTCGAAAAAAGTCGCCAAATCTTTATAATTTTGCGTGGAGTTTTCTTGAAAGTTCAACGTCACCTCGCGCCGAAAAATGATATTGGCAAAGCAGATAATGGTAGTGTTAACAAAACATCACTTTACCACTGTTAATGATTATTAGTCCAGTCAACGGAGTGCTAATAAATGGATTTTGATGAAACCTTGAGCAATGTGTTTGTAATGACGTTAATAAAAAAGTTGAAAAAAAGAGTGGGAAATGATCGGAAAGGGTAGAAAACACCCCTTTTATCACGGGTTCCGTAACTTGTGGAATTAGGTCAAAAATGAAAAAAAAAACAATATATTTACCATTTTTGGTCCAATATAAGATGTTTCTACTCTTGTGAATTTTTTCGAAAAATGCGTATTTTTCGGGATATGGCCATTCTAAAATTCCTAAAAGTGGGGGAGAGGAAATGTAAAAGTTAAAAAAAAAAATTTGAAAAAATTCAGGTGAATGTAGCATTGGAATACAAGACTTTTTATTTGCAACTTTTCTGTAAAGTGCGTTTTCACCGAGTTTTTCTTTGACATTGTAGCGCTTTCAAAATATGTAATTTAAAAATTTGAAAAAATTCAGACGTATGCATTGAGGCCTTCTAAATATTTTTTGTCTCTTGGAATTTTTTTGCAACTTGCTAATTTTTAGAGTTACGGCAGTTTTTCACGATAAATAATGTACTACATTTTTTGAATGAAAACTTTTTTAAAATTTTCAATTTAAAAATTATATTGAACCTTTAAAAATGGTATGACTATATTTTTTTATAATAATATATATAAATCATGCTCACCCAGGCAACACGGTCACGTCATTTTGACGGCATTTTTTGGTAACTATTCGTCAGCGACATCATATTACCAAAAAATGACGTCTTAATGACGTCTGCATTTGTACGTCATAATGCCGTACATTAAATTCGTCATTATTACGCTTTTATCTGGTAATTTTAAACACCAGTGACGTCTTAAAGACGTCTGCATTTGAACGGCATTATGACGTACATTAAATTCGTCATTATTACGTTTTTATTTAGTGATTTTAAACACCAGTGACGTCTTAAAGTCGTCTGCATTTGTACGTCATAATGCCGTACATTAAATTCGTCATAATTACGTTTTTATTTAGTGATTTTAAACACCAGTGACGTCTTAAAGACGTCTGCATTTGTACGGCATTATGACGTAGATTAAATTCGTCATTATTACGTTTTTATTTAGTGATATTAAACACCAGACAAAAAACATTAGTTTTACAAAATTGCCACCGCAATAATTATTTACAGAATCTTTAAAAATATAATAATAAGAAGTGGATCTTTAGCATGATTACATGGTAATAATTAACGTCTTATTAAGTCGGGATAATTACAATTATATTTTTTTGGCTGTATATTAATATCGTCAACAGTATAGGATTTTTTTCGATCTAGGGTTCATTGGCCAATAGCCATTAGCCAGTGTCATATATTGGTATTGTCAAAAAGTGATCTAAATTTAACCCAGGCAGCAGACTGACGTCATTTTTTGGTGGCATTGGTCGGTGATGAAAAAATGACGTCTCTGTAACGTCATATTGTGACTATATTATGACGTCATGTTGAGACGTCGATGCGACGTTTGGTGACGTAATTTTTTCATTGCAGAAATTATTTCTAGTTGGCGCCACATGCAAACTATGCATTACCACGTTGTTTGTTGCATAAATTATTTCCAGATGGCGCCACTTACAAACCACTGAAAATAATCAGTCCTTCTTTATACCTTATATTCTAATGAATTTATAGAAAATAAATAATAATATAAATTGCAATGTTCAAATACATTCAGGAAACGTTGATTGATTTGAATAGATCCTATAATGGTCAGGTTAAAGATCATTATTATGTGGCTGGGCCGAGATAAAACCAGTGAGTGCTTCACCTATTAATTGTCCATTCATCTACATCGTACATGGCAGCTTATCCTGTAATGCATATCATACATCGGAAAATGGAAAAATCCTAGAAAAATCCTAAGATTTACATGCCAAATTGGCTTATTTATTATATTTCTCATATGTACATTTATTAATTAATCAAAAATAGCTTACATATGTAAGCCCAACGACGTCATTTAAGCGACGCCTGTTGACGTCACTTAAGTGACGTCTGTTAACGTCATTTAAGTGACATTTTGTCGTCATATTTCACGTCATTTTCACGTCATATTTAACGTCGCATTGGTGATAAAGGTGCCGAAAAAATAACGTCAAAATGACGTGGCCGTGTTGCCTGGGATTTTTCGAATTTTCATGTATTAATGTGCAAAAAATGTAGTACATTATCTATCGTGAAAAACTGCCTGTAACTAGGAAAATTAGCAAGTTTAAAAAAAATTACAACATACAAAAATTATTTAGAAGATAATGCATACGTCTGAATTTTGTCAAATTCTTAAATTACACATTTTTAAAGCGCTACAATTTCAAAGAAAGGGGTAATTTTTCATGTTTTTCCAGAAGGATTCGGTGAAAACGCACTTCATAGTAAAGCTTCAAAAAAAAAGTCTTATATTTCGATGATACATTCACCTGAATTTTTTTTTCAACTTTTACATTTCCCTTCACCCACTTTTAGAAATTTTCGAATGGTCAATCTTGAAAATTATGCATTTCTCGAAAAAATTCACAAGAGTAAAAACATCTTATTTTGGGCGAAAAAAGGTAAATATATAGTTTTTTTTTTTTCATTTTTGACCTAATTCTGCAAGTTACGGAACCCGTGATAAAAGAGGCGTTTTCTACCCCCTTCCGATCATTTCCTACTCTTTTTTTCAACATTTTTATAAACGTCATTCCAAACACATTGCACAAGCTTTCATCAAAATCCATTCATTAGCACTCAAATTAGCGCTCCGTTGACTGGACTATATACAGGTGCAGATACTGGAAGCAGTATTATTCTTCATTTAAATCAATAAATTATTCAAATCAATAATATTTGTGACATGGGAAAGTGACGTTATTTACCCAGTAAGCACACACATGTTTATTTGAAGCAAAACTAACGTAATTTGGTTAAATCCACGTTAATAGGTCGATTTTACTTCCACATCCAGTGGAAGTATAGTAACGACAAAAAAATTTTTAAAAATTTAAAATGATAACTCCTTTATTTTGTTTGGCAGGTGGTTATACATTTTTATGGCTATATATAAAAAACTTCTATGAGTTGTTTCTAATCTATATTGGGGTAAAACTAATCCATTGGATTTTCTAGTCAGCTGTTTATGTATAGCGCTTTGCTTCTGAAACTGTTGTACATTTTTCTTTATCTAAACTAGACAATGATATATGTATAGTGCCGGGAATGTTAACATTTTTAATACAGCAAATAGTAGCATGCGATGTATTATTAGTCATGGCTCTAATTGCCATTTCCTGCAATAGAAATATCCTAGTCCATTCTGTCGAATTTCCCCAAATGAGAACACCATAGGTTAATTGCGGTTGAAAAAGTCCGATGTATGCTATTTTACTTATTTCTATTGGAGCGTATGTGGCAATTTTACGTAACAAACAGATTAAGCGTGATAATTTACTAGGTTGCATACTTATATGGTCCTTCCATGTTAAGCTTTTGTCCAGGATTATACCTATGAATTTAGTGGACTCATTGTTCAGGCAATTTTTCAATGTAAAGTCTAAACATATTGTTTTATCTTTGTTAAGCGATAATCTGTTAGCAGCAAACCAATTTTCTGCACGTGTTTGAGCAGAGGTATTAATCTCATTTAGTTCACCTAAATCTGTCCCTGTACTATAAAGGGTAGTGTCGTCGGCATATTGTATAGTATTTACCATGTTCATGTAGCTAGAAAAATCATTCACACACAAAAGAAACAGAATTGGGCCCAGTATTGATCCTTGAGGCACTCCTGCACTTACTAACATCGTCGAAGATCTCTCCCCATTATAATCCACCACTTGGGCTCTATTTTGAAGGTAGTGTATTATAAAATCAAGTGGGGGACCTCTAATCCCATAGTACGGGAGTTTATCATTTAGTATATTGTGGCATACACAATCAAATGCCTTCGAGAGATCACAGAAGGTTGCCGATAATATCTCGTGTCTCTCAAAGGCATGTAATATATCTGTGACCATTTTTAAATTAGCGTCTATGGTTGAGCGTTAACGTCGAAATCCAAATTGAGTTTGTGTGAACAGATTGTTCTTTTGTAGATGTTCTGTAAGTCTATTGTTATAAGCTACCTCTATAGGTTTTGCAAATGTGGGTATAACTGCTAGGGCCGGTAATGGTCCAAATCGTTTACGTCTCCTTTATTTTTATATACTGGGGATATTTTTGAATATTTCAATTTGTCTGGAAATTCACCGTTTTCAAAACATTTATTTATGATAATTGTTAGCGGTTTCAAAATACCATCTTTAATTAATTTAAGGAGCTTATTACTTATTCCATAAATATCCTTTGCGGCACTATTCGATAAATTTGTTATTATGTTGCCAACTTTCCTTTCTGTGACGGGTTTCAGATACAAAGAGTTTTGATTTTGTATACTAATTGCCGTAATGTCGATGAGATTAATAGCTGTTTTTGGTATATTGCTGTTTATATTTGTTGAAACATTCGCAAAATATGTGTTAAAATGCTCACAGTTAATTTCATTACTATCTTGCGTATCTTTCGACTTATTGGATGAATCCAACATCCTGTTGCATACATAGTTCGCTTTACGTTTATGTATTTCATTTTTATATTGTTTTCTTAAATATCTTAATATAAAAAAATATGAGCATATCACGCACACTTATAACAATAATGGTATTTTAAAAATGAGTTGGCGGTTTAGATTACTATTTGGGGTATACCTTTACAAGATTTTGTTGAGCAGAGAACCCAACTATTTGGTTAATTATCTAATACCTAGGCATCAAATACACAACTTGCAACTTAGAAACCAAACGAATTATGAAATTCCGCGGACCACTAAATTTGAATGTTGTTTTGCATATGTAGCAGTACAATTCTTAAATAACCCAGCATATGAGTCCTCTCATCTTGACAGATCTGTTGTATGTTTTAAGAAACATTTGAAAATACTACTTCGTGGCGAACAATTAAACAATACAAATCATTAGAAGCTAGCTAATATTTTTTGCACATTAGTTGATAAGGGTTTTTATTAGGTCTGGTATTTTGTATGTTTTTATGGCAGGTGGTGTGGAAGAACGTGTTTACGAACACCACCTTTTTGTGTATGTATAATTTGTATATTGTATATTACACAATAAACATTTTTTCTATTCTATTCTATTCTATTCTATTCTATATATTCTGATAATTCTGGATTTTCGTTATTTTGCTTCGCCAATAGTGTAAAGAATTTCAAATTGTCCCGCATATTATACAAACATGTATCAAAATAGATTGCTACCAACAGCACTACCTACTATTTTCCCTCAACTTGGTAGTAAGACAAAATTTTAATATTTTAATACTTTCTCAGGTAAGACATTGTATTAATTTCATTACATTTTGTGACTTTATATTAAGAAATAATTGTTCGTAGAGATAATTTTATCCAGTTTACTTTAATAGTTTTAATACCCATTATAAATAGAATTCTTCAAATAACGTAATTGTATTCAGCCTGTGTAAAGTTTGTTTATAAACATGCTGTTTAAATTTCCCGCTAAAATTACCAACAACAAAATGGCGAAGGTCACAAAAATTGATCTGAAAACATCAAAGGCGATGTTGAGAGTGCCGCTTCTGGTAGTTCCTTATTCTGTGGTAAAACTGTGATGTCAGTTCAGGAATAATAAATATTAAAATATTTAATATACTGAAATAATTGTCTACAAAATATTCAATTACTATCCCAGCAAACACTCAATTGGCACATAAATGGTCATACGCACCGTCGCCAGCATTATCATAATTGGCACTTTTATGGGGAGCCACAAGCGGACCATTGGCGAAATGTCCCACCGGCCAGCAGCTGGCCATCCTTCAATTTGCCAACAGTGTACAATAATATTTATACATCCATAATGTACGATGTATGGAGATTCTACTTTTTTTATATAGATACATTATTCATGGTGCTTTTTACGAAAAAGTACAGCTTTGACATGCAAGTATTTTACTTGATAAAAATGAAGTAATTATTAATGCATAAATATTGTAATATGAATTTGTTTGTTATCATCCGTATATTTTATTTACATATTTAATATTGTTTACCATAGCTCCAATTTATTCTCACAAGGATTGCCTGCAAATTATAATGTTTATTAAGTTATTAAATTCATTTTTACTTACCTGTACCAATTGCGGTCGGTGGGGTTCGAACCTGCATGTCTCCGATGTCCGTATTACAGTACCGACTCTTCTACCAACTGAGCTATCTTAATAACCGTTATTACGGATGCTAAAAGCAGTATTTATGGTGATGTGTATGAAGTCTTTATTATATTATGTGAATATGTAGCTATTTATTTCAAAATGTAGAAAGTATTTGAATGTTTAATAAATGTTTACGAGTAGTCTCAAATAATATCATTAATAATAATTTACAAAAAAACGTTACAATTAAGTGATTACAAATTACTTACTATAAAAAATAAACTACAAATTTTACAGAAATAACGGTCAGATTAAGTCAGATTACACAAATTTTAATAACCCACAGGCCAAGCATAGAACGAAAATGCAAATGGCGGATGCTATGCTCGGTGAAACCTTGAGATTTTTCACAATGCGTATGCGCGTAATCATAAAAATATTAGCCTGCATATTACCATAAAAGTACCATCTACGTATAAACCAAAGCAGCATTTTTTATGGTTGCACAATAATTGACCATTTCTGGTTATTATGTGGCAATTCATAACAACATGAAGCTATGGTACGCCTGCATATAATTTAATATGGACCACAAAAGGTTAGCCTATGCCATAAGAAAGCCATTGCTTGCTACAATGGCCCATTTAAGGGCCGCAATTTTTGTGTTTGCTGGGATTCAATTACTATTCAATTACTATTTTTACTATTTTCACCGCACGTATTATCATTTATCTAACACTTGCATTAGTATTGTCGTTTTCTTGAATACTACCATAAGTTGAAAATTTAAGAATGCTGGTTAAAATAAAAATTGATTTTTACACTACATACTGCAAATTGACATAAACCTTTCCCATTTTGTGGTTCCTATTCAAGGTTACTAAAGTTATCAAGGTAGCATGGTAACTTGAACTTTGTGGAGGAGATTCGGTGGAGGCGGTCATCTTGCACGTCATCTTGCCTTATGACATTTAAAATGTTTTAATGTTCATATGCATTTGAGATATAATTAGCGCTTATTTCTTGAGTATTTTCGAAAGGTTTATTAAGATTTATTTTTCTTCTGTAATACGTGCATTTACAATTTCTAATTTAACTTTAACACATTATATGGCTTATATTGTTCTATTAATCTAATTAATTTTTAATTTCATTGCAAGAGTAATTAATTGTTACGATCATCTGCTCTCACCGTTACATTTGTTTTAAGTTATGGCTACTTTTTATAACCTTACTAATATTGTCTTATAATAATTCTAAATAATGTCGTTTACATACACGACTAGAGAATACACAAATACAGGTTTTGTCTATGGATATTTTGCAATGGCAATGCAAAAGCTGCTGAAACGGAATACAGACGTCAATTTTCGAATCAATTATAAAACATTTTATAGAGTGTTTAGACGTCTTTCTGAAACTGGAATTGTTCCCTCAATCAAGAAAATAGAACGTACTGTTAGGCAGACTCGGCAAGCAAAAGATTTGATTTAAATATGGTTGGCCAGAACCCAAAAATCAGCACAAGAAGAATTGCTCAACAATTAAACTAGTAATGGGCAGAGGAAACTTTCCGATTTTGGAAACATTCCGGGAAGAAATAAGTAAGGTTTTGGAAAGTTTCCCACCAATATTTCCTGGAAAGTTTCCGGGAATATTTCCGGAAACATTCCAAAACATTCTCCTGAAATTTACGAACATTTTTGAAGTTCCCCCAATAACTGACGTTAATGACGATTTTCTTAACATTGACACATTAGTTGCTTTCTTTCTACCAGTGAACTGAGCTAAACTTAAGAAATCCAACTTAGTTGGGCGGATTTCATCCTAAACTTTAGAAACTTGCCTAATCTTATCAACTTAAGAAGCCAACTCTGTAAATAAATAAATAATAATTCCTCTAAAAAATTGATGAGCGGGAGGGAGAAAATCTAAAAAAAAAATTTTCCTCGGAAATAGAAATTGATGAGTGGGAGGGAGAAAATCTAACAATAAAATTTCGCCTTTTAAGCCACCCGCCGCCGCCCCAAAAACTAAATTAAACATTCCTCAAACTAGAGTTTGAAGAACTTTTAGGACGGCAGTGGATTGCGCTTGTGGATTTGTCCGTCTGCAGCCGCGAACTGTAGCTGTTTCAAATACGTACGGCTTAACAAACTCTAAAAAAAAAAACAAAAAAATTGAACTAACGGTGGGAGGAGTAAGAAAAGAGTTAAACCAACAATGTGTAATAGGCGGATACGTATGTTTCCAGTAATTAAGTGCACCTCTTGTCGTTCGTAGATATCCGGTTTCTGCCGCGAAAGGGTTAAAGACGAACAAATGCATTCTTACCATATATAAATTGACTTGTACAACGATTGATGCCAGGTGATGAAGTATTTCGGTTAACTTTTTGCCCCTAGGTTTTATCCTGTACTATGTTAGGATCAAGCACGGTCCCCCAGAAAGGACACAAAAGGAAGAAAACATAAGTTTTTTATAAACTTTATTAACTTTATACAACAAAAACGAACTTAAAATACAAACTTGAAAGCCCAAAAAGTTTCGCCTGCGGCGCTCCCTACAAACACCCCATGTACACATTGTTACAAAAAAGTTGGAACCTGTTACATACAAATTACCCCCCCCCCCCCAATAACAATTGGTTAGGTTGAATCTCAATTTACCCGTGATGGTATAAATAATGCTGTAAATTTTCATATCCTTTAGTCACAAAAATCCCTGCGTCATAATCCAAAAGAATTACCAACACAGATTTTATGTAAATGTGTGATGTGGGATGTTCAATAATAATCTTATAGGTCCTCATATTTTTGAAGATCCCTTAAATGGTGAGAATTATTTAGATTTTTACAAAATATTTTTTATTTATTAATTATTTCGCTGAATACGACTTGTTTGACACCAGCTTATATAGCCTTAAAAAAGCTGTTAAAGTCAATAAACAATAAACCCCGTTAGTGCTATTATGTTGCTCCTCCCTACTATTGATACGTTTTCATTTGTATTATTGCTTTTTATATGTGTGTAGGGTATAGTTTTAATTAGTTATAAGTGCTAATGGTCCAATTGGAATTTGTATTTAATTCTGTAGTGTACAAATTTGAATAAATAGATAAATAAATAAATAATGTAAACACAAGAGGAATATGGTTTCAACATGATGGGGCTACGCCGCATTGTTCGGTAGGAGTCAGAAACATTTGAATGAACAATATCCAAATAATTGGGGTGGTCAAGTTGCATGGCCCCCGAGATCACCAGATCTCACAGCCCTTGACTATTTTTGTGGGGCCATTTAAAAAGTGAAGTATACAAAGAAGAGATAAAGACCAGAGAGCAGCTGATTGCAAGAATCGAGCACTTTTGCAATGAAGTTAAAAGCCATTTAGAGATTGTTAGAAAAAGTATAAATCAAATGACAAATCGATCAAGAAAATGTATTGAATTTGGCAGTAGTCACTTTGAAAATAGACTGTGATTCAAAAAATTTAATTGGATTTAGTAAATCTGACTGATTTCTTATGTTGTAGTCAAATTGTTCATTTTTATTATTTGTTATTTTGTTAACTTTATTAGGTAATTAAACATTCATTACAAAATATTTTTATTATTTTACTAGGAGAGCAACAAAATATATGTTACTAATACCTAGAGTGACTTCTTTCTCTCAATTTCTCATGAAAAAAAAAAAGAAAAAAAAACTGAATCCTCAACAATTTAATTTTTTTATTTAAACAATGAAATGGTGCCAAAATAGTTTTTTATGGGACTTTGTATTTTTGTAGGTGTAAATTATTATTTAAATACTAAAAATTTTATAAACAGTATACAGAGTGTTATTTTCTAGGAATAATTTAAATATATTTTTATTCTGGGTCCGGCTTTGATATTTTATTAAAATCCCAGGCATTTGATGGTGAATGACTACTGTATCCAAAATACAAAATTTCATTGGATTCTGTTTACGCATTATAGATATATGGCTAAAAGAAAATTCTTCCAAAAAATATAAAACATTGTATTTTGAAAACGGCTCCGTTTTAGCCTTACAAAAAAAGCAAAAGAAAGTGGTGAAATGTTTTTAATACCCAATAAGACCGTTTTCCTTCACTGACATTTTAGTAATTTGTGCTCAGTATATACATTAAAAAATACAGAACACAAAATTCAAATCCATAAATTATACTTTCTTAAGAATTCAAATATTTGCTTTGGAAAATTTGGTAGTTTCTCATAGTAAAGAATGTCAGAATTCCAAACAGAACAGGCAGAATGACAAATTCCATCACTTTGCTGGACTTTAAACGAATGTTACCATGCTACCTATCTAATTTTAGTAACCTTGGTTTTTATTCCCCAAATTTTTGGAGATATCGGAAGATATAGATCCATCACATCCAACACCTCTAATTTATTCAACGCATATTCCTAGCAAGTAAATGGCAGAAATATCTTCAATCAGCTGGGAAATATTTTTGTTTAAAAGAAATAGTGACATGCACACTTACCTTATCTGAATCTGTAGTGTTTCCTGATCCAAATGAGGCCAGAGAGTTGCGGTCCAAATTCTCCACACTTTCATCCAGAGAATTGCATTCTTCCATATCCCTGAAAAAAAAAAATGTCTCTTTAGTTGCTATTTGCATGGTTTTGTCAAGTTTTATCATAATTGTAAAATGGCAATTGGCAATTCAACTAAATATTTCCACATATGTAAATGCAGCAAATGGTAAGAATAAACGTAGTTAATTACTTCCTTAACAATTTTTATTTGAACTATTTCTTGTGTAAAATGGAAGGTTATTTTTGAAAACGTCAAAAGCCGTATTTTGTCGGCCATTTTACAAGATGATGGTTTGCTTTTTTTTTTTTTTTTGAAAAATTTAAAGGATTTCAATCAGAAGGCTTTAGAGACTGTGTCTACAAATTCTCTTGCTTGTACAAGAATTTTTTGAGAAGACCTCAGTTGTAACATATGATTGCACTAAGAAGATAGTCAAAGGTTACGGCACAGAAAAACACAGATGTGCCAATCGGATGGAGAAGCTACTATCAGAGAGATGCGCTAAACACAAAACACAGTTTAAATGCCCAGAGCGCAGTGCTAGATATGAATCGTATAGTTCCAAAACCATCCATCTCAAAAGAAATTAAATAAATGTTTTATTACAGAAATCAGAGTTAAAATATGTCCTTTATATAAGCCAGTAAAAATCTAGTTCCATAAATGGCTCCACTTAGTTACAATTGAGATGGAAATATATGCCTAGTTCCAAAGACGGCCAACTCCACTAAGTTGTTAGTTACAAAAACGGCCACCTCCAACAATTCAGTGGTTGCTGTCACCTACACTGAACGATTTAATAAACTAAAAAACTAGCACAAAGGGACTCGTATACGTTCGTTGAAACGTAAGGCACAACTAGGTGAAAATTCGAAGAAACACCAAATTTTCACTTTGGAAAATATGTTTTGGTTCAAGCTATAAAGATAAAAATATATTGTGATCATAGGAAAGTATACTGAAGATAAAAGTATAATTTTCGCCAAAGACAAAAGTTTAATATACTTTTTCAGAAGTGCGTCAAAGTTAGACTTATATTTTTTATGGACAAGGAAAAGGAAACCATATACTTTTTACAAAGTACATCAAAAATGAGCTTTGAAAATATTATGAATATTTTCAACTTTTTAATCTCTTCACGAAAAACCATGAGAGTGGAGATACACCCATTATGGGTATCATTCAAATGAATGATTATAAAATTCTGACCATACGACGAACCAAAAAGTCGAAACCGATAAATGTGGCAAAGGCGGCGTAGCCTCTATAGGCAATTATTTGGCAAAAATTAGTAAAAATGCACAAGGCTCCGGTTTCTCGAATAAAATAAATTTGGATTCATTAAACAGCTCATAAATTGGAAGAGTACATTGGATAATCAGTAGAAAGCGATAGTAGGAAAGCCAAATGCAGGGCTTTCCAAATTAAAAAATTATAGAGAAAACCGCCTTGTGCATAAAAAGGATAAAAAACTATTTTGTCAAAAAGTCGCTCGGAGACGAGCTCGTATCATTTTTCGTTTACTGAATCTGCATGAGGATTAGTAAGTCGTGGGACGAAAGTTATCTAACTAGTAATAAACTATAAAAAATAAGTCAGATTGATTAGAAAACCATTTTCAGAACCTGCCATATCCATAGATGTAATTTCTAAAGCTGGCCATATCCATGCACGTAGTTTCCAAAACCGGCCATATCCAACAGTTAGTTCCAAAACCGGACATCTGTTACGTTCTAATCTCTATACAACTTAAAAAAATTACTTTTGATTTCTCGCAGTATGGGCAACATCCTTTGGTACAATATATCTGCTGAATTCATCAAAAGCAGTTTTAAATATTTTGATGCAAAAAGGTTACAATTCCTGAATAATTGTTTCTATAGGAGAAGGCCAGGTTTGGAACTAGAGGATTCATATATACCTCGTATGTGACGATGTTTTTTGTATTGGGAAGGCTGTTATGCAGATATATTATACTGTAAACACCTAACGAAATATTCCAAAGCAAAATAATGACAAAATAACGAAATATTAGTAATATTACTACTATGAATATTTTTTCTTCGAGAGCGATATTTACAGTTTTAAAAAATGTACTCTTCATTTACAAATAATAAGAAAAGTAATTTTAGAGAGATTTATACAGAAAACAACAACCCTCAATTTGATGACGCACAATATGAAGATGTCAACAATTGGTATGAAACATATTTCACTGAGAAACCAGTACCAAACACAAAAGTAATAGACGAAGAAACCTATTTTGAAATACTGCACACAGGTAAAAATACAGCACCGGGAAACGATAACATCACGAAAAATGTAATAAGAAAACTGAACTATGAAATACACTTATATATTAAAAAAACATATGAATACTGTCTCAATAACTGCTTTTTTCCACCAGAATGGAAACATGAATCTTAGTCACCATACCCAAACCCAACACCGACCACACAAACGTTAACAACTATCGTCCCATTACATTACTATCTGTTCTGGGAAAAAATTTCGAAAAAATACTCAAAATATTACACGACGAAGTTGGACATATTATCCCAGGGTCAATTCAGATTTCGAGAAAAGTGTTCCACTGTACATCCCCTGACAGTTACATCTAACATACAGACAGCAAAACTCCATGGTCAATGTAGTGCTGCCATCTTTCTTGACATCCATAAGGCCTTTGATAGTGTTTGGCATCGTGGCATCCTCTTTAAATTGATGGTAATTAAGTGCCCCAAATATTTACTTTTTCTCCTTAAAGATTACCTGAGTGAAAGGATTGTTCAAGTTAAAATTAACGACCAGTTCTCACAAAACATCATAATTCACCAAGGTGTCCCACAAGGCTCTCCACTCTCGCCCTTGCTCTACAATCTATATACTATTATGATATATATAACTTTAATTTGGACCCAGAATATTTCAACTTGAACTTATATATTCTACAATATGCTGTTGATACCGCACTCGTAAGTCACAACAAAAACATTTACAAGACAGTAGAAGCACTTCAGCAGCTGATGAATAGAACATTAACATGGTTCAACAAATGGCGAATGAAACCAAATCCCCTGAAATCTCAATACATCATATTTAACCATAAAGTATCTCCAAACAGTCCAACAATGACTATCGACAATAATACAATATATTGCCAACCTGCAGTAAAATACCTTGGAGTCACAATAGACAATAAGCTTAATTTTAACAGACATGTGAAACTAATTAAGAAGAAATGCATTACAAGAAGCAGACATTTCTGCAGCCTAACATATAAAAACAGAGGAATCAACAAACAAACTGCTGCTCATATTTACAGTACAATCTGCCGACCACTATACCTTAACACGAGAAGACCAGTCAGTAAAAACTTAGAAATAGCAGAAACTTCAACGTTGCGATCCATTACCAAAACCAGACACCCCAAAAATCCTCTCTATAACTCACCCAACAATCTTCTCTACCAAATTACACAAATAACACCAATAAGCCAAAGATTACAATTCTTATCCACAAAATTCGCTAAAGAAGAAAGTAATATAGAAATCATCCAATCGCTCTGCAGAACAAGAGACAAAGAATACCCCACAGAAGAAAATATCCAGAGCTAACTCTTTGGGAACACATCACCACCCTGAATGAACTACAATGAAACCTCTTTTTTTCACATAATACGAATACATTGTAATAACATAAAATGTGTATATAAATTACTTTAATTGTAACAGGCTGAAGGACTTCGGTCGATGGCCTTTTGGTGATGCCAATAAAGCACTTTTATTATTATTATTATTAAGAAAAGTAAACAATTATGAAATTGTTCTGAAATAACTATAGCTGTAGCTAGAATGGACATTCTCACAAAAACCTTACAGTATTACGTTTTAATAAAACAGTCTCCATTTATGATGAAAATTTTTATAAAAACCTCATGAAGGAACAGTGGTAATAATAAATCTTACCTGCTAGATCGCTGGCTTTGCGGTTTAAGTTTGGCAGGGCTCTTGGGCAATGACAGAGGCAAGGCTCCACTGAAATAGGTTTCCTGAATGACTTCTCTGAGTTTCTTCACCCATAATTGCTTGGTATCTAGGGAGGAGGCTCTCAGTACAATACGGTAGTCAGAGATTGGCGCACGACCTGTCCACACCGCGAACTTGCACTCATCACCCTCCATGTGTTCGGTAACGCCAAGTTCCGAGGTCTGAAAAAAAAGATACATTAAAAAAATGTATTCAAGGATATATTATTTTCAAAGAGAACTGAACGAAATATTTCCCTTCACTTGTTGGATAACCAAAACTACTGAATGGTTCATTAATAGAAATCTTCCAGCTCATGAGTTTTTACGGTTATGTTGCATTATAACAAAAAGAATTACTTAGTTTGCATAAAGAAAAATCCATTTGTCCTTAATAACATACAAGAGGCGAAAAGTGTGTGGCTCAACAAAGAGATGGCGCAGCCTGAAATGTATTTGGAACTTCTAAACCTTTCAACTTTGGTATAAACAAAGACGAAGTGCCATAATTGTCACATAATTTGTTACACATTTTTTTAAGCAATTTATGATACTTATGAACTCACACCCATCTCCAGCTATGAAGAAGACAAAGGCAGTAGCATTGGCTGGCAAAGGTATGGCATCCATTTCCTAGGATTCTAAGGGGATAACTTCAAAGTACATCCAGGCAGAGAGACAACAAAACCACATAGGTCTGTCTTATAGGCCTGGGGACTACACTAAAAATGGTGCACTGGTGGTACCAATAATAACCTACGCCTCCCTGATCTCGTGGCACAAAGCCGGAAAAGGGGAAACAATGAGAAAACTAAGAAAGCCTACTTCGGAGGACCATTTATGACCCTTCGACAATATTTGGAAGAAACAGTGTAGCTGTATTCTTCCCCTAGGTGCTCCGTACTAAGTGAAGGGACCGTCCTGGAGTACGGATTTATTTATAATTGGGCGCCAGCACTGGGGGGGAGCAGCTAACTATGATTTTCTTTCGGTTGGATTTTCTCAGGGTCGATTTTTGTATTCGTAGGTAAGAGCTGAGACCTCGAATGAAACGCTGCTCGTCTGGAACGGTACACTGGATGGCTTCCACGCTGGCAGGAGGGCCCCAAGTGACTGATTACTACTCGTGGGCTTCCTGAGACTCGCTTTGTGGGCTGCTTATTCCCTTACTAGTTGGAATAGGTAGATGTCGTGAATTAAACACAGTAATTTAACTTCAACAACGGGTAAAACAACTCTAATTGAGCCCGTCACGATGCTCGGCGATGTTTGATACGCGAGACTGCACTACTATACTCGGAGCGGCACTACGGTCGACTCGATGAGAACTGAGAGCGAGCCGTAGAATCGGCTGTGTTTAAATGCTGTAGTGGGCGGGCGGAAGACTGAACGACGCTGTCGGGCCCCTACAGAATATTTTCTCTAACACGCGAGGACTGGGTGGTTGGCCGGAGAATTGAATGGCGCTGTTGGGCCCCTCGGCTAATGTACGAAGACAACAGGACTAATGGGATAACATAACATCCTATGTACAATGAGTTTAAGCTTTAGTACAGTTGGCACCACAACCGCTAAGGAAAAAAAAAGGGGGACAAAAATGCTCAATTATCTTCCAGAGGGCTTCCGGGAGCTGCTGACAGAAATTAGAGACTTAGAACCTCAATCACATTGTCGGCAATGCAAGTGACATACTTGTCTCGCAGGTGCATCATGTTAAAAAATTTTTTGAAAATGTCAAAAAACGTAGGTTTACTGGATAATTTTTATTCGTATCGCCATTTTTTACAAAACTGGTGCCATACTATTCGTGGGTGGAAAGTGTCGCCATACTAAGCTAAACCGGAAAATTTTTGAGTAAAAAAAAATAATAGCATAATGGCTGATTTTTGACACACTGCCTATTTAAACTATAAAGTCATGCAGTATTATAGAATTGAACAACTTACTTAACGCACGTGTCTGAAAGATTTAGCACACCTATTACAATAAACAGAATTCCCTAAAAATAGTCCCTTAATGCTGATTCTCTAATCATATGGCTTATTTCCATCTTTAAACAGTTTTCAAGTAGCTTCAAAATAGGGAAAACTAAAGAGTAACCTTGAATTTTTTGTTTAAATTGGAAAAACACATTTTTTCATCACGTTCTCTTTATCTGGACCCAAAGCAATGTTTTCTTAAATCAGAATTCATCACATCCAAATAAAAACTTTGAGACATGGAATATTCCAGTATCTTGTTCAAGTTCGCGTGTTTTATGCTACAGCTGTTAGAACTTGATTACCTTTTTTGACTTAAAAATTGGCGATAAAGGACCCCGCACCAAATACATGGGAAAATGGGTCTCGATGAAAAGTTTTCTAACTTTGGGAAAAGGTAGTTCTTGTTGTCCCGATCAAACTTTAAAATGTAACCTGGGTTTGAAAACCCGTGGTTTCCGAGTAACAGACGGTCAAAAAATGTATAAAGTAGGGATTTTCGCTTCTCGCGGATTGATCGACAGTCGATAATAATAATTAAACGAACAAGGTCTACTTTATATAGTATTCTCGTAAGGGATGCTTCTCAATTACCTCTCATTTGCCCCCTTATTGCGATATATTTATACAGTGTGTCCAGGGATGGACTTAACTGTACTCATAAACATTTTTATTTTCTGTTTTTCGAAGAAAAAAAGTTATTCTTGATAATTTTTCTTGCTTGTTTTATAAATACGATTCAAGTTGAGAAACTTCGATTTTGTTGTACAGGGTGCGCAAAAAATATAAAAATATAGATTTTCAAAATTAATAATTTTTAAACCAAACTTTTTGAAGCATTAAAACTAAAGAGCTTATAAGATGTAATCGAAAGCCAAATAATTTGTTTTCCTGGGAGTTATTGTTACTAAGATATTCGATATTAAAAATTACGTCAATTTTTTTTCCATATCTTATTATCGATTATTATTTTTTTAATACTATGTATTACTTGTAACGAAACATTGTTTGTAACTATTATTAGTAAGGATGTTTTTCGATTGAGGTCCTATCTTAATTGAATTAACTTCGTATTAATTTTGGAAATGGACCGCCATCTCATTTCGTGAATATAAATCAAGATTGTTGCTGTGAAGTAGTGCTTATTATTATCTGTTAACATTTGTCAACTAATATCTTCAGAAAGATGCTGACCTTGCAGAGCATTTACCAAAATAATAATCGGTAATAAGATATGGAAAAATATCGATTTAATTTTAAATATCAGATATCTTACAGTTATGGATGGTGTATCAAATACATAGAGCTCATTATATAATGTAATCAAATGCACACAAATATACAGTAGTGGTGTATTATTGGTTGTTCAAAACGCCAAAAAGATTCTAGTGTATTTTCTGGTTACTTCTATGGTGTGAATGGGTCTTCTATATTCAGTCCTTCTGATTTAAAAACAGATATAGTAACATGACATGAAAAAAAATATTTGGCTTTTCGATTACTCCTTTTAAGCACTTTAGTTTAATTTAAAGATCATTAATTTTGAAAATCTATATTTTTATATTTTTTGCGCAACCTGTACAACAAAATGCAGAAAATAAAAACGTTTACGAGTATAGTTAAGTTCATCCATGGACACACTGTATAAATATATCGCAATAAGGGGGCAAATGAGGGGCAATGGGGTCGTTGCACGTATTTTTTTTATTGCATATTCTGAAAATATAATGAAAAATATTAGACCCGTGTTTTTTTTTTTTTTTTTTGCATGCGTTTTAAGGGTGTAAATTAGCATAAAAGTTGAAATGATGACGTAGCGCGGGCAACGCCGAATGCCTCCGAAAATAGTCGGAACTTACCGATCCATCCGTGCCCGTCCCTGTCATTCAAGCGCTAGAGATGGGTCCGGTTCCTTTAGTGGTTTCGGTCCGTTTGGAACCGTTCCGCTTGTGGATTCGTTCCATCGGATCCGCTTCAAAATGTTTACGCAATTAGGTAGGAAACTAAAAATTGTTTTTATACAGGTATCTACTATCTATCAATATCAAGTCAATGGATATTTTTGTTCTTTTTTTGTTGCATGCGTTTTAAGAGTGTAAATTAGCATCAAAGTTGACGTAGGCGGGCAACGCCGAATGCCTCCGAAATTAGTCGGAACTTACCGATCTATCCGTGCCCGTCCCTGTCATTCATAACAAAACAAAATGTTTGTGTTGGTTTGACAGTTTGATATTGTGCATGTTAGTTTTAAAAGGTCCTCTGGACACGTCACTCCCGCGCAAGAATTTTATTGGCTCCTGGAGTTACCAGGCAACCTGTCTCTTTTACAAATCTTGACCTAAGCCTATGTGTCGATCAATAATCCGACGCAAGAGCATCATCGTTTTCAATTTGGTGGTTTAAATTTCGGACAGTATTTTGGTCAATTCATGTAACACAGGGCATTAACAAACCCACAGTTACATTTTCCATACAAAATCACACTCAATTTCGATATAGTGCAATGACCCCAGTACACACATATCATACCAGATCAATGGACCGCAGACCCGGTTCGATCGACATCGTGGATTCGTTCGGACCCATTCCACCTCCGGATTCGTTCACTTGAAACGGGTCCGCCCGGACCGCCCATCTCTATCAAGCGCATCAGCGTTTTCATGACGTAGCAAGGGCACAGGAATTGTGCTGACGGCGCCATTTATTTTAAAGTGGTGTAGTTCAAATTTTGCGCAATAGTTTGGTCAATGTATGTAACACAGGGCTTTAACAAACCCACAGTTACATTTTCCATACAAAATCAGACTCAATTTCGATATAGTGCAACGACCCCATTGAGAAGCATCCCTTACGAGAATACTATATAAAGTAGACCTTGTTCTTATAATTATTATTATCTACTGTCGATCAATCCGTAAGAAGCGAAAATCCCTACTTTATACATTCCGCCTGTCAGTAACTCCAAAACGGCGGGTTTTCAGACCCAAGTTACATTTGAAAGTTTGATCGGGACAACGAGAACTCCCTTTTCCCAAAGTTACAAAACTTTTCATCAAGACCCATTTTCCCACGTATTTGTGTGGGGTGTTTTGATTTTTGTGGAAATGTATCTGGAAATGACTTCGCACAGAGTACAGGTATATTTTAGGTGCAAAGGGATTTTTATAGTATTTCAATATGTTGTACCGAAACCGAAAATGTTATTATAGGTCAATATATCTTAACACGTGTTGATATTGCCTTCAAATAATATTTTTATTTCAAAACATAACATACAATAAAGGTGAAAGTCGTTTCGTAGTCAGCCCAGTAGTACAACATATCAAACATCATACAAATTCCAAAACCTCTAGAATATACCTACAATATGTGCATTTGACCTTACCAATTTTCGTTGTATTAAATTATTAAGGTAACAAGTTCGTATTGTTTTTTTTTTTTTTTTTTTTGATTCTCCTACGAGAGGATACTAGATCTAATAATAATAGATAGAGCTTATACTAGTACATCACATCGAAATGCTATAAAAATTCCATGGTCCTTATAGTACTAGAAATATTATCCACAGGAGAAATGTTACTATAATCTCCAGTATATGAAAAGAAACGAAAATATATGACTTCATACAACATGTAAATATTAATTAGTAAGTTTTTAAATTTTGTACTTTTCTATGATTTTTATATTTTTTACATTGTGACTGTGGTTAGATTGGTAATATACTTTACAGATTGACACGCAGGCACAAAGTGAGAAGCCTGCTCACGGTTTCACAAAAGACAAAACAGATCGTTGTGAACCTCCATGTGTAGCATTGTAATTAACATCTAAATGTGTAATAAATGAATAGTTATAGACTTACTGTTTTATTGGGAATTAGTAAATTCCCAGAGAATATAATAATTGTCTATAAGTTTTAATCTACAATTTATTTTAATATGTATTACCTATTGTAACTTTTTTTTATGTATCTGACAATGCCCCATCTCTTGGATGAATAATTTTTGGTAATAAAGGATTAATTGATTGATTATAATCCATGTGGGGTCTTATATATTTAAAATGTTCCTGAAATTTTTTAAACTTACCATTAACTTATTTTTGTAGATATATTTAACCTTCCCAGCGGAATCCTTAACTTCTTTGGTAAACAATAGATACATTTCAAATAGGAAAATATGCCTGTCTCTCCCCTTTCTGATTAGTTGTTTGGGGTCCCAAACACTAAAAGCATCTTGCAGAACAACTTCACCCAGTTTGTCTGAAGATATGTCACAGCCCTCGAGGAGAGACAAATGCATGGCGTCGTTCGCTTTCTTTGGAACGTTCAGCATTACTTCTAAACCATCCTGCAAAAATAAAATCATTTATGGTACACTAATCCATGAGGCATCAGCAAAAATAAGTAAAGTTAATAAAAAAACGGGAAATGAACATTAACCGCGGGCACGGGTGCTATATTTGTACGCCAATCAAGAATGAGTCACGTATACTTTTGGAAATTTGCTGCTAGAAACACGGGAGTCGTATGTTCACGGCAATAACTTAGACAGTTTCTACAAAGTTAAAATTCAAATATTTTTTGGTAGGGAAGCGCAAATACTAGAGGGAATTCTTGTTTGGACAACTTCTTAACAAACTTACAAAGTACTTTTCAAACTTCTCAAATTGACACAAATTTATCAGATCATCTGGCCATTACAATTAACTTTCATATGAACAGTACCGAAAATGACAATATTACAAATTTTAAGCACAGACCTGTAACAGATGAGGGTTTACTTACTCTAAACAATCTTGTAGGGAATATATGTTGGGATTTCATTGACGATCCAAATATAAATATTGAAATTAAATCTGAAATGTTTATGACTTTCTTGAGCAATGCAGTTGATCTGGCCTTTCCAGAAAAAACATACAAACAAAGCAATATACCTTGCACGACCTGGTTCACCAAGGAACTAAGTGATATGAGAGATATTTTACACTTTATGCAGGAAACCGTAAAAGCTACTAACTCTCCGGAACTCAGAGAAATAATGCAAAAATATAGGAAAAAATATAACATTGCACTCGGAAATGCTAAACTCAAAGCTAATGATACGTACATTAAAAGTCATTCTAATAAATCTAAAGCGATCTGGCAGGTGGTACGAGCAAATACGAATACGCAGCCAAAAAATCGAACGGCAGACAGCAGCATAAGTCCAGATGATTTCAATAATTTCTTTGCAGATATTGCTAAGAATATTATTGATGAGCTGCCTGATAGTGACTTTACCGCAGAAGAATTTCTATATAATAATGCTAATACAATATCTCACGCAGGCCTGCGAGAATTTATTTTCAGTGAAATAACTTTTATTGAAGTTAGGGACATAATATTCAATTTAAAAAACAAAAATAGTAAAGATTATTATAACCTTAACACTAAGATACTTAAGAGTATAGCCAATATCATTGTTATTCCTCTTACAAAGTTATTTAACTTATGTATAAGACATTCCATCTTCCCAAAAGCCTTTAAAATTTCCCGGGTTGTGCCAATACACAAAAAAGGTCCCACAAATTTACTTGATAACTACCGACCAATTTCGCTCATTCCAATCATAGCAAAAGTTTTTGAAAAAGCCCTAAAATTCAGAATATGTTCTTTTTTTGAAGGAAATAGTCTGTTTAATAAAAATCAGTATGGTTTTCGTAATGCACGCTCAACCACTATGGCTATCAACAAACTAGCGGAAGTCATAAACATTGGATATGAGACAGGATGTTGCGCAGGGGCTTTGTTTTGCGATCTAAGCAAGGCTTTTGACTGTGTTTGTCCTAGTATACTTATAAAAAAACTTAGTTTTTATAAATTTTCTGATGCAAGTGTGAACTTAATGCAGTCATATCTAATGAGTCGCACGCAACTAGTAGAAACTGGTAATAATCTTTCTCAGATGAGGACAATAGAATATGGAGTACCACAGGGGTCGGTGCTGGGACCAGTATTATTCCTCATATACGTCAACGACTTGGTGTTTGCCGACCCAAGAGCCGACTTCATTCTCTTCGCGGATGATGCAACAACAATTAATAAAAATGAAAATCGCAATGAACTGCAGTTACAATTGGAACAGACACGATCAAGGGTCTCTGCTTGGTTTGTCGCGAATCGATTAAGCTTAAATGCTACTAAAACTGAAATCATGTTTTTTAGTTTAGGTAATATGGGAGTAAATAATAATCCAGAGTCTGTAAAATTTCTTGGGGTACATATTGACCCTAAGCTCTCATGGAACTCTCACATTGATAAACTATGTAATAAGTTAACTAACTTGTATCTATGCAATTAGAAATATGTCATTAATAGTGTCCAAGCAAGTACTCTTAATAACTTACCATGCACTTATTCAATCAAAAATATCATATGCAATTCATGCTTGGGGTCACGCTCCAAACATGAAACGCGTTTTTGGATTACAAAGGAAGGCAGTACGAATTATAAATAAGCTAGGGTATAGAGAAGATTGTAGACAATCTTATATTGATCTGAAAATTCTCACAGTACCATCACTATATATCTTACAGTGTCTCTTATATGTTAAAGATAACCTACCAAATTACGTAACTCATGAAGAAATTCACTCATACGATACAAGACATAAAGCAAATATTTACATAGACTTCCACAGAGTACATAAAACTAGATCCGGAATATCATATTTTGGTACGAAGTTATTTAACCTGCTACCATCCCCTGTGAAACTGTTGCCTTCTAAAAGTTTTAAATATGTAACAAAAAAATATCTTATATCCAAATGTTTCTATTCTATGGAAGATTTTTATAATAATGATTTTTCAGACTGGCAATTTTAATACCTTGAGAGAATATACAACTCATTGTATTATTATTTTATATTTATATTGTATTTTGTTTGTATATGCATGTATTGTATTGTATTTATGAACCCCTTGTTTTTTTTGACTTGTGTAAAACTCTTGTTTCTTGGCACCAATAAATTTTCTATTTCTATTTCTATTTCTATTTAATTATGAGCATGATTGACCATAAGAACTCACAGTAACTCCCCTGTTCAGTGGCGTATCGAGGGGAGCACAGGGGCATATGCACACACAATTAGGAAGTTTCCTATTTTAGAAATATCATGTACATTCAACCTCATTTAGTAGTCTTTCAGATAACTAGTCAAACAAAAAAAAAATTATCTTGATATCTGCAAAACTCACGAACTTATTCAATTTCTTATTTGAATACTTCGCCTCGGCTGAAGTCCACCGTGACATCACAATACACAACGCGCTTACTTGCCATGCCGGCGGCGCGCTGTATGTTCCCTTTATTTAGTGTATGTGCTTGATTTTCTGAAATGTCACAAAATGTCACTTTTGATTCGTTCGTGCCGAGCCGAATTTTCGAATTTCGCCGTGCAATTTACGATCAAGTTTATCTGGAAGACTTCCTCTTTACGTCGCGACATCATACGGCCGTCCCAATGGTGTTTTTCGAAAAATATGAACGTGCCAAAATTGCATGTTTTAGCAATTTGTTCGGCTCTCAAATGCAAGCTGGCAATAAACTGCCGGTGCCTGCCAGCGAGTATAAAGGTACCCGCGCCCGCTCGCTGTTGGCGGAATCATGTATTGTGACGTAATCGAGCTCAGCCCAGATGATCGTGGCATTTTAAACTTGGAAGGACCATAACTTTTTTATTTATAGAGATAATTTAAAAAATAAATTACAGATTGTAGGGAGAGTAATAATACGGGTTAGGGCTGGTATTTATTTAAATAATTCACAATCGCACTTCAACAAAAACAAATTTTATTTCTTAACAGGTTGGACTTCGTTCACATAATTCATAATAATTGACATCTCTCTAAAATCAGTAATACCACTGCATAATTCTTTACGTTAAAATAACCAACAAAATGGCGCTTAATTCAAATGCTAACTTAAAAAACCTACAGCTCGGCCAATCTGACCTTTGATCGTCTCGATCACAACAGTACAAAACATATCAACATTAGCAAACATAAGTACATAAAATTCTTAAGATACATAAACATTAACCTAATTTTCCTTAATTCAATTTTCCCTAAACACAAAATTGTCTTCATAATAATAGTAACAGTGACATAAGACATAATTCAGCATAATAAAGAACATAACTTACCCTAATAAAAATCATAATTTTTCATAATATAAAAGGCCTACAAGACATAAAAGGTAAGTAGCATAATAATTAATATTTGCTTCTCTACTAATACTTATTTTATTTTCCCCTAGGAATTATAGGGCTTGATACGTGAAGCATCCCAAATACCATCATAAGGAATCTGTGTGTTTTGGAATCCAATGATATCCGTGACTGCATAACGATCGTTAGGTAAGACTGCGTTTATTATATAAGGGCCCTGGTACTTTGGAATTAATTTCTTACTAACCCCTGCCGTAGTGTCGGTATTTGTTATCATAACATATTCACCTACGTGATATGAGTGTGGCGCTTTGTGGTTCTTATCATAAATGGATTTGTTTTCACCTTGTGATTTCTGAATCCTTTCCACTGCTTTCTCTCTGCTTTCCGTTAAAAGTTCAGCGGGGGCGTGATCTAAAGATTCTAATATTTCCCTTAAGTTATCTCTTACTTTGCCCACTTGGTTTCTACCGAATAACAATTTAGCAGGTGTTTCTCCCGTTGATCGGTTAACCGTATTATTAAAACAAAATTCTACATCATTCAAAACTTTATCCCAACAATCATTCGTTTCACTTGTAATCTTACTTAGCATAGGAGTGAGTGTCCTATTCATTCTTTCAAGTTGACCATTTGCCCATGGTGCTCCGGTTGCTATAAGAACATGTTTAATCTCTTTTTCTGCTAAAAAATCTTCAAATGCTTTTGAAGTGTAACAAGTACCCCTATCCGTTATTATTCTTTTTGGGATACTATAGGATACAAAATACGATTTTAAATGTTTGATAACCTCTTCGGTGTCTGTACTCTTGCAAGGGTAAAATTTAATAAACTTTGTGAAACCATCAATAATCTCAAATATGTGTTTATTTTTTGATCTGGTGATTCCTAATGGCCCATAATGATCTAAATGAATTGTTTCGAATGGTAAATTTCCTTTTGGAATACTGTGTAAGATACCCTCTTTCTTCCCGGACTTTGGGTTATATTCTACGCACTTTAAACAATTTTCGATATGAGATTTTATCTTGTTCCTTAATTCAGGAAACCAATATGTACGTGTAATTAGCTCATATGTTTTATCTAAACCTAGATGACCCATCTCATCGTGATACTTAAACAATACATTGACCTCCATACTTTCCGGTACATAAAAAAGTACATTATTGTTCGTTTTCCGATATACTACGCCATTTCTTAATTCAAAAGACGAACTTTCGGCATTTTCTAGTTCAGTTCTAAGTTTAACTATTTCAAAGTCTAAATTTTGTTTTAACATTAACGTTCGCTCAAACGTGTTTCCCTCCAAAACGAAAATATTTGGTATACGGCTGAGAGCATCGACATGTCTCATGCGGGTGTTTGCCCTATGTTCAATTGTATAATCATAATTTTGTAGTAGTAAACTCCAACGCATTATTCGAGGGACAATATCCTTCTTCGCTAACGTTAATCTGAAGCTGTCACAGTCTGTCACTATTTTAAACGGTATACCCTGCAAATATATGTGAAACCGCCTTAAAGCTCTGATAGCCGATAAAGTTTCAAGTTCAAAGCTGTGATACTTTGATTCACATTGAGTGGTTCTTTGACTAAAATAAAATACTGGGTGAAATATACCATCTGACTGCTTTTGCAATAAAATTGACCCAAAACCTAATGCACTAGCGTCACAGTGTAGCTCTGTTTCTGCAAATGGAGAGTAAATTGACAAAATCGGTTGTGACATAAGTTTGGATCTTAAAGTTTCAAATGATTTAATCTGTTCAGGACCAAATTCAAACTTCACATTCTTTTTAACTAAGTCATATAATGGTTTTGCTAATAATGAAAAGTTTTTTATGAATCTACGGAAATAGCTACATAACCCTATAAAACTGTGTAGTTGTTTTGTGTTATTCGGAACCGGATAATTCTTTATTGCTTTCACATTTCCACCATTTGGACTAATACCATCCTTGTCTACGGTGTACCCAAGGAAATCTATTTTATTCATTAAAAATGAGCATTTGTCTAATCGTAATTCAAGCAAATTTAGTTTTACTTTTTCTAACACCTGTTTTAATATCATTAAGTTTTCACCAATCGTCTCTGTGGCTATCAAAATATCATCTAAATATATTAATATCTTTCCACTTTTAACAAGGTCTCTAAATATTTCATTTATGAATCGGGTAAACGTTGCTGGGCTTGAATTTAACCCGAAAGGCATTCTACAAAATTCAAATTGCCCCGAAGGCGTAATGAAAGAAGTATATTTTATTGATTCACTCGCCATTCTCACATGATAAAAGGCATTTTTTAGGTCTAATTTAGAAAAGAACTTTTTCCCTCTGAGTGTATCTAAATGATCCTCAATTAACGGCAATGGAAATTTATCCCTGATAACAAATTTATTTAAGGTTCTATAGTCGACACACATTCGGTATTCTCCTGATTTCTTTTGCCTTAACACAATTGCTGAACAGTACGGTGAGCTACTCTCACGAATAACTCCCTTTTTTGATAGCTCTACTAATATTTTATCTAATGCTAACTTTTCACAGTACGACAATCTTCTTGGCCTAACTGAAAATGGTGTATGGTTCGTTAATGTCAAACTCATTTCAAATTTTGTTTCAGGTTCATCGGGACTGACTGCGTTTAAATAACAATCATTCAAAATCTTATTCGTTTGTTCTACTACGTCAAAAGGTAAGTCTTTATTAATATTTAGCTCATCTTGTTCATTTATATTATTAATCAAAAGTATTTGACTTAAAAAATTAATATTCTCGCTTTCCCCTGATACCTCATCCTGATTAATAATTTGTACTTTATTTTCAGAAAACACAAGCTTGGAAAATCTGGGGTGAGACATAAAGTCTCTGCCTAAGATACAGTTGGATACCATTGCATTCCTGTCTACCACATGAAATGAAATATCACAAAGAGTGTTATTTACAACCACTTGTTCATTAAATATGCCAAGGACATGTAATTTTGAATTATTTATCCCTGCTAAATACCTATCATGTCTAATGGGCTCCCTTAACTCTAACGGTACCAAAGTTTCAAGAATAATCGAAATGGGACTACCAGAATCTAACATACAATCAAGTGAGATACCTAATTTTTCGAAATCTGACCTTACAGTATACGCTGGGGGTAACTCGGGGGGTGAAATCGGTTCAACCAACATCGTTGTAGAGTCTGGAACAGCTGATGTACCACCACTCGGCTTCTTGCTCGGACAGTCTTTTATCCTGTGAGCCATAGAACCACATTCAAAACAACTACCTGGTGCTCGTTTTGGTTTCGTACACTTGTCCGCAAAGTGCCCCGCTACTCCGCAGTTAAAACAGGTCTTAGGCTTCGTAACAGGTGGTTTCCCTCCTGCGCTCTTCATCTTGTCGTCCTTACTGCTATTTGGTTGTACCCCTCTTTCAGCTGAGGAAATCGTAGGCATCACTCTGAGCACATGTTGTAAATCTTTGAATTCAGCAAATTTTGCTTGGGCCTGCAGCGTTGGACTGTTAAACCCCTCCACAAGATAAGTGACAAGCTCTGACTCTTCAATATTTAATTTGTTGCCCATTGTTACTTTATCATTGAAATAATCGGTAAAGTGTTCACTTCGGCTCCATTTTCTGGCTTCGAATCTTTTAAATAAAGTAACTGAATCTTCTTTGCATGTGAACATTTCCCTTAATTTCTTTGTTAACTCTCCAAATTTCAATGTGGCATGCTCTGGCCTGGAATTAAACCACTTCAATGCCCTTCCTTGGAATTTTGTGGCCACAGCTAATACCATCTGCGCTTCGTCTACTAAATATGTCTCCTGAACACCCTTGACACGCCTAATCCACTGATCTATATCTTCATCTATTGTTCCTGAATACGATGGAATCAAGGCACAAATTTCCTTTACAGCCGGCACAGCCCGATCATTCCTAGCCGTCACGAGTGCATTTGCCACCGCAGCTGCCACAATCTCAGCAAGCTCTAATTGGCTCTGATTAGGACCCCTAACATCTCCGTCTGTTGATTCCTGAGCCACCCCAGTGGTGCTCGCCCCATTCGTGTTCGGCCCCTTAACTTTCGGCGGCATGGCTTTAGGTTAGAAAACTTGATCACCTTTTTTCTCAGAAAAATATTACCATCCAGCCCTTTACCCCACACCTGAAGCTGTAGGGAGAGTAATAATACGGGTTAGGGCTGGTATTTATTTAAATAATTCACAATCGCACTTCAACAAAAACAAATTTTATTTCTTAACAGGTTGGACTTCGTTCACATAATTCATAATAATTGACATCTCTCTAAAATCAGTAATACCACTGCATAATTCTTTACGTTAAAATAACCAACAAAATGGCGCTTAATTCAAATGCTAACTTAAAAAACCTACAAGATATTTTTTAGATTTTTACGACTATTTATTACGAGAAAATGAGAAAAATGGAAACTTCCTAATTAACAAAAACAATTAGGTGACTTGTTTGATTTTTCTTTTGTGAAAGTACATATGAATAAATATTTTCAGATTAAAAAGAGATGAGGCTACCTACGGAGGCTACCCTTCCAAGCATAACCACAACTGCCATTGCATATATATTTTTTTTAATCGCCTTTCATATCAAGACGGATCTGTGCCCTAGATTTTGAAAATTATGGTTATTATCTGAAAAAACAAATATTGTTGCACACTGTGCAATAAAATTGCTACAGAAATAAAGCATCTAATTATGACTGAATTCCACTGCCATAAAAGGTTGTGTTTTCCTGTAGTGAGTTTTTTCGCTTCTTGACTTCTAGTTGTGTTGAGATTTTCACAAAATAGAACAAATGCAATCTTAGAAACAACAAGTTTTCACCAAATTTTGCTTAAGCTTGGAAAAACAACTACAGTCAGCCACAAACTGTTTAAAGCAGGAATTCTGAAATGATGCAACGGGCAGAACTCAAATTTTTTAGTAGTTTCTGTGATTCAACAGAACAAAGAGTTTGTTAAGGACCTTAAACAATCTGGTCCTCCTTCAACAGCAGAACAGACCAAAACACTGAAACAGTTCATCAGGCAATTCAAGAACAACAGTAACGCAGCATCTGCAATATTCGTTACATCATAGAACCATGCCAATGCATTCTCCCGAACAATTTGACTATAAGACACATTGCCGCGAAGTCTGTTGGCTTGATGTTGGTTAAATAAATAGACAACTCTGAATGTGTGGACTGACCTGCAAAAACAATTTAAAGACAATCGAAACTTTTTGTCCAAGGTCATTACTGGCGACGAAATAAGGGTTTACTATAATGACACAAAGCAGCAAGCATCTCAGTGAATGAGTCTAAAATCACCAAAAGCAATGTGAAGAGTATGCTGATCGTGTTTTTTGACATTTAGGGCATTGTGCACAAAGAATTTGTCTCTGCAGGCTAGAATGTAAACCAATATATTGTACATAACCTTAAAACGAGCACATGTTTAAAATTTTCTTCCTGATTTTTATAGTGTTTTTACGTAAAAAAATAATTAAATAAATAACAACATTGTTATAAATCACTGTTAAATAGTGCCAGATAATGAAAAACAAAAATCATTATGGAATGTGCATTCTGTAAACAAACAAAAAGGAAAGAAATTTTCCAGTGTGATGGATGTCGAGAACCAGTGTGTAAACATTGTGGAAACCTTACATCATCTGAAGTGAAATGTCTAGAATTAAAGGAAAGCAGAGTAATGAAATTCTACTGCACTAATTGTTTGGAATTTAATACTTTTCATCTACTTCAAGCCAGTATTGAAGACAAAAAAAATTTAATAGAAACAAAAAATAAACTAATAGAATTGTTGGAAACGGAAATAAAGAATCTGAAGGCAAGAAATGAGATAACAGAAAAAAAGACCTATAGTCAAATAGTGGAGCAAAAACAAGAAACAGTAGTGCTAGTTAAACCTAAAGATGAATCGCAAAAAAGAAGTAGTACAACCCGAGAAATCATACAAGAGAAAATTAATCCAACTTCAATAGGTGCCTGTGTATCCAGAATTAAGCATGTACGAGATGGGGCAGTGGCCATATGCTGTAGTGATAAAAAGTCAAGTGATAATATAGTAAAAGATGTGGAAAACAAACTTAGCGATGAATATGAAGTGAGTGTGGTAAAAAAGAGAAATCCTAGAATAAAAGTCTTAAATGTGAATAAAAATGATGCAGCCAACGAGGAACAATTTGTTGAGAAAATAGTTTTTCAAAACAGAATAAAAACAGATAAGAAAATGTTGAAAATAAAAATGGTGTATAAGTATGAAACCAAAAGTCAAAGAAACTATAATATTGTTTTAGAAGTAGATCCTAATACATATACTCAAATAAACCGAGCTCAAGTTTTACATATAGGTTGGAAGAATTGTAAGTTTATAGACTATATTAACGTTATTCAGTGCTATAAATGTTGTAAATTTGGACATATGGAAAAAGAATGTAAAAGTGATAAGCAGATATGTGCAAAATGTGCAAATGAACATAAAACTCAAGAATGTCCTATTGAAACTGAAAATAAAATATGCTCCAATTGTAAATATGCGGCAGAAACTTTACATATTCCAAATATAAAATATAATCACTCAGCCTTCGATAAACATGAATGTGAATCATACAAAAGAATATATAATAATCTAAGGAGTAGGATAGAATACCCAGAAATTTTTAATAACAACCAATCATAGCCATTAAAAAATAAAAATATTTTGTACCTGAACATTGAGAGCTTATTAGCACATAAAACAGAATTAGAATGGTCTATCAATCAGTTGAAACCTATCATAGTATGTCTTACAGAAACACATATAACGGAAGAAATAGAAGCATCGGAAATTAATATTAAGGGCTACAGTCATGTATCAACAAATTCATCTAGTCGACATACAGGAGGAACGTTAATATACATTAAAGAGGAATATCGATTTAAGAACATTCTATCGGACAGTCTTTTTATGAATATGTGGATAACGGGTATTGACATCACAATAGATCATAAAAGGTACATAATATTCAATTGCTACCATTCACCTAATGCCAGTCATTCAGATTTTTTGACAAAATTGGAAAATATCATTGCAGAGTGGACAACAGCCAACTGCGTACTTATAGTAATAGGTGATTTTAATATAAATATGTCACGAAAAACTTACTATTCAGAAAAATTAAATACACTTATAAAAAACTGTGGACTAGTGCAAGTTATGGATAAATTTACAAGAGTAACTAACGAAAGCAGTACTATAATAGACTTGATTATTACAAATAACAAACATTTAGAATTCGAAGTACATACTACTCCAAAAATCACGGATCATTCTATTATCACAATCAATTTAACTACTGAAAAAAATAAGCCAATCACTTCCAAGAAGAAAATGAGAAATTACAATAACATGAATGAGATCCAGTTTCAGTTAGATTTGAAAGATGAAGAATGGCTACCAGATTGTTCAGATACAAATAAGATAGCAGATACACTAACACACACAATAATTAATACGTTAAATAAACATGCACCTGAAAAAGAAATATGTATCTTTAATTCATATGGAAATAAAAATTGGTTCAACAATGAGATAAAACAAAAAATAAAAGATAGAGATACACAATATAAGAGAGCAATAATAACAGGAGAAAACAGAGAATGGGAAGATTTCAAAAATAAAAGAAATGAAGTAGTAAAGTTAATTAGAGAACAAAAACAGAAATACTACGCAGAAAAGATAGAAGATGTAAAAAATGACCCTACCGAGCTATGGAAAACGCTAAAAACACTAGTCAAAGGAAACATAAAAAATAAAAAAACTGGAATAATGTTTAACAACGAGATATGTGAAAAAGATAAGGAAATAGCCGAGAAATTCAATAACTATTTTTTACAAAGTATTGAAGACATAACGCTTAATCTAAACAAAAGTAATAACTATGAGTACGTACTACAAAATATGGATAAACCCTCTAGTCAGTTGAGCAATTTTAAAAAACTGAATTTCAGTGAATTAAAAACAATTGTCAGAAATTTAAACAACAAAAAAAGCAGTGTGGATGGGATAAACACTAAAATTTTAAAACTGTCCTTCGAAAGTATAGGAGATCGATTCTTACATGTAATAAATACTAGTATGGAAAAAGGCGCATTCCCCAAGTCATGGAAAACTACAACCGTAGTACCAATTGAAAAGAAACCAAATTCAATACTATGCGAAGAACATCGACCTATAAATATGGTACCATGTTATGAAAAATTGTTAGAATTAGCAGTAAATGAACAACTAGTGGGCTATGTAGAAAATAATAATATTTTATCTAAGTATCAGTCCGGTTTCCGCAAAAATAACTCATGTGAAAGTGCCCTTCAATCAATTCTTTACAACTGGAAAAACGCATTAAATAATAAAAAAATAATTGGTGCTGTGTTTTTAGATTTTCAAAGAGCTTTTGAAACTATCGATAGACAACTTTTACTGTTGAAATTGGAATATATGGGAATTAATAACTGTACAATGGAGTGGTTCAAAAGTTATTTACAAGATCGTGATCAAGTGACTAAATACGGTGAAGAAGTCTCTTCTAATATGAATACAAAATATGGAGTTCCACAAGGAACCGTTCTTGGTCCGAACCTGTTTATATTATATATAAACGATATTGTTAAATACGTCAATAAATGTAGTATTCAGATGTTTGCAGATGACACTTTGTTATATATAGTGGGTGATGACGTAAATGATATTATCACTATATTGAAGGAAGAACTGAATGTACTAAACGCATGGCTAACTGATAATAACTTGAGGCTGAATATAAACAAGACAAAATATATGATTATAAAAAGTAAACATAATCCTCTTGATGTGAATAACAATGTCGTTTTATCCATCAATGACAGTGACCTCGAAAAAGTTTCAGAAATTAAATATTTAGGAGTGATAATCGATCAAAACTTAACTTTCAGTAGGCATGCAGAATTCATAAGAAATAAGGTTGCGAAGAAGATACATTTTTTAGGAAGAATTGGAAAAAATCTAAATCAGTGTACCAAAAGAACAATATATAATTCAATAATCCATTCTCATTTCCACTATTGCTCAACAATAATATTCCTCTTCAATGATTCTGAATTCAGTGTTTTGCAAAAAAAACAAAATCAAGCCTTAAGAATAATCTTACAATGCAACAGACATACAAATATTAAGCGAATGTTGGACACTGTTGGAGTCCTAAGTGTTAAACAAACTGTGATATTAAATACTATGACTTTTATCTATAAAATCTTAAACGGTTTCTTACCAGATCATCTACTAGAGCACTGTACTTTTGTTAGAGACATTCACCATCATGATACTCGTAATCAAAATAATTTTTACATAACATCGGTTAGAACAAACTATTGTCAAAATGATTTATTCCATAATGGTTTAAAAATGTATAATAATTTACCAGACAATGTAAAAGATAGTGCAAGTATGACGTCTTTTAAAAAAAATTGTAAAATACACGTCTGCAATAACATAGAAATTTAAGATGTGATGTGTCCTTTAAATTATGTATTTATTTGTATATTTATATATTTTTATACTATTTTTTAGCTTTGCTAATAATAAAGGATTATTATTATTATTATTATTATAACAATTCTACACTGAAGTTATGAGTCACTCGAGGGAGAATAACTCTTGTGGCACGATAATGATCAGTAATTATTTCAATAATGCCAAGAATACTGTAATTATTAATAATCATTATAATTGCAATAATTTCTAAGGCAACACATGAAATCGTACTCTAATTAACAACTCAGATAGAGCTCAAGATAAAAGAGGAGGGTCTCTAAGTCCGGTTTTCGGTTTAATTTATTTTTGAACAAAAAAAAAAATGAAACACATTTTTTTATTATTTACTATCAATATCGAATCAATTCCACCCCAAACGAAACTTTCCTGCACTCACCTCCCCTATTTATACCCCCTAAACTATTAAATAATCAGCATCCAGTTGATTTTTTTGCAGGCCATTGAAACATTTTAACATGACTGTTGCTGAATAAGGATATTTTTGATTTTGTATGTCTATTTTCGTTGTTTTGAAAGAGGTCGGAGGGGAGAGGAAGGGTGACAGGGGGTAAAAAGGGAGGGTGGGGGAAAGTTTCGTTTGGGGTGGAATCGATTAAATATTGTTAGTAGATAATAAAACAATGTTTTTCGAGTTTTTTTGTCAAGAAATAAATTAGGCCAAAAACCGGCCTTAGAGACCCTCCACCTTTAGAGAACTATATAGAATAGAATAGAATAGAATAGAATAGAAACATTTATTTGCCATAAAAAACTGTTTTCACAGAAAAGGCTTCGTCAGCTATAAATTAGAAAAATATAAAAAAAAGAGTAGACTTATGTAAAGGACAAACAGAAAAATATATACAAACAACAGACGTACATAAATTGTAGATAACAAAAAAAAACACAACCTTAATGTATTGAAATGGTCAGTCTAAATTAAATATGAGTGCAGTCTATGTCATTGATGAGCAGAATTCGTAAACAGAATAAAAACAATTTTCTATTAAATAACTTTTTAGTTCTGTCGGAAATAACCTGTATGTGTTTATAAATTTTAATCTATCAGAAAGTAAGTTGAATAGATGAGCACCAGCACAGTAGGGGGACTTTTTATATTTACTAAGCCTGTAGTTGTGGATGTGTATATCGTTGGCACTCCTTGTTCTATAATCATGTACTGATTTATTAAGCCTAAATTTGCCGATGTTGTTAAAAACAAAACAAAGTAATTTATACATGTATATGCAAGGTAGTCATGATTTTTTTGTTTCTAAAAGTGTAGCGACACGAATGTCTATAGGGTAAATTAAAGATAATGCTAATTATTCTCTTTTGCATAACAAAGACCCAACTAATTTCTACTGCCTGTCCCCAGATGATAATATTATAGCTAAGTATTGAATATACAAGAGAATAGTAACATGTTATTAGGGCCGTCACGTTAACTTCTTTTTTAAATGTGCATTTAGATAATTTTGAGCACACCCTTTCTATATGTCCGATGAAGTCAAGTGTTGAGTCTATGATGATGCCCAAAAACTTTGTATTGTTGCTTGTTTCTACATGGCTAATACTAGGTAACAAAGTTGGTGTTGAAGAAAAGTACAGAAACACTGTTTTATTTTTTTTGTTCACTATAAGTGAATTTTTATCACACCAATCAGAAATTAAGTATGCCTTCATCAGCATACATGAAGATGTCACTCTGAGTTAGGAAGGAAGGAAGGTCATTTATGAACAATAGAAATAGTAATGGGCCAATTATTGAGCCTTGTCCAACTCCAATATCCATATTGTATATATCAGAAGTTACGCAATCAAGAGAAACCAATATTTTTCTGTTTTCAAGATAAGACATGATCCAATTTAATATGTTGCCTCTTATTCCTAAGGAAGATAATTTCAGTTGCAAAAAGTTTGAATTTACACAATCAAAAGCCGATGTTAAATCAAAGAACAGTCCAGCAACTTTTTTACCTTTATCAAGGTAGCCATATACTTTTTGGATAAACTCCAGGCTAGCTAGTTCCGTAGATTTATTAGATCTATATCCATACTCGCTATCTGTAAATTTGTTCGTTTCTTCTAAATAATTATACAGGCGGGTAGTTACCGCTTTTTCAGAAATTTTGGTTATGTAACTAAGGATAATGATTGGTCGGTAATTTTCTAACATGTTAAGATCACCTTTCTTGTGTAGTGGTATTAATTTACCTAATTTTAAAATGTTTGGAAATTGTTCAAGTTCGAGAGACTTATTGATCAATGTAGCAATTGTATCGGCTAATGTATGTTTGCAAAATTTGGGAAGCCGCAGTGGTATTTCATCAACCCCTATAGAATTTTTATTTTTATTTTATCAATAATTTCTATTACTTCTGTATTAGTTATCGGTTTTATATAGATTGAGGTGCAGCTAATCTGTTGTGGGAGTGTGCAGAAATTTGATCGATTGGTACTGAAGTGTTTTTCTAATTTCTTTTCAATACAGGTGGAGAAATAATTGCCGAAGATATTAGCCACTTCTTGCTTATCACATATTAATTGGTCATTAACTTTTATGTTAATGTCTGTATTTTTTATTACACTTTTGCCTATTCTATAGATATTGTAGGGTAAATAAGTGAGACATTCGACTGTGCTTCAGGAAAAATATGGTTTAGCAATGAAATTTGATATCTGTAATATAAAAGTGATGAAATAATATCCACATAAGACCCTAAATCTTTAGATATTTTAGGCGAAGGATCTTAAGAACGTAACTGCATGCCAACAGTTCTTTTGGCATATTCTTACATATCAAAAGAATTGAATTTATGTGATGCAAGTAATATGGAGTCAAAACAGGTGCTCTTTCAAAATTAATGCTTTAGTTTGGATTATATTTTTAATTTAAAATGCTTTTGAAATTTGACAGTATCTGTGAATATGCAAAAATAAGTTCCCTCAGAATTTTTGTAGGATAATTGCGAGTGTAAAACCTGTTCCTTTATATGGAAAAGACACAAAACTTGCAGTGATACAGTACTTAAAAACACAAATTTTATAACAAATCCACATATAATAAATAAGCTCTTCAGAAAAATATGAAGCCCTAAATGGGTAGAAAACACTTCAAAGGCAAAGTGATTTCTAAGAGACAGAATGACAGATTAACTTCAAGGAGAGTCCTTTTAAAAATAAAAGTTTGAGATGTTTTGTAAATTCATTTTTGAGCTCTGTATTCTTTAGCACAACCAGATGTTGGTCATCAGGGAAATAAAGATTAAAAATTGATATTTTAATTAGAGTGTCAATTTTGATAAAATATTAATCGTCATTTTTATATTGTTACAAGTTTGGGCGCGAAGCTTCCCTGTTGGTTCTGTCCTGCCCTCATCACTCTTCATTAGTTTTCTGTGATCAAGCCGGAAGACAAATAGTGAATTGTTTATACTACTGTGATGTGTTGCAACCCTTAAATTAATTCAGATGTATTTGCACCTACTCGAGAAAGAACCTACCAGTAGTAGTTCTAGAGTGATGACATCTGGAATTATCTAGAGAATGGTGGCGTCATCACAGAACAATCGAGATATGTCATTTTTAGGTATAAAAGACCGCATTCTCGGCGGGTAGTTCAGAAAGTATAGAAAGTTATGAAGTTTCGAAAAGTGAGGTTAAGAATACAAAGTGATAAACATTGTTATTTTTAGTCAGTAAAGTTCATTTAAGTTAGTAATCAGTATTGTGAAGTATACAGTAAATTATTTAATAAAGTGTGTTAGTGGACAATCTCTTGTTATAATTTTTGGAACCCACGGAATTTGCGAGGGTGGTTTCCTAGGGGTGGAAACACGTGACACTACTTTAAGTTGTTGTTCACTTTAAGGCACATGCTTCTTCAGAGAATCTCAATATTTTCCCACCAAACATAGCACCATATGTCTTAGGGTGTATCCATTGCCCCTGAATGCATAAACCCACCATCTCTTTAAACACAAAGGACACATCCTCTTGGAATATAATTAACATATTTTCCTTACCTTAATTTCACCCTGCCCTTCTTGACAGCAACTCTGGAGATCTTTCAGCAACAACTGGTATTTCGTAATCCTCTGCACAGGTTTGATTAGGTAAGCAGCAATCGGGTGTTCCACTTTATGCTTCTTCTGCAATTCCTCATAGTAGCCACCCCCATGAAGCACCAGCAAGCTGTTGGACTCCGGTTTGTTTTTGCAATAGTGCACGTACATGTCAAATTTTTGAGCCCACGTTACGAAACAATGGCCCACATCTTCAGGCATCGTCTCATACTTCTCCAGCTCCTTAAGAAAAATCGAGTTGTGAAAGTTGTAGATTTCCTCCATGTTACCGAAAATGATCTCTTCTTTGCCTTGGAGGGCGCTAGGGGCAGTGCCACTGCTCCGCATGTCTTGTAGGAAGCATGTGATGCAAGTCTCTAGATCTTTTACGTAAGTTCTTTCTGTTTGTAGTAGCTCAGCCATTATAAATCTAAAATGGGATAAAGAAAGATAAGTATCACAAACATTTATAAAAAGTTTGTGATATTTATGCTGAAACTGTAACATGAGAGATGTTTCTCATATAGAGATACAATTAATTTTAAATGCACCAGTTATATGTCGTCGCCGATCTGACAAATAAGTTATTTTACATGCGATCATTTCAAACAGTTATTTCACATAAGACCTGCTCTGCCTCCGTAAGGGTGCTTACACTTAGGCTTATAGGTCATAAGAAGTTTATTTAAAATATGACAGAAAAGTATTTCAATCTCCTGCTTTTCTCATCCACAATGGTGTACCCCAAGGCAGTGTCTTGGGTCCTCTTTTATTTCTAATCTCTATAAATGACATAGTTGTCAATATGTTTAACAGTGGTTGTATCACATTATTTGCAGATGACACTACAGAATCAATCTCTGTTAATAACTTTAGGGGCACATTTAATTTTGTAGTCTTAGGACAATTCTTAGACTAATAACACAGATAAGACATCTAGGGAACCCTCTTCTCTACCTATGTAATAATTAACTATGTTATCCCTAATCAAAACAGGGCCAAGACTAGCAAAACAAATTTGTTGAAAAGTTTCCACAAACAGAAAAACCAAACCATTAAAAAAGACAGAGCAATCCACTTTAAATTTAAAACCCTCACTGGCATAGCACTAGATTGAGCTCTGGTACACGTAGCAAAGTAAATTTGCGAGATAGCACATCTTCAAGACGAATATTGGACTTTGAAAACTCACTACACAAAAATGAATACAAACCGAAGGACATCGACAGCACCATAAAAAGACAAGATACAAAAAGGACAGAAGAAGAAAATAAATACAATTACATGTTCCTGCAGATAAGTTTACATCGGAAAGACGAAACGACGTATAAACACCAGACTCAAAGAACACATTAGCTATAGAAATAATGGAAATTCTATAAAATCAGCAGTTGTTGCCGAACATTCAGAAGGAACTGGTCATTTAATAAAATTCGACGAGACAAAGAAACCAACACCAAGAGTTATTGGCCAGGAAGATACAGAGAAGCCATTGAAATAAATAAAACATCCAAATAACTATAATCATCACACCGGTCTATAATTACCAATAACGTGGAAGTCAATGTTCCGTACGAGCAATGATCCAGAACATGCCTCCCGATAACCTGTACAAATAGAGGAGCTCAGTCCAGCAGAGTTCACTTCGCTTCAGAAGAAGACCACGACAAGCACTCAACAAAGTCAATGCAGAAGAAGACCCGGAAACCAGCAGCAAGATCTTTTCTAACTAAACGTAAAGTAAGAGTTAGAATTGGAGAAGAATTATCGGATTTGAGAGAATTGAAAATGGTGTACCCCAGGGCAGCATTGTATATCCACTTCTATTTACATTATTAACCAATGACTTGAAAAAATATAGAGGCAATAGAGTTAATATGTAATAAATTTTGTAGTATAGATGACACCACAATTACACTATCAGCCTCAGAAAATTAATTCTAAACAATGCACAATGTTGCTTTCTGAATTCGCAACCCGGTGCAACAAAAACAAGCTTATTCTTAATCTATCAGAACTGGATTGCATGATGTTAGAAAATGAACGCTTACTCTTTTCTTCTAGCAGACCTCCTTTTTTCTTCGTTTAACTCCTTTAGTTCCTTGGCGGCAGCCTCCTTAACTTTAGATTCCAAACTGGGGTCTGAATTCCTGTCGATGGACAATTCCTTTTTCTCACTCTCCTCCTCCTGTATACCCAGTGTTTCCTCCAACTGTTGTCTATATTGTTCCATGCGTGAACTGAAGTCTTTGTACCGATTGTCCACTGCCGCCACCCATTGTTTAATAGAGCAGGCGTGAGCATGCCCTTTCTCCACCAGACTATCGGCCAGCTGAATTAGTAGTTTCACCCTTTCCCGGGTTTCTTTGGCTGTGGCTTTAAATTCGTTGTGTTCGCGAAGCAGGCTTTCGGTCTCTTCGATGTTGTTTCCCAGATTCGTTGCATGGGTTGTTAAGTAACACTCCCCTAAATAAATAAACAAGCATTTAATCAGAGGTGGCAATGGGTTTTTTCCTCATCGGGAATCTTCCCAAAAATGGGTTTTTCCTGGGAGGCTTAAAATGAAAAAAAAAAAACGCTTTTTTTTTCCATTTTTGAATTTACCGCCAATTTTAACCTAACTTTTAGACTAAAAGTTAGGTTAGGTCAGAAATTTTTCCAAAAATGTTTTTTCCTGGGAGGGTTAAAATGAAAAAAAAAAAAACGTTTTTTCTCATTTCTGAATTTGCCGCCAACTTTTAGACTAAAACTTAGGTTAGGTTAGAAATTTTCCTAAAAATGGGTTTTTCCTGGGACGGTTAAAATGAAAAAAAAACGGTTTTCTTCCCATATTAAGCAATCCAAACCACGTGACTTTTAACATGGCGTGGTGGGCAAACATCCGGCAAACGTTTGTTTTCCATTCGTTAAACGTTTGTTAAAGAGTTTGTTTTTCGGTTGCCTTGGCTACGTTTCCACGAGTTAATTAAAATAAACCCCTTGTTTGCCCACCATGCCATATTGCCAAAAATATTTGACAGGTTGTTGGATTGCCTAATTCGAATACGTCGCCAATTTTAACCTAACATAACATTAAAGTCTTTATGTTTATGAATACAATTAAATATACGTAACATATTTGGTATTAAAATGAAGGTCCTTTTAATGACCAATTCATTTTGAACAAAAAAACATTTTTTCGGGGAAAAAACCGGTTTTTTAAAGGGGAAAACCCTAAAAAAATAAAAACCGGGTTTTTATCCATTTCTGCATTTAATATTTATTTCTAAGGGCATAGAGAGATTGGAGAAAAAGAATGGGAATGGTTTTTAAAAAATAAATTTTGGTACGTAACTTGTTTGGGGGTTGTTCTAAACATAAAAACCCTTCTTGTTAGCTTCTTGAAAGATAGAGTATATTTTTTGCTTATATAACAATAATGTAATATACAGGATGTTTTCAAGTTCTGCCAAAAAATATTTAAAAAATTCCTATAGAGATAAGTTTGGAATTAATCCATGCTTTGTCCGAGTACAAGTTTGGTAGTTAAGTCGATACCACGGTATCTACTTTATTGATGACAAACAACAACCAATGAAAAGGCCATATCACAAGCAGTGTGCGGAAACTTTATTTTTTTTTTACATTAAACAATGTAATATGAGAAAATAAAAAATATATGCGGGATGACCCCACTATGTCAACTGAAATTGTTTCCTCGTATGGTATTTTTAAAACCGAGACACAGAATTGACACCATCGAGTCAAGGTAGTTAAAATAACAGGAGAAAAAGAATCAAGGCTGATATTTTTTATCATTTCCTACCTGTCTCGTGGATCCACTCTATAGCCTGCTTTGCCGACCGCTCAAACAAAACAAACTGCTGGCATTGGTCCAACCTCTTTTTGCGCTGCGTCCAGTGTTCCAAAACCTTATTCTCCTGGCTCAAAAGCTTCTCCAAAATTCCTTTGACTCTCGACTCATGATTGCCGCTGGTGTTGGGGTAATTATAGAATTGCAAACTCCTCGTCGTGTATTTCAAAAAGGTTTCTGCGGTCCTCCTAGCCAAAGTGCAAGCCTTCAGAAAGGCCTCCTTCTGTTCTTGGTGTTTATTTATCAGCTGGGAAATAGCTGTAGCCTTGTCCACGTTTTGCTGGCCGGTCGAACACCAGTCTTCATCTCTCCGATATTCCCTTTCAAGGCTATCCAGGACAGAGCAAACCTGTTCTGCTGTTTTATAAAAGTTCAGACTGGCTGTTACCAATTTGTGTCTTTCTTCTGCGCAGGTCACCAACTGCTGCCATCTCTTGGTGACTTCTTCTGAAATATCTCGAATACTTTGGGGGTCGTAGTGATTTCCATTGATGAGGGCATCGGCACGATGTTTAACCTAAAATCATGTGTTAGTCAAAAAAAAAAAAAATAGTAACACATAGCAGAGGAACGATTATTATTATTAACACCAATGGATAACTTATCTATGCATATACGCTGTTCATTACAACCTAAGATGTAGGTGTTTCCAGTGACTTTAATCAAACTGAAGGTACTTTACAGTCATATTCTTTTAATTACTAAATAACAGAAAAATAATACACAAATAACATTAAAAAATCAAAGTTAGCTGCGTTTCTTTCTCTTCTTCACAACAATTATCGGTCTCTAAATTAATATTTACCATTGCACATCCCATTGGGTGAAGTTAGCATATACGCGAGGTCCGTAAATGCGAGACAGAAGTATGTCTTAGTCGGATTTAGTCTATTTTCAGCGATTTAGTTGATTAAAATGTGAAAATATTATCGTAATAATAATTATCATAATAACTTTATTTAGAGATGCTCTCTCAGAAACTGTATTAAGTATTCTGAAGATTGTAACTACTATTTTCCTTGAATCATGATTAGCTTTTTTTTAATTAGGGTTCCAGGGTTCTAGGGATACCGATATCCGTCATATCATTTATAAGCTGAACCCACACTTTTCTTTTCAGATTAAGGTACAATTATGCCAAAAATTAGTTAATCCTATCATTGTTTTGAAGATCAATAAGGAAAATAAGGAAAAAAGATTACATAATTTGGCTCATAAGGTGAGACAATAATTATTGTGTTTTATTTGAAGAATATCTAAGCACATGTGTAAAAAGGAAACTAGTCAAACCAAGGAGGAAAAAACTATCTGTTACACCTGGAAAAAGTATAGTTGAAGAAAACGTGATTGAGAAACTGAAACAAAGAGATTGAAGCTGCTCAAAAACAAGGAAAAATGCAAGAACTTAAGAAAGGTACAGCCAGAGCTGGTGGGAGTAAGGAGGCTATTGAGGAAGAAGGCGATGATTCAAACAATCATAAACCAGTACTTGAAAAGCGGAGGAGAATAAAAAGCAAAAAGTGGATGAAAATGATAGTACAGACGAAGGTGTTGTTATTTCACTCCACGACATTTATCATCATTTGACCGAGAAGATTTTTCAATATTTTTTTAAGATGATGTTCAAGAGGAACTAGATACAGACATCGTCGAGGTTGAACCAATTAGCACTGAAATTCAGCCAGCAATTTCTGTTCAAGTGAATAAAGGTGAAATTCAACAACCTGTGTTGAATTAAGTAACAATAACACTCAACCAACAACCTATGAAGATAATGATTTTTTTATTGTCGAATTTTTTAATGAAATCGGAGAAAAAAATCAATTAAAAGAAGACCTTATAGGAAAGATAGTAAGCAAGAATAATGACACCTCTTCCTATAAAGTCAGTTTTATACGAAACTACATGGCATCAAGAAATGTCCTCATTTTCCCATTACAGAGGACATTGACGATAAAGTGTGATCTGATCGAATTAAACAAGTTGTCAAACCTGCCTCTGGACTCGCTTTAGAAAAGAAGACTGTTTTAATTTTTTTTTATTTTTCATGTTTGGACTTTGTATCTTTAAAATGTAATAAAACCATAAAACACTAGTTTTTGTATTACTTCCACATCCAGTGGAAGTATAGTAATGACAAAAAAATTTTTGTTCAAATATGTTTAGAATGTCATGAAACATCGAGTTATTTTACTGTAATACAGTATACTTTCTCAAGACTAGTTTCTTCTGTCCCAAGTACAGTAATATGGATTTTAACATGGTACAAGAACCAAGTCAAATTGTGTTTCAAGTTAGGGGGACAATTTGGGACAATGAACATAAAAAAAATCTAATGCATATATGAAATACTTAACTGGTGTGACAAAAGTAACGATAGAGACCAGTATGTGTATTGTGTACACTAGGGTGGTCCAAAATGACTATTTTTTTATAGAGGATCTCGATCCCCCAGTTTGTTTCCAAATCCGAAAAAAGTAGGTACATATTTTTTGATATTTCAAAATTTTGATTTTAAATGGTGCATATGGAGACTGAAGTTTCCCATTTAAATTGTATGGGGAATAATCACTTTTTGGGATTTTTTGAATAATTGTTCAGGGTTAGGGAAAATCTTGCATTAAACTTATAGGACTTGGAGACGACTATCCAACGAAGAATTTGATGTATTATGCATATGGGTTTTTCGTCCCTAACACACCTCCACGATGCCCCAAAAACTACCTAAAAAAATGTAGATTCTTCAGAGAATTGACCCATTTGCGCACTTTATTCTCGTTTTTTCTTCAAAAACTATTACTATTGGTCTAGTGGAATAATCAACAACATCTTTTAGTCAATTTTCATTTATTTAAACAAATTCCATTTGTTTAAATAAATCATGGTTTGTTAAATTAAAGGCCTAATAAGATATGAAAAACAAAATTAATTAATATACAAATTTCATTATGACTCTATTAGGGTTTGCAATTTACAGGAAATTTTAATAACCAGTAAATCGGTAAATAAAAATGTAAATAACCGGTTAACCGGTATTTGCCGGTAATTTTTAGACTGAATGATTAGAGTGGCGAAAATGGCAATTGTTTTTTTTCCATGTACTTACAAAATTATCTAAATTTAACAAAAAACATTTTTATATACGTATAATTAATATAATGAATAAACAAAAGGTTTTTTTTATCAAAAGGAAAAAATGTAAGTAAATGAAATACATTTAAATAAATAAATATTCTGTAAATAACAAAACTATCAACTTAAATAACAAAAATTATAAACAAACTCAAATAGAGCATTTACTGAATACCTAATCTAAAAATACAATAATTTTTAAAAATAGCCCGATAAAAAGGTTAGTTTTTTTTTTTCAAAGCTGTATCTGTTGTCTGATATTTGTGCATATAATACCACCAGCTGAATTTGCCCTTTCTCAATCTATTCGGGGTTGAGTGGAGTTTATGGGGGTTGAACAGTTTTGAGAACAATTAAGACACCTAGGGGGATATTTCCGTTTCACAGTATTTTATTCACTAACTAGTACACTATACAACTAACAACAACACATTACAACTTTTGGCTATATACAGTTAAATTTGCCACTTATAACTAGGGGGTAAAAGCGTGTGTAGAGTGTTAATATATTTCTTACTGACCTAGTTTCTATTGGTTTAGAGTCACAGGGAACAGACGGTCACATATGGGGGTGCTTATGTATACAAAAATGCAAATATGATAGTACGGGGTATGCTAAATGATAGGGTATGGGGTATGCTAAATTTATAGACTGAACTTCACAACACAATCGATACTGGTAGGTAGATAAGTTAATAAGAATAGGTAATAACCGAATTTTCAAAAAATTTTTCGCAATCTGCTTTTTCAAAATTTTTTAGGGGTCTTAAGAGGAGTGCTTCTCTAGATGTTAGTTCCCATATTTCGTATGGGTCCCATGCGCCACAGACGAGAAAGAAATTATTGAAATTTCACCAGCCGCCACTGCCGTGGGGGTGTGTTAGAGGCGACAAACTCATACGTATAATACATCAAATTCTTCGTTGGATAGTCCTCTCCAAGTCCTATAAGTTTAACGCAAGATTTTCCCTAACCCTGAACAATTATTTAAAAAATCCCAAAAAGTGATTTTTCTCCATGCAATTTACATGGGAAACGTCATGTTTCCATAGGCACCATTTAAAATAAAAAGTTTGAAAAACCAAAAAATACGTACTTACTTTTTTCGAGTTTGGAAACAAATTGGGGAGGTCGAGACCCTCTAGCATGGAAAAAATGTTTGCAATGTATTTTTGGACCACCCTAGTGTACACATATATTATTATCAAATTTCGCTTTTTTATGTCTAGTTTTTAGCTCTAAAGTTGAACACTGTCCAAAGTATGGGCACTTGACTGCACCGACAATCAACAAAAACTTCCTAAATCACTAATTATTCGTAATTAAACCAACTTTTTTCATCCTTTAGACACGCAGTAATTACATTCTAATTTTCATGTCAAATCCATTGATAATCTCAAATCGAAAATCGGTTTGATATTAACCTAAATACGCAAGTTCTTTGCTGAATAATAATTAAAAAGTCAAGAACGTACCCTCATTAAACATGCCATGAAAATTGAATAAAACTAGGTTCAAAATATTCATTTTGTCCCCAAAAATCAATAGCATATCCACTTTTCCACCTTTTGTGTACATTTTAAACAATAACAACAATTTAATAATCAAGAAACAACAAACAACTTCATGATTCCTTAAAAAACAAACTATAGGTCGTGTGCGCGTGACGTCACAGAGCTGAGACCTTAGGAAAACAAACCGCTGTCATTGCTGTCAAATGACGACTGATTGAACCTAAGAATTGAATTTTTCATAATATTAGAGTTTTTATGGACATTATATCGTACAAAATGACAAGTTTTTGTTGTATTATTAGTTGTGGAAGTGTGGCAATACCGAGACATCAGTTTTTATAAAATAACGTCGATTTACAGCCAGAAGAGGTTAGGATTAAAAGATTCCAAGCAATTAAAAGTAATTATTTTACTGGGGTATTCCAAGCATTTTATAAATGGTAAGTTGTTGCTTATTAATTTAAGAATTTGATTTTTATTGTGGATTTATGTTGTAGGAAAGACAGCTGTAGTTGTAATTCAAGACCACGATGATCTATCCAGTTAGGTATTCTCTGTTAATATGGGATACTTAAAACTTAAAACTCAAATGTGAAACTAAAAGTGCTTGTGATAATAATAACTACTGCTAAACCAAACAAGAAACAATTCATGGTAAAAAAAATAACACTTTATATTGATTTGTCAGCGTTTTTAAAAATCAGTTCTTGTGTTTAAATTTTAGTTGAGTGAGGGGTGAGGTTAGAACTGATGCTGAGGGAGAAAGAAGTGTAATAGCAGAAATTGTTGTACACTTTAAGAGGAAAATACACAGGCTACATTAAGATATCTGATGGAAGTGCATAAGTTAAGGAAATTCCAAGTATTGCTGTCATTGATTGATCTGGCAACTAAACGTCCTTTTAAATTATATATTGTATAATGCTCAAAAACCCAATGTTGGATTTTTAACATTCAAAAATTATGAAACTAAGACAAAGTGATCTGAAGTGAGTGAACACATAAATAAAGTCCAAATGGGCGTTGAAACTGTCAAATTGTAGCTATAAATGTTCTTTGAATTATGTAATTACAATGTTACTACTTAGATACTTCGTACCTATAAATATATAATATAATCATTTATTTTTTTATTGCAATATAGATCTTTCTTTGTATCTCATGTTGTTTCTTGTTGATTCTTCTTACGAGTACTAATGGAACATATGGAACCTTGGATAATAAAGAATTTGATATTTAGTAAGTATATTTTATTTTACTTTCAGTTAGATGCAAAGATGCATGTATAAGTTCAACATAATCGACTATTTCAATTCACTGCTAACAACAATAATACGAGTGATAAATAAAAAAGTGAATATACGTGTTTAATAAAATACAATAAATATTTAACAATTCACCTGCCTACATAAAATAATAAAATACATGTTAGACATATTACATAACAATAAGACACGATAAGAAAAAGTTCTTGCACAAATTACAATGGTTTTTATAGTTCAATCTATAGGTATATCATAGGTATACTGGAAGAAATTGTGTACATCTGTTTACATATTTCAAGTAGTTCACAGTAGTCTTCATCTTTAATTTATATGGTATTTTTCATAAAGTTCATAACAGATCATAGCCACCGTTTACTGCTAAAAATTGAAAGGAAAGACTGGGTAGTGAACAAATTTTGTCTAGACTAGTAACACAGTCACAATGAGTACTGAAGGATCATCTGGATCAGTAATAGTCCAAGTAGTCGATGGCTTTTGTTGAAGATGGTAAGTTAAGAGATCATAACCTGAAAAATGAATTTGTATGTTAGCAATTACTCATTAAGCAACATTTAATTAGGTAAGCATATATTGAAAAAAAGAGTTGATCATCGACAACTAATTCTTACCTTTGCAAAATGCTTTTATCCTGTAAATTTCTTGGAGAGTACTTCTTTCACCCAACCATAAATAGCTTCAAGATTTTTGAATGCCTTGAACTCATCCTTTTGTCTATGCATTACTCACAAAAACCAAGTAATTCACAATATCCCTATGTGAAATATTATGAAATACACCAATATTTTAACTGAAGTCATAATTTCTCAAAATATAAAGGATTTAATTCGATGACACCAACTTTTTCCATGTACCTAACCTCTACATTATGAGACGATTTTGTAAAATATAAACTTATCTCCATATTAACGAACAAAATTCACCACATGGAATAATTAAGAATAGTTGTGGATGTTAAATAATCCAAAATTAAGTTTCAAAATATCACAAAAACGGCAAAACATACTTTAAAACAACGCGTTCAATCGGTACGTCACTCGATGACAGCTGTTTGTTTTCCTAAGGTCTCAGAATCTGTGACGTCGGCGCACGCGACCTATAAGCACTTATTGAGCTAACAATACACGGGGTTATTTGTGAAACTTCTTTTTGTTTCCACAGCACACTTTTTTTTTATTTGTAGTGTTGTTTTGCTGGAAAAATGAAGGTTTAGAATATAGTTTTATTCAATTTTTACGGCATACTTGATAACGGTATTTTCTCGTTTTTTGAAAATCAGTATTTAACTACAAGGTGTCTAAAAGATGTCGTCATTTGAAAAAGTTGACCTAATTACAAATTAGTGATTTCGGAAATTGTGGTTGGTTGTAGGTTACTAAACCAATCCGAAAAATCTTAAGTTTACAATTTTCTCTTATCGTTTAGCTCCATTAGATTAAATTGAGTACATTCACTGCAGTCTAGATGCAAAAATGGCTCTAAAAAATCATGTAGTCTCATTTTTTTAAACTGTCCAATTGTAGGTACTTAAAATTGAATCTGGAATCTAAAAACGTAAAAATATACAGGTGTTCCGTTTAAAATTTCAAAGTTGAGGTCATTTCCGGGGAAACCTGGAGTAACAGAAAAGAGTCAAATAAGGAAAGAACTTTTGGTATACAACGTGATTTACCATGATATGCGGAAAATAAAATGGTGTACTAGTCTTCAATGTGGGAAAGCCCCTGCAAAATTTTCGAATGTTCAGATGTAATTTAGTACATTAAAATACGTTAAAACTTGCGAAGAATCGCTACTGTCATTGCCTAGGTCAGTGTAGAATGCAATGAACTACACACCACCTGGAACGGATCCGTCCTTCAAATAAAAGTTAAGGCCAACACTCGATCGTGACTGATATCTGTCTCTTTCTATCTGATTACGAACTTCAACGATTGGGTCCGTTGCCGGTATGTAATACAAGAGTTTATTGACATAGAGTTAGTGTGTTTATTTTTTTCCCAAGTTCCAGCTGAAGCGTACCGTTAAATTTTAAATTGTATGCGTAAATCGATATCGTTCAATATGCCATTTTGTTCTTAAAACAGTGCATTGAACGTAATGCATTCGAACATTTGCTTTGACTTTTAATTGCCTTTCAGTTTTGTGCTGTGCTGAGTTCCCAGGCAGCAAGGTGCCGTCATTATGACGTCGTTTTTTCGGCATTAATTACGTCAATTTCACCTTCAGGATGACGTAAAAATGACGTGAAAAAGACGGCACAATGTCACAGCCCAATGACGTCATATATATGACGCCAATATGACGCATTGGTAATCAGTGAATTTTGCGATAAGGGATGCAAACCTCTCATTTTCCACAATTATTAATAAAGTTTTTGACGAAAAAAAAACCGGAATGTGCAGGGATCGAACCGCGGACCTTTTGACTCGCAACCTAACACTTAACTCACTGAACCATTGAACATCTTTATTTAAATATGTTTAAAAGCTGTATACCTAGTTAGAAATAGTAAAACAAAATTATTATTACTATGTGGCAAAAATTGAACTAGTCACTAAATACTTCTATTTATTTTTATTTTATAATGATTTATTTCACGTCATTTTAATGACGTCAAAATAATGACCTAAAAGAAACGTGTATTTGACGTCTTCATGATGACGTCAGAAGTACGTATTAAATATCACGTCTCTGGTACGTCGTTTATTAATGACGTCAAAATAATGACCTAAAAGAAACGTGTATTTGACGTCTTCATTATGACGTCAGAAGTACGTCAAAAATATCACGTCTCTGGTACGTCATTTATTGGGACAATGACGTCGGCGACGAAAAATCACCTTTAAAAGACGTCATAATGACGTCACCCTGCTACCTGGGTTAATACAAATTATTTTAATCTTTGCTATTTTTGTAATGTGATTAAATCCAAAAAGTCACTTCTAACCCCGCCAACTTTGCTGTCAGTCTCAAGTCTGATAAAGGTGGAGGGGAAGTGATATGGTTGCACCGCGTTACGTTAGATTAGTTAAAGTCATAGGCGGCGCATTTCTACAAAGAAATGAAGGTAATTTTTTTGGTCAATTTTTTTTAATTTTTCATTTTTTTTAACTCCTTTCGGTGGGGACAACCTACTGTTAAATTTTCCTCATGTCATGGTAGATCACCTTGTATATTACCTCTACAAGTTTGAGTATTATATGGCTTATCTAATGATTCTAATGACATCCGGTATTATTCTGTTCTGTTACTAATTGCTTTTTATTTGTTATATAAGATTAGATATCAACAAGATACCACTTATCTCATATATTAACAGAATGCAACTGTTTGTTGCTTATAAATTCTGACATTAATCTCAAACTCTTGGCGGCATTTAGCCAATCATGTCAGCATCATCTGGAGATTATAAAAAAGTTCTTATGCACATATGACGCCAACATGGTCGGCGAACCGCGCGTTGATGATCCTTTAAAGTGTTATAAATATCAACTACAAGATATATTCCTTGCAACATACCTGCACAGCTGATGTATGAGTTTTCTCTATGGCGACCTGAAACTGCTCATGTTCCTTCTTCAGCAATTCAGCGTCGGCTAAACTGTTAGGAATAGTAAAACTCGCCATAAGCATCGACTCCCCATTTCTAATCCAACTTATCACTTGGTTGGCATCATTTTGAAACTGTCCTAGTTGTATGCATTGCTCCAACTTCACCCTCTTCACCTCCGCTAGATCTTCTAAGTCCATCTCTCTATCATGTAAAAATTCCAGCAACACCTGCACTCTGGTCTGGGCATTATACTGAGCATCGGCCATGACGCATATACCTGAATTTTCGAAAACTTGCACCAGTTCCTGGCCCTGCTGCAACACTTGGTAGGTGGTGTTTTGCATTTGACTGACACTCTCGTTGTGAAGCCGTAGAAATTGCTCGGCTTTTGCAATGTCTCTGGTTAGTTCACTGTGTTGGAGTTCCTCTGACCACATCTCCAGTTGGGAGGAGACCTCGAGCGCGTCTCTTTCAAAAAGGCGTAGTCTCAGACACAAATCGAGACGGAGTTTTCGCGCGGCCCAGAGCTCTTCTAAGTCGTTTCTTTGTTTGGCTAAGCGGTCCAAGGCTGACTCTACTGCTGAGACGGACCCAGTTGAGTCCATTTCCCCTATGGATCTGAAATAAAAGAACAAAAGTTGAAATTACAAAGCAATCAATTTGTACTATAATTTTTGAGTAGTTGTTAAAATTAAATATTTTTTATCTATTCACGGGAGAAGCGTTTCTGGATGCCATAAAAAAAAATTAATAAAAAATAAAAAACACAGAAGTCTAGACGTCGTATATGCCCAGAATTTAGGACTGCTGCAGTCGCATAAGGTTAGGATTTGCAAAGTGAGAGGGAAATATGCATTTATTTTCGGTTTATTAAAAATATTCAAAATACCGTAAATGGTATGATATTTAAAACAGTTTCAAGCATTTTCTTCTAAGGAATATAACTATCTACAATTTTTATCATACATTTTTGATAACCGCTGTGCTCTACTAATGAAATAAGCAGGGGCGGCTTAAGGGCCGGGCAACCCGGGCGGCTGCCCGGGGAGCCAAACTGAGGACAAACATTGTTAATTTTTTTTTAATATACCTTTTTTATTTAATAATAGTTTTCGTTGGAAAATAATATCAAAGAAAACTAGAATCTATATCAGTTATAATTGTCATGATGCAGAACAGTCGATCAACATTTAAGCCGTCTAAATAATTAAAAAATGTAATGCAAATATGTTTGTTTAGCTATGAGACAACTTACTACTCATACCTCAAGCTTCCTGCCCTATTATTAACTGACACGCAGTCGATCATTAAAAATTTGGCATAAATGAAGGCAGCTAACGTACACTTTTCATTCAGAAAAATTCAGAACATTCAGAAAATTGTTATACCAACAATAGCTGTATGTATTTCATATCTTACATTTAATTTACTGTTTATAAATAAATAAATAAATGGCAATTTGTTTTGTATGAAATTTTAAAACAATAAAATGTAAACTAAGTAAACTTGTGTCGGGGATTCTCTCATTATAATAGCATTCAGATGGTATAGACAAAAAAAATTGATATTTATATTATAAATTAATTATTATTCATAATATATTGTAAATGCACATTGATATACTTGAGCTGGGTCGTGGAGAGAAAATACGGGCCCGGTGGGAAAAAATTGTTTGATGAGCAGGGGGAAAATCCGAAAAAATAAAATTTTTAATGAACGGAGAGGAAAAATCCGAGAAAAAAATTTCATCATTTCAAAACCGGGATCTCCAAACAAACCCGGGCACGGTGGAATCACCCCCGCACCCCCTTCTCGACAGGTCTGTACTTGAGAATGGTTTATCGAAATGCAACAAGAACATCTTTTTATTTCTAGTGATATGAAAATAATTTTTTTATAAGAATTTTTATAAATACGTAGAAATAAGAAATTTGGGGGTAAAATATTGGTAGCCACCCCCTAAAACTACCCTTTAATCAGAAGAGAGAGTTCGACTGGTACTATGTAAATTGATGCCCATATCTAAATTTAAAATATGAATTATATATTTTAAAGCGGTCGGAAGATATTGCTGCTAATATTTATAATCCCCCTTTATCAGTGGCGGTCTGGGTGTCTAGGGTTTGGTCGGCATTTTGCAATAAACATTCAAACTCAGTTCATCAGCGATTTGAATGTTTTTGCTTGGCATGAAAATAAGCACATTACGTTCTCAGAAGGCAAAGGGCCCAGTCGGCATTTGCCGACTCGCCGACCTGGGCAGACCGCCACTGCTTATTATCTATTTAAAGTACCTTTGTTTTTGGATGTACTATCATCAACATAAATATATCCAGAGACAATTTTCGACCACCATGTATACACGGGTATGTTACTCCATGGGTTAAGTTAAAAAGTAGGGTGGTCGCGGGGTTCAAAAGGATATCCTTGCATTTTAGTACGTAGTACGTCCGTGAAATTTCCGTGATTACCTCAGGGAGGGGCGCCAAAAGGTGCTCCCGCCCGGGTGGAAAATTTACCTTGAGCCGCCCCTGGAAATAAGGAACTATTTTCATTGACAGAGCCCGATATTCAAATACAACAGAAATTTACAATAAAAAATATAGTTGTGTTTGTTAGAACAATAGAAAGTGCCTAAAACAGTTTTAAGAATTATACTATTAACAAGCATATTTCCCTCTTACTTTGCAAAATAACCTTTGGAATTTTCACTACCTTGACTGGTCTATACAGCATATACTGAAGTTGACATAGTTTTATATTGTAAAGAAATATGAACAGCGAGATGTTATTTATTTCGATTTTTGCCGTAGTAAAGTTATGGGAAAAATAGATAAAAAAAAATTGGACCAATCCATCTCCTTTTCAGAACGAAAATAATCCGACGGAATCCCGTTTGGCGTATCGGTTATTCAGAAAACATTCTCATGGAAATTCTGAATCACATACTCTATCAAATAATGTCTCTATTCAAAAAAGAGTGTAAGGGTTTTGTTTAAAAAATCTCTCACACAAGGATTTGTTATAAATCTCGTTGAGATGACATGTCGAAATATACATTATTTATGAATGTTGTGAGTGGTTTTAAACTAGAAATTCTCCGGGCTCGTACCGATCGAACATAAAATCCAGCAGAACCTAACAGGAAGGAAACATTTCAGTAATTTGTAATATATAGTGGATACAATGTTATATTTTATATTTCATCAAGCGTATATTGACACTTAAATTGTGATTACTTCGCTCTGGGAAGGGAAATCGGTACAATGGAAAGGATTTATCGAATCTGATGCGGAAATAATTATTATTGCTTCTATTTTATTACTATTACTAATACGTATTTATAGTAACAGAACAATATTGCGTATTTTATGGCAATTATTTCTCTATATTTTTTTCATTTTACGTTCGTTTATAGCTAAAAATTATAAAGTCGTGCATTTCAATATAGTATCAAAGAAATATGTAACATTTCTCATACGTCTAAAATTTGGCCACGGCCTGTTACCCTGCGCACTTATAGGTATAAAATTGGTATTTATTCCTCACCAAATTATGATCAATGCAACACCATAGCCGGTCTCAACCAACCAACCAACTTTTTCGGATGTGCTAAATACCAAAATGCTTCTGTTAACATTAGTTTGCAAAAACTGAAATATATATTGTCTCCTTTTAATATGCTGAACTTATTGTCTATAGAAGCTAGGAAAATTTATATGTGCATTTTAGGTCTCTTAGAAGAGATTGGAATTAAACTAGGTTATTTTCGTTACCGTATATTTTTCCTTATATTATTTCCCCTACCAACCGTGGTCCTTCCTGTATTGTTTATTTTAAAATGTCCTGACACAGCCAAAGACGAGAGGCGTGTGACCCCGTCTATATATGTATAACGAATTGAATATCTCGGATTGTTTTTCATGAAATTTTATGAAATTTAGTATACGGGTTTTTTTTGGGTCGCTGAACAATGATCCGAAATAGGGAAAACCCTCACTTTCACCAGAAAATTGGGAAAATTTAGCCAGAGTGTATCAATAAATTACAGTTTCGGTCTATAGATGCAAGTTATATAGCATTTAAGAGGTTTTTATGGATGCTCGTTAAGAATTTGAACTCGCAGAAGGAAAATTGTGGAAATTTTTGGAAAATCCTAGTAAGTTTTTATGATTTCCTATATCACCATAAGCGTCCAATGTGTCAAAATATACGTTTTTGTGATCGCTGATGACGAATTTGAGGTCAAAATGTCGGAATAAAATAAATATTTTTCGGAAAATTTTGGAGAATACTAAAAGTAGAAAATGTTATATCTTAGTCGTTTTTTTCACAAACTGTTCGATTAAATGTTAAGAAATTTTATATAGGGGTATTCCGAGGATTACTGGATATAAATTATCTGTCTGACATTAAAAAAACTATCGAGGATGTTGGAAAATCTGAACATAGAGATTGTACCAGTAAACTACGATACTGGGCTATGTGGATGTTGGTTAGAAAATTTGAACTTGTACAGGAAAAATTGAAAGAAAATCCCGGCAGATTTTTTTTTATTTTCAATTAACGTGGTATTGTAATCTTTTTTTAATTGTAAAACCGCTGCCCAAGGAATCGCTAGGTCGCTACTTCCACATCCAGATTTTCTATCCAAGTCTATGGAACTTTAATAACATAATATTTGAAATCCTCTACCCCAAAAACGCATAAAACGATACCCCACATCGGTAGTGGGGTGGAGATAGGGGGGGGGGTGGTAGTGGGGTGGAGATAGAGGGGGGGGTGGTAGTGGGGGTGGATGAAGTAAAAAATATTTTGAGGTTTCTGATTCTTGTACACACACTAAATCACAATTTTCTTTCAACCCCTTTAATAATGGGGTGGGGGTGGCTAATGCCAAAAATTTTTTTGAGACCTTAGCTTCTCTTCTATATACTAAATACCAATCTCATAGACTCTTACCTGCTTGATTTACCTATTTACCCCAATTTACCCCCAACCCTTCGACGGAACAAGATGAAAATATAATCTAGTTCCAGATCTCGTTAAAGTACATGTGTACCAAATTTCAAGTCAATATCTTAAACGGTTCCAGAGTAAACGTGCGCACAAAAAAGTTACAGACCGACAGACAGAAATTTTTTTCGCTCAAACTTAAAATCTCGACGTTTCATGACATTCTAAGCCTATTTCAACAATAAAAATTTTGAAAAATTTTTTTCGTCGTTACTATACTTCCACTGGATGTGGAAGTAAAAGTAGACAAATTACAAGGTAAGCATAAATAATTTTATTAATTTTAACCCAGATATCAATATTTATTAATTACTTCCACATCCAGTGGAAGTATAGTAACGACAAAAAAATTTTTCTTTAAATTTTTATTGCTCAAATAGGTTTAGAATGTCATGAAACGCCGAGATTTTCTGTTCGAGCAAAAAAAAGTTCTGTAACTTTTTTTGTGTGCACGATTACTCTGAAACAGTTTAAGATATTGACTTGAAATTTGTTACACATCTGTATTTTAGAGAGATCGGGAACTACATTATATTTTCATCTCATTTCATTTAAGGGTTGGGGGGGTAAATTGGGGTAAATGGTAAATAGGTAAATCAACCAAGTAAGAATCCATGAAATTGGTATTTGGTAAATATAAGAGAGCCAAGGTCCCAAAAAAAATTTTGGCATTAGCCACCTCCATTACCACCCCCACTCCATTATTAAAGGTGGTAAAAAAAACATTGTAATTTACTGTGTGTACAAGAACCAAAGTCATCAAGAATTTTTTTCACTTCATTCACCCCCACCACCACTACTCCTACTACCGATGTGGCATATAATTTTATGGGTTTTTGGGGTACACGGTTTCAAATATTATACTCTTAAAGATCCATAAACAATTATTTCCACAGTGGAGAAGCTTCCAGCCCCAATTTTGATTCAAGGACCTTACGCCAATCCAGGACTGCACTTGATAATATACTCTTTTGAGATGCTCTTTAAAGCTGTCTGTCGCAGGTGGTATCGATGCGAGATCAACAGCTGTTTTTTTTTTTTTAATATTCACATTTATATACATCACTCAAATATAACGAAAACTCAGCTGAATTTTCGGCAAAATTTCCTACGTTTTTCCTGTACAAGTTAGAATTTGTAATCAACATCCAGATAGCCCAGTATCGTAGTTTACTGGTACACTCACTATGCTCAGATTTTCCGTATTTTCCAACATCCGCGATAGTTTTTCTAATTCCAGACAGAGATTTATGCCCAGTAATCCTCGGAATACCCCTATACAAAATTTCTTAACATTCAATAGAGTAGTTTGTGAAAAAAACGACTAAGATGTAACATTTTCTACTTTTAGTATTCTCCAAAATTTTCCGAAAAATATTTATTTTATTCTGACAAATTCGTCATCAGCAATCTCAAAAACATATATTTTGACACGCTGGACGCTTATGGTGATAGGAAATCATAAAAACTTACCATGATTTTCAGAGAATTTTCCACAATTTTCTTTCTATGAGTTCAAATTTTTAATACCATCCATAAAAACCTCTTAAATGTTATATCACTTGCATTTACTGTGAAAATTTCGTGCTTACAAGAAACATGATGGACGGACAGATAGTTAAACAGACGGATAATTTGAAAGTTCTTCAGAATTCGTTTACCAACACAATGATATGAAAATTTTTCTCTACCAGCGATACTTACGGTTTTAGAAATGTGACGAACAAAAGCAATATTACTCCCAAGAAAGTTGGATTGGCAGTAATGGTGTTGTCAGGTGACCAACTCGGTCACCTGACCTAATTCCATTGAACTTTTTTGTGGGGTTATCCAGAGCTGGGCAAAGTACTCATTTAAACTACTTCAAGTACTTTACTTGAAGTAGTTTCACCATGTAATTTGCACATAAAACTACTTCAAGTACTTGATACTTGAAATAGTACTTTGCCCAGCTCTGGGGTTATCTAAAAAGTGTTTTATACGAAGAACCCGTAGAAGATATGGCTGATCTTTACAATAAAACGTATGCTTTCGTGCCAGCGATTAATAGAGACGCAATATTAAAAGTTTGTGGAACTGAATTTTTAAAAAGGTATACGTGTGTTCAGTACGGTGGAATAATTTAGAACATTTAATATTAGTTTTTAGATTTAATTTCTGTTTGTCCATTTTAAAATTAGTTTCATCTCGAATTGCCTATTTTGAGGATATGTATTTAGTAAATACATTATTGTTCACGTATTTTGTGTTAAATGAAAATTAATTATCTACCTCATTGTTTTATTGAATTTATTATTATCAATGGGCCTTTCCCACGTTTTTTTTTATTGAATATTTGAGAAGTTCTCTTTAAAAAAACTCACCCGTATTTTTTCTTTTTTGCGAAATTTGCTTCTTTACTACATAAAAAATTATTATGTTATATGAATTTAAAATTGGCGGCAATATTTCTACACTGATGACACATTGAGAGGAATGACCAATCAGTTTATTGTAGCACCCTTGGTAGAGGCTACATATGACCAGATTGTCTAGGCATTTTTTCGCGAGCTTACCACAACTAACTGTGGTAAGGTGTAAAAGAGATGGCTATATATAATTAAGATGTGGATTGGTTATGTATGTATAGCCATCTCTGTTACACCTTACTATAGTTAGTTGTGGTAAGCTCGCGGAAAAATGCTTGATGTATAAGTGTTTGTCTCTTTCTACTTTTACCGAATTGACAGACATGTCATCAAGCTACACAGTACACACACACACACACTTTTAAATAATTAATAAGGACACAGTTATGAAGTCAAAATACTAGATCTGTACGATCACAACGTAAATCGTAAATAAGAGAGTATAACCTATCTATTTATTTTATTTCCATCAATGTTGCCAAGTGTCATTTATTTGTTGGAAGCCGACATGTAAGTGTCTTTCGTCTGTTAATTATTATCATTTTTATTATAATAGGTGGTATTATTCAATGAAAATTCATTATTTTCAAAAGCGGAGATAAAAAGTAGGCATTCTTTAATGAAATAATTAAAGCATTTCCTCTAACGCTAAACATTCATATACATTAGGCAACATGGAAATAGTCTCATCGGCAGGTTTCCAGACGAGATGTACAATTCAGAAACGTCAACAGGTTCCTATAGGACATCTACATCATGTAACCAACATAACCTTAAATGTTAAGTTTTTCAAGTTTATTCTCACGTTTAATGTTTGTATACGCATTTTTAGCTTGGAGCCGTACTGGCTCTAAGGAAATATTTAAAAATTCACGTAAATAATTTTTCAATATTGTTGATTAATAAAAATAGACTGCTAACTACAGGTTACATTTCCAACCTACAAAAAGAGTCCTATTTTATTTGGACAAGGTATTTAGAACTTCATAAACATTACACTGAACTAGATTTTAGTTGAAAATACGGGAACCAGGCAGACATTTTAATAATGGCTGGGGTAATACTCTTAAATCTTAAGAAATACATATTTTTGAGGTTAGCTGTGACGCTGTGACGCCACGTGCAGAAGCCAGAAATTGTTTAATTTTGATTGGAGAATCCCTTCATGACGTAATTTGAGCGCGTTTACTTGTTTGAAATATGGAGTAAATAAGACACTATTTTTATTTTTAAAATATCCATTTAAAATTAAAATATTATACGATATGACGTGTATATACAATATTTATTAGGTGTTAATAAATGATTTATGAAAAAATAATCATCAAGTTCCATTACGTGGGAAAGGTCCTATCAATTGTAGACATAGATATGGTTACATTGGGAAAAAAATGCGATTTTTGTTACTTAAAAAAATTGTACTGAAGTTCAAATATCTCCAACCCAGTGATTTTTTGAACATTGTTCGCTTCATAAAAGTTGCTTGTAATGTAATGTTTCATCATACGCACCACTTTTCAAGGTTCTTAGGATCGAATAATTTCTTTGCATCGCAGCGCCATATATACCTCGATTTGTAGAAAGAACATTTTTACTCAACACTGAAGTCATTTATATATTCTAGCGATTTCCTTTTACAGAATTTAAATATCTTTTTCAGTTATCGAGAAAATGGTCACGGGAGTTGTAAGTGGGACACTCTGTATATCTATAATTAATGAAAACCAGAATAAGACCTTAAGGACAACAAAAGATCACTGTCTACATAGAGAGTGCAATTTCCTTAAGATTTTTATTTGATTCTGGAGGAAATGAGAACCGTTACACAAAATCTAATTTAGATATAACTGCCAGATGCAATTTTAAATGTTAAAAAAGTTCAAGAGAACTGCAAATAGCGGTACAATGGAGATTGGCATCCGATTACAAAAACTAAACGTTGTTGCCTACAATCTCAGGATGTTTGTATTAAATGCACGTTTCTGAAACAAAACAAAAATTTCATTACTACCAATAGGAATAAAACTTTGATGCGATACAATGTAGGTTTCAGCTGAAGAGCCAAGAGCGTATTCATCTTTCCAATTTGATGGACGAAGTTTATTATGATTTTTTATGAAGACTTATTCAAGTAGATTTGCACTAGAATATTGTTCGCATATGAAGAAGACCTACATGATAGTAGTTCTCGAAATATATTAACAATAGGTCATCCCCCATAACTAGAGCTAGAGCTATAGGTTCTTTTTTTCGCCCTTTGATTCATTTTTATGCCTTATAAACGTTAGGACGCCATCTTTATACTTCCAGATCTCCGAGACTATTAATTCTACATAATTTTACGAAATTCATGCCCAATTTAGTATCTTTTTAATTTGTCTCTAGCATGTTTTCGCTCAATGCAATACTTTTCGAGTTATTTAACAAAAATCGTATTGAAATACCTCCTTTTTCAAGCTACTGTCCCAATTTTCGTTATAACGTAAAGACTATCAAATTAAATGAAAAGTTGCATAGAGCCTTTTCTCAAAATTTGATTCCCTTTCAGCTCCAATATTTTTGTTTTTATTTTAGGTGCCACCCCCTGAAAACTAGCTCCAGGTGGAATGTTTCCGATTTTGGATAATTAAATATAACAAACATTAAAAAAATCATCAAAATCGGTTTTGTTTATGAGGGTTGAGAAGTAAAAACCTTCTATGACTCGGCTATACTTGCATTTTCCAAAAAATTAGCAATCATATTTTTTTCCTAAGAATAAAAAGACGGAAAAACGAATCATGAGGTCCAAATTCAAGAATTCCATATTGTGTACTGGAATTTGTGGCAATTTCACTTTGAAGAAAAAAAATATGTTTTCCAAATTCAAGAATTCCATATTTTGTACTTGTTTGCAAAAAATTACTTCAGATCACACTTTTCATCGACTGACTAGTAAATACTCACCGCTGACTACGAAAAAATATAACTGTGTCGCTTCTTGCTTTTTCTGTTGAGGGACATTGCTAATGAAAAAATGAAGGGACTCGGATGGAATAGGGGGTTCTCAGCTCCCTATATGAGGGTTCACGCTTGTCTGAAATCATCATTGCAACTTATTTTGTGTCTATAACAAAATCCACAGTAATTTTGGAATGTTTCCCATTTTGGATAATTAAATATAACAAACATTAAAAAAATCATCAAAATCGGTTTTGTTTATGAGGGTTGAGAAGTAAAAACCTTCTATGACTCGGCTATACTTGCATTTTCCAAAAAATTAGCAATCATATTTTTTTCCTAAGAATAAAAAGACGGAAAAACGAATCATGAGATCCAAATTCAAGAATTCCATATTGTGTACTGGAATTTGTGGCAATTTCACTTTGAAGAAAAAAAATATGTTTTCCAAATTCAAGAATTCCATATTTTGTACTTGTTTGCAAAAAATTACTTCAGATCACACTTTTCATCGACTGACTAGTAAATACTCACCGCTGACTACGAAAAAATACAACTATGTGTCGCTTCTTGCTTTTTCTGTTTATGAGGGACATTGCTAATGAAAAGATGAAGGGACTCGGACGGAATAGGGGGGTTCTCAGCTCCCTATATGAGGGTTCACGCTTGTCTGAAATCATCATTGCAACTTATTTTGTGTCTATAACAAAATCCATAGTAATTTTACCTTCCTCGAGAAACAGCTATTATATGTCAATTTCATCGAAAAATGATTTTAAAAAACAAACTGCTAAGAAAGAAAACACCAAAATGTAGAATTTATTTATCAGATCACAATTCAGAACAGAATGAAAACTCAAAGCAAACATAACCAAACAAGTGCGTTTTACTCGAAAACGGTACGTCCTATCGCATTTTAACAAGAGATCCATTTTAACACCCTATTATGTGCCCTGTCCACATGTATATTGCTTTCTGCCCTACTATGAACCATAAGGCCGCAAAAAAAAATTGTGAAAAGGGAGACTGGAGAACACATGACATAAATCGTTATTACACAATAAGTGTTGATCCTATTTAAATACAAAAACACATTTTCTATACGCAATGAATTGGACTTTTAGGATAAACAAAAACATTCACCATAATTATACTGGTTTTGACATATTTTGCTGTCTAGCTCCGAAACCAATGAATGTATTAAAATGAAACCAACGTAAATTTTCTTATATTAGGGTCGTACATACATGAAAAAAAAAAATGAGCGAAAAAAAGTACGTTCCCTTTTTTTTTTTAAAAAAAGGGGTTTTTCAAAATTTCAACATCTCGTATCATGGAAATCGCGCGGTATTCGATGAAAGTTTTTTCACAAATCATCATCCCTCCTTAAGGGCATTAGTATGTGTAGTATTGTAGATTGGAAATAATAGCCGTTTGTCCTGTACAGAAGACCTCCAAATTCGGACAGCGCGACCTTTCCGGCCTCGTACAGCCAAAACCGTTTGTCCTACTGCAAATATGTAATATACATATTATGTAGAGGAGGGATGAATCTTCAAAAAGTGTAACTTGGTAAAGAGCCCTACGGGCAATAGAGAAAAATATATGGGCACATAAGTAAAATTTCAAAAATAGAGGATGCACATGGCGTAACAGGGTGTAGTTTTCTGTGCTTACTTATTATGCCCTCTTAAACAACTTCCACAAAAAAAAGTGGATTTTTATATAATTTTTTATTTTTATTTTTATTTTTTATATAATTTGCACGATTTACATCAATCATAATCTGAATCATGTTCGAGAACTGGTACTTCAGGATTTGTTGGTTCTTCTTCAATGTCACTTTCATCTTCCTGTTCATCCAATATTTCAGCCGAATAAATCGATTCATTTTCGTGGAAAAACGTTAATATTTAAATTTTTCCTGAAAAAATGGAATTTTCCATGGCACGTATTCCAGTCTGGAGTATGGAATTCTCAAATTTGGAGCTCAAAATCAGGATCAGCGACCAAAAAAACCTCCTAGAGCACATTTTCGTGGAAAAACGTTAATATTTAATTTTTTTCTGAAAAAATGTAATTTTCCATGGCACGTATTCCAGGCTGGAATATGCAATTGCTCAATTTGGACCTCAGAATCGTGATCAGCCACTCAAAAAACTTCCTAGAGCCCACTTCCGCAGCACAGTATTCATATTTAAATTTCCGCCCGAAAAAGTGGAATTTTCATAAAAAAATTGTACGAATTCCATACTGGAATATGGAATTCCTCAATTTGGACCTTGGATTCGTGACCAGCGACCCAAAAAACCCCCTAGAGCCCATTTCCTAGCCGAAATATTAATTTTATAATTTTTTTTATGACAGCTACTTTTTGGGGCACTTCAAACCCTCCTAACTTTCTCATTTTCGAAGATAATGCCGATGAATGTTCCTGGGGGTCTAGGGAACACGCGAACAAGGAATTTTTCAAATCGGTGCTCCACCACTTTTCCACATTTTACACTTTTTCTGGCTTATTTACTAGATTATATGTCATGTTTTAACCTAACCTAGAAGTAGATATAAGTCCTACACATTTTATAGTACTTACTTTATTAATAGCACCTTTTAAGTATATTTTTACAACCATACTTCGAAAATCTGATTAGTAAATAAATCGCTATGCCATTGAAGATTTACCCATGATTTCCTGTAACGTGTACACCAGATTTCCCCTTCAGCTTACCCTTCAATTTTTCTTTACTTCCTATTTGTTATATGTTATATTATTAATTTTTACTATCCAAGTTATTCCAAGCGATTTTTAAAATAGATGTTATTTAAATAAATGATATTATTCTCCATCTATTGACCTTAATAATAATTATAAAGATAACAATGACACATGAATTCCTCTGGAATTTATTAAGCGCGAGGAATTCGCATTTTTACACGAAGTTCTTCACCAGTTATCATTATCATTCAACTCATTGTAACTACTCCCCAGAGACATTAATTACTTGCATTAAACACAGTGTTTTATTAATCATGGTTGTAATAAAAACCGCGTAGCTTCCCAAGAAACAAGACAAGATCCGTTGTTATAATAGGACAATCATAAAATATTTTTAAATATTATATTTAATACTGGAGAATACAAAAGATGTATTGTGGTATTCGGACGTTGGAATATACATCGTAATAATAATTCTACAATTGTAAAAAAAAAACCACTGTATTTATAGACCATTTGATGCCATAGTAAAAAAAGTGGTTAGTGATAATCATTATAGTAACTGTTCTATTCCATCTTACGAGAACGTTTGACACCATACATAAAACATTTGTATGTGAAAAATTTTTTAACATGGTTTTACCTGGACCTAGTAATAAATGGATAAAATCCTTTTTATCACAACGAAAAATAATTGTGAAGGTAAAAGATGTTGAATCTGACATGTACGACATAGACATTGGAATTCCGCAGGGGAGTGTATTGGGACCATTAATTTTTCTATTATTGGATCTTCCTAATTAAAATCCATTTGCCCATCCAAGAGTTACAAGAGTGTCCATATCGGTTGAGCCACCCGGTATATTCATATATCCATGTCCAACAATGGACGACGTCTTGTTAAGCTAAACTTTGCAACTATCCGTATAAATACACAAATTATTAACAATAATTTCTCCCAACACACACGTGGCCATCTTTACACACCACCAACCTTTCTCCTTCTTCTCTACTCCTGTATTACCCTAATGGTTTCTGCACGTACTTCCAGACCTTATTTACGTCGCTAACTGTTTAATTCTCGGCCTAGTGAAATTAACCTATGACCTTCACCAACAGGTGTCTCGATAGTCCTAAACTGAATCTTTAAAAATCGTAAAATCTAAATACATTAACACTAAACACTTAAAACTTTACGAAACCGTAGCAATGCTTAAATTTTAGTAATAGTTTTATAATACTCTTAAGATATTCTACGAGTAAAGATTTAAATGATACATTAAAACTTAAAAGGTTTAATAGTAGTTTTAAAAAGTGGAATGTGGGCCTTTCTCTAGGTGGGCCCTTGCACTCTTATAAGCAGTCCTGTCGAGAGGGGGGGAGGGGTGCGGGTGTGATTCCCCCCCGGGACGGTTTTGTATTATAATTAAAAAAAAATATCTCGGATTTCTCTCCCTGTATATTAAAATTTTTTTGAAGATTTCACCCCCCCCCCCGTTCATAAAAAAAACAGTTTTTTTTCGGATTTCTCCGTCCCGCTCATCAATTTTCAAAATCCCCCCCCCTCCCGGCCCGTATTTTCTCTCCACGGTCCTGCTTACAAGGTTTTTAAATCAGTTTTATAGTCCTTTCAGACCATTTACGTTTATAAGTAGTCTTAGAAATAACCTTTTCGAATATCTCGTATAGTATTTTAAAACTAACATCGTTACTCGAGAGGGCTGACCTAAAGCTGCAAAGTATTTTTGTACCGTCCTGTATACTCTGCTTCACGTAGCTTTAAAATTTCCGCTTTCAACGTTTTATATTCCACATTTCCTTAAGACTATTGAAGCATCTGCCTCTTAAATAAAGTACTGCTGTCATGTATAAAAAATTGACAATGCAAAGTGAAAAATGGGAAAGCAAATATATGAAAGTCGCGAGAGAGAAGAGCTCTTAAACACAGGAAACACAGGAAAATTTCTAAATAAACCTCATTTTCTTTTAACTACTTCAGGGAGAACTTCAAGTAAACTAAAAAAAACGGGGCTTAAAGTTTTAGTGCCTGTAATACCTGAGCTGCAGGAAATTTCATTTATTCTCAACCACCCAGGAAGGAATTAGGACTGTAGCAGACGTGTAATAAGATTAAGTTTAAAGTAACTCCTAGGCACTCGCTAAAACAAACTTCGGAGATAGACTACATTGTATTTAATATCGCCTATGATTTAAGAAGAGATTAGAGGATGAGATTGTTTAAGTCGAGGGTTTATATTTAGGGTGATACTAACACTGATGAAATTACAAACATTAAATTAATTGGCAGATAGTCATTTAAACTTTTCAATCTTGTTTCGCATAGACTTGATTTTATATAATTTTGTACAATAAAAGTAGAAAAAGAAAGAAAGAAGGAGATAATTAAAAAAACATGAAAAGAAGAAGTATATGATTTAATATTACTGTTATTAAATGTTATTTTAAACAATCTTTCATTTAGAATTTTGTATTGTGTGGGTATCTCATTATTATGTATATTTTATATATGTTAAAGCTGAAAGATCTTTAGAATTGAGATGTTCGATGAATAGGAGCCGTTAATATGTCTTTATTTCTGGTATTAATTCTGTGTACATCAGTTCGAAATACTAATTTGTTATAGAGATAGGAAGATAGTTTGGTGCGTATAATTTTGTGATAGAGACAGGCAGAATGGAGTTTAGATATATTCTTGATATTTAATCAGTGTAGGTAGCTCTTTGAGTTTATGAGATATATGCTTATATGCTAGGATGCCAAATATAAATCTAATGCAGCTATTCTGAACTTCCTGTATTTTATTTTCACACTCTTTGTCGAGAGATGAAGCATAAAGTTTGAAAGAAGAGTTTCATGGACATAGAAGTGTTTTAATATTCCGAGGTATAAGATCTATGAGGAAACAAAAGTTTTAATTTATAATAAGCCTTTTCCAAACAATTTGAGACATGAAGTCTATATACAAATAAGTTATCTAAAATGATAACCAAAACTACGTATATATTGTTTACGCTTGGAATTATCGTATTATTGATTTGTAAATCAATATTATGTTCAATCCTGGCACAAGAAGATTTGCTTCCGAAAATTATAACGGCATTTGGTCGAGTTTATTAGCAAATGATGTTGACGAGAGACGGAAGACATTGTTTGTAAATCACTATTAATTTTATTAAATGCTACTTGATATTCGTGAGGTTCGAAGCTATGGTATATTTGAGTGTCATCTGCGTACATATACATTTTTTAATATTTTAGATACTAGTGTATAATATAAAAAGCAACGGTCCTAAAATGGACCCTTGTGGTACTCTCACCGTTACAGGTAAATGAACAAATGATTTGCTGTTGAGTGTTACTTTTTGGGTTTTCATGTGTAGGTAGCTCTTAGGTAAATAAGTCTTATTACAGAACTTGAGAGAATTTACATTCCTTTCAGATAAAAAAAAATCAAGGAAAAAATTTTAATTTCATGTGGATAAAAGCCAACCTAAAATCTGTTAAAAATGTTTATACAGCACGTATATAAAATGTATCTGACAATCTGACATTAGTCTCCTCTGGTCGCCGTAATAGAAAATGGCATTGTTTTAGAGTACCATCTTCACTGTGAGGTTATCTACCCTTATTTTTCAGGGTTAATTAGTTATTAACAAAAAAAGCAACACAATATAAAACAAAAACACCACATATAGTAGACAACTCCCAAAATCCAAAGTCGATGCTGTTCGGAAGGCAGTTAAATAATTGATCAGTACAATTTTTTACCTTTAGTATCTAATTTTTCAAAAAATGTCTGTTGACCACGCATGAATTTAGAACTGATGCGAAAGCCTATTAATGAAAGGAGCTCTGAGCAATTAATATCATTGTGTAGTATTTTTGAGAGTATTTTATAAAAGAAAACAAGTGCGGCATTTTTTATACGGGTTTCCAAACTTGGCAAACCAACCAATTGCAACCCAATAGACAGTGAGGCACATTTTCGTAAAGAAAATTTAGTTTCCGCAGAAAAAAATTACAAATTTGGACTGAACTCTTTCAATTTTGTTTTTATATGACAGTTATAGGCTGGTGAGTAATTTACTGCAGTATTTTAGTAATATAAGCTAGGAACAAGACTATTGTATAGTGTTTTTAGTGAGTTTAATTGCGCTACATGGTTTGTATGTCTACGAATAAATCTTAACATTATAAAACTCTTGATAACAATATTGTTGATGTGTTCATTAAGGGTTAAGTTAAGATCGAATGTAACATCCAGATCACAAAATGTTGAGACATGTCTAAACTAACATTATTAATCATCTTTATAGGTTTGTATTACAGTGTAAAACTTGAGGGTAAACTAAAAATTAAAAATATTAATTTAATTTTGAATTTATTGAGAACAGAACAGACAGCCCCGATCCATTTCTAAACATATTGCGACGAACCACACAGTTCCCGTAATGACGGCACACTAAACATGTTCGATTGTGTTGATTCAGTTGATTGTTGTTATGTTAATATATCACCACACTCTCATAATTAGCTGATCAATGCAAAATATTCAAGTTTGTGGAAATGATTTTTGAGAAGGCTGCATATATTTCATTTAACCACAAGAAAACCATCTTTAAACCTGTGCATATTTTACGATTCAGTAGTCAGAAGGAGAAGTAGTTCGTTATATCTAAAGGGATCCTTGTTTGAAGGTCTAAATTATCCCACCGGATTCACTTGGGAAATTCGAGGGACCGAACAAAGTGATTGATTACGCATTATTGATTTGCGAATAAAATATTCTTTATTTAAAAATACAACTATACTCAAACCAGACAGTACACAGAGCAGGTAATAACAGATTTTCTGCTGTTTAAAAAATAAGAAGTGTTTTTACAGTAATTTTTCTCGTAAAATCCGAATATGGCCTCAGAAGTTACCCATCACGTCAGGATTTTGAAATATGCAGATTCTATGCAAAAAATTGCATAGAAAATGTTTCCAAGTTATCAAACAGCTTTCACGCCCCCTCCCAATTTGCAGACTTTTGATAATCAGACGGTATTTATTTAATTTCATGTAATTAAAATATGTGTAAAAATGTGTAATCAATTGTTACATATAAATGTATAATAAAAGGTTTTAGAAGTTGAAGTTGATGGTTATTTTAACATATATTGGACTAAAGAGAGTAAGAAATCTTAATTTTTTTAATCTCGTACCGCTAATCAAATATACCGGGTCTCCTAAAATTAAGTTAACTGGCGATATCTCCGTTAGTTGAAGAGATAAAAAAAAAGCAAAAGGCATGAAAGGCTTCGCCTGATAACACCCCTGGAACTATGTTGTCTCTTGCAACCCTTAAGAAACCACTCCCAACTTTTTTTTTCAAATGGCACCCTATATAGCTAGAGCCAGAAATCGCATCCTCACGTCATTTTGAGCACAGTGATATATCATACTTGGTATGTTTGGAAGATCTCATGGATCGGATTTATGAGGTTTGATCAGGTTGTTGTCATGATACTTAGTACCATGAGCTATGCCTAGGGTAGGGTTGCCAGGCCTAAAATTCGAAAAGCCGGACTTTATTTATAATTTTGGCCGAACATTTGGTACAAAAAGCCGAACAGCATTCGTTCGCCATAAAAAAATAACTAAAACACAAAATCAGTATTCTAATGTCTTTATTAAATTTGATTAATTTAAAAATAAACTTTTGTTATATAGGTAGAAACAGAAAAAGTCATCGCAAAACAATAAAATGTATCTACAGAAAAGCGACTAAAAAAAAAGATAAAATCACGTTTTAGAGCCTTAGGCAAAAGCCAAACAAAATCCGGACGGGCCGGACATATTAATTTTTAGCGGGAAGAAACCGTAAAAAGCCAAATTTGTCCGGCTAAAGCTGGACGCCTGGCACCCCTAGCCTAGGGCAACTTGCACAGGAGAATTGCTGCGACGCGACGTGCCATTTGAAAAAAATTGGGGGTGGTTTCTTAGAAGTTGCAAGAGGTAACACGGTTCCAGTGGTGTTATTAGATGGAGTCTTTCATGCCTTTTGAAAGTTATTTATATTTTTATCTTTTTAAATAACGGAGATATCGCCTGTTAATGTAATTCTGAGACACCCGGTATAATGAATATCAGTTCACAGCTAACTACCCTTATTACGTCAGTGCCCTTTTTGCGGGCTATGCCTAAAGGTGAATTCTCATGCATTCGACATCCGATATCCGAATCGGAATCGTATGTTTTTTCATCGAACAAAGAAAAATATATCAATTCACAATCGTATGTTTTAGTGATATTTAAGGTTGATTATAGTAACTTTAAGAATAATTTTCTAACACTGCAAACTGTTCAACAGTATTCAAAAGTTTATTGAAATTATTGGCAGACATTTATTGTTGGATAATCATTTTGTAATTTTAGTACACCACAAATTAGATTAAAAAACACTGAATAGGAGAAATAATTTATAAAGTAATAATATTTGATATACGTACTCTAGATAGAGTTAGAAATAGATACCCGAAACGTTCCCCCCAATTTAGGAACTTTTTTTGCAAAAAACCACCCCTAATGGGGACTTAAAGCTGGTTTTTCACTTTTATCTTGTAAACCATCTCGTCCCGTCTCTTTTTGAAAACCGTCGAATGCGTGTCTCCTTATTTCCTCAGAAGAACCCGTCACTGGAATATCACGTTTCTGACTTACGCAATTTCAAAGATACGGATAGCCTTTAGACCATCTACCACCCACGGTCTTACCCCTTCAAAAAGTGAAAATCGAAATTTCGTCTCACTCGTGTCTAATAGATTTCAAATTTCTGCCAAATTTCACGCATCTAGGTCTAACCGTTTCCGAAAAGTTTAAGAACCACCCTCTCCCCGTTTACCCTTTCGGGGAATGAAGTAAAAAAATATTTTGAGGTTTCTGGTTCTTGTACGCACACTAAATCACATTTTTTTTCACCCCCTTTAATAAGTGGGTGGGGGTGGGTGGTAATGGCGGTGGCTAATGCCAAAATTTTTTTTGAGACCTTGTATATACTAAATACCAATTTTATGGACTCTTACCTGCTTGATTTACGTATTTACCCCAAATTTACTCTTCGACGGAACAAGATGAAAATATAATCTAGTTCCAGACCTCGTTAAAGTACATATGTGTACCAAATTTCAAGTCAATATCTTAAACGGTTCCAGAGTAAACGTGCGCACAAAAAAAGTTACAGACAGACAGAATTTTTTTTTTGCTCAAACGTTTCATGACATTCTAAGCCTATTTAAACAATAAAAAAAAACCGCTGCCTAAGGAATCACCACTTCCACATTCAAACTTCCTATCTAACTATCTTACAACGAAAATACTATAATTGCACTCCACTAAGTGGAAATAATTGTTTATGGAACTTTAATGGTAATATTTGATATCGTGACCAGAAAAACCTATAAAATGATATGCCCCATCAGTAGTAGGGGTGGTGGTGGTGGTGAGGGTGAATGAAGTGAAAAAAATTCTTGATGACTGGTTCTTGTACACACACTAAATCACAATATTTTTTCACTCCTTTTAATAATGAGGTGAGTGGTAATAGAGGTGGCTATTGCCAAAAATGTTTTTGAGACCTTAACACCTCTTATATTTACTAAATATTAATTAAGTAAAAAAAAAATGTGAGGCATAGGTTCTTGTATACACGCTAAATTATAATTTAATTTTTTTGGGGGTGGCTAATGCCAAAAAATTTGTTGAGACTAAATTCTTTTATATATACTAAATACCAATTTTATGGACTCTTACCTGCTTGATTTACCTACTTACCCCCATTTACCCCAATTTACCCCGACGGAACAAGATGAAAATATAATCTAGTTCCAGATCTCGTTAAAGTACATATATGTACCAAATTTCAAGTCAATATCTTAAACGATTCCAGAGTAAACATGCGCACAAAAAAAGTTACAGACAGACAGACCGACAGACAGAAATTTTTTTTCGCTCAAACTTAAAATCTCGACGTTTCATGAGATTTTAAGCCTATTTGAACAATAAAAAATTTTTAAAATTTTTTTGTCGTTACTATACTGCCACTGGATGTGGAAGTAATAGCTATTTCTGTATTAAGACAGCAAAGTGCCACATTGCCGCTCGATAGTGTAAGTTGACAAACTCGTCAAACACTTGAGAACGACAATGACACTTTGCGCTCGAGTTACACACATGATTTTATCTACGATCGTTTGAAAATATCAAAATAAAAGGAATAATTAAGTTGAATTTTGGTTGGAAACAGCGATTCATCAACATGTTATGAGTATGCTTTGCATATGTGATCAAAATAAACAAACGAACAATCGCTGTCAGTGTATTTTAAGTTTTATTAATTATTATAAAGTTCGTGTAGATAAGTTAGGCAGTTAATTATTACTCTTACAACAACAATCATTAAATTAACAATAGTTTTGGGGCATTATTATTTCATAAAAATACATTTTCAATGTTCCGACCAAACTTGTGTAAGGACAGGTGCACTCGAGCGAGCGTAAAAGTACTTTGCCGTTCTTTGTCATGGGCGACGAGCGGCAAAGTGGCATTATTCACAACTCCTCAGCAAATTAACTTTGCGCGTTCAAAATGTGAGTAAAAAAACCGATATGCTGATATGTTGATCGTAGATAAATACTTTTTCTGAAATCGATCGGAAATGTCTACATTTTCGGCGCGATTTTAGAGCGAAAAATGCACAATTCCAGTATTTTAGTCCGTTGCTAGGAAACTATCAGAAAACAGACCGGAAAAGATCCGTTGCCAAGCAACGATCAACAAAGACGTACGGGAATGTTACTTCCCGGCCTAGGCCGGGAAGTAACATTCCCGTACGGTTTTTTATATATATTTTAATATGTTAATATTTTTGATTTTTATACGTTTAAAATAGTATTGATTGTGATTTCAGAATTTTTTTTTTTTAAATGTTTATATTTTTGATTTTTATACGTTTAAAATAGTATTTATTGTGATTTCAGAAAAAATAGTATGTGTACTTCGGTGTGAAAGCACATTCCCAGACTTCGATGCTTGTTGGCCTCGGCTAGCGCCTCGGCCAACAATTGCATCGTCGTCCGGGAATGTATCGCTATCACACCTAGATACACAATATACTATTTCCTAATCAATAATTTTCCACCGTAATTGTCAGTGCGTTTTTAAATATTTTTCAAAGCAGTCGTAGAAAAACATATTTTCTGCATGCATAGTTGATGTGAAATATTAAGCAAGTCCTTCACATTAACATTTTTCCTTTTATATCTAATTTTCTACGGATTTCAAACACAGCACCTCAAATTAGCATAAAAATAATGTGTACTCGAAAAATTATAAACGCTTTTAAATGCATTTTAATTGCAACAATTTTATACAACGGCCTTCGCAAAATTTATTACGACATCACTTACAAAGCACCAATAACAATAGCAACAGCGACATAACCATATAATACCCGACGATATTTTAATATAATTTAAGATGATTAAACCCTGAACACAATGAGAAAAACAAATGACATCCACTGTGGACGTCTGTAAAGAAACCCATTATAGAAAATTATTCGTAAGGTAAGTCTGGTTTTGTGTTTTGTTAACGAGGATCTGCGAGACATAAATTGTGGAGCAAAGCCAGATACGGTAGTTGTTTTAATGTTAAATGGCGACATTAAGCATTATTATACGTAAATCTGACGGGATTAATACGAGGGAGACAGGAATAATACCAAATATTAAATAGGTACTGTAGAAAATACAACTAACCTTACATATAAGCTCTTTCTGTCTATATTTTAAGATAAAACACCCGTACTCATCTATAATATATTTTTTACATACACAAAATGCTCTTGACTAGGCCCTCCGGCTTAAGCATCCTTATTATAAAAATAAAAACACATTAAACATACATACATAACTGTATGTCATATACTGACTGCCCAAACATCTCCGTGATAGGGACTGATGAAGTTGCTGGAGCATGAGCTGCAACATCAGTATCCGAGCGATATGTTTAATTTCTGCTTCTCAGAGGATGCTGGAAATGGTGACAACCGCCTTAATCGAGGATGTGTAGAATGATCCATTTTCCTTCGAGGTAATGAAGCCAGTAAAGGTATACTGCCCTACAGGGGCGTTAGGGTGTGAGAATGAAGTCATAGTGTGTCCGATGACGAGTTGACTTTGTCCAGGTCTAAGTATGAGGGCTTTCCGACTTTGACGAGGATAAAGTCAACACATCGTCGGACACAATATGGCTTCATCCTCACACCCTAACGCCCCCCTGCAGGGCAGTACGCCTTTACTGGCTTCATTAGCTCGAAGGATCGGAAAATGGATCATTCTACGCATCCTCGATTAAGGCAGTTGTCATCATTTCCAGCATCCTCTGAGAAGCAGCATTTTTAATTTTAATAACAGGATCAGAGGATTCCCACAGAAATGAAACATATCGCTCGGATACTGATGTTGGCCTCATCAGTGATGCTCCAGCATCTTCATCAGTCCCTATCACCGAGATGTTTGGGCAGTCAGTATATGACATAGACGTTTCGTTTTTCCCAGAGGATTGGAAGACGCCACTCGTTGGTTGCGAGTGGATATAGGTGTCTGCTGTCTTGGTTCTCCAATCCCCCTCGGAGAAATATCACGAGGCTAAACCATGCTCGATAAAGATTTGTAACCCAGATTTCCCAATACGAATCATCTTTGATCTTAGATAAATTAATTTGAGAGAGTGATTCGATCTTCTGATGACCAAAGATCACTTTGATCATAGGTCAAACCATATGCGAACGTAAAATATTCCGCTCTTTCAGAATCCATGGTCAAAAATGCGTTTCCATTTGATAAACAAAAGTTGACCTTGGAATGACCTCAAGGTCAACCTGATGGGGTCGAACAGACCCCGGATTCGGATTCAGCAACCCCGAAAACGTATAAGAATTGTGGTTTTATAGCTTACATGTTTTTCTTAATTTGACCTTGAGATGACCTTGATCCTGACCTGATGAGTCAAACAGACCAGGAGTTGGGATTTAGTTACCCCAAAAACGTATAAAAATCGTGGTTTTCTGCGCTTAAAAGGTTTTTTCACAATTTAATCTTGGATTGACCTTGACCCTGACCTGATGGGGTCAAACAGACCCCGGATTCGAATTCAGTGATCTCAAAAACGTAAAGATATGTTGGTCTAGTCTGGTGAACAGAACATTTTTTTTTGTGGGGCTGTGTTATGTATACTCCTGCTTATGATGCTGGTAAGTATGTTGTATCAATGTTTTTTTTACTTATTTAAAGCCTTTGATACTATTGACTGTAAAATACTGTTATCAAATTGTGTCATCTAGGAATTAAAAATATTGCTTTGAGCTGGGTTAAATCGTATACGGAAGGAAGGTCATTAATAGTGAATTACAATCATATGAACTCAAGAACTCATAAAGTCAAACTTGGAGTTCCTCAGGGCTCAGTCCTAGGGCCTTTATTATTTAGGTTGTTTGCAAATGACCTTCCTTTATTTCATCGAAAGATAAGCTTCTAAACAATTCGGTTAAGGTGATTTTAGTTTACATCTAAAAAAAATTGACAATAAAAGACACATATATGCTGTCACTCACTTTTTTATGTGAAATTTTGTTTTCTACAACTTTGCTCTTATAGTTTTTTTCACAGCTCTTACTATTTTGGCAGTCTTCATCTTAATGCGAGTATTATCTTCTATGTAAATATAGATTGGCTGCTATAATAGAGACATTTTAAATTTTAAAATTTTCTGGAGTTGAGACTGTACTCCCTACTTCCATTTCAGGTTTCTAGCTCATCGAGAACTACTCAAACAATTCACCTTATAGAAAAATATAGGTAATAATATACCTAATCTCAAACTCTCAAGAAAATTAATAAAATTAGAAAATTCAATATGGCGGCCTAAAGTTGAGTTAACTTTTGTCGGAACTTGGACAATTTAGAAATTGTCATTATTTGAATTTGTTTAATAAAAGTGGATAGAGGTTGTTATTGCTTGATTTTAGTTACCTTAACAAACCCATAGTGGAACACGAGTATGTTTCAATGGTTTTATTATATTCGGAAATCTGTATGTATGGGTTAAATTTATTGATTGAGACCCTCTTCCCGTCATCTTTTTTTTTTTTTTTTAATTTATTCTTCTAGTAATATATAGGACTTACCACTGCGATTTCCCACACTTCAAAACAACAAACAAATACATAACAACCCAAACAAATTAGGGAATTTGCGAACCCCGTAAATCCGTACGTCCTTGGAGCTATTGTCAGGACTTCATGTACCAACTATAGCAATAAAATTCTTGCAACTGTAGGAGTGCTTTCTTTAGTAAAAGTTATCAAGGAAAGTAAAACTGTAAATATTATCCTTTAATCATATGTGGAAACTTTTATAAAGAACACATTCAGTAAGTAATAAAGCGTAACTACAAGTAGCACGTGACATAAGAGGGCAACATTATTTAAATCATCTCCATCTTTAGGTAAGTACCGACGTTGGTTTGTATAAAGTTCAAGTCGGCATTTTTCCACGGCAATTATTTTAATTCTTATGTAAAACGCTTTGTTAAGAATGTGCAAAAAGCAAGCAAAATAAGTGAGTCATCGTCACGAAGACCATCGACTGGTTCTGATTAAAAAATAACAAAGTCGCGGGAACGTAGTGGGTTTAGGGATTGCATTACCGGTTAACCGGTTAACCGGTTAACCGGTTATTAGGACAAAAAATACATGATGATAATTACCGGTAATTTTAATTTTTTACCGGTTATTTCGGTAAATTCTGAACTTACGATATGTCACGTATTCAACGTTTCTATTTATGTCAGTGACTAGTATTCACTAAATACAGAGTGACTGTCCCAACACCGAGCACTTCTAACAATAAATAAATAATATTATAAAAAGTAAACTCCAAACACCAAGCCCTAAGAAATACAAGAGAGACATTGTCAATATCTTACGACAGAAAATTAAATATTTCACTGCCGCAAATATCCGTGGAATACATTTAGAAGTATGTTATTACCAATTCTTATTAACTTATCGACCCACCAATATCGATTGAGGAAGGGCATTTTCAGCTGATGGTATTCTATGCACAAATATCAGACAACTAACACTAACTAACTAACTATAGCTTTGAAAAACTAACCGTTTTAACAGGCTATTTTTAAAAAATATTGTATTTTGAGATTAGGTATTCAGTAAATGCCCTATTTGAGTTTATGTTTATAATTTTTGTTATTTAAGTGGATATTTTTGTTATTTACAGAATAATTAGTTATTTAAATTTATTTCATTTATATTTTTTCTTTTTAATAAATTAACTCCTATATAAAAAAGTCACATTTTTGTCACTTTGACAGCAATAAAAAAGGTGCATCATTTTTTATCACCGATAAAAATGCCTGTTCCTCAAAAGCAGAGTACACCTAGTAGTCGCACGTCACTTTGAAATCTGTACTGTCAGCTATAATTTTTAAGTATTGTGGAAACTATACTGTACGATATGAGTCGTTTTGGGAAAATTATAATTATTTTTAATAAATTATTGTTGTTCGTTCACATTCATATTCTGTCGTTAATTTATCTTGCCAAAAAATACTCGAGCTTTTCTTTTATGGATAAATTTCTTTTTAACTCAAAATTTTGCCAATCAGTAATTTTGCTCGAAAAACTGACATTTGACAAAATCATTCGACCTCCGGTCTCGCGATTTTTTCATGTCAGTTCTTCTTATAAAATCACTGATTGGCAAAATTATTTTATTACAAAGAGAAATTTATCCAATAAAAAAATGCTCTTGTGATTTTACTATTGATAAAAAACCTTTTGTTTGTTCATTATATCACATATAAGTACGTATATAAAAATGTTTTTGTTAAATTTAGATAATTTTGTGTATGGAAAAAGACAATTGCCATTTTCGCCACCCTAATCATCCATTCTAAAAATTACCGGTAAATACCGGTTAACCGGTTATTTACATTTTTATTTACCGATTTACCGGTTATTAAAACTTCCGGTAAATTGCAATCCCTAAGTGGGTTGCAGTTTTTTTTGTCTGCTTGTTGGGGTGTCGTAATTGATGTCTTCGATATATCAGTTTTAAAATAGCAACACGAAAGGATTTTCTGCTGTTATTTTACGTTATGTTTACAAATGCCACAAATGGAGCGTCACATAATTACTTTATTGTTATTATATCACTTTGACAAGAATTAATTGACGTATAATATAAAGGGATTTAATTTTTTTTAACGAATTGGCTATCGAAAATTGGTTAAGTAATGATTATGTTTATATAATGATTAGAATGTTTCGCCATTATTTTTTTCAAATACAAACTTTCAGAGAAATCACGTTACAATCGGCAGTACTCAGCGGCGGATCCAGAATAAAATAACAGGGGGGGACACAACCATTAAAAAGCGAGGGAGGGGGGTGAAATAAAAAAAAAATTGTTGATTCGGAACTGAAAATTGATGAGTGGGCGATTAAAACAAAAATCTTTTTCGCTCGAAAATGAAAATTGATAAGTGAGGGAAGAACATCACACACACACAATTTTCCACTCACAAATGAAAAATCGCTCCCGCCTTTTTGCAAAAATAAACGACAGATGGGGGGGGGGGGGGGTCGGGTACAGAACATATGTATATATCGAACAATAACAATTATATTGTTATTCATGAATCACTATTATTTAATAAAAAACGAATACCAAAATAAACGACAGGGAGGGCACGTACCCCTCCCCCTGGATCCGCCACTGTCAGTACTGATTCACTGTACCGTCCATAAATAAACGTATTGAAATAAAAACAATTTATCAGGTTTAGTAAGGCAGAGACAAATCCATAGTGAAAGGTCATAATCGTCCTGTTGTATTAGTGAAATTGAGACGGAGAGATAGTTGATTTTCCACTTCAAAAAACAAAAGTTGAACATTTTTACTTAAGTAAAAACAAAAGTTGAATATTTTTACTTAAGTAAAAATGTTCAACTTTTGTCTTTTGAAGTGGAAAAATCAACTATCTTTCCGTCTCAATTTCACTAACACAACAGGACGATTATGACCTTTCAAAATGGTTTTGTCTACAATTCGCCTTACTAAACCTGATAAATTGTTTTTATTTCAATACGTTTATTTATGGACGGTACAGTGAATCAGTACTGACAGTGGCGGTTCCAGGGGAGGGGGCACAGGGATACGTGCCCTCCCTGTCGTTTATTTTGGTATTCGTTTTTTATTCATGAATAACAATATTAATTGTTATTGTTCAATATATACATATGTACTGTACGTACACAATTTTCATTTCCAAGTGAAAATTTTTTTTGTTTACCCCCCATGCAAAGAAGTGAAAACAGTTGACAAAGATCGAAGACCCGAACGAACGACCCATAAAGGAAGCAATAAATCATCGCAAGCTAAGTCCCCAAATTTTACCACTTATACCCTTAAACTATTTACTTCTTAATACTTGTAGACAACTTAAAGAATTTCATAAACAGACAACAGACCTGACACAGGTCAGGCAATAAATTAGAAATAAGTCAAATACATATGACTCAATCAGGAGCGTACCATTAGGGTAACAGTACACCGCGAAAAATTAAATCAATTTAAAAACAATAAATATTTGGTACAAAGTAATTTTATGGTGTCAAATGAGTGATAGGTTTGAAGAATACATATCTAAGGACGTGCGATTAGCGATTGTGTGAGTAATGATTAATTTCACACATAATTTGTATTTGTATTAAAAAGAGTGTGTGTTTGTGGTGCTGCATTTTCTTTGCGTTATAAATGCTGTAATAAACTGATGAGAGGCTGATTCCAACAATTTTCTTAGAAAATCTGAGAAGTGATTATACATTCAAAACCTTGAAAATGTCGACCCTGATCAGTGGCGTACTATAGGTATAATACGCCGGGGGCTGAATCTCTTGCAGTTGAATGGAAATGCACAAGGAAATGGTATCTATGTACAGGAATGATGGATCGAATACAGAACGTAGGAACGAAAGATCACATCCTGGTAGGCACAGAAATGGGGGAACGAGTCAGGGACGTTAAAGCGCGGGGGGGGGGGGGGGTTACAGAAGAAATTATAACACATACACGAGAAGAGGCATACCACGGCAACAGTGAAAATAAACTGGAGGAAGAAGAGAAAGCAAAAAATGAACGTATCAAATTAATACAAGAAGGCCCTTCAATAAGCCACCATCCAAGGAATAACTGTTAGAAATCACGGTAGAGCAATAAGAAATGCTGCACATGGAACAGGCAAAATAAACAATGAATTAATGTACTATGGAGCTAAAAGGACAAAGGAGCAATCCTCAGAACGGAAATGGTATCTACACACAAGAAAAATGGACCGAATACTGAATCTAGGAACGTAAGATCAGATCAGATCACATCCTAGTAGGCAGGGAAGCGGGGGAGTGGGCCAGGAGCGTTAAAGCGCGGGGGCCGAGGTAACTGGGAAAGAAAAGCGAGGAGAAAAATGAATTCCATTACACCTCTTGTTACATCTATCCTGGGACACACTGTAGACAAATTGACCTCGGATCCGGAATCAGCGACCTAAAAACCTATACATATATTAAATCGAAGTCCCAGAATAAGCCTACTCATTCCAAAAAGGCGAGTTTATTTCAGACTTTTCATAATTTGACCTTGAAATGACCCTAAGAGGGGGGTGGGGTTGGTTCCGTTTGTGGTCGAATCGACTCTAAATTGACTGTTAAAAAACATTTTCTTTTTTATTTTTGCCAAATTTGAGGGGGGCCGAAAACCGGCCTTATTGACCCTCCCCCTTTGGTACACGTATGTATTTTAACGAGATCTGGAACTAGATTATATTTTGATCTTAAACCGTTGAACGGCTGAAGGGGGGCGGAGGCTAAATGGGGGTATATAGGTAAATCAAGCAAGAGTACATAAAATTGGTACAAGATATAAGAGAAACTAGATCTCCAAAAATTTGGCATTAGCCACCCTTATTACCAGCTCCACCTTTATTAAAGAGAGTGAAAAAAATAAAATTGTGATATAGTGTGTGTACAAGAACCAAGGCCCTCAAAATATTTTTTTACCCCATCCACCCCCACTACCCATGTGACATTTCGTTTTATGGGTTTTTGGGGTAGACGATTTGAAATATTATATTATTAATGTTGCATAAACAATTATGTCCACACATAGTATCGAAGTTTCTTTCGTTGTGAGTAACTTGGATAGAAGATCTGGATGTGGAAGAAGTGATTCCTTAGGCAGAGGTTTTTCGTATTCCGCGTGAAAAAATAAACAAGATTTCAGTTTTTTCTAACCCCAGACTTGCAAAATAAGTATTGATAAATGTACTTAAAATTATTATTAATTGCAATAATTTAGATTTAAATATTTTTTAATATAATCATTCTGACTTTTGCATAGCTAAATCGTTAACTTCGGCCACTGCAAGACAGAACTACATTTTTCTCCAACAGACCAGTCGTCTTATTCCTCGACTTGTGATACAAATTACTTGTCTAGGAGATTTAGTGGAAAACTAGCATGGGACTGAAGTAATAAAACCAGGCTAATTAAATTAAATGATACAAATAAAGTGCCTGCATTGATGCTTGAAGCTAATTACTTCATATTTTTTTAGTCGTACGGTTTCGGAGACGCAACTAATTAACTACGGAGTTCTAGTACTCTGGCTTTAGTAGTTCGGTGTTTTGTTTTGTGTTTGATGGCAGCGAGCAATTATCATTCAATGGCTTCACTGACGTTATTCGAGCGAATTGGGATTTACCGTTTCACAAACATTTCATGCATAAGAAATGAAGATGCGGTGTGTGACGTTCGTTTTTTTGTACGGATTCAGATTAAAATTTAAATTGAAAGTTATTATGCGTCTCGCGGCGAAATTTATTAGGAACGGATCGAAATTGCTATATTAACTGCGTGTTTTCTATGTAAAATTTTATGTTCATTAAATTGAGAAAAAATATCGTTAAACATTATGATACAAAAATTTCACAATTTTTAAGGGGCAGGAACCCAGCCATGTCGGCATGCTTTGAACTAATTCGTAAAAGTGAACTGGTCCGCTGGAATTCCAATTATCTTCAAAGCGTGCCGACATGGCTGGGTCCCTGCCGCTGGATCGTGTGTAGACCCTTTAGTGATCTTTCTTGGTTTAATTTTTTTTTTTATTTTTTACATTCATTTTAGTAGGCTCTTTATCTACACAGTAAAATATTCATCGTTGTGATTTTTTAAGCTTTAACATTAGGCTCGTCCAGTGGCGTATCCAAGGAGGGGGCAAGGGGGTACTTGCCCATCCCCCCCCCCAGAGCTCCAACTCTCTGACTATTAATTATTACTTCGAGTTTAATAAGACTGAAAACTTACCTCAGAAATATAACAATCACAAGTCGCCTTAATGGCTTGGCCCTACTAAATATTCACCAAAGATTTCTGTAACTTGCGATGAAGTTTGTCAGGAGCTCGCAAAAGTCAAGAGAAAACTAAATATCTAGTAATATACGTTTTGTTTCTGTTATTCTGTTTCATTTCATAAGAGAATTTATGTTTCGTTAATTACCTTTAATTAAATAATTTACCAATTCAAGCTCTTTGCTAATTTTCATTGGTAACTAGAATAATTCTTGATTTCTTGAAAAAGAAGCTTTTTGCTTTTTGGTCATTGGCGCACATCCAAATGCAAATATGCACAGCACAGAAGTAGCCCAATGAGTCAGTAAATTGGCGTACGGGGGGGGGGGGGGGGTAAAAGGGTGATCGCGCCCGGGCTTGTTAGGGGGAACGGTTTTGAAATGAGGAAAGTTTGTGTTATACTCCCCTGCTCGTCAAAAATGTTTTTGGGATCCCCCCGCTCGTTAAAAATGTTTGTCGGATTTCTTCCCCCTTACTCATCAAAAATATTTTTGGGATTTGGGATACGCTGATGCTAAAATTAAGTAGCATCTGGATATAGTATTTTATAATACCTAATTTTTTTGAAATCGATATCATGTGGAGTTCGAAAAAAAGTCTTTACCCGTGCTATCTGTGCGCATGCCTAACTTCTAATTGTCGTCCTGTTGCAAACGAATTTTGAAGTAGTCAAACGCAATAACGTTGAGCGATCAGAAAATGTAAAGAAAATGGTGGCAGTTTGGCAACACTGCAGGTCGTTCCAATTAGTTGTTAGTTGTCTGGTGTTTGATTGGTATTATTCGTTTATCATGAAATATCTGAATATCCTAGAATAATATTATCATGCGTTTTATGAGCATAAAGTCTTGTTGACAAACTCGAACCGACTCGACTAGCAATGGTAAAGTTTGACATTTCCAGCCTTTTAAAAGTCTTTGATCGTGCAAACCGTGCACTCTTAACTTAGAGTATTGGAAAATAATGCACTGAGAAAACAGTTTCAGCCAAATTCCAAAAAATACGTATCTCTACCAGAAGGAAACGATTTTTCTATAGCACTAAAATGCTAGTTTTGCTGATGGACTTAAACTACATCAGATGATACTATAACAATATTACAGCAACTATAGGAAAAAATTCATTTCGCGCATATACACACATGCTGTCTTCTATATTTGTGAAATTCTAAAGTAATGGTAACATATTATGTATAGGAGTATTTGAGGTTAGAAACTTTATTTCTCTAACTCGATATCTTGTTAATATTAAGATTTTTTATTAAAAAAAAATTAAGGGTCTTTAAATATTAAAGGACTTGACTTTTGTCATTTCAGAATTTTGTTTAAAATTGATGAATTTTAGTGAATAATAATTTCTTCTGATACTGGTTTCAAAAATTAGGGATTATAGAATACTATCCCAAGATGCTACAAAAAAAAATGATAATTTTAGAATCAGCGTATCATAATTTAAAAAAATAAATAGAATATATTTTTTTAAGGACCAAGTAACCATTTGGTAGCTTTAGAAAAATTATGTGTGGTAAAAACCATCCCAAGATTCTACAAAAATAATTTGGTAGTTATGCCGAAACTTTATAGGGGTTAAAAAATATCCAGAAACATTCATGAATTTTTTTTTCAATGTTCCTGTTGTCAGATTCTATTCCAATTTATTCTACATTTATGTTCTGGTAGTATCTATAATTGGTTAAAATTTTATTTGAATCGGTTATGCCGTTCAATAGATAAAAATTATTTTCGAAAATTTTCCTCAGATTTTGTAGATGTTTCTATGTCGATTGGACGTAAAATACCTTTCTAACGTGGCTTCCTAAGAGAGCTGCAGCCTTTTGAAGATGGCACAATATTATCATTTTTTTTTTATATTTTCAAATCGCTTTTATCTAAAAAAATAAAATTTGGTACATTTATTAATTTATAAATGCTCCATCGTTTGCATGCTTTGTTAATGATCATCAGCGTCTCAGTTGGGGGACAATTTCAATCATAATTTTTTCTACTTAATTATACTCTTCGCAAAAATAAAGAGTATATTTTCATTTGATCGGCACATTTCTAAAACAGTAAATATCGCTCGTAGAGAAAAAACATTCATATCATTATGTTAGTGAACGAATTCTGAACAACTTTCAAAATGTCCGTCTGTCCGTCCGTCCGTCACGTTTCTTGTAAGCACGATAACTTAAGAAATAAAAGTCCGATTGTACTGAAATTTGGAAAGTTAGTTAGCGTTAGTTAGAGGAAGAACCCTATTGTTTTTGAAAAAAATCAATAAGTGAATAAAAAGTTATTAATCATTTAAATTATTATTTTTTTTTTAACTATTTAACGTCGGCCTATTTCCGCTACCAGGGCCTATCACCGACGCCAGGAGACGAGCTACCTCCAACCTGGAAATTTTGCCGAACCTCTTCCCTTAAGAAGAGTAGGGATCTTTTACTTACCTAACATTTAATAGACAAGGGACCACCTGCTTTACATCCCCTCCGAAGAATGGTATATCCACTACGTAATCCTCGTCTGAAATTACGTAACTTCCGCGTATACACTGATATACAAGCTGCTAGAAGGTGGGACGAGAACGCTGTATTTCCCAAGATGGAACCCCATCCAAGTACTAACCGCACTCGACGTTGCTTCAACGGAATATCGACTGATATTCACATTGAAGTCGCCTCTACGCTCGCCCCTTTGCAACTTTGAAAACAATTTCTTAATTCTTGTCACTTGTACTTAAATAGAAATCTTGGAAAATGTTATTCTCTATATTTTTTTTTGTTTATACATTTTACTAATATATATATTTCATAATAATATATCTAATTCGTTGAAATATAAAACTCGAATGATATATACTAAAGACATTCAATTTTTGTAGTGATGTGTGATGGTCCAATGGCTGAAGTTTTGTCTTGCAATACAAAGGTCGTGTGTTCGAATCCCCGACAGAGTAGTTGTTTTTTTTTGTTCATATATTTTTTTTCGCAACAAAGTTGCTATCACAAAATTTAGAATGTCCAATAACTAACATTATTTACAAGAAAACTGCAAAGAGTATCCTATAGAATGTGTAACAATTATATAAAAAGCTCAGTAAATCGGCGAAGAGTATAATGTTTCCACTAGTTTTTTGACATTTTTGATTTCAGGTATGAAAACTTGAAAGTTTTTTATACGAAAAAAGGCACTCTTGTCCCAAGTCGCTAAGATACACCACTTTCGAGAAAAATCGATTTGAAATATTTTATCAAGATTTATTCTATCAACAAAACAACAATAATCGACAGTTTTAGCAACTAAAATTCGATAACAAGACGAAAATTAACAAGAGCAACAAAACTAAATATACAAAATATGTTCTACGTGGTGACCATCTGTCTCAATGCATTTTATTCTTTTATATAAAGATCGCCGAATTTTTTCATAAACTCTACGATTATTCCTAACTTCATTACAAACGTTTTCAATTCTTATTCAAAGCTATTCACGAATAAAATAAACTAATGATTTTAAGTATCCTCTAAATAAAAGGATCATCTGGGAACCTTGCTGGCCAAGCAGTTGGACCGCTTGCTCAGATTCATTGGTTTCCATAAGTCTTATTAAGAAATTGACGAATATTAAAATGAGCCATGCATAGTCCTGTCATATAGTTAAATGAATTTCATGAAATAAACAGGGTAAAAGGTTTTTAGTGAAATTTGGATAATTTTCTCCATTTAAACGACTAAGCAACTTCACAAGCAGATTATTGGCAACTACATCTATCATGCCTGCAGTACACTCTCGCCGAGACCGCTCGGCGAATGTCTCTGTTTTTAGTAATGTGAATGAAAGACATGGATATTTTTACAATTAATTAATTTTATTTATTTGCTTTTATCATGATTGGAAAATATTATTTAGGTATTAAGAAAATCACAACTTACCCACTTTTTTATTTATTACGAAATTACCTACTTTCTGTATATTGTTGCCCTAATCTGGGCACGCTAATATACTAATTAGGTAAATATTTAAAAACACTCATTATTGGAGATCAATCAAAACAACTACTCTTCTAGCTAATACTGACGAAGTATTGAATTACATGACATGATTCCTAGCATTTTAAAGAAAAAAATTATGTTGAAAATAATATTTTCTAATAATGACATGGACGTTGCTGAAATTGCCGCTGCTGCAGCTTATTGTGCGTTTGCATATTTTAATTATGTGCATATATACAAAAAATATAAAATTGAAAATCCTTGGAAACCAAGAAGATGGTGGATGAAAACAATTCATCGAAATAGAACAAGGTGAGTGTTGAAAATTTAAATGTGATTTTAATTATTATTATTTAGCTCACTGTATAACAATGAAACATGCCTGAATTAATAAAGGGTGTAGCCGGTTAAGCATATGAAAAATGCCCATAAAGGAAATTACATGAAATGGACATCAAAATATTCCCTTGGCTGTAAAAAAATATTTGTTACAATATTATTCCAGAAATCCAAAGTCGATAAAATTCTCAGAATATGTTAGTTATGAGATAATCTTTGCAGAACGGCAATCAACCCCCACATCTGTAGCCTAATAACCCAGCCGGACCATATTTTTAAAGAAAATTAATAAATTAATAAGCAAATTAGCCTTATAAATGCTTCTAAACTATGTATGATGTTTTAGGGCACCAGATTTTAGGTTTCTCAGGTTAAGTTTACTTAATTTTTCTCCAAGAAGTATGGTTTCCAAACGTTTTTTTGTGTAATGTAGTACAAAAATTATGTTAATAATGCATCATCGGAATGACACAGAATGACTCTCGTCATCAGAATGACCTAATTACTAACAGTATAATAAACTTTCGAATTGATATGAAAATAAACAAATGAAAACAAAATAGAACAAAATTGTAATGTTTAATACCTATTTAAAAAAATTAAATAAAACAAGAAGTTACAAAATCTACTACGTACTACTTATTAAATATTTGGTTAAAAAGTGTGTCAATTTCATCGTTATTTAAAACTTTAAAATATTTTGATGAAATTGGAACCGGTGCATCTTTTAATTTGCTCAAAATTCCAGTGCACTCCAGCTCCTGCCTATCTTCCTTATTGGGCCAAAAGAAAGTTTTATTGTTTCGGGCCATGAACGAAACAAGAATCTTGGTACCAATTTCTGTCTGTCTGTAATTAATTCGTGCACAGAAGACACTGCACTATCATCCACTTTTTGTTCCGTGAATTTTGAACACCCTGTATATGAGTTAAGTTTGAAATAAAAGTCACTTTTCACGAGAGAAAATAAAATAAGTTTTTATTTTTGTTCACGTTCTCACAATACTTGATTTTTGTTGAATAGAACTTAATTAGAGCGATTAGTTAATTAGTACGATTAATTAGAACGACTGGATAAGCACTAGAGTAAAAATTTGCCTTTGAGTTTTGTCGCGTTTCGACGTAATATTTTTTTCTGAATTCATCTGGAAGATCTTTATGGTCGATAATTTTCAAATTTTTTCGTCAATTAGGTAAGTTGCAACAAAATTTTAATTAACAATTGCCCTTTTTGCAAAAATTCAGCTCCCCAGACGAGAGCATGTGAGAATATACTAGGTGCACTCGGCCTCGCGGCTTGTGTTCCCTTTGACTCGTGGCCAAAAAACCGATACAAATCGGAGCGTTAACGAGGCGAGGCGAGGCGAAGCGAGGGCGCACGGGGCGATGCGAGCGTAGCAAGTACACTCTCGCCGAGGCGTTGCGAGGGTAGGCGAGTGCATTAACGAGACAAGGCGAGGGCGCACGGGACGATGCGAGAGCAGCAAGTACACTCTCGCGCTCGCCTGCCCTCGCAACGCCTCGGCGAGAGTGTACTGCAGGCATCAGGCGTTTATACTAAACTTTTACTGATGTTCGGTCCCTTTTGTGACATGAGGATTTTCACCAACATACAAATAATGATGTGGGTTGGGTAAATTAAAAATTCCATCCTTAATAAAGCTTTGTCACAAAATAAAATGTTTGAAAAAATATCTTGGTTTTGATTTTTTTTGCAAAAAATGGGGACATTCTACAAGAGCAGGAAAATCGCGTTCTAACATCGCCTACTTTTTGAAAATGAAAAAGATAAAAGTTGTCTTAATGTCGGATGTTCCACACTGAAGATTTTAATATTTCAGGATACATTGCAGCAAGTCTTAACGATAATTTCAGGATTTTCTTCAACTTCCTTTTCATGCTCTTCCGTTACATTAGGATGTCTTACAGTTTCATTGTTTTTAGGAAATGATGTTCCATTTCTCTCAATCTTTGGTGAAGAGCTGTAAATGTTGAACGACTGGGATGTCTTCTGTTTCAAATTTTTACAGCGTATATATGTCCCGCCGCTCGAGTGTTACCTTTTTCACTTTAACATAACCTAAATGCATATCAGCGTTATTCTTCATTAGTGAATTAGTGAATTAATAAACTCTTTTTTTTTAATTTCTCAAAGAAAAACTAATTGTTGGACATAAGAATAATTTGACAAAACATCATCAAAATGTCGGTTAAGAATTTAGCAATAACTGGGGAAAAATTTCAAATTAATTTTTCTCGAAACAAGAATACCTATTTTTATGAAAAAAAAACTGAAGTTTTCAAACTTGAAATCAAAGATATCAAAAAAATCAAAGAAAAAATGGTATGATTGAAAATGTCCATTGCCCCTCCCCCAAATGGGGCAACATTATTCCCTCAAAGCATTATTCATCTGCATCATCAGTAATGTACGATATCAATATTACTCGCAGACATTTTTAAAAATCACTTTTTTGTGTTTCTGGGATCTCAAGACGTAAAGATTTGACCTTATGCCAATTTAGGATTTTGGTCTAATTACAGTAACCTTCCATTTTTATGGTTGGGGAGGTTAAAAATATTAAAAACTAAAGGACTTAAAACAGAGCCTTGAGGCACTCCTGATATTTGTGTAAATTAGGCTGAACGATGGCATACCGTTTTACATAAAGATATGTGTACTGACAAATTGGTGTAAATTTTCATAAAACCCAAATTTTGCAAATTTTATTAATAAAATGTTACATCGAAGAGTATTAGGTTTAGATTTAGTTTTATACGTATTACGTCCTGAAAATGACCATATGCTATTACGTCAAATCCAATTTGCACTGAAATCCAAGATCTCCATCAAGTCCCAAACTCCCTAACTCAACAAATTGACGAACTTAATTAATTCACATGAAAACTTTCCAGGAACATGCCACTTACCGGGTAACAAATGATGATTTATACCTATTAGTGAAAGTAAAAGGAAACTGAATTAACGAAATCATTCTCTTTCGCCTGAGTTTTTGTTCTATCTACGTCAAATCGGTCAAAGTAAATTACTTGGAAGGACATCATCCCAACGACTGGGAGAAAGTGTAGCAGGATAAGGATAATAACCAATCGACCACAGTGATGCCATTGATGTTAATTTTTTTAAAATTTTGATTGCTATCAGTGGCACTTACAATTTTACCAAATATTAGCCTTTAATATTTTACCGTGTGAAACAAAAAATACTAAAAATATCGAAAATAATTTATATCTTTAGAACCTTGGCCCGATTTAAATTTTAAAAAATATATGTTGATAAAAAATTGAGAAATATACCGGGTGTCAAAGAGATCACTTTCCGGCCGCCTTTTCTTTATTATTTAACGGATTGAGATGAAACTAATGTTATAAAAACAACATTTTTTATCCATCTATCAAGTTTCCGCGACTTCCGGTCTCACCCCTACTTTTTTGTTTTTCAAAGGAACACCATGTACATTTTTACATTTTGGGGAATCTAGAGGCCATTTTACATATGACTGCTAATTTCATTACTCTTTCCACCATTTTGAAATTTTCAATCCACTGTACCGTGACTCACCTGACATTGTTCCAATGTTCATAAATAATTGAACAAAAATACATATTGAATTTTGTTGTTTTTCATTTGTGCCAAAGAGAGATGATCCAAATCAATTTTTCGAAATTACTCAAAATATTCAAACGAAAGTATATCACTCTCATACTACAGCCAAATATAATTGTTCAATACCAATCTAACGATGCACCACAACACTTCCTGGTAGGTCAACTTCGGGTTAGTCACAAGACATTAGATTGAAAATTTTTTACTCAAATAGAAATCCTATTAAATTCGCCCATTTATAATCACGTGTGCGGAAACAAAAAATCAGAACAACATTACATTGAAAATTTTTAGCTCAAATAGCAATCCTATTAAATTCGCCCATTTCTAATCACGTGTGCTGAAACAACCAATCAGAACAAAATTACATCGATAAGATCCCTTAGAGTTCTTTTCACTTATATCATCCATTTTCACAGTTCAATAATTTAAAATTTATTTTTTGACAACGTTGATTTGGAACTGCAAATAACGATTTAATGAATATAATGATAGAAGAAACACACCAAATAATACATAATACATAATACATAATCCATATTTAATTTTATAAACTGCTCTTTTAATAATTGTATTTTTATTAATAAATAGTTCTGAACAAATAAATAAAATAAATTGCAAAAGATTTTCTATGCGAACGTTGATAAATAGCTCATAATTTTATCACAACTTCCTCAAGCACGTTGCTTTTAGGTAATATCCTTCGCCTACGGCGCACAATTAGAAAAAAAGCCTTTTTGGACAAAAATCTGCCTACAAGTCAAATCTTAATCAATTTCGATATACCTTGGCTTATAATGTAGGTTATTGGCTACACTTTCAGAGTATACTGCCTCAATTGCAAACCCCGATTTCCTAACCTCAAAAAATGTATCAAATATGAGAGAAATCACTTTTTTCTATTTCTACAAGTCAAATCTTGATCAATTTTGACAATCCTGGGGTTCATAATTTAGACAATATACGCTGAAAGGGTAGCTAATAACCTGCATTTTAAGCCCAGGATTGTCAAAATTGATCAAGTTTGACTTGTAGAAATAGAAAAAAGTGAGTCATATTTGAATTTAGGCAGTATACTCTGAAAGTGTAGCCAATAACCTACATTTTAAGCCAATGTAGATCAAAATTGATTAAGATTTGACTTGTAGGCAGATTTTTGTCTAAAAAAGGCTTTTTTCCACTGTGCGGCATCGCGATATTACTAAGCAACGTGCTTTCGGAAACTAATAAAATAATTTCGTATTATCAACGTCCTTGGAATATTATAGTCATTTTTTCCATCGTCGCCCGGACTATTACAGACCTATGATTTCTCAAATGCACCCGTATCGTGACTAAAGGTACATTCAAGAAATCACCATGTCTTCTTGAACAATAGAGAAGTTGCATAATTTTTTTTTGTAATGAAAATCGATACAGCATCAAAAAAAAGTTATAAAAATGTAAAATTTACGATTTTTTGAATATTAATACAGCCAGAAAATAAATAATTTCATCGGTGAGAAATTTTTATATTTCAAAACGGCAGTTATTTGGCGCCATTCACTGTGACGTTTCCCGTTATGATTTGTCCATTAAAATTAATAACAAACTGGAAGGTACACTCGACTAGAGAAAATGACTCAGAGAGAGAAACTTGCGTGCACTATAATACTCCATCCTTTTTCTCGGTCTGTGTACAGACGGTTAAGCCAATCGGACGTTTTCTTCAACCAATCAGATCTTTATTTTATTGTTTACAATCAGTTTACCAAGTTCTTGTTTGTGGTGTTATTGTGTTATTATTTGGTTAATGAGCTAGTGAACAACATTATTATGACTTATGAATTACAAATATTGCATTGTGCCTAAATGTAAAACTAAGAGTATCACTACAAATATGGTAATTTTACATTCAAGATTCTCCAAAATTAGTTCGTAGACAGACGTCAGTGAGAGGTTAGGACACTGCGTCTACTTTGGACAAATTATCCGAATAACGGATGTCGTCATTGAGTTCACGCCAATAAGAAACCGTTTGCAGGCACGTGTTTTTGTTTACAAATTACAGCATAATCTAAATATTAATTTTACGGAAAATAAATTTTATTTTGAATTTCTTTTGTTATAATCATTTTCTGCGTAATGGAAATTAAGAGCAAATCACTTTTTCAAGCATTTTAAAATTTCATGCATCTTCCCTATTGTGGAAATTAGACTTTTTTCTAAAAAGAGTTAAATTATTTTTCGTGAATGTTAAGCATTTCAGAACTTAGATTGGCGGTGTTGTAAAAATATGTTTTCTTTAAATATTTCTTTACAACTTTCACTTATTTAAAATAAAGAATTAGCCTTATTATTAGAGATAGTTTAGTGTTACAGGACTTTTGGACATGTGTCGAAAATTCCAGTCCGCATTCCGCAACGTGCAGAAATTAACATTCTTCTCTTGTTTCAATTTATACCGTTCCGGCATTCCCTAGACGTGAAGCTCCATGAAGAAAGTTGGTCGGAATCATTATTTTTTACGATACTAATTAAACTATCACTCCAATTTGCGCAAATCGTATCGTGTTACATGCTCTCTTGGAAATTATTGAATATTATTTTTAACGACCTGTAATTAAATCCGTCGTGCTGTACGTTGCGGCTTTCCTCGGTTGCATAAATCCCCTGTATGCGACCTATCTCAGTTGAGACATCATCAAAGCTATAAAAATAAACTAGAAAAAACAGTTTATCAAATTTTTATACAGGGCGTAATTAGTTTCATGTCTTAAAAAAGTGGTAATGGAGACCGACTAGACAAACAAAAAATTTTGAAAAAAACTGAGCAACGTCAAAAATTTTAATGTTAACGTAGGGGACATTTGAGAACCACTGCTTTTCTGGGTCAATGGACGTATAGTTCCGAATCATCGAAGTGTCTTACTTACTTTTAGTAAAAAGTCATAAAAAGTATAAAGATTACCACCGCCGGGCGGTCACAAAGCAAGAAGCGCGGCACTTTGATGGGACCGCTAGAACAGAACTTTTTTTGAAAGTGTAAATAATAATTTTGCACAACCGCAAGCACAGGATTGTCACAGTGATTTAAACAAAGGATATGTTTAAATGTGTGTGTACACTTTGAAAACTGCTATGACAACTCGTAATAGTGAGCTGGTCTGCTGGAATTCCAGCGTCTTCAAAGCGTACTGACAATATTGGCTCCAGCAGTTTTACGAATTCTCATAGCAATCTTCAAAGTGTACCGAGAAGGTCGGTTGATTGGTTGGATCGTCTGTAGACCTCTTTAGACGTCCAAGATACGATAACAGAAAATAGTTATGTGTATTTTAAATTAGGAAAAATCTGATTTTTTTTAATTGTGCGCGTAATTTTTTCCAATCAGGCATCTAAAACTAAAAATCGAGCCTTTGGTCTCTATGAAAATCGATGTAAATAAAAACAAACAGATCAGGACAAAACAGCGAATAAGAATAATAATAATGCCTTTATTGCCCAACAGGTAACACCCAATAACAGAACAATTCTTTTGAATTCACAAAACCACAAAAGTTGTTCATAATAATAAAATTTATACCTGACTCAGCAGAGACTTTGATTTTAAAGTGACAGCACTGTAACAGCATGGTGGACAGGCCGATTCGGGAAATCTAGAACCTATCAATAAATTATTGTTGATTTACATAAATTGTTCGAAATGACCTCCATCTGCACCAATACACATTTCGGCACATCGGACTAAGGACATGCGCACTCAGTTCAACACTTTTAGTAAATTAGGATAATTTTTTATGGTTTCTACGCACATTAAAATATGTTGCTGAAATTGTTCTAAAGTGTCAGTCAGTCAAATATTTAACGACTTGGTAAGTCAATAAAATAAATCTTAACTATAAACACAGTGACACAAAATTCAAAAAGAACAAACATACAAAAGCAGCGAACGGGTAGGTCGTAGGTCCAAAAAATCCAACTGTGTACAAATGTCAGAGTATCATGCGCGACCAGAAGCCTATTCCAATATTCCAGCAGTTCTCAAACATTATTATTATTAAATATTTTGGAAATTTTTGTTTATTTTTTTTCTCCAAAACTATGGGCTTTAGACCCCATGTGATATAAGGTTTTTTGTTTGTCTAGTCGGACCCCACCACCAGTTTTTAATGGTATGAAACTAATTTCACACTGTATATCCGAAAAAATGGATGCGAACGAATTAATAGATATTGTAATATGTCGCAACCCCTTAAAAATTTAAGGTTATGTTGGTTACTAAAAAGTAGGCAGACTTCAACAGATCGAATGTCTAAATGAATGTAGTGTATTTGCACCTACTCGATAAACCTACCAGAAGTTAGTTCTGGTGACATCTGGAATTATCTAGAGAATGGTGGCGTCATCACAGAAAAATCGAGATCTGTCATTTTTAGGTATAAAAGACCGACCGCATTCTCAGTTCAGTAGTTCAGAAAGTTCAGAAAGTATAGAAAGTGAGGTTAAGAGTTCAAAAAGAAACAAAGTGATAAACATTGTGATTTTTAGTCAGTAAAGTGTATTTAAATTAACAATAGTATTGTGAAGTATCCAGTAAATATTTAATAAAGTGTGTTAGTGGACAATCTCTTGTTATAATTTTTGGAACCCACGGATTTTGCAAGGGGTAGTTTCCTAAGGGTGGAAACACGTCACAAATTGGTGTCAGAAGTGGGATTTTATGACAAGAGGAGCTCTGAAGTTGTGCTGGAGTGTTCGAGAAGTAATCTCGAGGTTTAGTGCTAACACAGGACTAATTTACTGGACATTTGTTCGAGGGTTATTTTCGAACAGGAAAATAGTGTTAAGTGCTTTTTGGAGACATTGTAGAACATTTTATTAGGACATTAGTGTGATAATTAAATCCTTTGAACTGAGAAGTGATAGAGACACTGAAAAAGACTCATTTAGTGCGTGAAAATTTCTAGAACTTTTCTATTTGGACATTAGTGGAAATTATTAAATTCTCTGAACTGGATAGTGACAAAAGACTCTGGATAAGACTTTTTCGTGCTATTTCGAGATTTGTCTGGAAAGTTCCATTACCGATATTGACGTGACAGTTAAATTTATTTTATTTTAATTTCATCGTATGCCCGTAACAACAAGAAGTATGGCATCCGATAAACAAATACAGGACTTATTCGAACAATTCCAAAAAATGATGGCGCAGCAACGGCAGGAAGACAAAGAAGAACAGGAGAGAAAACGTTAAGAAGAGCAAGAAAGACGACGTCAAGAGGAGAAAGAGGAACAAGAAAGACGACGTCAAGAGGAGAAAGAGAAACAAGAAAGACGCCAAGAAGAATTAAGGAAAATTCTGAATGAACAAATGAAAATACAGCAGGACGCTATCATTTCTGCCAACGAAGAATTAAAGAGTGAAGTCAAAGAAGAGATAAACAAGGTAGAAGAAAAAGTAGGTGAAGTCGAGACAGAAGTCGGTCAAGTTAAAGAAAAAGTAAACAAGTTCGAAGAAGAAGTCAAAGGAGAAATAGACCGGCTTAAACGACAGTTGAGAGATAGAGGAAGCCAGCAGGTGGTATCATCAGGTCAGCGACTAAAACCTCCTTCTTTTGACGGCCAAGGTTCCTGGACGACGTACAAGAGGCAGTTTGAGGCGGCAGCGTGTGCGAACAACTGGGATAATGAGGAAAAGGCCATGGCATTAGTTCTGGCGTTAAGGGGCCAGGCCTCAGAGTTACTCCAAACCATCCCAGTTGAGAAACAAAGGGACTTCAAAGTCTTGGAAGCTGCATTAGACTTGAGGTATGGCGATCAACACCTTGCCCAATTATACCAGGCTCAGCTGAAATCCCGGATGCAAAAAGCTGGGGAAAGTTTACAAGAATTTGAAGCTGCGATAGAGAGACTGGCACACCTGGCGTTTCCAAATGCACCTAAAGAATTCCAGGAACAATTAGCCGTGGGGGCCTTTTTAGATGGTATAAGGGACGAAGAGGTCAGGCGAGTCCTGAGGCTGACGAGACACCAAAGTAGTAGCGAAGCTTTGGTGCGTGCACTCGAAGTAGAAGCCGCTTATAGGGATACTCCAAGATCGAGAGTGCGAGCTGTGACTCTCGAAGAATTGCAACCAGAAATGAACCAGAACCCCTTGCTGACTGAGATGCAGAAAATATTCACCAAATTATGCGATAAATTGGATGGCCTCGGAAAGCAGGAAAAACAGCAAAATAAAGGAAAACCGAGTGGTGGTATTAAATGTTACAACTGCGGCAAGGTGGGCCATATGAAACGAGACTGTCGACAGCAGAACTCGGAGAGTCGAGTAAATGCTGTGAATGTTGAAGAAAAGCAGGAAAACTAAAGATAGCCAGCACCAAGGGGGCTGTGCTGGCTAGGGAATACGGTGCCCCCAGAGAAATAAAGATTTCCCAGCTCCAAAGAATTCCAAGTAGTCTGTTGTTGCAAGGATATGTGAATGGAAGAAAATGCGTGTTTACGATTGACACCGGTGCTACGTCATCAATAGTGCGGCCAGGGTTTATATCAGGCTTGCAGATTAACAAGAAGCAAAATGGAGTAATTATTCGGACAGCCACGGGGGACAGGGCTGCGGTCCATGGAGAGGTCAACTTGGAACTGCAGGTTGGACGGTTGAGGTTCAATTACAAGGTCATTGTGGCTGACATTATGGATGATTTCATTTTGGGTCTAGACATCATGGGAGAGCAGGGATTTATTGTTGACGTAGGGGAGCGAGTCTTAAAAATTGGAAATGAGGAATTTATTCTGGCAACCGCAGATGACCAATTCCATAAAGCGAGGTTGTTAACAACACAGACAATCAAGATTCCTGCTCATTCAGAACAAATGATCGATGCTGCCTTAGAAGGAAATCCTGGAGGGTACCGTGTTGGCCTAGTTGAAGATGACGAATCGATTAAGTCCCTACCCAATATTATTGTAGCGAGAACCTTAACCCGGACTAAAGACAAAATCCCAATTAGAGTCGTTAATTTAAATTCCCACTCTGTGACAATTAAGAAAGGCAAACCGGTTGGCTCCTATGAACCGGTCACATGGGTAGCGAGGTGCGAGGAACAAACAGAGGGAAGAAGTTCATCTATGAAAATAGACCAGGAAGTTTTGACCTTGCTGACTACCCAGTTGGAGCATTTATCTGAGGATGAACGAAGGGAGGCAATCAAGTTCCTAGAAAAGGAAAGTTCAGTATTTGCCAAGAATACAGAGGCCCTTACAAAAACAGACATAGTCCAGCATCGGATAAATACTGGCGACTCACCCGCTATTCGACAATCGAAGCCCTGAGACAAGAACAACTGAATGACACAGAAATTGGGGCTATATTGAGAACAAAGGAGAAAGGAATTCGACCAGCGTGGAAGGATGTTTCGGATAAGGCAGTTGGATTGAAGGCTTTGTGGGCAGAATGGGATTCACTTAAAGTCATGAACGGGCTGCTAAAGAGAGCTTGGGAAAGCCCGGATGGCAGGGAAGTTGTTATGCGTCTAGTGATTCCCAGGTGTCGAGTACCGAAAGTACTTCAGGAAGTGCATAATGGAGCATCCGGTGGGCACTTCGGCGTTAATAAGACCCTGAATAAAGTACGAGAACGATTTTATTGGGTAAATAGTCGTCAAGATGTGGAAGCTTGGTGTCGCAATTGCAAAATTTGTGCAGCCAGTAAGGGACCACAGACTAGAAGTAGGGGTGCAATGAAGCAATATAACGTCGGAGCTCCTTTCGAGAGGATTGCGATCGATATAGCCGGCCCATTCCCAGTAACCAAGGATGGGAACAAGTACATACTGGTTGCCATGGACTATTTTAGTAAGTGGCCAGAGGCCTATGCAATTCCAAACCAAGAAGCAGTCACTGTCGCCAAAGCCTTGGTAGATAATTTGATATGTCGGTTTGGTGTACCCCTGGAGCTGCACTCAGATCAAGGGAGGAACTTTGAGTCAGGGGTGTTTCAGCAAATCTGCAAGTTATTGGGGATACACAAAACACGGACAACAGCCCTTCACCCGCAATCAGATGGAATGGTGGAACGACATAACAAGACCATGAAAGAACATCTCTCTAAAGTAGTTCATAAGAATCAACGCGATTGGGATCTCCACATACCGTTCTTCCTCATGGCATACAGAGCTGCTATCCACGAGTCTACGAAACAAACACCAGCCCGTGTAGTATTTGGACATGAGATCAGACTGCCGTGTGATTTGATTTTCGGAACACCAGGCGGAGAACAGCTTCCTGTGAACAGCTATGTGGATTAAATGAGTGAACGGCTAAGAAATGTTCATGAGCTGGTTAGAGACCAAATCACCATAGCCAGTGACCGAATGAAGGCTCGATACGACCGTAAGGGTAGTTCAGAAGGGTTCAAGGCAGGAGATCTGGTTTGGCTGTACAACCCACAGCGGAAGAAAGGGAAGTCACCGAAACTTCAACCTCCTTGGGAAGGACCTTATACTGTTATTACCCGAATTAATGATGTCGTCTATCGTATTCAACGAAACAAAAAGTCCAAGATAAAGATCGTACACTTGGATAGACTGGCGAAGTATGTGAAAGAGGCTGAATTGCCTGACCGGGACGTTCAGGCTTAAGGAGGGGGCAGTGTAATATGTTGCAACCCCTTAAAAATTTAAGGTTATGTTGGTTACCAAAAAGTAGGCAGACTTCAACAGATCGAATGTCTGAATGAATGTAGTGTATTTGCACCTACTCGAGAAACCTACCAGAAGTTAGTTCTGGTGACATCTGGAATTATCCAGAGAATGGTGGCGTCATCACAGAAAAATCGAGATCTGTCATTTTTAGGTATAAAAGACCGACCGCATTCTCAGTTCAGTAGTTCAGAAAGTTCAGAAAGTATAGAAAGTGAGGTTAAGAGTTCAAAAAGAAACAAAGTGATAAACATTGTGATTTTTAGTCAGTAAAGTGTATTTAAATTAACAATAGTATTGTGAAGTATCCAGTAAATATTTAATAAAGTGTGTTAGTGGACAATCTCTTGTTATAATTTTTGGAACCCACGGATTTTGCAAGGGGTAGTTTCCTAAGGGTGGAAACACGTCACAATATTTTTACGAGTGTTCCAATGGGTGTAAAATTGTGGGACGTTGCTCACATTTGGTCACTATTGTAAATAAACATGCTATTTTAAACATTGTTTTAAAACTTAAATAATCATTAGTGCTTTGAAAGTTAAAAAAAAAATTGCTAAAAATTAATTGGCAAATTCTTTTGTGCAAGATGAAACAAAACACTATTTAGAAGAATAGCATGGTCCTCTCACATAACGGCGTACAAAAACAAAATAGAGATTAATCGAACCGTGTAATCATGTAAAAACAAAAATTATACACTTTTACGTGTCGGGAATAAATTGAATAGAGACACGCGAGACCGATCACAATACACAAAACACTATTTGCATTTTTAAGTTCGCATCAATCACTTGGCTCTGTTGCTTGTACGCGTCGCAAATATTCATGGAACGTTCATTATGTAGCAGAAAAGATGCAAACTCATCATCCCTTCGTCCGCCTGTCGAAATCCTCATTGTGGGAGGCCGTGATTTGGAACGTGAATCGACAAAAAATTTTCATAACCCCTCGGCTGCCGTAAAAGATTTAATAATAATTGTATTTATGGCGAGCAAGAAGGATAGATAAAAACATGTTTACTTTATAGGCATTTCTGTCTCAAATGTTCTCCGAATTTTTATAAATACTTCTACTCGTAGTATTTACAAATATCAAGTAGTGTATATCATACATAAAAAGACTAGAAAAGGATATAGAAAGAATATAGAGACATAGATCGTAGATCCTAAAAATGATTAAAGGCAGGCGCGTGCTGGGACGATTTTGGGCCCCGGGAAAATAACTTAGAAAGGGCCCCAGGCAGGTGCATGCTGGAAGACTTGAAAATTGATGAGCGGGGAGGGGGGATTCCTGGGCCCCAAGTGCCCCATCATAAATCCGGCTCTGGCTTTTTATGAGGGTACCAGCGGAAAACTCCCGTTATCCCGGTGGGCCAGCACGCGTCTGATTAGAGATGCAATCAATCGATATTCTTGTTTTGCAAAAATATATTGTGAGTCTTGTATGTAAATGTTAAAATACAACACGTGTTATACAAATAAGTAATAATAATAATAATAAAGCATTTATTATTTACCCAAATTCACAAAATTAACAAAAATAAATTATTACATTTACACTAGAGGTAAATAAAAGGCGAGTAGTTCAGTTTACTGTCGAAGCCAGTAAACTGTTCTTCCACTACCGCCTATAAATAACGTCAGAAGTAGAAAAATATAAATACATGTAATGTGGCTTTATATTCATACCTAGACAAAACATAATACATAAGAAAATTAAAAAAGAAATACATCAAAGCAGAGCGAAAAAGAGGCAGACTAGAGCAGAAGGAGAGAGGAGACTAGGAAATGAGAGGAGAAAAAAATATATAAAGGGAGGAACAAAAAAATAAAAAAAAATAGAAAAGTTACAGGAAAAGGTAAGATTTCACTTTACTGATTTCGCATTAAATATTTTTTAAATGTTTTTTTAAAACTTACACATGAAAGGGTGAGTCCATTAAAGGGTAGCTTATTTATATAGGCAGCAATGTTATAAGAGAATGACCTTTTGAATATTTCCTTACGGTGTTGTGGTATGGTGAGAATATCTCTTCGTCTAATATTAATGTTATGAATATCATTTCTAAAAGAGAGCTTGTTGAGGAGGTAAGGTGGTGATATAAACTTTCAAATTTTATGAAAAAAACAAGCCATGTGAAGTTTGCGGCGAATGTACATATTCAGCCATCCTGCAGTTTTCAATTTGTGAGATATTCTTTGACGGCGTTGAATTCCAAAAATTAAACGAAGACAAGAATTTTGTACTTTTTGTATACGCCGGGTCTCGATGCTGTCAATACAAGGGACATAAACCACATCACAATGATTAAAATGAGACAAAACTAGAGAATAACAACATTTTTTTTACTTCCATGCTTAAAAAACGTCTCTGAGTATATATCATTTTTAGAGCAGCATATGCTGTTCTTAATTTACTCGTAATATGCTGTTTAAACCTTAATTTATGATCAATAATAAGACCAAGACTTTTCGAGCTATTATTAAGGGCGATTGTACATTTCCGATCTGTATATTCATTTCTCTCGACACAAATTCACGTGCACTGTCATTGCAAAATATTATAGCAGATGATTTACTAGGGTTAATTTTAAGTAGATGGTCAGTAGAGACTGACACCAAATTCTTTATATCGTTGTTAATTAAATTCCTATATTCCTGTAGATCTTTAACATGAAATGAATAATAAATCTGTGTACCATCAGCATATAAATGACAATTACAGTATTGCAAGGAATTGTGAAAATTTGATGTAAAAATTGTAAACAATAACGGTCCAAGTATACTTCCTTGCGGGACACCCGAAACTACCGTCAGTGGTCACTGTTTGTTGAATTCTATCCGACAAGAAGACAAAATTAGATTGGAGGAATTTCGTTCAAAGCCACAGAAATGTAAAATTGAAAAAAGTAATTGGTGATTTATCATATCAAAAGCTTTCGTATAATCTAATAATACTAATACACTGATTTTATTATTATCGGTAGCTCCAATGATGTCATCAGTTACGTCAGCAAGGGCCGTAGCACAACTGAAACCAGATCTAAATCCCGACTGTTTTAATGGTAGAATATTATTGAGATTCACAAATTCTTTAATTTGCAATTCAAAGATTTTTTCAAAAATTTTTGATAAGACAGGTAAGACACTAATGAATCTCAGGTCGCTCAATTGGCTAGGTTGATTGATTTTAGGTAGAGGAAATAGTAAAGCTATTTTCCAAGCTTTAGGAAAATAGTGTGAATTTATACACTCATTATATATGTGTGTTAAGAATGGAACTACATATAATTTTTCTGCTGTTAACTGCAGTAATTTTTTTTGTTTCCATTAAAACACTATTTTATAACCACTAACATTGAATGCTGTCAAATAAGTTTTTGTATAGAAAAAGTAGAGTCGTTATACAATGTTGCCATACCTCGTCATGCGACATATTTGTCGAGTGGTATTAGCGGTGTCTATTGCTGCTCGAGAATACCATTTTAGAAAAGAGTGCGACAATTATTATCAGTGACAATTGGTCGACAATAGTAATAAAGACTAGAGAATGGACCCTATGGTAAGCGAACTATCTCAGTCTGGACTCAGAGAAAAAGGTTTGATATTACAAATAGAAAGAAATAGAAATATTGGCAACATCAATTAAATCCATTTCATTTTAAAAACTTTCTACTACGATGCTTTTTAATGAAAGAGAATGGAGATATTTTTGATGCGCATTGCACTTTATGAAGTTTGTTCAACAGTTAATTTCAACCATCAACCACTTCTCGGTAATAATAGCAAAGGAACCTGACAAGGGCTGCGAGACAGGATTGTTTTCAGCTAGCGAGTCCGTAATTCAGTAACGAAGGAAGGTAGGAAAAAATGTATATGATATTGGTATTGTTCTAATCCCATCTATACTCTCCTGAATTGCCAGTATGAATTTCTGTAACACCCTGTACATACATAATTCATATTAATGTCAATGGAAGTTATGTAATCTATTAAGACCAACTAGCTGTACAGTTGCTTTATAACAAAAAATTGCAAATTATTACGCAAAATGATCTGCAAAAGATAATAAATAATAAATGGATCCACAATTGGACAGAAGCTTGCAACTACTATACAGTTTCCAACAAGACGATAAACTCATTGAACCGATTCAGTGCGCCAGTAGTATTGTACCGAAACAATTAAATTCCAATAGATAACTCAACAATTTCTCACTTTCCAGACGATCTACCACATCCAGAGTGCTGAACGGTGTAAATTACAAGATAGTTTTACACAACGAGGAAAAGCAGTTAAAAACAAGCCATGAATTACTATTAAAGCTATAATTTAAAAACCTCATCTGTTTATATTATTTATACAGATGACATTAGATGGGGCAAAGTATTTACCTTCCACCATTGTGTATTTTAACAGGTTACCAGCACTTTAGTATACTTAAATGCACCTAAACATACGCAATACACAAGTTGCAAATATTTCTACAGGAACATTCATTTTTTTAGGCCGTTCAGTACATGATAAGTTTATGTTTTTATATTTTTCCTCCAGATGGATGACTGTTACCGGGACTGTTTCATTCAAGTTTCGCATAATTATGAATCAAAATCTCACGTACCTTATTTCCTGAAGAAGCGCTTCTCCTTGGGCGATGGTAGAAGTACAGGCATCCAAACTTTGATCTCGATGTTGGCCTGTCTGCTCCAGCAACCTCTCTGTCGCCTCTAGGCCTTCGGCAACGCTTTCATCGCCCTGCAAGCGAAAATATAACTTTGTAACTCCTGAACATCACGACTAATGCGAATTAAGAACAATCATTAATAAAGTTTAAAAATCAGCCGCGATCTTTGCGAAAAAGAAGAAGGGTCTCTAAGGCCGGGTTTCGTCCTAATTTATTTCTTGAGGAAAAAAACTCGAAAAACACTTTTTTAGTATCTACTAACAATATTTAATCGATTCGACCCCAAACGATACTTTGCTTATAATGGATATGTATTATGGTCACATAGGTTTTAAATGACTTCCTCACCCCCTTAAAACTATCTATCGATGTACCAAACACTCTGTATATTTGATATAAATTCTGAATTTGGCATTTCTCGACATTTAGGTCGAATAGACAAAGGTTTATTGTCATTTAAAAATACGGCGAGAATGGAAGGCTATTAGCTAACATGATGTTTACTGCCAGCAAATAAAAAACAAAGTACTTACTATGCTAAACCCAGCGTGCATTGTTAACGCTTTTAAAATTTAATACGAGGAAAACTCTCCTGTTTTACTCAAGAGGAACTAAGTACATATCGAGCAGTTGCTCTTAACCTTAAACTGGGTCAAGTGAGACTATTCACGACAATGGACTTTTTATTTTAAATTTAATAGATTCAAAAATCCCTTTGTTCGCAAGCCATAAAATAACGCTAGTGATAACATGAGAAAACTCATAAAATTTAAACCAACCATCCACTAGTATACATAAAATCATCTGGATATTTGAAATTATCGACAAGCTCAAATACTATTTTTTTATTACAGCTGTTATATATTATAGTTTACTTATTACAGCAAAGAAAGGCCAACTAGATTAATGTATGGTCCATAAGATATTCATGAAGAAGTGTGAATAATAAGAAGAATTATAGTCGCAGAAAATAAACTTCATGATAAAGACATATCGATAATTTTTGGCAAAATTGATTTGCAACATATCGACTTTGACTCATTTGTTCTATAGACAAAATTAAGCCGTGGTTTCCACTTTTTGGAAATATAAACCGATTTGTCTATACTTGAGTTAGTAAATATATGTAAATATACGTGCAAAAATGCAATTTTTCACCAGATTGACAGGGAACGACAACGCGCGACGTTTGGAAATGGGAGAGATAAACCGGCAGCTAACAAACCTTCTTCTCTATGTGGTGAATATACTTACAGGCAACAAAAATTGAACACATTTCAAAAAACTACTTAAAAAATAATTTAATTTGGTTAAAAAGTTCTATTTTGGATTTGGGGAGTTTAGTTGTGCAACCCTTAGAACGCAGACGTGCTTCGAGACGCTCCTGAGAATTTGTGTATAAATTCGGTTAAAACTTGGACAATATTGTCTTGGATTGAAACGTAAAATAATCCGCTATTGATACATATTATTACAACACCAGTTATGTTATAAAGTTGATATTTAATTAATACCGGTAAAACATCATTTCATAAACAAGTGGTCGACGCATGTTGACAAAGGAGAAATATCTCTAAGAGGTGTAGTGTAGTGACATCTACCTGAGAAGACAAGAAGAAATCAGTGCAAATACCAGAAAAGAAAACCGGAAACACCAGAGATAAAATAATAACACGCAGATTTTATTACTACTTTATTTTACTAAAGTTTAATTTTTATGAGGTGACACTATTGGCAATAAAACGCCAGACGAAGAAAAATGCATATCTCACCTTTTCTCGCGCCTATTCGAGCAGAGAACGATTGCAGCCCCGCCCCTAAGTTTGTAGATACACGTGGTTTCATTTCTTGTCTTGCTCTTGCTCAAGAATTGAGATATGCATTTTTCTTCGTCTGGCGTTTTATTACCGATAGTGTCATCTTATAAAAATTAAACTATAGTTGCTATAGAAAGAGATTCTAACAAACGAAACTTTCCCGCACTCACCTCCCCTATTTATACCCCCCTAAACTATTAAATAATCAGCATCCAGTTGAACTTTTTGCAGGTTATTGAAACATTTTAACATGACTGTTGCTCAATAAGGATATTTTTGATTTTGTACGTGTATTTTCGTTGTTTCGGAAGAGGTGGAAGGGGGGAGGAGGGGAATGACAGGGGGGTGAAAAGGGAGGGTGGGGGGAAGTTTCGTTTGAGGTGGAATCGATTTAATATTGTTAATAAATACTAAAAAATGTTTTTCGAATTTTTTTCTCAAAAAATAAATTAGGCCTAAAATCGGCCTTACAAACCCTCCTGCTTTCTTAGACAAATAAATCCAAATTCTTTATTTGCCTTTTCAGTGTAATTACACAATCAGACACGTCAGTATAATATACAATGTTCAGAAAAATGATAATAAAAGTGTATAATAATTGCTACATACATACATTAGATATATAAAACGGAATATTAAAAAAAAACGGATGCATTATTACAAACAAAAAATATACGCACGTGGTTACATGTACGAGGATACAATGTCACAACAAAATAAAATCAATAATTGATGTCGGCATTTAAAAACTCATAAAAATTATAAAATGCATTTTCTGTGAGAATTTATCTTATCTTTTGTTTGAATTGTTAAAATCTACATTTATGATCCTCTTTGGCAGTTTATTAAAAAATAATAGTCCGTAATAATTTTTGGCACCTCGACTGTGGTTTATTCTTATACAGGGTGTCCCAGAGACAGTGGTCAAAAAGAAACCTGGTGAAAGAGGACATCACTACCAACCCCCTGATCATTATAAAGGGTTATCCAAAAGTCAACGGTTTAAAAGTTATTCGGACTTTTGAGATTTTTGAGGAATTTACTTCCTTCCTTACAAAAATCACCACTGTGCTAAACTAATCAATGTATTGGCCTGAAATTCGCCACAGATATACTTTAGTAATGTACTAACCACATAAAGTAACTAGGTTTTATTGATGATTAATGTAAACACTTTTTTTTTGGTTTTTTCTGCTAAAATTTCTGTTTCTGAGAAAAAATAGTTCAATTTACAAACGGGTATTATAAAAAAAAATATTCGATGACGATGTGAACATAGTGTTAAAAACTACCTTGGTTTATGTCAGTTACATGAAAAATATTTCAAATTCGTGCAGCCATCGAAACATTTAAAAAAGTCATTAATCGTGATAAATCCAAAAAAACGAGGAAAATCAAATTAACCAAAACTGTACAAAATAATGAATGGAAATGTATGATGGAAAAATTAAACAACAAATAATCAAAAATTTGTATATTTATTACTTATTACACAAGAAGTGAAGGACAAGCGGAACCACCGCAGGAACGTTTTCCGGATCATCGTACAGACTTCATATTTCTTACGCGGTAGGAGTTATTCCTGCCGCAATACATCAGGAGCCTGGATATAGGATCAATCTGGAACGCGAAGAAGAATTATTGCATGAAATTGAGCTAGATCCAATGATTAGTGTAAGGCAACATCTGTTCACAGAATTTTATGTACTAACAGATTGCACCCAGAGGGTGCGAGATTATTACCCGATGATTATCCGATTAGAGTACAATGTTGCAGAGAGGTGCTACGAAGAAATCGGCGGGACCCTAATTTTTTCAATAAAATTTTATGGACCGATCAATCCCATTTTAAAAGATTTGGGCTATTCAACACCCACAATACGCACTACTGTTGGATTCGGAATCTCCACAACTCAAGGGAATCCAACTTCTAGAACCAGTTTAGTGTAAACCTGTGGAGTGCGATTTTGAACGCTGAGTTCATCGATCCCTTTGAGCTCTCGCTTGAATGTAGAGAGATATCAGTATTTCTTGGAAAATGAGCTAAGAATTTTACTGGAGGATGTCCCATTAGAAATTCGAAAAAATATGTGGTTTCAACAGGACGGCGCACAGTGGTCCAGATGATATATCCAGCGCGAAAAAATTATTAACTTTTTTCAGGTTTATTTTTTTTTTGTTTTAATAAGTTTATAAGGATATAATTGCAATAAAAAATGAGAATCAAGCATAATTAATAAATTATATTTATATAAAAAATCAAATGAACCAAATATTTGTGACATTAAATAAATGAAAATCTGGTATATTGAAATAATCTACAAATTATACTTCAAATCAAATTTATACATTATTCCGAATCGGAAGAATCACTGTATTTACTTTATGAAACAGTATCTGGCTCCTTGAGCAATTTCAGCACTTCGCTGTTAATGGGTTTTTTAGTATTTAATTGTTTCTTGCGAGCCATATGAGATATTATCGGATCAGATGATATTAATAAGTAGTTAATGAGGTCTTCATTTGTGGAAATACGAGATTTTTTTCTCGTATGGTGTTCTCTCATAAATTTAAAATCTTTGTTCTTTGCTTCCTGTGCCTCTTCACTCAATTGTCCTATTGGGAGTATTGCGTGTTTGATCACTTCACTTCCATGAATAAGCACCTTGTGGAGGCTTGGTGGCATATAATACCACTTGTATTCTTTTATAAATAATGCAGCTGTATCTTTGGCGTATTGCTCAAATTTTGCTGGATCTATATTATATCCACTCGAGAGTGTTTTCAATATTACACTAAAGCGTTTAATTAAATTTTCGTTCAATCCCGTTATTGAGGACGTCAACTTAGGATCACGGAAAAAGGTTCTGGCAGTATTGCCATCATTTGTTGATCCGTAACCAGGTTTAGGTTGATCTACAAGAATTCCTAATTGTTGCCTCAATTTGTCGATGATTTCTCTTTTCTTATTTTTTACAACTTCTTTATATGGTCCTTTTGCTTGATATTTTTTAACATCCAGTCGGTAAGCGATATGCAAGCAGCATTCCATGAACCTTATCCAGGAGTGTAGTATAGATAGGCCAAACGTGTAGTGCTGCGTTATTGGTGTCTTTGAATATATTTTGTCTAAGTTGTTCATTTCTGTTGGTTTAGCATGACAAATGTAACAAATTTGTGTCGAACTATTATTGGTCAGTGAGTTGCAAATTTTGCCGTCGACCATTGTAAGTACTAACTCGTAGGTAATAAAAATATCATCAGATATAAAAGTCGGAAAAAGTTCACTAATTTGCTTTTGAATTAATGAAGTCTCTCTTTCTATTACTTCGTCTGATTCCTTGGTGAAAATAAATTTAATCGCTCTACAGAATCTCGTGGATGATGGGGCTGGATTTTGCCACACTATGATTTTTTCTTCAGTTGATGATACTGTGCAATGTAACTGAAGAGGCACAAATGAAAGAACAAATACTGAAGAGTCATTCTGGCTCTCCTTCGAAAAACGTTGTTTATAATTACTTTGGCCGCTGCTACCGTCACAACCCCATTTGCAGATCAGCTTGAATGCTTTATTTTCCTTTGGCAAAGCTTGCAGCACACTTTCTTGATGGTAACAAATACGCCGTGCTGTTAAGTCTAAAAGTGTTTGTAGTTTTACTTCCGCAGAATTTTCTGTTACAACTATAGATGCTGGTTCCGGAAGGCACGTTGTCTTTGCTTTTAAAATTTTATTCCATGAAGGATAAATGTTAGCATTGCGCGACTTTGCTTCCGATCTTATTAAAAGGTATTGCTGCTTACTAAGTTTTGCATTGATAATTAAAGACAATGCTTCTTCTTCGGAATATTTAATTGGGCGATTGTCTTCTCTTTTCCAAAGATTATAGGCTCGTCTATATTTTTTCGCTCGTTTTGGAGTTGTAGAAGTAACATCGTGCAGTACAGAAGCAGCTGTACGTTTACCAGATTTCCTAAGATGGCTTTCAATGGCAAAAGATAATTCTTCCACTGATGTTTCACCAAATAATTTCTTAGTTCGGATTTGCTTCCCTCGTACTCCACACTCCTCAAATTTTTTCGATGGGCGGCCAGCTTTTTTCGATGTAATTGGGGAATCTCTATGACTGTGCTCTAAAATTTTTAATTCTGCGCGAAACCATACACTGTTTCTAGATTTAAAATATTCTATATTACGACTGCACTTTTTCCATCGCACATCGATGCTTTTTATAAATTTTATTAATGCTTCTTCAAGCAATTCCTCTTTGATATCTTGTTTTGACAGAATAAATTGCTTAAGATGAAAAATCAATTTAGTCCTCTTTAAACTTTTATACTTATACCATTCGACAAATAACTCTGAGTGCTTGATAGCGCGCGGTGCCCGCGGTAGTGCCTTTGAAAAAAATATGATAACTTAATAAATCGCGCCGATTATCTGTTTATATTTAATATACAAAATCTTGGATAACTATTAATGAGAACTAAGCTAACACGAAGTTTTGGAATCGCTTGCAATTTTTTATAAGGCTACTTAATCCTGATTTATAGATTTTTACATATAAAAGTTATTACTACATTAAAGCGAAATCAAAATTTATTTTAAATATAGTGCAGAAAAATAATAACATACCTTGTGGAAGGTCAGCCATTAAAAAAAAAACAAATAACACACTGCTTTTCGATAGACACACTTGACACAAAAAGAGTTCAACAGCGACTGATTAAAGAATAAACCCTATACATTGCGGCATGTCGGCTGTTTCAAAGGATATATTTACGTCATAAAGTAATTTTTTGCCCTTTGGAATGTTTACTTGAATCCTGTACTTCCCAGAGCGTTGTACAATAATCTTAAAAATGTCATTATATTCGCGCTAGATAGGCAAATTGGACCACTGTGCGGCGCATCCTACCACCATGCCATAGAAGTACGGAGATATTTAAATAACGCACTTCCAAATAACTGGATCGTGGGCGGTGGTACAATCAGGTGGCCAGCGAGATCTCCTGATTTAAACTTCATTGATTATTTTGTTTCGGAGCATTTTAAAAAAACCGTGTACGCCAGGAAAATTGCAGCGATAAATGAAATAAAGCAAAAGCGGCAGACATTCATTCGATTAAAATGGAATTTTTTACGAAGATGTGGATTATGCATTTCAGAGGGAGGCAGAACATTTGAAAATTTAATGTAATAAGTACATATTTTTGATTACTTGTTTAATTTTTCCATCATACACTTTCATTGTTTTGTACGGATTTGGTAAATTTACATTTTTTTCGGACATTTCATGAATGATGACTATTTTAAAAATGTTCCAATAATTCGAATTTGAAATTTTTTTTATGTAGTTAGCATAAATCAAAAGGTAGTTTTTAACATTATGTTTACATTGTCATCGAACAGTCTTTTTTACAATAGCCATTTGTAAATTGAATTTTTTTTTCTCAGAAACATAAATTTAAAAAAAAAAAGAAAAAAGGTGTTTCATAAATAAAAATTTAATACTTTATATCGTTGCTACATTACCAAAGTATGTCTGTGCCTATTTTCAGGTAAATGTACCGATTAGATTTAGCACGGTGGTGATTTTTGTAAGAAAAGTAGTAAATTCCTCAAAAAACTGAATAATTTTTAAACCGTTGACTTTTGGATAACACATGTCATGTTCCGAGGGTTGGTAATGATGTCCCCTTTCACCAGGTTTCGTTTTGACCACTGTCTCTGGGACACCCTGTATAATTTATTTTAATGTGACCAATATTCCTGGTATTATGAGAATGTATATCACTTACAAGACTATATTGACTTAAGTTCATTTTAACAAACAAAAGACATTCATAGATATATACAGAGGGTAAACTTAAGCACACCGAGAAAGAAAAACGAAAATATAAAAATGTATATATATATATATATATATATATATAAAAAAAACCAATGACAAATGCTCTGCCGGAATCAAAAACGGAGGAAACAGAAGATTCAGAAGAAATTATAGAAGCAAAACACAAAAAGAGAGAACATAAATACTCCGTATCACGAAACAATTCTGGAATTGTTGACTGTGGCCGAGCAAATGTTAAAGTGGGGTTATCTAGATGTTATTAAAATTGTCGCTGATTGATAATATGAGATTGTTGTAAATAGAAACCAGAAAAATCGATAAATGGCAATAATTAACTTGCGTTTCTTACGTCTTAGGCTTCCCGCGCACTGGCAATTTTTAGTTGTACAACTCACGCGCATTAAACGACAAAAAATTGTATAACTCAACCTCGCGCGCACTTCCAACTAAAAATTGAGCCAATTAATCAGTTTAAAAATGGACTTTGATGAATTAGCATGTGTTTGTGCACTTGTAATAAAGTTAAGGAAAAAACGCAGAAGAAAATGGTGGGTTCATCCATTGATAAGTGCCCGTCTAATGAATGGAGAATTTCATAAAATATATGAAGATTTACGGACCTACCCAGAGAAGTTTTTTAACTACTGCAGAATGAGTATTCGTACCTTCGATGAATTATTATATCTTATTGCTCCTTCTATTACATACCGTAACACTCACCTTGGACAAAGTATTTCATTTGAAGAAAGGTTATTTACGACTGAACTGATAAATGTGGCCAACTAAAAGTTGGAAGTGCGCGCAAACACGTTTGAACCTCGCTCAGTCGGTGAGTTGCACAAGTTGTGTACAGAGACAACAGCCCTATGACTAAAAATTGGATCGGTTGGGTAATCGACAGTGCGCGGTGTTTATCCAATTTCCATACATTTTTGTGGTTGTCACTCTACCAACTTTTAGTTGTACAACTAAAAATCGCCAGTGCGCGGGAGGCCTTAACAGGTCAAAGTAGATTTTTTGGAAACTACGATGAAAACTGACGTATGACATCAAAGGAAAAAAAGCTGAAAGTAGGACGAAATTTGACTTAGAAAATTTAAAACTCGCCGAAATTGGACTAGAAATTTTTTAACGTCGACATCCTTGGCATAAAATTCGGAACTGCACCGAAATTTGACTTTAAATTTTAGGTCGCTTCACGGCTTATATTCACAAAACAAAATAACGCTTAATATAGGCTTAGAAAATTGCACGAGTTAAAAAACTGACAGGCAAGATATTGAGTATCAAACCGAGGAAAGTGCAAAGCGAATTTTTAAGCAAAAAAAGGTCAAAAATTGCAAAGGGCATCCGGCGACTTGACCATGGCACAGGAGCACCGGATGGCCATTAGAAAAATATCGCCCTCATACTAGGCGTGCAGATCACCCCCAATAAGTGCTCTAGAAACTGAGTAACCGATTTGTGCGAGGTAACCACTTCTAACTTGGTTTTTCTTCAAGCTGACATCGAAGAGTACTTACAATAAAAAATTAGCCAAAGTTAGTTGATCGGAACATATAAATAATTGCAAAAAACTATAATTTTTTTATATCACGAATTTTGCCGAATTTCATCTTCAACTCGGGATATCTCGGAAAATAACGAATATCTTTAGATGAAATTTCAGCACGACATTGTTCAAGTTATTTGTTAAGATATTGAATTGGTCCGAACCCTTATTTATTTCACAGATGAAAATAGTGATTTTTCAAAAAATTTCTTTTGTCAAGCCTAATTTTTTTTTCAAACACAAAAATTGTGTGACGAACTTTTAATACGATAATTTTTGACAAACTTATATTAAAGTACAATATTTAAAGAAGTTTTCTGTTAAGTTTCACGTATTCATATTGTATATATAAAAAGTTATCGCACTTTGAAGTAGCGTCTCCGCGCGCAGCAGACATGTTGTTTACGCGCGGCATGTTTCATTGTGGTGGTTGCCGTAGTTCAGGCGTTTACTATCATATCAATGCAATGTTTTGTTACATATTCCCTTTTTACAGGTTATTGTAAAGTGGAAATAAGTAATAATAAATTAATTGTTGATAAATTAAAAAATACATAATACATTGAGTTGTTTTTAATATTTTTAATCTGAATCAACATCTATGGGCTGCAACGAGCAATTTGATGTAGAGTTACAAATGAGACAGCATTTTATACCAGCAGCGTAGCAAGCAAAATTCTTTATCACAAGATGTTTTTTTTTTAATCTGCAATTACAAATATACTTTTGAAGCAGCTCCAAACTTGTTGGTCCTTCAAAATATATTGCCAAAATCAGTCAGATTGAGTGCTTCAAAAATGGGTATGTGAGCATTATTCCATACGTGCACTTGCCAAAAACAGCGTTTCATGTGCTGAAGAAAAGCTGGGTTCGATGGAGGTAATTTTTCAACGGAGGAGTTTTTTTTTTCGAGCTAAGATTACTCTCACGTCGTTAATGTTGTCTTGTTTACTTTTGAAGTCATAAATTCCAATCACAAATTTTGTCCAAGCATTAACAATTTCAGGTGTTAATTTATTCTCAATTTGAGACATCTGGACTAAATGTTCTGTGCTCATTTTTTATACTACGTTGAAAGCTTTTTTCTTACCAATTCCATAGAAAGCGGAAGTCGTATCGCATCCTGTTAATGCATGAATTATTGGTAATGCTAAACCAATACTACTTCCTAGTTCTTGGCATATAATATGTATTGGTATAAAGCGCCGCAAATCCGTTTTGATGCTATTTTTTCCAGTTTGAAACCCTACTTGAATCTTTGTATTTATTTTAAAATAATGTGCGATTAAAAGAATAAACACATCTGTATCTGGGGACTTAACGATCACTATTATGTCCTGAGTGTCTAAGTATTGTTTAGAAATGTAGATCAGATGACAAATTATTCGAAAGTCAGCTTCAGCATGATTCGAAAATAAATCTGTAACCTCACGTTTAAGTGAATTAGTGATTTCTTTAGTAACAAGATGATTTTTGTATCCACCAGCCAAATATAATTTTTTAGTAATAATTTTATCAGAAGTCTGAGGGATTTCAATATATTTTTCGATGAAGTCGCATAAAAATAGGTTCAAAGCATGTTTATTTGCGTCTGTAGACATAACTTTCTCCCAATCTGGTATAGGTCGACTAGCATTAATATCGTAAGTATTAGAATTAGTTTATACTTTTTTGACCTCTCTTGCGATTTAGGATTCATACTAACGTCATAGCGATCGAAAATGACGTGAATCTCAGAAAAAGTTTCAAATAGTTTCCGAAAATACTTCAAAAAATATTGTCCAACATCTTTGAAACATTTCATATATTTCGTATTTAAACACTGCAAATCTGCCAATATCTATTATTCTATCATGTAGTTCTGTCCAGCAAGGTTCTGTAATCACAGATGTTACAATATTTTTTTCGATCGCATGATGTAACAAATCAGATTTTGACGATATTCGCCTATTACCATCCTCCTTAAATAGAGCAGAAGATATTTCGTTCAGTGGGATACTAAGAACTTTTTCAAGGCTTACATCAACTCTTTGCTTGGATAGAACCAGAGCTCTTTGATTCACTTTTTCTGGAGAAATATATTCTTCACTTGTGCTATTATCTGCTCTTTTTACAGAACTTCTTTTTACCATATCTGTAAAAGTTTTCAATTTCGAGTGTTTTAATGTATCATAAAAATTTGCGGGTTTATTAGTTTTTTCTAATCGTTTGCAAACAAAATCTTGCTACTTCAAAGTGCGATAACTTTCTGTATATACAATATGAATTCGTGAAACTTTACAGAAAACTTCTTTAAATATTGTACTTTAATATAAGTTTGTCAAAAATTATCGTGTTAAAAATTCGTCACAAAACTTTTGTGTTTGAAAAAAAAATAAGGCTTGACAAAAGAAATTTTTTGAAAAATCACTATATTCGTCTGTGAAATAAATAAGGGTTCTGATTCAATATCTTAAAGAATAACTTGAACAATGTCGTGCTGAAATTTCATCTAAAAATATTCATTATTTGCCGAGATATCGCGAATTGAAGATGAAATTCGACAAAATTCGTGATATAAAAAAATTATAGTTTTTTGCAATTATTTATATATTCCGATCAACTAACTTTGGCTAATTTTTTACTGTAGGCACTCTTCGATGTCAACTTGAAGAAAAACCAGGTTAGAAGTGGTTACCTCAACCTAACCGGTTAGTTAGTTAAAACGAGGGTGATCTACACGCCTATACCGGAAGGTGAATTTTGAATTTTAGACAAAATAATAAAAAACGCCCATTAGCCCAAAAAAACATTCTGATACGGATACCTTCGTAGAGGTAGCTCGAGAACGAATCGTTGGTACTCTCCTCTATAAAGTTACATGCCGTTAATAAGTCTTCACAAGGGAGCGGAAAAGCCTCATTTAACTCATATACCGCTGTCAAAAGCATTTCAAATGAGGCAAAAAAAAGGTTTGTCCTAAGGTTTTTATTTAACTTTTCTGAGGTATTTTAATGTGCTAAAGTGCCCAATTGCCCAATTTTAGGCAAAAAAAATGTGTATCGTGTCAGTTTCCCTCTGCCACTCCTAGGAGAAAAAAAAAGGGGGTTGTGGAGAGAAACTGACACGATACAAATTTTTTTCTTTGTCCAAAACTAGCTTCAGCACGTTAAAATACTTCAGAAAAGTTAGTTCAGAACCTTAGAACAAGACCTTTTTTTTTTGTCCTTTTTAGGGGATAAAAGGGGTAGTAGACAAAAACTGATGCGGCAGATTTTTTTTAATATCAAGATCGGTTTCATCACATCAAAAAACAGATAAGATCGAGCGGCAAACCGCGAAGGAAATCTGGTGTACACCCAGAAGGAAATCCGAGGAAATCTTCGTCAAAGAGGAAATCCGGTGTGCAAAGTTTTGGGTGCGGATAAGATGGGTCTGATCTGGTCTGATCTATTTTTTTTTGTCGGCCTGTGTTATTATATTAAATGCGGTTTTAGATAATCAAATAATGACGGCGCTGATTTTTTGTAATAGATATTTTTTAAAAAAACTAAAAATTTAAAAATAATTTAAAACAATAGTGAGAGTTTGTAATTTGTTTATGTATTCTATAAGAGTGACTCGAAATTCCCTGATTTTAGCGATTTTTTCAAACTCCCTGTTTTCTATGGTTTTTTTTACGGTTTTTAAAATTCTCTGAATTGTTCAGGTTCTTCAGGTTTTCCATAAGAGTTTTCCTGTTGCAATATTCAATATTTATTTTCTCGGTTATTCTTGGGCATTTTGATAAATAAATATTTTTGCGTATGCCTGAAAGATCTGAGTCCTCATAGAATTGAATATATGAATGTATGTGTAAAAATGTGGACATGCCTTCAACTTGTAATTCTACTTACTCTTTGACTCGCAATAAGTTATAAGATGTAGTTTTTGTTTGTAAACTGTACAAAACTTCAAAATACCACCTTACCCAATGTTTGTCATTTCGTTTAATAAATATTTAAAAATCAAGATGAAAACTTGCATCTAGCTTACTTTGTACAACATAACATGTATTTTAAAGTGATATAAACTCACCTGCAATTCTTGTCGCAGTTCATCCACCCAGTTGCTCAGCTCCTTCTCGTGGGTGTAGAAAAGCACGGCCAGGTCCAACCTGCGGCGTCTCTGCTCGACCCTGGCAGCGAAGGAAGTCACATGGGCTTCCAGCTCGTGGGCGACAGAGTAGATTTCGTCCGGATCACATTCGCCCGTGTGAGCCAATTCTTCGGCGGCTGCTAGCAATTTGTCTGCGTTGGTGTAAGTATTCTGAAAAGATGAAAAAAAAATTAATCAAAAATCAATTAACAAGTTGTTATAAAAATATTACAATATACGCTGAAAAAAGTGCACGTAAAATTACAGTCTCATTACATTAGAATTCAGGGAATACAGACAAATACAAGAAAAAATACACGCCACACGAAGATATACATAACTTTCGAATTTATTCCTGTCCTAATGTGATTTTACGTCAACTGTCTGTTAAATTACAATGTAATTATCCACACTGAGTGCAAATTTACTAGCCCTCGCGTTAATTCACAGATCTTTTTGTAATGTTACAAAAATATGTGAATTCACATTACTACTGTAAAAAACCGCTGCCCAATTAATCACTACTTCCACATCCAGATTCTCTATCCAAGTCACTCACAACGAAAAAACTTTGTATGTGAAAATATTTGTTTATGGAACTTTAATAATATAATATTTGAAATCCTCTACCCCAAAAACCCATAAAACGATACCCCACATCGGTAGTGGGGTGGGGGTGGTAATAGGGGGGTGGTAGTGGGGGGTGGATGAAGTAAAAAAATATTTTGAGGTTTCTGGTTCCTGTACATAAACTAAATCACATTTTTTTTTCATCCCCTTTAATAAGGAGGTGGGGGTGGTAATGGGGGTGGCTAATGCCAAAAATTTTTTTGAGACCTTAGCTTCTCTTGTATATACTAAATACCAATTTCATGGACTCTTACTGGCTTGATTTACCCAATTTACCCCCCAACCCTTCGACGGAACAAGATAAAAATATAATCTAGTTCTAGATCTCGTTAAAGTACATATGTGTACCAAAGTTCAAGTCAATATCTTAAACGGTTCCAGAGTAAACGTGCGCACAAAAAAATTTCTGTCTGTCTGTCGGTCTGTCTGTAACTTTTTTGTGCGCTCGTTTACTCTGGAACCGTTTAAGATATTGACTTGAAATTTGGTACACATATGTACTTTAACGAGTTCTAGAACTAGATTATATTTTCATCTTGTTCCGTCGAAGGGTTGGGGGGTAAATTGGGGTACGTTTGGGGTAAATGGGTAAATTAAGCAGGTAAGAGTCCATGAAATTGGTATATAGTATATACAAGAGAAGCTAAGGTCTCAAAAAAATTTTTGGCATTAGCCACCCCCATTACCATCCCCACCTCCTTATTAAAGGGGATGAAAAAAAAATGTGATTTAGTGTATGTACAGGAACCAGAAACCTCAAAATATTTTTTTATTTCATCCACCCCCACTACCACCCCCCTATCACAACCCCCACCCCACTACCGATGTGGGGTATTGTTTTATGGATTTTTGGGGTAGAGGATTTCAAATACTATATTATTAAAGTTCCATAAACAATTATTTCCACATACAAAGTTTTTTCGTTGTGAGTGACTTGGATAGAGAATTGGATGCGGAAGTAGTGATTCCTTGGGCAGCGGTTTTTTCAGTGTACCGAAAAAGGCTAATAAAGAAAGGCATGATAGCAAACATGCATTTTTAAAAGAAGGTAATGTAGCTCATAAAAGAAATGCAAAGCTTATTACATAAATATCATATATTGTGCTCGATGTGAAAAGCTGAAGAAGAATTAACAGTTCAACATCAAATTATTCTCCAAAAAACTGATTTATATGCACCGAAGAGTTGCGTTTGCAAATAAGAAATAGGATACATTTTCTGAATTCAAGGGAAAATAAAAATTCAATTGAAACTCGACTAAATGACAGGAGATAACTTAGCACGTGAAGTTTGCTTCCGTTTATCAACAACTGATGATATAAATTCCATAAATGCAAAATATTATAATTGTCACAGACTTATTTAGGAAAATAAAAATGAGTGTTAAAAAAGGACACCACCCTTCGGCTGAATAAGTTGTAGAAGGTATCGGTAAGATTATATATTTTATTAACGAAAGTGAAGATGGTCAATTTTCTTTGGAGGAACTTTTTCATAATTAGATTTTATACTAGACATTGCTTCCGTCGTTTTTCGGTCAGTTTGTTGGCAAACGGTACTGATTTTACCACAATTAAGAATTTGTGTTAGGAAAATCTGTACTTTTCCCAACTTAAATTAGTATTCAAATATAGAACTTTTCCAAACACTAGTAGTAAAAATAATATTCGTAGGCACTTTAAGGCTAGGTACCTCGTTTCATTGTTTAGTGTTAATATAAAATACACAATTTTATCAGATACCAATAATCTTTCTTTAATTTTTGAAGGAATTAAGGTATTTCAAATTTTCATTCAAGTTTGTTTAGATATTTAACCTTCGATATACCATTTGTGACATGTTTTTCAGACACAATGTTAACTATGTTGCTTCTACTAATTGCCAGCCACTGTACCCATAACGACAATATCAATTAGTGGCCTCTGAACCGAAAACGTCAGTTTCTATCAAAATATCATCAAAATTAATGGAATATAACCATTATTATTCACATCACAATGACAATACAGGTTTATCTCTATGCAATTTAAATCAATGACGTGAGTTTTTTTTTTTAATGAACACGAAGAATAACTATATTACAAATCACAGTGCACTCTTGCTAATTCTAACCAATCACTTCAAATTTGGACTGTAGTAAACCGATGCCTTTTTAATTTGTTAGACTAGTATTAGTACAGTTGAATTGATTCTTTTCGCCGAATTCTACTAGAAATTTTATTGTTGATTCTTATGTATTATGACCTTCTGATTAAGAAAAAAATATTTACGCTCAAAAATTCCTGGTGCGTCAAAAGTTATACAGTATCGGAAAGTCTTGGATTAGGTATTGCATAGTTTCAACGACTTAACCGACCGCCCACAATAAAGGCGTCTACCAGTGCTCTAGCAGAGGGGCAAATAGTGACACGGCCCATCTAGGCGGAAACAAATTGAAATTCCGCAGACAGAGCTGGTGGCACGATTGTAGGATGTGTTATACGATAAAAAAGAATAGCCTAGTTGCTTTGTTCTCGCTTGCTCTTATTGCCGTTGTAACATAACTCCTTCGCTGTTCAATAAATTATTAATTTTTGTTATGTGTTTGAGATTCAGACTGCACTTTATATTATTTAGAGGAAACAAGTTACTACACCAGCAGCTCAGAGACTCGGTAGACGAGTCATGGGTCAGAAAACACTTTACAAATGATTGTACGTGTTTGGTAGATTGTAGTTAATAAATGATAGGTGTTTTTATAATTTATCTTAAAGAGATGTTAATTTGACTTATATAATGATAATTTTCCTAGAGAAGGGCGGGGCGCCAATCTTTCTATATTCGTAATTTACACTAAGAGTGAAGTTTGATTACAAGAAAGATAAACTAATCAAATTATAAAGAGAGTATAAATTGTTGAGTATAAAAAGTAAATTAATAATCCAAATTTGGCAAAAATCAAGATTAGATTAATACTTGTAAATATTTCTAAAAGATGTTCAACTTTATATTTACAAAAAGGTTAATTAATTAATTCAGTAGGTATTATCTAAATGATTTGTATAGTTTGTATATCTTGTATGATTTGCATAGTTTGTATCAAAATGGTTTGTACCAAAATGGTTTGTACCGAAATGGTTTGTATCAAAATACCCGAAATAAGTGGACTAAGTGATTATAAAATTGATTTTATTATAAACCAATCAAACTGGATGTGTTTTTGTTAGAAAACGACTAAACTGAGGCCTTAAAATTAAACAAATTTATGTACAATGGAGAAAACGAATGGACGATATTATGTTACGTAGATATTACTTAAAATATTGTCTTAAACGTGAACCGACAATATGGTGTTTAAAAGTCATAATTAATTATTTAAATATAAACGTTTCCTAGAAATTGTGATCACAAAGTCTTTACAGAACTTTTCATATATTTGTTTTCAATTAGACGTTACGCCGATAATTTACACCCTAATAATAATTGAAAAGACTAATTGACGATTTGCACGAAAGAAAGTTTGGTAAAAAGTGTGTAGATTGGTATCACTGTATTTCACTGCACATGTTGACCAACTCGTCTAATTTCCAAACTTTGCAGCAATTAAATACCTATAATATAATAATAATAACATTTTTTTCATTATCCTTAATGTTAAACCTACTTCTATTGAATATAAATCATCTTTATTAGGTTGTTTCGTAGTCTACAATATTTAAAAAATGTCGAATTATGCATTTTGTCAATCACTGCTGCCAACTCATCTTCTAAACTGAGAGTTGGAAACAGTGTTTGACAAATTGCATAATTCGACATTTTTTAAATATTGTAGACTACGAAACACCCTAATGAAGATGATTTATATTCAATGGAAGTAGGTTTAGCATTAAAGATAATGAAAACAATGTTAGCATTATTATATTATAGGTATTTAATTGTTGCAAAGTTTGGAAATTAGACAAGTTGGTCAACATGTGCAGTGAATTACAGTGATGCCAATCTAGACACTTTTTACCAAACTTTCTTTCATGCAAATCGTCAATTGTTCTTTGAAAACATATTAAAGATAAAATTGAAAATTGAAATAATTTCAAAAAAACATTTGCAATTTGATTCTTTAAAGAACTCTAAAAATGTTAAAGCATAAAAATACGAGATATATATGTATATATAAAAAATATTAGATAAAAATTTTATTTTCGACACTTATCTGGAATTCTCAGTAAATTAAAGTGGTGAATCCAAGTGAGGGACGATGATGGTGAAATCCAACCCACTGTGATGTAATCACTGATTTCTAGATGAGCCCAAGATTAAGTCAAGGAGTTCCCAGTACCATATTCGACGTTTCCAGAAATTCCATAAGGACAAATTACATCTATCCTACCATATTACCGTCGCGATCTCCGGAAAAAGTTGTCCTAGACTAATACATACTTTCCATCTTCTAATTACGTAGAAGAGAAGAAAGACAACCCCATTAGATGATTAAAAAAAATAGTTTCCAACCCAAACTTCAATGTGACATTAAAAAAACGTATCTAGAATGCATATCTACAATGTGCATCTAGAATTAGAAGGCTTGCATCCAAATGAGAAGATTTGCATCTAAATTTAGAAGATTTACAACTAAATTGAAAAGATTTGCATCTAAATTGAAAACCCTGGAAAGAAATGAAGTGTAAGCGTGACTTGGTGCAAAATGGCCGTTGCCGAATCTAAGTTACAAAAAAAATTATTTCTTTATAAATTACTTCCGGATTAAACCGGTGAAAAACAATTACGCCTGCTTCATGTCCATGAAGAGGGGCTGTCAACCCTTTCGATGTTGAAGTCGTTAAAAAAAAACTTAATGAAGACACATCACTATTCAAAAATTTAGCAGACAATTACGAAGTACCAAGCTTCTTGTAACGGAGAAATATTAGTTCTGTTCGTAGTATGCAAATTGTGTCGCTAGTTTACCCTTTCCATTTCATTCCATTAAAGCTAAGTTAGAACATCCACTATCTTGAGTACACTTAGACGTGACTCTGGTTGCATACCGTTGTGTTTGTTATGAAGTAAATTTAAGAAACAATATTTGAAACTTCCGCGGTCTTTCACGCTTGAGTTAAATTATGTTTTAATTTATGAAGCAGCAATATGCATGCTACACCGTACCAATTCAAAGGCTTTCCGATACTGTACAGTAACGGAAAGTGTTTGATTTGGTCCGGCAATAAGAGCAAGCGAGAACGAAGCAAGCAATGACGTACATTAAGGGACGTGTCACAATTTGCTTCTGTTAGGGTACTGGTAGACGCCTTATTGTGGGCGGTCGGTTAAGTCGTTGAAACTATGCAATCCCAAAAGCAAAACTTTCCGATACTGTATCCACTTTTTGACGCGCTTTCAGGGATTTTCTACTTATCTGCTTAACATATCTTGTACTAGTAATGGAATGGTAATTTTAAAAATACTGGCTTCCTTGAAATAAAATTCTTAAAAAAGATTGACCTGTCTGATATGTATAGGTCAATCCGCCATCTTGGAAAAAAAAAGAAAACACCAAAAATGGCAAACAAAATACGTTGCTGCAATTGCAAGTGTCAATTGGATCACGTAACCAAGTATTTAACGACTTGAACGGTAAGTCAATAAAATAAATTTTAACTATAAATACAGTGGCCCAAAATTGAAGAAGAACAAAAGCAACAACGAACGGGTAGGTCGTGTGTACGTACTTAACCAAGTAACGACATAAACTAAAATATTGCGTGTCATTAACACAAGTACCTATCTGCACAAATGTCAGAGAATTATGCGCGACCAGACGCGACGATATAAAGCCTATCCCAATATTCCAGCAGTTCTTAAACAATATTTTTTTAAATTTTTTTCTAAATTTTTGTTTATTTTTTTTCTCCAAAACTATGGGCCTTAGACCCCATATTATATAAGGTTTTTTTTGTCTAGTCGTTCTCCACCACCAGTTTTTTAATGGCATGAAACTAATTGCACCCTGTATGTTGGAAAATGTAAAGATAAGAGAATGGCATAATGTGCAGTTTTTTAAATAAGGGTTTACAATGGTTAGGTCTCTGGATTCTGCACCTGATATTATCCTTAAAGCTTATTTTTGCAATCTAAATGTTTTTATGGGTCGGGTTACCACATAAAATTAGGCCATAAGTGATTGAAAAAGTGAGAAATAAGAAGTCATTAACAGCTCAGAATTTAAAACCTTTTTTAGATAGTATTTAAATTTAAGAAATTTGCAGAGAACCATTTCTCGGCTATTTAAATCTTTATTACTACAAATTAAGATTGCGGCATCCGCGGATAATACACAACGGTCAGGAAAAAGGTATGTGAATATAACGTTGATGTAAATACCAAAGAGTAGAGGCCCCAGGACAGATCCGTGAGGTACACCATATCTGGCTAGAAGAATATTTGAAGTTTGTTCATTTAAAGAAACACACTGTGTCTTATTATTAAGATAACTATTTAGAAGATCGTGGATCAGTCCCCTTATTCCATAGCGGCTTAACTTCTCCCCCACTTTTATGGGTGGGGAGGTCAGCAGTTAAAAATTCCTTACTTTTAACTACATACATTGACAAGATTGTCCAGCTCTTGTACAGTTATAAAACAACTTTCCGATTCTAATTCACCATCACTTACGCTCACAGGATTAGTTTGTCTTTGAAACCTACACTTGCTTCTTAAATGTCCAGGCTTTCCACAGTTGTGATACTTAAACACAGGCCAAAAACACGATTTTCGATTTCCTCGATTTCGAGCGCCTGTCGGTTGATAATGTGTGGCCCTCGATATTGGTACCTCTGACCTCCATGTGAATGTTACTCATACTTGTATTAGTCGAAAAACAGCCGATGTGCTGGCTTCTCTATCACTCCTCTGATTATTCCGCTTCATTTTTTGGTCAAGAAGCCTTCCATTAAGAAATTTCAGAGTTATCTTGTCTGAATCTAAAATTCCCAATACTTTTACTGTTGCCTCATACGATTTGAGTCAATAAATAAATAAAAGACGGCACACCACATTGGTTTATTTGAATTTTACTTCTAATGATTTCAAATCTCTTTACTATCTCGTTAAATCTAGTGATTTATAAGGGAATCACTTTGGTTTAGTTTCACAGTTAATGATTTTCGACGTAAATATAGCTGACTGGCTACGTCTTGTTTTATACTTACCCATTCAAAATAACTTTACAGTTTCCTGTTTGTTCTTGTTAATTAATTTTCATAATTTTCACGATATGTATCTATCTCTGGATCCGCCATTGTCTTAAGTGTGTATTTCAAATGATTTTCCGTGATTTTATTGAAGAATACAACTTGCGTACCACTCATATATTATTACCTACGATGCAACTATTATAAATTTTAATATGTTGAGTTTATTTATGTATATATTTATTTATATACCTTTACATTTACTAACTATAGAACAAGAAATTATTATTACAGATGTAGCATCAAACAACTGAACAAGCAAACATACATAGGTACAAACGGATTTCTCGCATCTAGTTTGTTTCAAATGCTTGATAGCAGCGGGCGAACAAATAACCGCACCATTAATGAAAAAAAAAAACCCAAACGGGCTTTCAATTAAAACCGTACTGGAATATAAAAGCTGCATCTCGGGCAGTTGTACAGAATTTTAACGGAGCCGAAAATTCAATATTCCATTAACAGAGGAAAACAACAGTTACGTTGTATTTATACTCCTACTAAAATGTTTCTTAAACAAGAACATTTTAAATCTAAAATGGGAAATATTTTATAAACGTTTTCCATCTCGAATGGTTACTTCCTCGGAGGAAAATAGAATTTCCGCTACGAATAGAAGGAAATGGTAACATCTTGTCTGGTACTGAAAGCTGAAATGTGAATGATAAATTTTATATATGAATACTAGTGTGGATTCGCGTGAATACGTGTTCATGAAACTGTCAGTGAAAAAACTGGAAAATATGTTCAGAGCTCTGTAAATTGCCTGGGGGCGGATAAAGTCGAGTTTCACGTAAAAGTTTTTTGTAGTGACTTAAAAGGTATTTTGTATCTAAATTCAATTATTCACCTCTTATTAATTACATTCTGACTAAGTGGAAGGCTCATTGGTTCCTGAACTCGATGTGTGTGTGTGTGTGTGTATTGTTAAATGGCACTGGGCATAAACCAAATAGCCAGACATTTGTTGTCTATTCAATGAATTGTTAAAAATAATGAAGAGAAAGTTGAATAAAAATCACACCTTTTAAAATATGTAATACCTAAATAAAAAACCGCTGCCCAAGGAATCACTACTTCCACATCCAGATTCTCTATCCAAGTCACTCACAACGAAAAAACTTTGTATGTGAAAATAATTGTTTATGGAACTTTAATAATATAATATTTGAAATCCTCTACCCCAAAAACCCATAAAACGATACCCCACATCGGTAGTGGGGTGGGGGTGGTGATAGGGGGGTGGTAGTGGGGGGTGGATGAAGTAAAAAAATATTTTGAGGTTTCTGGTTCCTGTACATAAACTAAATCACATTTTTTTTCATCCCCTTTAATAAGGAGGTGGGGGTGGTAATGGGGGTGGCTAATGCCAAAAATTTTTTTGAGACCTTAGCTTCTCTTGTATATACTAAATACCAATTTCATGGACTCTTACTGGCTTGATTTACCCAATTTACCCCAATTTACCCCCCAACTCTTCGACGGAACAAGATGAAAATATAATCTAGTTCTAGATCTCGTGCGCACAAAAAAAAGTTACAGACAGACCGACAGACAGAAAAAATTTTTTCGCTCAAACTTAAAATCTCGACGTTTCGTGACATTCTAAGCCTATTTGAACAATAAAAATTTTTTGTCGTTACTATACTACCACTGGATGTGGAAGTAAAAGTAATTCATATTCAAAACTAAAGCTCTCCTTATGCTCTACAAACTGGTTTTTACAGAATTAAAATATCTCTATTCGTTTAGAACAGGGATCCCCAACAGGTGGTCCGCGGACCCTAGGGGTCCGCGGACGATATCTTGGGGGTCCGCGAAATGTCACTGAGATATTCAATTGTTTTGTATTTTACTTGACTTGCAGTGGTAGATTCTACATAATCTTCATTTTAAGAAGAATTTAAGCTTTTAAGGGGTCCTTGTCAGTCTAGCGACCGATGAGGGGGTCCTTGAAAAAATCTTGTTGGGAATCCCTGGTTTAGAAGATAGCTGTCCTGGGAGTTTTTATTGGGACACCATGTATAGGCACCATTACTAGATGTGAATTTTATTTGTTTTATTTGTGAATGAAATTTTCTATAGCGTCGTTGTGAGACTAGAGAATGAGGTACCATAAAAGAATTTGAAAATAAAATGTATCGCCCCTTGTTAACATTTCGAACTTTTTAAAGCCGATCAGATACTAATTCATTCAGAGTGTTCTGTTTTAATTAGGACATTTCGTATAATAGCAGACCTTAATTACTGAGTAATTATTTCGGAAAAAGTAAAACGAATTCCCCTTATGGCGATAAGTAATTAAGTTGCTAATTACTTGTAATTATCTTCTAAATTACTTTATATGAGTTATGATTATGACAAATATACTTTACAAAGAAACACAGAAACAGGCTGTATACTTTAAAATATGGTGAATATTTTACCATAAGAGGTAAAGTAAATAAAACATTAGGCCCACATAAAAGTACTACTATTTTATGCTTGATTGTAATATGATTGTAATATTAACATAGGATAATGACATTTTATATCTACTTGTAATTTTCAATATACATGCAATAATAAAATTCCAAATGTACTTAACTGTACAAACAAATTGCAAATACAACACATTATTAAAAGATACTAGTTAAATAGTTTTCGTTTTTGCATTAAAATGCTAGGAATCCTATCATGTAATTCAATACTTCGTCAGTATTAGCTAGAATAGTAGTTGTTTTGATTGGTTCTCCAATAATGAGTATTTTAAAGTATTTACCTATGATCACTACTGTAAATAGTAAAAAACACACTATCTGCCATCTATGTAAGTTGAACTTTACATATTGTAAACAAATCGCACTGTAAACAAATCGCACTGTAAACAATCGCACGGGGCACGCAATTATAGGTGGCTTAAACCGCTGACGCGGGGTTTAAAAAAACAAATGCGCCTACGTAATTTTCAAACGCTGTCAAAACTGACATAATATTTGTTGAATAATATTGTTGACAAGTAAACTAAATCCAGATTTTACTAAATAAATAAATAAATATGATCGTAGGTAAAGTATAGTACATAGAGTGTTGTACAGCAATTACGCACTCATGGAAATACGCACTCGCCGCTACGCAGCATCGTGCGTAACTTTTCCATTCGTGCGTAATATGCCTCTTACAACACTCATTACGTAATATACTATTACCTAACTAGTATATTAGCGTACCCAGATTAGGGCAACAATATACAGAAAGTAGGTAATTTCATAATAAATAAAAAAGTTGTGATTTGCTTAATACCTACATGATATTATTTTTTCATTTTATTTTCACATCCACGTAGTAGAGGAAGTATAGTGACGGTAAAAAAAAATTGAAATTTTTTGCTCAATAGACATCAAGATTTTAAGTTCGAACAAAAAAAATCTGTCTGTCGGTCTGTCTAAGTTTTTTGTACGCAAGGTTTCAAAATAATTTTTTTGGCGTTAGCCACTCCCACTCTTTTATTAAAGGGGGTAAAAAAATAAAATTGTGATTTAGTGCGTGTAGAACCAAAGGCCTCATTTTTTTGCATCAGTCACCCCAACCACCATATCGTTTTATTGTTTTTTGGGGTAGACGATTTCAAACATTACATTAATAAAGATCTATGAACAACTAATGGAGTGTAAATAAAGTAATTTTTTTTTCGTGGTAAGAGACTTGGATAGGAAATCTGGATGTGGAAGCAGTGATTTCGTAGGCAGCGGTTTTAATAGTTACACTTATTCAAGGCCAAACAATGGAGTTTACAGCACACTGCTCACAAAAATGTCCATTTTTGTGTTGGACAAAAAGGTTTCTTGTCTGACGTATTATTAAAGTTTTCCAGCGACTAAAAATATTTTTACAATATTCTTTATTGATGAACATTATTAACAATTTTCGTGTTTATGGGTATCTTACAAATTAACGTTAGAAGTAATTTTTAAAGTTGATTGATTTTTAAAAAATAATGAATATAAGACGTTCAACATTGTAAACTACATATCAGCCTTCTATTAGTCGTTTATTCCTTGACTTCACTTTGTGATTGTTATTAATCCAAATCTTCCAACTATATTTTTAAATATTTTTCAGTTATTAATAATTCTCTCTATTTAATAGTTTAAGCCTAAGTAATGGATTAAAATCCACATTGAAGAACTTTTAACAGTACTTTTTTGACCAAATTAATATTTTGGAAAAATAATGCTGAATTTCTTGGTTCAAAGTTGTTCTCTATCTTTACAATGTTAATTTTTTGAAATTTTTTAATGTAAATCGCTTAAAAGTAGTTTCATTTAGCGATTTGAATAAAAAAAATTCTAAAAAGTTAACATTACAGAAAAGAGAACAACTATGCACCAAGAAATTCAGCAAAATATACCCCCAAAATATTCATCTGGTCAAAAAAGTACTGTTGAAAGTTTTTCAAAGTTGATTTTAATCCATCACTCAGGCTGAAACTATTAAATAGCGAGAATTATTAGTAACAGAAAAAGATATGAAAATACAGTTCAGGAATTACGCGTAAAAAAGTGGAAAATGTTTATTTACAAAATAGAACAACCAAATTTGATATCTGGATACAACTTCGCATTATAAGCAACTTCTTTAAATAACATTTTTTGATATCTTCAAAAATAAAGGTAGGTTACTCTTGAGACAATTAGAAAAAAAATTCCGACCTAAGCGCCAGGGCTAACACGCATTTCTGCAACCCCCTTTTCGTTTGAGAACATGTACTAACGTTTATCAAAAATAAAAATTATTCAGAGTTTCCCATATGGTGCAGACTTTTTAGCGGACACTACTTGGGTTGTTTTCACAAAATTTATAACTGCAGGCGCACCAATGGAGCAACGCGATTTTTTTATTGCTCCTACCAAACATGTTTCGTCAAATAGCCGGCAGCACAAGTTTTTTAACAATGTCAAGTAAGCATTAACACTTTTTTTAACATAATTAAAATGCTGCTGCCAAGCGTTACAATATTCATTTATGAAAACGAACAATTTGTTTCCAGAAGTCCACAACCTCCTGGTTTCTAAATTACAAGCGCGTTTACACTAGTAACAAAACATGCTATATCGCAAAAGTTGTATACTACAGAACTGTAGTGAAAAATCTTATTTAGCAAATGTTCATGCTGTATACAGGAAAAAATGTTCTCTATCTCTTGTAGGTAAGACCAAAGGATGTTATACAACTTTAGTGTTTTTCTTCATTAGTCTATGACCATTATCCATCCTGACCACCTTGACCAACTTTGTTATCAGGCACTCAAAATTCGAACTAGTTATTCTTAAAAACTTCTTAAAGCTAGCTCCCATCACCATTTGAATGGGCCATTGTCAGCTTATTTTAGATCATTTAGAAGATCACTTCCACTGTTTCTGTATCTAATATCTAATAATGACGAAGGCACCCAAAATCATCGATTGCGTCTCTACTTTGCTCACTACGATGCCAAAACGACAGCCGCTGCTGGTAGAGCAGCGATTTCGTAAGTCTATCGTATCGTTTTTTTTTGTGTAGAACCAGGTCAAACATGTTAGGTTCCTTTGAGTATGTCACCGGGCATATGAAATCATATTTTACGACATTTTTTTGTGGTCTCGAACTTTTTAAATCAATAAAAAGTGAAAAAAATGTATTTTTGAAGAAAATTGTTTTTTTTTTGTTTCCATCGCCATATCTTTAAAACTATTAAAGGTACCGAAATTTGTTTTGTGTCAAATTAAAGCACACACTGTAGCGCTTTTACCAATATAAACGGTTTGGGCACAATTCGCATTTTCATTTCTCTAAAAATCAAATAAACTAAAAATACATATTTTGTGTATTGAAATCTTCACCAATCGATAAACTTTTTTATTTTTGAAAATATTTGCATACATGCAGCGAAGAAAATAAAGCCTAATAATCACAAAAGTTTTTGAAACAATATGTTTTTGCCTAAAGTGTACCGTTTGGCAACAGCGATTTTTTTTATCAGCGCTAAACGTGACATTGGGACGCAATTAATACACCTCGCATGCAGGTTGGTCAGATTAGTCACGTAGAAGTAGCGTTAGTTGAATGTAGATTAATATATGGCATTCTAGGTTGGGGTGGAGTTGCTTACTGTCATCTAAAAAATGAGATATTCAGAAAAAATGTGCCACCCCCTCCCAGGGGGTGGCACTTAAAAAATATATATTTATTGGCTGTAATAGAATCAAATTTTAAGAAGAAAAGGTTCCATGCAATTTTTCACATAAATTGATAGTTTTTAAGTTAGAACGACTTCAAAATTGCGATTTTAGCTTAAAATAAAAGCTTTTAAAAAAGGTATTTTCAAACGGCTTTCGTCAAGTATCTCGAAAAGTATTACTTTATCGAAAAAATGTTATAGATCAATTACAGAAAGCACCCTACAAACTGGGAATTAATTATATTTTTTGTTTATTGATGTAGGATTAATAATTTCGGAAATAGTTAAGTTTATATTTGGTATCCAAGGGTTTCGAAATTACCTTTAAAGTTTAAAATGCATTTTTTTCTAAAGCAAGTGCTTTAAATGAGCAAAAAAGAATTTGAGCATTTAGGTAATAATAATAATATAATAATAATAATAATAATAATATAATAATAATAATGTTTATTTACCATCAATAAAAAACAAAATCGGGTTGTACATAAGGTAAGTAGTAATTACAAATAGAGAAAAAAATATAGTATAAAAAATATATAGTATAAAAATAATATCAAAAGTTTTGTTCAAAATCAACTAAAATTGGAATTGTAAAATATATACCTAATAGTAATAATTTACATATAGTGAACTTCGTAAATAAACAGGTAGAAATAACCCACAAAAGAAAATCTTGTGGTGGGTTGCTACATATTAACGAAAAACTGTATTTGAGATAATTTTTTTAGATTATTGGCTAATTAGAGTAACAAAACGAGTAAGAAATAATTTGAAAGCGCAATTAATTGTCTTTAATTTCCTTTCTTAGCATGCGTCACAATTTCTGAGGTATTTAACATTTAAACTGCATTTTTCGTCTTATGAACGTTCGGATGCCATTTGTAAACTCATATCTCCGAAACTATTAAATCTATGTAACTAAATAAACAAGCGAAATTCATTATTATTAGTTTATGAGCTTTATTTTTGGTCTCTACACATTTTTGAACAAAACTAATATTTATTGAGATATTTGGAATAGGAAAAAAAAATACGTTTTATCGAAAATACCTTTATAGTTTAAACTGTATTTTTTCTAAAGCAAGTGCTGTATACGAACCAAAAAATTTGAGCATCTACGTCATGCTGTATATTAATGAGAAACCGTGTTTGAAATTAATTTTTTTTTTAATTACTGGCTAATTACAGTAACAAAATGGCGACGTTGTTATTAAAATAATGTGTAGACGGACATTGCTTCGGTCATAACTTCTTTGTTTTTTATGCTACATAAACGAATAAAAAAATAGTTAAGAGCTTAATTAATAACCTATTATTGTATCTATTAGTATCCTTGGCGTAGGTGTCACAGTTTCTGAGAAATTTAACTCTCACTCTAAATAGTTATCTTACGAACACTTGGATGCCAAATGTAAACTTAAATATCTCCGAAATTATTAATCCTACATCAATAAACAAAAAATATAATTAATTCCCAGTTTGTACTTTCTGTAATTGGTCTATAACGTTTTTTCGATAAAGTAATACTTTTTGAGATACTTGACGAAAGCCGTTTAGAAATACCTTTTTTTAAGCTAAAATCGCAATTTTGAAGTCGTTATAACTTAAAAACTTCAATTTATGTGAAAAATTGCATAGAACCTTTTCTTCTTAAAATATGATTGTACTTCATATATTTTTTAAGTGCCGCCCCCTCAAAGGGGGTGGCATCCACCCCCTATAAATTAACAAGCCCCCGCTCAATATAAAAACTTTTCTGTGAAACATTTACTATTATACTGCCAAAAATGAACGAAATCCGTTCAATATGACATTACTTCGAAGTTTTTTTTACCTCTAGGTACTGTACTACTACCACCTGTCTTTTTATTATTAAAAGGAGACTATTTAATATTTATTATACAATTTCTTAATATTAACAACATATGATCAATACTACTGTACAATATATGAAATATTGAACAATAATATTGATCCCCTAGATGTTTTTGATCACTACTGGTTTTGTACCTATTGATATAAGTTAAACTATTATATACACCCCGACCGGGATCGTCAGATCGTTGCAGTCGGCAGGCTTGCTACAGCCGAGCGCGCAAGAATATGACTTTGGCCCGTTAAAAAAAATCGCTGACTCAATACTATGAACGGGACATGAACAATTTTTATCCTAAAAACTTTTTTCAACTATTGGCTTCAATTTGTACGCAGCATGTATATACAAATTTTCATAAATAAACTTTTTTCTCGATTGCCTAAAATTACGTTACTGAAAATAACAAGTTTGAGTTTCCTATTATTTTACCAACTTAAAAAAAAATAAATCGGGTTCACGTGGGACGTTGTTCGAAGCGCTATTGTGTCTACTTTAATCTAAAAAAAAAAAATAGCTTGATAGCACAAATATTTTCAGAGATATAGCGGTGGAGACGTTAAAAAACATATTTCATTAAAAATCTATTTTTTTGAGTTTTTCCGAAATAAAAAAGTTCTCGACCACCGAAAAATGTCGTAAAAAACGATTTCGTGTACACGATTATCTTACTAAAGAATCCCACTAAGTCTGGTTTGGTTCTACGCCGGTTTTTTTTTTCTCGGAAACTAAGCGACTTTACTTCCAGATTTTACTCTACTATGGCGCCAGAATCACTTTCTCTCTGGTCGAAATATTGTACTATAAATACTTTGTTTTTTAGCAAATGTTTCTTCTTCTCTTATCCGTTTTGTAACAAAGGTTTTGATGCAAAAGCATATTACATTTGTTAAAAAAATTTCTGCTACATATAACATTACTATGTTACTAATATAAACGGACCTTAACTATAGCTAGATAGATAGTCTCCAAAAAGAATAGAGACAAAATGAAAAGTTCATTAAATTTGTGAATGTTGCAGCTATACTCATCTTACAATGATGATATATTTTTTAAAAGCAATGTTGAATAACACTTTGTATAAAAATGTATATTGCAGGCATTGCTTTAGATGTACAGGAATGAACCAACAAAGAATGTACAAAAGGAACATTTTCTATGATTTGCAGGTACACTTTTTGGTCATAAGTTGAACTTGGGGCCATCAAATTACTGTCTATGTGCAGTGACGGATTACAAATCGTCCGCAATACAAATACTCAAATACAAATATGTATGTACCTATATAGTTCTCAGTGATATTATGTTATTATTTTACATAAAAAACTTCGGCGTCTTTGAATGGCGGTACAAATTGTACCGCCACTAAAAGATGTTGACGTTTTTTATGTATATAATATCATCCAGGGCTGAGGAGAACGATACACTTCTTAAAACTTATTACTTATTATTGTCAAATCCTAAAAATAATGTTAGGGAAAAAATTATGTCCATTCATATGTTACAAGTTACAAAGTTACAAGTGCAAGATCTGCAGTCGAGCGAATTTTTATTATTCTGCCCCCAAAAATCTGCCGCTTTACGCGAGTGCGTAATTAGCGTATAGGGTAATCCAGCACTGTCTATGTGTCACCTAATTTGACAAATTTTCGAGCTTCTTTCATAAAATCGCTTTTATCTTGAAAACTATACAAGCGAATCCCTTTCCAAATGGTGCGGCGGTACACACATTAAAATTTATCAACGTTGCCAAAACAAAAAGTTGATTGTAAAACACTTCAGCGACGTATATTAATTCAATTAAATGCCTTAAAAGTTTATTAACCGCAATTTTTAACGGTTTGACGAATGACAAATGCTAATGGAACCACTTTCTGCATATCTCTTTTAATTATGTTCAAAGAAGCCCTTAATTGAGTTCGTGGAAGTTGATCATTTGAAAGTGGAAGCCGGAAGGGCCCACTTGAAAAAGCTTCAGTTCCAATGCGAAGTTAATTTTGTATGTTAAACGGATTAAGGCACTTGACAAACTAATAGAATTATTTAAATGATATGCAGACACGAAAAACAAATTGAATTAATTCATTATCAATGTGAAGGTAATTAATTATTAGGCGTTAACTATCTCCAACACCTACACGTGGACTTGTGCCACTGCAAATATTTTAAATTATTAATTAGTAAAATCAACATATTAAAACGTAAGGCTTTTTTTCTATAATCCAACGACTTTCACTGGAACGATGTTCATGATTATTTTTAAATTAGAACTAGTGACTAATAGATTTGCCATCAGTCACGAACTTTTATTTTTTGTAAAACATTTGCAAAGGAAAAATCGAGGAACTTTGACGTTTGCTCGACTCAGTACTTGTAAAGACATTTGTTTTTAATCTATTTCCTCGTGCTCTCATTTATTATTGGTCGTAACAATACCCCCCGAAGGGGTTGGTACGCCTTCTTCTAAACCCTTCCGGACATAGATCTGCGTCATGAAAACTTCTAGCTTACAAGCTCTTGAGAATGCAAGGGAGACACGGTGGAGGGTGAACACAGCCAAAGAACCAACCCCCTATAGGGGTGAAAACTACCCTCTACTGGACGGGGGTAGAGGAAGATATGGGAGAGCATATTTTTCTTGTTGTTACTGGGCAATGGTCGTAGAACAGCTCTTAACTTCTTTGCCCGTACCCGTCTAAGAGGTGGAAACTAAATCCAAATTCACAAGAAGTATTCGAAAAACTTTTAAGACCGGAAAAATGCACTCTGGAGTTTTTCAATATGAGAGAAGAGAAATCTGCCAACGGTATTGAGTTTGCACAGCAAGACCTTGAAGCAGGTAAAGAACATCCCTCGATGTGTGGGAAACAGGAAGCCCCAGAAGGATGTGGGAAGATTAATTTTGTTTCAGTGCAGAACTTATCAAGCTCTCACACACCTTCTGTTATCCCTTCTCCAACCCTCGAACATTTGCTCCGCCTTGTCCGACTTTCACCAGACCTCTGCGTTCTATGATTTAACTGAACACACACTTTTTCTAACACACTCCTTCAGAATTTTCTCTGCCTTCTTGCCTTCGCCGCATACTCTTGCATTCGCCGACACCCTGTCTCTCAGTCTTCATTGTCCGGCCTCATACTTCTTGTATCCTTTGTTCTATTTCATGAATTCTCTCATGATATCACCAGTATATCAAGTCTTTTTCGTCCATACACCCCATTTTATCTTCAATCATGCTTGGTTCTCTAAAATTCTTTCTCTCTTCAGGGCTTCCTCTTACACCATATATACTCTATAACTTTCTTACAAACTTACTAATGTTTGAGTGTTGGAGAAGGGATAACACAAGTTGTCGAGAGCTCGATAAATTCCGTACTGAAAAAAATTAATCTTCCCACAGCCTTCTCCGGTTTCCCATACATCTAGGGATGTTCTTTACCTGCTTTAAGGGTTGTTCTTGCTGTGCAAACTCGTTGGCAGATTTCTCTTCTCTCAGATTGAAAAACTCCAGAGTGCATCTTTCGGATCTTAAAAGTTTTTCGAATACTTCTTGTGAATTTGGGGGGGTGGTTTGCACCCCTTAGATATTGCGCAGTAAAGACAAGAAAAATTTGCTCTCCCACATCACCCCCGTCCAGCAGAGGGTAGTTTTCACGTTTTCACCCCTCTAGGGGTTTGATTATTTGGCTGTGTTCATCGTCCACCGTGTCTGCCTTGCATTCTCAAGAGCTTGTAAGTTAGAAGCTTTCATGACGCAGATCTATGTCCGGAAGGGTATAGAAGAGGTGTAGAAGGCGTACCAACCCCTTCGAGGGGATTGTTTCGACCAATAATAAATAAGAGCACGAGGGTTGCAAACTACCCATTCATACTCCTTTCCGTAATGATACTGATATTCATAACTTTACTACACAACAAAAATTTGAGGGATATACGAATTTTTTTGACCTCGTATTCGGATTCAGCATCGAAAAATACATAGGAATACCATGGTCAGTCATCCAGATCACGACCTTTTTTTTTGTGGGGCTGTATTAAGTATCTGTAAACCTATTTAACTGTATACAATGAAATGTTTGTGTGCGACCTGTGATGATGTTTGTTCGTATATACAGCATTGAGTACTTATATTTTATTGTTGTGAATCCAGAGGCGTAACTAGACGTCATAGGGCCCCAGGGCAAAAAATTGTAGGGGGCCCCTATTATATTATTTTCGTAATACCTAATCCTAATCCGAAAAAAATTTTTTTTGATCCCAACATTTTTTGATGAGCGGGGGGGGGGGGGGAAATCCGAAAAAAAAATTTTCGTCCCAACATTTCCTTGATGAGCGGAGGAGAAACATTCGGGGGGGGCGGCTGGGGCCCCCTTGACCTCCCGAGGCACTGCACCGGTTTGCCCTACCATAGTTTACGCCTCTGTGTGAATCTTGAATCTTTTTATGACTTATGTAATGATTTTGTAATCAAAAGCATCAATATATTTCATTCTATTTGAAACAGAACTGACATTCGAAGTGAGCAGAAACAGAGGCACCTGAGGCATTATATTTTCTCTCAATGCGTTTAAGCTTATATTTAATAGAGTTGTTTTGTATCATTATTTATTAGGAATTTATGCGATTTTGAGTGTTATACTATTAGATTGCGCTATTAAGAGCCGTTTTGTTTATAAGGAATTTAAGCTATTTTGGGTTTTGTTATGTTAGGAATTTTAGGATAATTTTCATTTTCAATATAGGACGTAATATTATCTCTACTTTTTCGTCGCGAAATGCATGAGTCGTTGAAAAAATGTCATAGTTCATTTAAAAGTACATAAAGAATTTTCTGATTACATAGGTTGGCAGCGGATGTCCCATTTTACGGCCTGTACGGTCGCCACATCTCACATCGCTCAACTTTTTCCTCACGGGTTATGTCAAAATTAATACAGCGGTATAATGTTAATAAAAATATATTTTTTCGCAATCGTTGCATATGATGACGATTTACCAAGAGATCTTTTTGCTTTATTTTTAAATGAGGAGAGAAAGTAATTGTTTATTTATCAAAGCTTGTTTGATGTTACTTACCTACTCGCCCCGGGTAGCAAACAAAAAAATTCATCTGCGGACAAAAATCGTGCACTAACAATAATTGACGTGGACGATGTTAGTATTGCAATTACTTGATTCAAAATTCTGAATCGGTACGAGTATGTTTCAATTAAGCCATCCTACAACTAATAAGTATCCGGAAACCAAAAGCCGTTAGGTTAATTTTTATTAGGCCAGCATTATCATAGACCAGGCCTCAAGAAGCATACATGGTTGCTATTGGGAATTATACATAGAAAACTGGAAACATTTTTGATATATTTATTTTTTAAACTACCTACTCTACTGAAACATAATTTGCAAAAGTGAATTTGCTTTAACGGTACTAATTAATTTATCTTTTTTGTGGAAGGTTCTGCTACTAGAGAAAATGTATTTATTTTTTATTTACACTATTCAACAGGTAAAGCCCAATTACAGAACAGAGAAATGCAAACTAATTCAACCACCTCAATATGAACAAAAAAGTATTATTATTTATATATCTGAATTAACTAATGTAATAAACTAAAATAAACTAAATTGAACTAATACAATACATTTTTAAAATACAAATTATAAATTGAATCTAAGAAGCACACTCTAAAATGAACCTAATAGTTCGCAAGTCAATAAAAAAGAACAAAATAGTTACTTTTGTAAGAAGTACCTAAAATCATGTTTTATGGAGGAGGCCAAGCCGAGTCTGGAATAGCGGATGAGTCCCAAAAAACTGATTTTAAGTACGTGTTACAAATAACATTTTTTTGTTAAAGGTCCCAAAACATATTTAAATTTTTGATCACAGCAAATATTTCTCGAAAATAGTGAGCTTCGAATTTTAATTATCATGCGACCATAGTAACCAGATTGTTTAATGTAAACAAAAAAAAATTGACGCGTTCTTTTTATACGGTATAAAATGCATAATCCACACTTATATCTGAAAAAACGAAGGAAATTGTGTTAGATTTACTTCCAGTGAAATCTCAAATTTATAAAAAGGAAAATGAAGCATTCATTCGATGGAAAGAAATGAACAACATTGTAATTGTAGACGAAGATGCAATGTTGAACTATTTACATGAAAAGGTAAGTGCCGCTATTCTTTCCATTCAATATTAATAACATATGTAAATTATTATTGTCACTATTTTCCCATTACAGTCACAAGAAGTAAAACCATCTACTCTCTGGTCAAAATATTCGATGATAAAAGCTGTTTTGTCTGTCAAAGAAAATATATAAATAAACAAATTCGTCAATAATAGCGTTTTTAAAGCGAAATTCAGTAGGCTACGAGCCCACAAAGGCAAAAGTGTTGACGCGCCAAGAAATTAATATATTTTTGATAAAAAATCCAGACCATGAGAAGTATTTATTAATCAAAGTAAGTTTAAAATCATACTTTAATGACATGCATCAGTTTCATATTTAATTTCATCTCATTGGCGTGTGTGGTGCATGCAGGCGCGAAGAGATACATTCAGTAAAAATACAAGATATTGTCCAAAAAGACACACGATGTCTTCTTATAATAATTCCCGATACGAAGCCCAACATTAAGAGCGTGTTTCCCATTGTAGCTGAAGGTGAAGCTGTTAATCCCATGGAAGTGTACCAGAAATATGTTTGACTACGACTAGAAAATGTACGGTACAACGTGTAGGAATCCATTCTTTTGGGAAAATTCGAAGTTCTGTGTCTCTTGCGGCAGAAGCTGGCATCGATTTAATCTTGTTGAAATGGCTAGGAGGATGGAAGCAAGTTTTTTTTCACAATATTATTGTCTTTTTATTTTAAATGATACCTAATTCCAGGTCGTACAGCTCTCTGTGCGGCCTCCGATCTGGGCGCCGGTACGCAATCGGCGAAGTTAAGCAACGTCGGTCGCGTCCAGTTCTCGTTGGAGATCTCAGTCCATACGCTGAGCTGTAAAAGTCTGGACTGAGGTGGCTCGGCGAGAGAAAGACAGAGGCTGATAACCGTACCTGGGGGTCCTTATCAACAGACTCGAAGTCTAGGAAGACCATGTTTGGATAGGGAGCCGTAAGGTACAAAAAAATGAGTACTACAATAGATCTTATAGGTCGCAGTGGGAAAGGCCAATCGCCTGCTCCTTCAGAGTAATCTAATCTAATCTAATTCCAGGTCGTCTTCAGTGGCAGAGTCATATATAGAAGAATCAATTGAGAAGAAAAAAGTGTGCAGAATGTTAATGGGGGAAAAGAAAATCGAACCATCGAGTAACATAATATCGGTTACTACCGAAGCTACTATCACAACATCAAAAGAACACGGGTTCGGGTATTTCGTTTGGGGGTAATAGTTTTGAAGGTGCTTAAAATTGTTCATTTAATTTGCATTTTGGGCCCTAATAATTTAATTATTATTAATTTAACTTACAAACCTAATAATTAAGTCATACTATTGTACCTATTAGATTAAATAAAGTTGTTTAATTGTTGTATGAATCATTTTGTCTTATTTACCTAAATCATCCTCAAAAGTTGCCATGGCAACTCTTTGGGATTGAGTCCGGAAAAGACTCATTTTACGGACTCAAATGAGTCTATTTTAAGGACCAAATACAAAAATAAATTTAGGTTAGAGACAAATTTTTATGTTTGCAAGAAAGCAGGTGAATATACGTAAAGAAGTATTCAAATTAATACATACAGATTCGGCAAATTGGAGTTTTATATATGGATCCTGAGTGTAAGAAAGAAAACAGATAAATTAGGAAAAGAAAAATGTATCTATTTCCACTACAACTGACAGACGGCTAGAAGCGACAGATGCCGATGCCCCGCGTTGACACTCGAAAAGGTGATAAAAATAAGATTTCACGAAATGTGGAACATACTGGGAGCAGTACGTCCGTCTCTCTTTTCTTAATTTCTCTGTTTTCTTCATTACATTCGTCTATCTCAGGATATATACTACATTTGTCGAATCTGTATATCGTGAGATAAACGAGTGCAAGAAAGAAAATAGAGATATTAGAAAGAAAGACGAATATACTGCCCCTACAATGTACACTTTTTGAGATCTTCGCATTGTGTGGTTAGAAACGAAAGGTACCGACCGATGACCTGCGTTGATAGACAACAAGCTGATAAAGTATGGAGCGTGCTCTAGGAATATATCCGTATTTCTGTTCCTAATTTCTTTATTTTTTAAATATTTGTAATAAACCGAATATAAACGCATATTTCCCTCTCTGCAAGATCTTATCCTTAAGAAAATGGTTTCGTAATTCGACAATTTCTCCTTTATCCCTGAACCGATTGAAAAAAATCTTTGATAGGCTTTTAGAGAAAACTTGTTAGAATGATACCAGACTATTGAGATCAACAAAAAAAAAATTTTTTTTTGATTTTCGCACGAGGAAAAATTTTTTTTTCTTCTTTACTTTTTAATAGCCTAGCATCATTCTATAAATTTGTCTCTAAAAGCCCATCAAAATTTTTAATCTGTTCAGGGATGTAGGAGAAATTGTCGAATTACGTTCACCGAACCGCCCACCTTAATAGATATAATTAACGAATAATCAATCCAAGATGGATATGTCTCATATTATTGGCTTTAACCTAGTCTTATCATATCTTTCCATTACAGCAGGGAACCCTTACTTCACACAAGGAGAAAAACTTGATATATTAATTACATATCAAAACAAAGCAAGTCGCAAGAAGTTTTTTAAACTTCTTTTCGATTTCAAACCTTCACGACTGGCCTATTATAGCAGCTTGTTTTGAATTAAATTCTCATCATGATTGACGCTGATTGAACTTGTATGTATTAATATTTCTAATCTTTCAGATCGTATCGATAATTTATTGAAGTATTTTAATTGATTACGTCAAATCAGGGCATTGCATGAAAGGCACAGTAGGACGTGTTTTCGTAACGGCCCTTTTTGGGAGGCGGGGATCATTTAAGTTTAGTTTTGGAGCATGTCGAAGACGTGTCTATGATAATTGCGATGAAATTGATTTTTTAATGTACAGTCGATTGAATTCGTTGAATTGTTTTCTGCGTTAACAACAATGGTGGATCTACCATGGGGCTCACGCTTCAGGTTTCCGAAGCCCTACGAAGCACGGTGATTTTACAATGTATCAAATGTTGAGTGTATATAGTTTGGAAGTTCATTCACTGTATAAGTATTTTATGTTTATTTCTAAAAGATATAACCTTTCGTTAGCGAGACAGTTCTCCATCTTTCTTTACGCCTCTGAGACATGGACCGTTAGGTGAAAAGGTCGCCCTCAAATACGTTGAACTGATGTCTCCAAGGAGCTGATGGGAAAAGAATTAATTCGATGTCAAAATATCTTTATTTTCGTTCACTTTATAACATAAAGATAAAACTGAAACTGATGATACAGAAACAGAAACTGAACAGATAAAACTGAAGATATTTTGTTAATTATACAGGGTGTTTTTCTCGGTGTTTTTGAAATGTATTCATATATTCAAATTTATGAATACTTGCATCTTTGCGCGACAAGCCTAACTACATTTCACCGCGCAGATGTTAAACCGCAAAAAAAATCCAACAGGTACAGTAGCAGCGAGTGACAATAGTCTAGTGTTTACCACTCATCGTTACGCGTACGTGGTAATGATAAATTATTGTATTTTACGTTTTTAATAATGAAGAATTTTACAAACATTGAGTGGAAAAACACTGTGCTTTGTGATGGGGCGGCCGGAGAAAATGCGTGAAGTTCGTACAAATACTTTACTAGCGACGATTTCTTAATAATACCTATTACTGACGAACGAATTTTTGGGTCGGCTGTATAACATTTAAAAGACTATAGGCATTTGCAATCGACGGCTACCACTTACTTTAACTAAATAAAATATCAGCTGTGTGTATGCTTTCAGTTTTCTCTATAATTTGATCATTTTGTGCAGCCTTGGCAACGCTGTAATAAAAGTAAACAATTTACGTTGTGGGCGTTGAATTGGAGGGATGAAGGTGTCTAAAACAATTCTGTTGGCTTTGAGTTTTTTTTTTAAGTGGCATTGGTCTTCACATTACATAAGGATTCACAGATTAAAATATATGGATGTATTTAAAAAAAACCCTGTAGTATTAATTAAACACACTTCTGTGTAAAGAACAATCCGTGGTAAAGTGTGGAAGCCATCTTTTTTTAGTAATTTTGCGGTGCTGAAAACGAATCCGTCATCCGTTTTGGCTAAAAATCTCAGGAACACATTAAAAAACAATCCGTATTTGAGGGTAACATTGGAACTGATATTAGTCTAAATACTAAGTTTCGATAACTAAGTAGAAAAAAAAGTAAAAAAAAACAAATTCACTCCTTCAACCCTCCTCGCCATTCCCTCACCTATAGAAGCCACTATAACTAGTATACACACTACCCTTTACAAAAAAGGGCTTTTTTGGCGCATCCATGGTAGTGTGGAAACTTTCCCTTTGGGGCATTGAAGTTGATATTAGAACTTGCAACAAGTTATTCTTTGGTGCATGAAAATACTCAGTTTCGTTAGGTAAGTAGAAAAAGAAGCAAAAAGGTTATAATATGATTACTTCTGAATATTCTCACATCCATCCCATTAATTAAGGTGGATGATTTAGTCAATTCAGATGAATATTTCTCACCCTTGAATATTTCTCACTTTTAGGGTTGCATATCACTATCCAGAAAATATTACTTGTAATTCTTTAACTATTTAAATAAACTAAATAATTTTGTATAAAATATTATTTTGGGTATTCAGCAGATAACTTTCAAAGAAATCATTCACCCCTTTTAGGGGTGAATGATTCACCCTTTTAGCAGGAGGCATATGAGTGTACTCAGAAATAATCAGATTATTATATTCTGATAGCAACCACTTAATGAGGTGTTCTGGTTTTTTAAAAAATATGTAAATAACTATATAGAGGTTATAGTAGCTTCTATAGGACCTTCTTGGGAGTGGTGAGGGAATGTCGTGGAGGGTTGAAGGGGTAAATTTGTTTTTTTTTTACTTCTTTTTCTACTTAGTTATCGAAACTTAGTATTTAGACTAATATCAATTCCAATGTCATCCCCCCAAATATGGGTTGTTTTTTAATGTGTTCCCGAAATGTTTCACCAAAGCGGATGACGGATTCGTTTTCAGCACCTCAAAATTAGTAAAAAAAGATGGCTTCCGCAACTTTACCACGGACGGGTCAAAAAAAAACCCTTTTAACATTTTTCTTTGCCTTTTTTGTTAAGATTTGATGATCCGGAGAGAACTGACTGTGTGTCTTTCACTGCTGGTATGCAATCCAATAGACTAGAAAAGTCTCAAATGACCTCCGCGGGAAACCAAAGTTAGTAATTAGTTAGGTAGTCGTTTAAAAGGTTTGGAAGGAAGCATGAATGGAGAAGGGGAAAATTTCTGATTTACTTTAAAATTGAAAATAAAATAGTTCATGAATTTTATGAGGGCTAATATTTTGTGAACCGAATATACCGTGCGTGTAATTTCCCATTAGGCATGTACATTCACGTAGCGCGAAAGATATGACAACACAGCTGCCGTAAATTCCTCCGTCGGGCGGAGCATCCAGCTCTGTTATTTCATTTCAGCCAGCTGGCACGCGCGATGTTGTCATTTTACTCCCTATGCCTAGCGCTCCGCAACACGCACGGTATTAATTGTTTACTAAGTTTTGATTATGAAATTAAAAAATAAACAATTGCCAAAACGTCCTTTGACATCTACAGCTTTACAAAAATACTTTTAATGGCACAATACATTTTTATAATTATTTTCTTTAGCTACAAAAGCTATGGAAAAAAAAAAGACTTTTTTATTGGCATTATCTTTAAGGTCCTAGAAAACATTTAAAAATATATCATTATTTCAGAGATGTTTAAGAATAATCACAAAAATTACATTATCGTTCACAATGTTTTTGATTTCTGATCACAAATTCGGCAGATTTATTTTTCCAAATTATTGTGCACGAGGCTTGCAGTCTGTTATTGGGGCTTATTGGAGGCACGATGGTCTATTAACATTTTATATTTTCTATAATTTAATTATCGTTTAAAATATTCTTGTACCGTAAAGGAGACTTCAGAACAACATGTGGTCATGTTGTTCTGAAGTCCCTACTGAAACGATTATTTGCGTAGAAAACACTAGTCACATGTAGGCATCCAGTAGTAGCGAGATATTTTTTTTCTCGTTTTCTTAACAAACAAGGTTTTAATAAATTGATACATTTCGCAAATCCCCGGCATGCTTCATTATTGTTACAGCATAAAAACGTTCTGCTACAGTCTGTTCAATGAAGGCCTGTGTTCCCTTATCTACACAAAATTGTTTTAGATTCCACAATTGGGTGATTAATGTAGAAATTGAGGGCTCATGTGATGAAATAAAGCGGAATATTAATAGGAAAGAGTATTTTCTATCACAAAAAACTGGTTTCCACAAATAATTTCCATTTAGAGATAATTCGTATATTATTTTAACTCATATCTCATATCTGAGTTTGAAAAATTATTATGCCTCTGCGTGTTTTGATTTTTGTTAATTAACTGATATTAACCAACAATGGATAAATAAAATTGAAAAAAATTATTAACTGTCACAAGGAGAATATTTAATTGTCAAAAGTATTGTTGGTATCGGCACCTAGTACGTTAAAATATTTCTTATAATAAATTATGAGGCCGAAAACGATAAATTTCTAGGGCTAATGACAAGCATACTTTATAAACAGGGTGATTTACTATGACATGCGGAAAATCTATCAGTAGGTTGTCTCCACTGAAAGAAGTTACAAAAATGAAAAATTAGAAAAATATTACCAAAAAAATTACCATATTTTTTTGTAGAAATGCGTCGCCAATGACTTTAACCAATCTGACGGTACAACCATATCATTTCCCCCCCTCCCCCTTTATGAGATTGACACCATTCGAAAAGACATTACCCTATGCTAGTGAACTCTACAAGTAGATATAAGGGATATTTATTTAAACCCGTCGATAACACAAAAATAGCAAACTTCGACGGTACTTTGTATCTGCCGGAGTCCTGATTGCTCGACCGAAAGCAAAAACGTGGCACTTTGACCGCCCGCGCCAGCTTAACTTTTTATGCTAATTAAGAAAATGTAAACATCTTCGATATGTTCTTCTACAAGTAAATTCATTGCCCTATCATACTGACCACAGACAAGTAAGAGTAGCGTACCTTGGAAGTTTTAATGCAACAAAAATTACTAAATTACCTCGGATCGCTCTAAAATTTTGCAGGAACTTTCCCAAATAGAAGACTAGTACACCATTTTATTTTCCGCATGTCGTGGTAAATCACGCTGTATTAGCAATATTATCGCTTTCAGAAGTAGAGTATGGTGGTGTAATGGTTAGAATTTTTGCTTGAAATAACCCTATTAGCGGACTACGTCGACTAAATCTCCCAAATATTTTACCCCACCAAACTGGGCGATAGTCCGCTGATCCGCAACATAACCCAAATCAGACAGCATAACGCAATATTATTCAATCTGAGACAACCTTTACCATTCCAGACGTTGCCTATTTTCCGGCAACTCCTACCATAACCCTTAAAAAAACCCTATACGATCATCTTTCTTAAACTTTATCTTTTTAATCCCCTATTTCCTTTTCTATTTGTTAGTTTTTCTTGCTTCTGTTTATCTTTTTTGTTCTTTTTCTCAATTTGTTCGTAAATTCTTTTAAACTATACTCTTTTACTTTACCATATCTTCCTGGAGACAGGGAGACCACCAGGGCGATAGTTCTCGTACGGGTTTTTTCGTTTAGCTTTTTACCCGAGTCAACAGCACAAATTTTGTAAATGCTTCGTCAACTGTTGTGTTATTTTTAATTGGCTTTAGGTCTCTGCGTACCAAGGGCGATCCTACGGGGGGGGGCACTACGCGCCGTGGTTGTTTGGTTGGCTCCGGGCCAGGATCCGGCAAGGCACATTGTTGTATTAGAATTAAGAATAAAATTTGTTTTGACTTGAAATTCAAAGATCGCCAGTTCGAAACACAGGTTATTATAAATGTAGTTACTCTTTTTATTTTTTTTTTATACTGGGAAGTGTTTCACTAAGTAAGTCGGCATTATAATATTTAAAATGCCCAAAAACTAACATTTACAAAAAAACTGTGAAGAGTATTTTATGGAATGTGCAACAATTATATAAAAAGTTTAACGAATCGGCGAAGAGCATGATGTTTACTCTAGTTGTTTAAGTTTGTAATGTATCAACCATGAAGGAGTGATACTTTTGGAGACTGACGAGGGAATATATGCAAAACTTATTTAATAATAAAGAGATGATAAAGAACATGGAACTCTAATAGTAATTAAAATATCGGGCCAACAATAACTCACTTGCAATTTTCTCAAAAACTGCTAATCCTAGAAAAAACTTTTCAAATAAGAAAAGTTAACGCCCATCCTCTGTCTTCATTTCTTCTCCATATATTTGGTATCTTTTTCGAAAGATAAAAAAGTTTCCCGCTGTTACAGAATGCAAATTTTCGACACAGTTCTAGAAAATATTTTTTTTTCTACATTTATTAAAATTTGACCTTCATATTAACACATTTTATTAAGAAATATATTCTTATATACTGATAACGTGATAAAAATTTGAATTATAACCCATTGTGCCGTTTTTAAGTTGGAGCGGGTTAAACGAAAAAATATAATTTTATTTATCCAATAGACACCTAAAAGTAGAGAAATGGGCCGCGAAAAGTCATGACGGTGTTAAATAATGATTTATAGTAATTAAACTAGTTGACAGATCTTTATGAAATTCAATAGGATCTATTCTGACAATAACAGACGAAAGGATTAAAAAAACATTCAAGTGAGTTCGTTAAGAATTGTGACCTGTGGAGTGTTTTCGTTGTGTACGTACGTACAGACCTATGACAGTTTTAATAGCAATTTTAGAACTTAACAAAAGTTCAAATCAATATAAGATTGGTATCATTTTTTAGAATGGCATCTTCCCTTTCCAAAAAGTTATAATTAAAATCGATTTCTTGCAGAATGAAGTAAGTAAAAATACTTTAATCAGTGAAATTGAGTGCTAGCGGGCTGACCGAAGATAGACCACATACCAAACGGGTATGCAATACCTGTAATTTTGAATTCTTAAGCTTTAACGTTAGGCTCGTGTTCAGAGAATTCTGCAATTCTTCATGTATCAAATTTCACGTATATATGCAAAAATTTTGCAATATTACCCATATTAGATTCGCCCTTTTTTATTCTTAACTTTTGACATCAAATTCGGTGTCAGCTACTCCTAAAATACCGACCTACCAATTCCAATGAAATTTATCTCCAGCGTATTCGTCTACGACTAAAAAAATCTCGTTCCCAATTTTGCTCACCTCACATTAGACGTGGCTTGATGAAACTACTATGGAACCACCGCCGAACCATACCTTGCAGTTGTGGAAGATTTCACAGAAATTGCTTAAGCCAATCCAAAGTAATGATTGCATAAACATAAACGAAACATGTACACAGATAAAAAACATTATTTATCTCAAAAAACGTTCATGTTAAATGCCCTAATGTCTAGCATGGTCAGAAACACAAAACCAGGCTTCAACAGAATTCTACGCTATTTAAAATTTCAAATTAAAAAGCTGGAGCGGAGGGTGACTTCTATGATGCTCGACCCTCCAATGCTCAAATGTGTGCTCTCGAGATTGAGACGAACGCATTTACATAATAAATAGACTAATTCCAAAAATATACGAATGACCTAGTCTTTTTTATAAAATCACCCTGTATACATTATAATTTTACTAATTAATGCTCATTCATTAACGCTAATTATCAAAAGAAGATCGTAGCGGCTGTTTGTTCTAATTTGAAGGAAGATTTAAAATCTGTCGGTTTTCACTGTGAAACTCAATATATTTACTCATCTAATAGGTATCTCCTGTAATATTCTGACACTCACGATCCTCATAGTGTAAGCGACATGTACGCGAACTACTTTCAATTAAGAAACGGTGACATAAAAATGTCAAAGAGACCGAAGTAACTTAATTTGTAGCAAAGGGCAAAATTTCTTATATACTCTCGACAAATATTCTTCCTTCTGAAAAATATTTAAAGAACGCCCGCCACTGCAACCGCACTAGATATTTCTAAATCATCCCCAGATGGCTTAGACCACTTCCAGATTTATAGGGGTGGATTTAACCGCCACAACCCCAATTTAAAAATATAGTCCCAGTGGTTGAGAGTGTATTTTGATTTGGCCACGTTGCTTATGTCTCCTCAACAAGTAAAAGAGGGATAAAAAACAGTAAACACACAGAACAGTAGGAAATGGGTAATTTAAAATATAGATAAATCACGGTGGTTGGCTTAGGAACTTCAGGAACAATTTAGGGGTAACTTGTGACATTTAAACACAGTTTGTTTGAATCCGAATGTCGTTTGAGGGATAAACCAAGATATAATTCATCCGACTGTTTAACCTTTCGAAAAAGATTTTTGGACAACTGATATATCATATTTTTAATTTCCGTCCTATTAATGTTCTACCCTCACTTTCTAAAATTTAGCAAAATCGTAACGGAGCAGCCAACTTTTTAAATAATAGTTTACTTCCAGAATAGAACACTTCCACCAAAAGTGCTCACCGTGTTTCGTGCTCACCATAGTGCGATTATTTAAGGTTACCGACGATTTTTTTTTATAGCTATCGATGGTACTAACAACACTTGCTTAATATTATTAGACTTCAGAGCAATTGATACGTTTGATACTTTGTGCATGAAATTAAAATACTTTGGGTTAGATAGTATTGCAATTACATTTTTTCTAAAATATTTTAGTAACCGTCGACAAAGGGTATGCGTGAATAACATTTTCTCTGAATTTAAATATATTAATCAGGGTGTTCAGCAAGGAAGTATCCTAGGACCTCTTTTCTTTTCTATATACGCGTCTGATTTTCACACATTCTTAAATCACTGCTCAGAACATTCTGATTGAGCTGTGCCAACCCAGTTAAAAAACTCATATGAGTGCCCGGACACAGTTGCGTGGAAGGCAACGAAGAAGCAGACCGTTTGACGGGAGAAGGAGCAAATAGTCCTTTCCCTGACCCAGAGCTAACTTTTGGTCTACCAAGAAGCCTGATTCAATCAGAGCTGCGAGACTGGGCTATGGCACAGTTAAACATCTATTAGGCTCAGGCCCACGGAAAGAGACAGTCAAGGTACCATATAAAGGGGCCCTCGACTGACTCTACCCTCAAATCACTGCTTGGCTTCAATAGAGAACGACTGAGATGGATGGTAGGCTTCATAACAACAACTCTGAATAAGCACATAGAAGCAATGAAGTTGAAAAATTCTCGGATGTGTAGAGTAGAGGATGGAACCATAAACTTATATTCTATAAAATTGTGCACCACTAGGGCGTCAAGGTACAGGTATTTCGAAAGACTTTTTCTACAGCTGGAGGAAAATAATCTGGGGCTGTGTGAATCCGCACCCCAGAACACAAGGCCATAGTGCAAGTGAGATTGTATACGGTCAAAGTAATATACTTTTAAAGATTTCAGTGACACCTGTTGTTTTATAAATCGGCAGACATGGGTTGCGCAGGCCATCAATATGGTCCTGCCACGACATGGTGTTGAATTGTTAATCCTAGAAATTTGGTTGATTTAGAGTTTTGTAAAGATTTGGCATCTATACTGACATAGATGGATTCGGTGTTATTAAAAGTTTTGTTCAAAATCATTAAGGTGGTTTTATCTTTATTTAAGTGAATGGTGTTATTTTTTGACCCGTCCTTCATTTTTACTTCCACGTCCAGTGGAAGTATAGTAACGACAAAAAAATTTTTAAAAATTTTTATTGTCCAAATAGGCTTAAAATGTCATGAAACGTCGAGATTTTAAGTTTGAGCGAAAAAAAAAATTCTGTCTGTCTGTCGGTCTGTCTGTAACTTTTTTTTGTGCGCACGTTTACTCTGAAACCGTTTAAGATATTGACTTGAAATTTGGTACACATATGTACTTTAACGAGATCTAGAACTAGATTATATTTTCATCTTGTTCCGTCGAAGGGTTGGGGGGTAAATTGGGGTAAATGGGTAAATCAAGCAGGTAAGAGTCCGTGAAATTGGTATTTAGTATATACAAGAGAAGCTGAGGTCTGAAAAAAATTTTTGGCATTAGCCACCCCCATAACCACCCCCACCTCCTTATTAAAGGGGATGAAAAAAAAATGTGATTTAGTGCATGTACATGGACCAGAAACCTCAAAATATTTTTTTACTTCATCCACCCCCGACTATCACCACCCCCACCCCACTACCGATGTGGGGTATCGTTATATGGGTTTTTGGGGTAGAGGATTTCAAATATTATATTATTAAAGTTCCATAAACAAATATTTTCACATACAAAGTTTTTTCGTTGTGAGTGACTTGGATAGAGAATCTGGATGTGGAAGTAGTGATTCCTTGGGCAGCGGTTTTTGAATGGCATTGTTACATTTACTTGAGAGATCTTTTATAGTACCACTGTTTAGTACAGCCGTGCTGTCATCTGCAAATTGGTAAAAGAAGATAAGGTTGATAAAAGATGGCATATCATTAACATATAATAAGAACAACAGGGGACCCAGAATAGAGCCTTGGGGCACCCCTTGCGATACTATTACTTTATATGGTTAAGTATTTGTCTCGGTCTTGTTGCCTACAATGTCGTTAAATACAGTTTTTAGTGATATCTGTTGGATTCTATTGCTTAAGTAATAATGGAAAATGTCAAGGCATTTTCCCCTTATTCCGTAATTCTCTAATTTGTAAAGTAATAACTCGTGATTAATTGACTCGAAGGCGCGAGAGAAATCAAAAATATCCCAGCCATTTTCTCTTTTCTGTCGATGCATTCGGATATGAAACAGAGAGCCTTGTATATAGCGAGTTCAGTTGAACTTTTTGGCAGAAATCCATACTGATGACTAGTTAGAATGTTGAATTTTTTGATATATGAAAATAGTCTATTGTAAATTAGTTTTTCAAATAATTTCGACACTGCCGGTAAAAGGAAGATGGGCCATAATTGTTTATCTGTGTTTTAGATCCCTTTTTGAAGACCGGTATTACTTTGGCCACTTTTAATACGTCAGGGAAAATACCACGCATAAAACATATATTTATAATGTATGATAATGGATTGGCTCTCAGGTTTATGATTTTTTTGATGAGGCTAATAGGTATTTTGTCGAAACCTGAAGATTTTTTTTGGCTTAAGGTCGGCCACTACTTCACAGATTTCTTGAGGACTAGTTGGTGTCAAAAACATAGAATGTTTTAGTCTGCTATGACTAATATTGCAATACGGCATGGCGTTCTGGGGTAACGTAAACTGATCAGCAAAAATATCAGCTATTTGCTGTGGATCGTCGACCCTTACATCATTAACAATAAGAGAAATATTTTTGTTTTTGTTTGTTACATCTTTAAAGATGTCCCACACTGCTTTAGACTTATTCTCAGCAGTTCTTATTTTATTGTCATTGAGTGATTTTTTGTAGTCCGACAGAACTTTTTTGTATGCCTTTTTTTCTAGATTTGTATAGTTCAAGAATATTTGTATTGTTTGTGTTTTTGTAGAGCAGCTTCAGGTCACGCAGATTTTCTGATAGGTAGTTATTTGATTTTCGGATTGGAAGTTTGTTTATGTTTTTCCTGATGGGACACAGTTTTGATTGGAAAAGCAACGTCAAGGTAGTATCTTAATGTATTTAGGAAGTTTTCACTCATTTTGTTTACATCGACTTCGTTATATATCTCCGCCCAGGTTTTCTTATTTAAGTAAAATTTAAATGTATTTAAGTTTTCTTCGTTGAAAAATCTCTTATTCATTTTTGCAGATTGATTTTTGTCTAATTTATGATTTTTTATACTTAGTCTTTAACTGTAACGGTCTGATATCACGCTTTTTATTACTTCACAATTAATGCAATTAATAGGGAGGTTACTAAATATATATTATCGATTCGAGTACTAGAAGTGAAAGTGACCCTCGTTGGCTCCATCACATGCCCCTTTAAGCCATAACTATCTAATAAATCTATAATTAATTTAAATGAGTTGTTAACTGAAATCGATGAAGAAAATAATAAGTAAACAGCTTTTTATGTATTAAAAGTCATATTAACATTACAATTATTAGAAATATCAAGGTTTGACTGATAATCTGAATAGTTTAAACTCATATTTCAATAGATGACAATTTTAATACACCTTTTGGAGTGGCTAAATAGAATAAGACGTATGAGTGAGTTTGAAAAGATGGAACATTAAAATGTATAGAGCTGAGAATATCCAGTACTTTTTTTTATAACACTATAATTCCATAAATAAAGGCAATTTAGTACTATTATTATCAATCAATCATCATTAAGACAATCACCTTGAAATAGTAGGTTCATTTTAGCCTTCAAATCTTATCCTAAACAATGGTGATATAAGACATTGCCTAAAGCGCAGTCTTGTGCGACCGCACAACACGGAGTGAACTTAGCAGAGTTGCCTTTTGCATCTTAGCTGCCAGCGTCGTGGAGATCGATCTAAAGACGATGTTCAGACTTCCAAGACTGTCAATAATTATCAAGACCGCCAATTTAATTACAAAACCTGGAGACATCTTACTAAATTCGAACATGCAGCAAGTATTTGCAACACACATTATTTTTTTAATTAAATCCAAAACACTGCCTGGGTTGATGAAACCTAGCCTTTGGGTTGTTGGGAAGGAGCAATTCCAGTATATCGTGCACCTGCTGTTCTCTACGACTACCTCGATTTCCTGGGCCACATACGACCCGATGGGATCTTGGTCGGTACTACAAGCGTGCTTTAGGTAAGAGTGAGATGCAGAATAATAGAGGACTTAAGGAATCTCCTTGGAAGACTTCTCTTCTGTAGTTCACCCACTCAGTAAATCAGAGTTTTTCCAGATCGTATAGAAAATTTAGTTCTCCAGAGCGATGCATTTCCGTATATTATTATTATTATTATTACAAATAATCCCAATATACGTTCTAAAACAGAACTTAGTTAATGAGTTCGCTGCTTAATTCCGTCTTGTTATCAGACTGTAAATCCAAATGCATCTCTTTTTCTCTTTTTAAATGTTAATTAGCCTTAAAAAACGGTACCGGAGAAGTAACAATCAGATCAGTTTGTGCAAGCCAATTATAATGATTTCCTTTTAATTGTAACCTTCTTATCAGAGTGGTTTTGTCTTGTAAATACTTAAAAAAACAACGATGGCAAAATCAATACATTTCACTGACAATATAGAACCGACACAAAAGAGCTAATTAATGACGACAAACAAAAGTTTCATCCGCAAGTACAAACATAAGAGTTTGATATAAAACATCTTTAATGCCTCTAGGGAGTTGGCTTAGTATTGCGAAAAGACCTAGCCGGCCCTGGTGAACTTGATAATGAAAAGTAATTTACTGTAACATTGTAAAGCTTTTAAGTTGGTTACTGCACTTTACAGAAAGTTTACTTTTTACAATATGAGTGCCATTTGCTACCAGAGACATCGTAGATGTTCCTATTGTTCTATTTTTCATACGTTGCTGGGAAAAAATTGCGGATAGTAATCGACCATAACAGGATGAAAGAAACTACAACACACCGCTCGTATCACAGTCAATTACTTCCACGTCCAGTGGAAGTATAGCAACGACAAAAAAATTTTTAAAAATTTTTATTGTCCAAATAGGCTCAAAATGTTATGAAACGTCGAGATTTTAAGTTTGAGCGAAAAAAAAATTTCTGTCTGTCTGTCGGTCTGTCTGTCTGTCTGTCGGTCTGTCTGTCTGTCGGTCTGTCTGTAACTTTTTTTTTGTGCGCACGTTTACTCTGGAACCGTTAAGATACTGACTTGAAATTTGGTACACATATGTACTTTAACGAGATCTAGAACTAGATTATATTTTCATCTTGTTCCGTCGAAGGGTTGGGGGGTAAATTGGGGTAAATTTGGGGTGAATAGGTCAATCAAGCAGGTAAGAGTCCATAAAATTGGTATTTAGTATATACAAGAGGAGCTAAGGTCTCAAAAAAATTTTGGCATTAGCAACCCCCATTACCACCCCCACCCCCTTATTAAAGGGGATGACAAAAAATTGTGATTTAGTGTATGTACAGAAACCAGAAACCTCAAAATATTGTTTTACTTCATCCACCCCCCACTATCACCCCCCTATCACCACCCCCCCACCCCACTACCGATGTGGAGTATCGTTTTATGGGTTTTTGGGGTAGAGGATTTCAAATATTATATTATTAAAGTTCCATAAACAATTATTTTCACATACAAAGTTTTTTCGTTGTGAGTGACTTGGATAGAGAAGCTGGATGTGGAAGTAGTGATTCCTTGGGCAGCGGTTTTTTTACGACAAAACGGTGCATAAAAACATCACCCCTAAAATGTGACGTCATATTTATTTCGGTTACATGAGGCGAAAGTAACTATTCGTTTTGACAAGAACAGGTAAACCAAGGTAAATTATTTACAATAATATTAGTATTGAAAACTACACTTATTAAACTACACCTAAATATAAAATTGTCACTGATTAAATCATCAAACTAAAACAAAATCAATTTAACATACAGCAAAATGAAAACACAATGCAAGCTTAACCGAATTATTCGAAGCTTGTGGTAATCCACCATGTAAACAAAGTTTTTAGGCAATACCAACTCAGATGATCCATATATGGATACGGAATTTGCACGTTGTTATCATTCTGAGTTGGTACTTTATGATGTCAGAATATCGCTAGTGCTGACAAGCACCGCTTGACATATTAGAATTACTTTATACTGTGCGTGTAACGGGGCGCTAGGCATAGGGAGTAAAATTACAACATCGCGCGTGCCAGCTGGCTGAAATGAAATAACAGAGCTCTGGGATGCTCCGCCCGACGGAAGAATTTACGGCAGCAGTGTTGTCATATCTTTCGCGCTACGTGAATGTACATGCCTAATGAAAAATTACACGCACGGTATATAACATCAACATGCAGTTTGTGATGTTTAAGGAACTGTAGAAGTTTCAATAAGAGTACTGTGGACAATTGTACGTAAGCGATTGAAAATAACGCCTTATAGATTGCTGTTACAGCATCTACGAGAAGGTGGCAAAGTCAAAATTCCTGCTTTGAAATGGTACAACGTAATGAAGAAGCTGCACTCAAAGAAATAGTATGGGTAAATTCAACAAAAAAAAATGGTTAACTAACAATATCGTTAATTTTGTTAAACCAAACTATATTGATGGTATTTTTAAACAAGAGGTGATTGTTATTTTAATTAATAAAAAGTTGTCGTACAACAAAACAAACATTAACTTAAAAAATAGAAGAATAAGACTATTATTTCGTTCGTCTGACTATTATTTTGTTGAATTCTGTCATATTTCTACTAGATAATAGTATATTTTATTTTTAACTATTATCGAATTGTAATTCTAACCCAGTATTAGTTCGCTGTATTATTGTACTTGGTAGACAAACCAATATTATTGTCGTCTTCTAGAAGTTCTAAAAGAATTACCATAAAATTTGCTTGCTTACCACGTAGTCTATTACAGAAATTATTCCCAGATGACGCCACATACAAATCACTGACAATAATCAATCATGCATTATCTTATACTCTTATGAATTTATAGAAAATTAATAACATGATTGCAATGTTCAAATTCTCTCAGGGATCATCGATATATTTGGATGGATCTTATAAACGATTTCTAATCTTTAGTTGGTGAACAAAAAACAAAGTCGTTGTACTATTTAATTGTAGACCAAATTGAAAATGGTTAGTGAACATAAGAAAATGTCATTGTAGTATTTAATTTGTTACAAGAAGATATGATTATTAAACTACTATTTGTTTACGAAAACAAATAAAGTTGTATGACTATTCTTTTCTGATTGATTTAACTATGAAACTAGATAGGCGCGATTTCATATGCTCTTTTTGGTTGAATTTACCTATCATTTTCTTTGAGTGTGTAAGCGGATAATTTTCAGTGACGAGTTAACTTTTCTCCAAAATTGAATGTGTTCTGTACAATATTCCACATAGCAATAGGAGCTACGTATCAACTTCATCAATTGGTTGATGTCTCAATTACATGAGGACCGGGGGGTACTTCATCTTCCAACAGGATGGAGCACCTGATTCTTGAAACAACGCTGGATTGGTCGTGCAACAGACGTCAACCGCGCGTTCGAACGACAGTCACCAAGGAACCACGATCTTACATCGTGCGACTTTTTTCTTTGGGGTTTGTGAAAGACAATGTTTACATCCTTTCCTAATGATTTAGATGATATGTTACAGCGGGTTTGGAATGAACTAGACTATCGCCTTGAGGTGTATCGTGTGACAGAATGAGCACATATTGAACACTTGTGAGTTACCAACGTAAACTTTAAAAAATTACTTTATAAAACAGTGTAAACGGATTCACGATGACATTACTAATTTTGGATTAATGAAAAACATTAAAAGTGTCTATTTTTTTGTAGCAACCCTGTAGGTATATTATTTTAATAATATAATCTAATCGTACTTAACTTTCAATCTACCATAACAATGAAGTCACGGTAACAATAATACTCTAATGATACTCGAAGATTCATGGATGTCCTTGATCTTGTTATTTATTTGTTGATCTCTCAGTAGTTCCAACGATACTAATAAAAGATATTATTCTTGGATCTAGGGAAGAGACATCTCGAGAATTCAAATTAATTTTCAGAAAGCTCCCTTCCTTCTCTATATAATGGAGTATAACTAAATCGCCTAAAAAGCAATTGTCTGCTACAGCAATTTTTTGCTGAAGCTTGTAAATATTACAAATATAGCAAAAAGTTGAGGATTAAATCCTAGTGCCGGAAGGTATTTGTTTAAACAAAAAAATGTTCAAAATTTTTTCCCAGTTTTCCTTAAATTTCTCTGATTGTATAGGGCATGTTGCAATGAAGAAAATAACAAGATGGTCCACAGTATAATTATTACGAAGCAAACTGAGTTTGTTCGAACCTTTTTGATAAATTGACATACGTATTTAACAAAGTTGCTAGTTAACTATGTCGAACTTGAACTTGCGCTATAAATTCTCGTAGTTAAAGACATACTAAGCCATAAACCCCATGCACAATAAATAATTCTCATAACCTGAGCTATATGGTCGGCCTGTAATAAATGAAACTTTACTATTTAAAGTTATTTATATGAATCCACGAGCCACACGCTATACGATGAGCGAAACTGATGCCTCGCTTGAAATCGCAAGTCAGTTAGGAAATGATCATTAATCTTGTTATTATTCTACAAGAATTAATTAATTGCTGTCGCGTAGGCGATGTGAATATTTCGCAAATGAGTTTTGGTGGTTTTGGATATTAAAATAACAAAATTATAACGTGAAAATTTAAGCTATTACTTAAATGTGAATTTTCAGTAATAACTCGAAGAAATCGAACCGGCTTCGCTGTAAGTAACGAAGTGTATTCCAATACTCCAATGCAAGTGGGAAATAAACTATCCTTGCCACTGAATCCAAGCCCTGACTATTTTTTGGACAGAAGAACAGAATTTCACTAATGGTGCGGGAGCTAAGTGGCTTTTTCGGACACTCATCTTTACAAGCATTTTCTATGCGCTGATTAATTCTATCGAACTTAAATAACGACAAAATAGACTTCTGGCATAAGTCAGCCCTTCGAGTTGGCCATGGTTCAAGATATAAAAATCAGTGAAATTATATCATCGTTACAAAGCCAATTTTTTTTGTGTATACACATTTTATGTTTAGAATGAATAAAATAAGATCGCCAGAACGTGTGGGCCATCAGGGGCGCAACCAGAAAGGTCAAAGTGGTAAAAAAAACGGAGTTATATAACATGATCGTTACAAACTTTTTTAAGGTTGAGCATGTTTATTTAAATGTTTTGAATACAGAAAAAAATTCCCAGAAAGAAACTCCCGTCAGTAAGGCTAGCCAGAAAGAAAATGTTTAGGATTTTTGAAGAGAATTGGATTTTTTTTCGCATATTTCATCTCAGAACTCTAAACTCATCGTTACAAGTTCTGGCTCCTTTTTAAAACGCAAATATAAGCTCCAACAATAGAATAGCCTCCCCGTAAAGTTCTTAGTGTTAACAAAAGTACCATAGGCTCTTAAATATACAGGAATTTAACACTTTCGGCTAACTTGACTCCGTACCGTGCCTCAGATGTATTGTATCATTATTACCTTTCTGGCTGCGCCTCCTGACGGCCCACCCTTTCTGGCGATCTTATTTTATTCATTCTAAACATAAAATGTGTACACACAAAAAAAATGAGCCTTGTAACGATGACATGATTTCACTGATTTTTAAACAGTGTTCGTGACGCACCTGACAGGAGGTGCCCCGCCAGAAGTCGATTTTATGAATCGTTATCATCCATTAAATCATAAAAATATCTCAAAGTTCATAAAACGATGAGCTGCCGAAAAAGCCACCTAGCTCCCGCTCTATAACAAATTAGTAGTAGTAGTATGATAATTTTCATATATTAGAGGATCTGTTTAACATATGTGAAGCAAGTTATGCTCACTTTTATTCATATGGATAAATGATCCCCAAATATCGGTCCAAATCGTATGTGGACGGCTCCAAGACAGAACAGAACAGGTGGTCGGAAGGATTTACGGGACAAAGTCAAAAACAAATATCTAGATAAATCTGGGAAGATGTGCGACAGTGTTTTAAGCTGAAGTGGCCGAAATATAGGACGACGTAAGAAAGAAAATGTTTGTTTCTTTGCAAATATCTCAATAAATATTAGTTTTACCGAAAAACTGGCGGACATGAACAAAAAAGCCTATAAACTGAAAATGAATTTGATTTTATTTTATATTTATGTAGGATTAATAGTTTCGGAGATATTTAAGTTTATACGATGAACCTTTATAGCATGGAGTATTAAATTTAGTTTAAATGTTGAATATCACAGAAACTATGACACTTCCGAGGAATCAACCGCACCCAAAATTTTGTATACAGATTTTCGCGGATTTCCTTAAAAAGGAGGGGTATCGATAAGCTAAGAAAATTGACCCCAATATATGACGAAAATTTAACTATATATTTTTTTATATTTCTCACTATTTTAGTAAAATACAGGATACTAACTTAACGCTACAATAAATTAAAAGTAAAAATGACTACGTCTTCACTTCACGAGAAAAATCGACAAACTGAGGTCAAAATGGCTTTCTTTGGAAAATTGTACCCTTTCTTTTACTATATCGAGTTTTTTTAGACATGAGCGCATTTTTTTAGCATGGTGATTTTTTTAGATGTTCTTTAGACGTCAACAAATATAAAAATACAAAAATTAAAAGGCTAAAAAAATGCGCTCATGTCTAAAAAAAAAAAGATATAGTAAAAAAGGGTACAATTTTCCAAAAAAAGCCATTTCGACCTTAGTTTGTCGATTTTTCTCGTGAAGAAAACGTAGTCATTTTTACTTTTAATTTATTGTAGCGTTAAGTTAATGTCCTGTATTTTACTAAAATAATAAGAAATATAAAAAAAATATAGTTGAATTTTTTGTCATATTGGGGTCAATTTTCATAGCTTATCGATACCTCTCCTTTCTTTAGGATTTCCTCTGATTTCCTTGTGGGTGTATATCAGATTTCCTTCGCGGTTTGCCCCGCGGTTTGCCCCTCGGACACTTCCATACAAAAATTCTAAGGAACAGAATTAAAGATAATTACAAATGATTTTTTGCTTGTTTCTGTATTAAAAAAATAATAATAATAAAGTTTATGGCCAAAATAATGTGCGTTTTCATACCTTCTTTAACAAAATGTCGCGATTTTGTTATTAGAGTTGTTCAAAAAGACTGTTTTTCGTTAATATATGGCATCACCTAGACGCTCAATTTTTTTTGTCTATTTAAAACACTTGCTTTGGAAAAAAATTTATATATATTTATATATCCTACGTTTCAAAAATAAATCAGTAAGTAGTACTTTTTCAGTTATTAAATATTTAAATGTAGTGGTTGTGGAGTTGTTTTCACACCTTGAGGGTAAGAGCGATTGTCCAGAATACATAGAAACTGAAGATGGTACCTTGAAAGAAAGATTATCATTACATATGAGCTTATTCCTAAATTTTACATATTTTTTACCCTAGGTACTGTACTATTAATAAAACTAAACAATCTATAGAAAAAATAATATACAGTGTCCCAAAAGTATGGATACGCCTGAATAACTCATCAGGATAGCGAGATAATAGGAAAATGACCTTTATAAAAGTTGTTGTTATCGGGGGCATCACATGGTGACCTTGGAGGCCAGTTTCAAGGTCATTTGAAACTAAACTTTCATTTCTTATATAGGAACTTCTATTTTTGACACCAATTCTGAAAGAGCGAAAAATGTTAAAGGGATCAAACTGACCCTAAAAGTCATCTAAAGGTTAAATGTCTCTCGAAATTTTCAGGCTGGTATCTTGCCAGGATAGCGAGATATGAAGACAATGACCTCTATAAAAGTTATTGAGGTCATCGAAGGGGTACCACTTGGTGACCTTGGATTTGATCTTGAATATTAAAGGTCAACTTTCGTTTTTTAAATAGGAACCCATATATTCGACCTCGGATTCTGAAAGGGCAAAAAATTTTGCATTAGAGTTTTATGGGGTCAAATTGACCGCAGAATCTGGTGACTAAAGGCAGGCAATGGTGATGACCTTACCGATAGATTTTAAGGTCAAATTGAGGTCATTTCGTGATCGACTTCGGCGACTAGGGGGATTCCATTTGATAAACGAAAGTTGACCGTTAATTACCCCGAAAAAGAAGCCCATAAAGGTCAAATTCAAGGTCACCAAGTGGTACCCCCAACGATGACCTTGATAAATTTCATAGAGGTTACTTTCTTCTTATCTCGCTATCCTGACACGATCCCAACCTGAAAATTTCGAGACATTTGACCTTTAGATGACGCCCAGGGTCAATTTCATCCCTTATAACTTTAATGGAAAATTTTTCGCTCTTCCAGAATCCTGGGTTAAAAATAGATGTTCTTATTGTCAAACGTAATTTCTAATTTAATTTATTATAGATTATTTAAACAATTCATAACAAACGTGCAGAATAATGTTTTATATAATTTACAATTAATTAGTTCAATAACATTCATGTCTACAAGTATAAGCCGAGAATTGCTGATTTGACAAGGTTAGATATATTTGGTATACAAAGCTAACATTGAACTATGAATACCATGCATCATTTTCCGAGGTATTAAAACGAGGAGATAAAACAATGAGGGGGGGTCTCTACGGAGGCATCTGAGGTGCGTCTAGGTAGGCACCTGGACGCCGGGGCGTCTAGGCACAGGCCTCTATTCGTTGAAAGCTTAGCGGGTTTGTACCCCAGAGTAAATCGTAGTTGTGATATCATTTTTAAAGTGTGTTGTTATCTTCCTATTGTTGTTATCAAATAAATGTTATTTTGTTTGAAGTGCAGTGAAGTTAATTCGTAGTCCAGGTGTTCCTTCCTAATTTTCAGCTTGAGCACGTTTTAGGCGTGACAGAGAAAATAAAAGTTGACCATCCAATGATCTTGAAAATGACCTTCAAGGTCAAATCCTAGGTCACCACGTGGTACCCCCCGATGACTTATACAATAATTACTTCCACAACCAGTGGAAGTATAGTAACGACCAAAAAAATTTTTTGAAATTTTTATTGTTCAAATAGGCTTAGAATGTCATGAAACGTCGAGATTTTAAGTTTGAGCGAAAAAAAAATTTCTGTCTGTCTGTCGGTCTGTCTGTAACTTTTTTTTATGCGCACGTTTACTCAGGAACCGTTTGAGATATTGACTTGAAATTTGGTACACATATGTACTTTAACGAGATCTAGAACTAGATTATAATTTCATCTTGTTCCGTCGAAGGGTTTGGGGGGTAAATTGGGGTAAATTTGGGGTAAGTAGGTAAATCAAGCAGGTAAGATGCCATAAAATTGGTATTTAGTATATATAAGAGAAGCTAAGGTCTAAAAAAAAAATTTTTTTGACATTAGCCACCCCCATTACTAACCCCACCCCATTATTAAAGGGGATCAAAAAAAAATGTGATTTAATGTGTTTACAAGAACCAGAAACCTCAAAATATTTTTTTACTTCATCCACCCCCACTACCACCACCTACCGCCACCCCCGCCCCACTACCGATATGGGGTATCGTTTTATGGGTTTTTGGGGTAGAGGATTTCAAATATTATAGTATTAAAGTTCCATAAATAATTATTTCCACATACAAAATTTTTTCGTTGTGAGTGACTTGGATAGAAAATCTGGATGTGGAAGTAGTGATTCCTTGGGCAGCGGTTTTTTTATAGAGGTCATTTTCCTCATATCTCGCTATAATATCTTATTATACTCTTCGCAAAAACGAAGAGTATATTGTATTTGATCGGCACATTTCTAAATCAGTAAATATCGCTCGTAGAGAAAAAATTTTCATACCATTATGTCAGTGAACGAATTCTGAACAACTTTCAAAATGTCCGTCTGTCTGTCCGTCCGCCACGTTTCTTGTAAGCACGATAACTCAAGAAAGAAAAATCCGATTGAACTGAAATTTGGACAGTAAGTTAGTGTTGGAAGAACCCTATTGTTTTTGAACAAAATCGATCAGTAAATAAAAATGTTATTAATGATTTAAATTTGAAAAAAAATTTTTTGATTTTTATATTTTTGTAATTGAATAGAAATCTGGTGAAATGATATTTCATTTTAATAGCTAAATATTTATATAATTTACAAATATACATTTCATAATGGAAATATGATTTTAGCTCCTCTTATAATGTAAAAATTTACATTTTTTTACGTGTTAGGTGGTGGTGTAGTTCTTACGCTTTTGACTCGGAATCCAAGGGTCCCGGGTTCGAAACCCAAATGGGGTATGGTATAGTTTTCTTTTTATTTTTACTTTATTTTACACAGAGCCTTTTACCAACTAAGTTCATACTATAAAATTAATATCTAAAACTAACATTATTTACAGAAAACTGCGAAGAGTAACCTATAGAATGTGTAACAATTATATAAAAAGTTCAGTGAACAGGCGAAGAGTACGTTTTTAGCTTGTACTTACTTAAGTTTTCAATTATGTATTTACTGCATAAAATTCTGAAACAATATTTGTTCTTTCCTACGCCGATATTAGATTTCTTATCTGTTCGGGAAGTCCTATGTTGAATGAATAAATAAATAAATAAATAAATAAATAAATAAATAAATAAATGGTAACCTAAGTTATATATTACATAGATAGGCATACTCCAAAACGGTGATACTCGTAGTGTCGATATGTATTACAGCTAGAAGTAAAACAAGACGACATTCAAAATACTCCCTCTGTATTATCTAATATTAACAAAATTGTAATCACATAAGAAGCCCACATTGAAGAGCTATGACAAGACAGTATATTTCTATCGAATTGAATTTTTATTTATCTGTAAATTTCGTTACAGCAAGAAACGGAGATAAAATAAAACGTGATTAATGTAGAGAGAAAGAAAGTCCTGAGCTTTATAGGCTCCAAAGAAAAGGTCCCACAGGATTCGGGAAGGTAATGAGATGCTTTTAAGTTCCTGTTTCCTCCCCTTTATCGATTAAGGTGTTCGCGCGCTCATTGTTTGTCACAAATCCATAAACGTGGGGTTTTGGAAACTGCAAGCATTCACATACGAATGATTCTTTGGAATACATTTAATATACTAAACGGAATTAAATAACAAATTGTCTTCTAGCGTCATAACAAAAATAAATGTGTCAAATGTTTGCTGAAACCCATCCTTTCTTATTTTATTCAATTTGATGCTAGGATTACGGAGTTTCGACGGAATATATGTGAAAACTTAACCAGTTCATTTTGTTCTCTAAATTCCCAAGAACAGCTGTGAATTACTGCAGCTATTATCGAACATGATGACAGATTTGATTAGAGGCTCTAAGTTCGAATTTATGTATCCCCACTAGTCTAGTGTAGATAGGAGGTTTATATGAATCAATAAAGGCACTTATTTTATTTGATTATTTGATGAAAATACGTAAAAGAATAACACAAGGGTTATCCTCATTACAGAATAATTATTCCTCCTCAGTAAAAAAAGTTATTTTTTAAATGCCATCGCAACTAAAATTCAGTTAGATATCGTAATATATTGGGTTGCCCGGTGACTATTATGCACTCTTAAAAAACGAGGCGGAACGAGACCAAAATTTACTATAAAAAGAAATCTATAAGCACTATTTTCTCTATCTATAAACGGCACTCTTGTAAACTTTCTTATTTTTGATTTGCCGAGAAAAAGTCATTCTATATGAAAATTTTCCTTGTCTTGGAAAATCATAAAGATGACACTGTTACCTCATTTAACTCGAAGTAGGAAACTTATATTTTTAAGAACGTCAAATTAGAGTGATTAAAATATTGTCTGGCTTAGTTTTAATTATTTCCGAATTGAAAAACAAAGAACTAATTGTCATAGGCAATCCTTTTTCTATAACAATTCCTTTGCAAAAATTTCTGTAGTATGCCTATTAGTTATATTTTCATAACACTGAAGTGATGTACCCATTGAAAATATTAACATTTCAAAATTATGGTAGCTAATCATTTGGAATTAGAACTACATAAATCCTGTAAATAAATAATCTAGTAACACATTATTCCGAACAGAGCGTGACAGACAACGTAAATGTACAATGCAAAATATCTCACGTTATTTATATGTAGGTATACGTTATAAAAGAACGTTAGAGACGCAGACACGTAAAAGGAATCGGAAACACGACTCAAAATTTAAAATACGGGATGTGTTGCCAATACAAATCCAAACAAATAAATCTAGTTTTATAAATATTAGCTAAGTAGAAAAAAATAACAATTAAACAATCCAAATTCAAGCCATGAAGTAGATACTATAATCTAATAAAATACAAGTGCAAGTGGTTGATGTCCTTGAAAACAGAATTTCTCACGCTTGTAGACGGAATCCACGTCTACTCAATTTTCCGCAGTGTTACCTTTAATTGCAGGCATTCGAAACATCCTTTAATACCGAGCAACAATGTATTTGCTAAACGTCATTCATTAATGCATATAACTTTTTATTCAAATTGTTTTTTAATATGTTAATGCATTATTTTTGTTTTGCTTATATAATAAAAATATGTTTTATGGAATTTCGCAAATGACGGAATATTCTTTTTACATAATAATATGGTAATTGTCAGAGATAGGGAACTTTCCAATGAAAGTTTTCGGAACAAAGTTTTGATAAAACCGCTGCCCAAGGAATCACTACTTCCACATCCAGATTTTCTATTCAAGTCACTCACAACGAAAAAATTTTGTATGTGGAAGTAATTGTTTATGGAACTTTAATAATATAATATTTGAAATCCTCTTCCCCAAAAACCCATAAAACGATACCCCACATCGGTAGTGGGGTGGGGGTGGTGATAGGAGGGTGGTAGTGGGGGTGTATGAAGTAAAAAAATATTTTGAGCTTTCTGTTTCTTGTCCACACACTAAATCAAAAATTTTTTTCATCCCCTTTAATAATGGGGTGGGGGTGGTAATGAAGGTGGCTAATGCCAAAATTTTTTTCGAGACCTTAGTTTCTCTTATATATACTAAATACCAATTTTATGGACCCTTACCTGCTTGATTTACCTATTTACCCCCAATTTACCCCCCAACCCTTCGACGGAACAAGATGAAAATATAATCTAGTTCTAGATCTCATTAAAGTACATAAGGGTACCAAATTTCAAGTCCATATCTCAAACGGTTCCAGAGTAAACGTGCGCACAAAAAAGTTACAGACAGACCGACAGACAGAAATTTTTTTTCGCTCAAACTTAAAATCTCGACGTTTCATGACATTCTAAGCCTATTTGAACAATAAAAATTTTTGAAAATTTTTTTGTCGTTACTATACTTCCACTGGATGTGGAAGTAAAACCGCTGCCCAAGGAATCACTACTTCCACATCCAGATTCTCTATTCAAGTCACTCACAACGAAAAAACTTTGTATGTGAAAATAATTGTTTATGGAACTTTAATAATATAATATTTGAAATCCTCTACCCCAAAAACCCATAAAAAGATACCCCACATCGGTAGTGGGGTGGGGGTGGTGATAGGAGGGTGGTAGTGGGGGGTGGATGAAGTAAAAAAATATTTTGAGGTTTCTGGTTCCTGTACATAAACTAAATCACATTTTTTTTTCATCCCCTTTAATAAGGAGGTGGGGGTGGTAATGGGGGTGGCTAATGCCAAAAATTTTTTTGAGACCTTAGCTTCTCTTGTATATACTAAATACCAATTTCATGGACTCTTACCTGCTTGATTTACCCATTTTCCCCAAATTCACCCCAATTTACCCCCCAACCCTTCGACGGAACAAGATGAAAATATAATCTAGTTCTAGATCTCGTTAAAGTACATAATGTGTACCAAATTTCAAGTCAATATCTTATACGGTTCCAGAGTAAACGTGCGCACAAAAAAAAGACAGACCGACAGACAGACAGAAATTTTTTTTCCGCTCAAACTTAAAATCTCGACGTTTCATGACATTTTAAGCCTATTTGGACAATAAAAATTTTTAAAAAATTTTTTGTCGTTACTATACTTCCACTGAACGTGGAAGTAAAATGAAAGTTTCCAATCAAATATTTGAATATTCCGAAAGTTTACACCCAGAATTTTGGAAACTTTCAAATATTCAAATATTTTATTGAAAACTTTCATTTTTATCAAAATTCCGTTTCAGTGGCAAGCTAGACGCGCTAACCCACTGATATGCGCGTCTAGCTTGCACTCTGAGCGTACCTAGCGAAGTGGGTTCGAGCCCCACACAGCGAAAAAAAATTTCATAGGAAATTTTCCCCAAGAAGTAGTTCGGATTCCACCATAAACTGTAGGGCCCCGTCTCCTTTGCTCAAACAAATCTAGATTTTATAGATTTAAGAGGGTCATTGAGGTGACATGGAAGGCGGTTAAAACACATTTCTCCAGTTTTCTTTTTCATATTATAAGCCCAATCCTTTAACATATCTGCTATATTCTGTAATGGAGTTATTTCTGACAGTTCGTAATTTCGGATTTGACAAAACTCCATATTGACGATTTCGTGTTTTTTGTGGATTGAGGAATTGATTTTTCTATGTTTTTTGTAATTTGTTCAGTCGAAATTTTCCTAAAACGACTCATATTGTACAGTATAGTTTCCACAATACTTACAAATTATAGCTGACAGTACAGATTTTAAAGAGAGGTGCGACTACTAGATGTACTCTGCCTTTGAGGAACAGAGGCATTTTTATCGGTGATAAAAAACGATGCACCTTTTTTTATCGCTGTCAAAGTGACAAAAATGTGACTGTCAAATATACTTTTTTGTACAGGAGTTAATTTATCTAGGAAATAGCGTGCAAATTCGATGATGAAAGGTTACCGTCTGCCAGTTGGTAACCGAAGGGACCATATAAGTACCAAAGTTTTTTCTCTCTGGAAATTTTTGGCATGGTGGGGGGATAGGGGGGAGGGACAGTTTTTTGTAACCGAATGATTATCGATATAGGTAGTCAGTAGATGTACTAAATTTTCTAGTTGCCGGACCAAATTTGGCGCAAAATGTTTGTTTTAGCGTGTACAGTATTGTATTGTAGTGGCAGACATTTCTATCGGTCGATTTTTGAACAATTTGTCATCAAAGTGGCGAAAAACTGTGGTCTTATATGGTCTTTTCGATTACCGATTGGCAGACGGTAACCTTGCATCGTCGAATTTTCACGCTATTTCCTAGAATCGGAAGTTGCAGTTGGAACCTAAAAGAACATTTTACGAAGGAGGCATTCGGAATTTCCTTACTATTTAAGATGGCGGTCACTTTTCAAAATATGAGGCCAAAATTGACGCAAATTGTCAAGTCCTATCGTGTTTGGTGTCGTCTCTATATGTTCTTGACTCTAGCAACACATACGTAAGATAAAAAAACCGCTGCCCAAGGAATCACTACTTCCACATCCAGATTTTTTTATCAAAGTCACTCACAACGAAAAAAATTTGTATGTGGAAAATCTTTACTTTTTTCCTTGTGTGAAGAGATCCTCTCTGAGCTTGTTGATGCTGTCAAGTTCTGTTGTGCCATCGTACAGGATGCATGCGAATCGTTGTATAAGATCAAATGCCTTTGTTTTAGCATCTACTGGCTGAAACTGATGTTTTGCAGAGAACATAAATCCTTCAGTGTCTGGAGGGTATGCTCTTCCATGCTGACTTCTTCCCCTTATCAAAAAATTGTGATGTAGTATCTGAACCCGTGAAAGCATGGAAAGCATATGCTTGCGCCATATTTTCTCAGAGCTTTTGGCAGATGGCGTTGGTATGATAATATCGGAAGTGTTTACCCTTACCAAATGCAATTCAAAGTTGAATGTTAGATTTGTAAGTTTGTAGCTCGAAAAAGATGCCTACTAGTACCACAATAACATCTGTGTCAACTGTACTTATGAGGATGTTGGTTGCACCCTTTTGTAATGCATCCAATATATGAAGACACATTCTTGTATCAGCTTCTTCGTGGTCAGTTTCGGACATCGGTGCACTGCTATTTTTTGAAATAACAGATTTACCATAGGTGATGTATATTTCTTTACCTTCTTGTACGTCATAAGCTGCAACTGCATTCCTTAGTAGGGTAAACAGTTCTGTCTTGTTCTCTGAATTCTTCAGGAATGTAATAAAGTGTTTGAGGAGTGTGGTTTCCCTTGTGACTTTTCTCCTTTCTCCCTTCCCTCTCTTCACACGTGTAGTTTCCTTTAAACTGTCTGGCTAGTATATGTCCCATACAACATTGATAGATTAAAATTGATTCGAATAGTGCTAGAAACCCAACCGATTTTCGTAATTACCGTCGAAAATTTACAGTTACGGTCCAAATAAAAAAAAAAGATAGTGTCGTATTTTCGTATTTCAAGATAGAGGACACTGAAATCGGGCACTACCCCCCCCCCCTCCCCCCCCCCCCCCCCCCGAATTGATAGAACTGAGGGTATATAAGAACTGTCTAGGCCACCACACTAATACGATATGACTTGACAACTTGTGGTAATTTTCTGCTTTACAATAAACACGTAACTTTTTCAATTTTTTCCGATTCTGTTTGAGATACTTGCGGCTAAAGCGAGGGATATTTGAATCATATATTAGTGCTAATACACGCACATTGTTTACCTCATCGAAACGGGCGAAAGTCTTTTCGGAAATGCAATTAATCACCGCTATTTAAATTAAAATTCATGTTCGGATCGGCTTTTCGGATACAGAATAAATTAATCCCACCCTTCACAAACAAATCCCCAAGGGAGAACTTAGGGGTATTAAAAAACCCTAGACAGTACATTCAATTTACGCCTGTTACGTCCCAAATAAAATAAACCCGGTTTTGCTTCTCTTATACGCGGCTTCGTTAATTTGTAATTTTTGGTTGAGCCTGAACCGTACAGAAACATAAACCAAACATGAACCGGAAAGAGGAGTGATTTATGCTATATTTGCCACGAATATAAAGTCCTATTCAAAGAGAGAAGAGCTTGTTTATTTTGAACGTATGGATGTTAATTATTTAGCGAGGTATCTCTTGAATATTTTCATTACGTATATTGTGTTGACGAAGACGTGGATGTCATACAATATTACACGCGACGGAATGCGAAGCATTAATTGTTCATCTGGTAATGAACTGTTGTACTTGGAGGCTTTTGAATAATAACGACTTGCTAATGTGTTTAAACGATTTGAATATTGATACTGATACATGTAGAATTAATTTGTTTTATCAAGGTACTTAATCAATTGTGTTTTCATTCATTCTCCAAGGGCTAGTTGTACAAAAGCAAATTAAACTCAGGGACAACTAAACGAGTTTAAGATGTTGAATTAAGATTAATATTTTGTTATATATTGAAAATTCAAACTTAGTTTGCATAAAAACATATTCATTGTTGTTTGAGGAACACTGATTTAGGAATTTTAGGGAAAGGAGAAGCCTATAAGATCGGTTTTCGGCCCATTTTATTTTCGGTCAAAAAATTTGTATCATGTGTATCTATTATATAATATCTATTCCACCCCAAACGGAACTTCCCCTAACCCACCCTCCTCCATGTAACCCCATTAAATTATTATAGAACCAGTTTACATTAACACACATGCTTAGATGTTTTGAACTTGAAAATCATATTTCCTTTGACTAAACTGCACCCTACTACTATACAATACCCCAAATGACAAGCACCCTCTCCTCCCACATAAACCTTTATGTTGCTACCAGATATAAAATAGTTTTAAAAGGACTTTTTATTTACATTATTAATAAAAGCCAATTCCTCTTATACCATCGCGGCATTCTCGGATTTCTAATATATTCTACCACTAGAAGAAAATCTTCATCGTCAAATCTTCCAAGTATTTCATTATGTACATACAATTACCTGGATATCTCGGTTTAAACTGTTAATTTTCGTGGTTTAAGTTTAAATGATTTAAAACTAAGTTTATTTATTATTAATCGAATTTGGTACAGCGGAAAAAACAGGTTTTACGTTTAAACTGTCTTTATACAACTGGGCCTAAGTAGTTCTCTTATACTGTACTGTATGTATTAGTGACGATAACTAAAATAATACCGCAACAATTTTTAATTTTCTGACATAATGTAACCTACGTTCTTCTGAAATTAGTATTTTATACGCTTTTATTTAACTTCACTTATTACGGTCAAATCTTGTAATCTTTTTTTGATCCACTTCCTGTATATCTAGAGTCTTCAAATTTGGCACAAGGCCGGATTCTGATGATAATGCAATCCTCATTCTTTAACCTATGAAAAACTGAATGCAGGAAACGCCTTCCTCCTTTATAATAACAACGACGCTAAGAATCCTAAAAACTACCGGCCAATGCCCGAATACCCTACCTACCAACGGTATATGAAGTTACTACTGCTGCACTAGTAAGTAATATCTACAACCACGTGTTAAAATGCTAGATACTCCCAGAACAACAGAAATGTTGCAGAAAGGCTTTCAGATGATCAGCTGCTAGTGAGTAAGACCATCACATCTACATTCGTAATATATGGCTGTGGCTGCAAAGATATTCGCACAGCACCAATTACATCGACTATAAAGGAGCGGGATAGGAATCTCAGCATGGCATGGGTGGACTACAAGAAGTTGTTTGACAGCGCTCCCCACGCTTGAATTGTTAAATTTCTGAAGAATTACCAATAACAGACTTCGTGGAAATCACAATGAAGGATAGAAAACGGAAATGTAGCTCTACCACTCGAAAGGTTACATGGGAATATGCTAATTAAAAGAGGAATTTTCCAGTGAGATTCTCTCTCGTCTTTACTGTTTTGCCTGGCGTTCAACCCTGAGCAAACAGAGTTGGCTTCGAAATCCGTGACAACAATAGAGTAAACAACCTCTTCTTTATAGATGATCTGAAGTTATTTGCTAAGAAAAAGCTCAACTACGCGTCATAGCGGCTTGACCTCTCTATACAAAATTTGCTACAAGAATCACTACTTACATTTGTCAATATGTTGTTCTGTTCTCGAGATATCCGGCCTCGAAATTTGAAAATTGAGGAAAACAAATTTTTTCGCCTCACGTTTTTTGCTCTATTTGTTAAGATAACTCTTCTTCCCACGAAAAAGTCTTGAGAAAAGAAGTTGTAGAGCATTAAATTTTTAAATTTTTTAACGTGAGGCGAAAAAATTGTTTTCCGCAATTTCCGAATTTCGAGGGTGGATATCTCGAGAACAGACAACATATCGACAAATGTAAGTAGTGATTCTTGCAAATTTTGTCAGCTTCAATTTTGTATAGAGTGATCAAACCGCTACGACGCATAGTTTCCGAGGTATAAGCGAAAAACCAAAAAATGGGACCTTTAAAGTGCCCCCCTCCCCCCCGCTAACCACCTAGGAGTGGGTACTTTTGATATGTTCATCTCCAGACTAGTCCAAACAAAGTTCCGAAGTCAAATTTTCTGTCCCTAACATTTCCCTCTACACCCTTTTTTGAGCATTCGTTGCTTGGCTTAGATATGCTGAAAACGTTCTGTGAAACCCGTTTTTGGATCCATTTTGGACAAACTTTCTGCAGCTTGAAGACCACTGTGGTCGAAAAGTGCGTCGGAATGAACAATGACGCAATGAAAAGCATGCCAAAAATGCACTAAAAAATGAAAAAAAAAATAAGTAATCGCAGATTTTCAGGTTTATATGATTACAAATAAAAACGTGGACAAAGTTTTTACTAAAAGTTGGCTATCTCTCGAAAAAATCACGAGGAAGAAAAGTGAAATTTTATGATTGGGCCCCCACGCTCATTTTTAATCATATTAGTCTGAAGATACTGCGATAGTTGAAAAAGTTATTTTTTTATTTTTCAGTGCAATTTTGAAAAATTGGCTGTATGATTGCTGTTTTTTCGGCAACCGGAGTAAAGCAGTGTTATAATAAAGTCTTACTCGCAGTATTATTTCAGTTATTCTGAATAAAAATACATTTTCCATCTTTTTTTATGCATCTGAGACCTTTTCGAAGTGTACAGACGAATTTCTTGCACAGCCCATCGCATCAACAGCTCAATTCTCCAAGAAAAATGCCCACGAAGATTGCTTTCCAGCATCGTATTCTCCCGAATCCTATTATTTTTTGGACACATCAACCAGAGAGAGGACAGAATAGAAGAGTTAATGGTTCAGGGAAACCAGATGGTAAGCAAAAACGTTGGGCTGATATTACCAAGAAACTGATAGGAAACTGTTCTGGTAAAATCGTACGGCTAACAAGGCAACCGCGGCAAATTACACGATGCTGCCAGACATACCATACAGCAAAGTGAGGTCAACCAGAATAATGCATGGGTCACAAAACGCCTGCCAAGACGTTGTTAATATTCAGTTCAATTCAATTTATTCACCTTTAAATGCCACAATGGTACAATTACAATTGTTGTACAGTGAATAAGGTATGTCAATTTGAACAAAAATTCATAAGAAGCACACAAAAAGATATATAAATATAAAAAATATATATATAGTTATATATAACAGTTCTATATACCAATAGGTATATTTCGTTATAAACAAATGTAGATAAGTGAAGAAATAAGCGTAAAAGGTAAGTAACAAACGAGAAATATAATACAGACATTGCGATTAACTATGACTAGGCATTATAATAATATTTAAAATAGTGTTAAAGCTGTATGAATTCAAAAAAATCTCATTTTCCTGCAATTTAATATGTTGTTCAAATCCAATGATATTGTAAAAATATTATCTCTTAACATGTTTTTAATTTTGTTTTTAAATTATTTTGGGGATTTCAATTTTTTTTTGTTTCGTGTGGTAACATATCATAGTAGCAACCTGCATAATATGGTGATTTTTGTGTATGCTTCACTGCTGCATTTTTTATGTAAAAATGATTATTATTTCTTGTGCTGTATTTGTGAATGTCAGTGCATGTTTGGAATTTATCTTTGTTGCTATGGATGTGCTGTAATAATTTTAATAAATATATTGAAACTACGGTTAATATTTTTTTGTTTAAAAATATCTCTACAGGAGTCCATACGCTTTAAACCAAATATAAGGCATATTATTCTCTTTGTACAATAAATACCCTCACATTAGAAGTTGCTTGTCCCCAGCCAATAATATTATAGCAAATCGTTGAGAGCGTAATACACGTTATTTTGAGCCTTCTCATCAAGAGTACTTTTTAGGGAGAATATGGCATAGTAGGCCTTGTTAAGTTTACCACAGGCATGTTCAATTTGCTCATTCCACGATAGCTTGGAGTCGATGTATGATCCCAGGAATTTTACTGTACTTTGATTTTCTACCGCCTGATTCTCTATTTTTAATTTAAAACTATTCTTATCTATAGTATTATTTTAATTTAAAAATTCTATAGCCACGGTTTTTCCTGCATTGACAACAAGACGGTTGCTTTGACACCCCTCATAAAATTCTTTTATAGCATGTTGGGCTTTTTTTTATCGCCGCATCGCCATTACCATCTGAGATCACCACCGTTGTATCATCTGCATATATAAATACTCTCCCATCGGTGATGTAATTCAGCAAGTCGTTAATATACAAAAGAAACAGCAATGGTCCCAGAATCCCCCCTTGAGGAGTTCCAACCTCAACATCATAAATATCGGAGGTACTCTGTTCCATTTTAACTGTTATTTTTCTACTAGTCATGTACGAAATGATCCAATTATATTAATGGAACCTCTTATACCTAGTGCATCCAATTTCAGGGCTAAATATGTAGGATCAAGAGTATCAAAGGCTCGTGACAAGTCGAAAAATAGGCCTACTACGCATTCCTTTGTGTTTAATTTGTCATGAGCATACTGCACCAATTCAACTGCAGCAGTTTCAGTTGAAAGCCCCTTTCGAAACCCGTGTTGACTGTCGGTAAGTAATTTATGTATATTAATAAAGTTAGCTAAACGTTAATAAACAGCCTTTTCTAATATTTTGGATATAGGACTACAGACCTGCAGTTTTCAATTTGTTGGGGATCGCCCCTCTTAAGAATTGGCGTAACTTTTGATAATTTTAGCCGGTCAGGGGAAATTCCCGCTACTACAAATTTGTTTATTATTATTAATAAATAGCTAGCTAATTCGTTGTGACATTCTTTAATTAGTCTTACAGGGACTTCGTCAATTCCGACTGACTGTTTATTTTTTAAATTCATTATGATTTGGATAACTTCGCCTTCCCTGTAGGGCACAAAGCCCATTGAGTAACTGTTTACTTCACACATTATACACGTACTGACATTTGGAAGTTGTCCAACAATGTTTTTTACAGATGTCGCGAAGTGCAGACCAAAAGCATCTGCAATCATTTTTCTCTCAGTTATTATTTCATCCTGTAAATTAATGTTTATGATTTTAGAATAAGTATTTCTGTTTAGTTTTTTATTTACTAAGAAACGAAAAAAAAACGCAAAGGACGACAGAGAGAATATACATGAATTTTACACACATTAAAAGATGCTTTTTCTCCTGTTTTTTTATTGCATTCGGTCCTAGTTCTATAGGAAGATATTCATGCCTGACTTGCTAAGTCATACGTGCAGTGTCCATTACATATGTAAAATAGCAAAGTAAGGATAAATGTGTCGCTCCACTTTAAACATTGTAATTGTCATGTTAATGCTCTGACAATTTACTGAGAGTTCTTCTTTTCACATATTCTGCTTGCATAAAAGAAACGAGACTAAAAATGAATCGTTTATAAATATATCAAAGCCAACATTCGCCCAAAGCTGAAAACGTTACAAAGCAAACAATAATTAGTTTGTCCAATCTCCTGAAAGAAATCCTTATCCACGTCGAGTGGTAGATAACAGTAATAAAAATCCGAAAGGGGAAACATAATAAAAAAAAGATTGAAGATGAAATACTCTAGCTATGACATGACACCCACTGTCTGAAATATTGCACAGCCGTTACCCCGCTTTTGTCTCTGCAATCGGAATTAATTTTTTTCCGTCAGATTGGATTTTTATTAAATTTCGCACTGTCATGATTCCAAGTTGTTTGATCTTTTTCTTTACCAGTCAAGACTTAAAGGGTTAGTGAAAGTAAATGAGTTAGAAAATTGGGTTAGATTTCAGGATTCGATTATTAAATGGTTCGGATTTTTAGTCAAGAATTATACTGAGAAAATACAAAAACGCACATTTTCGTGAGGTCTTTGTGAATATGGTGGAGAAAAATAGATATGCCTAATATAGCAATATATGTAACGAAATACAGGGTGTAATCAGTTTCATGTCATTAAAGAAAAACTGGTAATGGGGACCGACTAGACAAACAAAAAACCTTTATGACTTTTTCCCCTAGGGGCACTTTGAAAAAAAACTGACCTAGGTCAACAATTTGAATATTATGGTAGGAAACATTTGAGAACCACTGCCTTTCTGGGTCAATGGACGTGTACTTCCCAATTATACAACTTGTAAATTGTCATAAAAAAGTGCAAAGAGTACCGACCGATTCGTTCTCGCCGGTACGCGGCGTCCCGCGGTTTCAAAGCAAAGAAGGACGGCACCTTTGATGACCGTCTCAACGGAACCAATTATAAAAATGTAAATAATTCGTTATCTCTTTTTGCAGAACTGCAAGCAAATGACAGCATTTCTTTACATGTGTGTTTTTTTAATTTAGAACAAAATATTGGAGCTTTTATTATTGTTTATAATTTTTCAGATTTAAATGTGATTTATTAACATTTATAACCTAAATGAGTGTTCTAGGTTAAAAGCTTAAAAAATGAGAAATTATTGCATGACATTGGGAAATAAAGAGTTAGACGTCTGAGATACGATAACAGAAAACAATTATGTGTATTTTAAGTTAGGAAAAAATCTGATTTTTTTAAGGAATTGCCGATCAGTTATCGAAAACTAAAATATTCGGTAAATCTAGAACTCACCAATAAATTATTGTTAATTTACATAAATTGTTCGAAATGGCTTCCGTCTGCATCAATAGACTTTTCGGCACGTCGAACTAAGGACATACGCACTCCGTTCAACACATTTGGTAAATTAGGATCATTTTTTATGGTTTCTATGCACATTAAAATACAACACTAAACTATCAACTAACGTTGTTAATAAAGAAAACAAAAATAAAAACTTGGTCCAAAATCCAAAAAGTAACACAAAAAGAACGAACAAGTAGTGTCTGTATGTAATCAAGAACTTAACGACTTGCACGGTAAGTCAATAAAATAAATCTTAACTGTAAATACGTGGCCCAAAATTTAAAAAGAACAAAAGCAACATACAAAAACAACGAACGGGTTCGACGTGTGTACTTAACGAAGTGCTCACAGAAACTAAAATATTGCACAAGGGAGAGTATAGTTTTCTTCAGATCTACTAAGCACTCAGAAAACGGCGACGTCTTTCATCTTTACCGCACCGCTAAAGACCTTACCTTATCTACTTTTAAAAAGCCATAAAAAAGTGTGATTATCAACTTGTGTCCTCGTCGACGCGCGGTCTCTAACAAAGGAGCGCGATACTTTGAAAGAGCCATATTAGCGTATTTGATGGTTAGAAGTGCCGACATACGCGAAGACAAAAGCCTATCCCAACATTCCAGCAGTTCTCAAACAATATTATTGAAAATTTTCGAAATTTCTTTTTTTTTTTCTAAAACTGGGTTTTAGACCCCATGTTATATAAGGTTTTTTTGTTCGTCATTCCCCACCACCAGTTTATTTTTATGATATGAAACTGATTACACCTTGGATATTTTAAAATTAGCTTAAACGTCAAAACATTAACTCATACTTTGACGTTTCTAAAGCGAAGATTGTGAAACAACAACTGTTTTCAAAGCACTCATGGATCTGACTAAGAGTGAAATAATGTTTTTTGTAACGCTCTATGTTTTACGCACTAAAATAATTTAAAAAAAGTCGTTTTTTTTTACAGTCGTAGATTCGTAATTCTCACACTATATTACAGTAGTTTTTTCTTAATTATTAATTTTTACAAGGGTATGGATCTTTTACTTCCTAGCATTTAATACAAACGGAACCGACTGCTTTATATCCCCTCCTAAAGATGGTATATCCACTATACAATTGCAGTAGCGGCTGGTGAAATTTCAATAACTTTTATCTCGTCTGTGGCACATACGAAATATGGGAAATAACATCTAGAGAAGCACTCCTCTAATGACCCCTAAAAAATTTTGAAAAAGCATTTTGCGAAAAAATTTTTCAAAATTCGGTTGCCACTCCTGGTCTAGGGACTCCTGTTTAAGTTTTTTTTGGCATATACATTTTACTTTTCATAAAAATACAACAATAGATTTTGGAGTTTATGAGAATATTTTCATTATTAACTAAAATACAATGAACTAGATGTTATTTCCCATATTTCGTATGGGTCCCATGCGCCACAGATGAGAAAAAAATATTGAAATTTCACCAGCCGCCACTATGCAATTGCCGCCTTAGATTGCACAACTACTACGTATACGTTGACATACCAGCCGCTAGAAGGTGGGGCAAGATCAATGTGCTTCACATTTTTATTAATTATTGAAAACTTTTAATGACGAAGAAGTGATTAAGTTTTATATCGCGATTGACAAAGAAATCCAGCGAAAATTCCGGTTGAAAATCGATTCTTAGCCTCAAGACTACGTTTTGCAACAGCCAGAGGCTAACAAATCCAGCTTCGAAAAATATATGACGCGTATTAGTACAGAAACTGTTCGTTAGCCTCTGAGAAAACTGGTTTGTGACCTCAATCCATAGGCCGATGATAGAAACCTCAATGCTAAAAGGTACATATTGGATCTTTTAAAGCAACATTCAACAATTCATACATTGGTCAATATTTTTATTGGGCACGATAATACCAGACCTATCGGTGTTCAAATCTTGTGAAATAACCTTGAAAAAGGTTGAAATTGATACCATGGTACGGCGAGCTCAAAGTCCAGACTTAAACCCAATTAAACATATCTGCGACATTCTGGGCGATTAATAGATCCTGAAAACCATCAACAACCTGGATGAAGTAGGGTTGGTTGAAATCTGCGAGGAACTGAACCACAATGAAATTTGATTTTAAATATGATTTTAAATATGTTTTAAGTATGCCTCGAGTGTGCCAAGCGATAATTTGTGCTAGGGAAAGAAATAGCAGATATCCAGATGTCATTCTCCTAATTTTCGTTACTTGATTTTTCCACATTTTTTGTTTTACACTTTATATTTTGTTTGATCGTTCTTTCTTAGATAATATGGTATGATCCTGATTCTTAAGATAGATAAATAAGTTGAATTTTTATTTTCGGTTTGGCATAAAATAAAATTTTAGTAGGTACTGCCTCTGCTCAACACCGGAATATTTCCCCTCTTCATAAAAAAAAAACAGACATAATGACAAGCATCGCTCCGATCCAAAGTACGTCACACAACACTGAAGGGGTCTGGACCGCCATCATATGAAGTAAACGTCTTGTCTCACATGTAAGGGAACATCTGATAACAGTATAGATAGCTCTTATTTTTCTAGAGGTTAATTTACTAGAGCAGTGTATTTCGATGTTAGGAACCCTCTCCCAAGCTGTGACCCATTTCTCTCGGATCACCCTGTATAAGCCTAGAAAATTTTGGGTGAAATGCCAAGCGTATTTGGAAAATATATTTTCCTATTTAAATAAAAAAAGGGTGTGGCTTGAAAGATATCATCGCCAGAGATTGTGCAATAACTAAATACTAATAATATTAATTATAATTATCAATAAATAGAATTTGAATCTGTTTGAATATATTTCCTTTTCATGAAAATTCAAAATCCATCAGGTTTGTTTGGCGCATGCTTTTAATTTACGCTAGGAAACCCAGATAAGGGTGATTGGCCGTTGACCTTGGACAACTGTTCCGAGGCTGATCCTGGTCTCCTTGGGGAACCGACGCACTCCTCGACATCAGCGAGAACAATCAATATTGCTAACTGCCTCCTATATTTCACTCCTTATTCCTTACTATGTCATTTCTGCCGTAAAACGTTTATTTATCCTCCTGAAACTCTCACATTTTCCACAATCTCGTGAAGTTATTACCCTGAGCTGCGGATTGTTGCGATCTGAGTGCTAGTAAGCATTATTGGCACCGCGGCGATCATTCATTTCAAAGAAAAAGATATATATTTTAAATAGTTTTTGCGTAATCAATTTGTTACGTCTGTTTTCTGCCCGAGAGAGAAAATCATTTTTGTACGAGTGTTCCCAGAATATGCCAAGAATAAATATCACTAAAATGAGGCGATTAAGAAAATACGCCTCACCCAAAGTAATTTACTAACAGAGCTGTGGCCACTCAAAATTCAGACAAATATAAATTAGTATTGATTTATTATACTCGTCTTTCGCCTATTAATAAAATTAATTACGACAAATTAATGCTATAATTCATTCGTGATAAAAAATTACATTTAAAAATATACAGGGTGCGCCACTTAAAGCTCCCCAGACTTGTAACTTTTTTATTTTTTAAGCGATGACCATGTTGGGCGCATCAAATTGTAGACATTTTTAAAGCCTTTAATCATGCATACAGAGCGATTTAAAAAAAAAAATTAAAAAATTCTTAAGAACGGAAACTTAATTTCTTTGAATATTTTTTTAACTCACCTTGTACATGAACTGTGTGAATGTCTTCTTATAAAAGTTTTAATTAGCTTCAATTTATGTCATTAAAATAAAAAATTAAAAATAAACATTTTGTAATTTCCTATTTAGTACATTTTAATAAAGAAATATTTATTTATTTTGTTACTTGTTGCTGTTTTGTTACGTTGAATCTTGTTTGTGATATGTATTTTACAAATAAAGCATAAAATTATTATTTACATTCTTTTCAAAGTTATTTAAAAAAAAATTAGTTTGGAATCGGAAATAGTGTTTTTAATTTACTTCTGTAAAACCAAAAAGAATTTTGAATATGACGTAATAACATATATTACAAATGAAGCTAATTAAAACCTTTACAAGAAAACATTAACGCAGTTCATGTACAGGGTGAGGTAAAAAAAATATTCAAGGAAATTAAGTTTTCTTTCTTAACAACTAAAAAAAAAAAAAAATTTAAATCACCCTGTACACATGTTCAAATGCCTTAAAAGTATCTACAATTTGATGTGCCCAACATGGTCGTCGCTTAAAAAATAAGAAAGTTACAAGACTGGGGAGTTTTAAGTGGCGCACCCTGTATACCTATATTTTTTATACACTGTCGATATTAAGGATAGGATTTTGCAGAGTGAGAGGGAAATAAATGTCAGGATATATTTTGATGGCACTAAGGAACGATACATTATTTTCCGGACGCCTTGTATGTACATTATGATTAAATTGATTTTCTGTGAGAAAATATAACTTGATATATGCTGGATAAAAAAATTTCCTACTGGGTCATATCACGACCCCGGAAGTTCTACAGAGCCATGAGAACTTTTCGGTGTTATGTAAAATAGGTCATAAATCAACGTTGGAGCAAAATATTACAAATGAAGGAGTACCGATATAATATCCAAGAAGAGAGGAAAAAAGGAACAGAATAGTTTGGAATAAACACTAATCGATAGTAAGCACAACATATACAATCCAGTCAAATTAGATTAAAAAATGCCCAATCTGAATGAAAATTTCCGTCTAACTGAATTTTTGTATAGAGCATGTTTTCAACATTTTAAACACAATATTCTTAACGACATCACTTAAGATTAAAATGTTAAGAGGCCAAAGGTAAAAAAAAAAACAGTTTTTTGCAAATATCTATGAAATTATTAACTTTACCAAAAAATAGCTAGCTTAGAAAATGTGCTAGATAAATCTAGATCTATTAATCTTTCTCGCAGGAGAGTAACCGTTTCGAAGATATGATCGATATGATCGAAATGCAGCAATTTTTTTTAAACGCCAGAATGTTAACCTGAATTAATTTTACTTCCACATCCAGTGGAAGTGTAGTAACGACAAAAATTTTTTTAAATTTTTTATTGTTCAAATAGGCTTAGAATGTCATGAAACGTCGAGATTTTAAGTTTGAGCAGAAAAAAAATTCTGTCTGTAACTTTTTTGTGCGCACGTTTACTCTGGAACCGTTTAAGATATTGACTTGAAATTTGGTGCACGTATCTAGGTACTTTAACGGGATCTGGAAGTAGATTATATTTTCATCTTATTCCGTCGAAGGGTTGGGGGGTAAATTGAGGTAAATGGGGGGTAAATAGGTAAATCAAAGAGTCCATAAAATTGATATTTAGTATTGTATACAAGAGAAGCTAAGGTCTCAAAAACATTTTTGACATTAGCCACCCCCACCCCATTATTAAAGGGGATTTTAAAAAATGTGATTTACTTCATCCACCTCCACCCCACTACCGGTGTAGGATATCATTTTATGGGTTTTTGGGGTATATGATTTCAAATATTATAATATTAAAGTTCCATAAACAATTATTTCCACATATAAAATTGTTTCGTTGTGAGAGACTTGGATAGAAAATCTGGATGTGGAAGTAGTGATTCCTTGGGCAGCGGTTTTAATAATGGCAGGGTTGGCATGTTTAAAACATGTTTAAAACATCGCACCATATTTTAAATAAATGCTTAAAACATATTTAATACTAGGGATGGGGCGGATGTGCTTTTGGCCGGATAACCGGATACAGTATATCCGGTCAGTTCAAAATCCTGTCCGGCCGGATATCTTGCCTTTTCAAGCAGTCGCTTTATCTACGAGCAGGCCGCGATATTTACAATTAAATTCAAATCGTACCCAATGCCAATCTTGCACATTGCTGCAAGTAATTGTAATTACATGAAATGCGCATGGTACACCAGAACAGAACTAATAATAATTAATAATAAATATGTATATATGTGTACTTGGTTCTGTCCACAGATATGGTGTTTTTGTATTTATTAATATTATGATTTTCTAAGGAACTTCATTCTCAGAAGAACCAGCAACCGGCATCTGTCTTTTGAAATTACATGCATTTTCTGTAATTACACATCAAATTAAAAAGTAATTTCTCTTGATCGTTAGTAGTTGCTGTTTTTGTCATTAGCAATACAATGGAGAAAAATAGCTATACATACCACTACCACCACTATCGTATTCGCGAAAAATTCGGTCTTAGGTCAGTAAGTAAGTTAATATTATTTATTATATATTAAGAATTTATGTTGTGTTTTGATTTTTTGATCTTTTGTTTTCAATATTATTTAATATATTATATATCCATATTATCGATATGTAGGCCTATTGAAGAATTTAAGACTTATTTTTTTACATTTTTTATTTATTTTGATTGTAGTTTCTAGTTCATTGTTACTTTTATAAATATTTTGATATATAACTGACAATTAATAAATAACATTTAAGTTTCATGCATTTTGGACAGTTTTTGTTTGGCCGGATGTTGACCGGATATTTTTTTATATCCGGCCGGAGCCGAATATCCGGTTTGGCGGCCGGATTGGGAGGATACAGTAGCCGTACCGGATATCCGTCCCATCCCTATTTAATACACAATGCGATGTTTTAAACAACTGTTTAAAACACAGTGCGATGTTTTAAACAAATATATTTTTTTGGAAATTGTGGAAAAGTAGGACATGTGCCGATGATGGTCCATTCCGATAAATAATTCCAACATAAACAGTAAGCACACACACAAAAACATAGCCTATGTAGTCTTACTCTTGAGTCAAATGGTCAGTGGTCACTTGCACCTACATTACACTTTTATTTGTAGAGTGCTGTAAAATCCGTTTAAGAGTGTCATCTGGCATCAAGTAGTAGTAGCAGGCACAGTAACTTGGCTCCATTTAATTTTAGTTTAATAGAGTTTTAAACGTTTTAAACCTGTTTTAAACATGTTTTAAACATACCATTTAAAACATTTAAAAAAACTGTGTAAAACAAACAAAAACTGTTTAAAATAAAAAAAAGTTTTTTTGTTTAAAATGAAATAAAAACTGTTTTTTTTCCAACCCTGAATAATGGAGGTTTATTTTGACTATTATTCACTTTGATTTAACGTAAGTTGACTTCATCAATTTGAAGAAAAGTAACAACACATTAAACCAGATATTGGGAAAATAAATAATATTTGTTACTGTTTCTTACAAACTCTGCTACTAACTTTATTTGACTTAGCTTTTATATCCTTAATTTTTATTTCCTTCCTTTGTTAATTAAAATAATACGAAGACATCGCAAACATCTACTACAAGGTTATGCCTTGGAGGGAATATCAAGTAACCTACCGATATTTCAGAGATAGACTGTACACCTTGTTAAATTCGTTAGCGTTCCGTTCCCGTCGAACTCGAAGAAGAAAAATCTCCCCTTCCCCACGTTACACTTTAGAAAGGGATATGATATACATTTTACTTTCATCAAACCCCGGAGAATATATTAATATTAGGAAAAACGCTTTTCAGTTTCATTTTCAGTAATTTCATTCTTCATCTTTTGAGAGTGGCAGGGCCCAAGACGTCAGAATATATTATTTTGGTTCATTTAGAAATTCGCGCATTGAATCGAGCGAGGATGAAGGAAAATTCGAGAGACTTATATTTTATTCATTAAGGCAAAACAAGCGAATTATTATTTTGACAGAAGCTTTTTGAGATTACTTAAGTTATTTGCAGAGAAACGTTTTAGCTTTAAGAACGGTACAATTCTAAAAATAAGTAACAGAGGCATATGTTATAAAATAATAATAATAATAATAATATTTATTCATGTGATGCTGTACATTATACAGTTATAAAACGTCAATAAAGTATTATATATAAATGCAAAAGGCACATAATACAAACAAAATATAAACAAATATAACAAATGGTGCGTACAATAAAAATTACATTCAAATACAATATGAGGCGACTGAATTTTAAAATAAATATGTACTAAACAATAAATGAAATAAGGATCAAAGGATGCAGCCAAAAATTCATAAGTACTATAAAAATATCCACTGATCAACAACACATTGTTTTAAAGTCGCGTTTTTCAAGTTAGCCTTCTCGGCATGCTTTGAACTCATTCGTAAAAGTGAACTGGTCCGCTGGAATTCCAATTATCTTGCTGTGGTAATGCAGACAAAAATTACTGATGAAGAAATGGTAATGACTTATAAATGTTACACATTTTTAGATATAAATTGAAAAATGCAGCTGGCAGGGGCAGAACGTTTCCACCAAGGAAACCAAGGGTGCGTAAGAAAGGAGGGCATTATAATAATATGGCCAATTTCAAGCATGAAAGTTCTAATGATAGTAGAGAGGCCAAGTTCAAGAAACTAGCATAATAACGATTTTCGTAGGACCGAGAAGGTTTATACCGACAAGTGATATTGTCGTAATCAGTGTGGTCCACTGATCATCAAAATGCATGTTGTCGCTTTCTAAAGTGGTGGAGTGAGTTCCTATGACGTCATAAAGATGGCGCCTCCTGATGTTAGATTTTATCTATTATTTCGATAACTATTCATCCGATTTAAACAAAGTAGATGTCAACTGCTAGGCATTTTTTGCGAATTAAAAGTTGAATTCATATTTAAAGTTGTGTAGGAGCAAATGTTAATAATCTCAAAAAGTGGTAAATAAAAAATTGAATATAAAAAATAATTTCTATGCAGTTTTAATTGAATGGTTCAAAATAAAATACTAATTTATTGAAAAAAATGGGAAGTTTCAAAAAAATAATTTATTCCTGAAATTTGGTATAGAGGTATAAAATTGCAGTCTAAATAACTTTTCTTAGTGGAATTTTTTCATATTTTGAAAAATAAAGGTACTTTATTAGTGGTGATTTTTACAACTTTGCTTATAAAACACCCTGTAGAACGCCAAATCAAGTCATTTTTGGTATACTTTAGTTTTACAACAAGCAGGACTCAATCCCCAAATACCATTCCAAAATTCCCACAATTTTGGACCATTACACCTTTTGTTACATCTATCCTGGGACACACTGTATATTTATATTTATCAAGAAAATCATCAAGCAAGGAAATTAAAATGATTTGAGATGTACTTTTTTTGGATCCAAGTTATTACAACCTAATAAACCATAATCATGAAGGGTCTATACTTTTTAACAGTTCTCAATGAAGAAAGAATTTTTTCGAAGGACTTTTACTTTTTTCTATATTTTTTATTGCGACGATTGAGTTCTGGCATGATAATATATATATAAGTATATTTTTCCCATCCATCCTTTGCTTGTATTGTTTAAAACAAGAAAGCATCAGAAAGCTACAATTTCCATCTTTTAAATGAACCAACACTGGTTAGATTGAACGAATTCTGATTTAGTGACATGTAATTCAGTGCGTCGGTGCCACAGTCATGCGTATTCAAGCGCGCGCACGCCTGTATCTCGCTCCGAGTTATAACGTTACACTTGACTATTTTTTTCCGAGAAAACCGATACATTTTGTTAGGACATTTTTTTGTTCATAAATACGTGATCTATCCATCTGTATTTTTTATTTTTTCCCAGCTTGACTTAATTTCAAAATTTTGAAAAAAATGGATGAGAAATATTTTTTTTCACTTTTTTTTATGTTCTGCATCCGAGCGAAATGTAAACTTTTCAGGATATTATTCTATAAACTTTCACGAACTTATTAAAAAAATATATATATTCATTTTGCAAATTTTTGTAGGTAAACACCTTCATCGACTGGACTAGACGGTATAAGGAATTAAACAGTTAAACTTTTACTCGAACACAACGAAATCTGCAATTCTGCTAGAAGTATACTATATAAATCTCATAAAATGAATTATATTCAAAGCTAATTAACAATTAAAAGGAAATGGGTACCTTGAAAATTAATCAACGGCCATTTACGACGAAGGCAAAATGTCTATTAATTTGATTTAATGTTCTCTTCTGTAGATAATTTTAAACCTTACAATTATTTTGAGGAAGTCAACTAGTGGAATAGAATAACTGTATGCAGATTTTTACTATAAAACTAATAATTAGAAGCAGTCTATCATAATAAAAATGAATCGTCACGCTGACAGCTAGAGTAATACAAGGTGTAACTATTTTTTTTAACTATTATTATTTCAAGTACGTGCAGCTCAAGTGAATCACCCTGTACATTACTGTAAGGTATGTGGAAGAGCCAAGCCGCGTATCGCGAATTTTAGTTACCACTAAAGCTTTCTTTTCAAGAAATGGCACACTTAATTTCCATAATTTGCATGTTTAAGCAGAAAAACCACAGGTACGAGGTAATTTTCAGCATAAATTAAAAACATGTTCGATGTTGAGACAAGAATATATACGTGAAAATAATGTTTTAATTTTACTGCAACTATAAGTAGGAAAATAGAGTTTACTTTAATGGAAAATACTCTTGATGTTGATACTTGGATATATCTTTTAAGGAAACAAAAAAGTTTGTGAGTAATTAATATAAACAGGAAAATATTTTGCAGATATTTTACTTCATTAATAAGTTTGGCTATCTGCAACGATTCATTTATTGAATATCAAAATATTATTATACCGTGTGTGTAGTCGCGGGCTAGGCATGGGGAGTAAAAATTACAACATCGCGTGTGCCAGCTGGCTGAAATGAAATAACACAGCTGGGATGCTCTACCGACGGACGAATTTACGGCTGCCGGTGTTGTCAGATCTCTCGCGCTTCGTGAATGTACATGCCTAATGGGAAATTACACGCACGGTATCAGGGTGTATACCAATTCACAATTTTGAAATTTCCTGACTTTTTCAAGTTTTCCAGGACTTTTAAATAAAATTCCAGCAAATTCTTCTGTTCAAAAATGAAAATGTATGTGTTGATGAGAGGGTGGGGGGAATGGAAAACATTTTTTAGCGACAACTTTGGATTATAAGTAGTTAAACATTGATTATTTTTTAACTCATAAATTCCCTGACTTTGCCCTGCTTTCCCTACTAACTAAAATCAAATTTCCTGGCTTTTCCAGGTTTTCCCTGTTTTCTAAAATATATACCACAAGTATATCATACCACATTGGGAAAAATTATAGAAAAAGTCTTATTTCCATCAATTTATCACCTTTTTTGAACAAAATAATATTTCATCGAACTGTCAGTATGGTTTCCGCTTTGGAAAATCTACAAATATGTCAATTAACACAGTGGATAAAAGTATAACAGACGCTTTTGAGAACAAAAACTTTGCCGGAAGTATTTTCTGTGACTTGTCAAAAGCCTTCGACTGTGTGCAATATGATAATCTCACTTCTAAACTTTAGAGATATGACCTTCAACCTACAGCACTTAATCTTTGTTAATCTTTTAAAATCGTACCTGAGTTATATGGGTCAAATAAGTGTACACAACGGAATGGCGTCATCATCGGCAAAAGTAAGATTTGGAGTTCCACAAGGTTCCGTACTAGGTCCACTTTTATTCTTAATTTACGTAAATAATTTACCTAACTACGTATGATTAGTATGATTTTCTCAACCCAGAGTTTAGATGATTTTGATAATCCCGATAATATCAAGTTTTTAGGAGCGATTGTGGACGCTAAGCTGGGATCAACATGTAGATTATATGGCTAGTATGGTCCAAAGTAGTTTATCTGGTTGATGAGTCTAAGAACTAAGTTGTCTCTAAATGTGAGAAAAGCGGTTTGGTTTATTTATCGCTATTTCGAAGTGACTTTCCTATGTTATGGAACTTGGGTACACTCAGCTAGCTCATCTAAACAGAATATTTTCACTGCAAAGACTTAGAGAGGACGTCAAAGAAAAATTTAGCAAGCTTGAATATTTTGACTATTCTTAGTTGTTTCACTCTCACAGCTCTTATGCATGTTAAAAAAAATTTAAATAATTATGATTCACATGGGGAAATTCATAAACAAATACCAGACACTGAAATAAGGTTAGATTTTACTACGTAAGTCGAAATGCCACAAATTACTATGGCCCAAAATGTTTTAACAAGTTGACACTCAATATCAGGCTGTTACCGGAAAACAAGTTTCACTACAAAATTAAACAGATTCAGCTGGATGGAGTATACTATTCATTTGATGAGTATTTATGAGATGCTACTATATGTTAAATTATTTCCAATGTTTTTTTGTCCTCGTATGCTGTAATATACAATATTTGTATTACTAACTTATGTAAAACCACTGGTTTTCAACATGAAAAAATTATTTATTTATTTTTCAAGACAATATTCTCGTTTTAAAATCAAACGCTTTTATTAATTAATAAGTTTATTCGTTCTATAACTAATAATGATCAAAGGATATTCGAGAATTTACGAGTGAACTAACGTACGATTATTAGTTTGTCTGGGACTCGCAGAGCTTAAAACATTATTGATAGATGACTATTTTAGTATTTTCTAGTGGTTTTAGCGCAGCTTTAATATAAACCGAATTGCTAAAATTCATAAAGGTGTTTAAATGCCTGTGAGAACTCAGAGATCCTTAGAAATTCCATCTAAAATATTGGATTACTGAGAGGGAGGTTACACCTCATCTAAATTCATATCCAACACAAAATGACCGTATATTATAAATTATCCCTAATTTGATACTGTCTGAGAATATTTAATGATATACAAAAACAATTTGTATCAGCATTGAAGTTTAAGTACAGCTTGTCACGTATAGGAACAATAGACCAGTGCAATTAGACGGTCTCTAGATGTAATCACTTGCATTAATTTCCCGATACCCGAAAAAAAAAAAGGTTGTTATTATTCGATTCAGCTCGATGGGAATATAGTACAATCTGTGATTTGACCCGCGAATAATTCCTACAAAAGATTTTCTTTTTTTATACTATAGAGGGGGTTGCCCCAATCATTAATTCAAGTTTTCCACAAAAATAGCGTGTCCGTTATGTTATGACGTTGGAAAAATGATGGCCAAAATTGTTTTTTCTCGATTATCTCATTTCCTGTTAGTTTTACTCTAAAACTAGTTATTACCAATATTGTAGGGAATAAAAAAAAACTACAACCTGCATTTAAACAATTTTTCTCTATTGTTAATACTTTCCGATATACAGCCACCAGAAAGGTAAAAATTTGCGCTTCGCTGCAGATTTTTGCAATTATCTCGGTTCCCGTTATTCCCACCTAATAATTAGTTATTACCAATATCGTAGATTATAAAATTTCCTAAAACTTTTGTCGAAACAATTATTTTCTACGGTCACTTGTTAAAAAACCGCTGCCCAAGGAATCACTACTTCCACATCCAGATTTTCTATTCAAGTCACTCACAACGAAAAAATTTTGTATGTGGAAATAATTATTTATGGAACTTTAATAATATAATATTTGAAATCCTCTACCCCAAAAACCCATAAAATGATACCCCACATCGGTAGTGGGGCGGGGGTGGCGGTAGGGGGTAGCAGTGGGGTGCGGATGAAGTAAAAAAATATTTTGAGGTTTCTGGTTCTTGTACACACACTAAATCACATTTTTTTTTCATCCCCTTTAATAAAGGGGGGGGATGGTAATGGCGGTGGCTAATGTCAAAATTTTTTTTGAGACCTTAGCTTCTCTTATATATACTAAATATCAATTTTATGGACTCTTACCTGCTTGATTTACCTATTTACCCCAAATTTACCCCAATTTACTCCTCAACCCTTCGACGGAACAAGATGAAAATATAATCTAGTTCTAGATCTCGTTAAAGTACACATGTATACCAAATTTCAAGTCAATATCTCAAACGGTTCCTGAGTAAACGTGCGTACAAAAAAAAGTTAGACAGACAGATCGACAGACAGAAATTTTTTTTCGCTCAAACTTAAAATCTCGACGTTTCATGACATTCTAAGCCTATTTGAACAATAAAAATTTTTAAAAATTTTTTTGTCGTTATACTTCCACTGGATGTGGAAGTAAAATTAAAACAGCTCGAAGTTTGAAGAAGTTTCTTGAATTGGAAAAATTTCTGCCCCGTTGTTCAGACATTATTAATACTATTAGATCAATGATATATGAAAGCAACGAATAATTTCTTTGAAAGTTATCTGCTGAATACCCAAAATAGTATTTTGTAATTTTTAATACTCATTATCAATTTTCTAATAAAATTTACTTACAGCAGTGTTGTTTCATTAAAATAATGAATTTGATCTGAATTTTTCAAGTTTTTACTGGGTACATTAGAGAAAAAGTGTTGTCTGACAAACACTTTTTCTCTAATGTTATCACGATTTACACTCTCCCAAAAAATGTGAATATTTATGCTTCACTGCAGATTTTTGCAATTATCTCTGTCCCCATTGCTTCTTATTATTATAAGCATTAAGTATAAGTATAAGTATAAGTATAAGTATAAGTATAAGTATAAGTATAAGTATAAGTATAAGTATAAGTATAAGTATAAGTATAAGTATAAGTATAAGTATAAGTATAAGTATTATAACCTCAAACTCATATTCTCATATTTATGACTGATTTATTTTACATTTTAGAAAAAGAGAGTAAACAATAGTTTATCGACAAAGAGGAAAGACTTTCGCAGCAAAATCTTTGAAATATTGTTAACATTTTCCACAACAAAAATGCGGGGAAAATAAAGCTAAACAATAGGGAACTTGCCCAAAAAATATAACTGAATTAAAATATTCAAAATTGTAAACTAACATCATTCAAAACCCCACAGACAATAAAAATTAAAAAAAAACTTTTCCAGAAATATAAGCGATTAAAATCTGCCTGATTTTACCCAGTCTTGAAACATGACATCAGATAGAGAAAGTCGGACGACGGCGTCAAGCGACACCGATTCTGCTTTGGCTTTGACAATTCCGCATGGGCAAGCGCATTTGCCAGAAATAACTAGCAGTGAACACAACCTAACCTAAAATTTAAATTAGGGAATCCAACGATCTGTCAAAATTTGGCGTCGTTGGCAAACAATTGGCAAACACGGGTTTATTTTTACTAAATTCCGGAAACGTAGCCAAGCCAACAGAAAAACACAAACGTTAACGAATGAATATGAATGTTTGTCCTCGACTCCATCAGACGCCAGATTGGATGTCACGTGATTTGGAATGCCTAATACTACTCCGTGTTAAAGCCCATAGCCAGATACGTATTCGTTGGAAAAACATCTTCAATATTTGTTGATTTTGAGTGATATTTGTTATTTTTATATAAGCTTGTGTGGTAAACATTTTAGTTAAAAATGACTCATGCAGCTTTTCAAAAGGACAATCAGACAATTTAAGTGTAGATATGTTTATGGTGGTTTCATACATTAAAAACACTGAGAGTTAGAAATAAACATAGCATTTAAAGAAATTAAAGTTTATGACACTATTCAATGGTAAAATAAAATAAGCTGTAACACTGACCTGTAATATAATATCTTATCTAAAATTTCAATTATTGGTATTTCGGCTATACTTAATATAGGTATTTACATTAAAATGATCTTCACATACATAAATGACGTTGTTCTTTTCAGAAATATCCCCTATAAATAGTCCACGCAAATTAAACGAAAAAATAGCGAATAGAAGAAAAAAATCATATACAAGTTATATTTGGGCCATGCATAGTTCATGGGGGCAGAAGTAAGGATCCGAAAAGTTCCCACCATACCCGTTGATGGAAACACCCTTTTGGGGGCGAAAAACCACCTTTAGACAGGAGTTAGTTACGATTATTCTCATTTTTCTTCGAATCCGTCATTCTCACGAAAAACAGGTATAGAAACAAAAATATTCGTCATTAAATTCTACACAAAAAAAGCTCTATGGTCGATTTGCGTACTCCCCGCCGTTTTCTCGCTATCGACGTTCATAGTAGGGGATAGTTTGGAGCGCTCGGCGAAAAATCGGTGGTACGCGATTTTTCACAGCGAATATCTCCGAAACGGCTACTTTAGCGTCAAAAATGGTTATAATGAAACTTGTAGAGCGGATTCTCCTCTACAAGATTCATCTTGTGCTTTTCTTTTTTTTTTATTATTTTTGTTGAATTTTCTCGCTTTTATCCACAATGTGTACTTCATAATTTTAATATTTATTATTTCTTTTCGCCCAAAAAAATGTCTCAGCAATCACCACAATAAGGAACGTTTCATTTCGCTTCATTTCGCAGCTCGCCCAGAGGTTCACAGAGGAAGGAATTAATACGCTCATTGCGGAAGATGATGCCGACTTGCTCATCGTGCAAACTGCGATCGAGAAATGTCAGCAGTATGAGACAGGACGTCGATTTTCTCATGCTCATTATAGCCCTTTCTCCTCAACATTCGCCTTTTTAGAGAATCCCGGGGAAACATAAAGGAGAGGATATACAGTTCTCGCGATTTACAGTCCTCGGATGTCTTGAGAAACTATAAGGAAACTGTGATGTTTGCACATGCATTTAGTGATTGCAACACTACTTCAACTACTTCTGCTTTGTTCGGTAAAGGCAAAGCACAAACTGTAACTATACTTACTTAATAACAGAAAAGATTTGGATGACATTGTGCTTATATTTAACAACCCTCAATCAACAAATGAAGTCGCAACTGCTGAAGAGCGTTTCACGATGGCGTTATATAAAGCTCCAAAGAAAGGGAAATCTTTAAATAGACATAGATTTCTCACATTCAATAAATTGGTTGGGAAATCAAGTAACGCTGTACTATTGTCGAGACTACCGCCAACGTCTGCCGCTTCTCATCAGCATGCTTATAGGGTTTTTCATCAAATTCAGTTATGGAGAGGAATAAACCTTGATCCGACACAATGGGGTTGGAAGAAAACTGACACCGTTCTTTCACCTATATTTACACCTGAGGCACCAGCTCCGTCTTCCGTTCTACAACGTATATCATGCAACTGCAGGATGGGTTGCGGGAAACGATGCGGGTGTGTAAAAATAGGATTTCGCTGCTTAAATTCACCTACCGAAGATGAGCTGATTGAAGAAAACCCTATCGACGACTAAAACCGACAATGACGACAGTTTAATAGGCCTACAGGGGAAACCACTTACAAAAAAAACGCACCGAGACCTCATGGGTGGAAACGAGGTCATATTACAAAGTGCGTATCCTCGAAAAAGGCGAGAAAATGAATCTTGTAGAGGAGAATCCGCTCTACAAGTTTCATTATAACCATTTTTGACGTTAAAGTAGCCGTTTCGGAGATATTCGCTGTGAAAAATCGCGTACCACCGATTTTTCGCCGAGCGCTCCAAACTACCCCCTACTATGAACGTCGATAGCGAGGAAACGGTGGGGAGTACGCAAATAGACCATAGAACTTTTTTTATGTAGAAATTAATGAAGAATATTTTTGGTCCTATACCTGCTTTTCGTGGTAATAACGGATCCGAAGAAAAATGAGAATAACCGTAACTAAGTCCGGTCTGGGGGTGGTTTTTCGCCCCAAAAAGGTGTTTCCATCAACGGATAAGGTGGGAACTCTTCGGATCCTTAATTCTACTCCTATGAACTATACATAGCCCAAATACAATTTGTATATGAATTTTTTCTCCTAAAAAGTCTAATTTGCATGGTATTAGCCATTTTGATCGGCGATTTTTATGTTCAGACACGCGAATAAACATTTTATTTGCTGATTTAATAGTTGTATTATTACACAGTGACACTATACAGTGTTTATCATAAGTATTTTCCATTTCTCAACACAAAACAGAATAATAAACTAAACAAAATCTTCATATGTGAATTCACAACAAAATATTTTCAGACAAACAAACGTAAACGAAAGTTAGGTTAGGAGGTGACAAAACTGAAACGCAAATTAGTCTGTCTCAAAGCCAACCGCCGCCGCCCAGTCTGAGGGACCCCACGCAAGACTAGTTTTCTCGATGTGACGTCATAGTGCTTTTCTCGAGGATCTCAACTTTAATTAATTATTGCAAAGTAAGTACTACGATTTAAGAGCTGATATTCGGTGTGGCGTGTTTTTATACATAAACACACACTTTAATGAAATAAAAAAAACAATGGGCAAGTTCCCCATTCTCGGGGATTTTTCACGAATTTTCAGAGGTTCTTTGAGGTTAAAAAAAACTGGGGCTTGATGGAGCAAAACTGATATAGGATTCGGATTTAACGCATCAAAAAACTTAGGTTAAGACTTCTAGTCTCTCGGATCTGACACAGTTTTGTTCTTGAGTGCCTGTGTTATTCTCTCTTCGTATTACCGATATTCAATTTCAACAGTTAATCTAACTTCTCAATAAATACATTAAACTGGAAGCATGCTCCAGCAAATCGATATTAATTTATGACGAATGTGATCGACAACCACGTGAATTGAAAGCGAAACTTTTCAGTAATTCAAACTGTGCTGTTGACATTTCATTTCAGAGAAGGTTGACTACATGGAATCGCAAATATTGAGCCACTGAAGCAAATAATAACACATCAGTAATTTTCTTGCAACAGTTGAAGGGATATATTTTCTATCCCGACTTACGTTCCGAGAATAATTTTGTTTCTTTCTATTGTTTTATAATCAAATGATTTAATCGTCTTTCTTTGTACAAATTTAATTATATTGTTTACTATATCATTAAATCGTTCTAAATTATGTTATTATCGAATTCACTGATTCAAAATTTAATACATAGTCGAGTCACTGAAGCCTACAAATCGGCGAAATTTCAGAATTCTCACGAACACAATTATGATGACATTTAAAAAAATATATTTCTTATATTACTTGAAATCGTAAAGATTCCGGCGAGTGGAATAAAATTTTTGAATTCTAATTTTGAAAATTGTGATTTTTTTTATGCTTTGAATAATAGGGTCATTTAGTGATATGGCAGTTTCCTACTTTTTCTTCCTCATTTTAAAGTATAACAAACCAATAGCCTCAGAAAAAAATTTCAGCTCAATTGAATCAATAGCCACAGAGATATTCGCATTTGAATAGAAAAACGCTCGGCCGGCCAACAGTCCGTAGAGTGACGTCACTTGGCGTGCGCCGATCCTATATTAGAGCAGCGATTTCGTAAGTCTATCGTGTCGTTTTTTTTTGGCGTAGAACCAGGTCAAACATGTTAGGTTCCTTTGAGTATGTCACCGGACATATGAAATCATATTTTACGACATTTTCTTGTGGTCTCGAACTTTTTAAATCAATAAAAAGTGAAAAAAATGTATTTTTAAATAAAACTGTTTTTTTTTGTTTCCACCGCCATATCTTTAAAACTATTAAAGGTACCGAAATTTGTTTTGTGTCAAATTAAAGCACACACTGTAGCGCTTTTACCAATATAAACGGTTTGGGCACAATTCGCACTTTCATTTCTCTAAAAATCAGATAAACTAAAAATATATATTTTATGTATTGAAATCTTCACCAATCGATAAACTATTTTATTTTTGAAAATATTTACATACATGCAGCGAAAAAAATAAAGCCTAATAATCACAAAAGTTTTTGAAACAATATATTTTTTCCTAAAGTGTACCGTTTGGCAAGAGCGATTTTTTTTATCAGCGCTAAATGCGATATTGGGACGCTCGCATGCAGGGTTGGTCAGATTAGTCGCGTAGAAGTGGCGGTTGTCGAAAATCATTAAGTATTCATTGTTCGGATAAAAATTGTGACAATCGAAAATGTGTTTGTTTTAAGGAAGGCCTAAAATGTTGCAACGAGTGCAAATGTCGTTCCTCTAACAACAGTTTTAAAGATTTCGAGGCAGATATGAACGAATTAGAATGCTATTAATGTAGGGCCTACATAAACTACATACTACATATTTATCTATCCAAATAGAAAATTTATTTAAACAATAAAACTCATTTTATGCGTACGTTTTTACTTTCATTCATTTAAAAATGTCTAATAAACTTACTAATTAGGTGGGTAGTTAGTAACACTGATTGATATTTATAGATTAGGTATTTATATCTACCTACCTGTCTTTTTATTATTAAAAGGAGACTATTTTATATTTATTGTACAATTTCTTAATATTAACAACATATGATCAATACTACTGTACAATATATGAAATATTGAACAATAATATTGATCCCCTAGATGCTTTTGATCACTACTGGTTTTCTATCTATTGATATAAGTTAAACTACTACATACACCCCGACCGGGACCGTCAGATCGTTGCAGTCGGCAGGCTTGCTACAGCCGAGCATGCAAGAATATGACTTTGGCCCGTTAAAAAAAATCTGACTCAATACTATGAACGGAACATGAAAAATTTTTATCCTAAAAACTTTTTCAACTATTGGCTTCAATTTGTACGCAGCATGTATATACAAATTTTCATAAATAAATTTTTTTCTCGATTGTCTAAAATTACGCTACTGAAAACAACAAGTTTGAGTTTCCTATTATTTTTCCAACTTAAAAAAAAAATAAATCGTGTTCACGTGGGACGTTGTTCGAAGCGCTATTGTGTCTACTTTAATCTAAAAAAAAAAAAAAGCTTGATAGCACAAATATTTTCAGAGATATAGCATAGCGGTGGAGACGTTAAAAAACATATTTCATTAAAAATCTACTTTTTTGAGTTTTTGCGAAATAAAAAAGTTCTCGACCACCAAAAAATGTCGTAAAAAATGATTTGTGTACACGATTATCTTACTAAAGAATCCCTCCTAAGTCTGGTTTGGTTCTACGCCGGTTTTTTTTCTCGTAAACTAAGCGACTTTACTTCCAGATTTTACTCTACTAACTTGCATTCACAGCGTGTTCACTGGGCGGTTCAGCCATCTGACGTCACAACTCGACTACATGGTTATCCCGAGCGTTTTTAAGCGCGCCGATTTTAATAATTTTTTTATACATGAAGGCGGCGTCAGTAAATTCTAATTTTTGGCATACTTACTATACTCACCAAGCTCTTTCAGAATATGTAATAATAAAAAATTGCTAAATGAGCCTATTCATAAATTTCCCAGATAAACTCGCATTTTCGACGGAAAAAAAAGATTGTGGGGGTTTTCGGGGTCGTTGATTACTAATATGTTGTTAAAAAAAGTTGTTTTGAAATTTTCTCCGAATTTTCCGAAAGTTTTTCAAAATGGCAGCTAAAATATGGAAGATTTTTTTTTCTAAAGCAAGTGTTTTAAAAGGACAGAAAAAAATTAACATCTAGGTGATGCTATCTATATATTAACAAAAAACACCATTTTTGAATAAAAATTTAATTACCGGCAACTACAATATGTTTCTGATTTTGAGTAATTAAATATAACAAACATTTAAAAAAAACATTAAAACCGGACCTGTTCTTGAGAATTCCGAAGCCAAAATATTCAATGACTCGACTAACAGCGTTGCTCAATTAATTGACCCTTATATTCGAAATAAGAAACCAACAGAATTAACGTACTACAAATACGACGCTGAATAAGCTCTTCTGGGAAGGATTTCCCAAAGTACGAGGAATTCGTACATTTTCATAAAAAACGCGAGAAAACACCTTTGCGTAAAAATTCCGAAAGTACAACGAAAAACGTTTTTTTTTAACCGGTTTGACTTCAAATTTGACAGTTCCTTATCTTTTGCATGGATCTGCATTAAAGAGTTCATAAACGTCATCTTTGTCGATGTAACCGTTAAGGATCTATTACTTATATATGATAAGATACGAGCGCAGCTCTTTTCCTTCCAGTCATGTTTTCGGAAAATGCCTGAAGGCAATCACAAGATTTTGTTATCTGTCACTTCATTTACATAAATAACAAACCGCTGCCCAAGGAATCACTACTTCCACATCTAGATTTTCCATCCAAGTCTCTCACAACGAAAAAATTTTGTATGTGGAAATAATAACACATCAGTAATGTGGGCCTTTCATTATTTTACTGTGGCAATTTTCCCAACGAATATCTAATTTTACAAATTAATATGACAATTGTTATAAAATAAAGGTAATAAAACATTTTCTGTCTTTCTCTGCAATATGTGGGATTAAACAAAAATTTCATTATTTAGATAAAATAAATCAAATACAAATTTGTAATCACAGTGAAATCATTATTAAATAATTAAGCGAGTGATTAAGGATAGGATTTTGCAGAGTGAGAAGGAAATATGCGTTTATTTTCGATTTATTATAAATAGTTAAAAAACCAAACATAGTATAATCTTTAGAACTGTTTTAGATACTTGCTATTGTTCTAAGGAATACAACTATATATATTTTTTAATGTAAGTTTCTGTTTTACTTACATATTTTAGTTTTTCAATGAAAATAGTTCCTAGTTTCATTATTAGATTATGGCATTTAACTATATACAAAATTTATGATAAAAACTCTATGTGGTTGTATTCCTTAGAGGAATGGGAAGTACCTGAAACTATTTTAAAGATTATTATACCATTTACGATTTTATAAATATTTATAATAAACCGAAAATAAACGTATATTTCCTTCTTACTCTACACTCAAAGAAAATGATAGGTAAATTCAACCAAAAAGAGCATATGAAATGGCGCCTATCTAGTTTCATAGTTAAATCAATCAGAAAAGAATAGTCATACAACTTTATTTGTTTTCGTAAACAAATAGTAGTTTAATAATCATATCTTCTTGTAACAAATTAAATAGTACAATGACATTTTTTTATGTTCACTAACTATTTTCAATTTGGTCTACAATTAAATAGTACAACGACTTTGTTTTTTGTTCACCAACTAATTTTTAGGTTGATCTACACTTTATTGTATGATGAAGTTTTTTTTGGTTAGCCAAAATCTCAGTATTGAGACATCAGACCACCCAAACCAAAGATTAGAGATCGTTTATAAGATCCATCCAAATATATCGATGATCCCTGAGAGAATTTGAACATTGCAATCATGTTATTAATTTTCTATAAATTCATAAGAGTATAAGATAATGCATGATTGATTATTGTCAGTGATTTGTATGTGGCGTCATCTGGGAATTATTTCTGTAATAGACTACGTGGTAAGCAAGCAAATTTTATGGTAATTCTTTTAGAACTTCTAGAAGACGACAATAATATTGGTTTGTCTACCAAGTACAATACTACAGTGAACTAATACTGGGTTAGAATTACAATTCGATAATAGTTAAAAATAAAATATACTATTATCTAGTTTAATTTGACAGAATTCAACAAAATAATAGTCAGACGACAAAAATAATAGTCTTATTCATCTATTTTTTAAGTTAATGTTTGTTTTGTTGTACGACAACTTTTTATTAATTAAAATAACAATCACCTCTTGTTTAAATACCATCAATATAATTTAGTTTAACAAAATTAACGATATTGTTAGTTAACCATTTTTTTTTCGTTGAATTTACCCGAGAATTTACCCATACTATTTCTCTGAGTGTACAAAATCCTATCCTTAAGGCAAATAAATTAAATCAGTAAACAGAAACGAGTAATATCAAACTTTATAAAAGAATGTGCTTAAGAAAATTACTATCACAAGGTAAAAATCTACGATTACGTAAACTTCCAACTTTGTAGAATTTTTTGTGTCAGTCAAGAGAGAGAGATACATAATACGAGGAGGTATGGGCTGTTTCAAAAAGTAGTCCACTATTTTAAAATATTCATTTATCTCAACAATAAGTCCGGGAAATCTAGTGGATCACCCTGTATTACTTCCTTTCCATGATCCTAAATCCACTTGAACCCCTAATACTCTAATTCCCTCCCCACACTTACAGCAGCAAAATGCTTCATTTACTTTCTGAGCAACTAAAGCCGAACACTCACGTAATACAAGGTACATTAATGGCTGAGGGATGTTGCAAAACGACTAAGCGAACGGAATCCCAACCGAACGAATATAACGATTATCACCTATAGTTAGTGTTATTGGAAATCATTAAAAGCAAGCAGCATTGTACTTCGCCGATGCTCGTTCTGATGACTTTTTAAGAGTTATTAGTATTTCAGCGAACGATACTTCTATATGATGTATTTAAGCTCAGTTTGATGGATTTAATTTATCGTTGAGCGGTAGCAGCTGTTCACGCGATAGAGGGTCGCGGTGGAATTTTATAATCCAAATAAAACCACGCATTACAATGGAAAAAGTTCACATTGTCTTTTAATCGAGCAAATTAAATTCAACATTAGGGAAGAGAAAAATATTGTTTAGGTAAATGAAAGGAAAACTTTTCACACATTTTATATGTAACGAGAAATCATTTAGTTTTACTTCCACATCCAGTGGAAGTATAATAGTAATGACAAAAAAATTTTTAAAAATTTTTATTGTTCAAATAGGCTTAGAATGTCATGAAACGTCGAGATTTTAGTTTGAGAGAAAAAAAATTCTGTCTGTCGGTCTGTCTGTAACTTTTTTTGTGCGCACATTTACTCTGGAACCGTTTAAGATATTGACTTGAAATTTGGTACACATATGTACTCTAACGAGATCTAGAACTAGATTATATTTTCATCTTGTTCCGTCGAAGGGTTGGGGGGTAAATTGGGGTAAATTTGGGGTAAATAAGTAAATCAAGCAGGTAAGAGTCCATAAAATTGGTACTTAGTATATATGGGACAAGCTAAGGTCTTAAAAAAATGTATCCACCCCCATTCCATTATTAAAGGGGATGAGAAAAGATTATGATTTAGTGTGTGTACTGTGTATAAGAACCAAAAACCTCAAAACATTTTTTTTACTTCATCCAATTTTTCACATAAATTGATAGTTTTTAAGTTATAACGACTTCAAAATTGCGATTTTAGCTTAAAAAAAAGGTATTTCCAAACGGTTTTCGTCATGTATCTCAAAAAGTATTACTTTATGGAAAAAATGTTACAGACCAATTACAGAAAGTACAAACTGGGAATGTGGGTATTAATTATATTTTTTGATTATTGATGTACGATTAATAATTTCGGAGATATTTAAGTTTATATTTGGTATCCAAGTGTTTTGAAATTACCTTTAAAGTTTAAAATGCATTTTTTTCCAAAGCAAGTGCTTTAAATGAGCAATCTAGGTAAACGAAAAACTGTATTTGAGACAATTTTTTTAAATTACTGGCTAATTAGAGTAACAAAATGGCGACTTTTTTTATATAAAAAAATAAAAATACGCACATTTTTCCGTCATAACTTCTTTATTTCTTATGCTACAGGAACGAGCAAAAAATAATTTGAAAGCGCACTTAATCGTCTTTAATTTCATTTCTTAGCATGCGTGACGTAGGTGTCACAATTTCTGAGATATTTAACATTTAAACCGCATTTTTCGTCTTATAAACGTTCCGGCGTCATTCGTAAACTTTCATATCACCGAAACTATTAAATCTATGTAAATAAATAAACAAGCGAAAATCATTATCAGTTTATGGGCTTTATTTTTGGTCTCTACCCATTTTTCAATAAAACTAATATTTATTGAGATATTTGGAAAAGGAAAAAAAAATACGTTTTATCGAAAATACCTTTATAGTTTAAACTGTATTTTTTTCTAAAGCAAGTGCTGTATACAAATCAAAAAATTTGAGCATCTACGTCATGCTATATATTAATGAGAAACAGTGTTTGAAATTCCTTTTTTTAATTACTGGCTAATTACAGTAACAAAATGGCGACGTTGTTATTAAAAAAATATGTAGACGCACATTGCTTGGATCATATCTTCTTTGTTTTTTATGCTACAGAAACAAATAAAAAAACAGTTGAAAGCCTAATTAATAGCCTATTAGCATCCTTGACGTAGGTGTCACAGTTTCTGAGATATTTAACTCTCATTCTAAATAATTATTTTATGAACACTTAGATGCCAAATGTAAACTTAAATATCTCCGAAATTATTAATCCTACATCAATAAACAAAAAATATAATTAATTCCCAGTTTGTACTTTCTGAAATTGGTCTGTAACATTTTTTCGATAAAGTAATACTTTTCGAGATACTTGACAAAAGCCGCTTAGAAACACCTTTTTTTAAAGCTAAAATCACAATTTTGAAGTCGTATAACTTAAAAACTATCAATTTATGTGAAAAATTGCATAGAACCTTCTCTTCTTAAAATTTGATTCGACTTCAGCTAAAATAAATATATATTTTTTTAAGTGCCACCCCCTGAGAGGGGGTGGCATCCACCCCCTATAAATTAGCAAGCCCCCGCACATTATAGAAACTTTTCTGTGAAGCATTTACTATTATACGGCCAAAAATGAACGAAATCCGTTCAATATGACATTATTCCGAAGTTTTGCATATTTTTTACCTCTAGGTACTGTACTAATAGAATATATTAAGCAGATGAGTTGAAAATCCGTGAAAGCGCTTCAAAAAGTGCATATAACTTTTGATGCAGGAGGAATTTTTGGACGCAAATATTTTCTTCGTAATCAGAAAGTCATAATACATAAGAATCAACAATAAAATTTCGGGTGGAACGTTGTCACCGAAAAAAATCAATTCAACTGCACTATAGTTACGGCATTTTAAACGTGTTAAGTATTTTGGCACCCGCGTTGAGTTTGAATTATTTCTTCGATGGGGCGATAATGGGGAGAAGTTGATCACATGGTTTGCACATTTGCTGTATATTAAAAAGGGAAAGTGAGTTATCCAAATCTTAACTAAGTTTGCTACGGAAATGAGAAATAAGGGTAGAAAACCCCATTATACACCCACCTCCAGTAAACCTAGAAATTAATTTAGAATAATAACAGTATAACAGTTATATTTATCTTGTAAGACCATACAAAGTGGGTATAGAACAAGTTGGATTTCAGTAAACTCAAATTATCATAAAGCGAGTAATTGCGAAACACATAAAATGAAATGTTTTAAATGTGCCAGCAGGGATCATAAAATGGAGGAATGTGTAAGTGACCCTTATAATTGTTTTAATTATATAGAGTTAATGAAAAATTAAAGCTGATTTTAAAAACTGATTACAAAACATTCGAGATAAAATTTTCCAGTTTTATTAGGAAAAAGACAAAAATAAAAGTATTTGATAATAACAAATAGCATATAATAAAGAATACAGTTTCTAGATTATCTTTAAGTGATAAAATGTATAATGTAGCAAAAACAAAAAACGCAGACAACATCTATTACCCGCCGAGATTGCCATTGCTGGAGCTGGGGATAGAACTCACTACACGATAGACAGTGCTACCAAGGGCGATCGCCACACAATACGTTTTAACCCGGTACCAATATTTTTATTACATTATACAAATGAAATAGATTATTCCTAAAAACTTTAAGAAAAAGATTACAAAAGTATGAAGAATTTAAGCAAATTTAACCCAGACGAATTTCGGTGTTTTCACAAATTTTAAAATCTCATTGACTGTGAAGGTAACACTTAATTATAACTAAAAACATTTGAATTTCCACAACCAGTTGAGTAATATCCACGAAAAAGTATTTTTATATTTGAATTAAAATTTTACCGCCCAAAACACTAAGCTATGTTGTTGACGTCATCGGTCATAAACACCTAACCTCAAAAATACATATCTTTTAAAAATTTCCGAGTAATATGTCACTATTATGAAAATTTCCGCTTGGTTCTCGTATTTTCAACTAAAATCTTGTTCAATGTAATGTTCATAAAGTTTTAAATATCTTCTCCCAATAAAATAAGGCGATTTTTGTAGGTTGGAAATCCAGCAGCCCATTTTTAGTAATCAACAATATTGAGACAACATATGCGTCAATTTTAAAATGTTTGCTTGAAGCCATACTGGTTTCAAATGAGAAGTGCGGATATAATCATCAAAAATGGTAATAAACTTAAAAAACCCAAAAGTTGAGGTTATGTTAATGCAACCGATGACGTCACAGCCCGTTTTGTATAATACCCGTTCAGTTATTCAGTTTTAATATTTATTTGTTGAAATTTTAAATTGATAGATATGAGAGAATGGTGTTTAAATATTGGTAAGTGCTTTAATGTATGGAGTACTTCATTTTAATAATAGCAAAAAAGCAAATTTGTATACAGTGAAAACACCTAATTGAGTAACATCAACAAGTACGTGTTCCGTATCTTATGTTCAAATTTTTGTAAAACTAACACAAAACTAAATATTAAATTTGTCAAAATAATTGTAAGTGATATTGATAACAATTCAAGCAAAAAAAAAGAGCACAATCCGTGCGGGAGAAAATTCACCCAACTTATCCGACTTTGGTACATATATTACACAGCATGGTAGAATACTTTCTCGTGAAATTGGATCATATCCTTCATGCAGGGTGGTCGTTAGAGGCGTGGGAACTATCATGTTTTATATGAAATGTGTTATTATAATTTTAGAGCAAAATGATCCAAAGATATAAAAATACAAAGATGTACAACATATCTAAACTAAGTATCGAAGTTTACGTAGATTAAGTAAGTATTCGTATACTAATTGTGGTATTTGTATTTAACCATTTAAAATGTGAATTAGTGAATACTGATTTGTGTGACTGCACAGATCAAACATTGGGATTTATAGTGGTGTCAAATTTAGATTTTAACGTGAATTGTCTGGTCAGGGCAGTTTTTCCGTTATAACGTATTCAGGGGATCAACTTAAGTTCACAGCTCAGTTTTGCAGTTTCTGCGAGGTCGGCGCATTGTTTATTTAAACAATTTAATTTTTTAAAGCCTGTTTTCCATCGATTTTCTTTGAATATCTCGAAATCTGTCCTATGAAAAACAATAAAGAGAAGAAAAATGTTCGTTTTGAGCCGTACGTCAACTATAATTCATTTCAATTGTTATCATTATTAAAAAAAAATTGAACATTGCAAAATTATGCGTTTTTAAACAAATCACTGTCTTTTAGTCCAGTCAACGAATGAGTATAGAGGACATGGAGGAGGGCAGAGTTTTCCTCTTCAGGAATGTGTTGGGAGTTACGAGGTACACACTAAACACTAAAAGTCCCCACCCTTAGCCCTGCCGTTTCAGGAGGGAGGGGGGGGGAGAGGTTAAAAGGTCTTTTTTCGATTCTTCGCTTATAAATCGGAAACGATGCGTCGTACGCGAAAAATTTTTTCTATCCAAAATTTAATTATATTAAACTCCCTACAAGGGGGTAAATTTGGGGCAAATAGGTAAATCAAGCAGGTAAGAGTCCATAAAGAAAAAAGAACCAGAAACCTCAAAATATTTTTTTCATCCACTCCCACTACCACCCCCTATCACCACCCCCATCCCACTACCGATGTGGGGTATCGTTTTATGGGTTTTTGGGGTAGAGGATTTCAAATATTATATTATTAAAGTTCCATAAACAATTATTTCCACATACAAAATTTTTTCGTTGTGACTTGGATTGAAAATCTGGATGTGGAAGTAGTAATTCCTTGGGCAGGGGTTTTTTTTCGCAGGAGATGCATATACAAATCTATTATGGGTATAGCAGATTGCATAAAAATTGCATTTCTTTAATAAGTTACTCAGACGACAACGATAATGGTCAAGTGTCAGTACATATGACGGTTCGTGTAAATAAATGTTATATCTATTAGTCAATATTTTTGCAGATATATTATACATGGTAAGTAAAAAATGTTTGAGTAGTCATCTCGATACCCATACGTATATTTTTGCAAACAGACTTAAAATTCTATGAAAAGGAAATATTACCATAATTTGTGCAAGTCAGTATCATTATTTAAGTGAATGCGTATAAAGCTGACGTTACTCAGGTACAATAGAACTATTTACAAGATCATTTGTTCAGTTTATTTCCGATAATTTACTATGTCAAAATTGACAGGCATTCTACTAGTAACAGGGAGCGACCTAGAGGCGATGAAACAAAAAAATGCATTCGTCACGTGTTCAAATACACTTTAAGGTCGTTATTTATGGCCCAGATCGCACGCGCCACTCATTTTTTGTAACCGATCAAATAACTATAATGTCTGGCAACCCCTCTTTATTTCGACTTTAGGGTGCCAGGAGGAATAATCTAATCTTTCAAATAATTCTATATATAGGGGCATCAGGATTATTAAATTATCGCTTGATTTGTTAGTAGTATTAAGTTCGATTTCAGTTAGAGGACCTTAACTCGATGTTATACATGACGTATTCTGATCTAAATTGAAGGCTGGGATAATTGAAGTGATAAATTAGGATTATGATTTCGCTTTTTATAAGGTTACCCACCCCACTGATAGATATATAACAATTTTATTGCAGTAGATCTCATGAGTAAGAAAGAACGCACTAAATAGTACAATGAAAGCCAATAGAAACTAACTGTCTTGGAATAGCGAAATTCTTTACCCCATGATGTCCAGAATAAGTTTAAAAAATTTGACTATTTCAAGACAGTCTTTATTCACGAAAATTTTCACTTATTTGCCTCCACTTGGTCTTGGTTTTCCATTTAAGCCAATAAACACTTTATTTTTTTTTCTTCAGGCAACAGTAATTATATTAGGCAAGTACAATAATATTAGTATAGTTGCTTTAACTCTTACAAAAAAAACTATCTCTGACAAGTATATATTTCTAAACAACTACTTTATCGGCTATCTGCGTCGATCATTATTGGATTACAGGACTGACAATATGCACATTACGTACAGTACAACTGTCACAATATAGTCGGAGCAATGGATCTGTGAACTGACGTCATCATTTTATTTTGCCTGACGCCAATATACAAACGATAGTCTTGGATTGCTACCTGCATTACTGACGTCAGTTCAAAGATCCATTGCTTTGACTATAACGTTAATATTTAATTTACGTAATGTGCATATTGGCTTTCTGTCTGTCTGCGTTAAATCTAAAGAATTAAAAAAAAAACTTTTTAAAAACAAGCTTTTGTTATTATTCAGTTTTACTAAATCGAAAAAAATAATGGTCTTAAAGGTGTATCGCATTTTTTCTCTATTCTCGCGACAAGCTTTTACAATCCACGCAAATTAGATATTTTAGAAGAAATAATTTATAAAGTAATAATATTTGAGATGCGTACTCTAGATAGGATTAGAAATAAATACCCGAATACTTCTTCAAATTCGGAATTTAAACATCCTTGTCCATGGCAATTAGCGCACATTATTGAGGAGCGCAATCCAACTCTAACAGAGCTGCATCGTTTTCCGCAGCTGTAGGATATTAGCTGTAGGATGGAAATTGGTGCTGGTAACTCGGTGGTATAAATGGGTGCTAAGATGTTGCCTACTTTCTTCCAGCTCTAATCCATTAGTTCCAAGTTTCCTCGTCGCCAAGATTGAATTTGGAGAAATATTCTGTAAGAATGTTGACGTAATGCCTCTGATGTTGGTGGAGGTCTTGGTAGAATCCCGGCAGTATTAGATTGACAGAGCAACTTATTGAAAATAATGAACCTTTGATGATTCAAAGATGTCTTTTTTTGGATCTTTGTATAATGCAAGCGCGAATTGCTCTCCAGCACTTGTAATTGTTTTGATTCCCCCGTTTTTAAATCTCTCCACCAATGGCGAAATAAACCGGTCCTTATTTGTGAGATGTTTATCATTTTATTTTGCGTTTCAGTCAGTGGCGTGTTCTCACTGAAAATAATTTCCGGTGAAATGCGTTTCGTACTGCAAACATCGTCAGCATACCCTCAAACACTAGTCATTTTTTTGCCGTTAACGATTACGAATAAAGCGAGCGTAGGCTGTATAAACGTCGTCAAACGTACCCTGCTTTGACCATACTACTCACTGAATCAAATTGCCGCCATCAACAAATAACTGGCAATCAGAAAAATCTATTGGCCTCTCTCGTACAGCATTGAAAATATCATACAGACGAATTCTTGGTTTTTCTCATTAACCCTTTCTCATCGAAGAGAGGAAGGGGAATTGAAGCAAGCTCAAAGTTGAAACATGACTCCAAAAATTATAAATACCTGACTTTATTTACTTGTATTTAATTTTCCGGAGTATCCGGATCTGAGAGAGAAGTAAATAAAATGATAGAGAAAACGCAATATAATTACTTCCACATCCAGTGGAAGTATAGTAACGACAAAAAAATTTTTATTGTTCACATAGACTTAGAATGTCATGAACGTCGAGATTTCAAGTTTGAGCGAAAAAAAAATTTCTGTCTGTCTGTCGGTCTGTAACTTTTTTTGTGCGCACTTTACTCTGGAACCGTTTGAGATATTGACTTGAAATTTGGTACACATATGTACTTTAACGAGATCTAGAACTAGATTATATTTTCATCTTGTTCCGTCGAAGGGTTGGGGGGTAAATTGGGGTAAATTTGGGGTAAATAGGTAAATCAAGCAGGTAAGAGTTCATAAAATTGATATTTAGTATAGACAAGAGAAGCTAAGGTCTCAAAAAAAAAATTGGCATTAGCCACCCCCATTACCACCCCTACCCCATTATTAAAGGGGATTAAAAAAAATGTGATTTAGTGTGTGTACAAGAACCAGAAACCTCAAAATATTTTTTTAATTAAATTATCGTGTTGAAACAAAAAAACACACTTTATGGTACCATATTACTGAATTGTCACCAGAACTCAAAACTACAGGTGTATGCAAAATTTCAGCTCAATTGGACGTCGTCGCGTCGTTAAGCGGTTCAAAATTGACTTGCAAAAGTCCGCCTAAACATTCTAACTAACAAAATACAAAGCAAGTTAAATAAAAGCTTGTAATAAAAACTATTTGATGGAGGGCCATAACATTTGGAATAACGTTAACTCAACTGCCAAGAAGGAAACCAGTCATACTTTTATACTATACTTTTAGTGAAAAATATACAGGGCGGTCATCCTAAAAAAATAATTAAGAAATGACGGAGCAAAAATTGATCTAAAAGATTGATCAAAAATTAATCTACGTAAAGTTCCTTCGAACCCAAGAGACACTGTACAGTTTTGATATCTTGTATAATATACTCGTAATTGGGAGGGCTTAATAAAAAGATCTTAGTAACATTTTGCTCTAAAATTAGTTCAGCGTGTTATGAAACGGATCTTTTTTTTATGATGTCTTAAAACATATTTGTCCGGTTAAATGTACCTATTTGATTAAATCAAATATGCGCAATTATGTACACTATAAGTTGCTACGATATAAAACAACATTGCAGGCAGATTACTTATTAAAAGCTAATGTTAAATATTAATATTAGACCATTTTAAACTAGTTTTCATAACAGTACTTTGGTCGCAACGACAGCGTATAATAACTAGACTTAAGGTCAATCAAATAAATAATACTTAAGTATATTATAGGATGCTATTCACAAACTGATTACACATAATAGCAATTGATTAGATGAATAAATAGGTAATAAGGTTTCAATTAACTGGTAGACGGTGAAATATTTCATAATTTTTAGCGACCTTTTTTGAAAGTTGTAATTTTTTTTTTTCAAATTAGGCTGAGAATGTTACGAAACGAGATTTTAAGTTTGAGCGAAAATCAATTTCTATCCGTCTATAACTGTTTTGTGCGCACGATTACTCTGGAAGGGTTTACGTAGAAGGGTTGGAGGGTGAATATATAAAGCAAGCAAGTAGAAGTTCATAATATTGGGACTTAGTGTATGTACAAGAAGCCAAGATACCAATTTTTTTTGGCATCAGCCACTCCCACTATCATCACCACCCCATTATTAAAGGGGGTAAAAAATAAAACTGTGATTTAGTGTGTGTATAAGAACCAAAGGCCTCAAATTCTTTTTGGCATCAGCCACCACCCCCTTTAATAATGGAGAGGGGGTGGTGGATAGAAAGAGACTGAGATAGGACATCTGTATTGGAGGTAGTGATTTCTTAGGCAGTGGTTTTTATTACAGTTTTTAGTTTTAATTCATTTAGCGCCTTTATATAAGATGGACACTTTATCTAGGACAGCGTGATTTCTAAATTGCAGTTTGCGTTTTCATTGGCGTGATTTTTCAGTTAATACACTTACGAGTTTGGTTGCTATCATTAATGTTATAATATACATAAGACATAATCATTTTACAGTGAAGTCACCCCTGTATTTAATTTATTTTTAGAAATAGAATTTTGAATTTTGGTACAGAGAACATCACGAGCTCATCTCAAATGTCAGATCTAACTCCAGTCTACTGCGACTTCGGAAATAGGGCCAGTTCTCGATATTTTGCATTGCTTTAGATACATCAATAGAAATTACTAGAAAAAGTTGTGCAGAATCTTATTTTAATCTTAGATGCCGAGTTTCAAGTCCGAAATTATTTTAATAATTTAAATAACTTTTTTTGCTTGAATCCCCGTTAGAATTATGTTGAATTTTTATTCGATATTGACAATTTTTCTTGTTTCCATGGCCCTATTCATGAAGCCGAGAAGGCTGGGGTTAGATCTCACATTGGAGTTGGGTACTCTAAGAAATGAAGCTCGTGATGTTCTACTTCTGTACCAAAATTCAAAACTCTATTTCTAAAACACAGGAGTGTCTTCATCTTAAGTGTGTCACACTATATAAGTATGTGCAAGCAGGGAATTAAGTTCACGGTGTGAAAGTTCCTAAATACCTTTTACTTCCACATCCAGTGGAAGTATAGTAAGGACAAAAAAGTTTTTAAAAATTTTTATTGTCCAAATAGGCTTAAAATGTCATGAAACGTCGAGATTTTAAGTTTGAGCGAAAAAAAATTTCTGTCGGTCTGTCTGTAACTTTTTTTTGTGCGCACGTTTACTCTGAAACCGTTTAAGATATTGACTTGAAATTTTGTACACATATGTACTTTAACGAGATCTAGAACTAGATTATATTTTCATTTTGTTCCGTCGAAGGGTTGGGGGGTAAATTGGAGCAAATTTGGGGTAAATGGGTAAATCAAGCAGGTAAGAGTCCATGAAATTGGTATTTAGTATATACAAGAGAAGCTGAGGTCTCAAAAACATTTTTGGCATTAGCCACCCCCATTACCACCCCCACCTCCTTATTAAAGGGGATGAAAAAAAAATGTGATTTAGTGCATGTACAGGAACCAGAAACCTCAAAATATTTTTTTACTTCATCCACCCCCCACTACCACCCCCCTATCAGCACCCCCACCCCACTACCGATGTGGGGTATCGTTTTATGGGTTTTTGGGGTAGAGGATTTCAAATATTATATTATTAAAGTTCCATAAACAATTATTTTCACATACAAAGTTTTTTCGTTGTGAGTGACTTGGACAGAGAATCTGGATGTGGAAGTAGTGATTCCTTGGGCAGCGGTTTTTTATTTTTTATGAGAATTTTTATTACTTCCACATCCAGTGGAAGTATAGCAACGACAAAAAAAATTTAAAAAATTTTTATTGTTCAAATAGGCTTAAAATGTCATGAAACGTCGAGATTTTAAGTTCGAGCAAAAAAAAAAATTCTGTCTGTTGGTCTGTCTGTAACTTTTTTTTGTGCGCACGTTTACTCTGGAACCGTTTGAGATATTGACTTGAAATTTGGTACACATATGTACTTTAACGAGATCTAGAACTAGACTATATTTTCATCTTATTCCGTCGAAGGGTTGGGGGGTAAATTGGGGTAACTTTGGGGTAAATGGGTAAATGAAGCGGGTAGGAGTCCATAAAATTGGTATTTAGTATATACAAGAAAAGCTAAGGTCTCAAAAAATTTTTGGCATTAGCCACCCCCATTACCAACCCCCACCCCCTTATTAAAGGGGATGAAAAAAAATTGTGATTTATTGTACGTACAAGAACCAGAAACCTTAAAACATTTTTTTACTTCATCCACCCCCACTACCACCCCCCTAGCACAACCCCCACCCCACTACCGATGCGTGGGATATCGTTTTATGGGTTTTTGGGGTAGAGGATTTCAAATATTATATTATTAAAGTTCCATAAACATTTTCACATACAAAGTTTTTTCGTTGTGAGTGATTTCGATAGAGAATTGGATGTGGAAGTAGTGATTCCTTGGGCAGCGGTTTTTTTATGTTGTAACTGTGAAGTAAAGTACTCTTACTTTAGTTTCTATTCGAGATGAATACCTGATATATTTCTGGGATTAGAGTACCATATATCTTTTTGTGTTTTCTAAAAATATAAAACACACTAACTTATATTGACGTTTTAAGGACGGTCCAACTTGCTGGAGCCAATATTGCCGGCATGCTTTGAACTCATTCGTAAAAGTGAGCTGGTCTGCTGGAATTCCAGCAATCTTCAGAGTGTACCGACAAGGTTGGCTTCAGCAGTTGGATCATCTGTAGACCCCTTTAATGTTACCACATACCACAAATCGGCCAATATCTAAAAACAAATCGTTAGTAATGTTAAAATACCTTTTAAATGATCGAATATGATCCTATTTAAAATTTCTGAAAGGGTAGTTTCACAGAAAAGGGAGAAGCAAGAATAGCTGAAGGTTTTATGTCAAATGATGTCCCTCCAAAAATGGAAATCGATCTGTATCGGCATTTTTATGAACTTATTTTTTCAAAAGTTATCCAGTTGTTTCGTTTTAAATGGACATCCCGTATAAGCAGCTTACAATAATAACAAATTGTTTATAATAATAATAGTAACGCGTACAGTACAGTACAATGCAGTCTACAAAAAAAGTTCTAAATAAACAAAGGAAAATCTCTGAAACGGAAATAATCAACATAATGCACAATGTCTCTGTTACACTTTGCTATTTAAAACAAATTGCACAAATCTATTGTCATAAAGCATCTTCTTCCCGTAACAGATGTATTTAAGTGCGAAATTATGCATCAAATTCGCAAATAATTGCATTTCGAAACCAGAAATGAACAGCAGTAATACGCGATAACTTAATATTAATTATGACTTCCACCAGCAGATGACTTGAATTGTCGAAAACAGTGTGTAGGACTGTACGCTCGCTGGGGAGCAGGCCATAGAATGCAGAAGCGAGTAGAAGGAATTCGGCGTTATATTTGCATACGCATTGAAGGAGATTAATTGAATTTGATAAACAGTGCAAATGCTGGAAACGAAATTAACATTGTTTTACGAGCCCTAATTAAGGCAAACATTTTTTAATTGCCAGGAATATTTCTTAAAATTATGGTGCACGTGTACCACACAAATTAGACATTCGCCATTCCCAGCAAACAGTGGAATGAATTTCTTTTTGTTTATTTTTTTAATTATTTATTTAATGTCGGCCTATTTCCGCGAGCAAGACCAATATAATCGACGCCAAATGCTGAGTTACCACCAAGCTGTTTTGTCGGATCTCTTCTCGTAAAAAGTGTAGGGGTTTCTTATACTCCCTAACATCTAATAGAAAAGGGACCTACTATTTTAGAGATCATCTGAAGTATGATATATTGGCAATCTTCGCCTAGTATTGCAGAGCATCTGCATATACGTTGGTATATGAGCCGCTACAAGTTAAGGCGTGGTTACTATATATTTCCCTGGAATCAGATCTGTTCCTAAGCACTGTGTTTAGTGCTAGTCTAAGCACTCTAAGCACTACTGTGCTTAGCAGCACTTTTTAAAATCGGTGCTTAGTGTTACGAGCAATTCACGAAAGGGCATAGTGCTTAGTAATCCCGCAAAGTGTTCGCGAGCACTCGAAAAGGCTCGCAAGCGTTTCAGAGCTGGTAAGCATACCAAAAAGGTCCCAAGCACTTTATGGCTCGCGAGCAAGATATCATTTTTACATGAAATTTATATACTGGACCACGGGTATAAAAACGCTGTCAAACATTTGAATTCACGCCTTTAGAAAAAAAAAATTAGAAAGAGATATAACAATTTGTTTAGGTAAGCAAACAGTAAAATAAATAAAACCCGTAATACCTCGGTAGGTGACAGAAACAATGTACTTTTTAAATTTCTTTTTTAATAAAAACGTGGCCATTTTGTTAAAGTCAGCAATTAAAAAAATATATTCCAATATACTGTTTTTCGTTAACATATGCATTTTAAACTGTAAAGGAATTTCAGAAAAAACGTAACATTTTTGTTTCTCTGCAAATATATCAATAAATATTGGTTTTAGAGAAATATAGTGGACATCAAAAATGAAGCTTATAATCTGAGAATGAATTTGTTTTTTTTTTTTAATATATATTTGGTAGGGTTGATAATTTCGGAGATATATATATATTTTTTAACTATTTAACGTCGGCCTATTTCCGCTACCAGGGCCTATCACCGACGCCAGGAGACGAGCTACCTCCAATTTGGAAATTTTGCCGAACCTCTTCCCTTAAGAAGAGTAGGGATCTTTTACTTGCCTAACATTTAATAGACAGGGACCGCCTGCTTTACATCGCCTCCGAAGGATGGTATATCCACTACGTAATCCTCGTCTGAAATTACGTAACTTCCTCGTATACACTGATATACAAGCCGCTAGACGGTGGGACGAGAACGCTGTATTTCCCAAGATAGGTGGGTCACCCATCCAAGTACTAACCGCGCTCGACGTTGCTTCAACGGAATATCGACTGATATTCACATTGAAGTCGCCTCTACGCTCGCCCCTCGGAGATATTTAATTTCATAGATTAGTACAGTAAACAAAGTTCAAAATGGCGGCTAAATGAAAAAAATTTGGAGAGTTTGGGATATTTGGACCCTTTATGTAAAAATATACGCTGATCACGAAAAAAAATACTAAAAATATTCCAAACATCTCATATACAGGGTGTTTCAGCTAAAAGTCCCTGATTCATTATCTCGTAAAATAATAAAGATACTTAAAATTTGTAAATCACGGTTCATACGATTAATGAATACCAGCCGTTTTGGAGCTACATGAGTTTTTTCTTCATTTTTTTGTCTCTGTAAATTTTGAAAACTCCTGTAACTTTTCTGTTTATCATTTTAGAACATCAATTATTTAGAACTTTTATCTTATTATATTCCATACTTCTTATATTATTGCATATTTTGAAAATTTTTATAATTTTCAGAATTTTTCAAATGCAACTAATTTTTAAAATTTTAAATTAGTAAAAATTTTCAAAATATGTAATGCTATAAGAAGTATGAAATATAATAAAAGTTCTAAATAATTGGTGTTCTAAAATGATAAACAGAGAAGTTACAGGAGTTTTCAAAATTTACAGAGACAAAAAAATGGAGAAAAAAATTCATGTAGCTCCAAAACGGCTGATATTTACAAAATTTTTTACATAGTCAAAATTATTCACAATTTATTTGTATGAATCGTGTTTCAAGATTCCAGCCATCGAAAAACAATTTCTCAACGCAGTGCCGTCTCTGTGCACTGCGAAGGAACAATTCTAACTGCAGTCATTTAAGACCTTCTTTGGTGTCAATTATCCGTGATTTACAAATTTTAAGTATCATTATTATTTTACGACTTTTAGCTGAAACACCCTGTATATATTTTTAGCAAAAAATGCAAATATATCATAATAAGCATTTTTTTGAAAAATATACAAGAATAAAAACTGTTTAAAATCGCATTTTCCGTATGACCATGGCGTTAGATTTGCAATTTTTAGTTTTCCGGAAAAACGGAAAACTAACATATATAATTATATAGTTTTCCTCAATTATCTCGCTATCTATGCGTTTTTTCAAAAAAATTATGAGAACAAAAAGTGTTTAGAATTGCATTTCCCATAGGCTGTGCTATTAGATTTTATCTTTAGTTTTATATGTTAGTTTTTCCGTTTTTCCGGAAAACTAAAGGGAAAATTGCAAATCTAATACTATGGTCATATGGAAAATGCGATTTTAAACACTTTTTACTCTTGCTTATTTTATGATATATTTGCATTTTATGCTAAAAAAATGTATATACGAACATGTTGCGACATGTTTGGAATTTTTCTGATCAGCACGTGTTTTTACATAAAGGGTCCAAATATCCCAAACTCTCTAAAATTTTCCCTGCCATTTCCTTCATTTACTGTACTAGATGGCATGTGACCGTCTTTAGGATGAAGTATTTAGATTCGAATGTTGAATATCTTAGAAACTGTGACGCTTCCATAAAAAATTCTAAGAAACAAAATTAAAAATAATTAATCAATCTTTAAAATAATTTTGTGTTTTTTTCTAAATCACAAAAAATAAAGAAATTATGGCCGATTCAATGTGCGTTCTCACATTTTTTTAACAAAATTTTGTTATTGTAATTGTTCAGTAATTAATTATTCTTTAATAAATGCTGTTTTTCGTTAATATATAGCATCAGGTAGATACTCAATTTATTGTGTCCGTTTAAAACACTTGTTTTAGAAAAAAAAATTCCATCCGCCATATTATTGATTTTTTTAATTTTGAGTTCAGATTCAGAATCAGCGTTCCCCAAAACATAACTCTCTTACGTTTCAAAAATAAATTAGTAACACTTTTTCATAATAATAATAATAATAATAATAATAATAATAATAATAATAATAATAATAATAATAATAATAATAATAATAATAATAAGCAGGAGGGGCTGACTTTCATCAATCAAGCCTTTGGTGAGTAGCGCCACCACTTACTCCAGCTGGGGGTGTAAAATCGAACCGGCAGCCCTAGTGCACCCGGGAGGGGAAAGTCCCTTCCCCTCTGGTGTCGGTCGTGGGCTTGCTGGGCTAACCACCCACAAGCCCTAACTTCTGGTTCCCGCAGGCAGAAGACAGGGCCCCCACAATCGACCCCATCCGGATAGGGGTCAAGGGCAAGGTGGTGGGGCCCAACCGGATCGGGCGCCCGTTGACGACGAACGCCATGAACTAGGACGCTTTGAGTGGACAGGGTGTGAGGAACTCCACGCCACCAGTGGCACTAGAAGAACTCACATCCGACCACAATCCAATTCTTCTAGAATTGGATAACATGTCGAGGGAAGACATTACACGAAAAGTCACCTCTTATAGAGACGCCGACTGGCGTCTCTACAAGACTCATATAAACACACACTTGACACTCACAAACGATATCACTACAGCCGCCGAACTGGAAAATGTAGTGGAGGAATTCACAAGGATACTGCAGGACGCCAAACAGAGTGTTGCAACGACTATAACCATAAACCCATACAGAGACCGACTCGACGCGGCGGTCATACTAGACATACGAGAAAAGAATCGACTGAGACAGCTTTGGCAGCGAAATCGCGATGTCGACGCTAAGGCCGAGATGGGTAGGCTGCAACGGCAGGTCAGGACCGCCATCAACACCGCTAAAAACCGGAAATGGCGGGATAGGCTGGAAGCGTTGAATCCTCGAGACAACTCGCTGTGGAAACTGTCGAGGGCCATGAAAAATACGCGGGAGGCCATACCCGCACTGACTAACGCAAACGGACAGACGTCTCTGACGGACTCGCAGAAAGCGGACGACTTAGCTAACTACTTTGCAAGTATACACAACGTACAAATACCGAACAATCCAGAACACGACCGCATCGAAAACGACATCAACGAACTGATTGGCCATGACATCCAATTGACGAGACGAGAATTTTTAAAGGTCATGGTCAAGCCCTCGGAGGTGGCTGGCATCGTCCGGACATTACCCAACAACAAAGCCCCGGGTTCAGACGGCATCGAATACAAGCTTCTTAAATATCTCCCGAGAAAGGGCATTGTGCAGTTGACGTACATTGTCAACGCGATCCTGCGACTGCAGCACTGGCCCAACAAGTGGAAATGCGCTGTGGTCGTGCCAATCCTGAAGCCGAACAAGAACGCGAAGCTCACCGGCAGCTATCGACCGATCTCGTTGCTGTCGGCGATCTCCAAGTTGATGGAGAAGGTTATCCTGATCAGATTAGACTCTGCTCAGGATGAACTCCACATCGATGACGAGTGCCAGTTCGGCTTCAGGCGGGACAGGGGCACTGTGCAGCAGATCGTCAGGATTGTGAATGACGTCAAAGTACAATGCAACCTCGGGAAGAGCACCGTCATGGTGCTCCTCGATATTGAGAAAGCTTTCGATACCGTATGGATCCCGGGACTGCTTCATAAACTAAACTCACTGGACTTCCCCATGCACATAACGAAACTTGTTCACTCTTTCCTGACGGGTAGATCGCTGCAGGTCAGAGTGAATAATAAACTATCAACTCGGCGGGACATTCGCGCGGGCGTCCCCCAGGGGTCATGCCTGTCACCAAAACTATACAACTTATATATCTCCGACTTCCCGGAATTCCCGAATTCGAACCTTGCCAAGTACGCCGATGACACGGCCATGTACGTGCATTCACACAATGCACAGGCAGCTAATATGTTGCTGAAGGCTCACTTGGCCCGTGCTACGGCGTATTACGACAAGTGGAAAATTCGGATCAATGCCGAGAAGTCGGAATCAATTCTATTCACGCGCCGTTTCACCGAAAATCGGATTCTAACACCACTTTCGATCGGGGGTCGCCAAATTCCAATTAAACGGTGCGTGAAGTATCTAGGGGTGAACTTGGACAAGAGACTGACGTTCAACTTTCACATAAACGAGACAGTACGCAAGGTCTACTCCATGTCCAGGAGTCTGTATCCGCTCCTGGCAAGGGGTAGCGGACTCAACAGGACAAATAAAAAATTGCTGTATACGACGGTGATCAGGCCGGCCATCACATATGCGGCGCCGGTATGGTGCAGCATACCGACCACGACAATGAGAAAACTCCGAGTTCTCGAACACAAATTTATGCGCCTCATCTCTGATTCGGGCAGATACACCTCCCTCAGAGATCTATATAATCGTTGCCACGACATAACGCCACTAGCGGACTACGTCCAAGACATCTCCCAAAAATTCTATCAATTCAAGCTGGGTGATAGTCCGCTAACACGCAACATAACACGAATCAGACAGCATAATGCGATCCTTTTCGATATCCGACACCCCCTACCATACCAGGCGTTGCCTATCTTTCGGCAACCTCTCTAACCACACTTTCCTCTACGACAACTTCTCCTTTCCCCACCTTTAATCCTCACCAAAAACTACAACCAACCCCTCTCTATTTGTTTTTACCTTTTTTGTTCCTTGCCCATTTTTTGTCTCTAAATTCAGTCTCGACCAATAAATTCTTAACAAACAACAATTTCACATAACATTACACACTTTTAACTATCCACGACACGTTCCTGGCGTCAGGAAGACTACCAGGGTGGAATTGTCTCAAACGGGTTTTTTCGTTGAGTTTTGTTTTCCCGTGCCAGCAATCAAAATTTTTAAGTGTTCGCGTGTGCGCGAAATCGATAGTTTTACAGTTTTAATTTTAATTATTTTTAAGTACCCCCGTGTACTACGTTGCACAATACTGTTAAATTTAAGCCTTTCCCTATTAGGCAGGAGTTTTAACTCACAATTAATTTTCGTCATCGCCAAACCGGACCCTCCCCGCCCAACCTCACACCCACCTCGGCGATGTTCGCCGTGGTTGTCTGGCTGGCTCCGGGCCGGACTCTGGAATGACGCATTATTGTATGTGAATATTAATAAATGCTTGTTGTTGTTGTTGTTGAGTGGACAGATGAGCTAAGGGACGACCTTCTACATTGCTACGAAAGCAGTGAGCCCGCACGAAGGGGATACATGGGGCGAATGCATGTTCTGTGGTGTGCAAGGCACCCAGAGCACAACGCCTTCACGCCACAAAACCTGCGTGATTATGTATCCCACCTTCGTCGCAGGGGCTACGTGAGAGCTGCTCCTCAGCCGGTGAATGAGGTGGCCGAAGGTCCACCGAATGAACCGGTTGAGGATGTAGTCCCTGACGTTCCACCAATACCAGAGGGCCTCAGTACCAGACGGGGGTTACACTACATAAAAGCCCCCGGGCCACAAGACCTGGCCAGAGTGGATGAAGAACTTCGTGAAGCGCTTCCAGAACGGGCTGACATCTGGCACATAAACTGTGCCGTGTATGCTGCTGCTCAACGCTTTTCTCAGATGGAGAGGCGTAATACTGCCTCCCCACAGGAGAGAGCGAGGCGGCGCATACAAAAGATGGAAGCCAAGATCCGGTCGGCGAGGCAACACGCATCCCGTATCCAATGTGTGATGGACTATATGGCGGCCAATAGACCGTTCACGCCTAAAGTGCGTCGAATAGCCGCCAACTTAAGACGCGTCCATCACACACTCAATGAGGCAGTGCTGCGAACCACCAAACAGCACTGTCTCGACAGGATACGGATGCTAGTGGTTTGTAAAAAATCACTAGTGAAGCGGGCGAGGGGGCTGGCGGAAAATAAACTCTTCCGCCAAAAGCCCTCGCGCTTATTCGAACCGCCTCCGCGTGTTGCAGAGAATCCGCCGACTGTAGATCAGGTGGAAAATTTCTGGAAAACGCTTTACGAGGAGAAGCTTCCACTCAACCGAGACTCTCCGGCCCTTGCACACTTTGAAATCTTTTGTCAAAGGTTTCAACAACCACAGGAAGTGTGCCAACCAATAACCCCAGAAGAGGTTCGAAGAGCTCTCGAGGGCTCTAAGAACTTTGCTGCTCCAGGTCCCGATGGGATAAATAACTTTTGGTGGAAAAAGTTACCGAGCACCCACCACCATTTGGCCAGAATTTTTAATGCCTGGCTAAATGGGGAGCAGCAAATTCCTTCTTGGGTGGTTGAAGGGCGGACAGTGCTGATCCCTAAGAACGGAGATTTGTCCAACCCAAGGAACTACCGACCGATAACCTGTTTAAACGCATGTTACAAGGTGTTTACGCGCATCTTGTACATGCGAGTGCTCCACGCAGTTGAACCGGTTTACGAACGGATATATGAGCAACGAGGGTCGAAGAGAGGTGTCGCTGGCTGCAAGGAGAACCTGTTGATTGACAGATGTGTCACGCAGGACTCCGTGCAGTATAAGCGGAACCTCTCCATGGCCTGGATCGACTACCGCAAGGCATTTGATATGACATCACATGAGCTTATTGTTCACTTGCTCCGATGTCTTGCGGTACCCGGTCCCGTAGTGAGATGCATCGAAGAACTGATGCCGCTCTGGAGGACTCGCTTTACCATTACATCGGGTAACGATAGAGTCCAGACGGAGTCGGTAACATTCAGAAGGGGAGTATTTCAGGGAGACTCCCTCAGCCCCCTTCTGTTTTGCATCTCACTACTGCCATTATCCGTTTCGCTCCGGAAAACCCGTGGATACAACTGCGGTACCCCCGGCGATAGGAGGCATAAGGTCACCCATCTGTTTTACATGGATGACCTTAAACTTTATGCCTCCGGAGAGAGGGACCTACACCAGTCCCTCAGGGTGGTACAGGAGTACACGCAGGCTGTCGGTATGGAGTTCGGGTTGGACAAATGTGCACTGGTCCATCTCAAGAGAGGACGATGCGGGAACTACGGAGAGGACGCGCAACTCGTTGACGGAAGCATCTTACATCATCTAGATGCCGGAGAGTCGTACACTTACTTGGGTGTCGAGCAACGCTCCACCCAAGAAGTGGGTGTAGTGAAAAACGCTCTCCGCGGCAAGTATCAGCACCGACTCCGACAGATCTGGTCCTCAGAACTGTCGGGGAAGAACAAGGTGTCTGCTACCAACATGCTTGCCGTTCCGATCCTACTCTACTCCTTTGGAGTAGTGAAATGGACTCGAGAGGAGTTGCGTCAACTCGACGTAGGAACCCGCAAGAAGATGCATCTCAATAGAAGTTTGCATCCTAAATCGTCCGTTCCACGGCTATACCTCCCACGACATCGGGGAGGCCGTGGACTCTTGAGTTTGGAGAGTCTCCATAATAGGATGGTTCTGGATGGAGCCTGTAAGGTCATCAGGAGTTCGGATCCCCTCCTCTGCATGGTCCGAGACCATGAAAGTGCAGGAATAGGAGCCTTTTTGTTTAAGGCAGCACAAAGAGCAGCCGATGAACTTGGTCTCTTCTTCGACGTCGAGCGGGTAAATCCCGACTCTGTCACCGAGTTGGAACCTGCTCGACGAAAAGCCCAAATTAAAGCTGCAGAACACAACATCTTTCTGCAGCTTCACACGGATAAGCCAATGCATGGAGTTTTCTATAAAAATATAGAGAACCTTGGCTTATCCGAAAGGCTGACCTTTGCCTTCTTAAGGTCAGCCGGGCTGAAGTCTGAGACCGAGGGATTCATAATGGCTTGCCAGGATGGTGTATTTAATACCCTCGTCTATCGTAGTCGTGTCATGGGTATAGAGGTCCCTGATGTCAGCTGCAGGGCCTGCCGCAGGGCGCCAGAGACTTTAATGCACCTGTTGTCGGCTTGTCCGACATATGCAGTCTCGGCCTATATCCAGAGGCACGACGGAGCATTACGAGTGCTTTATTATCACCTAAGGCACTCGTATGGGATAGACGAGACACCAGTGCTGCCTTACGCTCCGGGGGATATTGAGTCCGTTGTGGGAAATGAGAAGTGTCTAATTTATTGGAACTACTCTTTTCCCACCGTCAGGCAAATACAAGCCAACAAGCCTGACGTAGTACTCCTCGACCATCAACTCAAGACAATGTTTGTCGTGGAGTTCTCGGCTCCCGCGGAGAACAACATTGTCTTGAAGGAGGAGGAAAAACGGACAAAATATCGAGATCTGCTCTTCGAACTCCGCAGACTGTATCCAGACCATACTGTTAAGATAGTGGTACTGATTATAGGAGCCCTCGGTGGAACGAGACACACACTGCTTTCAGAACTTAAGATCATACCGGCATGCCGAAATTCGGCAGAGGTCTTAGCCGGCAGAATGCAGAAGGCCGTCATCCTCGGTTCATTACGTCTGCTCAGGGCACACGATTCCCGGACCCAGTAGTCACTTACCCCACGGGTGTGGGGAGTGGCTGCCGGTACTACCAGCTCCCCTCTGTGAGGGTCGGAGCCACAGAGAAGGGTGACTGGTTTTTAACAAAAAAAAAAAAAAAAAATAAAATAATAATAATAATAATAATAATAATAATAATAATAATAATAATAATAATAATAATAATAATAATAATAATAACACTTTATATCATTATACATGATATAGGATAAGTCAATTTTACAAAAATATGTATTTAATACGTCAATAATGTAAGTACCAATAATACATTGAGGAAAAAAAATTGAATAAATAGATAAACGTATAAATATACCTACACGCATTGTAAATAGTCTACATATATGTAAAACCTAAAAGTACAAGTACACAAAATATAAAGAATAACACCAATAAACATAAATTTATCTATTAAGGAAGGCATCAACGCTATAAAATGCACCGTCTGTTAACATATTTTTAACTTTAAGTTTGTATGAATTAAAATTGTTAATAATTTTTAAATCAAGAGGTAAAGAATTATACAATTTAATACACAAGTAGAATGGTGATTTTTCAAATAATGTAGAATTATGCGATGGTATTAGGAGGTCACTGCTTCTCGTGATATAATTATGACGAGATGAAACTTTGATGGTATTAGGAGGTCACTGCTTCTCGTGATATAATTATGACGAGATGAAACTTTATCAAAAAGGTGTAAGTTTTTTTTTTACTTAACATAAGCATTTATAAATAAAAATTGATGGAGTTGTAAGTAATTTATTTGACTTGAAACTGTGTTTGCAGCTTTCCCCTGGTTTTAAGTTAAATATTAAACGTATGAGTTTTTTTTGGCAAATAAAAACTCTGTCTCTTTCAGTGGCCATACTCCAACATAATATACTAAAACTTATATGCGAGTATGCAAGTGAATAATAAGTATTTAGTACTGCCTTAAGATCAAAAATATTTTTTAGTTGTATAACTGCAAAATAAGCCTGGTTTAATTTCTTGTATACTATATCAATTTGGGATTTCCAGGATAGATCTGCGTCCAGAACAACGCCTAAGAATTTACTCTTGCAGCAAAATGTAAAGTTCTGTATAATACAGGGTTTCCTATTGTAAAAATTTATGAAAGTTGTTTTGGACGAATTTAGTATAAGTTTATTACGGTCACACCAAGCAGAAAATTCATCTAGAACATTATTAACTTTTTTATGGAGGATATCAATATTTGAGTCTGCCACAGTTATAGTGCTATCGTCAGCAAACATAGTCACTGACCCACTTTTTATATGATGTGGTAGATCGTTGACATATAATATAAAAAGTAAGGGCCCTAGTACTGACCCCTGGGGGACCCCTCGAGATACATTAAATTCTTCTGAGAAGTGGTTACCAATCCTCACAATTATTTTACGGTCTACTAAGTATGAATGAATCCACTCCAGAATATTTCCCCGTATACCAAGGTTAAAGAGTTTGGATGTAATAAAATCCACATCCAAGGTATCAAACGCCTTGGATAAGTCGAATTGTGACATTATCACATATTTACCTTTATCTAAATTATTATACATCGTATCTAGTAACTGGACGCTAGCAGTCTCTACTGATTTACCACTCCTGAAGCCATGTTGATATGACGTAAGAATATGGTATTTTTCAATAAATACCGATAACTGATCGTAAATTACCTTTTCCATTATTTTAGACAGAGAACTAACTAAAGTTATGAGTCTATAATCATCTATATCTAAGGGATCGCCCGATTTTATTAAAATATTTGGAAAAGAACCACTCTCAACTGAGTTATTTATCAAATGTCTCAGGGGTAGTATGATAAAATCTTTAATTCTTTTTAGCAGTTGGAAGCTAAAACCATCATTACCAGAAGAAGTTTTGTTTTTGAGATTATTAAATGTGTTTATTAACTGTAATTCAGAGACCGGACTGAACAAGAAAGTGTGCGGATTAATATCAGGAAATGTACATGGCAAGGATAGATTTTGTCCAAAATGGGTACGTAATTTTATATGAACCGCCAGAGAAAAATGTGAGCCAAAAGTATTTGTGAGGTCATTTGGAACAGTAATGATTGTATTTTCCGAATATAATTTTATATCATTTTTCCTGTGATTATTTCTACCTAACTTATGATTTACTATATTCCACGTTTCCCTAGTTTTATTAGTTGACTGGTCTATTTTGTTTTGATAATAATTAATTTTTGCATCTTTAATATTTTTATTATATATTCGTTTTTTGTTTTTATATAGTACTTTAGCATTATGACAGTCTACATTATTAATTACCCAATAAAGGTTTTTTAGTTCAATTCCCTCTTGAATAATATCATTGGTAAGCCAGCTTTTACGATTACTTCTATTATTATTTGTGTTATATAATTTTAAAGGACAAGAGACATCCAGATGCCAGGTAATACGATTGATGAAATTAATAAATGACTTATTTATGTCATGCTCGATTATATCATCCCAGTTTTCTAATGTTAAGCTGTTTATTAAATTTTGCATATTATTATCACAAAGATCTCGTTTTTTTATATCAACATTTCTTGTAATATTAACAATTTTAGCAGAAATACGAAAGTTAAAAACGTGATAAATGGTCGGCTATGTTGGGATTTGTTAACTTACAGTTATAGGCCGATTTAAGCATATTAGTAACTAAATAATCTATTACACTCGAAGTGGTCAACCCAGTGGCATAGGTAAATACTCTAGTAGGTTCAAATAATCAATATTCAAATTTAGGGGTGGTTTTCACCCCTTTAGGGTAAGAGCAAGTATCCGAAACACATAGAAACTGAAGAGATACCTTTTACTACAATAATAACTTAGAAAAAAAAATTATCATTGCATATTAAATTATTCCTAGATTTTAATACTGTACTATAATAAATAAACAAAACACTACATTTTTTAAAAAGTTTTTTACCCAAATCTGTACTCGACATATATTGTAAAAAGTCCACGCGTGAAGCACTTCCAGCAGCGCAATTATTTGTGAACAGCTTCGGGGGTGGCAGACCGTATCACTTATATGCAACGTAAACAGAATCACCTGTCAAATACATAAAAGCACTTGAGGTAATTTTCTCACACCATCCCAGGGTGGCACAAAACTCGCCCAATTTCCCTCATGAACATCTACACCTATATTTTGTCGTTATGCCGACAGACATAGCTACCAGCACCTGCTAACCGTTTGCCGTTGGCGACAGCAGGAAGTAAATTATTAATACAGACCGGACGAGGAGAGGAAAAAAACCATTTACGATTAAAATTAGATTTTAATAAATAATGTCCATCCGTATTTTACACGTGGTAGACTGGGATGGGTAAAGCAAGGGTTAGGGAAATGAAGTAAGGAGAAAAGAGGATGAACACGAGTGTCGAGTACAATACTGGCGTTATGATGTCCTTGCAATTAAAAAGGCTCATCCTGTTTAAAAGTTTATAATAAAAATTAAGCTTTGATGTGTTTTAACCTTTCAAATCGATCAGTTCTTTCTCCATTGTCTAAATATTTGCAAGTTCAAAGATAGTACATCCCGCAAGTTATCTTACCAACAAAAAGTTGTCAATACCAACTACTAGTTGATAGTTGTTAATTCAATAAGTCTTTCAAAGTAATATTGTTCAATTTTTTTTTTCAATCTGTTACCGTTCATTAATCAAGAATCAGTACACATTTTGTATTGATCTGTAATTCACAATATATAAATATCCAAGTTAGTACAGTAACTAGAGGTTTTAATTTGAAAATTTTGAAGGATAAAGGCTTTGTTTTTTTATTTATAGGATTTTATAATTTCGGAGATATGGAAGTTAAAATTTCTCGATTTAGGGATGGTTTCCATCTTTTAGGTATGAGCAAGTGTCGGAACCATTTAGAAACTGACGATGATATTTACAAAATTACTATTGTTTATTACAAAAACCACCCATTAAAAAAATTATCATTCTGTATGACAGTTTTAAGGTATGTATATTATTTACCTCTAGGTACTCCAGTATATTGTATTTGCCATTATAAATTTGTGTTTAGCGGATTTAAACGATATGTCAGTGTCTCGTGTATAAAAGCTATTATTTTATTCCTGTACGTATTTGATAGAGTAATAAATAATATAGAACGAATAAATTCAATCTGGAAAAGCTCGTTTCTTATGTCTTATGCACCCTCGTCTTGGGAAATTGTATGTAAACGGATCATTGTCGATGCGATGTTTACCTAATATTGATTTTAACGCTAATCTTGTCTTTTAATTCTTTTTCAAACAGATATTGTGGTATTTCCTTTTTTCCATCTAAAATAATCACCTTTTCTGTGCTACTCGCAAACCGGAATTATTATTATGTCAGCTTTTCGCAAAATGAATGAAGTATTAGCTTCGTAACGAGTTTTGTAGCGTTTGTAATTGAAAATATAAAAGTTATATTGGAGCTTTATATTCTCATAAAACCGTGGACGGCAGCGTGCATTTTGATAAAAGGTAGTCTCAATAATTAACATCCTCTCTGAAATATGTATTTAAAATACAATATGCGGTACTTTTTAAAACATACATAAAACTTTTTTATCAATGTTACCTATTTCAATTACCATATCTATAGAGATATGTTGTGATAATTACCGGAAAGTGAATTAAAATGACACAGGAGCTCGAAAAAGAAAACACGGTGTGCTACAACCAAATTTAAATCAAAGTTGATGCCACTCGGCATTTTTTTTATTTTTAGACATTCTTGGATGTATATAGAACCAGTTTCCATGATATTTAAAATCATTCATCGCAGAAAATTTTTTTTACAATTATTTTACTTTTTTGTTTAATGACAACCATCCTTATGTATTTAGATCCGCTGAAACCGAATTCAAAATCAGAATTGTCAGTGACTCGTTTTTCACCTCCAACTCCGAAAAACACCCCGCCAAAAAATGGTCTGTCCGGCGGACCATACCAATGCATCCTTATGTATTTAGACGCTCTGAAACAGAATCCGAAGACAGAATTGTCAGATTCGCTCGTTTTTCACCCTTAACCCCAAAAAACACCAGCAAAACAAAAAAAAAGTGGTCAGGCCTGCCCAAGTAACTCACATGGTACCAAATCCTTTCGGTTTCGATTTTGCTACAAAACCTTAGTTCCTGGGGTACACCCTGGTACTAATATTGCTACCTTATTAGGTAAGGCTACTTTACATGGTTCTTTTAAAGTAGCTGTTACCACACCGATACCATTTATTGGAACTGTAAACACTCAAAGTCAAAGTAACAATTGGGTAGTTACTGGAACTAAGCAGTATTATTTTATTGTTACTATATAGTGGCAAAAACTATATAGTACCAATGAATCAGTTACTGTCACCCACCAGTGCCACTAAGACGCCTAAATAAAGTAACTGGGTACATAGAGAGGCAATCTAGGTTTCAGAATAGTTCCAGTGACCATCACTTGGAACTTTAAAGTAGGTATCGTTAGGAGTGAAAAACGAGCCAATCTGACAGTTCTAATTTCGGATTCGATTTTAGCTGGTCAAAATCCAGCAAACATTTTTGTTAAAATTAGCTCCAATTCGACTTGGTAAAAGAGGAATTTACTTGTTAAGGTAATTATGACGTAACATTGACTGAAAAAATACACTTCCGATACAAATTTACCAATTGGTCTTAATTTAAATTTCAGTTTACGTAAATAATACCAATTAATCTACCTCAAACACAATTTTCTTGAAAGTAAATTTAACGAAAGCAGCGAGTGAAAAACTACTAAGAAAATCTACCAAAAATGACCTGAAGGATAAATTTCCAATGGTAATATAATTAGGTAGTATTTACCTTTTTAGCGACTAAAAATATTCCTAATAGTCGAATATCTTACTAGGTAGATTTTTTTGTAAATTCTACGTAATGTATACCTAAATAGCAATCTATTTGGTCACTTTTATTATACACCTTTGAAGTAATATTGGGTCGACAAAGTCGATAAATTTTACCTAGCTTATCTACCTGATTTCAACCATTAAGTCAATTATCTTTTGTAGTTGCATTTTCAAAGATAAGTTAACTTTAAGGTTAAATTAGTTTAAGAAGCCATATTTCCTTAGCACAGTTGGAGTATGATCCCAAATTAGAATTTTAAAAATGAGTGTGTACGGAAACAAAAGGAAACGAAAAGGTAAAAAAAATACATAATTATACCTGTAAACTCATATTTAACAATTATATTCAATTTTTTTTCAATTCAATACAATTTATTCACCTTTAAATGCCACAATGGTACAATTACAATTGTTGTACAATGGATAAGGTACAAAAATTCATAAGAAACATACAAGAAAATATATAAAGATAAAAAAATAATATATAAATTAATTATATATAACGGTTCTATATACCAATAGGTATACTTCGTTATAAGTAGATAAACATAAAAGGTAAGTAACAAACGAGAAAGCATATAGCATACTTTCTGCTCAAATTATTACTATAATTTTTTTATTTGGCTATAGGAATTTCCTTTTAGATGAATATTTTGGAGGCGCATTGTTATTTTACGAAGTACAGCTGCTATTATACACAAAAAAATTTTCGTCGCATTGATTTTAACAAGCGAAAACTGCAAATACTTCAGTTATAAATTGGATTTATTTTAGTTACCGACATTCATCTTGTATTGTTATTGTGAGTTAGGTATCTCTTCAAAGGACCCCGCACACCATGTAGGGGGATTTCTGCCTCCAGTCAAATTTAATCTAATCCACGTAAAAATGTTCTTTTGAACCCCCTGAACAAATGTTCAAATGCAGCCAGGTCCGAAAAGTCTTCGTTTCGAGATATGGAGCCCTAAAGATCGTACAAAATCCAAAATCGCCCAGAGTTACCTTGTCTTAATGACTAAATTCTATTGCTGTTTCCATAGAAATCAATAGCGGCATTTTTTGAGTACGTGGACGCGAATTACTGATCGAAATTGTTTAAGTAAGATTACCACAGAAAATTCCATAATCATAGTTCAAATAAAAATCAATGGACCTGATTAAATTGCCCATTTAATGGGCATTTAAAATAAAAAACATGTTACACTCTGAAAGTTCAGATAAAAAAAAGAACAATTCTAATCCTAGGAAGCTCGGAGAACAATAATTCATCATAAGATTTTGAGTCACAGAACTTAACAGAAGTTTTTTATTTAAAAAAAAGTATCACAACTTTATTATTGAATTGAAAAAACTGCAGCGAAGCCCTTGAAGAACCACGGTGTCATTAACATGAGTAAGAAATATGGTGTTATTTAAGAATTAATTATGCAGTTCTGAATTTCCATAAAATCAAAGCCAACTTTAATTTAATTTTTTCAATTTTAAAACATATTTGGAACGATCTTTAGGGCTCCATATCTCGAAACGAAGACCTTTTCGGACCTGGCTGCATTTGAACATTTGTTCAGGGGGTTCAAAAGAACATTTTTACGTGGGTTAGATTAAATTTGACTGGATGCAGAAATCCCCCTATATGGTGTGCGGGGTCCTTTGTAGGTGACTGACAACAATATTTTGACTACTTATAGAGAAAAATACCAAGTAAGTATAAAAATCTTATTTTTTTCCTCTTGGTGTCATTTTCCAATTTCACATACTTCCGTAAATTCTACCTAAAGCTACTCAATTTGTTGTCGAATTTACGTCGAATTTAAGTAAAATTCACCTAAACAGGTATTAGTAACCACATATACTGTGCGACTACAAGTACGATTTATGTGTAACTTTACCTGTCTTAGTCGATATAACTTAATTTCGACGTCGCGACGTCGAAATTAAGTTCGCGTCTTATTCTCCACTTATGTCGATTCTACGTAGCGTCAACGTAAATTTTACCAAAACATGGTTGATTCTAATTTTGTGACTAAATTTATTACACATAATTTAGATAGTATTGACATCAAATAATATCCAAATGTTTGCTGGGAATACATAAGAATACACTGGTCTGGTCCGCAGGCCAGACCACTTTTTTTGGTTTTGGTGTTCTTTGGGATTAGAGGTGAAAATCGAGTGAATCTAACAACTCTGACTTCGGATTCTGTTTCAGAGGGTCAAAATACATATGGATACACTGGTATGGTCCGCCGGACAGACCATTTTTTTTTTGGGGGGGGGGGGTGTTTTTTGGGGTCAGGGATGAAAAAGGAGCCAATCTGACAATTATGACTTCGGATTCGGTTTCAGCGAGTCCAAATACATACGAATACACCGATCTGATCTGCAGGCCAGACCATTTTTTTGTGTGTGGCTGTGTCATTAAACAAAAAAGTAAAATACTTATAAAAAAAATTCTACGATGAATGATTTTAAATATCATGTAAATTGGTTCTATATACATCCAAGAATGTGTAAAAAAAAAAAATTCCGAGTGGCATCAACTTTGATTTAAATTTGGTTGTAGCACACCGTGATAAGCAATGTCCATCAGACTAGACCATTATATCCTTATGTTTTTCGGGTCGTTGAACCCGCATTGGATGTCTGCTCTATCACGTCAGCTTTCCTCCCTAACCTCAAAAAATAGTCAAAAAATGCTAAAATAACGCTATTAGAGGTTGAACTGCAACTCTTACCATTGAAATCGTTTGTAAAAAAGTTTACTTTGTTTTTGGAGTCGATGAATCTTAATGCGATGTCATATTTGCCCTATCAGGTGGCCGCTTCTCCATAAGCAAAAAATATAGGCAGAAAAAACACTTCAAGTTACAATTTATAACTCCAATATACTTTGAAGCCGGACTTCTGCTTTATTTTAATTACTTCCACATCCAGTGGAAGTATAGTAACGACAAAAAAAATTTTTTTAAATTTTTATTGTTCAGATAGGCTTAGAATGTCATGAAACGTCGAGATTTTAAGTTTGAACGAAAAGAAATTTCTGTCTGTCTGTCGGTCTGTAACTTTTTTTTGTGCGCACATTTATTCTGGAACGGTTTGAGATGACTTGAAATTTGGTACACATATTATGTACCTTAACGAGATCTAGAACTAGATTATATTTTCATTTTGTTCCGTCGAAGGGTTGGGGGGTAAATTGGGGTAAATTTGGAGTAAATAGGTAAATCAAGCAGGTAAGAGTTCATAAAATTGGTATTTAGTATATACAAGAGAAGCTAAGGTCTCAAAAAAAATTTTGGCATTAGCCACCCCCATTACCACCCCCATCCCATTATTAAAGGGGATAAAAAAAATTGTGATTTAGTGCGTGTACAAGAACCAGAAACCTCAAAATATTTTTTTATTTTATCCACTCCCACCCCACTACCGATGTAGGGTATCGTTTTATGGGTTTTTGGGGTAGAGGATTTCAAATATTATATTATTAAAGTTCCATAAACAATTATTTCCACATACAAAATTTTACGTTGTGAGTGACTTGGATAGAAAATCTGGATGTGGAAGTAATCATTCCTTGGGCAGCGGTTTTTTAATTTTACCTACTTTAATGGTATTGATATAATAATAATTTCTTCATCATATTGAATTTTTGTTTGGCTTGATCAGATAAACGGAACCCGAGATATATATATATAAACGTGTCAGTAAGACGTTTTTCAAAATTATAACTTAATTTCCAAAATAGCGCTGAACTCCTAGATTAAACAAAACTTTACTGTAACTTCATGATAACATATACCGGGTGGCTCAGTCGACAGGGGCACTCTTGTAATTCTTGAACAGGTGAATGGACTTTTTTCAAATTTGGTGTAGTGATATGGAATGAAGTTTCCGATTATATAATGTAAAGAACCAAAATGGCCGACTTCCGGTTTCGATGCAATTGACATGAAAATCTAATTTTTAAATGGGACAACCTGTATATTTTTGCATATTTGGATGCTGCTGGCCAAAATACATATGATCTGACCCTCAAATATTATTTTAATTTCCAAAAAATATATATATCTCTTAATTTTTATTAGTTTTAATCATAGAAGGCCGCGATTTTGCTAAAATTGTTAAAGATCAGTCTGAAAGTACTTTTAAAATATTATCCCTTCAGATACTAATATTAAACACGATTTATTCTTAATTAAGTTCAACGATACTGGTTTTTCAACGAAAACTATTTTTTTTAAATGGAACTCCTATGGGACAACCTGTTATTTAATTAGATCTTTAAATTACGAAGAAAATGATATGCATAATGTCTACCTTTTCTTTGTACTTATGATAAAATAAATAATAATATTTTTTTTTTAAATATTTTTTGAAAATCCAAATAATATTTGTGGGTTAGATCATATGTATTTTGGCCAGCAGGATCCAAATATGAAAAATATACAGGTGGCCTCATTCAAAAAATTGATTTGCACGTAAATTGCATCGAAACCGGAAGTCGGTCATTTTGGTTCTTTACATCATATAATTGGAAATTTCATCCCATATCACTACGCCAAAGAGTATGAGCGGGTAGCAATGTAAAAAGTGCCCCGCATCTACCGAACTAAAATGGCTTCCATAAGATGTCTCGTACGTTAACTGTCTTGTGTATAAAGTTTTAAGCTCGTGGACTCTGCATGGGGTGGGAAAAAAAATAATTTACCCCTAAATGTTTTATTTTTTTTCTCACCTCCTATTTGACGGATCGCTTTGTAATTTGGCACAAATAATATTAGTGTTAGGATAGTTTATTTTAAAATATTACTTTTCTACGATGATTTTATGCATTAAAAAAAATTAATATATTTTTTCAACGGCTTGAAGGGTGACTACCCTGTTTGACACTATTACCATATTTTGATATAATATGTATTTAAACTATAACTATAACATATAACAGTTACAGTTTTATTAATGCGGTGGAACAGGATAAAAATAAATCAAAATTATCTGAACTTGCAATATTACGAGTATATTATTTAATATTTAGATAGGTAATCATATAATTCATTCAGAGAAGAGTAACTGAGTGATGCAGAAATTGGACCCATATTGCGAGCAAAGGAAAAAGGAACCCGACCAGGATGGAAAGATGCCTCAAACAAAGGAGTAGGATTGAAGGCTTTGTGGTCGCAATGGGATTCACTTAGAGCATTAGACGGGCTGTTATTATTATTACATACGAAAATCTATAAGACTTATTTTATTAACCATTAGGAACATGATATCTCAAAAAACAAAATTATGTATCCAAGTCTCTTTCATCATCTAACTGCGGCAGTAAATAAGGTTTTATTGGTTAATTCGATTATAGTACCTCCAATTTTTTTAAATATACATTGTCACGGTTTTTGCGTTTTAAATTAAGTGAGCTGATTTTGCTCTCAGAACTATTGCTATCAGTAGAACTTTCCATTTCGTGCATAACACTAACTACTATCTAAGTTTTTTAAAAAGGGAAAAATTAGGTATTAGGTACAATACAAATAACATAAGAAAACCACGAGTATGATACACATTTAAAATTCCCGAGATAAGATACTATATATGAGAACGTAACAGTATGAGATGGAGCTACGGAGATTTGTAAGACAGATGCGGCTGCGGCAGAGCGGGGGCGTGAGTAGTCAGCGGTGGTCCGGCAGCCAATTGAAAAATGACTTATTTTGTATTTTTAGTGCCTCTTCAACTGTCACAGCACGCACTTCTGACCGCCGGGTGTCTTTAAAGGCAGCTTCTACTTCGAGGGCACGAACCAAAGCCTCGCTAATACTTTGATGGGATATTCTAAGAATTCGCCTGACCTCTTCGGCCCTGATGCCATCTAAAAAGGCTCAAACGGCTAGTTGTTTCTGAAATTCTTTTGGTGCACTTGGATATGCCAGGTGTGCCAGTCTCTCTATCGCAGCTTCGAATTCTTGTAAGCCTTCCCCAACCTTTTGCGTCCTTGATTTTAGCTGAGCCTGATACACTTGGGCAATGTGTTGGTCGCCATATCTCAAGTCTAATGCAGCTTCCAAGACTTTGAAGTCTCCTTTGTTTATCCATGGTCTGAAGTAACTCTGAGGCTTGGCCCCTTAGCGCCAGAATTAATTCCATAGCCTTTTCCTCGTTATACCAGTTATTCGCACTTGCAGCCGCCTTCAAATTGTCTCTTGTACGTTGTACCTGATGATGCTACCAGCTGGCCTCCTTTCCCTCTCAATTGTCGTTTAAGGCGCTCCACTTCTCCTTCGGCCTCACTCATCTTTTCTTTGATGTCGCTTACTTCCCCTTTGACTTGACTGACTTCTGTTTTGACCACATCTACTTTATCTTCGACCTTGTTTATCTCTTCTTTGATCTCGTTAGTGATTGAATTCATAGCGTCTTATTGGATTTTCATTTGATCGCTCAGGATTTTCCTCAGTTCTTCCTGGCGTCTTTCTTGTTCCTCTTTTTCTTCTTGGCGTGGTCTTTCTTCTTCTTCTTTCTCCCATTGACGCCTTGTTTCCAGGTCTTCCATTATTCAATTCGTGTCTTTCTTCTTGACGCCGCCTTTCTTCCTCTTGACGTCTTCTTTCTTATGCTTCTTTTTCTTCTTGACGTCGCTTTTCTTGTTCTTCTTTTTCTTTGCGATGTCTTATCTGAAGTGAAATAACTAAACATGAATGAATTATATGATTACCTATCTAAATATTAAAAAATATACTCGTAATATTGCATTAATAAAACTATAACTGTTATATGTTATAGTTATAGTTTAAATACATATTATATCAAAATATGGTAATAGTGTCAAACAGGGTAGTCACCCTTCAGGCCATTGAAAAAATATATTAAGTTTTTTTTAATGCATAACATCATCGTAGAAGAGTAATATTTTTTAAAATAAACTATCCTAACACTAATATTATTTGTGCCAAATTACAAAGCGATCCGTCAAATAGGAGGTGAGAAAAAAAATAAAACATTTAGGGGTAAATTATTTTTTTTCCGCCCCACGCAGAGTCCAGGAGCTTAAAACTTTGTACACAAGACAGTCAGCATACTAGACATTTTATGGAAGCCATTTTAGTTCGGTAGGTGTGGGGGCACTTTTTATATTGCTACCCGCTCATACTCTTTGAAAAACATTCATTCGCCCATTCGAATGTTACAAGAGTGTTCCTATTGGCTGAGCCACCCGGTATATTGCATTTTCAGATAAAAAATTCCAAAAAATTTGTTGAAGTCGCATTTTTGATGTTTAGTATGATCTCTTAATACAACATAATTTATTAATTCATTCAATAAACTGTTGCCATTTAATTGTTAAACATTGATATTTGTTGTAATATTACACATATTACACATATTTTAGCATGGCTGTACTCTTTTCTTTCAACATTGACTCTCAGCGTCAAGAACTACTCGACAAAAGTCGCTAAACAAAAAGGGGAAAATAATCACTAATCTCTCCATAACGGAGATAAAAGTTAAGTTCCTAAATGAGAGTACGTCTCGAAACAGGAGTGTGTGTATTGGGGTAGGAACACCGTGCAAAGGGGAAAACTGAGGCATGTTGACGGAAATGGCAACGGACCTGACCACCCTCTAATTAGGGCTGCATTTGTCGACTACTGCACACAGTTGAGCAAGACATGTCTCTTTCGCCGATTCTTCTGCTTGTCATTTCTGCAATTTAATGCCTCGTTCTGAACTGCTGCCAGAACCAAGACAGACATTCAGTCCCCCAACGTCTGGGCCCTTTGAGGATTTCTAATATGTACCGTGTCACACATTTTCAAATAGAAACAAACAGAGAAATACAATATTGAGATAAATCGCGAAAACTGCTTACAATAAAATTGTTGCAAATGAAATAATCCTAATTTCTTTGGTTAATTTGTCAATATATACCGGATGCAAGAAATATAAAAATAATAATGTATTATTACTATTATTAGGACCGGTACTTTCTCTTAAGTATAAATAGACTTTATCCGGCGAGTAACTATCTGACAGATAAGATAACCGATGCTTGCTACCTTCAGGATAACTTGCATGCGTAAATATAGAATATTATTTAGGTATTAAGCAAATCACAACTTAACAATTTTTTATTTATTACAAAATTACCTACTTTCTGTATATTGTTGCCCTAATCTGGGCACGCTAATATACTAGTTAGGCAAATACTTTAATACACTACTTCAAAGTATACCATCGGTTAACTATCCGATAAATATGACTTTAGATACTTCCCAAAATATGTGTTGCCAACTTAAGACACTGTAAAGTAAGGAAGTTTTATGCTTCAAATAGATATAGAAAAGATCCTCTACTGTGGTTTGTTGCCGGTTTATGACATCTGCGTCATTTTCACGATTGTTTATCATATTGTATGAAATAGTTGTCATAACATAACCTGAAATTTTAAGTTTTTCAAGTTTATTTTCGTTTTTAATGATTGTATCGCATTTTTAGCTTGTAGCCATATACTGGCTCCAGGCGAACATTTAAAAATCCACTCAAATAATTTTTCAATATAGTCTATGATATCATTTTATAAATGCTTTTTATTAAATATGATTATTTGTATCTAATTATAAAGGACCCCGCACACCATATAGGGGGATTTCTGCCTCCAGTCAAATTTAATCTAACCCACGTAAAAATGTTCTTTTGAACCCCCTGAACAAATGTTCAAATGCAGCCAGGTCCGAAAAGGTCTTCGTTTCGAGATATGGAGCCCCAAAGATCGTTCCAAATGCGTTTTAAAATTGAAAAAATTAATTTAAAGTTGGCTTTGATTTTATGGAAATTCAGAACTGCATAATTAATTCTTAAATAACACCATATTTCTTACTCGTGTTAATGACACCGTGGGTCTTGAGGGCTTCGCTGCAGTTTTTTCAATTCAAGAATAAAGTTGTGATACTTTTTTTTAAAATAAAAAACTTCTTTTAAAATCGTTTTTATTTTAGTTCTAGCCCTTGAGATACGGCCAAAATCGAGGGTGATTCGGCGCGGTTCGCATTTTTTCAAAGATACAATGTATTTCTGATTTTTATGCAACTGGAAGTTCAAGTGCCTGTGGCCTGTGGTCCAGCATCAATAATATTATCTAAAAACACCGTATTTGGATATTTGACCAGTTCTTGATGCCTTGCATAACCCAAGAACCATAACACGGCCGTTACGTGTGCGCACAAACCAAGTGTTCTCGCACCCGTTTTGCAAGTGCAATAATATGCCAGGATTTTTTCTTGATCTGGAATGACTTGATCATTTTCTTGATTGAATGAGTAAGCAACCACAGTTGGTATTTACGTCGAAACCGCGAATATACTCGAACTCTCATAAAACCTTCTTCTTCTATGAGTTCATCAAACTGAAATTCTTCTGTGCCGTCTCTTTCTAATTTATCTTGAACATAGCAGGTGACATATTCACTTGGTACACTCCAACCGTGAACTCTCTCAGAAATTCCAAACTCAGAATCGGAAAAAAAGGAGCGTGGTTCTCGTTCAATCTTCGCCAATTTGCGTGTCTTACATTTCTATACATTGGATCTCCCTCAATCCTTGCTTGCACAACATTAGGTTCTGCTTTTCTTATAATCTCTCGTGCGAGGTCGGCATTTGCTCCCTCCATGTATATTTTTGCCTTGTATTTGTTTATAATTGCTGCAGAAATTCTGTAGAAATCACGTATGTTTACTGTGAGTGATCGACATGACTTTGTCTAGAAACTTAAAAATTGACTTGATGTGTCCATTTCTCGATTCTACGATTCAACGAGTTTTCGTAATAACCCGCGATTCGTTTGCATCTTTAGTGAAAAGTTGTTTCTCTCTACGTCCTAGAGTCGGTGGAATCCTGTATGAATATCAGAGATCTCGTAGTTGCTCCTTTATATCGTCATAACCTCGGTCAGCGATAATGATATCTCCCTCTTCAGCCCATTCATTTAACGCATGAAGTTCATTTTGCAGTATTGCAGCACCATTATTTCTCGAGTTACTGAAATAAGGACCATGGATATCCAATATATAACCATTAGGAGCAACCAGAAGAGCGGGCTTTTCAAGATGACGATGTTTGTGAACCGAAAATGTTTGCCTCAACCCTCTAAAATTGCTGGTTTTGTTAAGATATACTTATGTCCCATCAACGTATATTATTGCGATGCGATTTGGACAATTTGGATCTTGGGCAATAGTATCTATCTCTTTCCAAAATTGAAATATTGCAATTAACGCAAATCCGATCGTCTTCCTGAATATCTCGTGGCGGCCACCTAAAATTACTTCTTCGAACAGCGATTTCTCGCAAACATAACAATTTATCCTATTCGCCATGATTCTGAAAGAAAGCCGTGCCGTGTTAAGTGTCATTTATTATGGTCTACTGGGAGCAACTACGTGATTCTTTTTATGCGAAATGAAAAGTTCTGTGACTCAAAATCTTATGATGAATTATTGTTCTCCGAGCTTCCTAGGATTAGAATTGTTTTTTTTTATCTGTACTTTCAGAGTGTATCATGTTTTTTATTTTAAATGCCCATTAAATGGGCAATTTAATCAGGTCCATTGATTTTTATTTGAACTATGATTATGGAATTTTCTGTGGTAATCTTACCTAAACAATTTCGATCAGTAATTCATGTCCACGTACTCAAAAAATGCCGATATTTTAAAAAAAATAACACACTGGTTCTTGGATAGTAGGAAATTCAATGAATCAAAACAATGTCAATGTGATTTCTATGAAAACAGCAATAGAATTTAGTCATTAAGACAAGGTAACTTTGGGCGATTTTGGATTTGGAACGATGTTTAGGGCTCCATATCTCGAAACGAAGATCTTTTCGGACCTGGCTGCATTTGAACATTTGTTCAGGGGGTTCAAAAGAACATTTTTACGTGGGTTAGATTAAATTTGACTGGAGACGGAAATCCCCCTATATGGTGTGCGGGGTCCTTTAAAGTTAAAACACAGTACAAAACGAACAATTTTTTTTAAAGTTGGGTTAGAAGATAAAATAGCAATTCTGTCAATCACAGCGGAACGCGTGGGCATGGCTATTTTTACCCGTTAGATAAAACCGTTATCCGAAGGTCTAGGTGCCGGCTAGGTTATCCGGATGAGGCATATTTATCCGGTGGATATAACTATTTGTAGGTGAAAATATCGATTTTTTTGCTTATCTTCGAGATAAACTTTATTCTGCAAATTAAATATCATTATCTATAGATGAAAGTACCGGGCCTTAGTAAAATAAGTAGGATGCAGTAAGGCGACAAGAGTGGTCCAAATCGAGAACTAATTCCCAAATAAAGTTTAATGATTTTTAAGTACCCAGAGATTCATAAGGATAAAATATTAAAACGTTATAGTTTTGGATCCCTGCAAAAATTAGAAGCACAAAGGCTTTTTTAAATGTTGTTTAAATTTGCATTTTTAAAATAAATTTTCAATGTTTAATGCCAAAATAGGTATATATTATTCAGTCAGTTACTGCCATTTATATTGGTTTAAATTTTTACTACATTGGAGAATATCCCAACACTGTGTCGGATTATTAGAATAAAGAAGGTTTGATTCTTGATAACATGTTAAAGAGTAAATATGATTTTTGAATAAAACATCTTTCAATTATATTAAAATCAGAATTAATTAATAACGATTAGAACCAACTTATAGCTAATGACTTACTACTTATTAATTGCAGAAGACCAGAGATGAATATGATCACATACCTGAAACAAACAAAATAAGTTTAGTATGTATATATTTCTATATAAGCATTACAATTATTTAAAAATGATATGTTACACCGATAATATTATTGTTAAAGATTTCCAAATAAACTAGTTACATTAGTTACTTCCGTAATAACTAAAGAATAATTATTTACACGATGAAAGTAAATAAATTTAGCTAATTGATGATTAATAAATTCTTTTCTGTGCCGTCTTCTACCGAAGGTTGCCGACCATCATGTTACGATAAGCTTCTCTGTTCTGCGCCGCATGAATTATAGTTGAAGCTTCTGGCATTTGGAACCATTCACGTAAGTTTTTCATCCAAGATTGTTTCTTTCTGCCAATCCTCTCTTACCTTCTATCTTTCCCTTCATGATAAGTTGTAATATACCATACTTGTCATTCTGCAACACATGGCCCAGGTAGGATGGTTTTCTTTTCTTAACAGTTCTAATTCCAGATCTTTATCCATTCATCTCAATCTCAATCCCTCCGTATTGGCCATTCCTTCAGTCCAAGGTATTCTTAGTATGCGTCTATACAGCCACATTTCAAAAGCTTCCAGTGTTTTCTTTGTTTTCATTTTTAATGTCCACCCTTCCACGTCATAAAGCAACGTAGAGAGCACGTAGCATTTCGTGGCTCTCCATCTCCATGCTTAGGTTGCGGTTACTCAGGAGCTTTCTTATTTTTATGAATGTTGATCTTGCTATGTCTATTCTGATCTTAATCTCTAAATCAAGGTCCCATTCATCACTTACTGAGTATCCAAAATATTTGTAGCGTGTACTCTTTCGATAGAATCGGTTCCTATTTGTAGATAGATATTTTGGATGTTACTTTTACTAATTACCATAAATTTAGTTTTCTTTCTGTTGATGAAGTCCAAATTGGTTGCTTATTGCTTATTGCAGTTACTCTATTGAGCATCATCTGTAAATCCTCAATATTATCCGCCAGCAAAACAGTACCATCTGCATAGCGGAGATTACTAATTGGTACCCCATTAATTTTAAAGCCTTTATTGTGTTCTTCCAGTGCTTCTACAAAGATTTCTTCAGAGTATAAATTGAACAGCAGTGGCGAAAGAATGCAACCCTGTCTAACTCCTTTAGCAATTAGAATGTCCTGACCCACCATGGTTGGTGTGTGCTGTTTGATTTCAATAAAGAAAAATTATAATCTGAATGTCTTTGGTATCAGTTCCCGAAAGTTGTAATAGTTCTTTAAGGTACTTGTATACTGATAAGAGCGAATCTAGCGGTGGATTTTATAAATTAAAACGCGAGAGAGATAGAGTAAAAGGATTTGGCAACACTGTATTAAATACGATTGTCACAACTGTCATATACTAATCTGCTACATTTAATCTGGCTATATTTCGTTCGTGCCGAGCCGAATTTTTCAATTTCGATATGCAATTTACGATGAGGTTTAACTGGAAGTCTTCCTCTTTACGTCGCGACATCGTATGGCCGTCCCGCTGGTGTTTTTCGAAAAATATGAACGTGTCAAGATCGCATGTTAATAATTTTTCGTCTCCTAAATGGCAGGCTGTTTTTTTACTATTTTTCGCAGATATGTCCGAAATGGTAAGAGCTAGCTCGAAATAAAAAATTAGGTCAAACAAGTATCTTTCACTTTGAATCCTTTGCTACCATCAGAATTTTAATTTTTCTCTTCGTTACGGAGATATTTACTGAAATGTCGACGATTTAGGGCAAAAAATCGCAAATTTTGTGCTTCAAAGGTTGAAAACTTCTTAATCTTGACTCCTACGCCAAAAGACTATTCTAGCTAATTTAAATAGAATTAAATTTGCTAAAACTCCTTCTTTTATTTTTTGCATCCCGACAAAAATTAGGGAATTAGAGGGGGCGGAAATTGGGACTTTTTTCTGTAAAATTTCGCCATTTCGTCACCGTAATTAATTGATAATTAATTAAAATCGATCTCATATACGATGTCCACTTAACATCATGTATTACCTAGATACTTTATTAATCTCGGCCCTTTAAAACAAAAGTTTCTGGCAAAATAATTTTTTTAAGATTTACATGCATTTCCTAAGAAAAAGTGAAATTTTCTCCATTTACTCGAATATCTCGATATTCATCAATATTTCAGAAAAATTTGTAGGCAACAAATCTAAAGAGCATTTATACTAATTTTTAATCTTATACTTTTTAAAAACTTAAATATTCACGCCATCTTCTTATTATGCAACGTTGTCAATCAATTTCAACAGCTGTTTCATTTAGACAAATGTAGGTCTTAAAATTGATTAAAGTTCTAATAACTTTTATACTAGACGGACGATTTTTTCAGGGTTTTAACAGAGTGTTAATAAGAAACTACTTAATGTTATATTAGTTTTTGAAGCATATTTCTCAAAAATTGTGGTAATAAGAGCGAAAATTAACTTGAGCCGATCTCTACTACGTCAAATAAGGCACCTTTTCCTAAAAAAGTCAAACTTTCCGAATCAATTACTCCGAAACTAAACGGACGATTTTATTTTTATTGAAAATTCAAGTGTAAAATCACTTTATTTATTAGTATACCAAATTACATTTAAAACTGTAAAAGTTCATTTTAGTATACAAGTACCTTAAGTTTGTCGTTTTGACGGTGTCAAACGCTTTCTCATAGCCAATAAAGCAGGTATAAACATTTTTTTGTTGATCCAGACATTTTTGGACCAAGACCTGCATCGAGAAGAAAGGCTCTCGCGTTCCATACATCTAAATCCGAACTGCGTGCTACCTAGACGCTGTTTTAGTTTTGTTCTTATTCTGGCATGAATAATTCTCAAGAACAGGGTGTGACTCATTAAGCTTATAAGGCGATATTCACTGCACTTTTTAGAGTTGGGCTTTTTGGGGAGTGTTATAAACGTAGCCCAGTCCGATGGAATTTGGGCAGCATCGTAGATTTTATTAAAGCGACCTAACATGGTGTTCAGGTTGTTCTCATCAATAACTTGCAGAAATTCGACTGGTACTTCATCACATCTTATTGCTTTTCCTTTCTTTGTTTGTTATAGGATTTTTATTATCTCACTTTTCAATATCTTTGATTCCTTCCATGCCAAGAGTAGTCGTTGTCTGACGATAGTCGTGAACAAATTTTTGATGAGTTTCCCATATCTCTTTCTAGTCTAACATAAGTTTGTTTTTTTCATCTACCAGCTCTCCAAACTGTCTTTTTGTAGGTGTATGTAAACTCTTTTACCTTTTTATGCATGTTGAAGCTGTCGTGTCTCTGTCCTAGTTCCTCTATCTCTTGACATTTTTTGCTTAACCATTTCCCTTTAGCCACATTTATCTTTTTGGTGACAGTTAAATTAATAAATAACATATTTTTTTAGTATTTAACACCAAATCGATGATTTTATTTACTTCCTTTACTTAATACTTAGAAACTTTTTTATAAAAAAAAAATTATTTCAAAATAGTAATTTTCCACTGAGTATTGAGCTTTTCGGTCAAACTGAATACTTCTATATCGTGGTCGAATACCGGATAATAACCGAATATCCATAACATCTCTAGAAAATAATAAAGCTATCAGTCGACAACCATGTTTATATTTTTATCCTCTGTGTACACACCGTATAAGTAAATCTGCAAATAATAGCTTTTTAATCACGACATAGTTAATTAAAATCGTTTGATTAAAGAAATTATCTAGACTAAAGTGTCAAGGAAAATGTCACATACATTTTTAACGTCTGTAGAACTAATAAGTTGATATTAACATATTTTATTGATGTTTAGCGATAGTAAGTCGTTGCGACTATTATCATCGTTATTTATTGCTAGTTTTATTGTTTTAAATGTATATAAGTTATAATTTGCAATTTTGTCATAAATTTTACCATAATGTCAAAGATAAGGTAATTTCATATAAATTATTTTACTTGAAAGTAGTTGTAAGGAGCAGGTTCATAGAAACAATATGCGTATTTCTGCTAACTATTGAGATAGGAATGACTGACTATTGATGCCTATCGCTTAAATAAATCTTTGTAATTGTTCGAATGTGGTCATAAATTCGTAATGGAATGTCTTATTTACTTATTTTACTGTTGTGTGCATTTATAAAATAGCTGGAGTCGAATATTTAGCACTTTAAAGCAAGTTTTGCCTTGGATATTAAGAACAATCCGATCTAATTTCACAAGTGCTTTGTATTTTATTGGTAAATTTTTTTAGTGAGCAAGATTGCGAGAAGAAATTTGTTGAAAATTCAACCCTGTGGAAACATTCGTACATTCCAGCACATTTAAGGCAGAAAAGGGAAAATCTGTGCTTAAAACAGGGACCGAAACCAAAATTTGTTTCGGTTCGTTTTCGGTTACGGTTACCTAACGTATATCATTTTCGGTTTTCGGTTTTCGGTTTTCAGGGTAGTGACAGTTCGGTTTTCGGTTTCGGTTAGAAAAAATTAGTAATTACGGTACGGTTTTTGGTTATGGTTTCAGTCCCTGGTTTTTACTTGCCTTTTTCCTTCTATAATCTTTATAATGGACGAATCGATTTAGATATGGTTTTCTCCATACAATTTGGTATTTCTACATCACGATTTAAAGACTTGAATCTTTGATTTCAGCCCTAATAATTGTACTTTATTCACAATTCCAATGTGGGCAAATTCATTTACGTAACTTATACTTTCGGTTTCGGTTTCCTGAGAATTTTAATTCCGATTTTCGATTTCGTTACGGTTAGAAAAAATTCGTAATTGCAGTGCGATTTTCGGTTGGTCGTACGGCGTTACAACATGATAGCTTTTTTTGTGTATTTATAGCCAAGAAATCATATTCCCATAAGACAATCGCAGAAAATTTACATTAAAAAATTTGGGGGGAGGAGTAAGTCCCCCCTTTCCAATTTTGTGCACCCCTGACTGAATTTACCCTTGGTGAATAGCATCAGATAAAGACCTTTACTGATATCGAATCACGTGCAAAAACTAGTCACTGTAGCTCAAAGGGTCCCTGAGATATCAAATAAATGTTAATTTTGGGTGGCCCCTTCAGAGGCCCACAGCGCCCTTAGGAGGGATTTCCGGACCCATGTTTACATGAACTTTTTTTCTTATTTTATCATGTAGAATCACCACTAGAAATTAATGACCGCATACTTTAAACACCCTGTTCTTAAACACCAAGGTTCTTTATCGGGATTATATCATTCACGAGAACGGAGTTCAATATGAGTTCAACTATACATGAGTTTGCAACTTTCTGTCAGTCTCGCAACGCACCGGTCCTCATATTTATTTATTCAATAATAAACTTCAATATTATTATTACTATTAATTTTGATTTGAAACGGCGCCTATATTTATCTTAAATATCTCTTTACATGTAAAGGTATAATTACACGAATTGTGATTATTTTGCACCAGAAGCACATACATTAATAGTGAAGTAAAAATATCTGTAACGTACTATTAAAACACGTTTCACGTAAAAATAAAAAGAGAATATCCATACCTAACCGTGCATTAGTTACAGTACTGAGGCATTATCATTAATTATAATAAATTTACACATTTATGTAATTTTTGCAGAATCCTAATACTTGACAACTTTTATTGCTATAATTTATTATATCAATCTTTCAGTAGCTGTTTTCAATTAAATTTATTTATATTACAGCACGCCTCGAGCACAGTAATAAAGATGTAGAAAAAGTGGTTGCCTTATTTCAATTTTATCTAATGGCCTGCAGACTTCAGTTATATTTAATTAAAATAATTATTATTCTTATTTATTCACGACATAATTGCATGTTACTGACGGTACTAGGAGTTCTACTATTAGAAGATTGTTTTGATATAATTCTTCCTCTAGGGTCAAAAACTACCATCGTCATGTTTGGTGTTATATGAGGTGGATATGCCAGATCGTAAGAGTCCATCCGCCATCTTGAATTTTCCATAAGTTGAACCGCGTTGAAAAGTCCAAGTCGGTTAGTTTGCGCTCTCGCGGTATTTTTAACCTCAATTTAAAAAAACGCGTATGTTCGTATTATTACGTGTTTACACCCTTTTTGTATCATGGATCCGAAAATTATAACACCAGGGTAACACTAAACAATAATTTATTAACTTACGTATTAATTGCAACAATTAATTACTTTACTAATATTACACTGTGTACTAGAATTCACTACTTCAGTCCCTCTATCACTTTGTTTACTCCTTGATCTGTTCTCACTAATTGAACTGAACTGTCTGACCATGTGAACTGTACTAAACTGGCTATGCTGGGCTTCTCCATGCCACCCAAAGATGAAGGGTCCAGAAGATTCTCGATTAATCTGTTACTTTCTAGTAGGATCTCTACAACTTCCAGTCTCAGACACTGGGCGCCATCTCTGGACCGATTGTCAAACTAACTAACCAACCAACTTAGCTTTCTGTTGCTTATAGAACTTGTAGGAAACTCACATAGATGTCTCTGGGGGTACGAATGTCACAGTAGGTCTGTCTGCAGCCGTATGTGGCCGTCTCTTCAATGGGTGATCGAATTTTGATAAGGTTTTCTTTATTTCAAAAAATTTGTTATCAAGAACGCATTTAGCAAGGTTATATCTCGGCAGACTTTCAGAAATCAGCACTTCATCAATAGAGTTAATTATTCTTTCATAGCTCTCTAACAGATATGGCATTAGGGGACCTGCGCTAAATTTTTTATTAAGCTACATTAGAAACTCTTCGCAAGTAGTCTATGTGAATGAAACAGAGGGCAATAAATATTCCATAAATGCAGGTGTACCACAGGGGTCCATATTAGGTCTGTTTATTTACCTTGTTTTCGCCAACGATCTCGCCCTATAATTTCCAAAGCATATACAACGTAGATATTACGTGTTACGAAGATGATGCAAACTTTTTCATTGTTTAGAAAAGTCCTGACAAGGTAAGAAACGTATCGAAAAATTTATACAAAGCCATTATATTTAATAAACTTAAAATAATAAATATTTTTAATAACAGATTCTGTTCAAATCTTGGGAGCAATGTTCGACCGCAGTTTAACTTGGGCTACTCACATACACAATATTGTGTATGAAACTAGGCAGAGGTTGTTACAGCACGTGTAAATTAAAGAATCACTGTAGTAAAGATGCTTTACTGACGTTTTACTACTTTAATGTATCCCATCTACGTTATGGGACTATGCTGTGGGGATTGAATACTACTTATCGGGTATTTATTTTGCAAAAGCATGCTATCAGGATTACGGAGAGTTTACACTCCAAGAATCGTGCAGAGAATTTTTTAAGACCTTGAAAATATTAACCCTGACGGGTATATTATGAAATTTGTTGCTAAGTTTTCAAAAATAAACCTACTTTTCTTACAAACCAAACAAACCATAATTATCAAACAAAATTTAAAGATCGGTTGATTCCCCACCAGCCCTCAACGGCATTTTATCAAAAAAGTGTCTATTACAATGGCTGTAAAGGCGCATTTACACATTCGCACGAATGTCGAGTTGAATCGCAAGGCGAGTGGCAGGGTAAATATGTAGTCGTCATTCGCCTTGTTTCTCGCTTTGCCGCTCGTAGTGCTCGCGCCGTAAGCGGTTTTTTGAGCACGAGTCAAAAGCTTGTAGGCTTGTAGCTTCGCCTTCACTTATTAAACTTAACACTCGGCGAGTGTGTTAGTTTTACCCTACTGATGAGTCGTCGTTGCGATAGTAATCCTGCTCAGTACGAGAGGAACCGCAGGTTCGGAGATTTGGTTCACGTACTCGCTCGAGTGCGGGCGGTGGTGGGAAGCTACGATCCGTGGGATTATGCCTCAACGCCTCTAAGGCTGTATCCTTTCTAGTCGAAGGTGGCAATGATATCTTGAAGTTCCGAGAGTCGAAAGACTCAAAACAATGTGACTTTACTAGGCGGTCGCGGTTCGCCGCGATCGTCCAACAGCCTATTTATTTATTGAAAAGTGCTTATATGATGTCAATGCATTTTATTTAGCCTAACTATATTCTTTATTATGTTTATATTTGTTTTATAGTTTGTTATTATGTATGTGTTGTGTCCTATACAATTTTACATGTATATTTTATTTTATATTTTACATTTTGTTATGCTTGTCTAGCTCGTTTATTAAGTTATGTATTTGTCGCGCACTTCTTAGTCACTTGTATGATTATTACTTAACTAAATGTGTTATTGAGAAACAAAGAATATTATATTGTAACGTATTTCCACCCCTAGGAAACCACCCTTGCAAATTCCGTGGGTTCCAAAAATTATAACAAGAGATAACCACTAACACACTTTATTTAACAATTTACTAGGCCATCCAATTTATCAAATAATTTGGTGAACATTTTCTGCATCTCTGTCAACATAAGGTTCTGGTTCGTTTCTGGTTGTGATTCTTCGAGAGTCACATCTCGCACTCGCCCTCGCACTCTCTCGACCTTGGAGTATCTCTGTAGGCGGCTTCTACTTCAAGTGCACGCACCAAAGCTTCGCTATTACTTTGGTGTCTCGTCAGCCTCAGAACTCGCTTGACCTCTTCGTCCCTTATACTTACCATCTAAAAAGGCCCCCACGGCTAATTGTTCCTGGAATTCTTTAGGTGCACTCGGATACGCCAGGTGTGCCAGTCTCTCTATCGCAGCTTCGAATTCTTGTAAACTTTCCCCACACGGAAAAAAATCCTAATCTATTTTGAAGAGTTAAACTACTCTTGAAAAAATACTCTCATATCAACTGACACTCCATTTGTATCGAAAAAAAATCTTCCATGCAAGAAAAGCCTAATCTTATTTTCAAAAACATCCTAATTTTGACATCCAAGATAAATCTTATTTTTATTTAATACATCCTAATCTTTGCTCAAAAACAAAGATTAATTACAAATGGAGAATACGGTAAAGTTTATTCTACTCATAAATTCATATTATTTCAAGTAGTTATTATAGTTATCGCAATTACTTCTATGTGCATTGCGATAAATATTGTTTCACTTTTGTAGGATTATATATGTTTTCCGACTTAGAACAGTTATCTTTATAATAATGTCATATAAATTTAAGTAAATCATAGTTGTCTTTTTCTCAAGAACAGTGACTTATTGAAAAGATTTTGCTATACTTGATTTTAGAATAGCCACTATTCATGAAATTACAGTTCCAGTTATAATTAGTATTGTACCCATCTTAATGTAGAGTGGGAGATAAAGTAGGGTAGGGCGAAACTAGCTGACCAGCCGACGCCATTCTGTTTTTTCGCTTAAGGCAAAGTCCGACGCAATTTTTATAGGAATTATATATTATAGTGATAATCAGTTTGTGAAACGTGGCGATATGGAAGAACTGTTAAAGGAATGTCAATTAGAAGAATTGATTCCATTATTCAACCGTAAGTATTATTATTGTTGTTTTATTTCTGCTAATTCTAAACAAAATATATCTGTATAAAAGAGATTAAAATTTTTCCAACAATGGCAACAAGTCGTTGTAACTATACTATTTTTTTTTTACTATACCTAGTATACTTCAGCAAAAGTGCATTTTTGATAACATTTAAATTGTATGTATATTTGTATTTTGCATATCTAAACGAATATATTATAGCACGTAATATTTTTAAAATTATACCTATATACAGGGTACAGGGTGCTTCTAGGTTAGTCGCCTATTAGGCGTTTTATAGTAACTACAAATAATTTGAATCTGAAAATTTGGAGATGCGGGGGTTTCCGAGGGTGATCTATTTAATGAACATAATGCCATGTAGGTATGTGACACTTCCGGTTACACCGGAAGTCCACCACAACCTTATTTTATGGTACACCTATTTTATTTTTTATGTCGGATTCGAATTCTACTCGTTATTTTGAGGTAATTTTCTATATATCTAATTCCCTATACTTACCTCAACGGTTTTTTGAGATATTTCGTTTTTAATAAAATTTTAAGAGGAAACTTATATAGTTGAAAATTAATAATTTGTGCTATAGTACATTTTTTGAACACCCAATTTTTTTACCATAGTATTATGGAGCTTACGTCTGTATAAATTGCAAATGCTCAACAATATACAGGGTGTCTTAAAAAAGCCCTATTCACATTGTGTGTACATTGTATAAATAAATGAGAAGCTTTACCTGAATGGTGAGATCAGTTTTTTTTTAAATAAAAACAGAAACTAGTTTTAACCATCAACCAGCCGTCGATAACAGTGCGGAGGTTTACATGTGTGCATGTATATTATTATATAGAGTACATTATATTTTCAATTTCATTCAGATATACGAGTACTTTCAATCAAATATATAACATTTTTTTGTGTTTTCCGAATATACGAATAATAATAAGTCAAAACATTTTTCCAGACCTAATCAACTTATCTATTAATTGTTCCTTTTGTCCCTTAAAAATTAAAAATGTTATCAAAAACATACTAATGCAATTTGTATAATACCCAAAGAACATAATATGTCTTATAAAAGATAATATATTTACTTACTTGACATTCTGATACCAATATACTTTTACTCCAGTCACTTTAGACAAAACTACGGCTTCTGATCTAACAAAATATATCCTTCATTTTTTTTAAATCGATTTATTTTGGTGTTTTAATGAAAATATTAAAAATAGAGAACGCCATCACCATGGCACAAAAAATTATTCATTAGGTCAAAATTCACAAAAAACGTTTTTTTGCGAATATCACGTTTTCTATGGCTCGGAGGCTAATTGAGGTTATTATGAATATGAAACATAATGAAATTCCGCACAAAAATGATCTCTCCGTATTTATTTTATGTACAACGAACGGTTTAGGCAGAAATGTGCTTCGAAGTTTCCGCGCATAATATGCTCCATTTCATATAGTCCATGCATAGAATACGTGCTTTTTCTATGTATAGTATCAAATTGACACTAAATTACCATGCCATTGTTACAGACATTTTTAAATTAGTTTATTACAAAATTTTGGGCATCTTGATATACATATAATATTTTCAAAATGAGAGTTCTAAAAGTATTACGAATATAAAAATTCTCTAATTCTAGTAATATATTACCATTTTTTAGAGTCCTGGTGATGTTGAGACTACCGTTGAAAATTAAAAAGGAAAAGCCTCTAAAAGGAAAATATTCAGTGAAGTTCAGCCGTACCTGATTGTCGTAGGACAAAACGTACACTTAAAGAATTTTGTACAGAACAGGAACATGCTAGACTAAGTATTACACTGCTATTACATTTTGTGTATTACATTGGTAAATGAACAAAAAAACTTGATCAATACAATATAATACAATTTTGATCTGCTAAGTTTATGTAATTATTTTTATATGTCATGTTTCATAATGAGAATGACTTGAGGACTGTCCGGTAATTATACGTTTTTTTGAGCACAAGTACAGATTTCCAATAATGATCTTGTTTGTTAAAAAGAAAACTTGTTGTTCCTGAAGTACAGTAAGGGTTTCTTTTCACTGATGCCCGCTTTAAGAATATAAACCAACTGTTTAGCTGAACAAAAGAAGACATCGCTTTACTGTGAAATCACCCATATATATAGTTTTTAGTTTTGTTTTATGTTTGGTTACCATGAAAGGTATTTCGTTACCTTGTGTATTTTATACATTAATAAGTTTTGTTGTTTTATATATATAAAAAAAATAAAACTACATTTTGTTTGCAATTTATTTTGATTTCCTTACCTCTTCACTTTTCACTGATTTGAGAAACCAAACCAACCTTTTAATATGAAGACAAATTATATTAATAGATTTAGTAATTTAGTAAGTACAAAATTATTAGCACAAACATTTTTTCAAACATGTTTATACCATTTAAGTATTATATTACTTTAGGTCAGTATAAAGTTCTCAAATTTAATAGTTCGACTGATATACATCCTATATAGTCTAACAGTGTTGGAAAAGAACTGCAAAATTAAAAATGTTGATTAAAAAATCAGACTTTGTACGAGGGTATGTCCTGACAATATGACCTATCATAAAAAGCTCGTTTGAGCTTTTGCCTTTTCGGATAACAAAATTTTAGTTATCCGAAAATGGCAAAAGCTCAAAATAGCTATATTTTACGATAGATCATATTGGCAGGACAACCTCGCTATGCTTTCTATGAGTATAACTATAAACTTAATTCAAATTTTAGAAGCTCTCTATTTGAAAATTACTATACCTCTTTCAAACTTTTACATATTCGGCTCCAGTAAGGAAAGTATTTGATATGAGATAAAAACGATTGTAGATGCAAATTTTACTTCTATTATTTTAAATACACTTACATTTTGCTCAAGAAACAGAAGCAATTGCAGGAAGATTTGCTACAATAAATTTAAATTTATTTAGTCTTGAATGAAAGTAAAGGATTTTTGGCTTAACAATTGTTATCCTGTATACATGTTTACTTATATTTTGCCTAAGTTTAGCAAAAAATTAACATGAATATTTCTATACTTATTTTAAGTTTATTTACCCTTAAGCTTATGTTCATTTAGTTATTCCTCCAAGGATTACTATAAGTGTTTCAAATTCGCTTTCTCTTGGCCTAAGCTAGACAAAAAAATTAGTTCAAACATAGCTAGACTTTTTTCGAGCTCTCCTGCAGTTAAAAAGCTTATAAGATTGTTGATTGTTTTAACAATAACATATTTTCTGGAACAAGATCTGTTGCTCTTGCGGATATATGAATCTAAGCTTCCATTCAGCCAAGAGTATTACTCTTAGATATAGCAGACATTTTTTTCCGTGCAGCTTTTTGCATCCGGGATTTCAGCTGAGCCTGGTATAATTGGGCAAGGTGTTGATCGCCATACCTCAAGTCTAATGCAGCTTCCAAGACTTTGAAGTCCCTTTGTTTCTCAACTGGGATGGTTTGGAGTAACTCTGAAGCTTGGCCCCTTAGCGCTAGAACTAATGCCATGGCCTTTTCCTCATTATCCCAGTTATTTGCAGATGCCGCTGTCCTTCTTTCTCTCTCAGCTGTCTTTTAAGGCGCTCTACTTCTACATCAAACTCATTTAATTTTTCTTCTACCTTATCTACTTTTCCTTCAACCTTATCTACTTTTTCTTCGACCTTGTTTATCTCTTCTTTGACTTCACTCTTCAATTCTTCATTGGCGGAAATTATAGCGTCCTGTTGTATTTTGATTTGTTCATTTAGAATTTTCCTTAATTCTTCCTGGCGTCTTTCTTGCTCCTGTTGACGTTTTATTTCCAAGCCCTCCATCGTCTTTTTCCTCTTGACGTTGTCTTTCTTGCTCTTCTTTTTCTTCTTGACGTCATCTTTTTTGGTCTTCTATAATTTTTCTCAATTCGTCTTTCTCTTCTTGACGTCTTCTTTCTTCATCCTCTTTTTCTTTCTGGCGTCTTGTTTCTTCATCCTCTTTCTTTCTGACGTCTTCTTTCTTCATCCTCTTTTTCCTTCTGACGTCTTCTTTCTTCATCCTCTTTTTCTTTCTGACGTCTTATTTCCTGATCTTCCATCATTTTCTTTAATTCCGCAAATAGGCCCTTCATTTGTTTCTCCGTAGCCATGCTTCTTGTTGTAATGGGCATACGATTATGTTAAAATAAAATAAATTTAACTGCCACGTCAATATCGGTAATGGAACTTTCCAGAAAAATCTCAAAACAGCACGAAAAAGTCTTATCCAGAGTCTTGTCACTATCCAGTTCAGTGAATTGAATAATCTCCACTAATGTCCAAATAGAAAAGTTCTAGTAATTTTCGGGCACTAACACAAATGAGTTTTTTTTCAGTGTCTCTATCACTTCTCAGTTCAAAGGATTTAATTACCACACTAATATCCTAATAAAATGTTCTACAATGTCTCAAAAATGCACTTAACACTATTTTCCTGTTCGAAAATAACCCTCGAACAATGTCCAGTAAATTAGTCCTCTGTGTTAGCACTAACCCTCGAGAATACTTCTCGAACACTTCAGCACAACTTCAGAGCTCCTCTTGTCATAAAATTCCGCTTTCTGACACCAATTTGTAACGTGTTTCCACCCCTAGGAAACCACCCTTGCAAATTCCGTGGGTTTCAAAAATTATAACAAGTGATAACCACTAACACACTTTATTTAACAATTTACTGGATATCTCACAATACTATTTATTAACTTGAATGAACTTTACTGACTAAAAATAACAATGTTTATTACTTTGTTTTCACTTTGGAGTCTTAACCTCACTTCTCACTTGTCAAATCCAAGACTTCAAAACTTTCTATACTTTCTGAACTACCCGCCGAGAATGCGGTCTTTTATACCTAAAAATGACATTTCTGTGATGACGCCCACCATTCTCTCGATAATTCCAGATGTCACTTTGGAACTTCTGGTAGGTTCTTTCTCGAGTAGGTGCAAATACATCTGAATTATTCTAGGGGTTGCAACACATCACAATATATATTATACATAATGTTTCAACCGATATCGATGCAGTTTTCTTTATATGACGGTAGTCTATTACGAGATGATTATAAGACATGGTTTGGGGTTCTTAGAAATTGTCAATTTTACTTGTAAATACGCGCTACCGCGCTTCATTTTCATTTGTCAACGGAAATCTTCCGTATTCAGGTCTACAAAGCACTCAAAAAAGGTCAGCGGCTTTGACCATCAAACGCGCCGCATCGCACCGCCAAAGACGCCGACATTTTTTACACGCCTAACAAGTGTGCAGTCAACTATACCGAAATATTCGAGTGACAAAAAATGTTCAGGAGGGTTGGGAAGAGGTGGAAGACCCTTGAAAATTAGCTAAAACATCCATTAAATCAGTCAATTTGTCGAGGAAAATTGAGGTCTGAGCATTCTGAATAATGCATACCTCGGCAACGTTAACGATGAGCCGTACGGCTGGATCTGTGGAAGAATGATGGACGAAATCTCTACTAGGTCAACGGTCAAACTCAACATCTTTGGCGGATAAAAGCATCCCAGTACATGAATATCCCACAATATTCACCCGATTTTGCACCGTGTTTTTGTCTCAAAAACTAAAAGTGAGTCCGTTGAGGGGGTGAAAACAAAACAGTTACTTGAGGGGTTATCAACTGATGAACTGCAGAATCCGATTACCTATTTTGCTTACACATTATTATGCTTAAATTTTAAAAAATATCATAGTAAGTTTGACATTATATGAAAGTAACAAGTGAAATTACTCAGTAATAAAACCAAATAATATTCCATACCAATAGTAATAATAGATTAAACTCAACCAAATATAGATTAAGTAGGTTCTATAACTGTAGTCTATTATGTGGGATACGAGATTTACATATCGTTGACTAATTTGATTTTCCTTGGTAGATCTTCCTTGTATACCGTCTGCCTTCCGGCCACTTGCATTGTTACAGAACTTCGTATATTACTCCATATTATGAACAAGACGCTTCATTAATAATTTATAAACAATAGTTAATAATAGATCTAATGCAAACATTGTGGTGAATGCATACAGTTGCTGCAGTAACTTTTATGTAATGTAAATGTGAAACATTTGAAGAATAAATACTAGTTTACTCTTTCAGGTTAGCCCAATAACCTTTAAGAATCCTGGATTTCTAGATTTGATTGAGGGCCAAGTATTCCTTTAAATATTCATTTATTATAATAAGATTATAAATACTTAAGAATGGTTTTCAATAACTCAATAGATATTTATTCAAATTAAATATTTACAAATATGCACCTAGCCAGGACCTGGGCCGAATCCAGTGAATGTGAAGTTGGGCGGGGCAGGTCCGGTTCGGTTTTAACGACGATAAAAATTCTGTCTTAGAAACTAAAAAAAAACCGCTGCCCAAGGAATCACTACTTCCACATCCAGATTCTCTATCCAAGTCACTCACAACGAAAAAACTTTGTATGTGAAAATAATTGTTTATGGAACTTTAATAATATTATATTTGAAATCCTCTATCCCAAAAACCCATAAAACGATACCCCACATCGGTAGTGGGGTGGGGGTGGTGATAGGGGGGGTAGTACTGGGGGGTGGATGAAGTAAAAAAATATTTTGAGATTTCTGGTTCCTGTACATGCACTAAATCACATTTTTTTTTCATCCCCTTTAATAAGGAAGTGGGGGTGGTAATGGGGGGTGGCTAATGCCAAAAATTTTTTTGAGACCTCAGCTTCTCTTGTATATACTAAATACCAATTTTATTGACTCTTACCTGCTTGATTTACCCATTTACCCCAAATTTACCCCAATTTACCCCCCAACCCTTCGACGGAACAAGATGAAAATATAATCTAGTTCTAGATCTCGTTAAAGTACATATGTGTACCAAATTTCAAGTCAATATCTCAAACGGTTCCAGAGTAAACGTGCGCACAAAAAAAAGTTACAGACAGACAGACCGACAGACAGACAGACCGACAGACAGACAGACCGACAGACAGACAGAAATTTTTTTTTCGCTCAAACTTAAAATCTCGACGTTTCATGACATTTTAAGCCTATCTGGGCAATAAAAATTTTTAAAAATTTTTTTGTCGTTACTATACTTCCACTGGACGTGGAAGTAATTAACATTAACAATTTATTGGAATAGGACATATAAAAATATTTAAAGATAGGTAATACAAAATAACGCTTAAAATTGGTCGTTGCACACACGCACTTATACAATTTTTATTGCTGGCATGGGACAACAAAACTCAACGAAAAAGCCCGTTCGAAGCAATTCAACCCTGGCCAATTCCACCCTGCGGCGAGGAAAATATCGTGGAAAATAAAAAGATGTTCGAAATATTTGGGTTTTTAAAGAATTTATTGGTGTAAATGGAATTTAGAAAAAAAAGGGCAAAAGAACAAAAAGGATAAAAAGAACAAATAGAACAAGAGAATACAAGGGTTAGGTTATAGGTTTGGGTAAATGCTAAAGGTGGGGAAATAACAAGTTGTCGTATAGGAAAGTAGACAGTAGTCAGCAATTAGTTATGTTTGCAGACGACAACAGTTATATTTCTGCTAACAATTCAATTTTGGACTCTATATCGGATACGCAAATTATGTTGGATAAATTTATTATATGGTTTAACGAAAACAAGTTATTTCTAAATGCAAGTAAAACGGTATTTATGAATTTTACACCTAGTATTAAAACAGTATTTGAAAGTCACCTTATAAAAAACAACGGCAAAACAATAGAACAAGTTACCAATACAGAATTTTTAGGTATAAATATAGATAACAGCTTAAGTTGGGAAACACACATTGAAATGATTTGCAAAAAAATGTCGTCTACTTGCTTCGCTTTGTACAGACTACGTCAAATTACTTCAGAAAAAGTTATGTTATCTTATTATTATCCACTAATTTATTCCAGAATAAGGTATGGCATTATATTTTGGGGATGCTCTTATCACGCAATAAGAGCTTTTCGTTTGCAAAAAAAATCGGTTAGAACTATTGTAGGAGTTTCAAGAACAACATCATGTAAAGAATTTTTCAAAAAATTAAGACTGTTAACTTTGCCGTCAATCTATATCTTTGAAACGTTATTGTTTATTAAGGGAAATTTAGATAAATTTACTAAAAATAATTATTATCATAGTTATAATACACGAAAGGGTAACGATTTGTGCTTACCAATACATGCATTATCAATTTATGAAAAAAATCCTGCTTATATGGGTATGTTATTTTATAATAAGCTGCCTCAAGATATTAAGTCCATTGATAATTTAAATCACTTCAAAAATACTTTAAGGAATTACTTAATAGATAAATGTTTTTATAGCATAGACGAATATATGAACTGAAATTATTTTTATCTATTTATTGTTAGTTATTTATGTCTCTTATTGTATTTATTTTATTTTATTTATAAACTGTGTTTGTTGACTTGTCGTTTTTGGATAAATAAATTATTATTATTATTATTATTATTATTATTATTATTATTATTATTATTATTATTATTATTATTATTATTATTATCGCTAAGGTAGAGGTTGCCGGAAAATAGGCAACGCCTAGTATGGTAGGGGGTGTCGGATATCGAAAATATATTTTGCTGTCTGGTTCGGGTTACGTTGCGGGTTAGCGGACTATCGCCCAGTTTGAATTCGCGGAATTTTTGGGAAATTTTTGGAGACATAGTCAGCTAGTGGGGTCATGTCGTGACAACGATCATATAAATCTCTGACTCTGAGGGAGGTGTACTGCACCACACCGGCGCCGCGTATGTGATGGCCAGCCTAATCACCATCGTGTACAACAGTTTCTTATTTGTCCTGTTGAGCCCGCTACTCCTGGCCAGGAGCGAGTACAGACTCCTGGACATGGAGTAGACCTTGCGTACCGTTTCGTTAACGTGGGCGTTGAACGTCAGTCGTTTGTCCAAGTTAACCCCCAGATACTTCACACACCATCTGATTGGAATTTCTTGAACCCTGATCGAAATTGGCGTTAATATTCGGTTCTCTGTGAACCGGCGCGTGAAGATAATCGACTTGGCGTTGATCCGAATCTTCCACTTGTCGTAATACGCCGAGGCACGGACCATATGCGCTTTCAGAAGCATATTTGCCGCTTGTGCGTTGTGAGAATGCGGATACATGGCCGTGTCATCGGCGTACTTGGCAAGGTTCGTATTCGGGAACTTCAGGAAGTCGGAGACATGTAAGTTGTACAACTTTGGCGACAGGCACGACCCCTGGGGAACGCCCGCGCGAATATCCCGCCGAGTTGATAGTTTGTTATTCACCCTGATCTGCAGCGATCTACCTGTCAGGAAAAAATGAATAAGTTTCGTCATGTGCATGGGAAAGTTTAATTAATCAATTATTCTAAAGCATTGTTTATAACTGTAATGTTTATCTAATATGCACTTTGATTATTACTTACGAGTTATCCTAAATTATAATACTATCGAATAAATGGGTTTATAATTAAAATTCGTTCATTAAGGTAACTTTTGTTAAACGTTTCAGTTTCTTTTACTATTCATCTTTTTATTGAGGCTATCGGACATATCTGTTGTTTCAGAAACCAACCATAGATTAAGTCAAGTCTACCTGTGGTCACTGGTAAACTCTGGTAATGCAAAAAATAAAAAATAGCACAGCATTTTAATTTTTCGCATTTTTTAGCTTAGCATCTTTGAACAACAATCAACGCACAATATGTTCGCTGCATGCAAGTCTCACTACCTAGCGTGTTTCAAAATAGTGTTGCAATTGAAACTGACAACTATCTTATTAATGCTGTTGATTGTAAAATTATGATATCATATAGTGTAATTCAAAATCAAGATGCCAAGTTGAGATATTTGTAGGCTCATAAATTCTCAAGGTCTTACAGTAAACTCCTTTGTTAATATATGACACGGAGCTTAATCATCAGATGATTTTTTTTATCCTTGTATCTCGTTGAAATTCGGCGAAGCATAAACTGCGCTCCAGGTACACGATACTATCAGAGAGACGCGCAACAGCTATCAAAGGGATCCTGAACAGTTCGTCATTGTCGTAAACCCATTCTGGTAATAAGTTTATCACCAAACCATCTAACGTAGAGGCCTTTATAAACGGCAAACGCCCATGTTATTATTGTGCCACTCTTTTATGTTGTATGTTGTCCTCCATCAAAGAAAATAAAACCATATGAATTGCATTCTTTTAAAATGACTGACATGTGTGAGTGTTTTATACTCGGTGTTATGCGCGCCCTCGCTTCTCATCGCTTGATTATTCTTTAATTTTCAATTTCTGACTCGAGGGAGGTCTACAAGTTATATTTAGAATCGCATATGGACCCCAGAAGCACAGGGATCAGCGGTCAGGGATATTGCATTAGTATCTGTCTCCGTGCAATCAATCGAAGGACTCTTCTTCAATCTGTCAGAATAGTTTATGTGCGGAAGGTATAAATTAAGGATTTCAAGGAACAGTAGTATTGGGTACAATCAGGGCTATACATTTTTACTCGAATACCGAATTTACAAATGTACCGAGTGTCTCGAAAGTTGTGGATAAAACGGAGGAGGATGGCAGGTAAGGTCATTTTCAGTCAAAATAACCATATACAGTGGGACCCATCTCAAGTGGACACACAATCGTAGCTCAGTTTTTGGTCATCCAATTTCAACCAAAGGATCGTTATCAATGACCTTTACTTTATCCTTTTTGAGTAAAACAAGACTTATTTCAGTCACTGGCGTGCATTTCTATTAAGAAAAAAGGGTCGATTTTTCGGGAAGTCATATGCATTTTTTTGTTGAAAAAATAATGCAATATTATTATAACCCCTATATCCAGAATTTAACAACATTTTGATTTTTGGTTTTCGAATTACGGCCCCTTAAAATTAACTATTTTAAACATTAAATAATCAAGAGAAAATAAAGAATGACTTTTTTTCGAAAAAAAAATCGTTACCAATTTATTGATTATTTAATGTTTAAAATTGGTAACTTTAATGGAACCGTATTTCGAAAACCAAAAATCAAAATGTTGTTAAATTCTGGATATAGGGATTATAACAGCATGCTGATCAATAATATTGCATTAGTTTTTCAACAAAAAAAATGCCTAATATGACTTCTCGAAAAATCAACCCTTTTTTTCTTAATAAAAATGCACGCCAATGACTGAAATAAGTTTTGTTTTACTCAAAAAAGGCATAGTAAAGTTCTATGATACCGATACAAATTTTGTTGAAATTGAACGACCAATAACTGAGTTACGAAGGTGTGTCCACTTGAAATGGGTCACACTGTATGTAGTTATCTGATTTTTTATGGTTCACAAGTTATTTCAATTTTTGAATTTTCGTCCGAAATCCTCTCGTACGCGTCTGATGATTTAGATTCAGTGCACCAAAATACATATAAAATTATATTTTTCGTCGTTAGTTCAGAAATTTTTGCATACGTTTATTAAAAATACTCTAAAGTGTTTTGCTCAATTTTTCTCTAAGATGGGCTACTGAAGGTTTTACTTTTCTGTAGCACGCAATTTTATAATATCTAGTTAGCAATTGTCAATTGTAATAGAAGATGTTACGATTTTTGTTTGGTTCATAGAAATGCTCTGAATTTTAAAGTGACCCTCACAGGAAAAAAGTAAATGGAAGTTGCTCCATAATAACGAAAACTAGTGCACTTTTTCTTCTTCTTAACGGTTGTTTTTGTGTACTTTACTTCCTACTAAAATACGACTCCAGATTTATGATATTCACATTGTCATGGAAACATGACTTGTAAAAACGCTAATGAAAAACCGTTGAGAAAAGTCTGTGAATTATACTTTGTTAGAATGTGCAAAAACTGTACTAGTTTTTCTTATTAAGGGACAACTTCGTGTAATATTTTTTTCCTGGAGGGTCATTTTAAAAAACCCATAAAACGACCCACCCCACATAGGTAGTGAGGTGGGGGTAGTGATAGGGGGGTGATGGTGGAGGTGGATGAAGTAAAAAATATTTTGAGGTTCTGGTTCTTGTACACACACTAAATCACAATTTTTTTTATCCCCTTTAATAATGGGGTGGGGGTGGTAATAGGGATGAGTAATGCCAAAAATCTTTACTCTTGCCTGCTTGATTTACCTATTTACCACAAATTTATCCCAATTTACCCCCCAACCCTTCGACGGAACAAGATGAAAATATAATCAAGTTCCAGATCTTGCTAAAGTACACATGTGTACCAAATTTCAAGTCAATATCTTAAATAGTTCCAGAGTAAACGTGCGCACAAAAAAGTTAGACAGACCGACAGACAGACATAATTTTTTGCTCAAACTTAAAATCTCGACGTTTCATGACATTCTACGCATATTTGAACAATAAAAATTTTTTTAAATGTTTTTGTCGTTACTAAACTTCCACTGGACGTGGAAGTAATTAGATAATTCTGATGATCTAAACAATGATCGAACATCTTTTATTACAATTGACAATTGCTAACTAGATTTTATAACCTCTTCGGCCCCAACATATCATAGATGATACCTCTGGTAAAATATTTTATTCCATGTGTTCTGTCATTCAGAACGCTGCAGCTCCATAGTCATCGTATCTGATACCTTTTCAGACATGCGTAGAAATATCGGAGTTCGCCTGCTTCCACTTAACTTCCAGCGACATAATACTACATTTGCAGTAAACCTAACCTATGTGACAAGTGAATCTTAAAATATGGATAAATATTCAAAGAAACGTAAGTAATACCGTATTTTTTTTAATAATAGCTTGCTAGTGAATATATTTATTGCTGTATTAAGTCGTATTACAATTTGCATTTTATTAGTGCCCTAGATAATGACCTTTGCTCAAGGTATCAGATGTGATATCTTGGGTCTATATCGCTACCTAATTATTATATTTATTTTTTTACTGGTTACTGGCAAGCACTATTGGCTTGACTAGAATGCTTATAAAATCCCAAATTCCTAAAAAAGTAAACTTTTCTTCTGACAACCAAATGAAAAAAGCGGGACGGGGAACCTATGAACAGATAGTTCGGGAGGATTCAAAAATAGCTGTAATGAAATGTTTGGATACCAGACCCGTTCACTTAGCTTCTTCAGTTCAAGGTTTCCAGCCTGAAGGCGAATGCAGACGTTGGAGCAAACCAAATTCAAAATATATCCAGGTGAAACAACCTGCTATTGTAAACTCTTACAATGCCAAAATGGGAGGAATAGATCTTTTGGATCATGTTACTGGAAAGTACCCCATGCGGTACAGGAAAAACAAATGGACGACCCGAGCCATTTACCATTTTATTGATTTTTCTGTGGCAGCTGGATGGCTAATGTACAGAAAAGATGTTCAACGCCAAGGCTTGCCGAAAAAATAGATCATGGATTACTTAGACTTCAAGTTTGTGGATTACCTCCACAAACTTGAAGTCTAAGTAACCTTTTAAGAACCTTTTACTTCAATTTGCAGAAAATGCCACAGAAGAACAATCACTAATCCCAAATGTTATAGATGCTGCAAATGACGAGTCCGATGGTGATGGTCTACCTGCTTCCAAAAAGGCCAGAAAACCTGAAAATATACCGGATAAGTGCAACTTCGAGTGCCAAACATTTACCGGATTTTAAAAACAGAGAACAAAAATTGAGATCAAAGTGCAGAAGTCCTGGGTGCAAAAAATTAACATTTGTTTGTTGCACCATATGTAAAATTTTTCTCTGTTGCTCAACGGAAAGAAATTGCTCTGTTGAATTCCACAAAAAGTAGTTGAAACTTTTTTTGTTGTTTATGTTTATGATTAGTAAATAAAATATTTTTGAAAAATACTGTGTTTGGTAGTGATATATACCCAAAGTATCATATATTATAACTAATTTTTTGCAAAAACCAAAGGTCTAAGAAAAAAATTTTTCAAATATTTTTTGTTCCTAATGACCCATTTAGTGATAAAAATGGCCAGGGTCATAAAAATTTTGACTTGTATATGCTTGGGTCCGAAGAGGATAACAATTCCTCCTTCGGAAAAGTTCAACATTCACTAGTATATCTAAGGAAGGAAAAACAGGCAAAGATCCTTGAAATTTTGTTTTTACCTCTCTCTTAAACAATTTTGGACAAAAACAAAAGTTGAAATAACTTTTGAACCATCAATCATCGATAGATAACCACATATTAACTGGACTGGACACTTTTGGGAAACCCTGTATATTATTGGTATATGTAATTCACATTTTTAATAATCATTTCATTTACAGATTCATATTCTTGTAGTCGAGTTGTTAATCTGAATCTGAATTTTAGACATTTTTTAAAATGACCAAATCATTGGGAAATATACTTCGCTCTTATCGTATTAAGTTCGCCTCTAGAAAGAGTGAACGTCTTCTAAATCGGATACCTACATATAATTTAAAAATTGCTCACTTTCAATAAGAAAAAGTGTTTTTAACGGAAAAATCAATGATATTCCTGAATAATTACAACCAGTAGAGAATTTCGTCATTTTAACCATTTTTGACAAATATTAACGAAAAAGCTTCGCGAATGATTCGATAATATAAAAGTAATTTCTGCCTCAACATCTTCCGGCAATTTTTTCCTGAAAAACATGCATTCTAGACATGTATTTGTAATCATTATACATGTGAAAAAATGTACCACGGCAATAAAAGGGAACACGTGCAAACAAAAAAAAGTATAATTCTAAATAGATTTCATTTAAGACAAATCATCGATTCGTCTATTTCTTGCAGAACGCATTTTTCAGGATGAGCATATTACACTAGCATAATTATTTAATACATACATACATGCAGGAAAAATTAATTATATCCTCAACAACACAAATAACAACTTTCATTTCAACGCCTTTTTCCTTCCTAAATCCAAAATAAACAATGAAATAATGGGATGATTAAGTTTTATGTCTTAAGTGTTAAAATTTTGAACTTTTATTACAAAAAACTTCACACTAATAAACGACCAGATGTTTGTGATTTGTCTCAGGCATTTTAGTTAGGGTGTCACATTACCATTATTACAAAACCACACACGTGTTCTGAGCAAGTGTCGTCGAGGATAGCGCACAATTTGTTGCCTTCGTAGTAACGAAAAACGTACTTTGACTACCAAAAATAGGTGAATTTACTTTACGTTGAGCGAAGGAATAGTATCACTCATTGGTTAAAATTAGCATACCTACGTTTTTGATTTATTTTTAAGCAGAAAAAATAATTTTACGATTGGTTAAATGTAAAATATTTTAATAGCGTAGGAGCTAGATGGCTGTTTTGGACTAGTCAGACATAACACGATTGGTTGAAAACAATTCGTGATTGGTCAGCTGACCACGTTCGACAGAGCTTATTGGGCCTGACTAGTTTGTGATTTCTTGCAGAAACAAACCTAGTATATGGAAAGAACGAATGGTTTTTTTGCATACTCAAAATAATAAAATAATAGTTTTCAAATACTACGGTCCGGATATTTCACAGAGTAAATGAATTTGTAAGAGCTGTACGACCAATTATACAGTATCGGAAAGTGTTTGTTTTGGTACGGCAATAAGAGGAAGCGAGAGCAGCAAGCGAGAGCGAAGCAAGCAATGATGTACATAATTCTCTTGAAGGAGCGTGTCACTCTTTGCCTCTGCTACAGTACTGGTAGACGTCTCTATTGTGGGCGGTCGGTTAATAGCGCAATGCCAAATCCAGGACTTTCCGATTCTGTATGTGTACTCGGCTTTGGATCATATCTCAAATGTTCAGTCAGGCATATTCAGTAACAAAATTTCCAACTGTGGTATTGGGTCTTTACATAGCCATAGTGTTTGTTTTGGGGTAAAATTGGACATACTTTGCACAGAAAATGAAAGTAATTTGCAGTAGATGTGGGTTCATCAGTAACATTGTACGTGAAAAGATAATCACAAATAATTTTTTCGCACATAGACAACAAAGAACTCTCGTTTAAGTTTATTAGGGTGGTCAAAAAATGACTTAATTTTTAATAGAAGGTCTCGATTCCCCCCAATTTGTTTCCAAACCCGAAAAAAGCAAGTACGTATTTTGTTGTTTTTCAAAATTTTGATTTTAAATGATTGCCTATAGAGACATGATGTTTCCCATTTAAATTGCATGGGGGAAAATAACTTTTTGGGATTTTTTGAATAATTATTCGGGAAAATCTTTCATTGAACATATAGAACTTTGAGAGGACTATACAATGAAGAATTTGATGTATATAGAATAGAATAGAATAGAATAGAATAGAATAGAATAGAATAGAATAGAATAGAATAGAAAGAGCTTATTTTACAAAATATACTAAAAATACAAGATAATAAAAATATACAGTAAAATAAACTGACAAACTTCATATAAGCGCAAACCGCACTGTGCATGAAGGAAAAAAGTATACAATAGTACTTAAATTTTTAAAATAATTACGAACACTTTAAATAAAACAATATAAAAGTATTAAGTATATATAATATACACACACATATATCCATATATGGGAGCATATTTCATAGATTTATACACAAATACACATATTATATAGACATACTTACTTACACATACCTATACAAATATACACAGACAGGTTAGATCAAATATTTGAGTATGTATATACACTTTTAGAATTAAACTTATTTTATGAAAACAGCATTGAAACTTTAAAACAGACTGTTAAAAAAACATTTTGGATTTATGATGGTGTGGATTTCATCTCGGTTGAGTGTTTCTAAATTATATTGTTTCAGTGTATGTTTAAATTTCCCAAAATTAGATACATTTTTTACTTCGACAGATAACGAGTTAAATGCTCTAGTGAATAAGTGAAACATAAGTGAAACATCTTTGTCCGCACGTTGTCCTTGTTTTAGGAACTATTAAATTATTTCCTAAGTTAAACCTAGTCTCTATTGTCTTGGATGAGTACCAGGAGACCACTGGTATAGAACACATTGGTAAAAGAATAACATTCGTATGGCCATAACCTTTACTTCTTTAAATAGAATATTGGATGGGTAGCTGATATCCTTTTTAAACATAATTTTTAAGAGTCTCTTTTGTAGTATTTCCAAATTTTTCAAGTGATGGTCCAGTACTCCTCCCCATCCTAATATTCCATAGTTTAGGTGTGTTTCGACAAGTGAATGATAAAGTATTTTTAGGTGTTTATTATCTAGAACATCTCTTAAACACTTGAATCTATAAACTACTTTCCTTATTTTATTTATTACATAATTTACGTGAGTGTCCCATTTTAGTCTAGCATCTATTTTTATACATAAGTATTTTATATTTGTTACCGGTGATATTTTAAAGTGGTCACTGATTGTTGCTCAAATGTCGGAGCAGACCTATCGTGTAAGTAAAAAGGTAGATAATTTGTTTTATCCAAGTTTAGGGTTAGATACTTACTATCAAAATATTTTTTTATTTTGTCTAGGTCATTTTCTACTTTATTTTTTAATTCATCCCAGTTTGGTGCTGTGAAGAAAAGGGCTGTATCATCAGCATAACTTATGGTAGAGCCAGAGGTTTGCATGTCAAATAATGAATTAATATAAATTATAAAAAGTACTGGCCCCAATACAGTGCCTTGCGGTACGCCATATTCGACAATGTTAGGGTGACTTCGTTCTGAATTTATCTCGGTATATTGAGTTAGGTTGTTCAAATATGATTTTAAAAGGTTTCTACTATTACCTCTGAAACCTAAACTTTCTAAGCTGCATATTAGTTGAGTATGGCATACCGTATCAAAAGCTTTTTTTAGGTCGATAAATACCGTTAAACATTTTTGTCGACTATCCAGCGCCTGATATATTTTACTAACTAAGCAAACAATTGCATCTTGGGTACTTTTACCTTTTCTAAAACCAAATTGTGAGTCATTTAGTAACTTGCATTTCTCCAAATAACCCACAATTCTAGTTTTGATCACTTTTTCAAAAATTTTAGCAAGGTTAGTAATTAGCGAGATAGGCCTATAGTTTGTCACTTGTCACTTTTTGTCCACTTTTATATATTGGTTTTACAATTGACACCTTAAAGGCTGATGGAAATTCTCCTACAGCTATTGCTTTATTAATTAGGAGAGATATATTCAGCGATTTCTTTTAAGGTGGCAACTGTAATTCCATCTATTCCAGGAGTTGTTTTAGTTTTCATTTGATTTATTATTTTTTTTATTTCTGAGATCGTTGTTGGATGCAAAAATATTGAATTGGTTTGTATTTTTCTTTCACATGGTGTATTTAGATTTGGGTGGATTTTGTCAGCCAGAGACTTTCCTATGGTACTAAAGAAAACATTGAATACATTGGCTTTCTCACGATCATGTGTTACTTTGTCACCTTTATCATTTTTTACGTTAGGTATTACCGTTTTTTTATTTTTATTCGTTTGTAACCTCCCACAAATTTTTAGAAGATAATTTATTTCTTTCAATTTTTTGTTTATAATAGTTAGCCTTTTCATTTTTTATTGAGTTATTTAAGTCATTACTGAATTTTTTATATTGTATTCTCATTATTTCGTTGTTTGGATTTGCTTTTAGTTGACTATACATCTTATCGTCATTTATAAGTTTTTTCGTAATCCAGTCTTTTCTTTTCACATTTTTATGCTTAATTTTTACAATATTTGTACATATATAGATATAGGTCGCCCTCCTCGGTGCGCTGCCCCGAAAACTACCTGAAGAATTTACATTTTCTTATTTAAGACTAGATTTCGGGGCACCGTGGAGATGTGTTAGGGGCGACAAACCCATATCAAACTCTTTGTTGGATAGTCCTCTCAAAGTCTTGTAAGTTTAATGCAAGATTTTCCGTAACCCTGAACAATTATTAAAAAAATCCCAAAAAGTGATTTTTCCCCATGCAATTTAAATGGGAAACTTCAGGCTCCATAGACACCATTTAAAATCAAAATTTTGAAATACTAAAAAATACGTACTTACTTTTTTCGGATTTGGAAATATATTGGGAGGCTCGAGACCCTTTATAAAAAAATTAAAGTCATTTTTAGACCACCCTAATGTTTATATTATCTTGAGGACATAGGTTATCAATTGGCATCCTTTTAGTATCCTTTTTTTCACATTTGTTAATGTATATTTTTTAACCTAACAATATATAATTTGCATTTATTTATAGAATATTTTTACTGACATTAATAAAATCATATACTATTTTGTAATAAATAAAAATGCTTCTACTCTCAAATTCTCCTTAATAAAAACAACTTTCCTTCTTCCCACGTTTGGTTCCATTAATGGTTGAATAAATGAAAACCAAACTATATATTTATATTGCATACACCAAATATTCTCAATTTCCATTTTATTTCATTTACATTTTGTCAGTTTTGGGATATGATTTCTTAAAGAAATTGTCGCTACATTGTTGTGTATAATTTCAGATGAATAATGAACGGAATTTTTATTTCTATTATCAACAGCTCAATTCAACATAAAGATAGAATACGATTTTCACATAAAATACTGACTTCTTCCTGTGCCATAAATTATATATTTTTGCAGAAATAATAATTGCACATAATTAATCAGAAATTCTAACAGGGCATCGTCTATTGTTTAACTGAATTACCTGCACCAACATCAAACAAAAGCGAAACGTGTAACCAGTACTACATACCATAAATGTTCCTGAAATATAAACAAGGAAGCTACGGCGAATGTTTATTAGCAATACAGAATAAAAAAATAATATGAGTACCTGTAAATTAATAATATATTTACCACGCGTATTGTTGTGTATGTATGTAACGGGATGGAGATCGCACCGAGAAAGTTAATATACAGGGTGCTTGGTAAAGCGATGCCGGCCCTGAACAGGGCGATTTTAATGTATTTAATATATCGCCACATTGAGTTTACAAGATTCTGACTGCATTTTTAGAGAAATCGAGGTTTTTGCATAAAAATGTTCTATCTACCCTAAATATTGATAAAATGTAACTTTTGGTGCCATCTGGTAGATTTGCTACCAGATGGAAATGGATTGAAATGGAAATTGAAAAAGATTCTATCTGCAAACTCTTTCATTTTTGTAATAACAACAAAGTTCCTTCTGAGTAGATACGACCATGTTAAGCAATGTATTTGGAGGGCTTGTAGATAGAACCTTGTTAGGCTGCAAATAAAACAGTTAGAACTTTGTTATATAAAGGACGTAAATTAATATTCCCACTAAAACACTGTATTACATGACTGAATTTTTATATTTTCATCGTTGTTCCATACCATGTGTGTTGAAAGTAAACATTTAACTTTTGAATATATAAGTTACTAGTTATTTTTAATTTTATATTCAGTTATTATACTCTTCGCAAAAACGAAGAGTATATTGTATTTGATCGGCACATTTCTAAAATTGTAAATATCGCTCGTAGAGAAAAAATTTTCATATCATTGTGTTAGTGAACGAACTTTTAAAATGTCCGTCTGTCCGTCCGTCACGTTACTTGTAAGCACGATAACTTAAGAAAGAAAAGTCCGTATTGAAATTTGGAAAGTAAGTTAGTGTTAGCTAGAGGAAGAACCCTATTGTTTTTGAAGAAAATCGATCAGTAAATAAAAAAGTTATTAATTATTTAATTTTTAAAAAAATATTCTCTTAATTTTTGTCGCTTATACTAAAATGGAAATCTTGCGAAATATTATTTCTATAATATATTTTTTTTTTGTTTATGAATTTTACTAGTATATATTTCATAGAAGTACAAGTTGAAATATGTATGATTGTCAAAAGACATTAAGTATCACAGACAATTAATTTTGGTAGCAAGATGTGGTGGCGCAGCGGCTAAAGCTTTGCGTTGCAATCCAGAGGACACCATAAAAACCACTTTCCACAAAAACCCATAATTTAAAATTCAATCATTAATTACCCTCCCTCTAACCCCCTTGACCCTCCGCCGAGATCTGAACAACTTCTAATAATTTGTCGTATAGACAAATAACTGTTTTTATTCATCTGACTAACAGAAGCAGGGTTTTTGTAAATTTTCCCTGCACATTAAAATATTACTCCCGTTGCTTTTTACAATAATTAAACTAAAATCTGAAATCGAAAGATATTAAAGTACTAAAATATGATTATACTTTATTAAAGAAATCATTTAACGTAAATAAAGCTACAATCATGAAGTCATTCCTGCCACAATATCCGGCCGTGGCGTCACTCGTGCGCATATACGCGTAACCTGTGACGCTAAGATTATACACTTGATTGTCAACTGAAATATGAATGAAGTAATAAATGAATTGTACCAATAGTTAAATAAAATAAAGAATATTGCAATTGGCAATTGGCAATTGGCAATCCAGAGGTCCCGTGTTCAAATCTCAAACAGGTCGGATATTTTTTTTCATTTTTTTTTTTCATATAATTTTTTTCACAGCAAAGATGGTATCACAAAATTTAGGATGTCCAAAAACTAACATTATTTAATAGAACACTGCGAAGAGTATCCTATAGAATGTGTAACAATTTATATATAAAAAGCTCAGTAAATTGGCGAAGAGTACGTTTTTAGCTTGTTTCTACCTATGTTGTGCAAAATGGAGGTACTTGTTTTAGAAAAAAATGTCTTTATTATTAACAAAGTTCTATTTAAAAATAAAGTATTTAAAACTAAACTATTAACGTTAAGTGGAAAGTTATAGACTCTTCAATCAACGCTATTAATTATGATTCTTACAAAATAACCATATAAATTGGGATTCTTGAATTGTAAAGATATAGCAATTCGTGTTATCACTCTCAAACATTTACTTACGACAAACCTTATTACAATATTTCAAACTCTTATTACTCAAAACAGTGGTAAACGCACTTAAAACCTTGTAAATCCAATGTAGCGCTATTACTACAGATAAAATTTTAAGCACAAATGATATTGCATACGAAAAGTAATAGAAACAGTTCTTAGATTTAAGATAAATTTCAAGTTTCAATTTGTTGAAGGTATTTCCGGTGCAGAGATTTGAACACCTCATTCTCAACGATATTCTAAGCGATTTTGTAACGCCTACAGTAGATGTTATTAATAAAATGCTGCACTTGACGAGTTCACCTCATTTAGTTCGTTTCTGTTATTGAGTACCCGTCCGGTCCTTCCACTTCCTGATGCAATGATTATCTTTCAATCTGACATACTTTATTTATCATCAAAACAAGTGCACGTGTTTCTCTTTATGTGTAATTAATAATTATAGAAAAATAATCACAACTATTTATACTAAAAGTGTTGTTTTATGAAAATTATCGGGATTGATACAACCGGATATATTTTCCATATTATGATGTCCAATTAAAATAGGAGCTGGTAGATGATGGAGATTGTATTAATTATTTAAAATACACACCTAGAGGTCTAGGAATTATCTGCTCCAATTATTAGCAAGGTTCTATCTCCATTTACTTCCAATGATTATTATTCGGTGTTTTACAGTATGCTATTTCTCAAAGCGTGCACACCATTGTGATGAACATAAGACAAACATTAAACTACATAAAGTCGCTTAGTTTTCGGTAAAAAAAAACCGGCGTAGAACCAAACCATACTTAGTGGGATTCTTTAGTAAGATAATCGTGTACACGAAATCATTTTTTACGACATTTTTTGGTGGTCGAAAACTTTTTTATTTCGGAAAAACTCAAAAAAATAGATTTTTAATGAAATATGTTTTTTAACGTCTCCACCGCTATATCTCTGAAAATATTTGGGCTATCAAGTTATTTTTTTTTAGATTAAAGTAGACACAATAGCGCTTCGAACAGCGTCCCACGTGAACCCGATTTATTTTTTTTTAAGCTGGTAAAATAATAGGAAACTCAAACTTGTTATTTTCAGTAGCGTAATTTTAGGCAATCGAGAAAAATATTTATTTATGAAAATTTGTATATACATGCTGCGTACAATTGAAGCCAATGTTTGAAAAAATTTTTTAGGATAAAAATTTTTCATGTCCCGTTCATAGTATTGAGTCAGCGATTTTTTTTTTAACGGGTCAAAGTCATATTCTTGCGCGCTCGGCTGTAGCAAGCCTGCCGACTGCAATGATCGGACGGTCCCGGTCGGGATGTATGTAGTAGAGTAACGTATATCAATAGGTACAAAACCAGTAGTGATCAAAAGCATCTAGGGGATCAATATTATTGTTCAAAATTTCATATACCGGGTGACCCAGAAAGTACCTACCCCCCACTTTTTTCTACAGTTTTAAAAATAAAATTCTGAAATTCAGGAAATCAAATATAGATATCAATGACCACATTTTGACCATTCGGTGGTAAAGAAATCACTTCCGGTATTGCTGGAAATTGCCGCAACTTTCTTATTTTAAACAACACTGTGTATATTTAAGTCACTTTTCTCATAAAGCTGTAATTTCTCTTTCCACCGCTTTTTTCAGATTTAAAATCGGATTAAAAATAACCTTGAAAATGGCATTGCCTAATATGTCTGACCTGGTTCTACGCCAAAAAAAAAGACACAATAGACCTACGAAATCGCTGCTCCATAAGGCAAAGTCGCGGTTACTTTAACAGACGCTTTTTTTGCCTGTTATGGAGATAGCTGGAGGTTACAATGTTGTTTACAAGTATAAAGTAAGGTTATAAACCCAGGGTGTCTACCAACCGGGAAAATGACGGGGATTTAGTCCATCCGGGAAAAAAACGGGAAAAAGACGGGAATTTCAAAAAGTAATCGGGAATTGCAAACGTCGGCTAATAACTATAGGTATATTTGCATTCGCAAGAGTAGCTTATACTGTACTGTAGTTCCCTATATGTTTGTTTACATTACCCAGTAATATGAGAATATACAGTGTGTCCAACTAAGTCGTCACCATATGGGAAACTTTTTTATTATTGGTTTTATGAAAAAAAGTTGCAGTAACTAGAGGTTTTTAACTTCGGAATAATGTCATATTGAACAGATTTCATTCTTTTTTGACAGTATTATAGTAAATGCTTCACAGAAAAGTTTCTATATTGTATGGGGGCTTGCTAATTTATATGGGGTGGATGCCACCCCTTCTTAGGGGGGTGGCACTTAAAAAATATATATATATTTATTGGAGCTGAAAAAGAATCAAATTTTAAGAAGAAAAGGTACAAGTACAAGTACTTTAAATGAGCAAAAAAATTTTGAGCATCTAGATAATGCTACATTTTGACGAAAAACTGTATTTGAGATTATTTTTTTTAAATTACTAGCTAATTAGAGTAACAAAATGGCGACCATTTTATATAAAAAAATATAAATACTCACATTTTTCTGTCATAACTTCTTTATCTCTTATGCTACAGAAACGAGTAAAAAATAATTTGAAAGCGCAATTAATTGTCTTTAATTTCATTTCTTAGCATGCATGACGTAGGTGACACAATTTCTGAGATATTTAACATTTAAACTGCATTTTTCGTCTCATAAATGTTTGGACACCATTTGTAAACTTTCATATCTCCGAAACTATTAAATCTATGTAAATAAATAAAAAACCGAAATTCATTATCAGTTTATAAGCTTTATTTTTGGTCTCTACCTCTCTCTACCTTTTTCAATAAAACTAATATTTATTGAGATATTTGGAAAAGGAAGAAAAATTACGTTTTATCGAAAATACCTTTATAGTTTAAACTGTAATTTTTTCTAAAGCAAATGCTGTATACAAACGAAAAAATTTGAGCATCTGCTTCATGCTATATAGTAATGTAAAACAGTGTTTGAAATTCCTTTTTTTATTTACTGGCTAATTACAGTAACAAAATGGCGACTTTGTTATTAAAAAAATGTGAAGACGCACATTGCTTCGGTCATAACTTCTTTGTTTTTTATGCTACAGAAACAAATTAAAAAACAGTTGAAAGCTTAATTAATAACCTATTATTCTATCTATTAGCATTCTTGACGTGGGTGTCACAGTTTCTGAGATATTTAACTCTCACTCGAAATAAAATTATCTTATGAACACTTGGATGCCAAATATAAACTTAAATATCTCCAAAATTAGTAACCCTACATCAATAAATAAAAAATATAATTAATTGCCAATTTGTACTTTCTGTAATTGGTCTGCAACATTTTTTCGATAAAGCAATACTTTTCGAGATATTGGACCGTTTGGAAATTACCTTTTTTTTAAGCTAAAATCGCAATTTAGAAGTCGTTATAACTTAAAAACTATCAATTTATGTGAAATATTGCATTGAACCTTTTCTTCTTGAAATTTGATTCTTTTTCAGCTCCAATAAATATATATTTTTTTAAGTGCCACCCCCTGAGAAGGGGTGGCATCCACCCCCTATAAATTAGCAAGCCCCTGCACAACATAGGAACTTTTCTGTGAAGAATTTACTATTATACTGCCAAAAATGAACGAAATCCGTTCAATATGACATTATTCCGAAGTTTTGCATATTTTTTACCTCCAGGTATTATTCTTGATAAAAAGTTTTGCGTGGCCTAAAACTCAAAATGAAATAATCAGATATCAATTTTTTGCAGTCGTATACGAGGTTTGTCGAAAAATGTAAATTTTGCTCAAGGGTAAAGTACCTTTATTTATTACAATATTGACAATCGTTATTTAGAAAAGTTGATCCTAATTGAAAACTACGGTCAGATATCCAATATTATCCATCTACCATGAAAGAACAAATATTATACCCAAAAATTGTTAAAGACCATTTTTTTATGGTATATTGAAGGTTGGAAAAAAAACGGGAAAATCGGGGAAAAAGTCCGGGAAAAACCGGGAAAAAGTCGGGAATTTCCACGTCCGGATTTGGTAGACACCATGTAAACCGCTTGTTCGTGTTTGTGTCAAGAAAATATAAAAATCAAATGTATTTTGAAGAAATCGACTTTAGTGAGGAAGATGAGGATTTTTTTTGATTATGAGAGAAGACCTTATACAGTTAATAGCGGAGTCAATAGAGGCTGAAAATATGCATTATTTTGGAATAATTACGGGAAGCTTCGATTTTCCTAAAACCTTTTGATATCACTTTTACATAGCTTAAAGTAAAAAGTTATAAACATATAATCGTGAGAAAATTGTTTATTAATTATTTAAACAAAAAGAAACTTTTTTTTAACAAAATTATTATAAGTGGAATTTAATTCAAATTGACATATAAGGGGTTTGTCGAGGTCGCTGAAACAGATCATGATGTCAAAAAATCGTAATTCAAATTGGCTGATCCAATATAGCCGACTATCAAGCAATAAAATAATTCAATACACTATTCAATTCAAACACAATTTAAATTTTCACATAAAAACTTAAAAAGAAGCTGAGAAAAGTGATATTGTACATAGCATTGTAAGATGATCTATGAAAAGTACCCAAAATACTTTTAAATTGCTCTGCGGGCACACACACAGCGCAGCGTGTGGGGTAGGTGATACGTACCGCTTACCGCAGATGCTGTTTTAAGAGGTCTGCACACGATCCAGCGGCAGGGAGCCAGCCTTGTCGGCATGCTTTGAACTCATTCGTAAAAGTGAACTGGTCCGCTGGAATTCCAATTATCCTCAAAGCGTACCGACAAGGCTGGGTCCCTGCTGCTTTACTTTCAATATTTTTCTATTATTCAAGCATTATAATTTGACTCATAGCCCTGTACTACGTGAATATTTTTAATATGTTGTCGATATTTTAAACAGGATAAAAATTGTAGAAACAATCAACATTAAGTCCATTTACCGAAAAAACTTGAGTTTTTCAATATTTCGTGAAAAGTATGGGTTTATATATATTCCAAAAATTTTTCATCATCAGATTTACTTATTTTGAGGTCCTACTATAAACATATGCTGCACAGGTAGTCTAAATAAATTTTTGTTATAAAAGTTATTAACTTTTATTTTACCCATAATTTCACGAATTTTACAGCAAAAAAAATTGTTTCTTATTTTCGTAAAAAAGGGGGTTAATTTAATTTTTAAGATAAATCCCCTTGAAGCATCTTAAATTACACATTTCAAGCTTTAAAAATTGCACCTATAAAGATTTAATAACGCGATTTAAACCAGAGAAATAGGTGGTTAAAGTTAGTTATATATACAAAATTCTATCATCTCAAAATTTTAAAATTTTCAAAAATTACTTTTTGAGATTTTTTTCACTCATCGGATCTTTTCATTACTTCAAGAGTAAAATGTGAAAGACCCAAGTTTTTATCTTCATATTTTTAGAAATGGTAGAGCTTAAACCTATTTCATCGCAAATCTCTTTATGTTCCTACTTCATATATGCACTATTCCTACATACATTCATAATTATATTTGAAAATATAATAATCCAATAACTGCATGTTTCTTCTTTCATTTAAGCTTTTGTGAGGTAAATTTCATTAATTAATTCAAAAGTTACAACAAATTTAGTGTAGCGGGTCCGAGGCCGCGCGCGGTTCGCGCCATTCGTGTCTCCGCGTTCCATTTTCGTGCGTTTAACAAAAAAATCTGGAGCCTACATTTTTGATCGTACAAAAAAACTTCATATACATTTTTTATGTGAAATTTCACGTACTTTCGAATGGCGCAATTACTTTTTGAAAGAAAAAAATATTTTAAGATATATTTGACAAAGACTGGTATTCTGCAAATATTTTGTTTAATAAAAAATTACGCTCAAGGACTATTGTTGGTAACTTTTGGTATGTTGTTTCTGACATGTTGAGGGACATATCCTCAAAAGTTACCGCTTCCCGGAATTTTTCCGAAGTGAAAATCTCTATTGACTCCACTATAAGAAAAGAATCGATCCTTTTGAAGAATTACACAATATAGAATTTCATAAAAGATTTCGACTAACAAAAGACTGAAATTTGCAGACCTTTTTAGTTTTTTATTGCTATTTTCCATTATCACAAAGGGAGTACCCAGAGACAGTTATCATTTATATTACAGACACAAGAATAAAAAGTACCAACCAAATTAGGATGAAAAATAACCGAAAATCTTGGGTTAGAAATTATGAATTTACATTGTTGCTTATTTACGAATATCTATTTCCTTCGGTGGTTTATCACGTCTACATTTTCATCTTTTCTTAGTTACTGAATTGGAAAACATATTTCTACTCTACTTTCTGTAGGTATTATTTTTAACCTTTTTAAACAATTTCCTTTAAAAAATACATGAAACACAAAATATAAACAGGTACATACACTTTAAATATGCTACAAATTAGTATTTCCGGCAACATTGCCTACATCCCATCTGACTGGAACTCTACTGCCAATTTCCATTTTATGTAGCTGACGGTTTTCTAACTGCTGGTTGGTCGAAGGCAGGATAAACACTTTTTAATTTAACAGAGACTTTAACAGACAGCTATAGTTGACTGGCAGCTATGTAACAGGAACATTTAACCGCGCACTGATAAACCGGCCCTAAGTGTTTTACTGAATGCGGTGAAGATTCAAATTTAGCTTTATTTTAACAGGTAAGTTATACACAGTAGACACAAAAGTTCCGCCTAAACAATATTTTTAGATATCCAGAAAAGAGACTGCCAGACATAAAAACATTCAAAAGGCCACAACAAAATTTAAAAGAGTTTGGATAATTTGTAAAACCTCGAGCAAAAATATATAATAAAGCAGGTAGAGAAGCTGTAGAAAATATTGTTTTAGAAACTGTAAGAGAAAATCCTAATATATCGTCTCGCTAAATAGAGGAAAATTTAGGAATCCCAAAAACAACTGCGTTGCGTTGCTTAAAAAAAATAAATTCAAACCCTACAAAATTAGGATTAGTCACCATCTATATCCAAACGACTTTCAAAGACGTCTCGATTTTTGCCAGTGGTTTTTGCGTGAGTGCAATGAAGTGCCAAAATGTCACAGACGATTTGGATTTGGTGTATGGTGTGGTTTTATTGGATACCAAATAATAAGGTCCTCATTCTCTTCACGGTAATTTGAATACCGAAAATTTTATTAACATCCTACGACAAGAAATAGAGCCCTTTGTAGACAATATGCCTGTATGACAATTTCAAAGATTAATTTACCAACACGATGGCGCCCCAGGTCATACGTCAAATGAAAGACGAAATTATTTAAATGCTCAATTCAGGGAGGATTGGATAGGTATCCTATATATCACTCAGGACTATTTTATCAATGTCTAATTATAGTGCAGGCAAATCCAGTTTTGAGTATGAACTATCTGGGGACAGCTATTTCTTTAGCGAAATGGATAGCTTTATTCATGTAGAATGAGGATATAAAAGTCCCGAAAAATCCCAATGTGAGCTAAAGCCACCATTTAGAAAAAATGGCCGCCAGAACCAGTTTTTTAGAAGGACACATCTCAGTAACCATTGCTTCGATTTTAGATTTCTTTTTGTTCTCTTCCCTTTTTTATGTACAATCAAAAGTGTTATTACATCTTTAGGCATAAAATAGAAGATAACTGAAGAAAATAAGACTTGAGTTCTTGGAAATATACAAGGTGTCCGGTTAGTGCTTCCTCGAAAGATTGTGCAAAAACGGGTAACTTTATAAAAAAACTGTTTTAACAAAACTTTCAATGTTTCATCTCTACTACAACGTGAAATTATTTTCAATTATACAAGGTGTCACAAAAAGGAGTCACACAAAAGTGTGTAATTTTTTTAATGGAATACCCTCTAATTTTTTGGCGCCAGTTAAGCCTCTAAGGGTCCTGAATTACACCCTAAAATTTTTTGCCAATCGGATGCAGCATTGTCAAGCTATAATTTTTTTCCTGTTTTTTTGGCAAATTACAAACTTTCTTTTGACTACCATACTCCGCGATTTATTAATTGTTTTTTCTAAAAGGATGTTATTCGATAATGATGAATTTACCGAAAAACATTTTTGAAATAAATTATTATTATACCGGGTGTCCAAAATATTTCTTTACATTTCTTGTTATTTAATTATTATTTTTCTCAAATTTTTTAAATGGAATGTCAATATTTTTTTGCATGAATGAATAAAGCATAAAATTCCCCACATTCTAATATTATACACTTAATTTTTATTTCAAACCGTTTTTGAGATATGATTATTTCAAATAAGTTTTGCGTAAATTGAGGTGCTTTTTATTTTAGCATTAAAATCTAGTACGGCTTTGGTCTTTTGTTTTGCGTTTGTTTTTCACTCTATGACTCTATCTTCTCTAATGTGTTTTAGAGATAATAAGATTTAGTATCTATGGTAAATGTTATGTTATTGGCGAATGTGATGGAAATTGTTTATTGGCATCAAGAATGTATGGTCAAAAATATCCCTATAGAAGATGTCCTATAGATGTGAGGTCTCTAGAAGATTTGAAAGAACGTTTTGAACGTACTGGAAATTTTGCATATGAAAAGAAGGCGAGACGACGAAATGTATTGTAATGAAGAAAATGAGTTGGCTATAACTTTAGAGCGTAATCGAAAATCCTACGGCAAGTGTTCGGGAGTTAAGTAGGGTCAGATGTCAGTGTATCTAGTGTTTCCCTATGTCTTCGTAAAAATGAGTTTCACCTCTATAGAAGCTCAGCTGCATCAAGAGCTTTGGATGCCAGTGGGCTCAAAATCAAATTAGAGAAAATGAAGAATTTTTCAAATTTGTATTGTAACGGATGAATCAACGTTTCATCGAAACGGATTTGTGAATAGGCACAATTTCCATTATTATGCCAGAGAAAACCCTCATGTTGCACAGAAAAATCAGGACCAGAGTTTTAATGTAAGGGGAGGAATTGAACGTGATTATGTTATTCATCCTCGCTTTTTTGAAGGAGTCTTCTTAGATTTTACGCAAAATACGTTTCCATAAATAATCGAGCATATTCCTGATTACATTACAAATGTGATTACAACTTGAAGGTGCACCACCACATTTTAGTAGAAATGTTCGTCAGACCATAGTAATCAGTTTCCTGAGAGGTGGATAGGAAGAGGAGGTCCAATATTTTAATAAACTGTTAAATAATATCTAATTTATTACTTTATTAAATTATGTTAGGTCTCATTACATGGCCGCCTAAGTCACCCGACCTGACTTCAGTGGATTTTTTTCTTTGTGGATTTGTGAAGTCAGACGTTCAGAAAGTAGAACCAACGACTCGAGAAGACATGATGGAAAGGATTCATCGGTATTTCAATCGTATAAATGTTGATATGTTACACTGTGTAAGGCGCTCATTTATCAAGAGACCTCAGTGTTACCTGAATCAAAATGGTGGACATTTTGAGCAGTTGTTAGGTTAGTTTCAATATCGTGAAAAAAAATTATTGCTCAAGAACCGTTCATAAAAGAAAGTGTACGATATCAGAATGTGAGAAATTGTAAGCTTTACTCATCCATTTAAAAAAATATATAGGCATTCCATTTAAAAAAATTGAAAAAATGTAAAACAAAATATAGATCTTAATGCTAAAATAAAGAGCACCTTAATTTACGCAAAAATTATTTGATATAATCATATCTCAAAAAACGTTTGCAATAGAAATAAAGAGATATTAAAACATGAGGAATTGTATGTTAAAGTATGTTGAAGTATACCTAGGCATTCCATTTTAAAAAAATGAGAAAAATAATAATTAAATATCAAGAAATGTACGCAAATATTTTGGACAGCCGATATACTAAAGATTTATTTCAAAAATGTTTTTCAGTAAATTCATTATCAAACAACATCCCACATTTTTAGAAATAAAGATTAATAAAGCGCGGAGATATGCCCGTCAAAAATGTTTGTAAACTGCCCAAAAAAAAAAACAGAAAAAAAATAACTTGGCAAAATATTTTAGGGTGTAATATAGAGGGCCCTTGGAGGCTTAACTCGCGTTAAGGAAATACAGGCTGTTCTATTTACAAAAATTATACTTTCTTGTGTGACTCGTTTTTGTGACACCTTGTATAATTGAAAATAATTTTAAGTTGTAGTAGAGACGAAACAAGTTTTGTTAAGAAAGTTTTTTATAAAGTTAGTCGTTTTGCACAACCTTCCGAGAGAAAACTGACTGGACAGTTGGACAGTTGGACACCCTTTATACCTTAATGTACATTATTAAAAATGATTACAATTTTATATATAAATAACTATTACTCCGTTAATATTTGAGTTAGTAACATCGGCCAAAAAAACAAATGGAAGCTAATTGTGTGCTCTAGAACTTTTATTAAAATTATTTTCAGTACAAACGTCTCGAGTTTACAAAAGTTTAAATTTCCGTAATATTTAAATTATTTTTTAATTTCCTAAGTTTATCGTTTAATTTATCGTAAAATATGTAATCATACTTTCTGTAAAATGTGAAGTGAGGAATGGAACAAAAAAAAGAAATCTAAAATCGGAGCAACGGTTACTAAGATATATGATTTTAAAGAAAACGTCTCTGGCGGTCATTTTTTCTAAATGGCGGCTTTAGCTCACGTCGGGATTTTTTGCGACTTTATGTACTTATCCAACATTAATAGAGCTATCCAATGCGATAAACAAATAACTGTCCCCAAATAGTTCACGCCAAACCCATTTTACACTGAGATTTGCCTGGTTTATTTGCTAAGAAAACTAAATTGATAACTAACAATTAATTTAGCTCACTGGTCATTAATAAACAACAAAGTAGTTTAGATATTGTTCAATTTTTAAGAAATAATGGTCCTATTTTATGACCAGCTAGATCTTCCGATATAACCCCTGCCGACTTTTGGCTTTGGGGTTATTTAAAAATTATTATATATGGAGAACGTTCTAATAACATAGAAGGATTGGAAAACAAAACATTAGCTGCGTTTCAGACAATAACTCCTGTCATGATTGGATATGCAACAAATGCTGTAAGGAGGTGTCAAAAAGGCACAGATGTCAATGGAAGACAATTCGAACATTTATTGTAGTTTGGTTTTTCCTATTTTTGGCAAAATTGTAATTCTGTGCGATGCATGATGCAAATCTCGACAGACTGATATATGACTATTTAATTCATTTCCTAGTATAAATATGAAATGTTTCCGACAATGAAAATATTTACATCCTAGTAAAACTGTCTGCTCCGATATATTTGTAATTCCTGGTTTGAACGTTGCGTATTGTTTTAAAATCTAGAATAATGTTTCCTTTTATTGCTTATAAATTAAAATAAATCCTATGATAAAGTACTTATATAATTGGGCTGATACCAATAAATCTACTTGCACTTCGACTGTTTATATAAAAAAAATCTAGTTTTAAAAAATAATATACATGAAAAGAAGGAAGTTTAAGTTTACATAGATGTTTGTTGACACTGCAGGAAGCAATAAGGTTGCTCGATGACCTGAAAATAGTTTGAGGAAAATACATAGATGTATAGGGTGTTCTACATTCTGTAACATACAAATTTTGGAAGAGTTTATAATGGTATTATGAAAAACAAAGCCTACAAAAAATGTTTTGTATCGGTTCAGGAGTAGGAGAAATAGTCGAATTACTTTCACCGAAACGCCCACCTTAAGGATATGAAAGAAGTTTGTAAGATGTCTCGTAAAATTAAATAAATGTTAAATATTGGGTCTCTATGTATTTTCCCAGAATGTACTAACAAGCCACCAACAGTAGAAATTCAAATGGTTGAGGTATAGAGAGGGAGGAGACCACAGAACAAAACCATGGTTGTTGAGGTGACGAAACTGTTGACATGGATAACTTAAAAGATTTAAAATTTGCTTCTTGAGAATTATATAAAAACGTATGACTTAAACGCGAATAGTTCAAGAACTTGTTACAAGAATTTGAAGAATAAAATTAAATATCATATTGGTCTACTATCTGTGGTGTTTATGTTTATTAATCTTAATGTGCACTTTCTTAGGTAGATATAAGATAGTAAAAGTATACGCGAAACTTTCTGGAAGTCTGAAAAATCATATCCGATGAATAATTTTTCTCGCATATGCAAAAACACGCAAACACACTTTCCAGATAAACAATAATAATTGTCATTTTCGAATTTGCACACCATAAAATAAATGCATTACATGTTACATGCGAATTATACGTTTAGTGTATAAATGAATTAAATAAACTCTGGGCTCCTATACAACTTCTCTATGCTAGTTCTTAGTATTGAAAACGGGTTAATTATGTTAATTAGTTTTCAGTTTAATTAGTTTATAAGTTATAAGTTATAATACATGGGCTTGTTAATTAGCTAGTTGAGTTTAAGTCGAAACTAGTTTACCTGACTTTATTTCGATATTTAAATATACTTTCTTCATCATTTAAATATTGTTTTTCTATACTGTTCTAATAATTTCTAATTATACCTTTACGTTGTTTTAATGAAACAAATTGGAGGAACTGGTGACTGAAACACCCTAGAATTAGATCAGATATTCCAGTTATAACAAAAATTAATTATTTGGTACACTTAGTTTTTTTATTAAAACAAAAGCCTTCTCCTTAAAACCAATAAAACGTTAGCAAGAAATTAATTCTGAAGATCAACCAACCTAAGTTTCACACTATCGACATTTACAAGTCTTCACATACTTCATTTATTATTCAATCAAGTGGTTCGAGAATTAAATGATTATTAAACAAGAAACGCAACCGGGTGTTTAATATGATGACATGACGGAAGACAAACTGGAACAAGACTGATGTTGCTGAAAGGAACATGCTGAGGGTAATTTTGTATAATCTTTTAGAATACTGAAAATAAGATGCTTATTCTTTATCTTTCGTTTATTTTCATGGCCTCATTTCAGGAATATTTGTTACTTGCACAAAGGAAATTTTGAGTTGGAACAATGGATGTAAATCAATATGAAAAATTGCGGAAGACGCTGTAATGAAAATATGACCTAACATTGGATCTTTAGAGTTCAAAACAATAACTCATGTTGGCGACAGATCTGTGTAAGAAAAAGAAAAAAAAATTGCCCCTCCTCCAGACAATCGATGAAATCATACTTTTGATACTTAGTTGTATTCGACTACTGATATTTGGCATTGCCTATTTTTTCATATAAATAAGCACTAATGAAATAAGAAAAACCGCTGCCCAAGGAATCACTACTTCCACATCCAGATTCTCTATCCAAGTCACTCACAACGAAAAAACTTTGTATGTGAAAATAATTGTCTATGGAACTTTAATAATATAATATTTGAAATCCTCTACCCCAAAAACCCATAAAACGATACCCCACATCGGTAGTGGGGTGGGGGGTGGTGATAGAGGGGTGATAGGGGGGGGGGGGGGGGGTGGATGAAGTAAAAAAATATTTTGAGGTTTCTGGTTCCTGTACATACACTAAATCACAATTTTTTTTTCATCCCCTTTAATAAGGGGGTGGGGGTGGTAATGGGGGTGGCTAATGCCAAAAATATTTTTGAGACCTTAGCTTCTCTTGTATATACTAAATACCAATTTTATGGACTCTTACCTGCTTGATTGACCTATTTACCCCAAATTTACCCCAATTTACCCCCCTTCGACGGAACAAGATGAAAATATAATCTAGTTCTAGATCTCGTTAAAGTACATATGTGTACCAAATTTCAAGTCAATATCTTAAACGGTTCCAGAATAAACGTGTGCACAAAAAAAAGTTACAGACAGACCGACAGACAGACAGAAATTTTTTTTTCGCTCAAACTTAAAATCTCGACGTTTCATGACATATTAAGCCTATTTGGACAATAAAAATTTTTAAAAATCTTTTTGTCGTTACTTATACTTCCACTGGACGTGGAAGTAATTATAGATCTTCTAGATGTAACCTGTTATGAAAAATTACAAATAAAAATATTTATTACTTTACTGCTTACTCTCTAATGTTGAGAACTTTACTGAATAAATAAAATAAATTTTAATCGTTAATATACCTACAATTACGTAGGTATACCCGCGCTCGTTCATCAAAACTGCGGCTGCTACGACAAGAATATTTCCCCAACTCCCCAAATGCGTTTCGCGAAACGTCAGAAAATGTAATTTTTCATACGTTCCTGCTGGATCTAGTTTTCGATTTGGAGTATGTAGTTTACCATGAGGTTAAAACGCCATTCTTGGTCTTTTGATACCGATATCGTACGGCCTTGCCACTCATGTATTAACGAAGATCTGATCGTTTAAAAATTTCGGTTTTGATTTCTCTCTTCTATCTTTTGAATTCCCATGCAGAAATCCGCGGTTCAAGTCCTGAACATAGTTTTTTTTTCTTAAAATAAAACAAAAAATTTATTTTTATCACTCTTGTAAAACACGTTCAAAAAGCTACCATTTAAGGGAGTAGTATTAGTGCGACAAAACGGCAGATCTTTATAAAGCCTCAAGAAGTTTATAAAAATTTCGTTCTTTAGGGAAAAAAAAAAATTTATTTGTAATTTTCCATAATAGTTTAATAGATGTAAAGACCTATAATTACTTCCACGTCCAGTGGAAGTATAGTATCGACAAAAAAAATTTTAAAAATTTTTATTGTCCAAATAGGCTTAAAATGTCATGAAATGTCGAGATTTTAAGTTTGAGCGAAAAAAAAATTTCTGTCTGTCGGTCTGTCTGTAACTTTTTTTTGTGCGCACGTTTACTCTGGAACCGTTTAAGATATTGACTTGAAATTTGGTACACATATATACTTTAACGAGATCTAGAACTAGATTATATTTGCATCTTGTTCCGTCGAAGGGTTGGGGGGTAAATTGGGGTAAATTTGGGGTAAATGGGTAAATCAAGCAGGTAAGAGTTCATGAAATTGGTATTTAATATATACAAGAGAAGCTAAGGTCTCAAAAAAATTTTTGGCATTAGCCACCCCCTCCTTATTAAAGGGGATGAAAAAAATTTGTAATTTAGTGTATCTACAGGAACCAGAAACCTCAAAATATTTTTTTACTTCATCCACCCCCCACTACCACCCCCCTATCACCACCCCCACCCCACTACTGATGTGGGGTATCGTTTTATGGGTTTATGGGGTAGAGAATTTCAAATATTATGTTATTAAAGTTCCATAAACAATTATTTTCACATACAAAGTTTTTTCGTTGTGAGTGACTTGGATAGAGAATCTGGATGTGGAAGTAGTGATTCCTTGGGCAGCGGTTTTTTACTAAGTTTCATTAAAATGATTAATTCTTCTTTTATCGGCACTATATAACTTTTGTTCCTTGAGTCATTCCCTAATTGCTGTCCAAATTTCACGTCAATCGGTTTTATCCGAGAGAATTCTGAGCGAAAAACCTTCAAACACTGGACTAAATGAACTTTTTCATGAATATCAAGAAAAAAACATAAAAAAACAGATTTTTCCTGTAAAATTTGTTATTATTGTTTAAACAATATAAATAATTATTAACCCCGACTGCGAGAAACATTTTTGAACTTAAATTTTCAATAAAAACAACTCAATGTTTTATAAATATCGCGAAAAAAAATTTTTTAAATATTTTTTTTTATAAATACTGTTATTATTGTTTAAACAATATAAATAATTATTTGCGCCACTTGGGATGTTTCTGATTTTGATTAGTATTAAAAAACACAAATTTTAAAAAAATATATCAAAATCGAAGCTGTTGCTGAGACTTAAGAGGTTTTGACGATTTTTAGGCTTCATTGATTCGACACATAAAACGCTCACACTCTAAAATTTGGTCAACTTTTTTCATTTTCTTTGGAATTCATCAGAAATCGTAATCAGACTTGAATCGATAGAATATGAAAAGAACGACTAGTTTCTTTGAAAGTTATCTGCTAAATACCCAAAATAATGTTTTTAATTATGACCTTCTTTTATATATTTTCAATATGATTTTCATCAAAAATTTTTTCAAAAAATGAATATTTTTCTAAAGAGAAACTTTGTTGTCTGTACATTCTCGAGCATAATTTTAAAATTATAAAAATTTTATCCTGACATCCTCGTTTATTATTATTCAGTTACCGACTTCTCAGATACGACCTCGTCTGAGATAGCATTTGAATTATAATAAATGTATAAAATTCTACAGAAATGTGGTAAACTGTTCTCAAGCCTCGACATTGCAGATTTTTTTTTACCTCTTTAATGGGTTTTAAAATACATTTTTGTTAAAAATCTGAATTTTTTCGCGAATAGTAGTTATTCTGGTGTCAAATTTTAAAACAAATTGTATACGTACTACTGTACAAATACATCTCAATAATTGCGTTTAAATGAATAAAATATCATTTACTACATCGAAAGCTTTAAGAAGCTTAGAAACCTACAACTTTACGAGAATATAAGTGACAAATTTCTGCTAAACACGATAGTACATTATGTACGCCCCTTTACACGCCATTTAAACATTTTTATAGGGATTACAACGATAAAGAAGGCAAATCTTCTAATATTTCTCAATGTCAATTTTACGACGTGAAGTCATGACAAAAAAATATTAGCATGAGCAAAAATGCCTTCATAAGTTAGTTCGTACATTTTTGCATATCATACAAGTATAATGATGTAGAGTAATGTTTATCGTATGTAATATCACTAGTGCTTAGAATTTTATCGGTTAATTTTTTCGAAAGCTTTGTTGCTTGGTAATATAAAGAGTGTAAAACAGTTTATTATCTGCTTAATCTGTGATAATAAACTGCCAATTTACACGAATTATATAACCTTTTGGCAAGTTAGCTTCAGCAAAAATTTATAGATAAAATTTAAAAGCACGAGTGATATTGGAAGACAATATTTCACGAATAAATAATTCATTAAGTATATCTTTAATATCATGTTTTGTAATTGTTTGCCTTCAGACGTTTTCTTGTTGAAATCCGTTTATTTACCCTTTATACGTACTTAACACGCAGGTCTATACTGAGACTGAAAAAGTTTTCACTTTAAAAAATGGACTAAATCATGCAACTTCCAGTTCGTATTGTGGTCCATATCTAGGGAGGAGGCTAATTAGTTTGTTGGATTTCTAACTTTGAAAATTCGAGTCAAACTCGAGCTGCTCTTCAGCCACTTCATAATTCGTTCCGAATTTGGTATATCACGGATAGACAACTTCAAAGCTCCATAACTTAAAAACTTTTAATTTTTCGGCCTTGCTCCCATGGAAACTTTTATTCAGGATGATTTCATAAATAACATATTTCAATTTTAACCAAATCTACCGGGCATTATTTTACATAAGAAACGTGCGGGGTCCTTTGTGAGCATTCTGGAACATTTCAGACAAAAAGACAGTCCAGAATGTTTTGGAATATTTCAGAGCTGTAGAGCAGAAAATATATTATGGAAAATTATAGTTTTCCCGAGCGCCCGGAAAGCTTCCGAACTAGATCCTTAGTGGGGATGTACAATGTACATGTCCATGGTGATTCTACCTCAAACGTCGTTTACAAAAAAGCTTTTTAGTTAATTTCAAAATTCCTCGCGAACATAGTCGCTATTTTAAATATGCAGCTAAGATAGTAACGGTTGTCATATTCGGAGACAGCGAGAGACAGATTCTGCGCAGAAATATTTATTATTTTTAGTAATTACTTTTTTCTTAATACATATATAATGCCAACATACTACAGGACTTTCTAAGTAGAATTGCAAAAAGAGTAAAATTCTGAACTTTCAATCAATAACGTGAGTTGTTTGCAAATTGCCTACATTACAGAACCGTGTATACATAATATTAAGACTTTAGGGTATAATCACTGTGCAAATAACTGATTCATTGAAAATGCATTATTCTACTATTGTTACTGTTCTACTTAAGCATTATAATTTAGTCTAATAAACTGGTGGCAAATTGAAACGGACCAAGGGACTTTTCAGGTTGAATTTAAATCCACATTTTTTAAGAAGGAGAATAGATATCAAGGTTTTCAGGATTTAAGAGAAAATTTATTTGTGAAACAGCGAATTTTGCCCTAGTCTTTTATTTTGAAGCACGTACATTTTTTTGCACTTTCAGTTCATGATGAATAAATATATTTTTTCTCGCACATTCTATTATTACTGCTCAGTTAATAATAAAAAGTTTGGTTCTTCCCTTTTTGTTTAGTTGACATTTTATATAATAGACCAGTCGGGACAGTTTTTTTGAGCGAAATGATGTTTACCCCCGTTTTTTCCGAGAAAATTCTTCGTTTAAGAACTACAGACGAAAGAACAATTTTTTCTTTTGATTTTTTTTTTAAATGAATATAATAAATATTAATAGGAAATATATCATCGGTATAATGTAAATTATGTTTAAATGTCCAATTTACAGTTGAAATTAAATATATTTACAGACCTATATATAATTTACATGTTAAACAGGAAAAAAAATTAATAAAACTTTTCTGGTATTGAGGTATTAAAATGGTGGGAAAATAAATAAACAAATATATTTTCAAATTATATTAGGCATTTTTTTTATCGGAAAATTTTGTTAATGAAACTTGTTCAGAATTGTCCAAAAGCCTTAAAATTGAAAAATTGAAAAACTGAAATTTTAAAACTAGTTATTGAAAAAAACTTCAAATTACTTGGCAACTACCTGGCAGCTTGGGTGTAATTTTAAACAAAATTGTAATAGTACAGTTTTCTAAATAAGAAAACACATTAAAATGACATTTTCGGACTTGGACATTATTTTAATCAAAATTTCAATATTTTTTTATTTTGATTAAATTTTGGACTTACGGATTTTGGACAATTCCGAACAAGTTTCATTAACAAAATTTTCCGATAAGAATATGCCTAATAAGATTTTTAGTTTTTTTCTGCATACTTTGGTACCGCAGGTGGCTTTGCATTTGTAGGAGGCGAATGTCTTTCTAATCATAATTTGATCTTAATTTGACCTATACTTGAGTAAAATTAGATTCAAATCGCACAATAAATAAAAATATTAGAGAGGAGTTCAGATTTTAAATGGGTCACTCTGTATATCTATTCTCTTTCTTTTATTTGCACTAAATGTTATTTTTTTTAATACATTTTCATTGTATATTTTTGTTCGTTTTTGGACTAAAAACTATTTAAATTCTCCTTATTCACAACGTCTTGTCGGGCGTTTTGTGATCCATGCATTATTCTAGTCGGCCTCCGTTTACTGTAGAGCACGTCTGACGGCATCACACCATTTGTCACGGTTGTCTGTTAAGCGCATAACGTCACCAAAGCTTTTCTCCATCAGCTCCTTGGTGATGTCAGCCCAACGCATAGTGGGATGGAAAAAAATACCGTTCAAAAGTCGCTGTAGACCTCAGAATTTATTGGATCTTATTTTTTTTTTAAATATAATATAATATAATATAATATAATATAATATAATATAATATAATATAATATAATATAATATAATATAATATAATATAATATAATATAATATAATATAATATAATAATAATTTATTGTGCATATAGACAAGAAATAACAAAAGTTTACAAAAAAATACATATCAAATATATGCAACAATGGGACAAGGCATTGCATTGCATTTTTCAGCCTTGCCCTGTTCGTTATTAAATTCTTTATCAATCTCTCGAGCCAGATGTACGATTTTTGTCCCTGATTTTTTAAAATTTCCCAAAGTTTGAAAATTCATAAAAAATATTGAAAAATCAGGGACAAAAATCGAAAATTTGGCTTTGACAGATCGATAGGCAATTAAAAAACGAAGATTAAAAACAAATCCGATTGCTAAAGTATTAAGACCTGCAGACTGATGACAAAGTGACAAACTGACTTTTTTTTTCAAATCAGTCGCTATCGATGCTAAAGAGTCTCACAAAATTTAAAATTTATCAAGTAAGAATTATTTGTTGACTGTAAGATGAGCTAGTTAATTATTATAAATCTATTGTATTATGATAATTTGATAAAACTGTTAAATAAATAACTAAACATAAATAAACAAAATTAAGTATCATTATTGCTGTGATTAAAGAGAACAACACTGATAAGCATGTTGCGACAAGATTGAGAAAATGAAAGAAATAATGAAAATTTAGTTTTTGAGGAATATTTGTTATTATTTTATTACCTAATATCGACACTGAGGTCGGTGTAAAAATAAACAAATGGAAATCAAACGTAATTTTAACAGACTTCAATATCGATATTAGGTAATAAAATTCACTTAGCCGGGCGAGGGTGAAATTTTATTTCATAATTTTTAATAACCTTTACTTGGAGGCGGTTCAATTTTTTCTAAAATTGTTTAATTTGAAAAAATTATTCTTAAATTTTTTTTAGTAAATATTTTAGTTAGTAAGAAGATATTTTGAAAGCATTGAAAAGCACATTCACGATTTGTTTTATAAATGGCCTAACAACTGAAGTGCACAATGAAATTTTTGAGACAGCTGTGGTAATTAATTATATTCATTAAGTACTACATGGGTTATTCTTACAATAGGAGCAATTTGGAGTAACAATTTAAAAGAGAAAAAGGTTTTGAAAAATTTTGAAAAAAATTGACGTCAACTTCTGGATCGTCGAGTCGAATATGGTGATTTATAAAGCTCAACATTTTATTTTTGAGGTTTTAAAAAAATCATATCCACGCCATTGACACGCTAATGATTAACTGACAAGTATATTGTTTTAAGTATTTATATTCAACGTAAAACCATATTCAAGTACTAATACAAAAATAGACAACATATCATTTCAATACAGAAAACATATTTTGTCAACTTCCTCACCAGAAATTGGCTCTTGCTTGGGCACATAGAAAACGTATAATTCTAAAATAAATGTTAAATATTGGGAAATACCGTTAGCGTGGACGTTGTGGAGTTAGCGTGGACAAAAGAATCCACGCTAATGACGAAGTAACCTTGAAATTTTGTTTGGACATTAAGTACTGCGCCACCGGCTCGGTGACGCAGTGCTTAAGGTGTTAGGCTTACGACCACGGGGTCCCGGGTTCGAATCCTGGCTAGGGTATAGATGTGTAGTGGCGTTTTTCTTGTGTTGCCGAGACGGTAGCAGTGGGCTAGACTGCGGTTGTGTGAGAGACAACACGGTCTAGTCCCTCTATTCTCCTGAGTTCGAGTCTCAGCTGCGGCAGATGGCAATGTCGCAGGGAATGGGTGTTGTGATGCTGTCTATGTGTGTGTCCGTCCTGGTTGAGTGGTAGAATAGCCATCGGCTAAACTCCGCCAGGACATTAAAATAAATACGGCGATAAAAAAAATGAAAAAAAAAATGGATTTATGTAGATACATGAAACTTCGCATATCTTATGTACTCAGTCCAGGGTTATCAAATAAAACCAATATTATTCCTAAATATTTTTTAAAGAAAAAAATTTCACTAGCATGCTAATGATGCTGAATAAAAAACATACGCGCACAAATCGCTTAATATCTTTACACTTCAAACTTCACAGATCAACTGGCCACGCTAAAACTAGTAACTTTTTTAACATGGTTTATGTAGATTATCCAATGGCAATATTAACAACTGCTAAATTTCAGGTAGGCGAGAATTTTTGAATATTTTATTTTAATCCACGCTACTGATTTTAAACCTAGGGACAAATTTGATGAATTTTTTTTAGTCTGGTTTAAATATTTTAATGTCACATAATATTTAATGTTTAATATTTCAATGTCACATGTCACAATAAACGTTTTCTACAATAGACTACCATTGGATTATCCAGATCAAGAGCCTCCATTATATTGTTCAATTTTCTTCTTCATAAACTATTTTTGAAAAAAGTTGAAAAACGTAAAGAGCTCTGCGTTTTTCAAGTTTTTCTTTTTCTTTTTGATAATTTAGTTTCTCACGCCTATGGTTAAAGTAAGAATATGTGAAGAACATGAACATAAACTCGCATGCCAAATTTCAGAATTATAATTCAATGGGCTACTGAGTTAAATAAACAAAAACCACTTTTTCTTCCTTCTCTTGCATTATGTTTATATGAACATATGAACTTTATATCTTATTTCTCCATGTGAAATTAGCTCCCTAATTTCTAGACAGAAATTTAGAAACATCCAGTATATAGATATTAACTTTATCTACTTTAAATGTGCCAATCAATGTTTACTTTTGTTTCAAACCTGCGACTATCTGAGAGATGTCATGTGATGTCAAATTGTCAATGTCAGAAAAAATAATTTTCAATTGAATCAATGAATTTAAAATTTATACGTCTTATATCTAAATACTTAACTCCTGTGTGTATACCACTTCACATGAAATTCCCTGACTTTTACAGGTTTTCCAGGACTTTTCAATAAAAATTCCAGACAATTTTTCTGCCCGAAAATGAAAATTGGTGAGGGGGGGAATGGAAAACATTTTTTGACAAGCGGGGGGCACAGGATGGGAACAACTTTGGGATATAAGTAGTTTTCACGAATTTTCCCTGACTTTTATATAAATGTATAAATTCCCTGACTTTTCCCTGATTTCTCTGACCAAAATTAAATTCTCTGACTCTTCCAGGTTTTCCTTGTTTTCCAGGTGGGCAGTTCTACAAAGCATGGTCGATTTCACATTGACAATGTTAAAAAATAAAATGTCAGGATTCTATTGATGGCATACATTTTCGAAATGGTTAAAGTGTCTACTTTTCAGGTATGCCTTGTGGCACCAGCTTTTTTCCCGTGACTAAAATGTTACAGCTGTTTTTCCTTAGTGAAACGTATAACAGAACACACGACCGTCACATTTATATTTGTGCTGTGTATTAATATAAATATGCTAAATGGATTATGAAAAAGTTGATTTTTTGAAGTGAAAAATATGTCCTACAAGATATTAGAGAAAATTTTGGTCGTAATAATACCCATGAATAAAATAAAAAGTGATATAACTGGAAGTATACGTTTCTTTCTTATTTGAATCTAATACTTTCGAAATTCAGTTAACTGTATTGACTCAAATTACCTTTTTGTGTCTAAATTTTGTTACCGATAACCAGTTTTGTTCATAATTTAAAGGGCAATGGTCCTAACGAGATAAATAATATTTATGACACCATTGTGAATGAGGTACTGTGAGTTACGCGTGACGGTCGTGAGTGGCATGATGTGGTTGTGAGATTCGTAAAACGGTCGTGTAATTGCTGGCTGAGGTTGTGCCAAATTTTTGAAAATAAAAATAATATTTGAGGGTCAGATCATATGTATTTTGGCTAGTAGGAACCAAATATGAAAAAATATACAAGTTGTCCCATTTAAAAAATTTGATTTTCATGTCATTTGCCTTGAAATCGGAAGTCAGAAGTTGGTTTTTTACATCATATAATTGGAAATTTCATCTCATATCACTACACCAAATTTGAAAAAAATCTATTCAACCATTCAAAAGTTACAAGAGTGAAGGAGAGTAATGCCAATGAAATTTCTCATGACCGTCACTAATAGTCTCAAGACCATCACACTCAAATTTGTGCCATGTGACGGTCATGAGTGTGACGGTCGTGAGGGCCGCTAGACAAAAACGACTAAGAATTATATTCACCCTAAGCTATTATTAAAGTAAGGTTATGAGAAGACAATGTACTGGATACCTCAAAATAAAAACGTATTTGGATATTAATAAGTTGATAAATGCTAAAATACACAACGTGACGGTCATGAAAGAGAGCACAGGGCCATATATTAGACTTACCATATAAATTACTTACTGGAAATTCAAAATATTTTGGGAAACAGCACTTGGTTATTGTATCTCACATGATCTTACAATGAAAACTAAATTTCGATGTGTTTCTGAGTCGCTGGTAGTCCTAGCATTCAACTTATTAATTAATAATGAGCGCTGTGACGGTCGTGAGTATTAACCAAGTTACGCGACTTTAATAGTTTATATATTAAATCCTAGACTTTAAAACATGAAAGTTGTATCTTGCCAACAAATTTTGGATATTTTGTAATAATTATAGCATTGATGGACACTAACCATTTCTCTGGTAACAAAATTTCAGCCAAAACAAGTGTCAATCTGTATGGAGTTACACGTGACGGTCTTGAGTTTTAGGAGTAAAAACAGACAATATTTTATTTTTGTCGTAATTTAGCTCAAGTATTTTATTATAACAAGGTGCGGTAAGACTCATCTAAGCGAATATTAGACACGGGTTGTAGCTTGGACCAATTTTTGATCAGTAAGTCACGAATATCATGAATCGACCATGCTTTGTAGAACTGCCCAGGTATACACCCTGTAATTCCTTCTCATTCACAACAATTTGACAGACGTTTGTTGTTTATACTTAATCAGTTTTACTTTTTTTTTTTTAATTGAAATGTGTGTAAAATTATTTTTATTCTAAGAAAATTATAGTTCTAATTTCTAAATAATTGTACAAACCCGAATTCTCAAGGAAAGTACTAGTGGTCCAGCCACTGATAAACAATATGCCACCCACAATATTAGTAATTTTAAACGTCAATTATTTTAACACTTATGCTCCAAATGAACTTTTGAGCTATCGTACAGGGTGAACCAAATTAGATGGGATTTGGGGTTTTCTCTAAAACTATGGCAGATAGACAAAAACCAATGTAAGTGTCCTGAGCTCGATTTTCGAAAAACAAACAATGGCGTAAACCGCGATCGGCTATCTTGTTCGATTACCGAGCCACAGAGCGTTTTTGGAAAATTGGCATTTTGGGATGACCTCTGTATCTCAATTACCAAGGGTCGAATCGAAAATTGAGTAATAAATTCTTAAGTCACTTTTTTGAGTAGAATCCGTTGCTGATAAGAAGAAAATTATGCATGCCTCAGTTTTCGAGATGTAGACATAACTTGTGTTTTTTTTAATGAAACACTCTGTAAATTATTTCATTATTCGAACACAACTCTTTACAACACCTAGCAATTTTTAAAACTTATATTTCTTCACCTTCCCATGTTTTCCAAGACTTTTGGATGTTTTTTCATGTCTAATAAAGAGACATTGTTTACTGTTTAATGAAATGAAAATAGTTTTATGTTATAAGCGTTTTAAAAATTTTCAAATTCCCTGACATATTTAGGCACCTTCAAATTCCCTGATGATTTTTCCAGGTTTTCCAGGTTGTAATGAAACCTGAACACACAGACAAACGCATGGACAGTCACCATTTGTTAAAATGGTATAATGAGTTTAGAGACGGTTAAAACAAATATCACTTATCATATGAAGTTTTGCTATAAAAAAAATCATGAATTTAAATTTCTTAGTTAGATAAAATAAATTAAAAAAGGTTAGAGGTTCGCTAAAGTGCTGTGCACATACATACACATTCACTGTTAATTTCTACTACATACAAAAAAATTACTATAGCTCTCAGACGCTTCGGATGTAGATACACATCTAGATATCTTTAAGCAATTTATGTACATTTCAACTTTATCATGCAGTGATATACAATACAATAATATCTATGAAATATTTAGTCATTTACTTGCCTCCCGATAACGATGTATAAATAATTAGTGGAAAATGGCTCTACCAAATTCTCAGTTCCATCAATTTTATCTGTCTTTTACTGAGGCAGACACTTAAGAACACTGCAAATCTCAAGAAAACACCCACGAAATAAAATATAGTTACTTAAAGCACTTCCAACCGCCAAACGTCACTCAAATCCAAGGCCAAAAAGCTCACTGAAAAATCCTCGGTGCAGGACGCAATCCTGCTGGATGTTCGCTAAACTAACGGGTTCATTTCAACATCTTACTTTGTAAAACGCTAAACAGTGTCGGTTTCGACCGATTTAACAAAAACCTCGAGCTTCGGATGGCACGTGAACCGTCCGCTTTTTGCTCAACGCAACAGGAAGGACTTCAGTTTACTGTTGGTGAGGAATCGCCGGTTGCTGTTAGCCGGCCTGCGAGTTTGCGCGCGCATTTGTAAGCAGGAGGCTGCAGATTGTGTACCCGCCAGACATCATTGTTGGTCGCCGTTGTTGTCTTTTAATTTTGTAGGAGTTTGAGAGGTCGTATCGCTGAATTTGACGGTTGAAGGTAAGTGAAATTTATACAATTCGGATGAGCCGAGACTGCTGAGAGGTGCAAATGGATCGAGATGCTGGTCTTGTGTCCTACTTTCTGCTGTGCAAAAAACTATTAATTTTGTATTCGCGAACTTTGGCTGTGACTTTAGTTTTGTTTATATAAAATAAGACCTAAAACAATTTTACGGTGAATATACAGTTACAAAAATTAAGTAATATCAACATCAACTGTTTCTAATGTGTCTATTTTATATACAGGTTGTCCCTTAATAGCGTGCTAACATTTCAGGGTGTTTCCTTAGGTCATTTTATGAAGAAAAGTTTATATAAACATATGTCCGCAACAGCTTAAATGTTTTGCTACAAGGTGTTGATTTTTTTTTAATCGTTAAAGTACTTTAGAATTTTCAATTTTGGTATGTGTTAATATAGGAATATAAAACAACAAATTTTAGTTAGAACAGTTAATTTATCGCTCCACCAGTGGTGTCCCTGCAAGCATGTCCTCTGATATTTTTTACCAAAAAGTTACACGCCAATGACATTTTGCCATGTGGATATTTTTTCTGATTGGCCTGGTCAATTCTACAGGAAAACGGTTTCTTGCGCTTTTCTCGTCAGACATACAGTTCTTCATTAAAACAAATTCAAATTACTTCATTTATCAGTATTGACTAATAACATAGGCACACAAAATAAAAAAAGTGTTTTTTTCTGGTACTCCATTGGGTAATACTTCAGTAAAATAGAATTAAATTTGGACCAAATCCGGAACAAATTTGTAACAAGCTAATTTCTTTGGGATTGTATTCATGAAACGTCGAGATTTTAAATTTGAGCGAAAAAAAAATTTCTGTCTGTCGGTCTGTAACTTTTTTTGTGCGCACGTTTACTCTGGAACCGTTTGAGATATTGACTTGAAATTTGATACACATATGTACTTTAACGAGATCTAGAACTAGATTATATTTTCATCTTGTTCCGTCGAAAGGTTGGGGGGTAAATTGGGGTAAATTTGGGGTAAATAGGTAAATCAAGCGGGTAAGAGTCCATAAAATTGGTATTTAGTATATACAAGAGAAGCCAAGGTCTCAAAAAAATTTTGGCATTAGCCACTCCCATTACCACCCCCACCATTATTAAAGGGAATTAAATTAAAATTAAAAATGTGATTTAGTGTGTGTACAAGAACCAGAAACCTCAAAATATTTTTTTTACTACATCCACCCCACTACCACCCCCTATCACCACCCCCAGACCACTACCGATGTGGGGTATCGTTTTAAGGGTTTTTGGGGTAGAGATTTCAAATATTATATTATTAAAGTTCCACATACAAATTTTTTTCATTGTGAGTGACTTGGGTAGAAAATCTGGATGTGGAAGTAGTGATTCCTTGGGCAGCGGTTTTTTCCTTTAATCGGTAATAGCTCACACGGATGACACTTTAGGAAAAAAAGTAAAGAGGCAAAATTTTGAGAGAAAGAGCTAAGCTTCAATATGATATAAACCTGTTAAATATTAACAAAGTTATGATTGTCAAAATGACAGATCCTCATGAAATAGGATATTTTTTGTATATTAACACAGTAAGAATATAACAATAGTCATCAAAAACTTTTGTTGGTAATACTAATTAAACATTGTTTATTTTAGATGAATTTCTAAATGTCAAGTTGAAGGTAGTATGAAATACTGTGGCCACTCCTTTTTTGTAAATTGCGAAAATAACTAAAAAAACTCACAATTTAGGTAAAAATTTTTATTGTTCAAATAGGCTTAAAATGTCATGAAACGTCGAGATTTTAAGTTTGAGCGAAAAAAAAATTTCTGTCTGTCTGTCGGTCTGTCTGTCTGTCTGTCGGTCTGTCTGCCTGTAACTTTTTGTGCGCACGTTTACTCTGGAACCGCTTGAGATATTAACTTGAAATTTGGTACACATGTACTTTAACGAGATCTAGAACTAGATTATATTTTCATCTTGTTCCGTCGAAGGGTTGGGGGGTAAATTAGGGTAAATTTGGGGTAAATGGATAAATCAAGCAGGTAAGAGTCCATAAAATTGGTATTTAGTATATACAAGAGAAGCTAAGGTCTCAAAAAAATTTTTGGCATTAGCCACCCCCCATTACCAACCCCCACCCCCTTATTAAAGGGGATGAAAAAAAATTGTAAGTTAGTGTATGTACAAGAACCAGAAACCTCAAAACATTTTTTTACTTCATCCACCCCCCCCCACTACCGATGTGGGGTATCGTTTTATGGGTTTTTGGGGTAGAGGATTTCAAATATATATTATTAAAGTTCCATAAACAATTATTTCCACATACAAAGTTTTTTCGTTGTGAGTGACTTGGATAGAGAATCTGGATGTGGAGGCAGCGGTTTTTTAAAAGCTTTTATTTAACTTGCAATGTTTGTTTGTATGTGTGTTTGTTTGTATGTTTGTTTGTTTGTTAGTTTAGGTCAAAACTTGCAAGCTGAATTTCGACTAGTTCTAATTAAGCTAGAGCTTTGAAATTTGGCACACTTGTATAAGTCCGGTGACAATGCAACATAGTATAACCATTATCGGTTTAAATCCAATATGGCGGACGTCCCAAAATGGCGGATCAGCTTTTTAGTCACAACCCCCTTGATATGGGTATCAAATGAAAGGGTTTGACGAATAAAATACAATAAAGTATGTGACGTCATTCTAAATTCAATATGGCGGACGTAGGAGAGGTGGAGAAGGGGTGGGAAGAGGTGGGGAGATGTGGGGAAGAGGTGGGAAGAGGTGGGAAGAAATGGCAAAGGGTGGGTAAGAGGTGGAAAAGGAGTGGAAAGGGGTGGGAAGAGGTGGGAAGGGTTGGGTAGAGGTGGGAATGGGGTGAAAAGAGGTGGGAAGGGGTGGTAATGGGATGGAAAGAGGTGGGGAGAGATGGGAAATAGCAGGGGAAGGGGTGGGAAGAGGTGGGAAGAAGTGGGAAGTAGTGTTGGAGGGGTGAGAAGACGGAAGAGGGAAAGGGTGGATGGCGGTGGCAAATGAAAGGGTTTTGTCTGTAAAATAAGTAGACTAAAAAGTAAAAAATAAAATTATAAAAAAAAAATATTTTTAAGAAAAAGCTTTTATTTGAAAAAACTACTAAAAAGTAAAAAAAAAAATTTTTAAATTCATACACCTGGAAACCAAAAGCTTTGGGGGCGGTCAATTGAGCAAATTAATTATGCAATAGCGCTATATGACCGCCCCCAAAGCTTTTGGTTTCCAGGTGTATGAATTTAAAAAAAAATTATTTTTACTTTTTAGCAGTTTTTTCAAATAAAAACTATTTCTCAAAAATACTTTTTTTATATAATTTTATTTATTTTGTGTGCCTGTGTAATTTTTGAACACATAAATCTAATTATCCAGGAAAAATTGATGTTTTTACAAACATCATTTTCAAAACAATATTTGTTGATATAAAGTAAGTTGTTAGTGTTCAAAACCATCTCATCATATTATTTCTTCGATTTTCAGTGTTTCACTGAACTTATTAGTGATGGGCGATATTTTACTGCCGGTGATTAAATCACCGTGATTAGAAAATCACCGATAACAACAGTGACGAAGAAAACAAAGTCACGGCGATTAGTGATTTTAATAGCGCTTGATAATTACCCAAAATTGTCAATGGTAGTAAGAGAAAAACTGTGTGTGCTAGCAACTTACGTGCCATATGCGAATGATTATTTTGGAAAGTTGGGTGGACAAGTACTTAAGGACAGAGGAAGAAGATTAAACGACAAAAAAATAAAGAAGTTGTTATTTTTAAATGTGAATTATGAATCTCTTCTCTCTGCTAAGTTCTAATACTTTTGACTCATAAGCTTAAAATTTTTATTTATTTATATGTTTAGTATTTATATATTAATTAATTTATTTTTTATTATACAGATTGTTGCTATAAATAGTAAAATGTGTTCACGTTTATTTCCGCCGTTTCATATTATTTATGCAGAGCAGCGATATATGCCTAATCACGGCAAACTTATATCAAGTTCACAGATTGCGTTCACTTTCAGTCTAAAGCGAGCGCGATCGTAGTCGTCACTGTTTAAAACGCAGTGCAGATATGTAATGTAAGCCGGGCACGGCAAACTTATAAGAGTTTACAGATTTTTGCGCTAAACCGCGATCGCAGTCACTGTTTAAAATCACCGTGATTCAAAAATAGCAGTCACTGATCACGGAGTGATTGAAAAATCGCGATATCGCTCATCACTAGAACTTATTACCATAGTATTTATTTATTTATTTTATTATTTGTTTAATGTATTGGTATTTGTCTAATGTATTAGTATTTTTTACTATTCAATAAAGGTTTACTTACTTACTTATTTTATTTTTTCGCTATTTTTAGTTGAATCTCAGTAAATATGGTGAATTATACGAATGCGGAAATGGCTACAATGCATTAAGTAAAGATATTCTAATCGTGCCTTGCCAGATAGCCGATTCTTTTCGACTATTCATCGCTGTCTTTGTGAAACTGGTAGTTTCCAAAAAGGAAGGTAGATCTCGAAAGAACACCCGAAACTGAGGAAGTGGTGCTGCAGGAAATGGTTGAACATCCTGAGACGAGTACGAGGAAGATTGCTAGAGCTCTGAATATTTGTCATCAAATTGTTTGGCGAATTTTGGTTGATTTTTTGTTGTATCCGTACCATATTCTAAGAGTACAGGCATTACTTCCAAGGAATTTTTCACAGCGTGTGAACTTCTGTCAATGGTACCTTCATAATGTTACACTAAATCCGCAGTTTAACTCACAAATTATGTTCACAGACGCAGCAAATTTTTCTAGGAATGCTATTCAAAATTTCCATAATAATCATATGTGGGAGGACAAAAATCCCATGCCATAACCGAAACCCATTTCCAAGAGCAATTTTCGGTTAATGTATGGGTAGGAATTATTGGTAATAATCTTATAAGCCCTTTTTTTCTGCCAAGACGCCCTAATGGACAATCTTACCTGCATTGTCTCCAAGAAGAACTGCTTATGTTGCGTTAAGGAATCAAATATGGTACATGCACGATGAGCTCCTGCTCATTTCAGTGTAATTGTTCGCGACCATTTTATCCTAATTGTTGGATAGGCCGCGGAGGACCTCAGCAATGGCCAGCAAGATCCCCCGATCTCAATAGTTTGGATTTCTTTTTGTGGAGTCATCTTAAAACCCTGGTGTATAAAACTCCCATTAACACTTTAAAAGATTTAAGAGAGCGAATAGTTGCCTCGTGTGAAACAATACGGAATACGCCGTGCGCAGTTCCATGCGAAGACGGGCGGAATGTTTTTGAAACTGCAAGGTATGCGTCGGCGATAGTTCCATAATAATTTCCTCCAATTCCTCTTAGTGTAAAGTGAGAAAAAGTTGGAAACAAGATTTTTTTTGTGCAAAATTGGTAGTTAGGCCTGGCGACCGTGACATTGAAGCTTAAAAATTCTAAACGATGGATATTTTCTTTTAGTATGTAAAAACTAAATAAAGAGAATCCACAGAATAGAAAAAAATGTTTGAAAAAAAAAATTAAACCGCCTTGAAAAAGGTCACTATGAAATAATATTTCACCGTCGCCGTTGTAAATTTTTTTCTGTGGGGCAAAACTGATCATGATATGATTCGTATCTTGTTTTGGTTTCTGACTGAAATATTCCGTATTTTATTTAGCTTCATTATTCAACTAAAACGCAATAGCCTGATGTATTGTTGACGATACATCATTCATCAACCATTGAACTTATGAAAATCATTATAAAAACCAGTTCAAAAGTGCTAGCTCTCAATCACAACGACCCATGCATCTGTTACAGCTTAATATTGCGTAATAAGTGTCGGTATTCTACAGATAAACTAATACGAGGACTTTATACAAAGGTTTTTATAAAAAGTTGTTCTGATCCCATAAATCGATATGTGTGTTAGTATCTTGATCGCAAACTACGTGCTGTTAATACTAATTTACTAACGTGAGATTTGCAATTGTAATTACAAAAAATAGTAGGATAATGAAAATTGTGACAACTGAAGATCCACAATCAAAACGGCGATGAAAGACAGATTAAAGTTAGTTAAATGGCTTTACACAATTTTTTAAGTTCTCAGTTTGACTGTACAAACTTGTTTGTTTCTATATACGTTCCTTCACAGCTCGTGAACATTGCAAATACAGAGATAAAATTTTTGAGGATGCTTCAGAACGTTCCAAAATATTTTTGTTAAATTTGTAGGGGGAAGCAATGTTTTCGCGCAAGTTGTAAATCGCCGGTGATATCAATTCATTCACAAACAGTGTATTGTTTCTGTAGTAACCTCTGATTAAAGAACTTATATCTAGATACATAATGGCTATCTTTTCTTCATATACCTTATTTGCTCCTAACATAGTCACATTATATGTCCATTAAAATGGATAGATGAACATCACATCCCATAGGCAACAGTGGCGGGTATGTGTAGAAGGGAAAATGTACAATATTGTACATATTTTATGTAATAATTGTTGGTTAACCTATAACATAACCGCGGATTTAAAAAATATAGAGATGTTTTATTCAAGGGAAATAAGTATTGAAAGGATATTATTTATAATACTATTATTACAACTGTAAACTGAACGCCGTCATGTTACGACTATAACCTACTTACTTATGAAACGACCGATTTTCTTCTTTTCTAAACTGCCTTCTGCAAACGGCACAGCACTTCAACATGTAGCATTAAATTTTCACTAAACTGTGTAAATATGAATAGAGAATATTACTTAGGTATTAAGCAAATCACAACTTAAATAAAATTACTTTTTCATCACTTTTTGGTCGGAGAACACGAAACACATTTATTGACATTAATGGCGGACAATGTCAAACTGAGATTATGATAATCAAACTGAACCGATCGTGTAGAAAACAGCCGCCAATAGGCCGATGGGCCAATCAGAAACTTATGGGAAGAAGTGCCTTAGATTGTGACTCTTTTAGCAACAAACAAATCAATGCCATTATGTATCTAGATGATATAAGTTCTTTAATCGGAGGTAGTAACATACACATGGTGCCCAACATAAAGAGAATTTCACGATATTTTCCTTCACTATGTAGAGGTTAAATAAATAATAGAAGCTACTAAAAATCTTCAAAGAATATCTCTAAAAAGTAAGAAATAAAATTTCAATCAGTTTTACAAATATCTGTCTACCTATTAGTGGAAAGAGGCAAGTTATTACCTAATATTAATTTGAAATCGGTGCAAAAATATCCATTTTCAAAACTTGTTGTTTATAGTACATAGGTACCCAAAAAATTTTCAGTTACGAAACTGACATACAGGAGCAATACTTGCACAGATTGCAGTAGACAGGCAGGACCGTATTAGGAAGTTTCCTATTTTAGAAACATCATGTACTATTCTGTGCAAAAAGCGTACATCTACTATCTGCCTGTATAAGTCAGACTTCATTTCCATAGCAACTACATTGTAATTGTTTAAATCGTGGATTGTCAATGAATATCTACAAATGTCAAAAATAGGTTCTGTCATTGCTTGTCAATATGTATTATTTAAAAACACTATTTACATAGCTAAAAAAACCTTAAAATCACGCTCAAGAGTTGTACGCTTTTTTTGCACATAATAGTACATTCAACCTCATTTAGTAGTCTTTCAGATAACTAGTCAAACAAAAAAAAATTATCTCGATATCTGAAAAACTCACGAATTTAATCAATTTCTTATTTGAATACTTCGCCTCGGCTGAAGTCCACCGTGACGTCACAATACACAACGCGCTGACTTGCCATGCCGGCGGCGAGCCGTATGTTCCCTTTATTTAGTGTATGTGCTCGATTTTCTGAAATGTCACAAAATGTCGCTTTTGATTCGTTCGTGCCGAGTCGAATTTTCGAATTTCGCCGTGCAATTTACGATCAGGTTTATCTGGAAGACTTCCTCTTTACGTCACGACATCATACGGCCGTCCCAATGGTGTTTTTCGAAAAATATGAACGTGCCAAAATTGCATGTTTTAGCAATTTTTTCGGCTCTTAAATGCAAGCTGGCTATAAACTGCCACACAGTGGGAAAAATATGCCCTTTTTTGGACAAAAACCTGCCGACACTAGAGATTTCAATCAAATTAAATATAAAAAATGGCAAATACCCTTAAGACATTGTACTTTAGAGTAGTGCTGCGGCAAAGTGGCTTTGGGTTAACCTAACCTAAAAATCGCAGATATTACTTCCACATCCATTGGAAGTATAGAAACGACAAAAAATTTAAACAATTTTTTTGTTCAAATAGGCTTAGAATGTCATGAAACGTCCAGATTTTAAGTTTAAGCAAAAATAGTCTGTCTGTCTGTCGGTCTGTCTGTACATTCTTTGTGCGCACGATGACTCTGGAACCGTTTAAGATATCGACTTGAAATTTGGTACACGTATGTATTTTAGCGAAATCTGGAAATAGATTATATTTTCATCTTATTCCGTTGAAGGGTTGGGGGGTAAATTGGGGTAAATGGGGGTAAATAGGTAAATCAAGCAAGTAAGAGTCCATAAAATTGGTATTTAGTATATACAAAAGAAGCTAATGTCTCAAAAAAAAAATTGGCATTAGCCACCCCCATTACTACCCCAACCACCTTATAAAAGGGGGTGAAAAAGAATTACCTTGAAAGCTTATTTTAAAGAGGAAGATTAAATGATGTATTTATTAGAAATGAGTTGAAACATTTTTTTAATCTTATACATAACCTCAAAAGTTGCCAATAAAGTCATTTTTTAAGTACTTAACCTAAAATATTTCAAAATTCTGACATGATGGGCCAATTCTGAGGCAAGATTCGGATTCAGATCGAAAAATTACTTACGAAATTGGATAATGTTACTCTGTTAAAATAATGTTAAAACTTTTATGACCGTTATTTAATACATACAATTTTTCACTATTAAGTTCAAAACTTAATTAGGTTAGGCTGAATGCATAGGAACTCGCATAGGAATATAGTGTCGATGAAGTAAAAAAAATTGAGGCCTTTGGGTCTTGTACACATACTAAATCACAATTTTTTTTCACCCCCTTTTATAATGGCGTGGGATTAGTAATGGTGGTGGCTAATGCCAAATTTTTTTTGAGACATTAGCTTCTCTTGTATATACTAAATACCAATTTTATGGACTCTTACCTGCTTGATTTACCTATTTACCCTCATTTACTCCCCAACCTTTCAACGAAATAAGATGAAAATATAATATAGTTCCAGATCTCGTTAAAATACATATGTGTACCAAATTTCAAGTCGATATCTTAAACGATTCCAGAGTAATTGTGCGCGCAAAAAAGTTACACACAGACAAACTTAAAATCTCGACGTTTCATGACATTCTAAGCCTATTTGAACAATACAATTTTTTAAACATTTTTTGTAGTGTAACGAAATAAGGTTATTTTTTAAAAACATTATTTTCGGAGTGAATAATTTAACTACCGCACATAACTCAGACGCCAATACAGCAGACAGCGAGAGCTCTAGTTGAGGCTCCTAGACATATTTTGTTTCGGATTGAAGTGGACTGTATGCAGGAGTGCTGGTTCATAGCTTTTTTCGAAAAAACAGGCCTTAGGCTTGTCTGTGGTTCGGGGATGTCAAGTTATTGGGTTTTAATGGATAAAAACAGACCATTGGCCCTGTCTGTGGCTTAAGGGTGTCAGGTCACTATGGATAGTAAACAAGATAGTGTACCTTGGAGCCCTTATTAACAACACCGGCTACTGCGAATATGAAATTCGACGAAGAATACAGTGTCTCTTTGTATATTTTTTACGACAATATTTTTTTATCGAAAAAAAAAAAATTAGAAACTGCATCCGTTCCATTTCGTCCAATTAAATCAAACAATGTACAAAACTTAAGAACAATTATTGAGACATTACTTTTTATAACGTATATTCTTTTGTGTCAATGGTTAAAGCATATCACAAACAATTACGTTATTATTCACATTACTCACTTTCACTTATCCGTTCATCTCCGTACGTAATTGTTAACGCCGGCCGGCTGTGTTAAAAATGCCTGTCAAGGCTTCAAATATAAAACGAACAATAATCATCAAGATAATTATCGATATTATATGAATGTTTTATTTCAGTATTAGAAACTTATTGTTACTCGAGGATTAAACGTTCATTTCAGAGACGTTCTATTTTTAATTGATTTTAGTTAAAATGACTTAATTAAGAGTACTGTATACGGGGTGTTAGGGAAAGTTCATTACTGACTATCTCGGAAATACTTTGGGACGACTTATAGAATTACAGCGATTATTTCACTTATTAACGCTCTAGCCAATGAGAACCCGTTTTTTCACAACATTGCACCAATCAAACGTCATTATTAGTGGTAATTCAACCTAGATCGGCTTCTGACAGTACCAACATGCAAAATTTATCGCTCTAATTTTTTGTGTCGCTGCAGCGGCAAATATTTTTGACGTTTCGTTTCGCAACTCGAACTTTTAAATTTTATCTATAAATATCTTCTCCAGCTTATTATTAATGTTTAACTTATCTTGTAAATTGTAAATATTGTATTATGTAGTAGCAAACATAAACACACATATATAGTAAACAATCGTCAGTTCCAAAGCGAAGCCTGTCTGAAATATATAGGCTATCTGTAACTATTTCAATTTGCCTACCTTTTAATCAGCCTGTCTGAAATATATAGGCTATCTGTAACTATTTCAATTTGCCTACCTTTTAATCAGGTAACAATAACAATAACATAATACATAGGGCCGGTTCTAGACACTTTTCAAGTGTAAGCGGAGGATATTTTGACGCCCCCATCTCAATGATAATTGCAATTTTCTTCAATATCCATAGTTTGCCCAAGTCTATTTTAGTAGCGAAAGGGTGTTCGTTCAGTGTTTGGTGCCTTTCCCTTTCCCTGTTTACATTGGCGCAACTACGGGGGGGGAGACAGGGTACTAGCCACGGCCCACCTCAGAGGAAAGAATAAGAATTAGCAAAAAAAATTTAAATTTATCGACTAATGTATCACTAAATTATTCGGAATCCATAATCCATCCCCGACTTCTATACCAATTTGACACAAGTGAGGTCAAACATTTTCGCCCGTCGATTATATAACGTTAATATCGGAGAGTGCCAGCTCAGCCGTTTTGTTTTTAAACTATGCGCGTTAGCGTTGATTTATGATTTAGGATTTAGATTTCAGTTTCTTGTGAATTTTTTTAATAAAAATTGAAAATCTAAAGCGTATATGTTTCAATATGTTCCTAATATTAAATTTCTTACTTTTAAGCGTCGTATGGTGTCAACATCACGATAAAACCATTCGAAATCAATAATATTTACATATTTTTCTACACCTATTTAATTATATGACAATTATTAGCATTTTTTTGGTGAAAAATCGTACCTATAATTCACTGTAGTGAATTATCGATTCATAATTCACTGCATCCGGCCAATCACGAATACAAATTCATAAATCACTGTTTCGCTGATTCAATGATATTTTAAATCTACCGCGATCAACTCTTGCTGCTGCGGGTGACAATCAACTCGCGTGACAGTGACAAGTGTACCGCCATATTGTTTGTTTACGTTTTCAACTTCTTACGAATGGGTACCAATTAATGTTATCAAATTTCAGTCTAATTTATTTGTTTAATAGGTGTAGAAAAAGCATAGTATTACATTCGCGATTATGACCATTATTCACTCAGATGATTTGCGCCACTCGCCTACGACTCGTGGGCTCAAACATCATCTTCGTGAATAATGGCTATCATAATCGCTCATATAATAATATACTATTGTATAGTTTTTCATTTTATAATTTGGCTGAAAGTGAAAAGTAGTTTTATGCATAATGTGTATGGCCGTGTCGATGAAATAGCTCAAATAGGATTTCCCATCAAGGTATAATGGTAATTCAGAGGCGGTTTCTTCATAAGAGCTGCAGAGCTGCAAAACTACCAAAAATTCTGACCATAATTATGTTTAAATTGTTTTAATTCCAGGGGGGTGACTCCGAGCATCGAAAGTTCAATGTAACATTAATTTCAAAATGTTACTCTACACCAAAGGCGGCCGGCTCGCCTTTTGGCCAGCATTGCCAGAGCACGATGACTTCTTTTGTCAAGGTCAAGGTCATTAAATAACCTTGAAGTGACAAAAAAATTTCGCCTGCGACGCTATCATGAACCGCCCCGTGTACACATATATATATCTACAGAACACCTAAGTATCTTATGCACGAGCCGCCACTGAACTTTGCGTTTCAAACACAAGGGGCCTGGCCACCCCCAGAAAAATTCTCTAGTTGCGCCAATGCCTGTTTGGCGCCTCTTTCAGTTGGCGCCTTCCGCACAGCTTTCAATAGCTCAATAACGTAGTTACAAAGGTAAGCAAATCATTTATTATAAATGTCAAGTAAACACATTCGCTCTGGAAAAAACTAAAAATGTACCTACTTACAAACGGTAATCTATCAAAAAGTAACTAGTTGAATCAAAGCTGTGCAACATTTTAATTTGTTGTATTTAAAATTCTCTCTGCTTAACAAAGCAAACCTCAACATAATTTGTAAACTTCGTAAGTTAAAAATAAGGATTAAATACGTAAATATGTATCAATGAACATTTATTATGGAACATAACTCTAGTAGCGCTATATGGTGCCCTCTATGTCAATCTCGGAACCACGAGTGTATAGTATATATGGGCGGGACATCGGCAATAAAGTAGTGCTCACAGATTAAAGATGTAGAGCTCTCTCTATCGTTCCTTGTCATATTACACCTCAGAAACGCTTCAAAGGTGTTAAGCCAGTCTATATATTATAATATCTAAGGTTTCAACTTGTTTTATTTACTAGTAGCCATAGAAACCATCACTAGATTATGTTTAAAATATAGCGAATTCAGCGTAGTTTCTACTGCGTTTGTTTCAAATTTGCTGTTTTGACAATATGAATCGGTTTGGAAATATTTCTTTATATCAAATTAATTATGAAATTGAAAATAGAGGTCAGTAAACTCTAAAAACTGACAAGAAAACGTCTGATGGCAATTAATGACAAAACATAATACATATTGAAGATGTACTTAATGAATTATTTATTCGTGAAATATTCTCCCCAAATACCACTCGTGCTTTTAAATTTTTTCTAAACATTTTCTCTCAAGCTAAGTTGCCTAAAAGTTAATGTAACTCGTGCAAATTGGCAGTTTATTATCAAAGATAATAAACGGACGGTATCAATGTGGTAATAAATGAAGATAGTGGTGAAGATTAATACATAAGAATGTTGTTTTATGTTTCTATTTAATAATATAATTATAATTGATAGGCTTAATACACGTAAATGTTACTTATCTGATAATGTTTTTTTATTGTGCAATATGTTGTACCAATTGAAACTATTCAGTAAAAATATATGTTAGAGAGCACTAAATTACAAATTATTTAAAAAAAAAAAGGTGAAATGCCAAAAATATATTTTTTTAAAATAAAAAAAATTGAAATACGTATTTCTTTGAAGAATATTAGCTTGATTTTTTTATTACTAATCCACCTAAAGTAGATATGTAGTATATATAAAGCACAAGTGAATTGGTCAATTCAGTTTGGAAAAAAATTTTTTTTTCGAAAATATATTTATTTTTCACTTAAAAGTTAAGCACTTGAGATATTATAAATGAAAATGAACTCAATTAATATTTCTACTCTGTGATACATTTTTTTTGTAGTAAGGCAGTTCGTTTTCACGTAATACTTTCACATGATCCCAGGCTTACTTTAATTAGCAGTTTGCATGCAAATCGCGCGTATAACAACAAAATTGAAATCCATACACGTACAAATTAATGTTTAAACTATTAAGCGCTTCGGATTATTTACGTAACGAAATTGAAATTCGCAAATGGGAAATAAAAGTGATATTTGTGGAGTAAACGACCAGCGTTTGTTATCTCTGTTACGGTCAATAAAATTCGGATATTTGATGAAACGTAATGAAGTGACAGACTAAATAAAAACTTACCGAAATTAAAAACGAATGGTTTCGATAGAAATTAATGAGAAGCAGATAATTTTCTCTATGCATAATAGGCTTAATCATTGAAGTATATATAAATGTTTTTAATATTTAGCCTTTATCAATGCTACGTTATCCAGTTCATGATAAAATTCTAAAAATATATCTAATACATGATTCAAATGTATTAAGGCCTCACTTTAAACGCGAATATTTAAAAAAAAAATGATCTCATTTTAATGAGTTGACTTCACTTATACAGGGTGATTTACCACAACATGCGGAAAATTTATCAGTAGGTTGTCCCCACCGAGAGGAGTTAAAAAAATTAAAAATTAAAAAAACGTGACCAAAAAAATTACCTTATTTTTTTCTAAGAATGCGTCGCCTATGACTTTAATCTGGCGTAACACGGTCCTAACCATATCACTTCCCCTCCCCCTTTATCAGACTTGGGATTGACAGCAAAGCTGGAGAGGTTAGCAGTGACTTTTTGGTTTTAATCACACTACCAAAATAGCAAAAATTAAAATAATTTTTGTAGAATACAGCACAACAAAAAAGTAAGAGTAATGGAAAGTCAAAGAAAATATTATACTAAATGCACTGTTCTAAGCGCCCAATGGCGTATTGAACATCTACAAATACAATTTAAAATTTAATTTTAATAGGGTCAACGTCTTTCCGACACATTGACCCTATACCAGTGAATTCTACAACAAGTAGGATATTTACTTAAATCTGTCGATAACAAAAAACATCAAACTTCGACCGTACTTTGTACCTGTCGCGGCGTTTGGCGGTAAGCCAAAAATGCGGCACTTTGAGGACGCGCCAGCTTAACTTTTTATGCCAATTAAGGAAATGTAAACATCTCCTATATATTTTTTCCCAATTAAGTTCCTTGCCCTGCCACTGACCACAGACAAATAAGAGTAGCGTATCTTTGCAAGTTGTAATGCAACAAAAATTATTAAATTACCTAGGATCACTCTAAAATTTTGCATGGGCTTTCCCACATATATGACTAGAACGTCATTTTATTTTCCGCATGTTGTGGTAAATCACCCTGTATATTCCTCAAATTTATTCAGGAAAACTGGACTATCAGTTATAATGGGCAAACGTTTCTGTATTTGCCTTCGACACGTTTTCAGGTTCAACGAGAACGTTCACATGAGCAACAGTCAGCACCAGGCAGTTTTACAGAGCTTTATTGAAAATCCCCACCGTTTTCCTTATATTAAAATATAATTTCAAATTATTTTTATTCATTCCCGTGTTTGCCATAGCTCTCAAACAAAAACATGCGCTATTTAATTTCTTATTTAATGCTTCAATATGTTTCTCCCAATTCATCTGTCTGTCTAGAGTGAAACCAAGCGAATTTATTTCATCAGTAAAATTGACATTAAAGTTTGCAGTTGTGAAATTCTCTCGTTAGTCCACTCAAATTAGAAAAAAAGCGGAGAAAAACTCTGAACAGCAGTTTCTCTGCATAGGAAGTAAGTATTCAACTTTTAGAACAAGATTTTGCTTATGCGCAGAAAAAAAAAGAAATGATTTTTGAGATATATACATATATACGTTTTTTCGTGTTTTTTTTTTTCATTTAGACGTATATATTTCGAAAAGTACGCGTTTTTGAGGCTAAACGAATATAGGTAACCGTGTTCAGAATACGACGTCCTACAGAAAAGGTTCTATATATTTTTCCGATTGTCCCATTGACTTTTCCGAAAAAGCGACTTGAAAAATATACGTATGTGTTTTTTTCGTGTTTTTTTATTTTGAATGCAAATATCTTAAAAAGTGCTCGATTTTAGGGGAAAATGAACATAGGTAAACTTATTCCATTGGTTTTTCCGGAAAAGCTTCTTGACTTATATTTGCTTTTTTGAGTTTTTTTTTCGATTTCAAATATATAAAACTTTTTCAGAAGTTTACTGATGTTCATTTGGCCTTAAAAATGCGTACTTTCAGAGATACATACGTCCAAATGAAAAAAAATACACGAAAAAGCAAATATGTATATTCTTCAAGAAGCTTTACCGGAATAACCAATGGGATAATCGAAAAATGTATTCGAGCAAGTTTATTTATTTATGTTCATTTAGCCCTAAAATCGCGTGCTTTTCGAAATATCTGCATTCAAAATAAGAAAAACACGAAAAAACCCATATACATATTTTTCAAGTTGCTTTTCCGGAAAAGCCAATGGGATAATCGGAAAAATGTATAAAACCTTTTTTGTAGAAAATCGCATTCTGAATACGTTTACCTCTGTTAGTTTGGCCTTAAAAACGGGTACTTTTCGAGATATGAAAGTCTAATTTAAAAAAAACACGAAAAAACGTATATATAACACAATACAATTATAATTTATATTATTTTGCCGACACACCAATTACGTATATCGTTTAAACATTTATTTACGTAAGCTACAATATTTGCAGAAGTGTTGCCTTTTACCAGAAAAAGTAAATTGTCAGTGAAAAGCGTTTCCGATGAATTTAATACACAAAATGGCAGATCGTTTATGTAGAGCAGAAACAGATGTGGACCCAGGACTGATCCCTGAGGTACCTCACTGCTTATTTTACTCCATTCTGAATACGAATACTCTGTTTGCTCAGCTAATATTCTGAAAATTATTCGCTGCTGCCTGTCCACTAAATAGCTTTGAAACCAATTTAATGCTTCGTATGCCATAGAATTCTAATTCTGAAAGAATTATTTCTAAATTCACGCTGTCGAATGCTTTGTCACATGCCATACCAGCTATTTGATTATTAGAGTCTAAACTTTCAATAATGGTCTTTGTTATGTCATACCCTGCAGTTGTTGTTGATTTGCCGCATGGAAACCCATGTTACCTTTGATTTATTATATTACAGTTTAAAAATTCCAGTAATTTTTTTATAAGTTTTTCGAAAATTTTTGATATTGTAATTAGTAAGGAAATAAGTCGACAATTTGAGATATATTGTGTGTAGATTTCTTTCCATAAATAGTGGTACAACATGCAATCTCTTCATAGCAGTAGGGAAAATACCCTGTGAGAAGGATTCGTTCAATAGGCGTTCAAGTTCATCAGCTAATACATTAATTATTTTTTTTAGTAGAGAGGGTGAAATATTATCACATACAGATGATGAAAAATGTTGTATTATTCGTTTCAGTATAGTTTTGCAAGTAAGTATCTGCATCATTATTTTGTAGTACCAAATCATCAATAATATTTAAAAAATATTCATTGAACATTTCTACCAAAATGTCAGTATTTGACTGTATTTGTCCTTCACTATCCTCAATTTCTAATTCATCTGATACAGCTTATTTGTTTTTCTTCTTATTTATAATTTTCCATATTTTCTTTGTTTTGTTATCGCTACTAACTATGTCTCGTTCCGTATCAATATTTTTTGCTTGGATTATTTTCGAAGAAGCATAACATGTTTTCCGTTGTGATTCTAAAACGCCCGGAATAACTGCTATTTTGATATTTAAGACTGCCAGGTCTCTCTTCAGCAGACAGTTTTCCTCTTATATTCCAGATTGCAATGTCGGATTTTTTGCCGAGCTTTTAATATGTCCACACTAGAAATTTTGCAGTTTCATTTCTCACTCTACTGTATTTTACTTTAAAGTCGAAGGAAATCATTCAGCGTTAGGTTTGAATGTTGACCGGTGTAGATAAATGTAGTACTATAACAATGCTAATTAGTAAGTAATTATCTAGTTAATTATGCAGTGATAATGTGGTGAATGCACCGCTACTTAAATTGCATTTTTCACTCTACTTCATATCGTTCGAGGTAGAAAGTTAATAGTATGTTGAAAGGTCAGGCGGCATTTTCATTTTTTAAATGGCAACATAATGTTTTCTAAAATCTATATAAAAACACGTATATTCACATAAATTATCCACTCGTATAAAATTTACTTTTATCTCGCATCTCTGAGATACACATATTGCATACCGGGCTGACATTTTGTAAAATGTCAATTCATCCGCAGTAAAGCACCGCGCAACATGATTATAAAATGTTATTATACAAGTTATTACAGTTAGCGGTTTGTAATCCTGGTATTAATGGAAATTTCAGCTGAAGTACGTAATGAAACGTGTTTCACATAGGGCTTTTAGCTTTTACACTTTAATCCGGACATTAAAACATGGCGGAGCTGGGAAGTCTTGGCTATAAAACCATATTGGCCTTTGTTTTTTTCAGTTATATGATCTTATTTTTCACATTAGTTTTATTCGGAATAAATATGTCGGGATTGTTTCTAATTGTAGCTAGTCTGGAAACTTATCAGACAATGTATCAACGATAGAAGAACTTCTGGGTGTTTCATATATAGGCGCCTTTCTTCGATAGGGAGAAGGACACATTTTTTTCTATAAACGTTGATTCAAAAAGAGGCAGTAGCTCCCTGAACGGGGTGAGTCAAACATTTGCTAACAAATTCGAAGCGTTTCAAGTAAAAACATTTTTAAAGGGTTTCACAAATAGCAGAAAAAGCAATCTATGAAAAATTAAGAAAGAATATTTATCTATAAAATTACACAGCCACACAAAAGAAAAAAAAGTGCTGTGTAATGACCAAAATATAGTATTCCTATGTATTTTGGGCGGCTGAATACCAATCTGATGTCGAAATTCCCCCAGCAAATCACCAGAATTTTCTAACCTCAAAAAACCGCTTAAAATCGTCAATATTGTGAAAAAAAGATAATAAAAATTCTCGGAAAAACTTACGCAAATGTCTAAAATATTGCATGAATGAATTTTGAAGCGATGAATATGAAATCAATGTCGGAATTCCCCTAGAAAATTACCAGAATTTTTTTACCTCAAAAATAGCTAGGACTTTCGTCGAATTGGCCATGGCTCAAGATATAAAAATCAGTGAAATTATATCATCGTTACAAAGCCAATTTTTTTTGTGTGTACACATTTTATGTTTAGAATGAATAAAATAAGATCGCCAGAAAGTGTGGGCCATCAGGAGCGCAACCAGAAAGGTCAAAGAGGTAAAAAAACGGAGTTATATAACATCATCGTTACAAATTTTTTAAGGTTGAGCATGTTTATTTAAATGTTTTGAACACAGAAAAAAATTCCCAAAAAGAAACTCCCGTCAGTAAGGCTAGCCAGAAAGAAAATGTTTAGGATTTTTGAAGAAAATTTGATTTTTTTTTCGCATATTTTATCTCAGAACTCTAAACTCATCGTTACAAGTTCTGACTCCTTTTTAAAACGTAAATATAAGTTCCTTCAACAATAGAATAGCCTCCCCGTAAAGTTCTTAGTGTCAACAAAAGTACCATAGGCTCTTAAATATACAGGAATTTAACACTTTCGGCTAACTTGAGCCCGTACCGTGCCTCAGATGTATTGTATCATTATTACCTTTCTGGCTGCGCCTCCTGACGGCCCACACTTCTGGCGATCATATTTTATTCATTCTAAACATAAAATGTGTACACACAAAAAAAAATGAGCCTTGTAACGATGACATGATTTCACTGATGGGTAAAATTGACCCTCTGCAAGAAGTCCTACAATCAGTTCAAAACGTAGCTATGGACATAATTCAGATTGAAATAATCGATCCTTTACATTAATAGACTTCAATAAAATAAAATAAAAAAAACACAAAAAAATAAAAAAGGAGTCAAATACCCACGTCCACGCCGTTGACTCTGGGTAACGCTAGGAACGGGTTATACTTAAAAAAATAAAATAATTCATGCTACAATAAATAATCTCAAAACTATACGTCAAGGTAAAAGTCAAGGTCACCACAAGTTAGTTTATTTGACTTCCTACAACTTTTATCTGGATAAGTTTTCACCAAATCTTGATTTTCAAGCTAACAGTGACTTTTTAACAGTGACTATTTGACTTTCAGATGACCTTCATGGGTCAATTTTACCCCGCCCCTCTCTACAACTTTTCCTTGAAAGATTAATATTCTACAGTGAGATCATGCGTTTCTTCATAATCCAAGGTGAAAAATATGGGTTTTATTGGAACAAAACGAGTTTATCTTCAAATGACCTTGACAATCTAGCTAGAGGTCAAAATCAAGGTCATCACAAGATATCTTACTCATATTCCTACAACTTTTGTTTTAGTCAATTCCTTCGAAATCTCAACACTGAGTTAGAATAGCATTCGGAAAATTGAAAAAACTCATCATTATTTGACCTTCAAGCATCCGTAACTTGAAATCTATGGATTCTTTGGACCTGGTGTACATAATAACTTTTATTCGGAATAGTTCAACGAATACATTTCAGCTGATTTAATGTTAAGATAAAAATAATTGTTTCAGTTTTGATTATATTTTAATCTTTCGCTCAAAAAACAAAAAAACAATTTAGGTGCAGGACTTTGTTACTTTTATTATGATAAATAACTCCAAAACGATGATGGCTTGAAAATTTAGCAAGTCTTTTTTTTTTATGAAAATTTTTATATGGTTACTTTTTGCCATTTCAAATGTCGAAAAAAATTAAGACAATACTGTGGCTAAAATAAGCCCCTACCCCTCCTGTAAACAAAAATAGCGAATAAAATTTTGTCAAAACATGTAAGATACATTAAAACCTTACTGGTTATTCAGAACTCCCCTAATAAAACTTTCTACGTCCTTTTGATCGTATGAAGGGTCCACCTCTAATTATCATCAAATTACTTACAAAAGCAAACCCAAATGAAAATATTTGTCGAGTCGTATGTAAACAGACGCCATAATGGTCTGTCTCCGCTCGATTGCGCCTCGTGATGAAACTGCGAATATCCCTTTGAATGCTTATGTAAAATTTAATGAGACGTAACAAAAGTGCGCAGATATCGTTACACTGCTCGGCAATTAGATGCAATGTGTCACATCGTACACTTATACTAAGGCGAGACACACACGACGCGGTTTTCGTCGAACTGACTGCCGAATCTACTGCTACGCCACTTGCTACTGCACACACGAAGCTCAGTTGTATTAGTAGTATTGGACATTGAACGAAATCAACTATTTTAGGTTTATTGCGGAGATATTTTGCATATCAATTGAACATAACTCAGCAAATGGACTTGAGTTCGTTGCCCAATGGAGCTGAAGTAAGTAAGTACGTCATGTTAAGAATTTGAATATATTTTCAAATTTAAAAAATACGTGTTCTTTGTTTTTAATTAACTATACAAACATCATATCACTAAAATTTGTAGGTCGGGGGCGTAACACATCCCGTGGGAAATTTGATGATGAAATTGTGGGACCAATGTTAATACATTCCTTATGTCCACCATAATCATGCCTTACCAGGTGTTTTGCTTGATTTTGTGGCAGACGGCCTATATGACGCCGTATATTCAAGATGGCGTCCACCCTAGCATCATCGGAAGTTCTCGATTAAAACTCTTGATAGAGTTTCTTGTCTTGATCGTGATAGAGCTATCGATATTTCTTATTTACAAGGAAATTCTCTATAGAGAAGGTCCTTAGGAATTTATCGATATCTTTTATCATTCAGGTGTTTTGTATAAAAACATTTTTAATTTTGTTATCACTCGTATAATTTCCAGTTAACATAACACAAAAGAAAAATACTTTAACACGATTCTTTTTTACCTTCCTGGGCTGGCAAGACTTTCTACAGAAACCAAAGCAATGATTGGAATTGCAGAAGAAGTAAAAACAAAAACCACCATTTGACACGATCTAGAAGAAAGCGACAACATGAAGATGTGCAATGTATCTATAACACTATCAGAACATCGACCAACCCTATAACATATGAAGGCAGTGAACTGATCAACACAACAACAAAATGTGTATTTCATGAAACCATACAAAGGGATACACTAAGCATTTTAGAAAAGGGTTGTGAAATGTACACCGCTTTAAAAAAACCGAATTGAAACTGAAATCTGAATGCAAAATTCCACTGTGTCGCTGTTCTTGATGGAATGGCAAAGCTGCAATCGTTGAAAAAATCAGTGCAGGTTAAAACATGCAATGATCTAGCTTTTGAGTTTAACAATAAAATCAAGAGAACTCTTTTAAAATATGATGAAATTCACTTGGTGTTTGACGCATATCTTGAAAATTCTCTTAAATCTGCGATGTGACATAAAAACATAAACACACCACAGATAGTAGACAACCCCCAAATCCAAAGCCAAGGCTGTGCGGAGGGGGGGGGGGGGGTTACACATTTGGAAAAACTCAGACATACATCCACACCCACCGGTGTTGTCAATACCGGGGCTGGGGGCCGAACCCAGAGCGCAATAGACAGTCGATCAGCATATTCGCCACTCAATACGCCTTAACTGATTGAGCTACCGCGCCGGTATAAAAAGGACATAAAAAGACATCTACAGTAACACCCACTGAGTACAAAATAACCGACTCCACAAATATTGCAAACATACAGATGAAATCCCTCCTTTCTCATATAAAAAGAAAGGATAGCTAACAGCGTATCTTGTATAAAAAGCTTTGGGAGGACTGAAACCAAATCGTCTTTCGGAAGTGACGTAAGTGAACTTTAAATTAGCCATGAAGAAGCTGACGTTAAAATAATACTGCACTGCCTTTTTGCCTCCCGAAAAGGAGCTACTACGATTCATATATATTCGCCTGATACAGACGTATTTCTACTAGCATTGTGGTGGTCAAATTTTTTTACATGTCTAAGCATATTTGTCACTGGTATAGGAAATAATCGAAGAATGATTGACGCTGGCGGAATTTGCACCGCATTAGGACCAGAAAAGATAAAAGGGTTACTAGGTCTGTATGCTCTATCAGGATATGATGTCACAGGTTCACTTGCAAAGAAGGGAAAAATCATAATTTTGGAAGGTTTATAAGACCGCAGATAATGACATTTTTGGGAAATTTGGATCCACTGAAGAATTCGGGGATGAAGCTGAAACCTGAAACTATCCTTGAAAAATTTATTTGTAAGGTATATACACCAGGGACGAAGATTTCAAGGGAGCTTCGTTGGTTGATGTTCTCCAAGCACAAGACGCAAAGTGAAAATCTGCCTCCTACAAAAGCGTCACTATCTCCTTTTATTCGTAGAGCACATTACCAGGTTACGGAATGGCATCTTGCTGACCAGCAGCATTCTAATCTACCAAACAGTTCCTTGTACACCTGAAACCATTTTAAAATTAATTCGGTGTTCATACGTAAAAGGGAAATGTGGTGTATCCTGTAAATGTAAACCCCAAAACATTTTATGCACTGAGCTTTATATGTGTGAAAACATGCGAGAATCGTGGCCAACATTTTGATATCGATGACCTTTTAGATGAAGAGTATTAAGCTGAAAACATTTTACATGAAATACAGCATTACAATTAATTCAATAAAAGTATTGAAATAAATATTGATTTCTTAACTAGCTGTTATTTTTCAACCTCAACCCCTTTAGAACCAAAAATTAAAAATTGGTTAATACACTTTTTAACCTATAACTGATAACCGGTAGGTTATACCACAAAAACTGTTAACTTTTTTTGTTTAAAATTTTATTTAGAACAAAAAAGATTCAGTACAAAATATTGCTAGGGGTGGGCCTATCAACAGTTATAATCGAGGACTTCCGATTATGTCTGGGGTGGCCGCTATCTTGAATATATGACGCCATATAGGCCGTCTGCCGCAAATTTAAGCAAAGCACCTGGTAAGCTATGATTATGAAGGGCATAAGGAAATGTATTAAACTTACTCCCACAATTTCATCATGAAATTTCCCACGGAGTATATATTTCATCAAGTATGCCCCCCGATAGAAACGACTAGAAACTTGGTGTCAAAACACAAAAAATTGAAATCCAACTATTTTATTTTTATTCGTAAGATATATGTAATATAACTTACGAGAATCATCAAAGAAATTTGTTATTGACAGAATCTGATCAGCCATATAAATGGAACGAAATACTATATCTTTAGGAAAGCTCCTAGACGCCCATATCCTTTACAGCCAGTTCAAAAATGCACGTTTTCCAGGATACAAATCAATGTTATGTCTAATTCCCTCGAAGAATTAGATTTAAAACTCGAAAATATATTACTCTGTTTCTCAGTTCCAACTCCAACTGTCCTTTGCATACAACTAGTTGATATAGCAAATGAATATATCTTTAGGTATACAACGTTTGTATCAAAATTTATGTTACTTCTATAAAGCTATTATGTCCCTAATAATTATTGTCAACAATAGTCACCAAGAGGAACTGATGACGGACATTATCTAAACAAACTTATATTACAAAAGACCCTCCATATGTCTACTCAGTTGAATCAAAAGTGTACCAAGTGGTATAATAGCTGGCTATTTACTTTTCTTATAATAAAGTTGATTATTTCAGACCAGTACTTGCCAAATGGAGCACGTTGTATTACAATGATTAAATTCAGACTCCTCAACTTTTAATTTCTGTAATTAGTGGAGCATTTACAAGAGTAATTGCTTCGTTGTTAAAGAAAATATGCAAATTAATCCGGTGCGGTCTTGCTAAGAGCGGTTGATGTCGAGTATTCACACTTGTAAGGTTATTAATCACTCTCCACTGTTTAGAATTATTGTATGCACATATTATTTTTGCAATGGCGGTATAAGTATCTTGTATGAACTTTTTTAAATTCCAGAAGATTTATTGGAATTACATTCTACCCTACAATTTTTTATTGAACATGACATAAAAATTTGTATAATATACATTATTTCATGAGTAATTTTAATACATTGGACGAAAGACAATAATATTTCGCTGCAGTTAACATGAGGAAGAAATCTGCTATACGATTAGTGAATAATGTACAGGGTGTAACCCAAAAAGAAAAACAGTAAATGAGAGATGCCAAATAAAGAAGGAAAATTTGTGAAAAAATTATGAAAAATATTTGGAGGAAAATAATCTTCGGCATGTAACATAATTGTAAAGAAAAAATCTGCAGTACGTTTATTGAAGAATATACAGGGTAGTCACCATAAAAAATAATTGAGCGAAAAGAAATATACAGGGAGGCTACCCAAAAGAAAAAATATTAATTGTTTCCAATACAGAGGGAAGTTTTGTGTTAAAATTTTTACCATTTTTTAAATAAAAATAAGTGAACGATAAATAAAGACTTAATTAGAACGCTGTTAATAACAATTTATCCCTCAATAAATGTTAATAATAATGAAGTGCCCATAGTGGAGTCAAATTAGGCTTTTATTGTGAACTGTCTGGTCAGGGCAGTTTTCTGTTTTATCGTGTTCAGCTCAGTTTTGCAGTTTCTGCGAGGTCGGCGTATTTAAAGACTTTAATTTTTTAGACCCTGTTTTCCATCGGTTTTCTTTAAATATTTCGAAATCTATGTCCTATGGAAAACAATAAAAAGAAGTAAAATATTCGATTTGAGCTGTACAATAAAAGTACATAAACAGTAATTCATTCCAATTGTTATTATTCATAAAATGAACATTGCAAAATTATGCGTTTTTAAACAAATCACTCTTCTTTCAAAAATAATGGATAACATTCATGGAATTTTGAAAAAGTACAGCTCTTATAAAGTTCAATCACAACTTAAAATTTCAAATCAAAATTATTACTAAAACGGCTCAAATCTATAATTGTTGCTAAAACTTTGCGCCCTTGTGAAATCCTGCCATCAAGACCAAGAAATGTGTACGATGGCTCAAATATAGCATTATATAAGTACTTTAAGATCACGGAGAAAGACTTTTTTTTTTCAAAATTTAAATCCGTTTTATTGCAGTTCTTTATAGTTTTCGAAATTTTAGTTATAAACAAATTCAAGTACTTAACCCTCTGGTTTTTTTATGAAATAAAAAACGATAAACGGTTAATGAAAGTAGATTAAAAAAGCCAACTTTTGAAACAAAAAATAACGCTCTACTTGCATTTGGAGCTGAGAAATGTTAGTTTTTACGTTTAGGTCACTTATAAATAAACATATCGATATTTCTTTTTTAAATTTGGGCCGGTTATTTTCCAATGCTTATTATTTTGTTTCTGCTATTGAATGAAGATAATCCAAAGCTACAATTTTTAAAATAACATCAAATAAAGCGGCTTTGAGAACATAAAGTACATTTTCAATTCTTCTATAACTTTTTTTAATTTTCGTCACCTTTATGTTCATGTATACAGCTTTGTAAAACTTTTAATATGACTGATACAATAAAAAAAAATCGGGAGCAGGATTTGAACCCGAGACGTCCGCATCCTGAATAAAAAGTGCTACTAGTCGCCTTACCCACTGGGCTATCTAGCAACTGAAGTTCGGTTTTTAAAAACATAATATAACATCTAAACATATTTGGTGATTTTCGGATCTCTAACAAAATCGCTAAAGACCCGACTTTCGGCTCTCTATGCAGTATCTTTTAACAATTGTAGCTTTGGATTATTTTCAAGTAGCAGAGACAAAATAATGGGCATTGGAGAATTACCAGTCCAAATTTCAATAAGAAATATGGATTTGTTTATTTATAAGTGACCTAACAGTAAAAACTAACATACCTCAGCTCCACATGTAAGTAGATAATAATAATAATAATAATACTTTATTAATCCTTTAGATCATTTACATGATATAGGATGGATGTCAATTTTACAAAAATATGTATTTAATACGTCAATAACGTAAGTACCAATAATACATTGAGGAAAAAAAAATTGAATAAATAGATAAAAGTATAAACAACCTAACCTAATCTACACGCATTATAAATAGTCTACATATGTAAAACATAAAAGTACAAGAACACAAAATATAAAGAATAACACCAGTAAACATAAATCTATCTATTAAGGAAGGCATCAATGCTATAAAATGCACCGTCTGATAACATATTTTTAACTTTAAGTTTGTAGGAATTAAAATTGTTAATCATTTTTAAATAAGAGGCAAAGAATTATACAATTTAATACACCAGTAGAATGGTGATTTTTCAAATAATGTAGAATTATGCGATGGTATCAAGAGGTCACTGCTTCTCGTGATAAAAATTATCAAAAAGGTGTAAGTTTTTTTTTACGAAACATGCATTTATAAATAAAAATTGAGATGTAAGTAATTTATTTGACTTGAACCTGTGTTTATTGCTTTCCCCTGGTTTTAAGGTAAATATTAAACTTATGAGTTTTTTTTGGCAAATAAACACTCTCTCTTTCAGTGGCCATACCCAACATAATATACTAAAACTTATGTGCGAGTATGCAAGTGAATAATAAGTATTTAGTACTGCTTAAGACGAAATATATTTTTTAGTTGTATAACTGCAAAATAAGCCTGGTTTAATTTATTGCATACTATATCAGTTTGGCATTTCCAGGATAGATCTGCGCCCAGAACAACGCCTAAGAATTTACTCTTACAGCAAAATGTAAAATTCTGTATAATACAGGGTTTCCTATTGTAAAAATCCATGAAAGTTGTTTTGGATGAATTTAGTATAAGTTTATTATGGTGACACCAAGCAGAAAATTCATCTAGTACATTATTAACTTTTTTATGGAGGATATCAATATTTGAGTCTGCCACACTTACAGTGCTATCGACAGCAAACATAGTCACTGACCCACTTTTTATATGATGTGGTAGATCGTTGACATATAATATAAAAAGTAAGGGCCCTAGTACTGACCCTTGGGGGACTCCTCGGGATACATTAAATTCTTCTGAGAAGTGGTCACCAATCCTCACAATTATTTTACGTTCTACTAAGTATGAATAAATCCACTCCAGAATATTTCCCCGTATAACAAGGTTAAAGAGTTTAGATGTAAAAAATCCATATCTAAGGTATCTAACGCCTTGGATAAGTTGAATTGTAACATTATCACATATTTACCTTTATTTAAATTATTATAAATCGTATCTAGTAACTAGACGCTAGCAGCCTCTACTGATTTACCATTGAAGCCATGTTGACATGACGTAAATACCGATAACTGATCGTAAATTACCTTTTCCATTATTTTAGACAGAGAACTAACTAAAGTCATGAGTCTATAATTATCTATATCTAAGAGATCACCCGGAGCACTAATTTTTTTTTTAAAGTTGTTATAAGAAACTACAATTTGAGCTATCGTGCCCATTTCTTGGTTTTGATGGCAGAATTTCACAAGGGTGCAAAGTTTTAGCAACAATTGTATATTTGAATAATTATTTTTATATTAAATTTTAAGTGGTGATTGTACTTTATAAGAGTTATATTTCTCCAAAATTTCATTGAATATTATCCATTATTTTTGAAAGCACAGTGATTTGTTTAGAAACGCATAATTTGACTCCACTACCATATAAATTGCATATCTCAGATGTGCTACGAAGTATTTTTCCCCGCTGAGCGCGAATCCGGTGTCAGAACTGCTCCATCACCCACCATTTTTTTGTAAGTCGCGAAAATAAAATAAAGAAAATCATAATTTAGGTTATTTTGGGGATTTACTAAAAATTGGTGGGTGATGGAGTTAAACGGACACTTGATTCGTAATCAGCACGTCGAAATACACAAGGGTAGCTCAATGGAGTCCCAGAAACAGACAATTTTTTTTATGTGTAATATTGAATACCACCGGATGGATCCTCCGCCATTTCCTAGAAAATAATCTAAATGATGAGTTTTTTAAGTTATTTTCGACTTACAAAAAAATGGTGGGTGATTATTATCATTTAACGTATGAAAACCATGGTGAATAAACTGCCAAAGAGGAACGTCCGTACTTAAATCGATATAAGATCTTCCTGTCGCATCTCAATCCTTTGTCATCATCATAGAAAAGCAACCCCGCTTTGCAACAAGCCCAGATTACTTCATTAATCTCCTCTTATTATAAAGCACACAGAAGGCATTAATCATTCATGAACACAACATGTAAGCATTGGTCGACATCGTCGACAGGCTACAACGACCAGCCGTAGAACAAGTTCAATTAAAATATTTATGATGGGGAGATTAGCCGTTTAACAGTGGGTATTTAGAATATTAATATATATTGCTGCCAATTAGATCGTTATTTTCCCACGTGTGCATGCCTCGCAGTTAGAGCATTTTGCTGAGATGAAATCTGCACTATTACACTATAATTATTTTCGCCGCGAATTTTACTAAATAGGCTAGTATAAAACGTTAAAACGATGTCTCAGAAGTCTCGAAAGTAATAATTAATTAGTAGTTGAGGTGGGTGAAGATGATCAATTCCAGAGTCCTGGAAAATAACATTAGTCACCGCTATTTTTAAAGGTACAGGGTTTTTCAAACTTAAATTCCCTGACTTTTCCAGGTTTTCCAGGACCATTGGAAGGTTTTTCCATGTCTAATAACTGATGAGCGGGCGGAGGACGACAATGAGACGTCACTAAATAATCACGGCACGACACGAAATTAGAAGTACAAAAGTCAATTTTTTTTTCAAATTCCCTGACTTTTCCCTGACATTTTTAGGCAACTTCAAATCCCCTGACTTTTCCAGATTTTCCAGGTCGCTCTGAACCCTGAAGGAGCAACAATTACCGACCGATCAGTTTGGTACCTATTAGTAAAATAATGGACCCAATAATAAGAAAAGGGGTGCTTAATTCTCTGCAAACTCACCTGAACAGAATGGTTTTATCCCAGGAAGATCAGGTATTATAACAAATCTTTTACACTGCATCAATCACTGGACGACAGCATTGGATAATAAGAATCCCGATGACGTAATTTACTTTGCTAAAGCTTTCGCTTACGTTAGGACGCAAAGGCTATTATTATACGAGTTGGAAAACGCTGGTATTCGAGGAAACCTACTAAAGGGGATAAGGAAGATCAGGTATTATAACAAATCTTTTACACTGCATCAATCACTGGACGACAGCATTGGGTAATAAGAATCCCGATGACGGAATTTACTTTGCTAAAGCTTTCCATTACGTTAGGATGCAAAGGCTATTATTACACGAGTTGGAAAACGCTGGTATTCGAGGAAACCTACTAAAGGGGATATGTGATTTTTTCACAGATAGAAAATTCTGCGTAGCAGTTAGTAACACCTAATTTGGTTATAGTGGTGTACCCCAAGGGTCCGTTCTTGGCCCCCTCTTATTTCTAGTATTTGCAGCAAATCTAAAATATCGTTTTATGCAGACGACACGATGCTCTACGCCACCACATTATCCTATAAGGAGACCCTGATAATATATGAAAATGGTGCATAGACTGGCTGTTATCGTTGAACTCTGATAACTGTGTTGTGCTACACTTTAGCAAAAATAATCCTACAATGTCCTACTTTATCAATAATTCTCCTGTCAAGAAAGTAGATTCATACAGTGACTTGGGTGTTACTAAACTAAAAACTCATCCTGGTTAGAACATATCGCAGTGGTGTGCAAACGTGCGAACTCAATGTTGCAATTGTTAAAGAAAACATTTCTCAACGTATCTTTCCGGATATTTATAATCCTCTATAAGTGTTATGGGCGACCTTTATTAGAATTTGCGGGTCCTGTCTGGAGTGCCCGCCTAATCAGAGATCAGAATCTCTTTGAATCTGTGAATCAAGATACAATTCTGGGATTTCTCCTCGAATGCATCTACTCCTACTCCTACTACTCCACTCCTACCTAGCTGAACTAAAGCCAATCCAATTTAAATTCTTAGTTAGGAATTAGGAATTTCGCTTAAGGCGGGAATAGTTCAATTAACTATATCTCAGGAAATATTGACATTAGAGGAATGACACTGAGGGTAAACTTGGAACTTTAACATATTCAAATAGCACTGCCTCATTTCCCAGAGTGAGAATACCTTATTAATATTGTTTCATAGGGCTATAAAAATTATATTTTACCTCATATGAATATTGACTATCTTTAGAACCCACATCAAGAGGTAGACACGAAAATGCTGATTCACGCTGTGGATGAGCTACTCAATTTTTGAAATAAAGAAAAGTGTCTTGTTCGAAGATATTTTGTTAACTTCGGGGTGAAGTACAGTCAGTTAGCTCTTGGAAAGAATGGTGAAGCTAAAGAAATTAGTACCGACATTATTTTAGAAGTTGAAAAGTCTATTTGCGGATTACATACACCACAGGACAAGCTTGATAATCTAGGTGATGTTCGTTGATTCGTAGAGAAGCAAGTTCAAGGAGAAAATTCAGCGCAATTCTTTGGGCACACTCTCAAGTCATGGACTGTTAGACACAAACAACGTCACCATATGCTTCCAGAGCCAACCAATTACGGTTGAAAAATTTACAAATTGGCAGTCACTTGCCAATTATGTTGTGCTCTAACTAGCCTTCTAGAATCGACGAACTCAGGCGAATGATATTCCATAAAGTTATTTAATCAAGATATTCATATTAAAATTTCTTTGTCAAAATTCAGTCACAATTTATTTGTAATATTACAGATCAGCTAGTTTACATGCTTCAGTTTGTGCTTTCGTAAATGGTAGTATGCCGATTTGCTGTTGTATTTTTATATATGTTTGTCAATGTTTGTGAAGTTCAAGTAAATTTTACACCCTCCCTTCCCCCATCCCTCCCAGCATCCCCTTTGATGACCATATCGTATTCTCTACTACTTGTAATGTAAATTGAGTAATTTTGGAATATTCGATGCTTATTTTATGGACTATGGTTATAAGATAACCCCCGTTACAGGAGTGATTATGATGGCAGGGCATTCCACCAATCAAACACGACTTGCATATGTCCATCAACTTGTTTCACATTCCCGATGGACTAGGAAATAAAACAAAATTGACTATTTGCTTGTGACACCAAGCAGCACATAACACTACATTTGCTGTCACACTAAAATTGAAAGGTACCTCCAACCCTTCGACGGAATAAGATCAAAATATAATCTAGTTCCAGATCTCGTTAAAATACATACCTTACTAAATTTCAAGGTTCCAGAGTAATCGTCCGCACAAAAAAATGTTACAGACAGACTGACGGACAGAAATTTTTTTTAAACTTAAAATCTCGACATTTCATGACATTCTAATAAGCCTGTTTGAACAATAAAAATTTTCAATTTTTTTCCACTGGATGTGGAAGTAAAATAAAACCTTTATGAAGACTTCTTCATTTTCTTTCTTCTGTAAATAGCTATTATTAATTGTTAATAACATAATAACTTAATGCAATTAAGTTTCACCGCTGTTACGACCAACATAAAAAGAGCTTGATTTCCAAATAATTATTTATTGGTGTTATATATTATGGTATTTCGAAAGTACAGCTAAAGAATCACACTACAAATCATGAAGTGTGAAAAATACTGTTATTTACAAAAACTAGTTTAAAGGGGAGAAAACAATTAAATTATGGCACTGCATGTCTCATTCAGATGATTTTAAAAGAAAAAGTAACGCGAATGCTTAGTGTGGAAAAAGTGAAACATGCGTTATGCTTAGTTGGGTCTGCACATCAGTTTTCCTTTTAATCGAGTTGTTTCTTCATTTAAGAATTGAAAATTGACTAAAACCGTGGATTATCTATATTAGATTGAAATATAAAGGTAAAAGGTGGAATAGTTTCTGTGTTCAACGAGAATAACGGCTGATAAAATTAAGTAAAATAACTACAAGGTGGAGGAGGAGGAATAGAAAACATTCTTTTACGAACGGGGGGCGCAAGATGGGAACAATTTTAGATATAAGTAGTTTTCATACATTTTCCCTGACTTTTCAAGATTTTTCCCGTTTTCCAGAAAGTATACACCCTGTAACTACTTTTTTTTCTATTTGCCTTATTTATATTACCGTCCTGGCGGAGTTTAGTCATTGCTATTCCACCACTTACCATGACACGCACACACAGACAACAACACAACAACCATTCCCTGCGACACTGCTATCTGCCGCAGCTGAATCTTGAACCCAGGAGGGATAACAGCGACTAGCTGTGCACAGTGTGCTTGAAGGTGGAAAAATTATGATGAAAATGAGTCCAAAATCGGATTGCGCAGGCTGATTCTACATTAAAAGTAGATTCAAAATTTATGAAATTTAAAATCATAACTGATCCCCTTTATCCACATTTTTGGATTTTAACCCTTTGCAATACAGTAACTCGTATACATCAACTTTTCTTCAAGCACTTAGCACTTTTAGAAATAAAACTATCGTAAATAAGTTTATTATATCTTTAAAAAAACTTACTCGACAATATTCCATTACTAAGAATTAAATTTCAAACACTTGGAAATAACCAAGAAACAAAAACGTTTAATTAAAATTTAATTATCTTTTTACTTGTAAGTGTTTTAATGTTTATACAATTTTTTCATTACTGACAAAATAATTTATTTGGATTACACTCTCTGCCGCTAGGTAGCTCCTCGTATTTTGTTTCCAAACATAAAGTGTAAATCTCAAAAGTATATAGTATACTTTTTTCCAGAACCAAAAAATAAAAAAAAAATTCATTGGTTAAAAGTCTGTCAAATTATAACTATTTCAAATGAGCATGGAAATAAATACTCTCACGAAGATAATCGAATGTGGAAAAAAAATAATATTTGGGAAAAAAAACCAGAAAAATTTTTCATAACTGAAAAATTGATTAAAACATTTATATTTGAGGACATTGATCTAAAAAATGAAAAGTATCCTTTAAGTATATGTACTACTTGTTCTCTCACTCTACTTGATGCTAACAAGGGTAAATTTCAAAGACCATTTCAGAAAATGCCTAATTATACAGATGTCATATTACCAAAGGATACTCGTACATCACAAAATACATGCAACTCTTATATATGTTTGACTGAAAAAAATCAAAATCAAATTCTAAGTAATATTATATAAAAAAAAAAGGTTCAATCTGCTAATCATAAAGACCCGTAGAAACATCAATTTTGTTTTCTAAAGCTCTTTTATGTCCTTTACCTTTATCAATTTTAACGTGGCCTTTGAAACGACCAGTCAAGCGAAATCACATTTTTATCAACCTTGGCATATTTTAGGAAAACCTAATGCAAAGTTGTTATGAATAATTTTTCAATAATCGCATATTACACTATTTTTTTTTTAGAAAATAACATTATATAATAAAAGACAATTTAACCATATATAATTAAGTTACCTAACTGAAAACTTTTAAAAACCCCCCGATCAATGTATCTAATCGTATCAGTTTCATATGACCAAATCAAAATGAGGCCTAAATCATGTTCGGCTACCATAATTGTCTGCACATTTTCAAATTTACTTCAATCGGACAATATCTAGAGAAGTTCTATATGGAGAATTCAAGATGGCGACCAAACATCAAAATCTAAAATGGCCTAGAACCATCTCGACAAAATACTCTTTCAAATAAAAAAAACTACATCAAAATCGGATCACCCGTTGAAGAGATATGAAGCCACAGACAGACAGACAAACGAACAAACATACAAACATACGCGTCAAACTATGACCCTCTTTTGCGGTCAGATGTTAAAAAAAAAAGAAACGGGATTCCAGTTCTTTGTACTTATTTCTCTTAGTATCTTCTCCGATGCGGGCAGCTTCTCCAGGTTTTTGTGTATTTAACTTGAAAGTTGGTACACGTATGTATTCTAACGAGATCTGGAACTAGATTATATTTTCACCTTATACCGCTGAAGGGTAAATTGGGGTAGATAGGTAAATCGAGCAGGTAAGAGTCCATAAAATTGGTATTTAGTATATACAAGAGATGCTAATGTCTCAAAAAATTTTTTGGCATTAGCCACCCCCATTAGTACCCCCACCCCATTATAAAAGGGGGTGAAAAAAAATGTGATTTAGTGTGTGTACAAAAACCGAAGGGCCAAATATCGAACAAGCAATCATGTTAGCAAATTCTGCTGTACAAAGTATATCTAACTGGTGCAATGCAAATGGTCAAACGACTAACACCCCCAAAACTAACTTAATGCACTTCAGAGATTTTTCTCAACGTTTCATGACATTTTAAGCCTATTTGAACAATAAAAATTTTTAAAAATTTTTTTGTCGTTACTATACTTCCATTGGATGTGGATATGTGGAAGTAAAATGAAATAAAACGCTACTTTCTTAATCGACCATATTACAGCATAGCTGAATATCTTGTCTAAATCCTTTACCATAAGATATTATTGTTGTTATTCTGTATTAATGTTAGCCTGATGTTATATAGGTCGTATTTCGCATTCTGTCTTTGTTTGTCTGTCCTCTGATTTAATATGCATACGGTGTAGATTGGTGTAGGTATAGGTATTCTTTTTTTATATATATTTTTTACCTTCAAATCTTAATTACTGGCTACTATTTTATTTATACAATAATTATCTGACATACCAATATTCTGTACAGAATCTGACTGGGAAATAAAATTATTATTATTAATATTATTAAAGGCCTCAAAATATTTTTTTTACTTCATCCATCCTCACTACCAACCCCCTATCACTATCCCCACCCCACTACCAATGTGGCATATAGTTTTATGGGTTTTTGGGGTAGACGATTTCAAATATTATATTATTAAAGTTCCATAAACAATTATTTCCACATACAAATTTTTTTCGTTGGGAGAGAGTTGGGTAGCAAATCTGGATGAGGAAGTAATGATTCCTTGGGCAGCGTTTTTTTCAAGTGTAGTTGGCAGTGCGTTTTTAACCTTTTCAAAGCAGTCGTAGAAAAAAATATTTTCCAGTGACAGCACTGAAGGAATTTTGTTTTTCACAGCAAAGTTTTTATGTACATTCACCATGAAAGCCATAGTAACGCTATTGTTCCTTGTAAGAAAGCTATCAATTACATTATCGAGGAAGATTAGTGAAATTATCTCAAAGTATAAGTGAACCTAGAAATAAAAGTAATATAATTTTTGTTAATGACTCAGAGGAAAATGTTTTGTACAGCTGAAGCACCCACCCACTAATTGGCCAGCTTATCTGGACCACCTCGTACGTAACATACTACCTAACGCATTGAAATCCAAAAATTGATTTCTTATCTGTCACCGTCAGGCCATAATACGTATATTTTCATATATTATGCAATCGGCTTATCACAAGGGGGATATTGCTTACAGATCTATAGTGGCTTACAGACACCCCATAGCGAGAAATGCTTTAGTCAAGGGACGGTTTTATATTCAATGGAATATCCATCAACAAACCACACACATTATGATTGTATTCCATTCTGCTTTAAATGGTATGCAGATTGGAATTCTTTCAGGCAAAAATTACGTATTTTTGTTGTATTTATCTTTCTACTTACGGGGGTTTCGACATATACTGAGTCTTTAAATGTAGCTAATATTATAAAAAATAATCAAATGAATCTTTCAAAGAAATAATTACTTCGCGAAATAAATATGAAAATTGGCTGAAAAATGTGTTTGTGCGTCTTTCAAGTCACCTCAAACCTCTCTTGTCTAGGAGATCCTAGATTTCTCTGAGTGGAGTAGATGGGGTCCTATAGCTTATAGTGGACTTTGGATAATTTACAATGAAAACTTATTTACATACATTTGATTTATTCTCTATCTCAAAAGTTTTTTAAATGACGATATCAACAATTTAATATAATTATCTCACGAACATCACTTAAAAACTAATCCGGATAAAGCTGTTTTACTGTTTGGATCTAAAAATAAGAGACATGGCTGTAGACAACTTAAAAATCAAAGTGGAACAGAACGAGTTGCAAATAGTTGACCTTAAAATCTGGGACTGTATATGGATTACAATTTGCGATGTGCTCAACACGTAAACCATATGATCAGAAGTCTTTTGGAACCTTAAACTCTTGTATCGTACCTTCATCGTACTTGTTTATATTACAAAATAATAAATTACAAGACTCATATTTATTTACTCAACAAAATCAAATATCGCAGAGATGTTCACATAGCTAATACGTGGCAGGGGCGTAGCGAGGAGGGGGGTGGATGTGGGTAACTTTGTCAGACTTGGCAAAAGTTGGAAATTCGAGACGTAAGTTGGCAATTTTTGAAATTTTTTTTATTTTTTCTCCCCCCGCTCATCAATTTTTGTTTCGGCGGAACTTGGCAAAAGTTGGGTAACAGTTGGAAATTTGGGACGTAAGTTGGCAATTTTTATTGCAAAAATTTCTCCTCTCCTTCTCTCTCATCAATTTTTTTTTTTGAGGAATTATTATTTAATTATTTACAGAGTTGGCTTCTTAAGTCTTATGAAGTTGGCAAATTTGAAACGTAGGCTCGCTACGCCCCTGATACGAGGAGTAAACATAAATTACAAATATGTCAACTAGAGATGGGCGCGTGAGTCGATTTTGACTCACGCTCACGCACGCTCACGACTTTAAACCTTTAGCTCACGCACACTCACGCACGACTGATATATGTTAAGGCAAACTCACGCACGCTCACGCACGGGATCTTTTGACTCACGCACACTCACGAAATCTTCCGTGATTTGGTACCTTAAATGTACACGCTCACGCCGTGACACGGTGAAATTCACGTCACGTGCCCATCTCTGGACCAGAGTGACCAGACCAGACCAGGAGGGCTAGGCGACGGCGAATGCAGTAGAGAGAGATTGCAATTACGCAGTTTGATTTGAATGTTGCGTCATTCATCCTGTCTCCTGTCCTTTTCCCTCCCTTCTCGCGCTCGTGTTCCGTCTTCCGTCTATCGCTTCGCTTCTTATTCTTGTCACGACACGACAGGTTGAAGTTTTAAAGCAGAGATGGGGCGTCGTGTCACGGCGTGAATATTATCTCACGCACGCTCACGCACGGGATCTTTTGACTCACGCACACTCACGAAATCTTCCGTGATTTGGTACCTTAAATGTACACGCTCACGCCGTGACACGGTGAAATTCACGTCACGTGCCCATCTCTAATGTCAACACAAATCTTCCTCGTTCAAAGATGCCTTTACTAAACTTTACAAACTAAAATTACATCTCAAGAATTTCTATGAGATCAATATTTCCTATCTGTTTTGTAGCTGTATAGTGTGAATAAAGCGGAATGCGGATAATCGATTAAAAATCATAAAGTCGACCGTACACAACAACATAGCAATTACACATTTTTTAATCTGATTCTATTGTAAATAAAATTAATATTGTGCATTCGCGATATATTCACAGAATCCAAATCAGAGGCGTAGCTATGCATGGGCAATTCGGGCAGTTGTCCGGGTCTCCAGGCTTTTAGAGGTCCCTCCCCGGTCCCTAATATTGCATATCGCGTTCGCATTTCTCCGAAATATTAATAATAATATCGTGTTTGCATTGGCAGCGGTGTGGTTTCCCCGAAATATTAATAATAATATCGTGTTCATTCGCACTCGCAACGGTGCGGTTTCTACTGTATATACCAACTCGGAACTTCCCCAAGTGAACGCGAGCTTCTCGAGTGCATCGCGGGACACGGTCGATGCGGGTCAATCAGAAACCATGTTGCTTTCTTTCGTATCTTGTATCAGTGTGTCTCTATATATACGAATAGTGGATAGTAGCGTATTTTCCATATTCGAAGATTTGGCGGAGTCGCTTGTAATTTCAATTAATCACAAACAACAGGGTATTATTTTCCTGGTAAAATTCACATGGTGCCCAACATCAAGAGAATATCACAATAGTTTCCTTCACTATGTAAAAGTCAAATAAATAAGCTACTTAAAAGGTTGAATTTTTTTTTTAACCGAACCGCCTTTAAAAAATCTTCAAAAAGTATCTCTAAAAAGTAAGAACTAAAATTTCACTCAGTTTTTCTAATATGCTACATGTTAGTGGAAAGTAGCAAGGACCTTATTACCTAATATCAATCTGAAATCTTTGCTAAACGTATTTTTGAAATTAGATATTTTTGCACCGATTACAAATTGATATTAGGTAATAAAGTAGTCCACTCAAATTAGGAAAAAAAACGCAGTATTAAAGAAAGATTTTGAACAGCAGTTTCTTTGCATAAATAGTAAGTACTCAACTTTTAGAACAATATTTTGCTTATGCGCAGAAAAAAAAGACATGATTTTTGAGATATATACATATATACAGAGTGACTCATTTAAAAGCGGGGCACCTCTCTAAAATTTTTGTTTATTGTGCGATTTGAATAAAATTTTACTAAAATATAAAACGAATTCGGATCTAATTATGACCAGAACAACATTCGCCTCCTACAAATGCAAAGTCATCTGCGGTACCAAAATATGCGGAAAAAATCAAAAAATCATATTAGGCATTTTAGTATCGGAAAATTTTGTTAATGAAACTTGTTCAGAATTGTCCAAAAACCGTAAGTTCAAAATTTAATAAAAATAAAAAAATTTAAAAATTGAAATTTGACAAATTTTAAAAATAATTATTTTTAAAAAACTGCAAATTACTTGACAACTACCTGATGGCGGCTTGGATTTAATATCAAACAAAATTGTCATAGTACAGTTCTCTAAACAAAAAAACCCATTAAAACGATATTTTCGGATTTGGACTTTATTTTAATCAAAATTTCAATATTTTTTTATTTTGAATAAGTTTCGGACTCACAGTTTTTGGACAATTCCGAACAAATTTCATTCACAAAATTTTCCGATAAAAAAATGCCTAATATGATTTTTTTATTTTTTCCACATATTTTGGTACCGCAGGTGGCTTTGCATTTGTAGGAGGAGAATGTTTTTTTGGCCATAATTATGTCCAATTTGTTCTATACTTGAGTAAAATTTGATTCAAATCACACAATAAACAAAAATTTTAGAGAGGCGCCCCACTTTTAAATGGGTCACTCGGTATATACGTTTTTTCGTGTTTTTTTTTTTTTTCGTTTAGACTTTCATATCTCGAAAAGTACACGTTCTTAAGGCTAAACAACATAGGTAAACGTGTTCAGAATACGATTTCTTACAAAAAAGGTTCTATACATTTTCCCGATTATCCCATGTTTTTTCCGGAAAAGCGACTTAAAAATATATCTATGTGTTTTTTCGTGTTTTTTTTTTACTTTGAATGCAAATATCTGGAAAAGGACGCGGCTAAATCATGATAAATAAACTTATTTAGAATGAGATTTTCTACAAAAAAGCTCCTATACATTTTTTGATTATCCCATTGGTTGAAGAATATATATATTTGCTTTTTCGTAATTTTTTGTTTTTCATTTAGACGTATATATCTCAGAAGGTACGCATTTTTAAGGCTAATGAACATTACTAAACTGTTCAGAATGTGATTTCCTACAAAAAAGGTTCTATATATTTGAGAGATATATACGTCAAAATGAGAAAAAAAAAACACGAAGAAGCAAATATACATATTCTTCAAGAAGTTTTTCCGGAAAAACCAATGGGATAATCGGGAAAATGTATAGGAGCTTTTTTGCAGAAAATCTCATTCTGAACAAGTTTACTTATGTTCATTTGGCCTAAAATTGCGCACTTTTCGAGATATTTGGATTCAAAATAAAAAATACACGAAAAAAACACATATATATATTTCAAGTCGCTTTTCCGGAAAAGCCAGTGGGATAATCGGAAAAATGTATAGAACCTTTTTTATAGGAAGTCGTATTCTGAACATGTTTACCTATGTTCGTTTAGCCTTGGAAACGCGTATTTTTCGAAATATATACGTCTAAATGAAAAAAAAAACCACGAAAAAACGTATATATATATATATATATATATATATATATGTATATATCTCAAAAATCATTTATTTTCTGCGCATAAGCAACATCTTGTTCTAAAAGTTGAATACTTACTTTCTATGCAGAGAAACTGCTGTTCAGAATTTTTCTCCGCTATTTTCCTAATTTGAGTGGACTAAAGGTACAGTTCCTTGCTACTAAAGTAAAACAGTGAAATTTTATTTTTTTACTTTTTAGACACATTTTTTGAGGATTTTTTGAAGGCGGGTACATTTTTTTAAATTTTGTCTTTTTTTTGCGTATCACTATTGTCTATAGTAGCCCCAAAATGTATGTCGTTCCAGAGCCCCATGTAGTCTAGCTACGCCTCTGATCCAAATCATAGTGTTGTTGTTATTACCGAACAGCATTTTATCAATAGTCCAGTCAACGGAGCGCTAAAATGATCAAAATCTCTAAGTTGAATGCTAATGAATGGATTTTACTGAAACCTTGTGCAATGTATTTGTAATGACGTTAATAAAAAAGGTGAAAAAAAGATTAGAGTAGGAAATGATCGGAAGGGGTAGAAAACAACCCGTAACTTGTAGAATTAGGTCAAAAATGAAAAAAAAAATTTGACCCAAAATAAGATGTTTTTATTCTTATGAATTTTTTCGAAAAATCATATTTTTCGAGATATGGCCACCCGAAAATTCCCAAAAGTGGGGGAGGGAAAATGCAAAAGTTGAAAAAAAATCTGAAAAAATTCAGGGGAATGTAGGTATCATTGAAATACAAGACTTTTTTATTTGCAACTTTTTTTGTAAAGTGCGTTTTCACCGAGTTTTTCCGGAAAAACATGAAAAACTACCCCTATATTTGAAATTTATTTATTTAAAAATACGTAATTTAAAAACTTGAAATTTTAAAATTCAGGCGTATGCATTGAGGCCTTCTAAACATTTTTTGTCTCTTGAAATTTTTTTGTAACTTACTAATTTTCCGAGTTACAGGCAGTTTTACATGATAAATAACGTACTACATTTTTTCCACATTAAAAAATACCTGAAAATTCGAAAAATGAGCGTGATTTATGTATATTATAAAAAACATGAAACCTATATAGTTATACCCTTTAAAGGTTCAATACAATTTTTAAATTGAAAATGTGAAAAAGTTTTCTGGAATTTTTTTTTTCACAATTTTTATTTGTTAATGACAAAAGTGGGAGAACCGATTCAAAGGTTTGGAATAAGACTTTTTTAATCAATAACTTTTTTTCAAAAAACCATTTGTTTCGTAACAAAATAGAAGATAAAATTCGTGATGTAACACAAGAGTAAAAACATCTTATTTTGGGCCAAAAAAGGTAAATATACTGTTTTTTTTCTTCAGTTTTGACATAATTCGACAAGTTACGGAACCCGTTCCGATCATTTCCTACTCTTATCTTTATTCAACTTTTTTTATTAATGTCATTACAAACACATTGGACAAGGTTACATCAAAATCCATTAATTAGCACTCAAATTAAAGGTGAAATCCCCCTGTTGACTGAACTACAATCAAAACAACGAAGATCATGAATAGTGATAATGAACCATTAAATCCAGCGCTGTGCAATATTTTATTACATGTTATGCATCGTTTTAATTTTAAATTTTTAAATTTTAAATTAGGTCTTAAATCACATTCGAAAGCTTGGATTTATAGCTTGTAAAAACAGTACGAATAACAGTTTTCGCCATATGCGACGATATTTAGGTAACCATAATAAACATGTGGTTTTTAGTTTTAATTTAACATTGAAAATAATTAAGCTGTACAGATAAAATTGGACTGAACATGAAGAGATATGGATTCTGCAATATGTTGCATTCTGGGCGGTCCAGAATGCATATTGATTATTAGGGGAGCGTATTTTCATTAAAAACCACAGATAAATTTTTTGTGGAATCATTAATAATAATAATACTTTATTAGTCCCTTGGATCATTAACACGATAGGGGATAAGTTAAATAATATAGACACGCAATACATATTAATACATATAATTAATATAGGAAAGAAAGTGATTATAAGGAATCTACAGACGACCCAACCAACCAACCTTCTCGGTACACTTTGAAAATTACCATGACAACTCGTAAAAGTGAGCTGGTCTGCTGGAATTCCAGCGTCTTCAAAGCGTACCGACAATGTTGGCTCCTGCAGTTTTACGAGTTCGCATGGCAATCTTGAAAGTGTACCGAGAAGGTCGGTTGGATCGTCTGTAGACCCTTTAACGCTATAATATAAGTATAAAATTCATAAACTACAAGCAAATAAAATATATTTTGATACATAAAGATTTACCCATTTAAAAAACGCGTCAACACTATAAAAATGACCGTCTACTAAAATATTTTTAATTTCGGATTTAAATTAATTACAATTTTGAAGGTGTTTTAACTTATCAGGCTAAGAATTGTATAATTTGATACATGAGTAAGATGGCAATCTTTCAAGCATAGAATTATGCGATGGTAACACAAGGTCATTATTTCTTGTACTATAATTTTGATAAGAAGTAGTTCTGACTTTTTACAAAGCTTAGGCATTCATAAACATTATATTGAGGGTGTTAAGGAGTAATTTGTTACTTAATAAAATTATATAAAAAAATATTTTTAAGGAAAAGCTTTTATTTGAAAAAACTACTAAAAAGTAAAAATATATATTTTTTAAATTCATACACCTGGAAACTAAAAGCTTTGGAGACGGTCATATAGCGCTATTGCATAGTTACTTTGCTCAATTGACCGCTCCGAAAGCTTTTAGTTTCCAGGTGTATGAATTTAAAAAAAAAATTATTTTTACTTTTTAGTAGTTATTTCAAATAAAAGCTTTTTCTTAAAAATATTTTTTTTATATAATTTTATTATTTACTTTTTAGTCTACTTATTTTACAAACAGACAAAACCTTTTCATTTGCTACCGCCTCCCGTCTTCTCATCCCTCTAACACTACTTCCCACTTCTTCCCACTCCTTCCCCTCCCCTTTCCCATCTCTTACCACCTCTTTCCTAGAACTACTCGAAATTCAGCTTGCAAGATTCCACTGAACAAACAAACAAACAAACAAACAAACAAACAAACAAACAAACTAACTAACTAACATACAAACATTGCAAGTTAAATAAAAGCTTTTAAAAATTCGAAAACGGCTTTCTCGTGAGTTTAAGTTAAAAAATAGGGGAATAAGCTTAAACTATGTCCCTATCCGTAGCTCACAGTACATGATGCTAATGTTCATGTGTGAGTATGCTAGCGAATAATAAATACTTAATAAACCCGTTTTATCACAGGCATTTTCCATTTGTATAATGGCGAAATAAGATTGATGCAGCTTCTTGCATACAATATCAATTTGGGATCTCCAGATCCGCATCAAAAACGACTCCTTAAAATTTACTTCGATTGTAAAACTTAAAGTTTTGCAATCATTGTAAAGTTTTACAGTGGACAGAGTATTCTATTATAAAAATTGACGTAGATTGTTTTAGATGTATTTAAAATAAGTTTGTTTGGATCATATCAAGCAGTAAATGCATCTAGCACATCTGTAATTTTATTATTTTAAGTTTCAATATTGGAATCTGACACAACTATGATGCTATCATCCGCTTTGTTTGCCGTGTCAGTCGTTATGTGATTAGGCAGATCAGTAACGTATAATATAAAAAGTAAGGGACCACGCACCGACCTCTTCTGTACCCCAGAAGATACATTATATTCATTTGAGAAGGGGGACCAATAGGGAAGATGCATGAAATTTTAAAATGCTTGAAAAAGTGATTTGCTCTTAATTTCCATTACCCAGAAAATGATTATAACAAAAGGAATTCAAAATAAAATTTATTTTCCGTAAAATTAATATTTATATTATGCTGTAATTTGTAAACAAAACCACGTGACTGCAAACGGTTTCTTATTGGCGTGAAGTCAATGACGACATCCGTTAGTCGGATAATTTGTCCAAAGTAGACGCAGTGTCCTAACCTCTCGCTGACGTCTGTCTACGAACTAATTTTGGAGAATCTTGAATGTAAAATTACCATATTTGTAGTGATACTCTTAGTTTTACATTTAGGCACAATGCAATATTTGTAATTCATGTCATAATAATGTTGTTCACTAGCTCATTAACTAAATAATAACACCACAAACAAGAACTTGGTAAACTGACTGTAAACAATAAACAGTAAACTGATATTTGACAAACCTATCGAAATTGCTTTAGATATACGAAACTACAGAAGCATGTTTCTACGGAAAAAGAAACTTCCGTTCACTACTCCGTCCTTGTCTGACAAGATCTGATTGGTTGAAGAAAACGTCCGATTGGCTTAACCGTCTGTACACAGACCGAGAAAAAGGATGGAATATAGTGCACGCAAGTTTCTCTCTCTGTGTCACTTTCTCTAGTCGAGTGCACCTTCTAGTTTGTTATTAATTTCGATGGACAAATCATAACGGGAAACGTCACAGTTAATGGCGCCAAATAACTGCCGTTTTGAAATATCCAAATTCCTCACCGATGAAATTATTTATTTTCTCACTGTGTTAACATTCAAAAAATCGTAAATTTTACATTTTTATAACTTTTTTTTGATGCTGTATCGATTTTCATTATAAAAAAAAATCATACAACTTCTCTATCCTAACGATTGTTTTATGCTTTAAAAGGTAAAAGTGAATCCATTCTAGAGTCTTACCACGCATATCAAGATCAAACAATTTCCATAGTATATAATCAATACCAAAGGTATCAAATGCCTTGAATAATCAAATTGCAAGACTACCACATATTTGCCTTTGTCAATACCAGTAAGTGGACTCTACTGATTTATCTTCTCTAAAACCATGTTGACATGGTGTCAATATTTTTTATTTCTCTATGAATACCGATAGCTTATCATAAATAACTTTTTCCATAATTGTAGAGAAGAAGCCGACTAATGTTATTAGTTTATAATTTTCTATATCTAATGGATCACTAGATTTTAATAATAATAATAACCTTTATTTCCCAATCACAAGTACATCAATTAATAACCATACAAGTAACTCAGGAGTGCGTAAAAAATCTAAGCTAATATGCTTAAGCATAATACAATTCAAAATATAGAATAAAATACATGTAAAATTGTATAAGGGATAACACGTACATAATAACAAACTACAAAAAAATTATATAAACGCACAATAAATACAGAAACACATAAATAAAAAAATAGTCAGACTGAGTAAAATTCGTTAACACCACACAAGCACTTTTCAATTATTAGTCAATTTTTTATCCTCTTTTTACAAGTAAATAGGCAATTTTTACAATTTTTCAAATCAACAGGCAAATGATTATAAATTTGACATAACTTTTTTGATATATTGTCGTTGTATGCTGAGGAATTAGCTGATCTTTAAATCTTGTTTGATAATTGTAGCGTGTTCGGTTTGTAAGAAAAGTTTATTTGTTTTACTTCCATACCCAGTGGAAGTATAGTAACGACAAAAAAATTTTAAAAAATTTTTATTGTTCAAATAGGCTTAGAATGCCACGAAACGTGAGATTTTAAGTTTGAGCGAAAAAAAATTTCTGTCTGTCGGTCTGGCTGTAACTTTTTTTGTGCGCACGTTTACTCTGGAACCGTTTAAGATATTGACTTGAAATTTGGTACACATATGTACTTTAACGAGATCTAGAACTAGATTATATTTTCATCTTGTTCCGTCAGAGGGTTGAAGGGTAAATTGAGGTAAATTTGGGGAAAATATGTAAATCAAGCAGGTAAGAGCTAATAACATTGGTATTTAGTATATACAAGAGAAGCTAAGGTCTCAAAAAAAAATTTGGCATTAGCCACCCCTCATTACCACCCCCACCCCATTATTAAAGGGGATGAAAAAAAAATGTGATTTAGTGTGTGTACAAGAACCAGACACCTCAAAACGTTTTTTTACTTCGTCCACCCCCACTACCACCCCCACCGCGCAACCGATGTGGGATATCATTTTATGGGTTTTTGGGGTAGAGGATTTCAAATATCATATTATTAAAGTTCCATAAACAATTATTTCCACATACAAAATTTTTTCGTTGTGAGTGACTTGGATAAAAAATGTGGATGTGGAAGTAGTGATTCCTTGGGCAGCGGTTTTTAAAAACATAACAATATATTTCATAAATATATATACTAGGCAGTTAGTATTTTTAAGTCTTTAAAGGATTATCTGCGTGATTATCGGGGATAAAAACTCTCCATAATCCTAATGACACGCTTTTGCAGAATAAATATCCGACGAACATAGATGAGGAGGATAATAAAAATAGTCTTACATACATGTGATCAGTGCGTGTAACAGATTCTATTGGTAATCCAGTCATATAGGGTAAAACCTTGGAATGAAAGATAATAAGTTATAAACTTGTATAAATCTTTCTTTTGGCATTTTATAAGTTGACTCAAGTCTCATAGAATCTCGTGTACGCGAGTCAAGATATTCAAGGTCAAAGGTCGCAAAAATCGTTGTTTTTTTTTTGTAACTATCTCGTTTTCTATACTCTAAATGACATTTTGATTTATTATAAAAGTTATATCCGACGAACATAGATGAGAATGTATGTTAAAGTAATAAAATGTCAATAAAGAACCTTTACTGAGCTTCACACACAAACTATCTATGTAAGCAGCCCACGTCAAATTTCGGTCGAACATGACACCCAAGATTTTAGCAGAATCTGTTACTAAAAATTCGTGTTTAGCGTTTTGCTCGATGTTGTACCTAAATGATACAGTAGTTGTTTTTTCTTTATTAAGTGTAAGCCGGTTTTTCTCTGACCAAATTATAACGTCTCTGTATAGATCTTTCGATATATTTTTTACTGCGTCAGGACTTTTTTGAACAACTAAAAAATTTAGTATCATCAGCGTAACAAGTAATACAAACATTGTACTTGCTTTGAATGTATAACGCAAGATTGTTGGCAAAGATAAATAAATGGCCCCAATATGGAGCCTTGAGGTACATCGGCATTTATTAGATATTTATTGCTATCTGTTTCATTCACATAGATTATTTGCGCACGGTTTTTAATATAGCTGGATAAACAATCTAAAGCAGGACCCCCAATACCATATCTAAACAACTTGGCAATAAGTAAGTCATAATCTAGTAAAGGAACTACGTGGGTTTTATATTTTTAAAATGTTTAGGAAATAGGCACTCTCAATTGAATGATTTATCAGATGCTTTAGCGGTCTAATAATAAAGGCTTTAATTAGTTTAAGTATTTTAAATATCATTTTCAAATGAGTTCTTATTTTTAAGTTTATTATTGACCTTTCAAATCATATTCTGTCTCGCTGTATATTACAGATTTTTTTAAATTCTATCATGTTTCATTGCACAATTTTATATATTATATAAATGGGAATAGTTCAGGAACTAGTTTGTTCCATTTGTCGTTTCAATTTACCACATTTATTTTAGCGAGAATGCTTTGCATACTACCATTTATAATTTGAAAATGAAAATGACAAGGTGCAATGTTATTTCATTTTATTATTTTATTAAACTTGAAATAATATATTTCCTTACAATATGCAAACTGTAAAGCGACGAAAATCAATAGAGTTCAAAGTACCTGCAAGCAACTTTTTCAATTTCAAACTTTAATATACATTATTTCTGAGTTCAGGTTTCGTGTTATGAAACTATTCAGTTCGTCTTTTCCTTCCGTCTTTCATGACGTACATAATTATTATATTTATCGCTTTTTCATTCAAGAACTTTACGGTCGCTTAAAACTGGTATTAGAAGAAACTATTTAATAGCTGTTGCTAAGATTGTATAAGCCAATATGATTTCCACAGTAATTAATGCTCCCCTTAATGTTTCCTTATGAATTTAGTAAAACTGATTGAACAGTATTCGTGAAACTTTGTTACTTCAATTAGCGGTTTATATTAAATTTCTTCAACAGGGCATTATCCAACCTCATGCATATTTTGTAAACGAATTTTAACATTATTTAATTTTCCTCACGATGAAAATTATTATTAAAACGTTTAAGGGCGATGCCTTTACATTTGAATTAGATGAATATGAGTTTATCAGTTCTAAAACATTTAGTAGTGAAGCTAAAATAAAACTAGAATGAACGTTATACTCTTCGCCGGTTTTTTATATAATTGTTGCACATTCTATAATACTTTTCGCAGTTTTCTTTAAAGAATGTTAGTTTTTGGACATATTAAATTTTGTGATTCCAACTTATAGTTATAAAAAACAAATAAAAACAAGTAAAAAAAAAACAACTACATTCAACCTCTCTGTGTCTCAAACCACTACACTTGAATTTTAAGGCAAAACTTTAGCCACTATACCGGAACGGAGGATAATAATAATAGTCTTACATACATGTGATCAGGGCGTGTAACAGATTCTACTGGTAATCCAGTCATATAGGGTAAAAAAGGGGGTAAACCTCGGAATGAAAGATAAACTTGTATAAATCTTTGTTTTGGCATTTTATAAGTTGACTCAAGTCTCATAGAATCTCGTGTACGCGAGTCAAGATATTCAAGGTCAAAGGTCGCAAAAATCGGTTTTTTGTAACTATCTCGTTTCTATACTCTAAATGACATTTTGATTTATTATAAAGGTTGTACAGCATAAAATTCTCTACAAATTTTGTAGAGTGTGTTGAGTGGGGAGTGCTTAGCCGTATATATCATAACGCAAGGTCAACTGAGGAATCCAATAAATAATACGATTTATAAAGTTAATTATTTATTAAAACTATTATAAATATGAAAAAAACCTTGATTATTTACTCTTTAATATATTATATTTATAGATATTGTAACGTGTTTCCACCCTTAGGAAACCACCCTCGCAAAATCCGTGGGTTCCAAAAATTATAACAAGAGATGTCCACTAACACACTTTATTAAATATTTACTGGATACTTCACAATACTATTATTAATTTAAATACACTTTACTGACTAAAAATCACAATGTTTATTACTTTGTTTATCTTTGAACTCTTAACCTCACTTTCTATACTTTTTGAACTTTCTGAACTTCTGAACTACTCGCCGAGAATGCGGTCGGTTCTTTTATACCTAAAAATGACAGATCTCGATTGTTCTGTGATGACGCCACCATTCTCTCGATAATTCCAGATGTCACTTTGGAATCTTCTGGTAGGTTCTTTTTCGAGTAGGTGCAAATACACTACATTCATTCTAAGGGTTGTAACACATTACACTGCCCCCTCCTTAAGCCTGAACGTCCCGGTCAGGCAATTCAGCCTCTTTCACATACTTCGCCAGTCTATCCAAGTGTACGATCTTCATCTTGGACTTTTTGTTTCGTTGAATACGATAGACGACATCATTAACGGGTAATAACAGTATAAGGTCCATCCCAAGGAGGTTGAAGTTTCGGGGATCTCCATTCCTTCCGCTGTGGGTTGTACAGCCAAACCAGATCCCCCACCTTGAATCCCCCTGTACTGGCATTCTGATCATAACGAGCCTTCAATCGGTTACTAGTTTTGTTTATCTGCTCTCGGTCATTCTTCGGCTGTTTTCGGCTTCCATTTCTATAATTGCTCATGGAAAATGGTTCCCCACGGGCAGCACAATTCTTACACGTGCGACACCAGGCCTCCACATCCTGGCGACTATTAACCCAATAGAATTGTTCCCGTGCTCTACTCAATGTCTTGTTTATGCCGAAGTGTCTGCTGGATGTTTCATTATGTGCTTCCTGGAGTACTTCTGGTACACGACACCTGGGAATCACTAGACGCATGGCAACCTGCTTCTCTTCAACATTCACAGCATTTACTCGACTCTCCGAATTCTGCTGTCGACAGTTTCGCTTCATGTGTCCCATCTTGCCGCAGTTGTAACATTTAATACCACCACTCGGCTTTCCTTTATTTTGTTGTTTTTCCTGATTTCCGAGGCCATCCAATTTATCGCATAATTTGGTGAATATTTTCTGCATCTCAGTCAACATAGGGTTCTGATTCATTTCTGGTTGCGATTCTTCGAGAGTCACAGCTCGCACTCTCGACCTTGGAGTATCTCTGTAGGCGGCTTCTACTTCAAGTGCATGCACCAAAGCTTCGCTACTACTTTGGTGTCTCGTCAGCCTCAAAACTCGCCTGACCTCTTCGTCCCTTATACCATCTAAAAAGGCCCCCACGGCTAATTGTTCCTGGAATTCTTTAGGTGCACTCGGATACGCCAGGTGTGCCAGTCTCTCTATCGCAGCTTCAAATTCTTGTAAACTTTCCCCAGCTTTTTGCATCCGGGATTTCAGCTGAGCCTGGTATAATTGGGCAAGGTGTTGATCGCCATACCTCAAGTCTAATGCAGCTTCTAAGGCTTTAAAGTCCCTTTGTTTCTCAACTGGGATGGTTTGGAGTAACTCTGAAGCTTGGCCCCTTAGTGCTAGAACTAATGCCATGGCCTTTTCCTCATTATCCCAATTGTTCGCACACGCTGCTGCCTCAAACTGCCTCTTGTACGTCGTCCAGGAACTTTGGCCATCAAAAGAAGGAGGTTTTAGTCGCTGTCCTGATGATACCACTTGCTGGCTTCCTCTATCTCTCAACTGTCGTTTAAGCCGGTCTACTTCTCCTTCGAACTCGCTCATTTTTCCTCTGATGTCACTCACTTCCTCTTTTACTTGACTGACTTCTGTCTCGACTACTCCTACTTTACCTTCGACCTTGTTTATCTCTTCTTTGACTTCACATTTTAGTACTTCATTGGCAGAAATTATTGCGTCCTGTTGTATTTTTATTTGATCGCTCAGGATTTTCCTTAATTCCTCCTGGCGTCTTTCTTCCAAGTCTTCCATTATTTTTCTGAGTTCGTCTTTTTCCTCTTGACGTTGTCTTTCTTGTTCTTGACGTCTTCTTTCTTCATCCTCTTTTTCTTTCTGACGTCTTGTTTCTTCATCCTCTTTTTCTTTCTGACGTCTTGTTTCTTCATCCTCTTTTTCTTTCTAACGTCTTATTTCCTGATCTTCCATCATTTTCTTTAATTCGTTCCTTTCTTCTTGACGTAGTTTTATTTGTTCTTCTTTGTCTTCCTGCCGTTGCTGCGCCATCATTTTTTGGAATTGTTCGAATAAGTCCTGTATTTATTTATCGGATGCCATACTTCTTGTTGTTACGGGCATACGATGAAATTAAAATAAAATAAATTTAACTGTCACGTCAATATCGGTAATGGAACTTTCTAGACAAATCTCGAAATAGCACGAAAAAGTCTTATCCAGAGTCTTTTGTCACTATCCAGTTCAGAGAATTTAATAATCTCCACTAATGTCCAAATAGAAAAGTTCTAGAAATTTTCACGCACTAAATGAGTCTTTTTCAGTGTCTCTATCACTTCTCAGTTCAAAGGATTTAATTATCACACTAATGTCCTAATAAAATGTTCTACAATGTCTCAAAAATGCACTTAAACACTATTTTCCTGTTCGAAAATAACCCTCGAACAATGTCCAGTAAATTAGTCCTGTGTTAGCACTAACTCTCGAGAATACTTCTCGAACACTCCAACACAACTTCAGAGCTCCTCTTGTCATAAAATTCCGCTTTCTGACACCAATTGTAACGTGTTTCCACCCTTAGGAAACCACCCTCGCAAAATCCGTGGGTTCCAAAAATTATAACAAGAGATGTCGACTAACACACTTTATTAAATATTTACTGGATACTTCACAATACTATTATTAATTTAAATACACTTTACTGACTAAAAATCACAATGTTTATTACTTTGTTTATCTTTGAACTCTTAACCTCACTTTCTATACTTTTTGAACTTTCTGAACTTCTGAACTACTCGCCGAGAATGCGGTCGGTTCTTTTATACCTAAAAATGACAGATCTCGATTGTTCTGTGATGACGCCACCATTCTCTCGATAATTCCAGATGTCACTTTGGAATCTTCTGGTAGGTTCTTTTTCGAGTAGGTGCAAATACACTACATTCATTCTAAGGGTTGTAACACATTACAATATTATTATTCATACATCAGATAATGTTTAATAATATTTACTTAATTTATATAAATAATAAAATATTGTATTGAGCAGTTCATCTGGTGCTGGTGATAATAATGTTTTTATCGGTTCCAGGACTTCATTTTGCAGTACCCAGTCCCATTCCTAGGGTTCCAAATCATTCCCTAACCAAGTTTGGATCTAGTAGTAGACACGATTGATATGCTGTCGAGCTGCTGCGCTTGTAGGTGAAAGAGTTAAGTCTTGCTGATTTGATGAATTGCGTATATCGAAAATTGTCAATATTGTGTTCTGATTTTGGAGCATTATGTATTGCTAAAAAGATACGTACTCCATTTTCACACAATATTTCTAGTGGGCAGTTTTCTTACTGAAATACTTGAGCTAATTGATACAAATTCGGAAATTTCTCTAACGTTTTGAGAAATGATTTTTTTTCTTTTTTAAAAAGCGCAGAAGTTGTATCACAGCCACTGAAGGCGTTCAAAAATAAAATGTGAATTAGTTGATTCTATGAATGAAGTAGAAAAGGCGGCATGGTTAAGTTGAAAAGACGTGTCCACAAAATTTCTCGGTAATACCAAAGATCCAAACTACAGAAACATTGTATCAAAAATGATAAAGAATTACGAAAAGTTAGATTGCGAGTTTGAAATTGCACTTTCTCGATTCACACCTGGATGAGTTTCCAGAAAATAACGGCGACTTCAGCGAAGAGCAAGGAGAAAGATTCCACCAAGATTTAAAAGACTTTGAACGTCGATTTCAGGGTAAATGGGATGTCAACATGTTAGCAGATTACTGCTGGATGCTACAAAGAGAAGTGAAACCAAAAGGAACGAAACGACGAAGAAACCTCTTATACAGATCATTTCATCGTTTGAAGATAAGCGCGTTCGAAAACGAAAACCCATATAAAATTGAAATGATTGGGTATCCTGAAAAAAACAGATTTTTGACAGTTTTTTAAATTTTTCTCAATGTTTTCATCACCCAAAATTTGACTCCAAATTCGTGATCAGCGGAAAAAATTACTCGATAGCGGTATATGCAGACCATTGGAACACGTTACGCGTTCATGAAAAAACGCGACATCCGTAAAAAAAAACGATTTTTGACAGTTTTTTTTATTTTTCTCAGTATTTTCATCACTGACCTTCAAATTTGACTCAACATTTGCGATCAGCGGGAAAAATTACTCAAAAAAGGTATACGCAGGCCATAGTAACACGCTATGTAATCATGAAAAAAAACGTGATATCCATAAAAAAACATAGTATCCGCGAAAAACGCGATTTTTGACGGTTTTTTAAATTTTCCTCAACATTTTGACAATTAGCCCTGGGTTCTAACAATAGACTCGAGATCAGTGGGGCAAAAAAACATAAGAAAAATACATGCAGCCTAGCCGAACACGCCACGTATATTTTACCACCCAAAAAACCATAAAAAACGCATTTTTTGACAGTTTTTCGGGTTTTTCTCTGTAATATGCGCATTAACCCCCCCATTCTGACTTCAGATTCGTAATCAGCGAGAAAAAATACTAAATAAAAGTATATTCAGATAATAATAATAATAATAATAATAATAATAATAATAATATTTATTTACATTAATTTATATAGTACATACGCATATATTAATTAGATAACAGTGTAAATAAATATTGAAAATAATGGCAGACTATAATAGTTACTAAAAGTAGGTGTCCGAGACTTCCTTAAGTTTTCGAAAAAATTTGACTGTAGGTCTCGAATTCCTGGGGAGTAATATATTCTTTCAGCGCTATTGTTATATTAAATGTAATAAAATACTAAAATAACAATAAAAAAAAATCAAATAATAATAGGTGACTAAAGTGATACTTAAGTATTATACAATACGTAAACATGTATATACATTATACGTACACATATCTTTTGAAAAGGGAAAAGACAAAATATATAAACATAAACATAAGGAATGCAAATATATATAAAGAAATAACAACGATTCTGTCAAATATATATTTACACCATAGAAGAAAAAGGTAAAAAGAAGAAAAGCGGATATAATAATGAGCTTTCATAAAAGCGTAGGTTTATTTTCAATTAACCACTGGCGAAGTTTTATTTTTGAGGACTTTTTATATATTATTTGCTTTCATTTGGGTGGTAGAAGATTGTACACTTTTATGCCAATGTAGTGGTACACTCTCTGTCTAATGGTCTGACTTTTTTTGGGTAATAATAGATTTTTTTGTGTTTTGTGTCTTGTATTATGTATATGTGAGATATAATCCGTTATTAATTTGTGTTTTGACATATTTGTTAACGCAGTTAAATAAAAAAGGTTTCTTACGTCACATATTTTGGTATATTTAAAAAGCTCCTCAGTTGAAAACCTTGCCGGAAAATTAAAAATGATTTTGAGTATTCGTTTTTGTATGACTTCCAGAGGTTTTATTACATTTGAGTATGCTCCACCCCAGCCAATAATACCGTAAGTAAGCAGTGATTGTACTAACGCATAGTAAACGGATTTAAGTTCGTGGATACTCAAAATATACTTTAATTTTTGAAACATGTAGGATAGCGATCTCAGCTTCCTGACTAAGTTTTCAATATGGTGGTTCCATCTCAAATGATTATCTACAATTATTCCAAGATATTTAACATATTCTGAGTTTTCCAAATTCCATATAGTATTCCTATGTTTGAGTTCAACATCGATAGTTATATAGGATGGTAAACCCCTTTTGTAACTCGAAAATGGTATATACATTGTTTTATTTAAGTTAATCGTTAGCAGGTTGTTATCAAACCATTTTGTTATTTTGTTTAAATCTTCCTTTATTTTTTTATTTATTTCAGCCCAAGTCTCTCCTTCTACAAATAGTACAGTGTCATCAGCATATGACACTATGTCTCCGTAACAGTCTAGGTTAAGAAGATCATTTAGGTATATTATGAATAAAATAGGTCCCAAAACAGTTCCTTGTGGGATACCAAATGTTATTTTTTGTTTATCACTGATGTTGGTGCCTATTTTTACCGATTGATATCTGTTTTCCAAGTAGTTGCTAAGTAACTTGAAAGTCTGTCCCCGTATTCCCATATTTTGGATTTTGCGTAGAAGTAATTCATGGCTTACCGTGTCGAAAGCTTTTGCCAAGTCAATGAAAACTCCTGCACATGGTTTGGCTGAGTCTAAACAATTATAAATTTTTTTCGTTAAATTGGCTATTGCATCATTGGTTGACATATTCTTACGGAAACCATATTGCTTCTTAGACACTAAGTTGTAACGTTCCATGAAACTAACTAGCCTAGTTTTTAATGCTTTTTCAAATATTTTAGCAACATTGGACAACAAACTGTCCAGATGTCCAGTTCAACTTTTTTTGTGGGCCTGTGTTATAATTACTACTATTATTACCTCGTGTATTTATTACTATTATTACTATTTCCTCTAACCAATAATGGCAAAGGTGCCGTACGAATCTCACATAAATTACCAACGACTTAAAATTTCCTGCCCACTCGACGTTCCGCCAATGGTCCCAGCAACCCAAATGCTAAATAATACTATTCCACAAGTAGTTCATCACAAACTACTTGTACCTAAGCCCGCGTAATGATACAACTTGCTCCTCCTTTGTCCTTTGTTCCGTGCGGTGTTCACCCTTTTTAACCGAAAACGAATGGACCTAATCAACCCTCCAAGAATCCATTTTGGTCGAACTTCCGTACTTCCGGTCAATCATTTGATAAAGGACTTGCTATTAACGGCAGCTGGTATTTCGCATTAAAATATTTAGTGAAAAATAATGGGTCACTGTCATTGGACTGATAAAAAAGTTTCTTGATTGGATGCCATGGGGGTCTGATTGTGCTCTCGAAACGCAGTTGATGCGGGTCATTTCTTATTTTTTAGGTTAGTAAAATATTAGGTTGACACAACGTAAGTTATCATGTCGTAAATCTTAGAAAGTGTAATAAAAACGATAAAACTCGTCTAAAATTTGAATACTTACGTTGAAATGTGGGCAGTAAATTAGTGGGTTATTAAAAACAGTAGTAAATCGTTTGAAATATTTCAGAGGTGTATAATAAAGGAAAACGTAGTGGCGTTTATTGCAAATAAGTTTTAATTCTGTATAAACACGGTGATTCTTTAATGTATTTATTGTATTGTACATACAAATGTTTGTGTGTCGAATAAAAAGCATCAATAAATGTAAAAAAAATTTAAAAACAAGCTTTTATTATTATTTAGGTGTACTAAAACGAAAAAAAAAAACAAAAAAATTAATTGTCTTAAAGGCACTAATTTTGTTTGACAGAGAAAGTAAGTAAGTATTTTTTTAACCCCCGACCTTATAAGTTTAATGCGTATGTTTGTATGTATGTTTGTCTGTCTGTCTGTGACTTTATATCTCTTCAACGGGTGATCCGATTTTGATGTAGTTTTTTTTATTTGAAAGAGTATTTTGTCGAGAAGGTTATATAGGCCATATTAGATTTTGATGTTTGGTCGCCATCTTGAATTCGCCATGTTGAACTTCTCTAGAAATTGTCCGATTGAAGTAAAATTGAAAATGTACAGACAATTATGGTAGCCGAACATGATTTAGGCCTCATTTTGATTCGGTCATATGAAACTGGTACGATTAGATACATTGATCGGGGGTTTTTAAAAATTTTCAATTTTACTTGTTTTAATTCTATATCTATTCACGCGACAAGCTTTTAAGACAATTATTTTTTTTTATTTGTCTTTTTTCGTTTTAATATAATAAAATCAGTTTTTTAAAAAGTTTTCTTTACATTTAACTTAATTTTTCAATTTTTAGTTACGTCTTAATTAGTTTTATAATATATTCATTGCATCGTCCTTATTTAAAAGTAGATCCTTCGCCATTTCTTAGAATACAACATCTGAGTGAATACACTATTGGATCAAATTATAGTGTTAATATCAAGGGTTCTGTTTACCGGATGAGGCTAACAATAATCAGAATATTTTTAAATAAATTATTAACAAAACTACATAGTGCGAAATACGATCTGCCATTTCTATTTGCAAAAGAAAAAATTGAGGCCTTTGGTTCTTGTATACACATTATACCGCAATTTTAGTTTTTTTTTTGCTTTAATAATGGGGCGGTGGAAGTAATGGGGATATGGTGATGCCAAAAAAAAATTGAGCTCTTTGGTTTTGTAAATGAAGACGTAGGCTTTCGCGGTGACAGTACGCCCATTCGGAAACACTGCACCGATCACCTCACTTTTTGGTCACGGAAATCCCGAACATCCTGTATATGATGGTTAGGGACTGGAGCAAGAGAAAGTTTGTCGATTTTTAAACACGACGAATTTTGTTTAAAAACGTATATTGTCTATTTCACATTCTCACTATATTTTTATAACTAAATATATGTTAACTACTAGCACTAATTAGTCGATTAGATAACGTTTGTAGGTATAAATTTGTCTTTGATGTTTGCTTTTCGTGTACCGGGTTTTTGCTTGATTTGAGTTATCGAGTTGAGATTTTAACTGGCTATAGTCGCGAAGTGCTGTTTTTTTATAATAAATTTTGCTAGTTCTGGAAAATTTTCCAAATCGAAGTTTGTAGGTATTCTCGAATTTTCGGATTTGCGTCCGTGCCGCACGCCTGCGAGAAAGCTTTTTTAGTGGATAGAGTCTATTTCGGAGTCTATCATGAATTTTCACTTGCAATGTTCTATTATTTACGAGTTTTTGGCGTTTATTTTTCTTAAATAAATTAGTTTTCATTTAAATCCGTTTTACGTGACCATCGATATTGATCGTTTATACATGTGATATTCGCGTATTAAATACTAAAACTATTTAGTTAGAGGAAACATAGGTACATACTACAAAGTTATCGAATTTATAGAATTCCTTATCCATTGACTACCTATAATAATATATTATTCAACGAGCATATAATGATGGCTATTATTCACGAGGGTGAAGTTTAAGCGAGCCACAGGCGAGTGTCGTAAATCACCAGAGTGGATAGTAGCCATTCCATACTGAAGAAATTTACGTCCCATTTATTTTTAACATTTTAATATAAAATTACTGTAAATAACGTTGACGTTTAAATTTAATTTGACAAGCCATTCTTTTAACACATAACGGCCTACTCAATAAAATTTGAAAACAAAACTGTATGATAAAAAATTTTGTAGATAGTTCGGAAAAGTACACCAAAAATGAGCATTTTTGGTAATTCTCCAATCCATAATTTTTACTGTCACATGTCAGCGGTGTATATAGAGAACAATAAAGGCCCAAGAACTGAACCCTGAGGCATCGCTGATAGGACTAAAATACTATCTGAACAGTTATTAAATATAAATTTTATAGGTTCGATTGGTTAGATATGATTTAATGGAGGTCACTGACAACACAAGAAGGTTATAGTTTTGCACACAACAACCGCTAATTGATAATGTCAAATGCTGTCGAAGAATCAAGCATGGCAACTGCAGATATTTTTGAGAAATAAACTATTTCTCATTCATAATAGTAAAAACGTTTAATTTTCTTTTTGAATAAAAAATCTTTAAACTTTCAAAACTAAAATGTTATCTAGTACTAATTTTTGTCAGACATTTAGATTACCAGATTTTAAATCATAAATGTAAATATCATGTCGCGTATCATAATGGAGGCATTACAATTTCTCCCTCTATTTATCTTATGTTTCGTCGCACTGTCTTCTTGTAAATATATTCCCTCTTATCAATTACCCATATCCCATTAGAGCATGTATACGTCTACTACCGAAAACTTTAGGAGCCTATTTTTAAAAGACTTCGGGCTTTCTAGGACAACAAAAACAGATGAATATCAAGCAGACGGTAAATAAAGTGCCTGTGACACTTGAAATGAGTGAATAGCTTCATGTATTTATTTGCCAAATAGGTGTAGAGTGTAGCAAATGTGGCCTGTCATAGTATTTCGAAAGGGAAAAGTAAATAGCGGCATTCGGTGGAACGGCCGCCTTTAGCGGCGCTCTTTTGTTATTTTAAACTGCCGGCAGCTTATGCAATTCAGGCTCTGAGTAACTTTAACTGTTGAACTAGTAGTACAGTAATAAACCATCAACATGTATAGACCATTTTAAAGTAGACATTTCAACGGTTATATGAGCCCAGATAGAATATTGAAATCGAAAAAAACACCACACTCAAAGAAATAGTATGGGTAAATTTAACAAAAAAAAATGGTTAACTAACAATATCGTTAATTTTGTTAAACCAAACTATATTGATGGTATTTTTAAACAAGAGGTGATTGTTATTTTAATTAATAAAAAGTTGTCGTACAACAAAACAAACATTAACTTAAAAAATAGATGAATAAGACTATTATTTTGTTCGTCTGACTATTATTTTGTTGAATTCTGTCAAATTAAACTAGATAATAGTATATTTTATTTTTAACTATTATCGAATTGTAATTCTAACCCAGTATTAGTTCGCTGTACTATTGTACTTGGTAGACAAACCAATATTATTGTCGTCTTCTAGAAGTTCTAAAAGAATTACCATAAAATTTGCTTGCTTACCACGTAGTCTATTACAGAAATTATTCCCAGATGACGCCACATACAAATCACTAACAATAATCCATCATGCATTATCTTGCACTCTTATGAATTTATAGAAAATTAATAACATGATTGCAGTGTTCAAATTCTCTCAGGGATCATCGATATATTTGGATGGATCTTATAAACGATCTCTAATCTTTGGTTTGGGTGGTCTGATGTCTCAATACTGATATTTGGGCTAACCAAAAAAAATTTCATCATACAATACAGTGTAGATCAACCTAAAAATTAGTTGGTGAACAAAAAACAAAGTCGTTGTACTATTTAATTGTAGACCAAATTGAAAATGGTTAGTGAACATAAAAAAATGTCATTGTACTATTTAATTTGTTACAAGAAGATATGATTATTAAACTACTATTTGTTTACGAAAACAAATAAAGTTGTATGACTATTCTTTACTGATTGATTTAACTATGAAACTAGATAGGCGCGATTTCATATGCTCTTTTTGGTTGAATTTACCTATCATTTTCTTTGAGTGCAATAAAGTTTTCCGTGGAAGATTTTATGACAATTTTAGGACATTTTGCGTATTTTATGACATTTTAGGATTTTATGACAAGTATGATCCCTGCGTTTGAAAACATCTTTCCATACTCATTCGACTTATGGAACTCGCCTTCGGCTCGTTCCACCAAACTGTCTCACTCGTGTGAAAATATTCGTTTTCGGAACTTGTTTAAAATACTATTATTCCTAACTTTTTCTGCATTGAAGTACTACCTTGAAGTAAAAGATAATGCATTTATAACTTATATTAAAGTCAATTATTTTTTATGGGCCTGTGAATAGTTAGAGACGCAAAAAATTAATATTATATTATATTGTTATTTTTGTATACTAATAAATATCAATAGCCATCAAAAATGGCAACACAAGAGAGTAATTTATATCCCCTTTAAAATCCATTTTGAATTTTGTTCCTAGCTTGTATGGTTTTCGAGCAATTCAATTTTTTCTATAGGCCGCGCGCATTAAAAATACAAATTTTGGATTTTTTTTCAATATCGATTTTCTCGAAAACCATGGCATATACAACAAAATTACAATAGGACTTTTTTTATATCTTCAACCGTTAACAAGTTATCAGTAAAATAAGGCTTTTTTTCACCGAAGGGGTGGTTTTTTTTGCGGGGTTGCGCGGCACCCCCAGAACGAATTTTTGTGGTTTTGTGATGTACAACCCCTCCACTAACAGTTACTGAACGAAAATCTCAGATAACAGTTTTGTGATGGAAATTTTTATAATTATTGGACTACAAATCAGAATATAAAATTTAATTGTTCTAGCACTTGTAGAAATAGTTAGAATACATCAAATTATCAAATTATTTTAAGCTTCAACCTTTGCTTGACATTTTTTAATAAAAGTTTTATAACTTGCATCTGTCACATAATGATCATAATGAGTTGACTCTCATTTTGCTAATTGTTAGCTAAAAAATAATTAAAGCGCAACTGTGTTAATTGTCTTAATGGTGCACAGACGTTAACAATTAAAAACTATCCGTATGTTTTGGTAAAGTTTGGCATCAGGCGCTCAAACTGGGAGCAGCGAAGTTTTAGTAAATTTCAGAGACTCTATTCTATTTGCCTCTTGTTTCTGTGTTTAAAACTGAGACGATTTCATGACCAGGACCGGCGAGAAGTTATTTTTCGCATTGCAAAAGTATATATTTTTGTCCACGACTATTAAAAATGTACTCATTATGTGTGTTTTTCCTCAAGGATAATGCTATCCATTATTACCTGCAGCGAATAATGACGATAGTCAGTTATTTATAAGAAATCACGTTAGCGACTTTTTACTAAAAATTGGGTTTAGCCGGATAAGTATGACGAGTCGGCCCCCAAATGGCAACATATATCGAAACATGTTTGAACATCGACTTGATGTACGAACGTGATTTATATCTGTTTTGCCGCCGTACTCCGCTTTGACCTTGAGATATGGAAAAAAAAATGAGCGCATGCATAACTATCGTTCAAAGAGACATATCTCGAAAACTAATTGAGCTAGAAAGGTAAATCCAACGGGAGGTTTCAGGTAACCTTAAAGAGTATATTTTACATTTTTTTGAATTTTTAGAATAATTACGTACATCATTAAAAAATAAATAAAAAATATAATAATTAATATTTCCGTGTTCTCTGTGACTTACAATCACTGAAATAATATATGTTGTAATACTTTATATGCACTATTACTAATAAAATTTGCGTTAGAAAAAAGTTGGTGCAACACTTCGAAAAAAAATAAAATTCGACGCGCACTACATCATATAAGGATACAAACCTGACATGGGACACCATATAAATATTTTATGAATTGGAATTATTGTTAGAAGAGAAATTGAATGAAAATATAAATAATTGTCACGTAAGTATCTATTTCATACGGCGCACAGTGGCACGAACTGAAGTTTTTTCTTTCAAAATTATCTAGAGCAATTTGCAACCGATTGGGATTATTTTTTTTTTAAATACTCGTTATTTAATTTCAAAAAAACGTAAGAGAGCCGATTTTTGAATTATGCTAACCAAAATTATTGAGCTTAACCAAAATGCCCATTTTTTATTTAAATCTTAATAAAACTTATAAAGAAAATTTTTTTTCTCTAAACCGATTTACATAAATCTTGTTACTCGGGGAGTTTTTGAGGTCGCTGATTACGAATCTGATATCCAAATTGTCATAAACCAACCTACAAGATGGCGGAATCATTGGCAGCTATAAAATGCTAAAAAATTATGAAAAATTAAATATTTTCGTTAAAGTTTATGCCGAGAAGTTTTGAATATTTTTTATAAGTACAAGTTCCAGGAAGAAATTCAAGATGGCAGATCCAATATGACGGCAATAAGTAGTTATACAGTACCAATATGAACTCACTTCAAGGTCAAGCTGGAGCTGTGGCTGTAGCTGTGACGTCAGCACGCCTGCAGCCCCGCGGGGGGTGCGCAGGTGATAGATGATAGATCCTATGATCTAGGTTCTAGTGTGAGGTGAGATAATGCTAGATGATAGATCCTATTATCTAGGTTGTAGTGTGAGGTGGGATCTTCTTAGATGATAGGTGATAGGACCTAATGGGAGGGGGGAGATGGGAGATCCAATCCCCGAGCTTAGATAAGAGATTATATCTAAAAGGACGTGGCTGAGAGTATACAGGGTGTGTCTAAAATAAGATGGCTGCCGTTTATTGACTAATAGTATTGTATGTTTACGTTAGTGGGCGTTAAGAAAATGGCTACTGACGTCCATCATTGAGATTAAATAGACAAGTCTTATAATTATGAGATAAATATTCATTTACTTCTATATGTTAAGATTTCAATGTAAAACTGTGACCAAATGCAGAGACGTTATCGGATTCCAGGAAATTGTTAATGTAAATAAATGCGACTGCCTACGGCTATATGTATATTTAAAACGTGATTAATTACCTTTAGATAACTATAGCGGCTAGATCAAAGGAAATATCGAGACCCAATATAAACGCTTTTCAGACAAGTCTCTTTAGCCCGAGTTTTATATAAGATAAATATTCATTCGCTTCTCTACGTTTAGATTTCAATTTAATAAGAATATAATGCAGAGCTGTTATCGGATTCCGAGAAATTGTTAATGTAAACAAATGAAATCATTTCTGATAGCCTACTAACATAAGATAGGTATACGGTAAAGATGCATGCGAAGAATTTTGTGCCTTACAATACATGGTTTCTTATGGGAATATGTAGCCACCCCGCAGCGATATAGCAATTTAACATTGTTTTATATGTAAAAGACGAACAGATTATGAAAATTCGGGGGCCTTTTAGAAATCGTTCACTGCAAAGTCACGTGACCCTCGGCCGCCGAGTATAAAAGCAGCGTCATCTCCCCACCTCGATCATTAGCTGTTTATCTCTCGCGGTGAACGGTTGTCTAATTGAAACAGTATGTCGTCTACCGAGACCGTATCTAAACTCAGTACTGATATAATTAATTTAACTAAAAAATCATTGCTGCTCTTAAAGACCGATGATGAAATCGACCAACATATTTCGATAATTAATAGCAATATTAAACTAGTAGCCAAGGCAATTAAAATCAAAATTCATATCGATAATAAAGGTGAAAATATATTTAAATTGGAAAATAATTTAGCGCTTTTAAAATACTACCGAGAGCAATTGAAAAAATTAAAATTAAAAAATAAAATATTAGGCGGTTCCTTAAAGCCGCCAGCACGAAAATATTTAGTATATCAAGAGGTAGAATCTTGTTTTAAAAATCGTGTTAAGTCCGGTATAATAACTAACGTACAAATTAAAGAACCGGTATTATTTTTTAAAAAAGCGTTTAGGAGCTTCTCTATTCAAATTAAAAAATGTTTGAAAGATGGACTAATTAAAGTAAATGTTATTTTTGAATGTAACTTCGTACAGCCTACTAATGGCACAGTGGAATTAAAAACTTTTGCTACAAGGAACGCTGTGATAGACTTAAATACGGATTTAAAGGAATGGTATAAAGAAAATGTATCCGAACGGTTATTGAAACATCTAGAAGACTTTCAAGGAAAAGATTCAGGCTGGGCCTTATCGGAAATTATCGGGCTAAGAGTAAATGTTAATAAATATTGTCCTATAACAGTGGGATTATCAACATACGCTGAAATGCCAAGCTTTATAAAAAATAAAATGTGTGTTATTAACGTTAAAAATAATGACGAATATTGCTTCTTATGGTCAGTAGTTTCGGCATTATACCCGGCTAAGAAGAATGGGGAGAGAGTAACTTCATATCCTCATTTTGAGGACGTTTTGAAATATGATGGCATCGAGTTTCCGATGGAATTAAGAAATATTAAAAAATTCGAACGCTTAAATGATATTTCGATAAACGTATACACCGTAGTTAAAAGGGAAGTTTTACCGGTATGTTTAAGTAAATACAGTTATGAACGCGTCGTAAATTTATTAATGATTCCTACGAATTCTGCCGATAATTTTACTGATGCTGCGCAATATCATTTTGCTTGGATAAAGAATATGTCTCGATTATTAAATAAACAACTATCTTCAGACGGACATCGAGTATTTATTTGCAACCGATGTCTTAATCATTTTACAACTCAAGAACTTCTAGACCGGCATTCAAATGATTGCAATTCGAAAACTAATACATGCAAAATTGAATTACCCGGCGAGGATGAAAAGTTTTTAAAATTTAAAAATTACCGATATAAAGAAAGGGTACCGTTCGCTATTTATGCTGATTTCGAATGTATCTTAGAGGACTGTGATGCTAACACGAATCAAAATACGCAAAATTACCAGAAACATACGGCTTTTAGCGTCGCGTATTACTTAAAATGTTCCTATGATGACAGTCTATCACAATTTAAAATGTACCGAGGCGCCGACTGTCAGTACTGGTTTGTTAAAGAACTTGAAAAAATTTCAGACCGAGTTAATGTAATCATGTCCGACATAAAACCTATGGAATCGTTAAACGAGACACAAAAAAATGAATTCGATCTCGCGCAGGTCTGTCATATCTGTGAGAGGCCCTTCAAAGAGACGGACATTAAAGTAGCCGATCACAATCATTTAACTGGGTACTATAGGGGACCGGCGCATATGAGATGTAACATTAATTATCAAGATAGTCACGTGATTCCGGTTATATTTCATTGTTTATCAGGTTACGACGGCCACCTGATAATCAAACAGCTAGCAACGGCATTTGACGGACAAATTTCATTATTACCGATTAATAAGGAAAAATACATTTCTTTCACTAAACGAGTTAAAGATACGAAAATTAAACTAAGATTTATTGATTCGTTTAGGTTTATGGCAGACAAAATCGAAAAACTAGCTTCCTATCTCGACGATGACCAGAAACGAATCACTAAATCGTACTGTAATAATGACGAACAATTTCAATTATTAACGCGGAAAGGTGTTTTTCCTTATGATTATTTAAATTCTTGGGAAAAATTAGACGAGACATCTCTACCGGCTAAAGAAGAATTTTACAGTAAACTGACTGACGAAAACATAACAGAGGACGATTATAACCACGCTATGAATATCTGGAATAAATTCGATATTAAGACATTAGGAGAATATTCCGATATATATTTAAAAACAGATGTATTACTGCTAGCTGATATATTTGAAAATTTCCGCGAGACATGCATACAGACGTACGGACTTGATGCTTTAAATTATTATACTGCTCCGGGACTGGCATTCGACGCGATGTTAAAAATAACTAAAGAAAATTTAGAGCTTCTCACAGACATTGATATGATACTGATGATTGAAAAAGGCGTGAGAGGCGGTGTAGCGCAGGTATCTAACAGATATTCGAAAGCTAACAACAAGTACATGGGGGATGCGTTTAATCCCGACGAAAGAGAGACTCACATCATGTACTTTGACATCAATAACATGTATGGAGCCGGGATGTCTGTTCCGCTACCTACAGGTGCTTTCGAGTGGGTACCCGTCGAACAATTTTATGCCTTAGATATTCCAAATTTATCGGACGAGTCAGACATCGGTTATATTTTGGAAGTAGATATCGAGTATCCACTTGAATTACATGAGCTACATAAGGATCTCCCGATGTGTCCAGAACATATGGTGCCGCCCGGTTCAAAACATTCAAAATTAATGACCACTCTGTTAGATAAAACGCGATATGTAATGCATTATAGGACTTTAAAAAAATGTTTAGAACGCGGATTAAAACTCAAGACGGTACATAGAATTTTAAAATTTAAACAGTCACGGTGGCTAAAGAAATACATTGATTTAAATACGAATTTACGAAAACAGGCAAGTAACGAGTTTCAGAAAAATTTCTATAAGCTAATGAACAATGCGGTGTTCGGAAAGACAATGGAGAATGTCCGTAAGCACAAAGATGTTAAATTGGTAACTAAATGGGAGGGGAGATATGGTGCCAAGTCTCTGCTCGCGAAACCGAACTTTCACAGTTCGACTGTCTTCGGCGAGGATATGATTATTATTGAAATGAATCGACTAAAAATTAAATTCGATAAGCCAATATATGTGGGGTTCGCCATTTTAGATCTTTCAAAAATTATTCTTTACGATTTTCATTATGATTATATTAAAAAAGAATTCGGTGAGCAAGCCAAACTACTTTACACTGACACAGACAGTTTAATTTACGAATTTAGCGACGTTGATATATACAAGTACATTAAAAAAGACATCCATCAGTTCGACACATCGGATTATCCTGTAGACAATGTCTACGGAATACCTCATGCAAATAAGAAGGTACTAGGCGTAATGAAAGACGAATGTCAAGGGCGCGTAATGACAGAATTCGTAGGACTCCGTGCAAAAATGTATAGTTATAAAGTGGAGGGTGTGTCGGTAAATAAAAAAATCAAGGGTCTCTCGCGTTCGGTAATCAGAAAAATTACATTTGAAGACTTTACGAATTGTCTATTTAATAAAGAAATTTTGACCAAAGAGCAGCGATTAATTCGATCAAAGAAACATGAAATATATACTATCAAACAGAATAAGGTGGCACTCAGTCCGTATGATGATAAAAGAATTATAAATTATATAAATACCGATACGAAACCTTGGGGATATAATTTCCAACAAGTCTCGGCTCGTCAGATGACGTCATCGACGCAGTGAAGCGCTTGGCAGTAGCCGTTCGGATTCATTTACTTTAGAGACTTTGATCGCGATGGACGGGTTAGAAAAAGAATTGCAGTACAAGCTTGTACTTATCACTCGCGACATATATGAGAGGTACATTCAAAATGCATTGAATCGGGGTAATTATCAATTAGTTCATAAAATTTTAGAAAAGATTGTTATACCGGACAAAGCTTTATACTGGATGGCTTTAAGAGATAGTTCTAATTTCGATTTAATGAAAAAAATATTTACGAAAAAACTTCAAAACGATATTTTTATTCAACAGTTGGAATATATTTTCCAAAGAGAATGTATTACTCACCTTACCGTGTATCGATTACGAGAAGTAATTAACAGACATTATCCCGCCGCGAATAATAGTTATTTTAGAATTTTTTTAGAAGAATTATTAACGTGTAATGATGATTATATGTCAATTGATTTTTATTCGAAATCGTACCCGGCTAAAAATATTTCTGATAATTATAAAAGTATTGATTGGTCGATTAATAAAGCATTTTGCGAGGCAGCTTACTTTACACAATACGAATTTCTTGAAATTTTGTTTCGAGTAATTGGTAGGAATAATATACATTTCAAATTAGATATTAATTTCAATGAAGAGCATAAGCAGCTAATAAAATGGCTGGAGGATAATATATCCAAAGGTCGCTCTGGGCAGCCGACTGGTTGGAGCTCTGGTCCAGACAGCGGGCACTGGCCATCCACTACCTTAGAAGATTATGTTAAGACGCTTGACATAGTTCGCCTACATTTTTTGTAATTAGTATTAAAGTATTGTAATATAAATATTTTTACATTTAATAAATTAAATTATTTATAAAATGTGTGTTTTTATTTCCTAATACCTATCCTGACATGATGATCATGAGAGAGGCAGGTGAGACAGCTTGAACAGCTCCAACAGCTCGAACAGCTCCAACAGGTGTAACAGGTACCGTACCTGTTACACCTGTTGGAGCTGTTCGAGCTGTTGGAGCTGTTGGAGCTGTTCAAGCAGGCCATATACATATACATATACATGTATTATATATGGGCTGTTTGAACAGCTCGAACAGCTCCAACAGCTCCAACAGCTCCAACAGGTGTAACAGGTACGGTACCTGTTACACCTGTTCGAGCTGTTGGAGCTGTTGGAGCTGTTCAAGCAGCCCATATACATATACATATACATGTATTATATAGGGTCAGTTTCAACAGCTCCAACAGCTCCAACAGCTCCAACAGCTCGAACAGGTGTAACAGGTACGGTACCTGTTACACCTGTTGGAGCTGTTGGAGCTGTTGGAGCTGTTGGAGCTGTTCAAGCAGCCCATATACATATACATATACATGTATTATATAGGGTCAGTTTCAACAGCTCGAACAGCTCCAACAGCTCCAACAGCTCGAACAGGTGTAACAGGTACGGTACCTGTTACACCTGTTCGAGCTGTTGGAGCTGTTGGAGCTGTTCAAGCAGCCCATATACATATACATATACGTGTATTATATATGGTCAGTTCCAACAGCTCGAACAGCTCCAACAGCTCCAACAGCTCCAACAGGTGTAACAGGTACGGTACCTGTTACACCTGTTGGAGCTGTTGGAGCTGTTCGAGCTGTTCAGACACTTAATAAGTATGAGATGCTATCAACTCATTGAAATAAAAAAAAGATTATTAATAACATTTTTTATTAATATAAAAAAATACAATTAAAATTGTGTAGAATTAATAAAATAATAAAAACACTGGTCTGGCTATCCGGCGGGAGGGCAGATCGTATGTTAATTAAAAAAAGAAATTTATTGGTCTCGCCGGCTAACAGATCGACCTCTCCAAATCTCCGAAGAAATTCTGAGTTCAATGGAGTCTGTAACAATTTAAAAAAATATCTATAAGTATTGAGTTATACGAAACAGAAAAAATATTTTAAATACCTTTCATGATGTCGGCTAAGAGCATCAGCCGGGGCATCTCCTGTGGTGGTGGTGGTGGTTGCGTTACGGGGTCCTGGGGCTGAGGCAGCCCCAGGTACCTCCAGCCCTCCGGTGGGACTTGGCACATCGAACATTGGCAAATATTGCCCGCTATCAGCTCTCTGAGCCCCGTTTGATTGTGCATCTTTGCAACGTCTAACTGATCACCGCGCTCTGACTCGAGGCGAGAGCTCTCCCCCCACTTCTCTCTCTCTGCCCCCCACCCGACTCGTCATTCATACACGCACACATGTATACAGAAATAAAAGCCAGTATGGTTAGCATAAATTTGTTTATTCAAAATCCTTATCTTTATTTACAATATACCACTGATATATCGAGTAGACATTCTGCCTAGAGCAGCGTAAATGATTATTAATATGTTTATGACAATGATATTCTAAATTATTTAACATTAAACTATTCATATTATTACAATTATATAAGTCTATAATATTATTATTATTAGACAGATAATGCTGAAGCCATCGCTTCTTTTCCAGTCCCTTGACATAAACTTTTGCTTCTCTCCCAAGTACGTGGCTGTCGATGAAGTCCTGCAGGTCGCCGTACCGGAGATTATCATAAGGCGTGGACCATTGGAGACCGTGCACATGATCAGTTATCCAATTAATTTGCTTCTGAATATTGTGTGTAAGAAGCCCGTAACTAACAGTCGGTTTAATTATCCGATGTACACACGAGACATCGGTAATATTAAAAATTGAAATTTCTTTACATGTAAAAGCTAACTCCTTTTTATGCTGGAAGCCCTGCACGTCTATTATATACATATTAGTATGGACGAACTATACTGGTTAAAGGATTGTAATAAATCAATCTATCATGAATTATAAGACAATATGCAGCAGTGTCTTTCGGAATATTTTTATTAGTGCTAAATTCCAGCCTAATGTCCACTGCACTCGACTTTACAACCTCATTCTGACACGAACAGTCGATAACTACCAGAGGAGCTTTAGTTTTAAATTTATATTTAGTAAGCAGAGGTTCATTTTCTTTTTCATAATAAGATTTCTGAAATTGACAGAACATTTCATACAGAGTAGCACAGAAATTCTTCTCAAAATTAATATTCAAGTTATCATAGGGATATGATTCCGAATTTAAAAAAAGTTTAAAATTAGTCAACTCGCAGTGATCAAATTCACTCATACGTTTAGCGACTGCATTTTTACGACCCGTTTGAAGGCCGAAAATAATATATCGCGGTGTCTCTAACTGAGACGAAGTTTTAATATTCCAAGTATGCGTCTGCGATTCCATCAGCATGGGGTATTCATGTAATTCCCAGCTTCTAAACGGTACAGGCAAATCGATATTCCTCTCTAGATATTTCATTAATTTTAATCGCTCAACGTCAGATACAGTCACGTGTGGTACACGCCATTGAACGATTTCCAATTCTACTTTAATCTTTTCATCGGCTACAAGATTTATGATTGCGTTTGTATCAATACTACTGCGAACGAGTACCAGCTCTTGACGGACATTTAAAATAATTCTTTCAAAGGTCTCTGCGAACCCCAGACATATTTTTAAAGGTATACATGCGTCAAAGTAACCGTTCTCGTCTGCAAAATTATCATCCACATCAGTCCACCCAGCATTTTCTAAGTGATTCGCGTCATTCGGAGTGAATGATGCATATCCCTTCATAACAGTCGCGAGGCCTGGATTTCTACTGCTGTCCACAATTTTACCGCTCACTTCGTATCGTATCTCGTCAAACAGATACAATAACCCCATTTTATCAAAGACCGCTGTGTTCGAAACCGTACCATCCTCTTTAAGTAACCGGCCCCGCATATACAGCGAACTAGCATACGGCGCAGTATACACATCTTGCTGCTGAATGGGTATACGAATTTCGTCGTTATTATTTAAATTTCTGATTGAATATGGTCCATGACTATGATTTTCAAAATTAGTTATAGCGGTTTCAAACGTAGGCTTCTCAAACACGTTTAAAATATTCGGATTCATATTAGCACTTTGTAACCGAGAGAGTAAAGAAAACGTCTATTTTTAGATGTTAACACCTTGAAGGTTACAGGTGAACTGTTTCGAGCGCGAGCAGGTGTTCCTTTTAAACTATTTCGGAAACTAAGACCCATTCTTCTTCAAGTGCAGTCTTACCGTGATGACCTCGCCACGGAAATTAACAAGATCACCGTCTTGATCGACTATCTTAATTGATATGCTATCTATATGCCTCTTATTAATCGGTAGGTAAATTGCATTAGCGGGACACTCTATTATTTTATAGCCGGGAGGCACGCTAGGAAAAAATTCATGAATAATGTGTACAGATCTATCATTCATGTAACTGCCCGTGATGAGATTACACTCCACGCATATAGCGTTTACTTTTTGAATTTTTGCCGGGAAATCAGATATATGTTTCTCGAGCGGTTTTAGACGACGAGATGTAAATCCTAACAAACTGCCAATACCGCCGGCCTTTTCAAAATTTATCATCTTATTGGATTTTATTTCCACTTTTAACGTATTTTTATTGGATACTATAGAAATATGACCATCGTTACCATGATTCTGAATAAAATGCTTTCTTACGTAATTATTTATATCTTCTATTTCATACGAGCCCTCCGGAATTTTTATAAACTTATCGTCTGTATCATAATATATATGATTATTTGTAGCGTCTATGTTCGGTATGGAGTTATACGCCTCGAAATTTATTAAAGCAAGCGAATATTCAGCGCCGTCTTCAAGGTCTATGGGTGGGGAAAAGTGCGCTGTTAAATTAGATGATTTGCCGGATAATGTAAACGTACAAGACATGTTGCGGCTTCAAGGTTAGCTCTGAGAATGAACGTGACTTAAAAGCATGACGCATTATATAGAAATTGTAAACACAGATGTCCACAATTTACTGTGTCATAAGACTGATACTGCTTGTGATTGTATTCAATAGAACAATTTAAATATTTTATTAATTCGAGAGGAGGCTGTAAATTACCAAAACTATCATAATAAACGGCTTTCGAACCGTTCTTAAAGTATGCAGTCCAATGAGTACCATTACCGCTATCACTATCCAAGTTCACAATGCCCGTCTCAATTTTATGTACGCGTTTAGGTAGTCGGTCTCGCATAAATATTCCTCGAAAATTAGGTATATTTAACATCTTAACATATTTTTTCAGATCCACGTCGGTGAGCGCTCGATTTGGTAATTTTACTAGTCACTTGCTGTTGGTGTTTTTATTCATGTATAGCCCAAGTCCCGTTCGATAGGGACGAAGATAGAGTCCCTTACCTAGGGCGATACTCTCCATAGCCTGATTGTGACGTTTAGATTCCTTAAGCTGGGAGGCTGCCGCCTGAGAATCTCTTACAGCTTTCGCTATACCTGCAGATCCACCAGCTAGCGCTCCCAGAGCACTAAGTCCAGCAAATATTGGTATTAGCGGTAGAACGCCACCCGTCTTCGGTATAGGAATAACGCGAGCAGCCATCGGTGATATTTTTTTATCTTTTTTAATACGCTGTACTGCACGAGAGGCCTTTTTAATAGCATCCCCGACAGAGGGAGCTCCACGTACTAGTTTACGAATTTTATTGGATATTTTTTTAAACGTCATCGTACCGCCACATTTTCTTTTTTTACATCCCAAGCCTAATTTAACTTTAGCACTCATGATGCCTGCTACACCGGCTGCTGCCGCTCTTTCTCCGATGGACGAATCCCTAGCAAATACACGCTTCAGAGCACGTTTTGCCAATTCTTTATCGGCAATATGCCGTCCTTTCACATCATTGACTTTAGAATATTGTATGTCGTGGTCACGACACGCCTCATCTAGACCATTAATTCCGCGATCTCCTCGCGCCAGTCTTTTTTCTAATTTAGTACCCGGGCCGCAGAAACGATAGCCAGGGATATGGGCTTCGAAAGGTAATTTATTTATGAGAGCGTTTACAGCCATGTTACCTCTATCACATGTAATAGTAGACTGAGGTGTTACAGGTGACCGAAAGCTATTTATACTTAAACTCCTGGTGGAAATACCTCAGTGTCAATCATGCGTTTCATCAAGACAGGTAACAGTCTGAAAATCGATAATCTCGATTTCGATAGTCATGTGAAAAAAGATAGTAGACATGGTCCTCTGTTACCCGACAGCATCAGGTGTATCATATGCGGACCTTCAAATTGTGGGAAAACAAACATCGTGATAAGCCTGCTGACTCATCCACACGGCTTGCGTTTCAAGAATGTTTACGTCTACTCGAAATCTCTCTACCAGCCTAAATACGAATATCTTAGAAAAGTACTCGGCTCGATCGTGGGATATCATGAATTCAAGGATAGCGATGTAATAATGACGCCTGCGCAAGCTAAAATTAATTCCATTTTTATATTTGATGACGTAGCTTGCGACAATCAAAGTGTGATGCGTGACTACTTTAGCATGGGACGGCATAAACAGATAGACAGCTTCTATCTCTGTCAGACCTATACCCGCATTCCGAAACATCTGATAAGAGACAATGCAAATTTACTGATATTATTCAAGCAGGATGACATGAATCTTAGACATGTATATTCCGATCACGTTAATACCGATATGAGCTTTGAGGATTTCAAACATATGTGCTCGTTATGCTGGAAAGATAAATACGGATTCCTAGTGATAGATAAAGATAGCGATATTAAACATGGCCGATACAGAAAGGGGTTTGACGAGTATATATACCTGTGATTTTACTATCTCAATCAGTTGATAATTACACATGTTATCTGACGCACCTGTCGACATGGACATTACTAATAAAATTATCGAAGCTCGGAAAGCCGTAAAGCGCAAATTAGAGGCACTCAAAATGCACGATCTGCAAATCGAAAAGTCTTTTGCCCCAATCACCGCACCGTTACATTCAATAGCTAAACATATCAAGCTTGAGACGGATGAGAATTTAAACATTAAGAAAAAGTCTGAACCCCCAGAGGATGAAAAAAATATTAATATTACACCGTCACCGTCGATTGTCGACTCTGAAGAAGGCGACCAGTCAGATGAGAAGTATCTTGAGAAATTTAGCGATCTGCCTAAAACATATATATCTGAGATGATGCATGATACTGAAAATACACATGATTTTCGATATGGTGTACGATATAATCCCGAAGAAGATAAATATTATATTGGAAATTCTGCCATTCAGTTTGACGGTGACAATTTAATAATAAATAATAAAGAGTATCAGGGCACTCGCGGTCTTTATGAATTACTATTTAAAAAACGTTCGCATCACTATAACTATGATGATAAGAAACAGTACATTGATATTGTAAAAAGGACTAGCGCACATAAGAGAAATTATGATTCTGAAAAGCAAAAGTCTGGTAGTAAGAGCTGGAAGTACCTGCATATTATTAAACCGATGCTTTACGCTCGCGAACCTCGGCAACGTGCTCCTGGTAAAGTAAAAGGCGGTGAATTAATGATGCAAGTCACCGATAATGCTATTGATTACGTATATTGGGACGATCCTAATGAACTCGTCAATCGTCTTAGGCTTTTGATAGCTTCACAGGAGGCAGGCAATTCAAGTCATACGAATGAAATAAATAGAATTTTAGAGGAACTATTAGAAAGTAAAATAATCGAACCGCTGGATTAATTTAACAGTACGTAAATTATTGTTGAACTGTAAACATGTCTGCTGTAAAAAGAGATATTGTTAATGAAATACATAAGCCGGCTAGAATTAACTTTAAGAGACGAAAAGTCGTAGTTAGAGGTTTAAATGAATTGCTTCAGGCTGACTTAGTCGAAATGATTCCATATGCTAATTACAATAAAAATTATAAATATATTCTCATTGTAATTGATGTTTTTTCAAAGTACGTATGGGCTGAACCAGTTAAATCTAAATCTGGCGTAAATGTTACTCGAGCTATGGAAAAAATATTAGTCGCAGATAAACGAATCCCCGTCAATTTACAGACTGATAATGGAACCGAATTTTATAATATTAATTTTCAAAAATTAATGAAAAAATATAAAATTAATCATTATTCTTCGTATAGCACTAAAAAATGTTCAGTAGTCGAACGCGTAAATAGGACTATAAAATCTATGATGTATAAAGAATTTAGTATAAATGGTTCTTTTCGGTGGTATAATTTACTTGCTGATATTATTAAGAAATATAATAATACTAGGCATAGTACCATCGGCATGAAACCTGTAGATGTAAATAAAAAGAATGAAAAAATACTCTTGAAATCCGTTTACAATTATCCTACAATTACATACACGCAATTACCTAAATTTAAAATTAACGATCATGTGAGAATAAGCAAGTACAGAGGCGTGTTCGATAAAGGTTATACTCCTAATTGGTCTAATGAAATATTTACTATTTCAAAAATTAATTATACCAGCCCCATAACATACTTACTGACCGATGCACAGAAACAGCCAATAGAAGGATGCTTCTATACTGAAGAACTGCAGAAGGTTAAACATTCAGACATGTATCTCGTTGAGAAAGTTTTAAGGAAGAAAGGAAATAAGGTTTTCGTTAAATGGCTTGGATTTGACAGTTCCCATAACAGTTGGATTGAAAAAAGTAGCATTGTTTAATTTTTATGCACTTATATTAATTATTATTATTATTATTATTATTATTATTGCTATTATTTTTATAGGTTATGTATTCCATGTACATATATAAGCTTTATTACTGTATTATGCGTTCAGATAAATAAAATATATTATAAAAATTAAATTATTTTTTTATTTTTCGTCTGGGGTGGCTTTATTTTTTAAGATTTAATTTTTTTGATTGCATATTTGAATTCAGCATTAAAAAACACATAAAATGTAGCATGAACATTTTCGTTACAATAAACTTGAAAAATATGAATTTTTTCATTTTTTGCCTGGGCTGGCTTTATTTTTTAAGATTTAATTTTTTTGATTGCATATTTAAATTCGACATTAAAAAAGACATAAAATGTAGCATGAACATTTTCGTTACAATAAACTTGAAAAAAAAATCTGAATTCTTCATTTAATTAGGAAATGGGTAATAATAGTCAACCATTTTTTAAATTAATTTATTAATACATATAAGAAAGAGGTTACATGTTTTGTGATATAATAACAGAATATTTATGTTCAAGTACTGGATTAATTATTTGAGCGTATCGTAATATTTTAATTTGAAAACGATCTCGATCGCGGGCGTCTTGCATCCAGTTACCACATCTAGCAGTTCTATGAGCATAGCTCCAATGGTAAATGTGATGAATTTTAACGTCCTCGCTGAACTGAACTGTTCTTGGACTTCTTCGGCTGGATACTGACATGTTGAAATGTACGTAAAACTTCAACGTACTTAACGTCTTCTCTGAGTAATTTTAAATTGTTCATAAATTGCTGTAACCTCTTCTTATATGTTTCGGGATCCATCTTTAGGACTCGATGAATTCGATGTTAGTGGTCGTGCCTGCTAGCCCTCTATATACTAAGTACACTTCTTTTAGTATAATGGTTTGTTGTAGCGTTACCATATCATCATCAGAAATAATGCGTGAGTATCTGGCTGGTAGACTCACTTTACAATTTTCGAGGATTACTTGGACCTGGATACCATACGGTGAAAGTGCTTTATATATATCTAGCACTTTATATTTTCTATCGACTTCCAGCTCATAGATTTTCATGAACGGCGTGACATGAGCTTCAACATTAATTTTTGTGAAAGACATTGCTGTTGCTGCTGCTTGTATATATCGACTTTAAGATTGTGAATGAATGCAGCGATCTCAGGTCTTTACTTTTATGCTGTATTCCACCCCCACTTTTCGTATCGTGTAAGCAGAAAAATATGGGAAAAAATATGATGATTTCATTGTTTACATTATTTCTCTCCAAACCCTGAGACGCTCCTTATAATGGATCACGTGACTTATTAGTCATTGTATTATAACCGCCGGATGCTGTTATCAAAGACAATTAATCACGTTTTAAATATACATATAGCTTTAGACAGCCGCATTTATTTACATTAACAATTTCCTGGAATCCGATAACGTCTCTGCATTTGGTCACAGTTTTAACATTCAAATATAAAATTTACGTATTGAAGTAGATGAATATTTATTCCATATATAAGACTTGTCTATTTAAACTCAATGATGGATGTCTGTAGCCATTTTCTTAACCTCTAACGCCCTCTAACGTAAACATGCAATACTATTCGTCAATAACTATAAACAATAAACGGTAGCCATCTTATTTTTATTACTAGATACACCATATCACTAGTACACCTTATATACTTATTTTTTATTACTAAATACACCCTGTATACTTCTTTTATTACTAGATACATCCTATATACTCTTAGCCACGCCCTCTTAGATATAATCTCTTATCTTTAGCTATAATCTAATATCTAAGCTCGGGGATTGGATCTCCCATCTCCCCCCTCCCATTAGGTCCTATCACCTATCATCTAAGAAGATCCCACCTCACACTACAACCTAGATAATAGGATCTATCATCTAGCATTATCTCACCTCACACTAGAACCTAGATCATAGGATCTATCATCTATCACCTGCGCACCCCCCGCGGGGCTGCAGGCGTGCTGACGTCACAGCTACAGCCACAGCTCCAGCTTGACCTTGAAGTGAGTTCATATTGGTACTGTATAACTACTGCAATAAGATGATAAAACTAACTTCAAATTAAATCAAACAAATTAAACCAAAAAGGCTATTCCTAAGAATTATTAAAAAATTTAAGAAGGAACAAATTTTCTGAAATTTTCAAATATATCCAATATGGCTGCCATACATTAATTATCAATCATAAATATGCGATTCAGTCCTCCATTAATTTTAAACATAACTCCAAGTAGGTCATATTAATATTTATTTATTTTTATCTGCTAATAATATAATAAACATCTAACACCAAGAACTTTAAAACAAGAATATTAAACCTAACATAACCTAAGCCTAATAGAACCCTAAACCAAGAACTCTATACCTAACATAACCTAAGGCAAGAGTTTCAAACCATGAACTTTAAACCTAACTTAGTGCAAAAATGTTTCGTCATTTATTTTTAAGTTAGTTTTATCATCTTATTGCCGCCATCTTGAATTTCTTCCTGGAACTTAAAATTTAGTCTATTTTAACTTAAAAGTACTTATCAGATATATTCAAAACTTCTCGGCATAAACTTTAATAAAAATATTTAATTTTTCATAATTTTTTAGCATTTTATAGCCGCCATTTTGCAGGTTGGTTTATGACAATTTGGATATCAGATTCGTAATCAGCGACCTCAAAAAGCCCCCGAGTAACAAGATTTATGTAAATTGGATAAGAACAAATTTTTTTTTTAAGTTTTATTAAGATTTAAATAAAAAATGGACATTTTTGCGAAGCTCAACAATTTTGGTTAGCATAATTAAAAAATCGACTCTCTTACGTTTTTTTGAAATTAAATAACGAGTATTTAAAAAAAAAATATCCCAATCGGTTGCGAAGTGCTCTAAATAATTTTGAAATAAAAAATTACGATTTGTGCCACTGTGCCGTATGAAATAGATATTTACGTGACAATTATTTATATTTTCATTCAATTTATCTTCTAACAATAATTCCAATTCATAAAATGTTTATGTCCCATGTCTTATATGATGTGCGCGTCGAATTTTATTTTTTTTTTCGAAGTGTTGCAGCAACTTTTTTCTAACGCAATTTTTATGAGTAATAGTGCATATAAAGTATTACAACATATATAATAACCTCCTCATAATAACCTCCCGTTTTTTACCTCTCTAGCTCAATTAGTTTTCGAGATAATGTCTCTTTGAACGATAGTCATGCATGCGCTCATTTTTTTTTCATATCTCAAGGTCAAAGCGGAGTACGGCGGCAAAACACATATAAATCGCGTTCATACATCAAGTCGATATTAAAACATAAGTTTCGATATAGGTTGCCATTTGGGGGCCGACTCATCATGCTTATCCAAGTGTTGTCTCTCTAAGTTTTTTAGGAAGCACTCAAAAATGGTACATGCCGAAGAGGTACTTTAATGAACACTCAAAAACTACATTATTAAGTTTTTTTCAAAGCATCATCTATTAGCAACACGCGGCAATCTCCAACATTATTTTTGAAACCATTTACCTACGTGCCTAAAAACTGTATTATTTTATTAATAAGCCATGATGGTGTCAATGCGTAATTTTGTTATTGATTTGAAACGTCAAAATTTGTGCGTCTTATTTATCTCGCTCATTTAACTTTGTTAGGATAAAAAAAATTAAACTATGGATACCGATAGTGAGAATGAGATGTCTTGTAGACCGCCAGACATTACCAAAGCTGCTAAAATCACCTCTATGGATTTATTGCCAGAAAAATCAAGAAAACTGTATATTTCTGTATACAAATCTGTATACTGTCTAAATTTTACGTGTTTGCAGTCATATTAAAGTCTGTGACATATGTTGACAACACACAAGTTTACCTAAATTTTTCACACCAATATTCTGCCACTGTTCAACAACAACTTAACTATGACCTTGACATTAACCCTTTCAGGCACGGAAAATCATGCCCCTTTGCTGCACGGGATAATTTGGTCTAATTCATCTGTTTTTTTTTTGTTACTGGGGATTTCTAAGCAATAAAATATACTTTAGCTGCATTTGTGGAGATTTATTTATTGTTTTAAGTATATACTTTGGCGTGGTACCCATATACATGTTTGTTTCAAACCAATCAACGTTTGATTAAAATCGAGAAATCAAGTTGTGCTGTCTTACGATCCAGCTTTTATTAATAATAATAAAAAAATTCAAAGTTGCAACTCACCTGTGCGACATTTTCGAAATGCTCGTGGCTCTTTTGATACACTCTCGCTTTTTGAAGATTTCTTCCTATGCCAGTATTTTTTCTAATAAAAACTTCTCCATGGTTGGATAACCAGTCCAAAACCTTGTGAAACAGAAACATTTATTTAGGTGTCATATATTTTAAGTTTCAATTTTCTCGCTATAATAATAGATAAAATTACACTGTATTATTCAACGAGCGTGTAATGATGGCTCTGTACGTGAATTTCAGAGATTTAAAAAAGTAGTTTTGTGAGCATCTTTATTTTTGCTGCCTCCTTAGCGACCTAATATTTCTGCCTAAAAGACAAAGCTTATAAACACCTAGTACTGTGGGAACGTTCCGATTTTTAACCATGTATATTAACTTTTTTTCATATTTTTGAATGTAGAATTTGCAACAAAAGTTTGTAACCGGTATTTTCAGATACCCTGTATGAACGGCCATTTTCTATTTCCTGTCATTTATTCCAAGTATTAGCTTATAATTGCAGCCATCTGCGAATCCTATTATAGTTCTTGTACTAAGTAAACAGATTATTTATGTAAATAAGAAATAGTACACGCTCCAAAACTGTACCTTTTGGTACACCATATTTTATTTTTAAATTGTCCCTTCAGACGCATCCTATTCTTATGCACCGGTGTCAGAGCTGGGCAAATACTTTGAAAAAGTATTTAAATATTAAATACTAAATACTTTCAGAAAATTGAAAGTATTTAAATATTAAGTATTTTCAAAAGATAAAAGTATTTAAATAATAAATAACAAAAGTAATTAAATAGTTTAAACTTAGTATTTAAATACTTTCTGAATATTTAAATACTTTGATAACACTGAAATATTTTGAAGCATAGTTAAGTGTAATAAAAATAGCCTTTAATGGCTAAACTTCGCCAAATTGTATTTTCTATTTTTGTAGAAATCAATAGACTTAATATTATCATTATCATTATTATTATTATATTAAATACTATTTGACTATTTGAGGTGTCAAAATTTTAGGTTTCATGACTTTCATGAACTTCTACACTATTTTAATACCTCTATACTTAATCAGTTCTAACTGGGTATTGGACTTTTACTTATCCGTAGAGTTAGACCTTTGCGTCTTCTGCAAATACCCAAATAAAGCACAGAGACTATGGCACTAGTTCAACTGTTCTCTGTCACAATCACAAAACATATGCTGCAGAGTGAGAAGGAAACATGCGTTTATTTTCGCTTTATTACAAATATTTAAAAAATCATAAATGGTATAATCCTTAAAATAGTTTCAAATACTCCCCATTGCTCTAAGGAATACAATATACAGTTTTTATCATAAACTTTGTATATAGTTAAATGCCATACTTTAATAATGAAATTAGGAACTATTTTCATTGACAAACTACGATATTCAATAAGTACAACAGAAATTTACAATAAAAAAAAAATAGTTGTATTCGTTAGAACAATAGCAATTATTTAAAACAGTTTTAAAGATTATAGTATATTTGGTTATTTATAATAAACCAAAAATAAACGCATATTTCCCTCTCACTCTGCAAAAGCCTAACCTTAACAGTTAACACTTACTGTCTATGTCTGCTCTCAACCAACTCTCTGGGAATTAAGACGTGAATGACTGAAGACTGAATGATGCAATGTGTTTATTAACTACATAGTATTGTACATGTCTTGATTCTTGACGAGTATCTGCCTGTCTCCCTGGTGTATTTGATTATATTTGTTGTATTTATTTAAATACTTTTGAGATTCAAATACTTCTGAAAGTATTTAAATAGTGTCAGAAAAAGATTTAAATACTTTTTTAGAAGTATTTAAATACTTCTCAGTTATTTAAATAGTTTAAGTATTTATAAATACTTTAGGATCATTTTCACAAATACTAAGTAGTAAATATTTCAGATAAAGTATTTGCAAATAAAAATACAAATACTTGTTGCAAGAAGTATTTAAATACTTGGTATTTAAATACTTTCTAGAATAATACTTATGAGGTATTTGTAAGTACATATTTGCCCAGCTCTGACTGGTGTCTATTAGATACAGAATTTTCAAATAATTTCAAATATTCTCCTCTTATACAAATGTCTTTTATAACAAGAAGTGATTTGACTGTGTCAAAAGTTTTAGATACATCAAAAGTACATAAACATGGTGCACCCTTGTCCAGATGAGCGTATATATTCGACATTAAGTCCACTATAGCATCTTGAGTACACTTTTTTCTTGAAACCATTTTGTTAGTTGGAGAATAATTTATATTTATTTAAGTAAGGCTTTAAATTAATTTTTAAAAATTTTTCGAAATTTTCCGAAAATATTGGTAAAAGTTATTATTAGAGAGATCTGTAATTTCCAATGATTGGAATTTGGGTTTAATTCCAGTGGCGCACATAAGTATATAAAGTTTTTCATCAAAAAACTAAATGCATGTTTGTTCTTTCTTACAAAATAAATCGAAATTAAATGTAATACGAACCTACCTTATGACTTTCTCATTTATTTTGGCAGAATAGAATACAGGTATGTACAACTAAAAATGTATGCATATTTTAATAAATACTTGTAACGGCGCACCTGAAATTAAACCCAAAATTCCGATCACTAGTAATTTCTAAATTCTAACTACCTATGTTAATATCGCCATTTTTAAAAATAGATATCACTAATGAATCTTTACATCGCGTTTTCACACTGAACTCTTTCATGCAACATTTATCGGAAAATTAGACAGTGCTAACTACCTTAATTTAAGATACTGTTACCTGTTTGACGTCCTCCTGAAATAACCGCAACGCCAGCCTTTGGTGTAGCTTGATCTTCTTTGCATGCCACTTTTGTTCTAAAGCCCTGTGGTGATTCAGAATTTGGTGTATTACTGCTAAAACATGACTAGCACCCTCACTGTAGTCGGCGGCGGGGTTACCACCGGGCCTATTTTCAAAATTTGTTCCCTCGGCCTACATAAGCAAAACAGACAAAGAAAAATATAACGATTATTTTTATAGCCAATTTATAAAGAGACAGGAAGCTTTTTACCACTAACCTTTAAAAATAATTTTACTGAAATACTTATTAATATTTGAGAAGTCTCGTGTCCCTTCATTAATGCATTTTTATGTTTTAGTAGATACTAAAGTAAAAGATATCAAATCTACAAATTTCCACATAAGTAAATTTAAAAAATGCGATTACCGACATGTACACTGAGGTGCAGATAAAGGATAAATTCATTTTCTACGTAATTTGAGATTATTGAGTAAAATTCTGAAACACGTCAAATATTAATTCTAAAATAACATTATTTGAGCAGAATTTTGTACATCTCCCCTCAAGCCTCTTGGAGCGACAGCTACCACTTTAAATTTTTTAAATGGAATGAGGATGCGTGTGATAGCTCATTTGAAAGGGTTCTTAATTCTCTATTCAGTAATATAACGTTTTTTGAATTTTGTGTATTCTTTATTTAAAAAATCATTTGAAAATTTTATAATTTGCCCATTGTACATTTTGCATTGTGTTTCCCAATAGATGGATCGGTAGACGAGGTAAAATCGAGTGGCCAGCTCGTTGTCCTGATTTGACCCCGCTTGATTATTTTTTATTTTATGGGGTTATTTAAAATCGAAGGTCTACTTCAACAAACTAAATAACGTCGACGATTTAAAAAACCGAATAAGGCAAGAAATTAATCAAATCACCCCGGATATCATACAAAATGTTTTTAAGAATTTCAGCAACGCCTCTATTATTGTTAAGAAGCAACCGAGTCCTAGTTTGAATGTGATTTAAGCTGATTCGTGTTAAAAAAAAATTTACAATAAAATTTAGTAATTTTAAAAATATATTTTTCACTAAAAAAAGTAAAGAACATCAAATAGTCTTATATTGCTGAATAAAGAATTAAAAACTCTTTCAAATGAGGTATCACACAAATATCATTCCATTAAAACATTTTAAAGGAGTAGCTATTACTCCAAGGGGTTTGAATAGGGAGGTATAAAATTGTGGTCAAAGAAATTTGAAAAAAAAATTATCAAAATCTCTGACCTCGGAAGCAAACGGGCCCCCGCGCTTAATAATTGATGGGGGGAAATTTGAAAAAAAATTTTTGTCAAGATCTCTGCCCCTAAACTCAGTACCCAATAAGCCCCCTCCATACGGGAGATCTGCTAAGTAGGTTTACAGCAGTTTAGATTCAGAATTTCCAAAACCCAAATGGAAATAGGAACGCAAGGATTTCATCTGAAAGGTTAGAATTTTTGGAGAAAATTAAAATCTTCAAAAGTTATACAGCAACATATGAAGTACCGGAAATGTTAAAAAGGGGAAATGATATAGACAAATGGAGAAAATGACCACGAGCTGTAAATCTGCATTATTCATTCAAACTAAGGTAGAAAAATATAGAAACCTCCAAAATTTTTTAAAAAGGGCCAGAAAATTAAAATTGGCGTATTTAAAATGATGACGAGTTTGATGCAAGTAGTGGTTGATATTTTTAAGGGCCTAAAGTAAAACAACCAAATCACTTTTGAGAAAAGTTCAAAAATAATGTTAAGGAATTTGGTTCTTCATCACACACTAAATCACAATTTTATTTTTTACCCCTTTAATAATAGGGTGGGGATAGTAATGAGAATGATAGTGGGGGTAGTTGATGCCAAAAAAAATTGAAGACTTTGGCTTCTCGTACATACTAAAGATCAATTTTATGAACTCTTGCTTGCTTTACACCCCCCCACCCCCAACTCTTGAACGGAATAAGTTCAAAATACATCGGCGTAGAAGTCAAGTCAGTCAGTTAAGTCAATATCATAAACCGTTTGAGAGTAATTCTGCGCCCCAAAAAAAAAACGGACCGACAGAAGAGAGAATTATTTTTTGCTCAAACTTAAAATTTCGACTTTTTATGTGGATGTGGAGGAAAAATAAACGGATATGGAAAAGGTATAGGTACAATGTCAATACACTGCCAAAATCTGCAAAAATGATGTTCAAAAAGGATCCTATTTATGTCTCCAAAAGCATCCAATTCCGGAAAATTACCAGAATTTTTCCAACGTTCATTGGATTTCGTCGGAGATCGTATGACAAGGGCGGATCTTGTACCTCAAAAATGAAAATTTATGAGCGGGGGTAACAATTAATTTTTTAAATGGATACATATTCAAACAAAAATATAAAATGAAACAATAAAATTCATAAAATTTTAAAACGAAATTTGATGGCTAACCCCGCGCTTGTCGCACGAAGAACTACAGTTTATAATTCTTCTCGTTTAAAGATAAAAAGCAAATAACAAACAGAGTGGACAATTGTAAATTTGATAACTTTTTTAATTAATGAGGCGAAAATGTCGAAATGAAATTGTGTTATGATTAGTAAAGAAAGTAATATTTACATGTTTTTTCTCAGTTCCAGGTTGATTGCAGACTTGAACCAAGTGGTCCAACTGATAGAGAAGTTTCTTACTGGTACTATGAACCTGCCACCAACCAACACCAATTATTGTCAAAAACTACATTTTCCAAATTTAAAAATTAATGTCTATTACTAACAGAGGAGAATAGGAGTGGGTGAAAAAGTGCGCGGGTATTTTGTTAATATTTTTTAGTTAGTAACTTCTAATAGAATTTGAGGAAGGATTTCAAATTCAACTTCGCAAATAAATTGTTGTCTTGGAAAAATTACTTTTTCACCCACTCATAAAATAATTGTTAACAGAAAGGATGTGTCAAAATGCCAGACCCAGAGATTTCCTAAATCTGAAAATTAAAAAAGAATCGTACATTTATCAGCTTTGCCTCCTTGTCAGCCGCCTCCACGGGGGTGGGTAAATTATGGCACACTTGTAACATCACATCCAATCCGTTTAATAAGGATTGATAGGAATTATAAACCTAGGGTAAACAAACATACATAAACAAAGACACTAGAATTGTATATCCTGAAATTGTAAAAAACAAACAAATTCAAATAACAAAGTATTGCATAAATCAATTTAGTTTTAAATGAGGAAATCATGAAAATGAATAAAAAACATTATACCGGGTGTCAACAGACAAGCCATATATAAGTCTTAATTTGGTAATATACAGGGTGATTCTTTTAAGGCGGCCATTAGAATATTTCCCACTTGCAGATGAGATAGACATTTGAGATTTGGTACCCTACCATAGTCGACCATTGCGAGTCCGAAAATAATAATTTGAAAATGGCGGCACATCCGGAAATATCGGAAGTCGATACCAACTTGCTTATTTTAAATGGAATACCCTATATATTTTCGACTTTTCAAAATGACCATACAATTCTGAGTCAAAACGTGTAGCATACCCTATACCTAAACCGAGCAGTTTCGGAGATATTTGACATTTTATAAAAAATTTGAAGGTGCAACGGTTTGCAAGAACCGTTATAACTTTCTTCGTGTAGGAGACCCTTTTTTGCTCTTTGGTATGTAGAAAGAACACAAGATGAGCTACAAAAATAGATTCCATAATAGTATACCAAGTGTTTTATTTTTCACGTTACGTTTTGTCAAATTCAAACCTCAAAAACTTTTTAATTTCAAATGGAACACCCTGTATTTTTTTACATCAAATTATGTTAAATTAAATTCCCTTTTTTCTAGTATAAGCATTGTAGGGATTAAAGTTACAACTTTTCGAAATATTGGCGATGTCCAAAAATGTTTAATAAAAATTGCCATCAACTTACCCATGATTAGAAGCAATCATTAATTTCAGTGATTCTTTTATGTTAAAAAACGCCAGCATGTTTAAATTACACCCACGAAAACTTTTAGGTTTGTTTATTATTTATGGAGAATGTGATAAAGTAATACCAAGAACATGTAACACATTTGCCACTCGATACCCACAAGAACAGAAACCATCCACCATATACTGTAAAACGCATATTGGATAATTTTAGAATATTTGGCTCTGACAAATGGCACGTGCCAAATTTTATTATGGCAATGGATGTAGAATTAAATTTGAGGTGGACTTATATCAGCATGTCCTGTATCTAACACATGTACTTTTTGAATTTTTCGCACGTTTTTTTGAAAATTATAATTCATCCAAAAAAACGTAGAAACCTATGAAACAATTAAGTGGGTATCGAGTAGCAAATGTGTTACATGTTCTTGGTATTATTACTTTATCAGGTTCTCCATAAATAATAAACAAATCTAAAAGTCTTCATGGGTGTAATTTAAACGTGCTGGTATTTTTTAACAAAAGCTAATCACTGGCATTAATGATTGTTTCTGTTTGTTTCTTGGACATTTAAGAAAATCGACAATATTTCGAAAAGTTTAACCCCTACAATGCTTATACTAGAAAAAAGGGAATTTAATTTAACATAATTTGATGTAAAAAAATACAGAGTATTCCATTTGAAATAAAAAAGTTTTTGAGGTTTGAATTTGACAAAATGTAACGTTAAAAATAAAATACTTGGTATACTATTTTGGAATCTATTTTTTTTGTAGAGAGTAGCTCATCTTGTGTTCTTTCTACATACCAACTAGCAAAAAAGGATCTCCTACACGAAGAAAGTTATAACGGTTCTTGCAAACCGTTGCACCTATCAAATTTTTTATGAAATTTAAGATATCTCCGAAACTGCTCGGTTTAGGTATAGGGTGTGCTACATGTTCTGACTCAGAATTTTATGATCATTTCGAAAAGTCGAAAATATATAGGGTATTCCATTTAAAATAAGCAAGTTGGTATCAATTTCCGGTATTTCCGGAAGTGCCACCATTTTGAAATTATTATTTTCGGACTCGTAATGGTCGACTATGGTAGGGTACCAAATTTCAAATTGCTATCTCATCTGCAAGTGGGAAATATTCTAATGGCCGCCTTAAAAGAATCACCCTGTATACCAAAAACAGCAAACTTTTCATAATTTGACACTTTTCCATCACTTCCGGTTTCCCAGGAAATGAACTTTGAAATTTTAAATGGAACACCCTGTATATTTTTACATTTTTTAATTCCGGAGACGATTTTAAGTACGACTGCGTAGTTTTAAAAATTTTTTGAAACTACTTGATTTCTTTACGGCTATTTTTATTTGCATCACCTAGAGTACAGTGAATGTACTCCAATCAATCAAATGGAACAAAACAATAAGAGAAAAATGTAAACGTGAGATTTTTCGAATTGGTTTGGTTCATTTGACTGATTTTAGTGCATTCACTGTACTCTAGATGCAAACATAAAAATGGCTCTAAAAAATCAAGTAATCTCAAAAATTTTTTAAAACTACACAGTCATACACAAAATCTCCGGAATCCAAAAATGTAAAAATATACAGGGTGTTCCATTTAAAATTTCAAAGTTGCGGTCATTTGCGGGGAAACCGGAAGTGATGCAAAAGTCTCAAATTATGCAAAATTTGTCGTTTTTGGTACATATTACCCGTGCCAAATTTAAGACATATCTTGAAAACTTTGGAAACTACAGCTTGTCTAATGATTCCGTTGACACGATATACACATCTGAAATTCTAATTATTGATAATAAAAACTTTTATTATTGAATATGCCAAATCTGAAAACTATCATATGTGAAACATGTTTGAGCCCTCCAAAACTCCTGTCTCTAGTTCAATTTCTCCGTTTCTGAGTTTTTTTACTTTTAGTTTGAGACCATTATCTATAGTGGTGTAACAAATTTTACCTATAGTAGATACATTTGGAACTGCAGTTTTAAACTTTGACGTCAAAATCTTTGAACCAGAGTACCTTAATTCCTTCAATTTATATTTTTCATTTTTTGGATTTTTATTATTAGTTTAAGTTCATATCTAAATGTGTTAAATCTCAAAGATTCTATATTAGCCCATGGGGGTTGGACATCCAAAACAAGCCTTTATAGCGTGCCAAGTGATGCCATGCCGGATAAGGAAGATGGGGCGTGGTAAAGTTGAAAAATCGGTTTTTCGCGATTAAATAGACGGTTAGGTTAATAAATCTGAGAAGAAAAGTCCAAATGAGAAAGTTATAAGTATTAAAAAAACCTATAGAATGAGCCCCCGAACGTTAAGATAGCTTTATTAGGTCAGGAGTACATTTAAAAAAACGGACATTTTTTGGCAAACTTATGCCCCTATATTTAAAAAATTTAGTATTTCTCTGCATATACAGTGTGTCCACGGATGGACTTAACTATACTTATAAAAATGGTTATTTTCAATTTTTCGAAAAAAACTTATTCTTCATAATTTCTTTTGCTTGTTATATAAATACGATTCACGTTGAGAAAATTTGATTTTGTTGTATAGGGCGCCCAAAAATTATAAAAAATTTGGATTTTCAAAATAAAAAATTTTAAAATCAAACTTTTTGGGATTAATAAAATAAATTTCTTTCATGGGAGTTATTGTTACTAAATTATTTGATATTAAAAATAGACAGAACAAATTTTTTTTAAATTAAATGTGAGAAATTAAACAATAAAGTATTTATTTAACTTAAGTATTTATACAGTGAGATAAATAACAAAGAGTAACGTCCTTACTCAACATGAAACCTTCCTACGTCAACGCATGTCTCCATCCTTTTTCGAAATTCGTTATAAACATTGTGAAGAATATCTGGTGTCACTGTAGCAATGGCATCAGTGATTCTGTTTTTTAAATCTCAATATTAACTTGCATGTCAATTGCATACACTTTTGGCTTAAGACCCCCACAGAAAATAATCCATGCGGTGTGGTCCGGAGACCGCGCTGGCCAGTTTATCTGTCCATGGCGCCCAATCCGTTCTTCGGGGAAATGTTCATTTAGCCAATCGGTGACAATCATTGCACTATGCGCTGGGCAGCCGTCCTGTTGGAATATCATATTTCTTCTAAATTCCAAACTTACTTCATCCATTTGTGGCAAAAAGTATTCACTAAGAATTTCTAAATAATAATTTGTATTAAGCCTTCCTTTCAAGAAAAATGGACCAATTACTTTATTGAACGTTAACGCACGCCATACGTTGACTTTCTCAAATTTTTGGCTGTTTGTATGAATCCTGAAGTGTGGATTTTGTTTTGCCCGAAAGCGACAATTTTGACTGGAGATTATCCCATTTGTTGTAAATGTAGATTCGTCACTGAATATTATATGATGGTGAAAATTACATCATTCCATTATGCGTTCACCCATTAGTAAAGAGAATTCAAGTCGATAAGAATCATCACCTTCCTGAAGTTTATGGATAAAGGTTGGTTTGAATGCGTGAAATTTATTTGCGGACAGAATATTGTGTACGTGACTCTTAGATACACCATCCACCTGACTCGCTCTTGCTCTCGAAGGAAGTCGGGGATTATTGCGAACTGATTCTAACACTAAAATTGTTGTAGCATCATTTTCATCATGTCTTTTTTTTTTTTGTTTTTTTCACATCTTTAACATTACCATAAACATCGAATTTACGAACCATATTTCTTAAGGCATTTACAGAAACTTGTACACCTGGAATCTTCCTGTGGAAAATTTCTATCGCGTATTTATAGGACACTTCTCCAATACTATAACACTTGATCAAGTAAGTGCGCTGCTCTAGGGTCAACATTTTTCTAAAGATATTCATTGACAAATATCAACAAATAACAGTGTCACCTAAGCATTATTTCACAGCGGCAATCTTGATTAATAATCACAAAATGAGATAGCGGTCCACTTCTACCAGGGTGTATTAAATAGGTGGTGCGACAAGGACCCGTTGAGTGGCTTCATAAGTGCTTACTTTGTACATAATGTAATAGATGGCAGGAGCAATAGTGTCCGTCATTATTTACGCATAGAAAGATAATTTTGCAGATTCTGTACATACGTGCATACAGTGTTGCATACATTCCCGTGCTTTCGTTTTTAGTGAAAAATCTTGTAGTCAAACAAAATATCAGTGACATTTGACATCAAATACCTGGAAGAAATACATTCAATATGCTAGTGCTAAATATAAAAAAGTCAGCTATATTTTCATAAGACAGTTAGAAAATATGGAGTGCCTATTTGTGTACTTATGCTTATGACTATAAAGACCAAAAATTATCACTTTTCTTAGTGCCAAAAAATACTGAAGAGATAGAAATGTGATAGTTTACAAAGTACCTACTTGAAATAAAAAGCCACATATTTGTGAAAAACATTTTTGCTCCAGCAGTATAAAAAGTAATTTTACTTCACAGTCTGAAAATGGAGTTGTTATATACACTGTAAGTTTTAAATTTACATAAATATTTGTAACATAACCTATAGATATAAAAACGTCTTTTTAAATATATTTTATGCTTTTAGCGGCAGTTTTAAAGAAAAAGGTTGAAGAAAGGTGCACTTCCAAGCAAATTAGATGCTTGTTCTTCAGAAAATGTTGTCGCTAAGGAAATTAAGAAGTTATTAAATGAGTGATGTTCACGATAGTATAATTTATCCTCATTTCTGAGAGTTTGTATTTACACTTACTAGAAAAAATTTTGTCTGAAGAATGTGTCGTCAAATTACCAAATAAGAATTGAGGTATTCATAAATGTATTGAAAGTAGAAGCTTAGTGATTACATAAGGCAGAACAGCTTGATAAATTAATTACAACATGTTTTAAGACGGTAAGTGCTTTTTAGATAGTATTTGTTTCCAAATGATAATTTAGTTTTTCAAGTAATTATTTGTATAATTTCTATTTTCAGGTTGGGTTTTGTCTCATGTTTGGTCCTACAATAGAGGTTATTTTTTGCATAAGGATATTAAGTTAACATCAATCAGTAAACCGATCACTGTAGAAGAATTGCAGCATATTTTTCTGAAAATTTAATCTACAACGCTTGCTTAGGTGGACCAAGTACAAATATTATTATCAAAGTGTTCATTCTGATGTGCAATTAAAGTCAACTTATGTTGGGAGCATAGAGAATGCTCAGTAATTTTGGAGAAAGGAACTATTTGTAAACATATTGTAAATCTTGTTCTTATAATATTGCAGCCCATTACGCCCAGTACTGTTGTAAATAAATTTGTATATTTTACATAAATTTTATTTTCTTACCATACCCAAATAAATTTGAAACTGGTGAATATTTGTTCCTTTACATAACTGAAATTGCTGTTCAGTTGTGAATATATGCAACACTATATGCAGCAAAGCAAATTCATGTACCTATATCAGGGTGTAATTTAATACACCCTGACCTATATACAGGTTTTTGTTGGACGCTAAAGCTCGCGCCATCTACTAAACTAAATAGGAAGCATGCACTTATGAAGCCATTATTATCATAGGAAAGTGCCTTAGTCGGACCACCTATTTAATACACCCTGACTTCTACTAAAAGTTAATTCAATGAAGTAGGACCTGAGTTGAAAAACTATGAAACAACATTTACACCCAAACTATAATAGTTACAAACAATGTTTTATTACAAGTAATATATAGTCTTTAAAACATATTAATCGATAACAAGATATGGGGAAAAATTGATTTAATTTTTAATATCAAATAACTTAGTAACAATAACTCCCATGAAAAAAATTTATTTGGCTTTGTGATTACTGCTTTTGCCTCAAAAAGTTTGATTTTAAAATTTTTTATTTTGAAAATCCGAATTTTTATAATTTTTGCGCGCCTTGTACAACAAAATCAAAATTTCTCAACGTGAATCATATTTATATAACAAGCAAAAGAAATTATGAAGAATAAGTTTTTTTCAAAAAATTGAAAATAACCATTTTTATAAGTCCATCCGTGGACACACTGTATATTTATATGAACTCTTTTTCTTAAAATGTTTCGTTAATAAATTTACATGAAAATTCCTAAACAAATTTCAAAATTAGACTCTGCTGTATACTTGGCAAAACTTTATAAAATTAATCAACATCTGAAAAAATTGTATAAAATATTAAATATGACCCACTTCCAATCAAGGGCGGTTTTACGGAACCATCTGACTGCCGCGTCAGTGCAATCATTTTTTCTCCCATATTTACGGGCGCTTTTTTGCATATAAAGATAAATTCAAAATAATATTTAACTATTTTTTTAAGTTTCAATAATTTTTTTTAAAAAACATTTTTCGCTCATAAAAAAATGTTCTTGGACTTCTACTCCCAGCTCGCTAAAAAATTTTTTGGATTTCTCCCCCCCCCCCCCCTCGCTCACATAAAACTAAAATTTTTCGGATTCCTTTCCTTCGTTCATATTCTTTTTTTAGATTTCTACCCCCCTGCCCGCAAAAATCCGGATTTCTCCTCCTCCCCCGCTCATCAATTTTCAAAAAAAGGCCAGTATTTTCTCTCCATGGCCCATGGCTAGTTACTACCCCCAGTGTGCTGGCCTAGAACTGCCCTTCCCTCCAATCCTCCAATAAACACGTTATAGATACTACTTGAATTCACCTAAACTGAATATCAGTTAATGTTTATAACATGCCTAAATTGTGTTCCAATCGGAATGTTATTTATAAATAGTTAGCAAAATATTAATTCTTTTTCCCAAATTTTAGCAGAGAATATGGAGGGCTCTATGTCTCGTTGTAATTTAGCCTAGAGGTGAGTTAGCTGAAATCGTCATATTTTCACCTGGTCTACAGGTATTTGAGCAATGTCCCTTTATTTATAGGCCACCCTGTATTTAATTGGTAATATAGAAAAGTTACCTCTTAATATCTCCACAAGTTGATATTTTAAAACACATGATTGAAATATTATTAGTCACTGACATATTGAAATATAAATATATCAAAAATGAACAATGAACAGAATATTATTGATATAAAGAAAAAATATAAAATATGAAACTATAATTCAACTGCATAGATACGTGGCGCCACCTTCACGTTGGTGGTCGTAGTTGAATATTGCTTTGACCTCGGTAATTCATATTTCTGTTCATTTAAATCAATACTAAGCTTTGAGCGCCAACGGAAAGAATTTAAATTAAAACTATTGGGCTCCATCTATCTGTATTTGACTAAATTATGATACCTAGGGTGTTAGTAAATTCAGCCAATTTACTTACATTTTCGATTACTAACTTATAACAGAATTATATCATCCAATCGTTAGGAAACTACCTGTTTTTTTAAATTCGTAAACACTACTATAAGGAATTAAAATTGTCATTATTTACAATATTGCAATTTAACTATTAGTAGGGTGCATTAATACGCTTATTGTGACTTCCGTGGGGGTTTCGTTGTCACAAGCTGAATTTGACATAAAATTAATGATGATATACTGATTACTGATGTTTCAAAATCTCAAAGCCGTCAAAAAATGTCCTACTCAAAAGGTCATTATACTCAAAAAACGAGTTAGAGCTTAGTGACTTAGGTGTTTTGATATTTCCACTTTTGAGTAATAGCAAATCCTTTTAACCATGAATAGAACTAGTCAAAATAAATAGATTTTTGAAAAGACCCACCTCGAGAAATCACGCCTGCTCCCCTGTCCCCACTCAAAGGGGCAACCTGTATCTGCCTACATATATATATATTTTTTTCAAATACGGTAGGAGCTAGAGGAATGATCTTGGCGCCATTCGATAAAGTATAAAATTTTGCATTCGACCCTCCATTTGCTTTTTGCTATTTTCTTTTTTTTTAAGGCCCCACAGCAAAAAAAGGGTGAGGAGCCTTCCAACAACGACACATGTTTGGCTATACCTCTAAAACGAACCAATAAATCAAAATACTGCAAGATAATAATTTAAATTATTTTAAATAAATTCATTATGCACATGTGCAGCTTTCTATTTGTACGCCACTGACGGCGTTATATAAACAAATAACAGATACAAATAATATACCAATCGATAGAAAAAATAATGGTTTTTATTTTTTATATCTTGTAGAATTTTGATTTATTGGGCCGTTTTAGAGGTATAGCCAAACATGTGTCGTTGTCGGAAGGCTCCTCACCCTTTTTTTGCTGTGGGGCCTTAAAAAAAAGAAAATAGCAAAAAGCAAATGGAGGGTCTTATGCAAAATTTTATACTCTATCGAATGGCGCCAAGATCATTCCTCTAGCTCCTACCGTTCTTGAGAAAAAAATATATATATAATCAGATACAGGTAGCCCCTTTGAGGGGAGGCAGGAGGAGCAGGCATGATTTCTCGAGGTGGGTCTTTTCGAAAATCTGCTTATTTTGACTAGTCCTATTCATGGTTAAAAGGATTTCCTATTACTCAAAAGTGGAAATATCAAAACACCTAAGTCACTAAGCTATAACTCGTTTTTTGATTATGATGACCTTTTGAGTAGGATATTTTTTGACGGCTTTGAGATTTTGAAACATCAGTATATCATCATTAATTTTATATCAAATTCAGCTTGTGACAACAGAACTTATTTTTATGCGTATATCTGGGCACCGAGCACTCTACTATATACACAGACGTAATTATGATGATATAATGTAGTTAATGATACATTACACAATAAGATGTTTCAGTGACAAAAATATCTGATATCTGGTCGAGGATGAATAGCTCGAAAATTATTATTATTCCTTTAGAGGAAACGAGGAAACATACTAATGTGACTTAAGAGAAGGTTTTGTGGCTAAAAATATTCAGTACTTCAATTTACAGTATCTAAGTGCTTTAAATAATCGAAATCGTATCTATCGTCAAAATAGGCCAGACATTGGCAGCTCGAACAGGGGAATATTAGATACTAATATTTGATTTCATAAAATAAGTGTAAAACAAATCCCTTGCAGTGAATAGAATGGGAAATAAAACAGTTTAAATAAGCTACAAAAATTGGTTAAATAGAAGTGGCTGAAAATCTGTATTTTTTAGTTTTTATCAAGAAACATTTTTTCTGAAAATTTCAAATAAGAACAAAAAAACTTGTACGTTTTGGAGACTTGAGATTCTTCGGTAGTAGAAGGGAATATTTCACTTATTAAGACGTGCTACTACTGGGAATACAGCAGCAATGTGCTCGTGTCCCACAGCAGCTATGGAGGCAATGCTGGACTTACTTCTGATGCATTTGCATGTGAGGAAGGAGGTGGCACTTAGTGCCCTTAGGCTGCATCAGGCATTTAAATTTAAACCAGGCGACCTGGTTGGTCATTTAAGGATTTTGAACCTAATCTAATTTGAATCCATGACCAAACCCATTGACTCAATGCCAATCAAGCATGACTTTGACTGCCCATTTGATGTGATGATTGAGAGCCATCAGGCGAGCAGGGTCAAAGTACTGTGGTTGTAGAAAGAGTCACTTATCTTATACACATGTATCTAAGATGGATGAAGAGGTTGGTGTGGGCACAGCGGGGCCTAAATGCAGGCTATCTAAAGCCCTTGACAATACCATCTTCCAGGTAGAAATCTATGCCATAAATCCGTGTGTCCAGGAATGCCTTAACACAGGCACTCGAAGGGCAAAGATCTATATACTTTCAGATAGCCAGACAGCACTAAAGGCTCTCGGGTCTTATACCTTTGAGTATCAAATTGACTGGAAATGCAGACAATCCCTGAAACAACTGGCAGAAAACAACAAGGTTGTCTTGATGTGGGTGCCAGGGCATGAGGGAATAGAAGGCAATGAATTAGTTGACAGCCTTGCAAGAAAAGGAGCTGAAGCCCCATTTTTCGGATCCAAACCATTCTGTGGCTTATCTAAGGGACACATAACGGAGGAGGTCAAAAATGGGAAAAGGAATAAAAGAAGTCCTACTGGAGGAATACTCCAGGCCAAAGACAACCTATTCAACAAAGAATGCCACAAGGCTTCTTGAACTCGAAGAGTCCGACCCAAGGCTGATCACAGGCTTTCTAACTGGCTATTGCCCCTTCAGATATCATCTCAAGAATATGGGCATGGCAGAAGATGACAAATGCAGATATTGCGAAGCTGCAACTGAGACTGCGGAACATATACTTTGTGAATGCAAGGTACTAATCCGCGTTAGGCTAAAGTACCTAGAACAGGCGGAATTAACGCCTCAAGATATAGGGAAATTAACTCCCAGGAAAATCACAAGCTGTGCACAAAATCTTGGAATCCTGGGCAACAACTAGTACTAGTGCAGGGTAATTCACAAAAGGTCTTTTAGATCGAGGTGAAGAAAGGCCAACTCAGGGCCAAGTGACATCTTAAACAATCTACAATCTACAATCTACAAGACATGTGCTGAGTGAGACTTTTTATATTATTTTTATTTTTATTCTCTAATAATTCTTAACTGAAATATAACAAATATTTTGTTACACAATGAAGTATCATATCGGTAGATGAGGAAAAATGCTGCTATATTTTTTTAAATCAATAGCGATTTTTCTAGGGGAAGCACTTGATTTTTTTTTTCAGACAATGTTCTATTACACTTTCAAAGTGATATATTTGTTTAGCTTTATTAGTATACTAGCGTGACCATAATTAGATCAATAGTAGGTATATGTTTTTTCATATTAAATATTAGATATTGAGTGTACGAAAGTTATCTGCTAAATATCCAAAATAAAATTTTCAATAATTATGGAAGTATAAATAATATATATTATTCGTAACTCTACTCGTATTTCCACATATTTTGATTTGACAATTGACTGTAATGTGGAAATTACAGAAAAAAATTTGGACCCTAACTGTGGCAACTAGGATATTGATAATTTGTGCTTATTGCCAGTAATCATATCCAACACATATTTGTTTAAACATTTTGACACTCTACTTTAAAACAGGGTGAGTTAAGTTGCCTCTCCTCCACTGCTTTTAATTTAAACTTTTTTTTTTTCTGAAAAGGTTGCGCCATTATGTGCTCCTTTGCGAGCCAAAATAATAAGCTAGTGCCTTGTTCGCTTTTGAGTCAATAACTATTAAAAGTGAAGGACACTAGTTTAACGCTTTTTTTGGTTATTTTAACAAAGAAATGCAAGTATAGACTCAAATTATAGAGAAATACAAGAGTTCTTTGGTGCCCTTAGTAAAAAAGCTAGCATACTTTCTAGGGTTGTACCACTGAATTCTACTATATAAATGGAAGGCCAGTATAGGTACATGCGAGTGAACAAAATACAGTAACTACGGATTCAAAAGGTGTATGTGTCTACGCAGTAGAAAAATTGATGTCTGTGCTTGAACCAAACGGCTGTCTACAGGGAGTTATGCGCTGACGCAATAGAGAAGTTGCATGATTTTTTTTTATAATGAAAATCGATACAGCATCAAAAAAAAAGTTATAAAAATGTGAAATTTACGATTTTTTGAATGTTAATACAGCTTGAAAATAAATAATTTTATCGGTGAGGACTTGGGATATTTCAAAACGGCAGTTATTTGGCGCCATTAACTGTGACGTTTTCCGTTATGATTTGTCCATCCAAATTAATAACAAACTGGAAGGTGCACTGGACTAGAGAAAGTGATACAGAGAGAGAAACTTGCGTGCACTATTCCATCCTTTTTCTTGTTCTGTGTACAGACCAAGCCAATCGGAGGTTGTCAGATCAGATCTTGTCAGACAAGGAAGGAATAGTGAACGGAAGTTTCTGTTTCCGTAGAAACATGCTTCAGTAGTTCTGTCTATCTAAAGCAATTTCGATGGGTTTGTCAAATGTCAGTTTACTGTTTATTGTTTACAGTCAGTTTACCAAGTTCTTGTTTGTGGTGTTATTGTGTTATTATTTGGTTAATGAGCTAGTGAACAACATTATTATGACTATGAGTTACAAATATTGCATTGCGCCTAAATGTAAAACTAAGAGTATCACTACAAATATGGTAATTTTACATTCAAGATTCTCCAAAATTAGTTCGTAGACAGACGTCAGCATGATATTAGACACTGCGTCTACTTTGGACAAATTATCCGACTAACGGATGTCGTCACTGACTTCACGCCAATAAGAAACCATTTGCAGTCACTTGGTTTTGTTTACAAATTACGGCATAATCTAAATATTAATTTTACAGAAAATAAATTTTATTTTGAATTTTTTTTGTTATAATCGTTTTCTGCGTAATGGAAATTAAGAGCAAATCACTTTTTCAAGCATTTTAAAATTTCATGCATCTTCCCTATTCTGTGTTTTATTTGTTTCCCATAGATTCCGTAGAGTAAGTCTTGGATTGGATGCAATTTCCAGAGTTGGTGTCACACATTTTATTTTTTGTTTATTTCTGTCGTTTATGCAAAGTTGTTATACATTGGTAGTCCAGTCAATGAAAGAGTTGTAGAGAACATTTTGGAGAGGAGAATTTTTCTTCTCAGGAATGTGTTGTGGGTAGTCAGGAGGTAACCATACTAAAAGTCCCAACCCCCTAGCCCCGCCGTTTCAGTAGGAGAGGGGGGGTGGAAAGGTTTCTTTTTTCGATTCTTCACTTATAACTCGGAAACGATGCGTCGTACGAAAAAAGGTAATCTATTCAAAATTAAACGTAATTAAATTTCCCACAAGAATGTTTATATTCATTTTCTTCCTATGTGTTATATTTTACGAGATATTCGCCAGCGAAAATCGATAATTAATAAAAAAAAAGAATCAATTGTGTACCTTGAATATTTCTATTAAAGCAGTTTACCGTGGTCTGCTAATAAATAACAGTCACAAAACAATCTTTATTTTACAACACTGGACGTATTTACTAACGTAATATTTTGTCGAAATCTAGACATTTCCTTAAATATACAGTGTGACTCACTTAAAATGAAGATAACTTTTTCATTTTTTTTTCGATTTGAATCAAATTTTACTCAAGTATAGAACAAATTAGGATCCACTTATGACCAGAAAATCATTCCCCTGCTATAAAGGCAAAGCTACCTGCGGTACCAAAATATGAGGAAAAAAGATAAAAAATCATATTGATTTTTAATCTTACGAACGATGAATTTTACGCAGCCACCACAAATTGCGGAAACTGAGGACCCCCCCCTTTGCCAGATGAGCTTATGTATGAGATATCTCCCATTAATAATCAAGTAAAATTTTGACGTATGTACGTTTGTGATGCCGATCGGATGCATTTTTTAGAATTTCAAACGTTCAAAATGTTTTATTTTTTTCAGCATATTTTGGTACCGCAGGTGGCTTTGCCTTTATAGCAGGTGAATGATTTTCTGGTCATAAGTGGATCCTAATTTGTTCTATACTTGAGTAAAATTTGATTCAAATCGAAAACAAAATGAAAAAGTTATAAGGGTATCTTCATTTTAAGTGAGTCACACTGTATATTTAAGGAAATGTATAGATTTCAACAAAATATTACTTTAGTAAATAAGTCGAGTGTTCTAAAATAAAGCTTGTTTTGTGACTGTGATTTATTAGTAGACCACAGTAAACCGCTTTGATAGAAATATACAAGGTACATAATTGATTTTTTTTTATTAATTATCGATTTTCGCTGGCGAACATCTCGTAAACTATAACACATAGGAAGAAAATATAAACATTCTTGTGGAAAGTTTAATTACGTTTAATTTTGCATAGAATTACCTTTTCCCATAAGACGCATCATTTCCGAGTTATAAGTGAAGAATCGAAAAAAGGAACCTTTCCACTTCCCTCCCCCCTGAAGCGGCGGGGACTTTTAGTATGTTTACCTCCTGACTACCCCCAACACATCCCTGAAGAGAAAAATTCTCCCCTCCAAAATGTTCTCTACAATCCCCTTTTGCATTCATTGATTGGACTATGGTTATTTTGTGTAATATTTTGTGACTGTTATAAACAGTTAATTGAGACGATATGGTGCAATCTTGTATGGTACTGTTTTGCAAGAATCGGGGCAAAGTCCCGGGACAGAAGAAATGATAATACATACACAAGAAGATGCATTCCACTGCAACACTGGACAAATAAACTGGAGGAAGAAGAAAGAGCAAAAAATGATCGAATAAAATTAATTCAAGAAGGTCCTTTAATAAGCCACCATCCAAGGAATAACTGCTAGAAATCACGGTAGAGCAAGAAGAAATGCCGCACATGGAACAGACAAAATCAATAATGAATTAATGGACCGAAAAGGACAAAGGAGCAACCCTTAGAACTCATCACTGGAGCAAGGCTGGAAAACGTTCATATGGGTTTTTCCAAGGAAATGGTAGCTACACACAAGAATAATAGACCAAATACTGAATCAGGAATGAAAGATCACATCCTGGTAGGCAGAGAAGCGGGGAAGTGGGTCAGAAGCGTTAAAGCGGGGGGACAACTGAGGTAAATACAGTCCATAAAATATACTAAATGGGAAACTGGAAATATGTAAAAGAGACACTGCTTTTTAGCAGTTCTTTTAACATATGACCACTCTAATATTTTCGTCCACATTTTCAGAAAAGACATAATTACAAGTCATGAAATACCTTTAACACATTTGTTGTCATGAACTGAGTTTTTAGAAAGTGTTTTATGAAATTAAGAATTGCCGTTCAGATTTATAGTTGCCTTTTTTCTTTATAACGGTTTCATCAAAACATTTGTCAAGGATGTGTTAAGAGACTAGTTTTGTAATGGCCTTTAATAAGTACCTACTAATAGCCATTGAAAATGTCTAGTTTTAAAAATAACTTGAAATGTATTTATTGCATACTTGTTAAACCATAAAGAATAATTTAAAGCCATTTTAAATCTTAATGGAATTTAAGAAGATAATAAAACCATTTAGATATGATAAACCCATTACAAATACAAATAATCCTAGCAGCAAACTAGCAGCATAATTAGGTATTACAGAATACTTTAAAATTTACCTTATAAGAGTAAATATACTTGAAGCCTAAAAGATCTCAATAAAGCAACGGACCATTTTATAACCCTTACAAAACTTTCTTAAAACATCCTGAAGACCAAATGACTTTTAAATTGTTTATTGGGTTGGTATTACGTAAAACTCTGTTTACATGATACATTGCCAGACGTCGTTCAAATAATTTGCTTAAGCTTGCATCGTGTTCTCATTTCGTTGTATTTTAGATTGTTGGTTTAATCAGTGAGTTTTATAATTAGGTAAGTTTAGTGAGTATATTTTTTTGTATTAATATTGTTGTGAATAATTAAATAATTAATTTCTCTCTTCTTATCAAAACGAATAAAGTTTAAAGCTACTTCAAACTCATTTAACCGAAGTAAATATTACGTCAGATTTTGGGAGTGACCTGCAATGCTTGATACATTGGAAGAATTTGAGTACATTATTTTGAGGTGCAACCTTTTGAGAAAAAAATAGATGAAAAAACAAGGTGGACGGGGGAGGGACAACTAAATCCAACATTTTTTAACAATCTAGTAAAGTTTATACAATTTATGAAAATATTACCTCCGTGTACGCCTGACACATCGACTCGTACAAATTCTGGTGCTGATGAATCGAATTCTCCAGCATCATAATCTCAGAAGGGATGTTCGTACTTTCCGAGGCCGACTTCCACGTCGGCACGTTCTCCACGTACTGCTCCGCCTTATGGTGGAATATCACGGACAACGCGAGCACTGCTGTCCTTTCGTCTAAACCCGCGGCGAAATCTTTCCAAGTCCTGTCCAACCGACTCGCGACCGACCGGATGTGCGACGCGGCGTAGTGGCCGCCTTCGATAAGACGGCTCGCGACCGATAGTATCCGATTTATGTTCACGTACACGTTCATGGAACTCATGGTGAAGTGCTGGTGTTCCTCTTGGAGCTGCTTCGCCAGCTGGTAGGTGTGGCCGATCTCCACGTAGTTGAGCAGGAACACGTCACGGTTGTGGCAGATCCATTCGAACATCTGGAAAGAAAAATATACATTTATTATTTATTACAATGATACGAGAATAAAGGATGCTCAAAACACAATGAAGGAAAATTGGCTGATTATAAATGAAGCAAAAAATAATCCAAGGCAGACAATTACGTAAATTACTGTTGATGATGAAATATTAACTAATAAGCAGGAAATATGTAATGGTTTTAATAGTTTTTTCTTAAATTTTCAGTGTCCTAAACCTGATTATGCAAAATTGATATTACAGGACATAAGTTTTATCTTTTTCCTACCACTTCAACAGAAGTTAAAGAACTATTGCTTAAAACAACGAGAAAATCAGCTGCTGGGATAGATGAGATAAGGGGCCAGGTACTAAGAGCTGTTGATGAAATCTGTATTCCACTGTCTTACTTAGTAAATGAATCTTTTGCTTCTGGTCAATATCCCGATTTATTAAAAGTCTCAAAATCTATACCTATATATAAAAACAAGGGATTGAGAATGGCGGCATGTAATTACAGAAATATTAGTGTACAGAATCAACTAGCAAAAGTCTTTGAGCTCAAATCAGCTGCTGGGATAGATGAGATGAGGGGCCAGGTACTAAGAGCTGTTGTTGATGAAATCTGTATTCCACTGTTTTACTTAGTAAATGAATCTTTTGCTTCTGGTCAATATCCCGATTTATTAAAAATCTCAAAATCTATACCTATATATAAAAACAAGGGCTCGAGAATGGCGGCATGTAATTACAGAAATATTAGTGTACAGAATCAACTAGCAAAAGTCTTTGAGCTCTGTTTTAATAATAGGTTAATAAACTATTTGCAATACCATAAATTGTTAAACTCAAATCAATATGGATTTTGGAAAAATAAATCAACAGTAACCGCTATTGAAAAATTATGTGATTATATTTATAATGCACTAAACAATAAAGAACAACCAATAGCTTTATTTTTTGACCTTAGTAGAGCTTTTGACACAGTTGACCACGATTTGCTCTTGGAAAAACTGTTTAGATTGGGAATACACGGACCAGCTCATCAGTGGACCAGCTCTTATTTGAATAACAGAAGGCAAACTGTTGTAATTGATTCGTATAAATCAGATTTTAGGCAAGTGACAACTGGTGTGCCACAGGGCCACAGGGCTCTATTCTCGGCCCATTGCTTTCTTTAATATTTGTGAATGATATGCCTCATTCTTGCCTAACACCCAATGCAGCAGTCATCTATGCTGACGATACAAACTTTTTAATTTCCAGCAGCTCGTTAGAGACCACAATCACTAAAGCTAATATATCAGTAGATGAGTTTTCTAAATCGTGCTTAAGCAATGGTCTTGTGCTAAATGCTGGCAAAACAGTTTTTATGTCATTCCTGCCAAAGAACATTGCCCATAACTCAAGTATATTAATTAAGACTGAACATCAGTCAATTGTCAATACAGATAAGACAAAATTCCTGGGAGTAACTTTAGATAGTAAAATGACATGGGAAAGTCACATTGAAAATATACTCAACAAACTAAGCAAGTCTTGTTTTATCCGAAATCCTCTGTCTCGTTAAATGTACTAAAATTGGCATACTTTGGCTTAGTTCCATCTAGTCTGTCTTATGGTTTGATTTTTTGAAGAAATTCGTCTCATATTACCAACGTGTTTATAGCCCAAAAGAGAATAATTCATTGTATGGCTGGTCTATCTATGCAAGCACACTGTAAAGGGGCATTTATAGCCCTGTCCATCTTAACTGTACCATCGGTTTATATATTTTTAATTGTAACTAATATAAAAGACAAGAAAGTTTGTTATTGAAAAATAGGAATGTTCACAATTACCATACACGCAGCCTTAACGAACCCCGGACCCTACTTTCTACATAAAGTGTGTGCCAAAATTCCCCTATTTTCAAGGGAATCAGCTGTTTCAATAAATTCACCCGCCTCTTTGGTCACTTTGACAATTTTAACTCTTTTAAAAATGTTTTGTCTAAGTACTTGGTTAGTAATGCTTTTTACTCTGTAGTGTAACGGTCATTTTTATTCATAGGCATAAAAGCCCTTAAATTACATTATTTCGTATTTTCCGTACATAAATTACCTATTTTGTTACCTCTTAAAAAATAAATTATCGCCGCTACTGTAAGGTTCTAGAAGGTAACGTAACCGTCGCCTAGTTCTCGGCTTTACTGGTAAACATTTGAAAATAATGCCTTTCCTCCAATGAGAAACCATAGTTTAAATTCGCGGGTTTAAGGACTAGAGGTATTTCGACTACTAGTGGGGGAAGAGATAAATACCGAACCAAGCGGCAGACATGACAAAGAAGGACTTCTACGGCTGCCTTGAGCGAGACACAGTCAATCTTTTAACCAAATTTGAGTGAAGATATTAAAAGTTCCAGAATTTAAATGGTTTAGTTAAACCATAAAAATTATAAATTAATTATTTATTTAGTCTCTTTCCTTCGTTTAAGCTGGTTAAGGAATTTGACAGCCAGATTATGTGTGCTTTTGCGAGCTGTACATTCGAAATAAGTATTGTTATGTGTAATATCTACCTAAAAGTGTTTAAATAATAGTGCGTTCAATCTACGTTTTCAACTTTAAATAGGATTGCAGTTTTATTGGTAATGTCCAAAATGAACTTATGTAAGTACCGATCTGAACTTTATATTTTCCTGTTTATGCACGAGTCATCAATTTGTGGAAGATTTGAGCCAGTATTTCATCAAGTTGATCACAGTGTAGTGCGTGTTCGTTACCTTTACGTTTTCGTGAACACTTCAAGCAAGCTTAATTTGTACTTGCTAATTTTTTATCTCGACTAAACTTTCAAATTTACTTTTGGAGTGCTATATGTTTAATATTAAAATTTATCTTTACGTATTTCGTTCGAGGAATTATGTAAATTTTTGTGGGTGTATAAATACTCCCATTTGTACCTTTTAGTTAAGTCTTCTAGCTTGTTTTTGCCTTTAAACTTAAATAAATATTTAATTGCTCATTCTTGGATAATTTGCTCGGAAAATAATTCTGATAAGAGAATGAACAATCATTTATTTATTATTAATAGTTTTTTTTCTTGCGGAATTGGCCAATCTCCTTTTATTACGTTTTACCTATTTATCTTTTGTATTTTATACCATTATGTCTGTCTCTCCGTATATCTGTGCATTTGTTTGATTATTTGTTTGTACTTCTTTATTCGTTAGCACAAATTTATTCGCCCATACCCTGTAGTGTTATTCTCATTTGCTCTACAACTTTGTTAATAAATTAGTTTATTGTTAATTTCGTATTTTTATTTATTTAGAATTCATTTTAAATAACCCCAAGAGAGACAGGGCGTTATAGTAGATGAGTATTTACAATCGTAGGTTTTACTATTATTATTTTATTTTCTTTTGTTGTATTTTCTTTTGCTGTTTCGTTTCGTTTCAATTCGATTCGATTCGATTCGATTCAATTCGATTCGATTTCATTTGATTTGATTTGATTTCATTTCATTTCATTTCCTTTGGTTTTTTGTTTTGTTTTGTTTTGTTTTCTTTTGTTTTGTTTTCTTTTGTTTTGTTTTGTTTTATTTTATTTTATTTTGTTTTATTTTATTTTATTAGTACTTGTTGGTATTATTGTTATTTTAACATGACTTATATTTTATTGTATTTTTTTCTGTACTGACTAATCTCGTAAGTCGTACTAAGGTATGACTTAATATGATGAATAAAGAACTTACTTACTTACTTACTTACTACTACTGTCATAAATTTGCAGAGAAACATTAACAACGTCAAGACAGGAGAAAAGAATAATTAATCAGGTAGTTTACCCAGAAATATAACTAGAAAGGTATAAAATACACTAAAAAAAAAAATACAATAAACATCGGTATATAGAGTATGTGCTATTTAATACAGCAACACACTGTTATTTTGGAACGCATTGGCCGATCTAAAAGAATTTTTTTTTTTTAGAGATATACTGCTCGATGAGCTTGATTTGACTGTTTCGAAAATTTTCTAATTTTCATATTTTCAAGATCGACTATTTGGCAATTTTTTATTGGCAAATTGGATAACGTATTCGATTCGCAGTTGTCTCAAATACCTCTATACAAAATTTTAGCCTGATACCCTCATACAGAGTGTTTGTTATTCCTTTAAAATTTCTCACTTTTCGACTGGCCCTGTATAAAAGTGGGGCAGGTTTTCTAAAAAGGTAAAGTAGTCATTCAACTTAAGGAACATCAGACACTAAATGAGGAAGAAAAAAGAAAAGTTATTCTTTAAATAAATAGTGCTTCTACTGGTCCCGGAGCCGGAATCGTCATAGCGGAATCCAAATTATTTTATGTGAATTGATAGTTAAAAATTATACAAACCAAATAAACTTGGTATGCATAGATTTAAAAAGTCTAAAAAATGTGTAAAAAAATTAATTATTATAAAAATGCCATAATGTTTTACTGTCATTGCGGATATTGACTATTTGTAGTGTATTCCATAGAAAATTTCGTACTCTTTCAGAAAAAAATTACGCAAACCACTTTATTTGGCGGGAAGGGTCTGGCATACTATTTGAAGTGTGTGAAAGGGGATAAAATTTCTCCATTATCACGTGCAAACTTTTTTTTTGTTCGTTTTGATGTGATCTTTAAAAATATCTTGGTATGCGGGCCCAAAAACTGCCGGAAGTATCCGGCATACCAACTTTATTGCATGATCTCGATTCACATCTATTACAAAAAGCAGTACGTTAAATAAATGTGTTTTGGAGTACCTACTAGTAGTACTTTTTGAGTAACTTTTTGGAGAAACTACTTTTGTTTTATAAATATTATAAGCTCGTATATTACATCAATATTAATCCTGTTTCTTGTAAAATTACTTTTGTTTCATTTTTTTTATATACATAATACAGTTTAGTTTACAAGTGTCGAATGTTTCGCATTGAACTAGACAAATAACTGGAAGGGATGCAAAATAGTAAATAAGTGAGGTCAATGTCATAATCATGCAACCTGCCCGCACACTGGGCAATTCGCCTAGATTAGGACGACAAAAGTCAATTTTTCTCGGAGTGAAAATATAGCTAATATATACTAAAATGTTTTTTTTAACAACTCGTACTCCTAACGTTGCCTATGTTTTATTTGTATTTGTAATAATAAATGCGCAATGGCGGCTCTAAAGTGATCGTTGTGCCCAAAACATCAACGCAGTAACCTGTATATTTTTATCCGTTTGTTCAAAGTATCAACAATATTTCGACATGGATTGTGCAGCTGGAGGTATCTATAAAAAAGTTGAAGAATAAAATGACAAGTGGACCGGACGGCATTCCTAGCTTCCTAATCAGAGATTGTGCCTATGTACTCTGCCAACCGTTAAGAATATTATTTAACCTATCTCTTAAGTTAGGTACCTTCCCAGGTGGAAAAAAGCTAGGGTTTGCCCTATCCTAAAACAGGGAGATTCCTCTGATATTGCTAATTACAGACAAATTACATTATTGTGCAACTTTGCGAAGGTCTTTGAGATGTCCCTGTATAATCGCATCTACCCCCTTGTTAAAAATGTCATTTCTGTGGACCAACACGGCTTCATGGAAAAACGCTCAACTACTACTAACCTATTATGTTTTACTCAATATCTCTCAGATATCATTGACATGCGAGGTCAGGTGGATGTGATATATAAGGACTACTCCAAGGCATTTGATCGCATTGATCATTGCCTATTACTATCCAAACTTCGACTGTACGGCTGCTCTACCACTCTTGTTCAGTTCTTCTCTTCGTACCTGACAAACCGCCTTAATTATGTCGCTTACAATGGTTTTACTACTAACTCATACACCGTAACATCAGGGGTACCACAGGGTTCCAATTTAGGCCCGTTATTTTTTGCTCTTTTTGTCAATGATCTCAATGACACTCTTTGCTGCAAAAAGCTTTTTTTCGCAGATGACCTAAAAATCTTTGCGTCAATAAACTCCATAGACGACTGTCATATGCTACAAAGGGACCTTAATAAAGTAGCACAGTGGTGTCATTTAAACTCCCTTGCTCTAAATCTAACCAAATGCAAGGTTGTAACTTACTCACAAAAAGATGAACTCATTGAATACGACTATCATATCGACACACAATCTTCGTCCCGTACCGAGTCAACCAGAGATCTAGGAGTATTTTTCGATAACAAATTATCATTGCCAAGCATATCGAGTTAACGGTTTCCTCGTCGACTCATTACAATTTAGAAGGCAATTTTATGCTGTAAAATTCCTGTATTTGCTCATACACAACAGGGTTGACTGCCCTCCTGCACTAAGCCAGTTGAACTTTTTGGTTCCAAGAGCCGCCAGTCGCAACCCTTTCACATTTTATTGTCAATACGGTCAATACAATTCATACTTCTCTTAAGAATTGCAGCGTCCCATAATGTTAATGTCAAAATAATATAAACATGTAGGGCACTCGTAATTAATTTTATATTGTTTGTCACTTACATGTATATATGTAGCTATGTATTTTTCTTTTTTTTGTCGCTTTCTTGTCCTGTAATTGGTTCTTTTGTACTGTTGGACAAATGTATTGAATAAATAAATAAATAAATGTCATATTTGTATTATTACATTGATTACTGTGAAAGTTATTATAGAGAAATCGTTGAATTGATATTGTTTGGAGGTTACAAAAAAAGTTCCACCGAGCACCGCTACGTTATTTTTTTGTAAGTTAGTTTGGAACTTGAAGGTCAAGCACAGAAAAATACATCTATCCCAAATGATCCTTTTTTTATATAGAGCCCTTTGCTTACAGGTAGTTGTAACGAAACCGCTCTCACCACACCACCCCTCACTGTCAATAGGGAAGAACTACCTTTACCCGTGGGACAGCTATCTGAAGATGTCTTGGAGGACGGGCATAAAGATTATAACTACATAAGATTCTTTCACTCAAGGAAAAACTTCAAAGATGAACACTAATAGGGATATTTCCAACATATCTTCAGACCCTGTGACCCATTTTACCGACAAACACCAACGAAGAAACGAAAACCTTTTCGCTATGATGTGATTAAGATGTTATATATTCCGAATTTCATAAACGCAACTGCAATTGACTGCACTGATTTCATCGAAGACGATGACGTGGCAGATGTTGATTCAGAATAATTTCAGTGTTAATAAATGACAATGTCAAAATAATTTTCTTTTAATATTTCACAACTATGCCGTGTCTGTTAAAATTGCCTCCCTTCAAGTTGAATTCCGAATTTTCGTACCTACTCCACCTTGTACCGCTTCTTAGCCCGATATAAGCCATATTATTAATTTTGTTAGGGAAAACAATTTCGATACTCGTTCTAATTAGATCCAATTGTACAATTTTTAAATGAAATTTATTTCTTCTCAACCCCTCAAAAATTCCCCCTCAGTACTTAGAATTTGTTTACTATTTCTTATGTATTCCAATGTATGATGTTATCATATTCCCAAAGTTTCAGAATTTTATATCGAAATAAATTTTCCAACCCCCTCAAAAAGTTTCAAAATTTTATTCTATTTATTTTTCAACACCCTAAAAGACCACCCCCGTAGTGTTTAGATTTTTTTTTTACTATTTTTAGTCTATTCACATGTACAATGTTACCTTTTTCAGAATGTTTCAAAGTTTTAACTTGAAATTTATTTTTCAACCACTTCAAAAATCATCCCCTTTGGACTTAAATTTTTTCACTATTTTTTAAGTTTTGTAACGCCTATTTTGAGCTCATTTAAAAATGTACAGATTTTTACAAAAAAATGTCTGGCAACGTTCTCATCCATTAATTGCAATGTGCCGAAATAATGATACGTTCGATATCAGTCCCTCTTGCTTACTCGCGAATCATATGATGAAAGACATTATAATATTGATGATATTGACTCTGATGATTATTATACTCTTCGCAAAAACGAAGAGTATATTGTATTTGATCGGCAATTTTCTAAAATCGTAAATATCGCTCGTAGAGAAAAAAATTTCTTATCATTGTGTTAGTGAACGAATTCTAAACAACTTTTAAAATGTCCGTCTGTCCGTCCGTCCGTCACGTTTCTTGTAAGCACGATAATTCAAAAAAGAAAAGTCCGATTATACTGAAATTTGGACAGTTAGTTAGTGTTAGCTAGAGGAAGAACCCTATTGTTTTTGAACAAAATCGATCAGTAAATAAAAATGTTATTAATGATTTAAATTTGAAATTTTTTTTTTTTTATGTTTTTGTAAAAATTTACATTTTTTACATTTTTTTACGTGTTAGGTAGTTCTTACGCTTTTGACTCGGAATCCAAGGGTCCCAGGTACGAAACCCACATGTGGTATGATATAGTTTTTTTTTAATTGGTGGGTATCGAGTAGCAAATGTGTTACATGTTCTTGGTATTATTACTTTATCACATTCTACATAAATAATAAACAAATCAAATAGTCTACGTGGGCGTAATTTAAACGTGCTGGCATTTTTTAGCAAAAGAGAATGACTGACATTAATGATTGTTTCTAATCATGGGTAAGTTAATGGTAATTTTTACTAAAAATTCTTGGACATTTAAGAAAATCGCCAATATTTCGAAAAGTTGTAACTTTAACCCCTACAATGCTTATACTAGAAAAAGGGGAATTTAATTTAACATAATTTGAAGTAAAAAAATATAGGTTATTCCATTTGAAATAAAAAAGTTTTTGAGGTTTGAATTTGACAAAATGTAACGTGAAAAATAAAACACTTGGTATACTATTTTGGAATCTACTTTTTTTGTAGAGAGTAGCTCATTTTGTGTTCTCTCTACGTACCAAAGAGCAAATAAATATCTCCTACATGAAGAAAGTTATAACAGTTCTTGCAAACTGTTACACCTGTCAAATTTTTTTAGAAAATATCAAATATCTCCGAAACTGCTAGGTTTAGGTATAGGGTGTTCACATGTTTTGACTCAGAATTTTATGATTATTTCGAAAAGTCGAAAATATATAAGTTGGTATCGACTTCCGGTATTTCCGGAAGTGCCGCCATTTTGAAATTATTATTTTTGATCTCGCAATGGTCGACTATGGTAGGGTACCAAATCTCAAATGTCTCTCATCTGCAAGTGGGAAATATTCTAATGGCCGCCTTAAAAGAATCACCCTGTATACGTCCAAATGAAAAAAAAAATAACGAAAAAACGTATATATATCTCAAAAAGCGTATCTTTTTTTCTGCGCATAAGCAAAACATTTGTTCTAAAAGTTGAATACTTACTTTCTATGTAGAGAAACTGCTGTTCAAAATTCGTCCCCACTTTTTTCCTAATTTGAGTAGTCTAATACCCTTATAATATACAAATACAGAATACAGAAAAACTCGTGTAATATTATTAAAACTTCCACCTTATTGACTGAAAACAAATCCAGTGCAACTTTAACCAACTAGCTAAAAGCCTCTTATATACCCTTAACAATGCTTTCTCATTCTTACTCCCGAACTCGTAAAATTCACAGGGATGTATTAAAACCATTAAAAAAAATAAAACTAGCAACTTACTTTCTCGCAGTCCTGTTCAAAGAGCCTCAGCTGGAAACACTGATCCAATTTCAGCTTTTTATGATGCCAGAGTTGTAAAAGGTGTTGTTGGGAAGCGTGGACCGCCTCTAGGTTTTGTAAAACTAAATTCTTTATATCTACTGTGTCTGGATTGGTACTACTAGGTGATTCTGGTTCCCTGCCTCCCCCGCCGCCTCCGCCCCCTCCCTGGCCGGTGTCGTTGCCACAGGATTTTTGTAGTAACCGCTGACCTAAAACAATAAATAAAACCATTAAATTAAGTAGATATATTTATATGAAATACAACGTAAGCAGGGGCGGGCCAAGGGAGTTGTTGCCCGAGTGCCAAAATAAGGAACATACAATTTTCGAGGAAGTATTGAAGTATTTATACATCAAGACTTCAATTTTCTTCAAATTTTTTTTTATATAATTTCTGTCTGTCGGTATGTCTGTAACTTTTTTTGTGCGCACGTTTACTCTGGTTTGAGATATTGACTTGAAATTTGGTACACATTAGGGTGGCCCATCTCTATAGGGGGTGAATTTTTTTTGCGTATTTTTTAAGTCTCACCCCACGAAAATATACTATTATACTAGGAATAATTTATGTCAAAGTTTCAGATAATTCGGTGAACGGTAACCCGTGCCGCATTCAGGTAGAAATTTGTAGATAAGACTTTATTACGATAATACACTTAAATTTTACTTAAAATACAAATATCTACCTCTTTTCTCATAATGTTTTATTAGTGTAATTATTTCCTAGAAATTATTTGTTTTGGAAGTTTGGAAATATAATGCACCTACGGTAGGTTTTTAGGTCAGTTTGCAATTGTGTTTTACAGTGGTGACATTATAAGTTCTAGCATACGTTCCTTTTTGAAAAAACATTTAACGATGGCTGATGTTAGATCGGATACTTCCATTTACTTAGTTGGACACTATTCGTCACAAATCATTGGCAATAAATTGCCGTCTAATAGACAAGTATTACAAGTGCTCTTTTATAACATTCGTGAAGTGAAGCTAAGTGTACATGAAAGTGCTAAATTAACAATAAAAGAGGTGTCAGTTTTTTGGGATAAAGCTCGCATTCCGACACGTCAGGATTTTCATTGTGTTAAACAACTAGATAAACTTTATGCAGAGTGGAGGAACTTACAAAAATCGGCTAAAAGGGCCAGTGCGGGAGGTAAAGAAAAAAATTTCGTTGAAAAATTGGACGATCTCTTTGACATTTCTCATGCAAATGCATTGGAGTTGATGAAAATAGATGAAGATAAGCAGTTTTTAATTAACCAAAGAAAAAAGGGACGTCCTGGATTTATGCATGGTATTGATTACCAACTTGCTTCTGAAGAAAAATCAGCTGAGGAGAAATTACAGAAATTATCCGAACGAATGCAACGAAGTCAACAAGAAAAAGCTAGATTAGAGGAAACAGTCACCTGTCCATCATCAAGTAGTAATTCAGCCGACTCCAACGAAAATGAAGATGAAATAATCGAAGCCCAAGAAGAGTTGTTACAAGACCAGCCTGGCCCGTCACAGCCAAAAAAGAGGAGATTGTATGGAACATGTAACATCATCACACCAAAAATAGCCGCTGCATTTGATGCTTGCAAAATAAGCGACAGGCATGGAGTCCATATTTTGACGGCAGTAGCAGAAGCACTAGGACATGACACCACATCTTTGTCCATCAGCAGAACCACACTTCAGCGCTCTAGAACCCGCATCCGCAAAGAAAGAGCTGAAATATTAAAAACTGCCTTCGGTAATTCTGAATTGCCGGCCCCAGTCATCCATTGGGATGGAAAACTTTTACCTTCTCTCACTGGAATGGGAAATATCGATAGACTTGCTATCTTAGTTACTAGTGGAGATATTGAACAACTACTTGGAGTACCAGCTTTGCCCAATTTAACTGGAAGAGAACAGACTGAAGCAGTTTATGATGTGCTTTGTGAATGGAATTTGGACGAAAAGGTAATAGCTTTGTGTTGTGATACAACAGCATCAAATATGGGTTATATAAATGGGGCAGCCACACTATTGCAATAAAAATTAGAAAGAGATATTCTATTTTTTCCTTGTAGACATCATATTTTTTAAGTGGTTTTGAGAAGTGTGTTTGACACAAAAATACCTTCCTCATCTGGTCCAAATGTGCCACTATTTAAACGTTTTAGGGAATTTTGGCCTAAAATAGATCAAAATAAACTAAAAACTGGATTTCAGGTATCAAAAATTAAACACATTTTACAACCAGTTAAAGCCGAAATTGTAAAGTTTCTAAATGCAGCTTTAACTTTCCAACAGCCTCGTGATGATTATAAAGAATTTTTAATGCTTTCTAAACTTTTTGTTGAAGAAGAGCCCACTCACACGACATTCTATCAACCAGGGGCATTTCATCATGCACGTTGGATGGCCAAAGCCATTTACTGTCTAAAAATATTTTTTTTTCCAAGATCAGTTCCAACTAACTAAAAAAGAAAAAATAGGTATTGAAGATATATGTCTCTTTATTGTAAAGGTTTATGTAAAGGCCTGGTTTACAGCGTCATTTGCTAGTAAAGCACTGCTTCATGACTTTGACTTTTGTAAAGAACTCATTAATTATCAAAATATTGACAAAGAAATATCTCAAGCCGCAAGTAGGAAAATAGTGAACCATTTGTGGTACCTTAATTCAGTAAATGTTGGCTTATCTTTCTTTGATGACGATATTTCAGTTACCACTAAAAGAGAAATGGTTAAAGCTTTGAATAGGAAAGCACCAAATCAAGAGGGTATTAAACGACTTATGATTAGTAACATTACTGACGTTGAAAACAAGGAAATTCAGGACTTCATATGCGAGAACACTAAACAGTTTTTTCAAAAATTAGGTTTGTCTATGGAATTTTGGAAAACACAACATGGAGGGAAAATGAAAGTTATACCCGATGTTTCAATATTGTAAACAAAATTAAAGTTGTAAATGATGCCGCTGAGAGAGGAATCAAACTTATTACTGACTATAATGACATTTTAACAAGAAATGAAGACCAAAAACAGTTTTTACTCCAAGTTGTAAATGATTATAAATCACAGTTTCCAAATGTAAAAAAAGAAACCCTGTCGCATGCTTTGGCCTAGTGCAAAAAATATTGTTTTTATTACTATATGTCTTGTAGATTTAGGATAATATTTGGTACTATGTATGAAAAAAACGTTTCATAATAAAATACACAAAGATAAAACGAGAGTTTTATTTCAAAAACTTCTAGTCTAGTTTTCTTAGACTACGAATTTACAGTAGTATGACACATGTCATAGTCACCACAGATAATGTCTTTGATATTTGTATGACTTGATTAGTCATTCTAAAGATAAATGTTGCTGATTAAAAAAAAAAACAATGCATCAACCAAAGAATGTAAATAATTCCATTTACTTTTATTATTGCATAATAATGCATTCTGCGGCACCCCTTGCCTTCAATTTGCCTCAATAATATTTTGAGGGGACTGTTTTTTCTTCAAATGGAACCATTTGCAGCGGTGAGAAATAAAAAATTTCGATTTCAAAAAAGATGGGCCACCCTAGTACACACATGTACTTTAACGAGATCTAGAACTACATTATATTTTCATCTTGTTCCGTCGAAGGGTTAGGGGGTAAATTGGGGTAAATTTGGGAAAAACAGGTAAATGAAGCAAATAAGAGTCCATAAAATTGGTATTTAGTATATACAAGAAAAGCTAAGGTCCCAAAAAAAATTTTGGCATTAGCCACCCCCACCCCATTGTTAAAGGGGATGAAAAAAAATTGTGATTTAGTGTGTGTACAAGAACCAGAAATCTCAAAATGTTTTTTTACTTCATCCACCCCCACTACCAACCCCTATCACCACCCCCACCCCGCTACCGATGTGGGGTATCGTTTTATGGGTTTTTGGGGTATAGGATTTCAAATATTATGTTATTAAAGTTCCATAAACAATTATTTCGACATACAAAATTTTTTCGTTGTAAGTGACTTGGATAAAAAATCTGGATGTGGAAGTAGTGATTCCTTGGGCAGCGATTTTTTATTTAAAATACATTAGTAAATTCATTATATTATATTTTAACTTTATTAATTAAATATTTATCAAGTTTCGCACGATTTTTTTTTAATTTATCGAATATTGCCTGATATTGGTCTTACATTCGCCATTTTAGATCCACCATATCGTATTTTTATATTTTAACGTCACTTTTACTTTGTTATAATATTTGAACTTTGACATAAAATATTTATTAACGATTTTGGTTTTAAATTCGGCCATTTTGAGTTTTGTTTTTGCCAACTTTGGTCAAACTACTCCTTCTTATCGAAAATATATTCAATTTTGATTTTTTCAGCCATTTTTGGTGATTTCTATTTTTTCTGCAAGATGACGGATTGACCTTTACATATCGAACAGGTCTGGTCTATTGTTTAAGAATTTTATTTCAAATAAGTCAGTATTTTTAAAACTCACATTCGATCACTAGTACAAGATATATTAAGTAGATAAGTAGAAAATCCGCGAAAGCGCGTCAAAAAGTGCATATAACTTTTGAATTTTGACGCACCAGGAATTTTGAAAAATTGAATTAAACCAATTGACGATTTGCACGAAAGAAAGTTTGGTAAAAAGTATCTAGATTGGTATCACTGTAATTCACTGCACATGTTGACCAACTCGTCTAATTTCCAAACTTTGCAACAATTAAATACCTATAATATAATAATCATAACATTATCTTCATTATTTTTAATGTTAAACCTACTTCCATTGAATATAAATAATCTTTATTAGGTTGTTTCGTAGTCTACAATATTTAAAAAATGTCGAATTATGCAATTTGTCAATCACTGCTGCCAACTCTTCTAAACTGAGAGTTGGAAACAGTGTTTGACAAATTGCATAATTCGACATTTTTTTAACTACAAAACAACCTAATAAAGATGACTTATATTCAGTGGAAGTAGGTTTAACATTAAAGATAATGAAAACAATGTTATGATTATTATATTATAGGTATTTAATTGCTGCAAAGTTTGGAAATTAAACGAGTTGGCCAACATGTGCAGTGAAATACAGTGATGCCAATCTAGACACTTTTTACCAAACTTTCTTTCGTGCAAATCGTCAATTCGACGGTACTATAAATGTAATGATTATGTTTTTTGGTGGAGCAGTATATTTTCTGTTTTGGGGACCAGCATGTTCCACAGAGAGAACACAAAGCAACTGTTTCAAATCGCATGATGACATCAAAGCCGTAAATTAAACTTTCCCAAAACTTCGCTTTTGTGATTTAACTTTTCATCCGATTTAAGTTCGACGCCGGCCGGCTTCCTCTCTTGTGCGCTTATGAAATGTGACATTTTCTATTAAACTATTATACAAATCTTATGTGGTATTGTGAAAAAAATATGTAGAAGAGAATAAAATGTTTAAATACAAACATGTAAGACTGTTATATTGCTAAATGCGTAGAAAGTTTTTCTCGACGAACATACGGAATATATAAATCTTGTATGTAATAAAAAAAAAACATGTTCATAGAATATTATTTATGCACTTTCGTGCATTTCATTATGTGGCATAAAACATTCATTATTGAAATGTTATTTATTATCAAATTTAAAGATAAAACTAAATATATCAGAGAAGATATTCAAAATTTTAACAAACATACCATAACTAATCAACTAATCTAAACACGCAACAGTTTTGTCTTTTCGTGATTTTACATTAATTAGTTACTTTGCCATTTTTCTGGAGTTTTGTAGTACCTACAGGTAAAAGATGTGTAAAGTTTAGAAATAATTCATACATTCTCATATGTAATAATAATGTTTTTCCTGAGTGATTTTGAAGTAAAAGATATTATTTTCAGTTTCTATATGGTCCCGACACTTGCTCTAACCCCCGTGGGATGAAAACCACTCCTATATCGACAAATAAAAAAAGTACAGCTGGTTTATTTTTGAAATGTAGTGTTTGATTACGAATCTGAAGTCAAAATTTAAAAATTCAAAATGCCTGCTCCAATAGGGCACATGGATATTTTTTCTAAAGCAGGTGTTTTAAACGGGAAAAACAATATTTTATATCTTTTTTTTAATTAATGGATAATTACAGTAATAAAAAGGCATATTTTTATTAAAAAAATGTGAGCACGTGCATTGTTACTTAATTAAAACCGCTGCCCAAGGAATCACTACTTCCACATCCAGATTTGCCCCGCCCAAGTCTCTTACAACGAAAAAATTTCGTATGTGGAAATAATTGTTTATGAACCTTTAATAATATAATATTTGAAATCGTCTACCCCAAAAACCCATAAAACGATATCCCACACAGGTAGTGGGGTGGGGATAGTGATAGGGGATGGTAGTGGGATGGATAAAGTAAAAAAATATCTTGAGGCCTTTGGTTCTTGTACACACACTAAATCACATTTTTTTACCCCCTTTTATAATGGGGTGAGGGTAGTAATGGGGGTGGCTAATACCAAAATATTTTTTGAGACATTAGCTTCCCTTGTATATACTAAATACCAATTTTATGGACTCTTACCTGCTTGACTTACTACCTATTTACACCCATTTACCCCCCAACCCTTCAACGGAATAAGATGAAAATATAATCTAGTTCCAGATCTCGTTAAAATACATACGTGTGCCAAATTTCAAGTCAATATCTTAAAGGGTTCCAGAGTAATCGTGCACACGTGGGGCGTGGTGACTGGGGGTGGTAGTGGGGGTGGATGAAGTAAATAAATATTTTGAGGTTTCTGGTTCTTGTACACACACTAAATCACATTTTTTTTCATTCCCTTTAATAATAGGGGGTGGTAATGGGGGGTGGCTAATGCCAAAACGTTTTTTGAGACCTTAGCTTCTCTTGTATATACTCAATACCAATTTAATGGACTCTTACCTGCTTGATTTACCTATTTACCCCAAATTTACCCCCCAACCCTTCGACGGAACAAGATGAAAATATAATCTAGTTCTAGATCTCGTTAAAGTACATATGTGTACCAAACAAGTCAATATCTCAAACGGTTCCAGAGTAAACGTGCGCACAAAAAAAAAGTTACAGATAGACCGACAGACAGACAGAAAATTTTTTTAAAATCTCGACGTTTCATGACATTCTAAGCCTATTTGAACAATAAAAATTTTTAAAAATGTTTTGTCGTTACTATAATACTTCCACTGGATGTGGAAGTAAAATAAACCAAAGCTGTGTTTACTTCCCAATATCAAAAGTATATTTTTATTGTTATTGTAAATTTAGATTGACATTATACTGTTTTTTTTCTAATTAGGTATAATTTTTTTTTAATACTTAAAAAAATATCAATCAAGAAGTTTTAAATATGCCATATTAAGTAAAACTATCAAGTTCTGAGAAAGTTTACATGTAATAGTAGTAAACGAATGAAAGTGGCTAATTCCAAAAAAAAAATTAGAGGTACACACTAAATCACAATTTAGCTTCTCTTGTATATACTAAATAACAATATAATGGACTCTTACCTGCTTGATTTCCCTATTTACCCCAATTTACCCCCCAACCCTTCGACGCAACAAGATCATCTAGTAATATAATCTAGTTCTAGATCTCGTTAAAGTACATATGTGTACCAAATTTCAAGTCAATATCTCAAACGGTTCCAGAGTAAACGTTCGCACAAAAAAAGTTACAGACAGACCGACAGACAGAAATTTTTTTTTCTCTCAAACTTAAAATCTCGACGTTTCGTGACATTCTAAGCCTATTTGAACAATACAAATTTTTTTAAATTTTTTTGTCGTTACTATACTTCCACTGGATGTGGAAGTAATTTAGGTTTTTGGTTCTTGTATACACACTAAATCACAATTTTATTTTTTTGCCCCCCTAAATAATAAGGTGGGGTGGCTAATAAGCCACCCCCAAACAAAAATTCGAGGCCTTTAGTACTGGTATACACACTAAATCACAATTTTATTTTTTTACTCACTTTAATATGGTGTGGGGTAGTAACGGGGTAATAGTGGAGGTGGCTGAAGCCCTTGGTTTCTCATGCACACACTAAATCCGAATTTTATGGATTCTTACCTGCTTGCACCCAATCCTTCAATGGAATAAGATCAAAATTTAATCTAGTTCCAGGTCTCGTTAAAATACATAATGTGTACCAAATTTCAAGTCAATATCTTAAACGGTTCCAGAGTAATCGCGTGCACAAAAAAAGTTACAGACAGAAATTTGTTATTTTTGCTCAAACTTAAAATCTCGACGTTTCATGACATTTCAAGCCTATTTGAACATAAGAAATTGGAAATGGATTTGGAAGTAAAAACTGGAATCGGAGCATCAGTTTTACAAATTGGCGGCTCGAGCGCAACAGATTAAGTTCCAGACTTTTAGTATGTTTAATAGCAGCCTTAATGATTATCTCTGCCAAGTTTCAAAACTATTAATTATTTATTGTCTTATCCCAATCAGAAACACAGAAAAAACATTAGTTATTTACTTTATTTTAAGTTTTCCTATTTGACTGAACTGAAGTATTAGCCCTGATTTCAATAACCATAACCTTTTAAGGTGTTGTCCTTTAATTAAATGTATTATTGCAATAATAGGTAGGGTGAGAACATATTATTGTAAATTCAACAATTAATACAACAGTAAATTACGATCCCATAATATGTCCGCATAAATTGTAAGTAAATAAAACGCAATATCGCAATTCCATTTGATCACAGGGACTCAACTTCATTAATTCGACGCCAAAGCACGTTTTAATGATGGAGCTCTTGTCAGCGGGATCTATTGTTTAACTTAATAAGCGGGTAGGTGTTACAGGCAAATGGGGAAAATTAAGTTCCAAACGCATATGATGGAATGATGGAACTCCTGTAGGGATAACTAGTGACAACTAGTTTTGCTTTTATACATAATACACCCACAAAAGTTATGGAAATTGGCTCTCAGTCGAATTTTTTGAGATTTGGATATGTTGTAGTTTTTGCTTTTCTGAGCAAAAGTTCTCATGGGTACAAGTCGCGGTTATGACTGCTTTTTAAGTTATGAGGGCTTGAAGGTTACAGTAAGCATAAACGGAGTGAAGATAACAATCTTATTAGCAATCCTCCATGTTTTTTCTTTCTTTTACGTCGTATAAATTATTTTCAGTGAAGAAATTGCTTTATACAAATATTTCAAGAAAACAAAACAAAACCCGATATAGGTAGGGGCTGACTGGGTAGCAATCCACAAAAAGTAAAATATTCTTTTTGTAACTTTTTAACATCTTTTGTGCATTAACCATTTTCGGTGGAATAATAGCTATATACATAGATTTCAAGAAAACACAACATAATCCGATATAGCTAGGTAGCAGTCCACAAAAAGTAAAATATTCTTTTAGTATCTTTCTTTAATTACTTCCATGTCCAGTGGAAATATAGTAACGACAAAAAAAATTTTAAAAATTTTTATTGTTCAAATAGGCTTAGAATGTCATGAAACGTCGAAATTTTAAGTTTGAGTGAAAAAATTTCTGTCTGTCTGTCGGTCTGCTTTTTTTGTCCGCACGTTTATTCTGGAACCGTTTAAGATCTTGACTTGAAATTTGCTACACGTATGTACTTTAACGAGATCTGGAACTAGATTATATTTTCATCTTGTGCCGTCGAAGGGATGGGAGTAAATAGATAAATGAAGCAGGTAAGTCTTGTTCTCGATCTTTAAACTTCACTTTTGTGTCGCTATACTACTTCTATCTTTAATAATAAAAAAGACTCTCGCTTACTATATTTTACAATGCTTTTTCGTATTTTTGTAGGACATGAGCTAGTTTATACATTTTTAATAAAGAAAATTGACTTGGTAAAGTAATTTTGCTTCGCATAGCAAGCAAGAGAAATAGCACAGAAACATATTCATAAAATTTGAGAACAATATGTTTAACAGCGCACAGGATAGGGAGCGAAAAATAAAAAAATAATGATTTGATGTTTTTCCAGTTTTGACAAAAATATGATTTTTTCTCCAATGTCGTAATTCCGAAGTAATTGGCGAACTCGAAAATCGAATGCGGCAGAAAATTGTACGTAATAATTTGTTTCTCATATTTGTATACAGTCTAGTCGACCGCCCGACCTGTAAAATACATTCTGACGAGCCCTAGAATCTCTGCTGGTATGTACAGGGTGGACCAAATTAGATGAAATTTGGGGTTTTCTCTAAAACTATGGCATATACACAAAAACCAATATAGCTCGACCAACCTGAGCTCGATCTTCGAGAAGCAAACAATTGCGCAAACCGCGATCGTCTTTCTTTTTCGACTACGAGCTACAGAGCGTTTTTGGAAAATTGGCATTTTTGGATCTATACCTCAATTACCAAATGTCGAATCTAAAATCGAGTAACACATTCCTAAGGCACTTTTTTTAGTAGAATCCGTTGCTAATAAGAATAACTTGTGTTTTTTTAAATGGAACGCCCTGTAAATTATTTCATTATTCGATCACAGATTAAATTAGCTATCCAACGATATACCATATGTCATATTTATCTCTAGAAAAAGTGGTTAATTTTCGGAAAATCTAATATATTTGTGAGGAGGCCATGGAAAACTATTAACAACACTTTTTTTTTTTACTATTTAACGTCGGCCTATTTCCGCTACCAGGGCCTATCACCGACGCCAGGAGACGAGCTACCCCCAACCTGGAAATTTTTCCGAACCTCTTCTCTTAAGAAGAGTAGGGATCTTTTACTTGCCTAACATTTAATAGACAAGGGACCGTCTGCTTTATATCCCCTCCGAAGGATGGTATATCCACTACGTAATCCTCGTCTGAAATTACGTAACTTCCGCGTATTCACTGATATACAAGCCGCTAGAAGGTGGGGCGAGAACGCTGTATTTCCCAAGATGGGTCACCCATCCAAGTACTAACCGCGCTCGACGTTGCTTCAACGGAATATCGACTGACATTCACATTGAAGTCGCCTCTACGCTCGCCCCCAACAACATTTCTTATAAGATAAAATAATTTTGCCAAAAATAGGAAAACTAAACTACAATAAATGCATATTTATCACATTTCTAATATGGTAAAAAAAAGAAAATCGAAATAATCGTAAATGTCAAAAACTATTTTTTTACGTCAGTGCAATGAAGTGCCAGGATTTGAAGGAACAATTATATGGACAAACGAGGCCCATATAAGCAGTGCCGGAATTTTTAATCGGCATAATAACCAATAATAACCACCAATGGGCTCATGAAAATCGCTAGAGTTAATCGTCAAGGATAATTTGGATTTGATGTATGGTGTGGTTTTATCGGATACCAAATAATAGGTCCTCATTTTTTTCACGGTAATTTGAATACCGAAAATATTATTAACATTCTACGACAAAAGCCTGTAGACAATATGCCTGTAAGGCAATTTCAAATATTAATTTACCAACACGATGGCACCCCAGGTCATACGTCAAATGAAACACGAAATTATTTAAATGCTCAATTTTGGGGAGGATTGGATAAGTATCTATATATCACTCAGGACTAGTTTATCAATGCCTAGTTAGCTAAGTTAACTAAATTGATAACTAACAATCAATTCCGTTAAAATTAATATTTAATCTATTAAAGTTTGGTAATGTACGTTGAATACAAGAAAGGGGAAGGTACATGGTTTTTTTGAAGTTTATGGTTAAGAGTCTATGAGAAAACCAATCTATTATTTTCATGAGATCAAGCTCTACTTTATATTTCAAGTCCTCCCAGGACTCTGCTTGATAAAATATCGCAGTGTCGTCAGCAAAACTTATAATTGATCCAGAACTATTCAAGGTAAGCAGGTTGTTAATATGAATTATGAATAAGATCGGTCCCAAGACTGTGCCTTGTGGGACTCCGCACTGTATTATCCTTTCTTTGCTAATTTCAGAATTTATCCCAACAAACTGTTTCCTTCCATTAGTCCAGTCAATGAAAGAGTTGTAGAGAACATTTTGGAGGGGAGAATTTTTCTCTTCAGGAATGTGTTGGGGATAGTCAGGAGGTAAACATACTAAAAGTCCCCTCCTCTAGCCCCGCCGCATCAGTAGGAGAGGGGGGGTGGAAAGGTTCCTTTTTTCGATTCTTTGCTTATAACTCGGAAACGATGCGTCGTACGAAAAAAGGTAATCTATTCAAAATTAAACGTAATTAAATTTCCCACAAGAATGTTTATATTCATTTTCTTCCTATGTGTTATATTTTACGAGATATTCGCCAGCGAAAATCGATAATTAATAAAAAAAAAAAAAATCAATTGTGTACCTTGAATATCTCTATCAAAGCGGTTACCCGTGGTCTGCTAATAAATCACAGTCACAAAACAATCTTTATTTTACAACACTGGACGTATTTACTAACGTAATATTTTGTCGAAATCTAAACATTTCCTTAAATATACAGTGTGACACTTAAAATGAAGATACCCTCATAACTTTTTCATTTTGTTTCCGATTTGAATCAAATTTTACTCAAGTCTAGAACAAATTAGGATATACGTATGTCCAGAAAATCATTTACTTGCTATAAAAGCAAAGCTACCTGCGGTACCAAAATATGAGGAAAAAGATTAAAAATCATATTGAAGGTGAATGCAGGTGAATGATTTTCTGGTCATAAGTAATTTGTTCTATACTTGAGTAAAATTTGATTCAAATCGGAAGCAAAATGAAAAAGTTATAATGGTATCTTTATTTTAAGTGAGTCACACTGTATATTTAAGGAAATGTATAGATTTCGACAAAATATTACGTTAGTAAATACGTCCAGTGTTGTGAAATAAAGATTGTTTTGTGACTGTGATTTATTATCAGACCACGGTAAACTGCTTTGATAGAAATATACAAGGTACATAATTGACTTTTTTTTTATTAACTATCGATTTTCGCTGGCGAACATCTCGTAAACTATAACACATAGGAAGAAAATGAATATAAATATTTTTGTGGAAAATTTAATTACGTTTAATTTTGCGTAGATTACCTTTTCTCATGCGACGCATCGTTTCCGAGTTATAAGCGAAAAATCGAAAAAAGGAACCTTTCCACCCCCCCTCCCCCCTGAAGCGGCGGGGCTAGGGGCGGGGACTTTTAGTATGTTTACCTCCTGACTACCCCCAACACATCCCTGAAGAGAAAAATTCTCCCCTCCAAAATGTTCTCTACAATCCCATTTTGAAATGCCAATTTTCCAAAAACGCTCTGTAGCTCGGAAGTCGAAAAAGATAGACGATCGCGGTTTACGCCATCGTTTGTTTCTCGAAAATCGAGCTCAGGACACTTATTTTGGTTTTTGTCTACCTGCCACAGTTTTAGAGAAAACCGCAAATCCCATCTAATTTGGTCCACACTGTACAGTATCATTGTACAGGATTACCATGCAGATCTACGATCGTTGGAAAGTAAAATACGAGAAGAACGGAAGTATTTCATAAGTCTAACTCTTCAAACTTACCACAGACTAACAAATCGATAAAATACAATAGAGGTAATAAGCTCTCGGATATTTGCAAACTGATATAAAACAATAGTGAATCGGAGAGAACTTTAAGACAATAAACAACAAGTAAACTTTCCGACAATGAATAAACATAAGTTATGAACTTAATATTACCAGTATATTAAACAAACAATCCGAATAGAGAAAATGCATAACATAGCACTTAAAACTTAAATTAGGTTCTCAACTAAGGTTTATATCACTAATTTGTTGAAGCACAGACTAGGCTAGAGCAAACGATGTAAGCTGATCGAGCAGCTTAATTAGTTAATTACACATGTGTGCCTCATGCTATGCAATTCTGCTATTTCCGATCTAATTTAGACAGTCTCTTGTTATATTTTCTTAAAATAAAACGACAGTTGAATGTATTAGCAAGATAGATCACAAATCATAATATGCAAATAGGTAAAATTGTTTTTAAAAATATGTGCATTTCTGGCTACGTAAAAATAAATATGTAAAAAATATCCACTACTAATATTCCCTACATCGGCAATTACAAAATGTTTAAAATAAAAAATTGTAGTCAATAATTATTACGAAATTAAAATAATGAATATCAACTCTGTCAGAACTGTTATTTGTAACTTATCCGAGAAAAGATTATACGAAATATTAATATTCTAGGAAAAAGCCATAACTTTTATTATATTCAATATTCACCGTTCTTAGAGTAATGGAAAACTTATTAATTCAATTGTTATTTTTCACTGCATGCTTTTCATGCCCCAGTCATCATGCATAAATTTAATACGAACTCCTTACCTAGCAAATCGATATCCTCTACAGGCGCTTTCATAATTTTCTTCTTCATTTCATTATGGAGGTCGATCTTGTGCTTGGCTCCGCTCACGTCGTCCGCGAAGTCATTTCTAGCGAGATCCTCCTGAAATTGACAATATTAAACGTTTTACAAGTGAGGGTAATCTCAACTTCGCAAATATTTTTCTTTGACGCGCTCTCTCTGGTTAAGTAACGGTTTAATATAGCATAACGAATTCATGTATGTATAAAAATTATATATAATCGAGTATTCAAGATGATTTGGCCGTATATTAGAAGTATAGTAATACTAATACAGTCCCTGTACTGGAGTCCCGTAAAAATTTTAGTACTGATTTGTCTAACCAACAGAATCGAGTGCAGTACATATAGAAGAGTCCGAAAAAGTTGGATAGACATCACCATATTCTGGACCAGATGTTTTAGACGCCATTTTCCAAAATGGCCGACACCGATTTTATTTTGTATATTTTTCTACTCCTGCGACAGTCACACTCATCATTTAGGTGTCTAAATATATGTTTTTAAGGGCAAGGAATCGATTAAGATGGTTTGTGAAGTTGCCTGACGCTATTTATTAAAGAAAATCAGTACTAAAAGTTTTACAGGACTCTTCTATTACATGGCGTAATCCGCAATTTAAAAACTGGCCTACTTTACTGTAATATTTATCCTAAAAAGTGGAATGTTCATTTCACAAAGATATTTTTATTTTACAGGTAAACTAACATTGATTAAAATGGATGATCATCAAAGGATGGGAATGAGACTGGCAACTGTTCGCCAAGAAAAACCAAATGTTTTATTTGACGTGGAGAAGTGCATTATTTGTCAGGCTGTAGAGGGTAACAATACAGTTACCACAGTTAATGGAAGAAAAAGAGTACAAGAAGAACCATCTGAATCGATTCTTTGCCCTTAAAAACATAAAAGACACTTAAATGATGAGTATGATATAGCGGTGTAATGCTATTAAATAAGATTCAAAAGGGTTTCAAAATATTTGTATTCAAATTTTAAAATTATAATTTTTGTTAAATTTGATATTGTATTATCTTTTGTTTTTCTGGATCCTTGGTTACTTGAGCCTGGGGTTGGTGACTTATATTTACCCAGCAAGTGAACTGATCGCCACACTACTCCCCCGCTAATAAAAAGATCAGTCAGTCATTCAATTTGTCAATAGCAAAACGAACTTTCTTAATCGAAGGTGGAGTGACATCACATTTGTCAGATAATAGATATGCTGGTTTAATCCTGTCAATGTTTACCGTGACGGCTTTAGTTCCTTTAACAAAAGTAACCAATTTATCTGTACGGGACAACACTTTAAAAGGTCCATCGTACAGCGGAATAAAATATTTTTTAAAACGTTCTTTCCGAACGAAAACAAAATTACAATTCGAGATGTCTGGGCTGACAAATGATTTGTAATTAACATGGTGAACAGGTGGAATGAACGTTAAATTATTAAATGAAGTACGTAATTTAGTAATAAAATAAGGAATATCCGGACAAGTATATGATTTAATAAAAAATTCACCAGGTATTCGTAAAGTTTGACCAAAAACGAGTTCTGCGGAGGAACATTGCAAATCGTCTTTAGGGGTTGTGAGAGCTAATAGTATGATAGGAAGTTCATCTACCCAATGTGGTGTAGAAGACTTAGCTCTCAGAGCAGTTTTAAGAGATTTATTAAACCCTTCAATCATTCCATTCGAGGAAGGATGATATGGTGTCGTACGAATTCTATGAAATCCCAGAAATTTTGAAAATTCTTTGAACAGTTTTGATTCAAATTGAACGCCTTGGTCGGTTGTCACTGTGACAGGGACACCAAATCGACAAACATAATTCTGAAATAACGTACGCGCTACAGTTTCCGCAGTAATATCCTGAAGTGGATAAGCTTCGGGCCATCTAGTAAAACGCTCGATCATAGTAAGAATATAAGAACAACCTTTAGAAGGAGGTAATGGTCCTATTAAATCTATAAGTATGTGGTCGAATCGTCCTTTAGGTATTTCGAAGTCAGTAATCGGGCTCCTCGTATGTCTTGTCACTTTATTAGTTTGACAGCTAATACAAGTTTTTGCCCAGAGATTACAATCTGAAGTCATTTTAGGCCAAAAATAATTGGTAGAAACTAATGTTCTAGTCGCTTTGATACCAGGGTGAGACAAACCGTGAAAAATATCAAAAATTGTCCGTCTATAAACCATAGGAACATAAGGACGAAGTTTAGGGCGAGAAACGTCACACCAAATAAACTTGTTTGAATATGGAATTTTAATTTTCTTTAAATGAAAAGTTCGCTTCGTGTTCGATGAAGTATCTGATAATAAAAACTTAAGGTCACAATCACCTTTTTGAGCTTCGCTCAATAAATTTAAGTCAAAGTTAATATCAACTAGGTTAGACTTTTGGGCTGAAATTCGGGAAATGCATTGTTGTAAAGAAGACGTATCATGCTCACGTGATAACGTGTCTGCAACAATGTTATTTTTCCCTTTGATATGTCGGATTTCACAGGCAAACTGAGCAATGAATTCTAAATGTCTAATTTGCCTGGGAGATCTTTCAGTTTTAGTGAATAATGCTTTGACCAAAGGTTTATGGTCAGTAAAGCAAATAAATGTGCGACCTTCAAGTAAAAATCTGAAATGTTTAATCGCTGTAAATAAAGAAAGAAGTTCCTTGTCAAAGGAACTGTATTTTGTTTGTGCCAAGGTAAGCTTTCGTGAGAATAAAGCTAATGGGGCAAGTACACCTTCGTCATCGCGCTGTTCAAGAACTGCCCCCCTAAAGACATTAGAACAATCAACAGTCAGCGATAAAAACGAGCTATCATCACAACGTGGATGTGCTAAAAAGGTTGCGCCAGCTATAGCAGCTTTGGCTTTGGAAAAACTGTCAAGACAGTCGGTAGGCCAATCATTTATTATTTTAACTTTATCATGCAGTAATCTAGTACAAAGTGCATGTAAAGGAATTAAGATTTCAGCGAAAGAAGGTATGAAACGATGATAAAAGTTAACCATACCTATGAAACGCTGAAGTTGTTTGACTGTAGTAGGTAAGGGAAAATTATTTATGACATCAATACGTTCAGAAGAAGGTAAAATACCGGCTGAAGAAATATTGTGTCCTAAAAATGTCAAATGACTGACACCCAATATGCATTTTGACGGTTTAATATTTATGCCGTACAATTCTAACCTCTGAAAAACAAGTTTCAAGTGCTCTAAATGTTTCGAACTAGATTTACTTGCAATCAGGATGTCATCTAAATAGACGAAAATAAAGGGTAAACCTACTAAAACTTCGTTCATGAAACGTTGGAAAGTTTGACCGGCGTTACGTAAGCCGAAAGGCATACGACCAAATTCAAACAAACCGAAAGGAGTAGTAATCGCTGTTTTAAAAACGTCACTTTTTGCGACAGGTATTTGGTGATAAGCACGTACCAAATCTATTTTTGAAAAAATAACACAATTATACAACTGCGAGTTAAAATCATGGAGGTGGGACAACGGGTATCTGTCAGGAACAGTAATTGAATTTAGACGACGATAGTCCCCACAAGGTCTCCAGTCGGAGCTTTTTTTTTCAATCATGTGTAATGGTGAGGATACGCAAGAAGAAGAAGGTACACAAATACCTAATTCTACCATATTATTGAATTCGTCTTGAGCTATCTTGAATTTAACGCTATCCAACCTACGTGGGCGTGAGAAAGGTAAACGACCTTCAGTAACAATATGATGCTCAACGGAATGTTTAACTGGCAAATTGTAATTTGGAGAGCTAATTAAAGTAGGAAATTGTAAAAGTAATGCAGTGAATTCATTTGATATGCTAAATAACTTAGGAGAATATGACGGACCATTGTTTGAAAATAAATATGTTGACAAACTAGTCATATTGTCGATTAAACATTTATGTTTTAAATCAACAACTAAACCAAAATGAGCTAAAAAATCTGCTCCGATAATGGCGATATTTATATCTGCTATATTAAAAACGAAAGGAAATAACCTACGTAAGTTTAAATCAATTTTCAAAAATTTCTTCCCGAAGGTATCTATAACTGAACCATTAGCTGCTGTTAGTACAACATCGGGGTTTCTCCTAGTATTCGTTAATAGATTCCGAGGTATAATTGATAAATCAGCGCCCGTGTCAATGAGGAATTCTATTTTATTAGTATTATCAAATATAAAGAGACGAGGTTTACTATCCGAAATTTTAACGTCAGTTGTCAAAATATTTTTGACATTTAGTAATTTTTGATTGTCGGTTTCGACATCTTTGGTGAAAGTGCACCAATCTCCTTGACATTCAAATGCTTTACGACCATAAAGTTGATGGTAATAGCAAACTTTGGCATTAGAAGGATTATATCTAACGCTGGTACCACTTCGACTGTTAGAACGGGGCCTTGAGCCTCTGCGATTTCTTGAGCCGAGTCGATTTCTACAACTATCGCAATAAGTTCCAGAAACTGTAGGAGTAGCGGAAGTTATTGAAGAAACTTTAGATTCAATAGCAAGTAATTGAGATGTAAAGATTTCTTATTCGTGCAATACTTGATTCAGCGTATCTTGAAAAGTTGTAATAAAATTTGATGTAGAAAATGTTGGATTAACGTTAAAAATTGAATTTGAGGTAAGGGAAGTCATAGAATTTTACACGACTTCCATATACGATCAGCAATGTAGGTTAAAATATTCTCCGTAGGAGGTGCTATTTTTAAAAATGGTGAAATAATAAATCGATGACTAATTGATTGATTGAAGAATTGACTGAATATAATATGCTATTTGTGATGTTTTTGAATGAGATTTTTTGAGACGTCAACGTTGAATGACTGACATGATTCCCTTTAGTAATGAAGAAATAATGATAAATGGCAAAACAATTCACTTACTAGATAAATAAAGTGTGCTGCTTCGCCGTCTAGGATTGATTTAAATTAATACAGTTTTGCTTCTTCGCCGTCTAGGATTGATTAGGAGAATGTTGGGAATATATACTTCCAAGTCTACGAATTTGAATTTGTCTAATCAACAGCGTTAGTAGTTTCCTTTGGCCCCATAGTCTTGTCGCAACTGACACAGCTGTCTAGGAAATCCATGGGAGATAATTTTCGGCAAAACTATGTAAAAATACTGTCAAGAGAAATCAAACTTCAGTCTTCACCATTAATTCTTCCTCTGCTTCAGGAGGCATACAATGCGTGAAGCGTCGGGGTCACCAATATAGCGGTGTAATGCTATTAAATAAGATTCGAAAAGAGTTTCAAAATATTTGTATTCAAATTTTAAAATTATAATTTTTTGTTAAATTTGTTATTGTATTATATTTTGTTTCCTGGATCCTTGGTTACTTGAACCTGGGGTTGGTGACTTATATTTACCCAGCAAGTGAACTGATCGCCACATATGACTGTCGTAGAAGCAGAAATATACAATACAAAATAAAATCGGTGTCGGCCATTTTGGAAAATGGCGTCGAAAACACCCGGTCCAGAATATGGTGATGTCTACCCAACTTTTTCTGACTCTCCTATATGTACTTCACTTGACTCTGTTGGTTAGACAAATCAGTACTAAAATTTTACTGGACTCCAGGACGGGACAGGACTATACGAGCAATCGTATTAATAAAGGAAGATTCAAGACAAAATTTAGTTTTTGGGCGCCATCTTGAATCAGAGGGGAGATATTTCAGTGTCATTTCCAGACATAGGATTGTTGGGCGTCATGACGTAAATTACAGGGGCGGATTGGGAGAGGAAAAATTGTTCCGCTTATAATGAAATAATAAACTTTATTGTGGTTTATTAGAAGCAGGCTGGGAATATATGTGAAAGAAGAATTTTACAAAACAACAGTACGCGCTCAGGGACTTTATGAAACACTTTATTTACATTGGAAATCAGTATGTCTATTTTGAGAAAACACTCCCTAACTGTTTCTGGCATGCTAATTAACGTTTGGCGTTTTTCGATGACACACGTTTTGCTGCAGCGTATTTACGTGTTTATGATACCCTAACGTCGCACACTTTACATAAGAGTTTCACTCCATCAAAAGACATGTCAGAATAATCGCTAATCCGCGATTTCACTGTTTTTGAAGATGCTGACTGCCACGTCATTTTTTATATCCATTAATGCACCAGAGAAAACAGGAAATATAGAATAAATACATTAGAGATAAACATTACATTTTTCGCCGGATTACTGAATTTTCTTATATAATTAGTATACTCTTCGCAATTTTTTTTGGAAATAACTTAATTTTTTAGTTATACTTGCTATATTTGTCATTTTAATTATCTCCTGATGATGCCATATTGATTAGCGAATCGCTTATCAGTATAATATGATATGAAATTAAACCAATTTCTTTAGTTTTTAAAATTCATTTTTCTCAATATTTAACATACTGTTTTAATTTGTTTTTTTTGACAAATCTCATTATGTTTGATTTCTACATATTCCACGTTTTAAATTTTTGTGCGTCTAGATTTTCAAAATGTTTATGAAATTTCGAATTTGGTATATAATGAACGCTTTCATCAAACATGAAAATGGTTTTGAAATAAAAACATGTTTCCTGTTTCTTTGAATCTTTGCTTGTTTTGCAACCAGGACACCTTCACGGGGTGAAGGCGGGCAACAGAATTGTTCTGGCGAAGTTCCTGGGTAATCATATGAAGCCTTCATGGCAAAAACAGGTAAGGATATTACGATGCAGAGTTTCGGAAGCCCAGTATCGGCGGTTGGTCAGGGAGAGCAACTGGGCCCGCAGGCAGGCGTCGTCATCATGCTCTTCAGTAGTGGGTGGCTGGCTTGGTTACTGTTGAGTATAATGCTACAAGTTTACCAATTCTTACCTGTTACTTTTGTATGACCGATACTGAGACACCCCGTATCTAGGTCGTGTATTTACAAATTATTTTCCTAAATTTTAAATAGAATTTACGTATTTCCAAATTTTAGAAGAATTCTAATCAAAATTAAATATTTCAAAATAACTATTAAAAAATATTTCATACATAATTTCCTTAAATATAGAAATATTATTTTATTATAATACTTCTTAAAGCATTTTACTAGGGTTGAAAATGACGTTAAAAGTCGAACTTCGCACTGAGCGTATCGGTTAAGGAATGTGTTATATAAACAAACAAGTCAGAAACGCAAGCGATTACAGGCCGTATTTCTAATGCAGTTAAGCCCGAGATTTTCTTGTAAAATAGCCTAAATTACGACCCGTTCAAAATTCACCCCCTTTTTAACTATTCCAGTCACTCTTGCGTATAACGTAATTTTGTTTCTTTATTACATCGCGTATAAATACCATGAAACACAGCACATCATTATCATTATTTGATCAACCTTCTTGGTGCACCCATCTCCGTGTTCACCTGTGTTTTTCATCTGCGTCCTTTATGGTAACGTTCATTGAAATACAGGTTGAATATTTGGCTGTGTGTGCCCAAAAATTATTTAACACTCTTTGGTATTTATTCTGTTCTTTTGTCTGCGACCTTACGGTTTCGTTCATAGAAGCACAGTTTAAACATCATAGCTGTGTAAACACTGAGAGTCAGTTGCATTACTCCAGGGGATATTTAGTCGCCGTCTGTCTGCAACCTTCTGGAGAAGGCTTCGTTCACAGGCTAAGCGGTTGAATATTCGCCGTTGTAGTCCAACAGTCAGTCGGGGGTGTGAAACGCAGGGCGATTTACGACGCCGCCTAAAAGAGTAAAAATGGACAACATACTCGAGTCGAGATCTGGGCCCGTGAGTGTCACCCTTCAGGACTTCGCCGTTTGTCAGAGCCTAAGTATTAAAATTACCTAATTATTAAATATACTTTGTCATTTATTTTGATCGTAACTTTGAAATACTAATTAAATTACATATTCAGATTATTTTTCTAAATTCACTCAATAAAATAACAATATTAAATGAAGTTCAACTCTTTAAAATTGCGACTCTATTCCTGCGTCAACTCTCTTTTCATCAAGTTTATGCTCAACTGTGGTACTTTGATTTTAACCTACTTATCTAAATTTATTTTCAGCATTCAAATTAATTAACTCACGATTGTGATTTGCAACTATCTTTAGTCATTTAATTAATGGAAAGTTTTCTTTGGGTTTTTAAAATGTTATTACAACGATTGTTGTTTAATATGATTACTCCGATCAGCTATGTAAATAATATTTAGAACAGTCGCGAATGAGTCATTGCAGATTTTGCAGTTAATTATTCTTCAGCATTTGCAGTTAAGGATTCTTGATTGCCATCTCTGTAGTTTATACCTCATCAATGTTATCATTTACATATGATAAGATTTGAACACAGCTCTTTGTTATCAATTCATTTTCGAAGATTTTCGAAAGGCAAACACAAGATTTTGTTGGTTGTCACTTCACTATATCATCGATACTACGAATATAGAAATAACAACGATACAACGAAATGGGACCAATTGATCTCGGCCAAGTGCAATTGTAACTAGCCACAACAAACAATTCTACGCTTCGAAACATCGAAATCTACGACAAGTTGTCGTGGCAATTTGATGAGATTTTGTTGATTGCCTTTTAACATAGTATCATGACTGGGAAATTTCCCGAGCTGTGTCAATTTTTACGTATGTCGACGTCAATTATAAAGCTTTCAGGATAATGACAATTGTCATTGTAAACAATTCATTTTATTATTTACGTAGCTGACCTGATTATTCTACGAATTAGTGTGACGATTGTCCCCACGAATACTTTCCGTCTTTTCATGTAAACCGTGGCAATTGCCCCAACAATTGTATAATACAATGATACAAAGAAATATGACAATAGTCTAAAATAAACGTATTAAAACGTTTTCTGTGTTTTCTTTCAATATTTTACTTTTTCAGGAATAAGTGAGATTAAATAAAAATATAATTCTTTAGACAAAATAAATCAATTACAAATGCAATTTGTAAAATCAGTATTAAATAAAGTATAGTCAAATAAAGGTACCAAAGTAAAATCAACTAATAAATGAGTGTTTCCAAAATTAAGATAAATAAATGAATCAGTAAATAGAAACAAGTAATATCAAACTTTATAAAGAATCTGTGGTCTAACAGAATTACTATCACAACGTAAATTTGGGTCCTACTTTTAAAAATCTAGACGATCACGTAAACTGCCAAATTTTTATATTTTTCTGTCTCCACGAAAAAGAGAGATAAATATACGACAGGGGTTGGGGGTGTTTCAATACTGGTAAGGAAATGTCAAAATCGGGAAAAAAAAACATTAAAAAAAAAACAAAAAAACATATATCTGAATATAATTTATATTAGTTTTCAGTTTATCTGCCATTTATTGGTCGTTTTTTGCGATAAAAATGATATTTCAAAGATAAAATCTTGGATAAAAAAAAAACAACGATAAAATTAAATTCTGATGGCGGCACTGAATTCAGGAGGTCGAAATACATAAAGATTGGTAGGTTTAGTTTCTGGGTCTGAACTATTTTTGTGTGTGGTTGTGTAATTAGGTATATACCTAATTAAACACAACACTATCATGTGTATTTTTTCCTCAAAATGTTTCATAACTTCTATATTTACTGATCGATTTTTTTTTTCAAAAATAATATGGTTTTCCTCTAGAGAATACTACTTTACTGTCCAAATTTCAATCGATTTCCTTTCTTTAGTGACGAATGGATGGGCGGACAGACAGATAGACATTTTGAAAGTTGGTTCAGAATTCGATAACTAACACAGTGTTATAGACTTTTTTCTACGACCGATATTTGCGGTTTTAGAAATGTGTGAATAAAATGCAATATACCTACTCCTCGTTTTCGTATTTACGAAAAGTAAAATAAAAAACGTCTCTATACTCGCCATACACACAACACATTTATACATTAAAAGTTCTCGAACTGAACAAACAATGTCGCTAGATGTATAGAGAAATGATTTAAACAAAATACAAGGTCAATACGGCAGTTGCTTTGCTCATCGGTACCGATTTTACAAACAAAACTAACATGTAAATATTATCACAAATTACAATTTATTTTATTACTATTATATCACAAGTTTTTCAGAATATGGTATTAGATTTCAAGTCCGTCTCTGTGATGACACCCAGAAATCCTATGTTTGGTCAATTCAGTATCCATAACAAAGTGCAAAGTTAGATCATTTTGTTAGTCAATAACCTTCCCATTATAAAACGAACATTTAAAAAAAATAAACAATGTTTTTAACTGACGAAAATGTATAAAATACATTAAATAAGACGGTCTTTAAATATAGGTATTTAAATAACAATCTAATGTAAATTGTGGCTACTCTTACCTGCAAATCATCCAGCCTGTCCAAAAGGTCAGCCGCTTGCCACGCGAATTCCTCCACAGCCAATCTGGTTTCCAGCCAACTTGCATGGTCATAACTCAGGGTGCCTTCTAGGTCGGACGTCAGTTGGGCACTATCTATTATTTTTGGCAAGGCCTCTATACTTATCATATTTGTCTAAAATGTAACAAGGAAGACTTTAATTTTGAGTCGTACAAACAAGTATTAAAAACTAAAATCTACTTATATTAAATGTGTTTTAAGTAACTGTCAATATTTTTTAGTCGATATTAAAATTTAAAGTAACCCATAATGAACTAAAACTCAACACATTTACAACGAAAATTATGAGCGGTCAGAAACAGTAATTTTTCCCTTCGCCTCCGCCAAAACCTCGAATATTAAATTCCGAATATATTGATTTTTTTGCAGATTATATTGTAACACTGCCTTTTGTTTCCACATTATAATGTAATGTTATATCTTGGTAATTTCGGAAATTGATGGAACACCTAAAACGTACGAGGAAGACTGACAAACGAGGTAAATGCATCTTCGTACGAAGTAACCCACCAATAAAAATGAAAAATTGTAGACCATTTATACAGATTTGCAATTCAAACATATCAGAATCTACAAAACGTTTTAATTCATCTAAGTACTTCTATACGTCTATATCACATTATAATGTAATTTAAAATGTTTTAAAGCTTCGACATCAGCAAAATTTACACTATTATTCTTTTCTAATGAATAATGAAGTAGTCTTGAAGAATTACTTGATTTTTCAAATACATGACAAAAATAGTTGGATTGGTTGACTTGATATTCGGTTATAGCCCGTCGGGCAGAGCGCGAAAAGCCTTCTCTTTCTTGACCTACCCAATACTGAAGTATAACCAGATGAGACCTTCACTACTTATTAAAGCATGTTATTTTACATAGGAAATCAAAATTGACAACACTCTCTCCATTGGTCGAGACCGAAGATATAAGAAAAAAACTAAAAAAAAAAAAAGAAATTTAGAAATTTAATATTTAATCAAATATAACTTTAGAACTAAAACAGATAAAAATAAAATTTTTGTCTGGTTTTGACAAGTAAACATTACTGTTTAATTTGAAGTATAATTTATTGCAATAATTAAAAAATTAACATAAAAAAACTGGCAAAATTCAAAAGGATAGACAAATCAGCAACATTTTTCAAATTCTTAACTCGCCATAACTCGCTTATATAACGAGCTCTTCAATTTTTTCTTTCACCAAAAACTGGCAAATTTAATAGGCTTCATTTTGTCTCGATTCATGCCAGATCTAATTTTTTAACTAAAAGCGCTACAGCCCTTGAAACACAACGAAGCACACTACGACGACGAAGGCACGAGGCTTCCTCTCTCGCCCCCGCTACGCTCTCGGCCCATCAAGCAACGTATCGGCTGCTGGCCTCATTATTGTTTGGATAAGTATTAATATAAGTATATATTCTTTTATTTACATTTAGGCTATTACAGTTTATGTATATTGTAGACACATTATCAATGAAAAAAACTGCATGTTACTTTTGCGAAACTGCTGAAAGCAGAGAAAATCTAATGGTAAAAAACCAACTGTTACTGGCATCAGGTCTATTATACATTGTGCAAATGAAAGAAAAAATTCTTATAAAATAAAGTGGTGGCACTTATTTGCACACTATTCGGTACTGATTTCATTATTCTTGTCGGACATCTTTTTGCAATAAGAATGATATTAGTAGAGACAAGACATATTGCCTCTGATATTAGTAAAGTGATTAAAAATGTAAGTGAGCCTTCATGTGGTTATAATGAAGATAAAAATCAGATTAAAATAATATAGCATCTGTGGAAAATCCATAAAAAATAAGAATAAATTAAAAACATTTTTAAGAAGCAATTTGTACAGGAACGGGTGCGGAAACTAGAAAAAAATATATATTAAAGCTGCAGTGACGCATTGTAATATAGAAATAAAAGGCAGGTTTTACTTTTATTCAGATTTATTTGGGGATGACGGAAATTATCATAAAATTTGTTATGCAAAATACATTAGCAAAAAAAAATTAAATGTGTACAAACTAAACCACTGAAAGAAAAAATGAATTTAAGGTAGCGTTAAACATTTTATTTAGGGAAGTTGAACTTGCTGTTTTGCAAAAAAGAATCCTTAACTTTAACATTTCTAAAAACACTCCTTAATGATATATTTGAAGAAATCACGGAAGAAGAATTAGATTATTATAGCAGCGGAAATATAAGAAAGAGACTAGAAAGCATTTAAACAAACAAAGTGTTTTGGGAACACAAAGGAAATACAACAGTTCATTCAAGTGATAATAAAGCTAAAAAGACTAACGAATTTTTGTTGTCAGACACAAGTGCTGCCAGTATCTTAAATGAAGCTATAGGCGAACATTTTAAAACTGTAAAAAACACGACTACTATTCAGAATAATCATCAATGTAAACAAGAAGCTTCAGATTTGTTATAAACATTTATGTCGTGGATACTAAATATGTCGGCACAGACAAATTTGATTTAAACGTTATTTCTATAGTAATGCAATTTATATTAATAATTATGAAAAAAAAAACAACCAGCATAGACCACTTTTTTAATCCTTTACATATAATTACACGTGTATCGTGCCGTCAGAAGAAAAAAACTTATTGATATGCTTTATTCTTTTGACTATGGTTATTCCTACGATGAAATACGGATATTTAACATCTTTAGCTAGTCACGTATTAGTAAAAACTACGACATTTTTATTCCACCACCAGTAAGTTCTGAAGAAAACAATTACATTCATCGACATCGACAATTTTGATCAAAACTAAGACAGGCTAGATGGTAAAAATCCCACTCCCATTACTGCTTGGAATGGTATTATTTAAAAAAAGATCGGCCTATTTACACAAGAATATCTGTCCAATAAATTTTAACTGATTTTAACCCATCCAGTTTTCATGAAAACAAAAATATAGATGTACAAAAATCCAACTAATCGTTCAGATCCTCTACGAGTTAGTGAAAGCATGCCAAATAACTGTTTTGATTATGTGGCTACCTCTGACACTTTATGGAAAATATTAAAATTTACGAAGCAAAGTAGAAACTTTGCTAGCTGGCATGAGTTTAACAATGATATATCTGAAAATCAGTTATCTCTGTGATATCTATTATTTTCCATTTATTAATGCACCACCCGCGTTGTACGACTTCATATATAGCGGATTATTACAATTAATATCATATTATTCAATTTGATTTATTAATTTTATCATCTTACAATAAAGGAAGATTATTGTAAAACTTTTGTTACGGCCGCTGATTATAGCCTTGCGCGGTTTATGGCGAACGCGGGATGTACCGGGAACGAGAGGGGAAGCCTTGCGACTCCGTCGCCGAAGTGCGCTTCGTTGTGTTTAAAAGGCTGTACCTCTTTTATTTACAGAGCTAGACCCAGCATGACAAAATGAAGTCTATGAAATTTGGCAGTTTTTGGTGAAAAAAACATTCGAATAGCTCAATACATAAGCGAGTTACAACGAGTTAGAGCTTTTAAAAAAACCGCTGCCCAAGGAATCACTACTTCCACATCCGGATTTTCTATCTAAGTCACACAACGAACAGAAATTTTGTTTCTGGAAATAATTGTTTATGGAACTTTAATAATATAATATTTGAAATCCTCTACCCCAAAAACCCACAAAACGATACCCCACATCGGTAGTGGGGTGGGGGTGGTGACGTAGTGGGAGTGGGGGGTGGATAAAGTAAAAAAATATTTTGAGGTTTCTGGTTCTTGTACACACACTAAATCACTTTTTTTTTCATCCCCTATAATAATGGGGTGGGGTTGGTAATAGGGGTGGCTAATCCCAAAATTTTTTTTGAGACCCTAGCTTCTCTTGTCTGTACTAAATATCAATTTTATGAATTCTTACCTGCTTGATTTACCTATTTACTCAAAATTTACCCCAATTTACCCCCTTCGACGGAACAGGATGAAAATATAATCTAGTTCTAGATCTCGTTAAAGTACATATGTGTACCAAATTTCAAGTCAATATCTCAAACGGTTCCAGAGTAAACGTGCGCACAAAAAAGTTACAGACCGACAGACAGAAATTTTTTTTTCGCTCAAACTTGAAATCTCGACGTTTCATGACATTCTAAGCCTATTTGAACAATAAAAATTTTAAAAAATTTTTTTGTCGTTACTATACTTCCACTGGATGTGGAAGTAAAATTGACAATTTGTGTAACATCTAAATTAACGTCAATTTTCTAGTGTTAAAGTTATTATTTTTGTAATAAATTATACATCAAATTAAAGAAAATCGTTTATACTATAAAACTAAAAAATATATATAATTCTATTTTTTTTCGTTTGAAAGTTATTCGTGGTTGAATTTGAATTTTGTAATTTTCATTTTTTTTGTTTTTTTCTTGTAACTTCAGTCTCGACCAATGGAGAGTGTCGTCAAAAGTGATTTCCTATGTAAAAAAACCTGCTGAATGAAATGAAATAGGTTTTGTTTGGTTATACCTCGGTATTGGGTTAGTGAACGCTAGAGCCTGCCATCCGACGTACTATTACATTACTTGTCTTAAACAGGAGTTTGCAAAAAAAAAGTATATAAAAATTGAGAACCTGCAAACCACTCACTACTACTTATAAATACAAAACAATTAATTAAGAGTGTGTTGGCATATTTTAATTGTAACTAGCCAGAGCTACTTGATTAGAATCGAAGAGCAATTATCTTAACTGCTTTACAAATATTTAATATCTTGTTTAAGACAAACACATACTGGAAGTGGAATATTGACGTATGGCGTACGAACTTACTGTAATCTAAGTTCACATCTGAAACATCAGAACTTCTAGTCAAACATGACATGAACTTTTATGTTTACGTAACTTATACAAATGCATCACAAACAGATATTCGACCCTTATAGACAGTTTTGCTTAAAATATCCGAGATTCTCTGGATATTTTGTTATTTTTAGTTTGATAGAAAATTGTAATAAACTTCTGACAGTAATTTATATTAGAATAAATAAACTTTAAATCATCTTTAGTTTTGTATGCACATTAATTTGAAGTCCTGATCCTCTAGCTCACAAAAGCTCTCATAACATTCCGGATTTCATAGTGGTGCAAGAGAGAAATAAACGATTTAATTTTAATTTAAGAAGCTCTTTCAGGATGAAGGCTAATAACCAGAAATTGGTCCACGGATACTGTTGTGCTCTCTCACGACACGGGTGTTTCTTGAACAGGGTATTCATACTCAGTGGAATTTGATAATTCCCTTTATATATATTAATAAAATTTTCACACTCTCTATTGTGAAAACGTTTACGGAATATCAGTCTTCTAATTCCAATAACTTCTGAGATGAAGAACTTCCGCTACTAACGAAGTACGCAATGAACTAACTTAATCCAGCTCGGTAGGAGACAGGAGTAGGGAACTGATGCATTCTTCGAGGAGAAATCCTAAATTTATTTCTTGACAGCAGTATTGCCAATATTCACTCATATTACCATTGTACACATTATCAGTTTTTTTTATGAAATATGGTTTTTTTAATGATATTAGCTTACTGAGTATTCTAAATTTAATCTTCATGCAAGAAGCAAGAAAGTGATAGTTTATTATGTAAGCACTTAAAAAAGGTAAACACGTTAAAAGGGGACAAGATCTAAAATTTTGACGGCTTACGTAAATAAAACGATAAGAAATTTTTAGGCGAATATGCGATGTAGAAAAATGTTAAAAAAAAAATTATCAGTATGTTAAATTTTCTGATAGAAATAGCAAGTTTAGGCGTTAGAATATTCATCCATGTGTTTCAAAAACTAGCATTAATAAAATAAATTAATAAATATATTTAATTGCTTTTTTATACAGGGTGATTTACCACAACATGCGGAAAATAAAATGGTGTACTAGTCTTCTATGCGGGAAATCCCCTACATCCGAGGTAATTTGGTATATTTCCTTGCATTAAAACTTGAGAAGATACGCTACTGTTATTGTCTAGGTCAGTGTATAATGCAATGAACTAACCTGGAACGGATTCGTCCTTCAAATAAAAGATAAGGCAATTGAATTTGGCCAACACGCAATCGTGACTGGTATCTGTCTCTTTCTATCCCTTTACGAACTTTAACGAACGGGTCCGTTGCAGGTACGTATCGTCCCCCTTATCACGTATGGGCGTAATTATAAAAAAATCCAAAATTGAGTTAAGCCGGTTCTAGGCTTTTCTTGGGTGCACTTTTCATCTCACGAAGTTGCGTAACTGTATCTTATTGTTTCGTCACAAACAATACATGCATTGAGGGCGTATCTGCCAAAGTCTCTACATGATTTCTCACGTAAAGGCGTAAAACAGATATACGCCTGTTCATATGACAAAATATTGGCTGGCACGGATAAACTGGTCGGGCGTAACTTACAGCACGAGGAACATGCAAAATTTATGGAAAAAACTGCTAAACTGCTTTGATATCAACGATGAACAATGGCATAAAATTTTTGATGTTTTCAATAACATTGGTGACAACATTTTCAGAGGGTATTTTTGACGTGGCATTTGGAGGTTAATGGAACAAAAAGAACTACTACCAATAAAGATAAATCTCATAGACAGCATACTATAATATACAAGCTAACAGTGGATAATGAGACTGTTGTGTGTAAGAAACTATTTTTGAATACTTTAGGAATCACAGAAAAGATGTGTAGAACCGCTGTATGTAAAATAAATGATTTAGATTAGATGTTTTAGAAAAAGTCCAAAGAGGTGGCAGACAAAGGAGTGAGAAATCAAAGGAAAGGAAAGAATTCTGAATAATGGAATAGAGTAACACTTAAAGAGTTAAAGTTGAATCGCACTATTGCCATGCAAAGGCATCAAAGATGGATCTTCATCCAGATCTTCCTTTGAGAAAGATGTATTCCATGTACCTTGCAAATTTAGAAAGTCAAGGAAGAACTAATGAAAAGGCAAGTTATTCTTTGCATAGGAGAATTTTTAAGCGAAAAAACTTATCTTTCCTGTCACCCAAGAAGGATCAATGTTGAAATCTGAATGTAAAGAGGAAGTCCAAAAAGATAAATGCAAGTTATGTGGCGTTGTTGATTTGATTTACAACAAGTTATATATCTGCCTATTTCAAAGGAAAGCTCAATTTTTTTATAAAAGCCGATTGTAAAATTTCAACTTGACAATTTACGATATTGCTAGTAGGGAATGTTTCTGCTTTGTCTGGAAAGGGGCCATAAGTAAGCGTGGTTCTTCCGAGGTCGCAACCTGCCTTTATTAGAAGAATACAACAAACAACCTGCTTTGGCCATCCCTGCAATGTTGCTGTATTCTTTGAATACATTCTCATCGTTGGAAGAAACATAAAATATTTCGAAACTACACATTGGCAGAATTAGGGTGATTCTGCTCATAGTGCCATTTTCAATGCAATTTCTTCTACAGGAAACATATATATTCCTGCCCAGCTTCACCCTATAAGTCGATTAGCACGGAAACAGCCCTATAGAGTTATACCAATTAATTATGATGATTTTCAAAGATTTCAAGTCTTTTTCAAAGCAACTTAGAAATCTGACAATTAGAGAAACTGAAAGTAATGGTGACCAAGAAATCTTCAAATAAATTATTTTTCAAAAAAAGGCCATCCTGATGAAGAATACGACTCCTTTACTCTGAAAGGTTTAGAGAGTAGCGTATCCAATCCGCAACTTCATGCTTTAAATAATGATCCCCCAAAAATACCTAAACGAAAATATGAAGATTTGATTTCACTCTATACAGGAGAGACACCCGTGGTTCGACTGCCATAGTGGAAAGAATTTTTTAGATCTTTACCTCATGACCAACAGTTATTCATCGTTATTCATTTCTTTGCAAACATTACAGTCAGCATATTTGTTTTATACTTCATTGTAAAAATTTGTTTCTTTTTTGTTAGATAGATGAAGATAAGATAAGAAAAAAATTACACCCACTGTCACCATTTTTTAATGGTTATTTATCGTCTCTATAATAGACGTATCTTAGGTAACGAAATAAATATATTTTCACGTAAAAGCGTATCTGCAAATTTCATCCTTTAAAAAAAGTATGATTAACTATTATTAAATGAGCGTAAAGTACATATTCTTTGGGTTTTAGCCCTAAGATATCATTTTAAAATATTGCGAAACAAAAATGATAGGGGCATTTCAATGTCACACATTTTTGTTTTTGCTCTCTCCTGTAAAATATGCAAAATTCAGATGCGCCCATACGTGATAAGGGGGACGGTATGTATAAGAATTTACTGACATAGAGTTATTGTCTTCCCGACTTCCAGTTGGAGCGTACCGTAAAATTTTAAATTGCACTCGTAGATCGATACTGTTCAATATGCCATTCTGCGCTTAGAACAGTGCATTGAATGTAATGCATCCGAACATTTTCTTTGATTTTCCATTACTTTTAAGCTTTGTGCTGTGCTGATTTCTACAAAAATTATTTTAATATTTGCTATTTTTGTAATGTGATTAAACTCAAAAAGTCACTTCTAACCCCGCCAGTTTTGCAGCCAGTCCCAAGTCTGATAAAGGGGGAGGGGAAATTGTTTAGTTGCACTGCGTTACGTCAGATTGATTAAAGTCATAAGCGGCGCATTTCTACAAAAAAAATAAGGTAATTTTTTTGGTCATATTTTTTTAATTTTTAATTTTTTTTTTAACTCCTTTCGGTGGGGACAACTTACTGATAAATTTTCCGCATGTTGTGGTAAATCACCCTGTATATGTATTTTTACATTCTTCAAGCCTTTATTGTGGGATATGGGGCGCAAAATTGTGAATTTGCCACGGGTTCAAAAAGCCTTGTTACGGCTCTGACAACAAGCTGGAGAGATAAATAGCCATCAAATTAAGGCATACAAGTGCAACAAAATTATTATCGACTAACTATTAGAAGTAGATTTTCCCTACAAGATCATCTTATATAACAACTACAACAAATAAAATTGAATTTAAGTCCATATACACAAACAAAAATAATACGATTAAACTTTGGAAAGATCGCTTAGTAAAATATCAACTACAGTGTTCACATTTCTCCTGCAGCAACATCTGGCTATTACGAGGTTTCGCGCGACTTATCGCGGTTGTCACCTCGTAATAATATAAATATTGTACACTATATGTGAAATAAAATGACTTGCACCTTGCACGCACCTAATTAAAAACAGCTAAATAAAGGTATTTTAAAGCCAAAGCAGCCCGGATTCGATTCCCGACAGTGGCAGTGGGATTTTTTCTAATCAACTGATTGCTCAACGTTGAGTAGCCTGTCTAACTAGTATTACACAAAGCGCCATTTAGTCTTGTTAGTTGCTATAAAAACAATTAATATATATTTAGTTTAATACATAATGTATATTTCTAATTTTAAATTTACCGCCCCTAGTAAATTCTTAATTTAGAAACGATGACACATTTGAGTTTCGGCCATGTTGCCGTATGCCGGCCGGTTACAATAACGTGTTGGTGCTCCATAAATTGGTCAATTTCCTGAATAAAAGACAGTATGCAGCTTGTGACAACTGTAATAATTTAATATGTACGTGTGCATGTTCCCATTCAAATAGTAATTAATAGTAAACATCGTTTAGTTTTTGCTAATTTTCAACATTCTTACAAAGGCTTGGCGTGTTTGTCTCCTTTCTGTCATGTTCAATGTAGAAATTGTGACACAGCAGGTGTATAATATCCAGGATATTTTTGCAAATCATGCATATTTAGGCACTACGATATTTACCACTAATTACCTGTATCTTATATTCATCTAAATACCTATGAGTAATTATTTTATAAACACAGATTTTATATTGGGCCAATATTTTCCCAAGGTTAGCAAATTCAATATTAACATAATTTAACCAATATTGGCGCAATATGTAGAAACTAGTATTGCCAAGTGCGTATAATTTTCTTTTCTCGATGTTCAAGTTCTAAGCAGATATTAGCTCCCTCTCATAAACCCTAAAAAGTCCGAAGCGGAAGTATCACCGATATTAGTTACTAAACATCAGAAACCCATTAGTTAATCCACTGTCTATTAAAGGAAAACGGCACTTGCCAGCGATCAGACAGCGTTAATAACAGGATCGGTTTAAGGTATTATGTAAGAGTCTCGCTTACCTCGAATTTGTACTTATGTGAACCAAGTGACGTCCGTTGCTTCTGCCAGAAGTTATCCGGCTTCACAATGAGCGCCTGGTGAACGGCACCTGGTGGGAAATGTTCGTGCAACGCCTTTAGAATCGGTTTCACCGTCGACCATGTTGCCCCTCTCATGTCGACTAGTACTGTAAACCCCAAGGCCCGAGCTTCGTCACTGAAACAAAGAAAAGAAAATGAAAATGCACCCTGCATGGTTGTACAAACTTTTACTAAAATCGCGACATTAAAATTTCAATTCGTGGAAATATTTTTTTAAACTCTGGATTGGTCTACAGAGGTACAGATTTTAGAGGCGCGCGCCATTCGCCTGTACGTCTCTCTTGAGCTATTTTTAAATAATTTAATTTTCCGACCTGAGCATTCGGACTACTACAAATTTGTGTGGCTAATTTTATTGTCGATAAAAGTTAGTTCATAGTCTGACTATGAACTAACTTTTATCAACAATACAATTTTTCCGAAAGTCAATAACAACATAGTTTTCCGTATGGTACTAGCGTAAAGTAAAAAAAAATTAAAACTGGTTTCTTTTTATCCACAGGAGAGATGGATACCATTTGGGTTCAAAATGATGTAAAAAAAAATTCAGCACGATCCGGAAATAGTTTGAGAATAAATTAATGGCTTAAAAAACTAAAGAAATCCGAAATCCGAAAAAAAATTCCTCCGATTTCCTCGGATTTCCTTCGCGGTTTACCCCTCGAGATTTTAAATTTGCCCCTAAAAGCCTTATTTTCACCCAACTCTAACTTTTTAGGGACAAAATTAAAATTCCTATTTAACTTAAAAATTTTCGTATACACATTTTTACAACTGTAAGGAGTAATTGTCAATCTGAAAAATGTTAAAAATGCAAAAACAAACCACTTTTCTTTTTGTAAACTCTCAAAATTTTCTTTGATCGAGTTGTTTTTTTTCACACCATGTTAATTTCAAATGTCATCTATCCCCTCTTACGTATAAACAAAAAAGTTGAAAAAAAATGTATTCATTTCACCCTACTCTATACAGACTAGATTGTTTTCTTTAAATCTTCGTTAATTACTTTGTACACGAAAAATTAATTATTTTTCGTCATACCTCCTTTTAACTAGACTCTAATTCTATTGTTTTCTCGATCGTAAGTAAGATGGTTGACCGAGCGGACCCGTCTATACTTCGTGAGCTCGATAAATTGAAAAAAGCAGAGTTAATTGATATTATAATTAATAACAAATTGCCAGAAGGCATAAATAATGACATTCTTAATAAATATTTTAAAAAATGTCCTGTAGTGAATATCAGTAACAGTGAAAATAATAATACTCGAGACAGTGACCCTAATGGTGTAAATTGTGATAAACTAGAATGTGTAAAAACTCAATATAGTGAAAAAAATCTTCTAACTGAAAAAGTGCTAATGGAAAATAATATACAACTTTTAAAACAACGAATTTCCGATCTGGAGTATATAATAAGTCTATTAAAATCGAATGATAAGAAATTTTGCAATAATGAGCAAAACCAAGCAATAACTGAAACACCATCAAATATTTCCTGCGGAAATAAACTGCGACAAAATTCTCTAGAAACCAATAAAATAAATCAAGATAATATAACGCCAAGCAATATAAAATTAAACCAAAACGATCAAACAGACACATGGCAAAAAGTGACATATAGAAATAATAGACAGATAACAAGAAATAAAAATCAAGAAGTACAAAAAGTTCCAGACAAAAACCAGCATACTTTTACAGTTGAGGAAGTCACCAATGCTATAAAAAACACTGAGTCACAACTAGGGAGTAAACAAAATAGATACACTGCAAGCCATAGAAAACCCATAATCGGATCCAACAAGAATTGTTCTACCGTAAAGGCAGTATCAAAATTAGGATACCTACACGTTTATAGACTTGATCCTTCAACCACGCCTCAAGAGTTATGCAATGTTCTTTCTAAAACGGCTCCACAAATTCCCTTCAAGTGCGACCTTCTACATAATAGCGAAAAGACATGTTCTATGATGGTAACGTTTCCCATAAATACGTGAGGTTTATAACCCTGAAATTTGGCCAGACGGTGCTCTAGTGAATAGATTCTTTTTTAAAAATAAAAATTTTCCAACACAAGCCTCGGAGAATCAATCGCAATTAACAGACGAGACGAATTAAGTGAGGTGCGAAATGTAGATTCAGCTGACAGTAAAAGCAATCCAGGAGAAATAGGAATAACAAGTAATAATACAAACATTGAAGCGGCACAATCAAATTTCAAAACATGCAATGCTTGAAAAATAAAATAGCAAAGATTGCGCTATATATAAATACTATGGAAATTAAACCAACTGTACTCTGCCTAACTGAGCATTGGTATACAATCCAAGAACAGTTAGCAATGCAATTAGATGGATATACACTAGCGTCTGCCTGGTCTAGGAAAACTCGATCACATGGCGGCTCCTGTATCTTCGTAAAAAATGGTGTGGAATTTGACGAAATAAAAGAACTAAAAGACAATAGCATAGAGGATAACCTCGAGTGTTCGTCCATTGTATGTAAAGCGGCAAAAACTCTAAATTATGCATCTATAGACCTCCAAAAGGTAACCTTGAAATATTTTTTAATGTATTAACTAACATCTTAGAGCTCGCTCAAAGCAAATTTAAAAAGTACAAATTAGTTCTGTGTGGAGACTTTACTATTAACTTGCAAAATGCCGAAAATGTAAATACTCAATCATTTATTACTTTGCTACTTACGTTCAACTTAATGCAAACTATCTTTGAACCAACCAGAATAACCAAAAATTCTGTGTCAATAATAGATAACATATTTGTAAACTTTGAAAATGAATGCGTTGGTGAAGTTATCTCAACAGCTCTCTCTGATCACGAGGGACAGCTAATAAAATTAAATATACCAGAAAACACGAATCCTAAAATACGTATAAAAAAAAAAAGAATTTATTCACAAGCTAAATTGCAGCAATACAAATATGAATTGCAAAATGAAAACTGGGATGACATTTATTATATTAAAGACCCGAATGCAGCATATACTAAATTCGCTAGTAAACTAAAAAATATTCTTAACCTAACCTTTCCACTAAAAACAACAAAAGAACCCAATAAAACAAAAACTTGGATTACAACAGGCATTAAAACTTCTTGTAAAAATAAAAGAAAAATGTACATGCAAAAACAAAATGGCGAAGTGTCGGCCGAGAGATACAAACAATATTGTAACATTTTAAAAAATATAATAAGTCAGGCAAAAAGACAGGCTAATATTACATATATTGCAACATCAAAAAATAAAGGCAAAGCGGTTTGGAACTTAGTTAAAACTTATACCAACACAGACATTAAAAATAAAGAATCTATTTTGAAAAATATAAATATAGGCGAGAATAATAAAGTTAACACTCTGAACATTGTTAATAATTTTTTTGTGAATCAAGGTTCAAAACTAAATGAAGATAAAAATATTAACCCGCCGATATATGGACAACCTGCTAACGTGAACATATTTTTAAACCCTATACATCCGGAAGAAGTATATAACTTAATTATGAATTTAAAAAATACCAGCTCAGTAGGCGATGATGAAATACCCATTAAATTATTGAAAACAATAGCAACTGAAATCTCAAACCCCCTCTCATATATAATCAATTTAACTCTAAGTTCTGGCATATTTCCAGATACTCTCAAAATTTCCCATATCAAGGCCATTTATAAGAAAGGAGAGAAAGATAACAATAAGCAATTATAGACCCATTGCATTGCTGTCAAATATTAGTAAAATTTTTGAAAAAATAATTTACAACAGGTTAACAACATTTTTAGAAAGTCATCAACTAATATCTGATATGCAAAATGGCTTCAGAATGAATAAATCTACAATTAGAGCAATATATCAGGTTTTCTGTGAAATAATAAATTCATTAAACATAAATAATAATACCATGGCCATATGTCTTGACCTGTCCTAAGCTTTTGATTCGGTAGATCATGATATTTTAATTAAAAAAATTGAAATGTATGGTATTCGAGGTGTTGTTCTTAAGTTAATAATTTCATACCTAAGTAACAGAAATCAGTGCATAATAGAATCCGATGAATTTGGTGAAGTCATAAAATCAGAAACCATACAAGTACATAGAGGGGTGCCACAAGGGTCAATATTGGGCCCCCTCTTATATATTTTATATACTAATGATCTGCCCTTAGCAACTAACATTAGCACTATAAGGTATGCCGATGATACTTCGTTAATCTTTAGCGAAGCCGCTGAAGAATATTTGGGACAAACAGTTCTTGATACTCTAGACTCCTTGGACGGATATTTTCATTCCTTAAACCTTACATTAAACAAAGAAAAAACTAAGGCATTAAATTTCTCCTATAACAAATATAACAAAAAAATCACTCTCTCTGACGGCACTAACACTTTAACATCACTTACTAGCACTTCTTTCTTGGGAGTAAATATTGACTCAAGACTCGATTGGAGACAACATATAGATAACCTTGCAAAAAATATGGCCCGCTACTGTTATGCGCTTAAAGTCTTAGCTCAAAATATCAATACAGCGACTGCTTTTATGACATACCATGCATATATACAATCACAAATCAGGTATGGAATTGTTTTCTGGGGTAACTCCTGTGATGTACAACGAATATTTAAATTACAAAAAAAATGTCTTAGAAACATCCTAAACATGAAACAAACAGAGAGCTGCAAACAGCTTTTCATTAAAAATCAAATACTTACACTAACAAGTTTTTATATATATGAGTCAATAAAATTTGTCTCAGAAAGTGGCTCACTATTTGAAGAATATGATAGAAATCACTTGTATAATACAAGAAACAAGTATGATCTAACTACTGATAAACCTAGATATACCTATATTCAAAAAAATGTACCATTTTCTGTAATTAAAGTCTTCAATAAAATACCCACAAATATAAGAAGTCTACCACACAGAGAATTTAAAAGCAAATTAATAAATATTTTATATGAGAAAGCTTATTACTCACTAGATGAATATTTCAATGATAATATATTATAATAAGTATATTGTTTTATTATTGTGACAATATAGTACACTAACACTGTTGTGTTACCTTTTAATGTTTAATTTTAATATTTAACCTTAAGGAAATTTTAACCTGTTACTATTTTTATAATCCTTTTAATATGTATTGTATATGCCTTTTTATATATGTATCATTTTTTTGTCTTCATTTTAGCCTAGGTTTTCTCTATTTGACATGTTCAACACCCGTATGGGTATTTTGTATTTTTTCGTACAAGTGAACAAATAAAATGTATCTATGTTTATGTACCAAATACTTATTGCCATTGACAACGGGTATGGGCTACGGGTCGTTATTTTTCATAACGTTCTTAGGGAAATAAAGTAAATTTGGGAAAATTTTCTCTTCTATATAACAAGTATTAAATTAAATGTTTTTCTATTCCCTTATGTAAATCTGCTGTTTTCTGTACAGTCTGTAGAATGGATAAGTAGGCAATTCCAGTTAACTGAACGGATATATTTCATATCAGTTCTAGGATGGATATGAAATGAAACCAACCAATCACAGTTCGTGTATTATGTACATAGACAACTATTCGTTTTAAAATCAAATTAGTGCGTAAGCTGTCAAAGTAACTGTCAGTGTGTATTTGTGTAATATATAAATGTTTAATAAATTTTGTAGTTTTTTTAAGCTGGTCGTAGAAAAAGTATACTGTACAACTCGAGTGGATTATCCATATAGCACTTAAACTTCTTTATCGTGCGATATGGATATCTTATCCACTCTTGTTGCGCAAACTACTATTTAACTTTTTTTGGACGTAAATTCAGACAAGCCTTACTTGCTATATCTTCTATATCCTACAATATTTTCAAAAATGTTCAAAGCTATTATAATAATATGATTTAATTTATCTTGACAGTAGTTGTCATTTGAATAGAAGCCGGGTCCCAAATTTATTTTATTGACGGTTGCCATGGATATTCCAAGCATCGCTACCTTTACTATTTGCTTAGCAAATATGAAACATGACTCAAATAATAGGGAACTTGTCCATTTTTTTAAATTTAATTTGTGTGTTTGTGTATAAAAACACGCCGCACCGAATATCAGCTCTTAAATCGCAGTACTTACTTTGTAATAAATAATTAAAGTTGAAATTCTCGCGAAAAGCATCGTGACGTCACTTCGTGAAAACTAGTCTCTCGTGGTGTCCCTCAGACTGGGCGGCGATTGGCTTTGAGACTAATTTGCGTTTTAGTTTTTTCGCAGAGTAACACCTCCTAACCTAACTTTCGTGTTTACGTTTGCTTGTGTGAAAACGTTGTGTTGTGTATTCACGTGTACTATTCGTATTCGTATTCGTACGTATTTTGAAGAATTTGTTTAGTTTATGATTCTGTTTTGAGTTGAGAAAAGGAAAATAAATAAACTACTAAATCAGCAAATAAAATTTTTATTCGCGGACCTACTCCATCAGTCATTTTTAACTAACATGTTTACCTCATAAAAATATATAAAAATAACAAATATCACTCGAAATCAACGAATACTGAAGATGTTTTTCTAACGAATAAGTATCTGACTATGGGCTTTTACACGGAGTAGTGTTTAAATTTTAGGTTAGGTTGTGTTCATTGCTAGTTGTTTCTGACAAATGCACATGCGCATGCGGAATTGTCAAAGCCAAAGCAGAATCGGTGTCGCTTGACGCCATCGTCCGACTTTCTCTCTCTGACGTCACTTTTCAAGACGGCAGATTTTAATCCCTTATATTTCTTGAAGAGATTTTTTTTTAGATTTTTGTTGTATATGGGGGTTTTTAATGATGTTAGTTTACGATTTCGAGTATTTTAATTCAATTTTATTTTTTGGGCAAGTTCCCTACTATAGTTTTCCACTAGTTTTCTAAAGTTTTTTTCTAATTTAATGATTCATGAGTATGACGAAAAATATAATCGCGGGTCGTATCGCACAGTGCGATTTTTTGGTCTCGAATACTTGCAAACCTTGGCTTGCAATATTCTCTACCAAAAAAAAAATTCACTTACGACTCTTGGTACATATATTGCTCTGAAGATGGTAACAAATGTTACCGAAATATCGAGAACTTCAATTAACAACCTTCTTACTAAAAGAATAACTCTAATGCAATAAAGTCATAAAGTAAACTTGAGTTGAAGGACCTCGGTCAATCGAACTTTGGTTGTTAATCAATAAAGATTATTATTAGTCGCACTCCCATTCTTGAATTATTTCTGTTAAATATCCATAGTCAACCGCCTTCCCATTTAACTACTAAACTGAAAAAAATACTGTTTTGTTATTTATTCGTATTTGTAATTGTCTATATCGCACAAACAATCTTGGAAAATATATTCAAAGGGTCACGTGCGTGAGTGCAATGAGGAAATTTATACAGAATAACACGCCATGCCATCAAAAGTTATTTACTTCGCGGAAAATTTAAAAGAAAATTGCAGTAATCGACGTAAAAAATTTAATAAAAATGGTAATGAATTCTGGACATTTATTCTATTTATATATTTGTTATAAGGAAATCGGCGAGTGTATAACAGTTTTTTCACACTTAATTTTTAAGTCTACAATCTGGTACACACAAGTTCTAGTATTCCGCATATGCTGCAGTTTATTTATTTTACGATTTATTTTTAGAATGCGCTTTTTTAATAATAGGTTTATGTTCTTTCAACGCTTTTCACAAAAGTGCATTTTAACTCGTTCGCTTTATAGGGAAGCGGCTCATTGTACGCTTGTTTTTTTACTAAAGTGTGATAATACATGGACTTTAATAGCTGATGTAACACAAAACTAAAGTGGTTTCTTCCAACACTCAATCAGTCATTTCAAATCGTTTATCAATAACACATTTGACGAATGCAATCAACTCTTGGCAGACTTACGCATATCAATAACATCTGTTAAGTCGAAGAAAATAAAAATTCCCCTATTCATTGGCTTAAATCCGACCATTTTTAATAATAAAATCAAATATTCCACATAACATGCGTTTCTGTAAAAAAAATTAAAAATCTACAAAAATGAGCTTAAAGCCTTATACAGATTTTTGAGAATTAGTCCAATACATAAGCCGGAAAATGTGGAAAAGTGGTGGAACAGTACCGATTCGAAAAATTCCTTTTTTCACGTGTTCCCTAGACCCCCAGGAACATTCATCAGCATTACCTCCAAAAATGAGAAAGTATATTCAAATGTTTGAAGTGCCCCAAAAAGTAGCTGTCATAAAAAGATTTATAAAATTAATAGTTCGTCTCGGAAATGGGCTTTAGGAAGTTTTTTGGGTCGCTGATCACGAATCCGATCACGAATCCTAAATTGAGGAATTCCATATTCTAGTATGGAATTCGTGCCATTTTTTGATGAAAATTTCAATTTTACTTTGAAGAAAAAAAGTTGTGTATGAATATTACCAGCATTTCAAATTAATATACATGCACTCAAAGAAAATGATAGGTAAATTCAACCAAAAAGAGCATATGAAATCGCGCCTATCTAGTTTCATAGTTAAATCAATCAGAAAAGAATAGTCATACAACTTTATTTGTTTTCGTAAACAAATAGTAGTTTAATAATCATATCTTCTTGTAACAAATTAAATAGTACAACGACATTTTTTTATGTTCACTAACCATTTTCAATTTGGTCTACAATTAAATAATACAACGACTTTGTTTTTTGTTCACCAACTAATTTTTAGGTTGATCTTAGTGATGGGCGATATATTACTGCCGGTGATTAAATCACCATGATTAGGAAATCACCGATAGCAACAGTGACGAAGGAAACAAAGTCACGGCGATTAGTGATTCTTAATAGCGCTTGATAATTACCCAAAATTGTCAATGGTAGCAAGAGAAAAACTGTGTGTGCTAGCAACTTCCGTGCCATATGCGAATAATTATTTTGTAAAGTTGGCTGGACAAGTACTTAAGGACAGAAGAAGCCGATTAAACGACAAAAAAATAAAGAAGTTGTTATTTTTAAATGTGAATTATGAATCCTGTTCTAAGTTCTAATACTTTTGACTCATAAGCTTAAAACTTTTATTTATTTATATGTTTAGTATTTATATATTAATTTATTTATTGTTTATTATACAGATTGTTGTTATAAATAGTAAAATGTGTTCACGTTTATTTCCGTTTCCTATTATTTATGCAGAGCAGCGATATATGCCTAATCACGGCAAACTTATATCAAGCTCACAGATTGCGTTCACTTTCAGTCTAAACCGCGATCGTAGTCGTCACTGTTTAAAACGCAGTGCAGATATGTAATGTAAGCCGGTCACGGCAAACTTATAACAGTTTACAGATTTTTGCACTAAACCGCGATCGCAGTCACTGTTTAAAATCACCGTGAATCAAAAATAGCAGTCACTGATCACGGAGTGATTGAAAAATCGCGATATCGCTCATCACTAGTTGATCTACACTTTATTATATGATGAAGTTTTTTATGGTTAGCCAAAATCTCAGTATTGAGACATCAGACCACCCAAACCAAAAATTAGAGATCCTTTATAAGATCCATCCAAATATATCGATGATTCCTGAGAGAATTTGAACATTGCAATCATGTTATTAATTTTCTATAAATTCGTAAGAGTATAAGATAATGCATGATTGATTATTGTCAGTGATTTGTATGTGGCGTCATCTGGGAATAATTTATGTAACGTGGTAAGCAAGCAAATTTTATGGTAATTCTTTTAGAACTTCTAGAAGACGACAATAATATCGGTTTGTTTACCAAGTACAATAATACAGCGAACTAATACTGGGTTAGAATTACAATTCGATAATAGTTAAAAATAAAATATACTATCATCTAGTTTAATTTGACAGAATTCAACAAAATAATAGTCAGACGAACAAAATAATAGTCTTATTCATCTATTTTTTAAGTTAATGTTTGTTTTGTTGTACGACAGCTTTTTATTAATTAAAATAACAATCACCTTTTGTTTAAAAATATCATCAATATAGTTTGGTTTAACAAAATTAACGATATTGTTAGTTAACCATTTTTTTTGTTGAATTTACCCATACTATTTCTTTGAGTGTGACAATTTTATAAACACTGCAGGAATGCATACAAATTTTTTCTTCTTTCAAGTGCGGTAAGTGATTAAAAGATAACAATTTTTATAAAAATATAGCATTTATTGTGTTAGTACAAAACGTGGTATTCTGTGTGATAAAATAGTTATTAATTTTTACTTTTTTCTTTTTTATATAATTTACACCATTTACATCAATCATAATCTGAATCATATTCGGAACTGGTAATTCAAGATTTGTTGGTTATTCTTCAGTGTCACTTTCATCTTCCTGTTCATCCGATATTTCAGCCGAACAAATCGATTCATTTTCGTAGAAAAACGTTAATATTTAATTTTGTTCTGAAAAAAAATGAAATTTTCCATGGCACGTATTCCAGTCTGGAATGTGGAATTCTTAAATTTGGGCCTCAAAATCATGATCAACGGCCAAAAAACCTTCTAGAGCACATTTTCGTGGAAAAACGTTAATATTTAATTTTTTTCTGAAAAAAATGGAATTTTCCATGGCACTTATTCCAGTCTGGAATATGGAATTGCTCAATTTGGACCTCGGAATTGTGATCAGCGGCCCAAAAAACCCCCTAGAGCACACTTCCGTAGCACAATAATTATATTTAAATTTCTGCCCGGAAAAGTGGAATATTCATCAAAAAATGGCACGAGTTCCATACTGGAATATGGAATTCCTCAATTTGGACTTCGGATTTGTGATCAGCGACCCAAAAAACCTCCTAGAGCCCATTTCCGAGGCGAAATATTAATTTTATAGTTTTTTTTATGACAGCTACTTTTTGAGGCACTTCAAACCCCCCCCTAACTTTCTCATTTTCGGAGGTAATGCTGATGAATGTTCCTGGAGGTCTTAATTTCAAAAAAGAATTTTTCAAATCGTGCTGTTCCACCACTTTTCCACATTTTACACTTTTTTCCGGCTTATTTACTGTATTAATTAGTTCTAGTTTACTCAATATATTACTTCAAAGAATGAAATTAAATCTTTAAAATCTCACTGAAATGAGTTCTTGATGTTACTTTGTTGTTTTTTTTTTGATCTGAGTGTAATGTTGAATTTTTTATGGTAAAATATAAAGTACGTATGCCAGTTTTGAGTTAAATCCATAGGTTACTATTCTTTTTAATTTCAAAATCAAACTGTTCCCTAATCAAAACCTCGATCAAAACAATCATTTAGTTTATAATTTATTATTATTATTTTTTCTTCTTCTTGTCGACTAGGTAGGAAGGTTTCTTGCTATGTATTATGTGAAGTCTTAGAAGGGATATGGATCTGAAAGTGTTAGTCGTGATACGCTAAATTGTTTTGTGATTTTTTTTGCAGAAACGGTTTACGTGTGCCGTCAAAATTGAATCGCTATACTGATAGCATTTTTTCTGTACTTTGCGAATCTTCTAATAGTTTTCCAATAGAAAATAGTATATTGTGTAAATACACAATATACTATTGTGTGAAAGCAATACATTCCCGGACGACGATGCAAATTGTTGACCGAGGCGCTAGCCGAGGCCAACAAGCATCGAAGTCCGGGAATGTGCTTTCACACCGAAGTACACATACTATTTTTTCTGAAATCACAATCAATATTATTATAAATTAAGGAATTTGTATTAATGCGTAACATTTCTTCATTACAATCTAACTGCTTACTAATAAATGCAATTTTAATGTGAGTTGGTTTGTCTGCGTGTATTTATTTACTGTCTAAAATATACATAAAAAACCGTACGGGAATGTTACTTTCCCGGCCTAGGCCGGGAAAGTAACATTCCCGTACGGTTTTGTTGATCGTTGCTTGGCAACGGATCTTTTCCGGTGTGTTTTCTGATAGTTTCTTAGCAACGGACTAAAATACTGGAATTGTGCATTTTTCGATCTGAAATCGCGGCGAAAATGTAGACATTTCCGATCGATTTCAGAAAAATGTACTTTTTTGACAAAAACGAGGAGGGCAGATTTTTTCCGAGTCTGGCCCTGGATTTTTCAAAATTAAGTAGGCCATTCGGGCACGTCCCAGCTGAGGAATGTTACTGGTAAATTTCATTCGATTACATCCAACCGTTGCAGAGATATAGCTATGGCACCTACCTCGCGAATCTCCCTATATAATACACATCCACTGTAAATAATAAAAATAATAACAATAATCCATTTTAAAACAAAAAAAAATAATTTTGTGGACATCAATAAAAACATTTTTAAGGTGTCCTTATTCAAGAGACTAGCCTAATAGAGATATATTTAAATTTTTGAAACAAGAATCACATATAAAAAATGTTTTGAAAAAAAAATTGAACTGCCTTCAAAAAAATCACTACAACTTATTAAATAAAATTTTACCGTCACCCAGTTAATTGAACTTTATTACCTAATAATAAAATGATAAAATCTGAATGGATTATGGATATAATCTAGAAAAAGCATGCACACATAAATGTGATAACACTTTGCAACCTCACCTTTTCCCCCAGTTGGCGGCTGACGACCAAAGGTGAACGAAACGTAGCAACCACTCTGTTGGGTGGAGGTTCGAGTCGTTTAAAAAACTTGTTTTGGGCATCAGCGTATTCAACAATACTTCAACAATATTTCGAAGCACAAAAAAACAAATTGCAAGTTGTGTTATTCTGTAAATGTTTTCAGGTGGACACAATCAAACTCAGGTATTTAAAAAACAATATCTAATATATAAAAATCTCGTGTCACAGTGTTTGTTATCGAACTCCTCCGAAACGGCTTGACCGATTTTTATGAAATTTTTGGTGTATATTTGGTAGGTCTGAGAATAGGTCGTAGGCTATTTTTTATACCCCTAGGCCCTATCCAGAAATTTTCTTTTTATTTTTTGGACAAAAATTTATAATTTATATGGCAAAACAACGTTTGCTGGGTCAGCTAGTAATTAATAAATTTAGGGTAAAAATACAATCTTTTTACAATGTTTAAAGAAAAAACTGAAGAAAATATCACATTACATTAATTTCTTTTGACCAAATACTGCAGATGTTAGCTACAAGTTAGGTTGGCTTACGAACTTTGATTGACATTAACAATAACGGGTTCCTTTCTTGTGCTTTCTCCATATAGTTAGTGACTTATGTGAGTCTAGACAAAAACTATAACATTTATCTAGAATTTACTACAAAGAAACTGAAGGAAAACTCTAAAATGCCCTCGGAATTACCAAGGTTAGATTTAATATCAAAAGTTATAAGTTAACCAAAATAGAAATTGTAAATGTACTTTAAATAGTACTACCCGCACCAAAATTCCACTATAAACAAAACCTAAACAAAACCTCTGCTAGCAATAAAACGGACAATAAGAATCCAGGGGTTACTACTCTTTTCAGTTTCAAAATCAAACTGTGTAGGGTATCTTTCTTAATCAAAACAATCATTTAGCTAGGTAGGAAGGTTTTTGCTATGTATTAGAAGGATTATGGGTCTGAAGCATTTGAATAGACTCTATGAAATCATTCCATAGATAATGCCTGGTCAAAGTGTTAGTCGCGATGCGCTAAATTGTTTTGTGACTTTTTTGTCGAAACGGTTTAGGTGTGCCGTCAAAATTGAATCGCTATTCTGATACCATTTTTTCTATACTTTCCGAATCGCTAATAGTTTTTCAGAAACGCGATAGAAAAATGTACTTTTTTGTCAAAAACGAGGAGGGCGGATTTTTTCCGAGTCCAGTCCTGGATTTTTCAAAACCAAGTAGGCCATTCTAACCAGTTGAGGAATGTTACTGGTAAATTTCATTCAATTACATCAAACCATTGCAGAGATATAGCTCTTTGAATTTTCAGACCAAACGCATAAAACACCCTGTATCTTCTTAACTAGTGGCCGAAACATTTTTTTCATTGGTGACATAGACTCGCCGGAAGTGCTCTATCTGCCATTAGACTATGGCACATTCCTCGTGAATCACCCTGTACGTATTTATATTAACTTTCGTGAATTTGTGAAATTTTCTACGTAGGAAAACATCGATTATAAATGTCAATGTTCCTCAAATACAGTCTAATATTTTATGTGTTGATTGCCTAGTCTCACAAGACCAATCACCAGCGGAGAGGTTGTTGATACCCCATTCGTTCCTAAGTAACATCATGTAAGAAAATCAGATTATTCAACCCCTTGAAATCAATTAGTGAAAACTAGCCAGACGTTCGAATGTGCTATATTGAATTGAATTGAGAGGGTTGGAGTTCCTTCCATTTCAATACGGTCTAACGATAATTACATCAATTTTCGATGATTGAGATGAATACAGGCAAGATTTATGATTGGCGTCGACGAAAGAGCAATTAGTACATTAGTATGTATACGTTTTGCGCTGGCTCGACTGCTGGTCATCTTCGGAAATGATTAATGAAATTTGCGAAGGAGAAAATTAAGGACGTTACATATCACCACGTGTCATAGCAACAGTGTAAAAATATACAGAGTGTAACAGAATAATACGGCTCTAACTTATTTATTTTTTATTTTGATTTTTTCCTCTCTTTTCAATTTCCTCCATTTTATTGAATAATTTTTGAGCTAAATTTTCAAGATGTTTGGGTGTTTTTTTTATTTTTAGGAAGCAATAAAAAATTGCTTCAACATGCTGGTAAATTTGTAAATGTGAATATTTTTATTCAAAACTTTTTCTGCATTGAAGTACTATCTTGAACTAAAAGATAATGCATTTATAACTTATATTAAAGTCAGTTATTTTTTATGGGCCTGTGAACTGTCAGAGGCGCAAAAAATTAAGAGATAACTATATTATATTGTTATTTTTATATACTAATAAATATCAACAGCCATCAAAAATAGGAACCCAAGAGAGTATTTTATATATCATTTAAAACCCATTTTGATTTTTATTCCTAGCCTGTATGGTTTTCGAGCAATTCAATTTTTTCTATAAGCCGCGCGCGAAAAATTTCAAATAAACGAAAATTCGCGCGTATTAAAAATACCAATTTTGGAATTTTTTTCAATATCGATTTCCTCGAAAACCATGGCATATACAAAAAAATTGCAATAGGACTTTTTTTTATGAGCATTTTTTTTATCATCAACGATTAACGAGTTATCAGTAAAGTAAGGCTTATTTCATCGAAGGGGTGGTTTTTTTTGGGGGGGGGGGGTTACGGTACCCCCCCCCCCCCCCAGAACGGTTTTTTGTGGTTTTCTGATGTATAACCCGTCCACTAACAGTTACTGAAGGAAATTTTGTTACGTTGAATTTTGTTTTTTGATATGTCTTTTACAAATAAAGCATAAAATTATTATTTACATTCTTTTTAAAGATATTTTTAAAAAAAATCAGTTTGGAACCGGAAAGGATGTTTTTAATTTCTCTCTCTAAAATAAAAGAGAATTGCGAATATGACGTAATAACATAAATTGAAACTAATTAAAACCCTTATAAGAAAACATTAACCAACTTCATGTACAGGGTGAGGTAAAAAAATATTCAAGAAAATTAAGTTTTATTTTTTAACAATTTTTTCAAAACAATTTTTTTTAATCACTCTGTACACATGTTTAAATGCCTTAAAAATATCTACAATTTGATGTGCCCAACATGGTCGTCGCTTAAAAAATAAGAAAGTTGCAAGCCTGGGGACTTTTAAGTGGCGCACCCTGAATAATAATATATTTATTTAAACAACAAATAGGTAATACAGTTTTAACATAAATATTATAACAAAAGAAATATACAGGGTGTCTCACTTTTAATGGTCCCCCTATATATCTTAGTTATTAGTAATCCGATTTCAACCTTTAGGTCGGTACCAAAGACCTACATTCTGTCCTTTTTGAATAAAACAAAACTTTTTTTTAGTCATTGGCGTGTATTTTTATTAAGAAAAGAAGGGTCGATTTTTCGGAGTCATATTAGGCATTTTTTCATTGAAAAACTACTGCAGCATTATTGATCAGCATGCTCTAGAAACTCTGTGTTCAAAATTGAATAACATTTTGATGTATTGTTTTCGAATTTCAATAAAATTGCGTAGTTGGAAATAGATATACAGGGTGATTTACCTTAACATGCGGAAAATAAAATGGCGTACTAGTCTTCTATGTGGGAAAGCCCCTGCGAAATTTTAGAGCGATCCGAGGTAATTTATTATATTTTTTTGCATTAAAACTTGCAAAGATACGCCACTGAGCCGAGGTGTTCGGCCACGGTTTCAATGGTTCAGGCGTGCGCCGCTTCTTTTGTTTTTAAGGTGGTCGTCAGATGTTATTTGTCTATGGTCAGTGTCTTTCCGACTTCCATTTAGAGCGTGTCGTTAAATTTTAAATTGTATTCGTAAATCGATACCGTTCTTGGCGCGCAAGTATCCCAGATATCACCCCTATGGATTTTTAGAAGACTTTGAAAAAACCATTGGCAATGTCTCTAATCTAATTCGTGATCAAAGAGACAAATGTGATCGCATACACGCAAATCTTATTCGGCGCTTAGAACAGTGCACTGAATGTAATGGCGAAATATTCGAACATATTCTTTCTTTTCATTACTTGCTTTTATGCTGTGCTGTGTTCTACAAAAAATATTTAAATTTTTGCTATTTTTGTGTGATTAAAACCAAAAAGCCACTTCTAACCCTGCCAGCTTTGATGTCAGTCCCTAGTCTAATAAAGGGGGAGGGAAGTGATATGCACCGCGTTACGTCAGATTGGTTAAAGTTATAGGCGGCGCAGTTCTACAAAAAAATAAGATTTTTTGGTAATATTTCTTTGATTTTTCATTTTTTTAACTCTTTGCGGTGGGGACAACTTACTGAATAATTTTTCGCATGTTAAGGTAAATCACCCTGTATAGAATTTTCTTTCCTGTCAAAACCTTAATTCTAAGTAACCGAAATTATTGCATACTTTGTATAAAACGCTGTATAAACTTATTCTGAAGTAAGAATTACTGTTCAATGTGTTGCATAACGTCAGTACATTAACATCACCATATACTTAAAAGTTTTATTATTTGTATGGGCTACAAGATTAAACATCTTACGGGAAAAAGTTATAAATGAACAAGTTTTGGCAGTATTTCTGTTTTAAGGCCGATAACAGATGTTCATAAAAGCTTTTTTACGAGCTCCACTAGTGATGCAGTGTTGTACTGTTGATTTTAACCGCTTTTGCAACTAAACAACGACCTTAGAGAAAAAATGCGAGATATTCACTGACTGCTACAACCCAATCCTTCAACGGAATAAGATCAAAATATAATCTAGTTTCAGATCTCGTTAAAATACAAGTCAATATCTCAAACGGTTCCAGAGTAATCGCGCTCACAAAAAAGTTACAGACAGAAATTTTTTTGCTCAAACTTAAAATCTCGACGTTTCATGACATTTTAAGCCTATCTGGACAATAAAAATTTTCATTTTTTTTTTGCGTTACATACCACTTTTTGCGTTTTATGCCACTGAACGTGGAAGTAAATTTGTGGATTTTTCGTAACATATAACAAATTTGTGAACACTCGCGTAAACACTCGCACATAAATAAACAAACAAAAATCCTGTTCAGTTAATATATTTTTTTCGAAAGTGCAAATCGACTTTGAGTATATTTATAATTAATGGGAGGAGGGGGGTAATTAGGGGAAGGCGGGACAAAGTGGGTAGGGGGCGAGGCTTCTGGAGAGCTGTGAGATTTTGGAGGGGGAAATTTTGGATTTCCCCCACTCGAAATTTTCCCCCTCCAAATTTCATCCAAATGAAAAATACCACCCTCCCCAAACCCCGTCCCCTACCACCTGCTCGGAGCACTCCGTGTTAAATCAACTACTCCTAGGACTCACTATAATTCTCTACATTCTGGCATTCTAGCAAAAAAAATTGGTATACTTTCGAAAAAATTTGGTGTACCTCCCAAAGGAATTCGGTGTACCTTTGAAAAAATCCAAGTCTCTTACAACGAAAAAAAATTTTGACATTATATCTGCACTACACTTTATGGAACTTTAATAATATATAATATTTGAAATCGCTTACCACAAAAACCCATAAAACGATATGCCACATTGGTAGTGGGGGTAGGGATGATGGAAGGGGGTCGGTAGTGGAAGTGGAAGAAGTAAAAAAAAAAATTGAGGCCTTTGGTTTTGTACACACTCTATATCATAATTTTATTTTTTTCATCCCTTGTAATAATGGGGTGGGGGTGGTAATAAAGGTGGCTAATCCCAAAAAACTTTTTGAGACTGTACCTTCTCTTACATATTGTAATGTATTTCAACCCCTAGAATGTAGACAACACAGAATTCGATTAATTGATTGGATGTCTGCCTAAATATAGAGATTTGCACCTACCAGAGAAAGAACATACTAGAAGGTCTAGAGTGATGACATATCTGTTCTGGAACCATCTGGAGAATGTGACATAATCACAGAAACTTCGAGATCTGTCATCTGTAGGTATATAAGGCATGGAGTAAACCAAAAGGGGAGAAGTTAGTGCAGTACTAATTGTCAGTTGAAATGGTCAGAGAGTAAACACAGTGATAAAGTGACTGAATAACTGAATTGTAGTACACAGTGTATTATTAGTCAAGTAAATTATTGGTTGTAATTAGTAGTTAATAAATTAGTGTTTAGTGTTACCCTGGTTGTTATAATTTCCGAACCCACGATACAGGGTGTTTACAAAAAGGGTGTAAGCACGTCACAATATACTAAATACCAATGTTATGGACTCTTACTTGCTTGATTTACCTATACCATACTTATTATTCATTTACCCCAATTTACCCGCCAACCCTTAAACGGAATGAGATGAAAATATAATCTAGTTCCAGATCTCGTTAAAATACATAAGTGTACCAAATTTCAAGTCAATATCTTAAACAGTTCCAGAGTAATCGTGCGCACAAAAAAAAGTTACAGACAGACAAACCGACAGACAGACCGAATTTTTTTTTATTAAACTTAAAATCTCGACGTTTCATGACATTCTAAGTCTATTTGAACAATAAAAATGTTCAACATTTTTTTTGTCGTTGCTATACTTCTACTGGATGTGGAAGTAATTAGGATAGAAGGAACACTTTTATAGCGAGTTTTCAGTCTTTATAAGCTTACATTTGGGTGTCCGCTAGCCTAGTTCCAAGTTTTAAAAGTTCGGTCTCACAGGGTTACAAATCGGCGCGCTGGTTTTCAGTAATGAGCAGTTTCATTATAGGGACTTCTCATAAATTTTACTATGCCGGATAGTTTATGATTATGGGTTAATGCTGGACCATGTGTCAAATTGTAATTATGTAACACTCAATATAAAGCTCGACAAAAATCAAATGTTAGACAATTATTCATTGCCAAATTGCCAATGATTTTTTCATAAATTATTTATTTAACAATATACACTTCGTGGCAAAATTAACGCATATTCATGAACTAGTAGATACATTTTTTATACTTTCTTTTCAACGACGAAGAAAAAAAAATGTTGAAGTAGAAAAATAAATTAAGTTTTATTTCCAAATTGCTCAATATAAAGTAGATACAGAGTGTTACAAGAAAGCAAATATGAAACATAGTCTTAAATTTAGGTTTTTTCCTGCTGGTATCGTGTGTTTCCTGCGCGTGCGTTGATGACTGTTTGGCACCGACTCCTCATACTCATTATAAGAGTTCTTATTTGATCTCGATCAATAATCTCTCAAATTTCGACCAATCTCTCTTTCAGCTCATTATGAGTAACTACAGGTTGCTCTAGAGCTCGAATCTGTCTCTTTATATTGTCCCATAGATGCTCTATGGGATTTAAGTCAGGACTTTTCTCAGGCCAGTTCATAACGTTAAATTCTACTTCCTGTTAGTACTGGTGGACAATCTAATGCACAGCTGCCTATTTCCTGACAAAAATAGTGTTTCTGACTTCCAACTAGTGTTCCTTCGCCGATACTTCTGCGGTTCTGTAAGCCCTTTTACAGGTCAGTTCGAGTCCTATCAAGACTGTACTTGCTTTTCTCTGGTCAGCTTGTCTACTTTCTTACTGCCTATCCCCTGGTGTCCACTCCAGTTTTTCACCAGGAACTCCAGGGGACCCTTTACCATTTCAGAACGTACCTTTACTGTTTACAAAGCTTTACGAATCGTTTTAAGAACTGTTTAGCTCTCAGCAATAATGAGGATTCTCCTATCAGTGTGATCTTGTGCACGGTATCAATAGCTGTTTCTGCATGAAATATTGTTGCAGTACTACGCAGGTCAGTTTTTATCTCTGTTTTATGCCAGCAGATCAGATAGGAGTAGGGTGTCATTGGTGCCATAATCCTAGGAGGGAGGGTTACCATACAAATATTTTGAGTTGTGATAACTCTTGATTCAAAGAGTCCAGAACTAATAAGGAATATATGCCAGCTTCATTACACAATAAAGGAAGTAAGTTTTGCTTGCAAAACAAAAGTAATATATTGTAATATGTTGCACCCCTTAAAATTTAAGGTTATGTTACTAAAAAGTAGGCAGACTTCAACAGATCGAATGTCTGAATGAATGTAGTGTATTTGCACCTACTCGAAAAAGAACCTACCAGAAGATTCCAAAGTGACATCTGGAATTCTCTAGAGAATGGTGGCGTCATCACAGAACAATCGAGATCTGTCATTTTTAGGTATAAAAGACCAACCGCATTCTCGGCGAGTAGTTCAGAAAGTGGAGAAAGTATAGAAAGTGAGGTTAAGAGTTCAAAGATAAACAAAGTAATAAACATTGTGATTTTAGTCAGTAAAGTGTATTTAAATTAATAATAGTATTGTGAAGTATCCAGTAAATATTTAATAAAGTGTGTTAGTGGACATCTCTTGTTATAATTTTTGGAACCCACGGATTTGCAAGGGGTAGTTTCCTAAGGGTGGAAACACGTTACAAATTGGTGTCAGAAGTGGGATTTTATGACAAGAGGAGCTCTGAAGTTGTGCTGGAGTGTTCGAGAAGTATTCTCGAGGTTTAGTGCTAACACGGGACTAATTTACTGGACATTGTTCGAGGGTTATTTTCGAACAGGAAAATAGTGTTAAGTGCATTTTTGAGACATTGTAGAACATTTTATTAGGACATTAGTGCGATAATTAATTCCTTTGAACTGAGAAGTGATAGAGACACTGAAAAAGACTCATTTAGTGCGTGAAAATTTCTAGAACTTTTCTATTTGGACATTAGTGGAGATTAGTAAATTCTCTAAACTGGATAGTGACAAAAGACTCTGAATAAGACTTTTTCGTGCTATTTCGAGATTTGTCTGGAAAGTTCCATTACCGATATTGACGTGACAGTTAAATTTATTTTATTTTAATTTCATCGTATGCCCGTAACAACAAGAAGTATGGCATCCGATAAACAAATACAGGACTTATTCGAACAATTCCAAAAAATGATGGCGCAGCAACGGCAGGAAGACAAAGAAGAACAGGAGAAAAAACGTCAGGAAGAAAAAGAACAGCAAGAAAGAAGACGCCAAGAGGAGGAAAAACGGCGTCAAGAAGAAAGGGACGAATTAAAGAAAATTATGGAAGATCAGGAAATAAGACGTCAGAAAGAAAAAGAGGATGAAGAAACAAGACGTCAGAAAGAAAAAGAGGATGAAGAAGGAAGACGTCAAGAGGAAGAAAGACGACGTCAAGAGGAGAAGGAAGAACAAGAAAAGCGACGTCAAGAAGAAAAAGAAGAGCAAGAAAGAAGACGTCAAGAAGAGAGAGACGAATTAAAGAAAATGATGGAAGATCAGGAAATAAGACGTCAGAAAGAAAAAGAGGAGGAAGAAAGAAGACGTCAAGAACAAGAAAGACAACGTCAAGAGGAAAAAGACGAACTCAGAAAAATAATGGAAGACTTGGAAGAAAGACGCCAGGAGGAATTAAGGAAAATCCTGAGCGATCAAATAAAAATACAACAGGACGCAATCATTTCTGTCAAGGAAGAAGTTAAAGAAGAGATAAACAAGGTCGAAGAAAAAGTAGACAAGGTTGAAGGAAAAGTAGATAAGGTAGAAGAAAAAGTAACTGAGTTTGAAGTAGAAATAGACCGGCTTAAACGACAGTTGAGAGATAGAGGAAGTCAGCAGGTGGTATCATCAGGTCAGCGACTAAAACCTCCTTCTTTTGACGGCCAAAGTTCCTGGACGACGTACAAGAGGCAGTTTGAGGCAGCAGCATGTGCGAACAACTGGGATAGCGAGGAAAAGGCCATGGCATTAGTTCTGGCATTCAGGGGCCAGGCCTCAGAGTTGCTTCAGACTATCCCAGTGGATAAACAAAGGGACTTCAAAGTCTTGGAAGCTGCATTGGACTTGAGATATGGCGACCAACATCTCGCCCAAGTATACCAAGCCCAGCTAAAATCACGAACACAAAAGGCTGGAGAGAGTTTACAGGAATTCGAAGCTGCGATAGAGAGACTGGCACACCTGGCGTATCCGAGTGCACCTAGAGAATTTCAGGAACAATTAGCCGTAGGGGCCTTTTTAGATGGCATAAGGGACGAAGAGGTCAGGCGAGTTCTGAGGCTGACAAGACACCAAAGTAGTAGCGAAGCTTTGGTGCGTGCACTCGAAGTAGAAGCCGCTTACAGGGATACTCCAAGGTCGAGAATTCGAGCTGTGACTCTCGAAGAATCGCAACCAGAAATGAACCAGAACCCCTTGCTGACTGAGATGCAGAAAATATTCACCAAATTATGCGATAAATTGGATGGCCTCGGAAAGCAGGAGAAACAACAAAATAAAGGAAAGCCGAGTGGAGGTATTAAATGTTTCAACTGCGGCAAGGTGGGACATAAGAAACGAGACTGTCGACAGCAGAACTCGGAGAGTCGAGTAAATGCTGTGAATGTTGAAGAAAAGCAGGAAAACTAGAGATAGCCAGCACCAAGGGGGCTGTGCTGGCTAGGGAATGCGGTGCCCCCAGAGAAATAAAGATTTCCCAGCTCCAAAGAATACCAAGTAGTCTGTTGTTGCAAGGATATGTGAATGGAAGAAAATGCGTGTTTACGATTGACACCGGTGCTACGTCATCAATAGTGCGGCCAGGGTTTATATCAGGCTTGCGGACAGCCACGGGGGACAGGGCTGCGGTCCATGGAGAGGTCAACTTGGAACTGCAGGTTGGACGGTTGAGGTTAAATTACAAGGTCATTGTGGCTGACATTATGGATGATTTCATTTTGGGTCTAGACATCATGGGAGAGCAGGGATTTATTGTTGACGTAGGGGAGCGAGTCTTAAAAATTGGAAATGAGGAATTTATTCTGGCAACCGCAGACGACCAATTCCATAAAGCGAGATTGTTAACAACACAGACGATCAAGATTCCTGCTCATTCAGAACAAATGATCGATGCTGCCTTAGAAGGAAATCCTGGAGGGTACCGTGTTGGCCTAGTGGAAGATGACGAATCGATTAAGTCCCTATCCAATATTATTGTGGCGAGAACTTTAACCCGGACTAAAGACAAAATCCCAATTAGAGTTGTTAATTTAAATTCCCACTCGGTGACAATTAAGGAAGGCAAACCGATTGGCTCCTATGAACCGGTCACATGGGTAGCGAGGTGCGAGGAACAAACAGAGGGGAGTTCGTCTACGAAAATAGACCAGGAAGTTTTGACCTTGCTGAGTACCCAGTTGGAGCATTTATCTGAGGATGAACGAAGGGAGGCAATCAAGTTCCTAGAAAAGGAAAGTTCAGTATTTGCCAAGAATACAGAGGCCCTTACAAAAACAGACATAGTCCAGCATCGGACAAATACTGGCAACTCACCCGCTATTCGACAACCACCTAGGAGGCTGCCATTAGCAAAACAAGAAGATGCCTCGGCAATGATAGACAAGATGCTACAAGATGGAGTCATTGAGGAGTCGACGAGTCCCTGGTCATCGCCAGTAGTTTTGGTTGCCAAGAAGGATGGAACATTAAGATTTTGTGTCGATTATCGAAAATTAAACGATGTCACGAAGAAAGACAGTTACCCATTACCACGAATTGACGACACGTTAAGCACGTTGGCAGGCTCACGATGGTTTTCTACGTTAGACCTTAGGAGTGGATACTGGCAAGTGGGGCTTCATCCTGATGATAAAGAAAAGACAGCGTTTTCAGCAGGCAGTGGTCTTTATCAATTTACCGTGATGCCTTTTGGACTTTGCAATGCGCCAGCTACCTTTGAAAGACTGATGGAGTTCGTGCTGCGAGGGCTAACCTGGAGGACGTGCCTGGTTTACCTTGACGACGTGCTTGTTATGGGACAGGACTTTACAGAACATTTGAAAAATCTTCAAGAAGTATTTGGGCGAGTCAGGAATGCCCATCTGAAATTGAACCCGAAGAAGTGCCTGCTATTCCAGAAAGAAGTCAAATTTCTTGGTCACGTGGTGTCTTCGGATGGAATACAAACAGACCCCGACAAAATTTCTGCTGTACGAGATTGGCCAAGACCATCTAACGTTCATGAAGTACGGAGCTTCCTTGGCCTCTGCACTTATTATAGGCGCTTTGTGGAAGGGTTTGCAGAAATTGCGAAGCCATTACACCGGCTGACGGAAGAGAAAGTACAGTACCAATGGACACCGGAATGTGAAACGGCATGGAGAAAATTGAAGGCAGCTCTGTGCACTGGTCCTGTGCTAGCGTACCCACAACGGGAAGGACTTTTTATTTTAGACACGGATGCCAGCAATTCTTCGGTCGGTTGTGTACTGTCTCAAATCCAGAATGGGCAGGAAAGAGTGATCGAGTACTTCAGCAAGGTGCTGTCCAAACCAGAAAGAAATTATTGTGTAACCCGGAAAGAGTTACTGGCCATCGTAAAATCAGTGGACCATTTTCATAAATATCTTTATGGAAGACATTTCAAGATTCGGACCGACCATGCTGCATTAAAATGGCTGTTGCAGTTGAAAACCCCTGAAGGTCAACTGGCTCGTTGGATAGAACGGTTGCAACAGTATGATTTCAAAATAGAACATCGACCTGGAAGATCTCATAAGAACGCAGACGCTTTATCTAGAAGACCATGCAAGGAAGATTGCAAGCACTGCCGCCACGTTGAGAAATTGCAGGGTACGGTGGCTGTCAACACTATTAAAATAGAGGTTCCGGACGATTGGACAACCGAAGCCCTGAGACAAGAACAACTGAATGACACAGAAATTGGGGCTATATTGAGAGCAAAGGAGAAAGGAATTCGACCAGCGTGGAAGGATGTTTCGGATAAGGCAGTTGGATTGAAGGCTTTGTGGGCCCAATGGGATTCACTTAAAGTCATGAACGGGCTGCTAAAGAGAGCTTGGGAAAGCCCGGATGGCAGGGAAGTTGTTATGCGTCTAGTGATTCCCAGGTGTCGAGTACCGAAAGTACTTCAGTACTGAATAAAGTACGAGAACGATTTTATTGGGTAAATAGTCGTCAAGATGTGGAAGCTTGGTGCCGCAATTGCAAAATTTGTGCAGCCAGTAAGGGACCACAAACTAGAAGTAGGGGTGCAATGAAGCAGTATAACGTCGGAGCTCCTTTCGAGAGGATCGCGATCGATATAGCCGGCCCATTCCCAGTAACCAAGGATGGGAACAAGTACATACTGGTTGCAATGGACTATTTTAGTAAGTGGCCAGAGGCCTATGCAATTCCAAACCAAGAAGCAGTCACTGTCGCCAAAGTCTTGGTAGATAATTTGATATGTCGGTTTGGTGTACCCCTGGAGCTGCACTCAGATCAAGGGAGGAACTTTGAGTCAGGGGTGTTTCAGCAAATCTGCAAGTTATTGGGGATACACAAAACACGGACCACAGCCCTTCACCCGCAATCAGATGGAATGGTGGAACGACATAACAAGACCATGAAAGAACATCTCTCTAAAGTGGTTCATAAGAATCAACGCGATTGGGATCTCCACATACCGTTCTTTCTCATGGCATACAGAGCTGCTATCCACGAGTCTACGAAACAAACACCAGCCCGTGTAGTATTTGGACATGAGATCAGACTGCCGTGTGATTTGATTTTCGGAACACCAGGCGGAGAACAGCTTCCTGTGAACAGCTATGTGGATGAAATGAGTGAACGGCTAAGAAATGTTCATGAGCTGGTTAGAGACCAAATCACCATAGCCAGTGACCGAATGAAGGCTCGATACGACCGTAAGGGTAGTTCAGAAGGGTTCCAGGCAGGAGATCTGGTTTGGCTGTACAACCCACAGCGGAAGAAAGGGAAGTCACCGAAACTTCAACCTCCTTGGGAAGGACCTTATACTGTTATTACCCGAATTAATGATGTCGTCTATCGTATTCAACGAAACAAAAAGTCCAAGATGAAGATCGTACACTTGGATAGACTGGCGAAGTATGTGAAAGAGGCTGAATTGCCTGACCGGGACGTTCAGGCTTAAGGAGGGGGCAGTGTAATATGTTGCACCCCTTAAAATTTAAGGTTATGTTACTAAAAAGTAGGCAGACTTCAACAGATCGAATGTCTGAATGAATGTAGTGTATTTGCACCTACTCGAAAAAGAACCTATCAGAAGATTCCAAAGTGACATCTGGAATTCTCTAGAGAATGGTGGCGTCATCACAGAACAATCGAGATCTGTCATTTTTAGATATAAAAGACCAACCGCATTCTCGGCGAGTAGTTCAGAAAGTGGAGAAAGTATAGAAAGTGAGGTTAAGAGTTCAAAGATAAACAAAGTAATAAACATTGTGATTTTAGTCAGTAAAGTGTATTTAAATTAATAATAGTATTGTGAAGTATCCAGTAAATATTTAATAAAGTGTGTTAGTGGACATCTCTTGTTATAATTTTTGGAACCCACGGATTTGCAAGGGGTAGTTTCCTAAGGGTGGAAACACGTTACAATATCAAGAGTATATTGTTACTATTATCAATTCCAAGCATGAGAAATTGGGCCAACACATCAGTGGCGGCTGGTGAAATTTCAATATTTTTTTTCTCGTCTGTGGCGCATGGGACCCATACGAAACTTGGGAAATAACATCTAGAGAAGCACTTCTCTAATGACCCCTAAAAAATTTTGAAAAAGCAGTTTGCGAAAAAATTTTTGAAAATTCGCTAGCCTCCCCTGGGTCTAGGGACCCCTGTTTACTTTTATTTTTTTTTGTCATATGCATTTGACTTTTCATAAAAATGCATCGACAGATTTTGGAGTTTGTGAAAATATTTTCATTACTAACTGAGATACAACGAATTGAAATATTGTAATTTGTTAAATTGTAAATTACAAAATTTCAGTTCATTGTATTTCAGTTAGTAATGAAAATATTTTCACAAACTCTAAAATCTCTCGATGCATTTTTATGAAAAGTCAAATGCATATGACAAAAAAAAATAAAAGTAAACAGGGGTCCCTAGACCCAGGGGAGGCTAGCAAATTTTCAAAAATTTTTTCGCAAACTGCTTTTTCAAAATTTTTTAGGGGTCATTAGAGAAGTGCTTCTCTAGATGTTATTTCCCAAATTTCGTATGGGTCCCATGCGCCACAGACGAGAAAAAAAATATTGAAATTTCACCAGCCGCCGCTGCAACACATCCGTAAATATAAAATTTCGGCACGATATACAAAATAAGTTTACGAGGATTTCTCGGTAGAAGAAAACTGCAATATTGGACTAACTTCTTTATTAGAACAGCTTACAACACTTTCTGATGGCTGCGAGTTTGGTACGGATATTTATATGTCCGGTTTATCAAACTTGTGGCCATTTGATAATATTTATAACTATATTTATTAGACGTTTAATAATCAAAATAAAATAATGGGTAAACAAGTGATAGCGTAAAACTATCAATATTATTTATAACTATATTTATTATGACATTTACTAGTATCGTTATCAAAATAAAAATAACGAGTAAACAAGTGATAACGTATAACTCCTCCCTTCTTAAAATGGATTCATATCCTTTACATGAAGGTTTGAATCTTGGAGTTCAATAGGTTCATTGGGCGGTTTGCCTTTATTTATAATTTTTATGTTAAATGGCTTTGTCTTGAAATATTTAAAGAAAACGTAAATTAAAATTACAAAGATAATCAAAAAAATAAGAAAGTAGAGAATCCAAGTGTGATGAGTAGGAGTCTTGAAGTCTTCAATTTCTAGTGGTTGGAGTTGCTTCAGTGATTCAGACATTTTGCTTAAGTCTGCGGGAAATTCTTCTAAGTGAAGGTCTGGTAGTTGGGACATAGTATATCTTTCAATTTTCGGTAGATAGAATGGACGTCCTTCAAGTCTAGTACTATCTATCGAGTAGGTAGTGTTTTTAATAATAATGCTACAGTTGTGTTCGAGTGTAACTTCGCTGAGAGTATTTAGTTGAATTATTTCTTGTTCTGGGCATGAGCTTTTAATAACAACTTCTTCTCGAGGGAAGCAAATAATTTTATCTTTGGAAATCCTTAATAGAAGATCGGTATTTACTTTGATCTTTTGTAGGACACAGTCGTTAGGTTGTTTTCCTTCTAACAAGTTAAGGAAGCAATTGGAAGTCCAAGGTAGAGGTTCTCCATCACAAATATGGTATTTGTTGATCGTTTGGCAAGCAGTGTCTTTCCATAAATGGGCAGAATGATCAATACTCAGTACTAGGTAGGGTTTTGGTGGTATGAGGATAGTGTTATTTAAGGGAATAGGAATTAACTGGACTAATTGAAAGTCTCTGATGTCAAAGAGTGGGATAGTTAATTGAACATAAATCAAATTCTTGTTAACTTTAGTCTGAATGTGAAATAATCTGTAATATTCATCAGTGTCTATTTTTAAGAGGTTTCTAGAGTTATAAAGAGTTACTAAAGTCTTCAAAATATGTATTAAGTCTGAGTGAGACATGAAGAAATGATGTATAATTCCTGAATAGGAGTTTACTAGTGCATTTTCTAAAGTTTCTAAGTGATTTAAAATGAGTAGAAAGTTCTGTGATATTTGGTTTGCTAAGCTTTGGCAATATACGTTTTTTCCTAAATTATTAAGTTGGTTTATTGTCGTGTTCAAGTGAAACATGATTGATTTTTCATTTGTTTCAATGACCCCTAAAGTTTTGTTTATTCTATCCATTAGTTGCGTATACAGAGAGGTTCTTAGATTTAGTTGAGCCGTTAAAGAATGTTGATTCCTCATAAGAGTATTTAACTTTGAATTTATGTCTTCTAAGTCATCTGCGTCAGGAGTACCGTATAAGAATTTATTAATTTTTCCAATAGCATTAACTAGTCCTCGTTTTTTTCGATTCATGGGTTGAAAGTTTAGGAATTTTGAATATACTAGTTTCGAGAGTTGGGTTAAACGCGTGTTTGAATAATTAGTACATATATTCGGGAAATCTAACATATTTTCGGTAGTCTGTTGGATTTGATTTTCGACTATGTTTAAGTCGATGATGTAAGAGAATGAGTGATAGTTATTAATAAGTCGGGTTGGTTGGTAAGTCATTAGGTAGATGGGGTTATGAATGGACTTGATTTTTAGGCAATATGTCCTCAAAATCAACAGTAGTACTAATAGGAGTGGTGACATGTTTGTTGATCTTGTCCTGGATTAGTCTCTGTTTCACCTGAAACAAGGGTTCATCGTCAGAATCATTGTCTGGGGTTTGTTCGAGTGTGTTGTCACGTACTTGATTTTTTGTAAATCGTCCTCTATTAGTAATGATAACGGGTCCTTCGTCTTTTATTACTGTTGCTGATATAAATTTAGGGAGATTCTTTGCGCGTGTAGCTTGGGAATTTCTAATATAAACTATATCGTTCGGATTATAAATTTTTGGTTCTTTGCGATTTTTATTGATTTTTGCTATTATGTTTTCTTTGTCTAGAACTTGGTTTATTCTGAGCTGTTCGTATAGCTCTTGAGTAAGGTTTTTGTGTTCCTGTATATAGTCTGAGGTGATAATTTCGTCTGAGATTTCAAACGGAGAGGGTTTGTCTAAATGTCCAAAAAGAACTTCGAAAGGGGTGTGTTTAGTAAGGGAGTGTATCGACTCGTTGTATCCGATAGTAGCCAATTTCATTAGGTAGTAGTTGGGGAAATTAGGATTTTCTGAGGTTAGGCATCGCATGCTATCTATTAATGAACTATGGAAGCGTTCAACAGGACTGTTGGATGTATGACTATCGGTACTGGTAAAATGTAAAGATATTTTATGCAGGTCACAGTAGTCGATGATCATGGTGTTATTGAATTCTTTTCCTTTGTCACAAATTATTTTGTAAGGTTTTCCGTAGTGTTGGATAAAGGTTAAGAGGTTTTGTTGTACTTCCATTCCTGTTTTAGACTTTAAGGGATAGCTTTGTCCGATTTTCGAGAAAGGGTCGAAGATAGTAAGGTAACATTCATTTGAAAAGTGAAAAAGGTCTATGTGAATAACATCTAGAGGTTTCTTGGGTATTGGTGTATTTTGGAATTTAATTTTCTGTGGGTGCCTGTCGTATTTACAAGTGTTACACGTGTGACAATTTTTTATATATTGGGCAACTTGATAGTTGATATTAGGCCAATAGTATTTTCTCATTATTAAACTAGTTGTGACTTTGGTTCCGCGGTGTACAGTTTTTCCTTCGTGCATATATTTTATTATTTGATTCTGTTTATCTTCTTGAGAGATATCTTCAAGAACTTTATTTGAAATTATACAACTCATTGAGTCATTGGAGTTTAAGAACCTTTGAAATATTCTAATTATTTTGTGTTTGATAGATTCGTCGTTGAAATTAAAACAATTTTGAGTATTTTGAGTGGAACGTAAGAACTGTTTTACAAATTTAAATACCTCCTCATCGGATGTCCGTGATTTTAGTACAATTCTGTGTCTCTTGTATCCGGGGAAAGGTGTTTCTAAGATATGGGTGTTAGTGACTGCGTTGTCGCTTTCTTTTATAAAAATCTGGTTTTTATAAATGTTAATGGCTGATTTTGAGTAAGGCATTGTGAATGTGGAACTTGAAAGAGCTGTATGTACAGTGTTGTTGTCGAAAGTACGTTCGTCAATGTCTTTTATTAAATTTTCTGCGATTTCTGGGTCTACTTCGGGTAATTCATCTAGAATTGATTGTAGATCTGGAGAATTTACAATCATCGAATTAGTGTCATCATTGTTGATGGCATTAAGTTCTTGTATAGGGGGTCGTGAGAGACAGTCTGCGTTTACATTGTGTTTCCCTTTTTTATATTTGATGGTGTAATCGTATTCGTCGAGGCGTAATCTCCATCTAATCAGTCGAGAGTTTGGGTTTTTCAAGTGATACAACCATTGTAGTGGTTGGTGATCTGTGATGATAGTAAAGTGGTGTCCAAAGAGGTAGGGACGAAAGAATTTGCAACTGTCGGCTACGCTCAATAATTCTTTCTCGATAACGCTGTAGTTGATTTCTGTGGGGTTTAAGGTTCTGGAATAATATGAGATAGGATGTCCGTCTTGACCGAGTATAGAGCCAATGGCATATTTGCTAGCGTCACATTCTAGGGTAAAGGGTTTCGAAAAATCAGGGTATGCTAAAACTGGTTCATTGCAAAGAAGGTTTTTGCATTCCTTAAAGCAGGAGACGTATTCTTCGGTAAGGGTAATTTTCTGATCCTTTTTTAAACATTGAGTGAGGGGTTTTGTAACTTTGGCGAAATTTGGAATGAAACGACGATAGTAGCCAAGGAGTCCTAGAAAAGATTTAATTTCTTTAGGTGTTCTAGGGATAGGGAAAGATTTAATAGCTTCTATCTTCTTTGGGTTTGGCCTTATGCCGTCAGTGGTTATTACATGTCCTAGAAATTCGACTGACTTACATAGAAATTCGGATTTATCAAGTTGTATCTTGAGATTTGAATTCTCGAGAGCCGTGAAGACAAGGTGTAAATTTTGAATATGTTCCTGAAGGGAAGTAGAAAAGATGATTATATCATCCATGTATACAAGACAAATTTTATTTTGGAGGTCTCTTAGGACATTGTCCATGACTCTTTGGAAGGTACTGGGGGCATTCTTTAGACCAAATGGCATGCGTACATACTCATAGTGTCCTTTTTCGACATTAAAAGCAGTTTTTTCGATACTGTTTGGGTGCATCTCGATCTGATGGAAACCTGATGCAAGGTCAAGTGTGGTAAAATATTGGCATCTACCAAGTTTGTCTAAGATGTCAGTAATGTTTGGTAGGGGGTACCTGTCGGTGATGGTTTTCTCGTTAACCTTACGGTAATCAACGACTATGCGCCATTTCTTTTTTCCAGAGGCATCTAGTTTTTTAGGGACGATCCATATGGGGGAACTCCAAGGGGAGACTGAGGGTCTTATGATCCCGTCTTTTAACATTTTGTCTATTTGGGTTTGTACTTCTTGTTTGTGTATGAAAGGATATCTATATGATTTGGTATAGACAGGGGTCTCGTCGCTGGTGCGTATTTCATGCTTTACATGGTTAGTGAAAGAAAGTTTGTCATCAGGGAAGTAAAGTATGTTGGGATGTTTCTTTAGAACTGAAAAGAGCGCATTCTTTTCTTCGGAATTTAAATGCTCTGTGCGGATAGTTTTACTTAGATCAATTTTATGTTTAGAGTTTTCTAGGGGACGTATATAAGGGGTAAAAGTTTCGAAATCTTGAAATGGTAAAACATTTAAGGGCTGGTCAAAGGTAGCTTGTGTAGAAAATTCATTCATATTATGAAGTTCTACTGTAGCTAACCCATTTTTCGCAATGGTTAGGGTTTCCGGGATACTAACTGTGCCGTTTGAGAATGCTGGGACTAGAATTTCTCCATTGTAAATATCTACAGGTATTTGCGTTATAACCACTTCATTTGAGTTTAAGTCATAGGTGCGTGATGTGTCGTTAGGGGTTCTTAATAATAGGGGTATGCAAACATCATGGTTAAAGAGGGCGTTATTTTTGAAATCTAATAGGAATTTAAATTTTGATAAGTCTTCAAATCCTATTAAACCGTCGTAAAACTCGTGAAAATTATATACTAAAACGTCAAGAGTGTCGTCTGAATTAAATTCGTCGAAGGCAGGGATTTCAGCATGAAATTGTATGTCTGTCTCTCCGTGACATGTTTTAATTTTTGTAGAGTTAGTGTACATACAATCAGAATAGAAGTTTTCAATTATGTGGGGTCTAATGATAGTTTTGGAGCAACCTGTATCTATGAGAAGTTTCATTGGGGGGTTTTGGATTTGTATATATGGTAAACTACAAGGGGCGGTTACTGAATTCAATTCGACGATTGATCGTTCCGAGGCTCTTTGAGAAAATTTACGTCCTCATTGTTTTCTTCATTTTGATTTTGGAACTCGTCTGGTTCTTCTGGAGTGAGATCGATGTTTTCGGAAATATTTAAGTCTGCAAATCGAGGGTTAGGAATATCAGGATATTCTTCTGGATAATAGTAGTAGCCTACTGTCGGATCAAGTTCAGCTGTGTGTAATTCTTGGGCTATGAAGTTTTGGGGACTCGACTGTTTGAACCATGGGAATTGTCGTTTAATTTGGGAGTTCGTGTGTGGTCGAAATTGGGGCGAAAAATGCTGTTTGCTTGTTGATGGGTTGGCAAAATTTTGTCTAGGTTGGACAGAAACACCAGACATTGGAGTGGGCTTATATGACTGAGTGTTTTGTGGTCTTGGTTTAAAGACGTTTTGATTTTGATTTGTATTCTGTCTTCCGAATACTTGTTGGTTAGTAGGGAAATGTGTTTGAATAGTTTGACGTGGGGGTAAATTCATTGGTTGAGATGGAAATTGAGGTTTAAAGCTATGATTTTGGTTCATATGGAAGTTATTTTTTATGAAATTTTGCGACGATGTCTGTCTTGATGTTTTGTTGAATTGTTCTTCTCGGACTATCAAATTTATAGCTTCCTCTAGTTTTGTGAAGGGGCTTAAACGTATCATAACCTGGTAGTTTTGTGGTAAGGAATGGGTGTATGTATCAAGCGTTAGTTTTTCGTATATTTTGGTATAAGCTGTTTTTTCTGCAGCTCCGTCGTTTGATTGCGAAAGTTTTGCTAATAGTAAACTTTGTAAGTTTTGCAATCTTAACCCAAAGTCATGTAGTGATTCATTATTGTGTCGGGTCGTTTGTCTTAGGTCGTGTTCAAGATTTGCAATTGATCTTGGGTCTGAGAAATGGTCTATTAACGTTTTGCGGATGTCCGTCCAGGAATTTAGGTCAAAGCGGCAACCGACTATGGTGAGAGCTTGCCCGTGTAATTTTGATTTAATTGATTGAAGTAAAAAGTTGTTTAAATTGATGTTATCAGGAGTATCGTTTGGTTTCGCGTAGTTAACTTCGAGTGCGTTACAGGCTGTGACAAAGTCATTGAGGGCGAAAACATTGCCGTCAAATGGTCTTATGGCATCAACATACATTTTTAATAATTGATAATTAACTTGAGCCATGTCTGTATTTTGAGTACTAACAGAAAGAATAGGATTTAATTTACTGGGTCTTAATTTTGCTTGGATAGGTGTATAAGTATTATTTTCTGGTTCGTTACTTGTGCTAGGAGATGCAATAGCTTCCTCTAGGCTTTCGAGTAAATCAGTGAATGACATATGAGTGGTCTACTTAATTATAGGGTCGAGGATCTGACTCTTCCCTGTCTGTAAATTACAGAATGTAATAAACAGCAACTTAATTCTTTAGTTGTCTACGATAGACTGACTTAGCAACTAATAGTTTTTTTTTCAAATATCACACAAATTCTATTAAGAGATAGTAAGTGAATTTAGAAAAAATTTAATTTCAAGACCGAAAGGATCACAAGAGTTTGAAAATTAAACAATTAAGTGACTTTCAATTTGAATTTGAGAAAGGGAAGCGTTCTAAGGAGCTGAGTATTGACTTACGTTTTTCTTCTCCTCCACGTAGGTTGTTTGGATAGGCCTCAACAATAAAGATTGACTTCTGGCGTCGTACCTCTGGGACTTCTTGCTCGATGCAGGATTTTTCTCAGGGGGTGACTCGATGCACTGAACAACTTGCCAAAAGGGCACTATCCTACCGACTGCGCCAAATAAGTTTACGAGGATTTCTCGGTAGAAGAAAACTGCAATATTGGACTAACTTCTTTATTAGAACAGCTTACAACACTTTCTGATGGCTGCGAGTTTGGTACGGATATTTATATGTCCGGTTTATCAAACTTGTGGCCATTTGATAATATTTATAACTATATTTATTAGACGTTTAATAATCAAAATAAAATAATGGGTAAACAAGTGATAGCGTAAAACTATCAATATTATTTATAACTATATTTATTATGACATTTACTAGTATCGTTATCAAAATAAAAATAACGAGTAAACAAGTGATAACGTATAACTTACATGTAAAGCTATTTACTGCTCCTTTAAACAGATTTTAAATCACAAGAAATTCTCAGAAAGCTTCTGAACGTAAAATCGAATACATATTGTAAATATAATTTTCGTTTTCTTTAAAATTTCCTTCTGCAGGGTTGTTATTAGCTTCAATCGATTTTGAATTTAATTTACCTTTTTTAGTGTTTTGTCATAGAAACTTTCAATGCTACAAACATCTCAATTTCTAAGTTTCGTGCAAAAAGCATAACGTTGTAGCGAAACAAACTATCGAGAAAATGTAACTTGAAAATTGAATAAAATAACTAGTTTTCCTTATTCAATACAAATGGAAATAAATGGAAATGTATAAAATCAAATTATATAATTTCCGTATCTCGAATATTCTCCCCCTATTTATGGTTCGAAGAGAATGGAAGCAAAACTATGTAAAAATTGTAAATAATATAAACGACACTGAAGTAGTTATTTGGCATATTAAATTATATAAATGTTCATTAAACGTTTTTGGATTAAACTATAATCATTATTACGCGTTATAAAATGAGTTTTTTCCAAAAAACATATACAACGTGATTTACCATGATATGCGGAAAATAAAATGGTGTACTAGTCTTCAATGTGGGAAAGCCCCTGCAAAATTTTAGAGTGCCCCGAGGTAATTTAGTATATTAAAAATGGTTAAAATTTACGAAGATACACTACTGTTATTGACTAGGTCAGTAATAGGGCGACGAACTTACTTGTGAAAGAACATATTGAAGATGTTTACATTTCCTTAATAGGGACATCTAGTGATATGGCAGTTTCCTACTTTTTCTTCCTCACTTTAAAGTATAATAAACCAATAACCTCAGAAAAAAATTTCAGCTCAATTGAATTAATAGCCACAGAGATATTCGCATTTGAATAGAAACACGCTCGGCCGGCCAACAGTCCGTAGAGTGACGTCACTTGACGTGCGCCGATACCTATATTAGAGCAGCGATTTCGTAAGTCTATCGTGTCGTTTTTTTTTGGCGTAGAACCACGTCAAACATGTTAGGTTCCTTTGAGTATGTCACCGGGCATATGAAATCATATTTTACGACATTTTTTTGTGGTCTCTAACTTTTTAAATCAATAAAAAGTGAAAAAAATGTATTTTTAAATAAAATTGTTTTTTTTTTGTTTCCACTTTAAAACTATTAAAGGTACCGAAATTTGTTTTGTGTCAAATTAAAGCACACACTGTAGCGCTTTTACCAATATAAACCGTTTGGGCACAATTCGCACTTTCATTTCTCTAAAAATCAGATAAACTAAAAATATATATTTTATGTATTGAAATCTTCACCAATCGATAAACTTTTTTATTTTTGAAAATATTTACATACATGCAGCGAAGAAAATAAAGCCTAATAATCACAAAAGTTTTTGAAACAATATATTTTTTCCTAAAATGTACCGTGTGGCAACAGCAATTTTTTTTATCAGCGCTAAATGTGACATTGGGACGCAATTAATACACCTCGCATGCAGGGTTGGTCAGATTAGTCGCGTAGTGGCGGTTGTCGAAAATCATTAAGTATTCATTGTTCGGATAAAAATTCTGACAATCGAAAATAGGAAGGCCTAAAATGTTGCAACGAGTGCAAATGTCGTTCCTGTAACAACATTATTAAAGATTTCGAGGCAGATATGAAGGAATTAGAATGCTATTAATGTAGGGCCTACATAAACTACATACTACATATTTATCTATCCAAATAGAAAATTTATTTCAACAATAAAACTCATTTTATGCGTACATTTTTACTTTCATTCATTTCAAAATGTCTAATAAACTTACTAATTAGGTGGGTAGTTAGTAACACTGATTGATATTTATAGATTAGGTATTTATATCTACCTACCTGTCTTTTTGTTATTAAAAGGAGACTATTTTATATTTATTGTACAATTTCTTAATACTACTGTATAATATATGAAATATTGAACAATAATATTGATCCCCTAGATGCTTTTGATCACTACTGGTTTTGTATCTATTGATACCTATAAGTTAAACTACTACATACACCCCGACCGGGACCGTCAGATCGTTGCAGTAGGCAGGCTTGCTACAGCCAAGCGCGCAAGAATATGACTTTGGCCCGTTAAAAAAAATCGCTGACTCAATACTATGAACGCGACATGAAAAATTTTTATCCTAAAAACTTTTTTCAACTATTGGCTTCAATTTGTACGCAGCATGTATATACAAATTTTCATAAATAAATGTTTTTCTCGATTGTCTAAAATTACGCTACTGAAAATAACAAGTTTGAGTTTCCTATTATTTTTCCAACTTAAAAAAAAACATAAATCGGGTTCACGTGGGACGTTGTTCGAAGCGCTATTGTATCTACTTTAATCTAAAAAAAAAAAATAGCTTGATAGCACAAATATTTTCAGAGATATAGCGGTGGAGACATTAAAAAACATATTTCATTAAAAATCTATTTTTTTGAGTTTTTCCGAAATAAAAAAGTTCTCGACCACCAAAAAATGTAAAAAATGATTTCGTGTACACGATTATCTTACTAAAGAATCCCACTAAGTCTGGTTTGGTTCTACGCCGGTGTTTTTTTTTTTTTCGAAAACTAAGCGACTTTACTTCCAGATGTTACTCTACTAACTTGCATTCACAGCCGTGTTCACTGGGCGGTTCAGCTATTTGACGTCACAACTCGACTACATGGTTATCGTTTTTAAGCGCGCCGACTTTAATAATTCTTTTATACATGAAGGCGGCGTCAGTAAATTCCATTTTTGGCATACTTATTATAATCATCAAGCTCTTTCAGAATATGTAATAACAAAAAATTGTTAAATGAGCCTATTGGCATGAAAAATGAAGCCGATGGATGCGGTCAAAGTGCCGCGTTTTTTGCTTTCGGTCGAACAAACAGGACACCGGCGTGTTGTTGACGGGTTTAAGTAAATATCTCTTATATCTACTTGTTGTTGCAGAGTTCACTAGCATAGGGTCAATGTCTTTTCGATTTATTGCGCTATTTTAGTGTGATTTGATTAAAATCAAAAAGTCACTTCTACCCTCTCCAGCATTGCTGTCACTAGTGCCAATCCCAAGTCTGATAAAGTGATATGGTTGTACCGCGTTATGTCAGATTGGTTAGTCATTGACGCCGCATTTCTACAAAAAAATAAGGCAATTTTTTTGGTCTTTTTTTTAACTCCTTTCGGTGGGGACAGCCTACTGTTAAATTTTCCGCATGTTATGGTAGATCACGTTGTATAAACAAGATAATTGATAGGCATATTCTCTTCAGCCTTTTGCTTGAAATTCCATAATTTTTTATCACCTTCATTCTACAAAAACCAATTTATTATAACTCTTAGAGCAGAGAGAAACAGATTAAGCAGTCACAAAATTAAAAAAATATATATTAAGACTAATTTTGATTATTTCATGCACACACCTTATAATTCGTACAAAATGTAGGCAGCTTATAACCAAAAAAAGGCCAATTAAACGCCGGAAACACCATGATTAAAGTTATAGCAAGTAATACATTATTTACTTTCAAGTACGATACCATGTTTAATCCTTGAGCTGGCACTTTTACAGGTTGATTGACTGCTGCCAACCCTAAACTTCGCGTGACTGCCACTATAAAAATAAGATCTTAAAACTTTTCAGTCGGCTCACCTTTCTCCCTAGAAAATCAATTCGATAAATTAGCTACAAAGAAATTTACTCTGAAGATCTGTGTAAGAAGAGCATAATTACTATAAGGTTAAATAAAACACTGAACGCTTTTTTTAAATTTTCACAAATATATTATGTCAAGAAGACAATTGTTTCGCTAAACATTAGCTACTTCAGTTGTGAGCACAAGACTACTTACAAACTAATGGGCCTTAAGTACATAAAATATCAAAACTACCAGTGAATGAGTGTTTATCTAATAATAAATGGTTAGCAAATGTCTAAGTATGTATTCTTATTTTTCAAAAAACTATTTTTGTGTTCGTCAATAAGTTTTTTAAATTTTCTACCTGTTTGTCCAACATATACCGCAAGTTTCGCAAATGACATGTCTTCTTTTTTGCTTTTATCTTTGTCGTTCTTGATATATGAACTTGTATTATTAGTTTTATAAACTATATTCAGACCTTGCTTCTTTAAAAAAGTCGAGATTTTCTCAGATGGCTCTCCAACGTAAGTTTTGTATAATTATGTTAAATGTTTTGTTAAAATTATATTCTGATAATGTGTTTAATAACAGTGGCCAGCAAAAATATATATCTTACCGCTTTTCAATTTTTATGAATTCAAATATAATTAGTTTTCTTCTATCACGTTGGGTTCTTTTCGAATATTGAAAAGTAAATTCTGACTTTTCTAATAATGCGTATATTTCAACAATAGGAAATATTATTTCTGTAAACATTTCTTTTAAATTAGGTGCAGTGTATTATTTCTAGTTTTTTTAAGGTGTATGAAATATAAAAAACAACTTTTCAGATTCTTTAAAAGACGTGTCTGCTTGCCTATTTCTGCCTTCATTTCTTCCAAAAATACGTATGATTTCTTTATTTGTTCATTTTTACACCAACCTCAATAGTACAGTCGAATTGATTTAATTCATTTTTTTTTTCAGCAACAACATTTCACTTGAAATGGTATTGTTTATTCTTATGTATTATGACCACCTGATTACGAAAAAATATTTGCGCCCAAAAATTCCTAGTGTGTCAGAAGTTATATACACTTTTTGACGCGCTTTCACGGATTTTCTACGTATCTGCTTAATATATCTTGTGCTAGTAATCGAATGGGAATTTTAAAAATATTGGCTTATTTGAAATAAAATTCTTAAAAAATATAGACCCGTCCGATATGTAAAGGTCAATCAATCCCCCCCATCTTGACAAAAAAAAAATAGAAAACACCAAAGATGAACGAATCAAAATTAAATATATTTTCGATAAGAAGTCATTTCACCAAAATTGGCAAAAATAAAACTCATCTATGCGTAAATATAATGCACCAAACTCGGACGCTGTAAGTCAAATAGAACGACAAAGATGGCGGACGAAATAAAATTTGTAATTCTTAAGTATCAAGGAGGCATTGTGCGTCACTTTTTTTTTCTTCGATTGTAGGATTTTTTATACTTTTTTACACTTTCTTTATACTTTAAGGGGATAAAGGATTTTTTTAATTCTCAAAAAAGTGCATTTTTTTTACAATTTTCAAAAATATGTCTTGTGATCGTCTCGTCTCGTCTGTGGTCGAAGTAGGTTACACCTAACCATATTGAACTGATTTGGCTCAAATTTTGCATACGTGTTGCATATTCACAGTAGCCCATAGATGAATACGAGAACAGGGTATATTTGATGTTTATGTTGATGTAGTGTCGATCTTCAAATATTCTTTTTTTTTATAACGTATTGTGATCCATGATTTTATTCTAACTGACTACCGTTTGATGTATAGCACGTCTAATGGTAATACGCCAGTCGCGGTTGCTTGTCAGGAGAACAGCCCCACGTATTTCCCATCAGGTCCTTTCAAATATATTTAATTAAAATTGGAATATTTTTCGAGAAGGACAAAGCTACAAACAATACACGGTTTACATTGCGATAAAAAATAAAACAACAAAATGTACGTCTATCTCCTGGACTAGTCACTGTACATTTGTCAAACATTTGATTTCTTACAATTGGAACACATAAAAATGCAATAAAAAAGCGGAGCCATTTTCCAATCTAACATAAAACGTATTTTATACTTTCCTATTAAAGATAATAGCCCCTTGTAAAGTGCCGTATTCTAGATACGAGAATTTTTATGTAATGGGTATGTGTTTTTAGTTTATAAATTATTTACTTGTAGTCCACTAAAATTAGGAAAAGAAAACGCCGCTTTAGAGAAAAATTTTGAACAGCACTTTCTCTGCATAGATATTAAGTACTCAACTTTTATAAGAATTTTTTGCTTATGCGCAGAAAAAAAAGAAATGATTTTTGAGATATATACGTTTTTTCGTGTTCTTTTTTCTTTTAGACGTATATATTTCGAAAAGTACGCGTTTTTAAGGCCAAACGAACATAAGTAAACGTATTCAGAATACGACTCCCTACAAAAAAGGTTCTATACATTTTTCCGATTATCCCGTTGGGTTTTCCGGAAAACTGCTGTTCAGAATATTTCTCCGCTTTTTTTTAAATTTGAGTGATGATAAACAAATGGAAAATTAAAACATGTATTCTTACTTGAAAGCTTTTCAGCCCAAAATTTTAAACAAGGGTTGAAACTGACATTTTTAAATAGAGATGGTGACTGGTGAGTTATCGAAACTGGGATTTTCACGGGCCACAGATTCATTGAGATAATATATACATATATAGGCAAAAATGTAATTTAAAAAAATTTTTTTTTCTAACAGGCTCGAGAGAATATCTGAAATTTTCCATGAAGTTGGGATATTGGAAAACGCATTCAGAGAATTTTTTTCGAGGTCATTTAAACTCATTAGAGAGATTTATGGCTTTTAGAAGCATGTAGAAAATACAAAAATGTGATTTTAGTGTAGTTAATTATCATGTACACCAAATTTTATTTAGCCATTTTTTTTCCAATTATAAAACACTAGTTTCATGAATTTTTCAGCTCTTTGAAAGGCGCATATTTTGCTTTTTTGTTGTCTACCTAGCTCATTTTTTACTTATTACGATTTTACGCAAAAAAATTAAATTTACACATTGTTTTTACTTTGTGCAGTTAAATATAAATTGATTGATTGATTTACCAGCGTGCGATAAGCATTGCTGCCACTCCCAAGATATACCGTTGGGCTGGCCACGTCCACGCTGCATTGCGGTCTAATGAACACTTTCGGAAAAGAGTATTTAAAATTGGATATGAATTGTCCAATAGAGGCAGAGCCGCCGACAGGGGGAGGCAGGGGGGAAAAATCCCCGGGGCCTGGACACCCGCAGGGGGCCCGGGGCTCCGGCTGTATTACGTCATAGGCATTCAGTTGGGTACATTTGGCGATTCTCAAAAAAACAAAATTATATCAATATTTCAATAGAACTATCATAATACTGTGGTAGTGGGGGCTATTGGGTACTGAGTTTAGAGGCCCGGGCTTCCGATCTTGACAAAAAAAATTTTTCCAAATTTCTCCTCACCGCTCATCAATTATTAAGCGTGGGGGTCCGTAGCGGGGACCCGCCAGAGATTTTGACGAAAATTTAATTTTTTTTCAAATTTCTCTCCTCCGCTCATCAATTGTTAAGCGAGGGGGCCCGTAGCGGAGGGCCGCCAGAGATTTTGACGAAAATTTTTTTTACGTTTTTTCAAATTTCTCCCCCCCGCTCATCAATTATTAAGCGCGCCCGCCAGTGAATTTAGTACCAGGGTCCATGATTTGATATGGGGGTCCTGGAAGGGGCTCTCAATAATAAGCATCCGGTAAAGTTGTCGGCGGCCCTGGATGAAGGAAGGATATCGCTGGAATCTCGCAAAGCTACAAGTGATGGAAAAAATATATTAAATAGAGAAACTATTAACTATTTTAAATATATAATGCTTTTTACATCGATAAAGCATCCACGAAGAACGCACATTTTTTAGAAATTTGTTATAAAATCGAAGTAAATTTTTTGGAAAAAGTAAGCCAAACTTTACTTCTGTTATTAAATGGAACACTTAAAATTTGTATAATATGGATACTACGAAAGCGAAATTCTTCACTTTGTTAATATTTCATCTGCTCACTCCTATTGAAATTAAGTACCGATCCCGCTGTATTAATAGCCTTACAGGAGGTGCGTAAACAGTTTTAATTAACTCGCAAAATATTAACTATAAATGTTAGTCAAACATAAAACAACACCATCGCATGCGTGGTTCAAAGAGATTTTAACCGAGCTGAGTACCAACTACCAATTAAGACGAGCTGAATTCTAATTTAAAGTTAATTAGAACGGAAGATATTAAATTTAATTGTGAACGTTAGCTTGTACGACTTTGCAGATGCGTTTCATTCAAGAACTTATCTTACACACACCTACGTATAAGGAAAATTAAAGCAGAAAATGATGAGTTTAAAATAAATATGGTTCTATTTATAGTCTATAGTCTAAGTTCAAATAAAAACTAATATGCAAATATGTAAATTTTCTTAAAAAAATTGCGTTAAAAATTCTAATTATAAATAGAATAATAGTTATTTTATCTACAATCATTAGATAAGAGCCACTTAATCCACCTGATTTAGTTAGGTAATGATCGATACTACCCCACTAGTGTGGTAATGAGATAGTAAAAACCATGCATTCATATACTTTTCAAGGCAATATTGTTACATGTTCTACCACAAAGACATCTATGTGAGTTTCCTACAAGTTCTATAAGTAACAGAAACTAAGCTAGTTAGTTAGTTTGGCAATCGGCCCAGAGATGGTGTGCGGTGTCTGAATTTAGAGATTTCAGAGAAACTACTAGAAAGTTACAAAATTAGTCGAGTATATACTGAAGCCCTAATCTTTGGGTTATATAAAGGCATGGAGAAGCCCAGAGTGGACAGTTTAGTACAGTTCAATGAGCAGAGTGCAGTTCAGAAAGTAAACAGTTTAGTACAGATAGTGAATTGAGAAACCTTAAGCAGTAAGCAAAGCAATAAGTGTTAATGTCCTAAACTGTATTTTTAAATCTAATATCAATATCTTATTATGTGGAAATTTTAACATGAACTCGTATCAACCGTCTAATGATTTTAAGAAATTACGTAATATTTTATCTATTTTTAATCTAAATTATATGGTAGGGTGGCCCACCAGAGTAACAATATCCACTCTTACAACAATTGATCAAATATTTAGTAACACTAACCTAAACAGTACATTATATGTCCTTGATAATAACATATCGGAGCACAGAACAATTCTGCTTGACTTAGGTATGGATAAAAACAATTTAAAAGCTGGTGGTACTAAATGTCACATAAAACGAACATTTAATGATAATGCGATTAGCGATTTTAGAAACTCTATTATACACGAAGACTGGTCTGAACTTTATCATATGAAGGACATAAATGATGCATTTGATTCCTTTCTTAAAAAAATTTTATTCCATTTTAATATGCATTTTCCTAAACGTAAGTATTACATAAACAATAAACAAGATAAAAGGTGGGTTACTGACGAGGTCAAGGTATCAAGTCAAAAACTAAAAGATTTGTTTACTCTATCAAATACATACCCTGTACTCAAACCAGTCTATAAAACAGAAAAAATCAAACACAGTAATTTAATTAAATCAATTAAAAAATTCTATTATCAAAATAAAATAAACAATTTCGATGATCTTGCAAGGTCAGCTTGGAGAATTGTCTCCGAACTCTCTAATAAAACAAAACATCTAAAAAATATTTCAATTAAAGATAAAAATAATGGTACAATTATTGAACAGCAATTATCGCCAACGCTTTTAATATGTATTTTAAAACTGCTCCCGCAGATACACTTAGTCAAATTCCACAAAGTAATAATAACAATGATACATTTATACAAAACATTTTACCACAACAAAACACAATTTTCCTAAGGCCATAAACTGAAACAGAAATGACCGAACTGCTGATAAGTAAACTTAAAAATAAACACTCCTCAGGTTATGATGACATACCTGTTTTCCTAATAAAACGAATACTAAATGATCTAGCTTTACCGATAGTGTATTTGGTAAATCTATCTTTCTCAACAGGAATGTTTCCTGAATGCTTAAAAGTAGGAAGTCATTCCGATTCATAAAAAAAAAGTGATACCCAAATACTCGACAACTATAGACCAATAACCATTCCTACAAGTTTTTAAAAAATTCTTGAGTACTATTCGTTTTATGGAGAAATAGTGAAATACATTGAGGCAGGCGAGTGCCCCTTTGGAATCTTCTGTGATCTCAGCAGAGCATTCGACTGCGTCAATCACGAGAAGCTGCTTGCCAAACTTTCGGTGTATTGTATAAGAGGCATTTCATTGGATTGGGTTAAGAGCTACCTTCATAATCGTAAGCAATACGTCTAGCTTATCAATAACGAGGCTTCTATCATAGAGTATGTCAATTCAGAGTATGTTGAAATCAACATGGGAGTTCCACAGAGCTCTATTCTGGGTCCGGTGCTATTTCTATTGTATATGAATGATCTTGTTGCCTTGACCGCCTCAGAAAACTTTATCATTTACGCCGACGATACGTCAATTGTCGTATCTGATAACAATGATGAATCGTTAAAAGTCAAATGTAACACAATCTTACATAAATTAAATGGTTGGTTTAGCCAAAATAGTCTTCATTTTAATGCAACTAAAACTCAGGCTCTGAGATTCCACATTAGACAAAAAACCTGTAACAATCTGAAATTGAAAATAGACACCCAGAAATTGTCATGTATAGATGGCCACGTAAAATTTTTAGAAATACACGTGGAAAGTCCACTGTGAAAATGTTATTTCTAAATTAAATTCCATTGCTTACCAGTTCAAAAGTATCAGAACTGTACTAAATGTTCATCAGTTCATAAAACTGTATTATGCACAAGTGGATTCTAGACTCCGATATGGAGTGTGCTTCTGGGGCGCCACCACCTTATCACATAATGTTTTTATAGCTCAAAAGCGGGCCATAAGATGCATGACTGGTACATTAAATACTGACTCCTGCAAGGACATATTTAAAAAATATATAAAATTTTACCATCACCATCTCTCTTCATATATGAGCTATGTTTGTATGTATTCAAGGAACAGATTATTGTGCAACAAAAATATGCACTCCATTAATACCAGGCAAAAAATGATTTCCATATGCCTTTTCATAGACAAATAGCCTGGGACTTAGGGCCTACAATAGCCTGCCTCCCGACATAGGAGAAGGTAGCTCATTACTCGTATTCAAAAAACGCTTAAAAACATATCTAGCAGAGAAATGTTTTTATAGACTAGATGAATACCTTTGGGTGTAATTTTAATATTTGCTTGTGTATATAGGGTTTTACTAGTAGAATATAGTGAGTAGATTTATATGCCTCTATATTAATATTTTTATTTAAATTTTGTTTTATGATTAACTTATGTATTTTTGATCTACTAGATTTACGTAGTTTGTATTAGATGTTAAATGTACACTTCTATTTTGTTTGTAACTTAAATTGACGTATTCCATCCAATACTTGTAATTGGCCAATTTTGGTTAATACTTTCCTTGTATTTACCACCTGTTGCCTGTGTGTCCAGACATTTATTTAGTTAATAACAGATATTGTGTCTAGATTTAAGTTATACCTTTTTGTATGTTTATTTTTAAACCATCTGAACAATCACTTAAATTTGTTTAAATAAAACACACTCTTTACTGTTGTACTTCCCTCTGCTATCATATCAAGACTGACTGCCTGGTCCTAATCCTTGTCCTGAGTCAGTAGTTATATCATAACAGCTCGAATGTTTTTATTATAAGAAATCACATACACCAATGAGTAGTAGTACACTACACCATCTATTAACATTTTTGTTGCAGCTTTTAGCAAATTATTTCTTAAACGCATGAAACATACCATTACGTAGAGGTCGTGTGTAAATCAATATTTATATCAATTGTAACAATTGAGGTTATACTATTTTATATACATGCAGAAGTATATAGGGTTGTATAGACCATATGTACTTAGTTTTATTTTGGGTATAGTGTAGTCACTTCAAGTATGCATAATTAATAGGCATATGCTTTGCCACTTTTGCTATTATCTAGTTTTACTAAGTGCATCATACAAGTTAAAGGTAATTTTTATCTAATTCATTTCGCTACTCGGTATTTACCGGCCTTAAGTCATATATTTCTTTTCTGCCAATTTATTTAATTTATATTTTATGTTAACCTTCCTTCATTATGTAATCTGCTAATGAATGTTTCTTTCTTCCAAACGCTAGAAGTTTTGCCGTCGATTTATATGATTTATTTACGATTTATTTTGAGTCTTATTAGAATTCTTATTCTTGATTCAAATTTGGGAAATCATTTAAGTATTGAAAATTGCCACTCAACATCTACTTCGATCTTGAATACTAGTATTTATCGAGTTTCAATGTGTCAAGTTCAGTTAGTCGAGTTCAGTCAAGTCAGTCAAGTTTAGCTTGCGCGTTGCAAAACATCAAGCGTTATCCAGCTGTTCCACACATCCATCATCTTCGAAAGCTTTTCTGCATTAACGAGAAATAGTTGGTAGGAGCTGCTGGGCCTCACCAGGCTTTCAACCTCAAACTGTCCATATTCGAGTGATGAGAAAGTGGTAATTCTAATTTACGTGCTACTATTTTTGATTGAATTGAATATTCTGAAATAAACTTAATGAATATACAAGTGTTCTCTTCAAAACTAATCATAAAATTTGCTAAGCCTATTACTGGTTTTAAAACTACCATTAAAAATCTCTTAACTACCTCACAATGTCAACTCGATTGTGACTAGCAGTAGTGTATGGCAGAGTACAGAAATATGTTTTGTGTATACTAATTAGTAGAGCTGCTATAATAAACATGATGAATATAATAAAACTACGATCGTGGTAGTAGTACATGTACATTTTGTTTTACTTATCTGCCACAATCGGCATATTTATTAAAAATTGGAAAATATAAGTTATTTGTTTCAGCGTATCTTCCAGTTGTGTTTTAATTCAATATAAAAAATAACAAATTTCCGCACCCCTGCACATCAAGTGCTCTACAGAAAATTTGTAAGTGATTCATCTGAAATTGTTACGATCCAAGCTCGTTATCCATGAATTTTTCAGTGGACGTTTCAGGGAGTTCACCCTAGGGGAAGGGGCCTGGTCCCTTGTCAAACAAACTCCCTAACAATTCAATTATTACTGGTTATTTGATTTCAGTTCAATACGATGTGATCATTGACCATCATGAAATTTTTCGAAATCAAATACCTAATGCGATTTATGATTTTGCATTTAAAATTGTCAAATCGAGAAAGGCTGTATAACATATCAGATTTTTTAACTAAAACAAATAACTATAGGGTTTCTAAGCTCAGTTTGAAAATAATAAAAAAGGCCTACAAAGGAATTGTTGATAATTGCAGCTATGTTATGGGTGTCTACCGAAAAGTTTTAGAATCACTTTTTTTATTATTTAATTTTCGAAATAAAAAAAACGAATATTTTTTAGGCTTGAATTCCTGTAATGCCGTGTTTCTTCACGTAGTGAAAATTAACTGATCAACTATCAGAATTTAATTTACTTTTTCACTTAAATTGAATCTATCAGATCGGACGCCATGGTAAAAGCATTTATGTAAAAAAATACAGAGTGAAGACTTCCATACGGCCACCATATAAATCAAATTCGGCTATACTGAATATATATAAATCGTGTACATTTCTAAATCGCTTCCTAATAGATGGCAAATAAGATTGATGTATATAACATTCAGACAAGTTTACAGCCACTTTAGGAACTTCTATTCTTTGTTTATAATCCATACTCCGATGGTTGCGTGTTACCTTGCTAATTTGAAATAGTTTTAAGTATTGTTGTGTATGTTTGTTGCTTTTTTTTTAAGTAAAAAGATAAGTTAACGATGTTATCCTTTAGTGGTAGACGTAAGAGGACATATCCTATCCATTTAATGAAATGGGGGCGATGATGGGGACTATGTAATTTACCTAAAAAAGTTAAAACTGTTTTGAAACAGTTTTTAAGTGAAATTTATCACGAATAATTTGCTTTTTGACCGTTTCCGATCCGACCAATAGAACCTGAGATATTCGAAAATATACAAAGCAACAATAGAAAATACTTTTTTTAACTTTAAAAAATGGCTTCCGTTTAGCGCACAAAATACAGAATTTATCTACAGACCTTCTATGATATCCAGAATAAGTTACAAAAAAATCTCGCTATTCCAAGACAATTCCCATTTCACGAACATTTTTTAAAGTTTGCAAACACGCCTAAAAATTTCAGAATATCAGTGGAATAACAACAAATATATAAAAACTGAACCGCACTACGCCAATAACTTTCGACCAAACATTTTGAAGGGTTGATTGTTAGACTTGGACCATGTGTCCAGTCCATCATTTTATTATCTCCAGTATCACTAGCGAGACCTAGACCATTTCGATTAATGTCAGAATTATGAAAATCGATGTAGCCTTTATGAAATTACAAGACACAAACTTATATAGCTTTCCATCATTCCTCTGTGGAACATAGATCTTCACAAATTTGAGCCATCTGACTCGATTCTTAGCGAGTTCCTTGATCTCTTCTCAAAACTTTTGCATGATTTTCTGATTGCCTTTGCAAATTGTCCTCGGTGTATCTTCCTCTGTTTGCTTGGCATTAGCTTCAAAGTCTTCATTTGATATCCCGTCCGGTCAAAAAATTCGCCTGGTTAAGCGCGAACATTAGTTGATGAAGACTTGCAGCTGCTGTACAACTGATTTGGTGATATCCCTATTTCGCAACACCCGTAGCAACTGACTTGACATTAGTGTCAGCTTGGTGTTCTTGAAGTAAGCGACTGCGTTCCATATGTTCTTGAGCATTCTGAAGGCCTTTCTGGCCTTCTTTATTCTCTGTTCCACTATTGTGGTCAATAAATACCCCAGGTAGACGAATTCGTTCAACTGTTCAATTTGATGTTCACCAAGAAACAGACTTTGCTCATTGTTAGTTCCAATGTGTATTTTCTTCGCTTTATTTGTGTTGATTAGTTGTTAGTGTTCGTGTTTCAGACACTGTATTTTCATGGGACAACAAAGAGCCTGAGACCTTATCACAAAAAAACCTCCTCCTTGCGTAGTCGGGTAATAAAAGATGGTCCTAAGAAAACGGAATTGGGAAATTTATTAAGGTTGGGAATATTATATTACTTTGACAGCTATTTGCTTAAAATGCATTGCGCCTCTTATTCAAAAAAATAGGTGGTATAGGCAACTAAAGTGAGTTATTATTTGCCATTCTGAATCATTTACGATATCTTCTTCATTTGCGACCGAGCAAATTGAGAAAAATTTGGCGTTACGGAAATATATAAAAATGGGGCTTCTTACGCTCTAGTTTTCTCTAGAACTTAAAGACACGAACCGCTGGAAGACACAAAGATGAAGATTGATGCTTCGAGATGTATATTTGGAGACGCTTACAAATTTCCTTGAATAATTATTACCAAAAATTCGATTCTCCCGGAAATACACCGCCGTCCACAATTTTCTGGCCACATCAACTGGGGAGAAGATAATTCAACGGCTAATGATACACGAAAAACCAGATAGTAGCTGCTGTCACCAAGGAGTTAATAGGGAAGAACTGGTGGCGCTGTACACTAAAAGGCACAAAAGTCTGCCAAGGTTTTGTGAATAAGAAGAATAAATGTAAATCGTTTATAAGATGCCAGCAATAACAGCAACTTTCCTATTTGAATCAAAGGCATGTGGTTTGAAGCTACACTAAAGGAGTCTACAGACGATTCAACCAACCAACCAACCAACCAACCAACCAACCAACCAACCAACCAACCAACCAACCAACCAACCAACCAACCAACCAACCAACCAACCAACCAACCAACCAACCAACCAACCAACCAACCAACCAACCAACCAACCAACCAACCAACCAACCAACCAACCAACCAACCAACCAACCAACCAACCAACCAACCAACCAACCAACCAACCAACCAACCAACCAACCAACCAACCAACCAACCAACCAACCAACCAACCAACCAACCAACCAACCAACCAACCAACCAACCAACCAACCAACCAACCAACCAACCAACCAACCAACCAACCAACCAACCAACCAACCGACCTTCTCGTACACTTTGAAGATTGTCATGCGAACTCGTAATATTGCTGGAGCCAACATTGTCGGTACGCTTTGAAGACGCTGGAATTCCAGCAGACCAGCAAAGTCTACCGAGAAGGTTGGCTGGTTGGTTGGTTAGTTGGTTGATTGGGTCGTCTTAAGGTCGTCTACACACTAAATAAATAATAAATATTAATGTTAATACATAATTATTAAGAGGCAACTTAAAAGAATTAAAGTCATTAAGTCTATCGACCGTATAATATAACAGTAGATTTTACTTTTAGCATAATTTGTTACGGGAACAACCAACCAACCAACCAACCAACCAACCGACCTTCTCGGTACACTTTGAAGATTGCCATGCGAACTCGTAAAACTGCTGGAGCCAACATTGTCGGTACGCTTTGAAGACGCTGGAATTCCAGCAGACCAGTGAAGTCTACCGAGAAGGTTGGCTGGTTGGTTGGTTAGTTGGTTGGTTGGGTCGTCTACACACTAAATAAATAATAATAAATAATAATAAATAATATTAATGTTAATACATAATTATTAAGAGGCAACTTAAAAGAATTAAAGTCATTAAGTCTACCGACCGTATAATATAACAGTAGATTTTACTTTTAGCATAATTTGTTACGGGAAGTGACTGAAAAAAATTTAACAGCCGCAGAAATGAATTTAAAAATAACGCCGAAGGTCATAACAATAAGTTACGACCACGCGCATTAATAAGGATCCCACGTTTAAATTGAGGCGAATTAAAAGTAGTAGTAATGCACTTTTGCTGTGTGGGAATTGAATTGAATTTTAAATTTAAATGGCCAATTACATAAATATTTAAATTTGTTAGATTATTTAGCGAAAGTTGGCAATAGTTAGCAGGCTCATGGCATTTTAGGTATATGATTTGATTACAGGGCCGTGGAGAGAAAATACGGGCGAGGCACAGTGGTCCCAAATTGAGTTTTTTGGTTAAAAAATGGCAAATCTTGTCGGAAATTAACGTCTTTTTTTTAAATTAAAGCTTACCGAAATTCCAACAAATCCTCGGAGAGAATTCGAAAAAAATTTTTTTTTTTTTTATTATATTAAGTCAAAGGCTAAAACATATTTTTTGGCTTTTAACTAAAGGAATTTTTTTTCTCAAAATTCGGACTCCGAGGATTTGTTGGAATTACGGTAAGCTTTAATTTAAAAAAAAATCGTTCATTTCCGACAAGATTTGCGCTCTCTAGCCATTTTTGAACAAAAAAAACTCAATTTGAGACCACTGTGCGAGGAGGGGGGGGATTCCGGGCCCCAAACAAGCCCGGGCCCGGGGGGAATCACTTCTCCCCCCTCACGATTGGACTGTTTGATCACCCTTCATATAGGAAGGTGTCGTAGTTAATGTTATGATCCACGAGATCACCGGTTCAAACTTGCTGAAAAGAAGTGATTATTTTTGCTCTTTATTGTTCATTTTATCTTATAAAACATGGAAAGAGCAAAGGCAGACTTTTACAGCTCTGTAAAAAAGTGATCAATTTATTAATTTATTATATTCGATCTAATTATAGGACATTTGAGAAGTAAATAACGACATGTAAAATATACAATATGTTATGAACTGTTGACACTATAAAACCCAATACAAAAAGAAATACAAAAAAAACATAAAATATAAAAACAAAATACAAAATAGGCTATGGCCAAAAAATATAACTGCATAAAATATACGGCTAATTTGAAGCTTCAGTGACACGTATCTCTACATACAGGGTGTCTGTTGTATACATACAAATATTCTATATCATAATATATTGACCCCAGAGAAACAAAAAAGTCTTATAAAATTTTTGCTTTACTCCAACGGTTTTGCTTAAATTAATTATTTTCTAAAAATACGATATTTTCAGGCCAAATAAAAATACTGCGTAGGTCAGTTTTGCAGGAGAAACTAAAATCAAGTTCAATGTCTTCTAGTGACCTAAATCTCCCTTTTTATTATGCTTACTGTATTGATAATGAGATATAAAAAACTTAAAAAAAACGCCGGTGTCTCTTTCATAAAAGGAATCCTCTGCTGTCTGCATCTGCGGTTCACAGAAAATGTTCATGTGTTTTTCATACTTCGCTGTTTAGCCGTAGGTAGGCCGCCGCTTCCAATCATACAGTGTTGTCAATGTGTTCGATTTATTTAGTTTTGAAGTAAATTTATAATAACAATAATAAAACGGTGTAATGAACGAGGTGATGAATTAAGTGTTTATTGAAATTAAATTAACCGCTACTAATTTGATTACTACAGTGCACTGTGGGGAAATTCCGGATTTTACTGTTCAAAAATCTCTGGAGACCTCAATATCCATCGGATCGGGATAATTTTTTTTTTTAATTAAAAGTAATTAAATTCCCTATATATATGTTGAGGCAAATTTTTAAATGACTCGGTCAGCTTTTATTAATGACAATAATTTTATCTTTTTGACAGCTGTCAGCTGTCAAATTATGTATTTGTCAGTTTGATTTTACTACTATATAGTTTATGTACTATGTGTAGACAAAAAAAATTTACTTTTCATATGAATACAGATTGGTTCATTATTTACATTTTTAATATTTTTTTTACAGTTTCTTGACAGTTTATTATGTCATTAATAAAAGTTGACCGAGTCATTTAAAAATTTGCCTCGACAGATGTGTAGGGAATTTAATTAGATTAATTAGATTAGATTAATTGGATTGGATTAGATTAGATTAATTAGATTAATTACCTTTAATTAAAAAAAAATATCCCGATCCGATGGATATTAAGGTCTCTAGAGATTTTTGAACAGTAAAATCCGGAATTTCCCCACAGTGCAGTGATTAAAGAAATTTTCCACATTTTTTGTAGACAATATATTGCTGAGATCTGTGACATTTTTTTCAATAAAGATACAAGGAGCTTCAAAAAACCGACCTGGACGTCCTACTCGGTGTGTATACCAATTCACAATTTTGAAATTCCGTGACTTCCAGGTTTTCAATAAAAATTTCAGAAAATTTTTCTGCTCGAAAATGAAAATTGATGAGCGGGGGGCGGGGGCGCAATATGGGAGCAACTTTGGATATAAGCAGTTTTAATAAAGGCCATGGCAGGTTAAGATAAGAGTCCGTGCCTTTGTAACCTTTTTGCGTGTGGTTCCTTCCAGTGATGTATCTTTGGGTAAGATACTACATACCACAAAAAGTTTTGACCTCAAAAACTTCATATCTGGAAACATTTTTTTTTTCGAAAATCCGAAAAAAAATTTTTTTCTTAATCACGTGAACCAATTTGTTTGTACTTTATACATATATTGTAAATCTACTCAAGACAATTTATTAGTGATATTTTCAGGAAATCTTTTCATGAAAAAGACAAAAATTGATGCTTTTGAATTTTTTGAAAAATTTAAATACGTACTTACACGTTAGCGATCACCACCATTTTTTTTACTAATTATACATCATACAATGAGCTATAACATATTTTTCACAAAAATCTATCGAAGGGGCAACGTAGACAAATTGGCAAAGATAATAAATTTTTGCCTTTAAATTTTTCAAAAAATTCAAAGGCATCAATTTTTGTTTTCTTTATGAAAAGATTTTCTGAAAATATCATTAATAAATTGTCGTGAGTAGATTTGTAATATATTTGAAATACAAATTGGTTCACTTGATTAAGAAAAAAATTTTGTTTTCGGATTTTCGAAAAAAATTTTTTTACCAGATATGAAGTTTTTGAAGTCAAAACTTTTTATGGCAGTATCTTACGCAAAGATACATCACTGGAAGGAACATTTCCAGATTTTCCCTGTTTTCTAGAAAGTATACACCCTGCCTACTTTTTCTAATAATCCTATGAAATAATTTTTTTTTAACTATTTAACGTCGGCCTATTTCCGCTACCAAGGCCTATCACCGACGCCAGGAGACGAGCTACCCCCAGCCTGGAAATTTTGCCGAACCTCTTCCCTTAAGAAGAGTAGGAATCTTTTACTTGCCTAACATTTAATAGACAAGGGACCGCCTGCTTTACATCCCCTCCGAAGGATGGTATATCCACTACGTAATCCTCGTCTGAAATTACGTAACTTCCGCGTATACACTGATATATAAGCCGCTAGAAGGTGGGACGAGAACGCTGTATTTCCAAGTACTAACCGCGCTCGACGTTGCTTCAACGGAATATCGACTGATATTCACATTGAAGTCGCCTCTACGCTCGCCCCTTATGAAATAATTGTGGTTTGTGAACAATTGCTAAGATGGCAATGAGTACATTTATATTAAATGTCAGTTAGTGTTTTAATTTCAAAACTGATTAAACGAGGTAAAAACAAAACTGTTTAATTATCTTTAAATGACAGTGTTGCAATGCAGTAAAACCCATGTCATTGACAGACCAAGTAAGGGAAATATCCCTGTATCTTCCGTCTTTTTTTTAATAGTAATGTCTAAACTGAAAACATTGCCTATTTCTAATTAATTTTAAATTAAAAAACACATTACATAAATAAATGAGTGAATTAGTGAGAACATTTAGTTCTAGCTGTATCGATATAAAATGTGGTATCATGCGTCAAATTCTGTCTAGGTACCAAAAAAACTTAATTGCGATAAGAGAAGAGAATGTTGTTGTGCAATAAATTATATAAAAATTTTATGACAAAAACAGCTACTTGTTCAAGACTATTGAAATCGAATTTATTTAGTAGACAATTATAATCTATATCTCTTTCAGCATAATAACCATCTCATTTAAATGTATCCATTTTAAGGCTGATGAAGTTATGTTGCTTAATATGACTTCCAAAAGATAATTTACTATCGAATTCAATACCTAGTTTTCTACTCTTGTTAAATCTATTTGATTAATATGGTATTGGAAATGCGTGGGGTTTTTCTTAGGTGAATAGGAAACTATTTTACACTTAGCAGCGTTTGAATTCATTTTATTTGCACTTTACCAATTAATTACTTTGTTCAGTTCATTTTGCAGACTGCAACAATCCCCCAGGTTAGTGATGTTACTATAAATTTTTTAATCGTCGGCAAAAAATAGATTGCAACAAGTTAATTCCTCAGCTAGATCGTTAATACAGAACAGAAATAAAAGTGGTCCCAAATTTGACCCTTGCGGAACAACGGAGTTAGTAATAATATAAGATATATATCCGTTATAAAAAATGTACGGTGAGACAGGTAAGATTTTAGTAATAAAATAGTGGAGTAATTAAGGTTAAAAGTGGTTAATTTATTTAGTAAAATTGAATGGTCTATGCGGTCTATTTAAAAAATGTGTTTAGACATATCAAAAAACTACCAAAACGGTTTCTTCTAAAGGTGGCAAATAAAAACGTTTAATTGTCTTTTTTACATTTTCAGAATCATTCAAATTTTGAAAAATCGCGTATACATCTTCTGTCATAGTTAGATGTCATGGTTAAGCCAGTTAATATTCCCTTTTGTTTTGAAAATATTCTACTTTAAAATGTTCCTAAAAAAATTTACGTCATTAGTTTATAATAAACTTAATTTTGTTAGTTTGATAAGAAAACTATACCATCGTTATAGCATAGAACCCGGGATTCCAGTTAGAAAATAATTAGCAATTATATTGGATGATTTTTTTATTCCTACTCTTTAAACATTAAAGTAAAATCTAATAACGTATATTGTATCTTATCGGAGCTCACTGTACTTTATTTACTTCGAAAACTCAATTTAAGTTTCAGTACCGAGTTTCAATTAACTTCTCTCACAGTATATACCTGAATAATAAAGTAATAATAAATTTTCAGCGAAGTTAAAATACACACTTTTTTCTTAGCACTTAGCACTTTTATTAGGTTTCTTTTGAAGCCACTTAACATTGTACTTTGTACTTGAGATGTTTCGTTAGCTGTAACGAGGGAAAAATAGTATTATTAAAATATAAATGCCGATCCCAGTTTACACCAAGCAGGGCGAAAACAACAAATTTATGCTTTACATTATTCCTCAAATAAGAAAGCTTTTATGGAAAATTTCACTACATCAATGTGACAATTTCTAATCGTCATTATTGATTAAAATAAAAAGTATTTCTCAAAGCCGATAACTTATTTCTATTCTAATATTTTCAGTTTCTTCATTGTACTGGAAAATCCTTAGATTCATATTTTTATTCACAATCATACAGAAATAATCAAATTGTCTACATGCTACAATTTGGAAAGTATGACATTTCTACATCATTCGACAACTGAACTTAAATGTGACATTTCAGGTTAGAAATTAGCCACTTTTTTACCAGTTTTCGGGTTGGAAAGTGAGCATTTGCCAACCTGTATTCTTTACTGGTTTTCTTTTAGTTGCAAGAAAAATTAATTATTATAAGAAAGACATAGAGAGCATGTTTATTTATTTTAACAGAAACTTCGATGCAGAGCAATTAATTCGACAAATAGCTGAAAAAATAAATTGAATAAATAATTATATATTATTACTTTGACATTTGTCGTCTGACATAAGAATTTTTTATTCATTACCTGCTTAATAAAAACATAAAATGCTATTTAAAAATTTAGTAGTTTTGGCTTTTTGTTCCTCAAGGGAAATGATTGTGAATAAAATAGTATATAAACCTTGGTGGAAAGTTTTAGTGATGCCTCGAAAATTTTGTCATCTCTCGACAACAATGAAACACTTTTCACCTCGATATGTAATATACTATTTTATGTTTGTTGCAGAGGACACAGACTGTCAAAAAAATTAAATTGTTGTTTGTCACAACTTTTAAAATGTTCGCGATAGTGGGGGTACTAACTAGCTGTAACATGTATTATTATTCAGTTGAGTGAATAACTAAGATGTACTATGGCTACCAAAAGTTGTAAGATTTTTAATTTCTAAAAAATATTAGATCATCTTGTATTATTCGTGTTCCCACTTATTGTGATGTCATTTTACATTACTTCTTTATTAAGAATAATCTAAAATATAAAGGTACTTAGTTCAAGACAACATGGATTTAGACCAAATTACTCGACAAATACTGCCACTTATGACGTTCTGCATTTATATATGAAGGATTGGATAAAAACAAATTTGTCCTAGGCCTTTTCTTCGACTTAACAAAAGCATTTGATTGTGTAATTCCAGACTCCCTGATAGACAAGCTCCTTAAAATAGGAATTAGAGGCCAGTTAAATGGCTGGATAGAATCATTTTTAAAAAATCGAAAGGTATTTGTTAAATTAGATGATAGTAACTCTCACAGTCGGGAAATGAATCTCGGTGTTCCACAAGGAGCGGCGCTGTCTCCATTACTATTTACAATTTTTATCAATGACCTAGATGCACATATGAGGAACCCATACTCACTCCTAGTCATGCTCGCTGATATGTACGTTTACTGATATCAGCCACATCTCTAGAGATTCTTCATAAAAATGCAAGGAATCTACTCGTCAGATTCAAGGAATGGTGCATTAGAAATAAATTAATAGTTAATGTATCTAAAACCACATATATCACATTCCATGAAAAAAGTAATAGAACCAATAAAGCTTCTCATAAATCAAAAAACGATATCACCATCAAAACATACGAAATTCCTAGGCATTACAATAGATGAGACACAATCATGGTCAAATCATATTGACAATGTTGTGACTAAACTCAACAATGGATATTTCGCCATTTGAAACCTCAAGTCCTTTTTAGATCGAAAATATCTGATTAATGTTTATTATGCATTAATTTACCCACATCTAAAATCCTTAATGATATATTGGGGACAGGGAACTGATTGGAGACTTTATTTTACAAAAACGAATTATAAGAATAATTTTTGGGCTATCACCAAAAGAGTCTTGTAAATCTACTTTTAAAGATAACAAAATATTAACTTTACCAAGCAACCTCATATTAGAAGCAGTAATGTTCACCAAGCTAAAGCCAGCGTTATATAGTCACAGGAAAGATATTCACAACTACACTATACGAAATAAAACAAATATTCAAGTAGACCAGTTCAACCTAAGTACTTTTAAAAAAAGCCCAAAATACACTAGCAGCAATATATTATATAATAATCTCCCTCGGCAGTTAAATGAGTTAGGTAGAGCTAAACTTAAAAAAAATTGCTTATTATTCACTAGGTGAGTACTTTGATCAATAATAAATTTTTTATATAATACTATTTTGTATATTTACCTAATATGTTATTGTCATTATATTACAAAATTATATTTAAAATTATTTTACTTTACATTATACTTTATATGTTTTACTTAATACCTGTAATGTCAATGTCTCCACAGTTTACAAATATTCATTTGTGACATTTCATATCCAATGTATTTTGGCAATTGAAATAAAGCATATTATTATTATTATTATTAAACAGTTTGGTAAAAATCCAGGTGTTTGTGAAATATTGCAAATGTGGGAAGATCGAAATCGGGAAGATTTGGTAAAGTGCGTTACTTTCTGGAATTTCTCGCCAACGTATGCGATATGCTGAAAAGTTCCAAGCAACACTATAAACATTTGGGACAAGTACAAACCCAACAATATCAAGGCCCGATAAATGTATGGTACAGGACCATATATAAAGACACTACTCCTTAGTTTTTGCTCGTGACACTCATTCTTGAGAGTATATTAGAATAAAGTTTCAAGTTTCTCAGCACAGAACTAATGAAAAGCAAGGACCAAAAAGAACTGGTTGTTACGATCGAAGCTTTGCTCTTTCTACATCAGAGAACCATGAACCGTTCTAAATAAGGTAATTATAATGTGAACTGTGGATATAGATGTTTTGGTACTAGCAGTAGCAGCTTCTGGGGAACTCGGAAGTGTTTGATAAGTCGACATAAGCTTTACTTCAAATCTATTGTAAACATTAAGTAACTTCGGACACGCTCAAAACCAATGAATTTGTTATTTTTCTTTATCCTGAGTGTCCTGGGAATGGCAACTGGAAGATGAATTTTACCAGCCGTTTTGGACTAGTCCTCTTCAAGCCTTCTTGGCGTGTCATGAACTTATATCCTGCAAATGCCAGATTGTCTGTGGAGGCAAATGTTCATCTGCTCATGTAGATCTTAAACATACCATCTTATGCTTATCCAATGGATAGTGCTAAAAGGATAACTATTGCGTAATTTCTGGACTTTATATTGTAATTAATACTCCTAATGTTTTTTTATCGTAGGTACATTTTCTTTTATGAAGAATAATGATATAATGTAAAATATAATATTATTTTTTCATTTACAAGCTAAATCGAAATCGAATCGCGACTTTTCCTGACAAATGGAAAGAGTCGAGAATTTGTCCGGTATTTAAAAAGAGTAATAAGCATGACATTGAGAACCATTGCTCTATTACTATTTTATGCAATTTCGCAAAAATATTTGAAATTTGAATATACGATTTTATTTCTTTCCATACTAAGAACTCAGTTCTAGTAGAGCAGCACGAATTCATGCCAGGGAGGTCCACTGTATCGAACCTTGTGTGCAAAACATAGTATATTGCTGAAGCTTTAGATCAGAAAGGTTAGGTTGATGTCATCTATACTGACTTTTCTAAAGCATTTGACAGATTGAACCACGGTATATTAGTATTAGTTACAATTTGCAAAACTTTGAGTTCAGTGACTCTCTTATTCATTTGTTTATTTCTTATTTAACTTATCGGACTCAGTTTGTTCAATATCGTGGCTTCCAATCTGTAATATTTAAACAAATTTCAGGAGTTCCGCAAGGTTCCATACTTGGCCCTCTATTTTTTGTTCTCTTCATTAATGATGTTATTAACAACCTTCACATATTGAAATTTTCACTTATTAAATACGCAGTTCCTAGCTTGCTCGCTAGAACAAGTAACATACTTATCACACCTACACCTCAAACTAGCATCTTAAGGTCATCTCCGTTGCATCAAATCTGTTTAAACTAGAATAACCTAGAGCAAAGTTTGGCTATTTTCAACTGCAATATTTCTGACATAAAACGAACTTACGCAATTGTTTAACAATTATTTCTCCCTTCCTATCTTGCTTGTATCGCTATGTATATTATATGTGTAAACGTTGTATTGTTTATATTTTTATGTTGTATGAATTGTCATTTACATATTTAACTGTCCTGAACGTTTTATATTATTGTTCTGATAATCTATTGTTCACTTTGGTGTTTGTTATATTCATTCGTTATTTTGTTTTTAATCTTGCAACTGTGTTGTTATTTATCCTGTAACTGGGTTTTACCCGTTGGATAAATTATTGAAATAAATAAATAAATGAAAACTGCTGTATTAATTTGAAATGTTCAAGTAATATATAAGGTAAATCATTCAAGTACAGTGAAGGTTATTTAGTAAACTTAAGTGGTAGTAGTTCAGATCAATTACACATATCGTTGTAGTATGAAAACAGTTAAAGTCCAATGAATATTTTATAGAGAATGTCTTGTCTTTTGTTGTTTTTAATATAGTCAAGTAAACTCTAAGCTGGCGCGTCCAAAGGTCGCTTCATCATATAAACTAAGAGAATAAGGCAAACGCAACTAGTTCAACTCTATGTCACTGCGATAACTTTATATTATGTGCATCGCATATCAAATCATACGTTGTGTTACCAACTCATACATACGCCACCTTAGAGTTTTCCGGACTATAGCAATGATTTTTTTATAGTCATTGGTTTGGTTATCAAGATAATTAAAAAGAACTAATAAAAATCTTTGCAGGGTGACGCTATGTCTCATTTTATTCACCATAAAAACTATTATGCCAAATATCATGTTATTATCAAAAAATGATACGATTCATACAACACAACTAATTAAACAACTTCACTTTTCGCGAGCTATTTGCTTTGTTATGGAATACGCATTTCAGAACAATCAAAATAAATCTCTTTACCGTAAACCAGGTAAAGAGCTCAGTAAACATGACTGCTTTCCAAGTCATGGAAACCTTCTCAAAGCTAAGCAAATTATCATCTCCTAATCAATAACTGCATTGCAGGCGTCTGTATTCCGCAGTTAATATACATTTGAACGCAAGACTTGGAGAATAAGCAGTTACATCCATCTGTGGGAGATCCGTCCCAACGGCGCCGACTTGGTCCGCCGAGAGATTTAAGACGTAACCGTTCCAACAAAGCCCACAAAACGTACAGTGGCGGTCGGGTCGTCGATGCATACAGAAAATGCTAAATATATCATTCTGCCCTTGGGACATAGTGAATGTGATTAAAAATCAATATTTGTCTTAGAAGATTTGATGCGAAATAAATACTACTCACGCCGATTAAAAAAATGATACTTTGATAAGTTCTCTGGGTAATATTCTTTGTTTTTTTTTTCGGGTCGAAAATTTAAGAATATACACCTGATTGAATTTGTTAGCTATTGTTGAATTATTGTACCATTACAGATCATTAGCAAAAAAGCATAAAAAAAAATATTTTTTCTACGGCCATTGAATAATTCATTTATTATAGATACGTTCATTACTCACAGCCGTGGGTAATAATTCAATACTCAATGGACTAGAATCAATCACAAGAGTTCATTGTCATTACACAACAGTTGTGGAGCTATCACAAAAGACGAATTAAAGTTCAAAAATATCGCGTATGCCATGACTCAATTCAATCTGTCATGCAAATATCCAATATATCTCATGGACATCCAGTTTTCTTTAAGGTGGACGGTTTGGTGAACGTAGTTCGAGAATTTCTCCTACACCCCTGAACCGATTCAAAACTTTATAGAATGGTGCTAAGCTATTGAAAACTAAAAAAGGAAAAAAAAATTCTCGTGCGAAAATAAAAAAAAAATTGTTGTTGATTTCAATAGTCTGGTACCCATTCTATTAAGTTTTCTCTAGAAGCCTATCAAAGAATTTTTTCAATCGGCAATTTGCACGAGTTTGTTTGTTGTGAAAAAATGATTCAAGATTCAAGTAATGAGTAGTCGTAGAAAAATTTACTAGTAAAATATTTTTGTCGAACTCCTCTATACGTTTCATGAAATATATAAGAAATAAAAAGCCAGACTGCAACCAACAGCTATTCTACGGGCTAATGCCCCGCGGAGCGCTGAATTACGAATTACAAGCCTGGCCGCGTTAAGTACAATAACTATGTATTGCCACAAAACGCTAAAGTTTCTATTGTAACGGACACCAGCCGAAAGACTTATTCCTACTCAAAGGAGCTTTCGTGCCAGCCAGTCTACACCACTTGCAGACTGCAGTTTCGAGCTATTGGCTCTCGTCAGTGCAAGGTAGGTCTGGGATGGCTGGAACGAGGCACTTGTTCACTCTTGGTACATGACGAGATTTATAAAACCACGACATGCAACAAAAATAGCAGGCTCCATTTTTGTTTAGAAAACCAGTGATTTTTCAAAAAATGTTCATATTAAAAAAGTTGTTTAGAATATAATTCTCCATCTCATGCACCTCATTTCGTCGTTCCTAGGATAGAACAATTTCTTTGCATCGCAAAGCCATCTATACCTAATGTGTAAAATAACCAATTTTATTCAAAACTGAAGTCATTTATATATTCTACTGGAAACCTTCAACAGAATTCAAATATCGCTTTTAGTTATCGAGAAAATGGTGCCGGGAGTTTTAAGTGGGACATCCTGTATATTGCAATATCTCCTTTACATTAACATATACAAGATGGGATTAGATTCCTTCATATTCTACTCGTTGGGGCGAGCGTAGAGGCGTCTTCACTGTACTACATGTCCATACTCCAGTGAAGCAACGTTCAGCGCGGTTAGTACTGGGATGGGTGAAATCCATCTTGGGAAACACGGCGATCTCGTCCCACCTACAGCGTATACGCGGAAGCTATGTAATTTCAAGACGAGGATTACGTAGTGGATATACCATCCTTCGGAGGGGATGTAAGGCAGGCGGTCCTTTGTCTATTAAATGTTAGGCAAGTAATAACATCCCTACTCTTCTCAAGAGAAAAGGTTCGGCAAAATTTCTAGGTTGGGAGTAGCTCATCTCCTGGCGTCGGTGATAGGCCCTGGTAGCGGAAATAGGCCGATGTTAAATAAATAGTTAAAAAAATATATAATAATAAAAGACTTTTACGCAATAAAGTTTTTAACGCATTGCTCAGCAACATAAAACAAACTGGATTACAGACGTTTCTAAAGTGAGATAAAAAAAATCGATAACGCCTTTTAAAATATTGATTTTTATGTTGACTGGTTCACTGTGTGTGATACATCGTAACTTCAGATTTAATTCATGATGTGCTATAATGTGAGTACCTTTGGAATATATTAACGGATATGATTGCATACATTTTAGCATAAAATATCGAAAAATTCGTAAGCGGCCCAGTTAGTTAGTAGTGATAGCGATTTTGTTGGACGATGATGGTAAAAAATAGAAATGCAGAAAGCGCAAAAACTTTTAAGTAGTTTATCCGGGGTTATGAACTAGGGAGAATTATGCATATTATTGCATATCTCTATTTGATTTTCAACACCATACCATGCTTCACAGCACTTTTGATTTGGCACCTTTAAGATGTTTAACAGACCATAAATCTGTTACCTAAGATTTACCTTATTGAAAAAACTAGCAGCGTAACGAAAAATTATTGTTGACGTGCATGTCAACAACAATTCTTGTTTTGATAGTTTCACAATCGCGATCTTAAGTGATGGACCATCTCTGACAACAATTGTCGAGTTAGTCAGTCAAGTTACATTTATGCCATAACGTATACTTATTATCTCCTCGATTTGCACTTTTATCGTGATGAAATATGCTAGAAAAGGAGACTAATAACCGTTTGAGAGAATTACATTTTGTTATAAAGGAAACTTCAGACTCATTACGATACTTGATTTTAGGAAATGTTACGATAGAATTGAAGTGATTAATTGCCTCAACTTCGATACGTATCCGCCGCTCTATCAGTCAGTCGGGCATTTCTAGTGTTCATTCGACCTAATCCACTTCCTTTACTCTCGAGTATCATCATCAACCTGTATCTAACCAAAGCACAGTGTTGCGCTATGAGCTTTCATAGATAACATCGTCTACTTTACGTAACTGGTTTCCGGAAAAAGTTTTAACATGTTCTGACCTAACGTAAGTGTTTCCATTTTTCCCCTGTCTACTCTCGTTCTGTATGGAAAATATCCTTAAAGATACCTTGGCATGAAGCGTGTAATATCGTAAAATCTGTCATACTACACTCTTGAGCACATATGAGAATATTTTATATGTATAGGTATATATGCGTGTACATGTGTATAAACAGGGAGTATTAAGAACGCGAGCGGATATCAAAATCCGCAGTACTTAGGCCTGTCGGCCCATTGTACATTCGCGACGTTAAGATCCCTTAGAAAAGACCAGTGCTTTCCACAAATGACAGCAGTCTGTTCCAAGGTAAATCCTCCACTCCACACATCCGACAAATAGAATCATCTCTCAACCTCGTTGTATGTAGGTGTTTGTTCAGAGGATAGTGTCCTGTTATTAGCCCCACCATTCGTCTCATTTTTTCTCTATCGAGCCCAAGCAATCATTTTACGGTACAGGCAGCCAAAGACCCCTCTATGTGGAGTCTCGACTGCCTCATTCCGGGGGCCTGAGCTCAATAGTTGTTGAACTGTGCCGCAGCCCAGTCTCGCAGTTCTGAATAAATCAGTCTCCTTGGCAGACCGAAGGCTGGCTCAGGGCCAGGGAAGGGAGTTTTCGTTCCCTCTCCCGCCACACGATCTGCTTTTTCGTTGTCCTCCACACCACTGTGTCCGGGCACCCATATGAGTTTAACCGAGTTGCGTTCACACAGCTCAGTCAAAATATTTCGACAGTTCAGCACCAGCCTAGAGGTCACCTCGTTTGACGCAAGGGACCTCAGAGCCGCCTGGCTGTCGCTACATATATAAATATGTTTGTCCGTGAAATCTCTACTGAGATTTTGGCTTACGCACAGTAGTATGGCATATACTTCTGCTTGGAACACACTGGGTTGTCAAGTAGCACCGATATACGAGCCCTTGGTTTGCATTCGTGTATGCCTGCGTCCGATCCCTCTTGAGTCTTGGATCCCAGACCACCGGGACTCAGGAGATGCGTTTCATCGCGTTCCCAAACGTCTCGACTAGGGAACACGACATTATATGGAATTATGCAAGAGTAGACGGGGGGACACCGGTCATCAGCTGATTGAGCGATAACCTGGTTTCTTGCCGGTAGAGCCAGAGCCTTTCTGTGCCCTAGCCCTTGACCCATGTTCCACATTCCATTTTTGCACAGTCTGTTTGCTGCTTTACCAGCTTCAAGCTCCACTTCAACGTGCAAGGGAGTGAGTCCAAAAATGGCCTCCATCGCAACCGTTGGAGTGGTCCTGATTGCACCTGTTATACCCAGGCATGCTAGTCTTTGAACTTGGCATAGGCGAGCCATAATTATGGCGCACTTGGGAGCAGAGCTGGGCAAATACTTTGAAAAAACTAAATACTTTCAGAAAATTGAAAGTATTTAAATATGAAGTATTTTCAAAAGATAAAAGTATTTAAATGATAAATAACAAAAGTAATTAAATAGTTTAAACTTAGTATTTAAATACTTTCTGAATATTTAAATATTTTGATAACAGTAAAATATTTTGAAGCATAGATAAGTGTAACAATAGCCTTTAATGGCTAAACTTCGCCAAATTGTATTTTCTATTTTTGTAGAAATCATTATCATTATTATTATTATTATTATTATTATTATTATTATTATTATTATTATATTAAATACCGTTTGACCATTTGAGGTGTCAAAATTTTAGGTTTCATGGCTTTCATAAACTTCTACAACATTATTTTGATAGCTCTATACTTAATCAGCTCTAGTTGGGTATTGGACTTTTACTTATTCGTAGAGCTAGACCTTTGCGTCTTCTGCAAATACCCAAACAAAGCACAGAGACTATGGCACTAGAATACCACTATTCTGTTCCACTGTTCTCTGTCACAATCACAAAACATATACATTAATAGTTAACACTTACTGTCTATGTCTGCTCTCAACCAACTTTCTGGCAATTAAGACGTGAATGACTGAAGATTGAAGGATGCAATATATTTATTAACTACCTTTCTGGAATTGGAGGCAGTCATGACACAGTGTTGGTTATATTTCAAAATGAAAGTCAAAACATACCAGTTAACAGACTGGTAGTTATAGTTAGTTAGTTAAGAGTTACGGTACATAGTATAGTACATGCCTTGATTCTTGACAAGTATCTGCCTGTCTCCATGATGTATTTGATTATATTTGTTGTATTTATTTAAATACTTTTGAAATTCAAATACTTAAAGGCTATTCAAATATTTCTGAAAGTATTTAAATACTGTCATAAAAGGATTTATATACTTTTTAAAAGTATTTAAATACTTCCCAGTTATTTAAATAGTTTAAGTATTTATAAATACGTTTAGGATCATTTTCACAAATACCAAGTAGTAAATATTTCAGATAAAGTATTTGCAAGTATAAATACAAATGCTTGCTGTTAGAAGTATTTAAATACTCGGTATTTAAACACTTTCTAGTATTTAAATACTTATGAGGTATTTGTAAGTATACTGCGCGGCATATAAATATGGTACAGCACTTGTGAACTGAAAACAATTAATTAAATTTATTGGTAGATTGTGATGTTCTCTCAAGTTTTTCTAGTATCTGGTTTCAACGGATGTTGCACGGATCAGACTTTTTAATTGAAGCCATATTAAAATATCGAATAAGTTGATCTTAGGTGAACACGGAGGCCAAGAAGTATATTGGCATAATTCATCAACGGGGTTAAAATTATATAAGTAATAAACTAAGCATATACAAATTTTAAAAGGCTAACTAACCAAGGTCTTAGTAATTCCATAATTTTCATGTTATTTATAATTAATAAACCATATTTAAAAATAATGAAAATTTTAATTTGAAACTAAAAACATATATAGCGAATAATGATGCATTATAATAGTATGTATTTTAATTTTATATTTTCCTTAAAGTACAAAATCAATAATCTTCACGACTCGCCGCTGTGCAATAAGATTTGTGCGGATGACACACGACCGTCGACATTGCCAAAAATTACTTATCTAAGTAAAAAGAATCGCAAAAATGTTCGAGAGAATATAGAATGGAAGACATTTGAGGATTATTTTAATAATATTGGAATAAAAAACGACCTTCTTATAAGCAAACTTTGCCCATTACTGGAATAGTATTGTTACATTCTGAATAAAATGGAATTTTAAACAGAAATAAGGACTCGAAGTTGTGCTTTGCTTTTACATGGAAGGAATGGTGAAATATAAAACAAAGACAAACGTTATTTTTCACGTATATATATCGTCATATAAGTTAAATAAATAGACGGATTAAAAATGTTACTTAATCGCACTCCAACTTCCTTTCTCAATTCTAGGATAAATAGATCTTTTAAAAAGCTACAGAGGCTTACACAATACACAGTAAAAACTTAGAGCAACTTTTTACTGCATTTAAAAAAAATACATTTTAGGATACATGCAAAATTTTCACTGAGATCCATCAAATTTTACTTGTCTAAACAATCATTAAACTTATTTACCAATAATTTTCTAAGAACGACCCTAGATCTAAAAACGCATTGCTTTGGTGTTGAAAAAGCGAACCATTTGCCCTCTAGATCATCACTTGCAATTTTTTCTTAATCGATTTGCCATCACATCGAAGGCGCAGGTTGGCGAATGACCACAAGTGTTAATTGTTTTATCACACGAACCACAATTGCAATTTTTTTCAACGGACCACGGCGTCATAATTAGCTAGAAAGTATTGTGTGACAAACGGTGACTAGTCACTACCAGCTTCTTCTAGTCAGCAGCTTCAGCATATAGATGGATAGACAGGTAGATTACAGATGAGTTGTTAGGAAGTGAGGGCAAAGAAAATCGTTAAAGTATCCGTAAAGCAGGCTTCAAAAAAAATGTTAACATTTTTCTGGTGGGAACTTTCCCACTTCCAATGTGTTCCAGCCTTCGCATAATTAGGACCTTGCATTAAAAAGTATATGTTCCACAGTCTCAGTTGTCAATATTCAAAGGCAACACATTTCGTCCTCAGCTTTACTCATTATCTTGAGATGGTATTACAGCATTGGCCTGTGAAAAGTTATGGTTCCCTGAGGTCGAGTACCTCTTTTGTTTTTTTACGAACAGTTTATTGACTTTTTCGCTTTCTTTTGACCTGAAGATTGTCTCCAGTAGTAGGGTTTTTGTTCATCATCATTTCCTTAGCTCCCCCGTAGTGTGATAATTTGCACATTGGCCCGGAACCGGCAAATGTGCAAATTATCCAATGACGATATAGCACCCTGTCTTCCGAAGTCAGTTGAAATTCCATTTCCTTCTATTTTTTTCACGCACTGACATTTACAAAAACCGCTGCCCAAGGAATCACTACTTCCACATCCAGATTTTCTATCCAAGTCACTCACAACGAAAAAATTTTGTTTGTGGAAATAATTGTTTATCGAACTTTAATAATATAATATTTGAAATCCTCTACCCCAAAAACCCATAAAACGATACCCCATATCGGTAATGGGATGAGGGTGGTGATTGGGGGTGGTAATGAGGATTGAGACCTTAGCTTCTCTTGTATATATTAAATACCAATTTTATGAAGTCTTACCTGCTTGATTTACCCCAAATTTACCCCAATTTACCCCCCAACTCTTCGACAGAACAAGATGAAAATATAATCTAGTTCTAGATCTCGTTAACGTACATATGTGTACCAAATTTCAAGTCAATATCTCAAACGGTTCCGTAAACGTGCGCACAAAAAAAAAGTTACAGACAGACAGACCGACAGACGGACAGAAATTTTTTTTTCGCTCAAACTTAAAAGTTAAAATCTCGACGTTTCATGACATTCTAAGCCTATTTGAACAATACAAATTTTTAAATTTTTTTTGTCGTTACTATACTTCCACTAGATGTGGAAGTAAAAGGTTGAGCTTGTTATCGTCTACAGACGATCCAGCCAACCGTCCTTTTCGGTACATTTTGAAAATTGCCATAACAACTCTCGTAAAAGTGAACTGGTCTGCTGGAATTCCAGGTCTTCAAAGCGTGCCGACAATCGAGCAGACCACTTCAATCCAGCAGACCAGTTCACTTTTACGAGTTCGCATGGCAATCTTCAGAGTGTACCGAGAAGGTCGGTTGGTCTGCTCCCTGCCGCTGGGTCGTGTGTAGATCCCTCATGTCTTCCCAGTTGCTTTACTTTTTGTAGACATTCTTACTAGTAACTGAACTTTGATCTTTAAGGGCTATCTAAAAGTATATAGATTCTTGCTCCATAGGTACCCTTTTTAAGGCATTTAGCTAAGAGATCCAATGTGTGAAATTCCGCCCGGAAGATAGTGGAAGTATGATCCTAAAATCTCAGAAGAGGTTTCGTTGGCAAACATAGAGAACGAGGCAGCTCTGAGGGCACTTGATTCAAATAAAGTGGCCTCTAAGCATGTAGTGAACTGCCAAAATATCTCGACTGCAAACACAACCCCCTCAAGCTTGTATAGGGCATAGTGACGTAGAAAGAGCAAAACTAATTTCCCTGGCCTCCAGCCAGCCTTTTATTTGATCCAATCAGAGCTACGAGACTGAGCCATGACAAAATTAAACAACTACTGGGTTTAAGCTCCCAGAATGAGGCAGTCAATACTTCAGGTAGGTTCAACTTCCTTCATAAAGTCGCTGCATGAGCTCGACAACGAATGAGACGTAGAGTTGGACTCACAATAGGGCACTGCTCTCTAAACTAAATAACTACATTCAATGAGGCTAAAGGTCGATCATATTTGTCGGATTAGTGGAGTTGGAGGACAAAACCATCACTTATATATCCCATGCAAGTGCGTCCCACTAAGTTATAGGTATCACGAATGACAATTTTTAACGCCAGAAGAATATACTGCTATCTCTTTTGGCAAGTACCGGTGTAAGAGATATCACAAGTCGCAAATGTAACATGAGCACTGTGGATCTTCGGATTTGCTCGTGACTAGTGGCAGTGGCTAAACGGCTCAGGCCCAAAGGGAGAAACAGAGATTTTAATAGTAGCAGCGCAGGGCCAAGCACTAAATACCAGATACCACTAGAAGATGATCCCGAAACAGTCTGTTGTAGGATTTGCGGCCTAGCAGGAGAGTATCAGTCGCGTAGTGGCTGAATGTACTACGCTGGCACCATCGAAGCATACTCACCAACACAACAGAGTGGCTAGATATCTTCACTGGGGCATGTACAAGCATTTCGATATACCAGTACCGGAAAAATATTATGAATATACTCCGAGAAGGTTGTCAATACCAACGATGTCACAATTATGTGGGACCTGCCGATTATAACAAACAAAGAAATTCGCGCAAATCGGGCAGAATAGTCGTACACAATAAGAAGGAGAAGTCCTGTTTGCTGATCGATGTATCCATCCTGAATGACACCAATATAATGCTCAAGGAAACAGAAAAGTTGAGCAAGTACAAAGACCTCCAAATAGAAGTTAGCAGAATGTGGAATGCAAAGACCACAGTCATGCCAGTAGGAGCCCTTGGAACTGTCAAGAAGGGCTATGGCCGGAGTCTGGAAGATCGCACTATTGAGAACAGCACATATTTTAAGTCCTGGACTAGGAGTCTTTATGATCCCTTGTTGGGGTCTGGTCTCTGTTGGAGCTGACACCGTCAATGTCGCCGAAAGGGCTCAATAACTTGGAACGGGCTCCAACAGAGCCGAATTTCAAACGCACGCGAGAGATCGGTGAATAGTTTACAGCTACAGCTGAGAAAGTGTGCTGTTGCTAAGTCTATATTAATAATAATGGAGATTACAAGGCAGGACGTTCGTGTTGTTCCTTTAATTGTGTCGCCAATTGGGCTGATTCCAACAACGTTAAAGAACTAAAGAAATTACGTTTACCGAAAAATACTTACCAGAAGATGCAAAAATCGATAGTTTTGGATGCTGTACATATTATGCGATTTCTCTGCAGTAGTGGATGACAATAATAGTAGTGGTCTTGACATAATCGTGTCCGACCACTACCGAATGCATTCCCTACAAGGAAATTAAAATAATAATAATGATCCAGGGCCTCTGACAGCCTACATTTTGGAACATATAGGCTAGCACTACCTCTCGGCTCATCTGGTACAGAGATCCGTCTGTGTGAAAGATGATCGATCCACTTATCAGTTGTTCTCCTTCGAAGAGGTTGTTTAATTCAAAATGGTTTAGATTACACAGGCCCACAAAAAAAAAATCGTGAGCAAGAATTAAGATCCACTTTTCCTTTTGTTTTTCGGGGCGCTGAATACGAATTTGAAGTCAGAATAACATGTTTGTGAACGAATTTTCGAGCTAGAGGTAAAAATTTGACGAAAATCGTGAAAACTCGGGATTTGTGATATTTTCAGGTTCGAAATGAATAGGAAAAATTTGGGAAACAAGAAAATATCATTTTTGGGAGAAAATATCATTTTTGGGAGAAAATACAGTATTTTCCAATGTATTCCATTGTTGCAGGGGCCTGGGCCCACTTTAAAAGGGGGCCCCAAAGGCTGCTAAACCTCAAATGCAGGGTAGGGTGGTCACCCTGTGCCCTGAACAAAATTTTAATATTTTACGTGCAGTACCCCCTCTGCAATAAGCTAGTGAGGAGGAAGTCTCACACGGCCGACTACTCAGGTCCTTGGGGGTGGCTTAGATAATTGGGGTGGTGTAGGTGGTCAGATATAAAAGACAACGTCGTTCTAATTTAACATTTAATACAATATCAGGGTACGTAGTACAAAATCTTTCACAATTATCACCGATAACTCGGTACGCAGTACAAGTGTCACAATATATTCTAATAAGTGGGGCCCACACGCTTAACCTAATATACACAAAATATCTTACAAAATAATAAATCCTTAAAAATGTACAAAAGGTCATATGCCAGAAGCGTGACAAAAACTACAATTGACCCAAGGTACGTTAAAACATAAAATTACTTAAAATTATTGACATCTATTTGTGAAATAAGGCAATGCTATTAAGTGAGTGAAGCAACGATATACAAAATGTACCAAATATTACTGAAATCTAATGTGTTACTGAGATTTACGTTACAAGCAAAATATTATCAATATTCCTTGAAAATGGTCGTGGACGTTGAGTAGATGTACCGGATCCCTCGTTATAGAGAATATGATTCCGCTTACCTTTGGTAGTGTCTGAATACCTTTTCCCGTCCTACCAGGGTAGCGTAATTCAGGGTGATAACAGCCGCAGGTGGTAGACCATCTACGTAGAGTCTAAGGTAACGTGCCGAGATCCCCAGTACCATACATACACAACATGTCAGTCAATCATCCACCATCTAGACACCAAAATCTGGACTAGAAGTTGAAACTAAGGTCCGGCTGGAAGTCCCTCGTAAAGTGTAGGATGTGACATAAAAGCTCAAGTGGAATACCAGTAACAGGTCCAAGTAAAATCATAAGGTATCCATCCAAATAGCCATAAACCAACAAATAGATCCCAATACTTGTAATATACTCAACAATGAACAACTAACGAACGAACAAATCAACAGACAAACAAACAGCCCTGCAATAAAATAAATAACCTAAATTACAAATCTATTTCAACCTTAAGTGGGTTTTCAGAGACGTACCTGAGATGTGATGTGGGCTGAAAGAGGTCCTTTGCCGTCAAAATGGCACTGCAAAATCTTGCATTCAGACGATGCCACGTGCTTTGAAAATTGACTTTATCCGGAAAATCCGTAGCTGCATTTCCCAAAACGATACTCCAAACCAAATGAAAATACAACTAATCTTGTCGTGATGAATACTTAATCCCATAAATGGAGCAAAACTTACAATATTGCTAAAACTCGTATTCAGACGACTCAATCTTCAAGCAGCAAAAGGAAAAATGACCAAGAAGAAAATGTCCTCTATCAAAATGTCAAGTTATTGTCTTCCGTCTCGGTACGTTCAGAATTTCTACTCCACGGCGCACCCCACAACTAGAATAGATTTTCCTAACTTCGTTTATATCCACAAATATTATCATAATATACTCTGAAAGCCGTCTCCTCATAAATCTACCCACCAAAGAAGGTTTAATCAACAATACTGGCCATTGTAGAAGCTTTACAAGGGCGTTTTTGCAATGCACTCTCTTAATGAATATCTGAACGCACTCACCCATACTACCTGTATCAAAGTATATTAAATGACCAGCGTAAGCCATTAGGTACTGCTATTATGCAACCAGTTATACTCTATTAATTCGCGAGAGACGGTATCAATAGGCTCAAATGTACAATAAAATTTGGGAAAATAACGAAAATTAGTACATAAATTTCTGGCCATTATTAAATGTGAAAATCGACCGTAACACCATTAGTTGATAAAACCTCAGGTATGGTGAGTTCACTTTGGACCGCACTATTATATAAAATTTCCGAGGATAAAGCTCCCAACGGTGGTTTATAAACATATCATGTATATTGATTTGGGATTGTACTTGTGTTCGCGGTGCTGAGCAGAACTGCACACAATGAATGAGGCGATAGTAGTGATGGAAATAGCTCCGGAGATAATGAATACGCTTTATCTACCAGAAAAAGCAAAGAAGCACAAAAGTTTACACAGGCAGAACTCAATAACTTAGTACGTGATCTCGGACTACCAAAGGAGATCGAGATAGAGATCAAGCATTTCGATAATATTTCTCCCAAGATTCAGATTTAGTGTTCTGCAATAATATTAATGGGTTGATGAATGAGTTAAAACCAAATGTATACAAAGCAGACGAGTGGCGATTGTTCATTGACTCATCAAAGAGAAGCCTCAAAGGAGTATTATGGCATAATACAAATAAATATGCCGCTGTACCCACAGCACATTCGACAGTGTTGGAAGAAAAATACACCAATCTAGAGATGACATTTAAAAAAATAAAATATGAAGAACAGAAGTGGAAAATTTGTGGTAATCTTAAAACTACTTCCATGGTGATACGAATATAATAGAGCAACCACTGGTTGAACCGTCGAAAATCCTCCTTCCACCCCTGCATATAAAATTAGGCTTGATGAAGCAGTCTGTAAAAGCGCTTGATAAACAGGATGACTGCTTTGAATATTCGAATCAAACATTCAGTCAGTTGTCGGAAGCTAAACTTAAGGAAGGAATTTTTGATCGACCCCAGATTCGAAAGATTTTGAAGGATGATATATTCGTTACAACGATGATCAAAAGAAAAAGCCGCATGGGAAAGCCTAAGGCAGTAGTCCATCAGTTCCTAGGGAATCATAGAAGTGATGACTACGAACGCATTGTAGCCGAGATTATCAAGAATTACCAAGAATTAGGTTGTTTAATGAATTTAAAATTACATTTCCCTGACTCGCATCTAAGTTATTTCCCTGACGATCTAGGTGACTTCAGTGAAGAGCAAGACGAGCGATTCCATCAAGATATCAAGAAAATGGAGAAACGGTATCGAGGAAGATGGGATATCAATATGATGGCAGACTTTTGTTGGTCATTAAAGAGAGAAACAGTCCAAGAGGCACATGAACGAAAAAGAAATCCATTGCGTAAATCATTCGATGACAAAAGAGTCAGGAAACGGGCAAAAAATAACTGATCTCTGGTCTTAATTCTCGCTCACGATTTTTTTTTGTGGGCCTGTGTTATTTAAGGATTTTAAACAATTCTGCATACTTTAAATCTGTCGATATACATTTTCCCACTAAAATGGTCTGTTCAATTATCTGATAACATCAGAACGTTCAATGACACGAAATAGACCTTTATTATCGTTGAAAAGTCTACATTATGGCAAAAACATGAAAAAGTAAAAATAGCATCGGAACAAGTGATTCAATACCATTAATATAATTAACTCCATTTCGCAGGTAATCCATTTGACTAAAAGGTTATAAGGTCATCGACAACGGTCGCAGCAATTCTATTGTATTTCTACTCACGCGGCCATTTATAATTGATAAGAATAAATTTAGTTTGGCAAATCTAAGCGGAAAATATATCGCCGCCTATTACTAGACTCTGAGAAGGCAAATATACCCACGAAGTTTCCATTTAACAAATTAAACGGAAGATCCTCCGGTCCACTTAAACCTAGTTTTACGGAAACTAAACAAATAATTTATTTGCCTTAATAAATTAGACGTGAAACAAATGGTATGTACATTCGTTATAATACTACAAGAACGATGCCACGCTAATACCGTACTTATTTCTGAAATACAGCTATTAGTTGGAAACAGAATAATGTGACGGCAGACTTGACGGTATTGCTGGAAATGACACAATGCATTTAAATGGTTTAATATTGTATAAATCAAATTATAAACATTAAGTTAATATGACTTACAATTATTAAGATAACATAAGATAGCATGACTTGTTTAGTAAGGATAAATATTATAAGATTTTTATTGAAACACATTGTCCTAGAGAGATTATCAGCTATAATGTCCCAAGGAGGTTGATAATACGAAATAATTTTATCACAGTTTTCGAAAGCACGTTGCTTGGTAATATCCCGACGCCGTAGGCGGAGGGATATTACCTAAAAGCAACGTGCTTGAGGAAGTTGTGATAAAATTATGAGCTATTTATCAACGTTCGTTTTTGCAATTTATTTTATTTATTTTTATCTAATTCATAATTTCTGGTACAGCAAAAGTCCATAAATGTATTCCATTTGTACTTTTTACTTTTAATTGTATTATTATATGGCGTGTTTTCCTCCATTACTATATTCAAGTCGTTATTTGCAGTGCCAAATCGTAATTATGACATTGTTAAAAAATAAATTATTGAATTTTCAAACTGGATGACATAAGTGAAAATTGCCCTAGGAACATTACCAGTGTAATGTTGTTCTGGTTGGTTGTTTCCGCACACGTGATTAGAAATGGGCGAATTTAATAATGATAATAATAATAATAATAATAATAATAACTCGTACTCGTACTTGCGCACTCGTACCAAGTAGACCAAATACCAGTGCTGCCTTATGTCCCCGTTGTCGAGACCGAGAAGTGCCGAATCTACTGGAGCTACTCGTTCCCGAAGGTCAGGCAGATTCAAGCAAACAAGCCTGACACAGTCCTCCTCGACCACCAAACCAAGATGTTTGGCATCGAGTTCTCGGCACCTGCCGAGACAAACATCATCTCGAAGGAGGGGGGAAAAACGAACCAAATACCGAAATCTCCGGTATGAGCCCCGAGTGCTATACCCAGACTACTCGGTCAAGATGCCGTCCTGATAATCGGTGTACTTGGAATGAGACCTACGCTGCTCTCGTATTTAAAGGCCATACCATACCAGCCTGCCAAAAGTCAGCCGAGTGGTTGGCAAGCCAAATGCAGAAGGCAGTTATCCTGGGGTCCCTTCGAAGTCTTAGGGCACACGAATCTGGAATCTACAGTCCCTAACCCTGCGGGATGCGGGGAGTGGATAACTCGCTGGCGCTTCTCCCTGAGAATGTCGGAGACACGGGAGAACTGTCCAGCATCGCTCACGCGAAAAAAAATTTATTCACCACTCAACATAATACAAAAAATGCATCAGTTATTGGACTAGTCAAACTTAAAACTAATGTAACACATCATATAACATACAACATTCCGAAACACATACAATCATTTTTAAAAACTTTTCATAACTATAAAGGGAGTTGTTTAATAGAAAATAACATTGATTTAAAATTATTAAAATTGTCGCTATCGCCATAACGGTTCACAAATTTATTGTAACAGTTTATACCCCTCTATAAATGTGACAATGCTGACCAACAGAGAGCCTAGAAAATGGTTGATGTAGATTGTCTTTGGTTCGTGTATCATAAGAATGTATGGAGTTATTTCTTACTAAAGATTTTTCCTTTATATTTACTGTTAGCAGAAAAATATATAATGATGGGAGGCTCAGAATGCCATACCTCTTAAAAAGATCCCTACATGAAGTGAGGGGATGAACACCTGCTATTACCCTCAATATGCGTTTTTGTGCAACAAACGCCTTATTTATGTGTGCCGAGCTTCCCCAAAATATTAAGCAGTAGGATGTAATGGATTCTGCTAGGCCAAAATATACTGATCTAAGTACATCCAAGCTTACAGTATCCCTTAGCTGTCGGATTAAAAACATATTTATGCTGCTTAGTTTATTAGATATTTTTTCTACATGAAATTCATCTTAGTATCAAATGTTACACTTAAAAAGTTTGAAGTGTGTACCTGTTCAATTGAAATATTATTTCGTCTGACTAAAAAACTGCAATCTCGGACAGAGTTTTTTGTAAGAAAAGTCAGATATAGGATTTCCATTTGAGCAAAAAAGTTTCTGTGTAATGTTCGTTATTTGGGAAACAATGTTTCGTACAGTATACAGTATGAATATGGTTAAATCGACGTTAAATTTAAATACAGCAACCAGAAAAATATAATAACATTTTTCAAGATCATTACTATAGATTATTTCAAGTTTTTGAATTGTTAATGTGACTTGACAGTTGGTTGGCAGCTGTCAACTGTCAAAATCGTCAATTTACCATTAGATTAGAATCGAGAGATTTCAAAAACATATATACGGACTCCTTTTCAAGTATTAAAAAAAAAAAAAATTAAGGCAATAGCACAAAAAATAGTTCTCATAGTGAATTTTGATCCTTTGGCGACATTGGGCACCATATTGGATTTGCTATTTTAAAGGGCATAGCAGGATAAGCATGTGTTAGGTGCCCCCGCACCAATCCGGTCGAAATTTTTAGCACAAGTTGATAGTAGTGTTAGATGAAATTTCCCAAAATATTATTTTTGGAAAACCATTTTTACGGGAGTTATGGGGGTAAAAAGAAAAATGGAAAAAAAATTTTTCTCGAGCACGGATAAACCGATTTTCATGAAAAAAATATATGTTATGGCTTCTGCTGGTGCAAATGTGGGAAAAAATTATTGAGTCCATTTGTCGAAAAAAAGTGGTGAAAAAATTTTTTCAAAATAAAAAATAATTTTTTTTAGGGGATGTTCCAGAGGCACACCCACCATTTTCTTCCAAATAAATGCTAATATGCCCCTTTAAAACATATCCAATTTTCAAAGCGATCGGAAAGATACAACATACTCAAAATTGATAATCATTGGCAGACTGCGGGCGGCGCGTAGTCTATGTAATGAAGCATTATAAGACGACTTCTTTGTAAATATTTCGTGCAAAGGCGAGATTACCCCCCCCCCCCCCCTCGTTTTCGAGGGTGCTGAACACGATGCAGGTGGTGGGAGAAGTTTTTGACCGCCGCAACCTCCTGAAATGGCCATCCCTCTTATGGATCCCTTTATGTTTTCATATATAAACGGGTTTGGGGAATGAGTTATACTTGAAATAATATGGAAGGAGGTTATAGAGTAAGCGGAGTCCAGACAGCAGGCCTAGGGGGTTGATTAAACCCTCCCGAGGGATGTAGTTTTTTTTCAAATGATTCGGTTCAAATGCGTATACTCCATTTTCAGGGTCGCTGGTCACGGGAAAAATATTCATTTTTAGCTCCAACCCCCTCAAACGGGCAGAAATCACCCCTCACTCACCGTTTGAGAGATGAAGAGGGGTTGGAGCTAAAAATGAATATTTTTCCCATGATCAGCGACCCCAAAAAAGGGGGAAACGCGTTTGAACCCGAATTATTTGATAAAAAATGATTTTCCACTCCTCGGAAGGGTTTAATTAACCCCCTGGCCTGCTGTCTGGACTCAACTTACTCTATAACTATCTTCCATGTTATTTCAAGTATAACTCGTTGATAGATCACTCCCCAGACTCGTATAGAAAACATAAAGGGATCCATAAGAAGGATGGCCGTTTTAGGATTGAAGATTTTGCAATGATGACATCTGCAGTCAGCCTACGAAAGAACTAGTTTTCAAAGTCCACTACGAGGAGGTTACAGTGCCTTTCACTAGTGAAGGTGCCTGTTTATTGTGAGTCCCCTTGCCTCTCACGAGTCGGGGTGTTTATTTATCGTGAGTCTCCTTGCCTCTAACTAGTCGGGGCGCTTGTTTATTTTAAGTTCCCTTGCCTCTCATTAGTCGAGGTGCTTGGTTATTATGAGTCCCCTTGCCTTTTTTGCGTGAGTCCTCTTGCCTCTCACGAATCAAGTTACTCTATATTGATGAGACTCCTCTTAGTCTTCATTCTTCGAGAACATCCCATAAAAAAAATATTTTGAGAAATTTTTCAAAAAAGTTGCAGGGAGTTGCGGCGGTCAAAAACTTCTCCCTCCACTTGCATCGTGTTCAACACCCTCGAAAACGGACGGAGGAAGGTATTCTCGTCTTTGCAAGAAATATTTACAAAAAAGTCGTCTTATAATGCTTCATTACATAGACTACGCGCCGCCCGCAGTCTGCCAATGATTATCAATTTTGAGTATGTTGTACCCTTCCGATCGCTATGAAAATTGGATATGTTTTAAAGGGGCATATAAGCATTTATTTGGAAGAAAATGGTGGGTGTGCCTCTGGAACATCCCCTAAAAAATTTTTTTTTTTATTTTGAAAAAAATTTTGCACCACTTTTTTTCGACAAATGGACTCAATAATTTTTTCCCACATTTGCACCATCAAAAGCCATAACATATATTTTTTTCATGAAAATCGGTTTATCCGTTCTCGAGAAATTTTTTTTTTTCCATTTTCCTTTTTACCCCCATAACTCCCGTAAAAATGGTTTTCCAAAAATAATATTTTGGAAAATTTCATCTAACACTACTATCAACTTGTGCTAAAAATTTCGACCCGATTGGTGCGGGGGCACCTAACATGCTTATCCTGCTATGCCCTTTAGAAAAAATGTATATTAAAATTACCATGGCCGAAATTTTGAAGCCGCCATTTTGAAAAACAAAATATAGGCAGCAAAACTGAATTCAGCGTACCCAAATTTTTTAGTGTACCAAATTTTGTTAATTTTCATCAAAAATTGGCGTGGTGACAGATTTTTGACGCCTAATTTTTACGATGCCGGTCGCTTAAACTTGAGTTTAAAATGTTAGGTTTATTTTAATTTTTTTGAATAGAAAAAATAGCTTAAATTGGAACCGATAAATTAGCGTTTTGACAAGTGAAAGTATTCTGTGGCTTTAAACAAATTTTGGTTGTTGAAAACGAACAAAAGTTTCAGTGATATAAGAGGTGTAAATAGTGTTAATGGTTTCAATTCATCCATATTTGAAATTGGCAATATGTCCCTTAAATCTAGTTATATTTGGACGTCTCGCTTGTAAAACATACCCCAAATAACAACCGTTACTGATTTGGTAAATCCTAGACGCTTGTATAATTCAGTTTTGTTCTTTCGTCTAAAAGCAGCGATGAAATAAAAATGTTAATTAATAACGTCAATTCTTATATTGCTTTATTTTCCAATAAACAATTAATGTGTAAGTCTGTCATAATATCGGCACATAATTTTAAATTGCCTGTCTTTCAAACATAAAAATAAAATAAAATGACACGAGCTTCCAGCCGGATCGTTATCAATACTTAAATTGCAATTTCCGTTAGTCATTTTCCACGATGATATTGAATTAGTTTGCGAAAGATCATACAAAAAAGAAATGCGGAATGTTTATGGTCCGCTGGAGCACATCGGAAATTAAAGATTAATAAAATTGAGTAGTATTACATATCAATCTATGTATAATACATTAAAGGAAATAGGAGAGGAATTTTTATTATTTACGGTGTGTATATCAGTTGTATCGACCTTAAAAGCAAATATTATTCCATAACTAATTTCTTCTTGAAAAATTAGATACATGTCCAACTGTCCAATATAATAACAATTTATTTATCCAAGATTAATTACATAATTATGAAATTCATTTTAACGATTACACTTACTAATTGATTAAAAAGGTAGTAAACAAGATATAATTCAATATACAAATAAATAAATGGGCACACAAACATATAAAACTCTGCAAAAGTAACCCAGTCTCCTGCAGTGGAGTATCATTTTGTACATTTACACACATACCAGGTGGTTCAGCCGATAGGGACACTTCTGTAACTTTTGAATGGGCGAATGGATGTTTCTCAAAGGAGGAGGATGGCCTATAAGGCCGGTTTTCGGCCTTTTTTTATTTTTGGACTAAAAATTTGGGTGTCCCCCTTAAATTATTAAAGAACCAGTTTACATTAGTACACGTTCTGATGTTTTTGAACTTTAAAATTACATTTCCTTTGAACAAACTGCATCCTAAGCTCCCTCTACTACTATACAACATTCCAACACCCCAACACCCCCAACCCCCAACGGCAAGCACCCTCTCCCCCCCACTAACATAAACCTTTATGCTCCCATCAGGTATAAAATAGTTTTAAAACGGTTTTTTATTTACATTATTAATAAAATGTCGATTCAACTTATCAACTTATATCCCCCCCAACACCCACCCTCCCGAACCATTCCCGCCATCATCATACTGCTACAAGCTTGAAAATGGTATAACGAAGACTTTTCTTATACTTTTTTTTATCGGCAGAAAGATATAACCTTGCACCCGTTTTACTCCCTCTCCCTGCGTCCAAAGCAAAAATACCTCCGATTAAAGAACTTATATCTAGATACATAATGGCATGAATTTTATGATCCCGAAAGACTCCCAATCTAAGGCACTTCTTCCCATAAGTTGCTGATTGGCCCATCGGCGTATTCGCGACCCCTCGTACACGGTCGGCTTCAGTTTGATTATCATAATCTCAGTTTGACAGTTTTGACAGTATCCGTAATTAATGTTAATAAGTGTTTTTCGTGTTTTTCGATCAAAATGTGGTGAAGAAGTCTTTTTATTTTAAGTTGTGATTGCCTAATACCTAAATAATATTCTCTGTTCATATTTAGACAGTTTAGTGACAATTTAGTGCAACATGCAACAGTGCTGTGCCATTTGCAGAAATCGATCGTTTCATAAGTAAGTAGGTCATAGTCGTAACATGATGAGGTTCAGTTTATAGTTTTAATAATAATATTATAAATAATATCCTTCCAATGCATATTTCCCTTGAATAAAACATCTTTACCTATTGTATTTTTTCAATCTGCGTTAATATTCCTAGAAGTTAACCAATAATTATCACATAAAAGAGGTACAACATTTCACATTTTCCCTTCTACACATACCCGCCTCTGTGATGTATCATTATGTATCTAGATATAAGTTCTTTAATCGGAGAAAAATACGAGCAAAGATGATAGTTAAGCTTTAAGTTCTGAAAAAATCAGATAAAAGTACATATACTATAAGCTCTAAATCAACAGACAAAAAAAATCTAACCTAAACCTCGATTAGATCTCTACACATCAGAATGGTTCAAGAGAGAGGGTGTTGGGGGGAAGAATAGAATAGAATAGAATAGAATAGAATAGAACAAAATAGAACAAAATAGAACAGAATAAACTTTATTGCTGTAGATCTTACAAAAAAGAAGACATTAGCATTGTCAAAGTAATGAAATATTTAAAACTTACAATAAAATAAAATATATGAAGCATTAAAAGTATATATATAAATTAAATATAACTTTAATACATTTATGCTGTCCTTATACAGTTCCATTCTTAACACACATATATAATGTATAAATTCACACTACTTTCCTAAAGCTTGGAAAATAGCTTTAATATTTCCTCTACCTAAAATCAATCAACCTAGCCAATTGAGCGACTTGAGATCTATTAGTGTTTTACCGTTTTTGAAAAAATCTTAGAATTGCAAATTAGAGAATTTGTGAATCTCAATAATATTCTTCCATTAAAACAGTCGGGATTTAGATCTGGTTTCAGTTGTGCTACAGCCCTTGCTGACGTAACTGATGACATCATTGGAGCTACCAATAATAATAAAATCAGTGTATTAGTATTATTAGATTATACGAAAGCTTTTGATATGGTAAATCACCAATTACTTTTTTCAATTTTACACTTCTGTGGCTTTGAACGAAATTCCTCCAATCTAATTTTGTCATTCTTGTCGGATAGAATTCAACAAACAGTACTTAATAATAATATTTCACAACCACTCACGGTAGTTTCGGGTGTCCCGCAAGGAAGTATACTTGGACCGTTATTATTTACAATTTTAACATCAAATTTTCACAATTCCTTGCAATACTGCAATTATCATTTATATGCTGATGATACACAGATTTATTGTTCATTTCATGTTGAAGATCTACAGGAATATAAGAATTTAATTAACAACGATATAAAGAATTTGGTGTCAGTCTCTACCGACCATCTACTTAAAATCAACCCTAGTAAATCATCTGCTATAATATTTTGCAATGACAATGCACGTGAATTTGTGTCGAGAGAAATGAATATACAGATCGGAAATGATACAATCGCCTTTAATAATAGCTCGAAAAGTCTTGGTCTTATTATTGATCATAAATTAAAGTTTAAAAAGCATATTACGAGTAAATTAAGAACAGCATATGCTGCTCTAAAAATGATATATACTCAGAGACGTTTTTTAAGCATGAAAGTAAAAAAAATGTTATGTGATTCTCTAGTTTTGTCTCATTTTAATCATTGTGATGTGGTTTATGGCCCTTGTATTGACAGCATCGAGACCCGGCGTATACAAAAAGTACAAAATTCTTGTCTTCGTTTAATTTCTGGAATTCAACGCCGTCAAAGAATATCTCACAAATTGAAAACTGCAGGATGGCTGAATATGTACATTCGCCGCAAACTTCACATGGCTTGTTTTTTTCATAAAATTTTAAAGTTTAGATCACCACCTTACCTCCTCAACAAGCTCTGTTTTAGAAATGATATTCATAACATTAATATTAGACGATGAGATATTCTCACCATACCACAACACCGTAAGGAAATATTCAAAAGGTCATTCTCTTATAACATTGCTGCCTGTATAAATAAGCTACCCTTTAATGGACTCACCCTTTCATGGATAAGTTTTAAAAAAACATTTAAAAAATATTTTACCTACGCTCACTACTGTAAATAGTAAAAAACACAGTACCTGCCATCTGTGTAAGTTGAATTTTACATATTGTAAACAAAACGCACTGTAAACAAATCGCACGATAAACAAAACGCACGGGACACGCAATTATAGGTGGCTTATATTGCTGACGCGGGGTTTAAAAAAACAAATGCGCCTACTTAATTTTCAAATGCTGTCAAAACTGACAATATTTGTTGAATAATATTGTTGACTAGTAAACTAAATCCAGATTTTACTAAATAACTAAATAAATATGATCATAGGTAAAGCATAGTACATAATTCGAGTTGTAAGGCAATTACGCACTCATGGAAATACGCACTCGCCGCTACGCGGCATCGTGCGTAACTTTTCTATTCATGCGTAATATGCTTCTTACATCACTCATTACGTAATATACTATAATGCGAAATCAGTAAAGGAAATCTTACCTTTTCCTGTAACTTTTCTATCTTTTTTTTATTTTTTTGTTCCTCCCTTTATATTTATTTTTTTTTTCTCCTCTCATTTCCTAGTCTCCTCTCTCCTTCTGCTCTAGTCTGCCTCTTTTTCGCTCTGCTTTGATGTATTTCTTTTTTAATTTTCTTATGTATTATGTTTTGTCTAGGTATGAATATAAAGCCACATTACATGTATTTATATTTTTCTACTTCTGACATTATTTATAGGCGGTAGTGGAAGAACAGTTTACTGGCTTCGACAGTAAACTGAACTACTGGCCTTTTATTTACCTCTAGTGTAAATGTAATAATTTATTTTTGTTAATTTTGTGAATTTGGGTAAATAATAAATGCTTTATTATTATTATTATATAAAAGGAGAGCAAGCAAGAGGAAAAAAAATCATACAACTAAAATTAGCCTAAAACTAAAAAGATAAAAGAATTCGTTAAACTATAAGAGGAATTCGATTTTATTAATAATGTAAATAAAAAGTCTTTTTAAAACTATTTTATATCTGGTAGCAGCATAAAGGTTTATGTTGTGGGAGGAGAGGGTGCGTGTCATTGGGGATTGGGTGTTGGGGTATTGTTAGAATAACAGCAATTATTTAAAACAGTTTTAAAGATTATACTATGTTCGGATTTTTAATTATTTATAATAATTCGAAAATAAACGCATATTTCCCTCTCACTCTGCAAAATCCTATCCTTAAATACAAGCTCTCGTGACCGGAACAACGCTTTGGGCCCACGCTAGCGGTACAATCGGCGTCAGTTTAAAGTCACCGCTGCTGGAGATGCTCTCTTTCTAACATGCACCACTACAAATAAGGTTAGAAAGGGAGCATCTCTAACAGTGGTGAGTTTAAGGTGACACCGATTGTACACCGATGGTTATCCGAGGAATTTTTTACTTTGAACTTAATTTTAAAACACATGGCAGTCTGACTAACATCGTACTAAAACGCATCGTTTTACATATGAAGAACCCAGGATGACTCTCTGATTCATTCCTTGTCGTCATAAGAATATATGCATCACAATGCCCTCTGCAAGGCATACTGACTAAAATCACAACCAAAAATCTGTCACTAACTGACGGTCTATTAGTGACACCTACAAGGGTGGATCTGGGCCTTGAGCTTGGGGAAGGGGGACACATCCGCGTGCTCTCAAAATAACAAAAATGTTTTACCTCGAAAATTAAAATTGATGAGCGGGGGGGACAAAATCACAAAAAAAAATTATAAACACAACTAAATAGAATATATATTCAAAAATATAAAATAAAACAATAAAAATTATGAAATTTTAAAACCATAAGTTGATGGTTTACAGAATCTTGGGCACCTATATGACTAAGGCTACTGCGTAATAGCACAGTTATTTAAGTAATCCCTCGATATTTTGTAATTGTTTTAGAAAAGTTTGTTGAAGTATGTTGACAAAAATTCATGGATACTTTATTAAATAAAACACTAAATACGATATAGAGAAAGGTCGGGAAACATTTATTATTTACAATTTAGGCCCGTCCCTTGATAGATATAGATCGAACGGGAGGGTACAATTTGTCCGTCCGTTCTTCAAATAAAAGATACACATAAATAATAAATAGTAACGTCCACATAATAGTATCTCACAACAGAGGCGTATCTGTGAAAGGAGTCTACGTCATTCTGCACGTTCCTTTTCCATTAGCAAACATACGTCAAAGCCAATGTTTTGCTATTTTTGTATTGTATTTATAGTACATAAGTAAGAACATAAAGCACCACATAAGAAAGGCAACCCACAAATTTTAAAAAACATGAGATTTACATTAAAAAAATAAGAAAAAATAAATAAAAAGTGTATATCTTTTCTCATAAAATGTTTCATAACCTTTTTATTGACTGATCGACTGGGTTCTTCCTCTAGCTAACACTAATATATTCTCCAAATTTCAGTAAAACCGGACCTTTCTCTCTTAAGTTAATTAGCTTAAAAGACACGTAACGGGCGGAGGGGCAGACGGACCCATGGCGGACATTTTGAAAGTTGTTGCGAATTCTATGATTAGCACAGTGATATCATAATTTTTTTCTCTACGAGCGATATTTACAATTTTTGACATGCGTCGATAAAATGAAATATACTCTTTGCTCTCGTATTTCCAAAGATACGAAAATAATGCATATAACATTTTTTTTGTAGAGAATGTTATAAGCTTCATTTTTTATCTAAACATAATTTTGATATCGCTAATGGTTAGAGAGATATAAGCAAAAAATTGAATCAGAGCGCCATCTTTTCAAGATGGCAGCTCGAGCGCAACAGATTGAGTTCAGGACTTTTAGTATGTTTAATAGTAAACGTTAACGAACATCGAACATCGAAAGTTTCAAAACTTTTTTTCCGTCAAACGTCGAAATTTGTTCTAATTTGACTGAAGTAATACCCACTTTGAACAATTAGTTGTAGTGAAAGCGAATTGTGTGTCGTTTAAGTAAGGCTACTCCGAGGGCTAAATATTCAGCATTCATCAATTTTCAATTTCCAAATGTGATTTATTTGACATTTGTAGGTGCGCTGCTGCATCTTAATCCACCACACCAGCATATGCATATGTGATCATGGATCCAACCACCATGATGTTATATCCAGTACATCATGCTTCTTGGTCTTAGTCCCCATGTTTTCCCATGGGTGCGCCTAGCCAGCATGAGTATAGTCTTTGCCCCCTTTTTTTTTTGTTCTGTTTAGCTATTGGTTCCAGGTAAGCCTGGAATCTAGTATTACTCTCAGATACTTTACTTCGCCCGTTAGTTGTATTAGATCACCTCGAAGATTTAGTGGTCCAAGACCCTCTACTTTCGTTTTTCTAGTGAATGCCATTATGGATTACTTTGAGGGACTAATGTTTAGTCCCTCCTTATCTGCTCATTTCCTTACATCATTTATAGCCCAGTAACTTAAGGAGAAAATAATTGGTTGCTTCTCAAAAATTAGCACCAAGCTAAATTTTTGCATACACCTTTATTTAACCGTTATAAATAATGTGTAAAAAGTCCCCATCGATATCGTGTACGCTTCAAAAGTTATACGGGGGTCAAAGGTCGAAAAATTGGTTTCATGTTAATATCTCGCTTGCTATTGGTCGGACGATAATTTTTGCAGTTACAAATATTGTCGATATGGAAATTCTCTATAAAAAAGGTTCTTTATATTTTCCGCGTAGGATCTACCATTTCCACGTTATACGCCGCACAAAGAGTCAACATGATGAAATAGTGCTCCAATAGTAATTCGTTTCCCCGCTCGACAGCATCTATTTAGGGTTTATTATCAGGTACAAACTTGGTTGGGTAATAAACTAAATCCTGAACAGGGGGTGTTGGTCATGAAAGATCATGTTTTAGAGCCTGTCATGACGTTACTGCCACCTGCGCCCGATGAACTCTTCCATATGATCTTCTGCAATTGCACAAAAGGTTGTGCGACGAACTGCGGTTGCAGAAAAATTGGTTTGCCATGCTCTGCTGTTTGTGGACACTGCAATGGTCAATCCTGTCTCAATGCACCTCCCACTGATGATTCGGCAGATACGTATGAGGATATCAACCCGCAAGATTTTGAATACGAAGGAACAATCCTTTTTGAGGAAATTGATGATGGTGACACAAAAGCAAACGTAGAAGAGGAATCATTGCTCCCGGTAGAAGAAGATGAAGAAGGGGAGTGTTGATTTTCAACCTATTTTGACTAAGATGTGGATGAGGCTTATTGGGGAAACCATGTAAAAAAAAACGCGCCTTGCATTCTACCTCGAAGGTGGTGGGGAAACGAATGCATCACTATGGCAGCACTATTTCATCATGTTGACTCTTTGTGCGGTGTATAACGTCTAAATAGTAGCTCCTACGCGGAAAATGTAAAGAACCTTTTTTATAGAGAATTATCTTATCGACAATATTTGTAACTGCAAAAATTATGGTCCGACCAATAGCAAGCGAGATATTAACGTGAAACCAATTTTTTTGACCCGTATAACTTTTGAAGCGTACACGATATCGATGGGGACTTTTTACACATTATTTATAAGGGTTAAATAAAGGTGTATGCAAAAATTCAGCTTGCTGCGAATTTTTGAGAAGTGAAACCCTTTAGTTAAGGCCTGCTGCATGCGTTCCGTTATTGTGTTGTTAAATTTACCTTGTGCTAGGATGACTAGGTCACCTCCATAGCCTAGCACTTCGTGTCCTTCTCTGACTAGTAACGTTAGCAGCTTGTCCATGACCAAGCTGCACAGAAGAGGCGACAAAACCCCCCGCAGATATCCTCTTTCAACCCGAGCTACCAATGTTTCCCCCATTATGGATGGATCTTTTTTTGAGCATGCAGTCTATCGACCTGCAGCTGGTCGCATCGATTGCTTTTCTCATCGTTGTTTTCGTGATGGATTGTGGGAATGAGTTATCAAACGCTCCCTCAATGTCCAAAAAGGCACATAGTCATTGTTCTCAAGACCATATTCAGCTTTGTTTACTAGCGACTAATATTACCATATATCATTAGCATAACATGATTTTTTATTATGTATTCTTATTAATAAACACATAATTTTTTTATGTATTACCGTTTCGATGGAGTTTTGTAGAAAATATAGGTATGTATCGTGAAAAATACATCTCGTTATTTCAAAAAAATACGTAGGCCGCTCCAAAAAATTTTCAATACGTGTAATCCAAGCAGTTGTTCATTTATATATCGAGTTTCTAATCAATTTATACTCTTTTTCTTTATTTGTTATAATTAGTACGTAAGTAAATACATTGTTGTTTAGTGTTACCCTGGTGTTATAATTTCTGAACCCACGATACAGGGCGTTTACTAGGGGGAGTGTAAGCACGTAACATTATCTTTCCCAATTTGACTACGTTACCCCTTCGATAAGGTTTTGTGAAAAATACATGTTATAGCATATTGTATGGTGTATAATTAGTAAAAAAAATGGTGGTGGTCGCTAACGTGTAAGTACGTATTTAAATTTTTCAAAAAATCCAAAAGCATCAATTTTTGTTTTCTTCGTGAGAAGATTTCCTGAAAATATCATTAATAAATTGTCTTGAGTAGACTTACAATATATGTGAAATACAAAAAAATTGGTTCACTTGATTAAAAAAATTTTTTTTAGATTCTCGAAAAAAATTTTTTTCCCAGATATGAAGTTTTTGAGGTCAAAACTTTTTGTGGTAGTATCTTACGCAAAGATACATCACTGGAAGGAACCACACGCAAAAAGGTTGCAAAGGCACGGACACTTATCTTAACCTGCCATGGCCTTTCAATAATTGTATTTTTGCACTTTTCTTAAAATCAATAAAGCATATTATTATTATTATATGTATATCCAGCTATAATTCTGCAATTGCGCAGTGATGATAAACAAATAAATAATTTAAAAAATTAAAAAGCGACACCCTTGATGTTTCAGTATGATGATTACTCTACGAACATGCTCTGAAAAATTATGTGTTTACAGAAAACTGTATCAGAAATGGCGCGTGCCTCTGTTTTAAAGTTATGAGGAAACTGACAAGCAGTAAGATCACATCCTAAACGCATACCCTGCTCTATTTCGTCGGGGGTAAATACCACTTTTAAGGAAACTAAATACTTTAATACCCTCATCTTCATTTAACCAGCCACATCTCCACAGGTTAACTTTCCATTTCGTTTGTCTAAATTCAGTTTAAGAAGAATGGAAAAGACAAGTATCCAGGTCTGCGAGACAAAAAGACACTGTTTTATGATAATAACCCTTGCGCCCTGTGGCGTACATAACCTACCATAAAAATTTAGGAAGCGTGACTCGTACAATGCCTTTTTAAATCGATACACTGAATTACCCGTCGGGGTCTGATTTAAATTGTCGACGAAGGAACCGGATAAGATATGTTTATTTCGTGCATAGCTGACCATAAAATTGACAAACATCTTGCTAGGGTTACATTTACACCTCATGGAACACTAATAGGACAAAAGAAAACAAAACAAAGCATTTATCAATCGCTTATTGTGCAATAATATTCAATTAAATAGCTTGATTAGGAGAAAACACGAAATTGTCTGATTTGCGTTTCATCATGTATTTAAGTTGAAACACACTGTGTCGTAAAATTAAAGTGTAATTGTAGGTTTCTATTTATTTCTTAATAGAAAATTTTCCGGAATACATGTTTATGGAGATTTCTTGAGAATTTTATTTTATAACACACGTACATGTATATACCTATAACACAGTACGTAGTAGTATTTAGTGGTTTCGGGTCTACTGAATACTTTGCAAATTCAGGAGTTCCCCAATGATCTATGCTTGGTCCCCTACATTTCAACGTATTCATTATAGAAACATTTCATTAAAAAAATCACAAAATCGAACAAGGGCGGATTTAGCTTACTGTCATGGGGGGGGGGGGGAGCCCCGGATGAGTCAGCATTAAAATTAAGCAATAAATAAAATTTAAAACACTTTCTTTTTATCAAGCGTTTATTATTTTTGAAAGTAGTCGGCGTAGACGAGTAGATATATTTCTTACTATTCTGTTTTCCGTAAATGTAGGTTTTCAGGCATTTCTATGTTGCGGGATTTTGAGAAAATGGTTTTCTATAGATTATTTAAAATAAGAGAAACTAACAAATTTACATATATAAAATATAAAAACAAAATCATACTTGGAAAACAAGTAATTAAAAACAGTAACATTTTTAATTCATACTTAGGAAAATACATTATATAAACTAGTGGAAGCATTATACTCTTCGCCGATTTACTGAGCTTTTTATATGATTGTTACACATTCTATAGGATACTTCCCGCAATTTTCTTGTAAATAATGTTAGTTTTTGGACATTCGAAATTTTGTGATACCAACTTTGTTGTGAAAAAAATGAAAAAAAAAACACCGTCAGGGATTCGAACACAAGACCTTTGGATTGGCAGACAAAGCTTTAGCAATTGGACCATCATCATTGCAATAATTGAATGTCTATAGTATATATCATTCGAGTATTATATTTCAAGGAATTAGATATATTATTATGAAATACCTATATGTAAGTAAAATGTATAAACAAAAAAAATTATGGAGAATAAAATTTCGCAAGATTTCTATTTAAGTACAAATGACAAAACTTAAGAAAATATATATTTTTTCATTTAAATAATTAATAACTTTTTTCTTTATTGATTGATTTTTTTCAAAAAAATGGGGTTCTTCCTCTAGCTAACGCTAACCAAATTTCAATACAATCAGACTTTTCTTTATTAAGTTAATGTCCTACAAGACTGTTATTTTACAATAACCATAATGAAAAATAACGCCCTAGGGCGTTATGAATATCTATAACGCCCTAGGGCATTATAAAATTATAACACAACCCAAAACAAGGAAATTATGATAGCGTTATTGACAAACAAAATGCGTTGCTCTGCAATGGCGGCGTTTACAAACAATTTTGATTTTTACTCTCTTTTAAATCCAATCGTTCTGAACATAATAGATGTCAAATTAATAAATCGTAAATGTCAAAAAAAATCGAATTAAATAATAGACTTATAGGACATTAAACGTTGAAGGCACCACGGGTGTTATAGGATAATGACGCCCTCGGTCGACGTACATTCCCTCGGGCCAGAGGCCCTCGGGAAGTACACTGCCGACCTCGGTGCGTTATTATCCTTATAACACCCTTGATACCTTAATAACGATATCGTGCTTACAAGAAACGTGACGGACGGACGGACGGACGGACGGACAGATGGACATTTTGAAAGTTTCGTTCACTAACATAATGATATGAATTTTTTTTTCTAAGAACGATATTTACTGATTTAGAAATGTGCCGATCAAATACAATATACTCTTCGTTTTTGCGAAGAGTATAATAACAAAATTCGTTACTCGTATTTTAACAAAACGACCCACCGCCTTTATTGTTATATAAATGCTATTAGATAAAAGAAAAAATTTCTAAATTTTCGTTTCAAATTTTATTTGGTCAACAGTTTTTTCATATCTTTGTAATTCATCCCCCCCCCGTAAATCCGGCCTTGAAATCGAAACACTTCCAGTTTGTACTACACACTATCAAAAAGTTTTAATTGTTTCCAAAAATTCTAATTTTTTTTTGGTCAAAATTTTACTTCTCTGGCTTTTTTATATCCCATAGAAATGGTCTATCGAGATTGCTATTTTTCCCGCCGAATTTTAAAGTGATAGTCAAAATATGACGTAGCTTTTAGCTTCATAGTATGTAGGTGCCTACTGCTTTTAAAATTAGTAGTAGCGTATTGGAAATTTTCTTTTAATTAGGCATTTTATTTATAAACCAGACCTGTCGAGATTCGATGTATGAAAATCTATTCTTTAGAAGCACACTTCTGAACTTCCTACCAGCACTACTTTTTTTCGCTTGAAACCGTTGAAAAGAGAAAAAAGTCAGAATGAATCAACAGCATGATAATTGATTAACAAAACATTTTAAATAAAAATATACAGAGAGTTCCATTTGAAAAAAATTAGTTATGACCATTCAAATATCTAAAACAAGTTATTCTATATAACACTCTGTAGAATTGGGTTCAATTCGGAGAATCCTGGAAGTTAGTACACGATCTTGACTAAGATTCCAAATGAAATGACTCTAATTTGTAGAAAATACTTTTTTGCAGATGCCAAAAAATGTTAAGACCTTGATGTTTCGTACATACACTAAATCCCAATTTTATTTATTTTTACCCCTTTAATAATGGCGAGGTAGTGGTAATGAGGGTGATAGTGGAGGTGGATGATGTCAACAAAATTTTGAGACCTTGGTTTCTCATACATAAAAAAAATCCTAAATTTCAATTTTATAGACTTGCTTGCTTTACTATTTACCACCCATTTATCCGCAACCTTTTAACAAAATAATATCAAAATATACCAGAACTCGTTATCATACATAAATGTGCCAAATTTCTCGTTAATATCATAAACCGTTTCAGATAATCGTAACACAAAATAGTTATAGACAGATAGTCAGAGAGAAAATTTTCTTTTGCTCAACTTAAAATCTAGACGTTTCATGATATTTTAAGCCTATTTGAGCAAACAAATGTTCAACATTTTTTTTTACCGTTAGTATACTTCCCACTCCACTACGTGGGTGTGGAAGTGTAATTATCGCAAAAAAAGTGTTTTTATACAACGTGATCTACCATGATATGCGAAAAATAAAATGGTGTACTAATCTTCAATGTGGGAAAGCTCCTGCAAAATCTTAGAGTGTTCTGAGGTAATTTAGTATATTAAATTATTAGTAAATTTGCGAAGATACACTACTGATATTGAGTAGGTTAGTAAAAGATCGACGAACTTACTCATGAAAGAACGCATTGGAGATGTTTACATTTCCTTAATTGGCATAAAAAGTGAAGCCGGCAAGTGCGGTTAAAGCACAGATCAAAGTGCCGCGTTTTTTGCTTTCGGTCGAACAATCAGGACACCGGCGTGTTATTGACGGTTTAAGTAAATATCTCTTATATCTACTTGATTTTGCAGAATTCACTACCATAGGGTCAACGTCTTTTCGATTTATTTCGATTTATTTAGCTATTTTTGTAGTGCGATTTGATTAAAACCAAAAAGTCACTTCTACCCTCTCCAGCTTTGCGGTCAATAGTGTCAATCTCAAATCTGATAAGTGATATGTTCGTACCGCGTTACGTCAGATTGGTTACAGTCATTGGTGGCGCATTTCTAAAAAAAAATAAGGTAATTTTTTTGGTATTTGTTTTTAATTTTTAATTTTTTTAACTCCTATCGGTGGGGACAACCTACTGTTAAATTTTCCGCATGTCATGGTAGATCTCGTTGTAGAAAAATTGGAAACTTAAAAGTTTTCAACTATACAAATACAAGAAACTAAGATCTAAATTTTGAAGGAAAATTTCAATAAACATTGATTACTCTTTGTTGTTAGAAATTACCGTAAATAAGTATTACTTTCCGTCACACTACATCTTCGCGCGAGAAAGCATACATAAGTGAATTAGCGTATCTATACAAATTACCAGCAAATTCAAAGAATATTACGATGTCATTAAGTCAATTATAAATTGCGTAACACAAACACTTGCCACACTGATACCTTCCTGTATATAGAGAGAATCTGTTCATTATATATGATGACCCAGAGAAAATTATCCGTAAATATCTAGGTAATAAGTGATTTGAGTTAATTAAAAATTGCTGCATTCTACATACTGGGTGGTACATTGTAATATACAGTGTGTTTCAGGATAGATGTAACAATTTTGGAATTTTGGAATGGTATCTGGGGATTGAGTCCTGCTTGTTGTAAAACTAAAGTATACCAAAAATGACTTGATTTGGTGTTCTACAGGGTGTTTTATAAGCAAAGTTGTAAAAATCACCACTAATAAAGTACCTTTATTTTTCAAAATATGAAAAAATTCCACTAAGAAAAGTTATTTAGAATGCAATTTTATACCTCTATATCAAATTTCAGGAATATAAAATTATTTTTTTGAAATTTCCCATTTTTTCAATAAATTAGTATTTTATTTTGAACCATTCAATTAAAACTGCATAGAAATTATTTTTTGCGAATTAATATTTAAAGTTATGTAGAAGCTAAAAGTAGGCTATGAGAAAAGCAGTGGATACACATTTATAATTTATTATTGACATATCTGTCAAACGTAGTCAATATTATCCTTAATTTCTGTTTCACATTAACGAACCAAGCATAAAAAATTAAGTGAAAATGGTAGTCACAGTGCGTGAAAAAATTTATATTGTGCAATGCTACGGAATTGGCGGTGAAAACTAGCTAAGAGAAGTGGTAAGCCAATTTAATTTGAAATTTCCAAACACTGCTTTGTCACGTACTCAGGCTATGAGAATAATTAAACTGGCTACTGGTAGTGTTCTTAACATGAAAAGAAAAATAAAAGTATATGATGGAGGCAATGTTGGGGCTATTAGAGGACAACCGCTAAACTGGATCAATTCATTCTTGACTAATCGTCAACAGTATGTGAGCATACAACACGTCAGTGAAAATAATGTATATAGAGCCAATTCTGAACGTTCGGTTTTAAGTATGGGAGTTCCACAAGGTTCAATATTGGGCCCTGTATTATTCATATTGTATATCAATGAGCTTGATTTTATTCTATGTAATGAATTCTTTTCAATGTATGCTGATGATCTTTCTATGATTATTTCAGATTTTATGCATAATGTGTTAGAAAGTAAATGTAACAATGTTGTACAAAAAGTATCTACATTTTTCAATCAACATCAGTTGTATTTTAATGCAGAAAAAACTCAAATAACTCAGTTCCATAATAGACAGAAAAACTGCGAGTCTATTTCATTTAAGGTCAATGAATCATTAATAACAGGTACCCATGAGAGTATAAAGTTTTTGGGTTTACATATTGATGAATGCTTAAGCTGGAAATCGCATTGTGAATATCTGATTTCCAAACTGGCATCAATTACATTTTTGTTTAATAATATTAAAACAATGCTTACTAAACAACAATTGGTTAATTTATACTATGCTCAAGTAGATTCTAGACTGGGGTATGGTGTCTGTTTCTGGGGAAACTCCACTCTATCACAGAACGTTTTTATTGCTCAAAAACGTATATTGCGTTGTATAGCTAATATTTCTAGTACCCATTCTTGTAAAGGGGTATTTAGAGTGTAATATTTTAACCTTGCCATGTTTATACATTTTCGAAATGTATGTTTATGTTTATCAAAATAAGAATGTATTAACTGTAAATAAAAATATTCATAACATAAATACCCGTAGCAAGGAAGATTTTAGAATACCATATGCAAGACTAAATATAACTTGCAATTCCCCAAATTACATGGGTCCAAAAATGTTTAATTATTTACCTACAGAATGCAAATTAGCTAGAAGTTTACAGGATTTTAAAAGTAAATTAAAATTGTTTTTACTGTCAAAATGGTTTTATTCTGTACGTGATTTTTTTACCAAGTTTTTTTAAGGTATATGCTTGTAAAGTTGACTATTCCTATACAATTGTAATGTTGTCATTATGGAAAATAAATTATTATTATTATTATTATTATTATTATAGCTCATGCCTCTGTTATAGAAAATCCTAGGATGCCACTAAGAGAGAGATCAGCTCTTATTAATATTAGCAAGTCTGAACTCCAAAGAATTTACAAGGCAAAGAAAATTAGGGCATATAAAGCAAATTATAAACATACGCTTGAAGAGGGAGAGATGACCGTAGGTTGGATTTTTGTTTGACCATTGGAGTAAAAATCATGGAAGAGAGATTTTTTCATCATTTCATAATTTTCTCAGATGAATCCACATTCACAACCAATGGTGTTGTTTCATCTCAGAATTGTCGGTTTTGGGCTTCTGAAAATCCAAATTTTAGAATTCATTGTAGAAGACAATATTATAAAAAAGTGAATGTCTGGTGTGCCGTTTCCTTATCACGTTGGAGTTATTGAACCTTATTTCATTGAGGGAAGGTTAAACCAGCACACTTATTTACAGCTTCTTCAAAGATTTTCTGAAGAACATTTAAATATTTTAAGAGATATGCCTTTAGTTCATTTTCAACATGACGGTTGCCCTGGCCACTCCACAGAAATGGTTAATAGGTGGTTGAATTTAAATTTTGGAGAAAATTGGATTGCCAGGAATGGACCGATCAAGTGACCGGCGAGATCCCCAGACCTATCAATATTGGATTTCTTTTTATGGGCCTCAAGCAGTTGGTTTACGCTGAACCACTTCCTAACGATGTAGCAGTATTGAAGCAGATAATTACAAATGCCGTAAACTCCATACCGTTAGATCATATTCGAAACAGTTTTAAGGACTTCAGGTGAAGGATCGAAATGTGTGTGGATGTAGGTGGTAGCTACGTCGAATAATAAAAATTTGTAAACATTGTTTTGTATTGGTCAATAATTAATTTGTTTGTGAATCTGTTGTGTTTTTGACATTTATTGTTATAATTTTTAAACCTCATTAATCTTGTGTTAGTAATTGTTTCTTGTTTTACAATTAGTTCGATTAACATTATACCTTCTTACATCTCGTATATTCAATTTTTTATTTACCAATAGCCTACTTTTTGAGATGATTAACATTTGCTCCTACACAACTTTAAATATGAATTCAACTCTTAATTCGCAAAAAATGGGAAGTTTCTAAAAAATTATTTTATATTCCTGAAATCTGGTATAGAGGTATAAAATTGCATTCTAAATAACTTTTCTTAGTGGAATTTTTTCATATTTTGAAAAATAAAGGTACTTTATTAGTGGTGATTTTTACAACTTTGCTTATAAAACACCCTGTAGAACACCAAATCAAGTCATTTTTGGTATACTTTAGTTTTACAACAAGCAGGACTCAATCCCCAAATAACATTCCAAAATTCCAAAATTTTTGGTCCATTACACCTCTTGTTACATCTATCCTGAGGCACACGGTATGTTACAATCTTATAAATTATGTATAAATATATAATTGGTATTATTTTTAACATGGTTTTATTAGGTCGACCAACCTGTAACTGACTCACAGGCCCACAAAAAAAAGTGGTCTGCGCGGGGGTACTGACCATACCTATCCCTTGTATTTTGAGCCGCTGAACACGAATATGACCTTAGTTTTTCCCCAGCACATCAGTTTCTTTTTAACAACAAATAAATATATAAATATTACGATTCAAGACTTTCTTGCTGTTAAAAAAAACCGGACGTGTTGGGGAAAAACTAAGGTCAGATTCGTATTCAGTGGCTCAAAGTACAAGGGACAGGTGTGGTCAGTACCGCCGCGCAAACAACTTTTTTTTTGTGGGTCTGTGATCTATGTATGTAATGTATGTAAGTAAAAAGTCTAAGAAACTGAATTTCACCCACTTCTAAGTATTGTATAATCATGAAATTTGGCAGTTGTGTGTAGCTCTGATGACAATACAATATAGTATACTCAATTTTATAAAAAAAATCCACTGGTGTAAGGTCTGGTGATCTTGCAGAAAAATTAATTGGAGCATATCTTCCCATCCATCTGGCTCCGAAGTGATCTGTCAACCACTGCCGTATCAAAACTGAGGAATGAGCTGGGCAACCGTCTTGCTGCCAAAAAATGTTACGCCTTACTTCCGGTTGCAGAGTGTTTATAAATGACAATACAAAGTTTTCCAAAAGGTCCAAATAAACATGCTGATTTAAATTTTCTTTTAAGAAATACGGACCAACGATTCGATTATAAAAAATCCCACACCATACATTCACTTTTTTATAACGTTGACTTCGTTTGTAAATGACATTGTTTGGATTTTCAAAAGCCCAATAACGTCTGTTTTGTGATGAAACGTGGCCATTGGTACAAAATTTTGCTTCGTCAGTAAAAAAAAACATTCTGTGAAAACTTCTATCTACGAGGTAATCTCACCGATCCATAACAAAAATCCAATCGCTTCTCTTCATCTCCATTTTCAAGTGTATGTCTGAACCTTGGCTTAAACGGTCGAACTTTGTTTTCCATATAAATTCTCTGTAAGTGACTTTTACTTACTTCCAGTCTTTGTGAGCGTTTCCGTAAAGATAATTTCGGGTTTTCTATTACTGAAGTTATTGCCAAAAGTGTTTCCGCATCGTCTTCATTGTACTTTTTCTTGGGTTTTTTTGACATCCAATACAGATCTAGTTTCATTGAATTTTTTTACAAGTTTGCGCAATGATTGGCGCGATACCGCTGTATTAGGGAACTTTTGGTGGAAAAGGTTAATTGCATATCGATAAGAGACATCTCCAATCCCATAACATTTGATCAAATAAATTCTTTCTTGTTTGGTAAACATTTTTTAAATGATCAACAGAACAATAATAAATGCAGATGTAAGATAGTAATATTCTACACAATGTCACAATGACGTTTGTCAGTTCAATATTATCGACAGCACACTGTTTCTTAATTTGAATTCTTATTCATATTAATAAATTCAACTTAAAAAGATAAAGACAATAAAAACATAAAAGTCAAAATACAGACTTCATAATTTGTATTTAGGCTTTATTTTGGATTATAAACAACTTTGTTTTATAAACATTTTGTCCAAAATAATAAATGAAGGTACTTCTCTCTTGAGGCATTTTGATGTTTTCTTAATTTATTAACACCCGGTACATCTGATCTAAGAGTTTTATATGGTAAATTCATTTTTTCGACAAGCAAAATTTTTTATAAAGAATGACTTTTCGTCGTAAAATCAATAATAGAGATGTTGTTCTCTTGTCAACTCCATCCGGGGACACACTGTATACACCTATTTTTAAAACATAAAAGATATATTAATTAAAGAACTGTTATAGCTAATCAGTATCGAACCACGATCTTCGTTCCCCATAACTCACAGCTGCAGTTCGAAAAATTGCGGGTACCTTCTAAGTAGTCAAGAATTTTTTATTTTTTTTAATAAGTGCCACAAGTAATATCAGTCCCACGTCTGAAGGGCATTTTCTTCGACGTTAGCATTCTGGAATTTTGTAGCGTAATAAAATATTACATAGCCTTTGAATTCAGCAATTTAAACTTTTAAAGGCAGTAATAAAATTAATCCAGAGTCAATCTGGAGTTAAATTATGGGTAAAAGTTGTTTAGCTCGCATCTCAACCCCCAATTGAAAAACAGGGCCCGAGTCCTAAAACAGACCGGACGTTTAAATTCTGTTCGCAAATCTGATATAAATTTCATCTCGACTAAGGGCCAAGATACATGAAAATCAGTTTCCCATCTAAATTACTAGTGAACAGCTAATCGGGGTCGCAGTAAATTTTAAGCGCTGCAAAGGAGCTTCTGACGAAAACCCCCGCTTTGATTAAACTTTAACCAGATAACGACAAAACAAACTGCTCATTAAAAGTGCAGACATCGGCTCCGTCCCAATTACTCTGCGTTTCGTATCAATGTTACATTAATGATTCAAAGTTAAATACCGCCGCAGGAAGCAAACCGTTTCAATATCCGCTATTTGTTTGCATGATGGAGGCACAGAAACTGTTAATTATTTATAAATCGATTATTATTTGGAATAGCGCCAATTAACTGCGACATGATAGTACAATTACTTTGGTGGACCGTGAGCGAATAAAAAAAATTAATACTTTAATTTCATCTGTTTTTTTACAGCCCAAGGGCCCGCGACAAAATTGTACCCCCATAAACCACCAGGATACAAAAAATTATTTGTGAAATATAATAATATAAAAAATATGAAATCGCTGGTCTGCTTAAGAATTTCCTGCAGGAAGGAAGTTTAACTAGGCTAATTATCGGATTAAACTGGGTATACTCACTACACTCAGAGAAATTTGGCGTTTTAAAAAGCACAAGAAATCACTTGAATATAAATATATTGATGTACTGAATTCAAGTCGTCAAAACTCAACATATCAAGTTTGTATATTTTTACTTTTATATTGATTATTGAACAAATTATTGCTATAGACCCGTCAAAATATAGGGAATTTCCTTTCCTTTAATATTTAAAATGACTGTTTTACATTTTAAAGAAACTCATTGGTTTTGTGTATACGATTGTTAACATTTTTAAAGAACAGCACAGTTGAAGCAAAGTTATATTATTTTTTCTGATAAATTCAATTGAACATTATGCAGTTATTTTAAACGGGTCAAATATTTAAATCATCATTAGGCACTTTTGTTTTGAAAACGCTTCACAAAACCATATGTTGTCTTTTTGAATTAACTATAAACACTAATGAGGAAAAAATATATTTGATTTATTTTCATGATCATTAGTGATTTTTTTAATTTTACAATGTTTTTTCTCTGAGTGTACCCATACAAATAATCTCAATGGAATTTATATCAGTTGTAGAAAAATATATTGGCTGAGTTGGGGAAACTTTTGAAATCTTAATCATAATAATTGACGATTCTTCTAGGAAAAATGCGTTGAAGAAAAAAGTCCAATACAATATTTCCCCAAGCCGACCGGAACATTGCTATAAACAATGTTTAATTGTTTATAACAATCTAGACGAAAAACGGTAAATTGTACATTAAAAAACCTTGATTAGTACAGGAAACTTTACTTTAACTCGAAAAAAATTTGTGCAGACCTTAAACGTTGGTTATAGGTTCAGAATAGACCAAAGTTCACGAAATAAAAAAGTTTAGGAATTTTACGGACCCATGGGAACCTATAGTTAAAGAGAAAATATGGTGGGCATCAAAAATGAAGCTTATAAACTGAGAATAAATTTATTTTGTTTACCTATATATTTGTGTGATTGTTTCGGAGATATTTAATTTTATAGATGGCAACCGATCGTTTTTACGATGACGTATCTAGTTTAAAATGTTGAATATCTTAGAAACTGTGACACTTCCATCAAAAGTTCTAAGAAACAAAATTAAAAGTTATTAATCAAACTTTAAAATGATTTTACTTCCACATCTAGTGGAAGTATAGTAACGACAAAAAATTTTAATAGTATATTACGTAATGAGTGATGTAAGAAGCATATTACACACGAATGGAAAAGTTACGCACGATGCCGCGTAGCGGCGAGTGCGTATTTCCATGAGTGTGTAATTGCCTTACAACTCGAATTATGTACTATACTTTACCTACGATCATATTTATTTAGTTATTTAGTAAAATCTGAATTTAGTTTACTAGTCAACAATATTATTCAACAAATATTATGTCAGTTTTGACAGCGTTTGAAAATTAAGTAGGCGCATTTGTTCTTTGAAACCCCGCGTCAGCGATATAAGTCACCTATAATTGCGTGTCCCGTGCGTTTTGTTTACCGTGCGATTTGTTTACAATACGTAAAATTCAACTTACATAGATGGCAGGTCGTGTTTTTTACTATTTACAGTAGTGATCGTAGGTAAAAATTTCTTATTGTTCAAATAGACCTAGAATGTCGTGAAACGTCGAGATTTTAAGTTTGAGCGAAAAAAAAATTTCTGTCTGTCGGTCTGTTTTTTGGGAGCACGTTTACTTTGTAACCGTTTGAGATATTGACTTCAAATTTGGTACACATATGTATTCTAACGAGATCTGGAACTAGATTATATTTTCATCTTGTTCCGTCGAAGGGTTGGGGGAAATTGAGGTAAATAGGTAAATCAAGCAGGTAAGAGTCCATAAAATTGGTATTTAGTATATACAAGAGAAGCTAAGGTCTCAAAAAAATTTTTGACATTATTAAAGGAGATGAAAAAAAGAATGTGATTTAGTGTGTGTACAAGAACCAGAAACCTCAAAATATTTTTTACTTCATCCACCCCCACTACCCACCTCCACTACCGATGTGGGGTATCGTGTTATGGGTTTTTGAGGTAGAGGATTTCAAATATTGTATTAATAAAGTTCATAAACAATTATTTGAACATACAAAATTTTTTCGTTCTGAGTGACTTGGATAGAAAATCTGGATGTGGAAGTAGAGATTCCTTGGGCAGCGGTTTTTTGTTTGTTTCTGTATCACAAAAAATAAAGAAGTTATGGCCGATTCAACGTGCGTTTTCACATTTTTGTTAACAAAATGTCGGCATTTTGTTATTGTAATTGCTCAGTAATTAATTTTTTTTTCAATAATGCTGTTTTTCGTTAGTATATAGCATCACCTAGATGCTCAATTTATTTTGTCCCTTTAAAACACTTGTTTAGAAAAAAAATCCATCCGCCAATCTCCATGGAACAATGCCCGTATTTCGGTTAATTATTAATATAAAATTAATTTAAAAAACCAAATTAAAGATAATTTTCTCAGAAACAACTTTTATTTGAAGTATTTTTTTGTAATTGCCAAATTTCCCGAGAAAGTAGAGAAAAATCGATTTTTTTAATTAAAAATGCACCTTTTTACCCCCTATAGGTTCCCGCGGATCCGTAAAATTCCTAAACTTTTTTGTTTCGTGAACTTTGGCCTATTTTAAACTTATAACCAAAGTTTAAAGTCTGCACAAATTTTTTTCGAGTTACGGTCGTTTTCTTCAATACTTTCCTGTACCTACTATAATTTAAAACCGCTGCCCAAGGAATCACTACTTCCACATCCAGATTCTCTATCCAAGTCACTCACAACGAAAAAACTTTGTATGTGAAAATAATTGTTTATGGAACTTTAATAATATAATATTTGAAATCCTCTACCCCAAAAACCCATAAAACGATACCCCACATCGGTAGTGGGGTGGAGGGCGGTGATAAGGGGGTGATAGTGGGGGGGTGGATGAAGTGGTTTATGGTTACTTTACATACACTAAATCACAATTTGTTTTCATCCTCTTTAATAAGGGGGTGGGGGTGGTAATGGGGGTGGCTAATGCCAAACATTTTTTTGAGACCTTAGCTTCTCTTGTATATACTAAATACCAATTTTATGGACTCTTACCTGCTTGATTGACCTATTTACCCCAAATTTACCCCAATTTACCCCCCAACCCTTCGACGGAACAAGATGAAAATATAATCTAGTTCTAGATCTCGTTAAAGTACATATGTGTACCAAATTTCAAGTCAATGTTCCAGAGTAAACGTGCGCACAAAAAAAAGTTAGACAGACCGACAGAAATTTTTTTTCGCTCAAACTTAAAATCTCGACGTTTCATGACATTTTAAGCCTATCTGGACAATAAAAATTTTAAAAAATTTTTTTGTCGTTACTATACTTCCACTGGACGCGGAAGTAAAATGAAATTATTTTTAAAACGCGACGTTTAAGACCAAGTAAAATCTTCTACCTTATTTCTTATAAACAAATTAAGGTTCTTAATTTTTTTTCTCTGTATTAAACGCTATTTTTAAATCGTCCAAACAATTCACCATTTTTTTAAATTTCGATATCTTAAATATTTAGCCTTGATTTAAACAATCAAGATGTTTATCAACTAATATCTCGTTCTTTATTTTTGGCCACCAGACCTCATGCAATCGATAAATATATACTACCTATCATTTTTATATGGTCCAGGTCGAGGTCCAAGTCGAAATATATTTTTTTGTTTATTTAACGAAAAAAAAAACATGAGCATGAATGACATAATGCTTACCACATTATTTCATGTTCATGTTTATATTAGTATCTTTTCCCATTTGCCTTTTAAAAGGTTTAGATTACAAATAATATGTGTGTGTTAATAATCAGAATAGCAGGTATTTCTTTACAATATATCATTTAAATCTATGGTAATGAAGCAAGGATATTTTCAGTTCATGTTTATATTAGTATCTTTAATATTAATTTCTAATGTTCCTATTTTCCTATTTGCCTTTTAAAAAGTTTATATTACAAATAATATGTGTGTGTGTGTGTGTGTGTGTAAATAATCAAAATAGTAGGTATTTTTTACAATATATCATTTAAATCTATCGTAATGAAGCAAGGATATTTTCAGCTACAGTAGGAAAATAATTATCAAAATCATTACCCATTAAATTTTGAACAATTTTAGAATGCTTTATGTTGCGCTCATAGTTTTTTAATCTCCAGCTATCTCTAACTTTAGTTTAAAATGTACTGATCATACACAGTTTTTTTTGTCTCATTTATGGCGGTTTTATATTCTCTAAGTAAATCTCTGTATACTTTAAAATCAACAAGATCTTTACTTACATTGCAGACAAGCTTAACACTAGACAGAGTATCACGCATTGTGCTTAAAGCTTTACTAAACCATATAAAATTGGATTTTTGTTAACAGAACATTTTTAAGTGAAAAGTGCTAATTGACTAGAAAACATTCCAGACAACTTCAAAAATATAATTATTACGGGAAGGAAAAATGGCGTGAATCAAGCATTTTATTATAAAAACACAGGTTATTAAAAATGTAATTACTTTTATACATGTTTATAAAACAATTTTGTGTTACCGGAGTTCTCTGGGCCAAGCAGGAAAACAGAAATCCCAATTGATGAAAATGGGAGGTAAAATCTCGGCTGCTACCAGCTAAAAACAATAATGAAATTAATCCGAGGATATTGCGCACTTTTTTCCGGAAGCAGTATAGCAGCAAGGGAACATGGCAAAACCAACGGCATGGAAAGATTCCTGTACACATTCCCACTGATATCATTGTACCGGAATGGCTACATTAAAATTGAATGGGCTAAAATGCCACTAATGCCGGAGAATCTTTCTCGAATGAAGTTGGAAACGACGTTTTTGTAACTGTGGTTAAAGAAAATATAGGATTCTTTACGAGGGGCACGCCAAATGAATTTTCAAACGGAGTAGATACAAAGGTATTATGTGACGTAAAGAATAACGTTTTTATACATTCTCCGAAACAATATGTTTCAATACAATATAGTGATCACGATTCCGTAAATAGGGTTAATTCTGATTTTTCTTTAGTAGATATGGGCATACCGCAAGGCTCCGTCCTGGGCCCTGTACTATTTATCTTATATGTAAACTCATTAGAGTCTGTATTAGGTAAAACTTTTTCACTATGTACGCTGATGATTTGTCTTTAATTATCTCAAACAAATCGTTTGATAATTTACATTTAGACATAAACATAACTTTAGAACATGTCTGCAGTTGGTTCGGTCAGAATTATTTACATTTCAATGCAAATAAAACACAAATAATTAGATTTCACCATAGGCAAAAAAAGTGTGACCCTGCAGCGGTTAATATTAATAACTGTAAAATTGAAAACGATGGTACTGCTAGTATTAGTTTTTTAGGAATTCATATAGATGAATGTCTCAACTGGAAAGCTCATTGTAATTTTCTTGTTTCCTACATGAGTTCAATTAATTTCTTACTTAGAAATATGAAGGAAATTTTAAATAAACAACAATTAATTAACTTATATTATGCAAAGGTAGAGTCACGACTACGCTATGGTGTCTGTTTCTGGGGTGTGTCCACACTATCTCAAACCGTTTTTATATCGCAAAAACGTATCTTACGTAACATAGCGAATGGGCCTAACAAACATACCTGCAGAACCATTTTTGTGCAGTATAAAATTTTAACTTTAACGTCTTTGTTTATATTTGAAATATGTATATATATTTTTAAAAATAAACATAAGTTTAATCTCAATAAAGATATACACGGATTAAATACAAGGCAAAAGAATGATATTTATGTACCTTTTTCAAAACTGTCAGTTACCGATAAATCACCCAATTATTTAGGACTAAAATTTTTTAATAAATTGCCAAATGATTTTAAACAAAATACTGAAAAAATTGAAATTATTCCTGGTAGATAAGTGTTTTTATTCTTTAGACGAATTTTTTAATACTTATGTTAAGTTAGATTAGTTTATATTATATTATTTTTTCTTCAAGCGTATTAAAATGTTTAAATTATGTCACCAAAAACAGAAGTAGAAGTAGGACATTGTTTTACTAGTAACAAAATGTTAGTACCGAACGCCACCGTAGTGGACGTTGTTTTACTAGTAACATAATGTTAGTTCCGAAAGCGCCACCACAGTGGATATTGTTTTACTAGTAACATAATGTTAATACCGAAAGCCACCGGTGGCGCGCTCTCCACTAGCCACTTGTCATATTGTGTCAACATGTAAGACTGTAGTTTGAATATCTGTACATTTATGAAAAATAAAGGAATTTTTGCATTTTAATACGCTTGAAGAAAAAATAGTATATATTACACGGAGTAGAACGCCTTTTTTTGTGTTTCGCCCAGTTTGCGGCTTCGGCTTCGCCTCAGCCGCAAATCCTGGGCTCAACACAAAAAAAGAGTGCGTTCTACTCCTAGTAATATAATATACTATTCCTCTTTACCACTTCTGACTATTGTTATACAATTTTGTAATTGTCCCAAAACAAAATAAATTGATTTGATTTAATTTAATTTTTTTGAAATAAAAAAAACAACTAACATAAACATAAATACACCACAAATAGTACACTCTTCAGAAAAAATTAAACATTTACAGGGTTAGCAAAAGTATGGAAACATCGCGAAAATTTAAACAGATTCGTTGCTCTAAAAAATTATTATGTATAACCAAAACAGGAATTTACTATAATTGCAGTAAATTTAATTAGCGGGAAGAGAAAATAGATTTTTTTTTTCAAATGGCCTTAGACCTATTCCATTAGCCAGTTGCATAAACGAAAAGCTAATTTAAACAACGCAGTGGGAAAACTACTTGATGCTTAACAAGCAGGACGTAAACAGGGACACCTTATTCTCGCTGTTTCTTATCTAAATACATTTTTGGTTAATTAAGTGTCTGTGTTATTCAATTCTTCTTGCCAAGTTTCCCGGACTTGCTCTTTTAAATAACATGTAAGATCATTTGGTTGGATAGGAATATCTTCAGCGTTTAGTGTTTTCTTGCTTTGTAGATAATCTTGCAACAGCATCAACAAAATCATTGCCGCTAATTCCAGTATGACTGGGGATCCACATAAAAGTGGATTTTACAATAAGACAGTTGTTTTTACAACGTACTGTTATGTGTTTCAACCCTCCAGAGACATATAGAAAAATCTAGAAGAGTACAGACATCCTCTGGAACATTGTAGAATGTGCTGGAATGTAGTGGAGAGATCTAGAACACATAACCTAGGGTATATGACAAGCTGTAAAGCTGTGTGTGGAGACAGTTCAGTTAGTACAGTTCTAATGGTCAGGTGAATAAGCAGAAAGTGAGCAGAACAGATCAAGGGACTAAATTAGTGAATTGTAGTACACAGTGTAATACAAGTAAAGTAATTAATTGGTTGTAATTAGTAAGTTAATAAATTCGTGTTTCGTGTTACCCTGGTGTTATAATTTCCGAATCCACAATACAGGGTGTAAGCACGTCACAGTACCTACCCTCAAACACGCATAAAACAATGTAAATTCATTATACCCACTATTAGTACGGCACGTGTTAGTGCGTGCCGTGGCGTAACTTGACGTACCGTGTTGTAAGTGTGTTCCGACCTAATGGGGTTAGCCGGTTAACCGAACAAAAAAACATGATGATAATTACCGGTTATTTAAATTTTTTACCGGTTATATTGGTAAAATCTGAACTTACAATATATCACGTATTCAACGTTTCTATTTATGTCAGTGACTAGTATTTACTAAATACAGTGAGTGTCCCAACACTGAGCACTTTTAACAATAAATAATAATATAAAAAGTAAAACCCAAACACCAAGCCCTAAGAAATACAAGTAAGAGAGACATTGACAATATCTTGCGACAGGAAATTGAATTCACGGATATTTCACTGGCGCAAATATCCGTGGAAAACATTTAGCAATTCTTATTAACTTACCAACCTACCAGTATCGATTAAGGAAGGTGTAACGCCTCCTAGTGGAGTTGTTCCAATGTATACCTTTTCGGTAGTTCGTTGAAAGGCCGACGCGGCACTAAAATCGTCCCTTGGGCGATGTGAAAGAAACTGGACGCGAGCCGGGTCTCTTTCGTTCTCGCGGTGATAAAAGCAAGTAGCTAATGGCTTGCCGTTAAATCAAACATAAGTGTTCAATATCTGTAGTGGAAATGGGATGTAAGTTAATCATTTTCTACCTCATTTTTCAAAGCTAATTACGTTTTCATTTATTTTAGGGTTCTCAGATTGAATACTTTACCACGTTATACTTTACTATATTAAGTAATACTTTACTACGTTATAAAATACTAAGTACTGCTTTACTACTTTAATACTATACAAAGTTATGATTTACTAAGTTACTAAATCACTAAGTCACCATAAATTACGTTAAGTTATTATGATTTACAAGTTACGATAATTTAAAAATTAAATAGATCATATTAGCAGTAAATCATCATCATTATTACCAAGTATTAACTGAACTGACTTCATCTCTAAATTGCTGAACCACCATGTTGCTTTCACCACTGTAGTCAAAACTGCCGAACTTGTTCAACGATTGTATAATCACGTTACTTGAAGGCAGTTACGACGTTCAATTAATAATTTTATTGGGAACTACGTCATAAATGGTTATTTGCTGTTTAAATTTCACATGGGTGGATCACGAAGAAATTTTTTCCTTTAAACGTAGGAGCCAAGATTTTATTGCAGCCATTTTCTCGGTACGGGACCGTGGAAGCCACGAGGTGTGTCATTTTTAAGCGACCGATTCCAGCTAGAGGGATTTCTCTGAATGCCTGGCCAGCTCAGCTGTTTACAAAGTTAAGTTCATGTTATTAATGTATTTCTAAATATCACCTCTCTAACAATTTGCGAGATTTGAATGGCCTATGCCAGTTTCAATTATTGATTTAATTAAAATCTTACGAGCTACGTAATCACTGCGTTAACTTAAGAGCAAAATTGCATCTGCTAATCTTATTGATGTTAAATTTTATGTATTTTAAGATACAGGGTGTTTATAATCACGTTGTAGTGGATGTTTCCATTTAATTTACCGCATGATTGAAGGTTTGTGTTAGACGTCGACACAAAGCCTACAAAGGGGTGGAATCTGTCGCCTTTTGCGTCCACTTCCCTTTTTTTGTAACATTTGGTTATTACCAATTTTACCTTGTGTAGATTTATTGTTGGTTACATTATGTAATTTTGCCGTGTGGTTTATCTTTTATTGGTTATTACCAAATTTTACCTTGTGTAAAGATATTGTTGTTACATTTTGTAACTTTGCCGTGTGGCTTACCTTAGAGATTCTTTTGGTTATTACCAATTTTACCTTGTGTATATATTTTTGTTACATTTCATAATTCTGCCGTGTGGTATTTTTTTATAGTAGAGTAAATTAATGTTATCACTTGTATATTTTATTAGTTGTTATGTGTTAAGTCAGTGATAAATTTATGATCGATTTATATTTGTTGCGTAATTAATCGCCAATTTGTGATCATTATATTGCTTATTATAGATTTCTGATTATTACGTAATTTTTATATTTTTGCTCGTTATTGCTAAAATTTTTGGGTATCAAGCAACAGACTGTTTGAATTAAATTACCTACTAAATTGTTACTTTTATAGTAGTGTTTGTTTGCTCAGTATTTAGCTGCAGTATCTAAGTGCGGTATCGTTAATTCTTTTGTCAGTGATTATACAGTAATTAATTTTTTTTATAATAATATCGGTTCATAACCTCGGTTAAGCATTCTGCCTAGCTTAAGACAATTTTATGTATGAAATTTTTGATTATATCCCAACCACATTTTATTACCACGAATCCTAGGATATATTGAGTCACACTTCGCCATTATCGCGCACTTATTATCATTTTGATCTCGTTTTTTGCTTGAACTACCTTACTAATCCACACTGTACATATTAGAATGTTAACTTGAATCTCTAACCAATTTTTATTTCGATTATACATCGAACCTGAACAATTGTCCCTAAATCGATATTAAATCGATACTATCATTACTTCTTGTTTTATTTGTGTTGTGTAGTACTTTCTCTTATTTCACGGCTTCACTAGAAAGCCTGGCGCCCATAAAGTTTTGAGTTTTTTTTGTGTACCAAAATTTGTTTTTTTGCTAAAATATTAGTCAGTTCCTAACCCTAACTCACGCCCTTGCCTCCAACAACACTGACTAGCCTGGGCCTAATCTGATTTGAGGCTGGCCTTTAGTTTACCTGGTAACATACGGTCACCCCAGTTAGATTAACTTTTGTCTGTTTTTTTATGTCCAAGTAGCTTGATTAAACTTTATTATTAGAGTCACGTGTGTGCTATAATTTTTCTTATGTTGTAGCTGACTCATATTATGTACTAGGGTGTATCTTTTGAGCATTTTGATTCTTTTGTCGAGTTTTTAGCTACGAGGACATTTTACTTAATAATAGGAGCCATTTTTATAAAATGGCGCCTCAATGCTAGGGTTAAAGGTTGCAAAGGGCATCTTTAGCTGGTGGTATTCTATGCACAAATATCAGACGACTAACAGATGCAGCTTTGAAAAACTAACACTTTTAACGGGCTATATTTTAAAAATCATTGTATTTTTAGATTAGGTGTCCAGTAAATGCCCTATTTGAGTTTATGTTTATAATTTTTGTTATTTAAGATGATATTTTTGTTATTTATAGAATATTTATTTAATTAATGTATTTCATTTATATTTTTCCCTTTTGATAAAAAATCTTTTGCTTGTTCATTATATTAATTATACGTATATAAAAATGTTTTTTGTCAAATTTAGATAATTTTATACATGGGAAAAAACAATTTCCATTTTCTCCACTCTAATCATTCATTCTAAAAATTACCGGTATATACCGTTTAACCGGTTATTTACATTTCTATTTACCGATTTAACGGTTATTAAAATTTCCGGTAAATTGCAAACCCTAGACCCTAACTCCCAAATGTTTGAACAGTTGTATTCAATGTTATTCTGTCTACAGTCATTCCAAACCAGTTAGTGAAGAATACATCTTCCAAAAATTCTGATAGTATTTCCAAACACCCTGTACAAGAATTATTATGTTACTGCAGTTGTTGGTACAGGTTTCTTAAAGAGTGATACCTGAATATTTATATGTTTAGGCACCATAACAGTACGAGGTAAGGTGCCAAGTTAATAATTATAACAATAATATAATATGTTGTTTCATGGTGAAGTGCATAGGAGGTAATGGATTAATTCAAGGTCGCGTTTAAGGAGGCGTTGCAGCAGGTATTCAACATAATTACTTTTGGTTAATTTTTTTCCTTAATACATAATAGTTATAATCAGATTATAAAACTGTATTTATATACAATGCGAGTTTGCAAAATTATTACAATTTCAAAAATAATACTATATTACATACCGAGGTGGAAAGTGTTTCATTGTTGTCGAGAGAGGAGATAGTTCAGGTCAACTAATTCTCGAGACAGCAATGAAACTTTCCACCAATGTTTGTATACTATTTTATTCACAATCATCTCCCTTAAAGAACAAAAAGCCAAAAAAAATCGTTTACTAAATTACTTCCACATCCAGTGGAAGTATGGTATCGACAAAAAGAAAATTGAAAATTTTTATTGTTCAAATAGGCTTAGAATGTCATAAAGCGTCGAGATTTTAAGTTTGAGCAAAAAAAAATTTTTCTGTCGGTCGGTTTGCCTGTAACTTTTTTTGTGCGCACGATTACTCTGGAACCGTTTAAGATATTGACTTGAAATTTGGTACATGTATGTATTTTAACGAGATCTGGAACTATATTATATTTTCATCTTACATCGTTGAAGAGTTGGGGGGTAAATTGGGGTAAATAGGTAAATCAAGTAAGTAAGAGTCCATAAAATTAATAACTGGTATATATAAGAGAAGCTAAGATCTCAAAAAAATTTTTGGCATTAGCCACCCCCATCCCATTAATAAAGGAAGTGAAAAAAATGTCATTTAAGTAGTGTGTGTACAAGAACCGAAGGCCTCATTTTTTTTTAACTGCAATATGAAAATAGTATTTTTTTGTATCTTGAATTTTACCTAAGTATATTAAAATTACGCCAAGATATAGAAAAATTCCTAAATTAGGGGAAATTGGAAAATTATTATTAATAGACGCATATCTAAGTAAATCGATAATATTAAGTTGAAACAAACAACAAACATTCATTAATTTTTACAAGTCTATTTTCGACAGGTTATATTTATTTTTTAAATTGTATTTTGTTTACTCACTATTTAGAATGAAAGATTTTCATTTACTTAATATAATAATATTTTTCTTAATTATAATCTAATTTTAGTAATTGCGTGGTAGTAAGTAAACTATAATAATAACAATTTTGTTGAATTTGCGACGAATATTGCCTTTGAAATCAACGATCGCAGTTTTCTCTCGATTTGAAGATAACCGAGTCCTCAGTTTGCTGTATTAGTGTAATAAAGATGTAAAAGTTTATTAAAAGGCACTTAAATGAAATATTTTTTTCATTAATCTCAATTATAACACAGTCTAGTGTCGCTAGATTACTGTTCTAGACAAGTAGCACATCCATTAATTAAAATTTTCCTGTATGGATCACTATAGTCTAGGAGCCAATAAACATTTCTTATTATACTCTTTGCAAATACGAAAACGAAGAGTATATTGCACATTTCTAAAACCGTAAATTCTGCTCGCAGTCAAAAAATTTTCATATCATTGTGTTAGTGAACGAATTTTGAACAACTTTCAAAATGTCCGTCTGTCCGTCCGTCCGTGACGCTTCTTGTAAGCACGATAACTCAAGAAAGAAAAATCCGATTGTACTGAAATTTGGATAGTAAGTTAGTGTTAGCTAAAGGAAGAACCCTATTGTTTTTGAACAAAATCGATCAGTAAATAAAAATGTTATTAATGATTTAAATTTCAAATTTGTTAAGTGGTGGTGCTTTTGACTCGAAATTCCAAAAATTCTATCAATTCAAGCTGGGCGATTATCCGCTAACTCGCAACATAACACGAATCAGACAGCATAATACGATCCTTTTCGATATCCGACACCCTCTACCATACCAGGCGTTGCCTATCTTTCGGCCTATCTCTAACCACACTTTCCTCTACGACAACTTCTTCTTTCCCCACCTTTAATCCTCACCAAAACCTACAACCAACCCCTCTCTATTCCCTCTATTTGTTTTTACCTTTTTTGTTCCTTGCCCATTTTTGTCTATAAATTCAGTCTCGACCAATAAATTCTTAACAAACAACAATTTCACATAACATCACACACTTTTAACTATTCACGACGCTTTCCTGGCGTCAGGAAGACTGCCAGGGTGGAATTGTTTCAAACGGGTTTTTTCGTTGAGTTTTGTTTTCCCGTGCCAGCAATCAAAATTTTTAAGTGTTCGCGTGTGCGCGAAATCAATAGTTTTTACAGTTTTAATTTTAATTATTTTTAAGTACCCTCGTGTACTACGTTGCACAATACTGTTAAATTTAAGCCTTCTCCATTAGGCAGGAGTTTTAACTCACAACTAATTTTCGTCACCGCCTAACCGGATCCTCCCCGCCCAACCTCACACCCACCTCGGCGATGTTCGCCGTGGTTGTCTGGCTGGCTCCGGGCCGGACTCCAGAATGGCGCATTATTGAATGTGAATATTAATAAATGCTTGTTGTTGTTGTTAAGGGCCCCGGGTTCGAAACCCAAATGGTATGGTATGGTTTTTTTTATTTTTACTTTATTTTACACTGAGTCTTTTACCAAGTCCGTACTATACAATTAAAAATGTCTAAAACTAATATTATTTACAACTACGAAGAGTATCCTATAGAATGTGTAACAATTATATAAAATTAACATGCGAGAACTTTTGTTAATAAACTATTATAATCGCTGAATAATTTAACACCCCGTTCCGCCACATCACTGACAACTTTCAGTTTTTTTACAAAATCACAACATTTCAAAAAACTTTTCTTTGTACTCCATAGAGAGGAGTCTACTTCCAGAAGTTGTTGATCTAAATGAAACCTCGTAAAAAAACCTCGGTCACAGAAACAAAATCTTCTAGGTTACTATCCACCAAATATGAGTATCAAGAGGCATAAAATCTCAAACTAAAATGTTCATTGGTTCCTAGACTATTAGTAGAGAATTGATTTAATTAAATTTCTTGAAAATTAGTATTGTTTTTATGGTATATCGTTGACTGAACTCATAACAAGAAACTAATAGATCGTAACAATAATGGCTCCATAAAAGACATAAACAGTAATAATAGTCCTTATAAAGAAGTAGTCATATTAATCTAAGCAATCACATTGAACTATAACAGCAATTTTTCTTAATACTCTCTTATTTTACAGTTTCTAAATAATCCAGGCACACGTATCTCCCATTTAGTAAATTAAGTATTTACTGGGCCAATGCCAAATGTTAAATAAACGACAAGGGTAGATAAGCTATATATTTTCGCCCACTAATTTCATCAAAATAAAAAGTTCTCCTAAAAATCATTAAAAGTTATTTATTTATACTTGAACATATGATCTTTATGTTTCTAGGATATGTTTTACATTTAAAAAACAACAGTAAGTCGTAATAATAGCATTTCAAAATAAAGCATGTTTGCATTTTATTTGGAATTTTTGAGGTGTTTCCGAACTTTTAATGTATATTCCAGTTAGATGCGCCTGATGAACCAAGAAAATCTCATTGTTGAGTATTTAAGTTTTTAAATAATGGTCAATTTATATTGGTTCATCAAGCGCTTCAATGTACAAAAAACAAAATCGTTTCCGCGGGAGTCGTAGTGGTGTCGACATTGCGTGCGAACTTAAACGTGACGGCGCTCAAAACCACATATTCTCGTGTGTATTGAATAGAAATATTTTTATCCACGACTATCGCATAATCATTGCATTCTGCATTTAACAATTGTTAAATAATGAGAGTCATTATTCCAACTTACCAACCAGGTACTAGCTGTTTTCATTCTAACCCACCTTTGAGCAATCAAGAACTAGCAATTTGGATAAAGGGCGAATCCATTTCTTCCAAGAGAGAGTCCATAATTTCGCGCATATTTTCGTGTGTGACGTTTAACACATCAAAGTTTTACTGTAAACTAACTTTATTTTTTCACTTTTAAACGATTAGAACAGTTAAAATATACGACAGTCGCAGATAAAGTATAGTATTCAGCTCGCGTATAATGGCTATTACACGCTCGGATGATTTACGACAGTCATCTTCGGCTCGTGACGTAAACATCACCTTCGCGAGTAATAACCACATTATATGCTCACTGAATAATCTACTATTCCAAAGAACTGTTTTTTATGAGTTGGGCATCTTAACGTCGAATTTCGCGTTAATGTGGACACAGCGGACAAAAGCACCAAATTTTTTCCAGGAACTAGTTAGTTAAGTATGTAGCTTTCAATTTTTGATAGGAACCAACTCCTCCGTCGGCCATCTTTAATTTTATAGCGGCCATTTTGAAATATAGGATATTATCAATATCTCTGCTTCTAAATCCTTTAGGACCACAAACCTGGTGTCTAAGTATACATATTTGGGGTCAGGGAACACTACTATACGATCTTTAAATGTATCACACTATATATTTATTACTAATATATGCACCAATTACAAACTATTCACCGATTAACTGTTTTGTCAGGTTTGTCCACATTTTCTAATGTTTTTTTATTTTGTTTGAGACTGAATTGTAATACAAGATGGATTGGAATAAGTACATGATCTATCAGAAAACAACTTCAGAAAATCTAAAATGTCCACTCAATGCACATGGAATCGAAGACAAGAGAACACCATACCGGTCTTTCTTGAACAATGTCAATGAGTATAGATGCACTGGTCTAAAACCATGGTACATGGCACAAATCTTGTTACGTCAAGTTCAGCAATTTGAAGTTGGATAGAGCTAAAAAGCGGGGAAATACTTCAGGGGTAGCACAACTGTGGAGAAACGATCCCGGCGTGAAGCGAGTAACAAAATGGCGTGTTTGTTATGTCGTGGAAGCGATGGACTCCTTCATGAATTTCGAACATTAACAGCTGATACGAGCATACGAAAAATGGCAACATAACTGCAAGAAATCTACTTCTTATGTTGGCAGCATTAGAAGGTGGTGATCTAATTACTCTTGATGAAAATCCTTGGCGTTGAGAAGGAGATTAACAGAACCAGATTGAAGGAGAAAGTGCTAGCTTACTTTCCACAAGCGCAAAAACAAAGTGATGGAAAGTTCTCTATATAAGTATAAAGCTCCACAACTGCTGTAGCTTTTATCTGAATTTCCTCTGCAGATACTCCCACCAAATCCTGCTCTAATTTCCTTAGGTGAGACCGGTAGCGTTTTCTCAGTGCTGTGAAACATTGCAGATGATATTTGGCATCAAGAGCAATGAGATCACCACCTTCTAACGCTGCCAACAGTTCTGTTGCCATTTTTCGTATGCTCGTATCAGCTGTTAATGTTTGAAGTTCATGAAGGAGTCCATCGCTTTCACGACATAACAAACACGCCATTTTGTCACTCGCTTCACGCCGGGATCGTTTCTCCACAGTTGTGCTATCTGAAGTATTTCCCCGCTTTTTAGCTCTATCCAACTTCAAATTGCTGAACTTGACTAACAAGATTTCTGCCATGCACCATGGTTTTGGACCAGTTCATCCGCACTCATGTCGCTTCCAAAATTTAGTTTCACTGGAAATGACTCCAATCTTCTACTCATTGATATTGTTCAAGAAAGACCGGTATAGTGTTGTCTTGTCTTCGGTTCCATGTGCATTGAGTGGACATTTTAGATTTTCTGAAGTTGTTTTCCGACAGATCATGCACTTGTTCCAATCCATCTTGTATTACAATTCAATCCGAAACAACCCCTCCGTCGGCCATCTTGGATTTTATAGCGGCCATTTTGAAATATGTCGGCTTCGAAATCACTTAGGACCACAAACTTGGTGTCTAAGTACATATTTGGGGTCAGGGAATACAACTACACAATTTTTAAATGTATCACACTATATATTTATTCACTAGTATATGTACCTATTACAAACTATTCACCGATTAACTGGTTTGTCCGATGCCACGTACCTAACTAGTACCTGGGAAAAAATTGGTGGTTTTGTCCGGTGTGTCCACATTTTCATGATAAGCTGCCTTATTATATTATTTGTCAAGACATATACTACTCGGAAAATATAATGACATATGACATGGCCGATGGACGAAAAAAGGCCCTAATCTATTCTTGTCCAATTTCACGTCAAAAGACTGAACTATCTCTATCTGCACAGAAAAAATCCAGTAGTTTCTTTCCCATTAATATTTCTCAAAACAAAATTGTTTTCATATGCATCATTGAGGCAAAGCAACTTTAGAAGTATATGCGTTTTTTTTTTCAAGGTTTCAGTCTCACAAAATTATAGTTTTTAAAAAAATAAGAAACACACTTTTATGAGTCGCGCAATTAAAAGTTAAAAATAATCATTTTTAAATTTAAAAGCGTGGGATACACGCATATAAGCGGTCTAGGCATAATGAACAAAATGTAATGTAGTTACCTATCTACCTATATAAGTGCGCTCAATGCTTTTAAAGGGCCCCGCTCAGATCTTATGGGAAGTGGCCCCGGTGATATTGGCTGAATTTTTAATATGTTGTAGATTTCGACTTTCTGATCAAAAGCTCTTATAGACCCAACTCCTATGACTAGTTTCCGAGATACAGCTATAAATTCTTCTAAAATTCTGTATCTTGCCGAACTTTTAATTTATTGATGGGGTACTCTTTTGGATCGTTTCTCCTCACTTTCGAAAATTCTACGCATCGTCTCGTACCTTTTAAGATTTGTGCACAATGTAAAACACTCAGCCGATCGAAAGTCCAGCATCATCTCTGAATTTGATTTGAATAAAGCTCTCTTAATTTTAACTAGATTAGATATGTACAGTATGTTACATTTAATCGTGAAATTTCTCTCCTTAAACAAAAACTACTTCTACCTAAATATCTTCGAAAATTATCCTCATTTATTGATAATGAGATTGTTCTCGGGGTGGCTGGACGTTTAGTCCACTCTTACTTGCCGTTTGAACAAAAACACCCTGCTCTATTGCCCGGTACTCACCGATTAACTCACTTGATTATAGACGATACCCATCAGCGCCATATGCACCCAGGGTTAACAAACCCTTCATTATTTACTGTCCCAAAAATTTTTTGATTCTTTCTCCCAAACGTTATATTCGAAACGTAACTCTTCGTGTTCTAAATGTTTCCGACATAATCCCATTTCACCGCAGCCGCAAATGGGCAATCTTCCCTCTGTTACAATTTCCCAAGTTGAGGCTTTTTCGCAAGTAGGTGTGGACTACGGGGGTCCTTTCTTCATCAAAATGGGTAAACTTAGGGAGAGCCAAAACCCGCAAGGCTTACATATGTTTATTTCTATGTCTTGCGACAAAAGCGGTCCATTTGGAATTGGCATCTGACCTTTCATCTCAGGCATTTTTAGCAGCACTACGCCAGTTTATGTCTCGTCGCGGTCGCTGCTCTGATGTATACAGTGACTGTGGCACTAATTTTGTGGGTGCAAATAATGAAATTTTACAAAATATGCAGGCAGCCGCCAGCAAAGAACATATACGTTGGCATTTTAATCCGCCGTCCGCTCCACACTTTGGAGGTATTTGGGAGGCCGGAATAAAACCTGTCAAAACACATTTAGCTCGGGTCATAGGAGAACAGACGAATTTTATACGATATTAGTACAAATCAAGGCAATTCTCAATTCGCGTCCATTATGTCCTTTAAGCTCTGTCATATTTTAACTTTGGAGCCATTGACTGCTTTGCCAGAACCGAACATACAGGATGTCAAATTAGGATGGCTCTCGCGTTGGCAACTTCTACAACGTGCGCATCAAGATTTTTTGTCTAAATGGCACAAGGAATATTTACATACTCTTTTACAGCGGAGTAAGTGGACTCAACCCTCTACTCCGATAATTCCAGACACACTAGTTCTTGTTAAAGATAGTCTTTTGCCACCTTTGCAATGGCCTCTTGGCAGTGTTGTAGAAGTACATCCCGGAAATAACGGTGTAACTCGCGTTGTCACTGTGCGCACTTACAAGGGTATTTTTAAACGCCCTGTTACCAGAATTTGTCCTTTGCCCTGTAATAATTAAGTTTTAATAAAACGTACCATTTTAGGTGAGCGGTATGTTTCGTCCTTATTTTTAATTATTAATAAAATAAATTTATTATCAATTTTTATGAATGTAAATTCTCTATATATGCTTTTTGCTTTACTTTTTTCTTCCGCGAGCCCACATGACAGTCAAGCGTGTAGGTGGCTTGCGAGAAGACTGATATATATATAGACTACTTTTAAAACCCTCTCTTTAAGTGCTCGTCTCCATATACACATATATTTATTAGTCTTTTGTGATTTACATTTAATTGTTTATTTTAAAATGAACGTTGTTGTGTTACTATTGTGTTCTGTGAGGGATCCAGGTTGCAAGCGAGAAGCCACCATTGAATGCCGGAAACTGTAAAAAGGCAAGCCATTTGTTCCTTGCTGTCACGTTCGTTGCCGTAAATGAATTGGAATTAAAATACTCAAAATTTATAATTCAGAGTTTACAGTCCGCTCATTTCTCGTACATATTTTTGTTTTTTTTAAACTAGAATTTATTCTCTCTGTAGCGGAAAATTGAAGTTTATGGTGGAGTCGCCGGTGATACGCCCATGGTATTATATTATTGTATTGTCATCAAAATAGCACAAGTTTGTAAAGTTTCAAGTCGACACGGTATTTAGAAGTGGGTGAAAAGTGAGATGTAAGATTTGCTTACAATGCTGCAGGTCAAGTTAATCGAAGCGTGTTAATAAAATAGAACATTCCACAGCATGGCAATTTAAACTAAAATTAATATACATCGTCGTTCTGACAAGTCACAAGTACAAATAATAAAATTGAGGTTTATTTTCAAGAATATATGTATATATTTTTTGGAAAACAGTATGCAGCTAAAAAAATGTAATATGGAAATTAATTCTTCAGGTTCCGATAATACCATTTTGAAGAATGCAATTTTTTTATTTAGGCGTATGAATTTTTACTTTTTCTTAGCTCTTATTTTACATTGGCCTATTTTCCCTACCAAGGCCTATCACTAGCGCCCGTAGAATATTTAGGTGGCATCCTTAGACGGTCGTGCCTTCTTTAGAAAGCATTTCCGAACTTACGTTTATTGGAAGTTTATTATGGAAATATTAATATAAAATTATTATTCGAATGGGCCTTTACGTTCAAGAACAATTTTGTTGTAGCGTTTAGTTCTTTGCATGTTATCAGTAAAGTCGTTTATGTAAAAGGTGATTTATTTATCAGAGAGATCTCATTATAAGCTTTTGTTACTGAGGCAAAATAATAACTAGTTAGCACTTGTAGCGAGCTACGAATATGATAATAAAGCAACTCCACAAATACTTACCCCATTTATTATTAAACGTAATTACAAAGTATCATTGAGCCGAGATAACAATCTCTATACGAATATGACAATACACGCAATGCTGAAAAACAAAAAAAGGCAATACTTGGAAAAAGAAGCTAAAATATCGTATAACAAATATACATCGTCTACTAGCTAACAATTAATGTAGACTATTACTTAGTCCAATCAAATAAGTTACTTTGAAGTATTTGAACACGATTAATGAAAGAATTTTTTTTTCAACCCCCGAGAAGGGGTGAAAAAAAATATAATAGTGTTTTTTCAAAATTACTCAAAATGTGTAAAAGCCTTTAAAGAGTTTCAAATAAAAATTGTATCTATTGTACTTATTTTTTTCACCCCTTCGAGGGGGTTGAAAAAAAATGTCTTTCATTAATCGTGTTCAAATACCTCAAAGTAACTTATATCAAAAATTCAAGTATTTACCTCAAAATTTTGATTTGTCGACCTATTTGACTGGACTAACTTAAAAAAAATTGAAATTATTTTGAAAATTCATAATTCTAAAACGTCAATATAACCTAATATGAAAAACCAAATATAGCAAGACCTTACGATTCAGGGACTATTGGATAGGAACACACGTTTCATGCCAAGATGGCTTTTATCAGAAATTTTAAAAATATTTGTTTTACCCACTTCCATATCACCTCCTGATGACCCGATGCCCATTGGCACATTCACAGAAATGTCTTCTAACGCCGGAACTTCCGATACTGTGGGGAATATAGTCGATGAAGCATTGGTAAACCTTCGTTTTGATGTGGCGTGAACGAACTTGCATTTTGAATACATTGGACTGGTCCTTACCGTACTGATATTGATATGATCCGGTATAAAACAGGTTTAAATCTTTTTCCATCATTTCAGGAAAATCCAGTACACCTTTGCTGGAAACGTCTACAAAAGGTAGTTTTGGCAATTTCTGTGAATGTGCCAGTGGAAATCGAACTGTTGGATGTTGTTGCCATGTAGCTGCTGTCGTGTATTATCTTTCATACGGACGATATCTATCAAGCATACCTAAACCGGCAGAAGTTTTCACCCTATTTTTCTAGAAGGATGTCATGAATGCAGTGATTGCAGATGATAGTGAGGAATATTAACATCCATATGCTTCTCAGGTTAGCAATGCTACGATCTAGTGCTGCAAACTGTTAACAACACGTGCCTGTTAAGGCCAAGCTCCTACCCCGACAGTAATATGTAAATCATGATAGGCTTTTGACAAGGTACTCGATAGTACCACTGACTTTAGTTTTTACCGTTAATGATATTTAACATTAAGGCTATAAACTGATTTTTGATCACCTGTCAGCTTTGCAGCTTTATATTGGTTCCTTTTACATCTCCATAATCACTAATCTAGTATGTATACACTACTCAGGTGTGACTCAGTGTTACTCAGGTGTGCATATTTACTTTGCAATGTGGCTTTCTTTACTCGCAAGGGGTTAATTGTCCACAAAATATGCACACGGCACTGCGCACTTCCACATTTTTTTAAATTATGGGGTAATCTTCGGACAAGACTGGGGAAAAAATATAACATAAGTAAGTCCGCAGACATGCTACAGAAAAAAGTTCAGGATGGCGCCGCAGAGATAAATTACCCTAAAAAAAAAATTTGAAAATAATGTATAGGTTTTTTTTTATTGTATCTGTTTTCGGAATTTGAGTGTGATTTTTTGTTTAGTACTTTCTCAGTAGTATAGTAGGTCTTTATCATATATTTTTTACAAAGCGATTGAATCCGCCGTTTCTTAGAAAAAAAAATAGTTTTGTTAAAACTAACCCTCCCTACTCACCCCAAACCGGGCCCCCGCTCTGGCTAATATTTTGTGAAATTGCTATTTTCCGAGATTACTGTTTTCATAATTTCTAACTACAAAGTATTTAAATCTCCGACTAATAACCGGGAAAAGGGGCATATCAGAAAACACACTCATATTGGAGTTGACGTCATCTACCAGAGTATCTCTGCGAGTGTAATGATTCGGACTTATAATTCGTGCAGTTTGCGGTTATTTCCTAATATCATTTAGTTGTATTCGGTCTGTGATTAAATTATAGTGTGTATATAAGTGTACCATATTTAAGTTTAAATTGTTTTAAACACGACTCAAAAAGGTTATTTCAAAGGTCAATGGGATAGTTTACACCGTACGCCTGCCGGGTGCATGCCATAGTCTACTGTGTCACAAAATATTCATAAATAAAAAACTATAAGTTCTAGATGAAAAATTGTTTTTTCAAAAACTTCTTCTGTATCTTGGCTTCAATTGCTTCTCTGCATGTATATGAAAATTTGCACAAATAAGAAAGTTCGTCTCTTAGTCAAAATATGTGTTCATTCTTAGCGAAGTAATAAGTCGATTAATAAGTTCATTCTTGCTTAAAGAAAATAATAAACAATAATCGATAGAAACAAAACAACCATTGGAAGCGCTTATTTGTGTACTTAAATTTTTTTAAAAATCAGATCGATAGCTCAATTAGATTTAAAGATATGGCAGTTGTCAATGTTAAAAAACACGATTTTTATAATCAATCAATTTCTCAAGTTTTCTCGAAATAAAAAATATCTCTACCACAAAAAAATATCGTAAATAGCCATTTCTTATGTAGAATCTAAAAATACTAAAATTATATTTTTTGCAACAAGCCTATTCGTTAAAACGTTACGTAAAGCCTGCTTTTTATAGTCTTTTATCTTCGTGAAATTCACTAGTTTCTGTACAAGATTGGAGTAGTCATTCTGTGAAATAGTAATAAGTACTTACTTTGGTATCGACATGAGATATTGCAGCAAGCGCCGGTAATCCTCCGGTTTGGCGCGTTCCCGGCGAGGACTGGCCGGAAACGATAACACCGGCCCTCCTCGTCGATCGCGCCCACCAGTTAAGACGACCAGGCGTTCTTGAAGCAGAGGCATCAGTTCCAAGGCTCGTTGACCATCCATTGCTTGAGCTGCAATAAAAATATGGTGTTAGTTCAAGTAACGTTAATAAGTCAAGGAGGATTATCGCCAACGATGCTGTCGAGAAAATAGAAGTGTTATGGAATTATCAACCGTATCAGTATAGAGAAAATAATTAATTAAAATAAGGGAAAAGCTTGCTTATACTCTATTTGGTTAGGAAAGAGAGTAAGAGAGTAATAAAAGCTCATTATAGACGCAAATCCTCTATAAACGTGGTCAGGACGCTATAAGAAATTTTCAATATTGTCACATGTCGAATAGTAAATAACTATTTCTCAATGTGAAATTGACAAAATATCTTATTTACCAAATTCCCTACAAATAAATACAAAAGTGGGAAATCCTAAAATAGTTTTCAAAGTTAAATTAATATTAAATAAACCAAATCCAATATCATATCTATATATTGACAATTATAGATATTCCACAATCAATAGGAAAGAGGAATTCAGGCGAGACCCTCATATGAAGAAAAGAAAAGATCTTAATCACAACATCAATAAAGCAATAGAATTTTATAACCCTGACAAAACTGTCTTAAAACCCCCTGAAGACCAAATGACTTAAATTGTTTATTGGGATTCATACTACTCTTGAATCGACCTACGTGGAACCAATTGCCTTTAGCGCTACTAGGCTATTGGAAAAAAATTACTATCGGCTGGTTGACAGTTCCTTGCCTTATTGACCTTATTCCGTAAATCCCAGCTCCGACTTCTTGTTCTGACTTGTATACCAGATTATTTATGCCTGGTTGGCATTTATAGCAGCTTTGTTAGCTGACACCCCGCCAGGTTAAATAAAGGCATTTTTATTTATTTACTTATTTATTTTATATTAAGGACCGTTTTTCCAATCTTCTCTGTCTGGTATTTTGAATTGAAATTACTTATAAAGTTATACTTTGGGACTATGGTATCCGTGGTTTTATGGGATCCGCCTTCAGCTTTAATGTAACTTTTGGTGCTCTGTTCTGTGCACTGAACGAGTGTGGATAAACATGCATATTGGTGGCAGGTCTAAAGGAACTTCCAATGCAGCTTTGGGAGCAGTTTTTGGTTCCCGTGGCGCATAAGAAAGCAAGCCTTTGTACGATACTTAGCCTTATTGCTCCCAACTGCAATGTTTTAGTTCACCATACCACTGATCCCTAGGTTATCTTGGGCCTTACACCGCTAGTGTATAACCATAGAGTCATCCTGGGGATTTAACTCTTATATATTTTTAACATATCTGCCCGCACTTTCTCAGAGTACCGTCTGACTTTTTGGATGTGAATATTATATGTCAGTTTTTAGACAAAAAAAGACTCCTATGTAAGTATTTTACTGGCTCCCACTCCATTGAGCGGTAGAAGTTTCAGGCCTCCTTCCTATTCGCGTAAAAAATATGACTGGTTTTGTTAGGATTTCAGGAGAGTTTTTCACCTGTCGACAATATTTAGGGAGGAGGGCTCTTTCTGCTGGAACTCCTCTATTTGACAAAGTACTCGTTAAAATGATTATGTTGTCGTGTTATTAAACGATGCTTCTTTCTATGTCTAGAAGTTTTGCCACTGCCATTTCTTTACCATCCAATGGCTTTGTCAGTAGCCTATTCAAATCATCCAGCGCAAAACCTGTTGACTTCCACGGCTGGTATGTACTTTAGCGCTGCGCTTACGAAGGGGATCTTCCCTTAGTATTTCATCTCAGATCTACCTATGCAGTAATTTTTCCGATGTTTGAATTAGGAAGGAGGACAGGCTCATGGGTCTATATGACTTAGGCGTTTGGTAGGTATCTTGCCTATTTTTGGCAAGTAGGTGACCTTCGCCTTCCGCCATTTATGTGGTATGCATCTCCAGGACAGACAGGATGTGGATATTTTGCACAGATTTGGTATTAGAATTGGAATAAGATTGGGAAATTCCATCTATCTCAGAAGATCTGACTGGGTGGAACTTGCTAATTGCCTACCTATCTAATTTTGTTGGGTTTTACTGTCTCGGTGGCTTTCAATCCGGAGGTCTGTGAGAGATAACCAGCACAGTAGCGTAGCGGGCTAAAGTGTGTTGTGTGGAAAGCACCTTTAGTTCCACTGTCCATCGTATGAGTTCGATCCCCAAACTGGCAATGTCGATGGGTAATGGATGTTGTATGAGCTTTCTTAAATGTGTAATCCCCTTGAGGACAGCCTTGACTTTGAATTTCGGATTAATATGTGCTTGGTGTGTTATGATGTAAGGATTGTATTTTAAGGACTTTGAAGAACAGTGCAGATTCTAACCCCCCCCCCCCCCCTCCCTCCTTCTTCGGTGTATAATAAATAAGCTTATTAATGTTGACTACACACTTCATAAGCGTGTAAAATATGTCAGCGTCTTCGGCGGTGAGGTGCGGCGTGTTTGATGGTCAAAGGTACCGACATTTTTTGGGTGCTTAGTAGACCTGAAGACAACTATTTGTAAAAAGAGGAGAATATGAACTACACACATGGAATAGGTAGAATCAAAAACTCAACAACCTTGATGAAACACGTGTTAAAGTTATATATAAAAACACATATAAGTATCAAATACTTTCCAGTAACTACTTAACAGTTACTTAAATACTAATAGATTTAAAAAGTATTTCAATTTTCAATGTCGACAATGGTGCAAGACGAATTAAAAATAATTATTGTCTTCAGCAAGAAGTTATTTAAATAAAGAGAAAGTTCGAAGAGCACATAACTTGTGAATGGATTATTAATATGATGAATTTAATACAGTTGCAATACCTGTTGTGATCTAATAGTAATAGGAGGAGTAGTATAATAATATAGGTCAGCAAAAGTACTTTACGTCATGAACTATGGAGTTAAATTACATATTATTCATAATGTCATTGTTTGGGGTCGTATGCTTTGAGTAATAATTCACTTCAGCACATGTGTATAAGGCATTACCATATTTATGCAATAATATCAAAATGAAGGATGCTTAGTCATATATTAAGTGACATAAAATACCAGTATTATATACTCAACTTTATTAATTTTTGGTATAGATATCCATGAATATACCTATAGCCAACACACAACTTTTGACACGTGTCTTGACGGTTGCATATTTAATATATGCAATACACAAAACAGTCTTAAAAAAAGACACAAAAGAATATGAAATAAAAATTTACTGTCGCAGTGCGTTCAGTATATGGACCATTGTGAACAAAAATCAAAATTCAACTTTTATTGTGATTTGTTTTCTTTCTTATATTATTGACAAATAAATTTCCATTCATACCCAAACTAGTTATTACCCAAGTAACAATTTAAATGCCAACAAATATTTATCGGGTTTTATCACAGATTTAAGAAGGTAAATAAACCGAACTGGGTTTTATTATTTCTTTTGTGCATACCAATTTATCTGCAGATAAATCTTTGCTCTTTAAGACCTATTGGTTTTATAGCCACTTAATTACTGCATTATTCAAAACCACAATAAACTCATTAAATTTTATAGTGGATTTTAAATATTTTAAGTTTTGTGGTAGACATCTATAAATCTTTAGGTTTTATGGGAGTTTTAAAATATGGTCCTTTAAGTACTCCTTATGATCAAGCAATAAAACTAATAACTCTTAAGTAGTCTTACCCTTAATATATGTTATCATAAATACTATTTGCTTTTAATGATAATTGGTAAAGGTTCCTTAAAACCTAATAGTTTTTTTGGTAGCTTTATTAAGCTACGTTAAAACTTTTTGGTTTTTATAAAGCACTTATAAATCCTTTGGTTCCCCCACTTACGCCTTACTTGTAGTTTTTCATTTTTCTTGCTCAATTAACGCTATAATCACAGAAATAACGAGAAATTAATGATCGCACACGAAATAAATAATGTTGTTTTAGGTTATGTTATCTAAGCTAAGTACATTTGGATTAGAGATTGTCAGAGACAAATCTTGGTTTTAAAGAAGAGTAGTAAGACTGGGTAAAGTCTTACAGGCTTTAAAATAGTAATAAAGTGGAGCAATTGAAATTTAACAAAACCTTTTCTTTTATAAGAATATTTCCTAAAGCCACAAACTCTTAAGAGAGTATTCTATTAAAATAAACGGTTTTATTAATTTTTCAGCCATGTTTTTTTCTGTTAACTATGGCAGACACGTTTGAACAAAGTTGGGGCAACAGTGTTTAGTTATATTTTTCTTATTCTTACTGTTTACATTTAGCCTACAACTATCTAAAATGTGTTAATGTTATATAAACCCCTAAAAAGCCCAAAATCATACTGAGTAAGCTAAAACTAGGGTTACTGCTTTTTTTTTATTAATTGTAAATAATTAATAAGCTGACAAATGAAAGGCGCGTGATTTGTTTTAAAAGTTTTTTTATACACTTTATCAATAAAGTGGTCTGCGTTGACAATTTTTTGATACTAGGTTGTTTATTAATATCAAATTTTAAAACGTTAGCACATGCAGATATTTCAATCGAGGCAGACATATTTTATTACTTAGCGACATTTTCTGATTTAGACAGTTTCAGTGCAACAAGTTTTCGACAAAGAATTATTAAAGACACAATTATTTATGATGTTCTCAAAGCAGGCTTAAAATTTGATTGCAAGTACTAACGATTTTAAGAAGATTTTATGGGAGACTTGAAAACATCTTGCAGATTTGGGTTCTAAAGTACTGTTGGTTTTATTGATAGTTTTAAGGAAGATATCTATAACCTTTATAAAAGGTCTCTTTTGGTTTTATGCTGGGTTTACTGTTGCTTTTAAAAGGTTATCTAGTTATTTCACTGCCTCCTGGACTATATAAACAGTTTCAGATCACTTTTATTATATAGACTTAATAACCTCTTGTAGATTGTGATAAAACTTAAATTGTTACTTGGGTATATTCCGTAACTAAGAAAAATCTGAAAATTATTTACACAAAACTTCCCCGTGTACTTGGTACCTTTTATTTACTCTTTTTGGATGGAGAAGTTTTTTTCTTGGCAAGAAAGTCATTTTCATTTTCCTCCGTCGCGTCGTTTCTTAATTCATATATATATTCCAAGGAACAATTTTAGTTTTAAATGTACACAAGGGTGCTATAAAACTATTTATAAAATGCCTTGAAAAATCTATTTTGCTGTAACAATATCCTTAATACCATCATAAAGCGACTTGTAGACTAAGGCCTTTTTAAATTCCATCATAAAACTCCTTAGTGAGGCATAGTGCTGCTCTTGAAAACCTTGTTCGGGCCGTTTTAAAACCTTTCTTAAAACCTATTTTAAAGCTGTCAGAAGCTTTTCTATTAGCTTCCTGCATTTCTAGAAAACACCTAGAAGGCTACCTTAAAACTGGTTTTTAAAACTCTTATAAGTCCATATTAGAACTGAAAAGCTATAAGAATGTCCATGAAGGAATCCAAATAATTTTATTATTGCATTTATTTTTTCTAAACTGATTTAAGCAAACACACCATCAGACTTATTGAAGATAAAATGGAATTTGAAATGTATAAAGCGTAGAGCACTATAACCTCTCTAAGGCCGATTTAAAAGGTAATAAAAAGCCATCAGGTACGACAAAAAAATTAAAGCCAACGGCAGTTTATCGTTAAAACTACATAAAAAAGGCCCAAAAAACAAGAGCTCCTCAGAAATAATAATGATTTTAATATCCATACAAAATTTGCATAGACACGTAATCAGCAAATTTAAAAAAGTGGGCTGCTTCTTGGTTCCCACGGTAATTTTCAGTCGTTTCTTGTAATTCTACCTTAATTTGCTAACGAAAAAGTGATAATTATCGATAATTATTGTGAGATTGACCTTGAATATTTTTATATAACAAGAAAAACATGGCCGGCCAACTAAAAACCTAATTGTCATTTTACAGTCCTCTCCAGCGTTGCCAGGTCTAGTGAAATTTCACTAGATCTGGTGATTTTTTTAAAATCTAGTGATTTAGTAAAAACTTTTATGAAAATGCCCATTTTTAATGATTTTTGAATCATCCAATTTATTGCTCTCTACTGGTTGGTAGACAAACATTAAATTCGAGTTGCGATCCATTTAATACAAAACTGTTCACTTTAATCGCTACCACGGTCAGTAAATTCTACGGTTACCTCGATCAGCAGCTTAGACGAGAGAGACGCGCGGAGCGGGGAATCGAATGAAAGAGACAGACATATCTGATTTCCGTGCAAAAGACACAGACAAAGATGCCTGTAGTGTCTACAGCTGACGTAGGCTGTAGACCCTAACAGAATTTCTTTCATTCGATTCCCCGCTCCGCGCGTCTCTCTCGTCTAAAAGCTGCTAATTGAGGTAACCGTATAGTTTATTGACCGTGAATCGCTACAATCGAATAGCCTGGACTCGTTGCCCTCTAGCGGCTCGTAGACAAACAGTACTTTCTAGTTACAAACCATTTAATACAATACAGAGTACGAAGTCTGGCAACGAAATAATCAGATAGAGGACGCTCAAAGCTATGCTGTGCTCAGAGAGCTCAAGAAAATTACGTGTCCTACAGACACTGCAACTTTTGAAAATTAAAGATGAGAGCCTTTAATTTCAAATCTAGTGAAATTTTAGTAAGATTTAGTAACTTTTTAAAGCGTCGTCTGATAACTTTTAAAATTTTGATCTGGCAACACTGGTCCTCTCATTAAACTATATATTCTAATAATGGTAATGACCTAGAACATTTACTCTAAAAGAAGCCCTTTTACTCTTTTTGTATACTATCACAAATAATCCCTTCCTTACAAAAATGCAAATGCACTTGGCGAAGATCACATGGAGTTGATAAAAGCTGTAATAAAACGTTTGGGACGTTGACATTTGATACAAAAAACTTAAAACTTAACCTCAAAATAATTTGTATGTGTGTGTGTTTTAACAGTCCTTTTAAAATAGCCACTCTTTTTTATTTTCTTCCACCTTTCCAAAAAAGACTTAATTACACATCAGTAAGTCGTGAAATGCTTTTAATTAACACACACACACACACACACATGCATCAACGACACTTCGGCCAGACATATTGTTTATTATTTTTATAATAAATGTTTTATTGAGGTTTTGGAAAGTGTTTTATGGAATTAAAATTTGCCTTTTAGATTTATAGAGGCCTTATTTTTTTCATAACGGTTTCATCACAACATTTATCAAGGATGTTTTAAGAGTCTAGTTTTGTAATGGCCTTTAATAAGTACTAATAGGCATTGAAAATGTCTAGTTTTAAAAAGGATTTAAAATGCATTTATTGCAAATATGTTAAAACCTTAAAGAATAATTTAAAACCTCTTTAAATCTAAATGGAATTTAAGACGTTCATAAAACTAATTAGATTTATGGAGAGTTTTATGTAGGTTATGATAAATCCATTACAAATACATATTATCCTAAAAGCAAATTAGCTTTATAATTAGGTCTTACAGAATGCTTTAAAACTTACTATATAAGAGCAAGTGTATACTTGAAGCCTAAAAGACCTTAACTACAACATAAATAAAGCACATTACTGTTTCCTAACCCTGACAAACCTTTCTTAAAACCTCCTCAAATCCAAATAACTTTTAAATTGTTCCTTGGGATTTTTTAAAAGGTCTAAAAAACGTTCTTAAAGAAATTTGTACAATTTCCTATGCTATAAATCAGTCGTGTTTCCATCGAGGCTTGTAATCTTGATTTGCATATCTGATTAGTGAATGAAGATACTTAATTTATACTGACGTGTTCAGTGCGCATCATTATTAACGTTAAGACTAATGTTATTGGGTCAATACGTTACTTAGTGTCTATTTGAAATTTAAATTTTATAAGACAGGATGTATCGTTTGATTAATATTTCATATTTAATTAGTTTATCTAATGTCACTCGGCACGTACACCTAAACTCTGTGCCAGTTTGATAGAATATCAGTGATTTACTGTGATTTAAGAATGAAATTAAATATAAGTAAGCTGTTATGTATAACATAAAATCAAATTCATAGGTGTTCTTGGTCCTAAATTACACGTCGTGTAACCTTCTTCAGATAATTTCTGAATAGGCATATAGACATAAATGAATAAAAAGTTATGATTATTGAAATTTCAAAAATATTAATTCGCAATCTAACAATCGCATCACCTTAACGATGTTATAGTCATTGTTTCCATAGCTAATTATGAATGTCTTTAGCTTGTCATTGTCAAATAAATAAAACCATAATTTTTGCATTGTTTTGTATTACGGAGATTTCGGAGATTTTAAATAAATCTGTGGAAGCAACGGAAAAATTAATCCCGAAAAAATCATCAGATAGATATCAAAAAGAATATGAATTGTTTTGTCAATGGAAACAAATAATATGATAGTGTTGCTAGGTAACACATTACAGTATCAGATACTGTGTCCGCAGGTAACACGTTACGGTATCCGATACTGTAATGTTCGATTTACCGACCGCACATGAGTTCGGGAAATTATTAATACAGATAACGGCAGCCAAGTACGTACATGTACGAATTTATGGGTAACTAGACATTTCATATTCACAGGTGGGAAAAAAATTTCTACAGCACCAGTTATTCTCTACCTCCCCTTTTATCCCATAAAAAGGGCAAAAAAAATCTTGTCCTAACTTTCCTCAAGTATTTTGACGCGTTGAGGACGATTTTGTACAAAATTCTATCGGGTCAGTTTCCCTCTACACCTTCTTTTATCCCCCAAAAATGAAATATTGCTTATCCTAAGGTTCTAATCTAACTTTTCTGAAGTATATTGAGGCGCCGAAGACAATTTTGGACAAAAACTTTTTTTCTATCGTGTCAGATGTCCTCCCCGCTCATCATAGAAAAAAATGGTTGGTACAAAAGTTATGTAATTTTTTCCGTAGAATCAGAATATGCGATCAAAAATTGAGAGTGCCATTAAAAATTCAAAAGTTATCCCCACCCCCCGCTTATTACAGGTGGGGGGTGGAAAATTGTTGTCCAAAAGATGCCCCCCTCTGAACGGAACAACTTTTGTCTCAAACATTTTTGGCTAGTGTCCCTTCCTGAGGAGATATTACTGTGGATTAATTAAAATTGCCTAACCATATTGTATAAAAAAATCAACACTTCATAAGCAAAAAAAAAAAATAATTGAGAGCCAAGCTAAAAGTAGTATATTTTTTCAATTATTATATTTTCCAAACGAGTAGGAATTAAGTGGTCTGGTTTTCGCAATTTTTTTTGTGTGCCTATGTTCATATTTTTAAGCATCTTCCACCAATCTGACCTTGAAGTAATTTTTACACACGATAATTATGTTAGTATTAAATAATATAGATTTATTTGGTAAATGTCACTCGGGGGGGTTGATATAAAAATAGCACCCTCAAAAATCAAATTATTTTTTTTAAATACTAAATGACGTAATAGAAATGTAAAAAAAATGTAATTTCATATCAACGTCTCGTAATAATTTCATTTAAGTATTTTCAATAGTTTTGGAACAATATAATCTTAAAATTGAGGTAATCTCTGGTAATATAGGGAATAGAGGTTTATTATATATTTTAATGAGCATACCTAGTCATAAAAGGTAAATCTACAGTGAAGGCATTAACAGACTTAATTATATCAGTAACGGATGAACTTGATAAAGGTAACATGGCCATAGCATCTTGTATGGACTTATCAAAGGCTTTTGATTGTGTTTCACAAGACATATTGCTACTGAAATTAGAAATGTATGGTATTAGAGGTCCAGCGCTATCATTTATAGAATCCTGTATATGAAATAGACTCAAGTGTGTAGAAGTAAATGGTAAGACCTCATCTCTCAAGCCATTAAAGTATGGTGTTCTCCAAGGGTCTATTTTGGGACCAATCCTGTTTATTGTCTATATCAATGACATCGTACATTTCATTAACTACACGTCAGTCAGTTATGCGGATGATACAACCATATTATCGAGTGGGAAGAACATAAAAGACCTAGTACATGTGTCGGATGAAATGCAATCACAGGCCAAAATATATTTTAACAATATCAAATTATCGTTAATCTAGAAAAAACATAAACCCTCAGCTTTAATTTAAACACACAATAGATTCAAACACATATCCTGTTAAGTGTCTTGGCATTTTTCTGGATAGTAGATTAACATGGCAAGCACACATAGAATATCTTCACAAAAAACTATCAAGTAATGTCTACCTCCTAAAAATCTCACCAATGCTATAGATCAAAATACCATACTACAAGCATACCACGCTATATTTCATAGTGTCATGTCATATGGCATCATAGTGTGGGGCAGCTCGGAACATGCATCAAAAATCTTATTAGTCCAGAAAAGAACAATAAGAGTTATCACAAATTCGAAAAATTATGAATCGTGTAGAACATTATTTAAATCATTAGGTATACCAACATTAACGAATCAATATATGTATGAATGTTTAAAATACTCGAAAGAAAATTTCACTGTTGACCAAAATTGGAGGAATTACGAGACAAGACACAACCTCGTAATTCCTCTGTATTTTCGACTAACAAAAAACTTCAAATCATTCCGATATATATCCACAAAATTGTATATGTTGCCCGTTGAGTTGAAAAATCTGCCTCCCACTCACTTTTCAAAAAAGGTGAAAACACTCCTAAAAGAAAGTTATTTTTGTATCTAGGGTGCAAAATACTACTTTGGTGATCGAGAATGAAAGTTTTTTGACGAGGTACAGCCGAGTCAAAAAATCGTTCGAGATGACCAAAGCATTTTGCACTCGAGATGCAAACAATATTTTTTCTACAACTTTCATTTGATTAAACTAAAACCATTAAAACATACTGTTTTTAAAATAAAATAATTTAAAAAATTCTACTTTCAGTTGATTTATTTGATAAAACAATAAATATTTTTGAACTAGATGTTTGTTTAATTCTCGTGTATACATTAAAAATTTTAAAAAATAGGCAATAATAGTATGTGATGTGCAAAATATTTTGCACCCTAATGCGCAAAATATTTTGCGCACGGTGTCATGGTAACGCAAAGAAAATAATGACAATGAAAAAATGTCTCATTTTAGACACTGACATTAATGCGCAAACTTTTTTTTTGACAGTCGTAGAAAAATGTATTTTATAACATCCAAGAGTATATTGAGAATATTGAATTTTTAAAGTGTTGTATCTCTTGTTTTTCCTGTTGGTGTATTCATTATATTTATATTTGTTTTTTTTATATATGTATTTTTAAGTCTATATCTGTAATTTTATGCAATTTCTGACGTGTGTGTACACAATGTAAAATTGTCTGACACAAATAAACTCTCTCTCTCTCTAAGCAACATTAATGTGAATGAATAGCCCAATAAGCCGCTGGACCCAGTTCCACATACTTAACTGGGGGAAAAAAAAATACTATCAGTTTCTTCTATATTTAATATTTGTCAAAATGATTAACTTACTGACGTTCAGGTGTTTGTTATATTAATTATATAACTCGTTCAATATCATTGTCATGGCTCTTATGAATGAAATAAATGATGAAATATTCTTATTAATAAGCAACTAATAATGACAACTTATTATTTATTCATACCTCATTTATTTGATTTTACTTTCACATTGATTTCTCTTTGATACGTGATAATAATTTACGTTAGTTTTAAGTTCTACAGGAACATGAACCCTGTACTTATCTGTTTTAAATGTAAATTTTAGTTGTGTATAAATCACGTGCACTCTGCATACTGTACTTCTTTACGATTATGTCCTGCTATATAAAATATAAAAGAAATAAAATTTTAAATACAGTATGTACACCAAAATCTACGAGTAAAACTATGGAAAAACTTTTATTGCCACTAAAAGAACAACGCATATTAGATTTTTCGCTACTTTGCAATATGCTGGCTACAACTGTTATTTTGTGTTGAATAACTCATTTACTTAGAATATAAAATTAAAATTCAAGATCAACGCATGAATTTTTAATGTCGCCTTCGGTTTCATCAGAGAGTGATGTATGACCCCAGTCCGATTTTAGTCTATCCACAATAAATCATCCAACTATAATTCATCACTAAGATGAATTGAATTCCGTTGGAACGGTGTAAACAAATGAAACAATACTTTGGAAAACTAGCCGGGTTATTGGAAGGAACAGCACTCCCTTACGTAGAGCACATGATTAATTAATATTCTGAGAGATAGAAAGAAGAAATTGTTCAAATTATCAAGTATGCTCTGTTGTATGGAGTCTACTAAATTTAATGGATTAATTGTATTCAGAAGCCAGGAGCTGTTCGATTTGGCACTTAAATTATTGATAGTAAAACAGAAAAAACGGTGGATATCTTGCTTAAATATGACTGTCATCATCCGACTTTAAATTATCTGTTAAACGTTACTACTCAGTGGAGAATAATAAACAAATCTCGTTCCACCTTCTAGCGGCTTGTATGTCAGTGTATACGAGGAAGCTATGTAATTTCAGACGAGAATTACGTAGGGGAGATACCATCCTTCGGAGGGGATGTAAAGCAGGCGGTCTCTATTAAATGTTAGGCAAGTAAAAGATCCCTACTCTTCATAAGGGAAGAGGTTCGGCAAAATTTCTAGGTTTGGGGTAGCTCGTCTCCTGACGTCGGTGATAGGCCCTGGTAGCGGAAATAGGTCGACGTTAAATAAGTAGTTAAAAAAAATAATAACAATAAATAAACAAAAACAAGCTAAAAACGTACTCTTCGCCAATTTACTGAGCTTTACACTTTAAATCACAGCAAAACATCAATTTCATCTTGGTTTCCCTTTACTGTAGTATAAAGACTGCATACGAAATAAATTATTATGACTAACATTAATTCACTTATTATTTTTATGTGGCTAGATCTTGGGGAATATAAGAAATAAGTATACTAAACTTGTTTTAATTACTTCCACGTCCAGTGGAAGTACAGTAACGACAAAAAAATTTTTAAAAATTTTTATTGTCCAAATAGGCTTAAAATGTCATGAAACGTCGAGATTTTAAAAAATTTCTGTCTGTCTGTCGGTCTGTCGGTCTGTCTGTCTGTAACTTTTTTTTGTGCGCACGTTTACTCTGAAACCGTTTAAGATATTGACTTGAAATTTGGTACACATATGTACTTTAACGAGATCTAGAACTAGATTATATTTTCATCTTGTTCCGTCGAAGGGTTGGGGGGTAAATTGGGGTAAATTTGGGGTAAATGGGTAAATCAAGCAGGTAGGAGTCCATAAAATTGGTATTTGGTATATACAAGAGAAATTTTGGCATTAGCCATTACCACCCCCACCTCCTTATTAAAGGGGATGAAAAAAAAATGTGATTTAGTGCATGTACAGGAACCAGAAATCTCAAAATATTTTTTTACTTCATCCACCCCCCACTACCACCCCCCTATCACCACCCCCACCCCACTACCGATGTGGGGTATCGTTTTATGGGTTTTTGGGGTAGAGGATTTCAAATATTATATTATTAAAGTTCCATAAACAATTATTTTCACATACAAAGTTTTTTCGTTGTGAGTGACTTGGTTAGAGAATCTGGATGTGGAAGTAGTGATTCCTTGGGCAGCGATTTTTTACTTCACTCTCATTATTCCATATTTTATCTACTATTAATTATTTCATTTTACTAAGATATGAGGAAACCACATAAAAAAATAAAAACCAAAAAAATTAATCTAACACCGGCTGCCTATAAGATTTTGCAAACATTTCTAAAGTTTTTTTTTTGTCAAGTAATTTTGGTCTAAAATTTTCGTACCGAATCTCCCTCGCTCTAAAATGCGAAAATTTTTTTTCTTCAAGCGTATTAAAATGTTTAAATTATGTCACCAAAAACAGAAGTAGAAGTAGGACATTGTTTTACTAGTAACATAATGTTAGTTCCGAAAGCGCCACCGCAGTGGGTATTGTTTTACTAGTAACATAATGTTAATACCGAAAGCCACCGGTGGCGCGCTATCCACTAGCCACTTGTCATATTGTGTCAACATGTAAGACTGTAGTTTGAATATTTGTACATTTATGATAAATAAATGAATTTTTGCATTTTAATACGCTTGAAGAAAAAATAGTATATATTACACGGAGTAGAACGCCTTTTTTGTGTTTCGCCCAGTTTGCGGCTTCGGCTTCGCCTCAGCCGCTTCGCCTCCTGGGCTCAACACAAAAAAGAGTGCGTTCTACTCCTCAATATAATATACTATTCTCGCTCACGAATTTTTAAAGAAAATTTCAAAAAATTAGGACCTCAAAAAAATTTCCGGAAATAATTCAAGCACTAGAGAGATTACAAGTGAAAATAAAAATTTTTCCCGAATTCTCCCAACTGAAGCTTGAATTTCCCAACTCGACCACGATAAAAAAAATTTGAAGAGAAAAACCAACCCAGAAATCATTTTGTAAAGACGGAAAAAATGCAAATCAGTCGTCAAAAAATAAAGCTAAAACAATGTGGAATTTGGTTAATCACAAATCTATCAAAAGTTTAATTCCTTCAACGACAATAAAAAGAGTAAACAGCACATTAACAAATACCAACGAAATTGTCACAGCCTTTGGTGGCCACTTCTCCAGCAGTTTCAAAAGAAATTAAACGATCATTTCAAAAATGTCTTCTCCGAAAACTGCACCGTCAGTAAAGTAAATATAAACAACTCAATGTTTTTTACACCGGTTAATGAACGAGACATCGATAGAATTATTATGAACTTACCTAATAAAAAGTCTACTGGGCTTGATGAAATTCCCATAAGTTTAATTAAAAAATGCTCTAACCTTACTTTAACGCCGTTAGTTGAAATAATAAATTTTGCTTTTACGAGTGGTAAGTTTCCTGACATTTTAAAACTTGCCATTTTAGTGCCCATTCCTAAAAAGGGTAACGTGCAGGATACAGATAACCATAGGCCAATTGCAATGTTCAGTATCTTCTCTAAAATCATTAGAATTGCAATTTCCGAAAACTTAAATTCTTACTTAAACCAACACAATTTGTTTACTAAATGTCAGTTTGGCTTCAGAAAAAACCTCTCAACCGAAATTGCTACTACCGAATTTATTCAGCACATCTTGGGTAAACTCGACGAATCCGTAAACGTAGTTGGATTATTCTTTGATCTGTCTAGAGCTTTCCATAGATAATAGATTTGTTTTAATGAAATTAAGTAAACTTGGTATTCGAGGATATGCTAACTCTCTTATAATATCCTATCTCGTAAATAGAAAATTTACTGTTAAATATGCCCATGTTTTTTCAGAGAGCTATGATACTGAATTTGGCACCCCACAAGGTAGTGTCCTGGGTCCCCTCATTTTTCTCTTATATGTCAACGACTTACCTGACCATGTAAGTGAGTGCAATATCTTCATGTTCGCTGATGATACATCGTTAATTATTAGTGATAAATGCGAATCGGAAATTATTCGTAAAGTGATTCTTATAACGAAATCTTTTAAAGAGTGGTACGATAAAAACAATTTAATCATCAATATGACTAAGACTGTTGCTTTGGAATTTTAAAAGTCCACGAAGCAAAAATTTTACTTTTTCCATCGACAATAATAATATTGAGATGCTTAAAAATATTAAATTTCTTGGAACAATCGTTGATAATAATTTGATTTGGTCAGACCAAATTGAACACCTAACAAATAAATTAAACAAGTCATGCTTTCTCATTCTGTCCTTAAAGAACTCATTGACAATCGAACGGATTTTTTTATTCGCACTTAATCTACAATATTATAGTATGGGGCTCTTCACCTTTGGCAAATAGACTATTTTTAATTCATAAGCGAGTAATTCGAATAATTTTGAACATGAAATATTTAGACTCGTGTAGGCAAATTTTTCGCTCCAAAAATATTCTAACTGCTTCCGGCATTTATCTGCGTAAAATATTAATTTACTATAAGAAAAAAAAATGGAAAAAACTAAATGTGAGGATCTTCACGAGTATAATATTAGGGGTAAATATAAACTCTACACGGAAAAACATTACCATTCATTCTACGAAAGGTCACTGAGTTATTGCGGAATTACGTATTTCAACATACTTCCAGATGATTAAAATCAATAAATACTCTTAATTTATTCAAAAGAAAACTAACAGCATTTCTGATAGGAGACGCTTTCTATATTTTATTTTGACTTGTGGATACTTGTAAATATCTTAACACCAATAAATATCTATCTATCTATCTATATTGGGCACCCCTGATAATTGTTACACATTCTATAGGATGCTCTTCGCAGTTTTCTTGTAAATGTTAGTTTTTGGACATCCCTAATTTTGTGATACCAACTTTGTTGCGAAAAAAAATATACGAATCAAAATTGAAAAAAAAAACATCCAACCTGTCTGGGATTCGAACACATGATCTGCAAGGCAAAACTTTAGCCACTGGACCATCACACATTACTACAACAATTGAATGTCTGTATAAGATATATCTTTCGAGAATTATATTTCATAAGATATATTATTATAAAATATATATTAGTAAAATGTAGAAATAAAAAAAATATATTATAGAGATAACATTTCGCAAGATTTCTATTTAAATACAAGCGGCCAAAAATTAGGAAAATATATATTTTTAAATTAAATGATTAATAATCTTCTTCTTTACTGATTGATTTTCTTCAAACAACAGGGTTCTACCTCTAGCTAACACTAATAGCCCGTCGGGCAGAGCGCGAAAAGCCTTCTCTTTCTTGACCTACCCAATACTGAAGTATAACCAGATGGGACCTTCACTACTTATTAAAGCATGTTATTTTACATAGGAAATCAAAATTGACGACACTCTCCATTGGTCGAGACCGTAGATATAAGAAAAAAACTAAAAAAAAAAATTTAGAAATTTAATATTTAATCAAATATAACTTTAGAACTAAAACAGATAAAAATAAAATTTTTGTCTGGTTTTGACAAGTAAACATTGCTGTTTAATTTGAAGTATAATTTATTGCAATAATTAAAAAATTAACATAAAAAAACTGGCAAAATTCAAAAGGATACACAAATCAGCAACATTTTTCAAATTCTTAACTCGCCATAACTCGCTTATATAACGAGCTATTCAATTTTCTCTTTCACCAAAAACTGACAAATTTAATAGGCTTTATTTTGTCTCGATTCACGCCAGATCTAATTTTTTAACTAAAAGCGCTACAGTCCTTGAAACACAACGAAACACACTACGACGACGAAGACGAAGACACGAGGCTTCCTCTCTCGCCCCCCGCTACGCTCTCGGCCCATCAAGAAACGTATCGGCTGCTGGCCTCATTATTGTCTGGATAAGTATTAATATAAGTATATATTATTTTATTTACATTTAGGCTATTACGGTTTATGTATATTGTAGATACATTATCAATGAAAAAAACTGCAAGATACTTTTGCGAAACTGCTGAAAGCAGAGAAAATCTAATGGTAAAAAACCAACTGTTACTGGCATCAGGTCTATTATACATTGTGCAAATGAAAGAAAAAATTCTTATAAATAAAGTGGTGGCACTTATTTGCACACTCTTCGATACTGATTTCATTATTCTTGTTGGACATCTTTTTGTAATAAGAATGATATTAGTAGAGACAAGACATATTGCCTCTGATATTAGTAAAGTGATTAAAAATGTAAGTGAGCCTTCATGTGGTTATAATGAAGATAAAAATCAGATTAAAATAATATAGCATTGTCTGATCTGTGGAAAATCCAGAAAAAATAAGAATAAATTAAAAACATTTTTAAGAAGCAATTTGTACAGGAACGGGTGCGGAAACTAGAAAAAAATATATATTAAAGCTGCAGTGACGCATTGTGATATAGAAATAAAAGGCAGGTTTTACTTTTATTCAGATTTATTTGGGGATTATCATAAAATTTGTTATTCAAAATATATTAACAAAAAAAAAATTAAACGTGTACAAACTAAACCACTGAAAGAAAAAATGAATTTAAGGTAGCGTTAAACATTTTATTTAGGGAGGTTGAACTTGCTGTTTTGCAAAAAAGAATCCTTAACTTTAACATTTCTAAAAACACTCCTTAATGATATATTTGAAGAAATCACGGAAGAATTAGATTATTATAGCAGCGGAAATATAAGAAAGAAACTAGAAAGCATTTAAACAAACAAAGTGTTTTGGGAACAAAGGAAATACAACAGTTCATTCAAGTGATAATAAAGCTAAAAAGACTAACGAATTTTTGTTGTCAGACACAAGTGCTGCCAGTACCTTAAATGAACCTATAGGTGGGCATTTTAAAACTGTAAAAAACACGACTACTATTCAGAATAATCATCAATGTAAACAAGAAGCTTCAGATTTGTTATAAACATTTATGTCGTGGATACTAAATATGTCGGCACAGACAAATTTGATTTAAACGTTATTTCTATAGAAATGTAATTTATATTAATAATTATGAAAAAAAAAAAAAACAACCAGCATAGACCACTTTTTTAATCCTTTACATATATGTGTATCGTGCCGTCAGAAGAAAAAAACTTATTGATATGCTTTATTCTTTTGGCTATGGTTATTCCTACGATGAAATACGGATATTTAACATCTTTAGCTAGTCACGTATTAGTAAAAACTACGACATTTTTATTCCACCTGGAGTTCCTCCAGTAAGTTCTGAAGAAAACAATTACATTCATCGACATCGACAATTTTGATCAAAATTAAGACAGGCTAGATGGTAAAAATCCCACTCCCATTACTGCTTGGAATGGTATTATTTAAAAAAAGATCGGCCTATTTACACAAGAATATCTATCCAATAAATTTTAACTGATTTTAACCCTTCCAGTTTACATGAAAACAAAAATATAGATGTACAAAAATCCAACTAATCGTTCAGATCCTCTACGAGTTAGTGAAAGCATGCCAAATAACTGTTTTGATTATGTGGCTACCTCTGACACTTTATGGAAAATATTAAAATTTACGAAGCAAAGTAGAAACTTTACTAGCTGGCATGAGTTTAACAATGGTATATCTGAAAATCAGTTATCTCTGTCTGATACCTATTATTTTCCATTTATTAATGCACCACCCGCGTTGTACGACTCCATATATAGCGGATTATTACAATTAATATTATATTATTCAATTTGATTTATTAATTTTATCATCTTACAATAAAGGAAGATTATTGTAAAGCTTTTGTTACGGCCGCTGATTATAGCCTTGCGCGGTTTATGGCGAACGCGGGATGTACCGGGAACGAGAGGGGAAGCCTTGCGACTCCGTCGCCGAAGTGCGCTTCGTTGTGTTTAAAAGGCTGTACCTCTTTTATTTACAGAGCTAGACCCAGCATTAATTGAGACAAAATAAAGTCTATGAAATTTGGCAGTTTTTGGTGAAAAAAACATTCGAATAGCTCAATACATAAGCGAGTTACAACGAGTTAGAGCTTTTAAAAAAATTGACAATTTGTGTAACATCTAAATTAACGTCAATTTTCTAGTGTTAAAGTTATTATTTTTGTAATAAATTATACATCAAATTAAAGAGAATCGTTTATACCATAAAACTAAAAAAAATATATAATTCTATATTTTTTCGTTTGAAAGTTATTCGTGGTTGAATTTGAATTTTGTTATTTTCAGTTTTTTTTGTTTTTTTCTTGTAACTTCAGTCTCGACCAATGGAGAGTGTCGTCAAAAGTGATTTCCTATGTAAAAAAACCTGCTGAATAAAATGAAATAGGTTTTGTTTGGTTATACCTCGGTATTGGGTTAGTGAACGCTAGAGCCTGCCATCCGACGTACTATAACTTACTATCCAAATTTCAATACAATCGGACTTTTCTTTCTTAAGTTATCGTGCTTACAAGGAACGTGACGGACGGACAGACAGTCATTTTGAAAGTTCTTCAGAATTCGTTCACTAACACAATGATATGAAATTTTTTTTCTCTACGAGCGGTATTTCCGGTTTTAGAAATGTGCCGATCAAATACAATATACTCTTCGTTTTTGCGAAGAGTATATATAATTAATTAACATTACCATTTCAATAATGTTGGAGTTTTTAGCCTGTGAACGAACAATTTTATATTAAATTTATGAATTTCTCAACCCATAGACGCTTTAATTTAAAAAAAAGAAACATGAAAATTGGTCCAGTGGGAGCCACTGGCGGATCCGAAAAAGAAAAACGTGCTGTGTTTTAAGGATAGGATTTTGCAGAGTGAGAGGGAAGTATGCGTTTATTTTCGGTTTATTATAAATAAAAAACCAAACCTAGTATGATCTTTAAACTATTATAAATAATTGACATTATTCTAACGAAAACAACTATTTTCTTTTTCATTGTAAATTTCTGTTGTACTTGAATATTGTAGTTTGTCAATGAAAATAGTTACTAATTTCATTATTAGAGTATGGCATTTAACTATATTCAAAATTTATTATAAAAACTGTACAAGTGTATATGAGTGTATTCCTTAGAGCAATGGGAAGTATCTGAAACTATTTTAAAGATTATACAATTCGTGATTTTTTAATTTAAATATTCATAATAAAATAAACGCATATTTCCCTCTCACTCTGCAAAATCCTACCCTTAAATATAGGTACAGATTAAGGTAAAGATAGATGCTAAGAATTAACAAGTCTTCTAATTTCCGATTTCCTGTTGAGAATGTGATTCCCCAGTTCTTCATCCTCCCTTGTGATGACATACCTAGAATTGCAAAGGAGCTTACGAATTTCACTTCACTTTGATGATAATTATTTCGAGATTTTTCTTTGTGTATCGAAGGAGGAAGGCGAAATCCAATTAAATATAAGCAACGAAACTCATTGAAACGTAACAAATAATAAAGTTTTAGGCAGTATCTCACGTTTCCAGATCGATCTGAAAACACTCCGATAAGGATGTACTAATCAGAATTAGCCGTTGAACTTTTCGGGATTTCCATCACGGACAATCCTCTTAGACTGTTTCTTTTCTGTGGGCTCTGAGAGTCCTTCCAGCCAACAATGTACACCGGATTTCGATTTGCGTCAATTTAAGTTCAATAAGTTCTGTATAGAGATTAGGTCGGTTGACGTTCCTTTTTCCCTCGTTATTTTCAGAGTCTTTGTATTTACGATGGTAATGAAACGTGTAGAGAGGAAACTTTTAAAGTCTGTTTTTCTTAAAGAGAAGTCGTATTGCTGCAGAATTCTTTTAGTTTGTACAGGTGTTGAATTTCCACAGATAATTTTGATGGAGTGTGGAGTGCTGACAACTTATTTTACTAAGCAACCAACCATTCTACAGGTATTTACCCTGTTATAGAGCCACAAAAAGTGTCATGATATATATTTTGTTTGATTTATCGTCCTCTTGAAGTAATTAAGGTATGAAAAAAAAACGCAAGGAACATAATTTTTTACGCTTTTCTCAAAAAAAAAAAAACATAAGCATCGTTTTACATTCCTAATATTTAAAATTGACGACCCAAAGGACAAGGGTACATAAGGGCCTTTTTTCGCCCATCGGCCATATTCCGAGTAGTATATGTCTTCAATAAAAAACAGTTCTTTGGAATAGTACATTTTGTATCTAGTAGTAAAAGCAATACTTTCCAGGACGACGATGTAAATTGTTGGCGGAGGCGTTAAGCCGAGGCCAACAAGCATTGTCCGGGAATGTGATTTACGACATACACATATTATTTTTTCTGAAATCGCAATCAATATCATTATAAATTAAGGAATTTTTATTAATGCATAAAAAAAGAAAAAGTCAAAGATTCAGTGCTTTTTATTTACTGTCTAAAATATACCAACTTGCTTATTTTAAATGGAACACCCTATATATTTTCGATTTTTCGAAATGATCATAAAATTCTGAGTCAAAACATGTAGCACACCCTAGCAGTTTCGGAGATATTTGACATTTTATAAAAAAATTGACAGGTGCAACAGTTTGCAAGAACCGTTATGACTTTCCTCGTGTAGGAGATCCTTATTTGCTCTTTGGTACGTGGAAAGAACACAAGATGAGCTACTCTTTACGAAAAAAAAAAAAAAAATAGATTCCATAATAGTATATCAAGTGTTTTATTTTTCACGTTACATTTTGTCAAATTCAAACCTCAAAAACTTTTTTATTTCAAATGAAACACCCTGTATTTTTTTACATCAAATTATGTTAAATTGAATTCCCCTTTTTCTAGTATAGTCTAGTTCTTAAATGTACAAAAATTTTTAATAAAAATTGCCACCAACTTACCCATGATTAGAAACAATCATTAATGTCAGTCATTCGTTTATGTCAAAAAACGCCAGCACGTTTAAATTACACCCACGAAGACATTTAGGTTTGTTTATTATTTATGGAGAATGTGATAAAGTAATACCAAGAACATGTAACACATTTGCTACTCGATACCCACAACAGAAACCATCCACCAGACACTGTAAAACGCGTATTAGATAATTTTAGAATATTTGGCTCTGCCAAATGGCACGTGCCAAATTTTATTATACCAATCGATGTAGAACTAAATTTGAGGTGGACTTATATCAGCATGTCCTATATCTAACACATGTACTTTTTGAATTATTCGCAAGTTTTTGTTGAAAATTATAATTTATCCAAAAATACGTAAAGTGGGTATCGAGTACCGAATGTGTTACATGTTCTTGGTATTATTACTTTATCACATTCTCCATAAATAATAAACAAATCTAAAAGTCTTCGTGGGTATAATTTAAACGTGCTGGCATTTTTTCACAAAAGAGAATGACTGACATTAATGATTGTTTCTAATCATGGGTAAGTTGATGACAATTTTTACTAAAAATTCTTGAACATTCAAGAAAATCGCCAAAATTTCGAAAAGTTGTAACTTTAACCCCTATAATGCTTATACTTGAAAAAAAGGAAATTTAATTTAACATAATTTGATGTAAAAAAATACAGGATGTTCCATTTGAAATAAAAAAGTTTTTGAGGTTTGAATTTGACAAAATGTAACGTGAAAAATAAAACACTTGGTATACTATTTTGGAATATATTTTTTTTTTTTTTTTTGTAAAGAGTAGCTCATCTTGTGTTCTTTCTACGTACCAAAGAACAAATAAGGAACATCTACACGAAGAAAGTTATAACGGTTCTTGCAAACCGTTGCACCTGTCAAATTTTTTATAAAATGTCAAATATCTCCGAAACTGCTCGGTTTAGGTATAGGGTGTGCTACATGTTTTGACTTATGATCATTTCGAAAAGTCGAAAATATATAGGGTGTTCCATTTAAAATAAGCAAGTTGGTATCGATTTCTGGTATTTCCGGAAGCGCCTCCATTTTGAAATTATTATTTTCGGACTCGCAATGGTCGACTAGGGTAGGATACCAAATCTCAAATCGCTATCTCATCTGCAAGTGGGAAATATTCTAATGGCCGCCTTAAAAGAATCACCCTGTATATAAAAAACAGTCCGGGAAAGTTAATTTCTCGGCTTAGGCCCGGAACGTACCTTTTTTTTTTTCGGTCCCTGTTATTCTCTTTTCCGATCCATGAAGGTAAAAAATGCTGCCAAATTATGGTATAGGTGGCTTTGCTTTCTCGTTGCTATGGAAACGAACTTCATGTTAATTGTTGAGATAAGTGTCAAATATATAAGTACACTTAACTTTTAGGGGTTTTCAAAAGTAAATTCACAAGTTATTACCTAAAGTTAATTATTTATTGTATGTAGTTGTATTTTTTTAGAAAATTTATCAAGAAATAATAAAAACCGCTGCCTAAGGAATCGCTACTTCCACATCCAGGATTTGCTACCCAAGTATCTCACAACGAAAAAATTTTGTATGTGGAAATAATTGTTTATGGAACTTTGAAACTTTGAACTATTTGAAATCGTCTACAACAAAGACCCTACATCGGTAGTGAGGTGGGGGTAGTGATAGGGGGGTGGTAGTGGGATGGAGTAAAAAAATATTTTGAGGCTTTTGGTTCTTGTACACACACTAAATCACAATTTTTTTTCACTCCCTTTTATAATGGGGTGGGGGTAGTAATGGGGGTGGCTAATGCCAAAATTTTTTTGAAACATTAGCTTCTCTTGTATATATTAAGTACCAATTTTATGGACTCTTACCTGCTTGATTTACCTCTTTACCTCATTTACCCCCCAACCCTTCAAAGGAATAAGATAAAAATATAATCTAGTTCCAGATCTCGTTAAAATACATACGTTTTCAAATCAATATCTTAAACGGTTCCAGAGTAATTCTGCAAACCATAAAAGTTACAGACACAGACAGCCGACAGACAGAATTTTTTTTGGGCTCAAACTTAAAATCTCGACGTTTCATGACATTCTAAGCCTATTTGACCAATAAAAATTTTTAAAATATGATGTACCTACATGGTAGTTTTACCCCATTTTGAGGGTTATTTTTGGCGGTAGCGCAGAAATTTGGGGATAAACGGTTTTTTTTATTATCAGATTCGGATTCAACGTCGAACAATACATGGGAATTAATATTCCCAGGTGCGTTTATTATTTTTTTTTGTGGGGATGTGTAGTACCATTTTTTTAATCAATCCTTGTTTGAACAGAACAAATCGTAAATTATGATTAAAGGCGAAGCCACGTAAAAAAATGGACCAAGTACTTTACCTCAAAGGTGGTGTGGAAAAGATTTTGCAAAATATGAATTTTCCAATTTTTGAAATCAAGATATCTCACGAAAAATCATTTGCTGGAAAAAAGTACAAGGACCTTTGTCGTAGAGAATCGCATAATCTACAAACTTTGTAACAACTATTTTTGCGATAACGCTTGCCGTTTAAGAGTTATTTGAAAAAAAAAGAAGGGATTTTTTGACCTTTGACTTTGAATAAAATTTTTAACACAGGTGGAATCGATGGGGACTTTTGACATTTCATTTGTAATTATGTTTTTAAGGTCTGTACCAATTTTTAGCTCTAACCGAATTTTTCCAAGATTTGGACTTTTTTGTTCATTTTTACTGCCACAAACACCAAACCTCTTGAACAAAACACTAGAATACTATTCATTCAACATATGTTTCATCAATCTTGTTGGTATCATCTGTCAGTTATAGCCACCTCCAGAGTCTAAACTGTCTAAAATCATTTAACAAAACATTCACTAGTTCTTGACCTATAATCTCATTTCTTCAAATAAGTTTCTACACATAATATAATATACGAAGGGTTCACTTACTTTTGGAAAACAAAAACATGGAGTATTAAAAGGCTATAGCGGGATAAGATGATGAAAATTGCCCCCTCCTGGATTTTTATTTCGAATTGGCCATTCGAAAGGACATATTTAAAAACTCCTTCAGCCAAATTTTCAGCCCCCTAAGTGCTAATAGGGTGCTCCTATCGTAAAAAACGTGTTTTTTCGAAAAAAATCTCTCCTGCTCGACTATTTACTCCAAAAAATCTGAAAAAATTCATGGACGTGTGTTTTTGAGAAAGAAAACACCCTGATTTTTTTCAGATTTTTCGGATCAAAACTGGGGTCAGGAAAAATATTTGAATTTTTCAATGATTTTTTAAGCAATGAAGGTCATATTTGGCTAACTTCTAAATAACAATTTTTTGTGTACTTTTTTCCGTACTTTCGAATGTCGGTGTCAGAATTACCATTTTCAGACCGGAACGTGCTCAAAATTTGAAAAACCGTTTTTCCGCGTTTTAACCGTCCCACAATAAAATTGTGGGAGGTTACTAAAATTGGTCCAAAATCGAAAATTGAGATAACATCAAATCTTTACGTTTTGAGGTCCCAGGAATCCAAAAAAGTGATTTTTGAAAAATGTGTGTGTGTATGTATGCGTATATATGTGTATGTATGTAAGCACGATAGCGGCGAAACTACTAAACGGATTTGAATGAAACCTTGCATGAGGGTTTCTTTAGTGCTCCAGAAGATCTCAACAGGTTTTGGTTGAGATCGAATTACGTTTAGTGCCGTTTTGGCACAACAAGTTGTTTATTTTATGATTACTAACAATTTCTAATCGAACCATTCAAAAAGCAGTAAAAATTCCGATTTCAACGTTATATCACACTTGCATCCTTTCGATTTGGTTTCCGCGAGAAAAATTAAAAACAAAACAACACGCTTCTTGTGTAAGATATATTTTATAGTCTAACCTAACGTTTGGTAGACTAGTGTGTTAAAGAGTGCAGACTGCTTATACACGTTTTTTTTAAGGACGTCAAGCCAATTGGTTTTTTTTCGAGAGAGAGAGAAGAGAAAGTTTAAAGCCGGTGGTGGCTGTGTGGAGCCTACATAACCCATAAGGAGCCCGTATGATGATGAACAGCCCTTAACTGGGTCCAGTGTGAGTTTTTAATCAAATCATAATAAAAGTGACATTGACATTAAAAGTCCAAAATCTTTGAACCTACTTCCGATGCATCGCCGGAAACATTTCCGTTAATCATAACCTTAAAACTATACAAACAAAAACAAAGTGCAATACCAACTTTGAGAAGAAAACACCCAAAATTTTTGGACAACATTTTTGGACAACTGTCAAAAAATAAATTCCCCAGGAAAGTTTTGGAACTATAATTTTGACAGCTGTCAAAGTGACATTTCCCCCCCAATAGTGACAAACATTTTTGACAGGTGTCAAAGTGACAGTTCTGTAACTAACAACTTTTAGACGCATTTTATCTGACAGCTGTCGAAAAATCTTTCGCGCGCGAAAGTAACTGACGCCTGTCAAAAAAAGATTTTCAAAACATATAGTCCCCAACTAACAGAATTGGCTTGACGTTCTTAGAAAAAACGTGTATGGAAGTCTGCATGCCTTAACACACTAGTCTACCGAACGTTAGATTAGACTATAAAATATATCTTATACAAGAAGGGTGCCATTTTGTTTTTAATTTTTTTCGCGGAAACCAAATCGAAAGGGTGCAAGTGTGATATATCGTTGAAATCGGAATTTTTACTGCTTTTCAACGGTTTCATTAAAAATTGTTAGTAATCATAAAATAAACAACTTATTGTGCCACAACGGCACTAAATGTAATCCGATCTCAACCAAAACCTTTTCAGATCTTCTGGGGCACTAAAAAACCCTCATGCAAAGTTTCATCCAAATCCGTTTAGTAGTTTTTCCGCTATCGTGCTAACATACATACACACATACATAAACAGACATTTTTCAGAAACCACTTTTTTGGATTCCTGGGACCTCAAAACGTAAAGATTTGATGTTATCTCAATTTTCGATTTTGGACCAATTTTATTGTGGGGAGGTTAAAATGCGGAAAAAACGGTTTTTTCAAATTTTGAGCATGTTTCGGTCTGAAAATGGTAATTCTGACACCGGCATTCGAAAGTACGGGAAAAAGTACACAAAAAATTGTTATTTAGAAATTAGCCAAATATGACCTTCATTGCTTAAAAAATCATTGAAAAATTCAAATATTTTTCCTGGACACAGTTTTGATCCGAAAAATCTGATAAAAAATCAGTGTTTTTTTTTTCTCAAAAACACGTCTATTTCAGATTTTTTGCAGCAAACAGTCGAGCAGGAGAATTTTTTTTCAAAATAACACGTTTTTTACGATAGAGGCACCTTATTAGCATCTAGGGGGCTGAAAATTTGGCTGAAGGGGTTTTTAGATATGTCCTTTCGAATGGCCAATTCGAAATAAAAATCCAGGCGGGGGCAATTTTCGTCTTCTTATCCCGCTATAGCCTTTGCATGAGACTTATTTCCATTTATATAAAACAGATTACAAAAGTCAAGAGTGACGAAAGTATTTCTAGTTTCTGCTGCCAGGTGTCATGTATATATACCGTATGTCGGATTCCAATGCATAAAAATCAACTTTAGCAGTGCATTTGCTTTCATGTTACATTCACTGTAGGGTAGATTATATTTTTTCTCTGTTCCTCCATTCGATGTACTTCAATGAACGTATTAATCATAACATAAATGGAATGGTGCGTATTTGCATGTCCCAGCTAAATATGAAAAATGTAATACACAGAAGATTTGAATCTGAATACTGTTATTACAGCGATACATTAAATTAAGAGCGCAATGTATAACTAGAGTAAAATGGTGTTTGAAAAGCAGCAGAGGGATCTGCATATAGCTTTTCACCGCGACTAACAGCTATCTTTGTTATTTACTCATTTAAATTTCACATCTGCCTTCTGGTGCAATATCGCATCCATTAAATTAAGGTTTTCTTTAGTCTGGAGAATTTTAATATACTAAAGAGCCAACTTTTTAACGGAGTATTCGAAATTTAAATGGAAACTACCTAAGAAAGAAAATACTCTAGTTGAAAGGAATGAAATGAACCCTAATGAAGTCTTATCGAATAAAATCCTTTTAAATCAAATTAGAAATTGTCTTATAAGGTTTCTAAATAGCCGCTTTAATATCAGATAGAGAGCGACTCTATTGAGCTTTGTTGGTATTTCTTATCAGACTCAAACGAATTACAATAATTATTAAATATTGCTTTTGCTTGAAATTTATAATTGGTATATTAAGCAAAACGAGGAGAAAGTCTAAACTTTGTTTCTTTACTTGATTAAACGATCCAACGTCTAAAAGTATAAGTTAAATGACATTTTTCAAACGACAAGAAAAACCGCTGCCTAAGAAATCACTACTTTCACATCCAAAGGACCTGGTACATTCTATATGGGAAATTACTGTTAGTTAAACTGTGTGAAACCAATTTTATATTATAGCTGAGTTCGTCCCAGACAAAAGTCTCCATGGACAAAAGTACAAAAAATCCAATTCTTATCTCCATAGGCCGCCGAAAGACAGTTCGCGTGGACGACTTCTTGCGCGTGGAATTAGGAACATTGACATACTAACTTATGTCTATAAAGAAGTACTACATACTCACTGAGTATTCCTATAGTACTCAGGAAGTACACTCGAGGGAACGCATTCGTTGTACTCAAGGAAAACTTCTGCGCATCCATAGTACTCGGGGAAACCCACCGTACATCGCAATTTGATAACAATTCATTATTCTATTTTTGTGTTAGAGCGAGTTAAATGAAAAAATAATTATTTTAAACAACAATGTTCACCAGTTCGGGGGTCTCTTTTTGAAAACCGTAAAATACGTGTCTCCGTATTTCCTGGAATATCACGTTTCTGACTTACGCGATTTCACAGATACGGGCACCCTTTAGGCCCTCTACCACCCCCGTTTTCACCCCTTCAAAAAGTGAAAATCGAAACTTCGTCACACTCGCGTCTAATAGATTCCAATAAAAATATTTCTGCCAAATTTTACGTCTCTAGGTCTAACCATTTCCGAAAAGCTTAAAAACCTACCCCTTCCCGTTCACCCTTTCGGGGGTGAAAACTGTCGAATACGTGTTTTCTTATTTCCTCAGAAGAGTCCATCGCTCGAATAATCGCGTTTCTGACTTACGCGATTTCAGAAATACTAGTGCGCTTTAAACCATCTACCACCCCCGTTTTCACCCCTTCAAAAAGTAAAAATTGAAATTTCGCCTTACACGTATCCAATAGAATTCAACAGAAATATTTCTACCGAATTTCACGCATCTAGATCTAAGCGTTTCCGAGAAAGCCTAAAATTTCAACCCCCTTTTTTTACCCTCTTAGAAGTCGAATTTCGAAAAATCCCTTCTTAGTGGTTGCTTACGTCATTCGACGAACCTCTATGCAAAAATTTGAAGTTTTTAGACCCAGCGGTGCGTTGATAGATCAGTCAGTCATTCAGTCAGTCAATGAGTCAGTCAGGGTATTTTTTTATATACAGTGTGTCTCGCTTTTCATAAATCCACCCTAATATCTCAGTTATTAATAATGCGATTTTCTTCAAATTTGGGTGGTAGTTATATGTTGGAAAAATGAATTATTTGGCATAGTAAACATTTTCATTTTTCATTGTCGAAAAATCGACCCCTTTTTACCCCCCTAAAACCGCACGCCAATGAAAAATGAAAATGTTTACTATGTCAAATAATTCATTTTTCCAACATATAATTACCACCCAAATTTGAAGAAAGTCGCATTATTAATAACTGAGATATTAAGGTGGATTTATGAAAAGCGGGACACACTGTATATATATATATATATATATATATATATATATATATATATATGTATATATATATATATATATATATATATATATATATATATATATATATATATATATATATATATTATATATATATATATATATATATATATATATATATATATATATATATATATATATATATATATATATATTATATATATAGATTACAGCCTCCGATTAAAGACTTATATCTAGATACATAACAGGCTATCTTTTCACTATATACCTTGTTTGCTCCTAACATAGTCACATTATATGTCCATTAAAATGGATAGATGAACATCACATCCCATAGGCAACAGTGGCGTTGTGTGTGTAGAAAATGTGTAGAATGGTAAATATTTTCATTAAAATGAATTATTGCAATTCCTGCATTACCGGCTCTTTATATAACGTGATGTAGGCATACGATATTACAGTAAGATAAATATGTATTGAAAGGATATTAAAATTTAATTGCTATTTACTTTATAACTGTAAACTGAACTTCATCATGTTACGACTATGGAACGATCGATTTTTCTTCTTTTCTAAACTGCTTTCTGCAAACGGCAGAGCACTTCAGAGCAGAGCACTTCACTATTTATTTGCACAAAATATATTGTCACTAAACTGTGTAAATATGAATAGCGAATATTATTTAGGTATTAAGCAAATCACAACTTAAAATAAAATTACTTTTTCACCAGTTTTTTGGTCGGAGAACACGAAAAACATTTATTGACAACTTATGGGAAGAAGTGCCTTAGATTGTGAGTCTTTCAGCGACAAATAAATCAATGCCATTATGTATCTAGATATAAGTTCGGAGATTACAGCAGATATAAGTATAATGTATAACTCGTCAGGATATCGAGATATGAGGAAAATGACCTCTATAAAAGTCGTTGAGGTCATCATGGGGGAGGGGGAGACACCACTTGGCGACCTCGGATTTAACCTTGAAGGTCATTTGGAAATCAACTTTTGTTTTTTAAGAGGACAATCTGCAGTAAGACAAAACATATTTTCATTGATATATATGAAAAAGGTATATACGGGTGGGCGTGCACCTTTGACCAATGAAATATGCCGACCAAGTAAAAAGGCGGAGAATAACATATTGTGTAATATATAAGAGAAATAGTTCAAATATATTTCTGTCGTACAGAGTCGAATTTCGCGTTGGGTGCACAAGAATTTTTATTTAAAATAATTTGAGTAGGAAAACTGAATGCGGTTGTAGTGATTCCTTAGGCAGTGGTTTTTAATTAAAAGAAAAAACTATCTGTAGGTACATAATGTATATTTACAGTGTACAGGGTGTCCTAGTTAACGTGTTATGTCCGATTTTCTCGGTAGTTTTTGAGATAGGTATTTTTTTTTTTCGGGGAATCTATGCCGCTAAGAAACATATAATTGAACATCAAAGAAGAATTGATCGGATTATTTATGTTCTTAATTGACTATTAAAGCATTAAAGGAAAGTAAAAAAAGGCATGTAAATTTTAAATATCACTTCCGGTTTACATGGCAATGGCGTTCTTTTTCTTGAAAATAGAATATTGATTACTTCCACATCCAGTGGTAGTATAGTAACAAAAAATTTTTGAATGTTTTTATTGTTCAAATAGGCTTAGACTGTCATGAAAGGTCGACATTTTAAGTTTGAGCAAAAAAAAAATTCTGCCTGTCTGTCTAACTTTTTTGTGCGCACGATTACTCTGGAACCGTTTAAGATATTGACTTGAAATTTGGTACACTTATGTACTTTAACGGGATCTGGAACTAGATTATATTTTCATCTTATTCCATCGAAGGGTTGGGTTGTAAATTGGGGTAAATGGGGAGGTAAACAGGTAAATCAAGCAGGTAAGAGTCCGTAAAATTGGTATTTAGTATATATAAGAGAAGCTAGGGTCTCGAAAAAATTTTTGACATTAGCTACCCCCATTACCACCCCTACCCCACTTTTTAAGGGGGCGAAAAAAAAGTGTGATTTAGTGTATGTACAAGAACCAAAAACCTCAAAATATTTTTTTACCATAGGCCAAGAATTTTTATTGAAAAATTACCGAAAATCCTCGTTATGTTGGGGCGATGCCTATTACGAATAACTGGCAAAATAAGGATACATATATTACTTCAACATCCAGTGGAAGTATAGTAACGACAAAAAAATTTTTTAAAAATTTTTATTGTTCAAATAGGCTTAGAATGTCATGAAACGTCGAGATTTTAAGTTTGAGCAAAAAAAATTCTGTCTGTCTGTCGGTCTAACTTTTTTTTTGTGCGCACGTTTACTCTGGAACCGTTTGAGATACTCACTTGAAATTTAGTACACTTATGTACTTTAACGAGATCTAGAACTAGATTATATTTTCATCTTGTTCCGTCGAAGAGTTGGGGGTAAATTGGGGTAAATTTGGGGTAAATGGGTAAATCAAGCAGGTAAGAGTTCATAAGATTGGTATTTACTATATACAAGAGAAGCTAAGGTCTCAAAAAAAATTTTGGCATTAGCCCCCACCCCATTATTAAAGGGGATGAAAAAAAATTTAATTTAGTGTGTGTACAAGAACTAGAAACCTCAAAATATTTTTTTACCTTATCCACCCCCATTACCACCCTCTATCACCACCCTCACCCCATTACCGATGTGGGGTATCGTTTTATGGGTTTTTGAGGTAGAGAATTTCAAATATTATATTATTAAACAATTATTTCCACATACAACATTTTTTCGTTGTGAGTGACTTGGATAGAAAATCTGGATGTGGAAGTTGGGCAGCGGTTTTTTTTATTGTTAAATTAGTGTACAATATCGATAATTCTATCATTCCCAATTGAAATTAAAATTTTGTGGACATGCCTATTGAAAGTCGCATTTCGGAGATATGAACTTTACTTTGCTTTTTTTTAAAGGAACACTCCATATATGTACCATTTGAAACGCCATAAAAAAAGCTTTGTATTTATAATATAATACATGGTACTTATCTTAAACAAATTTTGTCTAATTTACTATAAATTTACAATTTATCAAATTAGCCATGGAAAACAAAAGTATGTAAATTAAAATAAACAATATGTTAGTTCTGTCTAATTTCACTTTATTTTAAATAAAATGGAGAATTTCAATAATTGATACAGTGTGTTTCACTTGAAATGGTAACACCCCAATAACTTTATTTTTTTTCCGATTTGAATCGCATTTTACTTAAGTATAGAACAAACTAGTATCTACTTATGATCAGAAAAACATTCGCCTCCTACGGTACCAAAGCCACCTGCGGTACCAAAATATGTGGAGAAAATCGGAAAATCATATTAGGCATTTTTTTATCGGAAAATTTTGTTAATAAAACTTGTTAAGAATTGTCCAAAATGGCCAAAATTTAATCAAAATTAAAAAATGAAAAACTTGAAATTTAAAAAATTTTGAAAATAATTAGGTATTTAAAAAAAAACTGTTTTACAACTACCTGCAGCTTGGGTTTAATTTCAAACAAAATTGTCATAGTACAGTTTTCTAAACGAAAAAACCCATTCAAATGATATTTTCGGACTTGGACATTATTTTAATAAAAATTTATATATTTTTTTTTGATTAAATTTTGGACTTAAGGTTTCTGAACAATTCTTTCATTAACAAAATTTTCCAATAAAAATATGCCTAATATGATTTTTTGATTTTATCCGCATATTTTGGTACCGCAGGTGGCTTTGCATTTGTAGGACGTGAATTTTTTTCTGGTAATAAGTAGATCCTAATTTGTTCCATAAGTAAAATTAGATTCAAATCGGAAAAAAAATTTAAAAAGTGAACAGACTGGGTCATATATCATTGAAAAGATTTTTCTATGGCCTTTCAAATAGTGTAAAAATATATGGGGGTGTTCTATTTAAAAAAACCGCTGCCCAAGGAATCATTACTTCCGCATCCAGATTTTCGATCCAACTCATTCACAACGAAAAAATTTAGTAATGGGGTGGGGGTGGCTAATGCCAAACATTTTTTGAGACCTTAGCTTCTCTTGTATATACTAAATACCAATTTTCTGGACTATTAGCTGCTTGATTTAGCTGGTTACCCCAAATTTACCCCAATTTACCCCCCAACCCTCTGACGGAACAAAATGAAAATATAATCTAGTTCCAGATCTCGTTAAAGTACATTTGTGTACCAAATTTCAAGTCAATATCTTAAACGGTTACAGAGTAAACGTGCGCACAAAAAAGTTACAGACCGACAGACAGAAATTTTTTTTTCGCTCAAACTTAAAATCTCGACGTTTCATGACATTCTGAGCCTATTTGAACAATAAAAATTTAAAAAAATTTTTTTGTCGTTACTATACTTCCACTGGATGTGGAAGTAAAACCAAGGTAAAGCTCATATCTCCGAAATTCGACTTGTTTGAATTGTTTTGCTGAAATGATGTTTGGAAAATACATGTGATATCTCATAACTTTTATTTTTGAACGTATTTACGTAACTCCAAAAATAAAGAAGTTAAATGAGGTTTTAACGTTTGCACAACCACACGGTACTGTTGACTATAATAAGGAACTTTAGTCTAGTTATTATAAAAAACACGTTCTCAAATAAATTAAACATGTTCTGATAGAACATATTAATAATAATAATTTTTTGTTTTTATGTCTTTGGTGTTTTTCAAAAAAATTGCCGCGCTTGGATTTTACCCTATAGCCCCCCCCCCCCTAAATCCGCCACTGACTGCGCTCCGTCAGAAACCCTAAAATACCTATAAGCATGTTTGGAGCATATTTAATGTCCGATATATCAAAAAATATTACAGCTAGATCCTTATATGTTTGAAATCAGGGATAAAGGATCTAAAAGAATATGTAAAAATATACAGGGTTTTTCATTTAAAAAGCAACCTTCATTGTTATATCACGTGACATATCCAAGCAATTGTTTTTTAATTGCATTTAAAAAAATATGTATACAACCTTACAACTCTTATACGAAACTTTTTTTTGTCTCCAATAATAACATAAATAAAGGGGGTCAAAATATAGTTATAATTCGTCCGCTGTCTTGGATTCCTAAATTTTTACCAAAAATTCGTAACCCGCATCCCGAAAATCCCCAGATATCGATTTTCATTCGAATAGGATCACAGATGACAAAATTCATCCGCCATCTTGGTTTTCTAAATTTTGACCGAAAATTCGTAACCCGCATCCCCGAAAACCCCCAGACATCGATTTTCAGCCAAATAGGACCATAGATGACGAAATTCGTCCGCCATCTTGGAGTCCTAAATTTTGATAAAAAATTCGTAACCCGCATCCCCGAAAACCCCCAGATATCGATTTTCAGCCAAATAGGACCATAGATGACGAAATTCGTCCGCCATCTTGGAGTCCTAAATTTTGATCAAAAATTCGTAACCCGCATCCCCGAAAACCCCCAGATATCGATTTTCAGCCAAATAGGACCATAGATGACGAAATTCGTCCGCCATCTTGGAGTCCTAAATTTTGATCAAAAATTCGTAACCCGCATCCCCGAAAACCCCCAGATATCGATTTTCAGTCGAATAGGACTATAGATCACGAAATTCGTCCGCCATCTTAGATTCCTAAATTTTGACCAAAAATTCGTAACCCGCATCCCCGAAAACCCTCCGATATCGATTTTTAGTCAAATAGGACCATAGATGACGAAATTCGTCCGCCATCTTGGAGTCCTAAATTTTGATCAAAAATTCATAACCCGCATCCCCGAAAACCCCCAGATATCGATTTTCAGTCGAATAGGTCCATAGATGACGAAATTCGTCCGCCATCTTGGATTCCTAAATTTTGACCAAAAATTCGTAACCCGCATCCCCGAAAACCATCCGATATCGATTTTTAGTCAAATAGGACCATAGATGACGAAATTCGTCCGCCATCTTGGAGTCCTAAATTTTGATCAAAAATTCATAACCCGCATCCCCGAAAACCCCCAGATATCGATTTTCAGTCGAATAGGTCCATAGATGACGAAATTCGTCCGCCATCTTGGATTCCTAAATTTTGACCAAAAATTCGTAAACCGCATCCCCGAAAACCCCCAGATATCGATTTTCAGTCGAATAGGATCGTAGATGACGAAATTCGTCCGTCATTTTGGATTCCTAAATATCTTAGCAGTATGAGATTCCTCGGAAAACCTACGTCAGATTGGATTTTGAACCATAAACTTATCTCAGAAACTACCGAGAAAACCCAGCATAGCGCGTTGACTGGGACACCCTGTACATTTTGCTTGGTAATAATTTCGAATAAATTGATTTCTGACCTAACTAAAAACCGCATTCAAATTTTCATAATAAAATTTGTAGGAGTGTTTATACAAAACCGGTCCTCTCTATTTGGCACCTTTTATTTATGTATTAACATTTTCAAGAATTTCATCTATTAAGTAATTCCTGTAAGATAAAATAATTTATAAATAAATTTAAGATATTACCAGAACTCCTAAATGCTTCCCTGGCAAGCATTCATTCGCGTCAGGTCTCCATGACAACAAGTTCCTCCCTAAAGTCTGAGAGCGTGTAAAGCTATGCGAATGCCGAGGCGAGTGCCATCTATTGACGGCAAAATTGGAAACTATTTATTGAATCTATGTTTGAAAATTAAGAGGTTATATTTTATCCACGTAATTAATTATGGACTATCTAGGTCGTCACGATTTCGTTTTTTGTAAATTCCAATTTTTCGACGTCCATTTTTTCGTTGATCACGTGTTTTTGACTAAAACAAAAAAATAAAAACGTGACGAACTAGAATATATATTTTAATACATACGTACAAAATTTGAAGTTTCTATCTTCAAAAATAAGCCGAATAATTCGTTTCTTCATTTCACTGACCGCAGATTATACTCTTAAATAGGAACCCTTATTTTTGACCCCGGATTCTGAAGGAGCGCAACATTTTGTATTAAAGTTGTAAGAGGTCAAACTGGCTCTAGAGGTGGTCACCTAAAGATCAAATAATCGATCGCATGATGGATTTAGATGCCTAATTTTGTCCAGCCAATGAAGGCAAGCCCAGGGAACATCCAGTCACTGAAGGCAAGACCAGGGGACGTCCATCTTGGATTTCTAATGGTCATTTTCTTCATACTCGCTATCTTGACGAGATACCAGCCTGAAAAATTCGGGAGACATTTGACCTTTGGTCCTAGGGTCAATTTTCCCACTTACAACTCTAATGCAACATTTTTCGCTGCTTCAGAATCCGGGGTCAAAAATGGGGATTTCTATTTCAAAAACGAAAGTTGACCTTCAAATGACCTTGACAAGTCATTCAAGGTCAAATCCAAGGTCACCACGTGGGACCCCTGATGACCTCAACAACTTTTATAGAGATCATTTTTCTCATATCTCGTAAATCCTGACGAGTTATACATTATACGTATATCTGCTGTAATTGTAATACATTATTAGCAAGTCCTGGATTAGGTATGTATAGTTTCAACGACTTAACCGACCGCATAAAACAATTATTTTTCCGCTTAACTAATTTTTTTTTTTCTAAGGCTATATCGAAATTCCAACCGTGAAGGAGTGACACTTTTAGAGATTGAAGTGGGAATACATGCAAAACCTATTTAATGATAAACAGATCATAAAGAACGTGGACATCTAATAGCAATTAATTGCAGTACCTGGCCAACAATCACTCATTTACAATTTTCTCGAAAACGGCTAATTTTAGAAAAACAGTTTCAAATAAAAAAGTTACGTCCATCTTTTATCTTCGTTACTTCTCGATACACTTGGTGTCTATTTCGAAAGATAAAAAAGTTTCCCGCATGTTACATTTGAGAATGCAAATTTTCGACACAGCCTTAGAAAAAAAACAATGCTTTCTACACTTATTAAAATTTGACCTACATATTAACACATTATGTTAACAGATATCTATTGATTACACGATAAAAATTTGAGAGTAATTCATTGTGCCGTTTTTGAGTTAGAGCGAGTTAAGCGAAAAAATAATTGTTTTATGCGGTCGGTTAAGTCGTTGAAACTATACATACCTAATCCAGGACTTGCCGATAGTGTATAACTGTCTTTCGGCGCCCTATGAGGGATCAGGATTGCATTTTTTGGACTTCTGTCCATGAAGACTTTTGTCTTCACTTCAAAATCGTAATCAAGGACCTCGAAAACAATCGAGTATACATTTTCAGTCGGTTTTCTCAAATATTTTCCGAGATAGCAAATTAACTTTACTTAATTTGTTTAGTGCTTGAAATTGCTAGTTTATTAATAGAAAAGTCCCAGCGGGCAGTTTTTTTTCTTTTTACCAATGTTCCTTAGACCTCAATAAACAATTTGCAAAAAAAATTATTCCGATTGGTCCTTTGCCAGAAAACATCCCAATTTTTAACTTTTCTATATTGACGTGACTAGATGGTCATTTAATTTTTGGTATACAAAAAAAATGTAAATCTGACTGAAGACTTTTGATGAATCGATGTGTCCTGTTTACGTTTCCAGCAATTATGACAGGGAACTGTAGATATACATATACTCATACTCATATACATACAGCGCTCAGAGCTAGAGGCTAGACAAGCAGATTTGGCCATGCTGTTGCCAGCCAGGATAATTTAAGTCAAATACAAGACGGGGGTTGCTTGAAAAGTAATTATTTATGGTATTGAGTTTTCATTGTTCGGCTTCAAAGTTGGGGGGAGGTAACACCCCCCATACCCCGTCTATATCCGGCCCTGGCTGCATAAGTTCCGATACAGACATACATAGATAAACAGGAAGTGTAACAGAATTTATCAATAAAGAGCATTAGTGCAATTCAAAAGGATCGAAGTATGCGGAAGCACATTGGAGATTTTTTTGTTAATCCACTGAAAACTTTACTTTCGTAACTATACTGTAACTGTATTCCGTCTAGACAACTATTTAACAAAGGCAAATTTTGTTCTCTCGAATTAACTTTTTCAGAATAAGCAAAGGATAAAAAGCTTTCTAATTATATTATTCTAGTAATTTAACAACCCGTTCGTAAAGTTGTTACAAAAGAATTCTCAAGCAAAGAAATACCTTAGACGTTTTAAGGGCCCATCTAATGGAACGTGATACGGAATTTTTATTAAAGTCTAAGAATTACAAAAGTTTGTAGCACTGAAATAAAGTGAAACAAGTAAGTTACAATATTGCGAAACTAGTTATCTAGTTATTTTATTGATTTTATGGTGCTAAAAATTATTATTTTGTTTTTACTGTCTCTTCTCTGTAGGATTACATTTAGAAAATGTAATTTACCGACAAGTTTTCTTCAACTAAGTTGACTGTTTAGGGTTTTGCTTAAAATTATTTTAAACTGTTCTTTATTACGTAATTAACACATTCAAATTATACGGTGCATCCGTAATCCACAATCATGGTAAAATAATACTGTTGTACAGAAATCCTTTGCGTGTAAACATGATAACTTCTCTTGGAATTACAATTATTCTTTCAAATTTGGAAGATATTCAAAATGGCTCGACAGAATACTTCCTATCGAAATACAGGGTTATCGCCAGAGGCGTGTAAACTGTCACGGTTTATATAAATTATATTTTATTATTTTAGAGCAAATCGTTTCTTATGCACACAGAAATACGAAGATGTGCAAGATATCGAGACTGCAATATATAGGGAGGATCAGGTACGAAGAAAACAACTTTACGTAGATTAGGTTGTTTATCAGTTTTACTTTAAAATATTATAAGATATTTTTAATAAAACTATCATGAAACTAGTGACAATTTGTAACGGTCAACTTTTTAAGTATTCGTAAATTTCTATTAAAACCCGTTACCCAAATTACCTATTTTGTTAGTTTTACCAAAAAAGATTTAACACCGGCCCTGTCGGACCTCTTGTTGCTTACGAGGCGACATTTTTAACATTCTAGATGCTCGCGGTAAATGTGGCTGCTACGCAGACTGAGGCTCACATGGAACATGTATTAAAGAGACCCTTAATGAAAGAGGTTGCCACACAGACAACACCGTGGCATGGCAATAAGTCGACACTATTCTCCCTTGATGGGATCAATTCATTGGAAGGATGGAAGGCTGCAGAACCTAAGGACTGGGACGATGATGTCTTTAAAAACACAGAGGTAATTCTAGGAAACCCATTAGACACCAAAGACTCTGTGGTCAAGGTTGTCTTTGTCGAACCTGAAGATGTTGAGATGGAAAAGGGAATCCAAAAGATGCACAGGGACAGATTCCCTGACTTTGCCACTACCACCGAAGACTTTGAAGTGATGGAGTTGCTAAGTAAGGTACGCTCCCAAACACAGTTTGTCAATAGAAAGGTCATCAGGGTGGTACTTGATGGCACGGTTGAGGACACCTGGGACAAAATCGGCAAGGTCAAGGCTGAAACAGAGAACGACGAATGGGTGGCACTGCACCACATCAACTGCGTAGAACTTAAGAGCTTCCACAAGCTCGTGGAGACTATTTTCCACAACTCTGGCACCAAGGTGGCGATTTACACGGCCAAACAAACGCAAGTTAAACCAAACAAAATCAAAGCCAAGACCAGAAACAGAAATACCTATGCCCTCATCGTGGAGCAGCAAGGTAAGGAATACAAAAATGTCCTCAACAAAGTCAAGGGGTGCATCCAAGGCAATACAGCTAGTGATAGTATCAGGGGGATTAAAAGCACAAAGGAAGGCAAATTGCTTATTACACTTGACAAAAACGATGAAGTCTTGGACGCGATTCAGAAAGCAATCAGAAATCCTGAGGAGAACATTAGCCTGCACACAGTGGGGGCTGATGCAGACATGGAAACACTCCACATAAGAGAGATGGATGCGGCCTCCGACAGAGCCGAAGTAATTCAAGCGATCGAGAGGAAGGTCCGCAGTCTTGACGGAAGGGGCTACAAGCTCAGTGAGCTGAGGGCGAATGCCAGGAAACGGAGGCGATTACCCTCAGAATAAACAGAGGGGACGCGGAAACGCTCCTGGCCGACAAAGATATCAGAATTGGACTTGTTAAATGCTCGGTAGAAAAGAGAGTGGTGATGACAAAATGCCACATATGCTGGGCGTATGACCATGCAGCCGCAGACTGCAAGGGCCTAGATAGGTCAAAAATGTGTTATAAGTGCGGGGAAGAGGGACACATATCTAAGGATTGCCCCAATGCTGAACCCTGCCCCATCTGCGCCGAGCAGGGGCATAAGGCTGGAGCCGGCAAATGCTCAGCATTCGGGAGAGCGCTTTCCCAAGTGAGAAGATATAATAAGCCCCTTCGGAATGTTGGAGGGACCACTAGTGGTAGAACGCACACCGGCAGCCATGCAAGCGAAAAAGTCGACCTGCAAGTCGACCTGCTTTCTGCCTAACCAGAATACAGGGAAGCCCTCACACAAGCCAGAAGAAACAACAAGCCATTTCGAAAACATACAGACGGCGGGACCATGATGTCAGCCGTCAGCGTCCGATGGCCCAGGCTCAGGAGGGCCTAAACAGAGGCAAGAAGAAATACGCTATCCAAATGCAAGACAGTAGACCCACTGAGTGGCAAACAAGACATATAGAGCGCATACAAATAAATACTAACAGGAGCCGCGCCGCTCATGACCTACTATTCGCAACGGTGTCAGGCAGGAAAACAGACATCCTGTTGGTCTCTGAACCAAACAAGATACTGACCAAAGCAGGCGGATGGATAACCGACGAAGATTGTGATGTCGCAATATCAATACATAATAAAAATGTAAAGGTCCTCCAGACCGGCCAAGGTGAAGGATATGCGTGGGTCAAAACACCAGAACACACACTATATAGCTGCTACTTTTCGCCAAATAAAACCTACGATGATTTTGTGACGGCCCTGAGGGTACTAGGCCGCAGCATCAGGACCCATAATGGAGGCGTCGTAATCACTGGCGACTTCAACGCAAAGGCCCCTGACTGGGGGGGAAAGCAGGTTGGACAGAATGGCTGGCAGAAATGAACCTCACAATTCATAACCAAGGACATGAAGGACATGAACCAACATTTGAGAGAAACGGCTCGAGATCAATCCTGGATATCACACTCACTAACGCCAGATCAGCAGGCGCGGTGATGGAGTGGAAAGTGCTGGAGGAGGAATCATTGAGCGATCATCGCTACATTGAGTTTAAACTGGAGACACGTCAAGACACGCCGGGGGATGCAGATAAATCGAAGTGGGTCCTGAAGAAGCTGAATGAGGATGCCTTCGTCAGGAAACTTCGGGAACTGACTGAGGGCAACACATCCGATACAGCAGAAACTCTGATAGAAGTGCTGGAAAAAGCGTGCGAAGCATCTATGCCAAGAAAGTGCTGCAGGAGCAACAGAAAGGGAGTATACTGGTGGACAGACGACATAGCCGAACGGCGATGGAGCTGCAAAGCAAATAGGAGGAAATACATTCGCGCAAAGGCACTACAAATACCACCGGAAGAAACTGAGGCACTAAGACAAGCCTATAAAGATGCCAAGAAGAAACTCCAGACTGAAATTAGCAAATCCAAACGGCAGCACTGGAGAGAAATACTGGACGAGATAGATCAGGATGTATGGGGTGAGGGATACCAGATAGCGGTAAGCGGCTAAAGGTCAGGCCACAGATGCTCCAACTCACAATGGAAAAAACCAACGAAATAGTCGACACCCTGTTCCCAGCTCACGAGGCGGTAGAGTGGCCGCAGCCCACAGTAACAAACATATCAGCCTTTACCCTCGAAGAGCTAGAACTAGCAAATGCCCGGCTTAAAAACGGTAAGGCACCAGAACCTGACGAAATACCCGCTGAGATCATCAAAATATCATCAAGCAGCATTCCGGAATATATTCTAGGCGCAATAAATGCACTTGCACAGGCGGGAGATTTTCCAGCGAAATAGAAAAAAGCCAGACTGGTGCTCCTGAGAAAAGGGGAAAAACCCATCCAAGACCCTAACTCCTACAGGCCACTCTGCTTGCTCGATGCAGCAGGCAAAGTGCTAGAACAGATGATACTGGGAAGACTTAAAACCGAAATTGAGAGAACAGGCGGATTATCCGAAAACCAACACGGCTTCAGGGAAGGACGGAGCACCATAGGGGCCATAAAAGAAGTGATAGCTACGACGAGGGAGGCCAACAGCGGGACCAGGCGCACGCGCAACTTCTGCATTCTAGTCACGATTGACGTCAAAAATGCATTTAACTCAGCTTCGTGGCAGCTGATAATGGAGGAGCTCACAAGGAGAGGCGTGGCACCATATCTGCTACGACTCATACGTAGCTATCTACAGGACAGGATTATCCAATTGGAAATACACCCCGACAAGCAAGACAGAGAGTTAAGTAGCGGAGTGCCACAGGGCTCGGTCCTGGGGCCCACGCTATGGAACATCCTCTATGACGGCATCTTCAGAGAACCATGGCAGGAGGGCGTTAAACTTATAGGATTCGCCAACGACCTAGCATTGGTGGTCGCGGCCAAGCACGAAATGATCGAAAAAGCCAACACAGCAATAAGGCAGGTGTGCACCTGGATGCAGGACAATCAACTAGCACTAGTCCCGAGCAAAACAGAGGCAGCGCTACTAATAGGTAAAAGAAGGCACGGGCCAATAAGTCTGAATGTGATGGGGACTGAAATTATTCCTAAAAGTGACCTCAAATACCTTGGAGTTAAGATAGATGGCAAACTGAATTTCGCAAAACACATTTCACAGACAGCCGCGAAGGCAGCAAGAACGGCCGCATCACTGGCAAGATTAATGCCAAACATCGGAGAGCCTGCAGAGAGCAAAAGGAGGCTACTTAGCTCGGTTGTTCGTCATCTTATATGGCGCACCAGTGTGGGAACCCGTAAAAAGGAACAGATCCAGACTTGCAAAGATACAAAGGAAAATGGCCTTACGAATCTGCAGCGCCTACCGGACAGTCTCCGAGGATGCTGCCCCCCCCAATGACGGTGTTCGCCGTGGTTGTCTGGCTGGCTCCGAGCTAGGATCCGATGAGGCATATATTTGCATTAAAACATTGAATAAAATATTAATGTTGTGCAGATTATAAATTTAACACTCAAGTTCGTAGGCCTAAATCCCACCGAAAGCAAGACTTTTTTTGTTTGTTTTAATATGAAAAAATATTTCAACTTAACTATAATTAAATGAGTTCGTTCATATTTTTTAGTGCTCTTTTCGGCTTCAAAGATCCACCGGGTGGGGAGGTTCCAACCGCTTTCAGTAGCTGCCGATTTTTTTCATTGAATTTAGGACCACCCTGTTATACAGCTAATATATCCGTGTGGCTGGTTGTCGACACTAGGATTTTTTTAAATAACATTCAGCGCCACGTTAAATATGCATCATTATTTGCGAATCCGCTTTTTTGTCGGCTCAACATTCAATTGCCGGACTGTATCTAGATTGAAACAAACGGTTGGACCTTTCAGTAAACAGTACATCACAAACAGTCGACATCATTCGTTACAATATAATTCCTTCATAAATAACATCCCACAGAACCACTAGACAACAGACGAGAGGCGTGTATCCATGCAAGTTATATCACAGCAGTATAAAACAGTGTCTAAATGTCTGCCTGAAGAAGCACTCAGTTGAGCAGCTGTTGTCAACAAGACGCTAGGTGTAAGGAGATCCTCCCTATTCTCTATTCTCAGCCTATTCATTCCGAACGTCACGATCGATGTTTGTTAAGTTCTGAGTTAACACAGCGACTGCGAGACGGTATATTGCTCCTCGATGTCCCGTAGAGGTATGTCCTTAATATAAAGCATTATAATGTTTGATGACAGGCGAGTCCCATATAGAGAATTTGCATATCGATATATGACGACTGCATTATTCAACTTTGAATACGGCACCTTATTCCTTTTATAGCTTTAGGCAAAACAAAGCATGATTTTATCATGGCATATAATGGATGTTTTGCGAATGATGCAGTATTTTATGTACATAAACTCCTGAAAACCGCATATCAATATCTATTCTCTTTCTAAAAAAATGTGGATTTAAATTCAACCTAAAAATTCGCTTGGTTCGTTTCAATTGGCCCTCAGTTTATTTATTATATAACAGCGATATCATGAGCATACAAAAATTGGAGAAGGTACCTAAGAACTTTCAACTTAAGACCTAAGGGAAAAGATTCATGAAATGCAATGGATTCTTGGCATCTTACTTACTCATATTCTCCTTGGTCTGGCAGGATTGGTACTCACCTGAAACAAAAAAAAATATATTTTAAGTATATTAAACAATAGTAAAAGAAGCTTAAACTAAGATTTCTAACTTCAGATTTGTAGATAATATAACCTTGGTTGCACCGAGAGAGGATGAGCTCATATACCTGTTGAATAACCAAGCTCTGAGTATAATTTATGCATAAATAACGAAAGGGTGGGTGCTGGTGAGATACTAAACCAAATGGTACATCTCAGAGGCTTTGTACAAATTGCAAGATCAGCAACTTGCCAGCTGAGCAAAATTTGGCGCGACAGAAATATCACAAAACACACAGATCGCATCCGCTAACGCTCTAGCTTTCTCCATCTTTTTTTATGCCTCTGAGGCATGGACCGCTAGTGAAGCAGGCAGACAGCCTGCCTAATGGTGCTTTTGAGATGTAGGTCTGGAGATGTTTGTTACGAATTCTCTGGATTGCCCATCACAACAACAGTTCCATTAACCAAAAAATAGATCCTCCGCGACTTTCTAGCAACGCATTCTCGCGAATCTTCTCATTTTTTCGGCCACATCATATAGATTGTTCAGGTAAAATCAGATGTCATGAATAGAAGAGGACGCCTTTCAAAATATTAGGTTAATATCACCAAGGAGCTAATAAGAAAGAGCTTGGCAACTGCATATAAAAAACCGCTGCCCAAGGAATCACTACTTCCACATCCAGATTCTCTATCCAAGTCACTCACAACGAAAAAACTTTGTATGTGAAAATAATTGTTTATGGAACTTTAATAATATAATATTTGAAATCCTCTACCCCAAAAACCCATAAAACGATACCCCACATCGGTAATGGGGTGGGGGTGGTGATAGAGGGGTGGTAGTGGGTGGTTTTTTTGAGACCTTAGCTTCTCTTGTATATACTAAATACCAATTTCATGGACTCTTACCTGCTTGATTTACCCATTTACCCCAAATTTACCCCAATTTACCCCCAACTCTTCGACGGAACAAGATGAAAATATAATCTAGTTCTAGATCTCGTTAAAGTACATATGTGTACCAAATTTCAAGTCAATATCTTAAACGGTTCCAGAGTAAACGTGCGCACAAAAAAAAGTTACAGACAGACCGACAGACAGACAGAAAATTTTTTTCGCTCAAACTTAAAATCTCGACGTTTCATGACATTTTAAACCTATTTGGACAATAAACATTTTTAAAAATTTTTTTGTCGTTACTATACTTCCACTGGACGTGGAAGTAATTAATGTTAACAAACCGATGGTTTGCTCTAGAATAGTGGTGGGAGTACTGGAATACAACTTTCGAGAAATATTCGAATACCAAGTTCTCGGATGAATTAATACAATTCGCGTTTCCGATTAGTGCGCTTAACACAAAAAAACGCCCAATCCGAAATCTCAAGATCATGACACAGGGTACACTAAGTCAAAAATCATCTTTTAACATTCTTAATTTTAAACAAGGACGGCCGCAGAAAGTATATATTTTTATCAAAACAAATATTTATTGATTATAATTCAAAAAATAATAAAAATAAATACAAATACCAGCTCCATGTTCTCGGTCTAGAATATTCATTCGATTCTTAAAAGAATCCGATTCTGTCCATCACTAGTTTGGAATGAACGAGCATATTCAGACATTTACAGAGCGTGACCGTGGTGCGAGAAAGACAGCTACCTCTCGTAATGCCTAGAATTAAAAGATTTAGTTCCATGCTTTGTGTATCCAAGAACATTAATTCATATATATTTGCCTCGATCTCACCGTAATTACTTATTACAATAGAGTGTTAGCACGAGAAAGTAAAAACAAAAACAACACATCAGAATTAAGTTCGGCATGTTCATTTTGGGTGTAATTTTTTACAATTGATTTAACGATACTATTATCCATATTGATATAAAATTGCAATCCTTCTGTAGTAGTAGTGTAGTATAAAGGAAAGGGCGTATAAAAATACCTTATCAATAAAGGAAGAAAGTGCTGGAGAATGATTTACCTTGCATTATACAAAAGCCCCACAAACTAAAAAAATCCTGAATTTATTAAAGATTCACTTCATTCAACAGATCGGTTAGTCAGCCAATCCAATTATTCCGTGATTTTAACAAGCATGTCACCACCATCTGATGCTTTACAGCAACATTTCTGTCGAATAGTTCACCAAATTCAATCCTTGAGAAGAAAATATGAAGCCCACGCAGCACCATTTTATCTTATTCACAATCCAGCTCCAATTTTTGTTGCGAAAAACGGCGCAGCTGACCACAGTAGGACTGCGCTGCTCAAATTTGAGCTCCAACTGCAGTGGAAAAAGGTGATTAAATTTGGCAGCCGAAGAAAAAAATAACCGAAAATGACCCCATCAACGAACAAAATGGAACCTACCCTAGTAGTTGCACCAACGTACAATCCGTATAGAACCGATATATAAATATTGGTCCTACATGGATTGTACGTTGGTCCAATATTCGTGCTACTAAGGTAGTTTTGCTTGCTGCAAACTACCCGCAACTTTAAAAGTTATTTGCAAGAGTTGGGATTAGCTGAAAGGTCAGTAGAGGACTTCTTGTGAAAAATTTAATAATTCTCTACACTCTCTTTCCATTCAAACGACGCGACGGTTCAACAACGGACATCAAGTCACCGCTGGGAGTAATTTTACGCAAAATAAGATATGTTTCATTCACTGGGCAGGTGGGATTTCATCGGATGTTTATTCCTACACCTATTGGAAGTTAATATCCGAAATATCTTTATAAATTATTTCTCCTATTCGTCTTTTTTTAATCTAATTTGCGTGTACCAGAATGTCTAACTCAAAAACCGATCCACAAAACGCAAACCATGCATTAAATCTGTATAGTAATTGTTCCCGTTCATAAATAGATTAACAACCCAAAACTTAATTACCATGAAGGCGTTTATTCCGATGAGCTGGTGAACCCACCGAGCTGTGCCAGCTGTGTGGGCGGCGACGAGAAGGGCCCCCGCCCCCGGTTCTGCACCCCATGCGGCTCGAGCAGGCCATGGAGAGCTAGGAACTGCACTAAACTGCACTATCGCAGCACCGCCGCCACTTCTTAAGGACTCCCAGACACTCTTTCATTTTGGAGTATATCGAGTTGTTATCTAGGCATGTAGGGCTGCACATTCTCCTTTTGCTACGAGATTTAGTGGGTTTAACGGAGCAGTGGGTGAAGGTTCAAGAAATTAACTTAATATGTTTTATACGGCACGTGGTGTTGCATGTAAGTAATTGTTTTGTTATCTGGCTTCGAGCATCTCTCTTTACGGTTTTATGTCCTCAGATAAGGCTCTAAGAAGCAGCAAAAAAGATAATTTAACTTCGTATATAGAAATGGCAGATCTTAAATAATAATATACAGGGTGTCAGGCTATTTTTATAAATATAGGCAATTTTCACGAAATAAAAAGTAAAACAAATTCACACACCCACAAAATAGATAGATAGAAATATTTTATTTCCCACAATATGTATCTTACAAACTACAATGGTTGTTTTGGTGTACACATGTATTGTTAGAACTAGATACATACTTCTGGCTCTTTCCGAGCCTTAGAGAAAATATCGCCTAGTTTGACTGTGGTTTATAGAATAATTGTCTATCTCAGATAATATACTACATTATAGATAACATACTACAATAAGGTAAGAATAGTAATAGCAACAATAATAAATGGTACGTATTTAAGCTAGCAGGTTGAGACCTGCAAATTTTAAATGATATTCAATGAAATTCAATGATATTTAATAAAATCTAAGCAAATGATATGATGTAGGTATATAGTGCCATTCATATTTATTTGTTGTGGCTACTCGGATTCCGAAAATACAAATGACCTGTTGTTTTAGTTGAGATCATCCTCAAAAAATTCGTTTAAGTTATAGAAAACATTGGTTTTTAGAATATTTTTCAATTCCTTTTTAAATAGATTTAAGGACGGTTTTTGCTGAACTCTTTCTGGAAGATGATTAAATATTTTTACACCTGCATATACGGGTCCTCTTCTGTTTACATCCAAATTGTATGAGGGAGTTCGGTATATGTTTCTGTATCGTGTATCATAATTGTGGATATCAGATAGTGTGGAAAGCCTTTTTTGTTCTTTGTAAATTATTATACTGATTTTATATACGTACAAATTCGTTAAGGTAAATATTCTGTGCTTTTTAAAGTAATCTCTACACGAGTCCCGCGTATTTAGATTAAATAGTGCTCTTATGGCTTTTTTTTGTACTAAAAATGTTGTCTTAGCATTGGTTGAATTTCCCCAAAATTCTACTCCATATTGCATAATAGAGTAGAAGTATGCATAATAGACTGTTTTACCAACATTGAAACCGATGTTTTGTCTGATTGTATTTATGGCATAAACTGCATGGCTTAATTTTTTATTTAATTCTATAATGTGAGTTTTCCAGTCAAGCTGTTGGTCCAAATGAATACCTAAAAATTTAGTGGTAGACGTGGGGATGACATCTCCACCATTTGTTGAGATAACAGTATGAGGTTGTGTTTTGTTTGGTTGGAATAGAATATTAAAAGTTTTATTGACATTTAAAACCAGCTTATTGGCTGCGAACCAATCGCATAAATCCTCTAATAAAGTTTTTGTTATACCGATTAGATCGTCTAAATTTTTGTGCTGTAGCGTGATGCTTGTGTCGTCAGCAAATTGTGCGACTATTGCACCAGCATCATCTTTATTCTTGCGAAAATGATGTGTTACACTTCATAAGAAACTTTAAAAGCTCAAATTGCAAAGATATTCACATCAGTCAGTATTTTGTTAAACAATGCTTGTCAAATTTTAACCTCTCTTACTTATTGATAAATCAGACACTGTTTCCTGGAATTTTTCTCGATGACTTACATCTATCAAAAGTGACCTCTATTCATAAGAAGGGCAGCCAACAAGATATCAATAATTAGACCTATTATTGCCATCCTCCTAGTATTTTCAAAAATAATTGAAAAATACCGCTGACCAAGGAATCACCACTTCCACATCAAAATTTTCTAGCCAAGTCTCCCACAACGAAAAAAATTTTGTTTGTGGAAATAATTGTTTATGGAACTTTAATAATATAATATTTGAAATCGCTTACCCCAAAAACCCATAAAACGATATGCCACCCCGGTAGTGGGGGTGGATAAAGTAAAAAAAAAACGAGGCCTTTGGTTTTTGTACACACACTAAATCACATTTTTTTTTCACCCCTTTTGCTAGTGGAGTGGGGGGTGGTAAATAAAATCAAAAAATTTCTTGATACCTTAGCTTTATACTAAATACCAATTTTATGGATTCTTGCTTGCTTGATTTACTTATTTACCCCCATTTACTCCCTAACCCTTCAACGGAATACGATCAAAATATAAACTAGTCCCGCAGATCTCGTTAAAATACAATACGTGTACCAAAGAAGAATGTTAAAAAAATAGTCATTTGACCAGAAAAAGGGGCCCCTTTTAAAATTTCGCACGAGGGCGCTTGAGGAACTAAGGCCGGCCCTGTCGACTATTGCCTAATGTTAGCACATATTACATAATAATAATGTTTCTTCCACTTATGCGAGTTATTTTGTATGCTACTTTGATAACTGTCAAATGCCAATACCAATTTTTAAACCGCTCAAACGGAGCATTTGGCATCTGTCAACTGTCAATAGTTACTTTTGACAACGGACAATGTCATATTGCAAGGGTAACATTATTTGCTAACATGCAATTTTATTATTTCAATAATGTTAATAAAAATCGTTAAACTAGGTATAAATGACTGACATCTGCAACTGTCAAAATAATATAATTTACTAACGAAAAAAATATTTCTAATGCAGCAGAATTCATAGTATCAGTAAGCCCCACGCTTCGGTCAACTAAAGGCCCTGTATATACCTTCTTAAAATTTCACTAGTGGCACTGAAACGTTATGACAGCTGTCAACTGTCAAAATAATTCTATTTGCACAAAAAAATAGATTTAGTAGCGTCCATCGACCCTTGTCTTAAATAAAGGTTCAGTTGAGTGCCCATTGACGTCGTAAATGGCCATTGGCAGCGTATCGCAACTGCCAAACTGAAAAAATGATTGTACTGACTTATAAAACATTATATAATTATACAGCATAACTAATAGCCTCTATTGCCCCTGAGATTCGGTCAGTGAAGAATTACGCATGTGCCTATTAACGTCGTCAGTCGCCATTGGCAGCATTATGACACTTGTCAACTGTCAAAATACAATTACTGTATAATTTTTTTCTGCAAATAGGATTATTATGACAGTTGACAGCTGTAATAACGTTGTCAATGCCATGAGTGAAACAGTAACAGGGTCTTTAGTTGACCGAATCATAGGGCCTATGAATTCTGCTGTAATTAGTAGTATTTTACTTCCACATCCAGTGGAAGTATAGTAACGACAAAGAAATTTAAAAAAAATTTTATTGTTCAAATAGGCTTAGAATGTCATGAAACGTCGAGATTTAAAGTTTGAGCGAAAAAAATTTCTGTCTGTCTGTCGGTCTGTAACTTTTTTGTGCGCACGTTTACTCTGGAACCGTTTGAGATATTGACTTGAAATTTGGTACACATATGTACTTTAACGAGATCTAGAACTAGATTATATTTTCATCTTGTTCTGTCGAAGGGTTGGGGGGTAAATTGGGGTAAATTTGGAGTAAATAGGTGAATCAAGCAGGTAAGAGTTCATAAAATTGATATTTAGTATAGACAAGAGAAGCTAAGGTCTCAAAAAAAATTTTGGCACTAGCCACCATTACAACCCCCACCCCATTATTAAAGGGGATGAAAAAAAAATGTGATTTAGTGTGTGTACAAGAACCAGAAACCTCAAAATATTTTTTTACTTTATCCACCTGGGTTCGAAAAAACAGAACAGGATTTCTAGGTATTTCTATAGATAATAATTTTAATTAGCAAGAACAAATAGAACACATGTATAAAATTATCAAAAAATTGTTTTTCTTTGCGAACAATGATAAAATACCGTAGTACAGAGCAGATGGTTAAAATATACCACGGATCATTTAATTCCGCTATGTCTTATCTCAAAAAACGGAAATTAGGATTACTACTAAATCTGGTAATAGACAAACATGTAGACCTATTTGAATTCCTAAAAATAATGACCATGCCTGGTTTGTATATTTAAAAAGTTACAATCTGTTCGTAATAATATAAATTTATATCTACGTAATTCACAAAATCATACCTATGAAATAAGACACACAACATAATTGCAGTCAACTAAACATAAAACAAGATTTAAAAAAGGCCTTTATTATTCTGGAATTACATTATAACATTTATAATAAACTTCCCGATCTCATAAAAAATTTAAATATATTGATTAAAAAACAGCTGCTAAAAAAATATTTACAAACTCATGCGTTTCATTCCGTACAGGACTAGATAAATACAACTAAATAATTTCTTCCACTTTTTAGCATCTGAAATAATTATACTTTTCGCAAAAACGAAGAGTATATTGTATTTGATCGGCACATTTCTAAAATCGTAAATATCGCTCGTAGAGAAAAAATTTTCATATCATTGTGTTAGTTAGTGAACGAATTCTGAACAACCTTCAAAAGTCCGTCTGTCCGTCCGTCCGTCATGTTTCTTGTAAGCACGATAACTTAAGAAAGAAAAGTCCGATTGTATTGCAATTTGGAAAGTAAGTTAATGTCAGCTAGAGGAAGAACCCTATTGTTTTTGGAGAAAATCGATCAGTAAATAAAAAAGTTATTAATTATTTAATTTAAAAAATATATATTCTCTTAATTTTTGTCGCTTGTACTTAAATAGAAACCTTGCGAAATGTTATCTCCAAAATTTGTTTATGCATTTTACTAATACATATTTCATAAAAATATATCTAACGAGTTGAAATATGTATGATTGTATGATTGTTGAAAGATTAGTACAGACAATCAATTTTTCGTTGCAATATGTGATGGTGCAGTGGCTAAAGTTTTGCATTGCAATTCAAAGATCGTGTGTTCGAATCCCACCCAGGTTGGATTTTTTTTTAATTTTTTTTTTCATATAATTTTTTTTCACAACAAAGATGGTATCACAAAATTTAGGATGCCCAAAAACTAACATTATTTACAAGAAAACTGCGAAGAGTATCCTATAGAATGTGTAACAGTTATATAAAAAGCTCAGTAAATTGGCGAAGAGTACGTTTTTAGCTTGTTTTTTATATTTGTCTTTTAAAATACATCTTTATTTTACACGCTTATTTCTACGTATTTTTTTATCAATTTTTCAGGAATTTTTAATTACCGTAGTTATTATATATAAATAAATATAAAAAATAAGTATTTTATTCAATAAACCTTAAATCTAATTTGTATTCCTTTAATGCTAGTAATTTAATTAATGAAGTAATTAGCATAAAATATATCTTCATTTTTGACATTAATATAGAAATGTAATAATACTTTTACGAAACCAAAAATAAGAATACAGATAATATTAGTAACAGTTTTCCGATTTCACACATCTTTAAAAACAGTACGCAGCCTTTGAGTAACCACAATACCCATGCATTTCAATACAAATTAGGTTATTTTGTGGTGGGTCGATTTTTCGTAACCTAAAATACCTCGAGCTTGTTAATTATCCATTAGATGGAGGCTAGTTAAGCTAATTCGCTTTGTAATCTTTGCGCAAATGAACAGAAACGTAGAAACTGGGCATAATTGAATAGTGACGTTCGTTAATGAATTATTTATTCGCCACGTTTTCATTAGGCCCCATCTAATGTACGTAGTTTAATTACGGGAGAGCACAACTGGGAATTTTAATATATTACTGTATTTATATAAATGTACATGATAGTTAACGAACATGATAGGAATTCGCCTCAGTAAATGGAATGTAATTAGTAGAATTTATATTAATAAATGCAAGTTCCATATTAATAAACAACAATCCTTTAAACAATAAGGCATCCTAAAAGAGATAGTGGGTATAAATAATGTTTTCTTCGGCAAAGTACCTACTACTCGATAATTGTAGTGGTTAAATCTTTTCAATTGAATGGTGTGGTGATTTTCGTATTTTACTGCGAGGGAATAGCATAGCAATTGACGGGAGAACTATACTGGACAAAAATAAACTTAAAAATCAAAATTGCGGCAAGAAAAACCCTAACAAAAAGGGAGAAGTCATTCATGAAAGAAAAGCAAAACCAAATATAAACAGGTAAAAAAGATGAAGGCCACAGATAAACAACATCCGATGCAGAACATAAACGAGAAACTAAAAGAAGAACTAAAAGAAAAAAGAGAGGCGGAGAGAAGACATATGGAGGAAACAATGCATAGAAATCCTTCCAATAGGACAACTATTAAACCCATAGACATAAGAGAAGGTACCACTGCAACATTGATAAAGACACTAGAGGAAAAAGGGAAAGCAAAAAATGGATGAACAAAACTAATACAAAAAACGGACCATTGGCCCTTGGATATGCCACCATAAAAGGACCAACTGCCTGAAATAATAGCTAGAGAAAGAAGAAATACTGGGCCTGGAATAGACAAAATAAACAATGAATCAATGTACTATGAACCGGAAAGGTTAAAGGAACAAACCTTAAGATTATCACCAGAGTATGGATGGAAATCACACCTACTTATATATTCTAATTCCCCTTCCTAAAATCAACTCACCACAGAGTACGATAATTACAGAAGAATCTCTGCAGCATTGGATACGTATTACGCAAAATTTCTGCTCGAAAACTAAAGAAATACATCGGAAGACCGCAAGATAGCATTTATTTAAGGTCGGTAAAGATCATCGGTCGACCATATGTACACCACCAGAAGAATCTTGGAAGAAAAATGGAGTGAGGGGACAAAACTACCCACAGTCGCGATAGACCTTCAGAAGGCTTGCGATCAGTCATGAGCCATAATTAACACACTATGCAGCAAAGTAGTATCGTACTCTCTAATAAACAGGATTAGTCCATCAGACATACGGAGAAAAAGGATGGTTTTTCATGAAGTTTTAGGTCTATCGAATTTTTTTTCATAGAAGTCTTGTTGAGGTGTATATAACAAAAAAATTATAACGCGGAAAAAGTTAGATGATGCAACATATATTTATATGCACTTTTATGCAAATTACGTTAGTTTGCACACTTCATGTGCCCGATAATGTATAACTCGTAGGGCTAGGAATTTATATATTTTGAGACAACATTAAAGGTTCTCAGGTCTTCTACCTTTGAATATAAAACTGCCTGGAAGTGCAGACAATCCCTGAAGCTACTGGCAAGAGGCAACATGGTTACCTCGATGTGGGCGCCAGAGCACAAAGGAATAGAAGGTAATGAAATAGCAGACCGCCTTGCAAACGAAAGTATTAAAATCTATTTTTCGAACTTTTGTAACGTATCCAATGGACACACAGAGAAAGAGTTCCGAAAAAGGGAAATAAGACAATATAAGTCCTACTGGAGGAATACAAACCCAGGTAAAAACTTGTAACTTATCCGACAAAGAATGTTATAAGGCATCTCGAACTCCAAGACTCCAGAGTCTACTCCCTCAAGTCGAGAATTGAGTCCCAGGACGTTAATCTAAATAAGACGATCCAAAAAAGCCGCTTATGACATGAACTTATTTCAACTGTGCAGCTTTAGAAATTAAATATCCATTTGAATACAAGGAAAAACATACCAAAAAGTTTACGATTTTAAAATTTTCGTAAAAAAAATTATTTTGTTTTTTGGAAAATACATTGGACATAATACGAAGTTAAACTCCTGAAGACGAAAAATAAATTGTAATGTATCATTAAAAAATAATTTTCTCTATAGATTTACAGCGACTTTCTCGAACGTGGAAACATATTTAACCCTAGTAAAGGCAAACATGGTGTAAGTCGGATGAAGTAGATTAATCAAACGAAATGATGTATCCTCTGAGATAATACACAGAGAACTTCAACTCAAGTTAAATCAGACGTAAACACTCTAATCTCATTAAAGTTTTAAGTGTTATCATCTCGAGATCGCAGTTCAACTTTATGGTTTACTCAAGTTTATATACAAACCAAAAATTGGGTCGATAGTTTCTATGTATATAAGTAAATCATCTACTCTGACATTCATCATGTTATGGCATAAGCCACATGACGATGAAGTTATTGTTAATGTTGATATTGTGTATACTGGTGGATGCAAAAATATTATGATAGAGTTCGTATGCGAAGTAATTCTCAACTTAGATATGAAAATAATCCTGCAGGGGTCTGGATCCTTCGCTGTGACTCTGTCTCTGAAGTAGATTCCACAAATACCAACCAAGTTGGCATCACCTGGAGACTTTTTAAACTTAGTTTGAAACGATGCGCGACGCCAAGAAACTTGGCATCATCTGGAGACGAAAAAAAATGTACAAAATAATACATTTTTAAGATGTGAATGTTAATAAATGATCGTAGCTGCAAAATAACAAAGCAGTGGATAGATAGTTTGCTAACTATACGGTCCATGTGATTTTCCTAATTGAGTAGAGGATCTATCTCAAGAAATTAAACATTACTGCTTTGGGTTATATATATCAAAATTTCGCCCCTTTTCGATTCAAAAGTAGTCTAAGTGACAGCTTATGGTGGATACTTTAAAGTAGGCAAAATTTAAAGTTGAGCACAGTTTTTGTTTCGGAGATATGACGAGTCGAACATGCTAGTTGACCTGTTCACGGCAAGATGAATTCAACATTCTTGGCAATCTCGTTCATTATGTTCAAGATTCTCAAATATGCAAAATGTATCATATTTTATGTAAAATCTTTCTTCTTTTCGAATCTATCATTGCATTTTATCAAAAACGTTTTTCAAGTGAGGTATAGTCGATTTTACAGGAAAAAAATCAGGATTTTTGCTGATACAGCAACCAACTAAAAATAGACCATGTTACACGTGGAAAACAACAATCGAAGAGGACTGGGAGAGGACCAAACATACTGGGAAAGAAAAGCGAGGAGAAAAAATGAATTTCACAAAGAAATCGCAGCGATATATACTCTACCAGAATCAGAAACGGAGGAATCAGAAGACTCAGAAGAAGAAGAGTTGTAGAAGCAGAAATACAAAAAGAGGAGCACAAACAGCAGCAACACAACGCGGCAACAAGAAGACCCAGAAGAGGCAGAAGTCCAGAACCAAAAATACAAAAAAGGGAGCTTAAACGCTCCCTCACGACACAATGCGGTAACGCATCTCACAAATACCTACACCTCCCATCCCACATTCCTTTACCATGCGCCATGTGGCTCTCGCTGCTGGCAACAAGCATGACCCTAATCCAATCCAGCGTGGACGTAGCAGGCCCAGCTGTATAACCCTGGGAGTGGCAGCAATGCCTACCGCAAACTGGTAAATCAATCAATCAATATTTGATTAATCGGTATTTTTATACTAGAGGCTTAGCAAATCTCGATAGATACTCTAAACCTTGTATCCAGCGGCCTTTGAATTTAAAAGTAAATGTGTATTTCTAAGAAAGATTACGTTTGGTTATATTAGTGAAATGTATTTCAATAATAAGTAAAAAAAATAGGAATATTTTGTAACTTCCTTGTACTACATTTCTGGTAAAATCTAATGAAAGATTAGAAAAGAACGGAAAATTTTACGTTCAAAATGGTACTGCTTGTATCTGTTGAGAATTTTAAGATAAATTCATGAGGTCCCCAAAGCGGCGAAAAATAGATTTTCTTTTTGGTCAATCGTGTCGAAAGCACGGCTTAAAAGAATAAACAGGCAGTTTTCGATTTTTTTTTTATTTATCCAAGAAGTAACTACAAAGTAGATACGTTCCAAAACGGTAAAGGACTGCCTTGAATCCCTGGCGAAACTGGCGGAACACAACAGTATACAACTGGAGTGGACGCGAGGACACCAGGACAATGAAAGCAACGAAAAAGCAGATAAGCTGGCCAAAGAAGGTGCAAAAACAGCCTTGATGGGACCCGAGCTATCCTACGGGATATCATACAATACCGCAAGAGGAATGGTAAAGGAACTATTAAGTCAGAAACATAACTTGTATTGGACCGGGGCGCCGGGGATGAGACATCACGTATGTCCATCACTGGCGGGCCATCCAAGACAAAGACTAACGAATTACTAAAGCTGAGCAGAAAACAACTGAGATGTGCAGTGGGAATCTTAACAGGGCACTGCACACTGAACAGACACCTAACCAATATAGGTGTGAAGGATCATCCAGAATACAGGATGTGTAGTGAGGATGAGGAAACTCCTCACCACATACTATGTGAATGCCCAGCCTTGGTGGCTGGGAGGTTTTCACACTTCAGGGGATTAACCGTGACCCCGGAATAAATAGCCAGAGCTCCCATTGACCGTATACTCTCCTTTTGTAGAGAAACGAGACTATGGGATAGAATAAGCTTAAGCTTCAGTACGGCGCCAGCGGGGCCTCTGGCACCGCAACCCACAAGGAAAAAAAAACTACAAAGTGACAGAACTGCATATTTTGTTGATAAACTTTTGGAGAAGCCAAACTGATATCATGTTATGTTTCGTTATGAAATCAGCCAATCTCAGATGATATGAATTTTCAAAGGCTTTAGAAAAAGCCGAGAGAAGTGTAACACCTTTGTAATTATAAATAATAATTCGCTGTCCCTTTTATGTACTGGTATAATTAATGATTTTTTCAGAATGTAAGGAAAAGTGCCCCCTACAATAGATAAAATAATCAATGTCAGTGGTCTGACGATAAATTCTGCTACTTTTAGCAATAGAGAACAAGCTAAAAACGTACTCTTCGCCAATTTACTCAGCTTTTTATATATAATTGTTACACATTCTATAGGATACTCTTCGCAGTTTTCTTGTAAATAATGTTAGTTTTTGGATATCCTAAATTTTGTGATACCATCTTTGTTGTGAAAAAAATTATATGAAAAAAAATGAAAAAAAAACATCCAACCTGTGTGGGATTCGAACACGGGACCTTTGGATTGCTTTAGCCGCTGCGCCACCACATATTGCTACGAAAATTGATTGTCTGTGATATACCATCTCTCGACAATCATACATATTTCAACTCATACTTCTATGAAATATATATTATTAAAATTGATAAACAAAAAAAATATATTACGGAAATAATATTTCGCAAGATTTCCATTTTAGTACAAGCGAAAAAGATTAAGAGAATATATTTTTTTTAAATTAAATAATTAATAACTTTTTTATTTACCGATCGATTTTCTTCAAAAACAATAGGGTTCTTCCTCTAGCTAACACTAACTTACTTTCTAAATTTCAATACAATCAGATTTTTCTTTCTTAAGTTATCGTGCTTACAAGAACGTGACGGACGGACGGACAGACGGACACTTTGAAAGTTGTTCAGAATTCGTTCACTAACACGATATGAACATTTTTTCTCTACGAGCGATATTTACGATTTTAGAAATGTGCCGATCAAATACAATATACTCTTCGTTTTCGCAAAGAGTATAATAAGATACCTCGGACGAATTTTTACTAGTCAGATAATCATAAGCATTTCAGTTGCGGTTCATGGGTTTTCTGAGAACATTTGAAGCCAAAGTGTAAATATTTCTCCTTTGTTGATCATTACTAACTTGCCTAATTTAATACTCAATGTTCAAAACGAAATAAAAAAGCAACGATGGCGCTTTGTTTCAGTACGGGTTAACGTATACTATTACAAATTGGATTTAAACTAAAACTGAGTTAGAAGAGGCCTGACATATAATACTCTAGTTGCAAATTAAATTAACCACATAACACCATTTTACCGACCGGTTGGGCGAAATATAAATAATTGAATTATAAGTATCAGTTCATCTAAAATTTAAAAACACCACAACGTGTAAAATGTGATTAAATTCTGGAGGAAAATATGTTGCATATATTTACTACTGATTACGTTTTGCATTCATAATTTTCAGTGCCGCAAATTATTTTCAATGCTTCCATTACGTGGATTATTGATTACAGCTTTCAGCGTTGTGTATGCAATCGGAAATTTAATAAAACACCTGTTGTACGTATAACGTATACGTATAAAGTGAATAGCCGAAGCTATGACTTTCCTCTAATAATTTGTTCGATATTATAAATATTTAAGGAACTAAATGCTGTTGCAAATTTCTCGCAAACCCGGAATATTGTTACAGCGGCCAGTCTGAATTCATTGTCAATCAATTCCTGGATACTGCTTGTAGCAAAGGTCGTTTTTTATTTATTTTGTCAATTTCAACTTTTAAAAACAATGACAATTTATTTCAGGGAAAAAAGATCTAGAAGGATATGTAAATACAGGATTTTCCATTTAAAAAACAGTCTTCCTTGTTATCATCACGTGACCTATGCAAGCAATTGTTTTTCTAATTGCATTTATAAAAATATATATAAAACCCTACAACTTTGATACGAAACGGAGTCGGTTGTGCCTTCGAAGCGAACGGATGTGTGCCATAAACGCACCCACTTAAAATTCGAAAATACCGGACAAAACTCCGTCAAATTTGATGAAGCTTAGGTGAATTATAGCTCAAAAAATTTCACGTAAATCGATACGCCATAACAAAAGAACAAAGTTGAAATAGAATTAATATTTGAAAATAACTAATACAGTTATTTAGTGACCAGTGCTGTGTATAAAGAAACGAAAAGAGCGTAAACAAACAAACGACCCAACACAGGCAAAAAAACTAAGCATCCTTTTCATTTCTAAGTACCTTGCCTGTCAAGTTTATTTATGTCTTAATGACTTACAAGGGTCTGCCGCGTAAAACCATTGAAGTGTTTAGGCCCATCAAACCCTTGAAAAGCCGCTAAATTTATGGCGGGGGCAATACATTAGTGAAGTATGGCCAAAATATCCCTCTGTAAACCTTCAAGTAAATTATTTTTTAACCGTTATAAAAATATTCAAATGAATTTAATTTAGATTGCACCCGAAATAATCAATAACGTATTGTTCGTAAAGTATGGTCATATAAATTTCTTATGTTAACCTTCAAGTAATCTTTTTCGTAATTATTAAAAATACTCAAACGAATTTAATATAAATTAAACCAGTATAATCAAATGCATTACTCTTAAAGTATAGTCATAATATTTTCTTAGGCAAATTATCAAGTGAGGTTTTTCTAGTCAAAATTACGCTCGGTGTTAAGTGAAAAATTCTACATAGAGTGGTACATACTAGCATAATCACAATTAAGTGATACAGCTAATATTTAATTAATATGGATGATTGAATTCCTCAGTGCAAATAAGTGAAAAACAGATACCGTTGTTAAGTGAAAAATTTTACAGTGGTACATATTAGCATAACACCCGTAATAATTAAATGCATTACTATTAAAGTATGGTCATATTTTCTTAGGAGAATCGAAAGTGAGGTTTTTTAGGACAAAATTGCGCTCGTTGTTAAATGAAAAATTCTACATTAAATTCTACACTAAAAATAGAGAGACCAGGTTACACGTGGAAAACAACAGCCGAGAGGATTATGAACAAACTGGGAAAGGACCAAACATACTGGGAAAGAAAAGCGAGGGGAAAAATGAATTCCACAAAGAAATCGCACCGATATATACTTTACCAGGATCAGAAACCGAGGAATCAGGAGATTTAGAAGAAAAATAAGATTTATAGAAGCAGAAATACAAAAAGAGAAGCACAAACACTCCACATCATGATACGACGCGACCACGCATTTCACAAATATCTACAGATATATACCCTACCAGAACCAGAAACGGAGGAATCAGAAGACTCAGAAGGATAAGAAGAAAATCTGTAGAAGCAGAAACACAAAAAAGAGGAGTATAAACATTAAATATCACGAACACAATGCGGCAACGCATTTCACAAACACTTACACTGCCCATCCCCCACGCATGACCCAAATCCAATTGAAAGGAAAAAAACCATTTTGCAATTTCAATTGCATTCAATTTCATTGCATTCATTTCAATTCAATTGCATTCCATTTCAACTTCATTCAATTTTATTCAATTTCATTCATTTTCAATTGCATTCCATTTCAGTTTCATTCAATTTCAATTGTAGTCAATTCCAATTTCAGTCAATTTCTATTTCAGTTGCATTCCTTTTCAACTGCATTCCATTTCAATTGCATTCCATTCAATTTCAATTGCATTCATTTCAATTTCATTCAATTTCAAATTCATCCAATTTCAATTTCATTCAGTTTCAGTTTCATTCAATTTCAATTGCATTCCATTTCAACTGCATTCATTTCAATTTCAATTTCAATTGCATTATTCCATTTCAACTGCATTCCATTTCAATTGCATTCATTTCAATTTCGTTCAATTTCATTAAGTTTCAATTTCATTCATTTTCAATTGCATTCCATTTCAATTTCATTCAATTTCAATTGCGTTCCATTTCAACTTCATTCAATTTCATTAAATTTGGCTCTCGCTGCTGGCAACAGGCATAAGTTCAATCCAACCCAGCCTGGACGTAGCAGACCCAGCTGCATAACCGTGGGAGTGGCAGCAATGCCTACCGCACGCTGGTAAATCAAATCAAATCAAACCATACAACTTCCATACGAAACTTTTTTTTATTTCCAATAATAACCGAAATAAAGGGAGGGTCAATATATAATGAATAACCCTCTAAAAAATATATATTTCACTGAAGATATTGAAAAACGGGCGGGCGGGTGGAGTTAAAAGGATCGTAACACTTAAGCCGACACAATGAATTTTCTTATAGCTTAAGGCACTATAAAAGCAAATGCAAATAGAAATGTCATTACAGAGTACGTGATATACAAAGAAAAATATTAATCATCTACGAGTGCTATTAGCAGGGAATAAATTAACTTCAACAGATGATATAGTCCAAGATTAATTTGAATATAAATTGAATGAATAAATATTTAATCATGATTAAAACGGGACATTAATTCGATAAAAAAAGTCCGACGACCTCCAGATTTTTAGCGGATACTTCTTTTAAAATTATAAAACAATTAAAATTCTCTAAAGAGAAAAGATCAGCAAACAATCTGATGCAAGTTTTCTTTCGTAATAATACATGTTCATACTCACGTGATTCGCATTTTTATTTTGAATAAGTATATGTAATCAATGATATGAAAAACTGCTTTTCTTTTCTTTAAAGCCGAAAATGTTTATGAAGAGAGAGCACCGAAAATAATCAATGTAGTTAGTTAACTTCTTTGTTGCTTCATGCTCCTCCATATAAGGTCAATTTAATTTTTCATTAAACTTCTCCCGAAAAACATAAAGCTACATTTTTAAAGCATATTAGGTATAAATTTTAACTAAAATGGTTAAAAATGGCGGTAAATCATAAAATCATACAATACAAGTAACCTAGCCTCTCAAGTTTGAGTATTACGATCTTCGAATCTGCTCATGATTCTAATAATAATAATTATTATTATTAGAAACACGAGCACATCTGAAGATCCGCAGGCCCATCGTCTTATTGGGCATTCACGACATTTAGGAATCCCTAGAAAACACCAGTGGTCTCCACAAAGGAGAGCAATCGTTTCCGGGATAGATCCCATAGTTCCTCCGGCTGTATAAACTGCTTTCCGAGATACTTATACCTTGAAGCTCGTAGTGCTATAGCATATGAGATAAGTGATGGTTTCATCCTCCACTCCACGCATCCAACAAGTAGGATCATTTCTCAACCTAATTTTACACAAGTGCTTGTTCAGAGGACAGTGTACAATTTTTCGTCTTCCACTCATATATTTCCTTCGTTGTTCTTGAGTCTTCCATTCTGCTGACATGTCCCAGACATGTTAGTCTTTGACTTTTTATATATTTAATAATGGTTTCGTAGCTACTTGTAACTGATAATGCAAGAAATTAAAGTACGTAACTTGTAAATGTCGGATAGTTTAGTTGTCAATTCGAGAACTCTTACTTGGACCAATACTGTTTTCCTTATACTTGTCAGATTTACCAAAAGTTATAAAAAACTGTGAAGTACTTTGAAGTACATTATATTTACGTATGTACTTGTAATAGCTTCCCTTTTAAATGTTTTTTCTTGTCTTCTTTACCTTTTAAGGTATTTTTTTAAGTATTCTTTATAATAGGTTATATTAGGATTTACATAGCTTCAATTTTATCCGTGTCCTAATTCTTAAGGATATAATCACGATTGTGATTAATCAATAGGGAACTTACACAAAAAATAAAACTGTATTAAAACACTCAAAATTGTAAACTAACATCATTAAAAACCCCATAGATGACAAAAATTTAAAAAAATCTCTTCCAGAAATATAAGCGATTAAACCTGCCTGATTTTGTCTACTCTTGAAACGTGATGTCAGACCGAGCGAGTCGGACGGCACTAGCGTCTAGATAACATCCTATAACAATTGTTCTTAAAGTGGGAGAGTACTAAATGTAATATTTGTATTTTTATTACAAGCTTCAGGTTGCAGTGATTATTTACATGTTAATGTTCTAACTATTTATACATATAATATACTGTTTATACTTATAATATGAAGCAAACAAGCTTTTATTAAAATGCACTAAAAGAATAAAGTAAATATGCTGCTTAACTGACCTAAAAGCTTGTCGCGGATATACATTAAAATAATGGTATTTCTTTGGAATTAAATACCTTTAAACTCGCGACAGGCTTTTAGATCACTTACAACATTGCAACATTGATAAAAAATGATGTGATTACCTTTTTAGTCACTTGTTTGCTTCGTAAGTTTATATGTATAAACAATTAGAACATTAACATGATAAATAATCACTGCAACCCAGGAGGTTAAAATTATCTGTTCTAACCTAGAAACTACAAAAGTCATAACCAGTGAGCTGTATTACAAACTGGAGTGAGCCTTAATAATAGGAAACGACTTGTTAAAACTATGATTTCAGGCAACAGAGACAGGGCAACTTGTTAATATAAGCTTTTCTCTCTGTATTGTTTTTCCCCACCCAACAGCGCACACTAGAGTATGTTATTCAGCTCAGTGGTCAAAACACACAGAACTTCGATTACAAGGCCTTGGCGGGATCAATTGTTATTGGGTGCTACCTAGACGTTTTCACGGAGTGACATCACAGCGCTTTTCGCGAGGATTCCAACTTTAATTATTTACTGCAAAGTAAGTACTGCAATTTAAGAGCTGATATTCGGTGTAGCATGTTTTTATACATAAACACACACTTTAATGAAATTTTAAAAATGGGCAAGTTCTCTATAATGTATGTGTTATGTATGATAATGTACTGGCCCTGGTTGGCACTTACAGCACCTTTGTGAGCTGATACCCCGCCAGGTTAAAAAAAGACATTTTTATTTATTTATTTAATGTCAGTTCCTTCATTCAATTGGTTCAGTTCTGCATTCATTCGGATTCTCCATCTTCCATCAGCGTTTTGGATTGGCCCATATATCTTTAGCAGTATTTTTCTCTCGAATATCCGAACTATTTCTTCATCTCTTTTTGTCATGGTCCAGGTCTCATATCCATGTTACTACAGGTCTAATGAAAGTGTTGAATATTTCAGTCTTGGTGTTCTTCTCTGATAATTTACTAATAAATTTTTTGTAGGCGTAGTAACAGCGGGTTTCCAGTGACTATATGTGATTTAATTTCACTGCTTATTGAATTAGTCTGGTTAATTTCTGTTCCTAGATATGCGAACGCTTCCACGTGTTTAAAGTTGTAGTAGTCAATTTGTATATTATTACTGTTGTTGCTTGGTGTTCTTTTGACATCCACGTGTTTTGCTTTGCTTTCGTTAATTTTTTGCGACTCTTGGTCAATTTTGTTTTTATCAAACATTTAAAATAATCAGTGACTCTCGCCGGACTGCACATGACAAAATAAGTTATACCTCCCATCCATAAATTATTATTAGATATGTCACAATAAAATGCAAAAACTTCAAATTCAACAAATAGTCCAAGAGCTAGCAACGGTTTCGTTATGTCATTTTTAATCAGGCTAGAATTTTTATAATCTGTTCCTTGTTGCGTAAAAGATAATCGGAAATCTGGCAACCGTCCGGGGGTGGCTTTTGCGCCCCTAGATTTTTAAAAGGTGAATCAAAACTAATAAAATTACATTATTATAATCACTCTGGAACTTTGGATCAAAGTAAAAAATGATTCAAGTGAATAAAAAAAATCGCCAGACCGGTGGCTGGGTGGAAAGTGGGTGCAAGAGGGGGTTGAAGTGGAATAGCTCAGTGCGTAAAGTTCTCGCTTGGAATGCGAGAGGGTCATGGGTTCAACTCCTGGACAAACTGAATTTTTTTTTTACCGATTAATGTATTTTTTTACTAATTCAGGCTTGATTTGACGGCGCAAATAATATTTTCCTTCCTCTTTCTTGTAATATAATAATTTCACTTTTTCATGTGATTTGTTCAGGTTAGTTATTGATCTTTGTATTGCCATTTAATTACTATTTTCCTGAAATTATTGAAAAATTCTCTTTAGCTTGGAGAAATACCCACTGCTAGTATTTTATACCTGGAAAGGCCGCAAAATGGGTCGATCGGGGACCCTTGTCACGTTACGAGAGGTTAAAAGCTGCCGACAGCTACGTCAAAAATGTCAATTATAATAGTTATTTTGAGGATAAAAAGCGGTGGGACACCCCCACACCCTCTTTGTCTGCGACACTAATATTTCCTGCAGCGCTGATAATAATCAAATGGCAAAATAAAAATCAATAACTAACCTGAACAAATTACATGAAAAAATTGAAATTATTATATTACAAGAAAGAGGAAGGAAAATATTATTTCTGCCATCAAATCAAACCTGAATTAGTAAAAAAATACGTTAATCGTTAAAAAAAAATTCAGTGGGTCCAGGAGTTGAACCCGAGACCCTCTCGCATCCCTTTACACATTGAGCTATTCCACTTCAACCCTCTTGCACCCACTTTCCATCCACCCACCGGTCTGGCGATTTTTTTATTCACTTGAAATATTTTCAACTTTGATATCCCAAAGTTGCCAAACTGATTATAATAATGCAATTTTATTAATTTTGATTCATCCTTTAAACATCTAGGGGCGTAAAAGCCACCCCCGGACGGTTGCCAGACTTCCGTTTATCTTATTGTTACGCTACAAGGGGCAGATTAGGAGAGTTCTGGCCTTATTCTCTATGGTGTAACGAAATCCGTTGCTAGTTCTTAGACTAAAATGTTTATTCAGGAAACCTTTTATAACAGTAGTTTTAATTACAAAAAAAAACATTATGTTTTTACGTAAATCCCAGATCAACACATAAAAATATTTCTCCGTGGGTAAGTTTTTGAGGAAATAAAATTTACCTATTTATTTATAACTAATACAAAAGAGTTTCAAATTTATTTAGAACTCGTTGAAGTATATTACATACGCTCGGTGCACATCATTTAATGGTAAGAGCGCTCTGTCGTCTCTTATTATCTCTAAAGAACACTCGAGGATGACGAAGAATGACGGACGAAGAATAGTCCTAAGTTTAAGCTATTGATTCCGCATTCCTTGGCAGGCCGGAAAACATGCATTGTAAATTAAAATTAGTGACTGCATTTCCCATTTCTATATGCACGCATAGAAAGATATACCATATAATTGTTATATTACTATTGGGTTCTTTTATGGTTTCTAATTTCAGGATTTCCGCCCATAATTATATGCATTCATATTTTAATACAGTCCATGATATTGAAAGTTTCCTGTGCACTTTTCTTCATTTAAATTTAGGGAGACAAACGCTGATTAGAATATTGTTTATAAATATACACATTTAAACACTATGAGATTAGCAAATGAATATATTATTATTTAAAAAAACCGACTACAATAAAATAGTTTTTTTAATAAGTTATATATCCTGTCTTGAATTTTACTTTTCATGTTATCTTTTAAATTAATTGAAAGGCAGATTCGTAATCATCGACCAAAAATACATAGGAAATAGTAATTTTTATTATATCACGTAAACACATTTTACGACGAAATTTGGCAAACAACCGTATTTTGACAATAAAAACCGGGATTTAATCGAAATCTACGCGGTAGAAAGTTTTAAGCCATGTTAGGTTTAGTCCTTGGAGCAGAATTTTTTTTTTCTAGACCTGTGTAATGGGCCATATACTACCCCCCCCCCCCCCCCGATTCTTGGGGGCAATGTTTTTCATAAAGATTAAAGCCTAAAGAACAATTTAAAACATATCCTAAAAAAAAATAATTTGCAAATATGGTTTTTGTCATTTAACACAAGAACAAAAAAAGATGGAGAAAAACTTTCTTCACAGAAAACAAAGTGCAATAAAATTTTCTACAATTTTGTAGCAAACTATCACTTACTGTATGAATTAACTACTGCAACTGATACACATTTGTATCTTTTCCCACAGTAATACTTTACTAACATCTACCATATCTTTCCATTTTGATCTAAAGAATCTACTGTTGAACTAAGGCCCATTGCGAATGGTCCACCCTATATATTAAATAGATGTAAAACTGTTTAGTTTACACAAAATGCATCAAATTGAATAGAGTAGTAGTAATATCACGTCCTTGATGCATATGATCCGGCCTTAGGAAAGGGTATATCTGCTTCAATTACGGAAACACCTACCCCAGATTTATTGGATCCTGAGATGCTATGTACGTACGTGTCATTTCACACAAAACTTATTACTAACTACTCAGAATTTTTGACAGATGACAGTAAGCCTTGAAGAATATTACATTTCCAGACAACGTTTGGCACCATTCTGTCCGTGAAATAACAGTTCAGTAGAGTTCACATAGTGCATATACAATCAATCATTGGAGAAACTTTGAAACTAAGTTTCAGGACTTAGGTCATTTTATGCAGATGTACAGATAGAAAGATCAGTATTTTCTTTAATAGACTGGCGGTACATGACCAGTTAGGTGCAACGTTTTTAAAATGCATGCCAATCATATATATGAATGATATTACCGTAAATATGCCAGAAACGCAAATTTTAGGCAGTCGTCGCGTGCAGAAGGGTGTGCAAATCGAATTTCTTTTGTGTTTTTTTTTAATTTTAAAATGGATGCCAATAGTGCCAAACGAAAAGCCGTGAAAAAGAATCCAGCGTAAATTCATTGGCATGCAGTTTACGCGCGCAAAACACACGTTGACGTGCACATAAAATCGTAAAATATTTTGGTGTTCTTGATTTTGGATGATTCTGATTTTGGATTTTTTTTTAAGGCTTTTCGTTTGGCACTCTTGGCATCCACTTTAAATTAAAACAAAATAAACAAAAAAAATCGATCCACAGCCTTCTGCACGCGACGACTGCCTAAAATTTGCGTTTCTGGCATATTCACGGTAATTTCATTCATATATCTGATTGGCATGCATTTTAAAATAAATTGAAAATATATATTTATAGAAAAGTAACATTTTTATTCTAAGTTTGTTGGAAATATTATGTGGTAGGATTGTTTTCATTGTTGTTATATAGTACTGTCAGAGAACTTATATCATATGGTTTAAGTTCTCTGGTATTGTTATGTATCTATGTATAATGTATGTCAGTTGTCAAAAATATAAAAAGATATTAAACATATAAATAAAACGTCGTATTACTTCTGTTAACAATATATTAAGAGATACAAATAACCTGCTCTGTTAACATGTTATGGGCCTAGGGTAGAATCCCAGAGTAGATTTTCAGAACAGAATCTCAGATTAGCAGGCTGCAGATCTTTTTTTCTTTTTCTGCTAAAGAAAAATTTTTAAAAATTCTGCCAGTAACAGTGACATAAGTAATAATAATAATAATAATGTTTATTAATAAATAAAGAGAACAATAGCCTATGACATTTTAATAATAATAATAATAAATAAACGTGTAGTCGACTCACGAAGTACTCACACGTCATGGACTGTGAGTACTTGTTTGTGAGCTAAAACCTACCAAAATCTATTTATAATATGGCATTGTTTAGTTAAATTTAAATATATGTACATATTTTTTTTATCATATTTTTTTCTTTACATTTTTTTTTTAATATTATCTACAAGTATATTTTTTTTTATTTTAACATATCGATTATATAAGGTAAAATAAATTAATTTTTTCACTCATATAAATATACTTAGTTTCTTAACTACGCAAACAAATCAACGGTGGTACAATCTGGAACATAAAATTATGTTTGACTTTCTCAGAATATATCACAGCAAGGGCTAACACCGTTACTGATTAAGACTAGGCATAATAATATGTTTTGTCTATTATCGCATGTACTACATTTCTAGGTGCATCAAACATCCATTGTTTAATTCTTTTTTTTAATGAATGGCGACTGTTTAGCGTTTTAATATCCTGCGGTAATGCGGAGTACATTTTGGAGCAAAGGTATATATAACATCTTTGACTTATTGTTCTAGTGCATTTTATGTTTCTAGAAATAGACGCCGTTTTTGTCCTGGTGTTATATTGATGTTCGGAAAAATTTAGAAGTTTTTCGTTTTTAAATATTTCAGTACACATGGCTAAACCAAACAACTGACGCACATCCAGCACTTTTGCTTCTTTATACAATAAATCAGACGAGTACGTATATTTTCTTTTCGAAATTATTTTTAGGCACCATTTCTGCATTACATCTAATGAGTGTAAGTAGTTCTTATTAACTCCCCCCCCCCCCAAGCTAAAATTGCGTAATTTATATGGCTTTGAATTAGGGAAAAATATATTGTTCTAAGGTCGCGAAATTCTAGAAAGTTGGTTAGATATTTTATTTTTGAGATAATGCCACCGATTTTTCTTACAATGAAGTTTATTTGTTTATCCCATCTTAAATGACAATCTATAATGATACCTAGGTATTTGACGTTATCACTTTCTTTCAGACTTATAGCATCATGATTTATTTGTATTGATGTGGATTTATATTGTGGTAAACCGACTTTGTATGAACTTAATGCTACGTATTTTGTTTTGTCCGAGTTTAGTGTTAAGGTGTTATTGTTAAACCATGTTATTATTGTGGAAAAGTCTTTTTGTACGTCAGCCCGTAAGGAATCCCATGTTTTACCTTTATATAATATAACCGTGTCATCAGCGAAGCTTGTTATTTTCCCCAAACTGTTCAAGCTCAGTAGGTCATTGATGTATACCGTAAATAGTAATGGTCCCAGTACGGTTCCCTGTGGGACTCCATACATGACTGTTTTGGGATTACTATATACTTCTTGTATTGAAACATAATTAGTTTTGTTTTCAAGATAGCTTTTGAGAAGTTGAAGAGTTTTTCCCCTGATACCGACAGCATAAAGTTTTTGGAGCAGCTTATCATGGCAGACAGTGTCAAACACCTTTGCAAGGTCAACAAAGACTGCCAAGGCTGGTTCGCTCTTATCTAAAGACTCATAGATTTCAGAGGTTAAATCACATATCGCATCTTGAGTAGACCTATTTTCCCTAAATCCATATTGTTTATCTGAAATTATTTTATACCTATTTAGGAAGCTCAATAATCTTTTTTTACTAATTTTTTCGAAAATTTTTGCAAAATTAGATATAAGGGTTATAGGTCTATAATTACTTATCTCATCTTTTGCTCCGTTTTTATAAAGTGGTTTAACAATTCCAACCTTAAACACAGATGGTACTATACCTTCATTAATTGCCTTATTGATTAGGTGAGTAAATGGTTTTATTATTAACGCATTAATTTTTTTTATTATTTCGGATTTTATGCCGTCGATGCCAGGGAGTTTATTATTTTTTAATTCTTTAATAGCCTGATTAACTTCCAAAACAGTTATCTCACTGAGATATATGGAGTTTTCATTATATGATAATTGTAGTGGTGTTGGTACGTGTGACTAAGATTTTTTCTGCAAGATTTTTTCCTAAATTTGTATAATGGTCATTAAAACTATTTGCAATATCAACAGGATTATTTATTATAATGTCGTCTTTTTTAATAGACGTAATCACTTCATGGTTTTTGTTTTCATTGCAGATAGTTTTAATAGTTTTCCACATTTGACTGGAGCTTCCTTCACAGTTATAAATTTTATTCTTAAAGTATATTATCTTAGATTTTTTTATCAATTGTTGCAGTTTGTTTTTGTAAGTTCTGTAATTTTCTAAAAGATGAACATTGCTTTGATCGCTTTTAAGACTTTTGTACATGTTATTTTTTTTATTTATCGAAGTTAAAAGTATTTTAATATATTGAAAAGTCTTACTGGCATAAGAGTTATGACAACTATGGAAGAATTAGAAGTGCAAATTAAAGCACTCCAAAAGGATTTAGAGAGGAGAAACACAAATAAGTCCACAGTAATATCCACTTCTGTCGGAGGTTTATCTGAAACCAAGCATTTAAATGGTACAAACTATAATGATTGGAAGTTTTGGATGAAAAATTATCCTGATGCAGAACTCTAGTGTTGTGTTGAACCAAAATCTGAAGAACGTATTGATCTTGATCAAAGAGCGTTAGCTAAAATTAATTTATCCATAAAGCCATGTGCAGTCACAGAAACAAAAAGAGCAAATACAGTTCAAAAAGCATGGAATTATTTAAGGAAAGCTGGGTCATTCCATGCCAAATCAACCAATAAAAATAAAATTTTGAAACTTGACTTCTCCGATTTTGATAATTTTTGGTGAAAATGTTGTACCTGTCAACAACATGAAAATTTCAATTTTTTTATTTTTTTTGATTATTGGTTCTTGAGTAATAAGTCTTTGAAAATTGAAAGAAAGTCAGTAATTTTGGAAAATAGGGATTTTTAAATCACAATATCTCCAAAACGGTAAGAGATATAAGGGTGGGACAAACGTCAATTTATGGTGTTTAAACAATATTTTTCTATTTGAAGTTAAAAAATGTTGTAACCTGAAATTTAAAGGTCGAGGTCAATGTCACAAATATAAAAGTAATTTTTCTCAAAAAGTATATTTTTGAAAATTATTAAAAAAATTGCATTTGTCTCTGGTGGTCATATCTACCACTGCATACAATTTCAAAGTGGGGCAACAACGGGAACATTGTACAAAAAATATTATTTTAGGACAATATGTACTTTCAAGACACTAATCGCAAAGTTTAGTATTTTATTTTGCAATGTACAATTTTGAATTTACATAATCAAAAGAGTTGTTATTATTAGTCTTGGAAATAGGTTTGTGTAACCACCCCCACCTCCACGTTTCCCTGCCACAACCATTTTTGTCATACATGATAACATGATTGCGATAATAAGCATAATTAAATACCAAATGGGTAATATAGAATGAAATATGTTGTACGCAAAAAAAATACATTTGTTGGTGGTACCCATGGGCGCAGCCAGGGGCGTACCCAGGATTTTGTTTCGGGGGGGGGGGGGGGTTCGACTAACAAAAAATGTTTGTAAATGTAAATATACACTTTTCTTTTAATAATTTCCACCAAAGGTTAGCTTTTGGATATGAAAAGTATATATTTTCTGGGGGGTTCGAACCCCGCTAACCCCCCCTGGGTACGGCCTTAAGTACACATCCTAGCCACCAGAAATCATCATACATGGCAGTGACAAAGCCAGAAATTTCCTCAAATTCAATATTTGGTAAACCATCTCCAAGGTTAAATTCAGTACTCTTACTGTTGTTTAAATAGAGTTTTCCTCTCAAAACCATATCTTTCTTAGGTATGAAACAATGGTATTGTTGAATTCCATGTTTCACTTTGTCAAATCTGCTTTCAAGATATAAAGTATAAAGTATTCTGCTGATGGTCATCATCTGTGCAATAAATAATATTAAAATTTTTTATGCACTCAGTCACAAAGTTGTATAGGTGTCGAGGTGTTAAAATTTGATCAGAGTAATGTCGTTATAGACTTGCTTTCGCCGCAAGTCGTTTTACAGTTCCACCTAGTCCATCACATACATTTTTTCCATGGCTGGTAGCAAAAAAATGCCATTCTGCTTTTACGTTATAATAATCAGACTCGCGAAAACACATATTTAACATGTTTTGTCGGTTTTCATCCATTGCTATTGATAATATTAAGTAATATAATTTAATTTGATTTAAAATGTTCAAAACCTGATAAATATACACCTAATTATGCATTATCCGCGGCAAACGACGGATCTAGGCTAGTCGCGCGCCGGGTCCGAGCGACGCGGTTAGGCGATATTTTATGCAGCGCATGTACCAGCACTTTTATTATTTATTTACTTACTTATTTGTCGTCGCCCCACTTCCAATATTGGCACAGAGGTACAGGAAAGTTCAGTTAATATTACTTAATTTTTTGAGTTGAAAAAAAAATTACTTTTTTAGATAATACCATTTGAGTATTTATGATCTTGAGAGTGACCTTGAGACAAAGAAATTATGTCCATTTTTTTAAATAGAAATAAACTTTAGTCCATAAGCTACAAAACGAGTGCTTACACAAAAAATTTCTTCTTCAGCATCCTGAGATGATAATTATTAAAAATACCCCCGTTATAATAAAATGTGTTAATTTTGTATTCTTTCGAGTCCTATAGAAAAAAAACTACTCGTCAGAAAAATTTTAAATTCTGGATTTCTAATACCTTGGAGGGGTTAAACATGTGTACCAAAATTCGTTAAAATCTGAATGGTAATTTTTTTTTGCTTGGTTGATTTGATATGGAATGACCCAGCTTATGAAGATTCCGGCGTTGTTATATTGGTTGGACTTTATTCATGCCTATTCAAAATGAAATTCGAATCATGCTCATCAATGCAAGATTATGTTGAAAGAATTTGGAGACTATTGGTGAACCTTTTAAAGATAATGTTATTGAAGGAATAATACTAGGAGGACTACCAGAAGAATACAAACCACTAATCTTGGGTATACAGGGATCAAAACAAAATACATCAGTTGAATTTGTAAAAAATTTCTTATTGCAAGAAAATGTTAAAGATATCAGCAATAATTCAGCAATATCTTCCAAATCTGCATTTTCTAGAAAATATAATAAGAGACAATCACAGAAATTTTATAAAGGTCCCAGATGTTACAACTGTAATTAATATAATCACAAGGCAGCTGACTGTCCAAAACTACATAAAAGAAAAGTTTATGAGAAAAACAATATGATGAAAACGAATGAAAGAAATCATAATTTTTATGCATCAACGTGTAAAATACTAGATTTAAAAAGTCTAATAACATAACGAAGATTGGTATATAGACGCCGAATAGCTAATGGTCAAACTTTAACGTGTACAGGAAGAGAAAATGTTACCATTCTGCTCCCACGGCTGCATTGGAAGTCCTTTTAGATCTGACACCACTACACATATTTATCCAAGGAGAAGCTCGTTCGGTGGTACACAGGCTAATGCAAGGCACAACGCCCATAAGACAACAACACGGAACAGAGCACCAAAAGTTATACTCAGAGCTGAAGGCAGATCCCATTTTGGGAATGCTCAAGGACACTATGGTCCCAAAGTATAACTTCTACAAAAATATTCAAATCAAAATACCAGACAGAGAGGACTGGAAAAACGGTTCTCCAGTATTGGTGCAAACGATCTGGTATCGGCTCCAAGACAGAACATCCAAGGAACAATTTTAGTTGCTATAAAACTATTTATAAAATGCCTTGAAAAATCTATTTTGCTGTAACAATATCCTTAATACCATCATAAAGCGATTTGTAGACTAAAAGGGCCCACCCTTATGAAGGTTGTTAAGGCCTTTTTAAATTCCATCATAAAACTCCTGAAAACCTTGTTCGGGCCGTTTTAAAACCTTTCTTAAAACCTATTTTAAAGCTGTCAGAAGCTTTTCTATTAGCTTTCTGCATTTCTAGGAAACACCTAGAAGGCTACCTTAAAACTGGTTTTTAAAACTCTTATAAGTCCATATTAGAACTGAGAAGCTATAAGAATGTCCACGAAGGAATCCAAATAATTTTATTATTGCATTTATTTTTTCTAAACTGATTTAAGCAAACACACCATCAGACTTATTGAAGATAAAATGGAATTTGAAATGTATAAAACGTAGAGCACTATAACCTCTCTAAGGCCGATTTAAAAGGTAATAAAAAGCCATCAGGTATGACAAAAAAATTAAAACCAACGGCAGTTTATCGTTAAAACTACATAAGAAAGGCCCAAAAAACAAGAGCCCCTCAGAAATAATAATGATTTTAATATCCATACAAAATTTGCATAGACACGTAATCAGCAAATTTAAAAAGTGGGCTGCTTCTCGGTTCCCACAGTAATTTTCAGTCGTTTCTTGTAATTCTACCTTAATTTGCTAACGAAAAAGTGATAATTATTGATAATTATAATTGTGAGATTGGCCTTGAATATTTTTATATAACAAGAAAAACATGGCCGGCCAACTAAAAACCTAATTGTCATTTTACAGTCCTCTCCAGTGTTGCCAGGTCTAGTGAAATTTCACTAGATCTGGTGATTTTTTTAAATCTAGTGATGTAGTGAAAACTTTTATGAAAATGCTCATTTTTAATGATTTTTGAATCATCCAATTTAATGCCCTCTACTAGTAGGTAGACAAACATTAAATTCAAGTTGCGATCCATTTAATACAAAACTGTTCACGTTAATCGCTACCACGGTCAGTAAACTCTACGGTTACCTCGATCAGCAGCTCTTAGACGAGAGAGACGCGCGGAGCGGGGAATCGAATGAAAGAGACAGACATATCTGATTTCCGTGCAAAAGACACAGACAAAGATGCCTGTAGTGTCTACAGCTAACGTAGGCTGTAGACCCTAACAGAATCTCTTTCATTCGTTTCCCCGCTCCGCGCGTCTCTCTCGTCTAAAAGCTGCTAATTGAGGTAACCGCATAGTTTATTGACCGTGAATTGCTACAATCGAATAGCCTGGGCTCGTTGCTCTCTAGCGGTTCGTAGACAAACAGTACTTTCTAGTTACAAACCATTTAATACAATACAGAGTACGAAGTTTGGCAACGAAATAATCAGACAGAGGACGCTCAAAGCTATGCTGTGCTCAGAGAGCTCAATAAAATTACGTGTCCTACAGACACTGCAACTTTTGAAAATTAAAGATGAAAGCTTTAATTTCAAATCTAGTGAAATTTTAGTAAGATTTAGTAACTTTTTAAAGCGTCGTCTGATAACTTTTAAAATTTTGATCTGGCAACACTGGTCCTCTCATTAAACTATATATTCTAATAATGGTAATGACCTAGAATATTTACTCTAAATGAAGCCCTGTTAGTCTTTTTGTATACTATCACAAATAATCCCTTCCTTACAAAAATGCAAATGCACTTGGCGAAGATCACATGGACTTGATAAAAGCTGTAATAAAACGTTTGGGACGTGACATTTGATACAAAAAACTTAAAACTTAACCTCAAAATAATTTGTATGTGTGTGTGTTTTAACAGTCCTTTTAAAATGGCCACTCTTTTTTATTTTCTTCCACCTTTCCAAAAAAGACTTAATTATACATCAGTAAGTCGCGAAATGCTTTTAATTACCACACACATGCATCAACGACACTTCAGGCAGACATATTGTTTATTATTTTTATAATAAATGTTTTATTGAGGTTTTGGAAAGTGTTTTATGGAATTAAAATTTGCCTTTTAGATTTATAGAGGCCTTTTTTTCTTCATAACGGTTTCATCACAACATTTATCAAGGATGTTTTAAGAGTCTAGTTTTGTAATGGCCTTTAATAAGTACTAATCGGCATTGAAAATGTCTAGTTTTAAAAAGGCTTTAAAATGCATTTATTGCAAATATGTTAAAACCATGAAGAATAATTTAAAGCCTCTTTAAATCTAAATGGAATTTAAGACGTTCATAAAACTAATTAGCTTTATGGAGAGTTTTATGTAGGTTATGATAAATCCATTACAAATACATATTATCCTAGAAGCAAATTAGCTTTACAATTAGGTCTTACAGAATGCTTTAAAACTTACTATATAAGAGCAAGTATACTTGAAGCCTAAAAGGCCTTAACTAACAACATCAATAAAGCACATGACTATTTCCTAACCCTGACAAACCTTTCTTAAAACCTCCTCAAGTCCAAATGACTTTTAAATTGTTCCTTGGGCAGGCAGTCGGAGCTGGAATTTACGGGATAAGGTCGAAAACGAAGATCCCGATAAGTCTAGGAATACCCGCCACAATATTTTAGACTGAAGTGACCACTATACAGTGGTGTGCAAAGGAAAATAATGAGGCGAGGAACTGTAAACCAGTCAATTGCCATTTTTTCCGACAGCCAAGCAGCGCACTCGATTCCATGCAAGTCGATTCAAGACTAGTATGGGATTGTATAAATGCCCTAATGGACCTAGGAAGTCAGAACAAAGTGACCGTGGCGACACGATATTACAGGGGAAATGAGAAGGCTGATGAACTGGCCCGGGAAGGCGCATCTAAGGCCCTGGTAGGACCCGAACCTTTTTGCGGAGTAGTTAAGCCACGCATACGAACATCCATTAATAAATGAGTACAAAATAAATATCTAGATTGGTGGAAGAGTTTCCCACAACAGAGAACGATCGGTCATATTCACGGAAGACTACTACGTCAAAATAGAAAGGCCATTAGGATAATAGTAGGTCTTCTAACTGGACATTGTAGGCTTAATAGACATATGAGTCTAAAGGGCCTGGCAGAGGATGCAACATGCAGATTCTGTCAAGAGTTAGAGGAAACCTCAGTACATGTGCTGTGCCATTGCGAAGGCCTAGCCAGACTGAGGTCCCAACTACTTGGCGAAGAGAAACTAAGGGCAGATAGCTATACCAAGGAGCCCTCATCAAAGCTATGGAGTCTGATACAAAAAACAAAGCTGGATAAGGAGCTCTAAGTAAAATTAGACAAGAAGTGCCACAACAGATCCGCGGTGGTCAAGGCTAATCAGCCAGTTCCTTTTTCAAATCTAAATCTAACATTCTAGTATAGAATAAAGAAGTTACTATAAAAAATGTGGTATATGCCCCTAATTGAAAGTTAAATTTACTGTCAATCAAATAGTAAAAAAAGGAAAAATGCTAATTTTTGACAGAAAGTATGGATGTCATATTACCGAAGCCAAAGTAAAGATAAGATTTTTTGTTTTTTTCCAAAGGTAACTTCAAATGTATTTAATTCATAAGATATGAAAAATTCTTTAAATATGATTTTCTTATGGATAAATGGCAATATTTGGACTCAAATATCTTGAAAACGGTTAGATTTACGATTTTTTTTTTTATAAAACACAATGTACCTAGAAATGCATTTTCTTTCACATAAACCGCATTTCAAAGTTTCTCCCATCGAAATATTTCTTTAGAGCCCAGCGCCATCTACATACTGATATATTCAAAAAACAATTATATTCAAAACTGAAGCCCCCCCCCCCCCCCTTATGCTCTATAAACTGGCTTTTACGAAATTAAAATATCTCTATTCGTTTAGAAGGTATCCGGCCTGGGAAATTTTATTGGGACACCTTGTATAGTGATGCGGACTTCCCTCATAAAAATTCCGTCTCAATTTTTGTCGAACTTCGTTGAATTAGCGAACAGACCATAGACTGATTTCATTAAACTATTAGAGACCGCAAATAATTTTTTTTCTTAGGAAGAGGATCTACTTACAGTATAAATTATAAACCTGAGGTTGTGGTTACCTCTAACCATTAGGGTCTTATCTAAACGAAGTGTTATTAATATTAAACAGGTCAAGGTTTAATATTTTATGAGGAAAATTGCGAATATATTTCTGAGAAGCTACGTGAGCTACAGAATAGTCTTATAAAGTTTGCAAAATTGTTTTCTTAGAATTATCACCATCAAACTTTTATAAATAATAAATAATGTTGACAAATTTAAAATACTTCTTCGTCTCTTCAGTCTAATGGCTGAGAAATTCTAAAACAATACTCATTTAGAGAGCTTAATAAATAGCCTTCACTCAGGTTACGGCAAATGTCAAGTTGATGTCTCGAGGGGAAACATCCCTCGACGACAGTCGGAAAAATATGCATACACAAATCCATATGAAATGAAAATAAGAATGTTACTGCAGAATAGTAGACGCTCATATAATATGGAGCTGTAACAAAAATTGCTCAAAGAAACTAAAGAATTAATTACCAATATACCATTATTATGGATGTTGGTTTAAAATTTATATAATTTAATTGATAATGATCCAAAGATCCATTATAAAAGATGTTATTAAAAAATTTTAGGGCTGCCACAGAAATTTCAGTTTTGTTGTTGCATTAGTTGTAATTTTGAGAGGCTTTATGATTTTTTGATGTTTCACCCCAGGCTAAAATGCCATAAGTCAAATGTGTTTCAACTAACGCATAATATACAGATTTCATTTGTTTCTGTCCAAGAACATAATTGTCGAAATTTGTATAGAATAAATTGAAGTTTTTTTAACGACAAACTGTATATGTAAATTCCATCTTGAGTGCTGGGCAATGACTATTCCTAAATATTTGACTTTAGTTTCGGGTAGTATAATGTTTTTTCCTTGAATTTCAATATTCAGAGATTTAAAGGATGGCATATTTAATTTATTGCAACTGAAGGGTAGGCAGGTTGTTTTATCTAGATTTAAAGTTAATATTTTTTTAACAAACCAGCTTTTTATATATGACAAATCATTTTCTACTATTTTTTACAATTAATTATTTTTTATTTATTTGCTTATATCATGATTAGAGAATATTATTTAGGTATTATGCAAATCACAACTTACACACTTTTTTATTTATTATGAAAATACCTACTTTCTGTATATTGTTGCCCTAATCTGGGCACGCTAATATACTAGTTAGGTAAATACTTTAAAACACTTATTATTGGAGAACCAATCAAAACAACTACTCTCCTAGCTAATACTGACGAAGTATTGAATTACATGATAGGATTCTTAGCATTTTAAAGAAAAAAATATTGAATATACTTAAATTATTTATTGAAATTCAGTCATTCACAACAATTATTATTGAACCTTACATTTTATTTCAACTCTAGAAAAGTTGTACAAGTTTTTTCGAACTCGTTAGTTCTCATCAGTAGAGTATAGAAACATTCATTCATTATTTACAAGCCTATTCTTGATTTATTTTTTACAATTAATTATTTTTTATTTATTTGCTTTTATCATGATTAGAGAATATTATTTAGGTATTTTGCAAATCACAACTTACACACTTTTTTATTTATTATGAAAATACCTACTTTCTGTATATTGTTGCCCTAATCTGGGCACGCTAATATACTAGTTAGGTAAATACTTTAAAACACTTATTATTGGAGAACCAATCAAAACAACTACTTTCCTAGCTAATACTGACGAAGTATTGAATTACATGATAGGATTCTTAGCATTTTAAAGAAAAAAATATTGAAAATACTTAAATCATTTATTTACATTTAGTCATTCACACTTTTTTTATTTAATATGAAATTATCTACTTTCTGTATATTGGTACCTTAACCGGGTCACGCTAATATACTACTTAGGAAAACACTTTAAAACACTCATTAATGTAAATAAATGATTTAAGTATTTTCAATATTTTTTCTTTAAAATGCTAAGAATCCTATCATGTAATTCAATACTTCGTCAGTATTAGCTAGGAGAGTAGTTGTTTTGATTGGTTCTCCAATAATAAGTGTTTTAAAGTATTTACCTAACTAGTATATTAGCGTGCCCAGATTAGGGCAACAATATACAGAAAGTAGGTATTCTCATAATAAATAAAAAAGTGTGTAAGTTGTGATTTGCATAATACCTAAATAATATTCTCTAATTTTCTACTATGTTCTGCAAATCGTCCCATATTTTGTCTTTATAAACAATTGCGGTGTCGTCTGCGAATCCTATAATATTTCCTGCGCTAGCTAAAGTGAATAAATCATTTAAATAAATAAGCAATAGTACAGGCCTCAAAACTGTACCTTGTGGTACACCATATTCTATTTTTAAATTATTGCTACAGGCGCCTCCTACTCTTACGCATTGGTGTCTATTTGATACATAATTTTTAAATAATTTTAAACATTCACCTCTTTTTCCAATGTCTTCCAGAGCCTGTAAGAGCAGGGGGTGGCTGACTATCAAAAGCTTTGGACAGATCAATAAAAGTACATAAACATGGTGTAACTTTGTCTAGAGAGGCGTTAATATCAAAATATTAGGTCTAATATAGCATCTAGGGTAGACTTCTTTTCTTTAAAACCGTACTGTTTGTTGGATAGTATTTCATATTTATTTAAGTAAGGCATTAATCTAGTTTTTATGACTTTTTCAAAAATTTTGGTGAAATTTGTTATTAGAAATTGGTCTATAGTTGCTGACTATGTTGGTATCGCCTTTTTTGTAAAATAGAGAATCTTTAAAATCTTGTGGTCAATGACCCAGTGACATGCAATTATTTATGATAAAAACTAACATTAAATATTCCGATATTAGTTTTAGTGTTTCAGCCCTTAAGTTATCCAGACCTGGTGTTTTATTACTCTTAAGCTCGCTAATTATTTTTTTATTTCATATATAGGTTTATGTGTAGGTATTTACTATATTTTCTTCAAACCTTCAAATCTTCTTAATTATTTTTCTTCAAATTTAACCTCGAAACCTACAAAAATACTACAGCGAAATAAAAGTTGACACAGACAAGTTTCAAGGTCGCAACAAATTTAAATTTACAAGCCCGGTGCATTTTTGTTTATATTATGTAACTCATAAATATTCCTCATCGACTTCTGTCCAATAATTTACTAATTCAATCGTAAAAAACCAGACATGATGTTTAATAACCGGTCAAGTTAATGATATAAGAAACACAATTAATAACTTTCGGGAATTTCAGCATGTCATCACCAATTTGGCTTAGCATGACTTTCTAGATACAAATTAATAACTTGATACCCAACACTTGGACTTGGAGTCTTAATTTGTAAACACAACGTCGCTGTTAATGTGTCTGATGACTGGCATATGAATGTCGTATGGAGGCACGATGTTGTTTCTATTTCAAGCCACGCACAAGTTCAGACATAAGTTTTTAAAAGATTTAGTTATCCCGATGAAATCATGTTTCGTTGTTCTAACTTGTGTAGCAAAATCAGTCAAGTCGAACTGAGAGCACGCTCTTCACTATTAATATCAAAGACTAAATAAACAGCGACTCATTTAAAGGCACCAATGAATGAAAACCGGAGAGAAATTTTCAACATAGTAGGTCAAAAATATCGGATTTTTTTAATGAATTTTTCAAAAACGTTTTTTTTTTTGGGATGTCACATAGGTGGACTGTTTCTAAATATGTGAAATTATCTAATTGGCGTACTCTAAGTATTACACAAAATAAGTGGCTAATATACGATGGGGCAGATTCGCTCCACAAGGAATAGAAGAACATTTTAAAAATGTTTCAATATTACCCTAAACGTTGAATTGTGTGAGGGAGACCAGGTGAAATGGGTCCGGTCCGTTTTAGTCGCGAAAATAGGCCGGCTATAAATAAAAAAAAAACAAATCTGGATGAGGCTGGCTCTCTTAGGTTATGTTACCCAAGTCCAGTTAGCCTTATTTACTTGGATTTCTTCCTTTTAGGCGAATAAAACTAAGCATTAAAAATACAATTTCAACGATTGTTTGGAGGAAGCAATTTTTTTTCTGAAAATGTAATCTGTATGTTATCAGGAAGTTACAGTAAAGTTTTGTCTAATTTTGGAGGCAAGTTTTAATTTTGAAACACGTGTTTTTTTTTCCGTTTTCTCTTAATATCTCGGGCTTTGTTCATCGGATTAGACCAAACTAAAAATTCAAAAATGTTTGTAACAAAATGTGAATAAAACTGCACAGGCCCAAATTCGATCTGACATTTTATTTTTTTTTTTGCAAAAAAATAAAAACCAAGAAAAATTCTAATTTTACATAAACACCGAAATTACTAAAAAAGAAATAATAATTTATCTTTTTCAATGAAACTTGGTGAATTGATAGATTTTGTAAGTGTAAACAATTATGGGAAGTTAAATAAGAATATTGTTTTCCCTGAAGAACAAGATTTCCGAAAAATTTTTGAAGCTTTATACAAATCTGCCATTTGGTCACACTAAGACTTTTTCTTTCTTAAATTGTAGCTTTTTAAAACTGCTTTACAAAGGTGTTGAAAATAAATGTTTTATATTATTTTAAAATAAAAAAAAAATACTTCATATGTTCAGGATTTGAACCGTGGATTTCCGTATTCAATTCAACAATATTTTATTAGGTGTTTTTTCGATACAGGTATGCGCCTCAACGGATCCTAGCCCGGAGCCAGCCAGACAACCACGGCGAACATCGCCGAGGTGGGTGTGAGGCTGGACGGGGTAGGTCCGATTTGGCTTGAAGATAGATAAGTAAATGAACCGCGGGCAGATTATAAAATGAGTCCACATGGACCTAAAGCTAATTAAAAACATTATAAAAACTAAAAACTCACTAGGCAAGCGCTACGGGAAACGGAAATAAACGAAAAAACCCATTCGAGCAAATGACAACCTCGTGGTCTTACCCCCGTCGAGGAAGACAGGGTGGGTAAAATAAAGGCTGTGGTTTAAAAAATTAGGATTTCGATAAGTTTTCGGCCTAGAGGGGATTTAGAAAGACAAAAAAGGGGATTTAGAAAGACAAAAAAGGGGACAAAAAGGATAAAAGAACAAAATTGTACAAACATAAAGGGGGGGGGCTTATGGGATTAAGGAAGTGTGGCTAAGGGAGCTGCCGGAAGATAGGCAACGACTGGTATTGTAGGGAGTGCTTTATGTTGAAAAGAATGGCATTATGCTGTTTGATTCGGGTAATATTGCGGGTAAGCGGGCTACCGTCCAGTTTAAACTGGTAGAATTTTTGTGACGTTTCTTGGACGCAGTTCGCTAGTGAGATTATGTCGTGGCAACGTGCATAGAGATCTCTGAGGAAGGTGTACCTACCAGAGTCTGAAATGAGGCGCATACATTTGTGTTCGAGAATCTTCACTTTAACCATTGCGCTATGGCCGTGAAACATTTGCGTATTCGATGAAATATGGCAAAGAAAGCAAAACATGTTTCGAACATACATGAGTGGGAAGGCAGTATGATGTCGGTATTGATAGAGCAAGAATGGAGTTTTAACCTTATCGTAAATTGCATACTCCAAATGGAAAATTAGATCCAGCTGGAACGTACAAAAAATGAAATTTACTGATGTTTCGCGAAACGCGTTTGAATTTATCTGAACACTTTAGATGAGTAAGTAGAATGCATGGGCATCACCTCCGCACGGTTTTCTAGAGTCTCCAAACCTTGGTAACGGGAGTAGGGAAAATATTCTCGTTGTTGGCAGTCGCGGTTTGGATGAACGAGCGCAGGTATATCTGCGTACAGGTCTCGCAACGTAGCTTGATACCGAAATGCGCAGTAGAGGACATGAGATGGAGAGCGCTGTGTTCCGAAGAAGTACACTCGGTGCTGTCGGTATCTCACCTAAAGTCTACTGCGCATTCATCTTTCAAGTATCAAGCTACGTTGCGCGACCTGTAATTGTAGGTATATTAACGATTAAAATTTATTTTATGCATTCACTAAAGTTCCCACATATTAGAGACTAAGCGGTACCAATTTCACCTCAAAAAAAATATATATGTAAGAAATGAATGCTAGATATACGATATCTCGACTTCTAATAGCAGGATCTAATTTATTTTTAATTGTTCGTTTTTTAAAGCACTCTTAATAGATGACAAAAGTATTTGCTGGATACATTTTTTCGTAAAAAAAAATTCATTACAAAAAAAAATGCATTTTACAAAAATGTACGAAATGTAACTTTCAAATAATACAAAAAAAAAAAACGATTTTTATCGCCACTGTAAAGCACGCTTAAAGTTACAACTTAAGGGGAAAAAAATTCTTAGTGTGACCAAATGGCAGTTTTTAAAAATCTCGATTTTAAAGGAAAACAACAAATATTTTTATTTGTAATTTTCCATAATAATTTATACATATAGGTTCTGTAATTTCACCAAGTTTTTTTTCTTAAGGAATTTCATATAAAAAACCGCTGCCCAAGGAATCACTACTTCCACATCCAGATTCTCTATCCAAGTCACTCACAACGAAAAAACTTTGTATGTGAAAATAATTGTTTATGGAACTTTAATAATATATTTGAAATTCTCTACCCCAAAAACCCATAAAACGATCCTCACATCGATAGTGGGGAGGGGGGTGGTGATAGGGGGTGATAGTGGGGGTGCATGAAGTAAAAAAATATTTTGGGATTTCTGGTTCCTGTACATACACTAAATCACAATTTTTTTTCATCCCCTTTAATAAGGGGGTGGGGGTGGTAATGGGGGTGGCTAATGCCAAACATTTTTTTGAGACCTTAGCTTCTCTTGTATATACTAAATACCAATTTTATGGACTCTTACCTGCTTGATTGACCTATTTACCCCAAATTTACCCCCCAAACCTTCGACGGAACAAGATGAAAATATAATCTAGTTCTAGATCTCGTTAAAGTACATATGTGTACCAAATTTCAAGTCAATATCTTAAACGGTTCCAGAGTAAACGTGCGCACAAAAAAAGTTACAGACAGACCGACAGACAGAAATTTTTTTCGCTCAAACTTAAAATCTCGACGTTTCATGACATTTTAAGAATATTTGGACAATAAAAATTTTTTAAAATTTTTTGTCGTTACTATACTTCCACTGGACGTGGAAGTAATTAGAAATTTTCGTAATTTTTTTTGCAAAAAAAAAATAGCAGATCGAATTTGAACCTATGCAGTTTTATTCATAATTTATTTACAAACATTTGGATTTTTTAGTTTGGCCTGATTCGATGAACAGAGCTCGAGATATTAAAAGAAAACGAGTCAAACACGTTAATTAAAACTTAATTTCAAAAAAAAAAAGAAAAACGCTCGCCTCTAAAATTAGACAAAACTTTATTGTAACTTCCTGACAACATGCAAATTACATTTCAAGAAACCCCCCCCAACACACGTTGAAAAAAGCGCAGTTTTAATCGACTATTTGGAGACATTTAAGATATATGGCCATCAAATCAAAATCTCTTAAAGAATTACCCGTACAAGAGTGGCAGAGAATCTAATAGGTTATGTTTCAGGACCCAGGCCACATTTGCATCATCTCTAATTGACACTCCACGTTTCCCATTGGCAGAAATGTTTACTCTCACTTATTTATTTTTGCTGCACGATAATAGGAATCAGTCTAATTTTACCAATGCCATCGTCAGAAACTGTCAATTTAATGATATTTATAATCAGTTCGATGCTATTATTTTAATAGTATGCAAAATTGTCTCACATAAGGTTAGGTGGAAGAACAGGTGTAGTCTACTTGTTAGACAGTCCACTGAATCTCGCCCAAACTATTTGGTCATTATTTCTGTAATGTATATATTTTTTGTAATCAAGACCTTTTTAATTATTATTATTATTATTATTATTATGAAGATAATCAATCGTCTGATGATAATTATAATCTTGCTTTTTGGCAGACTTAAAAATTCCAAAATTAAAACAACGTGTTATCAAAAGTATTTGCAGTGAATAATAAAGATGGAGCAATCGACTTGTTTATGAAGTTGGTGCCTTGGACTACCCTGGGAGGGTGAATGGAGATCGCCTCGACGACTTTGGTCAGTCTAGTTCACGATGACGAGAGCCAAAAAGATCAAAATCAGTCCGTTGATGATTGATCGTACTTTTATCGATGCAGGGCTTTCTAGCTTAATATAAAGCTCTCTCCGACATTCAATACAGATACTTTATAAGCGTATCTTGTGATTATTTGATATACTTCAGAGCGGAACACACGTAAAGAGGATTTACGATAACAATTATTGTTAATTTGATCTGTGAACTGTTGGAAGTAACCAGCTATGTAATGCGAACAGTCAAATAGACATCCTCTCTGACGACAACTATTTTTGCGTGACAAGAAGCGAATGTAATGGCAGTGTCCACAAAAAAAGTCTGCATCTCCGGATGCTTGATTCGCTGAAATGTTTTCCTTTTGCGACTCCTGTTTCAACATGTTTATTAAACTGCCCTTATTCTTTTCGTTGGATAAAAGTTTTTTCTGACCAATGGTTTTTCATTCACACTGTACTAAAATAAACAGAAATTATAGAATTTTAATGCTGTGCAGAAAAATAAATTTTTTGCCAGAATATCTCTGTGAGGCAGGGCGATAAAGTAGCGTGAACGAAGTTGTTAAAATGTGTCTCCTTTAAATATTGTTGACGTATCTCACCTAGTTTCTTGTAATCGATAGTATACAACTGTATCCAGGGTGAACTTTTTCATCTGTATATATCATATTGTACGTCTGCTAATTGCAATACTAACAATGCTTAAAAAATATATTCAATTAAATCCACAATAAATAAAAATAACCTCAGATAAGCACTTTTATCAACAACTGTAACAATTTCCACAAAGAGGACGAGGTCAATGCATTTTTCATTATTCGAAGTAAATACTCGGCCTCACGCTATTCTATTTTTGCTTATTCGCGTACATGCTGGCGTGTCTAATATAGTGTGAAATAATTTCACATTTAGAAAGATAAACCTGGCCGTACTGAAAATAATTCTGAACTCTTTGTTCTGTACCGTTAATGTTCGGGTTTGGGCTAAAAAATAAATAGGTAATGGGTTCCCCTTAATGCGTTGGCCCATTGACACCACTAACGAGGTCCCCGGAGACTTGGCTCTAATGTACACAACAACCACCTGTTCGCCTTTTGCTTTTTTGGCAGACTTAAAAATTTCAAAATTAAAACAACGTAATGTACCGTTTATTACGCAATACAGCAAAACAAAAATAACTGGCGAGAAAATCACATTAAAGCTTTATTTTGTAATTATTCACGTTCTTTTTCGCTTGACACTGTCTGGCGATTATCAGCAAAGAAAGATGATAGTGATAATCGACTTCGTGGCACTTTATGTAAAAAAGTCTGAATGGAATATATTATTATTTTTCTCGTTTTTCGAAGGAAAGTATTGAAATATTGGAAAAACCATTCTCAGAAATTTTTTAGGATTTCCACGTTTCAGATTACGTAGATTTCGAAAGTTAATCTTTTAATTCCGTTAGTCTGTCTATGTCTGTTGGCACTATTTCTACACGATTATTTGGCGGAAAAGGGATATATTGGGATATTATTAAAAAATATACTGATGAGCGGGGGGAATTTCTTGACGAGCCAGATGGGAACAACTTTGGATATAAGTAGTTTTGATAAATTTTCCCTGACTTTTTTCTATAAATTTATAAATTCCCTGACTTTTCCTTGACCAAAATCAAATTCCCTGACTTTTCCGGGTTTTCCTTGTTTTCCAGAAAGTATACACCCTGCTATACTCTCAACAAAAAATATACAGGGTGAATACTTTAAAAAATAATTAACGAAGAAAATGTGAAGGACAATATTTTGCATATAGTTAATACAACTGCCAAGGAAGAAACCTGTCATATTTTCAGTAAAAACCGCTGCCTAAGGAATCACTACTTCCACATCCAGATTTTCTATTCAAGTCTCTTACAATGAAAATTTTTAGCTCAAATAGCAATCCTATTAAATTCGCCCATTTCTAATCACGTGCGCTGAAACAACCAATCACAACAAAATTACACAATAATATAATATTTGAAATCCTCTACCCCAAAAACCCATAAAACGATACCCCACATCGGTAGTGGCGTGGGGGTGGTGATATGGTGATAGGGGGGTAGTGGGGGGTGGATGAAGTAAAAAAATATTTTGAGGTTTTTGGTTCTTGTACACAGTACACACACTAAATCATATTTTCTCGTCCTTTTTAATAATGGGGTGGGGGTGGCTAATGCCAAAAAATTTTTTTGAGACGTTAGCTTCTCTTGTATATACTAAATACCAATTTTATGGACTCTTACCTGCTTCATTTATCTATTTACCCCCATTTACCCCAATTTACCCCCCAACCCTTCGACGGAACAAGATGAAAATATAATCTAAATCTAGTTCCAGATCTCGTTAAAATATATACGTGTACCAAATTTCAAGTCAATATCTTAAACGGTTCCAGAGTAAACGTGCGCACAAAAAAAAGTTACAGACAGGCCGACAGACAGAAATTTTATTTCACTCAAACTTAAAATCTCGACGTTTCATGACATTCTAAGCCTATTTGAACAATAAAAATTTTTTAATTTTTTTTTGTCGTTACTATACTTCCACTGGACGTGGAAGTAAAAATAATGAATTAAGAAACGATGCGATCGTCTAAAATAATATTTTTCAGTACAGGGCCCATCTAGACACCTTCGCACAGGCATTTTTTAAAATCATTCATAGCTCATCTGGTATTGTGGAAATGAATGTGGACAGTTCTACTTTTTATTAGGCAACTACGTCATAATGGCGGGCCCCTTGTGCCTAGGGATCTACAAATTAGCGTCGACTCCAAACCACCTTTCTGGCGGTTCAACAAAATCATCAGGAAAATATTCTAATAAAGTCATGATAAGCTGCGGAGTTCCACAAGGGTCTATTCTCGGCCCAGTTCTCTTTTTGTTATATATAAATGACTTGGCAACTATCAATATATCGGGAAGTTTTAGGCTTTTTGCCGATGACACCACCATTCTATGGCATAATAAAAACTTGAGAATGTTGCATGAGAATATCTCCTCCGATATATCTGTAGTAAACGAATGGTGCGATTCAAATCTTCTCACATTTAATATTGCTAAAACTAATGTAATAGCGTTCGGTTGCAACTTAGAAGAGCTTTACCTGGGAAGTCACATTCTAGAAAATAAAACTCATACACAGTTTCTTGGACTGTATATCGACAATAAATTAAATTTTCAAGAACATATAAGGAATCTAAATAATAAATTAGCCTCTGGATGTTATGCTATTCGCACAATTTCTATCGAATTGGGATGCTCTACTGCAAAAACAGCATACTTTTCCTTAATAGAGTCACACCTAAGATAAGGTATCCCATTTTGGGGATTGTGCAGCCAACAACTATTAAATGGGGTGCTCATTTTGCAAAAACGAGCAGTAAGATATATGTGCAAAGTGCGTTTTAGAGACTCTTGCAAACCTCTATTTGTTGCTCACCAGATATTAACTGTAGTATCTATTTTTATCCACAAAACGGTGTGCTTATTTCATAAAAAACGAAATACTTTTGAACGTACAGAAAATCGCCGCATTACTCGCCAAGTAAATGACATTATTCTACCCATACCATCTACCAACTTCACAAAAAATTCTCTAATTTACAATAGTAAGAAAATTTACAATAGTATCCCAGTAGCATTGAAAAATATCTCCTCTGGCAAACTATTTAGGAAGGCTGTAAAAAAATTCTTAATTGATAAACCCTATTATAACTTACAGCAGTACTATGACGATACATTTTAATGTGTTTAGTTCACTAGTTTATAAAATATACAACTCGTATGTTCGTGATTTTTGTATCTTCGTATTTTTTCTGTTTTTGTTTTGTATTGTTTGTAAACCGACTAAACAAATATTGTTTGTGTTATACTTAAACTTTGTCAATGAGAATTATTTCTTTGGATAATAAAGTATATCTCTCTCTCTCTCAACGGCCTGAGATTAACACATGAACAGCCACGGGGGTCATCCCCCGCCTTACTCAGCTAGTTAACAGTCCGGAATTGTCTCAGTTGATAGCATACCGACTATTAGATGGAGACACCGAAGAAGTAGGCTTTCGCGGTTGAAAGTACGTCTACTCGGAAACACTGCACCGATTACCTCACCTTTTGTTACTTAGATTACGAACACCCTGTATATGGTGGTTTAGGACTGGAACACTAGAAAGTCTGTAATTTAAACATTGATTTTCGTTTTAAAACTTATATGATGTGTTTCACATACTCACAATATTTTATAATAAAATATTTATTAATTACTAGTACCAATTAGTCGATTAGATAACGTTTAGAAGTATAAATTTGCAGGCGCCCAGATTGCCCGGCCCTTAAGCCACCCCTGACCACAGACATTTTTTATTCAATATATTTGAGTTCAGCTTGGATATAATAAATTCCATATGACCGGTAAGAATATTGTGTCTTTTATAAATAACGAGCATGTCATCTTCACTCAGTTTCTTTTATGAAACCTTGAACACCACAATAATTTAAAATAAAGTCGGATAACAATTTTTTTTTATTGAAAACAAACACATTTTGTGGAATATCTCGACATGACTCACAAAGAATGCTATTCCCTATATAATTCTTTGTTTAATACAGTAACAATTTTAACTACTTTGTTGTCTAAATAGTGCCATTACAGAAGAAAATACAAGCTTGTTATAAACAATCATTGCGATAAAGTAGTTATCACTATCCATAAAATAGGATATGCAAATAGTTCAATCTTGAGTTTATTGCACTACTGCCCCTGTTAGGGTCTCTTTTATGGCAGATGCATCGATGAACGATTTTTATCGAGGTAGTGGCGGAACAAAGGACAGAGTAGAAACGACAGGGCTATCAAAAAAATGTTCCGTAAAGATCAAGGGGTTTATCATAAAAAAAATATGAACATTACATTTTTTCCTGGGTATTGAAATTCAAAAAACTTATCTTTCAATTAACATTTTCAGATCATGCGAATTCTTTCTAATCCAATGCAAATTTTTCATTTCCTGTGTAGAATTATAGTTAGCTGTTAAAAAACGTTATAGGTACGCAACTCACTAAAAACTAAGCCATTTATAGCCCTTACATCATCATACCCTCCACAAACTTCTATCGTATACTAACAATGCTCATTAAGGGCTACGTGAGAGGACCAGCAGGTCCTGGCCTCGACTCCAACCCATCTTTCGCTTTGATTCATATCGCTATCGCACACGGGGGTATTTTGCATATTTTTGCATATCTAGCTGACCAAAAGTCGATTTCCTAAAACTCACACCAGGTAGTAATATATTGCTACATGAGACAACATCGATTGGGTTATTGATGTGCTGATAACATATTTAGAAATCCTGTCTCAAGATAGTCGGTGAATTTAAGTCTGGGCAAGGTCTGGAATGTCTAGCAATAGCCTACAATTTCAAAAGATTCTTTTTAGTTTTTATTATTATTCTCTTCTCTGATACTTGATGTTTTGCGGTGTGGTAAGGTAAGCCCAGATCTCAACATGAGATCAAAGTGACTCACCCAAGCATTTTTCTTAAAATACGTGCTGTTCCCACAACGGCGATCTTTTGCACCTCATATATGCTTGTGTCACCTGGGAGGAGTTGTAAATTCTTATTGATGGTTATAAGTACTGAGACAACTTTTGATATCAGGTCCACATTCTTTGGACCTCTACTTGTAGGTTTTTGTACTTGCTCATTTACTAGGCAAGATCTTTCCTTCCTGTAATATGCGATGTCTGGTCGATTTGTCGGAATTCGCGATCTGTTATAGTCGATGCATCCCACATAATTGTTGCACCCTTGGTGTTAACCACCTTTTCGTTACTATGTGGTTAACCTGTTCTTCTGCCTCTTCACGCATTCTGGATCTTCTGTCCACGGCCTGCTTCAGAATTTTTTCTCTGAAAGCAACCACTTACTTGACCGTGGAGTCTGAAGTGGAGCCTTGACTGCCTCATTTAGGGAGCTTTAACCCAATAGTCGATAGATTGTGTTATGGCCTAATCTCGTAGCTCTGATTAAATCAGATTTTTTACCAATCCAAAGGCTGCCTCAGGGTCGGGGAAAAGATCCTTTACTTTATAGATGAGTCAATTATGGTTTGGAGAGGGTTTCGCTATGGCAGCAGATATGATTAGTGAATTTGTGAGTAGAACAAGATTGTGCACATCATTATTAATTACACTGTGATCATTTTTATGTCAATATCAGCCGAATATATTAATGCCTGATCACATAAGACACGGTCTATCCCAAATACATTCGGCCTTATCCCAAATGAACATGCATAAAATATTTTTACAAAGAAGACTGGATGGCCATAAACCAAGACGAGCAATCCTCCATGAGCTGAGGGATACAACATCCCTTTTGTGCTCACAAATCCATGCAAATAAGTTGCCAAGATTGAGACTAACTCAAAAGAAGGTCGCGCCACTTGCTGAAGGTGGATATTTCAGAAATATGTAGAACAAAAATTTTTAAATTCATCGAGTGCTTTGTTTTTCTTTAAGAATACGATGGAAAACATAATTGACAGAAATGTTAAAAACATTGATCTCAAAATTCTAACGTATAAGAAGTAGCATATATTAAATTATATTCTTTAACACAAAGCCAGTATGAGTTGAATTGACAAACACAGAAAGGCTATGCGCAGTAAAGAGTAGAATTTTAAACACATAAAATGCGAATTTGTGTTTGTCAATATAAATATCAATCAATGCACACAAATGTTAATTTGCTAATAAAACAAAAAAAAAACCGCCGCCCAAGGAATCACTACTTTCACATACAGATTTTCCATCCAAATCTCACAGTGAGAAAAATTTGTTTATGGAACTTTAATAATGTATTTGAAATCGTCTATCCCAAAAACCCATAAAACGATATGCCACATGGGTAGTGGGAGTGGTAGTGGGGGTGGATGGAGTAAAAAAAAATTGAGGCCTTTGGTTCTTGTACACACACTAATTCACAATTTTATTTTTTCACCCCCTCCAATAATGGGGTGGTAATGGGGGTAGCTAATGCCAAAATTTTTTTTGACCCTTAGCTTATACCGTGCGTGTAATTTCCCATTAGGCTTGTACATTCACGTAGCGCGAGAGATTTGACAACATAGTCGTAAATTCGTCTGCCGAGCGGAGCTCTCAGTTATTTCATTTCAGCCAGCTGGCACACGCGATGTTGTAATTCTTAATCCGTATGCCTAGCGCGCGGCTACACGCACGGTATGTACATATATACTAAATACCAATTTTACGGACTCTTGCTCGATTTACCAATTTAATGCCATTTACCCCCCAACCCTTTATCAGAATAAGATAAAAATATAATCTAGTTCCAGGTCTCATTAGAATACATACCTACGTGTACCAAACTTCAAGTCAATATCTTAAACGGTTTCAGAGTAATCGTGCACACAAAAAAGTTACAAACCGACAGACAGAATTTTTTTTTGCTCAAACTTAAAATCTCGACGTTTGATGACATCCTAAAGCATATTTGAACAATAAAAATTATTTTTTTTTTTTTTGTCGTTACTATACTTCCACTGGATGTGGAAGTAATTAAGGTCCAATTTTGCTTCATGAATTTGATAATTACAGCAAACGTATTGTATTTACCACGTATATTCAAAAAGGCATAAAACGTATGTTTAGGCCCTGAACCATATGGGGTTTTTATTGATAATATGTAGTTTCGAGGTTATTATTATAGGTCTAAACAGAATCCTTGTTTAATTTTTTTACTTCCATATTCAGTGGAAGTATAGTAACGACAAAAAAAAAGAAAATTTTTATTGTTCAAATAGGCTTAGAATGTCATTAAAATTTATGTCTGTCTGTAACTCTTTTTGTGAGCACGATTACTCTGGAACCGTTTAAGATATTGACTTGAAATTTGGTACACAACGTGATCTGGAACTAGATTATATTTTCATCTTATTCCGTTGAAGGGTTGGGGGGCGGGGTAAATTGGGGTAAATAGATATATCAAGCAGATAAGAGTTAATGAAATTGGTATTTAGTATAAACAAAAGAAGCTATAAGGTCTCAAAAATTTGTTTGGCATTAACCACTTCTATTACCACCCCCACCCCATTATTAAGAGGTGAAAAAAATATATGATTTAGTGTGTGTACAAGAACCAAAAACCTCAAAATATTTTTTTACTTCATCCACCCCCATCCCCACCCCACCACTACCGATGTGGGACATTGTTTTATGGGTTTTTGGGGTAGACGATTTCAAATATTATTTTATTAAAGTTCCATAAGCAATTATTTTCACACAAAATTTTTTTTCGTTGTGAGACTAGGATGGAAATCAGTTATTTACCGTCCTCAACAGCAACGTTCTTCACTGTTTGACCACCACATCAAATTAGTAAACAGAGTCAACATAGCGTAAAACTTATATTTAATTAAATCTACAAAAGTACATAATCAACAACGAAGCAAAACCCAGTGTAATAAATATCATAGTAGAATGAAAAGGCTTAAAATAAACGACCGTACAGCAGAACTGTAGCTATTATAAACACATTTCAAATTGTTTCACTTTATTGAGAGATTACAACATACTATTTATGTTGTTTACTTGAAGGATTTAATTTTATAGACTTAGCACGAGAAAACGCAATTTAAAGCGCCTCAGCGAGTAAGGTTTGTGTTTCAATTGAGAAAGCAATGAAAATTACGCACTAGATTAAACTATAAATGTTCCTCATATTTTTGGTTTAAGCTAAAAATACGTTATGTAATTAAAAAAATCGGCAACTGCTGCAAGCGGCTTGGTCCTCCCCACCCGAAAAGAGCACAACATATTATCGATCTCATTTAAAAATATTTATTTATCGTATCATTGAATATTAAGGTTCCTTTAAGTCAAATCTTTATTGATAATTATTAATATCATAACATTACAACAATTTCATAATAACTTAGTAGCACATAATACGTTAGTTACCATATCATAATACCCTAGATACGAATTTTATTTTATAGCTAATATTTATGAACATTGACTTGAATATTTTGACAGTTTTCAAATTTGATAGATACACCTGATACACCATTATTGTCCAGCAACATTTTTTTTCAGTTCGATAGTCTCTTTAGTACATGATACAGTGTTTACAGAAATGTCTCGAACTTGAATTTTTCTCGCAATGGAAACCTTCTTACTCAAGTTATCTTCTAAATACCCTCTTGCAACATTGCTCGATTCCCAACCACCAAGTTTTTGTAAATCTAATATGTCTTCACCAGCATTAACAAGAAAAGTTGCTGAAGATCTAATACAATGACCAGTATACATAGTTGGATTTTCAAGTTTGAGATACATAGCAATTTTAGAAAAGAAATGGATACCTCAAGACTGAACGGTGCATTTTCCGTTTCTATATGATACGAACAATCTTCTATGCGGAGTATGAGTTGGACGTAATGCTATATATTTTTTAAATATAGCCACAGGATTAACTCTCCGTCAGATATCACCGCAAAAAACCTTTTCTTGTGGGTTTTTGAGTCAGGAATTGTGATTACTAGCTTGCTCTCTAGAATTTCAAAATTTTCCATGGACGTTAATTCATTGGTTCTACAAGCTCCGCCAATTCCAATTAAAAAAGCTATTTTCGGCAGTACAAACAAATTCACTAACCTGCTCAAGCGCGGATTTATGGGGAGGGGTAACGCGGAAATTACCCCCCCCCCCCCCGAGATTCTATAAACCACCAACTTTCGTTTTAAAATTTCATAATTTTTATTATTTTATTTAATATTTTTGAATATATATTCTATTTAGTTGTGTTTATAATTTTTTTTTTGTGATTTTCTCCCCCCTCGTTCATCAATTTCAATTTTCGAGGAAAAACATTTTTGTTATTTTCAACACACGGCTGTGTTATCCCCCCTCCCCTCCCCCAAGCTCAAGGTCCAGATCCGCCCTTGAACCTGCTCTTTCGTGAATACTTTCGATTTTTTAGCTCTATATCCCACCTTTTTTTTATTAATGAATCGTATCAAAGAGCCATACTTGCCGATTTCCACTCTTTCTTTCAACTCCAAACAAGCTCGTAACATAGAATATTTAGGCCACAAAGATGACGGGGAGTATTGATTTGAGAGTTTCATAAAATAAGTATTATTGTTTCTCCAGCACCTTGAACCTGTTCTCTATCTCGCCACTCACAAAACTGAAGATATACTTTTTCGTGATGGATTTTTGTTGTATCCGGAAGCAAATCTAATCTTACAGTGTTAGCAGCAGGAAGTATATTTTCAGGAATATCAATATCTTCCATGATTTTGCCAAAGTTTGTCGTAATTAAGACTATCTTAATTTTTATGGCACGCTAAAATGACAACCAAAGTTGTTGATTTTTTCACGTCATCGTGGTCAATGATACGATAAAGCTTTGAATGTAACTCGATTATTATGTGATTTAAACCATCTCGGACGTTGCCAATCTCGTTACAATAATTTTTTCATATTACAAAAAAAAATCTTGCGATTGATAGGATTTGAACCTGCGAACCTCAACTTTAAAATTTATAGTCTCACCCAAGCAATTTTTAAGAGATAAGTTTATTAAAATTAAGGGTACATGCATGTGCCTATAGTCTCACGCTTCAGCACACTAATCTATTCACGGAGTTACTTTAGGTTGTAAAATATATGATACACAAGAAGCGTAACTCTATTTATAGATTGTTATTTTGTTTTTTAATTTTTTTTACGGAAACCAAATCGAAAGGGTGCAAGCGTGATAGATATATTATTGAAATCGAAAATTTTACTGCTTTTCAATGGTTCGATTACAAATTGTAAGTAATCATAAAATAAACAACTTGTTGTGCCAAAACTGCACTAAACGTAATCCGATCTCAACCAAAAAGATCTTCTGGAGCACTAAAGAACCCCTCATGCAAAGTTTCATCCAAATCCGTTTAGTAGTTTCGCCGCTATCGTACTAACACACATACACACACACAGACATTTTTCAAAAACCACTTTTTTGGGTTCCTGGGACCTCAAAACGTAAAGATTTGATGTTATCTCAATTTTCGACTTTGGACCAATTTTAGTAACCTCCCACAATTTTGTGGGGGGTTAAAAACATTATCCTGCGGTGACAAAGCTATGAAAACTCTGGTTTCTAGTAAATATGTGTACAAATGATACAAAATTATAACATAACAAAGATTTTTAACTTTTACCGCCATTAAATTATAAATGATTTCCTCAAATTCTTTCATCTCTTTAATTTAAAAAAAATATGAGTTTAATTGCAACGGCAGCAATAATAAATGCCTATGACCGCATTACGTTCAAATAATAAAATTTAAGATAATTCAATCGGTATAAAAGTAGCAGGCTTATCGTTTTTTGAAATTGCTCGAGAGTATCAGATCAGATAAAAATTGCTAGAGTATTCTTCGAAAATAGTCTGCTTGGTCTGGTCTGCAGGTACTTAAAAAAAAGTTATATATTTCTCTTGCTCTTGTGGGCGTCGGCAGTGACAATATGCTGGAGTCCGCACTGTGTGATTACTCTGTATATTTTTTTTCCCTAAAAGTACATCATATTTATCTCCTTAACAGTAACGTCAACTACATTTCAAATTATATTCCGGTGTCGTTCCTTACTTATTTTTTTAGGGTGACCATCCTGTGTGTGTATTTTTATTGACCTGTCTTATACAGTGCGTGTAATTGCGGATTGGGCATGTACTTCCACGTAGCGCGAGAGATATGACAACCCAGGTAACAGCAAACTCGCCCGTCGGCGGCATAGATTAAAGAGTCGGCGTTAGAGCACTGAAGCATCCCCGTTCTCAGTTATTTCATTTCAGCCAGCTGGCACACGCGATGTTGCGATTCTTACTCCCTATGCCCAGCCCGCCACTACACACACTGTATGTATGTAAATAGCAAGAAAAGACCAATAAAGAATTTAATCTAATCTAATCTAATCTAATGAATTAGCTTAGACAATAACTAGTTGTAGGGTAATTCACAAAACATCTTTTAGGTCTAGGTGAAGAAAGGCCAACTCAGGGCCAAGCGACCCCTTAAAAAATCTACAACCTAGCAGAAAATCATGCCGCGTGTCAAAATATATACAAACTTTTACTCCAATTAAAGCATTTGACTGAGCTTTATTATGGAATTAAATAAGTTTTCGTAATAATCTCAATCTCCAATTTCATTCTCTGCGAAACTTTGAAAATAAGCAGTTGAAATGATATTCATAAAATGTCTTATAATATTTGCTTCAGCATGAGAAAATTCCTGCAAGGCATATAAAATAAAACTGTGTTTAAAACAATAATTATTTTTATCCGTATAATTTAAATTCAAAGCTTTAGAATTTCTCTTAGCAAATGGCGAACCCGCTAGGCATCTATGCATTCAGCTTCGTACCTGTATTTCCTGTTATGAAAGAAAATCTTTTATGTAGGTATATTTTTTATATAAAAAGGTAATTAAGGATTATGTTGTGTTCGTTATCGGGGTATTATAATAAGTACAAAAGTGTTTTACGTTTTATATATAATTATATAACTGAATTGTGTATGGTTACCATGAGATTTTGTTTTTGAATTTATTCATTTTGTGCGATAATGTTTTAGATATGTCTAGACAAACCTGAAAACCAGAAGTACGAATGAATTATTTCTGGCCCGAATTTTGATCAGGTCACAAGTTACTAAAGTAATACAGAAATAATTTTAAATAAAATATGGGTATAAATTGTTGTAAAGAATAGAAAAGCTCTATACAGGGTGACTTACCATGACATGCGGAAAATAAAATGGTGTATTAGTCGTCTCTATAGGAAAGTCCCTGCAAAATTTTAGAGTGATCTGAGGTTGTCGCATTAAAATTTGCAAAGGTACGCTACTGCTACTTGTCTGTGGTCAGTATAGAGCAATGCACTTACTTGGGAAAGAACACATTCGAAGATGTTTACATCTTAATTGGCATAATAAGTTAAGCTGGCGCGTGTGCGTTTTTTGCTTTCGGTCGAACAATCAGGATACCGGCAGGTACAAAGTGCCGCTAAAGTTTGTTGTTTTTGTGTTATCGACGGGTTTAAGTAAATATCTCTTATATCTACTTGTTGTTGTAGAGTTCACTAGCATCGGGTCAATGTCTTTTCGACGTACTTTGCTATTTTTGTAGAGTGATTTTATTAAAACCAAAAAGTCATTTCTATCCTCTCCAGCTTTGCTGTCAATCCCAAGTCCGATAAAGGGGAAGGGGAAGTGATATGGTTGTACCGTGTTATGTCAGACTGGTTAACGTCATTGAAGGCGCATTTCTACAAAAAAAATAAGGTAATTTTTCTGGTCACATTTTTTTAATTTTTCATTTTTTTAACTCCTTTCGGTGGGGACAATCTACTGATAAATTTTCCACATGTCATGTCACATGTCACCCTGTATAAAATCAGTTCTAGAAATATTTTAGGGGAAAACAAGAGCAAAACTGAATCAACAGTAATCGGGTTGACCAAATTAAAAAAAAAGGACTGCCAATAAGAGTACAGTAGTAAATCGTCCGAACATTAGAATGTAGACAATCAGATAGACATCATCCATGTAACAAGAAATTTTTGCAGCCTATCTTGAAATGTACATTTTCAAAAGAAATCTCATTATTATCATTATATTTTCCTCATGTAAATACTAGAACCCTAGCCTCTCTAAGTTAACGGGAGATTCATTAAAGACGTAACAAATAATAGAGGAAAACTAAATTGCATCAATAGTCATTTCAGGATGACCAATTTAAACAAAAAAAAAAGCGCTGCCCAAGGAATAACTACTTCTATATCCAGATTTTCTATCCAAGTCACTCAAAACGAAAAAATTTTGTATGTGGAAATAATTGTTTAAGGAACTTTAATAATATAATATTTGAAATCCTCTACCCCAAAAACCCATAAAACGATACCCCACATCGGTAGTGGGGGTGGATGAAGTAAAAAAATATTTTGAGGTTTCTGGTTCTTGTACACACACTAAATCACATTTTTTTTCATCCCCTTTAATAATGGGGTGGGGATGGTAATGGGGGTGGCTAACGCCAAAAATTTTTTTGGGACCTTAGCTTCTCTTGTATATACTAAATACCAATTTTATGGACTCTTACCTGCTTGATTTACCTATTTACCCCAAATTTACCCCCCAACCCTTCAACGGAACAAGATGAAAATATAATCTAGTTCCAGATCTCGTTAAAATACAAATGTATACAAAATTTCAATTCAATATCTTAAACGATTCCAGAGTAAACGTGCGCACAAAGAAAGTTACAGACAGACAGAATTTTTTTCTTTCGTTCAAACTTAAAATCTCGACATTTCATGACATTCTAAGCCTATTTGAACAATAAAAATTAAAAAAAAAAATTTTGTCGTTACTATACTTCCACTGGATGTGAAGTAAAAGGAGTTAAAATTCAAGATATCTGTTAGTATGTGTTGGTTTTCTATAAGCGTAAATCAGTCGATGCATGTTAAAAGGGGTGTTATTAAATGTTTATATGATAGGGCCAAAACAATTTCTTCTAATGATGAAATATTAAACAATGAGAATCGTTTTATAAAAGAGGTTCTCATAAACAATCAATACCCTGAAGATTTCACTTTCACATATATAGAAAAAACAATCGGATATAACACAAACCTAAACAACGGTACATGGCGTCAATTCCTTATGTACACGGATTATCTGAAAAGCTACGCTGTAGGGACGATATATTTGATATAATAGCTAGGTATGTTATTTCAAACAGGCAATATTTTGTGATCTATTTTAACAAAAACAAAAATCGCTAAATCATGAGCAAAATTTAAAAAACTTAGTATTCTGTGTGAGTGTAATAAACATTATGTGAGTAAGACATCGACACTATTGCTACGTATATACATTATGTGAGTAAGACATCCAAACTATTGCTACGATATACACCCCTTTTGTAAATACCCATGATAGTGGATTCGGAAATTACAATACCAGGGTAACATTAAACACTAATTTATTAACACTAATATTACACTGAGTACTATAATTCAATATTTCAGTCCGTTTCAGGGTTGGCATGATTAAAACAAAATGTTTTAAACAAAGTGTTTAAAACATGTTTAAAACATCGCACTGTGTTTTAAAGAAATGTTTAAAACATATTTAATACAAAATGCAATGTTTTAAACAAGTGTTTAAAACACAGTTTAAAACACAGTGCGATGTTTTAAATAAATGTATTATTTTGGAGTTTGTGGAAAAGCAGGAAAAGTGCCGATCATGGTCCATTCCGATAAATAATTCCGATGTAGTGGTTACGTGCACTAAACTGAGCATTTTATTTGCAGAGTGCTGTAAAATCCGTTTAAGAGCGCCATCTGACATCAACTAGTAGTAACAGACATAGTGTGCCTGGCACCATTTAATTTTAGTTGAATATAGTTTTAAACGTTTTAAACCTGTTTTAAACACGTTTTAAACATACCTTGAAAAATTAAAAAAAAACCTGTTTTAAACAAAAAAAACTGTTCAAAACAAAAAAAACTGTTTTTTGTTTAAAATGAAAAAAAACTGTTTTTTTTCCAACCCTGGTCCGTTTATCAATTTGTTTACTCCTTTATCCGTTCTCACTAACTGAACTGTACTACTCTGCTAACTGAACTGTACTATTCTCGGCTTCTCCATGCCTTTATATACCCAAAGATGAGGGCTCCAGAATATTCTCAACTAATCTGTAACTTTCTAGTAAGGTCTCTACAACTTCCAGGCTCTGGCACCACGCGTCATCTTTGGGCCGATTGCCAAAATAACTAACCAATCAACTTAGCTTTCTGTTACTTGTACGTGGAACTTAGAGGAAATTCCCACAGATGTCTCTCGGGGTAGGAACATGTAACACTATTTAGAGAAGATTAGGAAGAATGAAATGAAGAAATAGAAGATTTGCGAACACGCTTGGGAGAACGAACATAGAATAAACTGAGGCTCGGCAAAAAATTAACAAAAGAGACAGATAGCAAGAAAAAGAGAAATTAAAGAATCAGCAGTAATACTGTTGAATGAGAATAAATGCGTGTCGAATTGTTCTGTAGATCTTTGCAAAATCTGGTTACCAATGTTATAAGAAGAACTTAACAACATTTTTTAAAAATAAAACCACAGAGTACAGTAACTATACAGAGGCGAAAGCAAGCCTTCCCGCCAAAACCAAATTTATACTCATCGCCATTTTTTGAATGCTATACCAATCAACCTCACTTTTATGTTGACACTGTTGACGTTTATAGTGTAAAGTTTGGATTTGTGAATTTTATTTCCACTCATTTTGGGAGGTTGAAAACATTAACCGAGAATTAAACTTCTCATAAATAAAACCTAATGCCCAACTCAATTGAAAATAGGCGCCGATTATAAACAATTCAAATGGTAATATTTGCATGTGACGTCATAGTTAACCTCAAAAATATATATTTCTTAAATTTCACAAGTATTACGTAGCTATTATTAAAATTTCTGCCTGGTTCCCGTACTTTCGACCAAAATCTAGTTCAATGTAATGTTTATAAAGTTTCAAATAGCTTGTCACCATTAGGCAATCCAACAACCTGTCAAATTATTTTGGCAATATGGCGTGGTGGGCAAACACGGGGTTTATTTTAATTAACTCGCAGAAACGTAGCCAAGGCAACCGAAAAACAAACACTTTAACAAACGTTTAACGAATGGAAACAAACGTTTGCTGGATGTTTGCCCGCCACTCCATGTTAAAAGTCACGTAGTTTGGATTGCTTAATAAAATAAAACTCATTTTGCAGGTTAGAAACCTAACCTATTAAAAGAAATAAATTGACAACAGTGTAGACGCAACTGGTACGCAAGGTCACAGAAAACGAGCCGAAAGGATCTGCCAAAGCCTTCGCCTCTGTGTAGTTCCTGTACTCTGTGATAAAACTATCAACTATATCAACAATTCTGTGTAAGTAGTATAGTAGCAAGTATCTATGGATATTGATTATAGCAAATACATTAATTGAACAGAATCTGCGGTAGGTTCTTGATGAATAGAATAAGTATTAAGAATATTTTGTACTACTGTTTCATAATTTTTATTCAGATTTGTCCGACATAAGTTTGTCTCGCGACTATTATCAAAGAGTCTTAATAACTTATTAAGACTCTCTGATAATGGTAGCGAGACCCAAACATATGTCGGACAAATCTGATTAAAAATTGTGAAACAGTAATACCCAGACTAAGTGTTCTTAGTACTTATTCAAAGATGTATATTTAGCATACGCAGCACATAAATATTTTCTTAATAAAGTTTTGAGAAAGGAAACCGACTCGGTTTTCGAAAGTCGGCAAAATACATTATTGTTATATTTTTCTTCTTAACATCGTTTGTCAAAAACGCCCTCCCTCTAACTGTAGTCCTTTGACCTAAAAGTCACAAGCGTAGAGGTATTATTCTGTAGATTTCACAGACAAAAAAAATACATGCGGCGGCTGGATCCAAATAGAAAAACAGAAGAATTTTGAAAATGCCAACAATTAAACAATACGATGTTGTTTCAGTGTATTAACAAAAAAACCGCTGCCTAAGGAATCACTACTTCCACTTCCAGATTTTCTACCCAAGTCTCACAACGAAAAAACTTTGTATATGTAAATAACACAGCCACAAAAAAAAAATTGACCTGGGCAATACACTAGTATATTCTCATGTATTTTCACGAGCTGAATCCGAATCCGAGGTCAGAATTGGCTGATTGGCTCATATATTCAAGATAACCTCAAAAAATAGTTAAATAAGGCATTAAAAAAAAAAAAAAAAAAATACGGTTACAGAGTAATCGTGAGCACCAAAAAGTTACAAGACCAACAGTCAGACCGACCGACAGACAGATTTTTTTTTGCTCAAACTTAAAATCTCGACGTTTCATGACATTCTAAGCCTATTTGAAAATAAAAATTTTCAAACATTTTTTTTGCGTTACCACATGTAACTGTTGATTATGTGACTTCTGGTAACAAAAAACGCCTACAAGTTGTATTGATTGTGTCCGTAAAGGCAATCCGGTAAAAGCACTTGAAAACTTATTTAAAAAAATGCTTGAATCAATCGTGCGACAAGATTGTTAAATGAGGTAGAAATCTTATCTATGAGAGGGAAATCTCGACAAATCGATTCTACAGTGTAAATTACTTTCCACGCAGCATCAATGTGACTATATCTAACAACTCAATAAATAATAAATAAATAAATGTTTATTTTCCACAAATACACCATTTACCTTACAAACAGTTGAACTGTAACATATACAAATAAACACATTAGTCAGAGGGTAGAGCAACGTTGCTCGTGAACCACTTATCTGATCACTTCATCTTACATTATTGTACCAAGTAATATTCCTAATGTATTCTAATTTTAATACTTTTTCTACTTTCCTTAAAAAAGAAAAATATAATATTTATATATTTAAATGGTTTCATTCAAATTTTCTTTTCTAGTTTTTTCACAATAAATTTTCTTATCTCGATTCCACTAGCACACAGAGTTGGCATGTTTAAAATAAATGTGTTATTTTGAAATTTGTGGAAAAGCAGGAAAAATGCAGATAAATAAATCCGATATAAACAGTAAACGCACTCACAAAAAAATAGCCTCTGTAGTCTTACTCACATGAGTCAAATGGTCAGTGGTCACTTGAGCTAAACGGAGCATTTTATTTGCAGAGTGCTGTAAAATCCGTTTAAGAGCGTCATCTGGCATCAACTAGTAGTACACGCAAAGAAAATGATAGGTAAATTCAACCAAAAAGAGCATATGAAATCGCGCCTATCTAGTTTCATAGTTAAATCAATCAGAAAAGAATAGTCATACAACTTTATTTGTTTTCATAAACAAATAGTAGTTTAATAATCATATATGCTTGTAACAAATTAAATAGTACAATGACATTTTTTTATGTTCACTAACCATTTTCAATTTGGTCTACAATTAAATAGTACAACGACTTTGCTTTTTGTTCACCAACTAATTTTTAGGTTGATCTACACTTTATTGTATGATGAAGTTTTTTTTGGTTAGCCAAAATCTCAGTATTGAGACATCAGACCACCCAAACCAAAGATTAGAGATCGTTTATAAGATCCATCCAAATATATCGATGATCCCTGAAAGAATTTGAACATTGCAATCATGTTATTATTAATTTTCTATAAATTCATAAGAGTATAAATAAGATAATGCATGATTGATTATTGTCAGTGATTTGTATGTGGCGTCATCTGGGAATAATTTCTGTAATAGACTACGTGGTAAGCAAGCAAATTTTATGGTAATTCTTTTAGAACTTCTAGAAGACGACAATAATATTGGTTTGTCTACCAAGTACAATAATACAGCGAACTAATACTGGGTTAGAATTACAATTCGATAATAGTTAAAAATAAAATATACTATTGTGATGTGTTACAACCCCTAGAATGATGTATTTCGAGATTTTTCTGGAAAGTTCCATTACCGATATTGACGTGGCAGTTAAATTTATTTTAACATAATCTTATGCCTATAAAAACTAGAAGTATGGCATCTGATAAACAAATACAGGACTTATTCGAACAATTCCAAAAAATGATGGCGCAGCAACGGCAGGAAGACAAAGAAGAACAGGAGAAAAAACGTCAAGAGGAGAAAGAAGAACAAGAAAAGCGACGTCAAGTAGACAAAGAAGAGCAAGAAAGAAAACGCCAGGAGGAAGAAAAACGGCGTCAAGAAGAAAGGGACGAATTAAAGAAAATTATGGAAGATCAAGAAACAAGACGTCAGAAAGAAAAAGAGGATGAAGAAAGAAGACGTCAAGAAGAAAAAGAAGAACAGGAAACAAGACGTCAAGAAGAAAGAGACGAATTAAAGAAAATGATGGAAAACCTGGAAATAAGACGCCAAGAAGAAAAAGAAGAACAAGAAAAGCGGCGTCAAGAAGAAAAAGAAGAGCATGAAACAAGACGTGAAGAAGAAAAAGCTGAACTGAGAAGAATGATGGAGGATTTGGAAATAAAACGCCAACAGGAGCAAGAAAGACGCCAGGAAGAATTAAGGAAAATTCTAAATGAACAAATAAAAATACAACAGGGCGCAATCATTTCTGTTAAGGAAGAAGTTAAAGAGGAGAAAAACAAGGTCGAAGACAAAGTAGGTGTGGTCGAGACAGAAGTTAGTCAAATTAAAGGAAAAATGAGTGAGGTCGAAGGAGAGGTAGGGCGCCTTAAACGTCAGTTGAGAGAAAAAGGAGGCCAGTTAGTAACATCATCGGGTCCTCGATTAAAGCCTCCCTCCTTTGACGGCCAAAGCTCATGGACAACCTATAAGAGACAATTTGAGGCAGCAGCATCGGCAAATAACTGGGATAACGAGGAAAAGGCTATGGCATTAGTTCTGGCGTTAAGGGGCCAGGCCTCAGAATTACTTCAGACTATCCCGGTGGAGAAACAAAGGGACTTTAAAGTCTTGGAAGCTGCATTAGACTTGAGGTATGGCGATCAACACCTTGCCCAATTATACCAGGCTCAGCTGAAATCCCGGATGCAAAAAGCTGGGGAAAGTTTACAAGAATTTGAAGCTGCGATAGAGAGACTGGCACACCTGGCATATCCGAGTGCACCTAAAGAATTCCAGGAACAATTAGCCGTGGGGGCCTTTTTAGATGGTATAAGGGACGAAGAGGTCAGGCGAGTTCTGAGGCTGACGAGACACCAAAGTAGTAGCGAAGCTTTGGTGCGTGCACTCGAAGTAGAAGCCGCTTACAGGGATACTCCAAGGGCGAGAGTGCGAGCTGTGACTCTCGAAGAATCGCAACCAGAAATGAACCACAACCCCTTGCTGACTGAGATGCAGAAAATATTCACCAAATTATGCGATAAATTGGATGGCCTCGGAAAGCAGGAAAAACAAAAAATAAAGGAAAGCCGAGCGGAGGTATTAAATGTTACAACTGCGGCAAGGTAGGACACATGAAGCGAGACTGTCGACAGCAGAACTCGGAGAGTCGAGTAAATGCTGTGAATCTTGAAGAGAAGCAGGGAAACAGTACCAAGGGGGTTGCTCTGGCTAGGGAATGCAGTGACCCCAGAGAAATAAAGATTTCCCAGCTTCGAGGAATTTCGAATAGTCTATTGTTACAAGGCCATGTGAATGGAAGAAAATGTTTGTTTACCATCGACACAGGTACTACGTCATCAATAGTACGGCCAGGATTTATATCGGGCATAAAGATTACCAAGAGGCAAAATGAAGTGATCGTCCGGACAGCTACGGGGGACAGGGCTACGGTTCATGGAGAAGTAGACCTGGGTTTGCAGATTGGACAATTAAGGTTCGACCACAGGGTCATCGTGGCTGACATCACGGATGACTTCATTTTGGGACTGGACATTATGGAACAGTATGGATTTATTGTTGACGTAGGAAAGCGAGTCTTAAGGATTGGGAACGAACAATTTATTCTGTCAAAAGTGAACAACCAATGCGAGAAAACCAGGCTGTTGACAACGCAGGCAGTCAAAACTCCTGCATTATCCAGAAAACCAGACAAGGAAGATTGCAAGCGCTACCCTCAGGTGAGAAAATTGCCGAACATGGTTGAAGTCAACACTGTCAAGGTCGATCTTCTAGACAGTTGGCCAAAGGAAACTCTGAGGCAAGAGCAATTGCGCGATGTAGAAATCGGACCCATGTTGAGAGCAAAAGCAGGCGGAACGCGTCCAGCATGGAAGGATGTTTCCGAGAAAGAAGTGGGGCTGAAGGCTTTATGGTCACAATGGGATTCACTTACAGTCGTAGACGGGCTTTTAAGGAGAGCATGGGAAAGCCCAGATGGGAAGCAGGTTGCTATGCGTCTAGTGATTCCCAGGTGTCGTGTACCAGAAGTACTCCAGAAAGCGCACAATGAAACGTCCAGCAGACATTTCGGCATAAACAAGACATTGAGTAGAGCCCGGGAACAATTCTATTGGGTTAATAGTCGCCAGGATGTGGAGGCCTGGTGTCGCAAGTGTAAGAATTGTGCTGTCCGTGGGGAACCATTTTCTATGAGCAACTACAGAAATGGAAGTCGAGAACAGCCGAAGAATGACCGAGAGCAGATGAACAAAACTAGTAACCGATTGAAGGCTCGTTATGATCAGAATGCCAGTACAGGGGGATTCAAGGTGGGAGATCTGGTTTGGCTGTACAACCCACAGCGGAAGGAATGGAGACCCCCGAAACTTCAACCTCCTTGGGATGGACCGTATACTGTTATTACCCGAATAAATGATGTCGTCTATCGGATTCAACGAAACAAAAAGTCCAAGATGAAGATCGTACACTTGGATAGACTGGCAAAATACACCGATGATTCCAAATTGCCTGACCGGGACGTTCAGGCTTAAGGAGGGGGCAGTGTGATGTGTTACAACCCCTAGAATGATGGATTTGCACCTACTCGAGAAATAACCTACCAGAAAGAAGTTAGTTCTAGAGTGATGACATCTGGAATTATCTAGAGAATGGTGGCGTCATCACAGAACAATCGAGATCTGTCAGTTTTGGGTATAAAAGACCGACCGCATTCTCGGCGAGTAGTTAAGAAAGTTCAGAAAGTATAGAAAGTGAGGTTAAGACTTCAAAGATAAACAAAGTGATAAACATTGTGATTTTAGTCAGTAAAGTGTGTTAGTGGACATCTCTTGTTATAATTTTTGGAACCCACGGAATTTGCGAGGGTGGTTTCCTAAGGGTGGAAACACGTGACACTATTATCTAGTTTAATTTGACAGAATTCAACAAAATAATAGTCAGACGAAAAAAAGAATAGTCTTATTTATCTATTTTTTAAGTTAATGTTTGTTTTGTTGTACGACAACTTTTTATTAATTAAAATAACAATCACCTCTTGTTTAAAAATACCATCAATATAGTTTAGTTTAACAAAATTAACGATATTGTTAGTTAACCATTTTTTTTTTGTTGAATTTACCCATACTATTTCTTTGAGTGTAGCAGACACAGTAACTTGGCACCATTTAATTTTAGTTGAATAGAGTTTTAAACGTTTTAAACCTGTTTTAAACATACCATTTAAAGCATTAAAAAAACTGTTTTAAACAAAAAAAAATAGAGAATCATATTTAGGTATTAAGCAAATCACAACTTACACACTTTTTTATTTATTATTAAATTACCTACTTTCTGTATATTGTTGCCCTGATCTGGGCACGCTAATATATCTACTAGTTACGTAAATACTTTAAAACACTCTTTATTGAAGAACAATTCAACTACTTTAGCTAATACTGACGAAGTATTGAATTACAGAATAGGATTCCTAACATTTTAAAGCAAAAAATATATTGAAAATATTTATTTACATTCACACTTTATTTAACATGAAATTATCTACTTTCTATATAGTCCAATAATTATAAAAATTTCCATTCCTGGGGGTGCCGCGCAACCCCCCCCCCCCCAAAAAAAAACCCACCCCTTCGGTGAAAAAAGCCTTACTTTACTCGTTAACCGCTGAAGATATAAAAAAATTGCTCATCATAAAAAAGAAAGCTTGACTGATTTCCTAAAAAAAAGTTCTATTGTAATTTTGTTGTATATGCCATGGTTTTCGAGAAAATCGACATTGAAAAAAATTCCAAAATTTGTATTTTTAATGCGCGCGAATTTTCGTTTATTTGAAATTTTTCGCGCGCGGCTTATAGAAAAAATTGAATTGCTCGAAAACCACACAAGCTAGGAAGAAAAATCAAACTGGGTTTTAAAGGGGATATAAATGCCATTGCCATTTTTGATGGCTATTGATATTTATTAGTATATACAAATAACAATATAATATGACTGATTTTTTGCGCTTCTAACTATTCACAGGCCCATAAAAAATAACTGACTTTAATATAAATTATAAATGCGTTATCTTTTAGTTCAACGTAGTACTTCAATGTAGAATAAGTTGGGAATAAAAATATTCACATTTACAAATTTACTAGCATGTTTTGGCCAATTTTTATTGCTTCCTAAAAATAAAAAAGCATCTTGAAAATTTAGCTCAAAAAATTTTTTTTGAGTTTATATATCATATAACTATTGTTTCTAATCATTTAGTAGTTAAAAAATTGCATAAAAAAATATCATAAAAAAATAGAATATGCAGCCTTTTTTGGATTTTTTTTTTAAATTAATCTAGTGTCCTTGTATTTTAATATTTTGAATGTACCTTGTCTAAAAATAAAGGTAAGACTTCATATTAATTGATCATACCATTTAAAATTATACTATATTTCTTGAAAGGGAAAGAATTTTAACGCACAGTGACGCTCCGTTTAGAATGGATGGAAAAGGCGTGCGCATCCCTGTGCATTGTATAGTATACTACAACCAACAACTCAAATACAGCAGTTGCAAAGAAATATTCTTCTGCTATGTGCATCGTTTTACAGCCACGTGTTTTTTGGAAATATTATTCTAATAAATTTTATTAAATTAAATTAACTATTAAACAAATAAAATTAGTGAAATTTCAAGTGAAAAATAACTGGATTTATAATAATTTTGTTTAATCATACAAATTTCAATACGTATTTCTGTCTGTCTGTCGGTCTGTAACTTTTTTTTGCGCACGTTTTCTCAGCAACGGTTTGAGATATTGATTTGAAATTTGGTACACATATGTACATGATGAGATATGGAACTAGATTATATTTTGCACTAATTCCGGTGAAGGGTTGGGGGTTAAATGCGGGTGAATATAAGAAAATAAGTAAAGCAAGCTGGTAAGAGTATAGTAACTTGGGATTTGGTGTATATACTAGAAGCCAAGACCTTAATTTTTTTTATAATATTTTTCAACCCCCCTACCACCTCGACTCCATTATTAAAGGGGATGGTAAAATAGAATTGAGATATATTGTAAAATATATTTTTTTAAATTTGTAAATAAACTCAGTTCAAAACTCATTACTAAAGTGCTTCATTTTGTTACTTTTGACATAATCTCAAAATTAGTAAAAATATATAGTGACTTTTATAATTTTTTATGATATAAAGTTATTAAATCTTTCATTTGCTTCTTTTTCCATAACATGTCAACAATTGGCAAAGATCTACTTAAAAAATTTTGAAAAAAAATTTTACTTACACAATCTCCAAATTACAAAACATATACTTTTATTATTTTTTTATGCTTACAAAATAAAGTTATTAAATGAATGTATTTCATATCTGATTCTATTTTTTATATGTTAACAATTGGCATATATTCAAAAAAATCGGGAAAAAATCAATTTTTACTAACACGACCTTAAAAATCCTAGAAATCTAGTTACTTTTATAATTTTCTATGGTGAAAAATTGAAGGTTATAAAAATATCTTTCATTTGCTTACTTATTTTCTTAGATATGTCGACAATTGGCGAAGATATTAACGATTATATAACGCATTTTCTAAAAATTCAATTTTTCTTATATTTTCAATATCGATTTTCTCGAAAACCATGAAACCTCGAAAAATACAGAAGGACCTTTTTTTTTTTAGCCAAGCTCTCTTTTTATAATGAGCAATTTTTTTATATCTTCGACGGTTAACGAGTTATCAGTAAAATAAGGCTTTTTTCACCGAATGGGTGGTTTTTTGGGGAGGTTGCGCGGCACCCCCAGGACGGATTTTTGTGGTTTTGTGATGTATAATCCTTCCACTAACAGTTACTGAAGGAAAATCTCAGATAACATTTTCTGTGAGCTTCTGGTGTATTTTTTACTTTACCGACTGGAGTAATATATTGGTGTCTTAATCTGATCGCGCTAATATACTACTTAGAAAACCACTTTAAAACACTCATCAATGGAGAACCTTCTAGCTAATACTGTCGAAGTATTGAATTACATGATAGGATTCCTAGCATTTTAAGGCAAAAAAATGTATTGAAAATATGTGAATCATTTATTGAAATTCAGTCATTCACAACAATTATTGAACCTTGCATTCTATTTCAACTCTAGAAAAGTTGTACAAGTTTTTTCGAACTCGTTAGTTCTTACCAGTAGAGTATAGAAACATTAATTCATTGTTTAAAGCCTATTCTTGGTTTATTTTTACAATTAATTATTTTGTTGTGAATGCTTGGAATCCCATCATGTAATTCAATACTTCGTCAGTATTAGCTAGAAGAGTAGTTGTTTTGATTGGTTCTGCAATAATGAGTGTTTTAAAGCATTTACTTAACTAGTGTATTAGCGTGCCCAGATTAGGGCAACAATATACAAAAAGAAGGTAATTTCATAATAAATAAAAAAGTGTGTAAGTTGTGACTTGCTTAATACCTAAATAATATTATTTAATATTTGTACGCAATATAAACTACCCGCGACCCATAACTCATAAGACTTTCTTCTATTTATCAATACTATGATATAACATGCGAGGGCTAGGTAGGTGTGGGGCAAACTCGACCTGCTTCCACATTTTGTTAGTGACAGCAAGGTTAGATGATATCCGATCCAACGACTTATCGCTAAGCCTGTCAAAACATAGCCAGAAGCTGGATTAAGGTCTTTTCAGGTCCCCCTTTCGGAGGATATAAAATTATTTCAGCTAAGAAGACGTGCTATGTCATATCTTAAACGAAATGAAGTTATGAAGTTTCAGTCCGGTTTATAAGTTTAATTTGGCAAAAAATATAGCATCCACAGCAAATTGAGACGTAAAAGAGACATGTATCTACGAAGTTAAAATAACTAAGAGTTATTTATGAAACAAGTGTCATTTAATTTTGTGAGCAGGGAAGTTTGCGAACGGGGCGATGCCAAGTGTAACAACCCCAATGCATTATTTTAAACATTCGTGAAAATTGACATTACTCTTTCCAATTTAATCAGGTTTACTGCATGTATAATTGAGATGTTTCATTTTCAGGTGCGCTGAATCGCTCGCATGAATTTTTACGTGCCTTTACTGTACTGTATTTATTATAAGTACACCTATCCACATTTCAGCTACATCCAATGGATTCCTTATACATTTGTTAATGTATTGGAAAAGTTCCAGAATTTATATTCAAAAAAATCAAAAATATTTTCATAGTTATAAGGTTAAGATCGTGAAAATCGCAATTTCTTATAATGGTCTGATTGATCATATTTTCGAAAAAATGCATACAAATAAACGATTGATGTTTGAACATTCGAAAAGTATACATTTTTTCTGAAATAGTGATATTTTATTTTTTCCAATGGGTCAATTTCTCAAGTTACATCCTCCAATATATATATATTTATCAAAAAAATCATCAAGCAAGGAAATTAAAATTATTTGAGATGTACTTTTTTTTTAATCCTCGTTACTACAACTTAATAAACCATAATAATCATGAATTGTACAAACTTTTTAACAGTTCTCAATGAAGAAAGAATTTTTTTGAAGAGTTTTTATTTTTTTTATATATTGTTTATTGCGACGATTGAGTTCGGGCGTGATCATATATATAAGTACATTTTTCCCATCCATCCTCTGTTGGTATTGTTTAAAACAAAAAAGCATCAGAAAGCTACAATTTCCATCTTTTAAATGAGCCAACACTCATATAGATTGAACAAATTCCGATTTAGTGACATGTAATTCAGTGCGTTGGTGTCACAGTCATGCGTATACAAGCGCGTGCACGCATGGATCTCGCTCAGAGTTATAACGTTATATTTGACTATTTTTTCCGGGAAAACCGTGGCTTTAACGATAAATTTTGTTAGGACATTTTTTGTTCATAAATATGTGATCTATCCATCTGTATTTTTTATTTTTTTCTAGCTTGATTTAATTTCAAATTTTTTTTTTAATGTTCTGCATCCGAGCGAAATCTAAACTTTTCAGGATATTACTCATTATGAACTCATTAAAAAAAAGTTTACTCAGTTTGCAAAAAACTTTTGAAAATTTTTATTGTTCAATATATTGGTTAATAGTCCAATAGACATCATAGCGTATAAAATGCGTGAAATATATGTTCCAGCGGTTTAAAAATGATTTTAGTATTATAATAATAAGTTTATATAGTATACCACTTTATGAGTATATGTTTTTATTATATTTATGACCTACTAATTTTTCACTACAGCTGGAAAATTTTGATTTAAAAGACGTTTTAAATAAACTTTCAATTTATTACGTCACACAGGTTAAATCAATAATTTGCATAGACTTCAGACATTTATTGAATGTGTTAATAATTTATATAAAATACGTTGATCATAAATCTCTTGTTCTATCATTTTTTAACTATAGAGACATCGTCTATGGTCCATACTTAAATCAGGTTAATGTTTACATGAACAAAAGGTCTTCCACATCCAGTGGAAGTATAGTAACGACAAAAAAAATTTCAAAAATTTTTATTGTTCAAATAGGCTTATAATGTCATGAAACGTCGAGATTTTAAATTTGAGCGGAAAAAAAATGGGAGGTAAACAGGTAAATCAAGCAAATAAGAGTCCATAAAATTGGTATTTAGTATATACAAGAGAAGGTAAGGTTTCAAAAAATTTTTTGGCATTAGCCACCCCCATTACCATCCCTACCCAATTATTAAAGGGGATGAAAAAAAATTGTGATTTAGTGTGTGTACAAGAACCAAAAGCCTCAAAATAATTTTTTACTTCATCCACCCCCACTACCACCACCCCATCACCGCCCCCACCCCACTACCGTGTGGGATATCGTTTTATGGGTTTTTGGGGTAGACGATTTCAAATATTATATTATTAAAGTTCTATAAACAATTATTTCCACGTACCAAATTTTTTCGCTATAAGAAATATCTGGAAAAAGAATAGAAAATCTGGATGTGGAAGTAGTGATTTCTTGGGCAGCGGTTTTTTTAAATGGAACACACTGTATTTTTTGGCGCCAGTTAAGCGTCCTGTATTACACCCTAAAATACTTTGCAAATCGGATGCAGCGTTGCCAAGTTATGATTTTTTCCTGTTTTTTTTTTGGCAATTATGTACAAACATTTTTTAACTCAAGAAACTCAATAATCGGGCAGTTCTACAAAGCATGGTCGATTTCACATTGACAATGTTAAAAAATAAAATGTCAGGAATTTATTGATGGCATACATTTTTGAAATGGTTAAAGTGTCTAGTTTTCAGGTAGGCCTTGTGGCACCAGCTTTTTTCCCGTGACTAAAATGTTACAGCTGTTTTTCCTTAGTGAAACGTATAACAAAACGCACGATCGTCACATTTATATTTGTGCTGTGTATTAATATAAATATGCTAAATAGATTATGAAAAAGTTGATTCTTTGAAGTGAAAAATATGTCCTACATGATATTAGAGAAAATTTTGGTCGTAATAATACCCATGAATAAAATAAAAAGTGATATAACTGGAAGTATCTGTTTCTTTCTTATTTGAGCCTAATACTTTCGAAATTCAGTTAACTGTATTGACTCAAATTACCTTTTTGTGTCTAAATTTTGTTACCGATAACCAGTTGTGTTCATAAATTAAAGGACAATGGTCCTAACGAGATAAATAATATTTATGACACCATTGTGAATGAGGTACTGTGAGTTACGCGTGACGGTCGTGAGTGGCATGAGATGTGAGATTCGTAAAACGGTCGTGTAATTGCTGGCTGAGGTTGTGCCAAATTGTTGAAAATAATAATAATATTTGAGCATCAGATCATATGTATTTTGGCTAGTAGGAACCAAATATGAAAAAATATACAAGTTGTCCCATTTAAAAAACTTGATTTTCACGTCATTTGCTTCGAAACCGGAAGTCAGAAGTTGGTTTCTTACATCATATAATTGGAAATTTCATCCCATATCACTACACCAAATTTGAATAAAATCCATTCAACCATTCAAAAGTTACAAGAGTGAAGGAGAGTAATGCCAATGAAATTTCTCATAACCGTCACTAGAGTCTCAAGACCATCACACTCAAATTTGTGCCATGTGACGGTCGTGAGGGCCGCTAGACAAAAATGACTAAGAATTAGATTCACCCTAAGCTATTATTAAAGTAAGGTTAGGAGAAGACAGTGTACTGGATACCTCAAAATAAAAACGTATTTGTATATTAATAAGTTGATAAATGCTAAAATACACAACGTGACGGTCATGAAAGAGAGCACATGGCCATATATTAGACTTACCATATAAATTACTGGAAATTCAAAATGTTTTGGGAAACAGCACTTGGTTATTGTATCTCGCATGATTTCACAACGAAAAGTAAATTTCGATGTGTTTCTGAGTCGCTGGTAGTCCTAGCATTCAACTTATTAACTAATAATGAGCGCTGTGACGGTCGTGAGTATTAACCAAGTTACGCGACTTTAATAGTTTATATATTAAATCCTAGATATTAAAACATGAAAGTTGTATCTTGCCAACAAATTTTGGATATTTTGTAATAATTATAGCAGAGATGGACACTAACCATTTCTCTGGTAACAAAATTTCAGCCAAAACAAGTGTCAATCTGTATGGAGTTACGCGTGACGGTCTTGAGTTTTAGAAGTAAAAACAGCCAATATTTTATTTTTGTCGTTATTTAGCTCAAGTTTTTTATTATAACAAGGTGCGGTAAGACTCACCTAAGCGAATATTGGACACGGGTTGTAGCTTGGACCAATTTTTTATCAGTAAGTCACTAATATCATGAATCGACCATGCTTTGTAGAACTGCCCAATCATATCTCAAAAACCATTTGAAATAAAAATAAAGTGTATGATATTAAAATGTGGGGAATTGTATGCTTTATTCATCTATGTAAAAAAAATATAGGCATTCCGATTGGCAAAATATTTTAGGGTGTAATACAGAACCTTTGGAGGTTTAACTGGCGCCAAAAAAATACAGTGTGTTCCACTTAAAAAAATTATACTTTCTTGTGTAACTCGTTTTTGTGACACCTTGTATAACTGAAAATAATTTTACGTTGTAGTAGAGAAACTTTTACTAAGAAAGTTTTTTTAAGTCAGCCGTTTTTGCATAATCTTCCGAGGGAACACTAACTGGACATCTGGACATCTTGTAGATGTCCATGTTGAATGTTCAAATATGTCGGCAAGTGAGTAGTCGTGTACACAAACGCTGCAGAGAAATTATAAAAATAAAAGTTAATATACGGAAATAATTAAGTGAAGAATAGTAGTGTTAATAAAAAAGAACACAAGATATATTTAACCAAGTAAATCTCAAACTAAAAAAGAAAAGAGAGTGCTTGTAAACAATCAAAACAGTTATTTAAGCAAAATGGTGTTGACAAAGCAATTTATCTCCGACGTAGAAGAAGTTATAATATCTTCATTTAAAAAAGAGAGTGTTGTCAAAGAACTGAGTAAGTCGATTGCTAAATGTTTATATGATAAATTTGAAAAGGAATTTTCTGTGTTACGTCAAGAAATCAAAAGTATTAATCAAGAGTTCAAGGAATATAAAAACCAAGTAAAGGAGAGTGAAAAAAACTGGAAGCAAAACTAAATAAGTTAGAACAACACGCTCGAGAGAATAATATAGCAGTTTTTGGATTTAAAGAAAAAACAAAAGAAAACCTTAAGAAAGATATTACTGAGTTCTTTAATAAATCTAGTTTAAAAACGGAATTAACTCCACAAAATATCGATAGATGTCACAGACTGGGAATTCAAGTAAATAATAATAAACCGAGACCAATTATTGTAAAATTTATGAATTATGAGAATAAAGTGAATATTTTCAAAATGAAGAAATTGCTTAAGGGAACTGGTGTAACAATTAAAGAAGACCTTACATATGAAAACCTACAATTATATAATAAAGCAGCGCTCAAGTATGGCCATCTAAATACTTGGACTAAAAATGGAACTGTATATGTCAAAACAAGAGAGGGAATTAATATATATATAAGGAAAATCAACAGAATGAAGAAATTGGAGATGAAGAAACTACAAATGAAGAAAATTAACCGTTTTATTATTATCACTGTTATAATTGTTGCATTTTACTTTTTTCTTTTAATACGTTCCATTTTTATTACACTTATAATATGTTCAAAACAAACAACAACAAAAATAAAAATTAAAGTCTCAAAATAGTGAATACAAAGTATTATCTGATTTATCTATTACCGTTGTATTTTAATAGGTTCAAAACTGAAATCTTTGCTGTGTTTGTAAAATAAAGAAGGAAAGGTCATATACAAATATGATTGATGATATATACAATTTGCTGGAGGAGGCAGATATTGAGACGTTAGTCTGTAATACAGAGGAATATAAAAAGCAAACTATTAAATTTTCTGATGAGGTGAGTTTAAATATAGTCCATCTTAACATAAGGAGTCTAAATAGAAATTTTGAAGAACTCTTAATTCTATTGCAATCACTCAATGACATTAGCATTGATTTAATATTTTTGTCCGAGTGTTGGAACATTAAAGATATTAAGTATTACAATATTCCGGGCTACCATATACATTATAATAACTCATGCAGAAATCAAAATGACGGAATGGTAATCTATATAAGCAAAAATATTGTTAGCAATGTTTCACACAAAACATATAATAGTGTAACTATCTCTAGAACCATCATACAATTCAACAACCAAAATGTTGCCATAAGCAGTGTGTATAGATCACCTAGTAATGATGTTAACAATTTCTTAATGGAATTAGAACAATACTTTATTGAATACTTTAATCAGACTTACACAGAAATTTTACTTGGAGATATAAACATAAATATACTTATCGAAAATAACGTAACCGTAAATAATAAAAATTTATTGAGTATATATGGTTTTAAATCATATATTAACAAACCTACTCGAATTGTCGAACAAAATAATAGCAGTTGTTTAGACCATATTTTTATAAGTGAAAAATACAACAAATTTACATTTTTATCAACCATTCTAGAATGCTCCATAACTGATCATTTTCTGACAAGTGTATTACTGTCTACTAATAAAAAGAAAATTATAGAACAAATACAAAACACTAGTATGTACAGAGTAGACGAAAATAAATTAACAAAACTACTAGAAAATGAAAATTGGAATATGGAAACAGATTTTGATGACCCAGATATATCAACAAATAACTTTATTACTACCATAAAAAAATACATTAACCAAGCAACAGAAAAATTTGAAATAAAAAACAAATATAAAAAATTAAAACCTTGGATCAGCTATGGCATAATTAATTCCATAAAAGAAAGAGACAAATTAAAGAAGAAAGTCTTAAATAATAATGACTTTCAAATATTAGATAAATATAAAAAGTACAGAAACAAATTAAATAAAGTCATTCAGAATGCAAAAAATGATTATTATAAAAAAAAATTAGAGAAGGCCGGCACAAACAATAAACAACTTTGGCATACTATAAAAGAAGCAGCTAATATAAAAAGTAAGAGTGCAAATTTAATAAATTTAAGGGATGAAAATAACAAAATTATTAAGGATGACTTACAAAATGCGAACACATTTAATTCATATTTTACTTTAATAGGACAAAAAATGGCGAATGAAATAAATAATGATAGTAATCCATGTAATGTTGAAGAGCCTAATATAATACACTCAATATTTTTAAACCCTGTGGATGAAAAGGAACTAATAAATATTATAAACTCTTTAAAAAATAAATGTAGCCCAGGTATTGATGAAATATCAAGTAAATTAATCAAAACAAATCACTTACATATTTTAAAGCCACTTATACATATTATTAACTCAATTTTTTCAACCGGAATAGTTCCACAAAAATTCAAAGAGTCTATAATAACACCAAGTTTCAAATCAGGTGATTCATTACACGTTAGTAATTACAGACCAATTACACTAATCAACAACTTTGCAAAAATATTTGAAAAAGCCATGAAATTAAGAATTGTGAATTATCTTGAGAAATTCGGACTACTTTCACATTGTCAGTATGGTTTTAGAAATAATCAAAATGCAGAGTCTGCGATTTATGATGTTATTAATTTTATAAATAACCAATTAAATGAAAAAAAGAAGTGTGCAGCTGTGTTTCTAGACCTAGCTAAGGCTTTTGACACGGTCTCACATTATATACTAATAAATAAATTAGAAAAAATAGGCATAAGAGGTATTGCACTAACTATAATAAAAAATTATCTAAAAGATAGACAGCAATATGTCAGAATTAATAATAAGTTAAGTGAGCCTCTAACCACTAAAACTGGCGTTCCACAAGGAACTGTGCTGGGACCAATATTGTTTATAATTTATATCAACAGTATGTTCATGTTAAATGCTCAAATGAAAATAGTATCATATGCTGATGATACTGTATTATTATTTCATGGTAATGATTGGCAAGACACGATGCAAAATGCATCGACAGGTCTCAGCACAGTTAGAACATGGCTGGATAAAAATCTCTTGACATTGAACTATCTTAAAACCAAATTCATTAGCTTTTCAATCACAAACGTTAACTGTAATCACACAAAAAATCTACCCCTACATAATAACAACTGTATTCTAAATGATTATCAAAACTGTACATGCAACAAGAAAATTGACTCTGTAAATGAAATGAAATATTTAGGAGTTATAGTTGACCACCATTTAAAATGGAGAAGTCACATAGAATTAATGTCAAAAAAAATTAGAACACTTATCCCCATCTTTTACCAACTACGCAATATATTATATAAAAAACAATTATTACTTGTATATAAAGCCTTAGTAGAATCTATAATCAGATATGCTATCATAAGTTGGGGGGTCTATATAACACTACAGTTAATATGCTACAAACAACACAAAATTATGTAATAAAAGTCATGCTTAAAAAACCCAAAAATCATTCTACACAACTACTATATGACGAAACCAAGCTATTAAATGTTAGGCTTATGTATATTATACAGTCAATCGTCTTCGTACATACAAAATGTGACAAAAAGTCGTTAAAACATAATATCAACACTCGGGCAATAACAAATAATCATATTCAAGAACAGCATTTTACAAGAACAACATGTCAGAAATTTATTTCTTTTTTTTAGGAACAAAATTTTATAATAATGTACCAAATGATATAAGAACATTAACTAATTTAAAAGCATTTAAAAATAAAGTAAAAATGTACGTTATACAAAACAAAAATCACTTCATGCAGTATGTTTAATAGTTTTTCTGCTAAATCACACAGACTGAGGTCTGGTTCTCTGTTCTCCTGCAGTATCTTTGGATAGATGGATTTTTTAATGTAACTGTGTTGCTTAGGTATATATTATATATAGGTGGGTAAACATTCGATATAGGTTATATATGTATATATATTTTTTTCTTTTTTGCAATTCACACCCATGTTCGTATTTACATAAGGGCATTTCATCAAATAACATTAAGCACTTGCTTTAATTTACACATCTATAAACTACATGGAGCACATCACAAATTTTTTAATTTAGGTGCTCCAAATTAATGTATTAATTTGAAATATGTAATATATTGTAGCAAAATGGAAAATGGAAAAAAAATTGTATTGTTTGGTATTGACAAAAAACGGTAATTACTCCCACATCCACTTAGTGAATGTGAAAGTATAGTAAATATAAAGATGTATTTTTTTGATAAATAGGCTTGAAATGTCGAGATTTTAACTTTCAGCAAAAATATTTCTGTCTGTCGGCCTGTCTGCAACTTTTTGTGCGCAAGATTATTCTGGAACAGTTTCTGATATAGACTTGAAACCGGAACTATATTATATTTTTACTTTATTCCGTTGAAGAGTTGGGCGGTAAATGAGGGTAAAGTATCTCCGTTGTGACATCACACAGTATGTGTTGCCAAAGCGAGAAAATTAATGTGAATCGCCAATAGCAAGAAGTGCAGAAATCACTATTAGAATGTGCTGAAATGGAGGTCAGAATGTCAGTGTTAACATTCGCCATAAGTAGAGGTGGGGGCAAGTTATTAGTAACAGTAACAAAAAAAAAAAACCGCTGCCCAAGGAATCACTACTTCCACATCCGGATTTTCTATCCAAGTCACTCACAACGAAAAAATTTTTTATGTGGAAATAATTGTTTATGGAACTTTAATAATATAATATTTGAAACCTTCTACCCCAAAAACCCATAAAACGATACCCCACATCGGTAGTGGGGTGGGGGTGGTAGTGGGGGTGGATAAAGTAAAAAAGTATTTTGACGTTTCTGGTTCCTGTACACACACTAAATCACTTTTTTTTTTTCATCCCCTTTAATAAAGGGGTGGGGGTGGTAATGGGGGTGGCTAATGCCAAAATTTTTTTTGAGACCTTAGTTTCTCTTGTATATACTAAATACTAATTTTATGAACTCTTACCTGCTTAATTTACCTATTTACCCTAAATTTACCCCAATTTACCCCCCAACCCTTCGACGGAACAAGATGAAAATATAATCTAGTTCTAGATCTCGTTAAAGTACATATGCGTACCAAATTTCAAGTCAATATCTCAAACGGTTCCAGAGTAAACGTGCGCACAAAAAAAAAGTTACAGACCGACAGACAGACAGAAATTTTTTTTGGCTCAAACTTAAAATCTCGACGTTTCATGACATTCTAAGCCTATTTGAACAATAACAATTTTTAAAAAATTTTTTGTCGTTACTATACTTCCACTGGACATGGAAGTAATTTTTGTGTGTTGATCTTGATTAAGACTTCTCAGGAGAGGAAGCTTCGCAGGAAATGTACACACAACCACCACAATATCAAAATGCGTCTAAGATATATTTCTGTCAATATATTCAAGGGAACTGCATACGAAATGGTAGCAGTGGGCTAGACTGCGGTTGTGTGAGAGACAACACGGTCTAGTCGCTCTCCTCTCCTGAGTTCGAGTCTCAGCTGCGGCAGATGGCAATGTCGCAGGGAATGGGTGTTGTGATGTTGTCTGTGTGTGTGTGTCCGTCCTGGTTGAGTGGTTGAATAGCCATTGGCTAAACTCCGAGGACATTAAAATAAATAAGACGATAAAAAAAAATGGAAGTAATAATCGTAAAAAGCTACATTATCCACGTAATAATTAGATTTCTCATATAATATTTGAATTAGGCCTGTGATGATTTTTTAAAACTCAGTGATGGCCCCATCCAATATTTGCTTCACTATGTATTTTCAAATTTTGTGACAATTAATTCAGTTTTTGGTAATTTCTGCTATAACTTGACTATATCAAGTTGTTTTTATAAAAAATAATAAAATAAACCTATTCAAAAAATATTCCTTCATTCTCTCTCGCACAGAATTTGTTATTTTTGTTTACTTTAAACGTAAAAAATCCCATTACGACTGAGATAAATATAACACTAAAGCGACATGAGATTTCTTGTCAAAATTCCTCTCAGCCCAATGCCGGTTATATAAATGGGACCCACCCTCACAGATTCACTTAACCATTTAGTTTGCTTTTATATTATTGTATTTCCGAACTAGAATACAAGGAACACCCGGGATGAGCTGTAGAAAAACACTAACGTAAACAGTTTCTCTGGATTTTGCAATTTGAAGGCGGACAGCAGTCGTATTGTACGATATTTTTACAATGCGAGTTGAATAACATATTTTCTTTCGACATTTCATTCTTTCCGATGCACAATTGGAAATTCGAACGTGTTTCGGTATTATCTTTTAAAATTTTTTTCTCTATTTTCCGTCTGCACACGTTTGAGTAATATATCTCCGGAGAATGCGGTACAGTTCAAGTTATAACTTATTTCCCAACAGAAAAGACTAAGTTTCCTTGGACGGATGTGAATTATTTCATGTGATAAATGCATGAAAGTCAAGTGTTAAATATTTTATCTATCATGGAATACTAAAAATCGTTGGCAAAATCAGAAGTGCACACCACACAAGTTGTTTGTTTTGTCCAATAAGTAAGTGCGATGCGTGTATCATTAGTTCAATGATCAAATTATTACTTTTTAAACAACACCGCACGTTTTATAGGTAAACTGGTGGCCTGTCAAATTTGATAAATTCTTGATATGTCGTAGTTCAACTTATTCTGAACGATAAGTTCCTCCGGCAAAAATTATGGACAGTTTCTCCGATAGATGGCTCCAAAGACTGGACCTACCTCCCGATTTCTCAAAACATACTGCAGGTATTGAAATGATAACTGCCAGAAATGAATAACCAGACTATTTACCTTTATTTGGTCTTAGATTCATATGCCTGAACTTCCGGTTTTGCCGGAAGTGACGTCAAATCGAGATTTTTTAATATACAACACCCGATTACTTCAATTTAATACATCATATACACAGTGTGTCCCAGGATAGATGTAACAAGAGGTGTAACGGACCAAAAATTTTGGAATGGTATTTGGGGATTGAGTCCTGCTTGTTGTAAAACTTAAGTATACCAAAAATGACTTGATTTGGTGTTCTACAGGGTGTTTTATAAGCAAAGTTGTAAAAATCACCACTAATAAAGTACCTTTATTTTTCAAAATAAGAAAAAATTCCACTAAGAAAAGTTATTTAGAATGCAATTTTATACCTCTATACCAAATTTCAGGAATATAAAATTATTTTTTTGAAACTTCCCATTTTTTCAATAAATTAGTATTTTATTTTCAACCATTCAAATAAAACTGCATAGAAATTATTTTTTGCGAATTAATATTTAAAGTTTTGTAGAAGCTAAAAAAAGTAGGCTATGAGAAAAGCAGTGAATACACATTTATCATTTATTACTGACATATCTGTCAAACGTAGTCAATATTATCCTTAATTTCTGTTTCAAATTAACGAACCTAAAAAATTAAGTGAAAATGGTACTCACAGTGGGTGAAAAAATTTATATTGTGCAATGCTACGGAATTGGCGGTGAAAACTCGCTAAGAGAAGTGGTAAGCCAATTTAATTTGAAATTTCCAAACACTGCTTTGTCACGTACTCAGGCTATGATAATAATTAAAAAGTTTCTGGCTACTGGTAGTGTTCTTAACATGAAAAGAAAAATAAAAGCATATGATGAAGACAATGTTGGGGCTATTATAGCTCATGCCTCTGTTATAGAATATCCTAGGATGTCACTAAGCTCTTATTAATATTAGCAAGTCTGAACTCCAAAGAATTTACAAGGCAAAGAAAATTAGGGCATATAAAGCAAATTATAAACATACGCTTGAAGAGGGAGATGACGGCCGTAGGTTGGATTTTTGTTTGACCATTGGAGAAAAAATCATGGAAGAGATTTTTTCATCATTTCATAATTTTCTCAGATGAATCCACATTCACAACCAATGGTGTTGTTTCATCTCAGAATTGTCGGTTTTGAGCTTCCAAAAATCCAAATTTTAGAATTCATTGTAGAAGACAATATTATAAAAAAAGTGAATGTCTGGTGTGCCGTTTCTCATCACGTTGGAGTTATTGGACCTTATTTCATTGAGGGAAGGTTAAACCAGCACACTTATTTACAGCTTCTTCAAAGATTTTCTGAAGAACATTTAAATATTTTAAGAGATATTCCTTTAGTTCATTTTCAATATGACGGTTGTTCTGGCCACTCCACAGAAATGGTTAATCGGTGGTTGAATTTAAATTTTGGAGACAATTGGATTGCCAGGAATGGACCGATCAAGTGGCCGGCGAGATCCCCAGACCTATGGGGTCGCCTCAAGCAGTTGGTTTACTTCCTAACGAATCGATGTAGCAGTATTGAAGCAGAGAATTAGAAATGCCGTAAACGCCATACCGTTAGATCATATTCGAAACAGTTTTAAGGACTTCAGGCGAAGGATCGAAATGTGTGTGGATGTGGGTGGTAGTTACGTCGAATAATAAAAAAATTGTAAACATTGTTTTGTATTGGTCAATAATTAATTTATTTGTGAATCTGTTGTGTTTTTGACATTTATTACTTGTTATAAATTTTAAACCTCATTAATCTTGTGTTAGTAATTATTTCTTGTTTTACAATTAGTTCGATTAACATTATACCTTCTTACATCTCGTATATTCCATTTTTTATTTACCAATAGCCTACTTTTTGAGATGATTAACATTTGCTCCTACACAACTTTAAATATGAATTCAACTCTTAATTCGCAAAAAATGGGAAGTTTCAAAAAAATAATTTTATATTCCTAAAATTTGGTATAGAGGTATATAATTGCATTCAAATAACTTTTCTTAGTAGAATTTTTTCATATTTTGAAAAATAAAGGTACTTTATTAGTGGTGATTTTTACAGCTTTGCTTATAAAACACCCTGTAGAACACACCAAATCAAGTCGTTTTTGGTATACTTTAGTTTTACAACAAGCAGGACTCAATCCCCAAATACCATTCCAAAATTCCAAAATTTTCATTGACTAGACACAACTGCAATTTTATATTTTAAAAAATAATATCAACTTCGTTTTGTATCAAGATTATGATGTGCCCGGTATCAAGCTAGCATCAATGTTCTATCAATCAATACACGTATTTACTTATTTACTAAGATAGTGAACTTTAACAAAGCTACTTATATATAGGATGTATTAAATTGAAGTAAACGGGTGTTGTGCATTCGAAAAACGTGATTTGACGTTATTTCCGGCAAAACCGGAAGTCCAGGCACATCAATCTAAGATCAAATAATGGTAAATAATCTGGTTATTCATTTCCAGCAATTATTATTTTAATACCTGCAGTACGTTTTGGAGCTTTCTATCGAAGAAACTGTCCATAATTTGAAGTTTTGCCCAAGAAACTTATTGTTCAGAATTAGTTGAACTACAAGATATCAAAAATTCATCTTTGACAGGCCACCAATTTACCTATAAAATGTAAGGTGTCTTTCTGGTAATTTTTTTGTTATACAGTAGTGGCATGTTAAAATATTGAGTCGATGCCAATGTAAGGTAGAAGAGAAGAGAAATGGACAAATAATATGCTGAAAAGAAAGAGATTTAACCTACACTGTTGCCACTTTTCTCTCTAGCTACTTTTAGTCGTCAAGATAATCCTTCCTCTTTTACTGAATTTTCTTTGTGACACATTTGCGTCAACTCATTCTGTTTCTGTCATTTCTTCATAATTAGACAAAGACTATGTTTTGAGGACATGGATGAACTATGGATAAAAAAAACGGCACGCCCATATTTGCTTGCCTGTTTAATTAAGACATCCGAACAGGATGTGAGCACGTGTAAACTGTGGGAGGAGCTTCTAACCTGTTGCCGGCAATGTATGCGGAGATTTGACGTTGGGGGAGATTGGGGACCGTAAATTATTTTACGCCATGTTAAAATACGCAGCATAAATCTAAATAAATTTAACAAATCATGATGTTTCTATAAACTACTGTTAATTAAATTATTTTAACAAGAAACCAATTGGAAATAAATCCGTATTAATCAATAATTGGATTTCATCCGATTTCGCATTTTCTTTTTGCCCCACTTTATCCCATCACTGCAGAGTATTCGCTTCAACATCTCCACCTAAAATGACTGTGATCTGGAAAGGAGAGAAATCAGAAAGACAAGTACAACTGCTGTTTTCATCATAAACGTCTCAAGCTGTAGGAGGGACAATAAGAGGGGATAGAGGGCGGAACTTTTAACATACACAAGTGCTGGCATCGTTGTTATTATATCGCTCTCTTTCGCGTACATTATTTTGCTCTTTATATTTCACTCTATCTTATTATGGGGATCGACCCAAGAACTTTGGCTGCCACTACTGTATTTATGCGTTTGCTTGTCCCCGCAAATTATAACATTTTCTCGACAGCCTAAGAAAAAAACTCATATTTTCCACACCTATTTAAATTTGACTTTCATATTAAAACATTCTGTTAACAAATATGTAGTGATAATGTTACAGAACCCAAGAAAATCAGTCTAAGTCGATACACGGCAAAAATTTCTCATTTCAAGAGGCCTTATAGCAGGTCAAAGTGTATTTTTTGGAAACTACGCCGAAAACTGACCTAGAAAGTATTTTTAACATCTCCGGCGACGTATGACACTAGAAGCAGAAAAAACGAAAGTACGACGAACTTTGACTGCGAAATACTTTTTTACGTAACAAGTCTCGAACGTGGTATTTTACTGGACGACTGGGCAAATTCCAGGGCGAACCGCAGGCGAAATTTGAAACTGAAATTTGTATTCGTTTATCAAAAAAAAATTTTTCTCCACGGCCCTGGTTAATATTTAAATGTATTCGTTTGTACAGACATTTATTAAATTTTGTACTATTTAGGTTTTTTAACCTGTGTACATGTACATGAGTAATCAATGAGTAAATAAATAAAATAAAAATATTATTGAAGAATTTAGTTTTCAATATTCCAAGAGAAAAATAGAAGAAAACTGCAATTATATTTGAATTCAGTGAATTATATGTTGATACACCATGACCATAAAAATTCAAAAGCACCAGCAAAATTCATTTTTTCCTTGCCAGTGCAATTCAAGTTTTATAAACTTTTGAGAACATTGGAAAATTGTGTTAATTTTTAACAAAGAATATGCAAGTGTCTGAAAACAACTTTTGACACAAACAAGTCTCAATCATCGCTACCACTCTACACCATAATACTCTAGCTAGTATCACTTATCAAATAATGGATGTTTTGGTATTCCCACGGCATGAATTTAAAAACTTCCCGAATGCCTAAACGTCACCGAGAATATAAAATATTAATTTATATTCCTCGCGGGACTGCCGAAATTATCTTGAAACCCGAATTTAGGTGAATCAATTTTGTATAAAGGCAGTGTGGATTTAAGAAAACTTTATCTATCCCTATAACGATAAACCCTATCGTTACCGAGGCCTAAAAACTGCCCTATTTTACTGAGTAAGAAACGTGACTGAGTGTTCGCATACGGCATTTAAAGTATTGCCTCTTACGCAGTATATTTATTCCAGCAAACATGATAAGTACAGGATTTTGAGTCGAATAACGTAGACGCTGCTTCTAAATCTGAAAATTAGGAATTAAAAGATACACCGGTAGGTACTGAATTTAATTCAATATATATTTTAAACTCTATATTCGGGTTAATAAAATAAGTATTTTTTTGCATTTATTAAATAAAACTGCATTAAAAATAATTTTTGTTCCTGCTATGGCAGTATTTTCAGGCTTATATGATTAACAATCCATATGGGGAATCATTACTTGACTTCCACGTTCTGAAAAATTACAGCATATATTTTCAATACCGTTAAAAGGTTTGGAGTCTTCATTATCACTAGGACTCGAAAATATATCAGATTATATGTATCATGATAAAAAGTATTATATTTTGTAATATACCATTCAAGTTACAACTTATATTCGTCTTACTGTTTGTACTTATTGCTTGTACGACTACCAAATATAACAATTGGTGAAGTAAACTGGGACATATTTACAAATCCCTACACTCAAAGAAATAGTATGGGTAAATTCAACAAAAAAAAATGGTTAAGTAACAATATCGTTAATTTTGTTAAACCAAACTATATTGATGGTATTTTTAAACAAGAGGTGATTGTTATTTTAATTAATAAAAAGTTGTCGTACAACAAAACAAACATTAACTTAAAAAATAGATGAATAAGACTATTATTTTGTTCGTCTGACTATTATTTTGTTGAATTCTGTCAAATTAAACTATATAATAGTATATTTTATGTTTAACTATTATCGAATTGTAATTCTAACCCAGTATTAGTTCGCTGTATTATTGTATTTGGTAGACAAACCAATATTATCGTCGTCTTCTAGAAGTTCTAAAAGAATTACCATAAAATTTGCTTGCTTACCACGTAGTCTATTACATAAATTATTCCCAGATGACGCCACTGACAATAATCAATCATGCATTATCTTATACTCTTATGAATTTATAGAAAATTAATAACATGATTGCAATGTTCAAATTCTCATCAGGGATCATCGATATATTTGGATGGATCTTATAAACGATCTCTAATCTTTGGTTTGGGTGGTCTGATGTCTCAATACTGAGATTTTGGCTAACCAAAAAAAACTTCATCATACAATAAAGAGTAGATCAACCTAAAAATTAGTTGGTGAACAAAAAACAAAGTCGTTGTACTATTTAATTGTAGACCAAATTGAAAATGGTTAGTGAACATAAAAAAATGTCATTGTACTATTTAATTTGTTACAAGAAGATATGATTATTAAACTACTATTTGTTTACGAAAACAAATAAAGTAGTATGACTATTCTTTTCTGATTGATTTAACTACGAAACTAGATAGGGGTGGCGTGATTTCACATGCTCTTTTTGGTTGAATTTACCTATCATTTTCTTTGAGTGTAATATAATTTAAATGATCTAGCAAATTTTCTAGTAAACACAAACCAATCATTAGTACTAAAACAATTTCCCCTAAAGAAATGCTTTTCTGTCAACAAACCTCCTGTCAACTGGTTCAACGATGAAATTCGCAATATGAGAGATACGCTAAGTGCACTCAAAGAAATAGTATGGGTAAATTTAACAAAAAAAAAATGGTTAACTAACAATATCGTTAATTTTGTTAAACCAAACTATATTGATGGTATTTTTAAACAAGAGGTGATTGTTATTTTAATTAATAAAAAGTTGTCGTACAACAAAACAAACATTAACTTAAAAAATAGATGAATAAGACTATTATTTTGTTCGTCTGACTATTATTTTGTTGAATTCTGTCAAATTAAACTAGATAATAGTATATTTTATTTTTAACTATTATCGAATTGTAATTCTAACCCAGTATTAGTTCGCTGTATTATTGTACTTGGTATACAAACCAATATTATTGTCGTCTTCTAGAAGTTCTAAAAGAATTACCATAAAATTTGCTTGCTTACCACGTAGTCTATTACAGAAATTATTCCCAGATGACGCCACATACAAATCACTGACAATAATCAATCATGCATTATCTTATACTTTATGAATTTATAGAAAATTAATAACATGATTGCAATGTTCAAATTCTCTCAGGGATCATCGATATATTTGGATGGATCTTATAAACGATCTCTAATCTTTGGTTTGGGTGGTCTGATGTCTCAATACTGAGATTTTGGCTAACCAAGAAAAACTTCATCATACAATAAAGTATAGATCAACCTAAAAATTAGTTGGTGAACAAAAAACAGTCGTTGTACTATTTAATTGTAGACCAAATTGAAAATGGTTAGTGAACATAAAAAAATGTCATTGTACTATTTAATTTGTTACAAGAAGATATGATTATGAAACTACTATTTGTTTACGAAAACAAATGAAGTTGTATGACTATTCTTTTCTGATTGATTTAACTATGAAACTAGATAGGCGCAATTTCATATGCTCTTTTCGGTTGAATTTACCTATCATTTTCTTTGAGTGTGTCAAAGCAAATTTATGAAATAACAAAATATCCTAGTGATAAATTAGCTTACAATACATGCGGCAGAAATTACAAAATGTCAGTACCAAATGCAAAAAAATCCGCGTAGATGCTTTTATAGAAAACTTCGAAAATAAGGCTAGGGACAGCTGGAAACTGATAAATCCCGGTCCCTTGTCTATTAAATGTTAGGCGAGTAAAAGATCCCTACTTTTCTTACGAGGAGAGGTTCGGGCAAAATTTCCAGGATGGGGGTAGCTCGTCTCCTGGCGTCGGTGATAGGCCCTGGTAGCGGAAATAGGCCGACGTTAAATAAATAGATAAAAAAAAATGATGAAACTAATATTGATCTGGAGACATTCGTTAATTTCTTGACCACAGTAGCTGATCACATAATAAACACCTTACCGAAAACAAATGGAAATTCAATGCAATTTTTGGAACATACACCAGCACCAAATACTCTATTTGCAGAGGGCATGTGCGGCCTTCTGGCAGTGTCGCGGGGCAGTCGGTATGTCCTGGGATTTCTTTCCCAGGATCGCCCTCTGGCTGTACACTGCTGTCATAGATTTTGTTACGCAGCCATAGTTTGGTGGCCTAGAAGTAAGCCACAAAACAGCAGCATCTCGACTGGATCTTGTTCAAAGACTGCAATGGAGACTATACTCTGCATCATAATCTAAAGGCGGTGGCATTGAGGACTGCTCTGAGATTGTGTAGGCCTATGGTACATTAAGGGCATGGCTACTAGACATGCCCGTATCCTAGAGGAGCCTACAAAACCAAATCCTCTTCTGGAAACACCCTATATATAATTTTAACAAGAACTTTGAGGTAAGCTTGAACGTGTCCGTAAATGATGAGTCGATCATATCAATCTACACCGATGGTTCAAAAATGGACTGTGGATCAGAAGCTGGGGGTCTACTTCAGAAGACCCAGATCTACATTCGATAATACCGCTAGGCACACATACCACTATCTTTCAGGCGGAACTCGTAGGGATCCTTCAAGCGGTAATAGAAACCACAAAGGCAAACGTCAACGGTAAAATGGTGCGCATATCAACGGACAGCAAAGCAGCCCTGCTTGCCCTAAATAACTGTAGGACAGGCTCTCCCAAGTAACAATTTCAATATCTTTTAGATTTATTGAGGTTTTATCAGAGTTTTAAAATTGATAAAACTAGAGGCCACTGCAGCGTCACTAAATAATCGGCACGAAACTAGAAGCACAAAACCAATTCTTTTTTTTTATGAGAAATACACATAGTATTTTAAACAAGTTTCGAAAACGAATCTTTTCACACAAGTGAGATAGTTCCACAAGTCGAATAAGTGTGAAAGGATGTTTTCAAACGAGTTGTTCAGAATATTTTTTCTACGACTGTAAGGAAAACAAACAATTTCATAAGTAAACAGATGAACCATTTTTGATAAACTTCTATAAAAGTGATGTGGTTTGAAGACTTCAAAACTGATGTTTAGTTGTTAAATAAGTCGGTTGCTATGAACCTGAATAGCTAGCTTACTTCAAGAAATACAAATAAAAGATGTCAGTTCTGTTGTCCACAGGACTGTGTGAAAAACATGATAGTACCGTGTTTTTTTGGATTGTTGCACACTGGTGACGCGCCTTTAGAAAAAACATCAGGAACATCCGAACATCACAGCAGCAAAAATTGGTAAGTTTTCGACATAATTTAGATTTATTGATTTTTAGTAAATATTCAGCATTTTGGAAATATGGTCCCACTTGTTTATTAGAGCCCTGAGCTGCTGGCCTAACCACACACATCGTGTGAAAGAAGACAGTTTCGAGTGCGTTATTTGTCGTTTTCGAAGGCATAGAAATTTTTTTTTCAAATTCCCTGACTTCAACTTTAAATTCTCCGACTTTTCTAGGTTTTCCCGGTCGCTATGAGCCGTGTATAATACAAATGGTCTGTATACATTTCAAATTTACACGGTTACAAAGGTGTGTACTTTACACCACACTACCGTAGAAAAACTTTATACATCTACCACTCCTACTCCATACACAACAATTAATCGTCGATCCTTCTAGATACCCAATTTTCTCGACAACCGTTTCCGGAAAACAAAGCAGTTATTAGAACGATTTGTACTGGCTGGAGCTCAACACTCATCTCGAGTACCCCGAGTATGATTCGCATCTTTTGCGAATTTCTACATCGTTCAATGCACCTCATTTGCCTAGTTTTCTGGTGAATGGAGCAGTGGTCTATTGTTCGCTGCGTTTCGCCGTCAGCTTCTCATTTCTAAAGCTGAAATGACACTGGCGCGGCGCTCTATGAAGAAGCAGCAGCTTCTTAGTCATTCTCTTGAATAAACTAACTTTATCGTATGTGTACCTCATTTACGCGATCGCAGGCTCCTTTGTGTCGATTTTTGTTTTAATAAATTATCTCAGCTCGCTCTCGTAACTTAGGTATGTTTTAAGTAAAATGAAAAGGAGCTAGTTCTAATAATTGAGAGATTTACAGTTTATTATATATCTATATTGTAACGAAAACAGGTCGGAATGTTTATTGAATTGAATAACTGAAAATAGTAGTTTGTGCAACAAGAATGAATATGATATCCATATCGCACGAAAAAGAAGTTTAAGCACGACGCCGCGCCGTAGGCGGAGTGCTCAATCTTTAGAGTGCGATATGGATAATCCACTCGAGTTGTACAGTATACTTTTTATATGACTAGCTTAAGAAAATACTGCAAAATTTTAAAAAATATATTAAACATTAATATACTTATTATAAACTTAATTAACTCAATCTTAATTTGTAGGTTAGGTTTTCCTTATTCAGTATTACTATTTTTTATTAACTTTTTCATATAGGCTGTTAAAATATTTTCACTTGTAATTTCCCAAGTGCTTGAATTATTGCTGGAAATTTTTTGAGTAAATGAATTTTTTGAAAATTATCCCGAGTCGCGCAGCAACGAGGGTAATTTTCTTAAAAAATTCATGTACGAGAAAAATTTCCTGCAATTAATTCATGCACGCGGGGGATTCAGTAAGAAAATTTCATACCTACATAAATTAAATAAATAGTAATTTAATAACATAACACAAGATATCTATATAGTAGTAAGAAAGATATCAACATATATGCAATGTTAAAAAACAATATTTCCACCCATTTTAGTTGCAAAAAACTACTACATGAGGGGTTAATATACAATGTGTCCCACTTTTCATGGAGCCACCCTCATATCTCGCTCACCTGATATCCGAATATTTTGAAATGTTGGTGGTGAATGTATACCTATAAAGTGAGCCTTTAAACGTAACCACATTCGACTGAAGTCAGAGGCGTTCGATTCTATGATGGAAAAAGGGTAGATTTTTGAAAAAAATATATTAGCGATTTTTTTAGAGAAAAATTAGTAAGATATTCTTAATCAGCACCTTTAGATACCCCTTTGTACAAAATTATATCGTTGTGGGTTCAAAGATGTTTGAGATGAGCCGTCAAAAAAAAATGTTTTTCAACTTAAAATAATTTGTATCTGTAAAACGGATTCTCATATGAAAAAAATGTATTCTTTATTTTTTGTTCAGAATAATTTATTGTACTAGTATGAAATGATTCTATAACAAAATTACTATTTATTTAATAAGACAAAAATTCTAATTTGTACATACCTACCATGTTTCTAACAAATAATCTTCAATAATGACCTCAGTAAGCCATGAAAACAAAAGTTATTGCAAGTGTCAATGTATTATTGAACGTCAATAAGTTAATACGTTAAAAATTTAATGAATGCTGGTTTAATGTTACATAAGTGAACTGAAATTTTGTATGATAATGGCTCGGCGTTTAACAATGCAAGAAAAAGTGGAATTGGTTCGTTTAGTCGGAGATAATGCCAGATCATATAGAAAAGCTGCTGATGAATTTAATTTACGGCATCCTGGTCATCAGCATCCCATTCTCCATAAATTGGTAGCAACCATCAATAAAAATTTTGACAATACAGGAAATGTATGTAAGTTAAGACCAAAGAATTATAATTTACAAAATCGGCAAAATCAAAACGAGGAACGCATTTTACAATATTTTAGAGAACATCCAAGATATAGTATAAGGCAAGTAGCATTAAATCTAAATATTAGTAAGAACATCGTTTGGCGTTGCTTGAAAAAAACATAGAAAAAGAGCATTCAAGCCAAAATGTCTACATACCCTAGAAGAAGGTGATACTGACAGAAGATTGGATTTCTGTTTTTGGGCCCAGGGTGAATTTTTAAACAATGTAAATTTTCTGAAAAACGTCATATTTACTGATGAAGCAACATTCACTACCAATGGGGTAGTATGCTCTCAGAATTGCCGTTTTTGGGCTGACGAAAATCCCCACTGGTTTATCAGTACTAAAAGGCAATACGTGTCAAAAGTTAACGTTTGGTGTGGTTTACGGAAAGACCAGATTATTGGGCCTTTTTTCATTCCGAGATTGAATGGAGAAGCGTATTTAAATTTGTTGCAAAGAGAAATTCAACCCTTTCTCGATAATCTGCCTCAAGATGTCAGAAGGGACTTGTATTATCAACTTGATGGTGCCCCGGCTCATAACGTTGCAAGGGGTTGGCTTGAAGATAATTTTCCAGGTAGATGGATAGGTTTAAGAAGTCAAGTGCATGAGTTTACCCCGAGGTCTCCGAACCTAACACCACTTGATTTCTATTTGTGGGGTCGTCTAAAAAATATAGTGTATAAGGACAGACCACGTAGCCAAGATGAGTTAATGATCAAAATTAGACAGGCATGTCTTGAAATCACTCCAGCCGAGATTATTAAAGTTGTACTCCATGTAAGAAAACGGATTGAGCAATGTATTCGGAATGATGGTGGTTACATAGAAACGCAAAGAATTATATAATAAAATTAATTGTGTAGATTATTTGTTAGAAACATGGTAGGTATGTACAAATTAGAATTTTTGCCTTATTAAATAAATAGTAATTTTGTTATAGAATCATTTCATACTAGTACAATACATTATTCTGAACAAAAAATAAAGAATACATTTCTTTCATATGAGAATCCGTTTTACAGATACAAATTATTTTAAGTTGAAATTTTTTTTTTGACGGCTCATATCTCAAACACCTTTGAACCCACAACGATGTAATTTTGTACAAAGGGGTTTCTAAAGCTGCCGATTAAGAATATCTTACTAATTTTTCTCTAAAAAAATCGCTAATACTTTTTTTCAAAAATCGACCCCCTTTTTCCATCATAGAATCGAACGCCTCCGACTTCAGTCGAATGTGGTTACGTTTAAAGACTCACTTTATAGGTATATATTCATCACCAACATTTCAAAATATTCGGATATCAGGTAAACGAGATATGAGGGTGGCTCCACGAAAAGTGGGACACATTGTATATTTACTGAAATGTTTGATATTACGCTTTCTTTACTAAAATGGGTGGAATTCTGTTTTTCTTATATTTTCTAATGTTACAACAGTTTGGGTGAACCGGAAGATATTATTTATCTATTATACGAATATAGGTATATTCGTATAATAGATAAATAATATCTTTTTCATCCATTTTAGTTTAAAAAAATTACTGAAAATTGTTTAAGATAACTCAATTTGTGTGTCATGAAATAAGTTTTGTTCACATTGTTATTTTAGTTTATATTCATGTTTTATGCACATGGTATAGCTAAGTTTCAGCACATTATAACTTAACAGAGATGGCTTGGAAATAAAACGTCATTAACTAATAGCTATTTATCATTATTTCATTGACAGTTTAAGCTTAATATTTCTATTGTTGAAGTTGTTTTCGAGGTTTTTAAGGAGTCTACACACGATCCAGCGGCAGGGAGCCAGCCGTGTCGGCATGCTTTGAAATCATTCGTAAAAGTGAACTAGTCCGCTGGAATTCCAATTATCTTTAAAGCATGCCGACAAGACTGGCTCCCTGCCACTGGATCGTGTGTAGACCCCTATAAAGAATAAGATATTAAAGAATAGAAAAAGAACAGAAGTATACATTATGTACATATTGTGAAGAACTTTGTGAGGTTAAAAAAAGCCATCCAAAATTGAAATACTGAAAAGAGTAATATGGACGAAAACCAAAATGATAAGTTATTCAGCGTAATTCAGAGAAAGCTACTGGAAGTTTCAACTAAGTTTTCACGAACTAGAAAGATAAGTTAAATAAAATTGTTTCAAAATATTATATTTATGTAGTCAAGCATAGACTACATAGAAATAAAATTCCATTTTTATGTAAAAGCAAATGTCAAATATGATCATAATATGTCAATAATTTGGCAGAAAAATGTCCACTTATTAATTTCTTTCAGGATACCCTGGAGGATCAAAATTTCCGGAAATTTTTGGGTTGCTATGGTAACGAAACCAAGAACAAACTGATTGGCTAAAAAAGTGACGTGTGAAATTTTCAGATATATTTTTTATTCCATTTACTACTACCCAATCCATAAACTTTCTATAGCAAAATTCATATTTACTTTTAGATTTTTGTGGTAATAATTCTCATAAGTTTTATTTGCAATTAGCCGAATATCTGGTGGAGTACCATTTATCGATTCTTCACTGGAATCACTAATTTTACTTCCACATCCAGTGGTATAGTAACGATAAAAAATTTTTTAAAAATTTTTATTGTCCAAATGGGCTTAGAATGTCATGAAACGTCGAGATTTCAAGTTTGAGCGAAAAAAAATTTTCTGTCTGTCGGTCTGTAACTTTTTTTGTGCGCACGTTTACTCTGGAACCGTTTGAGATATTGACTTGAAATTTGGTACACATATGTACTTTAACGAGATCTAGAACTAGATTATATTTTCATCTTGTTCCGTCGAAGGGTTGGGGGGTAAATTGGGGTAAATTTGGAGTAAATAGGTAAATCAAGCAGGTAAGAGTTCATAAAATTGATATTTAGTATAGACAAGAGAAGCTAAGGTCTCAAAAAAAACTTTGGCATTAGCCACCCCCATTACCACCTCCACCCCATTATTAAAGGGGATGAAAAAAAAATGTGATTTAGTGTGTGTACAAGAACCAGAAATATTTTTTACTTTATCCACCCCCCACTCCCACCCCCTTTCACCACCCCACTACCGATGTGGGGTGTCGTTTTATGGGTTTTTGGGGTAGAGGATTTCAAATATTATATTATTAAAGTTCCATAAACAATTATTTCCAGATACAAAATTTTTTCGTTGTGTGACTTGGATAGAAAATCCGGATGTGGAAGTAGTGATTCCTTGGGCAGCGGTTTTTAATTATTTTTTAGCTCAATAACCACACAAATACACACTGACAATTAGTCTTTAAAACGAATAGTTGCCTATGTACTTAATATACGAACTGTGATTGGTCGGTTTTATATCCATCCTAGATATTAGATAGTATATGAAATATATCCGTTCAGTTAACTTATCTATTCTACAGACTGTACAGAAAACAGCAAAATTTAAGGGAGTAGAAAATAGTATTTTTCTACAACTGTCAAAAAAAGGCTATGTTAGCGCATTAATGTCAGTGTCTAAAATGAGACATTTTGTCATTGACATTATTTTTTTTTGCGTTACCATGACACGTGCGCAAAATATTTTGCGTATTAGGGTGCAAAATATTTTGCACATCACATACTATTATTGAATACTTTTTATAATTTTTAATGTATACACGAGCATTAAACAAACATCTAGTTCAAAAATATTTATTGTTTTATCAAATAAATCAATGGAAAGTAGAATTTTTTAAATTATTTTATTTTAAAAACAGTATGATTTTTTTAACTAATGGTTTTAGTTTAATCAAACGAAAGTTGTAGAAAAAAATATTGTTTGCATCTCGAGTGCAAAATTCTTTGGTCATCTCGAACGATACTGATGTTTAGTTGTTAAATAAGTCGGTTGTTATGAACCTGAATAGGCTAGCCTACTCCAAAAAATACAAATAAAAGATGTCAATTCTGTTTTTGACAGGACTGTGTGAAAAACATGACAGTACTGTGTTTTTTTTGGATTTTTGAACACATTGTGTGAAAAAAGACAGTTTCAAGTCATGGTTACTGTGCGTTTTCGAAAGCAGTCGTCGAAAATAGTATTTTAAACAACAAATTTCGAAAATGAATCTTTTCACACGAGTGAAACAGTTTGTTGGAATGAGCAGAAGGCGAGTTCCACAAGTCGAATGGGTGTGAAAAGATGTTTGCAAACGTGTTGTTTACAATACTTCTTCAACCATTTTTAATAAACTTCTTTAAAATTGATGTGGTTTGAAAACTTTAAAACTTATGTTTAGTTGTTAAATAAGTTGGTTGCTATGAACCTGAATAGGCTAGCCTACTTCAAAAAATACAAATAAAAGGTGTCAGTTCTGTTTTTGATAGGACTGTGTGAAAAACATGACAGTACTGTGTTTTTTTGGATTTTTGCACACATCGTGTGAAAAAAAAAAACAGTTTCGAGTCATGGCTACTGTGCGTTATTTGTCGTTTTCAAACGCAGTAGAAAAAGAATTTTTCAAATCTCTGCAACCTCCTATTGTTAATCCATGTTGTTCTCCATGCCCTGCTCGAGAACCATGCAACCTTATCTAATCCTTGTGCTTGAATACTATTACTATACATTAATGTTTAAATTATTATTGTTGTTGTGTTCTGCTTGCCAAGAAAAATTATCAATCATTCCCTGTTTGTTTTAAATCCGTATTCAAATGACGCCATATGTTAAGGAGTAGTATATACAACAGGCATAGAATTTACTACTACTGTTTTTTCAGGTTCAGTCTTACTCGAAGTACAATGAAAATTAATCAATATTAATACATTAATTGATTAATTGTTGAAACTAACGCTTGATTATTCTATTGTCACCGAACCTACGTTTGTATGCAAAGATTCAAGTAGTGGGAAATTGGATTATATGATTTGACCCTAACTAACCTGTGAAGTTTAAATAAGAGCTTGCAATAAAAAATTATTTTATCAATAAAGTATTAACCAGTGATATTATATATATGATGATAGTATGTACATATCATCGCAAAACTATAATTTCTTATAAATTATAATGGGTGTAATCCATTAGAATTCACAGCAAAACACGAATATTTATCATTTATTCATCGTTTTTATCGACATTATACGTATATACAGTTAATAAGTCATATGAAAAAATGCAGTGCACGCCATATCAATTCATTACAGTACTGTAGTTTTAAATTCATTACAATTTATAATTTTATGATAACTTGGTACGTGTGTAGGGTAGAGTTCCTGTTAATTTACTTTTCTTTAAATAAACAAGAATTTTAAAGTTGAGTGTTGATTAAAAAGATTTCCGAAGTCTTTATTAGTTGAGGAAAAGGTAGATCAAAGGTAATGAGATTTTTTTATTTATTTTCGTAAAATAAATACGAGATAGCAGCGGCATATTTATTATTAAATATTCACAGTCAGAAATATTAATCACATAAATCAGATCAAATCAAATTATTTATTTGCAAAACATAAATCCACTTACGAAAAAAAATCTATACTACAAACGACGTCACGGGTTATTTATTTAAATTAGACTGTTCTACAGTTGAAATACCCAATTACAGAACAGGAGGGTAAGATAAGTTTAATATAATAATTAAGGTACTAAAAGAAAACAATAAAACAGCAGTTGAGGCAAATATAAATCATGATATAATAAATTAGAGAAAGAGAAACAAAGGTATTTATTCCAAATAAATGGCTCTTATGTTCCTAGGCTGCAGGAAAGTATATCTATCCGACTTTCTAGTAGATGCAATGATTGCACGTTATATACATAATATAGGCCGGGCGAATGTTGAAGTATGTTTGTACGTATGTACGTGCTATGGACAGGTAGAAGGTTAGTTATCACGGCTGGATATTTTGGGAACATAAAAGTTTAATTGAAATAAAATGTATCGGCAATCGATTTTATTATGAATAATTTTAGATGAAAATGTTTGTGAGTGATACTTCTGCCGTATTAAGAGACTTACCATTGCATGTTTCTCAAGTAGTTCATTTTGCACCTAAAGTGGGTTCATACCATCCGATTTAAAAGACAGCAGTTTAAGAAGTCTACGCTGAACATTTTCGAGATTATCAATGTGTACATTATGAGTTTAGGTCCACAAAGTCTCTGCTGTTTCGTGCTACAAGTCCACAGGATTTGTATGCCTCACACACTATCGTCTCGATATGCAGTTTTATCAAAAATTACACCAAGATCGCGAAAGACATTAGGATGCTCCAATACTGTACTTTCGAGAGTATAATTGAATGCCAATTTAGAGGTCTTTAATGTGTATGATATTACGTTACACTTTTGTGGATTAAGCGGTAGTTTATTTAATAAGCACCAATTTGAAATTTTGTCCAAATTGTGCTGAGTTCTTTCACAGTCCTCAACAATCCTAACGACATCAAATATTTTTAAGTCAACCGCATAAAGGAGGCAGTTCACATCTCTTCACGATGTCATTAATGAATATGTTGAAAAGCAGGGGACCAAGAACAGATCCTTGGGGGACTCCCGAAGTTGCAAGACCTGAAACCACTACGTACTGTTTTATGTGAGGAAGATATGATACAAATGGCATTATAAGCGAAGGGGAGAGTCCGAATAGTCTGTTCGCATGAATTGTTTGGGCGCTTCCATACACGCCAGAAAGTGAAATTTTTAGATGTAGATAGGGACTAGCTTTAAACCCTGAAGAGAATTATGAATATTGGAAAATTGAAAATGGCGGCTCTAACATGACAACCTAAAGTGAACCTCGTAGCGGAAAACGGGCATTTTGCTACTTTATAATAAATAGTAGTAGATAGTTGCCACCTCAAAAATAATAAAATAAACGTCTACAACAGAAATGGCTGACGTCAAAAAAAAGGCCTTTGGTTTTTGTTCACACACTAAATCACAATTTCCATTTTTTTACCTCCTTTAATATTGGGAGCGACAGTGGGGGGGGGGGGGGGGGGCTGGTGCCAAAAACATTTTGAGAACTTGTTTCTGGTACATACATTAAATCTCAATTTTATGGACCCTTACTTGCTTGCTGTAACTATTTACCACCATTTACCATCCAACTCTTCAACAGAATAATATCAAAAAATATAATCTAGTTCCAGATCTCATAATACATAGGTGTACCAGATTTCAAGTCAATCTCACAGACCGTGAGAGTAATCGTGCGCACAAAAAGTTAACAGACCGGGAGACAGACCATATTTCTTTTTTCTCAAAAAATCTGTACAAAAAAAACATTTTTTTACGTTTACTATACCTCCACTACTTATTTCTTTCTATTCCCACGTCTTGGCAGACATTTTGTGATCTATACATTACTCTCGTTGGCCTCATAAAAAAAATCGTTAAATTTTAATACAAAAGAAACTTTTATGTACTGAAGTAGAAACATTTAAAGATGGCATGTTACAGTTCAAGTATAAAAGCCGCAAGATTTCATGCAATTTTATAAATATATTTTATCAGATTACTTACATGTTTAGATTAAGTTTAAACGTTTTATCACCCTTCAAGTGATTAATTTGCGATTGCAGTAACATCCAATCAATAACTACCTTAAGATCATTAATGAACAATAGAAATAAGAGAGGCCTCGACTGAATCCTTGAGGGACGCTTGATGTAACTTTACATATCTAACCTAAAAGTACTCTATTTAAGCAACGAATAAATGGATTAAATCACCACGTAACCCAAAATACATTATATAATAGACCTTCATGACGTGAATGTTGCAGAACCCAGGAAAACTGATCTAAATCGATAAATAGCAGAAATTTATCGTTTCAAAAGACGTACGTTTTTGCAAAAGAGCAGGACAGCTTCATATAAAACTCATATATGGCTATAAAAGGGCTTTCAAATGACAAGTTATTGCGACCGATAAAATAACTGTTAGGATCTACTAAGCTAGCCAAAAGCGAACCAAAATTTAAGTGAACATATTACCGTCAATCACAAGTCAAATAGGCAAACACAAACTTCTAAAAAATCTTGGGCCTTTTTATGTCAGTCGATTGATTATAACGTTCTCCATTGCATGTAGTTGAGATAACGCCCCTTGAGGGAGGCGCCCACTCTTGCCATGTTTGGCAGGAAAATTCTCATAAAAATACTGAAAATATATAACTAACTATATTACCGGCAAGATAGCTCAGTCGGTTAAGGCGTATCGAATGGCGAATATGCTGACCGACTGTCTATCGCGTTCTGGGTTCGAGCCCCAGCCCCGGTGCTGACGATACCGGTGGGTATGGATTTATGTCTGCGTTTTTCCAAATGTGTAACCCCCTTCCGGACAGCCTTGGCCTTGGATTGGGGGTTGTCTACTTTATGTGGTGTGTTTATATAAATCGAGTTTAAAAAAATATAGGCTATTTACCAACATTTATTTGAGCCCTTTTGAACTTTATACAATAAATGGTATTGGTATTAACTGAAATTAATTTTCTTAATTGAATTATTAACTTGGCGTTTTAGTGTGTTAGATCGACAACTGAATGTATATGATCCTTATAAGGTCCCCTCGTCTGTTACTCAGGACATCGATCAGATCACGGAAAATAATGGGAGAAATTCTGTAAAAGTAATTAAGAAATTAAGAAGTGTTTAGTAAATAAGACAAATGCATCGTAAGGCGTCAGATTGGAAAGATCAATAAGCAATCCACGGTAAGTACAACATTAACCTTTTCTCGTCTATTACAGGACACCGGTCCTTGGTTGTCTCTTAAAAAATTAACCGAATCTCACTGGGAGTAGCGATCCTACGTCGGCGAAGGAGCGCGACATGGCGCCCTTAGTCAAATAAATATTGTCACATCCTTCCGATGAGCGGTGGCGAGTTCTTATACATCTTCAACCATATTAGTACAGTAACTAGAGGTTTTAACTTCGGAATAATGTCACATTGAACGGATTTCGTTCATTTTTGGCAGTATAATAGTATATGATTCACAGAAAAGTTTCTATATTGTGCGGGGGCTTGCTAATTTATAGGGGGTGGCACATAAAAAATATATATATTTATTGGAGATGAAATAGAATCAAATTTTAAGAAGAAAAGGTTCTATGCAATTTTTCACATAAATTGATGGTTTTTAAGCTACTTCAGTGACTTCAAAATTGCGATTTTAGCTTAAAAAAAAAGGTATTTCCAAACGGCTTTCGTCAAGTATCTCGAAAAGTATTACTTTATCGAAAAAATGTTACAGACCAAGACCAAGAAAGTACAAACTGGAAATTAATTATATTTTTTGTTTACTGATGTAGGATTAATAATTTCTCAGATATTTAAGTTTATATTTGGCATCCAAGTGTTTCGAAATTACCTTTAAAGTTTAAAATGCATCTTTTTCTAAAGCAAGTGCTTTAAATGAGCATCTAGGTAATGCTACATCTTAACGAGAAACTTTATTTGAGATAATTTTTTTAAATTACTGGTTAATTAGAGTAACAAAATGGCGACCGCTTTATATAAAAAAATATAAATACGCATATTTTTCCGTCATAACTTCTTTAATTCTTATGCTACAGGAACGAGTAAAAAATAATTTAAAAGCGCAATTAATTGTCTTTAATTTCATTTCGTAGCATGCGTGACGTAGGTGTTACAATTTCTAAGATATTTAACATTTAAACTGCATTTTTTGTCTTATAAACGTTCGGACGCCATTTGTAAACTTTCATATCTCCGAAACTATTAAATTGATGTAAACAAATAAACAAGCGAAATTCATTATCAGTTTATGAGCTTTATTTTTGGTCTCTCTCAATAAAACTAATATTTATTGAGATATTTGGAAAAGGAAAAAAAATACGTTTTATTGAAAACACCTTTATAGTTTAAACTGTATTTTTTTTTTCTAAAGCAAGTGCTGTATACAAACCAAAAAAATTGAGCATCTACGTCATGCATTAATAAGAAACAGTGTTTGAAATTCTTTTTTTTTAATTACTGGCATTGCTTCGGTCATAACTTCTTTGTTTTTCATGCTACAGAAACAAATAAAAAATCAGTTGAAAGCTTAATTAATAACCTATTATTCTGCCTATTAGCATCCTTGACTGTAACTGCTCTGTAACATTTTTTCGATAAAGTAATACTTTTCGAGATACTTGACGAAAGCCGTTTGGAAATACCTTTTTTTTAAAGCTAAAATAGCAATTTTGAAGTCGTTATAACTTAAAAACTATCAATTTATGTGAAAAATTTCTTCTTAAAATTTGATTCTACTTTAGCTCCAATAAATATATATATTTTTTAAGTGCCACCCCCTGAGAGGGGGTGGCATGCACCCCCTATAAATTAGCAAGCCCCCGCACAATATAGAAACTTTTCTGTGAAGCATTTACTATTATACTGCCAAAAATTAACGAAATCCGTTCAATAACACATCATTCCAAAGTTTTGCATATTTTTTACCTCTAGGTACTATATCGAGACTTCGGACTTTTATTTATAATTTGAGTTCCTTACAATCTGCTTATAAACAGCTTGGCAAATAATGTTAAGTCATAAGAAAAGCAAAGGGTGCCAATTTTATTAAGGTATTTTATCTTGGAAATAGGTCGATTTTATGTCTCGACCACGCTGCACCGCAAGCTACAAACTTGCCATTTTAATAAAACTATCTTTAAATTAAACTAATCATCCTGCAAATAAACTTGACGAATTTGTAATTAATAAACAATTTAGTTGCCGCAGACGTCGTTAATGATGCGAGTTAAACTTCGAATTCAAATTTATTTCACCGAGAAGAGAATCCCATTAAATATAAAAGCATCCCAAGACTGGGCTAATTATACTATCAAATTTAAACTCCCCGTCGTAAGTAATAACGTTGCCAGACTGTCTATTAAGGGCCGTAATTAAAAACGGTATCAGTGGTGCTATCTATCATAATATAAATAGAACTTTGAAATTTATTTAGGAAGTTTGGTACATATTTATGATTTTCTTTCTCTGTTCTTTTGTATCTTGATATACAATGCCCTATATCTCGCTATAAAATATGAAGAGCGCTTCTTTGTTTATTTATAATTTTATTACCTCAACCTTTTCGAGTTGGTAGAGTCGTATTTAGATACAATTTTCCAGCCATTTACTGGGTCTATAACATAGTATTTTACATTTTTAGTACTCTCAAAGGGCCAGTACAGGTTATCTTCATTCAAACAAAAAAAGTTTTGAGGAGGATAAAACCGTGGAAAACGTCACGTCATTCACGTTCACCAGAAAGGCTTTGGGACGAACAAAATTGACGAAAATCATCAGGTTTTATGATCATTATTCGTAGACATGAGCTTTAGTAAATGATGATTTGCTGTGTTGTTTCTTGGTATAGATCACGACAGAAATCACTCGTTCTGGTATCAGCGAAGTAATTTTTAATAATGTCCGATATACCAGCTTAACAAAAATGTAAAGATAACTTCAACAGCTTCAGACTATGTCACCAGAAACTCATTATGAGTTGAATCGAAAACGTTTACTGAACATTTCGATGATGACTTTTATATACTACGGCAGTATATATATTTTTATTAAATGTGTTAGTTAGGTAAATACTTTAACACTCATGATTTAAGTATTTTCAACATATTTTTTTGCTTAAAATGCTAGGAATCTTATCATGTAATTCAATACTTCGTCAGTATTAGCTAGAAGAGCAGTTGTTTTGATTGGTTCTCCAATAATGAGTGTTTTAAAGTATTTACCTAACTGGTATATTAGCGTGCCCAGACTAGAGCAAGAATATACAGAAAGCAGGTAATTTTATAATAAATAAAAAAGTGTGGTAGTTGTGTTTTGCCTAATACCAAAATAATATTCTAGTACATACCTAGAGGTAAAAAGTATGCAAAATGTCGGAATAATCTCATATGTAATGACAATTTTTCGTCAAGGGTTATTATTGTAAATTGTCTAACAATTTTTGCCAACTGGAAAATCATCACTGTCATCCTAACTACCAAAATCGACAATTTCTGAATCATCATATACATATCCATTGTTCCTCATAATCTCTAGTTTTTTTCTTTACAAGTTGCCACAAAGTATCTTCAAGGAAACATTTCTTAAATCTAGGATCCAATGATGTTGCAAAAACGAGAACATTTTTAGTAAAAGATTCCTTAAATCGCTTATTCAAATGAATTTTTAGCTCATCTTTCATTATTTGGACATCAGAAAAATGAATATCAGCTTTACTTAGATAATTTGAAAGCGTTTTAATCAGGGGTATTATTTCAGATATGGATGCATTCGACTTACTGCCAAGCTTAGTAATCTCTTCAAAGAGTTTTAATAGGTTTAATAAGTTTTTTGCTAATTCCCATTGGTAAAATGTCTATGGCCTTTTCATTAACTGCAGAATTTTCATGGACCATGAACAAATGTAAAGCATTTTATTGGTCGACCAAGCGTTCTAACATGTAATAACTTGAGTTCCATCGTGTTACTATATCTTGAACTAAAGTTTTTTTCTGGCATATTAGGTTGCTTCTGAATTTTCTTTAATTTATCGCAAGTCAATGAGGACTGGTTGAAATGTGAAACTATACGCCTCGCATTTCCCAGTGAATTTATTATAGATCGTTGACTTTCAATTGAATCCTAAACCACAAATAATTGTAATGCATGCATAAAACGAAGTTGATCTGTTAGTTTAGCTTTTTTGATACCTTTTATCATGTTGGAAACATTGTCGGCCAAAACTAGGAGGATTTGATTGCAATTTAATTTCCATTCTTGCATTAAACTGTTAATATTCTGGGTAATAATTAAACCTGAATGTGTACCTGGAAAATATTTGCAAGACAATACAAATGAAAACCTTTCCGTTTTCTTGAAGTCTAAAAAAGGAGCATTGAAAGATAAAAATGGGTTGTTATTACGTGTGCAGGTACAAATATCAGTTGAACAGGTTGAAAAATAATTAGAAATTGAATATCTCGAGAAAGACATCAGCTAGGATTTTCCGGTTTGCATTTTTTTTGCCATGCTGAATATATTCGGTGCAACCCGTTTTGGATACATTTTGGTCAAATTTTCTGCAGCTTGAAGACCACTGTATGAAATCAATTTAAAACAATTCAACTTTTTTAACGGTCTGGTCGTAGAAAAATATAATTTAAACATGACCTCCTCAAATGGGCTATCTCTCGTAATCCTTTACATAGGTAAAGGATTACGAGAGATAGCCCATCAACTTTGACTTAACCTACAGTACTTAGCACAATGGGCCACAAGGTCTGAGTGGGGTGACCTTTCGTAGCCCCGCTAAAACAGGAAGAAGAACTTACAGTACTACGTAAAAGTAAAAGTATATTTTCACTTTGATGAACAGGCCGTAAGAAATCATGTTCTCTCCAGTCTTTTGTAGTTGCACATAAATTTACGTCATAACTAAATTATAATTAGATTCTTTGTAACTACAATAAATCAAGTTATTATTAAGTAAAAAGTTTTAGCACCGATATAATTTTCTACGACACATAAACGATATGTTGGCATTTTACTACCCAAGTAATAACTTCTCCACGAACTTATTACAGCGTTGTAAAACATGAATAACCAACCAGAGTTTACTAGAGAAGCGATTTACTCCTCGCCCAGTTCGCTGACTGACTCTATATCTTATAAGAAGTAATTTTGCGTAAAACATAATTTAACACCCAGACTCTACCTAAATGATTACTACCATAAAAAAGGTGAAACATCTGATGTATAACGTGAGAAAATGGGAAAAATCCTGAAAGAAATTCATTTGGGACACTGAAATAGGCCCGAGATTATCCCTGAATATGAGGCGGTTCCTTGGATCGACTACAAAGGAATTCGGTGGCACTGTCGAGGTAGACCTCGTGTGACAATTACGCATTTAATAATCACGAAGTGCTTTCGCACAGTTACTTTGGAAATGAATCTCTGAATTAATATAAGTATAGTTTAAAAATTATTGTTACACAACGAAAAAATTTTGTATGTGGAAATAATTGTTTATGGAACTTTAATAATAAGGTGGAGTGTGGTAAATGGGGACTAAAAATATAAAAGGTTGACTTTGAAGTCACGTAACTTTATGAAAAATTGAGATACAGTGGTGCGCTTTGAACAAGAAATAATAGTATGTTATATTCACAAAATAGCCATACATTATTTTTAATAATTCAACATAGTGTTCTAAAAAAAATCAGTTCACCTGACCGGGGCAAGTGGGTTTTTCATCTCTACTTTTCATATGAATAGTTATATTCTCAATTGGGGCAAGTGGATTAATCTGCACGGTTTTAGATATAAAACGTTTTTTTCAAATCTAAAATATTCCCAAAATTATGGGTTTCGAACTTAAGGTATTTTTCTGGAGTAAAATGCTATTAATCTCCACTTTCCCTTAAGAACTAGTTCCCACTAAACTTGACAAACAAGGTAATAAAATTTTAAAAAAATTACAGGAAGTAACATTAGTGACATACAACAGCAGTTTTGAAAGTTTAATCTAGAGATGGGCGCGTGAGTCGATTTTGACTCACGCTCACGACTTTAAACCTTTACCTCACGCACACTCACGCACGACTGATATATGTTAAGGCAAACTCACGCACGCTCACGCTTTCTGATAGTTTACTCACGCACGTTCGCTCACGCATGCTCACGCACGCACACTCACGCTTAAGCACGCACGCACGCTCGCTCACGCACGAAGCTAGTTAACTTTACCTCATGATTAATTCATGCGCTCCCGGCAGTCGCATGGCACGTGGTGCCCTGCTGCGCTGTACCCTGGCCACAGTCTCCACAGTCACACCACCATCACACCACATAACAAATAGAATAAAAATCTACGCATATAATTTAGTAAAACAGTTGCATTTAATAATAATAATACAGTATACATAGTACATAGACCAGAGTGACCAGACCAGGCAAGGAGGGCTAGGCGACTGGCGAATGCAGTAGAGAGAGATTGCAATTATGCAGTTTGATTTGAATGTTGCGTCATTCATCCTGTCTCCTGTCCTTTTCCCTCCCTTCTCGCGCTCGTGTTCCGTCTTCCGTCTATCGCTTCGCTTCTTATTCTTGTCACGACACGACAGGTTGAAGTTTTAAAGCAGAGATGGGGCGTCGTGTCACGGCGTGAATATTATCTCACGCACGGGATCTTTTGACTCACGCACACTCACGAAATCTTCCGTGATTTGGTACCTTAAATGTACACGCTCACGCCGTGACACGGTGAAATTCACGTCCCGTGCCCATCTCTAGTTTGATCCCATATAATCTGCTTTCATAGATACAAATTTTTGAATTTATTGAAGACAACTTGAACATCTCGATCAAATGTAGACAATTTCAAAATGAACAAGTTGATGTCTTAAAAATGTTCCAAAATCTATACCCAATACGTTGCAGCTGCATGAAGGTCTGAAGAACAATTTCTGTGAGTTCAATTTACAAATAGGATTTTTTGCACAAATTATAATAAAAATACCCACTTGCCCCACTCCACCTTATAATATTTGAAATCGTCTATCCCAAAAACCCATAAAACGATATCCCACATCAGTAGTGGGGTGGGGTGGTAGTGAGGGTGGATGAAGTAAAAAAATATTTTGAGGATTTTGGTTCTTGTACACTCACTAAATCATTTTTTTTTGCATCCCCTTTAATAATGAGGTAAGGGTGGTAATGGAGGTGGCTGATGCCAAAAAAAATTTTGAGGCCTTAGCTTCTCTTGTATATACTGAATGCCAATTTTATGGACCCTGCTTGATTTACCTATTTCCCCCCATTTACCCCAATTTACCCCCAAACCCTTCGATGGAATAAGATGAAAATATAATCTAGTTCCAGACCCCGTCAAAGTATATACGTGTACCAAATTTCACAATATCATAATATCTTAAACGGTTTCAGAGTAATCGTGTGCGCAGAAATTTTTTCCACTTAAATTTAAAATCTCGACATTTCAAGACATTCTAAGCCTATCTGAACAATAAAAATTTTCAACATTTTTTTTTGTCGTTACTTATACTTCCACTGGATGTCGAAGTATAATTGCTATAGCCACAACAGGGTTTCCTGCCATATACCACCATGTGATATGTAAACGGAAGAATAGGAAAAAGTGGATGAAAAACTGGATTGCCCGAAGAGAATTGTTTTCTACGAATCCGTTGGACGATTCGTGAACGGAGGACCAAATCTCTAGTTGCTCATACACAGACGGACTTTTTACAGGATTCTGTCCAAATCCTCCAAAAAGTCCGTCCGTGTGGGCTTGGCTAATAGCTGATCAGTTAGGAAGTTGAGTTTTAAGACGAATATTTCATACGTCTAATAAAACATTTTTGTTTTACCCATATACGTATACGGTGCTTACATAACGAACAGAACACAGATAAGAGACAGTAAGTGACAAATCTCATTTAAGATTCGACACACTCATATCCACTAGATATATTTCCGTATCATTCCGTTATGTTTCCTCGATTTATGCGAGATTAAATGAATATGATTACATCCTAACAACCATCAACATGTCGAATAATGTTGACTACAAGTGTTTTGTGCTTTGATAATAAATGGATGTACAGCTATTCTGGCATCATATAAGCAGAAACAATTTTATCATATCAGTGTTTTTCTTTTATATATACCTTCGCCCTCGAAACTTTGTGTCGGGTCATATAATATCACATTTTTCGAAAGTTTATGGAACCTATGAAAGATAATAAACAGTTTCATAACTCTTAAAATGCAATCCCCAATGGATTATATTAATTATTTTTAACGTGAACTGCGAAAATATGGACTAAACTCCCTCTTAAATTTAATTAAACCTGTCGCCCATTAGAGTTCAGTGCAACTCCTTTTTTTCTGGAGGCAAGTCAGTTAGTAATTACAGACATAACAGATGGGAGTTAATGTTTAGAAGTAATTAAGGCATTATTGTGGCATTTTAATGGCTAGAGGAAAGGCTTGCAGCGGCTGCTATGCGTTAAGCCGGGCTGACTAGCTATTGTCCTTGCTGGAGGAAGGAATCTTTCCAGTCGCCTTTGACCTATCTATACAGAGGAGTTATCGAGGCCGCCGAAATATCTCACGCCGCTGTCGAATAACGTCAACGTGAAAAAAGGTCAAAGCCACGATTCAATCAAGTAAATGGCGGACACGTGGTCGACATTATTTTAAAAAACTTCATGAAAAACAATCTGCCTAGATGTTATTTCACTTCAAACTGAAAATCACATTTTAAAAAAAGGTCTATCAAATATGTTGTAGAAACAATGTGTAATTAAATTTGGGCGAAATTCCACAACCACAGTTATGTTAGAATCCTTATTTTCACAATATCCAATTAAGTTGAAAGGATTCGTAATAAAATCAGAGTCCGAACGGTTTCAAATGAGATTAAATTTCAATGCGAATAAAACAAAATTCATTTTTGTGAAATTGCAAACAAAGAACAACTACCATCTTTACATAGACTGGTAATTGGAAGTGGTTAGAGTCAGGTACGGACTGGATAGGTGAAGCGGACAGGATTTGTTTTATCATCAACAGCCTACATCTAAATTTTTCCGACAAAAATTAAAATAGCAGCTCCATTTCTCTTGCAATGCTGCAGCGGCCCGCCGGCCCAATCCTCCACTGGTTAGAATAAGTTCGTCATATGTTTTTATCTTTATACATCAATACATATAAATTTAAAAACAGTATTTGTCACATTTTCCTGGGGTAACGATTCATCAAGAATATGGTGCCCTTAGTATCATTCGATCTCTTTTCTTGTACACAACAATCCGACCAATTCTTATTCCAAAAATTAATTCTGGAGAACATGGTCGATAGCTAGAAAATTTGTTTTTAAGCTGAGGGTGGGACAGAAAATCAGGCAATATTGGTAATTACTTATTTTGATATTGTCTAAATGTTAGTTATGGCATTGTTATAATATTTTTTTCTTTTTGGGATTTTCTGCCACCCATCTACTATAGAAATAGTGTCCATGAAATCTTCAAAATAATGCAGTTCTCCAGCTTCTTACTAGAAAATAACTTCTACGTTCGAGACCTTTATAATAATGGAAGAGTTCTGGTTATTTTTTGATAAATGATAAAAATAAAAATATATAAATCATGTATTTTGCTAACGTTTCGAAAACCGAATATTCACAGCACATAAAACATTTTTTAATAAAATTTTGAGAAAAGAAACATTCGGTTTCCGGAACGTCAGTAAAAGTCACAGGCTTAGAAGTTATTTTTCAGTTATATACTAAAATATTGTATTATTTTGTAGATTCCACGGGCATTTTTAGAAGAAAATAATAGATATGTAGGAGAAAATCTCGAAAAGAAAAACAGAAAAGTTATTCTCTTTAACATAAGTAAGGGGGGGGGAGGTCGGTATATTGTAGAAGAACGCACCACCGGGCGTCAAAATGACGCGACACCAATTTATTTCTCAGGGGGCGCCAGTCGCGTATTACCCCGTTCTTCTACCTCCCAGGCGGGTTCGAGATAAGATGACTTCGGTAGCCGAAAAGCGGGACCAAGGCTGCACTACCACAGATCGGAAACTACGCTCTCTCTGGACCCGAATTCCCTCGTTAGGGGTTTAGGCACCTCTTAATTTCCTGAATTTTTGCATAAAAAAATCCCAACCGAAGAATTTCTCTGCGGAGGGATTAGTTTTGGTACGCGAAAATCGCGTTTTGGTCCATTAATAACGGAATATATTTCTCAAAAAACGCATAAAAAAATCCCTATCGAACCTCCGTACAACAACCAGAAGGTCGAACGTTAATGCGAATTAACTCGACACATCCGGTTTTCTATACGAAAGTTCCAGGGATTATAGACCGTCAACAGGCCTCAAGATCAATTAAGAAACATTAGTTCAAAGAATCCGTTTATTTAACAGAATTGGTTATACAAAATTCTCAAGAAAGAATCGTGCCTTCCCCAATCAAGGTAGTGACTTTCAGACCATACAAGCGAGAGCGCTCGCGCTAACGATCGATTAGGTAGAAAAGATTCATACGTACCTTCTCAGAATCAAAATGCGAGCTTTTAGAATCATTTCAGACTCTGGGTAAATGAATAATTAAGGCTGACTGAAATTAACTTAAAAAAGTTTTACTAAATGAATTTAGTTTCGCTAGAGACTACCTAGCTTTAAAGTTCTTGTATCGTGGAAATTCACGTACTCAAACACATTCAGAGGACTTATTACTGCATAAGTTGAGTGGCGTTCGATCAGTCCACGACTTACTAACCCTTATCACAGTCGATTAATAATATCGATTTGGCAGCGTCTCACCTTCGAGCGACTATTAGGCAAAATTGAATTTTTGGATTTTTATGCACAAGGCGTTTTCCTCTATAACTTTGTCATTTGAAAAGCCCCGTTAGTGGCTTTTCTACCATCGCTTTGTCTGGACTACTCAACGCGCTCGACCAAATTGCGAGCCGCTGGGTCAATCCAAACTCCTTCCATGCGAGAAACCGGCCTTGTACATGTGCATTGATTTTTATCAATTTTTGCTTATCGGCACTACGCCGGCTTTGACAAAATCTTCTATTTTGCCTTTTGGATGCAGTGCATCGTTAAAATTTTATGCTCATACTTTAGAATTGTGCTTTCAATGATCGTACCTCAAAGGTCAATGTCTTTGGTTGAGGAATAAAAAATAAAAAATAATTTAAAGTATATTTTCGTGGTACTTTTTAAACTGACTTCGTGGTACTTTTGAAAAATCCATTTTAAGACCAATTTCAGCGTACTTTTGAAAAATCGATTTTCGAGCCAAATTTCAAGGTACTTTTGAAAAACTAATCTGCGGGTGAAATTTTGGCGTACTTTTGAAAAATCGATTTTCAAGCCAAATTTCAAGGTACTTTTGAAAAGTTAATCCGCGGGTGGAATTTTGGCGTACTTTTGAAAAATCGATTTTCAAGCCAAATTTCAAGGTACTTTTGAAAAGTTAATCCGCGGGTGGAATTTTGGCGTACTTTTGAAAAATCGATTTTCAAGCCAAATTTCAACGCAGTTTTGAAAAATTAGTCTGCAAGTGAAACTTTGGCGTACTTTCGATAAATCGATTCTTAGGCCAAATTTTGACGCCCTTCCAAAAATATTATTTTTCAAAGTCCAATTTATGGTACCTTTGAAAAAGTATATTATTCATAAATCTTTGTCATTATATACTTCTACTCTGATATTCTGAACCAAAAACATTTTTCCTAAGTGAAAATTCGATGTTTCTTCGAATTTTCACCTGGTCATTTCCAACGCCTTATAGAACCCAAAACGGTCCTTGTGGACTGATCTGCGCCTCTGCAGACTCCCAAAAATGTCTTTAAATGAAATTTTTGCCTAAGTCGAATTTTGATTATGTCTTCAACTTAGGACGATTTTGGAGAGTTCTACAACACTCCCCTCCTTTGGTTGAATCTTTTCTACTCATCGATTGCCTTTAATTTCCATATTCACTTGTATGTCTGTATGCCTTCATTTGACGGTCTGACCTATGGTACAGATGTTTTAAAAATAACGGCCTTAATTGGGGCAGACGGCTGATTCGCCTATCTAACTTAAAAATAATTACATTTTTTAAACAATACGACAAGTTGATACAACATTTTTATCAACTTAATTACACCCGCGTCGAGGTGCGAAGCGTAGCACAATTTTGATTAGCGTCCACTCTCACTAATTCGTTGCACTCGCTTTTTTGCCCTGGTCTCGCTCTTGCTTAACTTCGGCCCTTTCTAGAAGAGTCTGTCTATATCTCCATGCCGCAGCTTGGACGGTCCTCGCCTTTGAGTTCCAGACTTCACCATGCCGCGCCCTTGCGACAGGCTGGGTCATCTTTCCATTTCTGCACATGGAAAATGCAGTTCTGCAACTAGATTGACTTTTTAGCAAGTCGTCGACTGGGACGCGTCGACTAACAAACACAATGTGTTGTTTTTTAATGAAATATTTTTCTAACATGAATTTTGTTAACTTATAATGGTTAGAAATTGGTTCTTCGTAAGGTAGATTGAATCGGCTTACGATACTCGTGCGGTCATCACTACTTTGTGAAAAAAGTATAAAAAAAAATTGAAGCGTCTTCTTGAGCGAAGAACGGCTTCTGAAACTCGTCTCGTAGTTTCTCCTTCGTAAGGTAGATTAAATCGGCTTACGATACTCGTGCGGTCATCACGACTTGTGAAAAAAAAATATAAAAAAAAAAAAAATTGAAGCGTCTTCTTGAGCGAAGGACGGCTTCTGAAACTCGTCTCGTAGTTTCTACTTCGTAAGGTAGATTAAATCGGCTTACGATACTCGTGCGGTCATCACGACTTGTGAAAAAAGTATAAAAAAAAAATTGAAGCGTCTTCTTGAGCGAAGAACGGCTTCTGAAACTCGTAGTTTCCATTTGGGGTATACGTTAATTTTGTTGACTTAAAATGATTAAAATTGAAGTTGTCTTCTTGCATAAGAAAAAAAACAGCTTCCGAAACTCGTACTGATTCGTACTTATGCCTACGTCCATTACTCGAACTTGGCGGCTCTCGCTCTTGAGAAGCTAGGCTTACCGGATCGCGCTCTTGCGTCGGGTTCGCCGTCTTTCCATGTCTGCTCATGGGGTAGACTTTAAATTTTCGATTCGACCGCATACAGGTCAAAATCGCTACTTAGAATTTTGAGAAAAAATATAAAAAAAAGCGAAAACGGCTATTAGCCGTGGTCGACCTCAGAAATATCTAGAGGTGACTCTTCTATATCTGGCTCATCTCGAGCATCTTCGGGATCTCGACTTATTACATCCGGCTCATCTTGAGCACTTGCGGGAACATTGATTTGAACTAGTGTGGTATCGCTACGTCGCTCTGACCTGGGCGCGATCTCATTGTCTGATGAGGAAGCGTCGTCACTAAGATGAGTTTCATCCGGACTATCTTCTGATTCTTCAGACAATTCCAATTCAACATCGGGGTCTCCCTTAGGTGCCGGCCTGATGGCATCGACATGTAACCTCGTCGAAGTTACCCCCTTGTGTATGAGGTAAACTTCATTAGACAATCTCTTTAAAACCTTGTGTGGCCCACTCCACGACGGTGTGAAGGTATGATCCTTCCTGATCCTTTTAGTCATTACCATATCTCCCACTTTATATACGACCGGCGTTACCGCCACTTTGGGCGCGTAACGCCATTGGTAATTTGTTTGATTTTTACGAATTTCCTTGACTCTTTCAAGGCGGGGAACGTCCGCTTGATTACGACGTTCTTGTCTATAAGCGAACATATTCCAATCACCAATCTGCGGTAATTCATAGCCGAGCACTACGAAACTGGGCGTATGCCCCGTAGCGGCGTTTTTTCTTGTTCTCAAGATATATGCCATCTGACTAACATGTCGATCCCACTCGTCGTTGGGTGAACCATATAATAAGGTTTTTAAGATCTTCTTAGCTTCTTGCACCCTCCTTTCTATTGGATTAGCCTGTTGGTGGTAAGCTGCTGTGAAGAATCTTTCAATATTGTTACGTGTACAGAACGTATCGTAAAAGCCGGAATTGAAGTGGCCTCCCTGGTCGGAAATGATGACCCTCGGAACGCCATATCTCGCCACTAGTTCCTCTTCGATAAATTGTGCTATTGTTTTTCCACTGACTTGGGTGAACGCCTTGGCTTCGACCCACTTACTAAATACATCCTCTACCATTAATATATATCGGTTATCTGCATCTTTGGTTCGCTGAAGCGGTCCGATTACATCGACGCTTAGAACTTCGAACGGATGCGATGGAGCATGGCTTCTGAGAGGAGCCTTCGGTTGTGACTGTCTGCTTTTTACGGAATTACAAATAATGCACTCATTTAAATATTTGTTAACTAGTCTCGACAAATTATTAAAATAATAGCGGCCCGAGATGATTCTAACAGTTTCATCGCGGCCGGGGTGACCTACTTCCGGTCGGTCGTGAAAATGAGATATTACTCTCATGACCATACGTTTTGGTACGTATAATTTTTCTATAACATTTTCGCCTCTCGTCCAAAGTGTGCCGCCTATCACTTGTCTTGTATTGACGAATTTCACCTCTGCCTCGGTTTTATCTGCTTGTCGCACTAGAGTATTCCATCGTTCAATTTGGTCTTGGATATCTCTGGAGTGCGTTTGCGCTTCTCTGACCTGATCGTTTAATTCCAATGTGGTAATCACTGATATTCGTTCCTTGTACGAGAATTTTGGTGGGTACATTCTCTCCTCTTCGTCGTCTGCTTCGACGTTTGGGCCTTGAGGATTCCTGCTAAGATAGTCAGCCAATATATTTTCCTTGCCGGGACAATGTTCTATGGTGAAGCTGTATTCCTGAAGTAATAATGACCAACGAGTAAATTTCGTTTTCTCGTCCTTATGCTTATTTAACCATAGTAAAGCTCGATTGTCGGTTTTGACTATAAATGGACGGTCTGCCAAATATATTTTGTATTTTCTTATATAATTAACGACGCTCAAACATTCCAATTCATTAATATGGTATTTTCTCTCCGTCGGAGATAACGTATTACTAGCATAAGAGACGATGTGCTTCTGGTCATTATCCCCCAATTGATATAATACTGCAGATAATCCTATTAAGGATGCGTCCGTCTGCAGTATGAACATTTTATTGAAATCTGGCCGGTGCAGTCCTAGAGGTTTATTCAATACTTCTTTTAGTAAAATAAAAGCTTCTTGGGCTTCCGGATTCCACTTGAAGCGCCAGTCTTTCGAGAGTAGTCGGGTCAAGGGCTTTGTAATTATTGCAACATTAGGGATATATTCACGTACCCAATTACATAGACCAAGGAAACTCTGAAGCTGGCGCCTTGTCGTAGGGGCCGGATAATTTTGTATCTGTAATATGTGTTTTTCTAATGGTTGAGTGGTGTTGGCATTTATTTGATGCCCGAGATAGGTTATGCTTGACGTGGCTACCACACATTTTTCCGGTGACACCTTTAAATTATGCAAACGCAGGCGTTCAAAGACGGCTCTCAGATGGTTTACATGCTGTTCTATATTTTCGCTGTAGATGATAATATCATCGAGATATACTTTGCAGAAATGATGCAAGTAGCCGGTCAATACGTCTCTTGCCATAAATTTTTGGAATGTACATGGAGCGGTCTTCAATCCGAAAGGCATCACGTTAAATCGGTAAGATGCTCCATCTAATGTTGTAAACGTAGAATAGTTTTTTGACGACTCCTCAAGAGGGATTTGCCAATATCCGCTCTTGAGGTCCAACACCGTAAATATGTTGGCGTTTCCTAGATCCTTTATACTCTCGTATATCTTTGGTAAGACGGATGCTTCGTCTTCCGTTACTTCATTTAAGTGACGATAATCAATGCAGAAGCGAGGCTTCTTGCCGGGCCTTTCAATTATAATGGGAGGCGAACTGTACTGAGCGGTACTCGGTTCTATGACCCCGGCTTTCAGCATCTCTTCAATTTGATCGTACATAACTTTTTTCTTAGAAGGAGACATGGGGTAGGGTTTGATATTGAACGGGCGGTCGTCTTTAACTTTTATTTTATGTTTCGTTGTCACCGTGGTAGCTTGGGTAGGCACCGCGGTGAACAATTCAGCGAATTCCTCGAATAGAGGTTTTAAATTATCGTTTCCGATGATCAGTTCTTCGGGAAGCCGGTATTGCTTCCTTGCTTGATGTGCCGCTTGATTCCAGAAGACGGTTATTCGCTCTTCAGTGCCGACGTAGACACATTTACGTTGATAATCGAATACGACATTGTGAGCATATAAAAACGGGGCTCCCAGAATGAGCTCTTCATTTAAATTTTGAATGACCTGAAACGTGGTCTGAAAGGGTACATCTAGTACATTAACGTTTATGGTCGTAGTCCCGAGGGATTCTACTAAACCATCGCCACAAGCCATAACAAAAGTTTGGGGAGCTGTAAGTTGATCAATGTCGTTCAAAAATTTCGGTTGGATAATATTCCTTGTCGAACCTGTATCCAATAAAGCGTTAACCGCTCGATTATTAATTATAATCTTAATGCGAGGCAGAGGGAAAGCGTCGTTAGTTTGATTGATAGATTCTAATGGAGTGAATCGGTGGGGAGATAGGTTGACTTCTTGATCCTTAAACAGGTAATTAAGGTCAGGAAGGTCATCGAAGTTTTTTAATTTAAACTTCTTGCTTCGGAGCTTCCTCGAGGGTCGCTTCGAGCCTGCTGGGGCCTGGTAGGCGGGGCTGGTACAGTTCGGCCTGGGCCATCGCCTCTGACCCCCGCTTGGTTTCCCGTATTCATATTACGATAGGGATTGTTTGGGCATTCTGCATGAAAATGCCACTGCTCCGTTGGGCAATATCTGCAAGGGCGATACGGGACTCGGGAGTTCCTTACGTCTCCAGTACCCCTTCTCGGTATATCCCCTCTAGGCAGCGAGGAAATATTATTTGCAAAATGCACCCTTGGTGCTGGCGGATTATCTCTTCTTTGAGATCCATTGAATGGTGTCCTAGATGCACCAAAGGAACTGGAGGACGGCTTCGCTAATGCGGAGGGTTCCGTTCTCCAGTTACTGCTCGATTGCTGATTCCCTTGAGCTGAAGCGGTAGAGGTGGACGCTTCTCGGTCTTTGCTTTTCTTTGCATTTTGCAGAATCTCGAATTCTTTATTCTCATCCATGATTTTAGCCATTTGTTCGGTCATCGTCACTAGTGTATTTGTATCTGGTATGACGGCACTCTTTAGGAGCATTTTCATATCAGGTCTCAACTGATTGAAGATGGTAGCCGCCTTCATCGCCTCCGGCTTAAACGGATCGATCCTCTTGAAGAGACATACCTTCCTTGAAATAAATACTGACGTATTTTCCTCGGCATCTTGTTTCTTGCCATATAAATTAGCTACTGCTTCGGTGAGTACTTCACCTGAATCATAACGGCTTCTGAACCGCTCGAGGAATAGAGGATACGTGGTAATTAGGGTTCGATATTGTTCGAACCATTTCTTAGCATCATCTTTGAGCTGTTCTGATATTTTATATAGTCGGTCGTTATCCTGCGTAATTCGTACTCGGACGAAAAATTCCTCCATTTGATAAATGAAGGTTTCAGGGTCTTCGTGTTCGAAGCCATGAAATTCCGCATTTGGATGCTTCGACCGATACTTATGCTCGTGCGTGGCTTCGCTTAGAGCTTTGGCAAGACCTGCTGCCATTTGGGCGAACACTTGTTCTGAGGAGGGCTGTATGACTCCTTCAGTGGTACTCGGGCCAACCCCCGAACTACCCAGTACATCCTCCGCGCACGGCCTCTCTAACCCTCTAGAGACGTTGTCCATCACAGATGTCGGCTCGTCGTAAAACTGGAAAGGCGTTGATTCATCCATATCCTTTCCAGAAAGCCCTGCTGACTAACAACGCCCCACGTTGGGCGCCATGTAGAAGAACGCACCACCGGGCGTCAAAATGACGCGACACCAATTTATTTCTCAGGGGGCGCCAGTCGCGTATTACCCCGTTCTTCTACCTCCCAGGCGGGTTCGAGATAAGATGACTTCGGTAGCCGAAAAGCGGGACCAAGGCTGCACTACCACAGATCGGAAACTACGCTCTCTCTGGACCCGAATTCCCTCGTTAGGGGTTTAGGCACCTCTTAATTTCCTGAATTTTTGCATAAAAAAATCCCAACCGAAGAATTTCTCTGCGGAGGGATTAGTTTTGGTACGCGAAAATCGCGTTTTGGTCCATTAATAACGGAATATATTTCTCAAAAAACGCATAAAAAAATCCCTATCGAACCTCCGTACAACAACCAGAAGGTCGAACGTTAATGCGAATTAACTCGACACATCCGGTTTTCTATACGAAAGTTCCAGGGATTATAGACCGTCAACAGGCCTCAAGATCAATTAAGAAACATTAGTTCAAAGAATCCGTTTATTTAACAGAATTGGTTATACAAAATTCTCAAGAAAGAATCGTGCCTTCCCCAATCAAGGTAGTGACTTTCAGACCATACAAGCGAGAGCGCTCGCGCTAACGATCGATTAGGTAGAAAAGATTCATACGTACCTTCTCAGAATCAAAATGCGAGCTTTTAGAATCATTTCAGACTCTGGGTAAATGAATAATTAAGGCTGACTGAAATTAACTTAAAAAAGTTTTACTAAATGAATTTAGTTTCGCTAGAGACTACCTAGCTTTAAAGTTCTTGTATCGTGGAAATTCACGTACTCAAACACATTCAGAGGACTTATTACTGCATAAGTTGAGTGGCGTTCGATCAGTCCACGACTTACTAACCCTTATCACAGTCGATTAATAATATCGATTTGGCAGCGTCTCACCTTCGAGCGACTATTAGGCAAAATTGAATTTTTGGATTTTTATGCACAAGGCGTTTTCCTCTATAACTTTGTCATTTGAAAAGCCCCGTTAGTGGCTTTTCTACCATCGCTTTGTCTGGACTACTCAACGCGCTCGACCAAATTGCGAGCCGCTGGGTCAATCCAAACTCCTTCCATGCGAGAAACCGGCCTTGTACATGTGCATTGATTTTTATCAATTTTTGCTTATCGGCACTACGCCGGCTTTGACAAAATCTTCTATTTTGCCTTTTGGATGCAGTGCATCGTTAAAATTTTATGCTCATACTTTAGAATTGTGCTTTCAATGATCGTACCTCAAAGGTCAATGTCTTTGGTTGAGGAATAAAAAATAAAAAATAATTTAAAGTATATTTTCGTGGTACTTTTTAAACTGACTTCGTGGTACTTTTGAAAAATCCATTTTAAGACCAATTTCAGCGTACTTTTGAAAAATCGATTTTCGAGCCAAATTTCAAGGTACTTTTGAAAAACTAATCTGCGGGTGAAATTTTGGCGTACTTTTGAAAAATCGATTTTCAAGCCAAATTTCAAGGTACTTTTGAAAAGTTAATCCGCGGGTGGAATTTTGGCGTACTTTTGAAAAATCGATTTTCAAGCCAAATTTCAAGGTACTTTTGAAAAGTTAATCCGCGGGTGGAATTTTGGCGTACTTTTGAAAAATCGATTTTCAAGCCAAATTTCAACGCAGTTTTGAAAAATTAGTCTGCAAGTGAAACTTTGGCGTACTTTCGATAAATCGATTCTTAGGCCAAATTTTGACGCCCTTCCAAAAATATTATTTTTCAAAGTCCAATTTATGGTACCTTTGAAAAAGTATATTATTCATAAATCTTTGTCATTATATACTTCTACTCTGATATTCTGAACCAAAAACATTTTTCCTAAGTGAAAATTCGATGTTTCTTCGAATTTTCACCTGGTCATTTCCAACGCCTTATAGAACCCAAAACGGTCCTTGTGGACTGATCTGCGCCTCTGCAGACTCCCAAAAATGTCTTTAAATGAAATTTTTGCCTAAGTCGAATTTTGATTATGTCTTCAACTTAGGACGATTTTGGAGAGTTCTACAACAATATCAGTGGTTAGCGCATTTAACTTGCACTCTGACCGTACCTAGCGAAGTGGGTTCGAGCCCCACAGAGCTAAAAACCGTTTCATAGTAACTTATCGCCAAGAAATGGTTCGGATTTCACTATAAAGTGTAAGGCCCCGTCTCCTTTGCTCAGACAAATCTAGATTTCTTAGGGTGCGTTTGCACGCATCCAGTAATTTAGTAATTGCTTTCCACTAAATTACTTGACTAAAACACGCTGTCCTCATTGGTCGAGTACTAAATTACTAAGCGACTCGACTAAATTACTAAGCGACTCGACTAAATTACTGGATGCGTGCAAACGCACCTTTAGACTTAAGAATGATGGAAGAAGGTTAAAACACATTAAAAAAAAACACACACATACTAGTAGACTAGTTCATTTGGACTTTGTGTTGAGAAATAGCCAAAAAAAATGGGGAAGAGTCGAAAATTTGTAGAGACATTTATTTTGAAATGAGACAAATTGTTTGTTTGCATCTGAACAGTTCGGTAATAGGAAAAATAATTCAACAACAAAAGCAATAATTAGTATACTTGAGGTTGTTCTAGATGCAATACACATCGAAACTTCAAATTAAAACCGGTGTTCCTCAGGGTGCAATACTTGGACCTATTCTTTTCTCAGTTTATATAAATGACTTGCCTGTAAATATGAGGTCAAACAAAACTGTATTATTTGCTGACTACACGACTTTTATAAATATTGGAAAAATTACTTAAGTCCTTGACCAAACAACAGCTAGTTTAAACGATGCTGCTAGATGCTAACAAAGAAAATGAATTGTGAAAACACACAAGAAACTATTTTTCCAAGTTCTGAAGCCAATTATGTTAAAATTTTAGGTAAACACTATGTGGGTGAGTCATCCAGACCATTTAGTGTTAGATTGCGTGAGCATGTTGTAGAACTCTCCAAAATCGTCCTAAGTTGAAGACATAATCAAAATTCGACTTAGGCAAAAATTTCATTTAAAGACATTTTTGGGAGTCTGCAGAGGCGCAGATCAGTCCATAAGGACCGTTTTGGGTTCTATAAGGCGTTGGGAATGACCAGGTGAAAATTCGAAGAAACACCGAATTTTCACTTAGGAAAAATGTTTTTGGTTCAGAATATGAGAGTAGAAGTATATAATGACAAAGATTTATGAATAATATACTTTTTCAAAGGTACCATAAATTGGACTTTGAAAAATAATATTTTTGGAAGGGCGTCAAAATTTGGCCCAAGAATCGATTTATCGAAAGTACGCCAAAGTTTCACTTGCAGACTAATTTTTCAAAACTGCGTTGAAATTTGGCTTGAAGATCGATTTTTCAAAAGTACGCCAAAATTTCACCCGCAGATTAACTTTTCAAAAGTACCTTGAAATTTGGCTTGAAAATCGATTTTTCAAAAGTACGCCAAAATTTCACCCGCGGATTAACTTTTCAAAAGTACCTTGAAATTTGGCTCGAAAATCGATTTTTCAAAAGTACGCTAAAATTGGTCTTAAAATGGATTTTTCAAAAGTACCACAAAGTCAGTTTAAAAAGTACCAGGAAAATATAATTTAAATTATTTTTTATTTTTTATTCCTCAACCAAAGACATTTACAGACAGAGGTACGGTCATTGAAAGCCCAATTCTAAAGTATGAGCATAAAATTTTAACGATGCACTGCATCCGAAAGGCAAAATAGAAGATTTTGTCAAAGCCGGCGTAGTGCCGATAAGCAAAAATTGATAAAAATCAATGCACATGTACAAGGCCGGTTTCTCGCATAGAAAGAGTTTGGATTGACCCAGCGGCTCGCAATTTGGTCGAGCGCGTTGAGTGGTCCAGACAAAGCGATGGTAGAAAAGCCAATAACGGGGCTTTTCAAATGACAAAGTTATAGAGGAAAACGCCTTGTGCATAAAAATCCAAAAATTCAATTTTGCCTAAAAGACGCTCGAAGGTGAGACGCTGCCAAATCGATAATATCGATCGACTGTGATAAGGGTTAGTAAGTCGTGGACTGATCGAACGCCACTCAACTTATGCAGTAATAAGTCCTCTGAATGTGTTTGAGTACGTGAATCTCCACGATACAAGAACTTTAAAGCTAAGTAGTCTCTAGCGAAACTAAATTCATTTAGTAAAACTTTTTTAAGTTAATTTCAGTCAGCCTTAATTATTCATTTACCCAGAGTCTGAAATGATTCTAAAAGCTCGCATTTTGATTCTGAGAAGGTATGTATGAATCTTTTCTACCTAATCGATCGTTAGCGTGAGCGCTCTCGCTTGTATGGTCTGAAAGTCACTACCTTGATTGGGGAAGGCACGATTCTTATCTTGAGAATTTTGTATAACCAATTCTGTTAAATAAACGGATTCTTTGAACTAATATTTCTTAATTGATCTTGAGGCCTGTTGACGGTCTATAATCCCTGGAACTTTCGTATAGAAAACCGGATGTGTCGAGTTAATTCGCATTAACGTTCGACCTTCTGGTTGCTTTACGGAGGTTTGATAGGGATTTTTTTATGCGTTTTTTGAGAAATATATTCCGTTATTAATGGACCAAAACGTGATTTTCGCGTACCAAAACTAATCCCTCCGCAGAGAAATTCTTCGGTTGGGATTTTTTTATGCAAAAATTCAGGAAATTAAGAGGTGCCTAAACCCCTAACGAGGGAATTCGGGTCCAGAGAGAGCGTAGTTTCCGATCTGTGGTAGTGCAGCCTTGGTCCCATTACTCGGCTACCGAAGTGCATCTTATCTCGAACCCGCCTGGGAGGTAGAAGAACGGGGTAATACGCGACTGGCGCCCCCTGAGAAATAAATTGGTGTCGCGTCATTTTGACGCCCGGTAGTGCGTTCTTCTACAAGCACAGGGGTTACATTAGGAAGAATGACATTCAGAAATCGAAGGTTTGCGAACACGCTTGGGAGAACGGACAGAATAAACTGGGACTCGGCAAAGATTTTAACAAAAGAGACAGATAGCAAGAAAAGAAAAATTAAAGAATCAGCTATAATATAACTGAATGAGGATAAAGGCGTGTCGAATTGTTGCGTAGCTGCACAAACTGGCTGCCGATGTTAAAAAAAGAACTGAATATTGTTTAAAATAAAGCTATCAACTAGATATATCAACAGTTCTGTGTAAGCAGTAAGTATCTATATAACGAATATATAACAAATATATTCTTAAAGCTGTGTATTTAATATAGACAGGATACAAACACTTATAATACGTTTTGAAAAAGTAAACAGATTCGGTTGCCAAAACGTCAGCAAAATAAGTTATTTTTATATTTTTTCTTATTCATTATTTGTCAAAAAAACGCCATCTAACTGCTCCTTTGACGTAAAAGTCACAGGCGTAGAGGCTATTTTCCAATAAAATACTGAATAAATTCTATTATTTTGTAGATTTCAAGGACATTGTTAAGAAGAAAATACATGTGGCAGAGAATCCCATTAAGAAACACAGAAAAATGTAAATAACATAAATCTTCAAATAGACAACAGGAAATAAACCAGTGAAGACAGGGACTAATTACATATTGTTCACGACTTCCTTAAAAATTACGTTGAAATCCACAGCAAAAATAACGACTCATGAGTTTAATTTTAAGTTTGCATCATGTATATGTAGTACGAGTATCAATTTAATGTTTTTTTATGAGAAGTTCTAACAGCGCTTATATCTTATATCCGTTTTAAATGCTATTAAGCGAGCGCCCGTTTGTCTGACTGCTTTGTTAGTTACCATATTCTGTAAAACCGGCAGATCATATCAATTTGTTGCCGCAGCTTCTAGCTAGGGAGTGTAATAAATAAATAAATAAACTGGAAATGTTTCAGTCTTAAACCACTGAACAAATATTTACCATGTAAATCACATACTGTCATTGTCGTCTTTACAAAAACAAATTTCAGAGTTACTTCAAATAAATTGTCGAGTCGAATTAAATTCTCGGAAATATATAGACGTCTTTACAAAGAACGTAAGCAACCACGGTAATTTTCCATTTTAGCGAAATAATAAAGTTCCTTTTTCATATCGATACTTTTATTATTAAATGTACAGTCAACGCAAGAAAAAGGTTTCCAACCTTCTTGTGACGGTCGTCTTCTATAATTTATTACCTGCCAATGAAGGTCATAACAAAGAACTTGCATAAAACACTCTAAAAAGACTAATCTTATGAATTCTGAAATTTTTTAAATTGACCTCTTGTACATTTCTTGAGCTGTATCTAGGAAACTAGACATATAATCGAGTTGGACCCATAGTGCAGGCAAATCCAGTTTTGAGTATGAACTATCTGGGGACAGCTATTTCTTTATCGAAATGGATATGGATAGCTCTATTCATGTAGAATGAGGATATAAAAGTCTCGAAAAATCCCGATGTGAGCTAAAGCCACCATTTAGAAAAAATGGCCGCCAGAACCGTTTCTTTTAGAAGGACATATCTCAGTAACCATTGCTCCGATTTTAGATTTCTTTTTTTTGTTCTCTTCCCCTTTTTATGGATAATCGAAAGTGTTATTACGTCTTTGAGCATAAAATAGAAGATAACTGAAGAAAATAAGACTTGAGTTCTTGGAAATATACAAGGTGTCCAGTTAGTGCTTCCTCGGAAGATTGTGCAAAAACGGGTAACTTTATAAAAAAACATTTTTTAACAAAACTTTCAATGTTTCATTTCTACTATAACGTAAAATTATTTTCAATTATACAAGGTGTCACAAAAAAGGAGTTACACAAGAATGTATAATTTTTTAAATGGAATACTCTCTAATTGTTTGGCGCCAGTTAAGCGTCTAAGGGTCCTGAATTACACCCTGAAATATTTTGCCAATCGGATGCAGCGTTGCCAAGTTATAATTTTTTTTCTGTTTTTTTGGAAAATTACAAACATTTTTTTGACTACCATATCTCCGTGATTTGTTAACTGTTTTTTCTAAAAATGTAGGGTGTTATTCGATAATGATGCATTTACAGAAAAATATTTTTGAAATAAATTATTATTATACCGGGTGTCCAAAATATTTGTTTACATTTCTTGTTATTTAATTATTTTTCTCAAATTTTTTAAATGGAATGCCTATATTTTTTTACATGGATGAATAAAGCATAAAATTCCCCACATTCTAATATTATACACTTAATTTTTTTATTTCAAACCGTTTTTGAGACATGATTATTTCATTTCAAATAAGTTTTGCGTAAATTGCGGTGCTTTTTATTTTAGCACTAAAATCTAGTATGGCTTTGGTCTTTTGTTTTGCGCTTGTTTTTCACTCTATTCTATGACATTTCTCTAATGTGTTTAAGAGTATCGTGATTAAGTTGAATTAATATTGTTAATATTTAAAAATACGAATTATAATTATTGTCCATAAGATTTAATATCTATGGTAAATGTTTTGTTATTGGTGAATATGATGGAAATTGTTTATTGGCATTAAGAATGTATGGTCAAAAATATCCCTATAGCAGATGTCCTGATGTGAGGTCTCTATAAAATTTAAAAGAACGTTTTGAACGTACTGGAAATTTTGCATATGAAAAGAAGGCGAGACGACGAAATGTATTGAATGAAGAAAATGAGCTGGCTATAACTTTAGCGGTAATCGAAAATTCTATGGCAAGTGTTCGGGAGTTAAGTAGGGATTTAGAGGTCTGTGAATCTAGTGTTTCCTTATGTCTTCGTAAAAATATGTTTCACCCCTATCGAACTCAGCTGCATCAAGAGCTTTGGGATGTGGATTTAAATCGTAGATTAAATTTTTGCCAGTGGGCTCAAAACCAAATTGGAGAAAATGAAGAATTTTTCAAATTTGTATTGTTCACGGATGAATCAACGTTTCATCGCAACGGATTTGTGAATAGGCACAATTTTTATTATTATGCCAGAGAGAACCCTCACGTTGCACAGAAAAATCAGAACCAGAGTTTAAATCTAAGGGAAGGAATTGTACATGATTATGTTATTCATCCTCGCTTTTCTGAGGGAAATGTGAATGGAGCAGTCTTCTTAGATTTTACGCAAAATACGTTTCCACAGATAATCGAGCATATTCCTGATTACATTACAAATAATATGTGGTTACAACTTGAAGGTGCACCACCACATTTTAGTAGAAATGTTCGTCAGGCCATTAGTAATCAGTTTCCTGAAAGGTGGATAGGAAGAGGAGGTCTAATATTTTAATAAACTGTTAAATAATATCTAATTTATTATTTTATTAAATTATGTTAGGTCGCATTACATGGCCGCCTAAGTCACCCGACCTGACTTCATTGGGTTTTTTCTTTGGGAATTTGTGATGTCAGACGTTTATAAAGTAGAACTAACGACTCGAGAAGATATGATGGAAAGGATTCGTCGGTGTTTCAATCATATAAATGTTGATATGTTACACTGTGTAAGGCGCTCATTTATCAAGAGACCTCAGTGTTACCTGAATCAAAATGGTGGACATTTTGAGCAGTTGTTAGGTTAGTTTCAATATCGTGAAAAAAAATTATTTCTCAAGAACCGTTCATAAAATAAAGTGTACGATATCAAAATGTGAGAAATTGTAAGCGTTACTCATCCATTTAAAAGAATTATAGGCATTCCATTTAAAAAAATCGAAAAAAATGTAAAACAAAATATAGATTTTAATGCTAAAATGAAGAGCACCTTAATTTACGCAAAAATTATTTGATATAATCATATCTCAAAAAACGTTTGAAATAGAAACAAAGAGATATTAAAATGTGAGGAATTGTATGTTTTATTCATTCATGTAAAAAAAGTATACTTAGGCATTCCATTTAAAAAAAAATGAGGAAAATAATAATTAAATATCAAGAAATGTACGCAAATATTTTGGACACCCGATATACTAAACATTTATTTCAAAAATGTTTTTTAGTAAATACATCATTATCAACCAACATCCCACATTTTTAGAAATAACGATTAATAAATCGTGAAGATATGCCAGTCATAAATGTTTGTAAACTGCCCAAAAAACAGAAAAAAATAACTTGGCAAAATATTTTAGGGTGTAATACAGGGCCCTTGGAGGCTTAACTGGCGTTAAGGAAATGCAGGCTGTTCTATTTAAAAAAATTATACTTTCTTGTGTGACTCGTTTTTGTGACACCTTGTATAATTGAAAATAATTTTAAGTTGTAGTAGAGACGAAACATTGAAAGTTTTGTTAAGAAAGTTTTTTTATAAAGTTAGCCGTTTTGCAAATCTTCCGAGAGAACACTGACTGGACACCCTTTATACCTTAATGTACATTATTAAAAATGATTACAATTTTATATATAAATAACTATTACTCCGTTAATATTTGAGTTAGTATCATCGGCCAAAAAACAAATGAAAGCTAATTGTGTGCTCTAGAACTTTTATTAAAATTATTTTTTCAAAAATTGACTAGAAATTTCAGTACAAACGTCTCGAGTTGATCGAGGGCATTTTTCCATAAGATCAGTACGGGGTCCTTTAGAAAATAATATTCAGAAACATAAGCTAATATCATTTAGCAATCCGCAGTTGCAACGGTTAACTTTTTAAGTACTCGTAAATTTCTATTAAATCCGTTAACTTACATTATTTTATATCTTTATCACAAAAATTGCCTATTTTATTAGTTTTATCAAAAAATATTTAAAGCCGGCCCTGTCGGACCTCTTGTTGCTTACGAAGCGACATTTTTAACATTCTAGATTCTCGCGTTAAATAATGGGTACAAGCGCCAACGTGGAGTTTTTCCTCCAATACAGGGTTGGAAAAAAAAACAGTTTTTTTTCATTTTAAACAAAAAAACAGTTTTTTTTGTTTTGAACAGTTTTTTTTTGTTTAAAACAGGTTTTTTTTTATTTTTGAAAGTATGTTTAAAACGTGTTTAAAACAGGTTTAAAACGTTTAAAACTATATTCAACTAAAATTAAATGGTGCCAGGCACACTATGTTTGTTACTGCTAGTTGATGTCAGATGGCGCTCTTAAACGGATTTTACAGCACTCTGCAAATAAAATGCTCAGTTTAGTGCACGTAACCACTATATCGGAATTATTTATCGGAATGGACCATCATCGGCACTTTTCCTGCTTTTCCACAAACTCCAAAATAATACATTTATTTAAAACATCGTACTGTGTTTTAAACTGTGTTTTAAACACTTGTTTAAAACATTGCATTTTGTATTAAATATGTTTTAAACATTTCTTTAAAACACAGTGCGATGTTTTAAACATGTTTTAAACACTTTGTTTTAATCATGCCAACCCTGCTCCAATAAGCTCCAAGCTCCAAAGGACCTTATAGTGTCGGAGTTTATAATGCCTAGAAGAGTATAATTTTGTATTTGACGGTGAACACAACCAATTTATATCTTTGTGCTGCAACCATTCCTATAGTACAATGTCCAGCAGTTGTTGTAAGTACATAAATATTTTAACTTTGAGTCCCACTAGACTTAAATACAAGGTAATACCCAAGCTATTGCCCTGACACAGCTGCTATAAAAATTTTGGCAACCTTAAATGGAATCCTTTATACCTAATTTATTATTTCACAAAGCATTACAGATTGATTTAATCTTGTGGCTTTTTCTTTTTATTTAAGCATTAAAAACTAATTGATGTACCATTTGGGACCGCACTGGCAAGCGACCTAAACACTTGTCACCACATATCGACCATTACCTAGAGAGAATTATAGACTAGATTACAGTCTAGAGTCAACATTTTGCTTATGTTAAAAGATCATTTTGCTAAGCGTGCAAAAAGCAATATACAATGCATAACAATAACGGGTGGTCGACAGATCTGTTGCATGCCGCTCTATTTTTCCGTAGACGATCCCCATGTACATGTGCCCAGAAGTTTTTCATTACTAAAAACGCGCTACAGATTTTTAAGCCATTTAAGCCATTTCGACCACAAATTAGCTTCCCAACGATAAATCACACGTTATATTTGTCTATCTAGAAAAAGTGGATAATTTTAACATTGCTAAAACTATTTTAAACTAGTCACATTTCTAATATTTATTGTGAAGGTCACGTAAAAATAAAAAATAACAGTAAATGTCAATAGTTAATTATTGGGTTTATTGTGAGTAAGCATAGTTAAACATGGTTCAATTTAGACATAATTAAAAATATGATATGGTCAACTGTCTTTCGGGATGGGGAGCATATCCAAATTTAGCTAATGAGCTTTATTTGAATAATGTTGGGGACAGTAAAATTATGTGCCAGAAGTTAGTACCGCTTAATCTATCTTCTTATTTACTTGCATCGACCTGGCTCCTCCCAAAAATAAATTTGTAAGTGTCCTAGCTTTGAAAGTAGTTGTGCTAGGCGGAAGCAGTGTGCTAGCAAATATGGAAGGAAAAATAACTGGAGGTTAACCTGGACGCACCCGAAAACAACCCTTATTTTTTTAATTAATTACGCAAGGGTGCACATGTTTTGAAAACGGTTGTGAGAAGGTATACAATATGTAAACATTGTGCTAGCAAATTGAGGAAGAAAAAATAACTGGGAGGAGCCAGACTGACTCATCCTCTATCCACGTCTACTAACTTCTCATCGCGGTCATGTCAACATGAAAGTTTGCTGATTTAACACCCCCAGGCTAAACGAAGGGAGAAGTATATATGGAGAATTTAAAGGATAATGTTTGCCAAATTACAGCTGATATAACACCAAAACTGTTGGACCCAGTAATGTTTAATATGATAATAACAGACGAAATTTGTGCTAATGGTGATTATTGGACAGATATATTCAAATAATGTGACAATTGACAACTTTATTTGATAATCTAGTACTTAGTTACTTATGCAGATCATACCAAAGTAGTCGGATGCTAAAATAACCATAAAGGGCGACGTCGACGGCATCACAGAGTTTTTTTATATAACGGTCGATAAGAGAAAAAACAAGTGGAAGGCAAGAGTGGACGCTTTGTTGCAGAGACTTTGTCAAGATATCAAATTGTCAAAGTTGACCTAAATAATGCATTTTACCAACATTCACCCCGTTTTAGTTCTGTGTATATTATTTATACAGAGAATAATGTCAGAATAATCACACGAGCAATTCATTTAAGATTTCAAAATCTACTAATAATTTCACAAATAAACACAAATAATCGTATAACAAAAATTATTGTTAATTCTCAGACATATTTATATTTCACTAAGTGGTGCACTCGATTCGATAGAATAATGTCCTATATTTTTCTTGATATCTCTTTGTGGAAAACCACTTAATTTTTTTGGCAATAAGGTCATTTTTCAGTTACATTATTATTAACTTTAGTCATCTCCCCATGATGCCGGCTTGCTTGGCTAAACGCTCATCAGTATTTTTGTTGGTTCACTCAAAGAAACAGTATGGGTAAATTCAACAAAAAAAAATGGTTAACTAACAATATCGTTAATTTTGTTAAACCAAACTATATTGATGGCATTTTTAAACAAGAGGTGATTGTTATTTTAATTAATAGAAAGTTGTCGTACAACAAAACAAACATTAACTTAAAAAATAGATGAATAAGACTATTATTTTGTTGAATTCTGTCAAATTAAACTAGATAATAGTATATTTATTTTTATTTTTAACTATTATCGAATTGTAATTCTAACCCAGTATTAGTTTGCTGTATTATTGTACTAGGTAGACAAACCAATATTATTGTCGTCTTCTAGAAGTTCTAAAAGAATTACCATAAAATTTGCTTGCTTACCACGTAGTCTATTACATAAATTATTCCCAGATGACGCCACATACAAATCACTGACAATAATCAATCATGCATTATCTTATACTCTTATGAATTTATAGAAAATTAATAACATGATTGCAATGTTCAAATTCTCTCAGGGATGATCGATATATTTGGATGGATCTTATAAACGATCTCTAATCTTTGGTTTGGGTGGTCTGATGTCTCAATACTGAGATTTTGGCTAACCAAAAAAAACTTCATCATACAATAAGGTGTAGATCAACTTAAAAATTAGTTGGTGAACAAAAAACAAAGTCGTTGTACTATTTAATTGTAGACCAAATTGAAAATGGTTAGTGAACATAAAAAAAAAAAGGTCATTGTACTATTTAATTTGTTACAAAAAGATATGATTATTAAACTACTATTTGTTTACGAAAACAAATAAAGTTGTATGACCATTCTTTTCTGATTGATTTAACTATGAAACTAGATAGGCGCGATTTCATATGCTCTTTTTGGTTGAATTTACCTATCATTTTCTTTGAGTGATAGTAAAATCTTATCAAAAGTTGCAACTCTCTCTGGCTGCGTTTTCTTTTTTAAATTAAAATGTGTTTATATTTACTGACCGACCGTTCGTAAACACCGTTCCTTTCTCCAGTTAACAATAACTTTAAATTCAAGTTTCAATATAGTGGAAGTTATCGTACTCACAAAAGAACGGAAAGACAAATGGACATTTTGAAAGTTACTCAGAATTCAATAACCAACAGAATTATATGAAAAATGTTTCCCTACGTGCAATATTTACAGCTTTAAAAATATGTCACTTGAGCGCAATATAACCGTCGTTTTCGTATTTGTTAGTATAAATAAATACTATTAGGTGTATTCCAAAAATAGAGTTTAAAATCGATTCCCTTCCAGGGAAATATGAAGGTTAATTGTTAAGAATAAAAACCTTCAGTGACATTTAGATACTATGGAATTTTAAATTAGAAAACTATGTATCTACGCTTCGAAAAAAAAAACGTTTTTTTTTAATCAATCTAGTTGCTTTTAGTTACTTAGTTCTTAATACCAGAGTACAAAAAACACAAACAATTATAAAAACCGCAACCTACATTTTAGTGTGATAGTGTTAATGGAACATTGTTGAACAAAACATAAATTTTTAAATAAATCCCAATCTGGGTGTATCAAATATACCGAGTCGAGCATATGGACTTTACGCTTTATAATAATAATAATAATAATAATTTATTGGTCCGTTCGATCAATATACATGATATTGGACAGGTCAAAGAAATACATTACATTAATGCACAATTAAATAGGTATTAAATTAGTAATTTTTAAAAACATCCATTATTTAAAATATTAATATGCGAATGACAATTTTACACACTAAACAAAATTTTACACAGAACTATATTAACATGTAAATATATTAGTAAAACTGAATTATCCAAAAATCTGCTGATCACATATCATCCAGGTAATCAGTCACAGTATAATAAGATTTATTAATCAAAAATGATTTTAGTTTCTTTTTGAAGTGGTGCAGGGGGATTGTTAACTTTATATCTTCTGGCAAATTATTATAGAATTTTCTTCCAGCATATAATGGAGTCTTTTCAAATAAACAAGAACGATGTCTGGGTAACTCGAGGAGAGAACCATGTCTCGTACTATAATTATGATGGGCGACATTAGCTTGAAACGTATCGATATTTTTTTTTACATATAAAATACAATTATAAATATAAAGGGACGGAAAAGTTAGTATTTTGTGTTCCCGGAAAACTGGTTGGCACGAATCTGTTGGTTTTAATGAGAAAATAAGCCTGATAATTCTTTTTGGGGTAACAAATATTCTATTACAATTGCCAACAGTGATATTTCCCCACAGGATAACATTATATGAAAGCACCGAGTTAACGAGTGCGTGGTAAATATTAATCAGACTTTTTGTGTCGACAGAATTTTTTAGATGTAGTATAGCATAGTAACTACTATTAATTTTTTTACAGACATGATCAATGTGACATGTACTTAAGTCAGCATCAATATAAGTACCTAAAAACTTATTAGAACATGACATTTCTATCGTCATATTATTGACTTTTATAACACGCTTCTATTAACTTGACCTGTAACATTGTAAGCAAATCTTACAATTCACTTTTCACCCACTTCTAATTACCGTATCGATTTCAAACTTTTCAAACTTATGCAATTCTGGTGACAATGCAATAATATGGTACCATTGACCTTGTATGATGATGGAAGTGGGGGGTAGTGATGGGGACTTCTCATAGGCGTATCACCGGGGACTCCGCCATAAACTCGAATTTTCCGCTACAGAGAGAGAAAATAAATTATGAAAACTAAGAAACGCGCTTTTATGAATAGCCCACTAAAAATTTAAAATCAAATTACAGTTCAAAAAAAAAAATAAAAAACACGATTTCATTAATAGCGCATTAAAAAGTTAAATATAATTATTAGGTAATAATTTAAAAAAGTGGAGCGCACTTATATAGGTAGGTAGGTATTATTATGCCTAGACCGCTTATACATACAGGGTGGACCACTAATAATAGGCCATAGTTCAAGGGTTGATTCTTTGGACCAAAATATGAGGATATAACCAAACTTGCTTTAGTAAATTGTTGCTGTGGAAAAAGATACAGGGTGTCAAAATTGTATTTTTCTTTTTTTGGTTCAACGACCTCTTGACCGATCTTCTCCCAATTTGGTAAACTCGGTCGTAAATGAAACGCCGCACATACAAAATTCGACTATTTTTTTCTATTCTATCACCTCCTGGAAAGAGGCATTTAATTATAGGACACCCCATGTATATAATAGTAAACATAGCTAGATATTTCGAAAAATGCGTTTTAAGTGTTTTAAGTTACTATGCGGAAATCGAGTAAATTTATAAAAAGTTTTATTATTAACTCATAAGAACGATTAAGAACATTTAATACCCATTTTACATAAAAAGCGTATATAATATCTTTATATAGAACGCAAATCACATTCAAGAAATGGGAACACAGTGTCTAGCAGGATAAGAGGTCAGTGGCCCCAGAGAGGTATTTTCAAAATAACTTATATATAGGCTAAAGAGAAAATTATTTTATTCAAAAACTATTGCAGCTAGACTAATAAAATGAAAACTCTTTGTTAGATAATACATTGTTCTATATTATACATTTTTTGCAGAATTTTTCAACTATATTTACTATTTAAAAAAATTTAAAATAAACATATTTTTTTTATAGTTCACACGGAGGTACAATCACAGAAAAAATATATAACTTAGCTCACTATGTCTAGTATTATCAACAAAAAGCGCATTCAAATAAAATGGGTGCAACACTTCTTAAAAAAATAAAAACTTGTTATGACCGCCCTGGAGTACTTACACTATTTTACATCTCTAATATAAACTTGCTCATAAATGTATAAACAAGTAGTTATGTGTTTGTAATTTAAATAAATAAAGTAAATACTCTGAATTGCAGTTATTATTTACGTTAAGAATAAGAAAGGTGCAATATTATAGATAAAAATAAAGTCCAAGAAAATATTCTTTATTATGAAACAAATTTCTAATTATTACAATATAATTAATCTTCGTTGCTGTCCTCATGAATAACAACGTGAATATTTTTTTATGTAAGTATATTAGGTAAAACTTCTGCTGGACGTACTATGCGGGAAAGATATTGAGCATGAAACAAGTAATATACGGCTGCGGCTATATGTGAACAGCATCCTACCGTTCTTATGCCATTGGGACAGTCGCAGCAATATCTGCGTATGCTTTGAATTGTCGTTCCATTAGGTATATAATCAATGTAAATGTGGTAAGTTTTACTGTTGATATGCCTTGATCTAACTTCCAGTTTTAATATGGGTGCGACTTTAAAAGTAATCTCATCTAATGTCTTTTTGATATCATTGAACTTAGCTGGTTCTATTTTTAGTCTACCCCCAGAATTTTTTATCAACATATCAGTAGGTATCAACTTACGTAATTACAATTGACTGACATCTATATTTCCATTATCAAGTTAATTTCAATAATTTACTGTCAAAAGAACAATTAGGCGACTAAAAAAAAAGGTCATTTTCTTATCTAAGAGTTGTACTACTTTTTTTTGAAATCAAGTGTACTTACAATCTCTGTCAAACAAAATAGCCCAGATCCGGAGGAAATACAAAAATCGGGAAGTGCCTTCATCCGCGAATTTACTCTTATTTCGGAAATTGTGAAAAATTGAATTGCGTTTTCTCCCACAAAAGATACGCTAAAAGTAAGATCAAGGAATATCAACAGTAAAACTTACCACACTTACATTGATTATATACCTAATGGAACAATAATTCAAAGCATACGCCGATATTGCTGCGACTGTCCCAATGGGATAAGACTAGGATGCTGTTCACATATAGCCGCAGCCGTACATTACTTATCTCATTCTCAATATCTCTACCACATAGTACGTCCAGCAGAAGTTTTATCTAATATATTTACATAGTTATTCGTGAGCACAGCGACGAAGATTAATTATATTGTACTTAATAATTAATAATTTGTGTCATAATAAATAATATTGGACTTAAATAATAACTTTAAATCAGAGCATTTACTTTATTTATTTAAATTAGAAACAGATAACTACTTGTTTATACATTTATGAGCAAGTTTATATTAAAAAGACATGTAAAGTAGTAAGTACTCCAGGGCGGTCGTAACGAATTTTTATTTTTTTAAGAAGTGTCGCACCCATTTCATTTGAATGCACTTTTTAGTGATAATACTAGACATAGTAAGCTACATTATATATTTTTTCTGTGATTGTACCTCCGTGTGAACTATGAAAAAAAAATAAGAATTTTTAATTTTTTTAAATAGTAAATATAGTTGAAAAATGCTACAAAAAATATATAATATAGCACAATGTATAATCTAACAAAGAGTTTTCATTTTATTAGTTTAGCTGCAATAGTTTTTGAATAAAATAATTTTCAATAATACCCGCTTTACATATGGTCAATTATTTCAAGAACGCAAGAAGATCAGAGGCTAAATTTGTGTCAATGGTATTACTCACCATTGTCATAACACAAGTTATTTTGAAGATACCTCTCTGTGGCCACTGACTCTATCTTATCCTGCTAGACCCTTTACGTATTCATAAAAGCGCCAGATTTTCACGCTGCCACAATTATATGGCTGACAAATCAAGGACAAACCTTCTAGATGCAAAGCCTTTCGTGGATGAGCACAGAAACCTAAGAGACCTTGAACTTGGTTAAGTTCGACAACAGTTACTGACCTTGTCAATATTATAGGTACTATATGACCAGAAGTTCCCTACCAGCCTTATTTTTTTTTGTCCAAAACTATGGGCTTTAGAACCCATGCTATTTAAGGTTTTCGTATGTCATGAACTAATTACACCTAAGAAATTTTTATACTTATGTATCGCTTTGTTCGACTTGACAATGCTTTCAACAATTATATGAGTTTTGAAAGCGTAGCAAGTGTGACAAGTTGTTGGTGAATAAATTCGAAAATTCTTAGCATGTAAATTTGGACGATTTATTGGTTTAACAACGATACATATTTTGTAAATATCTTGATTTGTAAGCGTGCCTCTACTTACAGAAAAGCCGAGAGTTAATCGTCAAGCTCAAGCTTTGAGATGTGTCGAATATAAGGCCCATGTTGGGCCTATGTCACTTGAGTGGGATTGTAGCTTTCTCTGAAGCTTATTTAAAGTAAAGTATATACGTAAGTATATTCAAAACTTAACCAATTTTTTTCTAGTTTTTCACCTCCTGGGAGGAAGGAGACCCTGTATATATAATCATAAATATACTCAGTTAGATATAGTAAAAAAATTCCAAAGTGTTTTAAGTTACTATGAGGAAGACAAATAAATTTTGAAAAGTTGTATTACTCATTACAACGATTAAGAACATGTGATATCAATTTTACATAAAAAGTGTATATAATATTCTCAACACCATAGAACGCTAATCGCATTCAAGAAATGGGAACAAATTTACGTATTCATAAAAGCGCTAGCCTATCATGCAACCCACGTGCCACAGCGCACAATGAGGCGGCTGTCAAACCGAGGGCAAACCCACTAGATCCAAAACATTTCATGGAGAAGCATAGAACCCAAACGGAAGAAGCGGAGAAACACCAAAAAAACAGTCCTGCATTTTACATCACAATCGAATTTTAGAATCTCGGCCGTTCGCGGGTTGCACATCGACTAACAGTGCGCCCCGTTTCCGACTTGGGCTTACGTCAAAAAGGAAGTTGGCTTTGCGACTGCCGCGTCCCGACGCTCCAACTATCGGAATTCCTCTGGCGCAGACGCATTCTTCGAGGGACAGGAAATACCCGTCGGAACATATGTTGCATGTATACGGTGCACCAAAGAATATTTTGCATGAGGGCAATGCCATGTATGTTAATTATTTTTGCGTTATGTCTTCGGGCGTGCCGAACACATTACTCGTACGATGATACGAGGTGAGCACAAGAAGTTATTGGAACGCATACAGTGTGAAACTGTGGATCGGCTCCTATTCCGATTCTCAGAAGCTCTTAAGGCTTCCAGTCTGTTACCTTCACATCGTCTTCTGAGGTTCCACAGGGATCAGTTCTGGGTCCTCTATTTTTATTGTCTTTATTAATGACATCAATCTGGAGCTCAGCTGTGAGCCACTAGGGTATGGCGATGATGTAAAAATATTTAAAAATATAAATTCTAGCTGTGATTACGATATGCTTCAATCCGACCTTATCAAACTTGAAAATTGGTGCCTTATAAATAAATTACCGTTAAATACAGGAAAGTGTAATGTCATATTGCTTACCAGACGAAAATAGACAACTAAGCTCGACTATAAACTAGACAACACAGCCTTAACTTGCTTAACCTCAGTAAAAGATCTTAGGGTTATTTTTGACAGTAAGCTTACCTTTATTGAAAAAATAGATTCATTATTTAACACCGTGCGTTCAAAACTCGAATATGCAAGTTTGATTTGGAGTCCATGCTATGAAACTCACATTGCCAGTATGGAAAGTATACAATTTTTTTAAAATACTTAGCATTTACTATCGATCACCTTTATCCGCCTTGGCATTGAACACAATTTGTTATTAAGGTGATTTAATTTCACAAGCTTACGAGAACAAAGAGATCTAACAGTGTAGTATTTCTTTTTAAGTTATTAAACAATAAGATTAGCTAGAAGGTATGCTTTTAATCGAAACTTTAGCGTTTTGTGGCAATACATAGTTATTGCACTAACGCGGCCAGGCTTGTAATACGTAATTCAGCGCTCGGCGGGGCATTAGTCCGGGGAATAGCTGTTGGTTGCAGTCTGGTTTTTATTCCTTATATATTTAAGGAAATGTATAGAGGAGTTCGACAAAATATTTCACTAGTAAAAAAATATTCTGCCCTCTAAAAGCATACCTTCTAACTATGCCCATGTCAGGGCTACTGCTGTTTCGATTGTAATGGACATCAGCCGCTAGATGGAGCCTGCCATTTTTGTTGCATGTCGTGGTTTTATAAATCTCGTCATGTACCAAGAGTGAACAAATGCCTCGTTCCAGCCGTCTCAGACCTACCTTGCACTGACGAGAGCCAATAGCTCGAAACTGCAGTCTGCAAGTGGTATGAGATGGCTGGCACGAGAGCTCCTTTAAGTAGGAATAAGTCTTTCGGCTGGTGTCTATTAAAATCGAAACTTTAGCATTTTGTGGCAATACATAGTTATTGCACTAATGCGGCCAGGCTTGTAATACGTAATTCAGCGCTCGGCGGGGCATTAGTCCGGGGAATAGCTGTTGGTTGCAGTCTGGTTTTTATTCCTTATATATTTAAGGAAATGTATAGAGGAGTTCGACAAAATATTTCACTAGTAAATAAGATTAGCTGTTACTGATCCGTTGATTATTTAACATCATAAGTTTTCGGGGACAATTTCGCTCGTTTCTGGTTGTTTATTGGATAAGTAATAAAAATAAAACAAAACATTTTTATTTTTTTGTTCAATCCCCTCTGACTGACAATTTCTCCTACATCTATGAACCGATAGAAAAAAAATTTTGAGACAACTTTATAGAATGGTACTAGTCAATATCGTCACTGTTGGACACAGACAAACAAGCTTCTTAAGCTAGCTAGCTAGCTAGCTTAAGAAGCTTGGAAATCTTGTTCGTTTCTGTCCAACAGTGACGATATATCTTGAGCGGCTACTTGCCATCCTAGGATGGTTGACTAGTATTAGGCTATTGAAAACTAAAGAAAGAAAAAAATTTTTACTTGTGCGAAAAAAGTTGACTTTTCAATAGACTACTCGTAGTACCAATAGACTTGTTTGTAGTATTCTATAATGTTTCTAAAAGCATATCAAAATTTTTTTTAAATCGGTTTAAGGATGTAGGAGAAATTGTCGAATGACGAAATCATTTTCTTAAGCACGACACCGCCTTAACATTTCAAATAATTATTTTTTAACATTTTTCTCGTGCAATTTGAGAATTATGGATGAATTTTTGGAATCGGTAAAATGCTCCTTTTCAGAAAACATCAAAACTAACTCTGTGTTATTAAATAACCTTGAATACGGTTTATACATTTATTTGTTGTACTTCACAATGAACAGTTTATTAATTGTTATCGGCAAATTTGGTGTTATTTGATTAAGATTGGTGCATTAAACCAAATAATAAACGATTTTAAGAAATTCACAGAACCGCTCACTTATTTCATTTTTAAATATACAAAGATACGAAATTAATAAATTTTTTAAATTGTATATTATTCAGATCTATGAAAACATATCTTCCTAATATAAAAAAATTATCGCATCAGTTTTTGCTACCACCCCTTTTATTCTCTAAAAAGGGCAAAAAAAAAGGTCTTGTCCTAAGGTTCTGATCTAATTACTTTCACGTCCAGTGGAAGTATAGTAACGACAAAAAAATTTTTAAAAATTTTTATTGTCCAAATAGGCTTAAAATGTCACGAAACGTCGAGATTTTAAGTTTTAGCGAAAAAAAAATTTCTGTCTGTCTGTCGGTCTGTCTGTAACTTTTTTTTGTGCGCACGTTTACTCTGGAACCGTTTAAGATATTGACTTGAAATTTGGTACACGTATGTACTTTAACGAGATCTAGAACTAGATTATATTTTCATCTTGTTACGTCGAAGGGTTTGGGGGTAAATTGGGGTAAATTTGGGGTAAATGGGTAAATCAAGCAGGTAAGAGTCCATGAAATTGGTATTTAGTATATACAAGAGAAGCTGAGGTCTCAAAAAAATTTTTGGCATTAACCACCCCCATTACCACCCCCACCTCCTAATTAAAGGGGATGAAAAAAAAATGTGATTTAGTGCATGTAAAGGAACCAGAAACCTCAAAATATTTTTTTACTTGATCCACCCCCCACTACCAACCCCTATCACCACCCCCACCCCACTACCGATGTGGGGTATGGTTTTATGGGTTTTTGGGGTAGAGGATTTCAAATATTATATTTTTTTTACTTCCATGTCCAGTGGAAGTATAGTAACGACAAAAAAATTTTTAAATATTTTTATTGTCCAAATAGGCTTAAAATGTCATGAAACGTCGAGATTTTAAGTTTTAACGAAAAAAAAAATTTCTGTATGTCTGTCGGTCTGTTTGTCTTGTCTGTCTGTAACTTTTTTTTGTGCGCACGTTTACTCTGGAACCGTTTAAGATATTGACTTGAAATTTGGTACACATATGTACTTTAACGAGATCTAGAACTAGATTATATTTTCATATTGTTCCGTCGAAGGGTTGGGGGGTAAATTTGGGGTAAATGGTAGGAGTCCATGAAATTGGTATTTAGTATATACAAGAGAAGCTAAGATCTCAAAAAAATTTTTGGCATTAGCCACCCCCATTACCACCCCCACCTCCTTATTAAAGGGGATGAAAAAAAATTGTGATTTAGTTTATGTACAGGAACCAGAAACCTCAAAATATTTTTTTACTTCATCCACCCCCCTATCACCACCCCCAACCCACTACCGATGTGGGGTATCGTTTTATGGGTTTTTGGGGTAGAGGATTTCAAATATTATATTTTTAAAGTTCCATAAACAATTATTTTCACATACAAAGTTTTTTCGTTGTGAGTGACTTGGATAGAGAATCTGGATGTGGAAGTAGTGATTCCTTGGGCAGCGGTTTTCTAAAGTATTTTGATATGCTGAAACCAATTTTGGGAAAAAAAAAATTTATCGTATCAGTTTCCCTCTGTCACCCCTAGGAGATAGAAGGAGGTGGTAAAGGGAAACTGACACGATCGATTTTTTTTTTGTCCAAAATTAGCTTCAGCGCGTCAAAATAAGTCAGAAACCTTGGGACAAGACCTTCTCTTGCCCTTTTTAGGGGTTAAAAGGGATGGTAGACAAAAACTGATAAGATAGAATTTTTTCGGTTTCAGCCTGTCAAAAAACATAGGATAAGATGATATTGATGACCAGTGATAATCGAGAAAATACATTTTGAATATTGTTAACAATTACCGAGTAAGTCCAAGTTGTGGTGATCATTCTGCGTCTAATCCCAACCTCGTGGCTCATCGTTTTACGCCGGTGCCAAATGCAACAGGTAAACAGCAGCAGCAAGCGTCAATAGGAGTGTTTACTGCTGTCAAAATACATACTTGTCGTTATGCGCATATGATAATAGTGAATTATTGTGTTTTTATGTTATCGACATTGGCGAATTTTACAATTTTACAAACATTGAGCGGGCAGACTGTGCTTTGTTATGATGTGGCCCAGGAAAATGCACGTCAGACTCGTATACTTTACCAGCAATGGTTTCCTAATATGCGTGTCGGCTGGTCAATATTTAAGGATATGGACATTTTTGCTTTTGACAACCCTTCATTCACTACTGCTATAAAAATTACATTATTTTGGATTTTCAGACATTTCACTGCAGTTAATGTCAACCTATCTTAAATAACGTAGTCAATATGTTGTTATAAATCAAATGTCTCAATTTCAAACTTTAAAGGCTGGTGTGCCACAAGGATTAATCCTAGGGCCACTACTGTTTTCAGATATATCTAAAGCTGTTAAAAATACCACTCTCCATCAATATTCCGATGATTCGCAAATTCATTGTTCATTTGATCTAGCTGATAATAACTCTATACAAGTTAAGATCAATCAAGATTTAAATAATACATATAAATATGCAGGTAACCATAACCTAAAATTAAATGTATTTAAATCACAAGTCATTTTAATAGAAACAGTGCCAATGAATAAAAAGTTTCAATGAATGAATTGTTCAGGTCGCCAGGCTCGCTGTAACAAATTTTTAGTAAAACGATTGTAGGATATTAGCTTTCCGCAACGAAACTCTATTAAATCAACTTCACTGTTAGATAGGCAATCATGCGACATCGCCACTAGGCTTTAGGTGTATGTAGGGCTGCATGGTTATCGATTTGGCTTCGATCTTCGAAGAATGCACCGAAAGAGGGCGGCAGAGAGTCGTTGGTTCAGTTAGTTGAAGTTGGGGCGTCAGCTGTTTGGGTGCTTGAGCGGTTAAGTGAAAAACGTGGTGTCACGGATTTAAACAGCTCAGCCCTCTTCGTAGGGGTTTTCCTAATTGATTAGTGCGTGGTATTTGGTATGTGTATGATATTGGTGTGAAAACCCTGGCGAGACCAGTTTTTAATGTGGAATTTCAAGGCGGCGCCCGCCATTTTGGCCTAGGAGTTTTTTTGTGGAAAGAACCGGCGGCGACCGGTTCTTTTCTTTTCCTTTCTACTCTTTTCTTGTCTTTTCCTTCCTTCCCTCCACCCTTTGATGCCTGGAGTGCCCTTTCTCGGCGTGTGGAGACCCTTTTTGGTTGATGTATGAAGACTCCCTGTGACGTGCGAGGCTTCCCAGTATCAGGTGGTGCCCTTGGATGCTTTGTAGGATATCAGTGTGCCCCGGGAGGTTTTTTCTGTTTGGAGATTTGTGGATGTTCCTTCTCGGTGCCCTAGGAGCTTCTCTTTATCACCTTGATGTTTGAGGCTTATGGTTCCATGGAACGGATGGACCCAGTCAGCCAGTAGTAGTCGTGGAACAGCGCTATAGTGACGGAGCTGGGGCCCTGCTACCTCATTGTCAGCGACCCTCATCGCTTGACCCACTTTGTGGCCTAGACAAGAAATCGAGAACCACGAAGTGAACATACGTCTGAGAAAGCAACGACTGTAAGTAATCTTTGTACTTATTTACCCTCGCTGTCTCGTGGAAGTTGGAGCCGGACATCTAACCATCGACCACCCCCCGTGTTCCTTAATAACTGTTTATAATTAGGGTTTATTAGTTATATTGATGTTTATGTGGCATATGGGCCACCCCCTTTTTTTAGTGCACAAATTTTAACTTGTTTTGTGTTAATTTATATTTGCTCATATCAAACTCCACGTTTAAGGTAGAATAGTTAGGTTTTAGAATCACGTTTTAATATATTTTTTTATTATATAGTCAAAGTGCATCGGAGGCTAGTGAGCGAGAGCACGTATATTTATAAACGAGCGAGAGCACGTATAAACGAAACAAAACGAAATAAACGAAACAAAAAAAATTAAATAAGTATCATGCTGTTTAAAGAACAACTAGGAAAATCATAAATTAATTGTTATTAAGAGGGTGCACCTAGTGATTCAGGAAGAAAAAAAAACGTATGTATACATTTTTCTTGAGACCTATTTTTGTGTTATTCAGAGGAACTGTAAATAGAAGCCAGTACAGCATACATTAAACATCTCTTCTATGATATAGTGGAGGACCCAGTTAAAAGTATATGCATTTGTGTTGCACTATCATCTTTTAATAGTCACATTTATTATACCCTCAAATTTTCATCAGAAGTACAAACAATAAAGTAGGAAATGCCAGGGGAGACTGCAACAAATGATGACATATTTAAATTGCTAAAAGAAGTTGCTGAATCAAACAGAGAAATAAAACTAGAACTTAATAATATAAAATCTGAACTTAAAAGTGAAATTAATAATCTAAAATTAGAAAATTCTAGGTTAGATACCGAAATATCACAACTAAAAACCAGGCTGCAAATTACCGAAAGAAACCAAAAGAAATATAATTTTATTATTTATGGCATAAGAGAAAGCGAAAAAACATCATCAGAAGCTGTACTAGATGTCATAAATAATGTAATTAAAATCAAATGCAATATAAATGATTTCCGAGATATACATAGAATTGGATCAATACAAGAAAACAAAATTCGTCCAATAGTTGCTGAAACTTTAACATATCAACTGAAATCTCAAATATTCAATGGTGTAAAGTCAAATTCACAAAGTTTAAAAGATCAACGTATATATTTTGCTCCAGATTATACATCGCAGGATTACGTTAAGCGCAAACTGCTTCATGAGCATCTAAAATTAGCTAGAGAAAAGAATTACGATGCTAAAATTTTCAAAAACAAATTAGTTGTAAATGGAGAATCATTCACTTATGAACAATTAAAATCAACAAGCCTCCCTGAAATAAAAAATCCGAATACTCAATTAAAAGTACAACCTGCAGAAAAACCTAATAAAGAAACAAATTTGGAAAATATTTCTCCTACCCCACAAAAATTTACCTCCAGTGCACCACCAACACCAACTAGGAACTCTCCAGTCTTCTTTCAAGAGATAGATACACTAGAAAAAAAACGAAAATTCGAGGACACACCAACTAAAGCAACTGGAACAAAGCCGAAAACGTCTACACGACAAGCTTCAAAAAGAACTCAGAGCACTAGCAAATAAAATCCTCTCCTATATACTTACTTCTTTGATATTAAATTCGATCGATACTTTTTAATTGTGTATTTTGTGATAAGCAAACCGAATAAAAACAGTATACACGTCCGTCCTCTATAAAATTTTATTGTAATCAATTTTAACAAACTGCTATTTTAAATGTTGTATATATATATATATATTTGTATATATATATATTTGTCTTTGTATAATTATTGTATAAGAAAATATTGTAGAAATTATTTAAAATAAAATGGATGCTTACATAAAAAATTTTCAGTTGGAAAGCATAAAAACTAATACTGTTGATAATCTAACAGAATGTTCAAATTTAATTGAAAGTGATAATGTCTATAATTATAAAATATTTCATCTTAATATAAGAAGTATAAACAAAAATAGTGACGAATTAAACATTTTAATTAATAACTTAAATTTCAAATTTGATTTCATAGTATTATCAGAAACATGGCAAATAGTAGATACATCTATTTTTCACATTCAGGGGTACAATCTTATATATAATTACGGCGATATTAATCAAAATGACGGTCTAGTCGTGTATATTAAAAGTGGCATAAATTTCACACATGATTTAATTCAACTAGGTAATGTAAAAGCCTTACAAATTTCTACGAAGCTAAATAACAAAACTTTTCTATTAACTTCTATTTACAGACCCCCATCCACCTGTAGCAAATTATACAATGAATACTTATCTCTGTATCTAAAAAGCCAACAAAACAACGTCGACTTTCATGTAATCGTAGGTGATATAAACATAAATATTTTGGGTAACGACGAATTAGTTAATGACTATTTAAATATACTGGGTGAGGAAGGATTTATATCACTTATAAATGGTTCTACTAGAATTCAAGGTAACACTCAAAGCTGTTTAGATCATATATTCCTAAAAACCAAATCACATACTATTAGTAACCTCAAAATCATACCAATGATTGTAGAAACCCATATAACTGATCATTATTCCACAATTGCTCAAATAGTTATACCTGAAAAAAAGAAAAATATTAAAAATGAGTATTACAGGTCACACATCAACAAAGAAAAGTTATTAGAAAAATTAAAAGAAGAAAAATGGACCGAAGTATACTCCTCAAATGACTTAAATAAATGTACAAATGTTTTTATTAATACTCTAAAAAAATATATAGCAGACGCTACAAAAACAATAAAGATAAACAAAAATAAGAAGAGGAAAAGTTGGATTACACAAGGGCTAGTAAATTCCATAAATGAAAAAGACAAGCTTTATAAAAACATGAAAAAAGAACCTTCTCTAGAAAATATAAATAAATTTAAAATATTTAGAAATAAATTAAATGATTTAATTAAACAAACTAAAATAAATTATTACAAAAAAATAGTAGAGGAAAATAAAGATAGTTCTGTTAATTTATGGAAATCTATCAAATATATAACTAATGAGGAAAATATAAGTGATGAAATAAATACAATAAATGCAAATGGTAATATAACCAACGACAAACACACTATAGCTAATACCTTTTGTGATTATTTTACGGAAATAGGTAAAAAACTAGCCGATAAAATAAGAACAAATGGATTTCAGACAAATAATCAGGTAATATCAAACTCAATATTCCTTTCTGAAACAAATGAAACTGAAGTCCTTGAAATTATAAAATCTTTAAAAAATAAAAAAGCTCCAGGAATCGACACTCTTAAATCAGAAATACTTAAATATATAAGTATCACGATAGCAGCCCCTCTCGCATGCATAATAAATAGGTCATTTCAAACAGGTATATGCCCCACCGCTTTTAAGGTAGCCGTAATCAAACCATTATATAAAAAAGGGGATAAATTGGATGTGGCTAACTATAGGCCTATCTCCTTAATATCGAATTTAGCTAAAATATTTGAAAAAATCCTTAAACATAGAATTCAAAATTACCTAGCAAAATATAACATAATGTCTGACAATCAATTTGGTTTCAGAGCACATCGATCAACAAATGACGCAATCGCAAAGTTAATTTCTAACATAAACAGTGCAATAGACGAAAAGAGTCCAGCTCTATGTGTATTTTTAGATTTAACTAAAGCCTTTGATACAGTCAGCCACATCCAGTTACTCAATGTATTGGAAAACATTGGTTTTAGGGGAACTCCATATAAACTAATGGAAAGTTACTTAACAAATAGAAGACAGTGCACCAACATCTCAGATACCTTTAGTGATACAAAGATAGTACAATATGGAGTTCCTCAAGGTACGGTACTTGGACCTTTATTGTTTAATATTTACCTAAATGACCTATTTAAGGTGCAAACAAGAGGAACTGTATTAAGTTTTGCCGATGACACGGCCATTTTTTATAGGGATAAGGACTGGCCAACATTAAAAAAAACCGTAGAGCTTGACTTACCCAGAATATTTGACTGGTTCAACGATAGGCTATTAACCATTAACTATACTAAAACTAATTTCATACCGTTTGCTTCATATAAAACTCATCTACCGAATTTTGTCAAACTTACTTTTAAAATAAACAATCTAAATATAGAGTTGTCATCTGTCGAACATGTGAAGTACTTGGGAATTTACTTAGATAGTAATTTGAAATGGGACACACACATTAAATACATCACAAAAAAACTAAGATACTTGTTATATAAATTTAAATGGTTGTCTCAACTACTCAAGGTGGACCAAATGAGGATACTATACTACTCACTTGTTGAATCACATCTAGTCTATGGACTTTTGGCTTGGGGTAGCGCTACAAATAATGTAATCGTAAATCTGCAAAATATACAAAAATTAATAATAAAGAAGGTATACAACTTAAAATGGACTTACCCAACACACAATTTATTTGTAGAAACTAAAATATTTGATATACGCCAACTATATTGCCAAACCATATTAGTATGGCAATATAAATACAGAAGAGAATTAATTAATATTAGCCATAACTACAACACACGTCATAAAGCTAACGCCACAGTAATACCACAAATTCATAAAACCAAGTCGCAACGATGTTTTACATATCTTGGCCCGAAACTTTATAATTTAATTCCAATAGAGATTAAAGCAATAAACTCTGAAAATTTATTTAAAAAAAAAAATAAAACAATGGATCAGTCTTCAGTCACGTTTAAAAATTCATCAAATAGTAGATCTCAAAAACATTTACTATTACGTAAATCCATAAGAGTAATAATATGAACAAATAGTATATTAATTTATAGAATAAGCATCCATTTTAATTCTAATTTATTAAAAAAAATTTTTTTCTGTTTATTCATAATAAGTAGTATTCTTTTAAAATCTATTTAAGTTAATTTAAATGCGTTTCTATATATGTTAAAAATAAGTTATATTCATATAACCTTAACATAATCATATTATTGTAAATTGTTCCTTGTATACCCTATATAGGTATAATATAATTATATAAATTATTATGTGTCGGTGTGTGTGTATGTGTGTGTGTGTGTGTGTGTGTGTGTGATTATATGTATGTATATATGTGTACATCTGAACATGTATCGATATATGTATATTTTCCATAAAACACGGTTTATCCTAAAAATGAGTATGTGTGTGTGTATATATATATATATATATGTGTATATGTATATATATATTTTTTTGTTTAAACATCAGATAAACATTTAATGAAATTCATTCTTGCGAGCAAGTCATTAGACTTTTGCAGTTGAGCTTTATGATTATGTTTATAAAAACACCGTGTTTCAGAGGATAATATTTGTTTCACTAGCCGATACCTACTATCTACTGTCAAGCCTTGGGCTTCTTGTAGATTATCTACATTTATTTTTCAATTAAATTGCCTTAGAATTATTGTATTATATTGTACTAAACTGAAAAATAAATATTCTATTCTATTCTATTAAAGTAAGTCGTGCTCATATAAGTTCTCTTTGCAACTATATGCAAATACCCATGTACCCTTGAACGAGGGCCATTTATGAATGATAATAGTGTAACGATTGCATTCATGTGTCATATTTAAATACTTGACATATTTTATACGACATAGTTTAGCTCGCTCCCTTCTTGTACAACAAGGGAAAGGCCTTTTCTGCGTTATTTTGGGGCAGATAGACTGAGAGTCAGTTGACTCCAGGTACTGTTTATCTTTTAAATTTTCCTAGTTAAAAACCATTTAATAGTCCCCAGGTGGACAAGGGTCACCGAATATTATTACTGATAGATATTTACTGTTGTTTAAGTTACATTTCACCTAAACAAGTGTCTTGCTTTGTTATTAGATGCTTGTTGTTATCATTAAATAGGCGCTTGTTAGGGATAAACGAGCGAATTACTATTAGGCATTTACCACTATTACTGAACATACGGTTGTTGGCTATAGATAAGCATCGTAACCTACCATTGTTTACTTGTTACTGGCATTAAATATACAATTGTTGAAATATTTTTGTAGTTTGCTTTCATGTGACCGGCGCATCACTGCGACCACGAATCCACCCCACCTTAACTGAGTTTAGCCAGGCATATAAATTTTTCTTCTCTTTCTCCTCAAAAGAAACTTGTTAGTTTAGAGATTATTTATTAGGATTGAATTATTGTTAATGTAAATTTATCTTTTATCATCTTTCGTTCCCTTGCTGTTCGATACGTTGTCACTTACTTATTAATTATTTTTTCCTGATATCTTTGCACTCACTCTTTCCTTCATATACTATATATTTTTTTTTCATTAATTATTAATTAATCATTTTTGTGATATCCCTTCCATTCATTCATTCATAAACAATATATTCATTCACGTATATTTAGACAATTTTTTTTGGGGGGAGGAACAGAATTTAACTTTCAAAATAAATAAATGAAATAATTCCAGTTGTAAAAGAAGCAAAAAATCTGGGCGTAACTTTTGATTCACTCCTGCAGTTTGAAAGCCATATTAAAAATAAAATAAAGCTGTCATATTGTCGTCTAAAAAAGTTATACCATTTAAAACATAATATTCCTCAAAGATATATATAAATATTTTGTATTGTTTCATATGGAAGATCATTAAAACAAATGGGCCAACTTATTTGAGTTCTAAATTAATTACACATAACCACGGTCATGATACCAGAAATTTAACCAACTTTGCAACAGTCCCTCACAGGACGGCTATTTTTCAAAAGTCTACAGCAGCCTATTTATGGAATGATGAAATAAAAGTTGAAAAATATAAAAAAATTTCAACATATATTGAAACTCAATCGTTGCTAATCCATTTCAATATTTCTGTGGTACCCCCTGTATTTTCAGTTGTTTAGGGGTTATGTAGGATATTTATCTGAAACTTTTGTGCGGAGACCTCGCGCACATCCCTGTTATCTTGTGGTAAGTACGTCATTGTCATGAAAATAGATATTTTAGTTTTAGTTTTAATTTAGGTTTAGTTAGTAGTACTGGCCAAATGGAAGAGGGCAGTATTGTCGAATTTGTACCATTTCATTTATGATTAAATGTATTTATTATTATTACTATTATTTTAAATCGAGGACTGTAACTTGCTTTAACTAAATAAAATATCAACTTTGTGTGTTGATTTTCAGTTATATTTATAAAAAAGGGGGTTGGTCCTCACTTTACATAAGGACCCACAGATTAAAATATACGGATGTATTTCAAAGGCACACTATATACCTTCATTGGTAGTTTTTTAAACTAGAAAAATGCAGATGCAGAAAATTCTAGCCACGATCTGAGCAGAGGGTCCAGCATGTCTAGCCGTCTAACTGGTGCCGACTACCGAAATCTCTGGGTTGGTTGTCGATCGTTAGATCACTGAACCAAGCGGGTTTCAATTAGATTATGTTAGATTACTACTAGAATAATATTTAAACGGTTATTTACACTGTACATTGCAATCAATACTGCAAGGAACAATGAAAATTCACATTTGTTTGTGACCATTGTCATTATGAACGCTGCAAAACCAATCATTTAACTTTCCCAATATGCAATGCATTTTCAGTGTACATGTACACCTATATTTGATAATGAATCTCAATTGCATTATTACTTCACAATGGCACAGGACATTATTAATCACTTTTTTAAATAAAAAAAAAAATAAGTAAATAAATTTGACTTTATAAATAGTGTGACCCATTTAAAATGGGAGCACCCTTATAACATTTTATTTTTTTTCCAATTTGAACCAAATTTTGTCCAAATATAGAACAAATTACGATCTACTTATGGCCAAAAAAGCCTTCGCCTCCTGCAACTGCAAATCCACCTGCGGTACCAAAATAGACGTATAAAATTAAAAAATCATATTAGGGAATTTCTTTTATCGGAAAATTTTATTATTCAAAGTTATTCGGAATTATTGAATTTGTTTAAAATAACGTTTAAGTCCGGAAATGTTATTTTAATGGGTTTTTTCTACGAGTGCCTTCGAAAACGACAAATAACGCACAGTAGGCATGACTTGAAACTGTCATTTTTCACATGATGTGTACAAAAATCCAAAAAACACTACTCTCATATTTTTCCCACAGTCCTGAGTCTTATTTGTATTTTTATTTCCACGTCCAGTGGAAGTATAGTAACGACAAAAAATTTTTTAAAAATTTTTATTGTTCAAATAGGCTTAAAATGTCATGAAACGTCGAGATTTTAAGTTTGAGCGAAAAAAAAAATTTCTGTCTGTCTGTCGGTCTGTGTCTGTAACTTTTTTTTGTGCGCACGTTTAAGATATTGACTTGAAATTTGGTACACATATGTACTTTAACGAGATTTAGAACTAGATTATATTTTCATCTTGTTCCGTCGATGGTTGAGGGGTAAATTGGGGTAAATTTGGGGTAAATGGGTAAATCAAGCAGGTAAGAGTCCATGAAATTGGTATTTAGTATATACAAGAGAAGCTAAGGTCTCAAAAAAATTTTTGGCATTAGCCACCCCCATTACCACCCCCACCTCCTTATTAAAGGGGATGAAAAAAAATTGTGATTTAGTGTATGTACAGGAACCAGAAACCTCAAAATATTTTTTTACTTCATCCAACCCCCACTACCACCCCCCTATCACCACCCCCACCCCACTACCGATGTGGGGTATCGTTTTATGGGTTTTTGGGGTAGAGGATTTCAAATATTATATTATTAAAGTTCCATAAACAATTATTTTCACATACAAAGTTTTTTCATTGTGAGTGATAGAGAATCTGGATGTGGAAGTAGTGATTTCTTGGGCAGCGGTTTTTGAAGTAGTCTAGCCTATTCAGGTTCATAGCAACAGACTTATTTAACGACTAAACATCAGTTTTGAAGTCTTCAAACCACATCACTTTTAAAGAAGTTTATTAAAAATAGTTGATTCTACAGTCGTAGTATTGTATTGTATTGTATTGTATTGTACTGTAAACAACACGTTTGAAAACATCTTTTCACACTCATTCGACTTGTGGAACTTGACTTCGGCTCGTTTCGCCAAACTGTCTCACTCCTGTGAAAAGATTAATAATAATAATGATATATTTATTGATTACAGTTTGTCAACAAATGGATAGGACAAGTCAAAATAGTACATGTAAATAATAATTGCTTATAAATTAGACGTATAGAAGTATACATTTATAAAATTTATAAAATAAAACACAATAATAAATACGATAGATAAAATAATGGGCTAAAACAATAATAGAACATTTAGCGCTTATAAAATTTATATAAGTTCAAAGTCTACAAGGAATAAAAGAGAAGATATAAGTCTTTGTTACAATTAATTCTAAAACATTTTGGTATGATGATATGCACACATATATAAATATAACTATGATCTATGATTGTATGTTCGTCCAAGTTCATCATTTTCGAAACTTGTTTGAAATTAAACCCGAGCTGTCAGATAGTTGTCAATTAGTTGCGAAAAATAGTAAATTATTATATGAGCGATTATAGAGTAGCTTCGGCTAGACTTTACCCTAGGTATTGTATTAATGTATAATACTGAAATAAAGGCAATTTATTATTATTATTATTATTATAATAGCCATTATTCACGAAGATGACGTTTGAGCCCACGAGCCGTAGGCGAGTGGCGCAAATCATCTGAGTGAATAATGGCCATAATCGCGAATGTAATACTATGTTTTTTCTACACCTATTAAACAAATAAATTAGACTGAAATTTGATAGCATTAATCGGTACCTATTCGTAATAAGTCGAAAACGTAAACAACAAAATGGCGGTACACTTGTCACTGTCACGCAAGTTGATTCTCAGCCGCAGCAGCAAGAGTTGATCGCGGTCGATTTAAAATATCATTAAATCAGCGAAACAATGATTTTTGAATTTGTATTTGTGATTGGCCGGATGCAGTGAATTATGAATCGATAATTCACTACAGTGAATTATATGCACGATTTTTCACTAAAAAAAAAATGCTAATAATTATCATATAATTAAATAGGTGTAGAAAAAAAGTATTTTTGCACTATCGAGCTTTTTTGTTTATTTAAGACGGTGGGTTGTGTTTACTGATTGCTAGGCATAACACGTCTGTAAGTAATTTACTTACCGACGTCTGAACGGTAAGTAAAATTAATATAATATATACTTATGTTATTTCACAAAAATAATGACAAAAAATAAGGAAAAGACCCCGCAATAATCTTATGGAAATTGGGTTTCGGTCAAATCGTTTGAATTTTGGATAGGTTTCGTCATCCCAAGCAAAAGTCTCTACGGGCATAAAGCTCGAAAATCAATACTTTGACTGCTACGGAGCTTGAAAGCTCCAAAGCTCCACCACCGATTTATTTATTCGTGCAGTCTTTATAGATTTTTAAATAACTTATTTTTTCGATTTTAATGTCTAGGTTTATGTTTTTGAGGTTGCTGAATTCAAATCCGATGTCAAAGTGTCCAAATTGACACTTGACAGCTGTCGATTAGCTGTCAAAGTGCCTTAACAAAGTGCAAATCTTATTTTTATGTTATGAGTTTATGCTGTTTAGGTAACTCAGTTCATGTATGATGTGAATACAATAATTCGACAATTGGCAGCTGTCAACAGGCTGTCAGCTAGCTGTCAAAGTGCAAATCTTATTTTTTTGTTATGACTTTATGCTTTTTAGGTAACTCAGTTCATATATGATGTGAATACAATAATTCGACAATTGGCAGCTGTCAAAGGCTGTCAGCTAGCTGTCAAAGTGCAATAACAAAGTGAGTTACCTAAAAAGCATAAAGTCATAACAAAAAATAAGATTTGCACTTTGTTATTGCACTTTGACAGCTGCCAATTGTCGAATTATTGTATTCACATCATGTATGAACTGAGTTACCTAAAAAGCATAAAGTCATAACAAAAAAATAAGATTTGCACTTTGTTATTGCACTTTCACAGCTAGCTGACAGCCTGTTGACAGCTGCCAATTGTCGAATTATTGTATTCACATCATACATGAACTGAGTTACCTAAACAGCATAAACTCATAACATAAAAATAAGATTTGCACTTTGTTAAGGCACTTTGACAGCTAATTGACAGCTGTCAAGTGTCAATTTGGACAATTTGACATCGGATTTGAATTCAGCAACCTCAAAAACATAAACCTAGACATTAAAATCGAAAAAATAAGTTATTTAAAAATCTATAAAGACTACACGAATAAATAAATCTGTGGTGGAGCTTTGGAGCTTTCAAGCTTCGTAGCAGCCAAAGTATTGATTTTCGAGCTTTGTGCCCATAGAGACTTTTGCTTGGGATGACGAAACCTAAAACATATCCAAAATTTCCATAAGATTATTGCTATATTATTCTATTATTTAAAGAAGAATAACATTATTTTCTGCACGATCGTAGTAAATTACACTTCATACAGCTACCGGCAGGGTAGCTCAATCGGTTAAGGCGTATTGAGTGGCGAATACGCTGATCGACTCGCTACCTCGCTCTGGGTTTGACCCCAGCCCCGGTATTGACAACACCAGTGGGTGTGGATGTATGTCTGCGTTTTTCCGAATGTGTAACCCCCTTCCGGACAGCCTTGGCTTTGGATTTGGAGGTTGTCTATTATCTGTGATGTGTTTATGTTTATGTTATTTAAAATAATTTAATTTCTACTAAATAAACGAAAAGTCAAAATACAAATATCATATTTGATAAGTTGGACTTGCCGCAAAATATAAACGTCACTTTTGACTTTTCGTTTATTTAGTAGAAATTAAATTATTTTTTTCACTATTAGTCGGGGAGCCCTCCCTAGCTGTACGTGCACCCCCCGCCCGATCCTTGGGGACAATGTTTTCCATAAAGATTGAAGCCTAAGGAACAACTTAAGACATATTCTAAAAAAAAAAAAACAGGCTGTACTTTCAAAATGGCGGCCATATGTTAAAAAAAAACTGTTGCCAATGTGGTTTTTGTCATTTAACACAAAAACTAAACAAGATGGACAAAAACTTTCTTCACAAAAAACAACGTGCATAAAATTTTCTACAATTTTGTACCTATACAATATTTTGATAGGAGTTACCATTTTCCAGATAAATGAGTCCAAAATTAAGAAAACATGGAAATTCATATATCGGTAAATCATTTAAAAGAAATAACTGTGATAATTATTGTAAGGCGTATAATATAACTTTATATTATTAACATAAAAATAAAATAAAATAAACTGAAAAAAATTAATAATAATAATAATAATATTATAATTTGCAGACATTTATCTCGAAAACGGTAACAATGATATCTGGAAAACGGTAACTCCTATCCAAATATTGTATAGGAACAAAATTGTAGAAAATTTCATACACTTTGTTTTTTGTGCAGAAAGTTTTTCTCCATCTTTTTTAGTTTTTGTGTTAAATGACAAAAACAATATTTGCATTTTTTTTAAAACGGACGCCATTTTGAAAGTACAGCCAGCTGATTTTTTTTTAGGACATGTGTTAAATTGTTCCTTAGGCTTTAATCTTTATGAAAAACATTGTCCCCAAGGATCGGGGAGGTGCATGGACAGTTAAGGTGGGCTTCCGTAGTGTTACGTTTTATACTGAATCTTATATTTTATCTTAAGAGCTGAATCATTTATCTGGGAAATGGTAACTCCAATGCAAATATTGTATAGGAACAAAATTGTAGAAAATTTTATGCTCTTTATTTTTTGTACAGAAAGTTTTTCTCCATCTTTTTTAGTTTTTGTGTTAAATGACAAAAACGATATTTGCAAATTTTTTTTTAACCGACGCCATTTTGAAAGTGCAGCCAATTTTTTTTTTAGAACATGTCTTAAATTGTTCCTTAGGCTTTAATCTTTATGAAAAACATTGTCCTAAAGGATGGGGGGGGGGGGGGGTGCACGGGCACTTAGGGTGGGCTCCCGTAGTATATCGATAGTAGCAGTTTTGATATGTCTGTTGAGGGAAGTAGGCTGATCTTACACAATGTTTACGTGGTTGTGATAACAGCAGGGAAATAATATTATTTCCCAAGGGAAGTAAGTGAATAAACGACTATATTTAATATTGTATCTTAATTTATTAACATTAATCGTAAAAGTACAACCTGTACAATTGGAAATACTTATAAATCTATTATTACTAGTTAATTCCTCAGATATGTTATTTAAGTTGACAATTTCTGTATCTATATTCGATGATAAATTCTTTTTTTGTCGCAACTGTCACAAATTCCTATAATGGTTTTTCTTCAAGCGTATTAAAATGTTTAAATTATGTCACCAAAAACAGAAGTAGAAGCCTTTTTTGTGTTTCGCCCAGTTTGCGGCTTCGGCTTCGGCTTCGCCTCAGCCGCAAATCCTGGGCTCAACACAAAAAAAGAGTGCGTTCTACTCCTAGTAATATAATATACTATTTGGCTTGTCAACAGTCACTACCTTCACAGCCCAAAGGCTACTATTTAATATTGCCTCAACGAGATGAAAATACCTACCAATATTTTAGTAAATAAAAGCATGTACCGATAGTGAAAACAATATGTATTTTACATAGAAAGTAAAGATTTACACTACCTCGACTGTCCGAATCCTTCTTTAACGCTCGGGATTCAAACCACAGCCTCGGTAGTGTAAATCTTCCTTACTTCCCTTGTAAATTAATATACTATTATCTACGATTGACATATAAAGTAGGCCCTTTTATTCACATTTTGAAAGCGCAAAGTTGACGTTCGCCGAACAGCTATGAATAATGTCACTTTGCCGCACGTCTCCCATAACAACGTGCGACACACTTCAGTGCATCTGCACTTCAACAAGCTTGGTTGGAACATTGACAATGTATTTTTATGAAATAATAATGCCCCGAAACTGTTTTTAATATAATGAGAGTTGATGTAAGAGTAACAATTAATTACCTAACTTATTTATACGAAGAATACGAACTTTCTAATAATTACACAGGTCTACAAAAAAAAAATCTGCTCCAAGGACTAAACCTATCATGCCTCAAGTATTTTGGTGTGCTGAATCAGAATTTTCAATTTAAAAAAATTTCTACCGCGTAGATAGAAGCTAAATGCATTAAAAAAATTGTCCAACAAGTATGCACTTAAACTATAAACATGCATTATATTCCCTAAATTATACAAAAAGGACCATTTTTAACATTAACAAAACAATAAAACCGCTGTAGCAAAACAATTCTATTCAAAATTAATTTTGATCCCACTTTAATACTTCGACAAATACCCACTTTGATACTAATTATCCTGTTTATAAAATATGGCAACATTATTAAAATATTCAAATGCATTGCCATACAGGCTCGAAGTAATCTGGGATTATTCAAAATTTATGATGAAACAGTGATTTAATACTTGAATATGTGGTTTAATGGAAGGATAATACCTTCCAATTATATACAAATCACAAAGCAAAATTAGGCCCATTCCCTAAATTACGTATATATCGACTTACCGTTTTATTAAAGGCTAATATCCTGAAACAAAAAAAAATATATATTAAAAAAGCTATATTAAATTATTTATATATTTTAAAAAAATACACATATTTAAAAAAAAATACATAATACACAATACAAATAATACATAAAACACATATATACGCGTTTCCTGATTTTTAATTAAAATAACATTTAAGTATTGTGTACTGTAATCGCCATCGATCTTGGCGAGCAATGGGGAATCTCTATCCAGAATGGTAAGGTCCAGTGCACGCATCTCTATCATGGTTGGTGTTGCACAAAATCGGAATAGTGATGAATACTGAGAAGTGGATGCGCAGTTCTCCGATATGCCGACCACGTATAGTCCCTGCCGCTCGCCAAGATCCGTGGCGATTGCAGTACAATATACGTATTAACGAGTCCTTTGATTAATTACGGCCTTTACAATTTCCAGGCAGGCCAGTTCGAGTTTGTCAATAAGATTAAAATCCATGATAATGTTTCATTATATTCAGATATTTCATGATACACAGATAATACCAATCAGACACCAAACAGCTAACCGGAACAACCTGCAGTGTTGCCAGACTACCACCATTTTCTCTACATTTTCCGATCGCTCAATGTATTGCGTTTGACCGTTTAAAAATTCCACGCTTTAAACGGCTTTTGTCTCTGATCTTTGACAATGAGTGCTACAGGACGCAACTAGAAGCTAGGCATGCGCATAGATAGCACGGGTAAAGACAGACTCCACATACTGATAATGATTTCAAAAAATTAAGGTACAAAATACTATCCTAAAATATCCGAAGATGCAACAAAAAAAAAATTAATTTTAGCATCAGCGTATCATAATTTAAAAAAAAGCATTTTTTTAAGGACCTTGTACTGATAATGCCGATTTAAAAAAAATAGGCATTATAGAATACTATCTTAAGGTACTACAAAAAAATGATAATTTTAACATCAGCGTTTTATAATTTAAAAAAATAAAAAAAAAACATTTTATTTTTTTCAAGTACCAAGTACCCATTTGATCGCTTTAGAAAAATTATGTGTGGTAAAAAACCATCCCAAGATTAAACAAAGAAAATTTGGTAGTTATAGGGGTTAAAAAAATCCAGAAAAATTCATTCATTTTTTTTTTCAATGTGCCCGTTGTCAGATTCTGTTTCAATTTATTCTACGTTTATGTTCTGGTAGTATTTCTAAATTGGTTAAAATTTTGTTTGAATTTGTTATGCCGTTCAATAGATAAAAATTATTCTCGAAAATTTTCGATTTTTTTTTACTCGAAAACGGTTTAATATTAAGTGCTGAAATTTGGCAAAATTGTAAGTGATATTGATAAAAATCCAAGCAAAAAAATGAGCACAATCCATGCGGGGGTAAATTCACCCATCTTATCCGACTATGTCCTTTTCCCCAAAAAGTGGTTCCGATTGCACTAGAAAAGCCTCCTTCACTCAGACAAATCTAGATCTCCTAGGCTTAAATGAGTCATTGAGATGACATGGAAGAGAGTTGAAACACATTTTAAATACACATTTTTTTAAATACATAGATAGTTTTGAGGTGGGTTTCATTTAAAAACGTTTAAGATATTTAAATTTTGGGAGTATTTTTTAAATTATTTGTATCTGCAAGTCCCATCTCAAATGCCTATCAATTACTATGCCAAGATACTTTATTGATGTTGCTTCTGGTATTTTGGTTTCTCCGTCAATTAGTGATTAGAATAACGGTAAATTTCAAGTATTTTGTTTTGTTGCAATTTATGGTAAGTTTATTGTGGTGAAACCAGTGTTACATTTGTTTGGCTTAAGGTGATTTCTACCCTTTCCATTTAATTGTGCAGTAATCTGAATAATGTAAAATTGCCATCGTCTGCAAAGCTGTGTTTTGTTCCTGCTGTAATAAAAGGAAGTAAGCCGTTTATATAAATAGTGGAAAGGACCGGGCCCAGGACGGTCCTTTGAGGTACACCGTATTTCACCTGTCTAAAATTACTAATGGTGCCATCGTTTTAACAAATACAATTACATAATATTTTATTGCCGGTTTCTGTTATACTTGAACGCTGGGCTCTGGTTATAGTTACTATTGTCATTGTGAGAAAACGGCATTTTAACTAACAAAAATTTACAAGACAGATGTATATAATTGTATTCAACAATAGTAAGTATTACCATTTTGAAGATCACATCATATTTGATTTTGAAAAAATTTATAATAAACAAAAAAGGAACGCATATTGCCCTCTGTCTACAAAATCCCAATCTAAGTCTTCAAATAACTATTTTGGGCTCTCACTTATTTTAATAAAAAACAATTCCATGTAATTTCTCAAATGTCTCACTTTTTGTCTCGAGTCAATTACCGGGAAAAGATGTTGCTAGTCATACAAAGTGCTACTTGCTGTCGAATAATTAAGTAGAACGGTCTCAAAGGCGCCTAATTGCGTTGTACGCCCGTCGCGACGCCCTTACACAAGCCAGATGTGATTGTGGACATTGCTTTTATACGAAACAATTGCCATTTCCGTTCAAATGGCAAATAATCACATTTTCAAACCGATTCAAGAACATATCGGTAGAAATGAAATTGAACGTTTTACATTAAGGTGGAGTGGGGTAAGTGGGGACTAAAAATTTAAAAGGTTGACTTTGAAGTCACGTAACTTTATGGAAAATTGAGATACATTGGTGTGCTTTGAACAAGAAATAGTATGTTATACTCACAAAATACCCATATATTATTTTTATTAATTCAACGGTGTTCTAAAAAAAAAAAATCAGTTCTGTAAGTTCACCTGTAGTACCCACTTGCCACGGTGACTGGGGCAAGTGGGTTTTTTATCTCTACTTTTCATATGAATAGTTATATTCTCAATTGGGGCAAGTGGATTAATCTGCACGATTTTAGCTACAAAACGTTTTTTTCAAATCTAAAATATTCCCAAAATTATGGGAGTTTCGAACTTAAGTTAAGTTAAGGTATTTTTCTGGAGTAAAATAGTAAAATGCTATTAATCTATTTTATTGCAAAAACACAACGAAATGATTTAAATTAAAGTTTTGTACAAAGAAAAAGTTCATTGGGCACGTTTAGGGAATGCAACCGCTGAGAATAATCACTCAACCTGATAGTCCATAGTACATCGCCCTTTTTTTTAATGATTAGTAACAGGCTGAATTTTCGTGAGTAGCTTCGTTTTGACGAGATGTCCAACTTTTCTCTCTGCGAAAATTCTCGGTAGTGGTAGCTAATAGCAAAAATTATTTTTTCTATTTCACACGAATTAGACAATTCGACAACCTGTCAAATTATGTTGTTGTGGACAAACCCGAGGCTTATTATAATTAACTCGCGCAAACGTAAATAAGGCAATCGAAAAACAAACTCTTTAACGAATGAAAAATATATTGCCAAAATAATTGCTATTAGCTACCACTACCGAGAATTTTCGCAGAGAAAAGTTGTGCGTCTCGTCAAAACGAAGCTACTCACAAAAATTCAGCCTGTTACTAATCACTGAAAAAAAAGGGCGATGTACTGTGGACTATGATTACTTTTTGATTCAAGTCAATTGTTGTGAGTTTGCTAAACGATGTAAAGCAAGTTTATAATAAATGTCACTGCAAGTGAGTTAAGTCTCACCGATGACTAAACTTAGCGTGAATTTTTGTTGTGGCATAAAACACTCAACAGTTGACGATTAGCACATTTTCAGCATTGTCGTTTAGGGAACCATTGCGTTTCCTAAACGTATCTATTTTATAACAAAATAAAAATAAAAAATTGGAAAAGGGGCAAGTGGGGACTAATTCCCACTTTCCCTTAAGGACTAGTCCCCACTTGCCCCGCCAACAAAAATAGCGGGGCAAGTGGGGACTATGGGGCTAAACTTGGGAAACAGGGTAATAAAATTTTTTTAAAATTGCAAGAAGTAACATTAGTGACATACAACATCAGCAGTCTTGAAAGTTTGGCATATTATAGTCTGCTTTCATAGATAAAAAATTTTGAATTTTTTGAAGACAACTTGAAAATCTCGATCAAATGTAGACAATTTCCAAATGAACAAATTGATGCCTTAAAAATGTTCCAAAATCTATACCCAATACGTTGCAGCTGCATGGAGATCTGAAGAACAATCTACTGTGAGTTAAATTTACAAATAGAATTTTTCTCACAAATTATAATAAAAATACCCACTTGCCCCACTCCACCTTACAAATATAGTAAAGCTAAGGCAATTCTATAACGCGTTATCGAATGTATTTCCTTATTGGTAACACGTGAAGTGTTCATCAGTAAACTGCTCGTAAGAAATTAAATGGGAGCTTATCTATCTAACTGCATTAGAAGGGATGCTGTGTTTGCATAGTCATGTTGAGATTACATATTTCAATAACGATAAGAAAAATGTAAATAGAACCATTAAATCAATTTTTTTAAATAATAATAAAAACCAACGGAGAAAAATAAAGAATTATGGGTATTCCAACCAAAAGTGGACGATCAGACGAGGTGATTTCTGATATTCGTGATAACATAAAATATGACGATGAAGTCCATACTATGATAACAAATCTTAAAAATAGTAAAAGTAAAGACGGCTATGATGTTAATGTAAAACTCATTAAGAGCAATAAACTTAATTATCTACCCCGTAACTAACCTAATCAATTTGTGTATCGTAAACAATGGCTTTCCCGATGTACTAAAATTATCAAAAGTTATTCCAATACATAAGAATCTAAATAACTACCGTCTCATCTCACTTGTACCAAAACACTAGCCAAAATATTTGAATCAGCTTTAAAAACCAAATCAATGAATACTTTGAGTTCATCAAGTTATTCCACCCTTACCAATATGGATTTAGGAATAAGCGACCAATAACAATGGCAATAAATAACGTAGCACAAACCATCCTCGATACCTTTGAAACCAAGAAATTCACAACTACTCACCTAACTACTGACCTAACAAAAGCATTTGATTGCTATCCCATGAAATTCTATGAGACAAATTAGCGAGATATAATTTCAATAACGATAGTGTAACACTCATAAAAACTTACTTAACCAACAGGTGCCAGTATCTAAACTATAACTTATGCACTTCTAAAACTAGGAGAGTTTCTCATGGCGTTCCACAGGGATCCGAGTTAGGTCTCGTACACTTTACCATTTATATTAATGACCTGGCCAACACTAGTGATGATATCGATTTCACATTGTTCGCTGATGATACAACGGCACTAAACACAAATCATGCGCTGGGGGAACTAAATCAAATCTCGACAAACGAAAATAGAATAGTTTTTATCTAATCGATTAAAGTTAAACCAAGACAAAACGCAGTCATTAAACTTCACACTATGAAATCCTGACCCAGCAGACCAATTTGTTCAAAGTTGGTAAAGCGGTAAAATTTTTAGGTGTATATCTAGACTAACATTATCCTGGGAGCAACACATTTTAAAATTATTATCAAACAAATTTTCAAAAAATATTAATTTTTTACGGAATCTAGTTAATACTTTATCCCTTACGTTTTTAATTATGGCTTACTACGGCTTTTTTCATGCAAATATGTCATATGGTATCCTAAACCGGAGGCACTCAACTCATACCACTAAAGTATTCGTTCTGCAACGCTGATGTATTCGGATACTCGAAATAGAAACCAAATCACTGCTTATAACGGTATGACATCAACAATAGCTGGCATAGATCATGGAGTACCTCAGGGATCCGTCCTTGGACCCCCGTTATTCTTGATCTCTGTCAATGATTTACCACAATATGTTTTAAATGCTAAATTTGTGTTGTATGCAGATGATGCTACTAAAATAAATTGTAATGAGAACCAGATTGAGTTGGAAAATATTATGCTGCAAACACAGTCGACTACTTCCGAGTGGTTCCAAGCCAATGTCTTATGTTTAAATGGTAACAAAACAGCAAATATGGTATTTTTTACTCGTTATATTGAAAAGTATGAAAACCCAGATAATGTAAAATTTCTGGGAGTAGTTCTTGATCCAAAACTGTGTTGGGACTATGTTTCAAAAAAAATGGCAAGGTGTGTTTATTTCAAGTCTTGGATACAGAGATGACGTAAAATATAAATTCATTGAACATGGAATATTAACAGTTCCTTCTTTTTATATCTATATAAGTGCTTGATATATGTTAAAGAAAATATAAACGATTACGTCGTTCATAGATATACATGGCCATGATACAAGGTTCAATAATAAAATATCATTGAGATATCTACGATTAGAAAAAAGTAAAAAAGATGTTAACTACTTTGGCCCCTCGTTTTTTAACAAACTCCCATTTCATATTGTTTCTTTACCATATAAGCACTTTTGTGGCCGGAGTTTTCTATAATTTTCAAGAATTTTTTTCCACTGATTTTGGGAATTAAATTGTATGAAATTTTTATTACTAATTTTAAAAATATTTTAAAGTGTAAAACTTAACTGTTATTTTAATTCCGGTTTGTTCAAACTATGTGCGTGATTTATTTGTATTTATTAATTGAACATCAATAAACTATTTCTATTTCTACTCTCGCATTTAAAGTATAGATATGACTGTAAAGGTCAATTTATAAACCTGCCCTGTATTATACCTTAAACAACATGAACACTTGAGCACCTACAAGAAAATGTGACAAAATACATATAAATTTTCTTCAGCTCACTAAATCCGAAAACGGAACAGGCTACTACTCTGAGAGATTCTATATAATAATGTTCTACTTAATTCAGTTAAAAAAGTGCATCAAAATCGGATCACCCGTTGAAGAGATATGAAGCCACAGATAGACATACAAATACGCGTCAACTTTTTGGGTCGGGGGTTAAAAACTTAACCTCTTGAAATTTAAAATCAATATTAAAGACTACTTAAAAGTTAAGGTCTTCTACACGTTTAATGAATTTCTGGAGAACGACTTCTCTGATTTTACTTAATACTGCCTAAGCACTGTATACTCTATACAAGGTGCGTCACTTAAAAAAACTCCCCAAACTTGTAACTTTTTATTTTTGAAGCGATGACCATGTTGGGCACATCAAATTGTAGACATTTTTAAAGCCTTTAAACATGCATATAGAGTGATTAAAAAAAAAATTTTTTGAAAAAATTGTTAAAAAGAAACTCAATTTCTTTGAATATTTTTTACCTCACCCTGTACATGAACTATGTTATCGTGTTCTTATGAAGGTTTTAATTAGCTTCAATCTATGCTATTAAAATAAAAAAATTTAAACAATAAAAGTTTTGCAATTTCCTATTTAAGTAATACATTTTAAAAATATTTATTTATTTTGTTTCTTGTTACCGTTTTGTTACGTTGAAAGAATTTCGAATATGACGTAATAACATAAATTTAAGCTAATTAAAACCTTTATAAGAAAACATTAACGCAGTTCATGTACAGGGTGAGGTAAAAAAATATTCAAGGAAATTAAGTTTTCTTTAACAATTTTTTTTCAAAAAAAATTTCTTTAAATCACTCTGTACACATGTTTAAATGCCTTAAAAATATCTACAATTTGATGTGTCCAACAAGGTCGTCGCTAAAAAAATAAGAAAGTTACAAGCCTGGGGAGTTTTAAGTGGCGCACCCTGTATATTTCGAAAAAAAAATTGTTTAAATCTTGTTAAAAGTCTCTTACTAATCTCAAGTGTTCTACTCATATCTTATACGTGTACCCAGTACTAGTGTTGTTTTTTCTGGTTTATACACTTATTCACTCCGATTTGTTCTGGCTCGTATAAGTATTTCATTATGTGTACTGGCACTAATAAAGTATCCATCTATCCTTATGTTCCTGTATATAAAATACGTAAAAGGTATAAATAAATTCTGGGTATTGACATGAACCAGGCTTTGAAAGACACAGTATCGACCTGTATTTCTGAATTCCAACCCACTTCTAGTAGTGTCAGCAAGTTGTAATTTGGCACGCTCATAAATGTATTCCTCAAAGTAAAAGGATACTTTCAAAACTTGGCAAAATTTGCAGGGGTACGGTGGTGAAAAGTAGGGGTAGAAACCCTTGATCTACTGCCAGTAAAATTAGATAGTTGAGATTTGGCACATTCACAGATGTTATCCTCAAAGTAAACGAATTAATTACAAGCCTGCAGTGTAGCTGGAATGAATTACAAATGTTGCTGCTTGTTTATATATTTTAGCAGATTATATTTCAAGAGGAATGCGGTACATTATCTCTTGCAATTTTTAATTATTATGAAAGATTAACTCCTATACAAATAACTGCTAGGAGGAATGATTTATTGACTTATCACTATTCAAGTGGTCATAGAAAAAAAAAACGTCGCGAATTGTTAAAAAAAAATACATAAGACATATCTTTAGTGTTAAGTTTTGCCGTTAATTGCGTCCAGATGCTTTTTTGGCACTTTTTGGTGTTTGTTAACGTTTTTCTTAAATTTCCAACCCAAATGTTGGGAAACTGTATCTAAAGCAGCCTGTTTTTCTTCTTGCGACAGTGGATATTTGTTTTTATTGCTGCTTTAAATTTCTAACGTGATCTTCTAAACTATAAAAAATGGCACTAAATTTTTTCCATTCTTCAACTGCAAGGGATAAACTGATACCTTTTTGCTGAATTCTGTCAAGTGTCACAGAAATTGGTTTCAGCAATTTTAAAGTTTTCGGCCATTCTTTTAATTTGAATATTTGACACTCTTTCAAAAATCAATGAATCAATGTCATCTTGGTGTTCTTCACAGATTTGCAACAACTTGGGACATAAAGTGATATAAACCTCAAGGCAGTCGAAAACTGTATTCCATTTAACATCTTGTGGTAAATTTAGTTTCTTGCCCCTTTTTCTTCGTACCAAGCATTTGGCAAGTATTGCGAGTATTGAGAAAATATTTTATGATTTGAACTACGTGTGATTTTACTTTTGTAACTTCCAAATCTTTGGAAAGCAAATTCTGTATATGGGCAGAACACACTTTAATTCTTTCTCTACAATTTTCATTTATTTTTGAATAATAAAAAAATTGCCGGATAATTATTTTTTGGCAAATAAACACTATTTTACACCTGGTGGCTCTACCCCACGCGAGAATACTAAAAGATATGTGACTATAGGCCATAGCAAGCATAATATATATATTGATTAAACTTGCCTTATCTAGAGTGGATTTTGACTGAACATTGCAAAATATAACTTATTTAATTAACCACAGACAAGATATAGGTGACTAGGTAGAAGAGTCTCGAATCCAGTATAGCACCAAGAAACGGGACACAATTAATCACTAACCGTGAAATTTTTCGGCAAAGGTCTGGAGGTAGATTCTGTTGATGATTATTCATTCTATTATAAAGTTCCTCGGGTGTATTAGCTGACACGGTAACTATAATGTCGTCCGCAAGCATTGTTACACAGCCATGGTCTATATAGCTTGGTAAATCATTTATATAGAGCATGAACAGCAATGGGCCTAACACTGAACCCCGAGGAACTCTAAGTGTGACATTAAATATACCCGACTTCTGATCATTTAACTTTACTTTTAATAATCTATTTTCCTTGCAGGTAATTAGCCACAGTAAAAATATTAACCCGAATACCGATATTATTACTGTTTAATATATCTTTATTTGCAGTGTCAAATGCTTTGGGAAGGACGGAAAGCAGTGAAACAATTAAGGCATTGACAAACATACTCAAGGAGACGATAGGAAGCCGTCTCAATTGATTTGTTCGACCTAAGCCGCATTTCTTTAACATTGTACTTTAGATCAGATCAGTTTCTTCTCGTTTCTGATTGGTTGGAGCAGCTTATACAAACCAATCAGAAAGGAGATTAACTGAAATGATTAAAAAAAATTACTCAAAGAAATACGGCTCTAATCCAATGCTGGGCTGCTCGTATCTTATCCTTTTCAAGATAATCACAAATTCTGATGTATACCACCCGTTCAGGCATTTTAGAGAAAATACATACATAATAGGGAGTTTGTCTATAGTTATCTAAATCGGTGAACGTCGTCTTTTTACTTCCACATCCAGTGGAAGTATAGTAACGACAAAAAAAAAATTATTGTTCAAATAGGCTTAGAATCTCATGAAACGTCGAGATTTTAAGTTTGAGCAAAAAAAAAAATTCTGTACGTCTAACTTTTTTGTGCATACGATTACTCTGGAATCGTTTAAGATATTGACTTGAAATTTGGTACACGTATGTATTTTAATGAGATCTGGAACTAGATTATATTTTCATCTTATTCCGTTGTAGAGTTGGGGGGTAAATTGGGGTAAATAGGTGAATCAAGCACGGAAGAGTCCATAAAATTGGTATTTAGTATATACAAGAGAAGCTAATGTCTCAAAAAAATTTTTGACATTAGCCAGCCCCATTACTACAAAGAAGGTGAAAAAAAATGTGATTTAGTGTGTGTACAAGAACCAAAGGCCTCAAAATATTTTTTTACTTGATCCATCCCCCTATCACTACCTCCACCCCACTACCGATGTGAGATATCGTTTTATGGGTTTTTGGGGTAGATGATTTCAGATATTATATTATTAAAATTCCATAAACAATTATTTCCACATACAAATTTTTTCGTTGTGAGAGACTTAGCTAGCAAATCTGGATGTGGAAGTAGTGATTCCTTGGGCATCGGTCTTTAAGTAATAGAATTACTGCTGTCAATTTTAGGCAGTCTGGAAAAATACCAGTTTCTATGGATTTGTTTATCAAATAAACAAATGATTCCAGGGAGTCCAAGCTCGTACTTGAGAGCGAATAGACGCTTTTTACAAACGGAGTGTAAATCGTGAAAAAAGCCGGTAATAAGCTGGCCTAAATAAGTCAAAATTAACCTAATTATTGAGTAAAAAATTCTACATACGGTGGTGGTGCCAACAAAACAACAATTAAGTGATAAGTGCCAATAATCAATAATTAATAAATACGTGATTAAATTCTTCAGTGTTGTGCAGTGAGAAAAGCTGACAGATCGAGGTTTCGACGAAGGGACGGACCAGAAAGGGTACCATAAATCAAAGCTAAGTGTCCAATTACCACTTATAAACCAGTCACATTTTGTAGACAACTTAAAGAATTTCATAAACAGGTCGGGCAATAAATTAGATAAGTCAATAAACAATTTCTCTTTCAGCTATACATATACATATATGACTAAACCCCAGGGGCGTACCATCAGAGTAACAGTACATCGCGCCTAATTAAATTAATTCAAAAATAACAAAAATTTTGGATAAAATTGTTGCCAATCCTGGTTTCAGAACCATTAATATCTAGAAAATTCTCATGCATGCTTTAAAAACATACTGACTGTTTACACTCCACGTCTGGTACGGCTCTGGTAAGGCTAAGGAATTTTATTTTATTAAAAAATTTAGGTCAAGAATAAGTAAAAGTAAGCAAGAAATAACAACTCTCCAGAAAACACAAAAACAATGTATCCACTACAGAACGTAAGAACGAAGACACACCACCAATTACTGGTACAAAAAATCGGCGGCGACGGAAACTGTCTATATGGAGCAATAAGCCATCAGTTAGAAGGAGAAAACATAACAACCCCGGCACACACCAACGCCATCAAAAATCTACGGAAACAAGTAGCGGACTATATACAAAACAACATAGATTATTTCACCCCGTTCATGCTAGCATCCATCAACGAACTGGAACCCCGTTACAATCAACACAGCACCAACAAAGAAAAAATAGAGGCGTTCATCGGAGACCTGAGAAAAGATGGTTTCTGGGGTGGGCAGGAGACGATAGCAGCAACAGCAAACTTGAAAAGGAGGACAATAATAATACACCAAGAGGAGGGCGAAATCATAACTTTTCACCCCAACAACCAACAAGAAGACGACAACATGCCAATTGAGATCGTGTACAGGAAGCAGGGAAACAACAGAAATCACTACGACAGCGTAATCACCACGCAGAAAAGAAACGAACTAGAACGATTAGAAAAAACAAACCCCCCAAGCATAGCTATAACCCCCCGCCCAGAATGGGAGGAAACGAAGAATATCAACAGGTTCCAAATATCGCAAAGAACGGAAGAGGGACACAGTTAGGAAGCACCAGATGATTGGATAACTCTGGCAACATGGAACGTCAGAGGATGCATACAAAGAGCTAAAAGGGAAAAAATCGACGAGGCCTTGCAAGCAGAAAACATCGACGTTGCATGTATACAAGAAACACACATGATAGACGGAACAGCAATCACACAAAATTACAAATGGCAACTAAGCGGGGGGGGGGGGGGGTTGGGGCAAGAAAAGACCAGCAGAGGAGTTGCATGAGCAACCAGACGGGAGAGGCACATCGAAATAAGGACGGAAAATATAAACGAAAACATAGTCACGGCAATCATACAAAATGAAAAGGGGAACATCTGCATGATAGGAATCCACGTACCCTCAGACAAGAGAGCAGGAAGGGTATTAGGCAGCTAACTCAAGAAACCAGAAGAAACGAAAAAAGAAAAATGCCCATCATAATACTAGGAGACTTCAACGCGCATATAGGAAAAGACGATCAGACGGAGGAGGATAAAAGCATCATAGGAAAAACATTACTCCACACATGGTCAAATGAAAACGGAAATGCGCTGAAAAATCTAGCACACATGTTTGACCTAACAATAAGAAACACATGGGCCAAAAGCCAAACCTGCATTGACACCTGGACCAATGGAAGATCAACCTCACAAGTAGATCATATCCTGGTAAGCAGAGAGATAAGAGAAAGGATCAAGAACGTTAAAGCAAAAAGGGCAGCAGAAATCAATACAGACCACAAAATTCTATACGGAAAACTGGAAATAAAAGAAGGAAAAACAAGTCAAGGAAACAACAAGACACTACACAGTACTTGGAATATTTCTCTACTACAGCACGAAGACTTTCGGAAGAAATACGGTGAAGAAATAGAAAACCAACTGACAGGAGAAGAATACTGGACATCAATGGGCGCAAAAATAAAAATTGCAGCAAGAAAAACGTTAAAAAGGGACAGATCACCTATGAGCCCGACAAGAAAGGAAAAAAATAACAAGTACGAACACGAACAGCTAAAAAAGATGAAGGCCACAGGCGAACAACAGCCAACGGGGAATATAAACGAAAAACTAAAAGAAGCACTGGGGAAAAAAAGGGAAGCGGAGAGAAACCACGACGAGGAAAAATGCAAATCATTCTTCGAAAACATAGAAGCTCTTCCAACAGGACAACGACTAAACCAAACCTTCAGATATCTGAAAAAATATAGAAGAAACAACAGTACCCACAAGAGAAGATACATACCAATACAACATTGGACCAAGAAGCTGAAGGAAGAAGAGAAAGCAACTAAAGAACGAACAAAACTAATAAGAGAAACAGACCACTGGCCCTTGGACAAGCCACCATCAAAAGACCAACTGCTAGGAATAATAGCCAGAGCTAGAAGAAACACCGCACCTGGAGTAGATAAAATAAACAACGAGTTAATACACTACGGCACGGAAAAGCTAAAGGAGCAAACCCTAGAAATCATCACCAGGGTATGGACAGAAAACACACCTCTGCCTACGGAATGGACCAAGACTATACAAATACCCCTCCCAAAAACCAACTCGCCACAGACCATAGAAGACTACAGAAGAATAACACTCGGCAGCATAGGATACAAATACTACGCACAATTCCTGCTCGAGCAACTAGAGAAGTACATTGGAAGACCGCCAGACTACCAGACAGCATTCATCAAAGGCAGATCAACGGACGACCACATGTACACCACCAGAAGAAAAATGGAGAGAAGGGACAAAACTGCACATAGCCGCTATAGATCTCCAAAAGGCATTCGATACCATCAGTCACGAAGCCATAGTCAACACCCTGTATAACAAAGGAGTGCCGCACTATCTAATAAACAAGATAATAAAGGCCTGCCTTCATGAAACAACTGCCATAGAATGGTTCGGACAAATGACGGAAACCAGACAAAAGAACAGAGGAGTCAAACAAGAATGCCCCCTATCCCCCCGACTATTCACCACGGTCCTAGACCAAGCGATACAAAACACAATAAGGGAAACACCAAATTTTAACGAAGACACGGAAACACTGAGAACCCCAATCGTATTAGCTTACGCCGATGACCTCCTAATCGTCGCAGAAGAAGAGCAACAAATTCTCAACTTCCTAGAAAACATGAAACCGCATTTGGACACATCTGGGCTGAAAATAAATTTCAAAAAATGTCTAATAATGGAGCGAGACCCATCAACAAAAGAAAGTCGGATCAATGGAGAAGAACACAAAATAGGTGACTACTCCCTAAGAACAACGAACAAACTGAAATACCTAGGAACATATGTGACGAACCAACTGAAAAGGAGAGAAACAGTAAAGGAGAGAATAAAAACAGCATACAGAGTCACAAGAGCAATTATACCGTTCATTGAGAAAAACAAACTATCATGGGGCCTGGCCAAACGGCTATACATAGCCATCATACTGCCAACAATGACATGTGGAGTTAAAAACGCGGCAACAACAAAAGCCAACAGAAGAAGTTTGAGAAGAGCTGAAAGAGACATCATCCAATTACTCAGAAAAACAACAGGGCAAAAACGACATAAAACATCAACACTACTAGAAGGGAAGACAATCACAAAAAGGATAGAAATGTACGCAATGAAGTATTGGGGACACGTCCAAAGAAGGGAACCAACACACCTACTGAAGAAAGCACTAACACTGAATAGCAGCAAACTTAAAATTGGGAGACCATGTTACACGTGGAAAACAACAATCGAGAGGATCATGAACAAACTGGGAAAGGACCAAACATACTGGGAAAGAAAAGCGAAGGGAAAGAATGAATTTCACAAAGAAATCGGAGCGATATATACTCTACCAGAATCAGAAACGGAGGAATCAGAAGTCTCAGAAGAAGAAGAAGACCTGTAGAAACAGAAGTACAAAAATAGGAGCACAGATAGCAGCGACACAACGCGGCAACATATCTCACAAGAAGACCCAGAATAGGCAGAAGCCCAGAACCAAAAATACAAAAAAAAAAGGGGGCTTAAACGCTCCCTCACGACATAATGCGGTAACGCATCTCACAAATACCTACACCTCCCATCCCACATTCCTTTACCATGCGCCATGTGGCTCTCGCTGCTGGCAACAAGCATGACCTTAGTCCAACCCAGCGTGGACGTAGCAGGCCCAGCTGTATAACTTGGGAGTGGCAGCAATGCCTACCGCACGCTGGTAAATCAATCAATCAAATAAACAAATGATTCCAGTATTATTATTATTTTCTACGTTCTTTATGATCCTAGACGTTAGTCCATCATAGCCACTCGAGTTTTGTTTTTCTGCTGAATAATAATTATTAAATAATTCTTCTATAGTAATACACTCTTTTACCCACAGAACATTTTAAATTTACTGTAGTTAGCTATAACAATACTATTTGTCATTCTAGACTTGTTATGATCTATGATTTATAATCCTTGTCCTTCCATAAAACAAATGTTAACGGACCGTGGTACAACCTTACTGTGAGAAACCAACAGCGGAACGCGTTAATAATAATTATATAATAATATAACAACTCGGAATCTGGCGAACAGCTTATACGATAGATAAACTATTTAACAATAATTGATTATCATCTATACCATCTGACCTAGAGAACAGATCTGCTCTGATAATGATTAAACAGCTGCTATTATTTTAAAGTTAAATTGTTTATGCAACGTTAAAATGGAATAAACATCCGTAAACAATCATCCAAAGAGGCAAAACGTGTTAGTTTTAGAAGTAGGTAGGCAGAGAGATCAATATCACAATCTGTAAATTATCAAAAAATATGTTAATCCGTAAGGAATTAAATGATCAAAGAACTCCACCTTCTATTAACAAGAAAAATAATTGTACATATAGATTTCGGTTTTTTAAATTTTGAATATACGGCACCTTAGCTCTATTATTCCAGGAAGGTTAGTAGTTATCCAAAAAACAAGGTGTACAGTTGTAAATATTGACGTAAGCTCCAAATTGCTTATATAGTTAATTACCAGTCAAGGGCGAGTCGGACATACCAAGTAATATGAAATACCAGCGAAAACCGCTGCCTAAGGAATCACTATTTCTACATCCACATTTCCTATCCAAATCTCTTACAACGAAAAACATTTTGATATATTTGCACTTCACTATGTAGAAATAATTGTTTATAGAACTTTAATAATACAATATTTGAACTGGTCTATCTCAAAAACCCATAAAACGATATGCCACATCAGTAGGTATGCTTTTAGAGGACAAAATATTTAGTACCGTACTATTTTGTCGAACTCCTCTATACATTTCCTTAAATATATAAGTAATAAAAAAAACAGACTGCAACCAACAGCTATTCTCCGAACTAATGCCTCGCCGAGCGCTGGATTACAAATTACAAGCCTGGTCGCGTTAAATACAATAATTACGTATGGTCACAAAACGCTAAAGCTTCGATTGCAACAAACACCAGCCGAAAGACTTATTCCTACTTAAAGGAGCTCTCGTAACACCACTTTCTGACTGCAGTTTAGAGCTGTTGGGTCTCGTCAGTGCAAGGTAGGTCCGAAATGGCAGTAACGAGACCCTTGATGACTTGGTACATGACGAGATTTATAAAATCACGACATGCAACAAAAATGGTAGGCTCCATCTAGCGGCCCGATATCAATTGCAATCGAAGCAGAATTTAGAAAACAAACAATGTACAAAAAGAAATAAAGGAATGATAGAAAAGAAGAAAATATACCAAACATTCTTGTTTAAACCCCAGGCAAAGACTAATAATACAATATTAGATTAGCAAGTGTGGTTTTTTTATAGATATATCCTGAAATGATCGAATGCAAGAAAAAAAAGAGAAATTAGGAAAAGAAAGACTGATGTACTGCTCCCAGTACGTTCCACACGTCGTGAAATCTTATTTTTATCGTCTTGTCGTGTATCAACGCAGAGCATCGGTACCTATCGCTTCCAACCGCGTGCGCATATTAGTTACTTTGGAATCTCCATTTGGCCAATCTGCAATGTACACCCGAATCGCAGCTATGAAGGACGTTAAAACCAGAGTTGGCTCTAACTGATGTCTAATCGAGTAAACATTTCTATTCATATAACAAATACATACAAATAACACTTTACTTAATGTACAAGCAAACATGGACAAGGTGAACAAGGCGATGAAATGTTACTAATATTTCATCATTTCTTCGCTTTTAATATCGTTTGGGAAAATCTCATTCGGTGTCTACAATAAAATATCTCTACGCAAAAGCGTCTCTGGATTTTCTCACAGAGATTCGGGAATGCTAATCTGTTGACACATGCGTAAAAGAACGACGAAAGGTTTAATTTGGGATACTGTCTGTCTCTCTCAAGAAATGAGCTTCTCTTTTCGAGTGTCGCGAGTAGAAGTACTGGGGATTTCATTAATTGTTATTTAATTACCTTGTTGATCTTGAACTAGCGAGTGAAATAGAGTTGGGCGATTCGACTCTTTTTAAGGATTCGTACCAAATGAATCCGTATCAAGAAAAGATTCGTATCGAGAGATTCGTACGATTCGTACCACATCGTATCACTGATTCCATGATACTAAACAGTATCATGTACTGATTCGTACCATTCGTACTATTCGTATGTTTCGTACCACTGATTCCATGATACGAAACAGTATCATGTACTGATTCGTACCATTCGTACTATTCGTACCCACATTTCCACTCCACAGTGTTCAGCATAGATTATAGAATATTATATGTGGTGTTAGTTAGGGCCAGAGTATTATAATGTTATATTAACCGTACAGTTTTAACTTTTAGGACTACGAGCACCTTCTATTACATTACTAATTCCGTCGTCGTCATTAGACACCAGTAAAAAGATAGATAGACAGCGTTTATTTAACCATATTATATACATATTTGTACATTTGTAGCAAGTCAACTAAACAAAAAACAATAACAAAAAAGTAAGAAAAGGGTAATATATATCACAGATTGTGTAATCAGTACGTTGCGTATAAAATGAATGCTATCTTGTAGTAGGTAAATTGATAATAATCATATAGAAATAATCAAATATTTCGAATATATCCATCATATTACATATAAAAACAGGGAATTTTTTCAATTATGAGATTATGAGTATTTTAAAGTTTAAACGCGCGGTCTCCATTTGAAGTTTAACCTTATACAGCTGGCCCAGTATCGCATCGCAATACCGGTACCGAAATCCCATATTCGTACCAATCGTATCGGTGATACGAAATGTACGAATCTTTTATTTTTGTGGGATTCGTACCATTTGTACCACTGTAAGGATTCGTACCAATGATACGAATCATACGAGTACTACCCACCTCTAGAGTGAAAGGGACTACCCGCGAACAAGTTTTTTACCGACGACATGGGAAACCCCACCACTCGCATGGAATGTGTATCACACACGTACACACGGAGGCCGATGGGATTTCCCAAGACGTCGGTAAAAAACTTTTTCGCGCGTTCAATGTCAACGAAGTAATTAAATAACGATTAATGAAACCCCCACTACGTCTACTGTGGCGTTTTTATTATATTATGTTATTAGTCTTTGCCCCAAATTTAAGTATTTTTATTATGAACATAAATATCCATCAAATAATTACTGCCAGTAGTTGCCACTCTCATATAGGAGTACCGATCAACAATATCAAACACGATTTGCATGTTATTCTATTACCGATGCGCTTGATGACAACCTTCGCGTGAAAAAAAGGAGATAAACATTCATTAACCTCCGATATTTCTGGTGTTGGGGATGGAAACCGAATACCACTCTATAGAGACTGTGACCAAGTGTGCTTGTCATACAATATGCTCTAGATACATTAATATCTCGTATTTTGTCGGGTGTATTTCCAACGAAATGTGAATATGTATAAAAGTATCACGTTTTTTTTACGTACCACGCTGACAAACCAGAACGAATGCATGAAATTTATTTAAATGCATGCACTCTTCATGTGTGTCATCAAAAGGGCGCCTATTTAGTATTCTGACAAGTCGGGACAATTAAATTTAATTTTACAGCCCCACATTCGTCCCGTCAGGTGTCAGAGCATGCAGTTCTAATCAATACGTCAATGATTTATTTCCCTTACAGACGTATATAGGCGTCCCTCTGATCAATATCAGCAATTTATTTCGTTTCCAGCGCTTTATCCACACCCTTCGTAGTCATCTACATCCATTCCTAATTAATAATTTTGATTTACTCACGGTGAAGTTCATGCGAGAGATTTACAAGTGTGGAGGACTATGTTTTATGTTAATAAACTTCGCAAGTTTCGGTGTTGAATTATAATTGAGAGTACAATGCAATTACGTACATGAAGAATGCGAGTTTCGGGGTTTTAATATATGTCGCTGAGTAATTATTATTATCTTGGTCTTGAAATAGTTTATCATCTGATTTATGTTACACACTGATGAATATGTGTAAAATTTTCTACAAATGCAAATATTCTAAGAGCGCCTTTATTACAAGGGTTAAATTTTGAACGTAACTTCTAAATTAAATTGAAAATAATTATTTTTAGGAATAGTTTGGTAAAATTTGGTTATTTTTACCATGAGAAACAGTGTTTAGTGTAAAAGGAGTCTTAAAGCATCAGTAGCCAAACCATTTTTATCTCTGCAATTGATTATTTTTTATTTATTTGCTTGCGTCATGATTAGAGAATATTATTTAGAATATTATTTGCCTTTCAGGGCAAATAAAAAATGACAAGTGATACGATTAAAGCCCTTATGAACCTTATTATTATCATCAATATACGTAAGGATGTCTATTCTTAGAAACTTTGAGACTTCTTATCTAAGTTGGTAAAAATTTTCGTGGTGAAGGTATTGTCTACCAGTTCTACTAATATCGTTATCATTTTTTTTTCCAATGGACAGTTCGCGATTTAAACATGTCTTACCAGTGGATCTTCAGTACTGCGTACCTCTACACGTGGGACCCCGAGACATCGTTGTTCTACCGAATACACAAAATCAAACAACTCTTGGAATACGATTCTCAACATTATTTCAGATATATTTTTTTTTTAACTATTTAACGTCGGCCTACTTCCGCTACCAGTGCCTATCACCGACGCCAGGAGACGAGCTACCCCCAACCTGGAAATTTTGCCGAACCTCTTCCCTTAAGAAGAGTAGGGATCTTTTACTTGCCTAACATTTAATAGACAAGGGACCGCCTGCTTTACATCCCCTCCGAAGGATGGTATATCCACTACGTAATCCTCGTCTGAAATTACGTAGCTTCCGCGTATACACTGATATACAAGCCGCTAGAAGGTGGGACGAGAACGCTGTATTTCCCAAGATGGATCATCCATCTCCAAGTATTAACCGCGCTCGACGTTGCTTCAACGGAATATCGACTGACATTCACATTGAAGTCGCCTCTACGCTCGCCCATTTCAGATAATGAAAAAGAAGATAAATATTTTTGTCACAAAATTCACATAATTTAATTACCTAATTCATTATTTGTCAAAGTTCATTTTTGCTGTGGTTACTTAGGGAATCGCTTTAAAACACCCATCATTGGAGAACCAATCAAAACAACTACTCTTCTAGCTAATTTTGATGAATGTCAAATAGTCTGGAGAGTAACATATTTTTTTCTTTATTTATACACTGAAAGTTAAGTATCAATCAACCCTATTATTACCATATGGACTGTTTAAGGACATGGGAGTTGATGTAAATGGCACTATCAAAATTATCCTGCTAGAAATAAATATCGACCAACGTTATCAAAAAAAGTTCCTCCCTAGCTACTTGATACGGGATAAAAGTGTTCAAATAATCTAATGTTTGTTATTTATTCGTCGTTAGCAAATAAACAGACCCTTTTCTGGCTTATACATTACATGGTATTATGGTAAGCCTTTATTCCCCAGATGACCATCCGTAGTTCCCCGGACACTTGTACTGATTCATCACATTCCTGCAAGAAGGCCACTATATTTGCAATTCTACAGCCTGTATGTCTTCATGCTCATAATAGTCTACGCAAATTAGAATTTTTTGGAGAAATAATTTATAAAGAGTTGAATATTTACGGTATAAACTCTCAATAGAGGTAGGAATAAAGATCCGAAGACTTTCCATGAAACATCCCTTATTTTGCGAAAAACCACCCCTAGCGGCGACTTCATGCCGGTTTTTCGCATTTTTTTTCACAATGCTACACAAAAAACCTTTATTGACCTTTCAGCTTAAACAACTCTTGCAAATAATATTCAAAGTTGAGAGCAGTTTGGAGCGCGTAGCCAAAAAACAGACAACGCGGTTTGTCACAGCAAATATCTCCATAACGACTAGATTTACTGGAAAAGCTGTTAATAACAAGTTCATAGAACGGAATTTCTTTTATAACGTACATGTATCGTAAAATTATTTACAAACATTTTTTATTAGTTTTTTCATCTTCGGTTAATTTTTCTTCGGTTGTTGAATTTAAGTATCCTTTCTCATGGCAGTTGGGGCACATAATTAAGCAATGCAATCGAAATGAAAAGAAACTGTCAAAAATAATTGTTTTTTGGACTGGACAAAAATGCGTGAAGGTATATTTGTAGATATGGAGCCCACAAGTAATCGTTTCATTTGCGAAAAGACATTTCTTCGTTCCCTTTCGACTTAATTGATGAAACGGGCTTAATGAGAAAGACGAAGAGAAATCGTCTTTATATGGCATATTCAGCTCAGTTCCAGAACGACCTATCAATGTTGGCGTTGTGATTTTACTGTTGCTAGAAATTCATTGTGTGGTATGGCCAAAACAGGATACCTCCACATATAACGACATTTACACCGCATAGATGAAATTTATTCGTAAACGTTCTATACGAGAATGATCCTCAAAAAAAATATTAAGCAATCTCGCCAATAAGAGCGTTTAATTTCAGAACTAGTGGGAAGATTTCAATGTGAGGGGATGAAAACATGTGCTGTTGCCGATGATGCCGACGCGTTTACCGCTCAAACTGTCATCGACGAATCTCACCGGAATGAGACAGGAATCATCGCAAGGTAGGATGGATCTTCTCACGATGATTATTGATCGCGCTTCTGAAGATAAAGATATCAGATTTTTAAGAAATGCTCAAGGAAATATAAAGGAAAGAGCGTATAGATCTTGCGATTTACAAAAGTTTTGGAAAACAATAAAGAAACTGTGCTGTTTGCCCATGCTTTTAGTGATTAGTGATTGCACTTCTGTTTTCTTTTTTTCAACAAAAGAAGAACACAAACGATAAATATTTTAAATAGAGGGAAAGATTTGGAAGACGGCGTCCATATATTTAAAAATCGCTTATCAATGAAAACAGAAAATGCTGGAAAACGATTTACTTTGTATTATGCAAAGCCCATAAACCGAAAAATCTTTAAATCATCCAAGATTCATTTCATTCAACAAGTTGGTTACTAAGCCAATCCAATTACTTCGCTATTTTATCAAGACTGTCACCAAAGTCTGATGCTTTACATCACCATTCCTATCGAGTAGGTACTTCACCAAATTCAATCTTGGAAAGGAAAAAATATGGATCTCAACCAATGGGGTTGAAAAAATTAGCAACATTTTATCACCTGTCTTTATCGCCGAGGTGTTAGCTTCGATTTCCTTAATTCAACTTGCAATTACAAAAAGGACAAAATGTTGCAATCCTACTGTACCACAGTAGGATTGCGTTGCTCCATGTTGTGCTCAAACTGCCATGGATAAGGGTGCTTAAATTCAGCAACCGACGAAAAATTAACCGAAAATGACCCCATCAACGAACAAAATCAGACAGGGTTTTAGAGAAATAGATCCACAGAGAAAAACATAAAAAACACCCCAAGAGCTCTACCTCATGAGTGGCGTGGAAACAATTCAAGTAACAAAATGCTTGATTGCAAGAAACTCTCTCTATCTATCTATCTATCTATCTATCTATCCAGCATTTTTCGTCCATATTTGCACATATGCCTCCTTCATTTCCTTCCAGCTGTCTCTATCCTGCGACTTTTCGAATTCATCGTACCAATGTAACAAGAGTCGTCCCGGATTCTTTTTTTCGCCCCACAGTTTCCATTCAGTGGTTTTTCTTGTCCATTTGGATCCTTGTATCCTCGCCACATGTCCGGCCCAACGCCATTTTGATGTTAGAATTGTGATTTTAGCATCCTCCATTTTTGTTCATTGTCCGATCCACTCTATAGATTTTTTTATCTCTCAGAGTGATGTGTAATATTGTTCGTTCTATATGGCGCTGTCACTGGCAATTTACTCATTGTTTTCTTTGTGAGTGCCCACGTTTCAATTCCATATATCAGCACCGGAACAACACATTGTTATAGTATTCTGGTTTTCATGTACATCTTAAATCTTTTGATGTTATTTTGTACAATGTGTTTTAGTCTTTCGAATGCTGTCCACGCTAGCCTGATTCTTCTGTTTAGGTCTGCTGTTTGCATTTCCTTATCAATTCTGATGGTTTACCCTAGGTATATATATTGTGCTACTTCCTCTAATCAGCGAGCATGAATGGATGATTGTTTGGTGTAGATGTTCTTTTCATTATTTTTGTTTTTCCCATATTTATGCTGAGTCCTATTTTTTCTGATTTTTCTTTGAGTTCTTTTCCGTTATCAAAACTACATCGTCTGCATATCTTGAGTTACTCAATTTTTGTCCTTCAATATTGATCCCATAGTTTTCCCAATGAGGTTCTTTAAATATATCCTCTAGTGCTAGCGTGAACAGTTTTGGTGATACAGTCTCCTTGTCTTATTCCGCTTTGAATCTGTATCCGTTCTATTTCCGTACGTAGTTTTACTGTGCTCGTTGATTCTTTGTAGATATTTTCAATTAATTCGGTATATCTTGAATTTACTTGGCAGTTTTGTAAAGAATTTATAATTGCCCACATTTCGATTGAGTCAAAACTTTGTTCTAGGTTCTAGTCGATGAATGCTAGGTACAGGTCTTTATTGTATTCTATTGTTTTTTCTATGATGTTACGGAAGAATTGTATGTGATCTAGGGTGCTATAGTTTTTTCTGAAACCTGCTTGCTCTACACCTTGATATAAGTCAAGTTTATTTGTTAGTTTAGTTGTAATTATTGTTAAGGATACACGACGCCCATGGAAGCGACGGGCACCTGTCAGTAGAAAATATATACCTGATATAGAAGTATAGTCTGTAGTTCTTTAGGTCTGATTTATCTCCTTTCTTATAGTGTTGTGTTGTTGCATTATTCCAATCTTTCTTCCAAACATTTATTCAGCAATATCCTAAATACTCTCCCCCATATTTTATTATTCCATCTTCTCCTGGAGCTCGATTTAATTTCATTTCATTTATGGCTTTCATTATTTCTTCTGTATCGATTTCGGGTATTTCTTCCGATCCAACGTTTTCTATTTGTCTGTTATGTATTGTAATCGGTTTTTCAGATTTTGCATAAGTCTTGATAGTATTATTGATTCATTAACTGCCCTATCATGCGTTGTTGTGCCGTCTTCTCTCTTCAGTTGGTTTATAACATTTGTTTGTATTTAATTTTCTTCGTAGAACTTTCAAGGTCCTATTTTCTTCAATCGTTTTTTCTGTTAGATCTTCTGTGTCTTTTCTGACGTCTTCTTTAATCTTCTTTCTTAGAGTTTTCTTCAGTTCGGTATATTCTATGGTGCCTCGTTTGCCTTGACTTGCTAGTAGACGTCTTTTTTCAATTAGTGTTTAGGTCTCTTTACTGATCGTTTTTACGCCTTTTGCTGTTGTTGTTCCGGCTTGTTGAATTGCAGCTGTTATTACTTCCACATCCAGTGGAAGTATAGTAACGACAAAAAAATTTTTGAAAATTTTTATTGTTCAAATAGGCTTAGAATGTCATGAAACGTCGAGATTTTAAAAATTTGAGCGAAAAAAAAATGTTCCGTCTGCCTGTACTTTTTTTTGTTTACTTGTTCTAAAGTGTCGTCTTCTCTTATTATACTCGCAAAAACGAAGAGTATATTGTATTTGATCAGCACATTTCTAAAATCGTAAATATCGCTCGTAGAGAAAAAATTTTCATATCATTGTGTTAGTGAACGAATTCTGAACAACTTTCAAAATGTCCGTCCGTCCGTCACGTTTCTTGTAAGCACGATAACTTAAGAAAGAAAAGTCCGATTGCATTGAAATTTAGAAAGTAAGTTAGTGTTAGCTAGAGGAAGAACCCTATTGTTTTTGAAGAAAATCGATCGGTAAATAAAAAAGTTATTACGGACTTTATGTAGCTAGAAAAATTCCCTGAATTTTCCATGGCAAAAAATGTTTTTCAATGATACATAACAATAAAATCATTGTTATATATTATTACACTTGATTTTAGATAACCAAATAATTTTTAGTGGTGTAGCCAACTTTTTGTAATACACATTTTTTAAAATTTAAAGTTGCAATTTAAAATAACAGTGGGGCTCGTAAATTGTTTATTATTTTCCATATTGTAACTCGAAATTCCCTGATTTTAACAATTTTTTAAAAATTCCTTGAGATTTCCATGATTTTTTTACGGTTTTTAAAAATCCCTGAATATTCCAGATTTTTCAGGTTTTCCATGAGAGTCCGAACCCTGTATTAATTATTTAATTAAAAAATATATATATTCTCTTAATTTTTTTCGCTTGTACTAAAATGGAAATCTTGCGAAATATTATTTCCATAATATATTTTTTTTTTGTTTATGAATTTTACTAATATATATTTCATAGAAGTACGAGTTGAAATATGTAAGTTATACGTTATCACTTGTTTACTCGTTATTTTTATTTTGATAACGATACTAGTAAATGTCATAATAAATATAGTTATAAATAATATTGATAGTTTTACGCTATCACTTGTTTACCCATTATTTTATTTTGATTATTAAACGTCTAATAAATATAGTTATAAATATTATCAAATGGCCACAAGTTTGATAAACCGGACATATAAATATCCGTACCAAACTCGCAGCCATCAGAAAGTGTTGTAAGCTGTTCTAATAAAGAAGTTAGTCCAATATTGCAGTTTTCTTCTACCGAGAAATCCTCGTAAACTTATTTGGCGCAGTCGGTAGGATAGTGCCCTTTTGGCAAGTTGTTCAGTGCATCGAGTCACCCCCTGAGAAAAATCCTGCATCGAGCAAGAAGTCCCAGAGGTACGACGCCAGAAGTCAATCTTTATTGTTGAGGCCTATCCAAACAACCTACGTGGAGGAGAAGAAAAACGTAAGTCAATACTCAGCTCCTTAGAACGCTTCCCTTTCTCAAATTCAAATTGAAAGTCACTTAATTGTTTAATTTTCAAACTCTTGTGATCCTTTCGGTCTTGAAATTAAATTTTTCTAAATTCACTTACTATCTCTTAATAGAATTGTGTGATATTTGGAAAAAATATTAGTTGCTAAGTCAGTCTATCGTAGACAACTAAAGAATTAAGTTGCTGTTTATTACATTCTGTAATTTACAGACAGGGAAGAGTCAGATCCTCGACCCTATAATTAAGTAGACCACTCGTATGTCATTCACTGATTTACTCGAAAGCCTAGAGGAAGCTATTGCATCTCCTAGCACAAGTAACGAACCAGAAAATAATACTTATACACCTATCCAAGCAAGATTAAGACCCAGTAAATTAAATCCTATTCTTTCTGTTAGTACTCAAAATACAGAGATGGCTCAAGTTAATTATCAATTATTAAAAATGTATGTTGATGCCATAAGACCATTTGACGGCAATGTTTTCGCCCTCAATGACTTTGTCACAGCCTGTAACGCACTCGAAGTTAACTACGCGAAACCAAACGATACTCCTGATAACATCAATTTAAACAACTTTTTACTTCAATCAATTAAATCAAAATTACACGGGCAAGCTCTCACCATAGTCGGTTGCCGCTTTGACCTAAATTCCTGGACGGACATCCGCAAAACGTTAATAGACCATTTCTCAGACCCAAGATCAATTGCAAATCTTGAACACGACCTAAGACAAACGACCCGACACAATAATGAATCACTACATGACTTTGGGTTAAGATTGCAAAACTTACAAAGTTTACTATTAGCAAAACTTTCGCAATCAAACGACGGAGCTGCAGAAAAAACAGCTTATACCAAAATATACGAAAAACTAACGCTTGATACATACACCCATTCCTTACCACAAAACTACCAGGTTATGATACGTTTAAGCCCCTTCACAAAACTAGAGGAAGCTATAAATTTGATAGCCCGAGAAGAACAATTCAACAAAACATCAAGACAGACATCGTCGCAAAATTTCATAAAAAATAACTTCCATATGAACCAAAATCATAGCTTTAAACCTCAATTTCCATCTCAACCAATGAATTTACCCCCACGTCAAACTATTCAAACACATTTCCCTACTAACCAACAAGTATTCGGAAGACAGAATACAAATCAAAATCAAAACGTCTTTAAACCAAGACCACAAAACACTCAGTCATATAAGCCCACTCCAATGTCTGGTGTTTCTGTCCAACCTAGACAAAATTTTGCCAACCCATCAACAAGCAAACAGCATTTTTCGCCCCAATTTCGACCACACACGAACTCCCAAATTAAACGACAATTCCCATGGTTCAAACAGTCGAGTCCCCAAAACTTCATAGCCCAAGAATTACACACAGCTGAACTTGATCCGACAGTAGGCTACTACTATTATCCAGAAGAATATCCTGATATTCCTAACCCTCGATTTGCAGACTTAAATATTTCCGAAAACATCGATCTCACTCCAGAAGAACCAGACGAGTTCCAAAATCAAAATGAAGAAAACAATGAGGACGTAAATTTTCTCAAAGAGCCTCGGAACGATCAATCGTCGAATTGAATTCAGTAACCGCCCCTTGTAGTTTACCATATATACAAATCCAAAACCCCCCAATGAAACTTCTCATAGATACAGGTTGCTCCAAAACTATCATTAGACCCCACATAATTGAAAACTTCTATTCTGATTGTATGTACACTAACTCTACAAAAATTAAAACATGTCACGGAGAGACAGACATACAATTTCATGCTGAAATCCCTGCCTTCGACGAATTTAATTCAGACGACACTCTTGACGTTTTAGTATATAATTTTCACGAGTTTTACGACGGTTTAATAGGATTTGAAGACTTATCAAAATTTAAATTCCTATTAGATTTCAAAAATAACGCCCTCTTTAACCATGATGTTTGCATACCCCTATTATTAAGAACCCCTAACGACACATCACGCACCTATGACTTAAACTCAAATGAAGTGGTTATAACGCAAATACCTGTAGATATTTACAATGGAGAAATTCTAGTCCCAGCATTCTCAAACGGCACAGTTAGTATCCCGGAAACCCTAACCATTGCGAAAAATGGGTTAGCTACAGTAGAACTTCATAATATGAATGAATTTTCTACACAAGCTACCTTTGACCAGCCCTTAAATGTTTTACCATTTCAAGATTTCGAAACTTTTACCCCTTATATACGTCCCCTAGAAAACTCTAAACATAAAATTGATCTAAGTAAAACTATCCGCACAGAGCATTTAAATTCCGAAGAAAAGAATGCGCTCTTTTCAGTTCTAAAGAAACATCCCAACATACTTTACTTCCCTGATGACAAACTTTCTTTCACTAACCATGTAAAGCATGAAATACGCACCAGCGACGAGACCCCTGTCTATACCAAATCATATAGATATCCTTTCATACACAAACAAGAAGTACAAACCCAAATAGACAAAATGTTAAAAGACGGGATCATAAGACCCTCAGTCTCCCCTTGGAGTTCCCCCATATGGATCGTCCCTAAAAAACTAGATGCCTCTGGAAAAAAGAAATGGCGCATAGTCGTTGATTACCGTAAGGTTAACGAGAAAACCATCACCGACAGGTACCCCCTACCAAACATTACTGACATCTTAGACAAACTTGGTAGATGCCAATATTTTACCACACTTGACCTTGCATCAGGTTTCCATCAGATCGAGATGCACCCAAACAGTATCGAAAAAACTGCTTTTAATGTCGAAAAAGGACACTATGAGTATGTACGCATGCCATTTGGTCTAAAGAATGCCCCCAGTACCTTCCAAAGAGTCATGGACAATGTCCTAAGAGACCTCCAAAATAAAATTTGTCTTGTATACATGGATGATATAATCATCTTTTCTACTTCCCTTCAGGAACATATTCAAAATTTACACCTTGTCTTCACGGCTCTCGAGAATTCAAATCTCAAGATACAACTTGATAAATCCGAATTTCTATGTAAGTCAGTCGAATTTCTAGGACATGTAATAACCACTGACGGCATAAGGCCAAACCCAAAGAAGATAGAAGCTATTAAATCTTTCCCTATCCCTAGAACACCTAAAGAAATTAAATCTTTTCTAGGACTCCTTGGCTACTATCGTCGTTTCATTCCAAATTTCGCCAAAGTTACAAAACCCCTCACTCAATGTTTAAAAAAGGATCAGAAAATTACCCTTACCGAAGAATACGTCTCCTGCTTTAAGGAATGCAAAAACCTTCTTTGCAATGAACCAGTTTTAGCATACCCTGATTTTTCGAAACCCTTTACCCTAGAATGTGACGCTAGCAAATATGCCATTGGCTCTATACTCGGTCAAGACGGACATCCTATCTCATATTATTCCAGAACCTTAAACCCCGCAGAAATCAACTACAGCGTTATCGAGAAAGAATTATTGAGCGTAGCCGACAGTTGCAAATTCTTTCGTCCCTACCTCTTTGGACACCACTTTACTATCATCACAGATCACCAACCACTACAATGGTTGTATCACTTGAAAAACCCAAACTCTCGACTGATTAGATGGAGATTACGCCTCGACGAATACGATTACACCATCAAATATAAAAAAGGGAAACACAATGTAAACGCAGACTGTCTCTCACGACCCCCTATACAAGAACTTAATGCCATCAACAATGATGACACTAATTCGATGATTGTAAATTCTCCAGATCTACAATCAATTCTAGATGAATTACCCGAAGTAGACCCAGAAATCGCAGAAAATTTAATAAAAGACATTGACGAACGTACCTTCGACAACAACACTGTACATACAGCTCTTTCAAGTTCCACATTCACAATGCCTTACTCAAAATCAGCCATTAACATTTATAAAAACCAGATTTTTATAAAAGAAAGCGACAACGCAGTCACTAACACCCATATCTTAGAAACACCTTTCCCCGGATACAAGAGACACAGAATTGTACTAAAATCACGGACATCCGATGAGGAGGTATTTAAATTTGTAAAACAGTTCTTACGTTCCACTCAAAATACTCAAAATTGTTTTAATTTCAACGACGAATCTATCAAACACAAAATAATTAGAATATTTCAAAGGTTCTTAAACTCCAATGACTCAATGAGTTGTATAATTTCAAATAAAGTTCTTGAAGATATCTCTCAAGAAGATAAACAGAATCAAATAATAAAATATATGCACGAAGGAAAAACTGTACACCGCGGAACCAAAGTCACAACTAGTTTAATAATGAGAAAATACTATTGGCCTAATATCAACTATCAAGTTGCCCAATATATAAAAAATTGTCACACGTGTAACACTTGTAAATACGACAGGCACCCACAGAAAATTAAATTCCAAAATACACCAATACCCAAGAAACCTCTAGATGTTATTCACATAGACCTTTTTCACTTTTCAAATGAATGTTACCTTACTATCTTCGACCCTTTCTCGAAAATCGGACAAAGCTATCCCTTAAAGTCTAAAACAGGAATGGAAGTACAACAAAACCTCTTAACCTTTATCCAACACTACGGAAAACCTTACAAAATAATTTGTGACAAAGGAAAAGAATTCAATAACACCATGATCATCGACTACTGTGACCTGCATAAAATATCTTTACATTTTACCAGTACCGATAGTCATACATCCAACAGTCCTGTTGAACGCTTCCATAGTTCATTAATAGATAGCATGCGATGCCTAACCTCAGAAAATCCTAATTTCCCCAACTACTACCTAATGAAATTGGCTACTATCGGATACAACGAGTCGATACACTCCCTTACTAAACACACCCCTTTCGAAGTTCTTTTTGGACATTTAGACAAACCCTCTCCGTTTGAAATCTCAGACGAAATTATCACCTCAGACTATATACAGGAACACAAAAACCTTACTCAAGAGCTATACGAACAGCTCAGAATAAACCAAGTTCTAGACAAAGAAAACATAATAGCAAAAATCAATAAAAATCGCAAAGAACCAAAAATTTATAATCCGAACGATATAGTCTATATTAGAAATTCCCAAGCTACACGCGCAAAGAATCTCCCTAAATTTATATCAGCAACAGTAATAAAAGACGAAGGACCCGTTATCATTACTAATAGAGGACGATTTACAAAAAATCAAGTACGTGACAACACACTCGAACAAACCCCAGACAATGATTCTGACGATGAACCCTTGTTTCAGGTGAAACAGAGACTAATCCAGGACAAGATCAACAAACATGTCACCACTCCTATTAGTACTACTGTTGATTTTGAGGACATATTGCCTAAAAATCAAGTCCATTCATAACCCCATCTACCTAATGACTTACCAACCAACCCGACTTATTAATAACTATCACTCATTCTCTTACATCATCGACTTAAACATAGTCGAAAATCAAATCCAACAGACTACCGAAAATATGTTAGATTTCCCGAATATATGTACTAATTATTCAAACACGCGTTTAACCCAACTCTCGAAACTAGTATATTCAAAATTCCTAAACTTTCAACCCATGAATCGAAAAAAACGAGGACTAGTTAATGCTATTGGAAAAATTAATAAATTCTTATACGGTACTCCTGACGCAGATGACTTAGAAGACATAAATTCAAAGTTAAATACTCTTATGAGGAATCAACATTCTTTAACGGCTCAACTAAACCTAAGAACCTCTCTGTATACGCAACTAATGGATAGAATAAACAAAACTTTAGGGGTCATTGAAACAAATGAAAAATCAATCATGTTTCACTTGAACACGACAATAAACTAACTTAATAATTTAGGAAAAAACGTATATTGCCAAAGCTTAGCAAACCAAATATCACAGAACTTCCTACTCATTTTAAATCACTTAGAAACTTTAGAAAATGCACTAGTAAACTCCTATTCAGGAATTATACATCATTTCTTCATGTCTCACTCAGACTTAATACATATTTTGAAGACTTTAGTAACTCTTTATAACTCTAGAAACCTCTTAAAAATAGACACTGATGAATATTACAGATTATTTCACATTCAGACTAAAGTTAACAAGAATTTGATTTATGTTCAATTAACTATCCCACTCTTTGACATTAGAGACTTTCAATTAGTCCAGTTAATTCCCATTCCCTTAAATAACACTATCCTCATACCACCAAAACCCTACCTAGTACTGAGTATTGATCATTCTGCCCATTTATGGAAAGACACTGCCTGCCAAACGATCAACAAATACCATATTTGTGATGGAGAACCTCTACCTTGGACTTCCAATTGCTTCCTTAACTTGTTAGAAGGAAAACAACCTAACGACTGTGTCCTACAAAAGATCAAAGTAAATACCGATCTTCTATTAAGGATTTCCAAAGATAAAATTATTTGCTTCCCTCGAGAAGAAGTTGTTATTAAAAGCTCATGCCCAGAACAAGAAATAATCCAACTAAATACTCTCAGCGAAATTACACTCGAACACAACTGTAGCATTATTATTAAAAACACTACCTACTCGATAGATAGTACTAGACTTGAAGGACGTCCATTCTATCTACCGAAAATCGAAAGATATACTATGTCCCAACTACCAGACCTTCACTTAGAAGAATTTCCCGCAGACTTAAGCAAAATGTCTGAATCATTGAAGCAACTCCAACCACTAGAAATTGAAGACTTCAAGACTCCTACTCATCACACTTGGATTCTCTACTTTCTTATCTTTTTGATTATCTTTGTAATTTTAATTTACGTTTTCTTTAAATATTTCAAAACAAAGCCATTTAACATAAAAATTATAAATAAAGGCAAACCGCCCAATGAACCTATTGAACTCCAAGATTCAAACCTTCATGTAAAGGATATGAATCCATTTTAAGAAGGGAGGAGTTATACGTTATCACTTGTTTACTCGTTATTTTTATTTTGATAACGATACTAGTAAATGTCATAATAAATATAGTTATAAATAATATTGATAGTTTTACGCTATCACTTGTTTACCCATTATTTTATTTTGATTATTAAACGTCTAATAAATATAGTTATAAATATTATCAAATGGCCACAAGTTTGATAAACCGGACATATAAATATCCGTACCAAACTCGCAGCCATCAGAAAGTGTTGTAAGCTGTTCTAATAAAGAAGTTAGTCCAATATTGCAGTTTTCTTCTACCGAGAAATCCTCGTAAACTTATTTTGTATGATTGTCGAAAGATATAGGTATATCACAGACAATCAATTTTCGTAGCAATATGTGGTGGCGCAGCGGCTAAAGCTTTGCGTTTTGCAATCCAAAGGTCCCGTGTTCGAATCCCACACAGGTTGGATTTTTTTTTTCATATAATTTTTTTCAAAGAAAAGATGGTATCACAAAATTTAGGATGCCCAAAAACTAACATTATTTACAAGAAAACTGCGAAGAGTATCCTATAGAATGTGTAACAATTATATATAAAAAGCTGAGTAAATTGGCGAAGAGTACGTTTTTAGCTTGTTTTGTTATATCATAGGTTTCTTCGTAATTATGTTTGATATTCTTCAATTTTTTGTTTGAGAACTTCCCTGTTAATGTCTTCTTTAAGGAAAAACGGGAAAGCAGGAAAATCTAATAAAATTTGTTTGTAAAAAAATATGCGATACATGCACGGTATAAAGGAGATTACGCTTCATAATTTCGTTCTTAACAATTTTTCCTGTAAAAGGCGTTATGGAGATATTTGCTGTGAAAAACCATGTTCAACTGTTTATTGGCTGCGCGTTTCAAAACCCAGTTATTTGCAAAAGTTAGGTGGGGAATAGCTGAAATGTCAATAGAATATTTTCTGTAGAATATAATAACAAATACTTTTTTTCCTATACATTTTTTCCATTCGAACGACGGTTCGTAAGAAAAACGTGAAAACTTCCATGAAGTCACCGCTGGGGTAATTTTTCGCAAAACAAGGGATGTTTCATCCACCAGGCAGGTGGGACTGCCCCCATTGAGAGTTCATATCTGGAATACAAAATCTTTATAAATCATTTCTCCTGTTCGTCTTTTTTTATTCTAATTTGCGTGTACTATAAGTGTCTTATATTTTCAAAGGTAATTTGCCTGACGTTTATAATATAAAATGGTTTCACGATCATTAGTTCTTCCTGTAGCGCGTGCCAATAAAAATGTTTCAACCAACGTGATAAAATTAGCTTTACTCCTCTCCATTGAGCTGACTCATTGAAAAATACGAGACATTACGCAGATACATAAAACTTTTTTCATCGACTACACGATTGTCTGCAACCGAATGTAATAATTTATATATAATTAAATATACCAGGTACATAAATAAAGAGAGCTTATTTATTTTTAATCTAGCAATTATCGGTATAATAAATTACTGAAAAAAATAAATAAATCATAAATGTTATTACTCTTCTTTCACACCTACTCGATATGTTTTGTAATTCAGATACGCTTCGAGACTTTCTCGCCTGCATAACTTGGTCATATAATAGCCCATGTGGCACGGGGGTCATGTAGCAGATGGGTGTAACTGACACTGTCGAACAGTTTTTTTACTCAGTACATTTGCGTAAATTTGCGGTTGTTCGATACTTCAAAATACATAAATTTTGTACGTTATTACACCTACCGATTTAATCAAATAGGTATAGTAGGTTCCGTATATAATTCAGCGATATAAAAAAAGCTCACAAAAAAAACGTAATGGTGTTCGGCTTCTTTTATTATCATCGCAAAAAATGGTCATATACAGTGTGTCCCAGGATAGATGTAACAAGAGGTGTAATGGACCAAAAATTTTGGAATGGTATTTGGGGATTAAGTCCTGCTTGTTGTAAAACTAGAGTATACCAAAAATACTTGATTTGGTGTTCTACAGGGTGTTTTATAAGCAAAGTTGTAAAAATCACCACTAATAAAGTACCTTTATTTTTCAAAATATGAAAAAATTCTAAGAAAAGTTATTTAGAATGCAATTTTATACCTCTATACCAAATTTCAGGAATATAAAATTATTTTTTTGAAACTTCCCATTTTTTGTGAATTAAGAGTTGAATTCACATTTAAAGTTGTGTAGGAGCAAATGTTAATCATCTCAAAAGTAGGCTATTGGTAAATAAAAAATTGAATATACGAGATGTAAGAAGGTATAATGTTAATCGAACTAATTGTAAAACAAGAAATAATTACTAACAGAAGATTAATGAGGTTTAAAAATTATAACAAGTAATAAATGTCAAAAACATAACAGATTCACAAACAAATTAATTATTGACCAATACAAAACAATGTTTACAATTTTTTTATTATTCGACGTAGCTACCACCCACACACATTTCGATTCTTCCCTGTAGTCCTTAAAACTGTTTCGAATATGATCTAACGGTATGGAGTTTACGGAATTTGTAATTCTCTGATTCAATACTGCTACATCGTTAGGAAGTGATTCAGCGTAAACCAACTGCTTGAGGCGACCCCATAAAAAGAAATCCAATATTGACAGGTCTGGGGATCTCGCTGGCCACTTGATAGGTCCATTCCTGGCAATTCAATTTTCTCCAAAATTTAAATTCAACCACCGATTAACCATTTCTGTGGAGTGGTCAGGGAAAATGAACTAAAGGTATATCTCTTAAAATATTTAAGTAAAGGTTCTTCAGAAAATCTTTCAAGAAGCTGTACATAAGTTTGCTGGTTTAACCTTCCCTCAATGAAATAAGGTCCAATAACTCCAACGCGATAAGAAACGGCACACCACACACTCACTTTTTTTGTAATATTGTCTTCTACAATGATTTCTAAAATTTGGATTTTCAGAAGCCCAAAACCGACAATTCTGAGATGAAACAACACCATTGGTTGTGAATGTGGATTCATCTAAGAAAATTATGAAATGATGAAAAAATCTCTCCTCCGTGATTTTTTCTCCAATGGTCAAACAAAAATCCAACCTACGGCCGTCATCTCCCTCTTCAAGCGTATGTTTATAATTTGCTTTATATGCCCTAATTTTCTTTGCCTTGTAAATTCTTTGGAGTTCAGACTTGCTAATATTAATAAGAGCTGATCTCTCTCTCTTAGTGGCATCCTAGGATTTTCTATAACAGAGGCATGAGCTATAATAGCCCCAACATTGTCTTCATCATATGCTTTTATTTTTCTTTTCATATTAAGAACACTACCAGTAGCCAGAAACTTTTTAATTATTCTCATAGCCTGAGTACGTGACAAGCAGTGTTTGGAAATTTCAAATTAAATTGGCTTACCACTTCTCTTAGCGAGTTTTCACCGCCAATTCTGTAGCATTGCACAATATAAATTTTTTCACGCACACTGTGAGTACCATTTTCACTTAATTTTTTATGCTTGGTTCGTTAAATTGAAACAGAAATTAAGGATAATATTGACTACGTTTGACACATATGTCAATAATAAATGATAAATTTGTATCCACTGCTTTTCTCATAGCCTACTTTTAGCTTCTACATAACTTTAAATATTAATTCACAAAAAATAATTTCTATGCTGTTTTAATTGAATGATTCAAAATAAAATACTAATTTATTGAAAAAATGGGAAGTTTCAAAAAAATCATTTTATATTCCTGAAATTTGGTAAAGAGGTATAAAATTGCATTCTAAATAACTTTTCTTAGTGGAATTTTTTCATATTTTGAAAAATAAAGGTACTTCATTAGTGGTGATTTTTACAACTTTGCTTATAAAACACCCTGTGGAACACTAAATCAAGTCATTTTTGGTATACCAAGCAGGACTCAATCCCCCAAATACCATTCCAAAATTTCAAAATTTTTGGTTCATTACACCTCTTGTTACATCTATCCTGGGACACACTGTATATTTCCTATCAAGAATGTAGGCCAATCCCACTGAATATAATTGGTTGAAATTTGCTCTAGCCGATTGATGATAGGTTGGAATAAACTATGTAGTCAACGTGGACTATCGGGGGTGGACTAACTGTTTCTTCGTCATAAAAGTTTAAGGAACAGTTTTATTAAACATTTCTGTTGAAATAAATAGTTTATTTTGTTTAACAGTCAAACTAAAATTTACAAAAATAAATACCGTTAAAAAGATGATCGTGATAAAATGAAAATGAAGGGTAATGAAACAGTTTTTAATTAATCCGTGAAAGAACGCTCGACACGAAGACTATATGATGGATTGAAAATGGACTGAAAATATGTGGGAAAAAAAAAATGGAAGAATGCAACGTTGATTACCAGAAAAATACGGGATGATGTGATTTATTTGAGGAATGGTTTGAGCATACGCTAATTCCGAATTTGAAACCTAACAGCGTGATTGTTGTGGATAATGCATCTTATGATTCAAGACAATTTGAAAAAAATTCCAAATACTTCATCAAATAAGGAAGAAATACAAATTTCTCTGATGAATCACGATCTTTGAAGAATGTTATACGAAGAAGTAATTATTGGAAGTATTGCGTACCAAAACATTTGAAAAAAAATATGTTGTCGAGAACATCGCGAGGCAATATGGACAGTATGGACACTCTGTTTCAAGACTACCTCCCTATTTTTGTATTTTTAATCCGATAGAGCTGGTCTGGGGGCCAATTAAAAAAGAGGATTTGTCGGAAAAAACACATTTCCTAAATTTGACAAAAAAGTCATTGAATTAATTTACAGTGAAATTCCAACATACGAGAAGACGACTGGAGAAAATCTATTCACAAAGTAATCAAAGTTGAAAATGATTACAAAAAACTTATTACTCCTTACTTATTTTACAGTTCTGATGTCAGATATCGTATCGTAACTGTTAAAAAAATTGCGTCCTTAAAAGAACACCAGTTTTTGTTTTTGCTAAGAATAGCATAAAAACGTGGATTTAATTAATTGTATTTTATGTAATTACTCTCTATTTGTTATTAGTATAGTTCACTACACAATTCTTAAGCCTGTAAAAAATGTCGGCGTACTTGGCGGTGCGGTAAAGATAAAAAACGCCGGCATTTTTTACACGCCTAAGAATTGTGTAGTCAACTTTATAATTGAACTAGAATTCAAATCTTTTAATTCATTGTTTGAAATTGAAAATACATTTTAAGTCCGACCCTGTGTACTGCTCAACCTAACGCTGGCGGTACACTAACTAAAAGCAATCGGTGTCCTTTTCGCTTTTTTGCGAGCTTTTTTATATCGCTGAATTATATAGGGAACCTACTTTTTTTTCATACAACATAACTACGAAACGATGCATTCAAATCTCGGTTAGAACTCCAGTTTCATAACACTCTAAATTCAAACATCCACAAAAAAATTGAACCTTCTTCAAAAAAGGTCGCTAAAAATTATTAAATAAAAGGACCCCGCAAAAAACCAATGGAAAATGAACTTACGTGGAATTCGCAAAAATTCTGGTATGTTGTAGTTCTTGTCATTCTGAGCCGACATTCTGCTAGTTTTAGAACTACAACGCTTTAAAGTTTAAAATCTCGAAAACAGTTAATAGTCATTCGACAAAATGTTTAATCTATCAATGGCATGTATTTGTGTGTGGGCCTTAAGGGCGGACCTAGAGATTCATTTCGGGATGGAGGGCATAGGCTGATTCAGGGGGGGGGGGGGGGAGGACGACGACTGGTATGTTTTTCACATTTTGGATGATAAAAAATGTAGCTTCTCTCTAATAAAATGAGATTAACTCTATTTATCTTTTGCTCATCAAAAATGTGAAACTCTTAACCTAACGCAGCCTGGGCGTGATAGGAAATATGTAGCTCAAACGAAACCTCTAGAAAGGTAGCAAACTAGCAAGATCTTAACCTAACGTGGGAATGACGAGACAATGGGTGAAGTGAATAAAAAAAGTAAATACTGGTCAGTAAGTACTAGATAGTTTCAGCGTTTGCTCGAAATGAGGTGAATAAGAATTTGCTAATGGTAGTAAGTACTGGGTAATTATCATGATATTCTTAGTAAATACTAGATACATAGGAATAACTAACCCTACTAACACAGTGCTTATGGTGGAGGACATGACTCGATGCCTCACGCTCTCACATTCGTCACTTATCTATAGCTAGTAGCTGAGATACAAATCTAAGCAAGCACGTAGAGTTAAACATAAACAAATTTTATATTGTGTTTTATTTCTCGCGCAGTTTGCCAGGATCTTGTTCATAAAATTGATTTGTGAAAATCCCGTTGTTCTAGAAAAGTCAAAAATACCGTAGTGGTATCTGTAACGAAAAAGACATGGAGAAAATTAGCAGAAGATTTTTCACGTGCTGCAGGGAAGAGGGTGGAAGTTAGTCAGCTTACAAAAACACTATACAATAAGAAAACCAGTATAAAGAAGAAAACTGACAAGGCTGCTACGGGTAATAAACCCATAAAACTTAAGGAATGGGAGCAGAAATTCCTAGATGTTATGCAAAAGGAAACGAATCCTGTTTTTTTGTTACTGTTACTTAGGCCTTGTCGATTTGAAGTGAAACAGTGACAAGAAGTACCGTATTACAAGAGAATACTAGAATTGATAACGAAGAAGATTCAGTAAGTGATATGCCGGGACCATCCAAGAAAATAAGGAAAAGTGAAAAAATTAGCAAGTACGAAAGCGATTAAACAAAAGACTTGGCATTATCTCAGTTGCAGAGGATTATTTTGCTACAATTGAAGTTACAAAAAATTCAAATAGAGAAAGAAGAACTACGATTGGAAAAAGTAAAACAAAAAATACAGATCCACTCATGTGAAAAATGTTCTGATAAATCTAAACATCGTGAAAAATCAACTCAAACTACGCAGGAAATATGAGATTTCATAATATACTAGATTTTGTAAAGTTTATTTTTATTTGTTTCGTATGGAGTGATTTACCATGATATGCGGGAAGTAAAATGGTGTACTAGTCTTCAATGTGGAAAAGCCCCTGCAAAATTTTATAGTGATCCTGATGTGATAGAACATATCGAAGATGTTCACATTTCCTTAATTGGCATAAAAAGTTAAGCTGGCAGGTGCGGTCAAAGTGTCGCATTTTTTGCTTTCGATTGAACAATCGGGACATCGGCAAGTACAAAGTGCCGCCGAAGTTTGGTGTTTTTCTGTTATTGACGGGTTTAGGTAAATATTATTTATATCTACTTGTTGTTGTAGAGTTCACTATAGGGTCAATGTATTTTCGACACGTTTCGCTATTTTTGTAGTGTGATTTGATTAAAACCAAAAAGTCACTTCTACTCTCTCCAGCTTTGCTGTCAATAGCGTCAATCCCAAGTCTGATAAAGGGGGAGGGAAGTGATATAGTTGTACTGCATTACGTCAAATTGGTTAGTCATTGACGGCGCATTTCTACAGAAAAATTAGGCCATTTTTCTGGTCATATTTTTTTAGTTTTTCATTTTTTTAACTCCTTTCGGTGGGGATGTTGTAGAACTCTCCAAAATCGTCCTAAGTTGAAGACAGAATCAAAATTCGACTTAGGCAAAAATTTCATTTAAGGACATTTTTAAGAGTCTGCAGAAGCACAGATCAGTCCATAAGGACCGTTTTGGGTTCTATAAGGCGTTAGAAATGACCAGGTGAAAATTCGAAGAAACACAGAATTTTCACTTATGTTTTTGGTTCAGGATATGAGAGCGAAAGTATATAATAACAAAAATTTATGAATAATATACTTTTTCAAAGGTACCTTAAATTGAACTTTGAAAAATAATATTTTTGAAAGGGCGTCGAAATTTGGCTCAAGAATCGATTTATCGAAAGTACGCCAAAATTTCACTTGCAGACTAATTTTTCAAAACTGCGTCGAAATTTGGCTTAAGAATCGATTTATCAAAAGTAAGCCAAAATTTCACTCGCAGATTAATTTTTCAAAACTGCGTTGAAATTTGGCTTGAAAATTGATTTTTCAAAAGTACGCCAAAATTTGGCTTTAAATAGATTTTTCAAAAGTACCACAAAGTCAGTTTAAAAAGTACCACGAAAATATACTTTGAAATATTTTTTATTTTTTATTCCTCCACCAAAGACATTGACCTTTGAGGTATGGTCATTGGAAGCCCAGTTCTAAAGTATGAGCATAAAATTTTAGCGATGCATTGCATCCAAAAGGCAAAATAGACGATTTTGACAAAGCCGGCGTGGCGTAGTGCCGATAAGCAAAAATTGATAAAAATCAATGCACATACACAAGGCCGGTTTCTCGCATAGAAAGAGTTTGGATTGACTTAGCGGCTCGAAATTTGGTCGAGAGCGTTGAGTGGTCCAGATAAAGCAATGGTAGGAAAGCCAATAGCAGGGCTTTCCAAATGACAAAGTTACAGAGGAAAACGTCTTGTGCATAAAAAACCAAAAATTCAATTTTGCCTAAAATTCGCTCGAAGGTGGGTTGCTGCCATATCGATAATATTGAACAACTGCATAGGAGCAAGTAAATCGTGGACTGATCGAACGCCATTAAACTTATGTAGTTATAAGTCCTCACGAATGTGTTTGAGTACGTGAACCGCCACGATACAAGAATTTTAAAGCTAAGTAGTCCCTAGCGAAACTAAATTCATTTAGTAAAACTTTTTTAAGTTAAAATCAGTCAGCCGTAATTATGAATTACAAATAGTCTCAGACTTCTCTAAAAAGCTCGCATTTTGATTCTGAGAAGGTATGCATGAATCTTTTCTACCTAATCGATCGTTAGCGTAAGCGCTCTCGCTTGTATGGTCTGAAAGCCATTACCTCGATTGGGGAAGGCACGATTCTTATCTTGAGAATTTTGTATAACCATTCCTGTTAAATAAACGGATTCTTTGAACTATTGTTTCTTAATTGATCTTGAGGCCTGTTGACGGTCTATAATCCCTGGAACTTTCGTATCGAAAACCGGATATGTCGAGTTAACTCACATTAACACTCGACCTTCTAGTTGCCTTACGGAGGTTCGATAGGGATTTTTTTATGCGTTTTTTGAGAAATCCCTAAGGGGTAGAGTCCGCTATTAACAGATAAAAACGTGGATTCCGCGTACAAAAATCAATCCCTCCGCAGAGAAATTCTTCGGTTGGGATTTTTTTATGCAAAAATCCAGAAAATTAAAAGGTACCTAAACCCCTAACGAGGGAATTCATGTCCAGAGAGAGCGTAATTCCCGATCTGTGGTAGTGCAGCCTTGGTCCATTATCCGGCTATCGAAGTGCATCTTATCTCGAACCCGCCTGGAAGGTAGAAGAACGGGGTAATACGCGACTGGCGCCCCCTGAGAAATAAATTGGTGTCGCGTCATTTTGACGCCCGGTAGTGCGTTCTTCTACAGGGACAACCTACTGTTAAATTTTCCGCATGTCATGGTAGATCACCCTGTATAGTATGTATTTCTTCTACTCCTTTATTTAAATTTGCTGTTTTCTGTACAGTCTGTAGAATGGATAAGTAGGCAATTCCAGTTAACTGAACGGATATATTTCATGCCAGTTCTAGGATGGATATGAAATGAAACCGACCAATCACAGTTCGTGTATTAGGTACATAGACAACTATTCGTTTTACAATCAAATTAGTGCATAAGCTGTCAAAGTATTTGTGTAATATATTAATGTTTAATACATTTTGTAGTTTTTTTAAGCTAGTCGTAGAAAAAGTATACTGTACAACTCGAGGATTATCCATATCACATTCAAAAGATTTGAAGCACTTCGCCTACGGCGTCGTACTCAAACTTCTTTATCGTGCGATACGCATATCATATCCACTCTTGTTGCGCAAACTACTATAGTATCATAAATAATCACATTATTCGTTGATCGACTGCTTCATTACCTTTTGTTATTATGTTATATGTATTTATCTCTGTCTCTTTGTGCGTACCTTATATTTGATATTTTTTGAAGAGTGTTATTATCGTTGGCACAATTTTATTTGCCTACATCTTGTATCTGTATATCTCAATGCTCTACCAGTTTATTTATCTTTGCAATAAATTTTCTTATTGTTAAATAGTTATTTTTTATTTCAAGAGTCCGTTATTTTATTTACAAATTTTGCTTTTAAAATATAGTTTTTTATAGAATAGTCGGGCTAATACTTTTGTCTCTTTTTGGGGACTTTAATAAAGATTTCAAAAAATAGCAACGTTATATTGGCCTTGAAGGCAGCTGTGCCTTTTATCGTCCAGAAGTTCAAGCTATTTATTATTAACTTCGTCTTTAGGTTCCTACGAAGCTATTTTTGAAATAAACATAAGTTTACCCGGGTCTGTGCGCTTACGCATTAGGCCTGAGACCACGGAGTCCCGGGTTCGAATTCTGGATAGGTTGTTTAGTGACGTTTTCAATGTGTTACCGGAATGGGCCAGTCCGCTCCTGAGCTCGAGTCTCAGCTGCGGCAGATGGCAATGTCGCAGGGAATGGTTATTGTGTTGTTGCCTACGTGTGCGTGTCCTGGTTCAGCTACGGTTGAACTCTACCAGGACGGTAATATAAACAAGGCGATTAAGAAAAAGTTAGATTAAGTCGTTGAGATTCGTCTAAAATACGTAAAATCCAACTTACTACCTCACAAATCTTGTAGAACGACAGAAGATAAAGTTATCTTGCTAGCTTAATTTTTAGCAAACCGTCGCACACAGTAAATAAAATGAAAGAACTTGTATATAAATAACTTCAAGAAATCAAGAGAGTCGAGGAGCTTAAATAACCACAAGAGCAAACTACTTCAATAACACGTAACTTTATACAAACATTCTCCACATGAAATATTTTTCTGAATCGAATTTATTTCTGTAAGAAACTTATACACTCAATTACAATTTTAAATGAACATGAATGCACAGTAAGAGCTTGGGATCTCTTATTTGAAATGCGTATCTAGCCTCCACAAGTGTTTTTAATTCGGAGTGAATCCGATAAATTATGGTAGAATGTGATCTGTCCTTAAATGAATGTATATCAATTGTACAGATATAGAGTGCTTACAACTAAAGCACAGTGATTACTAGATGCACAATAGGCTGAAAATTATTGAATACCTATTAAAGATTTGGAAATGCTGAGTTTTGACAAATTTTTTATTATATATTTTTACTAATATATTAGAAAATACTACGTTAGTTTACGATTTTGAGTGTTTTAATTCAATTTGTTTTTTGTGTAAGTTCCCTATTGCTGAATCAAAATATGAAATAATAAAAACTATAGTTTACAATTTAAAATTGTCTGTAAAAATAAACAGTTTCTGAATAACTAAAATATCACTTGTCGTCCTCGCCTCGGTATATTAGTCTGAGTTATTTTATTTGGGACACCGTGTATACGTTAGGTGTCAATAAAAGCTGGTGTGAGATCAAGTAGCATTTAGCTCTGCACAAAAAAAACAAACCTATGTGCAGACGGCTGTATTATTAACATGTACGTGCCAAGAAATATTATCTTATCGAATATAATCGATACGGACGAAGACATTGAGGAATTTCTTGTTATAACCTCACTGAGTTCAGTGGCAAACTTTGATAATCAATAATTAATTATCTAATTATTATAATACCTATATTACAATAAAATTCAAAATAATGTGTATGTCAAGTACAAAATTTTTCTTATTACATCTGAATTTCGTGACACTTTAATTTACATTTATTACAAATTGTGAGGCGGAAAGCAAAAAGGGACCTCTTGTCGGCAATTTCCAATTTTTAGTTATTGATATTAAATGAATTAAGCTCTAATTCTGAACGATTTGGTGCAAACATCATGTCTCTATGATTTTTTTTGTTTAAGTTACTAGTGCGTTTATGAAGAGGGACCTCTTGTCGGTCCCATGTTATTTCTCCATAAGCGACAGAAGGTACCTTTTCCAGGGCTGAACAATACTGAACATTGACTGCTTTATCGATTATTTTAAGTGTTTCATTCAATTATATCGGTTTTGTAATCGATTACAACTTGTAAAGGACAAAATCCAAAAATCGATCATATTGACCCAAACCACTAATTTCAACTGTACTGAAAAATTAACATCGCCAACAAGAGGTCCCTTTTTGCTTTCCGCCTCACAATTATTATTAACAAGATGAAAACTTAAAATTGCATGGGGGTAGATGCCTTCACGCCTTCTCAATTTTTTTAAATATACAGGGTTATTCATTATATTTTGACCCTCCACCCCAAACTCCTTTGTTTTCAGAGTTTTAAAAAAGTTAAATACAAAAGTTGTAGGGTTGCATCCAGCATTGTAACGCAAAAAAAAATGTTGAAAATTTTTATTGTTCAAATATGCTTAGAATGTCATGAAACATCGAGATTTAAAATTTAAGCAAAAAAAATTCTGTCTGTGATCTGTCTGTAACTTTTTTTGGGCGCACGATTACTCTGGAACCGTTTAAGATATTGACTTGAAATTTTGTACACGTATGTATTTAAATGAAATCTGGAATAAGATTATAATCTAATCTTATTCCATTGAAGGGTTGGGGAGCGGGGTAAAATTGGAGGTAAATAGGTAAATCAAATAAGTAAAAGTCCATAAAATTGGTATTTAGTATGTATAAGACAGTACAGTGACAGTACACTGTACAATGTACATACATACATGCATTTACAAATTACTTAAATAATCTATGAAACATTTATAATTAATTTAAGTTTATTTCATTGAGTTAGTTATGCTTTTCATATACAGAGTGTCCCAAAAGTATGGACTGGAGGCCTGAATGACTCGTCAGGATACAGGGTGTATACCAATTCACGATTTTGAAATTCTCTGACTTTTACAGGTTTTACATTTTTTGGCATGCGGGGGCGCAAGATGGGAACAACTTTGGATCTCGCTTTGGATATAAGTAGTTTTAATAAATTTTCCCTAACTGTTCATAAATTTCTAAATTTCCCAACTTTTGAAGGTTTTCCGTTTTTCAGAAAGTATACACCCTGGGAGAGTGGAGCGAGATATGAGGAAAATGGCCTCTATAAAAGTTATTAAGGTTATCGGGGGCACCACTTGGTGATCTTAGATTTGACCCGAAGGTCATGTGAAGGTCAACTTTCGTTTTTTAAATAGGAACCCCTATTTTTTACTCTGGATTCTGAAAGAGCGAAAAATGTTTCATTCAAGTTGTAATTGATCAAATTTAAAGGATAAATGTCTCTCAAAATTTTCAGGCTGGTGTCTCTCAGAATAGCGAGATATGAAGAAAATAACCTCTCTAAAAGTTGGGGGGCACCACTTGGTGACTTGAAGACATTTTCAACGTAGGTCAATTTTCATTTCTTTTTTTTAATAGGAACCCCCATTTTGACCCCGGATTCTGAAAGAGCAAAAAATTTTGCATTATAGTTGTAACTAACCTTAGGGTCTGGTGACAGAAGGCAGGCGATGGTGATCGTAATGACCTTACAGATAGATTTTAAGGTCAAATCGAGGTCATTTCATGATCTACTTTCGCGACTAGGGGATTCCCATTTGATAAACGAAAGTTGACTTTCAAATGGCCTTTGAAAAAACCCTTCAAGGTCAAAACCAAAACCAAGGTTACCAAGTGATGTCTCCGATAACCTCAACAACTTTTATAGAAGTTATTTTCCTCAGATCTTGCTATCCTGACGAGTTATTCAGGCGTATCCATACTTTTGGGACACTCTGTGTATTATGTGTGTAGATATATAGTTTAGCTCGAATATATAACTTATGAGGGTTAGTTGCATGTTATTTTTGTAATTTGTCATTTTTTGCATTTTTGTATAATACAGGGGGACTGCTGTATAGTACTGTCGTGCGCAAAAACGACAGTACAAATATTTTGCATGATAATATATTGACCCAAAAGGCACAAAAATGTGTAATAAAATTTTCGCTTTACTCCAACGGTATTGCGTAAATTAATTATTTTCTAAAAATACGACATTCTCAGGCCAGACAATATATATAAATATAGGTCAGTTTTTCAGTAAAAACTAAGAACAAGTTCAATGCCTCCTTGTGACCTACATCTCCCTTTTTGTTATGTTTATTGTATTAATAATGAGGCATAAAAAACTTGAAAAAAAAAAACGTCGGTGTCTCGTTCATAAAAGGAATCCTCCGCTGTCGGCATCTGCGGTTCAAAGAAAATGTTCATACTTCGTTGTCAATGTGTTAGAGTTATCTAGTTTTAAGGTAAATATAATAAAACGGTATATTGAACAAGGTGATGAATTAAGTGTTTATCTCGGTGTTGGTATTCTTTCAAAAAAGACACAAGGAGCTTCAAAAAACCGACCTAAACGTCTCACTTTTTCCAATAAATCCTATTGAATAATTGTGGTTTGTGAAAAATTGCTAAGATGGCAATGAGTAAATTAAATTAATATTAAATGTCAGTTAGTGTTTTCATTTCAGATTAAACAAGATAAAAGTAAATCCGTTTTATTATTTTTAAACGACAGTCTTGCAAAGCTGTAAAACCCGTATTATTGATACCACAAGTGAGCGCGATAACCTTCCTTGTTTTTTCCGTCTTCTGTTTATAGTAGTATTGTCTAAACTGAAACATTGCCTATGTCTAATTAATTTTTAATCAAAAGATATGTTTTAGTTAGAAAAAAATTACTTTACTGCTTTTGGGTCAACATGTCATCCTGCAAAATATTTGTACAGGGTTATTCATTATAAATTACCCACCCCTCATCATCGTTATTACTGCCTATAGAAAAAAAAGTCTGAAATAAAAGTTGTGTGGTTGACTGAATTTTGTTAAAATGCTATCAAAAGTACAGTAGTGGGCAGATTTCAGGAGATACAAAAGAGTAATATACGTATTTTTTAATGGGATACCCTCTATATTATTAAATTTTTGAAACGATCCTTTTTTTCCTGATTTCAAAAATATACCTAAATTTTTGAATTGATCCTTTTTTCCTGACTTTAAAAATATACCATATGTTACTCCTACCATATACCGTTTTTGAGTTAACAGAGTTGGAAAAAAAGTTTTTTTTTCATTTAAACAAAAAAACAGTTTTTTTTTGTTTTGAACAGTTTTTTTGTTTAAAACACGTTTTTTTTTTAAGTTTTAAATGGTATGTTTAAAACAACTGGAATTAAATGGTACCAGGCACACTATGCCTGCTACTACTACTTGATATCAGATGGCGCTCTTAAACGGATTTTACAGCACAAATAAAATGCTCAGTTTAGAGCACGTGACCACTATATGGGAATTATTTATCGGAATGGACCATCATAGGCACTTCTCCTGCTTTTCCACAAACTCCAAAATAATACATTTATTTAAAACATCGCACTGTGTTTTAAACAGTTGTTTAAAATATCGCATTGTGTATTAAATATGTTTTAAACATTTATTTTCAAATACAGTGCGATGTTTTAAGCATGTTTTAAACACTTTGTTTAAAACATTTTGTTTTAAACATGCCAACCCTGGTTATTAAACGTCGAATATCTTAGTTAATCCAGTTACTGTAAATATGGAAAAGTTAACATTATTAAAGTGAGTTATGAAAATAACAATTATGTTTGATAAGTGACATTTCTTTAATGAAGTAATCAAAATGGTTTACAGTGAGGAAGAAAAAAATCAAATATTTATACAAAATAGATAACAAAGATTTATTTAGGAAATATTATTCTCTTGTATCCCCTGAAATCTGCACGCTACTGTACACTTTTGATAGCATTTTAACAAAGTTCAGTCATAACCACACAATCTTTATTTCAAACTTTTTTTTCTAACGGCAATAATAACGATGATGAGGGGTGGGTAATTTATAATGGATAACCCTGTACATATACATCAGACACTCTGCATATAGACGAAATCATCTCTATTCTTGTAACAGTGTTTATGGCAAATACATTTCTTTTTACATTTCTATTTAACATAATATTGAGGAAACTAGCTAACTGTTTTGCTATTTTGCATATCATATTTTAATACGAAAAATATATCTATAAAGAAAAAGTTGGTACTTTGATCATCAGCACCTGCTGCTAGTAAAAAATGATGCCCCTTTTCATTTCTTGCGAGGAGTTATCAATGTCAGTTCCAGACAAACTCCTTAAAGCCGCTTCGCTCCGTTTTTGCAACGTAATGAGCTTCTGAATTTGTTGATATGTGATAAGTATCCCCTGCAAGCTCATCATCTGGAAATACTGAAATTCTTTATGTCATCGGTCGATTATCCTGCTTTCATGAAACGTTTCGTCGTGACATGCTGCCTCGGCTAAATCACGTATAGGTTCTGCAGGAAAACAAACGACAATCGTGTTTCTTGAACGTGTACAAGAAACACGATACTGCTTTGTTCACACCTCACTTGCTTTAAAATACTTTGACAATGTCAAGAAAAACAAAAGAAAATAGGATTCGGTGTACGACCGAATGCACGTTTTCATTAAACGTACTTTATGAGAGAGCACGCCGTTACGAGTTGGTGAAATCGAATGTGTTTAAACTTTAAACCAAAGCGACATTTTTAAATGAAAATTTAAAAAAGTAGGAGGATCTTAATAGACCCGGTGCAAAAAATATAATTTTAGTATTTTTAGAATCTTTACTTAATACAAATCACACTGTGTAAAGGATTTTTTTCTTATTTTTTCTTTTACAAACGGTAATCAACATTAAAGTTTGAATAAATCCGTTAGGCGCGCGAACAACGCGTGACGTCATGTAACAGGAGACGCCACAGCACTAGTTTACATTTTAAATTAATTCCAATTATGGACATTGCCCTTGTAATCGCTTGATGGTGGAGGGAAATAGACCATACAAGTATCTCCGTTCTCGAGAAAAACAATTAGCGTAGAACCAGACCGGACCTTATAGTTTTTATAAAGTGAACAATTCTACATAAGAAATGGCTATTTACGATATTTTTTTGTTGAACAGATATTTTTTATTTCGAAAAAACATGAGAAATTGATTGATTATAAAAATCGTGTTTTTTAACATTTACCTTCAAATCTAATTGAGCTATCGATCTGAATATTTTTTCCAGTACACAAACAAGCGCTTCCAATTGTCTTTTTTGTTTCTATCGATTATTGTTTTCTTTAAACAACAATGAACTGATTACTTCGTAAAAAATGTACTCATATTTTGACTAAGCGACAAATTTTTTTATTTTTGCAAATCATATACATGCAGCGAAGCCAAGATACAGGAAAATATTTTTAAAAAAAAATTTTTTCATCTAGAACTTATAGTTTTTTATTTATTAATGTTTTTCTGACGCAGTAGCATATGGCATACACCCGGCAGAAGTACGGCGTAAATTATCCGATTGACCTTTGAAATAACCTTTTTCAGTTATGTTTAAAACAATTTAAACCCTTTAATATATGGTACACTTAAATACACATTATAATTTAATATCACAGACCGAATACAACTAAATAATTTTAGGAAATAACCGCAAACTGCACGAATTATATGTTCGAATCATTGCGCTCGCAGAGATATACTGTTAGATGACGTGACGTCCAATATGAGTGTGTTTTCAGATATGTCCCTTCTTCCGGATATTAGTCGGTGATTTAAATACTTTCCAGTTAGAAATTATGAAAACAGATTTGATAATTGCTAATGCTTAGTAACACTATATTAATATATATATATAAATTTATTTAAAATATACGGCACATGTAACGGGCCTATTCGACCCGTATGCATGTTGTTTTATATTTATACAATCATTATTATGCATTTCTTAAGCAATTTTTATGAAATCTTTCCCAAACTGCAAGTTATGACTCGCCGGAGATCCCATAATGGTTTCATCATCATCATCATCATCATCATCATCATCATCATCATCATCATCATCATCATCATCATCATTATCATCATCATCATCATCATCATCATCATCATCAAAGAAAAATTTTAGTTTCTTAAATATATAACAGGGTGCTATTTATAAAATGCCTTGAAAAATCTATTTTGCTGTAACAATATCCTTAATACCATCATAAATCGACTTACGGACTAAACGGGCCCACCCTCATGAAGACTGTTAAGGCCTTTTTAAATTCCATCATAAAACTCCTTAGTGAAGCATAGTGCCGCTCTAGAAACCCTTGTTCGGGCCGTCTTAAAACCTTTCTTAAAACCTATTTTAAAGCTGTCGGAAGCTTTTTTATTAATTTCCTGCATTTCTAGAAAACACCTAGAAGTAGTGTTGCCGCGAGACTCGTCTCGTCGAGAAATTGGGTTTTCTCGTCTCGTCTCGACATTGTCGGGACGAGATTTTTCAGCCATCTCGTCTCGACATATTCTCGTCTGCCCAAAATCTCGTCTCGAGGTCGGGATCTCGTCTCGTCTCGACAAATGTGAAATTTCCCATTTTTTCCTTTTTTTTTCACAAGTGAAATATTTCTATTTATTTAATTTATAAATTTACACTTCAATTTATATGAATATTTGACTTTTGTTTATTTTTAAACGTACCTTTAACTAAAAGACCTATTTGAAATATTGTGAATTTTAATTTTCTCCATATTTAAAAATTTTTTTTTGCCTCTATACCGTATACTCTAAGAAGATATGAGATTTAATAATTTAAATTAATCAAGTTCGTATTATACTGAAAATATATACGTTGTTGCTAGTTTCTATAGTAAGTAAATATATAAGATTAATTGCAAATATTTCGAACAACCATTTCTAAAGCTGAGTTCGACTTACGCACTCTTTTAACGCTCTTCACTCCAAGAGTACTATTTCCGTTCGGCTTTTGGCATTAGGAGTGAAATTTGCAGTATTTTAGCGTTCAGGCATTTCGGAGTGTAGTGAAGAGTTCACTCCTCAAGACCCACCTTTGTGAAGCCAAAGTTCGAAAAATAAAGTAGAATTTGACATTTAATTAACTTGACGTTTTTTGGTTTGGCGAATGTTGGGAGTACGTGTACGAATTGTTAATTAATGCTTGCTGGAAAGTATTTCATCTAATACCCATTCTCCAGTGTTGTTATCAAACATAACAATTTAATATTATTGCAAAATAATACCAGTGAGTTTAGATTTCATAGAGGCGTTATTATTATATTTTTTTTCTTTCTTTTTTTTTATCTTTTTATTTAACGTCGGCCTATTTATTATTATATTATTATTATACGTATTACTATGATGCATATTTAAGTTATTAACTTTAAGAAGTAAATCTTCGAATGAGTTTGAGGAATCCGAAAATGCATTTTAAACTGATAGTCAGTCATATCTGGAACAGTCAGCTCTGCATAATTGTCCACTTTTTCTAAAATATTTTCTTCTGAAGAAGAATCATTCTCGAAATACATTTCCCATGCAAAATGAATCACAGGCAAAATTATATTATTCATAATTGTTTATGTAACTGATCATAATAAGTTACAAATAAATCTAAATCATTAAAGGTTTGGCGAGAAAATACCTTTTGACAGTAGTTCGAGCGTTCGAATAAATACAACTCGCAATTTTTACTCTGTGATCACGTGATGAAAATCCACTCTCACTCCACTATAGTACCGTGTGTGCAAGCCGAACTCAGCTTAAGAAATACGGAAGTCGGCAACATTACACTTGCCTGAATTATATTCATTTCCAAGACGTAGCACCAGTAAAAAATGGCAGGGCGTAATACGATACAGACATGATTGATGAATCTGTCTTATTAATATTTATATTCTCAATTTAATTCAAGTTTATATTATTTATTCAAAGGTCAAATGTAGAACAATTTTACAACAAAAAAAAGTCGAGAAATTCTCGATCTCGTCTCGTGTCGGCGAGATCTCGACTTTAAAAATCTCGTCTCGTCTTGATTTTTCGAAACGAGCAAAACATTTGGCCTTGTCTCGAAAAGTCGAGACAAGACGAGACGAGACCGAGAAATGTCTCGTCTCGGCGGCATCATTACCTAGAAGGCTACCTTAAAACTGGTTTTTAAAACTCTTATAAGTCCATTTTAGAATTGAGAAGCTATAAGAATGTCCACGAAGGAATTCAAATAATTTTATTATTGCATTTATTTTTTCTAAACTGATTTAACACACCATCAGACTTATTGACGATAAAATGGAATTTGAAATGTATAAAGCGTAGAGTGGCACTATAACCTGCCTAAGGCCGATTTAAAAGGTAATAAAAAGACATCAGGTACGACAAAAAAATTAAAACCAACGGCAGTTTATCGAAATAATAATAATTTTAATATCCATACAAAATTTGCACAGACGCGTAATCAGCAAATTCAAAAAAGTAGGCTGCTTCTCGGTTCACACGGTAATTTTCAGTCATTTCTTGTAATTCTACCTTAATTTGCTAAGGAAAAAGTGATAATTATTAATAATTATAATTGTGAGATTGACCTTGACTATTTTTATATAACAAGAAAAACATGGCCGACAAACTAAAAACCTAATTGTCATTTTACAGTCCTCTCATTAAACTATATATTCTAATAATGGTAATGACCTAGAACATTTACTCTAAATGAAGTCCTTTTAGTCTTTTTGTATACTGTCACAAATAATTCCTTCCTTACATAAATGCAAATTCACTTGGCGAAGATCACATGGACTTGATAAAAGCTGTTATAAAACGTTTGGGATTTAAAAGAACCACCTCCAAGACGAACCGCGTTGACATTTGATACAAAAAACGTAAAACTTAACCTCAAAATAATTTCTTCCAAAAAAGACATAATTACACATCAGTAAGTCGTGAAATGCTTTTAATTAACACACACACATGCATCAACGCCGCTTCAGACAGACATATTGTTTATTATTTTTATAATAAATGTTGTATTGAGGTTTTAGAAAGTGTTTTTATGGAATTAAAATTTGCCTTTTAGATTTATAGAGGCCTTTTTGTCTTCATAACGGTTTCATCACAACATTTGTCAAGGATGTTTTAAGAGTCTAGTTTTGTAATGGCCTTTAATAAGTACTAATAGGCATTGAAAATGTCTGGTTTTAAAAAGGATTTAAAATGTACTTTTTACAATTATGTTAAAACCATAAAGAAGAATTTAAAGCCTCTTTAAATCTAAATGGAATTTAAGACGTTAATAAAACTAATTATCTTTATGGAGAGTTTTATGTAGGTATGATAAACCCATTACAAACACATATCCTAGAAGCAAATTAGCTTTATAATTGCGTCTTACAGAATGCTTTAAAACTTACTACATAAGAGTAAGTATACTTGAAGCCTAAAAGGCCTTAACTACAACATCAATAAAACACAAGACTATTTCCCAACCCTGACAAATCTTTCTTAAAACCTCCTCAAGGTCCAAATGACTTTTAAATCGTTCCTTGGGTAGTTAGATATTTTTTAAAATTTAACCGCCTTCAAAAAAGGCCGCTAAAACTTTTGAAATAAAATTTCACCGTCGTGTCATCCAGTTAATTGAACTAAGGTCGGGGTAAAAGTGAACAAATAACTACCCAAGGTAGAAAATCTTGATTTAAAAGACATTTTAAATAAACTGTAAATATATACGTTAAATCAACAATTAGCAAAGACTTCATATTATTTGTAGTATGTATTAATTATTTGTATAAAATATGTCGGTCATAAACCACCAATAAACATATTTCTTTTATTTTTATCTTGGTAATATCATTAATCTAAATTTTATTACAAGTTTTAATCTTTGATATAAAATACATCGTTCATTAACTAGAATAGTCCAATAGATATCAGAACGTATAAAATGCGTGAAATATATGTTCCAGTGGTTTAAAAAATATTTTAGTATTATAATAATAAGTTTATATAGTATACCTACCACTTTATGATTTTATGTTTTTAATATATCACGTCATATAATGTCACCACTAGGGGACACTTTAGGCAAATAGTACAAACTCTTGGAAGCAAAACTGAGACAAGACTTGACAAATAATGAGAAACTTGAAGAAAAACTGAGAGCAAGACTATAATAGATGGTCTAAAAACTGAAAATGATATACCCAAGGAACTAAACTCAGAACTAAAACAAAACAATCTCTTATTGAAAGAAATCAACTTTTCTTTCAATAAGAGATTTGAATCTGAAGGAAATATCTCAGTTATGAGACTTAGAAGATATATATTGGAAACTTAAAAAAAAAATGTTTTCTTACCGCTTCTCAAGTCACCGAAGTAACTCCTTGAAAATCTAGAATGAATTTGTGTTAGGTAAAATACTAATAAATAATGGCATTCAACACAGTTTAAATTATTATATCAAAGCCAGTGAATGAATCAAACAGCTTATAAACCTATTTGTGAAACGTTTATAAAATGTAATATAGTGTTAAAAAAATGTATCCCTACAATACTTTTAATTAAATAAATCAAATTTACTTAACAGACGCAGACGTTTTGTGATTCACGAATTATTCTCTCTCTTTGCTGTATGGCACGTATGACAGTATCATTATTGCGCCTACCAAGCGCTCGACATAGGCAATATTCTATCTATCAAAAAAATTATAATTATAATATATCTTATTCAAGCACTGCCCGACTCGACGATTTCTGTTTTCCACACGTCAAAAAAGGAGCAAAGCGATGAGCATGTGTTTATACGTTGAGTCATTCTAATACCTCCATTAAAAGAAAATAAGTTGAATTATATTCCTTCGCTTTTCGATTTGAAAGACGCACACGCTCATTACACTCTCTTTGATGCCAAGTACCCACCACGACGGCTAATATATAATTAAATACGAGCTGACAGACGACACAGGCCTCTCCGCATCCTTTGTGGAACTCAATTCAATGGAGTCCGAACTGCTTCAGACATTGTTAATAAACGGTTGGTTAATAATTGGTCCCTCCGGTTACAAAATTTATAATATATTTGGTCATTACAGTCGCTTGGTCACAATTTACACATCGATGGATCGTAATTTGAAGAGAAAATTACCGCAATTACTGCCAGTGGCGGCGAAGAGACAAATGGGTAAGAATGTTAAGTACATAGTTTTTCGTCTGCTTTGTCTTTATTTAATTACGTAATTATATTATTTAAAATTTCTTTGATTTCGCGCGCATAATTCATATTTTGTGTTAAAAAACAATATGAATCCAGAATTTTAAACATTTATCATGCACTGGCTTATTCACATATATCTTTATGATCGGGAAATGCTAAAAACAGGGACAGAGTCTTTATCTGTCAAAAGATCCTCATAAGGTTAACACTTATGTGGGTTACAATACGAAATCAGATTTTTAATAAAAGAATTTATTTTAAAATTTAAACAAAAAAATGAAAAAATCAGGTCACCGACAACGTGTGACACCAAAGGCGAAAAATTCGGTACGCCGACATTGACTTTTTCGGTAACTCGGTTATAAGTCTGAATTCGTTATTTGTTCATGTTTACACCGTATCCATTTTAGGTTTATGAAAAATAGATGTACAGTAGTGCGTTTTGAACAAGCAATAGTATGTTATATTCACAAAATACCCATACATTGTTTTTATTAATTTTACATAGTGTTCTAAAAAAAAAAAATCAGTTCTGTAAATTCACCTGCGCCCACTCATGGGCGCAGCCAGGGGGGGAGCCATGGGGCCCGGGCCCCCCCAAGCCGTCTTCCATGAGCCAAAAAATAAAGAAGCATAATCTCTATTAGTACAAAGCAGTATCCAAATTATCCCTTGAAATAAATATTTTGTAATTAATGCCAATATTATCTAGTAGAGGAATCTACATACACATCCGTTTTCAACCATTTTCTGAAAAAATCCTCATCCTCTGGGGAGGCCGGTTCTATTGCCCCCCCCCCCGATGAATTTTCTGGCTGCGCCACTGCGCCCACTTACCCCGGTGACTGGAGCAAGTGGGTTTTTCATCTCTATTTTTCATATGAATAGTTAGATTCTCAATTGGGGCAAGTGGATTAATCTACAGGGTTTTAGCTACAAAACTTTTTTTTTCAAATCTAAAATATTCCCAAAATTATAGGAGTTTCGAACTCAAGGTATTTTTACTACAAAGACTAATCCCCACTTGCCCCAGTGACTGGGGCAAGTGGGTTTTTCATCTCTACTTTTCATATGAAATTGGGCCAAGTAGATTAATCTGCACGGTTTTAGCTACAAAACGTTTTTTTCAAATCTAAAATATTCCCAAAATTATGGGAGTTTCGAACTTAAGTTAAGTTAAGGTATTTTTACTACTAGGACTAGTCCCCACTTGCCCCGTTAACAAAAATAGTGGGGCAAGTGGGAACTATGGGGCTAAACTTGACAAACAGGGTAATAATTTTTTTTAAAATTACAGGAAGTAACATTAGTAACATACAACATCAGCAGTCTTGAAAGTTTGATCCTATATAATCTGCTTTCATAGACAAAAAATTTTGAATTCTTTGAAGACAACTTGAAAATCTCTATCAAATGTAGACAATTTCAAAAGGAACAAATTGATGCCTTAAAAATGTTCTAAAATTTATACCCAATACGTTGCAGCTGCATGGAGGTCTGAAGAACAATCTTCTGTGGGTTAAATTTACAAATAGGACTTTTTTCACAAATTATAATAAATATACCCACTTGCCACAGATCCCCACTTACCCCACTCCACCTTAATAAAGTTCAATTAAAATATTCACCGCTCAGGAATATATGAACCCAATTTCTTGAGATTCTAAGAAACGAGAGTACTCAAAAAAGTTAAAAAAAAAAAAAAAAGAAAAATTGGGTAGGCTGTTATTAACAAAACATGTTTTTAGAAAACATTACATACTTTATCGATTTGTATTTTACACGAGAGGCCGTAGTATGTTTTACATAACGAATATAATTCCTCATAAGTCAGAAGTCCCTCAAGGATCTAATTTGAGTCAACTGTTGTTTTCTTTATTTATCAACAACTTAAGTTCTATAATTCAAAACCACCAACTCCTTTTTACAGATGATGAAAAATATTCACTGAAATGTATATCATCGATGATTGTCAGAAGATAGAAGATGATTTTTAGACCGAATTCAAACCTGGTATAGTAAGAATAAATTACAGGATAAAATGAAATATTTTGCCAGAAAATACCTATGTACTAGGTAGCAACTGTTTCGTAAAAAATCGATCTCGCACATCCTCTTATGAAATAACTAACAATTATACCCGTGTCTCACTAGGACATAAGTCTAACAATATTTGGCCTCAGGCTTCAAAATGGTCACACTGGGTCATTTCGTCTCAGAATAAAACAAAGTTTTTCCTTCCTCACATATTTAATGAATATATGAGTGATGGTTTCATCCTCCACTCTACATATGCTCAAATAGTATCGTCTCTTAACCTCATTGTATGTAGGTGCTTGTTCAGAAAACAGTGTCCTGTTATTAGGCCTACCATCCTTCTCATTGTTTCTTTATCGAGCCCAAGCAACCACTTTACGGTAAAGACGGTTAAAGGCTCTCTCTCGTAGCTCTGATTGAATCAGATTCCTTGGCATACCGAAGGCTGGAAGAGGGAAGGCAGTTTCTGCTCCTTCTCCCATCAGGCAATCTGCTTTTTCGTTGCCCTCCATACCACTATGTCCCTTGAGTTTGACTGAGTTGCGTTCGCAGAGCTCAGTCAAAACCTTGGAGGTCACTTTGTTTGGCTAGAGCCCCCAAAGCTGCCTGTCTCGCTGCATATATAAATATGTTTGTCTGCGAGATATCCGCTGGTAACAAAAATCCATCGTTAGATAATTGATTTACCTGAACAGTACCCAAAACATACTATAATAAATACACTGAATAATATTTATTTTTCTCTCATTTCTGCGATCAAAACTAAATTTTAGGCCACTATTTAAATTTTAGAGAACCTGAAACACGTTCTAACTTATTGAGGGTCTACTCTTTCTATGTCAAATTTGAAGCTCCTAGCAGTAGAAGCGACACTTTACTTTGATCGCAGTATTGGAGCAGCCATATTAAATTTCGAAAATTTTTAACTATTTTGTGGTCGTGATGCCAGGTTTATACGTGCATGGATTTACGGGCGCCAGTACAACTTGCGCGCCATAAGAGATTTACACACCATTTTAAATTCTATCTAGCTAGTCTCATTTGACTTCTGAGTGCAGGTGTTTATTGAACCAAAATGTCAAGTAACAAATTAAAGAAAATAATAATTCGTACCGGGTGCTGTATGGTTGTACGAGGGATTGTTCGACAGATGATTAGCGACGTGGAAAAGAAATTAAATGATAAGCGAAGGGGCCGTATGTGGTTAAAAAAATGGATTGCAAGTAGAGAAAACTTAGGTGCATCAGAAAGACTGTTAACAGAACTTTCAATAGAAGATCCTGAGTTTTACTTCCACATCCAGTGGAAGTATAGTAACGACAAAAAACATTTAAAAAATTTTTGTTGTTCAAATAGGCTTAGAATGTCATGAAACGTCGAGATTTTAAGTTTGAGTGAAAAAAAAAATTTCTGTCTGTCTGTCTGTAACTTTCTTTTGTGCGCACGTTTACTCTGGAACCGTTTGAGATATTGACTTGAAATTTGGTACACATATGTACTTTAACGAGATCTAGGACTAGATTACATTTTCATCTTGTTCCGTCGAAGGGTTGGGGGATAAATTGAGGTAAATTTGGGGTAAATAGGTAAATCAAGCAGGTAATAGTCCGTAAAATTGGTATTTAGTATATACAAGAGAAGCCAAGGTCTCAAAAAAAAATTTGGCATCAGCCACCCCCATTACCACCCCCACCCAATTATTAAAGGGGATGAAAAAAATTGTGATTTAGTGTGTGCACAAGAACCAGAAACCTCATCTTCATCCACCCCCACTACCAACCAACCCCTCACCACCCCCACCCCACTACCGATGTGGGGTATCATTTTATGGGTTTTTGTGGTAGAGGATTTCAAATATTATATTATTAAAGTTCCATAAACAATTATTTCCACATACAAATTTTTTTTGTTGTGAGTGACTTGGTTAGAATATCCGGATGTGGAAGTAGTGATTCCTTGGGCAGAGGTTTTTAGAAACCATTTACGGATGTCAAAGGAATATTTTGATACTCTTCTTGAACATATAACGCCATACATTGAAAAAAAGAACACTTCAACGAGAAATGTTTTATCTGCAAAATTCAAAACCGTCAATTGCCATTGTTGTTGCTATTTTACTTCCACATCCAGTGGAAGTATAGTAACGACAAAAAAATTTTTAAAAATTTTTATTGTTCAAATAGACTTAGAATGTCACGAAACGTCGAGATTTTAAGTTTGACCGAAAAACAAATTTCTGTCTGTGGTCTGTCTGTAACTTTTTTTGTGCGCACGTTTACTCTGGAACCGTTTGAGATATTGACTTGAAATTTGGTACACATATGTACTTTAACGAGATCTAGAACTAGATTATTTTCATCTTGTTCCATCGAAGAGTTGGGGGTAAATTGGGGTAAATTGGGGTAAATTTGGGGAAAATAGGTAAATCAAGCAGGTAAGAGTCCATAAAATTGGTATTTAGTATATACAAGAGAAGCTAAGGTCCCAAAAATGTTTTGGCATTAGCCACCCCCATTACCACCCCCACCCCATTATTAAAGGGGATGAAAAAAAATTGTGATTTAGTGTGTGTACAAGAACCAGAAACCTCAAAATATTTTTTTATTCATTCCACATACAAAATTTTTTCATTGCGAGTGACTTGGATAGAAAATCTGGATGTGGAAGTAGTGATTCCTTGGGCAGCGGTTTTTAGAAACCATTCACGGATGTCAAAGGAATATTTTGATACTCTTCTTGAACATATAACACCATACATTGAAAAAAAGAACACTTCAACGAGAAATGTTTTATCTGCAAAATTCAAAACCGTCAATTGCCATTGTTGTTGCTATTTTTTCATACGCAAATACTCGAGATTCTCTATTACTTCCACATCCAATGGAAGTAATAAAAATTTTAAAAATTTTTATCGTTCAAATAGGCTTAGAATGTTATGAAACGTCGAGATTTTAAGTTTGAGCGAAAAAAATTTCTGTCTGTCGGTCGGTCTGTCTGTAACTTTTTTTGTGCGCACGTTTACTCTGGAACCATTTAAGATATTGACTTGAAATTTGGTATACATATGTACTTTAACGAGATCTGGAACTAGATTATATTTTCATCTTGTTCCGTCGAAGGGTTGAGGGGGTAAATTGAGGTAGATTTGGGGTAAATAGGTAAATCAAGCAGGTAAGAGTTCATAAAATTGTGATTTAGTATATACAAGAGAAGCTAAGGTCTCAAAAACATTTTTGGTATTAGCCACCTCCATTACCACCCTCACCCCATTATCAAAGGGGATGAAAAAAAAATGTGATTTAGTGTGTGTACAAGAACCAAAACCAAACCAAAATATTTTTTTACTCCATCCACCCCCAATACCACCCTCAACCCTCTACCGATGTGGGGTATCGCTTTATGGGTTTTTGGGGTAGAGGATTTCAAATATTATATTATTAAAGTTCCATAAACAATTATTTCCACATACAAAGTTTTTTCATTGCAAGTGACTTGGATAGAAAATCTAGATGTGGAAGTAGTGATTCCTTGGGCAGCGGTTTTTTTTTATAAAAATTAGAATGCACATCCCATAAACACGCCTCTTCGTATAATTCAAGAAGTTTTGCAATTTCCTCAGAAATCCACTTTTTTTTGTTATTTGTTGTTTTCTTAATGCCCAATTTTATATTCTATAGACGAATTTATATTAGTATAGTTACCTATACCAGCTACTAGTATAAGTAACTAGCCGTTGTCGCTTGACAACACAAAGTTATGTCAATTTTACTTCGTAGTGGTATACAAATTGGTACTGGCGCCCCACAAAGTTGGAAATTTCTAACATTTTTGCATCAATGCATGCAAGGTCAAGACTTGCTCGCCAGTAACTATTTATACAGGTGCGTTTAGATTAAGCCAGTAACTGCCTTGCCAGTTGGCCAGTAGCTGGCTTGTAAACTGTCCTCCCAGCTATTGGAAATGCAGTTTAACTGGCCACACTGTTTATACGAAACGCCAGTGTTTGTAGTCTAGTGTGACGAAAAATAGACGAACGGAAAATTCGTATATGACGTCGTACACTAAGATCGTTATCATTTATATTATATAAAGAGCTTGTCGATATGATAGAAGAAAAAATTACAATAAAAAGGACAGTTGGTGGATAAGAGACTGGATGAATGCTAAGGCAAGGGGAGCTTCATCAACAATTTTAAGGGAGCTATATACTCAAGATCCCCAAGAATACAAAGCAATGATGAAAATAATTACACAATTTCAGCAAATATTATCTTTGGTTGAGACGAAAATTCAGCGCTCGAATACGTTCTTGCGTGAAGCTATACCAGCGAGATAACGTTAGCCTTTCTTGCATCGGGAACAAATGTTAGAATGTTATCAATTTGGTTTCGTAAAGGCCTCTCTGTCAAATATAATTCCAGAAGTTTGTGATGTAATCTCTGAGAGTTTAAAGGAATTTATAAGATAACGTAAACTTATTTTTTTTACACACTTCCTTTATATCAGGCATCTTCATTTATCGTGCAATGTGCTCCAACGAAGCTTTTCGTGCATCTTGATTTTTTTATGTACTGCCAAATACATTCCACACATTTTTATAATTTCTGTACAAGTTTACAAATTGCAGCGTTTGTTCCTCACTCCACCTAGACATTTTGTCAACTGGCCGCAGTAGTGATTACACCTATCCAGTTGCTGGCCTGTGCTGTGGTGGGGACAAAATATTTTGAATTCGCTGATAGGCCAGCGATGAGACTGCTGGCCTATCCAGTTACTGGAATAAAGTGTTTATAAAGGGATAGTTACTGGCAGACAGCTACTGGAGAGCACGCCTGGCCTGTCTACTGGCTTAATCTAAACGCACCTTACGTGCAATATTTTATTTTACTGGTGCGCCAACATCTACTGGCGCCTTAACACCATGCACGTATAAACCCGCTATGAGAGTGCTTCCTAACTCCATGACAAATTTCAAGTTCCTGGCTCGTCGGGAAGTAGCCAAAAAATTCACCGGCTAGACTAGTAAAAAGAAAAGAGTTACTCTGTTTTATATAACAGATTATAACCCTAGAAAAGCTGTACAAGTTTATTTTATTACATAATGATAACATGTTGTATGGTTTATTCAGAGGGTATGCAACAAAGGGTGCATTCCTCTTCTGATGCACATTTTCCATAATGCATTAAACTTCAATCGTTACTTTGTCATATATAGTTTTTCTTTGATGTTGCAAATGCGCTTTGAAACTTATCGCTCTCCAACAATACACATTATATAGGATATTCGGATGCGGCTTTATAATTTGCACCACTAAAAGAATTTATTGATGTGGGCTTTTTAGTTTTAAAGGACGTATTATACTTTGATATCCTATTAAAAAAGCGAAATCCGTTATGGAACCTGCCTATGGTTGGGAATCAGGAGCTACCAATTCGATCATAGGGTGTGTACTCGAAGGTATAGCTTTGAGAAAATACATACATTATCAGGAATGGACTTAGATCTAATATTCACAGGGAATCATTCTGCCTTCAGTTGCTAAAAAGTGTAAAAATATTCTTTCCGAAAATTTTTGTGTTAAGTACTGAAAACAGAGCTAGGCAGAGTACCGCACTAAAGTACTCACGAGTACTTCACAACAAGTACCTGTAAAAAGTACGAGTACGAGTACTTGTTTTTGAAGTAATCTAAAAAATGAGTACTTTTGCAAAATTTGGAGAGTGCTCTTCTAAAAATGAGTAACGAGTACGAGTACTTCGAAAGATACCAAATTGAAATAGGTAATAGACAAAAAATTTGAATACCATTTATAGTACAGTATCTAGAAGTAAAAAATATGCCAAATTTCGGAATAATTTCATATGTAATAATAATTTTTCTTTTTGGGTTATTATTGTAGTATTCAGTTTCTATATGGACCAGATACTTGCTATTACCACTCCTAAATTTAAATACTTAATATTTGAAAAAGTATTAGTAAATTTTTTTTGAGGTCGCTGATTACGAATCTGAAGTCAAAATTAAAGAATTCAAAAGTGTTTGTTTAAAACAAGTGTTTTAAATAGGAACTATTTTCATTATTACAAACTACAATATTCAAGTACAACAGCAATTTACAATAAAAAAAAATATAGTTGTATTCGTTAGAACAACAGCATGTATCTAAAACAGTTTTAAAGATTATACTATGTTTGGTTTTTTAAATATTTATAATAAACCGAAAATAAACGCGTATTTCCCTCTCACTCCGCTAAATGCTATCCTTAACTCCTCTATCATTTATTTGACGACGTCCTTTTAAAGAAGTTTTTAATTGAAACAAAAATCGGCTTATAAGTACGGTGTATGTGATGAAAACAACGACTTCTGTAAAATTGCCTTTGAATTCCGTTTTCTATCTTTATTCGAGAAAGGGACCAAATCCAGCATCATCTGCAACTCCTCTAATTGCAAACAGAGATTGGTTTGGATTTGATTTGTATACATATTAACATGAGGAGAGGAAATTGCAAAATAAGACTGTGAACCCGTGCTTAATAAACACGTTCTCTTTTTGGGCTGGATAATACTAGAGCCCGTGGAATGGACTAAAAATATATTAGCGGTAGAACAGGTCTATTTGGGCACAATGTAATATATGTTAAAAACAATTTCAATGAAACAACCATACTGTCCGCATGTTCGTGACAGCCTAAACTCTCTCAGGAGTTGGCGCATGTGAAATTGAATATTAAATATCATAATTATATCCACATAAATTTTATAATTACAATTACTTTATGAATTTTAAGCGTTCGCATTTATGTACCTCTGGGACGTTCTTTTGTTATGATGTGTTACTAACATATACCATGTTTTAAAATGAATTATTTTTTGCTTATAGTTACAGGCAAAATATTTTTATAGGATTTCGAACACAGCACAAAAAGTAAATGTAGGTGGGAGGAAATTTTTTTACCTAAATATGTTTCAGATAATTCTTATCAGTATAGACTAGGTTACTCATACGTTGAGGAGTTCAGCGTCCGGTGTGAGGTTTTACCACAATAATATGTAAAGAGGTAAAATTGTTTTTAAAAATATGTATATTTTTAGGCTATGTGGAAAAAAATGTAAAAAATATGCACCAATAATGAAAAGTTTCCATTATTGTCTATATTACTTTTTATTTTTTTAATTTTGAATCATATCACAGAACAAAACACGCAGAGTACTAGTAAACTGCGAAATGGCGCATCATCTGACTAAATAATGAATATGCTATCCTTGTCTAGTGATATAAGTAAAAATCTGCGTTTTTTTCTTGTCAACGTTCTATCTCACTTTATGGCTAATTAGAGGTTGAAAAAACCATAGTCCAATTGTCCATTCTACTCTTACTTAAATATGTTATTTATGTCCTTCTTTTCTTTTCACGGTGAAGATTTAGCTAGCCATCCAAAAATGAAATCATATATTTTTCGGATTTATTTTATTTTTTAAATATATATGTAAAAAATATGTAAAAATTTTACTTTTTGTTAAAAATATGTTGTTTTATGTAATGGTCGAAGAATATGTAATGTACGAGTTTGGACACTGGGAGTTGTCGTATTTGTTAATATCAATGTATTCTGTTTTATTTTTTAAATCAAAGGAAAACTCACCTAAATGTAAGTTAATAAATTATTCATTAGTTTAATTTTATTTTGGATATAAAGTTTTTGAACCTAATAATTTTAGACGAAAATTTGCTTCATTTTACTTGCACATCCAGTGGAAGTATAGTAACGACAAAAATTTTTTTTAAAATTTTTATTGTTCAAATAGGCTTAGAATGTCATGAAACGTCGAGATTTCAAATTTGAGCGAAAAAAAAATTTCTGTCCCTGTCGGTCTGTAACTTTTTTTGTGCGCACGTTTACTCTGGAACCGTTTGAGATATTGACTTGAAATTTAGATTACATTTTCATCCTGTTCCGTCGAAGGGTTGGGGGGTAAATTGGGGTAAATTTGGAGTAAATAGGTAAATCAAGCAGGTAAGAGTTCATAAAATTGATATTTAGTATAGACAAGAGAAGCTAAGGCCTCAAAAAAAATTTTGGTATTAGCCACCCTCATTACCACCCCCACCCCATAATTAAAGGGGATGAAAAAAAATTTGATTTAGTGTATGTACAAGAACCAGAAACCTCAAAATATTTTTTTACTTTATCTACCCCCACTCCCACCCCCTGTCACCACCCCCACCCCACAACCGATGTGGGGTATCGTTTTATGGGTTTTTGGGGTAGAGGATTTCAAATATTATATTATTAAAGTTCCATAAACAATTATTTCCAGATACAAATTTTTTCGTTGTGTGACTTGGATAGAAAATCCGGATGTGGAAGTAGTGATTCCTTTGGGCAGCGGTTTTTAGTATAAAATAAAAATTAACAGAAAAAGGATACTTTTATTTATTTGGTTTGTCTAATTAATTGTTATATATTTTATTCAGTGATAAACAATCATGTTTTTTAATAATCATATGATATTGTCCTACAAATCTATATCAATATGTTCAATTGTAGAGTCCTGAGGATGTCAATAAATTTTGACGAAACGTCGACTATTTAAAAAGTCTTTTCCTAACACCTTCTGGTCTATTCCCGTCAACCAGCACAAAAAGTAATCCTGGAGGGGCCTGGAACCTTCGGTGTGACGCATTTTTATCGCGATTGAGAAAAAAGTTATTAGCATTCGGACACATCTCAAAAAAGGTACATCAACGAAGGCAAACACATCGGAGAGTGACAGAGTAGCAATTTAGGTAAGTAGATAGAAAGAAGATAGACAGAAATTTTTTTATTCTTGTCTATAGCATATCCTAAGTCGTCTTTTAAGAATTGTAATGAGTCACCCTGAAGGAGGAAAAACACCGCCAAAAGTTACTAGCGCCCACAGAGTATAAATTCTTGTTGTGTCCTTTAGGCATAAAGTGGTAAAATAGTCCACAGTAACAGTAGTGGGGCTGTTCTCATGACGAATACCTCAAAATTTTTGTGAAAACCTTCAGTGTTCCTGTACAATGTACAGGGTGGTCGCGCCAATGTTAGAACCTCACTTAATTTCGTTATTTTTGGAGATACGTAAAAAAATTCATAAATGTTATAGAAAATCAAATATATTTTCCAAAAATCATTTATTTCTCAGAAAAACAATTGAAAGTCGCATTTCGGAGATTGCATGAGAGAGATATATTTTTACACCATCTGATAGGCCATAAACAAAGCCTTTTAACGATATATAGAACATAATATTTATCTTAAAAAAAAATTGTCCAATTTACTATTTTATAATTTATCAAATTAGCCGTGGAAAACAAAAGTATGTGATTTACAGTAAGCGACGTGTTAGTTCTGTCAAGATGTTTGTTGGTAACTAACTTCACTTTGTTTTGCATAAAATGGAAAATTTCAGCGACTGATATATTTTTCGGACTGCCATAACTTAATGGTAACAAAATACAAAATGTAATATCTAGGACAGTTTTTAAGAAAAATACTATGTTTTATATATCATCAAAAAGTTTCTTTATGGTATTTCAGATGGTGTAAAAATATACGGGATGTTCGATTTGAAAAAACCAAAGCAAAGAGATATGTCTGACATGCGAAAATGTTTTTCTGAAATAATTTATGGAAAATACATGTGATTTTCTATAACTTTTATTTATAATTTTTTTTTTACGTAACTCCAAAAATAACGTTGAGTTAAATGAAGTTCTAACGTTCGCGCGACCACCCTCTACCTACACTCCTACACTTACATGCAGATTTCACTTTAGGTCTCTGCGTTCCATTAATAGTTCGTATTATCAATCACTCAACTATGTTACAATTAATTATTTTTTATTTATTTGCTTTTATCATGATTAGAGAATATTATTTAGGTATTATGCAAATCACAACTTACACACTTTTTTATTTATTATGAAAATACCTATTTTCTGTATATTGTTGCCCTAATCTGGGCACGCTAATATACTAGTCTCGGTAACACGTGAAAAACGCCACTGCACATCCATACCCTAGCCAGGATTCGAACCCGGGACCCCGTCGTCGCAAGCCTAACACCTTAAGCACTGCGCCACCGAGCCGGTTTAATTTCGATAAATAATTTAAGTATTTTCAATTTTTTTTTCCTTAAAATGACAGGAATCCTATCATGTAAGTCAATACCTCGCCAGTATTAGCTAAAAGAGTAGTTGTTTTGATTGATTGGTTTTCCAATAATGAGTGTTTTAAAGTGTAAAGTAGTATATTAGCGTGACCCGATTAAGGTACCAATATACAGAAAGTAGATAATTTCATATTAAATAAAAAAGTGTGAATGACCAAATTTGAATAAATAATTTAAGTATTTTCAATATATTTTTTTTCTTTAAAATGCTAAGAATTCTATCGTGTAATTCAATACTTCGTCAGTATTAGCTAGAAGAGTAGTTGTTTTGATTGATTCTCCAATAATGAGTGTTTTAAAGTATTTACCTAACTAGTATATTAGCGTGCCCAGATTAGGGTAACAATATACAGAAAATAGGTATTTCCATAATAAATAAAAAAGTGTGTAAGTTGCGATTTGCATAATATCTAAATAATTTTCTCTAATTTCAACTATGTTATGATAACAGATGTGACTGCTATCTTTACCCGAAATTTTGAAAACGATGTTGATCAAACCATCAAGAATTGTTAGATGATCTTATAGGACGTTACTTCGTTACAACATTCCGCTGACAAAATGTAAGCATTGCGGACGGTAAATACCAATTTCTCGTGTGAATAAGCACAATGGATCGGTTCAAAGTGAGCTCATATGTTTGAATAGTATTGAAAAGTCGAAACAATGCGGATTACTCAAACCGTAGAATCGTTATCTATACAGGTGCGAGACAGCTTTCTATCTAGGAAGTGGAGGAATTTATTATTTGACGCGAATACTCGATTTATTATGCACCAACGGGGAACAATGCAACTTTGCCGTGTTACACAATGAAAATCCGTTTATCTAATTTTGTAGCGCGCAGTACAGTGTTAGTATAATCTGCTTTATAATATACGACGATGCTCCGATAATACTAATTTAATTATCAACACTTTACCTGAGACTAGACGGAAAATTAACTGGCCCTAAAGTTTAATCTTTTAACTTTAACTGTGCCATTTAAGATCGCCGACTACAATGGGACTTATGAGCTGCACCTCCATACTCTGAATGTCTAAAATCATCCAGAAACATAAGTTCGACACTATACTCTTATCTGCCTTTGATAAAATAAAAACCACTGCCTAAGGAATCACTACTTTCATGTCTAGATATCCTATCCAAGTATCTTACAACGAGAAAAATGTTGATACTATATTTGCACTCCACTCTGTGGAAATAATTGTTCATAGAACTAAAATAATACAATATAAACGATATGCTATATCGGTTAATGTTAGATTTGTGGTAGGAGTGGTAGTGGGGATGGCTCTTGTCGAAAAAAAATTTTGAGGCCTTTGGTTCTTGTACACACTAAATCCCAATTTTATTTTTTTACTCCCTTTAATAAAGGGGTAAGCTGGTAAGCACCACAGCCATATTAGTAGAGTAAAATCTGGAAGTAAAGTCGCTTAGTTTTCGAGAAAAAAAAACCGGCGTAGAACCAAACCAGACTTAGTGGGATTCTTTAGTAAGATAATCGTGTACACTAAATCGTTTTTTTACGACATTTTTCGGTGGTCGAGAACTTTTTTATTTCGGAAAAACTCAAAAAAATAGATTTTTAATGAAATATGCTTTTTAACGTCTCCACCGCTATATCTCTGAAAATATTTGTGCTATCAAGCTATTTTTTTTTAGATTAAAGTAGACACAATAGCGCTTCGAACAATGTCCCACGTGAACCCGATTTATTATTTTTTTAAGTTGGTAAAATAATAGGAAACTCAAACTTGTTATTTTCAGTAGCGTAATTTTAGGCAATCGAGAAAAAAGTTTATTTATGAAAATTTGTATATACATGCTGCGTACAAATTGAAGCCAATAGTTGAAAAAAGTTTTTAGAATAAAAATTTTTCATGTCCCGTTCATAGTATTGAGTCAGCGATTTTTTTTAACGGACCAAAGTCATATTCTTGCGCGCTCGGCTGTAGCAAGCCTGCCGACTGCAACGATCTGACGATCCCGGTCGGGGTGTATATAGTAGTTTAACTTATATCAATAGGTACAAAACCAGTAGTGATCAAAAGCATCTAGGGGATCAATATTATTGTTCAATATTTCATATGTTGTACAGTAGTATTGATCATATGTTGTTAATATTAAGAAATTGTATAATAAATATTAAATAGTCTCCTTTTAATAATAAAAAGACAGGTGGTAGTAGTACAGTACCTAGAGGTAAAAAATATGCAAAACTTCGAAGTAATGTTTTATTGAACGGATTTCGTTCATTTTTGGCAGTATAATAGTAAATGTTTCACAGAAAAGTTTCTATATTGAGCGGGGGCTTGTTAATTTATTTATATTTTTTAAGTGCTACCCCCTTTGAGGGGGTGTCAGTACAATCATATTTTAAGAAGAAAAGGTTCTATGCAATTTTCCACATAAATTAATAGTTTTTAAGTTATAACGACTTCAAAATTGCGATTTTAGCTTAAAAAAAGGTATTTCTAAACGGCTTTCGTCAAGTATCTCAAAAAGTATTACTTTATCGAAAAAATGTTATAGACCAATTACAGAAAGTACAAACTGGGAATTTATTATATTTTTTGTTTACTGATGTAGGATTAATAATTTCGGAGATATTTAAGTTTACATTTGGCATCCAAGTGTTCGTAAGATAACTATTTAGAGTGAGAGTTAAATATCTCAGAAACTGTGACACCTACGCCAAGGATACTAATAGATACAATAATAGGTACAATTAATTAAGCTCTTAACTATTTTTTTATTTGTTTATGTAGCATAAAAAACAAAGAAGTTATGACCGAAGCAATGTCCGTCTAATAACAACGTCGCCATTTTGTTACTGTAATTAGTCAGTAATTAAAAAAAAAAATAATTTCAAACACGGTTTTTCATTAATATACAGCATGACGTAGATGCTCAAATTTTTTGGTTCGTATACAGTACTTGCTTTAGAAAAAATACAGTTTAAACTATAAAGGTATTTTCGATAAAACGTATTTTTTTTTCTTATTCCAAATATCTCAATAAATATTAGTTTTGTTCAAAAATGTGTAGAGACCAAAAATAAGCTCATAAACTAATAATGAATTTCGCTTGTTTATTTATTTACATAAATTTAATAGTTTCGGAGATATGAGTTTACAAATGGCATCCGAACGTTCATAAGACGAAAAATGCAGTTTAAATGTTAAATATCTCAGAAATTGTGACGCATGCTAAGAAAGGAAATTAAAGACAATTAATTGCGCTTTGAAATTATTTTTTACTCGTTTTGTTACTCTAATTAGCCAATAATTTAAAAAAATTATCTCAAATACAGTTTTTCGTTAAAATGTAGCATTACCTAAATGCTCAAATTCTTTTTTGCTCATTTAAAGCACTTGCTTTAGAAAAAAATGCATTTTAAACTTTAAAGGTAATTTCGAAACCCTTGGATACCAAATATAAACTTAAATATTTCCGAAATTATTAATCCTACATCAATAAACAAAAAATATAATTAATTCCCAGTTTGTAGGGTGCTTTCTCTAATTGGTCTATAACATTTTTTCGATAAAGTAATACTTTTCGAGATATTTGACGAAAGCCGTTTGAAAATACCTTTTTTAAAAGGTTTTATTTTAAGCTAAAATCGCAATTTTGAAGTCGTTATAGCTTAAAAACTATCAATTTATGTGAAAAATTGCATGGAACATTTTCTTCTTCAAATTTGATCCTATTTCAGCTCCAATAAATATATATATATATATATTTTTTAAGTGCTACCCCCTAGAGGGGGTGGCACATTTTTTATGAATGCGAGGTGTATTAATTGCGAGGTGCATGCGAGGTGTATTAATTGCGTCCCAATGTCACAGATCAAACAAACCAGATGTTTCACTTAATAGTATTCCCTATGTAACCAGTTTCATTTTTTGTCGTGTGACGTTTACCTTCCAGGATTCTGCGCAGAAGTCATAAACAGAGCAACCTAACGGTTGACATGGAAGTTAAGACCAGCGAGTACAATATCACAGGAGAGAGTGTTTAGTACTGAAATCTCAGAGATGGAAGTCGTCATCAGCTACACCAGTGATATTAATTATTTTGGAATGCAGTGTATTCTATTGAAGCTTAGAGTTCTTATTGTTATACATTTAAGTGGTTTTTTTGAGTATTTATTAGGTGACTTTTAATTATTGTTATGTGTCATCACCTCCCTCCTGTGTCTATACTCGCTGGTTAAGACTGCTTGGTATATGCGCAGATCACTACACAAATTGGTACCTTCCAGGAGTTGATTTATTATCTAAACCATGAAACGTCATAAGTGAAACATCTGGTTTGTTTGATCTGTGCCAATGTCGCGTTTAGCGCTGATAAAAAAAATCGCTGTTGCCAAACGGTACACTTTAGGAAAAAACATATTGTTTCAAAAACTTTTGTGATTATTAGGCTTTATTTTCTTCGCTGCATGTATGCAAATATTTTCAAAAATAAAAAAGTTTATCGATTGGTGAAAATTTCAATACACAAAATATGTATTTTTAGTTTATTTGATTTTTAGAGAAATGAAAGTGCGAATTGTGCCCAAACCGTTTATATTGGTAAAAGCGCTACAGTGTGTGCTTTAATTTGACACAAAACAAATTTCGGTACCTTTAATAGTTTTAAACAGAAAAAAAACAATTTTCTTTAAAAATACTTTTTTTTCACTTTTTATCGATTTAAAAAGTTCGAGACCACAAAAAAATGTCGTAAAATATGATTTCATATGCCCGGTGACTTACTCAAAGGAACCTGGTTCTACGCCAAAAAAAAAAAAAACGACACGATAGACTTACGAAATCGCTGCTCTATATTTCGCAAATGTCTAACATACAATACTGTAAAAATGTAATAACTCTGTACCTAGTAAACTGAAGAGTCTACCTTTACTAAAATTCAAGAAAAAAAGTCAAACAATATTTCCTTGAATGTCACTAAATTTATTAAAATAAAATCGCTAAATGATCTAGGTAAATATGTAAATATGTACACAACCAAACATTTGTAATTATGGAACGAAATTCATGTGTTTCAAATTTTAGATTATTTATTTTTTCCTCCTTGCGTACTTGGTAATTAATACAATTAGTATAATAATGTTGTTACGAGCTACAATTATAATTAAATATTTTTAATTGTTATCATGTGATATTTCATTTTGTATCGATTTATTTTAAAATTTCGAAATGATTAAATTAGGAAATTATTTTAAAAATATACGACCTAGGCACGAGGTGTTTCATACATACTACCTTTTGCAAACTGATCTATCTGGTAATGTTTAATATGTACAAACATTTAATTGTACTAATCTGTGTACTAGTCGTATTTTTATTCCAGGTCCATCTGTATCACAGTTGTCTGTTATGTTATTATTATTAAACATAAACACAACACATATATTAAATAAATTATTACTGTACTGTGGTAACAGTTTTTCCCAGTTTTACCTGTTTAGTAAATTGCACACAGCGAGTACGAGTATATACACTTTATTTAAATGACGTTTATAACGGCATCAAACCACATAAAGCCATCTCGAAAGGCTCCTCCGTAAATCTCCGTATTTCAGCAAAACTATTTGCCTTTCTGCACTCAAAGTGTAATTTGCAGGCGCATATACGCGCCTTTACATCAAAAGGACAAATTCCCCAGGCGCTGTCAACTTATTCGCTTTTTCGGGTTATTTATAAATCGCATTATAACGCGATCATAACAACATCCCTGGCCTCACCTAGCTTGCCATTTCTTATCTTGACGGGCCTACTCCCGGTGATTTTATTCGGACGAACACGAATGCCCCGGAATTGAAGGCGTTGGAAGTCAATGTTTCGGATTTTCTATTTTCGTTTATAAAAATATGAAACTGGTAAAGATCGTCCCATAACATAAGAAAAATTGCAGATTTTTCTTTTATTCTCGTCATGTTTTAACTATGAGCGCAACATTGATACACATTTATATTTACATATTTTATTATTCACAAACAACATAATAGTAACAAAGTGCATCAGCGTGTATCAATTTTCAGAGCAATTTTTCTTGTGTTATGAAGAACATTCTAAAAGGTACCGGGGTGGTTATCAGGGAAGATCTACCAGTCGAAAGGGTGAAGCTTGCAAAAATGACAGAAAAGATTGATAATAGAAATTGTATTGTATGAACCAATAAAGGGAATGTGTTTCCAAAGATTGAAGAGTATTGTTAAAATTCGTTCTAAGAATGACCTTGAAAATATTATTATTGTTCAATAAGATAGATGTGTTTTTTATAAAAACCGCTGCCCAAGGAATCACTACTTCCACATCCAGATTTTCTATCCAAGTCGCTCACAACGAAAAAAATTTGTATGTGGAAATAATTGTTTATGGAACATTAATGTAATATTTGAAATCGTCTACCCCAAAAACCCATAAAACGATATGCCACATCGATAGTGGAGGTGAGGGTAGTGGAAGTGGAGGTGAGGGTAGTGGAAGGGGGGGTGGTAGTGGGGGTGAAAAAGGTAAAAAAAAATTGAGGCCTTTTGTTCTTGTACACACACTAAATGACAATTTTATTTTTTTCGTCCCTTTTAATAATGGGGTGAGGGTTGGTAATGGAGGTGGCTAATACCAAGAAAATTTTTGAGACCTCAGCTTCTCTTACATATACTAAATATCAATTTTATGAACTCTTACTTGCTTGATTCGCCTCAACCTTTCTGAAACCGTTTAAGATATTGACTTAAAAGTTACACGTATGTATTTTAATGAGATCTGTAACTAGATTATATTTTCATCTTATTCCGCTGAAGGGTTGGGGGTAAATAGGTAAATCAAGCATGTGAGAGTCCCTAAAATTGGTATTCAATATATATATAAGAGAAGATAAGGTTTCAAACATTTTTTTTGGCATTAGCTACCCCCATTACTCCACTATTAAAGGAAGTGAAAAAAATAAAATTGTGGTTCCTTAGGCAGTGATTTTTACCTTAAAAACCGCTGCCCAAGGAATCACTACTTCCACATCCACATTCCCTATCCAAGTCACTCACAACGAAAAAACTTTGTATGTGGAAATAATTGTTTATGGAACTTTAATAATATAATATTTGAAATCCTCTACCCCAAAAACCTAAGAAACGATACCCCACATCGGTAGTGGGGTGGGGGTGGTGATAGGGGGTGGTAGTGGGTAGTGGATGTGGATGAAGTAAAGAAATATTTTGAGGTTTCTGGTTCTTGTACATACACTAAATCACATTTTTTTTCATCCCCTTAATAAGGGGGTGGGGGTGGTAATGGGGGGTGGCTAATGCTAAAATTTTTTTTGAGACCTTAGCTTCTCTTATGTATACTAAATACCAATTTTATGGACTCTTACCTGCTTGATTTACCCATTTAAAACAAATTTACCTCAATTTCCCCCCAACCCTTCGTCGGAACAACATGAAAATATAATCTAGTTCCAGATCTCGTTAAAGTACATACATGTACCAACTTTCAAGTCAATATCTTAAACGGTTCCAGAGTAAACGTGCGCACAAAAAAAGTTACAGACAGACAGACCGACAGACAGACTGACAGACAGACCGACCGACCGACAGACAGACCGACAGACAGACCGACAGACAGACAGACAGACAGACAGACAGACAGACCGACAGAAATTTTTTTTCGCTCAAACTTAAAATCTCGACGTTTCATGACATTTTAAGCCTATTTGAACAATAAAAATTTTTAAAATTTTTTTTGTCGTTACTATACTTCCACTGGATGTGGAAGTAATTACTTGATATTAATACTAGCCCACTCAATCCGGCGTTAAAAGAAGTGCATCTGTGCATTTTGTTATTACGTGGGGGGGGGGGGCAACATAAGTTCAAATTTGAGTTTTCGGGGTTGGGGGCACCCATTTGGCAGTCATCTTGAAAATGAGGGTGTAAATGGTTTTTTTAATATATCTTGGAAACTTTAACTCCCAGAAAAAAATTGTAGAGCTTTTTTGTAGATAGTAATATTATCTACAACTTTTTGTTGTAACTTCGATAATTAAGAAGCTAGAAGCAAAAATTAATGAAAATTTAGGGGATGAAAAACTATTATTGTTAATAACTTTTTACTATCAATTTTATGAAAAGAATGCATCAGGGCTTTTTCATAGAGCATTTTATAACAAATAATTTGACCCACTAAGTATTTTTGTGTATTTTAAACAAAGCGAGATACCATGAAAATGACCTCTATAAAAGTTGTTGAGGTCATCGGGGACACCACCTGGTGACCTTGGATTTGACCTTGAATGGCATTTTCAAGGCCATTTGAAGGTCATCTTTCATTTTTTAAAAAGGAACCTCTATTTTGACTGCGGATTCTGAAAGAGCGAAAAATTTTGCATTAGACTTGTAAGGGGTTAAATTGACCCTTGGGGGGGTGGGGGAACTTTCAGGCTGGTATCTCGTCAGGATAGCGAGATATGAGGAAAATTACTTGTATAAAAGTTGTTGAGGTCATCGGGGGCGCCACTTGGTGACATTGGATTTGACATTGAAGGTTATTTTCAAGGACTTTTGAAGGTCCACTTTCGTTTATCAAATAGGAACACCCCTAGTCGCTGAAACCGATCATGAAATGACCTCGATTTAACTTTAAAATATAACTGTAAGTTCTTCACGATCACCATCGCCTGCCTTCAGTTATCATACCCTAGTGCCAATTTGACCCCTTACAACAAAAATTTTACAAAACTTTTCACTCTTAAAATCCGGGGTGAAAAATAGAGGTTCCTATTTAAAAAAACGAAAGTTGACCTTCAAATGACCTTACAAAAACTCATTCAAGGTCAAATCTAAGGTCACCAAGTGCCCCCGATGACCTAAACAACTATCTCGCTATCCTGACGAGTTGTTCAGGCGTATCCATACTTTTGGGACACTCTGTATATGCATACATATAATGATACAAAACAATAACAATAATTAGTTGTAGTAATAATAATAATTTGCGAAAAATATTTTTTCGCAAATTAGGAAAAAACTAGAGGTATTTACCTCTAGTTTTTCTAGTTTTAATGGAGCATTATACATATATAATTGTAAATATTATGTATGTAGTTACCTATTTAAATACACCTACAGGTTTTCAGTTAATTTCAAATTTGCTGGCCGAATTACTTTCACATTTTTAAAATGTTGTGATTAGATTTTTAGTCGAGGGGTTTTCAAAATTTTTGTTTTCATTTTATATAAGGTACACTAGAAATCCTTATTGGTATATCATTATACGTCCTCATAATGTTTACTCGGAGCATTAATTAAATTTACGAGTATTCGAACTATACTAATAACTCAACTGCAACATATTTGTTATTTTAATGTGTATTTCGTGCAGAATATGAAATGTTGCGACTGGGTATGGCAAATACAAAATTATATCCACCACTAAATTACATTTTACAGCATAAAGTGCCCCGAAGGAATGATTCAGTAGGTATTTTATTAGTACATGCTAGAAAATAAATATTGATTTAAGTGACCACTGCAGAATGACGGGAAATGTATCGGCAGTTATGAAGTTTTGCCTCAAACGGAATATTATTTAATGAAACTTACATGAGGTCCAGTAGAGTATTTATGGTTTGGTAAAATGTTTATTTTTTAAAGTTGAAAATTTCACAAAAATATTTTGTTAACTTCTACCGAGACTTCATGAATAAATGTTTATTTCACAGGAACAAGCACAAGTGTGTTTAATCATGTGATTTGTCATTTGTGTTATAAGTGTTTTTGTTGTAGAACCCGGGAGAATCGATCTAAATCGAAAAATTACAAAAATCGACTTAGAAAAATGTTTCGTCTCAAAAGACGTTTTTGGGCAATACAAAGCAACCTTTTGGCATTCTCGCAAAAATTTGACTCAAAAACATTTTTTACATCTCCGAAGACGAGTGGCACAAAAGGCGAAAATTTGAAAAGTACGCTGAACATAGACAAAATTTTAAAAGTATATTAAGTACCAAAACGAGGAAAGTACAAAAAAGAGCGTACCCTTGAAATTGAAATTTAGGTAAAAAGGCTAAAATTGCCAAGGGCGATTTTTAACAAAATTATAAGTTATTTCCATCCGGTGACTTTCCCAGAAGGCAAAACGCTACAATCGTAACCAATGAGTCAAAGGATAAATTGTCAAATTTTCGATTACAAAATATTTATCTTTGGGACAACAACCAACGCATCCCCAAATTGTATCGAGACCAAACCCTTAGGAGGGTGAAAATTATCCTAATACAATACCAAACTAGCTAGCTTTCACCCCAAAGGGAACCGAAGAAAAATCTATCCAGAACTCTTAAACGCCAAAATTTTAACATCAGAACACTTAAAAAGTCTTTAACACTAAGCCCTAAACATGAAAAAACCCAAAACCACAGATCAAACAAACCAGATGTTTCACTTATGACGTTTCATGGTTTAGATAATAAATCAACTCCTGGAAGGTACGAATTTGTGTAGTGATCTGCGCATATATCAAGCAGTCTTAACCAGCGAGTATAGTCACAGGAGGGAGCTGATGACACGTAACAATAATTAAAAGTCACCTAATAAATACTCAAAAAACCACTTAAATGTATAACAATAACAACTCTAAGCTTTAATACAATACACTACATTTCAAAATAATTAAAATCACTGGTGTAGCTGATGACGACTTCCATCTCTGAGATTTCAGTACTAAACACTCCCTGACATTATACTCGCTGGTCTTAACTTCTATGTCAACCGCTAGGTTGCTCTGTTTATGTCTTCTGCGCAGAATCCTGGAAGGTATACGTCACACGACAAAAAATGAAACTGGTTACATAGGGAATACTATTAAGTGAAACATCTGGTTTGTTTGATCTGTGCCAAAAGCCTACTTCCAAAATTTAAAGCCTTAAAACCTGAACCCGGGAATCTTAAGAATTCTTATGAAATCTCTTTTTCTTGTTTTCCAAAGACCTTGTATCAGACCGCCTTTTATGATGAGCATTAGTATTATCACGTTGAAGAGACCAGTAAAAGTCAGTTAGCATCGAAGTAGACCATTTTCCTTGATATCTTCTTTCCATCTCTTTGATATCTTGATGGAAACGCTCCACTTCCTCTTCGATTTTTTTATTTTTTTTTTTATGATTAGATGATGTTTGTCTTTCTGTTGTGTTAAATTTGATTCTTTTAGAGTCGTGTGGTTGAGATTGTTGCGTTTCTCTTCTGTTGTATTAAATCTTGATTCGTTTAGAGTCGTTTGATTAAGAGCTCGGCATGTTTTCCCTTCTGCTGTGTTAAATTTTGATTCGTAGGGGATCATGGTTTCAAATTCATGTCACCTTAAAATGGCTATAACTTTGCGAGGAAACATCGTAGATGACCATTCGAAAGCTTATTTTAAAGAGGAAGGATGTATTTATTAGAAATAAGCTGAAAAATTTTTGGATCCAAAAGCAGAAAAAAAAATCCATTGTTTAAGTACTTACTTAACCTCAAATATTTCAAAATTCTGACGTGGTGGACAAATTCGGATTCAGCGCGAAAAACTACTTCGGAAATGACCCCCATTTGCCCAAGAAAAAACCTCGCAGACCTGTGTTATGTATCATCCTGACGATTTCATATGACAAAGAAAAAACTTGCACAACTTTTCGGTGAATCGAATTTAGTCGAAAGTGGAAGGAAATATGAATGAAATTTTATACTCCTAGCATTGCACAAATACTGTTTTTTTTTCTTGAAAAAGAATGTGACCCCGGATTTTATACACAGTTTACAAATGACAGATAAAAACCAAAAACCCGCTTAATTGCTTGCAGATTTACGGTACTTGTTTGACTTTAACCAGAACAAAATGGATCGCGGGACAGAAGGTACATATGATGCGGTTAGACAACGTAATAAAACATGCCTCGCGCCAGAATTACTACAAAACGAGGCAGACCAATACAGATATATGCCCTGCAAGAGTGAGATCGATAAACAACGGTCGATTATCATCGTTTTGCAGAGTTAGAGGGAAATACGCGTTTATTTTCGGTTTATTATAAATATTTAAAAAATCAAACATATTATAATCTTTAAAACTGTTTTAAATAATTGCTATTGTTCTAATGACTACAACTATATATTTTTTTTATTGTAAATTTCTGTTGTACTTGAATATCGTAGTTTGTCAATGAAAACATTTCATAATTTCATTATTAGAGTATACAAAATTTATTACAAAAACTGTATATGGTTGTATTCCTTAGAGGAATGGGAAGTATCTGAAACTATTTTAAAGATTATACAATTTATTATTTTTTAAATATTTATAACAAACCGAAAATAAACGCATATTTCCCTCTCACTCTGCAAAATCCCATCCTTAAGGGTCATTTATACAGATGAATCGGAAAAGTACGTAACCTTTTGAATTTCAAAAACTGTCGCCCATCAGAATGACTCAGGACCATTATTAAATCACCAGCTGACAATAATAGACTACAAGGCAAATGTTAATTTCCATAAAAATAATTAAAGATTGAAAAAACACTTAAAAACATCTATGTTCAAATTTTTTTTGGAAAAAACCGTTTTCACCTTAATTTGTTAAAAATAATAATCTTTAAACAAGTAAAATATTACACACATCTGTTGCGAAATAAAGTATTGTTACATATTTTTACCCCTAGAGACATCTGTAGGAAGTTTATCTAAGTCCCATATATTATAAATAAAGGAAAACAATTAAGTTAGTTAGTTTGGCAGTCGGCCCAGAGATGGCGCGCGGTGTCAGAATCTGGAAATTGAGAGAGCTTACTAGAACATTACAGAATGAGGAAAAGAACATTCTGGAGCTCTCATCTTTAGGTATATAAAGGAATGGAGAAGCCGAGGACAGTTTAGTACAGATAATAAGATGAGAAACATTAGCAAGAAATAAGCAAAGTGATGAAGTGACTGAAGTAGTAAATTATAGTATCTAGTGGTATATTAGTGAAGTAATCATGTGTTGTAATTAGTAATAAATTAGTGTTTAGTGTTACCCTGGTGTTATAATTTCCGGATCCACGATACAAGGTGTTTACAAAAGGGATGTAAGAGTATATTCAGTTATCGACTATCGTTCAAATGGGACCAATCGCGCTGATTTATCTTACAGCGTTTTTTATAAGCGCTTGAATCTGATAAACATAATGAAAAAAAAACAGAACTTTATAATCCTCAAAAAAAATTTTTTTGGACTTACAAAAAAAAAGTTAATGTAGCTGGAAAAAATTCGGCCGGATTATCCGGTCGAATTTTGCATCTGCGAAGAGCCGCAGATTTTTCATGAGGGGGTAAAGTCATTAACAAATTCGATTGAGATGTAAGTTGGAGTGGGGTAAGTGGGGACTAAAAATTTAAAAGGTTGACTTTGAAGTCACGTAACTTTATGGAAAATTGAGATACATTGGTGTGCTTTGAACAAGAAATAGTATGTTATACTCACAAAATACCCATATATTATTTTTATTAATTCAACGGTGCTCTAAAAAAAAAAAAAATCAGTTCTGTAAGTTCACCTGTAGTACCCACTTGCCCCGGTGACTGGGGCAAGTGGATTTTTCATCTCTACTTTTCATATGAATAGTTATATTCTCAATTGGGGCAAGTGGATTAATCTGCACGATTTTAGCTACAAAACGTTTTTTTCAAATCTAAAATATTCCCAAAATTATGGGAGTTTCGAACTTAAGTTAAGTTATGGTATTTTTCTGGAGTAAAAAGTAAAATGCTATTAAACTATTTTATTGCAAAAACAGAACGAAATGATTTAAATTAAAGTTTTGTACAAAGAAAGAGTTCATAGGGCACGTTTAGGGAATGCAGCCGCTGAGAATAATCACTCAACCTGATAGTCCACAGTACATCGCCCTTTTTTTTAATGATTAGTAACAGGCTGAATTTTCGTGAGTAGCTTCGTTTTGACGAGACGCCCAACTTTTCTCTCTGCGAAAATTCTCGGTAGTGGTAGCTAATAGCAAAAATTATTTTTTCTATTTCACACGAATTAGACAATTCGACAACCTGTCAAATTATGTTGTTGTGGACAAACACGAGGCTTATTATAATTAACTCGCGCAAACGTAACCAAGGCAATCGAAAAACAAACTCTTTAACGAATGAAAAGCATATTGCCAAAATAATTTGACAGACTGTCGAATTGTCTAATTCGTGTGAAATAGAAAAAATAATTTTTGCTATTAGCTACCACTACCGAGAATTTTCGCAGAGAGAAAAGTTGGGCGTCTCGTCAAAACGAAGCTACTCGCGAAAATTCAGCCTGTTACTAATCACTGAAAAAAAAAGGGCGATGTACTGTGGACTATGATTACTTTTTGATTCAAGTCAATTGTTGTGAGTTTGCTAAACGATGTAAAGCAAGTTTATAATAAATGTCACTGCAAGTGAGTTAAGTCTCACCGATGACTAAGCGTGAATTTTTGTTGTGGCATAAAACACTCAACAGTTGACGATTAGCACATTTTCAGCATTGTCGTTTAGGGAACCATTGCGTTCCCTAAACGTATCCATTTTATAACAAAATAAAAATAAAAAATTGGAAAAGGGGCAAGTGGGGACTAATCCCCACTTTCCCTTAAGGACTAGTCCCCACCTGCACCGCCAACAAAAATAGCGAGGCAAGTGGGAACTATGGGGCTAAACTTGGGAAACAGGGTAATAAAATTTTTTTTAAATTGCAAGAAGTAACATTAGTGACATACAACATCAGCAGTCTTGAAAGTTTGACATATTATAGTCTGCTTTCATAGATAAAAAATTTTGAATTTTTTAAAGACAACTTGAAAATCTCGATCAAATGTAGACAATTTCCAAATGAACAAATTGATGCCTTAAAAATGTTCCAAAATCTATACCCAACACGTTGCAGCTGTATGGAGATCTGAAGAACAATCTACTGTGAGTTAAATTTACAAATAGGATTTTTCTCACAAATTATAATAAAACTACCCACTTGCCCCACTCCACCTTACTTAAATTTACCAATAATTGACAAAAAATTTGATCCCATTTCCTGGTGGAATGCTCACTCCATTGATTTCTATGTTATTGCCTCTCGCAAAAAGATAGTTTTACCGCACCAGCAGCTTCTGTATTTAGTGAGAGAGTGTTTTCTGAGACAGGAAACGTATACACAGACAATAGAAGCAGACTCCTGCCCCAGAAAGGAGAAAAGCTGGTGTATCTGCATTACAATTTAAGGCATTCATTGTGCAGTGAATTTGATTAAACATAAAATAATTTTTATTTATATTTTGCTGAATTTTTTTAAATCGTTTATTTTTATTATATTTATAATGCAGGGAAATTAGCCAAAAAAAGGAGGAAACCTAGACAAAATTAATAAAAATCTGAATTTTTGCACAGACGTTCTTTGAGGTGTCCCAAACCCAAATCCAAAATCACAGAAATCCCAAAATGGCTACCCAAGATATTGAAGGTGAAAGTTTTTTGCAAATATCTCGCATTGGATGCCAATGAGGACAATGTGAAAGTTCGAGATAATCAAGGTCAAAGTATCAAAAACATGGTTTTTCGCGAATAGTTCGCGCCAAAAAAAATCGGACAGCAATAAAGTTAACAGTTGTAAAGAATTCAATTATCTACAAGATTGGTATTTTGCATTTTTCCCAAAACTTCGTCCTTTTCGAGATATTCAAAGTCGAAGATTAAAAAAACGGTTTTTTGCAAATACCTCGCTTCCTATGCATCGGACGTATATGAAGTATTATTATTATTATTATTATCGACAATATTTTCCGAAGCGAGGTGGCGCACAGTGGGCCACAATCCGAAAAAGCTGGCCAAAAGTCGAAAAATGGAGTCATGGTTTTGAAATTTTCATTTGGGGGTCGCTGATTACGAATTTGATAGTAGTTTTTTCAAGAACAAAATGGCGGTTCCAATATGGCGACAAACGTTTAAGAAAAGTTAGTCATTTCAATTGGAAATTGGTATTCGAGGGTTTTAGAGGTCGCTGATTACGAATTTGATAATAGTTTCTCCAAAAAAAAAATGGCGGCTCCTATATGGCGACAAACGTTTGAGAAAAATAAGGCATTTTAATTTTCGGGGCCGCTGAATACGAATTTGGTAATAGTTTTTTCAAAAGCAAAATGGCGGCTCCAATATGGCGACAAACATTTGAGAAAAGTCAATCATTTTAATTGAAAATTGATATTCGAGGTCGCTGATTACGAATTTCAATTCAAATTTAAGAAATTGAATTAACTAATTAATTTAAATTGAATTTTACATACTTTTAGGCATTTTATAAATTCCAACCAAAGAAATAAATAATTTTTCAATAATTATTTTCGACATAACAAAATGCTTTAGTTTTTTCAAAAATTGTTTATAACACATAAATATTATAAATTGTTACGTTTAAATGGAATTTTTATGCTAAAACAACACTATAGACCAAAGTTAACGCGTCGCTGTATTTTACACCGTGTCAGAAAACCGATGACAAAAACAATAGTGGCTCTTAAAGGCAGCCAATTTTTACATATTTTTTACAAAAATGTTCAACGGACAACTTAAAAAAAAAACCCATTAAACGAGTGTGAACGAAACATAAACTTTTTTCTTGATAAAGAAAAAAATGCTTTCCGAGATGTTTTCTATATTCTATGAAAACACCACCTCCTATTGAATATTAATAATTTAATATAAATTAATAATTACGAAATTTCACCTTCGACATTTAATTATACATTATACCTTGTGGATGAAAATCCATTTTAATGCCACTATTTTCTAAATTTTTACAGCACTTTCTGTAACTACAACATGCGTGAAGTAAACAGCTCGGTGCGCTTCGTGTGACTGTCACATTCGGAATGAAGTTACAAAGAGCTCGGGGGATGTCGGCTCCTAGGGACCGGTTTATATTATACCTGGGGTCATCTACTAAACGTTTTGGAATAAAAAAGTCCTAAATTCGAAACTCGCTTTTTCGACTTTTGGCCAGCTTTTTCGGATTCTGGCCCACTGTGTGGTGGTGAAAGGAATAGCAGACAATCAGGGGCGGCTTAATGGCCGGGCAACCCAAACTGAGGGAAAACTTGTTTAATTTTTTTTAATGTAGCATTTTTATTACTTTTCATTGGAAAATAATACAAAATAATATCGGTATCTATATCAGCTAAAGTGGTAATAATGCCGATTAGTCGAATAACATTAAAACCTCCTAATTCAAAAATGTAACACAAACGTTTTTGTTCAGCTATGAGATACCTCACTACTTATACCTCAAGCTTCTCGCCCTGTTATTGACTGACACGGAGTCGATCATTAAAGATTTTGTATAAATGAAGGCCGGGCGGGCATTCATTCACAAAAATTCAGAATATTCAGAAAATTGTTATATCAACATACCATTGTATTTCATTGTAGATAATTTACTGTTTATAAATAAATAAAATAAATAAACGGCAATTTGTTTTGTGTGAAATATTAAAATAATAAAGAAGAATCTTCCTCTAACTAAACTTGTGGCGATATGGTCCTCTATTTATAATAGCGTTAGTGTAGACAAAAAAATTTATATTGCAAATTAATTAGTATTAATAAAATGTTGCAAATGCACATTGATGTGTAAACATAAATTACTTGAAAATGCTTTATGGAAATGCATAGGGAGCGAGATATTCGCGAAAAACCGTTTTTTAAACTTCGACCTTGAATATCTCGAAGAAGGGCGCGGTTTTGGGAAAAAATGCAAAATACCAATCTTGTAGATAATTGAATTCTCTACAACTTTCACATTGACCTCATGGGCATCCGATGCATAAGACGCGAGATATTTGCAAAAAACTTTGACCTTCAATAGGTATCTTAGGTAGCCATGTTGGGATTTTTTTGATTTTTGTCGATTTGGGTCTGGGACACCTCAAAGAACGTCTGTGCAAAAATTCAATTTTTTACCAATTTTGTCCAGGTCAAATGCTAATTTCCCTGGACTATTATAAGTTTGTGAGAGTACATCTATTGTTTTTGTTTCTGTTAAGAAACATATTTATTGTTTGGTTTGTATTAAACGTTTAAAAAAACATATTTGATATTTACTAGAAATAATAAATCCGGCCTCTAATCCGGCGTTGCAGGCCGGATCTATTTAAAAAATCCGCCGGAACCGAATATTCGGTAAAAGTGACCGGATTAGCCGAAGCCAGTATGCAGCAGAGCTGGGTAATTACTTGTAATTTAAAACTAATTACAATTACAAATTACTTTAAAAAAAAGGAATGAATTACAATTACAAAGTACATGTCTTCAAAAAAGGAATTAGCAATTACTTTTCTAATTACTTTTATGATACAGTTAATTATATGACCAAACAGACAAAAATGTAAGTTAAAAATTTTAATTAAAAGTGTTGTGTAATATTGCGTTTTAATATTTATTAGAATCGTTATTAGAATGTTTGACCTTAAGAGTAATTAGGAAAAATTAAATAAATATATAGAAAATGCAGCTTAATAGTGGAGTCGGTTTAGGAAAGGATTGGGAAAATTTTTAAGATGGATGCAGATCCTGCGGAAATTGTTTGTCATGACGAGTATAATAAAACACTAAAATTTTAATTTCCATGATTTTTTGGCCGAAAAGGGTTTTTTTGGATATTTTAAGGGTCAAATTTGTTGTTTTAATTTTTTTTTGATCACTTGAACAACTAGTTAAGAAAAGAAAATGGTATCCTTTTATTCTCAATATTAAAGGAACCTTCAGTTTAAATTTGGGGAAGATATCTGGCCATCCCCCCTCCTGATATTCATATACAGTGTGTCCCAGGATAGATGTAACAAGAGGTGTAATGGACCAAAAATTTTGAAATGGTATTTGGGGATTGAGTCCTGCTTGTTGTAAAACTAAAGTATACCAAAAATGACTTGATTTGGTGTTCTACAGGGTGTTTTATAAGCAAAGTTGTAAAAATCACCACTAATAAAGTACCTTTATTTTTCAAAATATGAAAAAATTCCACTAAGAAAAGTTATTTAGGATGCAATTTTATACCTCTATACCAAAGTTCAGGAATATAAAATTATTTTTTTGGAACTTCCCATTTTTTCAATAAATTAGTATTTTATTTTGAACCATTCAATTAAAACTGCATAGAAATTATTTTTTGTGAATTAATAATTTAAAGTTATGAAGAAGCTAAAAGTAGGCTATGAGAAAAGCAGTGGATGATTAACATTTGCTCCTACACAGCTTTAAATATGAATTCAACTCTTAATTCGCAAAAATGGGAAGTTTCAAAAAAATAATTTTATATTCCTGAAATTTTATATTCCTGAAATGGACATCCGATGAAGAGCCCTAAATCTCTTTAAAATGTACCCTAATATTAGGTCTCTAATATATTTATAGCGTCATTTTGATTTCCAGCCGGCCAAACTGGTCAAAGCAAACACACAGCAACCATGCTTTATTAGTTTTTATTTCTCAAATATTTAAGTAATAATTATTGTTAGTGGCTGTATGAAATATTTTAAAGTTGTATCTTTGTATTTTATATATTTAGTTCAGCTTTATTTGAGTGTCTTCATTCCAGACTTCAGTCTATAAAAAGTGAGTACAAATGTATACAAATATAACATAACCTATTAAACTTCATGTTATGAAAAAGTTATCTGATATGATTGAATATTTAATTAGTTATTAATGTCGTGTTCGAAACCACGAACATTTAATACGATTTTTTATACTTTCAGAATGCCAAAGGAAGCTAAAAAAATGAGGATTTATGCACATTCCCGTATTTTACAATCACTGAGAAACCTACAAAATAAAATATTAATTTGGCTCAAGAATTGAATACTGAAACCAGCTTAGAGAGAAAATGTGAATCACATGAAAGTATTGTCATATCTGACAATAAACCTGATGAAATTGAATTTGAGAATGACGACAAATAATGTGCCTACTTAGTTAATCATTTTAAAACCAACTAGCAACTAATTGTGGATGAAAATAAGTAAGTAAATATTGTACTTTAAGATAACTATTTGAAACATTTATTACACGTTTAAACGAAAGATATGATACGATATCAGGCCGAACACAGGTGGACAGATTGCATGAAAATACAGAGACCTATTTCATATTTTGAAAAATAAAGGTACTTTATTAGTGGTGATTTTTACAACTTTGCTTATAAAACACCCTGTAGAACACCAAATCAAGTCATTTTTGGTATACATTAGTTTTACAACAAGCAGGACTCAATCCCCAAATACCATTCCAAAATTCCAAAATTTTTGGTCCATTACACCTCTTGTTACATCTATCCTGGGACACACTGTATATATACGAAAAAAACTGAGAAAATCAAATTTCGGCTATCTTGATCAGATCTCAACCGATTTGGCTGAAATTTGGAAGTAGTCCTTATCACACAAAAACTGTTAACCAAATTTCAGCCAAAAAAGTTAAATAGTTTGGCTGAAATTGCAGTTTCAGTCAAATTTTCTGAAATTTTCAAATCGAAATATCTTCGGACCTAAAAGTCGGATCAAAATTTGCTTTGCGGCAAAAGATAGGCGAGGCATAATATCAAAATACTCGTTTTGAAAAGTAAAAGATAGACCACGGTTACCCTTCGATTATACATGAAGCGGCTACCCGAGTCACGTAAAAAAAAAATTGTAACACATTCACATACATACAGAAATAAATACACGCACGCACACACATACATAATATAATATACATTTATCTATACCTAGTCAAAGCAGTAGGCACGACTATACAAATAAAAAACATATATATTTTTTAAAGTTTTATAAATAATAAATACAATTGTTTTCTGCTTTATACCAGTGCGCGCACACATAGTCACTGAGTACACATATATTATATACCGTGCGTGTAATTGCCCATTAGGCATGTACATTCACGTAGCGCGAGAGATTTGACAACACAGCCGTAAATTCGTCCGCCGGGCGGAGCATCCCAGCTTTCAGTTATTTCATTTCAGCCAGCTGGCACACGCGATGTTGTAATTCTTACTCCTTATGCCTAGCGCGCGGCTACACGCACGGTATAATCAAATGACTAAAAAACGACCGAATGTAAAAAAAAGTGATTCTTGACTTATAACATGAAAAGTACATAAAATAACCTACCTTTTGCCATAAAGTAAAATTCGATCCGTCTTTTCGGTCCGGAGATATTTCAATTTGAACATTTCAGAAAATATGACTGAAACTGCAATTTCAGCCAAACTATTTAATATTTTTGGCTGAAATCTGGTAAATAATTTTTGTGTGATAAAGACTACTTCCATTCCAAATTTCAGCCAAATCGGTTGAGATCTGCTCAAGATAGCCGAAATGTACTTTTTTCAATTTTTTTCGTATATATATATCACCAAATAATTGTTTAAAAATGGTCAAAAAAAGATTAAAAATGCAAATTTGACCCTTAAAATGTCCAAAAAAACTCTTTTCGGCCAATAAAACAAGGTTCCACCCAAGATTTGATAGAAAGGTCGTCCTAATAAAGCCATCTCTTGCGTCAGCGCAAGATTTTAGGGTTTTGTTATAGTCGCCATGACAAACAATTTCCACCGGGTCTGCATCCATCTTAAAAAAATTCCAAATCTCGCTATTTTATTGACTGAATCGACTCCACTATAATAACAATGGCTAATAATAATAAGAATGATAATAATAAACAGTAAACACATTAAGTTTTTAAAAGTTTAGTTTTAAACAAAAATACAAAAGCTTGTGTACTTAATAAAAAAACAAATGTGCAGCAGACCACGGCAAAAACTCCTTTTTAGTCAGTAACTTTTTTTGAACATTTCAGATTCATTTTAAACTATGCAACTGTAAAATTCTGCTTTAATGCATTCTTGTTTGTTAAACCACATACGCATGTTCTTAAAGTAATTGTAATTGGAGAAAGTAATTGTAATTGGAAAAGTAATTGTAATTGGAAAAAGTAATTGTACTTACAGAAGTAATTTGTAATTAGATAGTTCAAATAATATAATTACAAATTACAATTCCTTCAACAATTTTCCTGCAATTACAATTCCAAATTACTTTAATATAAAAAAGTACTTAATTACAATTACAATTACACGAAAAAAAAAGTAATTGTGATTGCTAATTACTTTTTCACCAGGAATTACCCAGCTCTGGTATGCAGGCAGTATATCCGGTGCACACCTACCTACCACGGAATAAGATCAAAACATAATTTAGTTCTACATCTCGCTATAATACTGTTATGTATTTACACCCCTTTTGTAAACACCCTGTATTGTGGATCCGAAAATTATAACACCAGGGTAACATTAATCACTGATTTATTAACTTACATACTAATTCTAACAAATAATTACTTTACTAATATTACACTGTGTACTATAATTCACTACTTCAGTCCCTTTATCACTTTGTTTACTTCTCATTATTTAAACTGAACTATCTGACCATATGAACTGTACTAAAACTATCCACTCTGGGCTTCTCCATGCGTTTATATACTCAAAGATGACAGCTCCAGAATGTTCTCATTCTGTAATTTTCTGGTAGGTTCTCTCCAATCTCCAGATTCAGACACAATCTCTGGGCCAATTGCCAAACTAACTAACTAGCTTAGTTTCTGTTACTTATAGAACTTGTAGGAAACTCACATAGATTTCTCTGGGAGTAGAACATACAACAATACATAGATGTATCAAATTTCAAATCATAAACCGTTTCAAAGTAATCGGGCGCACAAAGAAGTTACAGACATACCGACAGGTAGACAGATAGACAAAATTCTGTTTTTGATCAAACTTAAAATCTCGACGTTTCATAGTATTCTAAGCCTATTTGAACTAGGGATGGGACGGATATCCGGTCCGGCTACTGCATCCGGCCAATCCGGCTTCCAAACCGGATATTCGGCTCCGGCCGGATATGAAAAAATATCCGGTCAACATCCGGCCAAATAAAAACTGTCCAAAATGCATGAAACTTAAATGTTACTTATTAAATGTCAGTTATATATCAAAATATTTATAAAATTAACAGTGAACTAGAAACTACAATCAAAATAAATAACAAATATAAAAAAATAAGTCTTAAATTCTTCAATAGGCCAGCATATCGATAATAATATATTAAATAACATTGAAAACAAAAAATCAAAACACAACATAAATTCTTAATATATAATAGACCAGGCAACGAATGATTATAGAGGGAAATTTTAGGGACAGAAAATTTGACTTCGGAACTTTGTTTGGACTAGTCTGGAGATGAACATATCAAAAGTCCCCACTCCTAGGTGGTGAGCGGGGGGAGGGGGGCACTTTAAAGGTCCCATTTTTGGAAACTATGCGTCGTATGGAAAAAGGTAATCTACGCAAAATTAAACATAATTAAATTTCCTACAAGAATATCTATATTCATTTTCTTTCTATGTGTTATAGTTTACGAGATATTCGCCAGCCAAAATAGATAATTAAAAAAGAGTATTAAGTACCTTGAATATTTCTATCAAAGCTGTTTACCGTGGTCTGCTAATAAATCACAGTCACAAAACAATCTTTATTTTACAACATTCGACGTATTTACTAACGCAATATTTTGTCGAAATCTATACATTTCATTAAATATACAGTGTGACTCACTTAAAATGAAGACGTCCTTATAACTTTTTTATTTTGTTCCGATTTGAATCAAATTTTACTCAAGTATAGAACAAATTAGGATCTACTTATGACCAGAAAAACATTCGCCTGCTACAAAGGCAAAGCCACCTGTGGTACCAAAATATGCTGTATCAATAACGGGTGAACCCAAATATGACTCGACTTCTTCATAATATTAATAAATACAAAAACACCATAATTGTGGATAGAACCAAGTACACACATATAAATATTTATTATTAATTATTATTAGTTCTGTTTGATGTACCATGCGCATTTTGTGTAATTACAATTACTTGCAGCAATGTGCAAGATTGGCAGGATAGGCGCGACTTGAATTTATTTGTAAATATCGCTGCCTGCTTGTAGATGAGGCGACTGCTTGAAAAGGCAAAATATCCGGCCGGATTATCCGGCCGGACAGGATTTTGAACTGGCCGGATATACTGTATCCGGTTATCCGGCCAAAATCACATGCGTCCCATCCCCAATTTAAACAAAAAAAAATTTTTTTTATTACTACTATAATGCTTCGACGATGTTGAAGTAAAAATTTTAAGGCAAATCCATTCAAAACCAGTCAATGGAGAACTTGCCCATTTTTTTTAAATTTCATTAAAGTGTGTATTTATGTATAAAAACACGCCACACCGAATATCAGCTCTTAAATCGCAGTACTTTGCAATAAATAATTAAAGTTGAAATCCTCGCCACTCCTCACGAAAAGCACTGTGACGTCACCGGGTTAAAACTGGTCTCACGTGGTGTCCAACAGATGGCGTACTTTAACCATTCAACCTAATTAATACACTGGGCGGCGGTTAGCTTTGAGACGTCCGCATATTCGGTCATAAGTCTTTTGTTTTTTATGTTAGAGAAAAAATAAAAAAAGAGTCGGAAAGCTCAATTACTTCTCTTTACATAAGCTGTCTACAAATTTTTCGAAAAAAACAATGATTATCGAGATATTCGAGGAAATGTAGGAAATTACACGTTTTCCTATAGAATATATGTAAATCTTAAAAAAAATATTTTTCTCAGAAACCTTTGTTTCGAAGGGCCGAGATTAACGGAGCGTCAAAATAGTACATGATATTAAGTGAACATCGTAAATGAGATCGATTTCAGTTAATTACCGATTAATTACGGTGACAAAATGGAGAAATTTTACCGAAAAGAAAAAAAGTCCCAAATTCCGCCCCCTCTAATTCCTTAATTTTTGTCGGAATTCAAAAAACAAAAAAAGGATTTTAGCAAATTTAATTATATGTAAATTAGCTAGAGTAGTGTATTGGCGTAGGAGCAAAGATTAAAAAGTTGCCAACTGTAGAAGCTCAAAATTTGCGATTTTTTGCCGTACGTGGCCGATATTTCTGTAGTTATCTCCGAAACGAAAAAAAAAAACAAAAGTCTGGTGATAGCAAAAGATTCGTAGTGGGAAGTACTCTTTGACCTTATTTTTTATTTCGAGCTAACTCCCACCGTTTTGGAGATATCTGCGAAAAATAGCCAAAAACAGCTTACATTTCGGAGCCGAAAAAATTGCAAAAACATGCAATCTTAACACGTTCATATTTTTCGAAAAACACCATTGGGACGTCCGTACGATGTCGTGACGTAAAGAGGAAGTCTTCCAGATAAACCTGATCGTAAATTGCACGGCGAAATTCGAAAATTCGACTCGGCACGAACGAATCAAAAGTAGCATTTTGTGACATTTCAGAATATTGAAGATGTTTTTCCAACGAATTTTAGGTTAGGTTGTGTCCACTGCTTGTTGTTTCTGACAAATGAGCATGCGAAAGCAGAATCGGTGTCGCTTGACGCCGTCATCTGACTTTCACTCACTGACGTCACATTTCAGGAGTGGGTAAAATCCGGTAGATTTTAATCGTATGTAATATCACTAGTGCTTAAAATTTTATCGAAAATTTTTTCGAAAGTGTGTTGCCTGGTAATATAAAGAGTGCAAATTGGCAGTTTATTATCTGATTAAATCCCGACCGCTTTAGCGGGAGGGATTTAATCTTTGATAATAAACTGCCAATTTGCACGAGTTATATTAACTAGGGGCGACTTAGCTTGAGAAAAAATTTTTAGATAAAATTTAAAGCACGAGTGGTATTTGAGGAGAATATTTCACGAATAAATAATTCATTAAGTACATCTTCAATATTATGTTTTCTCATTAACTGCCTTCAGACGTTTTCTTGTCACTTTTTGGAGTTTACTGACCTTTATTTTCAATTTCATCACTAATTTGATATACAGAAATATTTCCAAACCGACTCATATTGTCAAAACAGCAAATTTGAAACAAACGCAGCAGAAACAATGGAGATTCCCTATATTTTAAAATAATCTAGTGACGTTTCTATGGCAACTAGTAAATAAAACGACTTGAAACCTTAGATATTATAATATATAGACTGGCTTAACACCTTTCAGGCGTTTCTGAGGTGCAATATGACAAGGAACGATAGAGAGAGCACTACATCTTTAATCTGCGAGCACTACTTCATTCCCAATGTCCCGCCTATTTAATACTATACACTCATAGTTCCGAGATTGACATAGAGAGCGCCATCTAGCGCTACCGCTACTAGAGTTATATTCCATAATAATTATTCATTGATTCATATTTACGTATTTAATCCTTATTTTTAACTTACGAAGTTTACAAATTATGTTGAGGTTTGCTTCCTTAGGCAGAGTGAATTTTAAATACAATAAATTAAAATATTGCACAGCTTTGATTCAACTAGTTACTTTTTGATAGATTACCGTATGTAAGTAGGTACCTAGGTACATTTTTAGTTTGTTTCCAGAGCGAATGTTAAACACATTGACATTTATAATAAATGATTTGCTTAACTTTGTAACTACGTTATTGAGCTATTGAAAGCTGTGCTTGACTTGTTCCTGTATTATGAGCTAGGTATATTAAGTACAATCTTTGTTTATTATTGTTACCTGATTGAAAAGTAGACAAATTGAAATAGTTACAGATAGGCAAGGGTTATAGCCTATATATTTCAGACAGGTTTCTCTTTGGAACTGACGATTGTTTACTATATATATATGTGGTGTGTTTATGTTTGCTAGTACATAATACAATATTACAATTTACAAGGTAAGTTAAAAATTAGTAATAAGCTAGAGAAGATATTTATAGATAACATTTAAAAGCGTGAGTTGCCCTATTTGCCGAAAATATTTCACGAAACAAAACGTCAAAAAATTATCGCAGTATTTGCCGTTGCAGCGACCTAAAAAATTAGAGCGATAAATTTTGCATGTTGGTCCTGTCAAAAGCAGATCTAGCTTGAATTACCACTAATAATGACGTTTGATTGGTGCAATGTTGTGAAAAAACGGGCTCTCATTGGCTATAGCGTTAATGAGTGAAATAATCGCTTATATTTCTGGAGGAATTTTTTTTTTTTTAATTTTTTGTTGTCTATGGGGTTTTTAATGATGTTAGTTTACGATTTTGAGTATTTTAATTCAATTTTATTTTTTGGGCAAGTTCCCTATTTCCTAATAACACTTCATCGTTTAACTGCCCTCCCACTCCCAGCAGATCAATAATAAGTCACCTGTCAGTAGGCTTAAGTTGCCTCATCAATCGATAACATTTGTGCACGCTTCTAAACTCTTAAAAATCAATTTTTATTTAATAAACTAGTACTTATTTCACCCTGTAACACTCAGCAAAAGTTGAATGAGGCACCTATGCGATAGAAACCTCTTGAATTATCGTGTTATCCACCTTGGTTACATATTTGCTTTGGGATTGATGCATAAAGTATAACTCGACATTGTTCTGAACGCTATTGTACTGCACGGTGCAGTTTGTCTGAATTGTCTCTCTAGATACGAGTGATGGTATGAAAACTAATCATAAAATAAAGTGCTTCGTTTAACAATACGTGTTTACAAACTTGCAGCAAAGATACACGTCGCTATTCTCTTTGGTTTTAATCATAATTGCGTAATTTTCTAGTGAATATTTCCCTTTTTCAGCTACTAATAAAACTTGACACTACAGGATGTTCAGTAATTACAAGCCATTACAATGTAATTTAGCATCGCATTTTTCGAATTTTCTCATAATTTTCATGTGAACAATAAAACAAAGAAAATTTAAGTACGCTGCGTTTTTTAAAAGCAAATTACTTAAAGACATTTATGTCACTTTTTAATGTCATTATTAACATTATTTCACAACTATCGTACAGGAAATCGTTTATACAGGGTAAAGAGGGAAATAACTGTCGCCTGGCGCCCAAATCACAGGTTAATAAGGACAGATACGATACTTCCGTCAACACTATTCATCTTTTGGATCTATTTCTGGTGACCTCGTCTCTTTAAATGGGTTACAGTCAGAGATGTGCCGAGTAAACTTTCCATATTTGATAAAAGTCTATAAAAGTCATGTAAATAATATAATTGTATGCACTTATTTGGTACCACAATGTAGCTTACATCATCACGAATCAGATTTCACCATAAATAGCCCATCAATATACCCAATGGAAATTTAGAAGGAAACCTTCCTGGAAACTTTCCGTTTTGAAAAGTTTTCCTTCTAACTTTCCATTGGCTATATTGACAGCCTATTTTATGGTGAAATCTGATTCGCGATGATGCAAGCTTCATTTTGATACCAAATAAGCAAAATTGCGCTGGTTAAGTGAAAAATTCTACATTATATTCCACACTAAAAATGGAGAGACTAGGTTACACGTGGAAAACAACAACCGAGAGGATCATGAACAAACTGGGAAAGGACCAAACATAGTGGGGAATAAAACAGCGAGGGAGAAAAATGAACTCCACAAAGAAATCGAGGCAATATATACTCTACCAGAACCAGAAACCGAGGAATCAGGAAACCCAGAAGGAGAAGAAGACAATCTGTAGAAGCAGAAACACAAAGAGAGGAACATAAACATTAAATAACGAACATAATGCGGCAACGCACTGGACTTGCCATCTTGCTGTCGAGACGACCAGACGTGTCTCATAATGCTCTGTCATCAATGGATACCCATAAAAGTTTATAAAAGTTAAATAGTGACAACGTGTAGAATATACCGGGTGTAAACGAATAGTGGGCCACCTCTGTAACTTCCTTGTTTTTAAAGATATCGGGATGAAATCTTGTATGGTGAAATTAGGTAGGATTTCCAACTTTTTGAGACCTATCCACCACATATTTATCACTTCCGGTTTCACCGGAAATGGCCCCACTAGTCTTTTCTAAATGGACCACCCTGTATGTTTTTACATTTTTTAAATAAAGATCACATTTTGGATACATTTATACTATTTTGGACAATTTATACAGTGTTGCCCGAAAAATAATTCGAATTTTCGTTGTCAATCTAGATGGCTGCGAATATGTTAAAATTACTTTTGATCTAATGTAATTCATACTAAAAATACGAAAACGTCAATATGTCTAATAATACAACATACAGGGTGCTGTAAACTCATTAAAATCACATTTTTCAAAATAACTCATTTTTTTTAAAAACATTATGATATGGGCCACCCGGATATTCAGACAGCTCTATTTAGTAGGGGTTAAACGGTACCAAAAGTTCGGTAATGTGTAATCGTTACCGGCAGGAATGATAATTTTTCTTAAGAAATTTATGATTTATATTTATATCTAACTTCAATTAAATTTTGATCAACCCTGTATATTTGTGTTAATATTTTATGATATGCAAAGTTGAAAATCTTACCTAATTTCACCATACAAAATTTCATCCCGATATATTTAAAAACAAGGAAGTTAGATTACATTATTCGTTTACACCCGGTATATTAAAAGTATACGTGGATGTGTTTGTAAAATAATATATATCTCAGAAAATTTTCAGTAATTGAAAAAAAATATTAGTTAGTGTTTAATTGGGTATACAAACTAAAATTTTACAAAGTGGTTCCCCTCTAACGCAGTAAATCATAGTATATATAGTGCAGTGAAATCGTGCCAGGTGGTAAAGAGGAGAAAAAAATCAGTAATAACCATAGTATCATGGTAATAACCGAAGAGAGGACTGTCTAATGGAGCACTAAGCCATCAGTTAGAAGGAGAACACATGACTCCGGCAACGCTATGAAAAATCAAGAATTATACTATTAGGAGACTTCAATGCACATATAGGAAAAGACGATCAGACGGAGAACAAAAGCATCATAGGAAAAAATTTACTGCACACATGGCCTAACGAAAATGGAAATGCGCTGAAAAACCTAGCACACATGTTTGGCTTAACAATAAGAAATACATGGAGCAAAAGTCAAAACTGCATTGACACCTGGTGTAATGGAAGCTCAATCTCACAAATAGATCATATCCTGGTAAGCAGAGAGGTAAGGGAAAGGATCAAGAAGGTTAAAGCAAAAAGGACAGCAGAAAAGCTTACTGAAGAAAACGCTTACACTTAACAGCAGCAACACTGCCCATCCCCACTCCTGTGCCATGCGTCATGTGGCTCTCACTGCTGACAATAGGCACGACCCAAATCCAACCCAGCATCGGAAACCGAGGAATCAGAAGACTCACAAAAAGAAGATTCGAAGAAACAGAAACACAAAAAGAGGAGCATAAACACTCAACACATATTTCACACGAAGATTCAGAAGCGGCAGATGCCCAGAACCAAAAACACAAAAAAGGGAGTTTAAACGCTCCCTCATGACACAATGCGGTAACGCATCTCACAAATACCTACACCTCCCATCCCATATTCTTTTACCATGGGTCACGTGGCTCTCGCTGCTGGCAACAAGCATGACCTTAGTCCAACCCAGCGTGGACGTAGCAGACCCAGCTGACCCTGGAAAGTGGCAGCAATGCCTACCGCACGCTGGTAAATCAATCAATAAATCAAATAGGTGCATACAATTATATTATTTATATGACTTTTACAGAATTTTATCAAATATGGAAAGTTTCTTCGGCACATCTCTGGTTATAGTGGAGCGGAATTTAGGTTGAATTCGTTCAAAAAAAAATTTCGGAGTATGAGTATAGACCATCTGATAGAGTTGACCACATTTTCCCTTGGTCGAGACAAAATTTGTGAGCATTTAATTTCAGAGATCACAATTTTTCTTATACCGCGCGCTTGCAAGTAAAACAACATATCACTCGGAAACTACTGCATTTAGGTGAACGATTCTAGATTTGATTTTCTTACAGAGCAATCATAACCTTAATGTTGAGTAGTTTGATATTTTTCAGTTTGGATGGGAATCACATGAAGAAGGTATCCGACCAGTTCTCTTCACAAAAGCACCGAAATAAGAGATATGTTAAATACTTCCTGCCGTTGTATTTCCGGAAGATGGCCATGTCTTCGAGAAAATCCAAAATATACAACAGCCTGCAGGTGCAAAAAATGCCGTAATGTTACGATTCAAATTAAACCAATTAATGAAGAACTTGATTTTGACATTTCTATTTAATGTTTTTATGATCAAAATTAACGATTAAATATTTTAAAACAATTCATTAATTGGTAATTAAAATTTATTTTTTTTTTAACTGTACTTTATTTCAGAACAGCAGATAGGCACCATAATAATAATACTCCGTTAGTACTATTGTATTATGTCAGTCCCTCCTTGTTCGACGCGCTAGTTTACGTATCTATCGACCTTTATCCTCCTCGCAATGCGCTACTTGACTAATGCGACACGCGCGTGACAAATATCTCTATAACCTTTATTTGTGAAACGCGACAATATGTTATATGACAGAAAATATTCCTGAAACATCAGGGAAGAAGTATAAAAAAATTTCAAATCGATATCGTGAAATAAAAAGTTATGCCTGTGTGAAAACAAAACATTAACATTTGTATCAATTATTGCAAAACTTATTGTTTTTTCAAGTCGAATTACGACACCTTTCTAATATAGAATTATTATATGGAATAATCAATCAAATCTAGAATCATTCATATAAGTGCAGTAGTTTCCGAGTGATATGTTTTTTTACTTAGGCGTGCGATATAAAAAAAATGTGATCTCTGAAATTAAATGCTCACAAATTTTGTCTCGACCAAGGGAAAAGATCGTCAACCGGGAATATAATACATTATTTATTTCTTTATCAGCTGGTCTAGGTTCCATATCTTTCTACTCCGAAATGTTCTCCTTAAATAAGCGTTAATTAACTCCCTATTACTCCGTTTTAGAATTAGAAAAAAATTAAAATTTTGAGTTGGCAAAATATTAACTGGGAAAGTGAAAAATGTGATAAAAGAGCATACCCTCTAAATGGAATTTCCAGGCAAAAAAGGTAAAAAGTGCCAAGGCCGGCTTCTCGCATAAAAAGAATTAAATCCATCCGGCGACTTTACCTTGGGACAGGAATACCGGAGGGTCGTCCGAAAAAGACAGTTTCATGAGCGAAGGCAGATCTTGAATAATAATAGCGAAAATAAGGCAAACAGCCAATTAACCCATAAATGAATACATGCGAATATCTCGTAGAGGTCTCTCGGAATCGAAGTCATGGTACAAAACTTTTACCAGGCCATCAGTAAGTTTTCGTGAAAGAGCAGGAAACCTCATGTGACATATACTGCAGTAAAACGTATTTTCCAGCTGACAAGTTTTTGTGAATGAATCAATCACTATTAGGCAATCCGACAACCTCAAATTATTTTGGCAATATGTTGTTGTGGACAAACACGGGGTTTATTTTAATTAACTCCCGGAAACGTAGCCAAGGCAACCGAAAAACAAACTCTTTAACAAACGAATGAAAACAAACGTTTAACGAATGAAAACAAACGTTTGCCGGATGTTTGCCCACGACGCCATGTTAAAAGTCACGGGGTTTGGATTGCCTAATTGGAATTATAACGCTAGCCACAAGTGCACCAACATTTTAGTAAAACATTTTTACCGTCAAAGTGCTGTCGTACGCTCCTAGGAAGTTGGGAATCTTTTTATGTCAAGTCGATTGCTACTACATACTGTATGGTGGTTGAGATACCCTTCCTCTAAAGGAGGCATCCGCCCTTGTCATGTTTGGTAGGCAAATTGATAGATAGATAGGTTTTTGCATATTTACTGTACATTTTGAAATAAACCAATAAATGGTATTATGATGAACTGTTGCCTATTCTTGATTGATCGATTAACTTGTCTAACCTCCCTAGAGCTTTCTGTGTTAGGTCGACAACTGAATAAAAGGAATCCACAAAGGGGTCAGAACATTGATCATATCACAGAAGTTGAAGAGAGGAACTTTAAAAAAGTAATTAGGATATCCAGAAATGATAAGTCAATAAGACCAGTGCATCGTAAGAAGGCGGAGAATTTGAAGGGGGCAATCCACGATAAGTACGAATCTATTACAGGACCCAGGTCCTAGGTCGTCTTTCTGAGAGTAGAAATTAACCACTCAAAGTCTATTAAATAGTGTCGTCACGTCCTTCAGACGACGACGGTGGATATTTCTTCTACAATAACACCTCTGTTGCAGCAATTAATGATCAGCTCACACACCTACTCAACAGTCTTCAAACAATGAGCTCTGAGGACGGTTTGAATGAAATCTGACCAAACGAAAACCATCCAAATAGTTAATAACTGGCAAATGTGAGGTTGTAAATAAGATAATATAACCTTTCTATTTGATGTAAACTTGGTTTTCGACAATGCGAGTGAAAAATTAAAAAATACAACTTTGTAAAAAAAAATGTTGAAAAAAGTAATTTCTTGGAACTTGATATCACTTTATTCAACGCTTTCACACAAACTAAAATAAATTCCTTGAAGTGTTTTCATTGTATACAGCTATAATTTATTTAGACCTAAACATATCGCATGCTCATAAAAATGTTGGAAGCTCTTTCTTAGTATTCAAGATATATTGAAAGCGTTATAAATATAATTCAATTATTAATAATTTTATGGAGCTTTACCTCAAATTACAATTTAAAAGTAACATTTGTTTACACAAACCGTTTACATTTTCAACAAAGGTAAACAAATTTGTTTCGGCGTGCCCGGCTGCTTCTCGGAATTTCTAAATCGATAATATTTATTAGCTCTGCCATAAATACATAGGAGAATCCAATGGACAAAAATAGTCTTACAAATAAAAATATTAGACAGAAATAACAAAAAAAACAGACAGTGACTTGAATAGTAAAAAAATCTATATACACACCCGCTTGGTAAGACGTTAACCTAGCTATCTATGCATTCTGTACCTGGAAAAGAAAATCAATTTTTAATGTTTATTTATTGAAAATATAATACACAAGTAAAATTAAAAAATTTTTCATCATACCTCCCTCATAAGTATACTCTAGTTCATTGTTTTGCCGATCTAAGTGACGCCTTATGTACTAAATACTTGTTGCCATTAGCAACGGGTCGTTATTTTTTACAACGTCTCTAGGGAAATAAAGTAAATTTGGGAAAATTTTCTGTAGTAATATACAGGGTGTAATCAGTTTCATGTCATTAAAAAAAACAACTGGTGGTGGGGAACGACTAAACGAACAAAAAACCTTACATAACATGGGGTCTAAAACTAATACGTAGTTTTAGAAAAAAAAATAACAAAAATTTCGAAAATTTTCAATAATATTGTTTGAAAATTGCTGGATAAGCTTTTATCTTCGCGTATGTCGGCGCTAATACGGCTATTTCAAAGTGTCGCGCTCCTTTGTTAGAGACCGCGCGTCGGCGAGGACACAAGTTGATAATCACACTTTTTTATGGCTTTTTAAAAGTAGGTAAGGTAAGGTCTTTAGAGGTGTGGTAAAGGTGAAAGAGATCGGCGTTTTCTGAGTGCTTAGCAGCGTTACCACATTTGGTAGATTTTTATTTCTTTTTAGTAGAATTTTAAGGGTTTTTTTAAAGTTTGGTAGGTACAATTTGCTGGTAGATTTCTGATAATAATTATCAGAAATCTGCAAGCAAATTTTACCTACCAAACTTTACAAAAATCCTTAACATTTTACTAAAAAGAAATAAAAATCTACCAAATGTGGTAACGCTGGGCTTAGTAGATCTGAAGAAAACTATACTCTCCCTTGTGCAATATTTTAGTTTCTGTGGGCACGTCGAACTCGTTCGTTGTTTTTGTATGTTGCTTTTGTTCTTTTTGAATTTTGGGCCACGTATTTACAGTTAAGATTTATTTTATTGACTTAACGTTCAAGTCGTTAAGTTCTTGATTACATACAGACACTGCTTGTTAGTTCTTTTTGTGTTGCTTTTTAGATTTTGGACCAAATTTTTATTTTTATTCTCTTTATTGACAACGTTAGTTGATAGTTTAGTGTGATATTTTAATGTATATAGAAACCATAAAAAATGATCCTAATTTACCAAATGTGTTGAACGGAGTGCGTATGTCCTTAGGTTGACGTGTCGAAAAGTGTATTGATGCAGACGGAAGCCATTTCGAACAATTTATGTAAATCAACAATAATTTGGTAAGTTCTAGATTTATCGAATATTTTAGTTTTCGATACCTGATCGGCAATTCGTTAAATAAATCAGATTTATTCCAAACTTAAAATACACATAATTGTTTTCTGTTATAGTTTCTTTATTTCCCAATGTCATGCAATAATTTCTCATTTTTTAAGCTTTTAACCCAGAGCACTCATTTAGGTTACAAATGTTAATAAATCACATTAAAATCTGAAAAATTATAGACAACAATAAAAGCTCCTATATTTTGTTCTAAATTAAAAAAACACATATAAATAAATGCTGTGTTTAAACCTCTACGCCCATGATTTGCTTGCAGTTTTGCAAAAAGAGATAACGAATTATTTACATTTTTATAATTGGTTCCGTTGAGGCGGTCATCAAAGGTGCCGCCCTTCTTTGCTTTGAAACCGCGGGCCGCCACGTGCCGACGAGAACTACACGTCCATTGACCCAGAAAGACAGTGGTTCTCAAATGTTTCCTACCTTAATATTCAACTTGTTGACCTAGGTCAGTTTTTTTCAAAGTGCTTTAAGGGGAAAAGTCATAAAGGTTTTTTGTTTGTCTAGTCGGTCCCCATTACCAGTTTTTTTTTTAATGACATGAAATTGATTACACCCTGTATTAATAGTACAGTCGATAGGTAGATTCTTATCCGAATAAGTGCGGGAGTTTTGAAATTTTGGGAATTTGTAGATTTCGATGCCCTGAATGAAATACGAAAAAATTCAAAATGTGATTTCGGCCGCCGACGCCGCCATATTGAAAAAATGGCGCACACAACAGTTTCTTTCAAATATCTCGCTTCGGGTGCCTCATACGGCAAAAAATCTTATGAAAATAAAAGAGCATTAAATTTTCTACAAAATATGTCCTATATATTCTTTCATTAAACTGAATAGTTTCGGTGTAACAGCCGATTGAAGTCAAGCATTCTTGACAGAATTTGTTTTTATACTTGAAAATCCTCAAATATAGTTGATTTTACTTGTCTGCTACGCATAGCTCAATGTTTAACATCGCGTCTCTACCACCTACAGCTGCAGCGGCACGGCAGCATTCATTCAAGAAATATTATCAAGTCCAGGAGTGGCAGGGGGTTTGTAAAAATGCTGGACTTACACCAGTAACAATGCTGAAAGATCCTGCTTCTGAAAAGCTACTTAAATTTCTTTCCTGTAAATGCAAGAAAAAGTGCAGTGCAGCATGTGGTTGTAGAAAGGGAGGGTTAAAATGTTCGGTAATTTGCAAATTTTGTAACGAACAAAGCTGCGACAATGCACCAGCAACACTCGACGAGCTTCATGACGACGAGGAAGTCGACTCTCCAGTTGAAATATTTCTCGCAAGCATGGAGAACAATCAATACATAGAATCAGTGGACAGCGCAACGGAAGTAATTTCCGCAGAAAGTATTGTTGAAGACTACAGCGAACCTGAACCTTCGACATCAAGCACCTATAGCGCCTCAAGAAGCAGGCTAGTGGTGGATTAGACCTATAGGGGACAACCACGTAAAAAAAACGCGCCATATACTCTACCTCAAGGTGGTGTGGAAACGAGTATTGAACATTGAGCTATGCGTAACAGACAAGTAAAATCAAGTTATATTTGAGGAATTTCAGGTATGAAAATAAATTTTGTCTCAACACAAAAATACTCCTACACATTTTGTAGAAAATGTAATGCTCTTTTATTTTCATAACAATTTTCTTTGCCGTAAGAGGCACCCGAAGCAAGATATTTCAAAGAAACTGTTTTTGTGCGCCATTTTTTCAATATGGAGACGCCGGCGGCTGAGATCACATTTTGTATTTTTTTTAAATTTCATTCAGGGCATCGAAATCTACAAATTCCCAAAGTTTCAAAACTCCCGCACTTATTTGGACTAAACCCCATGTTTTATGCTTTCACCGCTGTATTCTAAGTGCATTAAAAATTTATCGAAAATTCAGCATGAAAACGTGTTGCCTAGAAACTGCTTGAGTTCTTTTTGATATGATTTGATAGAAAGTGCCCGAGACGCAGTCGAGGGTACTTTTTCAGTCAAATCTCATTAAAAAGTCAACACGCTTTGAATATACACACTCGAGGCCCGGCCCAAGGGCCTCCACAAGCAAATTTTTTCTAATCTTGCCCATCCTTGCTCGCCAAAAAATGTTTTTTTCACTACCCTTTCTGTTCATTAATTTTCATTTTTGAGGAATAAATTTTTTTTCCGTCTGTTATACATAGTTCCATTTATGTCAATTTTTGTTATACTTTTAAATTTTTTAAAAGATTCTTCAAGTTTTATACTAATAAAATTTCATATTCTTATACACGGGTTAGTTTTATCAACTTGATTTTGTTTTTATTAGATTCAGCAGTCAAAAAAACCTAGAAAACGACATCCCACTTGCCTCTTTTATTACGTTTTTGGTTTTCGACACTTTCTCACTATTCTAATTCTTAGGGACTCTTTAGATTCTTCAAACTTACGCTAAAAATGACATCCCCACAGTTTCATGAAGGGACCAATTTTTCCATTGTTCAACCTATATTTTACCTCTACTACATGTGAATTGAAATAATTAGAAGTTGAAGTTATAACTTGCTCGCATTTATTATTAAAGTTTTCGGCATTTTCTGTAGAGATAAGTAATGAAACATCGTTTGTGTACATGACGAAGTATGAATGGTAAACCGCTGGGGTATTTTGGTGTACAGCTTCTGGCATTACTAGGTATTATTTGGTATTCTTAGGTATTACTGGGTATTTTTAGGTATTACTAGGTATTATGAGGAATTATTTAGAGATTGCTTGGTATTACTAGGTATTATCCTGGTAATACCAGGTATTTTTCAGTACTATGCAAGGTATTATTAGCTATTATTCTTATAAAACTAACTAAATAAGATTATTAATTGGGTACTACTACTAAAGTTGTATTGATATTATTAGGTATTATTAAGTATTATAAAATATGATTAGATATTATTAGGTATTATTAGGTATTATTAGGTACTGTTACATTTTGTAACCTGGGTATTACTATGCAAAGAGGTATTAGTCTAGATATATTTTTTTTTTTTTTGGTTCGGTTGTTTACCTATACAGGGTGTTTGGTAAGGCGATGCCGACCCTGAACAGGGAGATAGAGGGGGCCATTTGGCATCTATATGACCAAACATACCTATATGAAAAATGCTACGGTTTTTTTTATATTACCGATTTCGTACTTTTTTTAAAAATCTCCATGTTTAATCATTTATTTAAGTATTACATAGTAGATTTAACTTTTGATATTCTGAATTATTTTTTTTTCCTTATCCTAAATACATAAACTTTCAACAAAACAAGAAAAAAATAAGAGTTTCCGTCGCCTATAAAAAAAAAAATTACATTTGTTAGAAGAAAATTGTAATGGTAATTAAAAGTGTTGATTTTCGATGTATTACAAATTTTTTTAAAAAAGTCATCAAGATATTACAATTACTTTTAAAACTTCTCTATTGTATCCTCTTTAAGTGGCAATATCATACATACCATCTAGTTTTACCAGTCACTAAAAATAGACAAAAGACTATCAATCGGCAATATTTTTTATTTAATCAAAAATTAAATGTGCGCGTTCTTTCAACAAAAACAAAGCTATCATTTCAAAAAACTTTATTTAAAACAAATTTATTATTTTTGGTGTTCAAAATGAGAACCATTATTTCTAATGCATTTCCTCGCCCGTCTAGTAGCTGTCCTTAACCTCATTTCTTGTCACAGTTGTAGAGCGGCTCCCTCTATTTTTGCCACTAGTTGAACACGGCTTTGTATTTCCTCATTGTATACAAGTTCCTTCATCATACCCCATACGTAATAGTCCAGTGGCGTTAAATCTGGGGACCTTGCAGGCCACAGAATAGGTCCACTACGCCCAATCCATCGATCGGGATATGTTTGATCTAAGAATTGGCGGACTGTCAACCGGTAGTGAGCTGGGCATCCGTCGTTTTGGAAAATGATACGGTGGCGAAGGTTAATTGGCAAATTTTCCAGGAGCGGAGGAAGATCGTTCTGCAAAAAGTCAAGGTAAGCGTCTTCGTTCAGGTTATCTGGTAGATAATGAGGCCCAATGACATGTCCAGCAATTACACCCATCCAAACATTGACACTAAACTTATTTTGAAACGAAGTTTGTTTCTTCATTTGTGGGTTGTCGCCCTTGTCTGCCCAATAATGGAGATTATGAAAATTGGTTATACCTTCACGGGTGAATTTTGATTCATCCGTCCAAAGAATAGATTTTAAGTAATGGGGGTCCTCAATATCAGCATTCAATAAAAAGCGACAAAATGCTATTCTTCGTAAAGGGTCGCCCTCTTCGAGGCCCTGTACTGAAGTATAATGGTAAGGATGTTTCTTTTCTGTATTCATTACTGACCAAGTCTTCCAAATTGACAATCCAAGTTGCTGTGCCACTTTTCTAACGCTTGTTATGGGATCAGCAGCAAATGCGGCTAGAATATTTTCGTCATCTTCGGGGTGATGGCGTGCAGGTCCTGCAGCTGGCTCATGTTGATGTAAATTACCTGTTTCCACCATTCGGCGATAAGTGTTGCTGAATACACGCGGATCTGGAGTCTTTCTACGTGGATGAAATCGTTCATGATACAATCTTGCAGCAAGGTAAGCATTCCCATCTGCTTTTCCATAGTAAAAGAGTATGTCAGCATACTCTTGGTTACTAAAAGTAGCCATTGAAATTAATTTTACTCAATATGTCAGAAACTTAAAACAAATTATCAGTACAAAATGACACAACACTAAGGATAGCTATAAACTTCGTTAAAAACACAAGAAATACGAAAGTGTGCGCGTTGACAGCTGTCAGTGATATTATTAACAAACAAATGACTGTTTCTGACTGTTTTTGAAACGATAGCTTTGTTTTTGTTGAAAGAACTCGCATATTTAATTTTTGATTAAATGAAAAATTATTGCCGATTGATAGACTTTTGTCTATTTTTAGTGACTGATAAAACTTGATGGTATGTATCATATTGCCACTGAAATAAGATACAATAGAGACGTTTTAAAAGTAATTGTAATATCTGGATGACTTTTTTAAAAAAACTTGTAAGACTTCGAAAATCGACACTTTTAATTACCATTACAATTTTCTTCTAACAAATGTCATTTTTTTTTTTATAGGCGACGGAAACTTTTATTTTTTTCGTTTTGTTGGAAGTTTATGTATTTAGGATAAAGAAAAAAAATATTTCAGGATATTAAAAGTTAAATTTACTACGTAATACTTAAATAAATGATGAAACATGGAGATTTTTTAAAAAAGTACAAAATCGGTAATATAAAAAAAACCGTAGCATTTTTCATATAGGTATGTTTGGTCATATAGATGCCAAATGACCCCCTCTATCTCCGTGTTCAGGGTCGGCATCGCCTTACCAAACACCCTGTATATTATACGACAGGTCCTAATACGGAACCTCGTGGGACGCCCATTTAAGCCGGTCTAATTTCAAATATGTATACGAGATTACATTATCATTTTGATATTTGATAAAGATTTGCCAGGAAAGAGGAAATCTAGTTAAAATAAATTCAAACCATAATATTCTAACATGGTACTCGTGATTTATGCAGTCAAATGTGCTGCTAAAGTTAAAAAATACTGCAGCCGGGGCACTCTGAGAATAATACAACCCAAAGTAAGAAACCTTTTCGTTTGTATGGGCTTTTCATAATGCTGGTTATACAGTGTCCGACAAAAAGTCTGCACCATATAGGAAAATCTGTTGCTATTGACTTTCTGAAAAATTTTATTTTTGATAAAATTTAGTGCATCTTCTCAAACGAAAAAGGAGCAGCACAAATGTGTGTTATGCCTGGCGCTTAGGTCGGAATTTTTTTTTTTTTTTAATTGTCTACAGTAAACTACCTTTATTTTTGAAGATATCGAAAAAGTTATGTAAATAAGTTGCTTATAATGCGAAGTAATATCCAGATATCAAATTTGGTTGTTCTATTTTAGAAATAAAAATTTTCCACTTTTTTACGCATAATTTCTGTCTATATTTTAAAATATTTTTCTGTTATTAATAATTCTCTCTATTTAATAGTTTCAGCCTAAGTAATAGATTAAAACCCACTTTGAAGAACTTTTATCAGTACTTTTTTAACCAAATGAATATTTTGGGAAAATGCTGAATTTCTTGGTGGATAGTTGTCTTTTTTTTTCCAGCATGAACTTGTTCGGAATGTTTTAATGCAAATCTCATAAAAAGAGTTTCATTTAGCGATTTGTATTAAAAAACTTCGAGAAAGTTAACACTAGAAAAAAAGAGAACAACTATGTACCAAGAAATTCAGCATTTTTTCCCAAAATATTTATTTGGTCAAAAAAGTACTGCTAAAAGTTCTTCAAAGTGGATTTTAATCCATTACTTATGCTGAAAATATTGAATAAAGAGAATTATTAATGACAGAAAAATATTTAAAAATATAGTTCAGGAATTATGCGCAAAAAAGTGGAAAATATGAATTTTCAAAATAGAACAACCAGATTTGATATCTGAATATAAGTTCTCATTATAAGTAACTTCTTTTAATAACATTTTTCGATATCTTCAAAAATAAAAGTAGTTCACTCTTGAGACAATTTAAAAAAAACTAACACACATTTGTGCCCCTTTTTCGTTTAAGAACATGCACTAACTTTTATCAAAAATAAATTTTTTCAGAAAGTCAATAAGACAGAGTTTTCCATATGGTGCAGACTTTTTGGCGGACACTGTATACATTTCATCAAAATAAAAAAATAACAAGTTGTTGCAAAACTTGCTTAATCAGATAGCTTATAATAAATAATTAGATGGGAGTATTGGCTTTCTCTCAGTGGCAAATAAAATCTCGAGGGTTTTCTAAAATTTAATACTGACACGAGACGACTTGCCCTTAAAGCATGACCGCCCTCCCGCTACGTTGTAATATAGTTTATTAAAATCTGTCAAATCTCTACTTCCAAACAAATTTTAATTTCAACCTAATTTGACTCACTACACTCCCATCTCAAGATAAACTGAAATATTCTCTGTAAAGTCACAGAACCAATAACGAAACCTCCACGGCGTTAGTCTTCATAACAAAAATTTATTACACACAGTAAAAGTCCCGATGTTGCTGTTCCCGGCTGAATAATCCGACTCCAGTTAGAGTCGAAGAGCAAAAGATCCTTGAATTCGACTCATGCTGTGAAACTCTCGAACATACAAAAACAGACGTACCTGAAGTTTCGAACGTTCACTTGAACAAATTTCATATGAAAAGGAATAATTAATAAAAACTAAAAGTCGACTTAGTCATAAAAATTTTTTAGTCACATTTGCTGGAAACAATATCTAAAATACTCTTTCAAAGCCTCCTTCGCTTCGAAGGTCTCCAACGCACCCTTAACCACCTTTAAGTTAAAAAAATTACCAAAAATTAAATCTGGATGTGGAAGTAAAATTCTTCATTGCGACAGTGACTCACTGTTCCAGACTCCTTTGCAAGTATTTAAAACAACGATGATAGCTCAAAAGAGTGATTTTTGACCGTTTTGCCAGACTGTGCGCCGTCCTTACTTAAAACCGGATCCTTCGCCATTTCTTAGAATACGTCTGGGTAAATACACTATTCGATCAAATTAGTGTTAAAACTAAAAAAACACACTTTTTGGTACCATGTATTGTATTATCACCAGAACTACACGTGTCTGCTCAATTGGTCGTCATTAAGTGGTTCAAAATTGAAATGCAAGAATCCTCCTAAACGTACTAACTAATAAACATACTAACTAACATACATAGCAAGTTAAATAAAAGATTGTAATAAAAAAGTTTCCTCGATTAGACTTTTTCAATGACGCTACTAAAAATCCATGTGATCTCGAATGCAAATATTTCCTTTGTACCAGATATTTTATTTTTGGCACAAGTTTATCTAGGGCAATCGATTCATCATGTTTCAGAATATATGTGTCTAAGCTTTCAAGCCGAATCAATGGTTAGAAACAAAGTTATGGGATGGAAGATCGGTCTATTCGAGTAATTTCATAAGAAAGTGGAAAATTGCGATTTTTTCCGATTTCGCAATCCGGAATCGAATCGCGGCATAATATGTGACGGTCAACTTTTTAAGTATTCGTAAATTTCTATTAAAATCCGTTAAATTACATTATTTTATATCTTCATTACCAGAATTATCCAATTTGTTAGTGTTATCAAAAAAGATTTAACGCCGGCCCTGTCGGACCTCTTGTTGCTTACGAGGCGACATTTTTAACATTCTAAATTCTCGCGGTAAACAACGGGCCAAGGTGGAGTTTTTCCACCAATAAGCGGGCACGGTTACAACCTAATATGGACGCTTGGCCTAGAAGGTATTGTGCGAGTAGGGATATTACAAAACCGCAAATTAGTGTGATGTATTGACTTCCGAAGCGGCCTTTGGGCTCGCAAAGTCGTCAATAGTGGTTAAAATTTGAGCCCTGCATTTACCTAATAAACATTAACAACATTGTCTGTCTCGTAAATATGAGTAGAATTATTAATGAGAATCTGGTAAAGTAATTATGTTTGCGAGTAGTTAATAATAAAGGACCTTATAGTGTCGGTACTGGCGGTGTTTACTATGCCTAGAAGGGTATAATTTTCTATTTGATGGTGAATACAACGGATGCCAATTTGGATTTTTGTGCTGCAACCATTTCTATAGTGCATACTACAATGTCCAGCAGTTGTTGTAAGTACATAAATATTTATTTTCCTTCGTTTGGTCATCAACGATTCCCAGGATCTTGTTGCCGGTTTCTCAACATTTTCACCGGTAGTGAAGTGCGTTCCCACTCGACTGTGGAACGATTATAACTTTTATCTACGTATTGTTTGAGTAATCAAACAGACGGAATAGTTTTCGCGAGTGCTATGTTTTTGTTGTTTAAAGCTATGTGAATATTCCTTTAAATGACTTCTGTAAAATGTATAAACACAGAGTTTTGTACGATTGAGTTACATTTAATACCTTGCTTTGGAATACAATACAATACAATACAATACAATACAATACAATACAATACAAATTTATTGGTATTAATTATACAAAGTATTTATACAATGTGTTTATTTGGTTCTCCCCTTGTGTATGCCTACGACTTTTATTGCTATGTGAGAGTCAATGTTAGTGAATATGTTATCTAAACAGTTATGATTTCTAGTGTTCGGAAAGTTTGTTTGTTTTAAAGCAAATGTTCTTAACAGGTTACAAATAATTAAAGCTTGTGGATCTTTAGTGTTGAATTTTACATTGACCGGTTAATATAATTTTCTGATGCGTTGATATTTTATTTAAGGTTTCGGTTAGTTTCTCAATAAAGATGTCAAAATTTCCATTACTTGGTGACCTGTATACCGTAATTATTTGGTAGTTTTTATAAATGATTCCTGTAACTTCAAAGTGAAATTCTTCAGAAATATGACTAATATTGAGTGTTTGACAGTTTAAGTTAGATTTAGCTAGAATGCACAGCACACCCCTCCTCTTTCAAAATGCTGTCTACAATACTCAGATACGACAGAATATCCGGGTATGTTTATGCTGTCTAATTCAATTTTTTTTAGCCAATGTTCGTTCAGTAATACAAAGTCATAGGACTTACTGCTCATTAAGAAAGCTTCTAGTTTAAGAATACTTTACCTGTATATTAAAGTGAAGAAAATTGAGTTGGTGTTTACATTTGTTGTTTAGGTTCGATTCTACGTGAAACCTGTAGCTTGGTTCGGACTCTCTAGGGGGGGTCCTTGGAGTTGACCTCGGATTGTCTAAAAAACGTTGTCTTCTTCGGAAGTTGAAACGATCGAATGTAATATATAGTTATTCATTCTTAACCAGTTTGTTTATAGTTTTTCTTATATTAGGCGGATGAATTGTTCGTTTGTAATATTTAAAGTTATCTTATAATACTCGGAATTGGCCAATTTCCAATCTCCCAATTCTTACGTTTTTTACGAATTACCTTTTGTTATCATGTTAAATTTATGCCTGTCTCATTGTGTGTACCTTTTATGTAATATTTGTTTGTAGATTATTGTCTTTAGCACATTTTTATTTGTTCAAACCCTGTATATTTCAATGCTCTACCCATTTATTTATCTTTGCAATAAATTTCGTTATTGTTAAATAATTATTTTTTATTCAAAAAGTCCATTATTTGATTTCTCGAGGTGGGTCTGTTCGAAAATCTACTTATTTTGACTAGTTCTATTCATGGTTAAAAGGATTTGATATTACTCAAAAGTAGAAATATCAAAACACCTAATTCACTAAGAAATAACTCGTTTTTTGATTATAATGACCTTTTGAGTAGGACATTTTTTGACGGCTTTGAGATTTTGAAACATCAGTATATCATCATTAATTTTATATCAAATTCAGCTTGTAACAACGAAACCCCCACAGAACTTATTTTTATGCGTATATCTGGGCACCGAGCACTCTACTATAAGAATGTGACTTCAGTTTTTGTATCATCGCGAGCTGCATATGCCGCTTTTATTTCGCATATTTCTTTTGATTCGCTCTCTTACTATTATCGAATCTGTGTCATGTCAAATTCGGTTTCGCTTTCGAGCCACGATTGTTTCTGGTTAAAATTCCGGCGATTGTTTATTCATTTTCTATGAAATAATTTGGACCGTAGTAAATAAACTACAAGAATTTGATTGATAGAATCGTTGTGAAAGAACTTAACAATGCAGATGCGTGATGTAGGCATTGTCTGTAGAAAGGAAAATTATAAAGTTAGTAATGTAGCAGGTCTTACGTAACGCGAATGGGTGTGTTTCTATTTCTATAGTTTATTACGGTTTCGGTGTTAGAAACAATTAATCATTTTAGATTGATGATTCTAACTGGTAATTTAAGACTGTTAGTATTTAATTTGTGATAGATCCTAGCGAGAAGGGATCAACAAAAAATACGATTTTATTCGCTGTAACATTATAGTACAGTAACTAGAGGTTTTAACTTCGGAATAATGTCATACTGAACGGATTTCGTTCATTTTTGGTAACTTGGTAGTAAATGCATCAAGGAAAAATTTCTATATTGTGCGGCGGCTTGATTGCTAATTTCACTGGTTGGGATCTTAAAACGACTATAACTCATCTAGGGGGTAAAAGGAAACATTTTAGATGACCAATTGTAAAAACATAATAATTTGACTGGGGTATTTGGTAACAAAATACTCCATAAAGGGTAATTGTAAACAAAACTATATTGTGATTTAACTATATATGAATATCCAATGGGGTAAAGTAAATCAACTGTTACTTATATGTAGAAAATATTTAACTATTACTTACAAAATATATTTATTTAAACTGTAAAAACCATAACACTTTATTTGGAGTTTTAAAGCTTTTTGCTTGTGTAAAAGTTTGTTTTTTATTGATTTTCCCTAAATACCCAGTTTTGAAAGACGAAAATCAACATAAAAGCAAAAAATGATTTACTTATCTTTTATAATAAAAAAGCATTATAATCCTTAGAAAAATGAATCAAAATATAAACGCTTAACGCTTATTTACGGAAAGGCAAAAACAAACTTTTACACAAACATAAAAGCTTTAGAAACACTGAAAATAAAGTGTTTATGGTTTTTGAAATACATGGACTGGTTTAGAAAACTTATAAAATATCTGCTCTCCTTAAAAAGATTACTGGCTCTGGCAGTACACCTATAATGTCTTCTAAACGTACAAAACCTGTATCCTGTTCATTTAGTGAAAATGATTGTTTTGTAGAGTCAATGCAATTTAAGCAAGCAACTTTTAAATGTCACCATGCTTCTTGCTTCTTTCTCCACGTCATAGATACTATCATCCTTTCCATGTAGGGTACATCATCATCATTATTAGTCGATGATGATTCATCGTCAGATAATTCTACTCTTGTTTTTTTTTTCTTGGATTCTTGTCCCTTTTCTGGCAGTTGCTTTCTTCTTACCCTTCTCCCTCTTTTTCTCTTCTGCGACTCTCAGTCTCTCTTTAACCTCTCCTGTTGTTAAAACTTCACCATAAGCTGCTGCTCTTAGCCTTGGAATTACTATCTTCTTTTGTTTTTCGGGAACGAGGTTTTCAACACCAAATATGTCATGCAACATAATTTTATTGGGAGAATTATAATCATTTGTTTCACTCTGATTAATAACCGATGATGCCATAGCTTCTAATATTTTGTTTTTTTTATCTGTGTCAGTTGTTGTGTCCAACGTCAGGATTTTAAGTAAAGTGATGAATGGTCAGAGGTATTTGTTTCTCTGGTATTTTATGAGAACTAGAGCCAGGAATTGAATGGTCAGATAATACTTATTTTTCTGATGCTATATGAGAACTAGGACCAGGAACAGAATGGTTAGACGGGAAACATCTTCGACCACCCTTTTTATATCATCCAGACTGTATCTCGGGCCTTGACGCTTTTTTATATACGGTCTTCGCATATTTGTAGACGAAAACTATCTACAAGAGAATATTACCATTTACCCAACACTTCAGGCATTAATAGTGGTTAGGGGGCATAATTATGTTTCCAATTACCCCCTGTGTTTCCAATTACCAAAAAATGTGTTAACATTTAACCCAAACACGAGATTGGGAGTAATTGTAAACATGCATTTTAACATTTGAACGTATTTTGAGGTTATGGGTCGATTTAGACATGTAGAGCCATTCATGAAAATCACGTTAATCATAATAGGTATATTACAACCTGCCTTTATATTTCTCTTGTAAATTCAAAATCAATAACCACCTTCCAATGGCCGTTACAGACAGAAACGTGAAGATGAATAGGCGCGTAATTTAAATGACGCAAATAATTATTTGTACGAATAGCGAACCGCGTTGTCAATTACCTCTGTTTACATTTACCCTGGTTGATCCTATAGGGGAGTGGATGCCACCCTTTTCAGTAGGTGGCAACTAAAAAAAAAAGGCGCTGAAAAAGAATCAAATTTTAAGAAAGGGTTCTATGCAACTTTCCATATAAATCGATAGTCTTTAAGTTCTAACGACTAGAAAAATCGCTGCCCAAGGAATCACTACTTCCACATCCAGATTTTTTATCCAAGTCACAGGGTGTCGATTATTTCGAAATTTTTACTTTTCCAGGTTTTCCAGCAAGTTTTAGTCAAAACTCCAGATAATTTTTTTTCCCCATTTGCGGAAGAATTAAACTGAGATATTTAATTGAAACGGGCATGGAATCAAACTTTCAATAATAGGTCCATACTCATTTTATTATTTATTATTTATTAAAATTAGACAAACCACAAAGAAAACGATAAATTCTGAGATACATTTTTTTTAAGTATAAAAAGTATATAAAATATTAAAAACTTAACTGCAGGATTATTTTTAATGGTCCAATATTAAGAGTGAATATATTAGAAATGACTAAAATTGTTTCCTCTTAAGAATATTTATTTCTTCATCTATAAAAGCTTCCATTTTTCTGGCATCTGCGTCTAGTTTCTTTTTTTTCATCCAGCTCTTTCAATTTTATAGAGTTCATTCTTTTTCTGTATTTTTTGTAAACACTGCAACACTGTTTTATTTTATTAACTAACTTTTTTTTGATTATTTAAAACACATACACAAAATAATTAGAGGGGGTGGATGAAGTAAAAAAACATTTTGAGGTTTCTGGTTCTTGTACACACACTAAATCACATTTTTTTTCAACCCCTTTAATAATGGGGTAGGGGTGGTAATGGGGGTGGCTAATGCCAAAATTTTTTTTTGAGACCTTAGCTTTTCTTGTATATATTAAATATCAATTTTATGGACTCTCACCTGCTTGATTTACCTATTTTCCTCAAATTTACCCGAATTTACCCCCCAACCCTTCGACGGCACAAGATGAAAATATAATCTAGTTCTAGATCTCGTTAAAGTACATATGTGTACCAAATTTCAAGTCAATATCTCAAACAGTTACAGAGTAAACGTGCTCACAAAAAAAAATAGCAGACAGACCGACAGAAATTTTTTTTTGCTCAAACTTAAAATCTCGACGTTTCGTGACGTTACTATATTTCCACTGGATGTGGAAGTAATAATAATAATATTATTAATAACAATTTTTTAAATGCTGGTTTTCGTTAATATATAGATAGCATCACCTAGATGCTCAAATTTGTTTGTTTGTTTAAAATACTTGTTTTGGAAAAAAATTTCATCCGCCACATTAGAGCCGCCATTTTGAATTTTTTAATTGTGACTCCAGATTCGTAATCAATGATCCCAAAAACATAACTATCCTACGTTTCAAAAATAAAAAAGTAATACTTTTTCAAATATTGAATATTTAAATTTAGGTGGTTTTCACCCCTTGAGGGTAAGAGCAAGTTTTCGGACCATATAGAAACTGAAGACGATACCTTTTATTGGTTTTACTACAATAATAACCCATAAAGAAAAATTATCAATACATATGAAATTATAACGAAATTTTAAATATTTTTTACCACAAGGTACTGTACTATTATCGGAGCGTCAATCTTCAATCTTTGACGATGAGCAAATATTCCAGAAAGATTCAGAAATTCGACAGGGTAGTTAACAACCTGGGCTACGATTCTCGAATGTAAACGAATAAATTCGTCGACGGTCAGGCGCGGATTTGTGGGGGGGGTAACGGGGTAATTACCCCCCCCCCAAGATTCTGTAAATCATCAACTTTTGTTTTAAAATGTTATGATTTTTTTAATTTTAGAAAGAAAAAAATTTTTAACATGGTAATTACCCCCCCCAAGCTCAAGGTCCAGTTCCGCCCTTGTCGACGGTAGTAAGTTGACGCTAATACCAATGAATAACTGGGATGGATATACATTCGGTGAAAAATGTGAAATGTGAAAACACAACTGTCAAGAAAGAAAAACTTAAAAAATATACAAGGTGGTCACCATAGAAAAAAATAATGAAAAAATGTGATGGAGGGCAATATTTTGCATGTAGCTAACAAAACTGTCAAAGAAGAACAATATTAAAAAAATATACCTACAGTGGTCACCTTGAATTTAAAAAAAAGTGATGGATGACGATAATATTTCGCATGTGGTTAGCCAAGGAAGAAAAATTTGAAAAATATACAGAGTAGTGATCATCCTAAAAAACACAACTGTGAAGGAAAAAAAAATGAAACTATACAGTGTGGTCATCATAAAAAATAATGAGAAAAATGTGACGGAGGGCAATATTTCGCATGTAGTTAACACAAGTGTCAAAGAAAAATATAAAAAAACACACAGGGTGGTCAGTAAAAAACAGTGAAAAAATGTAACAGAGAAAGATAATAATTTGCATGCAGTTAACACAGCTGTCAAGGAAGAAAAATATGAAAAATATACAGGGTTGTCACCCTAACTATATTATGTATGTATCTACAAACCTAGCGTAAAATTATAGAAAGTCGAAGGTATACAAAAATGTCTCGTACTTCTTAGGCTATACTTGTGGATTCGCGATTTTCCAGAACTGCAATTTGATGGAACAGATCTTTATTGTGGTAGTTGCAACAAAACAAGTTCTTGGACATCTAAAACAATTTTAATAGTAATATTTCCTCACAAAAGCATATGAGTGCTAGTGGCTCTACTGATAGTGACAGTGAGTGTTTATAATAAACTGACCATGTTAACTTTGGATATTATGCTAAAAACAATAAATACAAGGTAAGATATATTGTGTCATATCTGCATAAAAATCTTTCCGCGTTGACCTAGAGCCAACCCCGAGTTTGATGTCACAGAGATAAAATTCCCGAGCTCTGATTATAAAAGTGCATCCGTCGAAAAGAACATAATTTTAGAACTGGTGCACGTAGTGCAGATGAAAACAACTGACCTAATATTAAGTATATCCAATATTAATTTCAAATCAATTGAGCAAACATCAAAGTGCTGTTAATTTACAGCTGAATCAGTTTATTTGGCGTCCTAATTCCAAAACAAACACATTAATTAATAGACGGATGAACGCACACAAGCTATCAACGACACACGAAGGTTTACATGAATTCAATAATTGCGATGACTGATTGCGAGTGCGGTGGTGAAGGCAACAAATAGTGCAAATCGACGTTGGCCGTCCGTGAATCTATTATCCCACAAAGGCCTCAAGGGGTTGCTTGACTTAGCGCTGCGTTGGCACAAGGGGGTCAATGTACGGTCACTCTCTGCATGGCTGCTAAGGGCTAGCGGGAGCAACCCAGATTTCCGCAAGAGCTTGCTTGAGTTACGTCTATATTCTGTATGTCTGCAACAATATATAATATGAAGTGTAGGTGGTATATCGTTCGACTTGCAAGAGACACATATGCGATGAAATTGCGCCGAAATATGGATATTTACTAGTTTCTAAGTAGGGGAAGTCAAAGTGCGAAATTTCAGATAGAGTAAAATGCATGTTTCTACCTAGTTCCTAGCAGACAACGAACAGTAATAGGCTAGTGTCAATACCTTTAAAAAAAAATATTAAATAAAAATATTAATATTAAATATTAACATTATTCCCAACAGGCAAGGACCAGCAGGAAAGTTTAGTTAAGGTTATAACTAAGAGAAAAAACAAAAATTAAACACGAGATAAAGTGAAATTGTGAAATGGGGGCGCCGTTTGGGGGTGGAAAGTGGATTTTTGCAATTTTCGGCGAAACGTGACCTGCTAGCGGAAAATGTCCTTCACAAAAGTTGTAGATAATAGAAAAATCTAAAACTTTCATATAAGGCATTTTTCACCATAACCTCAAATTTTCCGAGAAAATGGCGGAAAACCGATTTTTCGGTTTTTTATTTTCTTCTCTCGTAAAAATAATTCAATTTACATGAAATTTTGTGAAAGTATATATTTTTTTGCGTTGAACAAGCATGATTTTTTTGGAATCTGGGAAACAAGTAGTTTCCGAGATATTTACATTTTTTCGAAAAAAAAAATCTTCAAAAAGTTACTTCACTATTTGTTTCCAGGAATATCGTAGCTTTAGCGATAAATTTTATTGGGGCATTTTTGTTCAGAAACACGTGGTCTATCCACCTATATTTTTCTATTTTTTCCTACCCTGACTTAATTTCAAAATTTTGAAAAAATGGATGAAAACAATTTTTTTTTCACTTTTTTTTTATGTTCTGCATCCGAGCGGAATGTAAACTCTTCAGGATATTATTCTATACACTTTCACGAACTCATTAAAAAAAGAAATATTCATTTTGCAAATTTTTGTAGGTAAATACCTTCATCGGCTGGGTTATACGACTTTCAGTACGTATGGTGCATTGCCATGAAGAACTTAAGTTTTAGAATGTTTTTTGCCCATTTTCTTCAATTAAATTCATTCAACTTTGGTAATATTACATTTTTTTGGTTTTTCTCAATTTTAAGCGCTTTCATGAAAAATAAACCATTAAGTAGACATTTTAACGGTTAAAATGAGCCCAGATAAAATATTGAAATCGAAAAAAACCCCAATAAAGTTTTCCGTGGAAGATTTTAGTTTTTCTTCAAAAAATGTAAATATCTCGGAAACTACTACTTCTTTCCCAGATTTTAAAAAAATCATGCTTATTCAATGCAAAAAAATGTATACTTTTAAAAAAATTTCATGCAAATTGAATTATTTTTACAAGAAAAAAATAAAAAACCAAAAAATCGGTTTTCCACCATTTTCTCTGAAAATTTGAGGTTATGATGAGAAATGCCTTGTATGAAAGTTTTAGATTTTTTTATTATCTACAACTGATATTCTCCGCTAGGAGGTCACGTTTCGCCGAAAATCGCAGAAAAACACTTTCAATCCCCGAACATCACCCCCATTTCACAGTTTCACTTTATCTCGTGTTTAATTTTTGTTTTTTCTCTTCCTTATAACCTTAACTAAATAGTCCGGATGGTCCTCGCCTGTTAATATTTTTTTTTTTTTCAGCATTCAAAATCCGTTTTGGCACCAGTCTATAAGTCCACATTCACAATTTTTCGTCAAAATTCTGAACTTATGAAACTGGTCCAGAATAAGCTCGTTATTATAGGAAAAATAATCTAAATAATCCAATTGATAAATTGATGTGGTTTTTAGAATTCGACCACCGAATCAAAGAAAAATTAGAGAATATCTCTTTGAAGAAATATAACCCAGTCACTTACAAAAAAAAGGCCAAACCTCTAAAAAAATCCAACCGAAGATTTTCCAAAGGGATTTTCTTTATTTTGGCATCACAAATAAGTTCTCAAAAGTCCATAAAGCCAACTTGGTGGCTACAAACGTTACAGAAGGTCAAAGGCCACGAAAATCAGTTTTTCTCAAATATCTCGTAAATTATCGGTTTTACGTTAATTTTGGTTATTATAAAATTTGTTCGTGAGATAAATCTGCATAAAAAAGGTTGTATACAAAATTTACGTAGAACCAATAGTTTTCGAGATATTGAGCTGAGAAACTTCGGAGTAAAGTGCATGCGCCGCATGCATGCATGCAGTGGTGTATATAGATAACAAGACCTATGTGTGTATACATAGGAACATTTATGCACACATACCCGCATAATTTCTGTCTGAGATGTCCTTGAATTGGACCCTTCTTCATAATAATAATAGTAAGCAGCGTTGCCACATTTTTTCGTGCGAATCTACTAATTTTTATGTTTGAATCTACTAAAGCAATTTTGAAGAAGTTGTTATTGAATTTTTTATGTAATTATATGGCCTTATTTAATTTTTTAAATAGATAACAAAAACCAAATTGTATAGAAATAAATAATAGTGAAATTACACATATTATCGACGGAGGATTTCTTCTCCATCGTGTTATTTGGCAAAAAAACTCAATTTTCGGTTTTCGAGTTATTGATCAGTACATTAATTATCTCCTAAATCATTATGGGATTAATATAGTCGTCGTATTCGATGGCTGTACTGACAATGGTAAAAATATTAAAGCAATGGAGCAACTTCGACGTATGAAAATAACTCAAAAATCCGTTGATTTGCTTTTCGAAGAGACGACATCAATACCCTACAAACACAAAAGGTTGGCCCTTCAGCGGACCATCACGACCAGAAATAAAACTTCTGGCCCAGTGATGGCCCACTGATGGGCCGATCTTCGGTGTTTGTTGGGTAGCTTCTTGTCCAATAACTTGAATAAAAACAGATTTATTTCTTTACTAACGACCAAATTAGAAATGCTTAAAATTGATAGCATACCAAGCCCCGGATGATGCTAATGTTTTAATCATAGAAACAGCTTTGATGCGGTCAATTGAGCGCACTACAGTTGTTGCAGAAGATATTGATCTCTTCATACTTTTAATAGGACGCACTTCGATTACTCACAATTTCTATTTTCTTAAGCCCGGAAAACGAAACGTCCAATCGAAGATTTACAATCCCTAGGCAATCCAGAAGTATGCAGATTGTAGATGTAGAGTATGCAGAGAATAGAGATTGTATTTTTACATGCCGTTATTGGTTGAGGTACCATTAGTGCTTTATTTCGAAAAGGAAAAATAAACGCATTTAAAACATTACAAAAAAGACCAGATTTACAAGAAGCATTGGAGGTATTCAAAATAGAAAACTATTCGAAAAATCTGCTAATAAATAGAGGCACATTTTTTTTTTATCTATTTATTTAACGTCGGCCTATTTCCGCTACCAGAGCCTATCACCGACGCCAGGAGACGAGCCACCCCCAACCTGGAAATTTTGCCGAACCTCTTCTCGCAAGAAGAGTAGGGATCTTTTACTTGCCTAACATTTAATAGACAAGGGACCGCCTGCTTTACATCCCCTCCGAAGGATGGTATATCCACTACGTAATCCTCGTCTGAAATTACATAGCTTCCGCATATACACTGATATACAAGCCGCTAGAAGGTGGGACGAGACCGATGTGTTTCCCAAGATGGGTCACCCATCCAAGTACTAACCGCGCTGCACGTTGCTTCACTGGAGTATCGAGGATACAAATTACAATTTCACTGGAGTATCGGGGATACATACACAGTGAAGACGCATCTACGCTCGCCCCCGTGGCACACTGTTTATATTAGCTATATATAATAGTTATATTATATAGCTATTACAAGTTTGTAATCCATGGATTAGGCCTACTGGGGACACCATGTAAAAAAAACGCGCCTTGCATTCTACCTCAAAGGTGGTGCGAAAACGAATGCAGCGCAATGCCAGAGTTTTCTCAGCCATATATCTGAGAAACTATTGGTTCTACGTAAATTTTGTATATGACCTTTTTTTTATGCAGATTTTATAACAACCAAAATTAACTTAAACCGATAATTTACGAGATATTTGAGAAAAACTGATTTTCGTGACCTTTGACTTTCTGTAATTTTTGTAGCCATCCAGTTGGCTTTATGGACTTTTGAGAAATTATTTGTGACGCTAAAATAAACACAATCCCGCTGGAAAATCTTCAGTTGGATTTTTTTAGAGGTTCATGTATAAAGTGACTGGGCTAAATAGGGCAGTTTCGGGAGATGGAAATTGAAATAAACATAATGAAACTCAAAAACTCATATAGATTTTTTTATTTTTATTATTCAAATTGGCATTTGCTGTCAGCAACACCCGACATAAAATTTTAACTCTTTTGGTAACAGTTTTAACAAAAATACCACAATAAAAATTTAAAGTAACATTTATCACACAATCTACGTTTTCATTCGAGACTAAGACACACACTGTATATTAGAGTTTCAATATCTTCTACATCTTCGTCACACTGTGTGCTTAATCAAAAACTTCTTAGTAACATCTTACTCCGAAAATAAAATAAAACACGGTTTACATACAGTTTGACAGTTTGCACGCCTTTGGTAATCACCTGTGTGACGGATGTGCCCCCAAATTCAGTAAGGAGTATATAAAACCGCCAAATGAGAAATTAAACTTTACAATTTATTATACAGAGCATTGGCCTTGATTTGTGGGCCTCTTTGTTACGTAAATAGTTGAAGATTGTGTATTTCGATGTTCATTAAATACTTTAAAAGACCCGTAAATTAGACGGTCCAACAAATAACGTGGTAATAAGGATGACATGTAATTATGTCTTGTTAACTAACGTAACGCGTGTTTAAAATTAATTAGTTGGAAATATGGTAATTATTTACTTTACTGAAAACATCTCTAAAACTATCTCACCAGTTGGCAATCTCTCAGAGAGTTTGACAAGTTTCCAAAAAATATTTTTTTCATAATCCTTACTTTCATTTCTTTTACAGTTGTAAACTAAACATCAGTTGCGTTGCTTAAAACGTCCACTGCAGTAGTATGTATACACTAGTTATTGTAAGATCGTCTTATAATACTTATAAACAATACTTTATCATCATAAGCATCATAACGAAGTTTTTTTCGGTGTTTCTTAGGTTTCTACCCCACTAATTAATTAGTCACATGGCCTAATTACTGCTATTCTGTTAGTTAAACACAGTAAGTTAATTTTTTTTTGTAGCTACTATACAATGTGTTTCACTTTTCATGGAGCCACCCTCATATCTCGCTCATCTGATATCTGAACATTTTTAAATTTTGGTGGTGAATATACAGTGAGTTTTTAGACGCAACATTTGATTTTAATCAGAGGCGTCCGATTCTTTAAAAAAAAGTATTAGAGGTTTTTTTAGAAAAAAAACTAGCAAATCAGCACCTTTAGAAACCCCTTTCTTACAAGATAACATCGTAATGGGTTCACAGGTATTTGAGATATGGGTCGTAAAAAAAAACAATTTTTTCAACTAAAAATAATTTTGATCTGTAAAACAAATTCTCAAATGAAAATGTATTCTTTATTTTTTGTTCAGAATAATGTATTGTAACGTGCTTACACCCTTTTTGTAAACACCCTGTATCGTGGGTTCGGAAATTATAACAGCAGGGTAACACTAAACACTAATTTATTAACTTACTTAATTACAACAATAACTACTTGGCTAATAACACACTGTATACTACTTGATCACTTTACTCTCTTCTGTTCTGATCTTACTACTCTTGCTATCTGAACTTAACTTTATCACTGTGTTTACTCTCTGACCATTTCAACTGACAATTAGTACTGCACTAACTTCTCCCTTTTAGAGATGGGTCGTTATCTCTGTAACGCTATTTTGTCGCGGTATTTTTAGGTAACGTACCGTCGCGCTACTAAATGATAAAATAACCGGTTACTCGGAGCGAACTCGCCTTCACATAGCGCTGCCTGTCAACGTTACCAGCGACCAACGCTTGTAAACTTTAACCAGCGACAAGCTGGAAAGATGCAATGCCGTACCAGAGCTTAATGTTAAGCTCTTTACTGTGACCCAACTAAACTAAGATAGGTTTTATAGTGTCGCCAAGCGTTGTATAGTTATTCGACTTTTGCATCTTTTGACCTGGCTGTGTATAATTTGGTAGGTATGTTTTCAGTTTGTCAGAAAAAATTAGATGTTTGTTAAATTTTTACTTCAAATATGTAAGAATTTACAGCACAAATTTTAGGGCCACAGAAATGTGGTATCACTTTTCGAATTTCAAATCGTCGATATACCGGTTGCATATATAGTGTTTACCATAGATAAAATACCAGTGTTTACTTTTACTGTTTAGTAAGAAAATGTAAAAACCTAATAAACCTATATAACTATAAATTAACAAGCGTTCCCTGTGAATTGGCGAAGCGCGAATAAGCAACTGCATAGGATAGATTACGTTACATTACATATCCTACCCTCCGTTTCTGAGTTTGGAAAATACCACACGTTACACGACAAACGCGATCTCTTCTACTCAGTAGGCGCGATTGATAGAGCGAGCCGGATCATTTTACTTCTGTCGCGTCGTTCCAAAGTAGCGGTATTTTGTCGCGGTATTTCTCTGGAGCGATCGCGATTGTAACGCTACATGAGTGGAACCGCTTTTCCCATCTCTACTCCCTTTTGGTTTACTCCATGCCTTATATACCTAAAGATGACAGGTCTCGAAATTTCTGTGATGATGTCACATTCTCCAGATGGTTCCAGAACAGATATGTCATCACTCTAGACCTTCTAGTATGTTCTTTCTCAAATCTCTATATTTAGGCAGACATCCAATCAATTAATCGAATTCTGTGTTGCCTATATTCTAGGGGTTGAAATACATTACAGTATTGTACTAGTCTGAATTGATTTTACAACAAAACAATTATTTATTCAATAAACACAAATTCTAATTCGTACATACCCACCACTTTTCTAACAAATAATCTATATATGGACTGACTGACTGACTGACTGACTGACTGACTGACTGACTGACTGACTGACTGACTCACTGACTGTATAATACCCGTTCAGTTATTCAGTTTTGTTATTTATTTGTTGAAATTTTAAATTGATAGCTGAAAGAATAGTGTTTAAATATTGGTAAGTGCTTTAATGTATGGAGTACTTCATTTTAATAATATCAAAAAAGCAAATTTGCATACAGTGAAAACACCTAATTCCCTCTTTAAAAGTCGTATATTTCGAAAACCACATATCGAATTCATCTGAAATTTTCAATATCGTCTAATTTTAAGTAATACTTTATCCACAAGAAGTAACAACTACTAAATGAAATTCATTAAATGAGCCCATTAAATAAATAAAAGTTGTTTATCATATTTTTTTCATAAATTCGTGATAGGTTTATATGTAATGAATAAATTGTCAATATATTTTTTTAATATTTGGGCAAATTCCACAAAAACAATTTGTTAAAAATTATGCGGCACTCCACTAAATCACAAAATAACAATAGCAGACTCTCATAACGAGCGCGAGATAGATATCTTCAGAAAAACGTTCACCTGTTCCGTTTCTAAATTGGCACATTCATCGAAGTAAAACGGCGTACAGGCAGATTCGATCATAGATGCACCGGTAGATAAATAAAGAATTGTGGTACGGCGAAAGAAATAAGAATTGCGGCAAATTCCTGAGTGTCTGCGGTCCGCAAGGATTGTACCTCCAAAGACGAAAAATGCACCGGTCGTCAACTGATTTCGTATTCATCTGTCGTGCGGACGCATGACGTCACGTGTGAACTAATGGGTTACCGGCCCGTGGTATTCTTCGGCACTGTCGGGCATTTAATAAGAGCTACACTTAATTACATTTTAATTTTTTCCGGGTACCGTTGCCTAGTGCGTGGGCGGATGCGTCTAATTTAAAGGTCCGTTTTTAAGGCCGTGCAATACATATTAATAAAACTCATGGAATGCGAAATTTGCTACGGCGCCGGCAGTGCTGAATCCCTGGAAAAGTGTCCAAAAAAATTTTTAGCAAACGCAACAAATATACCTATATGTACTATAAAATCATTATTTCCTTTGACATCTTATAAAAATATTTTTGGTTATCTAGGAGTAATCGTAAATTTGTCATCACTATGTTTCAGGGTTGGAAAAAATCATGATTAAAAAAAATTTTTTAAAAATCAGGATTTTTTTATTCTTTTGATTTTTTTTTTCAGCGTTACTCTATTTTTTTAAAACAAACACGATTTTTCCATACACTATTTTTTGTATTCGCAAGAAATGCATGAAAATAGTGGTTTACTACTACTCATTATAAAACTTCAAGCAAAAATGGAATCTTTTGCAGCAGTTATGTTTTCAGAAGAGGTGTAATATGCAATTTTAGTGCCTTGGTGGGTTTCACAATAAAAAACACCCCTGATATTGAGAAACTTCTTCGTATACTGAAGCAATTTTTGTGTGCTGTCCTGTTCATTGCTTCGGTGGAAACAGCATTTTCTACATTTGGGCTCGTTCACTCCAATTTACGGAATAAATTAGGAGTGGAGAAAGCAGAACAATAGGCTTGTGGCGTGGCACATAATATAATTTTAGCATTTTTGGAATCTTTACTTAATACAGTGGTGCAGCCAGATTCATCTAGGAGGGGGGGGGGGGGGGGGCAACAGAACTGGCCTCTCCAGAGGATGAGGAAAACTTTTCAGAAAATTGTTATAAACGGATGTGTATAGATTCTTCTACTAGATAATATTGGCATTAATTACAAAATATTTATTTCAAGGGATAGTTTGAATATTGCTTTGTACTGATAGAGATTATGCGACTTTATTTTTGGTTCATGGAGGACGGCTTGGGGGGGGGGGCATGGCTCCTCGCCTGGCTGCGCCCCTGACTTAATACAAAACACAGTGTGTAAAGGAAGGACTTATTTTTTCTTTTACAGACGGTATTCAACATTAAAGTTTAAGTCCCCCGTCCCTAGCCCCGCCGCTTCAGGGGCGGGGGGTGGTTCCTTTTTTCGATTCTTCGCTTATAACTCGGAAACGATGCGTCATACGGAAAAAGGTAATCTATGCAAAATTAAACGTAATTAAATTTTCCACAAGAATGTTTATATTCATTTTCTTCCTATGTGTTATAGTTTACGAGATATTCGTCAGCGAAAATCGATTAATACAAAAAATCAATTACGTACCTTGAATATTTTTATCAAAACGGTTTCCTGTGGTCTGCTAATAAATTACAGTCACAAAACAATCTTTATTTTACAACACTAGACGTATTTACTAACGTAATTTTTTGTCGAAATCTATACATTTCCTTAAATATACAGTGTGACTCACTTAAAATGAAGATACCATTATAACTTTTTCATTTTGTTTCCGATTTGAATCATATTTTATTCAAGTATAGAACAAATTAGGATCTACTTATGACCGGAAAATCATTAACCTGCGGCAAAGCCACCTGCGGTACCAAAATATGAGGAAAAAGATTAAAAATCATATTAGTCCACTCAAATAGGAAAAAAACGCCGTTTTAAAGAAAGATCTTGAACAGCAGTTTCTTTGCATAGCTAGTAAGTACTCAACTTTTAGAACAATTTATTGCTTATGCGCAAAAAATGACATGATTTTTGAGATATATACATATATATGCGTTTTTTCGTGTTTTTTTTTCATTTAGATTTTCACATCTCGAAAAGTACGCATTTTTAAAGCTAAATGAACATAGGTAAACGTATTCAGAATATGATTTCTTACAAAAAAGGTTCTATACGTTTTCCCGATTATCCCATTTGTTTTTCCGGAAAAACGACTTAAAAAATATATCTATGTTTTTTCATGATTTTTTTATTTTGAATGCAAATATCTCGAAAAGCACGTGATTTTAGGGCTATACTTGTTCAGAATGAGATTTTCTACAAAAAACGACCTATACATTTTTCGATAATCCCATTGTTTTTTTCCGGAAAAGCTTCTTGAAGAATATATATACTTGCTTTTTTTTCATTTGGATATATATATATATCTCGGAAAGAACGCATTTTTAAGGCTAACATTACTAAACTTGTTCAAAATGTGATTTCCTACAAAAAATGGTTCTATATATTTGAGAGACATATACGTCAAAATGAAAAGAAAAACACGAAAAAATAAATATATGTATATTTCAAGAAGCTTTTCCGGAAAAACCAATGTGATAATCGGAAAAATGTATAGGAGCTTTTTGCAGGAAATCTCATTCGGAACAAGTTTAGTTATGTTCATTTGGCCCTAAAATCGCGCACTTTTCGAGATATTTGCATTCAAAAAAAAAACACACGAAAAAAACACATGTATATATTTTTCAAATCGCTTTTCCGGAAAAGCCAATGAGATAATCGGGAAAATGTATAGAACCTTTTTTGTAGGAAGTCGTATTCTGAACACGTTTACCTATGTTCGTTTAGCCTTAAAAACACGTACTTTTCGAGAAATGCACGTCTAAATGAAAAAAAAACACGAAAAAACGTGTATATATATATATATCTCAAAAATCATTTCTTTTTTTTCTGCGCATAAGCAAAACCTTGTAGAAGCTGAATACTTACTTCCTATGCAGAGAAACTGCTGTTCAGAATTTTTCTCCGCTTTTTTCCTAATTTTAGTGGACTGTATTGACAAATTTTACGTAGCCAATTGCGGAAACTGAGGAAATCAAATTTTGGTGTATGTACGTTTGTGGCGCCGCGCCGATCGGATGCATTTTTTAGAATTTCTAACATTCAAAATGTTTTATTTTTTTCAGCATATTTTGGTACCGCAGGTGGCTTTGCCTTTGTAGCAGCCGAAAGTTTTTCTGGTCATAAGTAGATTTTAATTTGTTCCATACTTGAGTAAAATTTGATTCAAATCGGAAACAAAATAAAAAAATTGTAAGGGTATCTTCATTTTAAGTGAGTCACACTGTATATTTAAGGAAATGTATAGATTTCGACGAAATATTACGTTAGTAAATACGTCGAGTGTTGTAAAATAAAGATTGTTCTGCGACTGTGATTTATTAGCAGACCACGGTAAACAGCTTTGATAGAAATATTCAAGGTACATAACTGATTTTTTTTATTTATCATCGATGTTCGCTGGCGAGTATCTCGTAAACCATAACACACAGAAAGAAAATGAATATAAACATTCTTGTGGAAAATTTAATTACATTTAATTTTGCATAGAATACTTTTTTCCGGACGACGCATCGTTTCCGAGTTATAAGCGAAGAATCGAAAAAAGGAACCTTTCCACTGCCCTTCTCCCTGAAGCGGCGGGGCTAGGGGCGGGGACTTTTAGTATTTTCATCTCCTGAAGATAAAAATTCTCCCCTCCTAAATGTTCTCTACAATCCCCTTTTGGGCATTCACTGATTGGACTAAAAAGTGAGTTTTGATAACGGAAAAAGAAATATTTTCCGAGACGTTAACTGCCTTCGATTTAACTTTTCTATTTATTATTTAACAATTTTGTTTCAGTTTATATATTTTTAGGTGTGAGACATTTTGTAATAGAAGTTTTAAAACCAGCCTCTGATTCTTTTGGCGCAAGGGTTTATTTCATCAAAATTTCTAAATATTTTTACAGTGGCAAAATACCCAACAAACATAAGAAATAACTGTATTCAACCTTTGTAAAGGTTCCATAATTTTCTGAACATTCCACACGAATTAATACAGGTTAAGTAAAAACAATCCTTCAATCCAAATAGAAAAAATAATACGTGAATAATTGAACAACCCTTGAATACTCATGAATTATCGTAATTATTAAAAGGTTAAATAATGCTAAAGACTATGCTGAAGACATCTCATTTCATAAATGATGTTAACTAGCTAGTAGTAGAAAATTAGTTTTAGCAAAACATCCTAGTAATAAACCGATTAAATTATATTCTATATAAATATATCTAATTTAAACAAATTATAATGTAGTCTAGGTACATTAATAAAACTAGAATGAATGAATTACGCAAATGATAAAGAATGTAAATTACTAGGTTCGTACATTGACCCATGTTTAAACTGTAATGGCCTTGTAAATTGTTGGTAAATGTCCTTCCGTCGGCAATAAAAAAATTCAGAATAAAAGTTGATACAGTACAGTATCAAGCACCAATTCAAAGTGTCAAAAAATCATTAGTTTTATGAACAATTAGTTCAACATAGTGGAATATAAATATAGTAGCATTTTTTTTTCGTTGTAAGTAAGAGTCTTGGATAGAAAATTTGGATGCAGATTTTTATTTCCACGTTCCGAAGAAAAACAAAGAAAAGTGGTTTTCCGCATAGGGGATGTGCGTATTAATCCATGCCAAAGTTGCAAAAACCCCAAAAGTGCAGGTGTAGCGACCGAACATAAGGACAGCCAACACGACGCTGATAGTCGCGCGGTCCCTACCCCCTCGAACTACCCTAAACGCAAAAAACCACCCCTTTTTCGATTTTTCGTTGTCAGGCATGCGAGGACTTGTTGGATCGGGTTTTTTTGAGGAAACTCAATATGTCCTGTAAAATTTCGCAATCAGACATCCTAACGACCCACGAGAGTTGAAACCACCCCCTCCCTCAATACCGAAACATGCAAAAAACATCCAAACGCGCTGAAAATTGTTTTCAAGGCCGGGAAATACGATGCTGATATTATTTAGCCTCCCGCCCCTAACCAACTACCCCTAAATGCATAAAACCACCCCCCTTTCCCATTTTTGTTATCAGACATGCGAGGACTTGTTGGATCGGTTTTTTTTTTGAAGAAACTCAATATGCCCCGTAAAATGTTTCAACCAGACATTCTAACAACCCCAGGGGTTGAAAGCACCCCCTCCCTGAATCCTGAAGTGTCCCTCAAAGAGAAGAAGGTATCTGTAGGGTACTTGCTACACATATAGGATTTAACCATCTCTATGGATATGAATAACAAAAAGTTTTGTGAATAAGAATTTTTATATAATTTTATTATCTGAATACATACAACTCTACAAACTTAATTTACATATTTATTTAATAGCTTAATAATGCCATAATTGGTGACCCCGATAAACGAACAATAGCCGAATCCGATTTTCAGGACAAAAACGAAGAAACAGAATAATACGGAAAACTCAATTAAACGGCACAACAAATAACAAATAATTAAAAGAATCCCTAATATCCAAAACCGAAGTTTCTGTTACTTCGGTTACATCATATGACGAGAGAGAACAATAATGGTACATTACCAATAAATTTATGGAATTTTTAATCAAAATGTCAGACTCGTTGACAAGTCTACCTTCAAGTAAGATACAATTCCTAAAGGAAAGAATTCAATTTAGACCATACGCTGAGATCATATTACTTCATGTAAAATTTCGATAATGGACGGAACTTACTAAAGCAAGATTTCAGAAGGTTTTTCGGAAGATTAGACGAGACAACTAGATACATCATTAGATCATCTACCATAACCTAATGAATGAGTGAGCGAACGCAACTACTCGTGCTGCTGACAGTTTTAACGACCTCGGACGACGTCCACAACGGGGACAGACATAGATGTTTTCACAAGGAATAAGTCAGACTGGATCTTCAAAATTTCCAGAAGACATTTAATTACACGTCCAATTATGTACATGTATAGGTAAGTACTCTACTATACAGGGTCATTCACGGAAAGCGGCTATTAGACGTTTCTTGGGATCTGTCGAGTTTAGAAATTTGAAAATTGGTATGAGGGGTTTTTTGGATATGGCGGATCCAACGAAAATATTTTCATGCTTGTGCTACTTCCGCTTATACCGGCTGTAGCACCTAACTTTGTTATTTTAAATGGAACACCCTGTATTTTATTGCATATTTCGATTCTTCATAAAATTTTAGCTTAGGTTTATGTACCATAATATACTCTTAAACATAGCAGTTTTCGAGATAATTAATATTTTTGGAGATTTTTGACGGTTCCCACCCTTCGGGTAAAAAATCGATATCTTCTATCATGTAGCCGATTAGGAAATTTTCTTTTCAAACTCTTACAAGTATCCTAAGACCTAACTAAAAGTTCTCTTATGTTTTCACAATATCATACAGAGTATTTTATTTTCACAGTCGAACATTGTTTTAGTTCAAACGTCAAAAAGTCATTTTCTTCAAATGGAACACCCTGTATATTTTCACAGAATCTAATAGAGGATGTAATTCTGCATCGATTGATATTACCATTCCCTATACCGATCTCTCTTTGTTTTCTTATTATGGACGAATATTTGTTAAACGTACAAACAAAATCAGCACTGTTCGTTAGTAGGCAATACAAGTCTTAACTTGGTTCCTTTTTTATCATAAACGAGAATAATCATGTAGATAATTGATAATCATTTGTTTATTATCAAGATGACAACTTCGAAAACGAGAGATTAGATTTATAACAAATACTTTGGGACAAAATTTTACAAAATTAATGAACACTGAATATAAATATTTAATGCAGCAACTGTTCAATCCGCTTTCCGTGAATGACCCTGTATGACTCCCTGCAATGTAAAACCAGCTTATCAAGTGTATCAATATATTAATTATTCACTATTTTAATTGTCTCGCCAGCTTTTTTTTAGCCAAAGCTGCTATAGCTGGTGCGACATCTTTGAGAAAAGCTCAATCCAATGATTGCAAACTCATTCACTATTTTAATTGTCTCGCCAGCTTTTCTTTAGCCAAAGCTGCTATAACTGGTGCGACATCTTTGAAAGACGCTCAATCCAATTATGATTGCAAACTTTCATTCACTTAGCACACGCTGGCTATTTTATTTCAATTTGTCAATGACATATAACATACATTAAGGATTATGTTATTACAAAAATAAATGTCCTTGTTTTACGTTATTTTAGCATCTATCTGTCACATCGGACTTTTCATTTTAAATGTCATTTTAAATATTACTAATTGATAAGTTGGTTTCTTCTTTGTAGAGGGGAGGTGTGTAGGGTACTTGCTACACATATAGGATTTAACCATCTCTATTGATATGAATAAAAAAAGTTAGTTGCATCAATTTCTCTCTTAGTCCTCAAAAAGTACCCTTGCATGCCCAAAACCATGGCTTTACAGTATTGAACTTGGTTCGAGTAAACCTGTGAAAAACAGTCGGAGTAAATGTTATGCGTTGATGCTGATGCTAACACGTGGGGGGGAGGGAGGGAGGGGGGGGAAGTGGGGTGGGAGAGGGAGATATATAGGGGGGGGAGAGTTGTCTTCCTCTTACGCGGCCTCCATACAGCGACCCAGAGAGGACCGACGCACAAAATATGCGCCGTAGCCGTCAGTTGTGTATTCTCTGCATAAACCTTCCATTTGTTACATGTCCTCAATATTGAGGACCATTAAGAAATATAATTAAACGCAATATATATGGATTAAGGACTAACTGCACGCATACATAAATATGACTCAGAACTGGTACGAAGTTACAAAAGGTTCATGATTGATACAAGGCGCACCCGGATCCAACAAGTTCTCGCATGCCTGATAACGAAAAATATGAAAAAGGTGGTTTTATGCATTAAGGGGTAGTTGGTTAGGTGTAGGAGGCTAAATAATATCAGCATCGTGTTCCCCGCCCTTGAAATCGTGTGGAAAACAATTTTCAGCACGTTTGGACGTGTTTTACATGTTTCGGTATTGAGGGAAGGGTGGTTTCAACCCTCGTGGGTCGTTAGGATGTCTGGTTGCGAAATTTTACAGGACATATTGAGTTTCCTCAAAAAAAAACCGATCCAACAAGTCCTCGCATGCCTGACAACGAAAAATCGGTGGTTTTTGCGTTCAGGGGAAGTTCGAGGGGGTAGGGACCGCGTGATTATCACCATCGTATTGGCCGTCCTCGAAAACGTGGGGGTGGTCATGTTTGGTCGCTACCCCTACACTTTTGGGGTTTTACAATTTTTTTGCAAGTTTCGTATGGACTATATGTTTGGAATTTGTTTCGTTCACGATAACTTCCTAAATCCAAGGATTCAGATTATTATTTATTGTTCGTCTATGAGAACTAGATCTATTGATTTTGTTGCTGACTGGATCAGTGGAGTGAACATATGCTAAATTTTACGAAATATGGTAGTTATGTATGGGTTCTCCATGCCGATTTTTTAAACGTGTAGTTTGATGTTTCGCAAATGTATCCACATTTGAGTAAAAATTATGATAATTATGGGAATGAAGAAGGTTGTGGAACTTGCGGTTTCTCGCCCCTTGTTTGTTAAACAAATATCGAAATATAATGTTACGTGCTTACACCCTTTTTGTAAACACCCTGTATCCGGAAATTATAACACCAGGGTAACACTAAACACTAATTTATTAACTTACTAATTACAACCAATAATTTACTTTACTAATCTACTACTAAATACTAAAATAATTCACTATTTTAGGCACTTGATCACTTTACTCTTCTGATCTTAGTGACTTGCTATCAAGAACTTAACTGTCCACTCTGGTATACTCCATGCCTTATATACCTAAAGATGACTGATCCCGAATTTTCTGAATAACTTCACCATTCTCTAGATAGTTCCAGAATAGATGTCATCACTCTAGAACTTCTAGTAGGTTCTTTCTCTAGTGGGTGCAAATCTCTACATTCAGACATCCGAACTAATTGAATTCTGTGTTGCCACAGCACATAACAATAATATAAAAACAAAAATATAACCGAACATGTTCTGCTTGTTTTTTTTAAACAAATTATAAAACTAGCCCCCATAAATATTTTAAAAACAATTTTAATATAATAATTATATATTACAGTTGTACTGTACAGAGAATGTCATTTTAGATCGGGATTTATTATTAATTCTTTAAAACCATACAATGTAGTAAATACAACAAATAAGATATTTTTTTTGCAATGTAGGAGGCATGCAAAAAATTAAAATTCAACGTAACTGTTGGGACAATCGCTGAGTAGAATATATTACTCATTATCGGTATTTACATTTTTTTTTTTTTCAGAATAAATACTACAATTACGAATGGACAAATAGGTATAATCTATAGGTCTAGCAGTATTTATACTAGTGAGAAGCTTTAACGAACCGTTGTTTTAAATAATAATTAAATTAAAACCAACTGAGACGCTCTAAACTCTGGAGTGATGAGACAGATAAAACAACATCACGTCCATATTTCTTCTGCGGAAACTTGTGTTTTATTGCATTGCTACATGTTTCAGTTTTCCTTAAAGAATTCCCCTCGATTTTCATTACCGTGGTACTATAAATAAATTGTCAACAACAACCGTTATAAAAACTAAAGTAATATAATTTTTTTCTTTAAAAGTTCTTAAAATGCACTGATGTGACTAATGTTTTATACAAAACCATGTCAAAATGTTCTCAATATGGAGTAACAATATACAAGGCCAGATTGTAAATTTTAATTTATGTACAGGGTGCATGCAGTGATCATGATCAGGATAATTTTTGCTATTGTGTTACGTGTTTACACTCCTTAATAAATACCCTGTACTGTGGGTTCGGAAATTATAACACCAAACACTAATTTAATAACTTATGTACTAATTACAAGAAATAATTACTTTACTAATATTACACTGAGTTGTATAACTCAATACTATAACTCAGGGATTCCCAACAGGTGGTCCGCGGACCCCTAGAAGTCCGCAGATGATGTCTCAAGGGTCCGCGAAATGTCACTGAGATATTCAACAGATTCAACGTATCACACTGAAATTGTAAAGTTATGCGTTATTGTTATTGCAATTGCTTTGTACTTGTATTAAACTTGTGTTAACATCAAATTTCATTTTCATATATATGAACAGTTTCCACCTTTAAGTAAATTAGTTTAGTAAGTAATTTATGGTAGATTCTACATAATCTTAATTTTAAGAATTTAAGCTTTTAAGGGGTCCTTCTCAGTATAGCGACCGATGTGGGGTCCTTGAAAAAATCTTGTTGGGAACCACTGCTATAACTCAATATTGCAGTCACTTCTTGATATAATCTGAACTCACTAACTGTCAAACTTGCGACCGAAGCATCTAAAAAAGTCTGTGGCGCTGACGCAAGAGATGGCTTTATTAGGAAGACCCTTCTATCAAGATCTGTTACGTCCCAAAAATCTGACTTTAAAGTGTGAATCATCGAATAACAAAATTAGAAATGATAAATATATTCAGCGTTTGCTTACAAAAAATGAAAACGTAACATCAGCAGAAATTACGAAATATTGCCATATTTACTAAAAATTTAGTTTTTTGAGCTTTTTGCACGAATAAGTAATAAATATAAATATTTTGAAATTTCAGGTTTTAAATTTTTTTCGAATTTCTCATGCCCAAAGTTCACATTAGGATCTATAGCGTTTCGATAGGGAGTTTAGTAATTATAAAAAATTTACAAAAAACAGCAAAACTTCACCATTTTTCAAAACACTGAGTGCGATGGAATATAATTCATTGATTTGATTTTTTTTTCATCTTACTTCGCTAGGCGATAGGCAACTTTTCCGGGATATAGCTGTAGAAAACTGCAGAGAGTAACCTATAGCACTAATTATATAAAAGATGCAATAAGTCTATTACCTGCGAGCAGAGCTGGGCGAGTACACGGATACTTTACTCGTATTTTGTACTCGAGTACTAAAAGTACTCTTTTTTAATTATTCGTAAGTACTTTTTGGTTTAGAGGACTTAATACTCGTATTTGCAGCACACTAAAAATTACTCGCACAAAGTATTCGTCAAAAATTGTTTTCACGAGTACTCAACACTCTCTATTTCTCTGGTACAGTAGTCTCAGATAGTGATGGGCGATATCGTGATTTTTCAATCACAACGTAAGTCGTTACTGTGATTTTCTTATATCAGTGAATTTAAAACGTGATGTGATCACGACTTTCATAATACGACGTACGGGAGAAATTGTAAATCGTTCCCTAAGCGCCGATAGACGGTGAATGGTGAATTAGCTAGTTTGGTAATCCGTGCTGCCACAGATATGCATAATATGTATAATATATATTATGATTTGTGTATCCAAATAACCTGATGTATGGATTGGTAATAAAGCAAAAGCACTAGGTTTTGAATGGAACTTGATAATAGGATATTTTTGTAAAGTTGTACAAACATTAAAATTTCGGAAGCATCAATAAATTTCTTGTTTATTTTTATGTTTATGTTTATTTTACACGAATTTTTGTTAATTTAAAATGGTAAATTTATTTTTTAATGTTATTTTTTTTTGTTTTATAATATATAGTTAAGGATGTTTTTTTAAAATGTTTTCATTTGCTTATTGTCGAATTCCATATTTTTATTTATATTTCATGCCGAAACATAAATGCTCAATATTTGCAATAAAATTGCTAGTATATTTAATCATATAAAATATTTTTACGCATGGTTTTAGTAGTTAGTTACTTCTGGTATTATAACAAAAATGTTCCGTCACGACCCTGCCCCCAATCGCCACATCGCATCGCCAGTCAATAAAAGACATGCATAAAGATATTTATAATATCTAAATAGTGTAAAATGCGTATCTAACGACGCTAAGGCACGGGATCGCTTGCTTTACGTGTTAATACATACGGCCGCAGACGATAATCGACTCAAAGTAAATATCATGAAAGATATATTGGCAAGAGCACGGCAACGGAACGAAATACGGAAAGTCGTGATCACGTCACGCTTTTCTGCCAACTTTACTAACAGTCGTTACCTGTGATTTCTTAATATCAGTGATTAAATCACAGTTCGTGATATATCGCCCATCACTAGTCTCAGAGATTTAGTTTACTTTAGTGTGCAGTCATTAGTTTACCACTAAGAGCTCAGGCACTAACTAGTCAATTGTCATCTGTCGCCAGCTCAGCAGTGTATATTATATATATTTGATATTATACTTCACTTTTTATTAGCATGACTTCATTAGGTTAAAGACCTAATTTTGAGAATAAAAGTGTCCATAATCATCGATCCTAAGATGCTTCGTTTCTGTGACACAGGGCATTGTATTTGTAAATACATTTTTATTATTATTATTTTTTAAAATAACCGCTCGCAAAAAAATTCGTGATATTGCTGCGAATGACTTCTTTGAGAGCAAATAATTCAATACTGAAAACCATTGATTGCCTATTATTACCAATTGAGAAGATACAAAGATGGAGAGATATTTACTATTCATGAAACTTAAGAAAAAATTATCGCCGAATTGAAATTTTGCAAATATTTTCAAAAAATATGAAACAGCATTCAATTTTATTTAGAAAATGCCCTTTTGCCAGAAATCGATAAGACGCATCGTTTTCAAGAAAAAGCGACAATACTGATTAGAAGCCAAATCATGATTTTACATTGTCTTATTTATTATTTTATTTTATTTACTTTCGGAATAACATTGAATGCCATTTCATATTTTTTGAAAATGTGTGGAAAATTTCAATTCGGCGATCATTTTTTATTATTAAAATAAATCATAAATACCCTTCTATTTTCGCCACCAGAAATAATATAATAGATAGATAGGTTTTTCAGTATTGAATTATTTGCTACGAAATACTAAGTCATTCGCAGCAATATCACAATTTTTTTATGAGCGATTATTTACAAAAATGATAATAAGGAGCAACGTTTGAAGATTTCAAAATGAGGTCTTCTATGAAGTTCTGCTAATAAAAAGTGAGATCTCCTATGCCTATGTTATAAATAATAATGTTTTTATTTTCTGTTAACCATAATGCCTAATGGTTATTTCGTTAAATTTGTTTTATTAAATAAAAGGTTTTATTTTATTTTAAACTTGACTGAGTGTCTTTTTATCTGTTCTTATCTATATAGTTAAAAAGTTCTATCTAAAGACTATGAAGAGAAAATATTAACTTATTTTAATGGTTATGGGTACTCGTACTCGTTACTCGAATTTATGATGGTTTTGCGAGTATTACTCGTACTTATACTTTCTTATTAATAAAATACTTACGAGTATTGTACTCATAAGTAAAATGAGTCGGGTACTCGTACTCGAATTTTTGCAAGTACTTTTTTTTGGTACTCGGCACAGCTCTGCCTGCGAGGAGTAGTATAATGTTCATATCTAATTGTTTTTTTAATCAGATATTATATATTTTTTAATATGTTTGGCAACGATTATTTAGCTATCATTATTATACCTTTCGCAAAAACGAAGAGTATATTGCGTTTGATCGGCCCATTTCTAAAACCGGAAATATTACTCGTAGAGAAAATTTTTTTTATCATTGTGTTAGTGAACGAATTTCTGAACAACTTTAAAAATGTCCATCTGTCTGTCCGTCCGTCTGTCTGTCCGTCCGTCTGTCTGTCCGTCCGTCTGTCTGTCCGTCCGTCCGTCGTTTCTTGTAAGCACGATAACTTAAGAAAGAAAAGTCCGATTGTATTGAAATTTGGAAAGAAAGTTAGTGTCAGCTAGAGGAAGAACAATATTGTTTTTGAAGAAAATCAATCAGTAAATAAGAAAGTTATCAATCATTTAATTTAAAAAAATATATTTTCTTAATTTTTGTCGCTTGTACTTAAATAAAAATCTTGCGAATTTTTTGTTTATACATTTTACTAATATATATTTTATAATAATATATGTAATGCGTTGAAATATGATTCTCGAAAGATATATATTAGAGACATTCAATTTTTGTAGTAACGTGTGATGGTCCAGTGGCTAAAGTTTCGCCAAGATCGTGTGTTCGAATCCCAGACAGGTTGAGGTTTCTTTTTTCAATTTTTTTTCATATATTTTTCACAACACAGTTCGTATCACAAAATTTAGAATGTCCAAAAACTAATATTATTTACAAGAAAACTGCGAAGAGTATCCTATAAAATGTGTAACAATTGATTGATTGATTGATTGATTTACCAGCGTACGGTAGGCATTGCTGCCACTCCCAGGTTATACAGCTGGGCCTGCTACGTCCACGCTGGGTTGGACTAAGGTCATGCTTGTTGCCAGCAGCGAGAGCCACATGGCGCATGGTAAAGGAATGTGGGATGGGAGGTGTAGGTATTTGTGAGATGCGTTTCCGCATTGTGTCGTGAGGGAGCGTTTAAACTCCCTTTTTTGTTTTTTGATTCTGGACTTCTGCCTCTTCTCAGTCTTCTTGTGAAATATGTATTGTTTCGTGATATTGAGTGTTTATGTTCCTCTTTTTGTATTGCTGCTTCTTCATCTTCTGATTCCTCCGTCTCTGATTTTGGTAGAGCATATATCGCGGTGATTTCTTTGTGGAATTCATTTTTCCCCATGCTTTTCTTTCCCAGTTACCTCTGCTTTCCCCCGCGCTTTAACGCTCCTGGTCCGCTTCCCCGCTCCCTGCCTACTAGGATGTGATATGAACTTACGTTCCTAGGTTCAGTATTCGGTCTGTTTTTCTTATGTGTAGATACCATTTCCTTGGGAAAAACCATATAAACGTTTCCAGCCTTTCTCCGGTAATGAGTTCTGTTGCTCCTTTGTCCTTTTGCCTCCATAGTGCATTAATTCGTTGTTTATTTTGCCTGTTTCATATGCAGCATTTCTTCTTGCTCCACCGTGCTTTCTAACAATTATTCCATGGAATTCCTTGGATTTTGGCTTATTAAAGGGCCTTCTTGTATTAGTTTGATTTGTTCATTTTTTGCTTTCTCTTCTTCCTCTAGTTTATCTCTACTGTTGCAGAGGTATGCCTCTTCTCGTGTATGTGTTATCATTTCTTTTATATCCCCCCCCCCCGCTTTAACGCCCCTAACTCGTTCCCCCATTTCTGTACCTGCCAGGATGTGTTCGTTCATTACTATGTTCTGTATTTGAACCATCATTCTTGTGTAGAGATACCATTTCCTGGGAAAATCTGTGCATTTCCATTAACTACAAAAGATTCAGCCCCCGGCGTATTATACCAATAGTACTCCACTGATCAGGTTGTTCATTTATTACCCAAGTCACCGCTTATTTATCTAAAGGAATAACATGGCCATACTTCAACAATCTATTTGCCTTGCTATAAATTTATGGTGACAGCGGTCGACATTTTCAAGGCTTTGGATGTATAATCACTTCTCAGATTTTCTAAGAAAGTCGTTTGAATCAGCATCTCAGCAGTTTATTACAGCATTTATAACGCAAAGAATATGCAACACCACAAAAATACACGCTTTTTTAATACAAATACAGATTATGTGGGTACGAAATTAATCACTACACACAGAATCGCTTATCGCACGTCCTAAGATGTGTATTATTCCTCAAACCTATCACTCACTTGAAACCTTAAAATTATATCTTTTACCCTTTTTACCAAATTTTTATTATTTTTAAATTGATTTAATTTGGCACGGTGTACTGTTACCCTAATGGTACTCCCTTGGTTGAGTTATATGTATTTTTGCTGCAAGAGAATTGTTTATAAATTCGTTTGAATATTTTTAATAATTATGAAAAACCTCACTTGAAAATTTAACTAAGGAATTTATATTATGACCATACTTTAAGAAGTATGCATTAATTATTATTATTATTATTTTTTTTTTATTAGCCTTGTTTATATTAATGTCCTGGCGGAGTTCAGCCGTAGGCTGCTCTTCCACTCTACCAGGACAGACACTCACACATAGACAACATCACAACACCCATTCCCTGCGACATTGCCATCTGCCGCAGCTGAGACTCGAACTCAGGAGAGGAGAGCGACTAGACCGTGTTGTCTCTCACACAACCGCAGTCTAGCCCATGCTACCATCTCGGTAATACGTGAAAAACGCCACTACACATCCATACCTTAGCCAGGATTCGAACTTGGGACTCCGTGGTCGCAAGCCTAGCATCCTAAGCACTGCGCCACCGAGCCGAGCCGGTGATTACTGATTATTACGGGTTTAATTTATACCAAATTCGTTTGAATATTTCTAATAATCATGAAAAGAGAATTGAAGGTTTATATAAGAAATTTATATGACCATAGTTTACGAAAATACGTTATGGATTATTTCGGGCATAACTTAAATTAAACTCGTTTGAATATTTTTATAATAATTGAGAAATAATTTAGTTGAAGGTTTACACAGGAATGATATGACCAGATTTTAATAATAATTTATTGCCCTCCCATAAATTTGTCGACAGCTTGACTTTTCAAGGGTCTGATGGACCTAAACACTTATCGGTGGTTCATTTATGCCTCCTAGAAAGCTATCTATCTGTACTAAAGGGTTTCAATTTAACATTTATAATGCAAACGAATATGCAATACCACAGAATATTCTCAATACAAAAATACAAAATACAAATAATACGTTAAAAATTTTCAACAACACTTATCTATAATACGTTCTTTCCCTTTCCCTTTTTGGTTTGGTTTATAACATTACACTAAAAACACTGTAGAGTTCTGGATCACGTGCGTAATTAATCACTAAATATATATTCTCACAACACCGCAAAATGTAGACTCCGAGGTATGTATTACTTTTCAAACATCTGCCACTCACTACACTTGGCAATTTAAAATTATATCTTTTACATTTTGTATTTAGCTTAATAAAAGGCACATATAGAGAGGCCGATAAAAGACATCTACCCTCAACCACGTCTGGTTTGAGACTCATCCTATAAAATGTGTAACAATTATATAAAAAAAGCTCAGTAAATTGGCGAAGAGTACGTTTTTAGCTTGTTCAAACTTATTTTTATCTTATTACCGTGTAACTTTTTTGTCAACTTAAAAACGGTGTTTGCTTAATTTTGCGAAAAAGTAAAGCAAACATGTTATTAAGAAGTGACTATCTTTGTTGTGTAGAGCCATATCTATGTGCATATTTTTTAATCAAAATTGGCAATTTTGGCAAATTTGATTATAAATGTGCACGAGATCATATGTATACATTAAGTCATCTACGAGAAATAAAAAAAAAGTATTTTTATGTATCTCCCATTATGCAGCTACAATCTATAAACATTTTTGTTAACTCGTAATTATTTCAAATAAACTTCCAATTACGAATTGACGCAAAATATGCCTTAGGGCTCACACACCAATCATACAAAAAACCACCAACGGTGTTTACTAAAAGCAATATATATTCAAACTTGTGCTTTTGATTTTACATCAATATTTGATATACAAAGGTAAGCATATTGCCATGAGACACATTTTTACCTTCAAACGAATCTTCAACAATTCGTTTTGAATGTCGTTTCTATTTTTAAAAAGTTCCCCCACGTAAATAACTCCCATTCGATATGAGAACTGGGTTTAGGGCGGGCGAAATCCTATCCGAGGTTTTTAAATATGATCTAAAGTAAGATTTAACCATTATAACAAGGTTATAGGATAACATGATAGGTCTGCGGGGAACATTTAAATCAGAGACTTATGTTTCTACAAAGAATAGAGCGATAAATCGTATGTAATAGAAGAAATGAATTTCTATCTGTCACAAAAGATTTTCCCTTAGAATCGACTTGAACCTATAACATTTTACAGATTTTAAATCAGATATTTAATAATAACAGTAACAATAAACAATTTTTATTTTCAAGTAATACTACAAAAATACATTGTTCATCGTCAGTTCAGAAAATATACTATACATTTATATCTACAGGTATAATACATTTACATTTATGTTGTAGCAGTCTGATTTCGATGAAACTTTTACCAGTTTATCTGGCTATATTTAAGAATTTTTCTAAGGTGGTTACTCTGATGAAACCCTATCAAAATCACCTCTGAAAACAATTTTCGATAAATAAAAATATTAATATTTAAGCGAGACGATTGAATAAAATTATATAAAAAAAGTATTTTTAAGAAAAAGCTATTATCTGAAAAAACTACTAAAAAGTAAAAATATTTTTTTTAAATTCATACACATGGAAACCAAAAGCTTTGAGGGCGGTCATATAGTGATATTGCATAGTTACTTTGCTCAATTGACCACCCCCAAAGCTTTTGGTTTCCATGTGTATGAATTTAAAAAAAAATATTTTTACTTATTAGTAGTTTTTTCAGATAAAAGCTTTTTCTTAAAAATACTTTTTTTATATAATTTTATTTTTTACTTTTTAGTCCACTTATTTTACAAACAGACAGACAAAACCCTTTCATTTGCCACCGCCATCCATCCCTCCCCTCTCCCGTCTTCTCACCCCTCTAATACTATCTCCCACTTCTTCCCTCTTTCCACCACTTCCCCTGCCCTTCCCCATCTATCTCCACCTTTTTCCACCCTATTCCCACCTTTTCCCACCTCTTCCCACCCTTTTCCTACCTCGTCCCATCCCTTCCCACCGCTTCCCCACCTCTTCCCACCCATTTCCCACCTCTTTCCCACCCTTTCCCACCTCTTCCCACCCCTTTCCCACTTCTTCCCCACTTCATCCCACCTCTTTACCACCTCTTTCTACCCCTTCCCCACCTCTCCCACGTCCGCCATATTAAATTTAGAATGACGTCACACACTTTATCGTATTTTACTCATCAAACCTTTTCATTTGACACCCATATCAACGGGGTTGTGACTAAAAAGCAGATCCGCCATCTTGGGACGTCCGCCATATTGGATTTAAAATGACGTCACATTGTTTATCGTATTTTACTCGTCAAACCCTTTCATTTGATACCCATATCAGGGGGGTTGTGACTAAAAAGCCGATCCGCCATCTTGGGACGTCCTCTATATTGGATTTAGAATGACGTCACATTGTTTATCGTATTTTACTCGTCGAACCCTTTCATTTGATACCCATATCAGGGGGGTTATGACTAAAAAGCCGATCCGCCATCTTGGGACGTCCGCCATATTGGATTTAGACCGATAATGGCTATACCATGTTGCATTGCCACCGGACTTATACACGTGTGCCGAATTTCAAAGCTCTAGCTTAATTAGAACTAGTTGAAATTCAGCTTGCAAGATTTGACCTAAACCAACAAACAAACATACAAACAAACATTGCAAGTTAAATAAAAGCTTTTAAAAAATGCAGTGTTGGGAAAAAAATGGTTTTTTTCATTTTAAACAAAAACTTTTTTTTTGTTTTGAACAGTTTTCTTGTTTAAAACAGTTTTTTTTTAAGTTTTAAATCGTATGTTTAAAACAGGTTTAAAACGTTTAAAACTATATTCAACTAAAATTAAATGGTGCCAAGCACACTATGTCTGCTACTAGTACTTGATGTAAGATGGCGCTCTTAAACGGATTTTACAGCACTCTAAAAATAAAATGCTGAGTTTAGTGCAACGTTACTATATCGGAATTATTTATCGGAATGGACCATCATCGGCACTTTTCTTGCTTTTCCACAAACTCCAAAATAATACATTTATTTAAAACATCGCACTGTGTTTTAAACAGTTGTGTATTAAATATGTTTTAAACATATATTTGAAACACAGTGCAATGTTTTAAACACTTTGTTTAAAACATTTTGTTTTAAACATGCCAACCCTGAAAAAATGTGTTTAATTTTCTTCATAATACTCCCTATAATAACATTTTTGATTCATCACTCTATATCTATTAGATTCAGACAAAAAAAAGTTTAAAAAATGTATCTTAAAATACATACTTTTCAACGTTACTCAGTAATGTTAAGAGATAGGTGAGTGCAAACTACTTAAATAGTAGTATAAAATAACCCATTAAACAAACTAGTACTTGTCATGTTCGGTTCTGGGAGCACATTTCATAGGGTTATCATGCTGGACCCTTTTAGTATACTCATACTCAATAATCATAGGAAATAAAAAGTTCGAAACGTGATTTTATTTTCCATTCATGAATAGATTTTCAGGCAGTAATTGACTCATATAAATTCAAATACAGAAGTGACTGTAAGAGTCTGCAATAGACTTAAATTAAAATTCCGGACGCTACCGCAGTCACTTGTTCGTGAATTACTTTGCAACAGGTGAGTTGAAAACAAATTTAAAGCGTTTTATAAATAAATTTGTGCAGATACACCTTCTTGCGGATCTTGGTATTATTATAATAGGATAGGAAAGGCCCTTTGTCACTATTTCCATTACGGTGCATTTTCGTTATTTTTCTCTACGGATATGAATCGGTATTTTAAAAAAACCGCTGCCCAAGGAATCCAAGTCACTCACAACGAAAAAATTTTGTATGTGGAAATAATTGTTTATGGCACTTTAATAATATAATATTTGAAATCCTCAACCCCAAAAACCCGATACCCCACATCGGTAGTGGTGATGGGGGTGGATGAAGTAAAAAAATATTTTGAGGTTTCTGATTCTTGTACACACACTAAATCACAATTTTTTTTCATCCCCTTTAATAATGGAGTGGGGGTGGTAATGGCTAATGCCAAAATTTCTTTTGAGACCTTATCTTCTCTTGTATATACTAAATACCAATTTTATGGACTCTTACCTGCTTGATGTACCTATTTACCCCAAATTTACCCCCCAACCCTTCGACGGAACAAGATGAAAACATAATCTAGTTCCAGATCTTGTTAAAGTACATATGTGTACCAAATTTCAAGTCAATATCTTAAACGGTTCCAGAGTAAACGTGCGCACAAAAAAGTTTGACAGACCGACAGACAGAATTTTTTTTTCGCTCAAACTTAAAATCTCGACGTTTCATGACATTCTAAGCTTATTTGAACAATAAAAACTTTTAAAATTTTTTTTTGTCGTTACTATAATACTTCCACTGGATGTGGAAGTAATTGTTGTTTTCAAAGCGTGTTCTACAGTACATCAATAACTTTGAAATGTTTAAACCTCTGCACAAACGGAAATAAGCAAAAATCTTGAAAAAGGCCTGAACTTGGGTCAGGTGGTCGTGTGGTCGCGCGAACGTTAGAGCCTCATTTATCTTCATTATTTTTGGAGTTACACAAAACAGTTCAAAAAAATAAGAGTTGTAGAAAATCACATGTGTTTTTCAAAAATTATTTCAGAAAAACAATTGAAAGTCGCATTTCGGAGATATGAACTTTACTTCGGTTTTTTTTTTAATGGAATACCCCGTATATTTTTACACCATCTGCAGACCCATAAAAAAGCTTTCAAGTGATATATAAAATATAGTATTTTTTTTAAACTCTGCTAGATATTGAATTCTATATTTTGTTACCATTAAGTCATGACATGGCAGACCGAAAAATATATACTTATCAATTATTGAAATTTTCAATTTTATTAAAAACAAAGTGAAATTAGTTGCTAACAAATATTTTGACAGAACTAAAGTATTGATTACTTTAAATTACTCTTTTAATTTTCTTTACATAAGCTGTCTACAAATTTTTCGAAAAAAAAAAACGATAATTATCGAGATATTCGAGGAAATGTAGGAAATTACACGTTTTCTTCTAGAGTGTATGTAAATCTTAAAAAAATTATTTTTTTCAGAAACCTTTGTTTCGAAGGGCCAAGATTAACGGAGCGTCAAAGTAGTACATGATATTAAAGTGAACATCGTATATGAGATCGATTTCAGTTAATTACCGATTAATTACGGTGACAAAATGGAGAAATTTTACTGAAAAAAAAAAGTCCCGAATCCCGTCCCCTCTAATTCCTTCATTTTTGTCGGAATTCAAAAAATAAAAAAAAAAGAGTTTTAGCAAATTTAATTCTATTTAAATTAACCACAGTAGTCTTTTGGCGTATGAGCCAAGATTAAAAAGTTGCCAACTGTAGAAGCTCAAATTTGCGATGTTTTGCCGTACATGGCCAACATTTCAGTAGTTATCTCCAAAACGAAAAAAAAAACTCAAAATTCTGATGGTACCAAAAGATTCATAGTGGAAAATACTCGTTTGACCTTGTTTTTTATTTCGAGCTAACTCCCATTTCGGAGATATCTGCGAAAAATCACAAAAAACATCTTACATTTCGGAGCCGAAAAAATTGCAAAAACATGCAATCTTGACACGTTTATATTTTTCGAAAAACACCATTGGGACGGCCGTACGATGTCGCGACGTAAAGAGGAAGTCTTCCAGATAAACCTGATCGTAAATTGCACGGCGAAATTCGAAAATTCGGCTCGGCACGAACGAATCAAAAGTAGTAGCATTTTGTGACATTTTAGAAAATCGATCTCTTTTTATAACATGTTTAATTTTACTTCCACGTCCAGTGGAAGTATAGTAACGACAAAAAAAATTTTAAAAATTTTTATTGTTCAACTAGGCTTAGAATGTCACGAAACGTCGAGATTTTAAGTTTCAGCGAAAAAAAATTTTCTGTCTGTCTGTAACTTTTTTTGGGCGCACGTTTACTCTGGAACCGTTTGAGATATTGACTTGAAATTTGGTACACATATGTACTTTAACGAGATCTTATATTTTCATCTTGTTCCGTCGAAGGGTTGGGCGGTAAATTGGGGTAAATTTGGGGAAAATAGGTAAATCAAGCATATAAAATAGGTAAATCAAGAGTCCATAAAATTGGTATTTAGTATATACAAGAGAAGCTGAGGTCTCAAAAAAAATGTTGGCATTAGCCACCCCCTCCGATTAAAGAACTTGTATCTAGATACATAACAGGCTATCTTTTCACTATATACCTTGTTTGCTCCTAACATAGTCACATTATATGTCCATTAAAATGGATAAATGAACATCACATCCCATAGGCAACAGTGGCGTTGTGTGTGTAGAAAATGTGTAGAATGGTAAATATTTTCATTAAAATGAATTATTGCAATTCCTGCATTACCGGCTCTTTATATAACGTGATGTAGGCATACGATATTACAGTAAGATAAAACAGTAAGATAAATATGTATTGAAAGGATATTAAAATTTAATTGCTATTTACTTTATAACTGTAAACTGAACTTCATCATGTTACGACTATGGAACGATCGATTTTCTTCTTTTCTAAACTGCTTTCTGCAAACGGCACAGCACTTCACTATTTATTTGCACAAAATATATTGTCACTAAACTGTGTAAATATGAATAGAGAATATTATTTAGGTATTAAGCAAATCACAACTTAAAATAAAATTACTTTTTCACCAGTTTTTGGTCGGAGAACACGAAAAACATTTATTGACATTAATGGCCGAACTGTCAACTGAGATTATGATAATCGAACTGAAGCCGATCGTATACGAGTGGCCGCGAATACGCCGATGGACCAATCAGCAACTTATGGGAAGAAGTGCCTTAGAATGGGAGTCTTTCGGGATCATAAAATTCATGCCATTATGTATCTAGATATAAGTTCTTTAATCGGAGGCCACCCACATTACCACCCCCACCCCATTATTAAAGGGGATGAAAAAAATTGTGATTTAGGGTGTGTACAAGAACCAGAAACCTCAAAATGTTTTTTTTACTTCATCCACCCCCACTACCACCCCCTATCACCACCCCCACCCCGCTACCGATGTGGGGTATTGTTTTATGGGTTTTTGGGGTAGAGGATTTCAAATATTATATTATTAAAGTTCCATAAACAATTATTTCCACATACAAAATTTTTTCGTTGTGAGTGACTTGTATAGAGAATCTGGATGTGGAAGTAGTGATTCCTTGGGCGGCGGTTTTTTGTTCATTTTTGCAACACTAAAAGTTTGGTAGACTTGCACTTTCATCATTGATACTGCCTAAGCTATCATGGGAAAAAAATCTAGCTTTATAGATATTAACGCGAAAAATCTGTCGCTACCTCCCTGGCTACCACCATCGTGTGTCGCGCTTTACGCGGATTGGACAGGCTAGGCATGAAGATAAGGGTGATTGGCTCTACTCAGCGTCAGTTATAATAATTCACTCATTATAACTCACGCTATTTGTTTATGGATACTATTCATTGTTCAAAAGCAGTACATTAATTAGTATATAACCTAATAAGAGTAGATAAATAAGTTTATATAAGATTTATTTATGCCTACAATATTATATACCTGCAATATTTTTATTGAAGGAGTATTTTTTGTCACTGAGGGGGTGAACGGGTGTCAAACGCTCGATTCGTGGTCCTCTCCGTGTTCGGCATGCTCGATAATGGGAGGGAAACCTTTTTGTCCAGTAGTATGATAAGAGCACTCCCTCACCCCATTGGAGGGTGCTTATTGGCCATTGAGGGGTGGGCGGGAGACAGGCACGCGTCCCAGAGTCCTCACCATAATTGGCATGCTCGAAAACGGGGGATCAATAAGTTAGATTCCGTGAAACATTAACAATACGCGTTTGACCCCGTTTGGGAGTGGTTTTTGGAAGTTTGCGGGAGTGGGTCACTCCGACGAGAAATTCTGCCACCACCACGGTGTTCAGCATCCCCGAAAACGGGGGAGAGAACTACTTCGGTTAAATCAGACAATAGTCGGGTTTTTAGGGTCTTTTTCCGACTCACACAATCCACTAATAAATATGTTTAACTTTACCCTGTAACTATGTATAATTTCATATATGGAATTCTACATAATTAATTTATTTTTACCAGGACTTTTAGGGTAAAGTTAAACACATTTATGGTTTATATGGAATTTTTACAGGAAAACACGAAGCATTTCATACATTTGTGTACCATTACCAAAATAGTTGCTGGTAACAAGTGGACCATCGATTATCCATGTAATCGCGCGATTACATGGATAATCGATGGTCCACTTTGTACAGTGCATGGTATAAAACTGCCATGTACCGTGTGATCACAAATGTACACAACGTGATAAAGTGAATTTTATTTCATTTTAAAATGATAATACGTAACCTGCTTTTATCGGAAATCTACTACATTTGTGAAACGTACTGACAATTACCTAAAGACGTAGTTGATTCCTTTATAACTGCAGTGTTGAAGGCATTCGATCTTGACCGAGTGTCAACATAAGATTCCAGTGTACGGCGATCTTTCATATGTTTTTCACTAATGCGTTTTTATTATCTCTTTTAATTAGGCGACGCCGGCGAAATTGTGAAACACTCCCAACAAGCAAAATTTAAATGTTATACAACTATTTTGTTTTATTGCAATTTTATAAATGTAATAAAATAGCAATAAAAAATGTTGTAAAAATGACAAATATAAAACAAATTTGTTTATTGGGCTGCTTTGACAAAATCCCCTTTACTACACCTACACTGCGGCAATTCTGCGCTTTTACGTCAACATTTAATAAAGGGAAAGGGTAGACCATCCGAGATTGCAGTTTCGCAATCCGCAATACAAACCTAGCCATATGTATGTATGGTTTACAAACCTAGCGTGAAATTGTAGAGTTGACGGTATATAAAAATGTGTGTGTTATTTTAAGATAGTGAAAAATACATGTCTATGTGTGTGTTAGTTCAATGCTACATCCCCCAATACCTCCTCTTCGAATAAGTGTTTATAATAAACTGACAATATTAACTTTGGATATTACGAAATTCCCTAAAAAAAGTACAAGGTAAGATATGTTGTGTCATACTTGCATAAAAATCTGTAAGTGCTGACCTAGAGCCAACCTTGATTTCGATGTCACAGAGATAAAATTCCCGACCTCTGATTATAACGGACGTCACTTGTTTAAAACAAACGGCAAGTCCTTGGAAAGTTAAAACTTCAAGATTCTTAGGATGTACAAGTACATGGAAGTGGAAAGAAGACATGTATCTTTACGGCTGTCGCTATACAGATTAAGAAATTTTACTAATAAAGAAGACGAAACACGTCTTCTTCCGCATTTTTACTAGAATGTAGTTTTAAGCTATAGAATTTTGATCGAAGTTTTGAAAATTCAAAAAAGAGCAACAGGGATGAACATTACGTAGACCGTTTACTACTTGCTTGTACACTTATTTACATACCTACATTATGGTGATTGTTACACTCATAAAATTAAATATTGAGCAAATGATAGAAAATAATTACAAACAGTTATGTTATGCCACACACACGTGGGTTAGACAATTTAGTAACTCCTACATATTCTTTGTCTCTTTATGGAGAGTTCTACAAGTACATGGGTATAAAGATTTTTAATAAGCCACCTGCTCATTTGAAATAGATTAACTGCAAAGACAAATTAAACAAGCTAAAAACGTACTCTTCGCCTGTTCACTGAACTTTTTATATAATTGTTACACATTCTATAAGATACTCTTCGCAGTTGTTTATAAATAATGTTAGTTTTAGAAATTTTTAATTTTATAGTACGAACTTAGTTGGTAAAAGACTCAGTGTAAAATAAAGTAAAAATAAAAAAAAAACTATACCATACCTCATTTGGGTTTCGAACCCGGGACCCTTGGATTCCGAGTCAAAAGCGTAAGAACTACACCATCACTTAATACGTACAAAAAAACGTAAATTTTTGCATTATAAGAAACGAGCTAAAATTATACTTCCACGGTTGTATATTACATTATGAAATGTATACTTGTAAAATATATAAATATTTAAATTTTAAAATGAACTATCATTTCAGCAGATTTCTATTCAATTACAAAAAAATTACAAATTTTTTTTTTTAATTTAAATCATTAATAACATTTTTATTTACTGATCTATTTTGTTCAAAAACAATAAAGTTCTTCCTCTAGCTAACACTAACTTACTGTCCCAATTTCAGTACAATCGGAATTTTATTTCTTGAGTTATCGTGCTTACAAGAAACGTGATGGACGGACAGACGGACAGATATAACAAATAGAAGTTTCTAGATCCATATTTTAACTAACCCAAATAATATTTTCAATTACATGTAAAATTTCAAATGGATTGGATATAATTCAAAGTTAAAACTCTAGGAACTGCCCTATTCATTTCTCAACAAATTTTTATGTATTTTGGTGTATACCTACTGCTTCTCGAGTTTTATTGGTTTTATTTATATTAAATTATGCGAGGATTTTTTTAAATCTAGAAATGAAAATATAATTTTGTACGTTTCGAAGGCGATCGCCTTCTTCTTATGCAAGATTTATGTATAAAATTGTTTAAAAAACATAATTTAACAACTACAATATAAGTTGTTTTAATTTCAGTATTTTAATTTCTATTTTAGTCAGATAGGTATCATTTCTTGTATTAGCCTGCTAAAAAATAAAAAATACATATTATTATTATTATTATTATTATAATTATTTTTTAACATTAAAATGAAAAATTTCATTTTGGAAAATATTTGGATTATTCCCACATTCGTGAAAAAAAAATGCAAATGCTATAAAAAGAAGTCTATTTAATGTATTCAGAACTCTCCCTTTTTGCTCATTCTTATTATAGACAATCTGTTTAACTCACTTTATTCCGCCGAAAGCATTCATAAGTTAACTAATCCATAATGACAAAACGCTGTACGAAAACTTCCAAAGCAACTCCGATAGCAGGTGTAGATACAGACGAACGAATCACATTTTAATCATAAAATGTCACAAGGACTTCCAATTTATTACACAGACACACGAATGGTAGCACACGCGAATAGAAGCGCTTCACAACATCCCAAGTAGTTTAAAAAAACCGCTGCCCAAGGAATCACTACTTCCACATCCAGATTCTCTATCCAAGTCACTCACAACGAAAAAGCTTTGTATGTGAAAATAATTGTTTATGGAACTTTAATTATATAATATTTGAAATTCTCTACCCCAAAAACCCATAAAACGATACCCCACATCGGTAGTGGGGGGGGGGGGGGGGTGATAGGGGGGGGTGGTAGTAGGGGGGTGGATGAAGTAAAAAAATATTTTGAGGTTTCTGGTTCCTGTACATACACTAAATCACAATTTTTTTTCATCTCCTTTAATAAGGAGGTGGGGGTGGTAATGGGGGTGGCTAATGCCAAAATTTTTTTCAAGACTTAGCTTCTCTTGTATATACTAAATACCAATTTCATGGACTCTTACCTGCTTGATTTACCCATTTACCCCAAATTTACCCCAATTTGCCTCCCAACCCTTCGACGGAACAAGATGAAAATATAATCTAGTTCTAGATCTCGTTAAAGTACATATTTGTACCAAATTTCAAGTGAATATCTTAAACGGTTTCAGAGTAAACGTGCGCACAAAAAAAGTTACAGACAGACAGAAATTTTTTTTCGCTCAAACTTAAAATCTCGACGTTTCATGACATTTTAAGCCTATTTGGACAATAAAAATTTAAAAAAATTTTTTTGTCGTTACTATACTTCCACTGGACGTGGAAGTAGTTAAGGAAAGAGACCTAATTATAATTTCAAAAATATGTTGCACGACTTTTCCATCCACAGATTCATTAATAATATTAAGGTAATATAGTTGCCCAGAATGTTATAAATAAAAAATCATAAAGCTTTGCTGCGAATCCCCTTAGGATAGAGCGGAGCATGCCTTATTTTTCTACATCATATTAAATAATAAATATAATGTATTACTTAATACATAAAACATCATTATTCTCATGTAAAGTATGTTCTGACATGATTAAAATAAGAAATTAACGGAAACACACCTGTATCAATTATAATGTCAAATTATTTTGATATAATTACGCAACTCCCTCCTAACGGTTACTATAGCAATGATAACCAGCGTTAGGTCGTCAAATATTTTAGGAGGGAGCTGCGTAATTATATCAAAATAATTTGAAATCATAATTGATACAGGCGTGTCTCTGTTAATTTCTTATGTTAATCATGCCAGAACATACTTTACACGAGAATAATGATGTTTTATGTATTAAGTAATACATTATATTTATTATTTAATATGCTGTAGAAAAATAAAGCATGCCCCACTCTATCCTAAGGGGCTTGGCGGCAAAGCTTTGAGATTTTTTACGTGTCTCATAAAGTTTAGGTCAACTATAGTTCCAGTTATAAAATGACCTATTAGCAACTCCTAAGATGGTCCTTAAGAATAAGGTTAAGAATTTTATCCGTGCTACCCTTCATTTTTATTACAAGCTTTTATTTAACTTGACCTGCTTATTAGTTAGTCAGTTAGTATTTTTATGAGGATTTTAGGAAGTCAATTTTGAACCAGTTAACGACGTTCAATTGACCTGAAATTTTGCATACAAGTGTAGTTCTAGTGACAATACAATAATATGGTACTTACCAAAAAGTGTGATTTTTTAGTTATAGCACTATAATATGCTCGCATAGTGTATTAGCACGAGCCGTCAATGGAAGAAATAAATAAAAACAATATTGTTCGGAACAATGAATCTATATAGAATGAATAACTGGTTATCCCCAGGTACCTGAGCAGCTCCTTGTCTTTGATTTGGCGCAAAACGAGGCAGGTTTAATTGTATTTTCGGCATGTCGACATAATACAGTAATCACCATATAGAAAATTAAATATTGATCAGAAAGAGATAATTGAAAAGGCAAGTCATTATTTTTTAATGACTTCAGCAGAAAATAATATATTAGGCAACGTAACGGCACAGGCAAATGATTTATACGTGTACCTACCTGTATCATTTATGAGAAAAATCGTAAAACTAGATATTCATCCGTGTTTCAATGAATAATTAAAACAACTTTGGGTTAAAGAGGAAAAAAATCTATGATGGCTTGTACAGATTTTTATTTCTGTCTGCGAGTTCAGGGCCGGGACCAAGGGGGGCAGGGGGAGCCTCCCCCCCCCCCCAAGTTCGAGCAGTTGGTTCCAAACGCACACAATCGCGAAATTAATACAATAATAATTATTAAGCGATTGGCAATCCTGCAAATATTTTATTTTATCAGTAGCGTTTTTTCCATTGTATCTAGGGAAGCAAAGCTTCCCTTACACGACACAGAATCCCTATTTTTAATATTGATTTATTATACATAAATTCATTTACTAGAAATACTAGAACTAGCAACGATTTTTAAATAGAATCTATATGTTTCTACTTTCTACTACTGATCTAATATAATATTATCAGGTATACATATATTAGTTTTGTTTGGTAGTGTTTTGATATTGTGATATTAGATAACAAAGTCTAACTTGGTATTTACAGAACTTTTTCCTGTTTCCACCTATTGTAATGATTTTTTATTGTATTGACTTTGGTCAATCATTTCGACGTGTCCCACACCATGTTACTGTATGGTCTTTTGGACAATAAAGTTTATTATTATTATTATTATTCTTTTTTTTGCTTCTATTTTTAATATGACCAAAGACCTATTTTTGTTTAACAGTTCCTATTTTTTTATTTTATTAAACCAAGGATTTTTTAAATTTCTTTTAAGTAGTAAGTATTAGGTTTAGGTACATGATGATCCAACAAAGATTGAACAAGGCCATTTTTTGAAACGATACAAATGTTTATGTCGAAAATCAAAAAGTCATTCGATGTATTTTTTCCGCAGAAACCAAAAATTATCATAACCGAAAACAAATAAATTGAAAACAAAAGAGTTATAACACAAAAATACAGGGTTCGGGCTCATATGGAAAACCTGAAGAGCATGGAAATTTCAGGGAATTTTAAAAATCCTAAGAAAATCATGGAAATCTCAGTGAATTTTAAATATTTCGCAAAAATCATGGAATTTGAGTCACAATATGAAAAACAATAAACTACTTACGCTCCTACTGTTATTTTAAATTATTTTTAAATTGCAACCTTCTATTCATTCGCTTAATGACGATTTTATAAAACAAATTATTTTTTTTTTATAAAATCGAAAATTAAAGTAAAAATTATTTGATTATCTAAAATCACCTTTAACATAATAATTATTATTTGTCATTGAAAAACATTTTTTTTTGACATGGAAAACCTGGAAAATTCAGGGAATTTTTCAGCTACGTGAAGTCTGAACCATGAAATTGCATATTTTATATTCGTTTTTCATTATAACTTTTGAATTCGGCGGAAAAAATACATCAACTGGTAACCTTAGTTTTTGTTATAAACGTGTCTATCGCCGGAAAAATGGCCTTGTTCCGTCTTGGTCAGAGCAACCTGTACATTGTACATAGTGAATTTTATTGAAATTATGCAATGTAAGAAGGTATGAGTTGGTTTTTTTTTTTCATCTTCTCCCACCCCCCAAAGTAGTAGGCTTCGGTACGGCCCTGTGCGAGTTCCATTCCGTTACCAAATTACAACAAATCATAATAAAAATAAACGTCCAGGAAAAAACACCCATCCGTTATTAAAAACATTTTTTTAGCAAAACATTTTCACGTATGTTTTGTCGTGTAACAATTGTTATTCTTGAGTTAATTAAAGTTTTACGTAATGTTTTATGAATATTTATACATTTTGAATTCGTTAACTCTGTTGTCACACAGACTAATTACTTCCACAACTATCAAATTTGTTTTATAATTTAAATGTTATACGATTTTGTTTTATTGCTATTTTAATAATGCTTCTAAAATGCTAATTGATTATATTAGAGTTGCAGAAAACACTATTTGGTTATCTGCAACTGAACTGTTTTATAAATGTATCGTTAAAACGTGTGTCTACAGCTGACGTAGACTGTAGACCCTACCGAAATCTCTGTCTCTGTCTTTTGCACGGAAATCAGATATGTCTGTCTCTTTCATTCGATTCCCGGCTCCGCGCGTCTCTCTCGTCTAAAAGCTGCTGATCGAGGTAACCGTATAGTTTATTGACCGTGGTACACAGCCTACTAACTAACATAACCTAACCTAATCTATCTGTCATTCTTATATTATTTATTTTTTCATTTAATTTAGGAGTGACATTTTCTTACCGAATCCCCCACGTGTTTTAATTAATTACTAGAAATTTTTCAAGCACTAGGGAGATTACTAGTGAAAACTTTAATAAAATGACCGAGGGTGTTAAAATGAAAACTTAGGCAATTTAACGGTAATAGTTACAATAAATTAGTTTTTAAAAACATGTTTGTTCCGGTTATTTTTACAGTTATTTTTCTTCGCTTATAAGTTATAACAAAAATGCAAAATAAGACATTTGTGAAAAAAAAAATATTTTTCATCTAAGATACGGTCCTGTAACAAGACCGTCACCTCTTAAGGCGCATTATTTTATAGATGTTTTGTAAGAATCGCTTATAGTTTAATTATTGTAAAATGCTTGTATTTAACACAAAAGTATTTTATAGAAGGATGCTATTTCATGAGACCAGCGTTCGAAGTCGTAAATATGACAAGACACGAAAAGTTTAAAAATCACATTTTTATTAAAATTTATCGCGATTAATACGTGCTAATTATAAAAGTATGATGATTAAAACAAATTGTCATTAAATTTCATTACAAAAAAAATTTAACATATGAAATCGATTTTTATAAAATTCCAAAAATTATTAGAAACCTTCAGTAAACATGAGGGGCACTTAAAATTCATCAAGAACATATGGCATAATTCACAGTCAAATTTCCTTCGCATCAAAAATTACAAGCTGAATGGGTTAACATGTCTCTAAAATAATAAATCAAGCAAGTAAGTCCATAAAATTGGTATTTTAAGAGAAGCTAAGGCGTAAAAAAATTTTTTGGCATTAGCCACCCCCCACCCCATTATAAAGGGGGTGAAAAAAATAAAATTGGCATTTAGTGCGTGTACAAGAACGAAAGGCCTCAAAATTTCTTTTTACTTTATCTTTTGTGACGAGTAAATTGGGGTATATGGTAATTAACCTTTGTTGCTTCCGTATTGCCGGGATTTTTTCATTCCTGGTGGTGTTCAGAGAACGACTGATGCTGAAATTGGTAACCTTTGTGGACGTAAGTCTATGAGTTTGTATCTAACCCGGAAGATTGTTCTAAACCGGAATCTTATTGCACTCCTCCTTTCTTTTAATTATCTGTTTTTCTTCTTGAAGAAAAAGTTTTATCAAAAACTGTGACTGCGGCGCGCATCTGTTGAGAATTTGTCCGCTATTGGTTAATGCCGAGAGGATTTTTCTGCATCGCATAACATTTATTGCACAAAACAACTTTCGAGGTGTGTACTTTTGGCTTTACCAACGATTCTATCCTATTTCTTCGCAAAAACGAAAAATATATTGTATTTGATCGGCATATTTCTAAAACCGTAAATATCGCTTGTAGAGAAAAAAATTTCATATCATTGTGTTAGTGAACAACTTTCAAAATGCCCGTCCGTCCGTCCGTCACGTCTCTTGTAAGCACGATAAGTTATGAAAGAAAAGTCCGATTGTATTGGAATTTGGAAAGTAAGTTAGTGTTAGCTAGAGGAAGAACCCCATTGTTTTTTAAGAAAATCAATCAGTAAATAAGAAAGTTATTAATCATCTAATTTAAAAAAAAATATTTTGTTAATTTTAGTCGCTTGTACTTAAATAGAAATTTTTTTTTGTTTATACATTTTACTAATATATATTTCATAATCATATATCTAATGCCTTGAAATATGATTCTCAAAAGATGTATATAAAAACTATTAATAAATTGTTATTGATTGATTGCAATTCAAAGATCGTGTGTTCGAATCCCAGACAGGTTGGATGTTTTTTTTTTCACAATAAAGCTGGTATAACAATATTTAGGATGTCCAAAAACTAACATTATTTACAAGAAAACTGCAAAGAGTATCCTGTAGAATGTGCACAATTATATAAAAAGCTCAATAAATTGGCGAATAGTACGTTTTTAGCTTGTTAGTTATTATAATAGAGTCCACCGTACAATATTTCACATAGCAGAAAAATGAGACTTTAATATTGCAGTCCAGCTTTGTAATTAACTATAAATATTATATAAAAGTCAAATACCTATAAATTCGTATAAATTTCAAAATAAACGGCACATAACTGCGTCTCTGCCAATGGTCAGTATGTTATACGAGCCAGACTACAATAACGATTGATATTTACAATAACATGCTGCGTTCATAATAAAACTGACTATTATTATATGCAATAAAATTTTAAACAGTTCCAGAAACGAACAATTTTACAACCGGTTCATCATATGTGGACTGAATGTTGTAAAAGTTGTATTGTTTCACTATTTAGTAATTAATAGTGCCACTTTTAATATCAACAATTAATTAAATTGTTTAATGTAAAACACAAAAGCCTCCTTTCATTTCAACTAAATAGTTGCATAGCGTATGCATCTATCTGCAATAGTTTTTAAAATGTCTCGATGCAGAAATTTTCACTTCACTCTTCATGTACGCTTTGTTTAAACAGTTTCTGTAATATTTGTGAACAACAATTTCGAGAATAATGGGGCAGCACTTAAATCTAGAATCCAATGGTTTGAAAGTCATTAATGAATGTTAAAAAACAGGCCTGTACTTAAATGCGGTGGGAACATAAAATTAATCAATCACTTCTACATCCAGTGGAAGCATAGTAACGCAAAAATTTTTTAAGCAATTTTTATTGTTTAAATAGGCTTAGAATGTAATAAAACGTCGAGATTTTCAATTTGTGCAAAAAAAAATCTGTCTGTCGGTCGGTCTGTTTAACTTTGAAGTGCGCATGATTACTCTAGAACTGTTTAAGGTCTTGACTTGAAAGGACCCCGGAACAAAACCCAATGTTGATTCAATGGAATATTTTGTAGTTCAAGTCATGCTGATCAAAAGTTCTTATCACATCGAGCCAATCCTATGAACAGTTTTTGAGATACAGCTTGTCAAAGTTAGGTAATTTGCGTCATTTTAGACATTCAAGAACTTTTTACTCCTAAACTATTAACTTTAGCAAAAAGTTGTAAGAGTCGAAATATTTTTGTTCTAGTTCAATAAAGTTCAAGAATTTTTTTCAGATTTTTTTAATCAATTTTTAGGTTAGGTAAAATATATACAGTGTGTCCCAGGATAGATGTAACAAGAGGTGTAATGGACAAAAATTTTGGAATTTTTGAATGGTATTTGGGGATTGAGTCCTGCTTGTTGTAAAACTAAAGTATACCAAAAATGACTTGATTTGGTGTTCTACAGGGTGTTTTATAAACAAAGTTGTAAAAATCACCACTAATAAAGTACCTTTATTTTTCAAAATATGAAAAAATTCCACTAAGAAAAGTTATTTAGAATGCAATTTTATACTTCTATACCAAATTTCAGGAATATAAAATTATTTTTTTGAAACTTCCCATTTTTTCAATAAATTAGTATTTTATTTTGAACCATTCAATTAAAACTGCATAGAAATTATTTTTTGCGAATTAATATTTAAAGTTATGTAGAAGCTAAAAGTAGGGTATGAGAAAAGCAGTGGATACACATTTATCATTTATTATTGACATATCTGTCAAACGTAGTCAATATTATCCTTAATTTCTGTTTCAAATTAACGAACCAAGCATAAAAAATTAAGTGAAAATGGTACTCACAGTGCGTGAAAAAATTTATATTGTGCAATGCTACGGAATTGGCGGTGAAAACTGGCTAAGAGAAGTGGTAAGCCAATTTAATTTGAAATTTCCAAACACTGCTTTGTCACGTACTCAAGCTATGAGAATAATTAAAAAGTTTCTGGCTACTGGTAGTGTTTTTAACATGAAAAGAAAAATAAAAGCATAGGATGAAGACAATGTTGGGGCTATTATAGCTCATGCCTCTGTTATAGAAAATTCTAGGATGCCACTAAGAGAGAGATCAGCTCTTATTAATATTAGCAAGTTAGAACTTCAAAGAATTTACAAGGCAAAGAAAATTAGGGCATATAAAGCAAATTATAAACATACGCTTGAAGAGGGAGATGACGGCCGTAGGTTGGATTTTTGTTTGACCATTGGTGAAAAAATCATGGAAGAGAGATTTTTTCATTATTTCATAATTTTCTCAGATGAATCCACATTCACAACCAATGGTGTTGTTTCATCTCAGAATTGTCGGTTTTGGGCTTCTGAAAATCCATATTTTAGAATTCATTGTAGAAGACAATATTATAAAAAAGTGAATGTCTGGTGTGCCGTTTCTTATCACGTTTGAGTTATTAGACCTTATTTCATTAAGGGAAGTTAAACCAGCACACTTATTTACAGCTTCTTCAAAGATTTTCTGAAGAACATTTAAATATTTTAAGAGATATGCCTAGTTCATTTTCAACATGACGGTTGCCCTGCCCACTCCACAGAAATGGTTAATCGGTGGTTGAATTTAAATTTTGGAGAAAATTGGATTGCCAGGAATGGACCTATCAAGTGGCCGGCGAGATCCCCAGGCCTTATGGGGTCGCCTCAAGCAGTTGGTTTACGCTGAACTACTTCCTAACGATGTAGCAGTATTGAAGCAGAGAATTACAAATGCCGTAAACTCCATACCGTTAGATCATCTTCGACTTCAGGCGAAGGATCGAAATGTGTGTGGATGTGGGTGGTAGCTACGTCGAATAATAAAAAAATTGTAAACATTGTTTTGTATTGGTCAATAATTAATTTGTTTGTGAATCTGTTATGTTTTTGACATTTATTACTTGTTATAATTTTTAAGCCTCATTAATCTTGTGTTAGTAATTGTTTCTTGTTTTACAATTAGTTCGACTAACATTATACCTTCTGACATCTCGTATATTCAATTTTTTATTTGCCAATAGCCTTCTTTTTGAGATGATTAACATTTGCTCCTACACAACTTTAAATATGAATTCAACTCTTAATTCGCAAAAAATGGGAAGTTTTAAAAAAATAATTTTATATTTGAAATTTGGTATAGAGGTATAAAATTGCATTCTAAATAACTTTTCCTAGTGGAATTTTTTCATATTTTGAAAAATAAAGGTACTTTATTAGTGGTGATTTTTTCAACTTTGCTTATAGAACACCAAATCAAGTCATTTTTGGTATACTTTAGTTTTGCAACAAGCAGGACTCAATCCCCAAATACCATTCCAAAATTTTTGGTCCGTTACACCTCTTGTTACATCTATCCTAGGACACACTGTATATGTCATATTTCGGCATGCTTCGGTGGGATTGGCTGAAACTTTGCTATTTTGTAGTTAAAGTCATGCTGATAAAAAATTCCTATTGCACTGAATCTATCCTATCCTCAAGTATTATATTATTAATCTATCCTCCAGGAGAGCCTGAAGGTCTTAACAACGAGGTAACGGGTAATCTATATGTATGTGTTTATGAATGGCTTCCAGCGTGCGTGTGTGTGTGATTATTCTTATCAAAGAACATGCTCTTACCGGCACTATGTTTCTTATGAGAGCGTTCTCATTGCCAACCAGGGTGATCCCTTTTTTTGGTTTCATTTTCTATCTGTTTATTTTTACTTTTTGTTGTTTTTTAATATTTTTTTAGTTTTTAAATATTAGGATTTTCAGGAACAAGTGCTCTGTTTCCAGCATCATGTATTGCAACTTTCTGTTAAAGTTAGTAGTTTAGGAGTAAAGTTTTTGAATGTCTAAAATGACGCAAATTACCTAACTTTGACAAGTTGTATCTCAAAAACTGTTCATAGGATTGGCATGACTTGAACTACAAAATACCAAAATTTCAGCCGATTCCACCGAATCAACATTTTTATGGGTTTTGTTCCGGGGTCCTTTGGTAATTGTATGTATTTTAATGAGATCTGGAACTAGATTATATTTCGATTTTATTCCTTTGGAGGGTTGGGAGGTAAATAGGTAAATCAAGCAAGTAAGAGTCCATAAAATTGGTATTTAGTATATACATATAAGAGAAGCTAAGGTCTCAATTTTTTTTGGGATTAGCCCACCCCATTATTAAAGGGGCAAAGTAAATAAAATTGTGATTTACTGTGTGCACAAGAACCAAAGGCCTCAACATTTTTTTTTTACTTCATCCACCCCCTTACTGCCACCCTACCCTCACTACCGATGTGGCATATAGTTTAATGGGTTCGAGGATTTCAAGTATGATATTATTAATGTTCCATAAACAATTATTTCCAGAAAATGGAGTGCAAATATAGTACCAAGATTTTTCTCGTTGTGAGAGATTTGGATAGAAAATCTGGATGTGAAAGAAGTGATTTCTCGGACAGCAGTTTTTTTAGTAGGGGAAAGCAGGGCTGGTTGTTACAGGAGCAGGTTATTATTACATGGCGTTTCAAAAGCCCGCCATAGCAGGCAGCGCCATATCGTGCAAACTATAAACGTAGTGAAGTTTTATTGACATCATGACATCCGTGCTTCCATCAATAAGTAAATCCAATTTATTTGTTTTTAGATGTCTGTTGGTAATTTTTCATCCAGCGTTATATTTTATAGTAACCAGGTTAGAAAGGCAGCTGATTTGCAGCAATTTTCTCTGATATACACATACATAAATAAGGAATATTTATCAGTGTAGATTTAATATGACGTTATGGCGTATAATAATTTTTTTCTACTCCCATACTTTAATTCGTTTACTAAACACCTACCCTACCACCCACCTGACCCTGCCTGTACTTTAATGAGATTCATTAAGACACAAATTTTCCATTCAGTTACAAGTTTATAACCAATAGAAACGCGACACACAGTAATATTCTGTCAATATTGTCAGATGTTTATACCCCTTTATGTAGGCAACACAGAATTCAATTGATTGCTTCAGCAATCGGCTCAGAGATGGCGTGCGGTGTCAGTGCCTGGAAGTTGCAGAGAAATTTCCTGAAAATTCCAGAACGTGGAGAGAACAATCTAGATCCCTTATCTTTTCATGGAGAAGCTGAGAATGACAGCTTATTTCTGATAGCGAGTTCAGTAAGATTAGGAAGATAGTAAAGTGATCAAGTGACTAAAGTAGTGAATTATTATAGTGTTAATATAAGATCAGTGAAGTAATTTATTGTAATTAGTAAGTTAATAAATTAGTGCTTAGTGTTACCCTGGTGTTATAATTTCCGGATTCAAAATACAGGGTGTTTACAAAAGGAGTGTAAACACTTAACAATATCAACTATTGATTTGAACATCTACAATGTATCAATTTTGACAAGTCATACTTGTTCTGTTTACCTAGCAAATTTTGTGCTTCTTGCAATTAAAATCAGTGTGTGATTGTGAAAGTGAAATTGAAATAATAATCCATAAAATTAATAAATTTCAGAAATAAATTGTTAATTTTCTATTTTATTATGACTGGTAGTAGAAAAAAATAGTGTATGCAACTCACATTTAATGGCTATTAAGACACGAGCATGAAAATTATGACATGAGCCGTAGGCCATCATTAAATGGTCGTTGTATAATATACTATTATGCAATAATACTTCACGAGTCTACGGAAATATAGAAAGATAGAACTGCTTGACAATGATTAATTAGGTACCGACAACATCTAAAATAACTATGTAGATCAAAACCAAAATTAAAAACAAAAACATTACCAGCCAATTTCAATTTAACAGACCTGAAAAATAATATGTAGCTTTGATCACTACATATCTTAATGGAATTTCAAACGCAATGTCCTAACACAAAACATCAAATGGAGAAACTATTTTATTAAAAATCAATCGTTGCACACATGTTTTTTATTATCAGAACTTACAAAATAATTTGTTCTCAATGATGTGTTTGTTTTAAAGACACACAAACTCGATTTATTTACACTGTGACCTTGCAAATTAATGTTAATACGGTTCAATTCGATGTTTCAACTTAAAGAAATTACATGTATGTAACTGACATGAGGACGTGATGTCATGGATTCTTTCCAGAAATATTATTAATAGCAATATTTAGTGAAATGAGTCAATTGTATAAGTAAAATATTCATAATACCTACTTTAAAATAGACTAAAAACTTATAACATTAAATACTTATAAGGTTTATGCGAGTCTTGATTTTTCTTCATTGCGATTCGAGCTATACAATCAGAGATATGTAGGAAAAACAGCAAAAAATAGTTATTTTTGTAACAAGTACCTAAAATCATGTTTTTTAGGACGAATCGTAGCATCAGAATAGCCGATGAGTCCAAAAAAACTGCTAAAATCAGTTTTTTGGGACTCACGTGTTTCAAACAACATTTTTTTGTCAAAGGTCCCTCACAAACATATTTAAATTTTTGAGCAAATATTTCTCGAAAATTAGACTGGTTCACAAGTTCAAAGCCGTGTTAATTCTTGATAAAGCTCGTAAAAACATGAGTGAGAGCTCATTGGATTCGGAATGACGTCTAGAAAAATGTGCAAAAGTTTCAAACCAGCACATAAACAATTGCAAAAGTTATAAACAAATGAAGATTGAAAAAATAACGAATTTCGTTTTTTGTAAATAACTCGAAAACTATTAATATTTAAGAAATTTTAAAGAACGGGTCTTAAAGAGGAAGAAATTTCCAATAAAAAAGTCCCAACTCCCGAAACTCTATCTCTATTATTAATAATTTTAATTTATGTGTTGAAAATAGAGCTCCGCGCGGCGAACACTAAGCCGTTACGATGCTCTGAAACCGGCCGTAATAAGTAAAATTATTTTTTTATGTTATTATAGTTATTAAGGTACCAAGGGTGTTATAAGGCACCGAGGTCGGCAGTGTACAATCCCGAGGGCCTCTGGCCCGAGGGAGTGTACGTCGACCGAGGGCGTCATTATCCTATAACACCCGTGGTGCCTTCAACGTTTAATGTCCTGCAAGTCTGTTATTTACTTCGAATTTTTTTTTTTTGACATTTACGACTTATTAATTTGACATCTATTATGTTTAGAACAATTTGATTTAAAAGAGAGTAAAAATCAAAATTGTTTGTAAACGCCGCCGTTGCATAGCATCGCGTTTTGTTTGTCAATAACGCTATCATAATTTGCTTGTTTTGGGTTGTATTATAATTTTATAATGCCCTAGGGCGTTATAGATATTCATAACGCCCTAGGGCGTTATTTTTCATTTAATGTATCTCAAAATAGGGTGGTTATTGTAAAATAACAGATAGTCCGGGGTCCAAGCACTCCAAACTCAAGATGACCTGTTCCGACATGACGTACAAATGTTGATATAAGTAATGAAGAGAGCATTACTTGGGGCACTAGAAAACACTTGTCGGATTAATTTTTGCTCTTGCGCAACTTCAGAAATCGCAAAAAAGATGGCGGATTGATAATTACAAAATTATGTTTTACAATGGTTATTCTCCGTTAAAAAAAAACTATGTAACCTACCGATCTGATTTTTGGTATGTATACTCAAAAGATATACGTGATGCTAACGAAGCTATTGGTATTTTTGAAAAGAATATTTTTTTTGGAAAAAAGTAATTAAAATCAAAAGGTTGATATTTACGTTCTAAAAATTTCGATATGCGGACAACTATGTTAAATTTATGAAATTCTTATATACAATTGCTTACCAAATATAGTACATATATTGAAAAAGTTTTTTTAAAAAAGATCCTGTCGATAACGTATACAGTTTTTTGTTTATGATTTTTTTTATGAGGCGCGTAATTATGCAGCATTAAAATAAAAATAGTCTACACGATAATTGGTACAGTGTAACAGTAAAAAGCACTATATTGTTCAATATAATTGCAAATTTGAATTACTTTATGTTAATAATACAACAAAACGAATGAAAGTAGTAGTCGGGCGTTGCCGATTGCGGCCACTCATTTAAAAAAATAGTAATCGATACAAAGTGAATTGTGTGTTCGAGCAAAATGTTAATCAATTAATCAAATAGGTATTCGCAATTGGCCATGGCCGAGTACAACTTCTACTCGTTTTTATATTGTTTAAGAAATAAAACATTAGTGAGAAATATTATTTTAGGTATTTAGCATATTTAATAGAAAGCAGAAAAGGGAGATATTTTAAATAAAACATTAATGTTGTATATTACGTAATTTTTGTGTATTTTGTATATTCTTACATGTTAGTCAAAATCACTATCATTATAAAATGATGCATATTGCTTTTTCCATTAAAACAATTTTCAGGAAAAGCAGCACACGAGCACGCAATTGAATACCACTCACAAGAACATTTTGTGTCGCATTTTATTTTACAGTTGCACTTTTTAATTTAACTTCAGATAAACTTTTTTTTGTCGACATTATCGGTACCAGCTCCTGATTTCCAATTCTGCATCCAAAATTTTGTGCAAGAGGTAATTTGAATGACGGTTCACAATACTGTAGAGAGCGTAAATAACTTTTATTAAATTATTTTACCTTTTAATAATTTTCAAACGTATACATATAATAGATTTGTAAAGTTGACGTGTATGTACATTGAAAATATTTGCAAAAAACTGATGTGGGGGGGGGGTGTAAGATGAGTAATGGAATACATTAAGACAGATTTTGGAATTTTTCTGTTTGTCTACTTGTCTGTTTGAATGCGCATCACGCAGAAACTACTTAACCAATGAGGTTCATCTAAGCTTGGAGTAACATTTAGTTCTTATTTTATCGAAATCGGACTAGACTAAGCCAAGTTTTATGAAAGTCGGTCTAGTAGAACAGGAGATACAGCTTGATCTCTACAATAAGCGTATTTGCACAGCATAAACTTTTAAGATTAAACTTCTGTAATATTCCAGAAAATTCGAGAGTAGTCTGGAATATTCCAGAAAATTTGTGAGTTTTCTGAAATATTCCAGAATGGTGATTCTACCTCAAACGTCGTTTATAAAGAAGCTTTTTAGTCAATTTCAAAATTCCACGCGAACGTAACCGCGGGCATAGCTAGTAAATAATAAATATGAACCGCAAACAATAATCAATCGATTTAAACAATCAAACACAAATAGTTTTTATAATGTTAAAATGTTAAGACAAATAACTTCACACTATACCTACACATAGGTACATACGCCTAGTAAACATAAACATACCAGCTAATTCCACTGTAAACTGTTTTCATGCGCTTTATGAATTTTGGGAGAGCTGTCGCCTTTATTACATGCGCCGCATCATGCACCCATTTTAAAAATTCACAACTCGAATGCTATATGCAATATCGACTTAGTTCTTGTCTTAAAAACATTTTCAATATATTGGGTGTTTTTTAGCATAGTTTGTACACAAAAAACTTAAAATTGAAGTACTTGCTCGTGTGTCGAAATTCTTACTACAATATTTTATAGTTACAGATTGCATATTTTTTTCCCAAAAAACTAAACATATTTAAACAATGCCATCGAGCCTCATCCAAGCACTTATGTCTTTAGTGTATACTATAAAAAAATTAGATGGATAGCACTCATAGTTTCTTTTACAGGACGTGTTATGTATTAAAAAACATTTTTTTAGGAATTATCATTTCGTCTCTTTTCTTATCATTTAAGAAGTTATGCAAGAGCTGATAAGAATCCGACAAGTCATTTCTGGTGTCCTATATAACCCTTTTTGCAAATCTGAAGTTGAAAAATGTACGTCATGTCGGAACAGGTTACTTGGAATTTAAAGCGATTTCGTACTGTTGGACCCCAGACTAAGACTTGCAGGACATTAAATATTAATTTAAATTTTTTTTAAAATTATATTATTTAGACACTTAAAGGAACAATATCCCGTTGGAAAAAAAATATTTCACCGATTTTTCATAAAATGAGTCTATTGTTAATTAACAAATTTTTTTAAAGTTTGCGTTTATATTTCAAGTCAGATAATTGTTAAACAAAAGCCACTAAAATTATTTCGCTTCGTGGAGACCTTATGTCAACTATACTTTATGGGATTATGACATTGCGATGTTTTTAATTATTATAGTCCATTAGTTATTAATTATTTAACCTAACAAAAAACTAAAAAATGAAAAAAAGAGGTTGAACAATTTTAATTATTATTACTGTTTTTATATTCAAAAATACTATAAGATTACATAAACTTTAAATTTTTATTGCTATTTGTTTAAACAAATTTTATAAACAAATAGATAAATTACGTACTTTTGAAAAAAAAATTGCCATTATATTTGTTATAAAATATTATGATTAAAAAAAATGTGTCTTAAGAAAAATTTGTTTAATTGTTTATAATCATTTTCTTCCTTTTTCTATTATTTAAACAAATTATTAAGAAAAAATTTTATTCTTAAAATGTATTATTTGCAATTCTCTACAAGACGGAAAAAAAGAAAATTTTTGTTGTAAATTTATTTGTTTATTTAATAAACAATTTGTTATTAACAATCGCCGAATGTGTTTATATTCTTTTTAGATAGAAAAAAAAATAACAAAAACAACCGTATACATAAACGTCAAAAATAAATTAAACGTAAAATTCTATAAAAAATATTAAAAAATTTTTTTTGACATGTTTATGTATACGATTGTTATTGCTATTTTTTTTTATCTAAAAAAAACATAAACACTTTCGGCGATTGTTAATAAATTGTTTATTAAATAAACAAATAAATTAACAACTTTTTTTTCTTTTTTCCACCTTGTAAAGAATTGCAAATAATAAATTTTAAGAAAAAAAATTTTTCTTAATAATTTGTCTAAATAATGAAAAATGATTATAAACAATTAACAAAAATTTTTAAGAAATATTTTTGTTTTTTTAATCATAATATTTTATAACAAATATTATGGAAAAATTTTTGTTTTCAAAAATACGTAACTTATCTATTTGTTTATAAAATTTGTTTAAACATATAGCAATAACAATTTAAAGTTTACGTGATCTTATAGTATTTTTGAATATAAAAACAGTAATAATAATTAAAATTAATAAAAAAAATGTTTCATAACAATTATCTGACTTGAAATATAAACGCAAACTCTAAAAAAATTTGTTAATTAACAATAGGCTCATTTTATGAAAAATCGGTGAAACAACTTTTTTCCAACGGGATATTGTCCCTTTAAATGCCTAAATAATACCATCATTTTTTAAAATTTTTAAATTAATATTTAATAACATAATAAAATATTTTTACTTATTAAGGCCGGTTTCAGACTATCGTATCGGGTTAGTGTTCGCCGCGCGGAGAGAGTTGGGACTTTTTATTGGAAATTTCTTCCTCTTTAAGAACCTCTCTTTAAAATTTCTTAAATATTAATAGTATTCGAGTTATTTGTAAAAAACGAAACTCGTTATTTTTTGGGCCTAATATGATACAGAAGTCAAAACTTTGCAAATAAAATTTTGTTTTTTATCCTAGACGTTTTTAAAAAAATACTGTTGTGTGCTAAATTACTTTCTTTTTAAGATTACAGTGTAGAAATTTTACTAAAATAAAGATTAGATCAACAAAAAAAAGAAATTTCTGTATCAAAATAGCCCCCCGTTTGGGGCTGTTATTGACATACCGGGGGGCCATTCAGATACAGTACTGTAATGTCGTTTGTAGATAGAATTTGGATCACCGGGGATAGTATAATACATGGGTGTCCTTTATCTATCAGCAGTAAAAATTTGCTTGGCTATAACAGTTTTTGATATATTAGCGACTTATGTGTTTTTTTTCAGTATCGTGTTTTTTCAGTACCCCGAATAATTTTTTATGATAAAATTCCAAAAAAACTCGTGAAAATAAGTGATTTAAATGAAACAAAAAATTACTTTAGAACGTAAAAAATAATCTAACACTTAAAAATGGGGTATGGCTTAAAGAGTAAATGTAAAACACTGTTTAATGAAAAACACGTTTCTTTTTTCTTATATTTACGAACCATTTTAAGTTCGAATTTATTAAATTTTGATTTTATGACTTCGACACTAGGTACCTGCAACAAAGAGAAACCCATTGCAATAAAAACACGATGAATAGAGACATATAAGATTCATCATTCTGTGTATCATATTACACTCACAACCTGTATCACAATAGCCCCTGAAAATGTATCATAATAGCCCCTGAACTTTTATAGCTCTTATGACACCATCAACAAAGAGCAATGTTAACAAATTGTTCATCAAAATACAGTTGGAAGCATCCTTGATAATTTACTGTACAAAAACATCAGAATAAAAGTCGTGAAACTTTTCCAAAGTAAAAGTTTTATCAAAGAAAAAAAGTTTTTGAAGCACAAAATCACATCACGCAAGCTATATCTTTTTTCTGAAACTTTATTTTTAATCTGTAACATGAATATGGCATCATATTATATAAGGTTTGGCCAATCTAACCTATTTTTCTCATATAGTTTTGTTGCAGATATAAATTTTTTTGTTTGTATCACATTAACCCCGGTTGGCCCTATGAAGCATTCATTCGATGGAAAGAAATGAACAACATTGTAATTTGTAATTGTAGATGAAGATGCAATGTTGAACTATTTACATAAAAAGGTAAGAGCCGCTATTATTTGCATTCAATATTAAACTATTTTCGTGTTTTCCTATTACAGTCGCAAGAAGTAAAATCATCATCTACTCTCCGGTCAAAATATTCGGTGATAAAAGCTGTTTTGTCTGTCGAAGAAAATATAGAAATAAACGAATTCGTTAGTCATAGCTTTTTTGAAGCGAAATTCAGTAGGCTACGAGCCCACAAAGTCAAAAGTTTTGACGCGCCAAGAAATGAATATATTTTTGATAAATGCAGACGATGAGAAGTAAATCAAAGTAAGTTTAAAATTATACTTTAATGACATGCATCAGTTTCATTTTTAATTTCGCAAGTTGCTCTTCTTCAGCTACATTTACTAAAAATACAAGATATTGTCCAAAAAGACACACGATGTCTTCTGATAACAATTCCCGATACGAAGACCAACATTAACAGAGTGTTTCCCGTAGTAGCTGAAGGTGAAGCTGTCAATCCCATGGAAGTGTACCAGAAATATGTTCGACTACGATCAGCGAATGTTAAACACGATTATTTTTTATTTCCTATCGTAAGGGAAAATGCACGGTACAACGTGTAGGAATCCATTCTTTTGGGAAAATACCCTATATCGTTGCTGAATTTCTTAAACTACCGAACACGACAGAGTATGCAGGGCGTTGCTTCCGGCAAAGTTCTGCGTCTCTTGCGGCAGATGCTGACGTCGATTTAATCTCGTTGAAACGGCTAGGAGGATGAAGGCAAGTTATTTCACAATACTATTGTCTTTTTATTCTAAATAATTCCAGGTCGTCTTCAGAGGCAGAGTCATATATAGAAGAATCAATCGAGAAGAAGAAAAAAGTGTGTAGAATGTTAATGGGAGAGAAGAAAATCGAACCATCGAGTAACATAATATCGGTTACTACCGAAGCTACTACCACAACATCAAAAGAAATTAACACGATACCTACCATCGGGTTCGGGTATTTCATTTGGGAGTTATAGTTTTGAAGGTACTCAAAATTGTTCATTTAATTCTCATTTTGAGCCATGATCATTTAATTATTATTCATTTAACTTACAAACCTAATAATTAAGTCATATTGTTTTACCTATTAGATTAAATAAAGGTGTTTAATTGTTGTATGAACCATTTTGCATTACTTACCTAAATGATCCTCAAGTTTGCCATTGCAACTTTTTGGGATTTAGTCCGGAAAAGACTCATTTTACGGACTCAAATGAGTCCGTAAAATAGCTATTTTAGGGACCAAACCTCGCCAAATACAAAAAACATAATTTTGAACATTCATTCGTTTAAACAAATGACTTTCGGGACTTCAATTTAATCCAAAACATATACAAATAGCAAATACATATTAAATATTTTCAAGAACGTTAATATGATAATGTATGATTTGTTGATGAGTCAGATACTGAAAAATATCCCTTTACGGATACCGAGACGAAACCAACCCACAGTTTTATGGCAATAAAAGTTTATAATTAAAGTTTAATCGCCGGGTTATTATTATTTAAGCCTTGTCAAGTTAGGTATCTCCGAAATTCCTTGTTTTAACGGTCGCTTGACCATGAAATAGTTCGTTTCCTTAAAAAACTCATTCAAACAGTTAAATTAAACTGCAGTTGAAAGTTCTAGAGTACTGTTAATTTATTACTAAAGGCATGTTGTAAATTTATTGCTGTAAGCGATGCAATAAGCGGATAGCTAAACCGCAGGGATATGTTGGTTTAGTATCCACAACAGGAGTTGACAGAAATTAGAATATATTGCAGAAATGCGTGAGGATTTCGAAGAATTCATGAGGCGTTGAAAATTTACAAGGTGGAGTGGGTATTTTTATTATAATTTGTGAGAAAAATCCTATTTGTACATTTAACTCACAGTAGATTGTTCTTCAGATCTCCATGCAGCTGCAACGTATTGAGTATAGATTTTGGAACATTTTTAAGGCATCAATTTGTTCATTTGGAAATTGTCTACATTTGATCGAGATTTTCAAGTTGTCTTCAAAAAATTCAAAATTTTTTATCTATGAAAGCAGACTATAATATGTCAAACTTTCAAGACTGCCAATGTTGTATGTCACTAATGTTACTTCTTGCAATTTTTAAAAAATTTTATTACCCTGTTTCCCAAGTTTAGCCCCATAGTTCCCACTTGCCCCGCTATTTTTGTTGGCGGGGCAAGTGGGGACTAGTCCTTAAGGGAAAGTGGGGATTAGTCCCCACTTGCCCTTTTCCAATTTTTTATTTTTATTTTGTTATAAAATGGTACGTTTAGGGAACGCAACGGTTCCCTAAACGACAATACTGAAAATGTGCTAATCGTCAACTGTTGAGTGTTTTATGCCACAACAAAAATTCACGCTAAGTTTAGTCATCGGTGAGACTTAACCCACTTGCAGTGACATTTATTATAAACTTGCTTTACATCGTTTAGCAAACTCATAACAATTGACTTGAATCAAAAAGTAATCATAGTCCACAGTACATCGCCCTTTTTTTTTTCAGTGATTAGTAACAGGCTGAATTTTCGTGAATAGCTTCGTTTTGACGAGACGCCCAACTTTTCTCTCTGCGAAAATTCTCGGTAGTGGTAGCTAATAGCAAAAATTATTTTTTCTATTTCAGACGAATTAGACAATTCGACAATCTGTCAAATTATTTTGGCAATATATTTTTCATTCGTTAAAGTGTTTGTTTTTCGATTGCCTTGGTTACGTTTGCGCGAGTTAATTATAATAAGCCTCGTGTTTGTCCACAACAACATAATTTGACAGGTTGTCGAATTGTCTAATTCGTGTGAAATAGAAAAAATAATTTTTGCTATTAGCTACCACTACCGAGAATTTTCGCAGAGAGAAAAGTTGGGCGTCTCGTCAAAACGAAGCTACTCACGGAAATTCAGCCTGTTACTAATCATTAAAAAAAAAGGGCGATGTACTGTGGACTATCAGGTTGAGTGATTATTCTCAGCGGTTGCATTCCCTAAACGTGCCCAATGAACTTTTTCTTTGTACAAAACTTTAATTTAAATCATTTCGTTCTGTTTTTGCAATAAAATAGTTTAATAGCATTTTACTATTTTACTCCAGAAAAATACCTTAACTTAACTTAAGTTCGAAACCCCCATAATTTTGGGAATATTTTAGATTTGAAAAAAACGTTTTGTAGCTAAAATCATGCAGATTAATCCACTTGCCCCAATTGAGAATATAACTATTCATATGAAAAGTAGAGATGAAAAACCCACTTGCCCCAGTCACCGGGGCAAGTGGGTACTACAGGTGAACTTACAGAACAGATTTTTTTTTTTTTTAGAACACCGTTGAATTAACAAAAATAATATATGGGTATTTTGTGAGTATAACATACTATTTCTTGTTCAAAGCACAGCAATGTATCTCAATTTTCCATAAAGTTACGTGACTTCAAAGTCAACCTTTTAAATTTTTAGTCCTCCACCTCAATACATTTCAATTGTTTAGAGAGCAAATACCGATCTTTAAACACAATTTAACACGACGCTTGATACACTGTTTTTTTTTAGTTATTTTCAAATTTCGTAAGCCAGTTTCAAAAAATTAGTCCGTTTGAGAGAGAGAGAGAGAGAGAGAGAGAGAGAGAGAGAGAGAGAGGGGTCGAGATTAAACCATAGATTAGTAAGGACAGATACGACAGCTGAAAAGAGAAACGAGTTTCAAGAAAGATAAAACGCTAACCTGTTTAAAAGTCGACCCAGACAGGTTAGGTTTGTTTTTGTTAGAAAATTAAAAATATGAAGGTTGTTTTTACAATTTTCTTAAAGTATTCTACTGTTTAAAATGAGCAAAAGTGGTAGAGCAAATGTATTTTGGTTCTACAAAAGGCGTAAAAGCCGTTTTTGAGTCATTCTCAGTTTCAGATTTCGATGCCAAGGTTGGTATCCAACATGACGTCAATTTTGATATGACTTTGCAATATTAGGCGTTAATTGTCAAAATCTGTCGCTCAGTATATTGACCCAATCAACTTGTGCTACGGTAAGTACTTAGGGATTCACTTTCGAAGAGCCCTAGCTCCCTTAGGAAACATTTTTGGACATCTATTTAAATGAACTTTTTTTCCTATTTTTTCTCTGTAGATCTACACCAGGGTATTTCCCGACACCCTGTATAAATGCTTATTATATTAATATATGTTTAGGGAACTAGTCCACTCAAATTAGGAAAAAAGTGGGGAAAAATTTTGAACAGCAGTTTCTCTGCATAGAAAGTAGGTATTCAACTTTTAGAACAATGTTGCTTATGCGCAGAAAAAAAATACATGCTTTTTGAGATATATACATTTATACAGTGTGTCCCCGGATTGTCTTTGCGATAGGTGTAATATACCAAAAAAAAATTAGTACGGCTTTCATTTTCTGCAGTCTCGGTCTACTTGACGTAAAATGGATTTTTGCCAAATTTCAGTTAAAATGGGATCTAACTCGTGGAGTTAATCTAAGAAGAAAATAAAAGAAAATAAAGCATTGCAGGTAAACTGGTCTTTCTGTTAACTTTACTGAAAAATTCTATTTGGATAAAGTATTTGGCATTGAAAGTTAGAGCCATATGCCAACTTTCATTGCATTTGAACATAGGTACTTTGGTTTCCTTCGAATAAAAATGTAGCTGGTCATCCACGAACGCCACGAACCCTGGAAAATGATGCTGTGTTTCATGCAATTGAAGTAGAACGAACGGATTCTTTACATAGCACGAATGCTGAATATTTCAAGAAGCTCAACACAAAGAATTTTGAAGGACGCCAGATATCATGCCTATCATTATACGCGTGTACAAAATCTTATGCCGCAAAAAATTACCAGGCCCGTATTGATTTCTGCACTTTTAGAACATGAACGAATGGAACCAAATTTTTTGCTTAAGGTACTTTTTACCGATGAATCCAATTTCTCGCGTGAAGAAATCTTTAATACACACAACTGCCATATTTGGATCAACAAAAATCCACATGCTTTCAGACCCAGAAGTTTTCAGAATAGGTTCAGTGTAAATTTATGGGCGGGAATTTTTGGGAATTCTTTGGTAAGTAGGTAAATTTTAAAAAAAAAATAGGTAATGTCAAAATTGTTTCTACAGATTGGACCCTTTGAACTTCCTGCTCGCTTGAACGGACAAACCTACGGGACATTTTTAACCGAAGACCTACCGGAATTGTTGGCCATTATTACAAAGTTGTAACATGTGGTTTCATCCCGATGGTGCTCCACCACATTATGCATTGCACGTACGAGAAATATTAAACACAACGTATCCAAATAAGTGGATAGGACGTAGTGGTCCTATAAACTGGCCTGCCCGATCCCCTGACTTAAATCCATTGGACTATTTTCTTTGGGATCACTTAAAACAATGTGTTTACAGTAGGGAGGTTATTCATACCCTAGACGACCTAGAGGCTACCTAGAGGACGAAATAACCGAAGAATTAGCGACGGTTATACAGAAAATGGTGCAAAGAGTTATGCAGGATTTAATCAGACGCGTACGTCTTTGTTTGAAAATGGATAGGGGGCATTTTGAACATTTAACTCAACTAATTAAAACTATTTTAGTTATGTCGAAAATATAATTTTGTCTTAATTCATTTTGTTTACAGCGCCTATCTACAAATTTAATAATTCGGTAGCCTCACATAGGGAACTTTTTTGCGAAACTTCAATAGAGTTTAGCTCGAAAACGGTTGGGGACTCAACATAATTGTATTAAGGTTTTTGTCTCAGAATGTTGTAAAGAATCTGTCTTTACTAGTTCCTCCGCTGTATATATGTATATAGAATAGAATAGAATAGAATAAGTTTTAGTTGTGCAAAAATGTATAGAAATTGTACAAAAATAAACAGTTAAGTCACAGAAACCTAGTAAAAGGTTTGTTCGTGACTCCTGTAATATTTACAATTTGTTGATATGGCAGTAATAATATTACATATAAAAAGTTTCTAAAAAACAATAAAATAGTACTTACAACTAAAGTAAATCTAAATGAAATAACACAAGATACATTCTTACAATAAAATAATATAAAGTGTTAAGTTACTAATTTTACAAGTTTCTTAAATACAATTAAATAGTACTTTTTACTAAAGTAAAATTGAAAATAAAATTCTTACACTAAAATAATATAAGGTTTTAAGTAATTTACTAATTATACAAGTTAGGGTATTCTATAATTACAAAAATGTAGGACGCTAGATAAATATGTGATCAAGATTTATATTTGAATTTTTAATCCACATTTTAATTTTTTTACTGTATAAAATGATGCTGCCATTAAATAGTCTAAGTTCATTCGGTAGTATATTGTAAATTTTAGATAGGTAATACAGGAAATATTTTTGAGTTGTCGTTTTGTGTGAGATAGGAAGTATACATTTATGATTTTTTATGGCTCTGGTGTTATATTCATGTTCAAAACGGGTTACGGAATTTTTATGCTTATAATAATATTTCAGTATATCAAATACATACAGTTCTCTTAAAGTGAAAACATTAAAATTCGAGAACAAGATTCTAGTTGGGTAACGCATTGGTTTCCTAAGGATGGTTTTAATAATTATTTTCTGACAGACAAATACTTTTTCTAGATTATTTTTATAAGTTCCACCCCAGGACAGAATGCCATACGTTAACAACGGCTGTACAAGAGCATAGTAACAATTCCTAATCAATTTATTACTAAGAATGCCGCTTAAACTTTTAAATATGAACATGCATTTTTTTAATCTTTTTGTTAAACAGTTAATGTGTTCATGCCATTTAAGAGACTGATCAATGATTACGCCAAGGTATTTGATGTTATTAGTTTGTTCAATATACGAGGGACAATTACATGCATTTCGATTGCATATATCCTGGTGTAGAATTAATTGATTTAAATTGACTTTGTCACGAAGTGAAAAACATATAAATTTTGATTTTGATGTATTCAGTTTTAGCAAACTGCTATTCAACCATATTGTTATAACTTGTAATATGTGTTCAGATTTTGAGCGAACGTCCTCCCAAGAATCACCGCTAACGTGAATAACTGTATCGTCGGCATAAGCAAAAATGCTCACACTATCCGTATCAGTATTTATAAACAAATCATTAACGTAAATTATGAAAAGTACAGGGCCAAGAACTGTACCTTGTGGTACACCACACGTTAGTGTTGATTCGCTACTCCTTTCATTATTTGTTACAACATATTGTTGTCTGTTGCTGAGATAAGTTTTTATTAAATTATAGGAACAGCCTCGGACCCCGTACATTTCTAATTTTTCCAGAAGCTTTACATGGCTGATAGTATCAAATGCCTTTGCTAGATCTAGAAAGATAGCAGCTGTCGGTATGCTTTTATTTACATCATTATATATTTTTGTTGTCAATGCCGTAATTGCATCCTGGGTGCATTTATTTTGTCTGAATCCGAATTGATTATTTGAAAGGATGTTGTATTTTTCGAAATAATTATATATCTCAAAACGTATGTTTTTCTTTTCCTGCGTATAAGCAAAACATTGTTCTAAAAGTTGAATAAGTACTTTCTATGGCGAGAAATTGCTGAATTGAGAAATTTTTCCCTAAAACGGCGTTTTTTTCTTTTTTGAGTGGACTAAACCCTACAACATATATTATATTTATTTTACAATCCTCTTTTAAAGCCCTTTTATTTGATACCCCATTTGCTAGGTTGCAATAACACTGTTTTTTTAATTTCGACAAAATGACACCGATTGTTCGCCATACCCACTAGTATTCCCAGGATTAAAAGCAATGATTTGGCGTTTGGTTTATGAAAATCAGTCATTTAAGCGTACCGATTACGGGATTACGTCGTGTAAAAAGTGTTTCCTCTTCCGAAGTTATGCACTAAATACATTGTATGTTATCAAATTCAATATAGTCCGGGGTCCAAGCACTCCAAAATCAAGATGACCTGTTCCGACACGACGTACAAATGTTGATATAAGTAATGAAGAAAGCATTACTTGGGGCACTAGAAAACACTTGTCGGATTAATTTTTGCTCTTGCGCAACTTCAGAAATCGCAAAAAAGATAGCGGATTGATAATTACAAAATTATGTTTTACAATGGTTATTCTCCGTTAAAACAAAAACTATGTAACCTACCGATCTGATTTTTGGTACGTATACTCAAAAGATATACATGATTCTAACTAAGCTATTGGTATTTTTGAAAAGAATATTTTTTTGGAAAAAAATAATTAAAATCAAAAGGTTGATATTTACGTTCTAAAAATTTCGATATGCGGACAATTATGTTAAATTTATGAAATTCTTATATACAATTGCTCACCAAATATAGTCCATATATTGAAAAAGTTTTTTTAAAAAAGATCTTGTCGATAATGTATACAGTTTTTTGCTTATGATTTTTTTAGGCGCGTAATTATGCAGCATTAAAATAAAAATAGTCTACACGATAATTGGTACAGTGTAACAGTAAAAAGCACTATATTGTTCAATATAATTACAAATTTGAATTACTTTATGTTAATAATACAACAAAACGAATGAAAGTAGTAGTCGGGCGTTGCCGATTGCGGCCACTCATTTAAAAAATAATAATCGATACAAAGTGAATTGTGTGTTCGAGCAAAATGTTAATCAAATAGGTATTCGCAATTGGCCATGCCCGAGTACAACTTCTACTCGTTTTTATATTGTTTAAGAAATAAAACATTAGTGAGAAATATTATTTTAGGTATTTAGCATATTTAATAGAAAGCAGAAAAGGGAGATATTTTAAATAAAACATTAATGTTGTATAACTATTCCAACATTTTAGTCAGAATCACTATCATTATAAAATGATGCTTATTGCTTTTTCCCTTAAAACAATTTTCAGGAAAAGCAGCACACGAGCGCGCAACTGAATACCACTCACAAGAACATTTTGTGTCCCATTTTATTTTACAGTTGCACTTTTTAATTTAAGTTCAGATAAACTTTCTTTTGTCGACATTATCGGTACCAGCACCAGCTCCTGATTTCCAATTCTGCATCCAAAATTTTGTGCAAGAGGTAATTTGAATGACGGTTCACAACACTATTTTAAAAAAAAGTAATATTTGCAACATGTTGTTGAAAAGCGTCTTCCGTCGGTGGGAGGGAGCGTAAATCACTTTTATTACATTATTTTACCTTTTAATAATTTTCAAACGTATACATACAATACATTTGTAAAGTTGACGTGTATGTACATTGAAAATATTTGCAAAAAACTGATGTGGGGGATGTAAGATGAGTAATGGAATACATTAAGACAGATTTTGGAATTTTTCTCTGTTTGTCTGCTTGTCTGTTTGAACGCGCATCACGCAGAAACTACTGAACCAATGAGGTTCATCTAAGCTTGGAGTAACATTTAGTTCTTATTTCATCGAAATCGGCCTAGACTAAGCCAAGTTTTATGAAAATCGGTCTAGTAGAACAGGAGATACAGCTTGATCTCTACAATAAGCGTATTTGCACGGCATAAACTTAAGATTAAACTTCTGTAATATTCCAGAAAATTCGAGAGTACTCTGGAATATTCCAGAATGGTGATTCTACCTCAAACGTCGTTTATAAAGAAGCTTTTTAGTCAATTTCAAAATTCCACGCGAAAGTAACCGCGGGCATAGCTAGTAAATAATAAATATGAACCGCAAACAACAATCAATCGATTTAAACAATCAAACACAAATAGTTTTTATAATGTTAAAATGTTAAGACAAATAACTTCACACTATATACATAAACATACCAGCTAATTCCACTGTAAACTGTTTTCATGCGCTTTATGAATTTTAGGAGAGCTGTCGCCTTTATTACATGCGCCGCATCATGCACCCATTTTAAAAATTCACAACTCGAATACTATATGCAATATCAACTTAGTTCTTGTCTTAAAAACATTTTCAATATATTGGGTATGTTTGTTAGCATAGTTTATACACAAAAAATTTAAAATTGAAGTACTTGCTCGTATGTTGAAATTCTTACTACAATATTTTATAGTTACAGATATCATATTTTTTTCCCAAAAAACTAAACATATTTAAACAGTGCCATCGAGCCTCATCCAAGCTCTTATGTCTTTAGTGTATACTACAAAAAAATTAGATGGATAGCATTCATAGTTTCTTTTACAGCACGTGTTATGTATTAAAAAACATTTTTTTAGGAATTATCATTTCGTCTCTTTTCTTATCATTTAAGAAGTTATGCAAGAGCTGATAAGAATCCGACAAGTCATTTCTGGTGTCCTATATAACCTTTTATGCAAATCTGAAGTTGAAAAATGTACGTCATGTCGGAACAGGTCACTTGGAATTTAGAGCGATTTCGTACTGTTGGACCCCAGACTAATAGGTATTTATGTAGTTGAAGCTGTGGATCAAATTCAGCGATAATGAAATGCTATCAGTATAAATTCACGACTGCAGTGTTATTTGTTTGGATTAAGCACAGAATTAGACACCTATGTTTATGTTCATTGTGGCATTAATTTATGCATACCTAGACAGATAAATTTCGATGGTCTAGTTAGTACACACTTACACGTGAATGTGTTTACGTTTTTAATAAATATTCTACCTGAAAAAAATCCAGTATAGTATAAGCTCAGGTATCGAGTCAGATACGCATATTTTGAACTTCTGGCGCAAATATACGTTTTATTGAAATTTTCTCAAAAATTGAAATGTAATGTACAGGGTGGACCAAATTAGATGATTTGAGGTTTTCTCTAAAACTATGACAGATAACACAAAAACCAATAGAGATGTCCTGAGCTCGATTTCCGAGAAACAAACAATGGTGCAAACCGCGATCGTCTATCTTTTTCAACTACTGAGCTACAGAGCGTTTTCTGAAAATTGGCATTTTTTGGATGACCTCTATATCTCAATTACCAAAAGTGTCGAATCGAAAATCGAGTAACGCATTCTTAAAGCACTTTTTTTAGTAGAATCCGTTGCTGATAAGAAGAAAATTATGCATGCCTCAATTTTCGAGATATAGACATAACGTTTTTTTTTTTAAATAGAACGCCCTGGAAATTTTTTCATGGTTCAATCACAACCGAGGGGCTTCTCACTGGTGGCAATACTGTACAAATCGTTGGCAATATATAGGAAATAAGTGGCAATAAAGAGTAATATATGGCAATTAAAGGCAATACTTGAAAATAACTGGCAATATGGGGCAATAAACGACAATAAGTGGCAATGAGTGAGCAATAACAGGGCAATAAGTGACAATAACGAGTTCGTATTGAATCTATAATATCGGAAAATCTCGTTATTGCAATTTAGAAGCTAACGGATAGTTTTCCTTGTGTTGTCCACTCGGTTGTCCATATAATCGACGCGTATAAACCATCGCATACAGCGGCACATGATATAAGTCGTCTCGAATTAGTTTTTTAAGCATGCTAATTTCTTACATGTTCTTAGTGTTTGACAGTTATTATCTTATATTACCACTTTCATTGTGTTTTAACTGAATTTTTTAATGTTACAAAGAATAATAATTATTAGCCGCTATAAATGAACAGTAAATAATACTGGTAAATACTAATCCTCATTATCTAGATATTTTATATTGCAAATTTTCTTATCGAGGGCCGAGAGTTTACTCAGGTCTACTAAGCACTCAGAAAATGTCGGCTCCTTTGACCATCAAACACTCCGCACTGCACTGCCAGAGTGCCGACATTTTTTACACATTTAACAAGTGTGTAGTCAACTGTAGATACTTATTATTGCAGATATTGCCGTAATTTAGTTATACCGGGTGGTTCAGCCGGTAGGTACACTCTTGTAACTTTTGAATGGGCGAATGGATTTTTTTTAAAATTTGGTATGGTGATATGGAATGAAATTTTCAATTACATGATGCAAAGATCCAACATGGCCGACTTCCGGTTTCGATGCAATTGACATGGAAATCAAATTTTTAAATGGGACAACCTGTATATTTTTGCATATTTGGATCCTGCTGCGGCTTTTTATGATAAAAGATGGTATTTGGAAAGGGTTACAAAAATAGAAAATGAAATTTTTGCAAGAAAATTTAGATGAATTTGTCTGGCCGGGCTAAAGAAGATATTCAAGCGGTGCATAAATCCTATATATATGGTCCAATAAAACTTACGTGTGTATCCCAGTAAGTGCACCATCAGCCGAACTAACAGATCAGAAATTCAAAAAAAATTTAAGGAATTCAAGAAACGGACAGTTTATAATAATTTGGCTTTTGATAAAAGTGGTACTAAATAGAAATAAATTACTCCAAATTCTTTTATTGTTTACTATATTTCAAAATTTTAAACACTTCTTCTATGATCCTAACGTGGACTGTAGTTGATTCTATTATGAATTGGATAACATTGATAATTTTGGAATAATTTTTATAAATGTATAATCTGTCCCTTTTAGTAAAAACTTTAGTAAAAACTTGCGCGCACACTCAGAACCGTTTCTTCATCTCCTACAGGTCTTCAGTCAGTGATATCTGTGAAATATCTACAAAAATGTGTGCAAAAAAGGCCGCACTGAATTTTCCACGAACTTTTCTATTTTACAGTTAGATTTGAGCAATCACCAACACACAAAATAATACACATGCACGGTAAAAACAGTTTGTTTGATTCAAGAAAGTTTTGTTTGCGTATACCTACGCAAATAAATATTTTCTTTATTCTAAAACAAATATTTTATCTATTTTCAAATAAAGGTTTATGAATCTTTTTAGAAATTTTAAAGTATTTGAGTCAATAATACATTTGATGTTGGCTTTTTTCCTTGTTAATTGGTAATAGAAAAACTTTTTAGACAGCAAGCTTTTGAAAATGTATTAAAAAGAAAGTACACTAGACTAATTGTTAAATACACAACAGTTTGCGTTATTTTTTTTTTCTTTATATTAAGAAAATATCTAAACAAGAAATATTTACAAAAAAAATCGACAAATAATAACCTAATTTTGAGATCATGGAAATGTTATTGAAATAGAAAAATATTATATTTTTTTAATACTCATTTTTCAATTACGGCAATACCAAAGCATTAGTAGGAATAGAGACATTAACGGCAATGAGCAGGAAATAAATCCAATTAAATGAAATAAATTGGCAATAATGCTAATATTTCATCAGCAATAACAAAAAAATACTACTTTATTGCCGGCAATTGGCAATACTGTACAAAATTTTGGCCAGTGAGAAGCCCCTCGATCACAACTTAAATTAGCTATCCAACGATATATCATATGTCATATTTATCTCTAGAAAAAGTGGTTTATTTTCGAAAAATTTAATATATTTGTGAGGAGGCCATGGAAAACTATTAACAACACTTCTTACAATATAAAATCGAGTATAAAATAATTTTGCCAAAAATAGGAAAAACCGAGGGGGAGAAAAACTAAAGTACAATAAATGTAAATTGTCTTCCATTGGCATCTATGCATACCCATTTATCGCATTTCTAATATTTATTGAGAAGGCCATGGTGAAAAAAGAACATCGAAATAATCGTAAATGTCAAAAACCAATTTGTGAATTAACTGTGAGTGAGCATTGTTAAAAATTATTCCATTTAGTAAAGGTGAAAAATATGATATAATCTGGATTAATCTGCACGGTTTTAGCCACAAAACGTTTTTTTCAAATCTAAAATATTCCCAAAATTATGGGAGTTTCGAACTTAAGTTAAGGTATTTTTCTGAAGTTAAATAGTAAAATGCTATTAAACGATTTTATTGCAAAAACAACAAACTGTACAGGAAAACTAACAAAGATGAAATTTGGTAAAGGGGCAAGTGGGGACCAATCCCCACTTTCCCTTAAGGACTAGTCTCCACTTGCCCCGCTAACAAAAATAGCGGGGCAAGTGGGAACTATGGGGCTAAACTTGACAAACAGGGTAGGTAATAAAATTTTAAAAAAATTACAGAAAGTAACATTAGTGACATACATCAGCAGTCTTGAAAGTTTGATCCTAGGTATATAATCTGCTTTCATAGATAACAAATTTTGAATTTTTTTAAGACAACCTGAAAATCTCGATCAAATGTAGACAATTTCAAAATGAACAAATTGATGCCTTAAAAATGTTCCAAAATCTATACCCAATACGTTGCAGCTGCATGGAGGTCTGACAAACAATCTTCTGTGAGTTAAATTTATAAATAGGATTTTTTTTTCACAAATTATAATAAAAATACTCACTTGCCCCAGATACCCACTTGTCCCACTCCACCTTGTGCAGAAAAAAGACGGCCAGACAAAAATATTCAAAACGCTAAAGTAGTATTACTATGAGAAGATGCCAGCAAAAAATATGTGCAGAAACGAGTTTGTGCGCTCCATCATTCTAAGCCAATGAGAAAGAATTACGTGACATTCAATGTCAACACCAGTGGCGGCGGTGCCCTGCAGTAGAGCAGCGGTGCCCTGCAGTAGAGCAGCGGTGACGGTAATAATAATAATAAAACAACTTTATTAGGCAAAGTTTAGTAGAACTTAGGTACTATTCTTACACTTCTCCTGAACAAACCGGGATTTACTCGAAATCTACGCGGTAGAAATTTTTTTTAATTAAAAATTCGTATTCAGCACACAAAAATGCTTAAAGCATGATAGGTTTAGGATTTTTTTTTTTTTGGCCTGTGCACGGGTCTACTGTAAATCTCGGTTTTTATCGTCAAAATACGTTTTTTTTTGACGTTTACTCGAAATCTTCAGCACACAAAAATACTTAAGGCATGATAGGTTTAGTCCTTGGAGCAGAAATTTTTTTTTGTAGACCTGTGTTATTGTCTGAAAGGTTTTTTGACAGGTACTTTTTGTTTTTATGCATACTTGATAAATATGTTTCTTTATTTACTCTCATATTTGAGACGATATTTTACAAGCAACAGATGACGGTAAACTTTCGGTCTTAGTTCTGTTAGATTATAGTAAGGCTTTTGACTGCGTAAATTACAACATCTTATTATCTATGCTTCACTTTCTAGGTTTCTCGCAAAACGCAGTCAAGTTACTGGAAAATTATTTAGTTGGCAGAGAGCACATAGTTAAAGTAAATGATACGTTATCAAATTCATTAGAACTGACACGTGGAGTGCCGCAAGGCTCCATATCACGACCTTTATTATTTTCTGTCTACACCGCTGATATTAATAAACATATTAGTCACTGTCAAATGCACGCTTATGCGGATGACCCTCAAGTATACCTTTCTTTTGACCCAGAAGATCTCATTGAATCTGTTGAAAATATTAATTTAGATTTACAGTCAATCTTTAATACATCATTAGAATATCAAATATAACTTCATCCAAATAAGACAAAAGTGTTACTTTTCGGTACTAAAACAGCTTGTCAGAAATATCAAAATCTGATTAACATTCAACTAAATGGAGTTAATATAAACATATCATCTAAGGCAAAAAATCTTGGACTTATTTTGAATAATAGTTTTAGATACAAAAGACATGTGTGAGGCACTGGTTTTCTCTCAGTTTGGTGTTTGTGCACCCGTTTATTCACCTTGCCTTGATAATCTAGACTCACGCCGAATTCAGAAAGTACAGAACTCCTGTTTAAGATATATATTTGGAATACGTAAATATTAACATATTTCCCATAAATTACTAAACCTAAGGTGGTTGAACATGAAAAACAGATTTTTACTGCAATCTCTTACGTTATTTCATACCATTATTATGTATCAAGGGCCGAAATATCTTTACGAAAAAATTAAGTTCCGAACGGACGTACATAATATCAATATAAGATTTCCCAATTCTTTAACAGCACCTGTCCATAAAACAGCTCTATTTGAACAGTCATTTAATTTTACAATATATAAAGCTTATAATAAGATACCATACCAATTACATATTATAAACAACCTTCTTCATTCTGTCCATTTATTATACAAAAACATATTATCCTTAAATAGAAAAATTGTGAGTGGAACTTAGTGCAGAGAAAATGTATTCTCTACAGTTTTCTTTTAGTCTGTTTTTTTTTATTTGGAGTTAAATGGAAGAGCGGAGCTCGGCATAACTTGCTTATGTCGAAATTTTGAATTTCGCTCCGGAAATTTTTCCAATAAACTGTTAAATGTCTCGTAAAATATATTTATGTTATATACTTATTTTTTTTATACCTTTATTATATTTAATTAAAATCTGTACTTTCTTGTAACTGTTGTTATTGGAAAAATAAAAAAGACGTTTATTATTATTATTTCTGTGTCACAAGGTCTGCTTTTAAAATTATTATTTCAAACGGGTATAAAAAAAGTTGCATGGATTTGCACTTTTCCCAAAAACTGTTGTATTAAGAGACATAAAACAAGTATGTATACCTTTTTTTTTTTTTCATTATTCAATGACAGAAGAATACAATTTTTATGCAAAAGGTGTGGATGAAAGAGATACCACATTTGTAACACATTAAAATTAGCGTACTTAGCGCCATCCAGGAGCTAGACCAAAATTGAGGGTGTATTATAATTTCCCACCCTAAACTCGTAACAGTTGGCAAGTTTTAATCTACTCCATTTTCACACTTCCTTGACCGCGAAACTTTTATTGCGATTACACATCCTTATACCCCAGATAAAGCTATGCCACTGGTAAAAATATTCGCGCATTTTGGCTCCGCCCTGGCATCTTCTCATAGTAATACTAGTCTACAACAAATTTAAAATTTGCAAAACCTCAAGCAAAAATATTTAATAAAGCAAGTAGAGAAGCTGTAGAAAATATTGTTTTAGAAACTGTAAGAGAAAATCATAATATAAAATCCTAATATATCGACTCGCGAAATACAGGATGTTGGCATCCCAAAAACAACTGCTTTGCGTTGCTTAAAAAAATAAATTCAAACCACCATCTATACCCAAACGACTTTCAAAGGCGTCTCGATTTTTGCCAGTGGTTTTTGCGTCAATGCAATGAAGTGGCAGGATTTAAAGGAACAATTATTTGGACAGATGAGGCCCATATAAGCAGTGCCGGAATTTTTAATCGGCAGAATAACCACCATTGAGCTCTCATGTAAATCCACACGTAACCGCTACAGTTAATCGTCAAGGGCGATTTGGATTTGATGATGTTTTATTGGATACCAAATAATAGGGCCTCATTTTTTTCACGGTAATATGAACAGCGAACATTTTATTAACTAACATTCTACGACAAGAAATAGAGCCCTTTGTAGACAATACGCTTCTAAGACAATTTCAAAGATTAATTTGCCATAATTAATAACTAACAATCAATTTAGCCAATAGGACATTAATAAACAACAAAGTACTTAGTTTAGATATTGTTTAATTTTTAGGAAATAATGGCTCCATTTTGTGGCCAGCTAGATCTCCCGATATATAACCCCTGCACTTTTGGATTTGGGGTTATTTAAAAAATATTATATACCTACCTATAGAGAACGTTCTAATAACATAGAAGAATTGGAAAACAAAACATTAGCTGCGTTTCGAACAGGGACGGCTCAAGGTAAATTTTCCACCCGGGCGGGAGCACTTTTTGGCGCCCCCCCCCTTGAGATAATCACAAAAATTTCACAGACGTATTACGTACTAAAGTGCAAGGATATCCTTTTGGACCCCGCGAACACTACTTTTACTTCCACGTTCAGTGGAAGTATAGTAACGACAAAAAAATTTCTAAAAATTTTTATTGTTCAAATAGGCTTAGAATGTCATGAAACGTCGAGATTTTAAGTTTGAGCGAAAAATTTTCTGTCTGTCGGTCTGTGTAACTTTTTTTGTGCGCACGTTTACTCTGGAACCGTTTAAGATATTGACTTGAAATTTGGTACACATATGTACTTTATCGAGATCTGGAACTAGATTATATTTTCATCTTGTTCCGCCGAAGGGTTGGGGGGTAAATTGAGGTAAATTTGGGGAAAATACTTAAATCAAGCAGGTAAGAAGTCCATAAAATTGGTATATAGAATATACAAGAGAAGCTAAGGACTCAAAAAAATGTTTGGCATTAGCCACCCTCATTACCACCCCCACCCCATTATTAAAGGGAATGAAAAAAAATGTGATTTAGTGTATGTATAAGAACCAGAAACCTCAAAATATCATCCACTCCCACTACCACCCCCCTATCACAACCCCCACCTCACTACCGATGTGGGGTATCGTTTTATGGGTTTTTGAGGTAGAGGATTTCAAATATTATATTATTAAAGTTCCATAAACAATTATTTCCACATACAAAATTTTTTCGTTGTGAGTGACTTGGATAGAAAATCTGAATGTGGACGTAGTGATTCCTTGGGCAGCGGTTTTTAACTTAACACATGGAGTAACATAAGCGTGTATACACGGTGGTCCAAAATTGTCTCCGGATATTTATGTGGCTGATAATACACCCAAAAATAAAGGTACTCTAAATAAAGAAATTATACCCCTTTAAAGGGTTATAATTCCCCTTTAAAGGCTTAAGATTAAAAACAGGGGCATGCCTGTGCATAGCCATCTGATCTTCGGCGCCCCCCCCCCCCCCTCAATCGACTTGTATTTTCTTTATTTAATTTATGTACTTTAGTGGGGAAATAAAGACCATTTATTATTATTATTATTATTAATTATAAATATCAGTTTTTCGGCAATATCTTCCAATCGCTTTAAAATATATATAATATATAATATAAATTTAAATAGTACCAGTCAAACCCTCTCCTCTACTTTAGGAGGTGGCTATCAATATTTTATCCTTAACTTTTTATTTTTACATATTTAAGTATAAAAATTCTTGTAAAAAAAATATTTTCATATCACTAGAAATAAAAAGTTGTTCTTGTTGCATTTCGATAAAGCATTTTCAAGTAATTTATGTTTACACATCAATGTGCATTTACAACACATTATTAATAATAATTAATTTGTAATAAGTATACATTTTTTTGTCTACACCATCTGAACGCTATTATAATGTGTGGACCCCCGATATAAGTTTACTTAGAGGAAGGTTCCTTTTTATTGTTTTAATATTTCTTGCAAAGCAAATTGCCATTCATTTATTTATAAACTGTAAATTATGTAAGATATGAAATATATACAACTAATGTTGGTATACCTAACAATTTTCTGTATATTCTGAATTTTTTCTGAATGAAAAGTGCACGTTGCCTGCCTTCAATTATCAAAATCTTTAATGATCAACTTTGTGTCAGTCAATAATAGGACAGGAAGCTTGAGGTATGAGTAGTGAGGTGTCTCATAGCTAAACAAACATATTTGCATTACATTTTTGATTTATTTAAGTAGACGGTTTTAATGTTATTCGATTGTTCTGCATTGTTAAAATTTAAACTGATATAGATTCTATTATTCGATATTATTTTCCAACGAAAACTATTATTAAATTAAACAAGGTATATTAAAAAAAAATTAAGAATTTTTGCCCTCAATTTGGCGCCCCTCCGAGCCGGTGCCCCGGGTTGCCCGGCCCTTAAGCCGCCCCTGGTTTCGGACAATAAGTCCTGTTATGATTGGAAATGCAACAAATGCTGTAAGGAGAAGGTGTCAAAAATGCATAAATGTCAATGGAAGACAATTCGAACATTTATTGTAGTTTAGTTTTTCCTCGAGTTTTTCCTATTTTTAGCACAATTATCTCATATTAAGTATAAGAAGTGTTGCTGTTAATAGTTTTCCATGGCCTCCTCACAAATGAGGCGCTCGCGCGCAAACCCCGATAAATCCACACACACAAAGTTGTGGGAAATTACAAAAAACTTCTCAAGCAAAAACCAATAAGTCTTTTTTTGTTCTTTTTAAGTCAAAAAATATCTTCTAGGCTGTAGAATATAAGACCAAAAAATAAGAACAATGCTACTTTATTTATTTATTTTTTTTTAACTTTTCTTGCTGGATTTATCGGTTTTTGCTATGTAAATATGAATTTATCGATTTTTGCTTTAAAATAAAACATTAAAGATGCAGAAAAATAAATTTTGACAACATTAATAATTTATTAAAAATAAATAAAAACATTCATTGTTAACAAAAATTAATTCTCAATATCTGTTAAAATTTCAGATAAAACCGTTATAATATATTGGTAATAAAATGTCTTGCAGTTGTCTTCTTTATTTCTAGAAGAGAAGTAGGTTTTTACCAGGGTGTATTAAATAGGTGGTCCGACTAAGGCACTTTCCTATGATAATAATGGCTAATTAAGTGCATGCTTCCTATTTAATTTAGTAGATGGCGCGAGCTTTAGCGTCCAACAAAAACCTGTATATAGGTACATGAATTTGCTTTGCTGCATATAGTGTTGCATATATTCACAACTGAACAGCAATTTCAGTTATGTAAAGGAACAAATATTCACCAGTTTCAAATTTATTTGGGTATGGTAAGAAAATAAAATTTATGTAAAATATACAAATTTATTTACAACAGTACTGGGCGTAATGGGCTGCAATATTATAAGAACAAGATTTACATAATATGTTTACAAATAGTTCCTTTCTCCAAAATTACTGAGCATTCTCTATGCTCCCAACATAAGTTGACTTTAATTGCACATCAGAATGAACACTGATAATAATATTTGTACTTGGTCCACCTAAACAAGCGTTGTAGATTAAATTTTCAGAAAAATATGCTGCAATTCTTCTACAGTGATCGGTTTACTGATTGATGTTAACTTAATATCCTTATGCAAAAAATAACCTCTATTGTAGGACCAAACATGAGACAAAACCCAACCTGAAAATAGAAATTATACAAATAATTACTTGAAAAACTAAATTATCATTTGGAAACAAATACTATCTAAAAAGCAGTTACCGTCTTAAAACATGTTGTAATTAATTTATCAAGCTGTTCTGCCTTATGTAAACACTAAGCTTCTACTTTCAATACATTTATGAATATCTCAATTCTTATTTGGTAATTTGACGACACATTCTTCAGACAAAATTTTTTCTAGTAAGTGTAAATACAAACTCTCAGAAATGAGGATAAATTATACTATCGTGAACATCACTCATTTAATAACTTCTTAATTTTCTTAGCGACAACATTTTCTGAAGAACAAGCATCTAATTTGCTTGGAAGTGCACCTTTCTTCAACCTTTTTCTTTAAAACTGCCGCTAAAAGCATAAAATATATTTAAAAAGACGTTTTTATATCTATAGGTTATGTTACAAATATTTATGTAAATTTAAAACTTACAGTGTATATAACAACTACATTTTCAGACTGTGAAGTAAAATTACTTTTTATACTGCTGGAGCAAAAATGTTTTTCACAAATATGTGGCTTTTTATTTCAAGTAGGTACTTTGTAAACTATCACATTTCTATCTCTTCAGTATTTTTTGGCACTAAGAAAAGTGATAATTTTTGGTCTTTATAGTCATAAGCATAAGTACACAAATAGGCACTCCATATTTTCTAACTGTCTTATGAAAATATAGCTGACTTTTTTATATTTAGCACTAGCGTATTGAATGTATTTCTTCCAGGTATTTGATGTCAAATGTCACTGATATTTTGTTTGACTACAAGATTTTTCACTAAAAACGAAAGCCCGGGAATGTATGCAGCACTGTATGCACGTATGTACAGAATCTGCAAAATTATCTTTCTATGCGTAAATAATGACGGACACTATTGCTCCTGCCATCTATTACATTATGTACAAAGTAAGCACTTATGAAGCCACTCAACGGGTCCTTGTCGCACCACCTATTTAATACACCCTGGTTTTTACAGTAAATAGTCATATTACAGAGAACTTTTTCAAACGTCAATCAATATTAACTTTTCTACCTCACAATGGATGACAGTGTATTGTATAAAAATGGATTTATCTGCTTTTGATCCCGATAATATTGGATTTATCTAGTTTTGTTCGAAACGTTAGATTTATATGAGATTTATGGCGTTTTGGTTACCAAAGATTATATAGGCTTGTAGAGTTTAGTCTAACCTACATGAAACTATTACAAACTCAAAATTGACTTTTTGTGGATTTATCGGGGTTTGCGCGCGAGCGCCTCAAATATATTAAATTTTTCGAAAATTAACCACTTTTTCTAGAGATAAATAATGACATATGATATATCGTTGGATAGCTAATTTAAGTTGTGATCTAATAATGAAATAATTTACATTTAAAAAACACAAGTTATAGCTATCTATATCTGGAAAACTGAGCCATGCATAATTTTCTTCTTATCAGCAACGGATTCTACTAAAAAAAGTGCCTTAAGAATGTGTTGTTACTTGATTTTCGATTCTACACTTGGTAATTGAGATACCTATAGAGGTCATCAAAAAATGCCAATTCTCCAAAAATGCTCTGTAGCTCGGTAAGTAGTCGAAAAAGGTAGATGATCGCGGTTTGTGCGATTGTTTGTTTCTCGAAAATCGAGCTCAGGACACCTATATTGGCTTTTGTCTATCTGCCATAGTTTTAGAGAAAACCTCAAATCCCATTTAATTTGGTCCACCCTGTAATCACGAAAAATCACTCTACCCGATTTCTTGGGATTTTTACGTTTTACGATACCTACGATTATATATTCGTAAAATAATTAATATTGAGTTCGTTTCCATGTAGATCGAGGGGTCAGCCACTTCGGGAATACCTGTACAAAATGTTAGGAATACCATGGCAATATTTGGGAATATCGGGAATACTAGGAAATACGCGAGAATACTAGGAAATACGCGGGAATACTCGGGAATACATGAGAATATTCGGAAATATCAGAGAATACTCAAGAATAACTGGAAATAACGGGGAATATCTAGGAATAATCGGGAATACATCAGAAATATTCAAGAATAGACACATTCCTGAACATTTCGGAGAATCTTGAGAGACGTCGGCCGACGATCTTCCTTTCTGTACATTTGCGAGGAATACACGCAAACTATCATCAGTCATCACACAGTGAATTACATTGTTTTCTCGATATATTATTATTGTTAATAAACGTTAACATGAAGCTGAGCATGGAGGAAATACAGAGCCATTTGACGGCAATAAAATTACTTTATCATAAAAGATAACAACTGTTAGTGATTTGAATTCAGCTTAAAAATCGCTTATCTTTGATAGTTCGGCCCGTTCGGTCCGTGTTACAGAATTAAAACTAGATAAAACTTGCACATGGTGTAAATATATGGCGAGAAAACTATAGAAATCGCTACTTCGTGTATTGTAACACTCTTGAAGCTCTGGTTCAATAATAATCGAAAGGCCTAAGGACCTGTATTATTTTGAACATAAAGGTAGATTAAGTGTCGTTTATATTAACATAAACATAAACATAAACACACCACAGATAGTAGACAACCCCCAAATCCAAAGCCAAGGCTGTCCGGAAGGGGGTTACACATTCGGAAAAACGCAGACATACATCCACACCCCCCGGTGTTGTCAATACCGGGGCTGGGGGTCGAACCCAGAGCGCGGTAGCGAGTCGATCAGCGTATTCGCCACTCAATACGCCTTAACCGATTGAGCTACCGTGCCGGTATACATTAATATACATTTAAAAATAATTGCTTTAAATTTCTACGAAATATTAAATAAAACTATTAACTATGCGCACCATTTATTTTTCACGATACCAATTTTGTTTAAAGTAAAGTATTGTCTGTCTGATGTCTATCTGTCTGTTGGCGCTATATCTATAAAATTATTTGACGGAGAAAATATTTGGTAGGCAGTAGACTATTATCTAGGAAAAAAATATCCCATTTCTTCCACACTATTAATGCAAAATATACAGGATGGAAAACTAAAAAAATAAATAATGAAAAAAATTTGACGGAGGACAAAAATATTTTGCATGTAGTTAACACAATTGTCACGGAAGATATCTGCAATACTTTTAGAAAAAAATATGCAGGGTGGGCACACTTAAAAATTAATAATATTAGTAATAATTAATTAACAAAAGATGGTGGAAAATATTTTGAAAGTAGTTGGCATTATTACCGAAGAGGAAACCTGATAAACTTTTAGTGAAAATATACACGATGGTCACTCTAAAGAAATGATTACGCGACAGAGGCAAGTAATATTTATAATGTAGTTGTCACAATTGCCAGCAAGAAATAATATACAGGGTGGTCATCCAATAGAAAAATAACAGATTTACAAAAAAGAAGGGCTTGTCCTAAGGTTCTCATCTAACTTTTCTGAAGTATCTTGACGCTCTGAAGCCAATTTTGAACACATAAAATTTTTCTATCAAATCAGTTTCCCTCTACCACTCCCTTTTATTCCCTAAAAAGGTCAAAAATGAGATTCTCCTTTATATATTGACAATTAATAGAAAATATATTTTCTTTATTTGATGATGTGATTATTTGCCTATATACAGGGTGAAATTTGAAAAAAGTCTCAGATAAAAATTGTTTGAGAAGTGTGGCATATTCTAAAATGATATTCAAATCTACAGGGTGTTTCACAGAGTAGTGGCAAACAAATACTAGGATTTTTTAAATGGAACACCCAATATTTCTTTATATATTCGTATTTGACTCTTACTTGACTCTTACTTCTCTATCTAGAAATATATTATTTTTGAATTTACACTGCAGCATTGTTACTTTTCCATTTTTTCCGGAAAAAATACGTTTGCAGCTGTCAAGAGAGAAATCTGCATTTTGAATATTCTCAAGACCATGTACTAATTTCCAGGATTATCAGAACCCAAATCTACAGGGTGTTCTCCATGTTGATTCAAACTTTTACTAGGTATTTAAACTGTCATAGGGTGACTGCACCAGTAATTGCCACCGTACCAGTAATTGTCAGCTGGTGTTCATAATCCCAACAATAAGGGTATTTATTTAAGAATTTCATTTGTTGCACCATCTATATATTGGGTCATGTCTGTACTATCATATGTATAAGAAAGAAATTCTAAAACAGGGAGCCACTTGCGAAATCTCCTTTTAAAATTTTCAGTGTAATGGTGACTGCTGATGTGAACAGGTTTGTTACCAGTTTTGTTAAGAACATTGAGAGTGTTATTTTATGATATTTGTTGAAATTTAACTAAAGCCATAATTTTCATAGGAGAATACGCATAACAGGTAATTGTTAATACATAATCTATAAGTAATTTGCTCAATTTAAAGTTAACCTATGAATTATGAGAAGTGGCAATTACTGGAACATGAATTTTCTTTAAACCCAGTAATTGCCATTAGTGGCAATTACTGGGATATTTTAAAACAATCCAATACACGTTTACTTATAGTCAGATTCTAATGCTCTGAGTCTCAATTATACCTCATAGAAAAATGAATAGAATCGTGTTAGGTTATCCAGTAATTGCCACCTATTTTTAAAAGTGGCAATTATATAGTAGCAATTATTGGTACAGGTGAAAGGCAGAATGGAAATAGCAAAGAAACCTGGAGGCCGCTATAACTGCCTGCCTCAATGGTATGCAGTTTTCCACCGCTGCAAAAATGCATGGGGTTCCAAGGAATAATTTAAAGAACAAAGTTAAAGGGAAAACGCCAGTGGAGCGAAAAATGGGCCCACCTACCATTCTATCTAAAAGTGAGGCAAATGCTTTGCTAAATTGGATAATTCAAATTTCCAATAGAGGGTTTTCGCCTCTCAAGAATGATGTTCTTATAACTGTACAGAAAATAATGAAAAATAAAAAAACTATACCATACCACATGTGGGGTTTCGAACCTGGGACCCTTGGATTCCGAGTCAAAAGCGTAAGAACTACCTAACACGTAAAAAAATGTAAAAAATGTAAATTTTTACAAAAACAAGTCAAAAAAAAAAAAAATTCTCAAATTTAAATCATTAATAACATTTGTATTTACTGATCGATTTTGTTCAAAAACAATAGGGTTCTTCCCCTAGCTAACACTAACTTACTATCCAAATTTCAGTACAATCGGATTTTTCTTTTTTGAGTTATCGTGCTTACAAGAAACGTGACGGACGGACGGACAGACATTTTGAAAGTTGTTTAGAATTCGTTCACTAACACAATGATATGAAAATTTTTTCTCTACAAGCGATATTTACGATTTTAGAAATGTGCCGATCAAATACAATATACTCTTCGTTTTTGCGAAGAGTATAATAATTCGTTCATTTCTTTTTTTTTTTTAAGTTTGTACCTAGTGTAAAAGCATAGAAATGAATTGGCAATTACTGGCACATAAATTGGCAATTACTGGGATTTTTCTATTTTACTCCTGGCAATTACAGGTACTTTGGATTAAAGTAAAAAAAATATAGATATATAATATAAAAATGCCTTTTTTATAATTTCTGAGAGTAGAAACTCTTTTATAAACCACTGATAAACAACTTGTTCTTTTGTTAAATCACAAACATGGCATTTTCAATTTTTTTATAACCCCTTTTATGCAAACGCGTTCTTATAATGGCAATTACTGGCGCAGTCACCCTAACTCAGTTTTTTCAAATGGAACACCCTGTATATTTTTATTTAAAAAGTTTCGGCAATTAATTACCTACATGCTGATATCTCATAGTGACTACTTTTTTCGATGGTTTCAAGCGCGAAAAAAGTAGTCATAGATTTAATAAGTGTTCAAAATGATGCTCTCTTTTGCACAAGTGTACTTTCTTACTAGTGTAGATTACAGATTTTTATTTTAATAATTACTTAGTATTAATCTCGATATTGATTATTGATTGTATTGATTATAACAACGCACAGTATGCATACAAATTATTTTTAACACAAAACATTTTAAAAGGAAGTTGTTAAAGGCAGGTGCGAAAAGTGATCTTAAATATTGAGCTCTTCATTGCACTTTCAAAATTATAAGTACGCCCACTGGCTATGAATTATAACTTGCTTCAAACATTTCAGTTTATTAATCAGTTAATAATAATGGCGAGAATAATGGTATCAAAAAATTGATGATATATGTTGTGACCCATCCCGTAACAAAATTTTAGATGGTATATTTTACTTTCTCATAAAATATGGATATGTATATCGTACAATTATTCGTTTAACAAAAATAAAGGCACATTTTATCGTTATTAGAGCGGCAGTCGAAAAAACACGAAGAATAATGTCGTATGCATCTCGGGCTGTATACAGAGTGACCCAATTAAAATGGGAGCACTCGTAACTTTTTTTTATTTTTTTTTTCCGATTTGAACCAAATTAGGATCTACTACTTATTGCCAAAAACACATTCGCCTCCTACAAGTGCAAAGCCACGGTGTCGAAATAAGCAGAAAAAATCAGGGATTTTCTTTTATCGAAAAATTTTGTTAATGAAAATTGTTCTCCAAAATTTAATCAAAAATATTGAAATTGTGTTTAAAATAGTGTGCAAGTCCGAAAATATAATTTTATTATTATCAGAAATTAAACCCAAGCTGTTAGACAGTTATCAAATAATGGGTAGCTTTTTCTTATCATTTTTCAGTGTTAATTTTTTTAAATTTAAAAGTTTTCAATTTTTTTTATTTTCATGACATTTTAGAAAATTCTGAACAACTTTTATTAATAAAACTTTCCGTTAAACAAACGCCTAATACGATTTATTGATTTTTTTTTCGTTTATTTTGGTACCGCAAGGGGCTTGCATATGTAAGAGGCGAAGGTTTTTGGACTATAGGTAGATCCTAATTTGTTCTATGCTTGAGTGAAATTTGGTTGAGATCAGAAAAAAAAAAGTTATACCTAAGGGTGCTCACAGCCAGCCATGAGAAGTGAAATTTCCGAGAAATTTCAGACTACACGCACACAATTGTTTTTATCTCTGTTTTTATTGTCGAATACCTTTCTGTTGGGTACGGTTAGGTTAAAAAAGTTTGGAGCCACCATTTAACTAATATAGAACATTTAAAAGTGGTATGTTAAAATCTGGGAATACAGGAAATACTTAGGAAATAATTGGGAATGTTTGGAAATACTCGAAAAAACTTGGGAATAACTGAGAATACTTGGAAATAACTGAGAATTCTCGGAAATAGTTGGGAATAACTAATAATTATCGGAAATACTTGGGAATATGTGGAATAAGTCGGGAATAGAGGGTATTCCCGGAATACCTGTACAAAATTTTGAGAGTGGCTGACCCCTCGATGTAGATACTTGGGCTTCTTTAAATTAATAATTAATTACAAAAAGAAAACAAGGAAATAGTGTCAGAATGAATGCATAGGAAGCAGTACTAAGTACTTCTTGATCATTTAACTAATATACAGACCTACCATTTTTGCCGGTATTAACCTTGAATGAAATTTAATCTCGACCTTACGAGCCAAATAATTTGTAACATATACTTACACACATGTTTGTTCTATTCACAAGAAATCCGAATCATGGGTATTTTTAAAATAATTTGTTCACGTCTCGAAAACCCGAACACGCCATTGCATAAAACAAAAAAATATTTTTAAATTGCTTGACACGGTCTACTGAAAATATTGGAATTGATTTTGTGACAGGAAAGCAATTACTGTAAATCAAATAGGAATTTATAAATCTACGGCCTCATGGTCAAGGAGAGTAGGTTAAAAATAATGAATGATCGCGGGCATTGAACAGTATCTATTTTTGTCAAATTTGTTTATTTGCAAACATGAATAACTTTGTTGTAAATAGGTACTTGGTATAGACTAAACAATACCTAATCGAGTTGTTTTACTGTTAGGTATCTAGATGAGAAATGACAATAGATTGTTTAATAACAAAAAAAATGCATTTACCGATAAAAATACCGATATAATTAAAACATTTACCATGAGTAATTTTTAAAGCGGAAATTAATCGTAGTCACAAACAAATCAATATACAGTCGTGTGTCAAACGTAAATAAAAAATCAGACACCTATTAATAAACTTAGCAGAAGAAACAAAAGTTGTGGTTAGGGTGCAAAACTCACCTTAAATCTTAAACTGCTGATTAGATATCCAAAGGTAAGTAGTCCACAAACATTATTGTCACGATTTTAGACACAAGTTCATTTAAAAATACGTTTATTCACTATAAAAACACTTAACTAAACTACATCACGCACAACTCCCATCTTAGCTTGTAGAAAACCGACTGAACACAAAGCACGGCGGTTAGTGCGCACGCCCTGCGTTTTATCCGTGCCCAATTTAAGAAATCACATACGTCTTTTCAGCAAGTTTGTTATTTTGTTTTAAATCTTATAAACGTATTTTTGGTTAATAAAAATAAGCTAAGGGCAAATAAAACTTGCGTAATGGTAATGAATTATCAGCAAAAGGAACAGTTGTATTGCAAGCACTTAGTGCGAAAATAGATAGGTACACCACGCCAAAGAGATTGCGATAGCGGTTTTATTTGAATTTTTCACCGGCGAGAACAAATTATCTACATGTGTTTGACAACAATTATTATCTTATCAAACACTGTTGTCAAAGTAGATACCTATTTCAGAGGGCAATACACTAATATGATAATTTCACAATAACCATATAAAACCTATACACTGTAGGTACAGTCCAAAAAATAAATACGCAGTGGTGTCGCTAAGGGGTGGATGCACGAACTTCATAAATTAAAATGGACCTCACATAAGGTCTAAACGCTGACACCCCCCATGCTGGCCGCCATGATAGGTTTTCAGAACCGCCTTTCAGAATTTTTGTCCAAAGTCAGGGACTGTTCTCGACTTAAAACAAAGTACAAAAACAAAAGTACAAAGGCGATGTTGTCAGATTTAATCTAGTATTATCCCGTTGGTTGTTGATAGGCAAATGATTGCCAGATTTTAGAAATAATTTTATTAAAATGAGAATATTAATGAGTACTTCTGATGATAACTTACTCTAAATATTGTAGTAGTCTCACATTATGAATAAATTTCTTAGTATTAGAGAAGATGAAGTAGCATTTCGGGAGAAAAGTATTCAAGTTTATTGAAAATACAAAACATTTGGCAATGCGCTACAAAATAACGATAATCAACATTACAGTATTTGAGATTCCTACAGAGTATTGCCAACTTCAAATAAGTTGACAGCCTATCATGGCGACCATGGTAAGTGGTGTCACGAGCTTTTGTTTGGGATATGTGCGTTGTGAAGTCCAGTTTAATTTATGAAGTTCGTGGGTGGGTGGGTGGTGTAGAACGCTTCCTCCCCCTTCCCATGTCGTGGTCGAGTTAGGAAATTCAAGCTTCAAGTGGGGAGAATACGGCAAAAATTTCATCCCCAGCTCATCAATTTTTATTTTCGAAGGGAAATTTTTTTTATTGTGGTTCGAGTTCATTTTGGAGAAAATTTTTTTGAGGAGTAGGGAAAATTTCTGTAATGAATGCCATTTACAATATTTTAGTTTCGTTTATATTTCCCGAGAATTTTTTTTTTGTATTAAATATAAATAAATCTTAGAATTAATACCCCACAAAAAAACCTAAAAATAATAAAATAATTTAATTTAACTTACGAGATTAGGTAGTAATGTTGTCTTCAGATCTACTGAGCACTCAAAAAATGTCGGCGTCTGTGATCTTTGCCGCACCGCCCAAGACGCCGACATTTTTTACACGCATAACAAGTGTGTAGTCCAGAGGCGTACATAGAATTTTTCTTCGGGGGGGCCTTTCCTGTAAAAGTTGTGCACACGGATGCCAAGCTGCTTGGGAATGTTGAAGGTTATTGTGATTTTTTAGAATTCCAAATATTGGGGGGTGGGCTTGGCCGCCCCCCCCCCCCCCCCCCCCTTCACCAAATTTCTAGATCCGAAAGATCCGCCCTTGTTTTCGTAGCACTACACAAAAACTGATGATAATTCGTGAGTTGGATTCGTAATTAAAAAAAAATCAAGCAATTTTAAAGTAAACATACAGCAGAATAAAAAACTCAAAATTATATAGTTTGGTATCTTTTACAAAAAAAAAAAAATATTTTTGTAGAGAATTTTATGAGCTTCATTTTTATACAAACATAACTTCGATGTCGTTAATGGTTAGAGAGAATAAGCAAAAAACTTAAGCAGAGCGCCATATTTCCAAGATGGTTGCTCAAGCGCAACAGTTTAAGCTGGGGACTTTAAAGTATGTAAACCCTAATCTGACCCTAATGAACATCTTTGCCAAGTTTCAAACCTCATCAGTTTTTTCCGTCATGACTGGGGTATCTAGTAGCATAGTAGTGCTCTCTATACTCTGGTAGTAGAAACCTTTGAACTTTGAATGCCGTATGTCGTAGATTAATTGATCGGTAAAATAGTATGCAAATATTGCAATTTACATTATTTACATTTACAATCATATGTCGGTGTCGGAATAATAAGTTAAGGTATATTTAAAAGGAGAAAAGTTTTTTTTACCGCCTGGTAAATTCTCTGACTATTATTATTAACATAACAAAACAACAACATTAATCATGAGTGCCATGCCAGTAAGTTCTTCCACACTTCTTCCATTGGGTAAGGAAAAATATTTGTTTGAGGTTAGACTGACTATTTGTTGTATTTTAGAACTTGTAGATAAATGTATAGGCTCCAGAATTCACATAATTATGAAAAATGATAAGGAAATTGTAGGCACTTTGGTGGGTTTTGATGATTTTGTTAACATGCTGTTAGAAGATGTAACGGAGTACGAAACTACTCCCGAGGGCAGGCGTATTACTAAATTGGATGAAATTTTACTCAACGGAAACAATATAACGATGGTAAGATAAGAGCTTTTAACATCACTACTCAGCTTGCACTTGCTAGTTACAAATCTATTTGGAATGTTCGGAGTCTTTTTAGACTATTTGTGATAAATATTTTTGATTCTGTGGAGAAAAAACTAATTCATAAGAAATCAAATTCGTTTTTGTTTTTGCTCAGAGGTAGCCCGGGTGCCAATTCACCACTCGTTTTATAATTCCACTAACTTTGCCTCATGAAATTGGCTGTCTATACAGTCCTCATCTTACATTGAATTCCTCTGAAAAGCAATAAGCTATATTTCATTAGGTGCTTTCTTTCTACCGACAATCTTAGCTTACCTAAATTTAAGATTCTTATTTAAACTAACTTCTAAAGAGAATGATCAGAACAGTCCAGAAATTTTACTCATGCGCGTTAAGATTCATATATTTTAACCAGTCACCACCTTGAAATCAACTTGGACTACGAGGGGTCAACCGCACTTAAAATTTTGTACACCAGATTTCCTCTTTAACAAAGATTTCCTTCACGGTTTGCCCCTCGTTGAACTAGTTTCGAAAGTTTAGGATGAAATCCAGTAGATTTTCTAACTAGATTCTTTACTAACTCTATCAGCATATTTTTCTGCTGTTGGCTGCAGTAACTTTTTTTTGTTTCCATTAAAACCTTATTATTATAACCACTAACTCGGAAAAAAACAGCGTTGTTTTATACATCGATTCCACTGACATTCAACACTGTCAAATAATTTTTTGTATTGGTAGAATCATACAGCATTAACGTACTTTGTTATGCGACATATTTGTATTAGTGGTGTCTACTACTGCTCAAGAATACTATTTTAAGAAAGCATGTGACAATTATCAGTGTCATCTGTTGTGGTTGACAATTCTAATAGAGATTCAGGGATAGACAGACCCCCCTGGAGTAATTTTCAACTACAATGCATTTTTGACAAGTACTCATAGTGGAGTCAAATTAGGACTAAAAAATTTGCAATGTGAATTGTCTGGTCAGGATAATTTTGTTTTAACGTATTCAAGGGATCAACTTAAGTTCACAGTTCAGTTTTGCAGTTTCTGCGAAGTCGGCCTATTGTTTAAATAATTTAATTTTTTAGACCGTTTTTCCATCGATTTTCTTTGAATATCTCGAAATCTATATGGAAAACAACAAAAAGAAGGAAAATGTTCGTTATGAGCTGTACAATAAAAGTACATAAACTATACTTCATTCTGATTGTTATTATTATTTAAAAAAAATTCAATATTGCAAAATTATGCATTTCTAAACAAATCACTGTTCTTTCAAAAATAATGGATAATATTCAATGAAATTTTGGAGAAATATAGCTCTTATAAAGTACAATCACCACTTAAAATTTCAAATCGAAATGATTATTAAATATACAATTGTTGCTAAAACTTTACACCCTTGTGAAATCCTGCTATCAAAACCAAGACGTGTACGATGGCTCAAATTGTAGCTTTTTATAAGTACTTTAAGATCACGGAGAGAGAATTTTTTTTCAAAATTTAAACCCTTTTTATCGCAATTATTTATAATTTTCGAAATTGTAGTTATAAACAAATTCAAATAACTCTCTGGTTTTTTTATGAAATCAAAAACGGTAAAGATACTTTGGATTATCTTTAATTATTTAATATTTAATATTTAATCTTGAACCCCGGGCAACATGCAGGGATATTTTCAAACGCAAAAATTTGTTAACTGTGCCTAGTATTTTTATTTTCAAATGCGTTACTTATGTAAAAAGTAATATATCCAGTTTTTTACAGTTAAACGAAAATCATGAGTATTCAACACGACATGGAAATGTATTAAAAATTCCTAGCCATAAAAATACATTTTTTAAGGATTCACCACACTACAACTTCATAGTTATGTACAATAAATTGCCTAGTTACTTAAAAGAAATCAACACAGTAAGAATTTTTAAAATAGAAGTAAGAAAATTTCTAGTCCAATCTACGTTTTACAGTGTAAGTGATTTTTTAAAATGAATAGTATGGTTTTTAAAAATATATGTTATAGTATTTGTTTTTAAAATATGTGTCTGTATATATATACATATATGCATATGTATGTGCAGGTACATACATATTTCGTTATCATGTTTTTTTTTATCCTGTATTTGATTACAAAAATATTATATTTTTTTATGCTTTTATTTATTAATTATTACCATTTATGCTTGTTTGACTTGCCATAATGTACATTCAATGTATCTCTGAATGGTTAATAAAAATCTATCTATCTATCTATCTATAGAGGCCCGAAAGTGGGGTCTTTAGCAATTTTGTTAGAGATCCGAGTTCAAATCCTGCTCATGAAATATATTTTTTTTATTGTATCAGTAATATTAAAAGTTTTACAAAGTTGTATACATGAGCATAAGGGTAATTGTTCGAGTTAGGTTAGTTTACAGTTTTCGTGACAAAAATTGAAAATGTGTATTATGTTCTCAAAGCTGCTTTATTCGATGTTGTTTTAACAATTGTAGCTTTGGATTATCTTCAAATAGCAGAAAAAAAATAAGCTAAAAACTACAATTTTATATGCTTTTTATCCCTGTTGGGATGATTCAGTACCTTTTCAGCAGAGGATGATGTAGGATGACTCAGTATATTTTGACATGTTTTATTTTTCTTTTTTTTTTCTTTTTGCATTGGTTAAAGTAAAGGCTGACTACATTTTGAAATACAGAAAGGGCATGGGTTATATTGTTATTGTTCATTTTTTTTGGATTGGACATCTATAGATAATTTCGTGTATTACCAAAATAGAGACTTTCGAGAAGGCATGATATCAAAATCTGTTTCATAGTAAAGCCTGTTTTGTTTTGCATTCGTCTGTTTGTTTTACAATGGGTGTAATTGAATGTAAATATTGAAAATATCTGTGATGAAATAAACTGCGAAATCTCTGGCATTTTGTACCAGAATACCCAAATAATAACTATGTACAACACTCGCTTCAATTCGTGTCTTGATAATATATTTACAAACATTGATTCAGAGTCCTTCTCTGCAACTGTTTTAAATACTCACTTGTCAGATCTTCTAGGGATATCGTTCCAATTTCATGATGGATCAACAAATTATAAGAGTAATGCAAGAATAAACTATAGGCCCATAACTGAAAACGGACTATTTCAAATATATAATTATGTTGAAAGATTAAATTGGAATTTTGTTGACAATCTTAGTGATGACTTAGAAAATAAATTTCAAGTGTTTGTTGACAAAATTACTGATGCAATTGAAATCTGCTGTCCTTTGAAGTCGAAATCCGTTAATAGCTTTAATGGTGATTATGAAATTAACTGGTTCAACGATAAATTGAAAAAAATGAGGGAGACGCTATGCTATGACTATTAAGTGAACTAAACCAAAGAAATTCTAAATTAGTATCTAATAATGAATTAAAAAGTTTTAAGACTAAATATCGCCAAGAAATTTATAATGCAAAACGCAATATACATGATAATTATATTAATAACTCAAAAAATAAACAGTCAGCTATGTGGAAAATAATTAATAGCAATAGTCCCAAGGTAAATCCTCCTGATAATGTAAACATAAAGGCCAATGATTTTAACGAATTTTTCTTGAATATTTCAGAAAATATTATAAAAGGCCTTACTAAAACTGACATAAATCCATTGGATTATATGAACGAGACAAATACACTGAACGAATTCACTTTTAGAAAAGTGACATATAATGAGGTTAGAGATATAATTATTAACCTAAAAAATACCAAAAGTAAAGACCCTTATAACTTCACTGTCAAAATTATAAAAACCTTAATAAATCTTATTCTCGTCCCACTTACAAAACTGATAAATTTGTGCATAAGAAATAAAATTTTTCCTCGCTGTCTAAAAATCGCAAAAGTAATCCCAGTCTTTAAGGGGTCAAGGGATGATCCAACAAACTACAGACCCATTTCTCTTGTACCCTTGTTTGCAAAAATCTTTGAATGTGTACTAAAAAATCAGATAAGTGCATACTTTGAGGCGAACGAGTTGTTTAACCAAAGTCAGTAAGGATTCAGAACCAGCTAATTTACGTATTTTTCAGATTCAGAACCAATCAATCTACGTCTTTAGCTATAAATAGTCTTACCCAAAATGTCATAAATGGATTTGAAAATAAGTTATATACCCAGGCTTCCTTTTTTGATTTAACAAAAGCCTTTGACTGTGTGTCTCACCACATTTTACTGAATAAACTGGCAGTTTATAAATTTGACAAAAATAGTATTGAGCTGATAAAGTCATACCTCACTGAGAGACATCAATATGTTTATTATAATTTAAATCTATCAACTCAACAATTGTGTAAACATGGTACCACAAGGCTCTGTGTTGGGCCCAACCCTTTTCTTAATTTATATAAACGATCTGCCAAATTGTAACTTAGATACTTCCACCATACTATTTGCAGATGACACAACAGTTATCAGTCAAGACAAAACGCTACCTCAGATGCAAGTCAAAGTGACCGACACACAGTCAAATGTCTCTACGTGGTTTCTTTCAAATTCATTACTCGTTAACGATGAAAAAACTCAATCTTTGTTTTTCAGTCTCCGCAAAGAGGAAGACAATTTTAAATCCGATCCCGTAAAATTCTTAGGTGTCTATCTAGATTCCAAACTGACTTGGGAGGAACATGTCATATACCTGTCCAACAAACTCTCAAAAAATATCTTTCTTATCCGACATTTATCTAAAACGGTATCCCATAAAACTTTATTAACTGCTTATTATGGATGTTTTCATACAAATATGTCTTATGCAATCATAAACTGGGGTCATTCTACACATGCATATAAAATATTCAAAATTCAAAGAAAATGTGTTAGAATCGTTGCACAAATTGGTTACAGAGAGTGTTGTCGAGATTATTTCATAAATCTAGGTATACTTACTTTTCCATGCGTGTTTATACTGGAATGCCTTTTACACATAAAAAAGCGAGAATCCCAATATATAAAACATAAAGATGTACATAGTTATTCAACCAGAAATAATGATAAATTTTTACCAAATTTCTCTAGACTAGCAAAAACTAGAGATGGCAGCAGCTAACATGGGATTAAATTTTTCAATGTCCTACCAGATTTAGTCAAAAATTTAAGTGTTGTATCTTTCAAACATAAAATGAAACAATATTTGAAAAAAAAAGCCTTTTATAGTTCTGAGGAATATCTCCAAAATGACTTCAGTGTATGTAATATTAGTTTAATGTATTTTATATTTGTTTAAATCGTTCTATTTCTATATTTTTAATATTTTAATATTTATTATCACAGTTTTTTATCATCTTACATTGTACCTGACTTATGTAAATGCTTTGTGCATAGTGACATGAATAAATGATTATTATTATTATTATTATTATTAATGCATGAATTGAAAACAATGCTTCCACACACCTCAATCCTTTATCAAATTTTAATTTCATCGTACAGGTGAAGATTATAAGTAAATTCTTAAATTAATACCATTAGTTAACCAAATAATGAAATGAATGATGATATTTTAAGTATAACATTACATTATTTTTTTGCACTTAATCGCACAGAGAATTTATCAATTTGTAATATTTTTTTAAATAATTCTATGGACAATTATATATTTATATTTTTATTGCTTAATTTTCCAAAATTTCACTCAAGAATATAGCAATAGAAAATTATAAAATGCAGAAACATCAGCGGATTTCAGACTTACAATTTTATTTTCGGGCGGACTGCCACTCCGATATACCGGACGTGGTCATGCATCTTTGTAAATAACTCGTTTATTTTTAATTTTTATTAGGAAACTGTTCAGTATTTGTAGAATTTATCAAAAAAACCAAGTTTTCCAGGATTTGTAGATTCGCTTTTGTTTTGTCAAATTTCTCACAAACGTCACCTAATAGACTTAATCGAGCCCTACAATCGTCATTTTTGAAAATCAAAATCGGACCTTCGGTTTGGGAGTTATTAACTTCTTTGGAAAATCATACTCGGCCTTGGAAAAAATACTTGCAGTCAACGGATTCGGGCCGCCAGCAATAAGCTTCATTCGTGGCCGTGTACCTTTGATCCCACCAAGTCTCATCGAAATCGATCAATATCCTGGACAGTTATCGTGCTTCCTAGCCCGATTTCGAGAAAACCGTTTTTTTTTGCAAAAAAAATCGATTTCCATTTGTTTTTCGACATATCCTCTGTCTGTAGATCGTTGCCAGCGGCACCATTTCTTTTTTGAAATATCTCGATCCGACCGCCCGTAATCGAGTTATTCAATTTTTTCCCGAAAAACTCGAAACGTCTATATCGGGTACTTCCGGTTTCCGAACGGAGCCGAGCTTCCAGCTTTAACGTTTTCTAAAGGCCACCCAAGTTTCATCGAAATCCGAAAACAGATTAGGGGGTCCGAGCGTGACAGACAGTGGCGGCTCGTGATATTGTCTGCAGAGGAGGCTTGATATTTTGGAAGACAATTAGAGAAATTTCTACAAGTAAAAGATGTTAATTTGGAAGATATGCTGCTTCTTCCAAAGGGAGGCTCAGCCTCCCCTGACGAGCCGCCACTGGTGACAGACAAACAAACAGAGCGACGGACGGAATTTTCTAAATTCGCTTTCGAGTCGATAGATACGACTTTCATTTCGATCCGACGTTTTTTTCGGGTTTCGATTGTCCACTGGAAAAATGCAAAACCTATACTATATTTTTTTTCAAAATGTAGTAACAAGCATTGAAGAATAACCAGCCGAAATTTCAAGAATATCGATTTTTTTTAAATTTATAAGTGACCTAAATGTAAAAAAAACTAACATATCTCGGCTCCAAATTTAAGTAGAGCATTAATTTTTTTTTTCAAAAGTTGGCTTTTTTCATCACTCGTTTACCGTTTTAAGTTCCATAAAAAAAAAACAGAGCTACTTGAATTCGTTTAGAACTAAAATTTCGAAAACTCTAAACAACTGCAATAAAATGGGTTTAAATTTTGAAAAAATATTATTTTTCTCCGTGATCTTAGTACTTATAGAATGCTACAATTTGAGCCATCGTACACATTCGTTGGTCTTGGATTTCACAAGGGTGTAAAGTTTTAGCAACAATTATATATTTGAGCCGTTTTAGTGATCATTTTGATTTTAAATTTTAAGAGCTATATTTTTCCAAAATTTCATTGAATATTATCCGTAATTTTTGAAAGAACAATAATTTGTTCTAAAAAATTAAATTGTTGACCCCCTGAATACGTTAAAACAGAAAAACTGCCCTGACCAGACAATTCACATTAAAATCCTAATTTGACTCCACTATCAGTGGAGTGGTTAACTACTTTTTTAAAAGTGGTTTTGCAGCTCTGCGCCAGATTCGGATTCAGCACATCAAAATATATAAATGCATGGTTGTCTGGTCCTTAGTACATCAAACTTTTTTTGTGTGTGCCTGTAAATTGAACTGCATCATTTAAAGACTTACCTAATAACATACTCTTTGTTTCTCTTTCAGCTTGTTCCTGGAGGCGAGATGCCTGAATAGTCGTAAGATATGGAAAACTTAGATGTTAGGTTACATAATTTATAAGACTAATAAAAAATTTTATAACAAAAATAACTTTATTCTTTCTTTACATACATATTCAAAGTCACTTTATGAACATTTAAAAAATTTATATCTTATAACAAAATTTGTACAAAAATCCATTATGTACAGAGGAGAAACTGTTGCCTTTAAACACATTCTCTTTGATCCACAAATAGATTTTTTAAATATATACAACAAAGATATGAAAAGTGACAAAAACAATCCAAAGTGGTGCTTGCTTTTGTTTTAACGTGTTAAGTAAAAATTTGTTTTTAACTAAATTCCAATAACACTTAGCAAATTTCTGTATCTTACCTTTTTGTGTTTGCTAATCATTTTAAATGCGTTTCGCTTATGCTGACATGTGGAACAGTCTTTTTCTCATCTTTATTTTGAGTTGATTCTCTAAAGTACTTTAGAATATCAACAAAATACACTTTAAAAGCACATAGTGCAACATTTTCCTCCGCAAATAAACTATAAACAACTTTTACTGTAAAAATTTGTTAGTGTTTGGAAAAACGGCTTTTAAAATATAGTATTAACTAAATTATTTTCTCGTTCCATTACGGTGCATATTGCTGTATAAAACAATTCAGCAACATAAACTTCAGATATCCTGTATACATTCATTGTTTGGTAACTTTATTTTTAAAATAAATCTTTCATTTATGAAAAAAACTAGATTTTATTTAAGCCGGTTCCAGACTCGCACTCATTCGTAAGTGGATAGATATTTTCAATGTATAATACTTAGTTTCGATACTCATTTACTTTGAAATGATTCGATTTCTTATGTAAGTGCTATTTTCTTCAATTATTTAACGAAAGCAATGTCGATATACCGGGTGACCCAGAAAGTACCTACCCCCCACTTTTTTCTTCATTTTTAAAAATAAAATTCTGAAATTTGGGAAATCAAATAAAGGTATCAATGGCCACATTTTGACCATTCGGTGGTAAAAAAATCACTTTCGGTATGGCCGGAAATTGCCATAACTTCCTTTTTTTAAATAGCACCCTGTATATTTAAGTCACTTTTCTCATAAAGGTGTAATTTATCTCTCCGACGCTTTTTTCGGATTTAAAATTGGATGAAAAATAATCTTGGAAATGGCATTTATTTGCTAAGCTGCTTTGGAATTCAGGAACCAATTTAAAAAAAATTCGAAGTAGGCTTTGAATTTGAATAAAAGGGTATTTCTAAACAAATTAAATGTAAAATTGGTCTATTTTGTTCATATGCTTGGATTTAGAAATGTTTTTCCCATTTTTCCATTTCATGGAATTTCAATTTGTCATAACTCCAATTTTTCAAATAGTACCCTGTATGTTTTATTTTTTTATCAGATGGAGTGGTAAATTTGCCTTGGATTCATAATTCGAAACGCTTCTACAGAAAGCTTAAAATTTATTTTAATTTATATTCAATTTTAAATCGGGAAAAACTAGTCTATAGCAAATTTACCACTCCATCTGATAAAAAAAAATAAAACATACAGGGTACTATTTGACAAATTGAAATTCCATGAAATGGAAAAATGGGAAAAACATTTCTAAATCCAAGCAAATGAACAAAATAGACCAATTTTACGTTTAATTTGTTGATAAATACCCTTTTATTCAAATTCAAAGCCTACTTCGAAATTTTTTAAATTTGTTCCTGAATTCCAAAGCCAACTAGAAATAGCAAATAAATGCCATTTCCAAGGTTATTTTTCATCCAATTTTAAATCTGAAAAAGCGTTGGAAAGAGAAATTACACCTTTATGAGAAGAGTGACTTAAATATACAGGGTGCTATTTAAAATAAGAAACTTGTGGCAATTTCCGGCCATACCGGAAGTGATTTCTTTACCACCGAATGGTCAAAATGTGGCCATTGATACCTATATTTGATTTCCCAAATTTCAGAATTTTATTTTTAAAACTGTAGAAAAAAGTGAGGGAGAAGGTACTTCTGGGTCACCCGGTATGTATTAAATTTTACAAGTAAGCCATACATAAAAAATGAGTTTATTCAACTTCATCAAGAAACCTCCAGGAGTTGAAAATGAAAATCTGCGAGGCTTTTCAACAATAACTGATCAAATTTTATAGAGTGGTAAGACAAATCAACAGTGGAGCTGAAAAATTTATTGAAGTTGAAGCAATGCATTTTAAACCAGAGAATGGGTAAAGGAACTTTCCAATTAACGTTTCCAGAACAAAGTTTTGATAAAAATCAGAGATAAAAATCAGGGTAAAGAAAACTTTCCATATGAAAGTTTCCAGACCGAAATTTTGTTAAAAATGAAGGTTTTAATAATAATAATAATAATAATAATAATAATACGTCTATTATTTTTCATTTAAACATGACAATTAATTATACAATTCATAATAAAATAAAACAAAAAATAAATGACTAAGCGGTCACAATCCACAAGAAATCATGCACGCTTTTCTTACACTTAACCACAAAATCAAACTAATTTAGAGAGTGGCGGCTCGTGATATTTTGCGCAGAGGAGGCTTGATATTTAAGAGACAATAGGCCTTTTCATCATAGAAGCGCGCATGTGCTGCCGCTATGTTTGTTTGCGGGAACTACGAAATGTTCGGACACTTGATTGTCAAAATGGCTGGATCGGTATCATTTTTTCACATTAATTTAGACGAAAGTGTGATTGACGGTGCAAAGTTAGTACACAACATTGTGGAAGAACACACTTGCGCTCAATTATGGCGCTGGCTCAAGTATCCTGGCTGTAAAATGACTGGAAGCAAGAATAAAGAACTGGTTGCAAGGTTAGAATTCAACTATCAACTTATCAAAAAAATCTTTGAAAAGCTGTTGTATACTAGAATCATAACCTATTTGGAAAAAAAATCACATTCTGTCCGACTGTCAAAATGGCATGCATTAACAAAAATATTAGATTCCATGAACAACAGTAAAAACACTTTAGCAATGTGTTTGGACCTATCTAAAGCTTTTGACAGCGTGGACCATGGAATTTTGATTAACAAGCTTGAATGCTATGGAATTAGAGGCATTTCATTAAGGCTAATAGAATCATACTTGACAAATAGAAAGCAATGTGTGGTCGACTATGATGAAAATAGGCAAATAGTTAAATCAAAACTGATTAATATAAAAAAGGGAGTCCCTCAAGGGTCTATTGTAGGACCACTGCTTTACATTTTATATACCAATGACTTGCCAAGCTTTGTAAATCAGGACATGATTCTATATGCCGATGACACATCCTTAATATTTAGCGAAAACAGTGAACAGGTCTATCAAGAAAAAGTTAGTGAATCAATCACCAAACTCAATAAATGGTTTGGGGCAAATAATCTGGTCCTTAACGTCAACAAAACATAGATAATTAATTTTAATACTCGATTAAATGTCCCCTTAACAATCAATATAAATAATACAAACCTTAAGTCGACAGATAGCGTGCTATTTCTTGGTGTACATGTAGATCAGAGGCTAGATTGGAAAGTTCATATTGAAAAGTTGTCCGAAAACATAAGGCGATACTGTTATGCTTTAAAAACAATAAATAAAAGTGTCGAATTGAATGCAGCACTGACTGCTTATCATGCTTATGTACATTCGAAAATGAAGTACGGAATTATCTTTTGGGGAAACTCGGTGGAAGTTCAGAGAATTTTGGTTTTACAAAAACGTTGTTTGAGAAACATTTTTAATATGAAACAAACAGAAAGTTGTAAAAGTATATTTAGGGAAAATAACATTTTAACTGTAGTTAGTATGTACATTTATGAAGCAGTTTTTTTTATTTATCAAAATAGAAATCTTTTTAACAACAATGAGACTAGCCACAGTTATAACACAAGAAATAAAAAAAACCTTGTACCTGAACAAACCAAATATACTTTTATAAATAGAAATGTTCAAAATAATATTATGAGAATCTGGAACAAAATTAACTTATCAGTAAGAAATCTTCCCATAAACCAACTAAAAAAAACAATTAAATACATCTCATAAATAAAGCATTCTATACTATTGAAGAATTCTTCAATGATCATTGTGATATTTTGTATATGTGAGTATATATTTTATGTATATATATGTTTGTGTTTATGTAGTAGTGTTCTAGTTCTTTAGCATCGCTATAAGTTTTTTATTACTGTGTACTGTGTTATATGTTACTTCTAATTTTTAATCTTTATGACTGCAATATTATATATTTTGAAAATTATTAAATGTTGAAACGTTCTATACCCTAATAGGGTGGTATGTTGGAACAAATAAATCTTATCTATCTATCTATCTATCAATTTACATACAAGTAGATTAAAAGAAAACAAATGTGTTTAGTCTACAATATGCTCAATAACATTCTTCGTGCAGTAAATTCTGTTACCAATTTTCTGAAAATAGGTAGTGCCATATCGTATAGTTTACCTATTTGAAAAAATTAGAAAAAAAGGAGCCAGCTTTATCCACAGAAGGACTGACAAAAAACCTAATTTTCAATTGCATTTTTGACCCTACATTTTCGTAAAAAAACAGAAAATATTTTTACTGCATTATCAATTACTGCACGAAGAAATCTTATTAAGCATATTGTAGACTGAACACATTTGTTTCCTTTTAATTCACTTGTATATAAATTGATAGTTGAATTCTAACCAGTTCTTTATTCTTGCTTCCAGTCATTTTACGGCCAGGATACTTGAGCCAGCGCCTTAATTGAGCGCAAGTGTGTTCTTCCACAATGTTGTGTACTAATTTTGCACCGTCAATCACATTTTCGTCTAAATTAATGTGAAAAAATGATACCGGTCCAGCCATTTTAACAATCAAGTGTCCGAACATTTCATAGTTCCCACAAACAAACATAGCGGCAGCACATGCACGCGCTTATGATGAAAAGGCCTATTGTACTGTGTATTTTCCTTTTAAATTATTTTATTTTAATATGCATATGTATATATACATATTTTGTTTTGTTTGTCATATTTACCATATACTGTTTGTTTGAATATTTATTTGTATATTATGTTAATCCCTAATCATAAACTGTATAGTTTCTTGGGAATAAAAAGTTTATTATTAATTTAAAATAGATAAAACCAGAGTTTCACAAAGAAGAACTTTCATTTTATGTGGGAGATAATGGCGATTACCATATATTTAGTAAAATATTTGAATATTCCAAAAGTTCCCAAAGGAAACATTCCTGGAACTCTGGAAACTTTCAAATATTTCAATATTTTATTGAAAACTTTAATTTTTATCAAAATTTCGTTCCGGAAAATGGAAACTTTCCTTTACCGTCACTGTTCTCATGTGCCCTTCTTGTAAACAACATTCATCATGTGTCTGCTACCGGCTCAAGCAAATTGAGCAAAAGTGGTGTCAAATAATTCATTAATATACTTGCGAACGAAACAAAAAAATTTTGATTTTTCTTCTTAAAATATACTCTGGAGAAGATAAATTCAGAACACAATCTTTACATTTTGTACAGAACTAAATATAAGCCTATGCTACTTCCTCACTTTCAATTTCTTTTGAACTGGCATCTGTCCAACTTTGTCAGCACCACCAGCATCGAGAGTTTCTACCACATCATGCGGACATTCTCCACAATCCTTCTTATGATCCAGTCGTATGTGGACTGCAATATCCGATATCTTTGGAAATGCCTTATCGCATTTGCTGCATGCGAAAGGCAACACGTTTAATTTCTCCAGGTGAACTTTTTCATGCTCTTGCAGCTCTGCACTACTAATAAACCTTAGCTTGCAAATATAGCACAAAACCATCTTGTGGAAAGTCTGATAATGCTTCGATAAAGTCACTGGATACTGGTATAGTCTTTTGCACAGTTCACACTCGTAGGTAGGCTGATAATCGCCCCTGTTGTGGGAAGTTTTGTAATGCTCTGTTAAGTGGGATTGACGGTCAAAGCCTGATCCGCAAATCTCACATGCAACAGAGTGGGTTATATAGTGGTCCATCGTGTCATTTCTATTGCTAAATGTCAAGTCGCAAACAGGACACACAAGGCTTTTGCTTACGTGATTGGAAAATTTGCATTTGTACTTAGTAACGGAATTGGTAATGTGTAGGGTCTCATAGTGGGACTTTAGACAGTTTATGCACCCACAAGACTCCTCGCAAATGTCGCAACTATACTTGCTAGTGATGGAGGTGCCTTTGCTTTTGCAGAGGAAATTCTGAAGTTCGTAAATTAGGTCTAAATCTGATAGTGGGGGTTTCTTTTCTTCTGAATTTTCGATCTGGAGAATTATCGTTTCCTAAAAGGTAAGACACATAATTAACAACAGATATTACTACTCTTATACAAAATATTAGAAACATTATGTGTCTTTAAACATCTACTAATCTTTAAATAAATATATATATTTTTTAAATCTGTGAGTGACAGACTGATCAATATGCCATGCCTAGTAGTGGAATAAAATCCCAGTGAAATTATGCATACATGTGACCATCGACGTAGAACCAGATGAGACCCAAACAATTGTGTAGAGCATGTTTAGGACAATATGAAATGCAAAATTAGAAAATTTTTTAGTAGAGCAAAATTAACACACACTGCCATTAAAAAAAAACTATACAGGCTATCCGTTTTGATTTTTTTATGTAATTGTAGGTAATTCTAGGGCGTTTCGGATGATATGTTTGATATTTTTAAAATATCTACTGATTTACCAAAAAGTGTTCCAAAACTTCGAATTTCTAAAATTGTGTACCTAAAATTTCATACTGCTACAAACTCTGCGAAATATTGGAAATGTCTATACACATGCAGCGAATAAAATGTAGTCCAGAGAATGAAAAAGTTTTTTAAAAAAGAAAATTGTCAATCGGTTGAATAGTTCTCTAGTTATCGAATTTTCAATCAGCACCTGATTTATAGAAATGCTAGCTAGCAGCTCAGACGACGTTTACATACATGCCAGTGGCCGCGATAGTAGGCGACGCAAATCCGTGCTTTGATGAACTTCATACCTAAAAGCAAAACGGACAATTATTTTTTAAATAAATTAAAATCAAAAATATTCTAAATGTCTTCTATATGTTCTTCTTCTATATGTCCGCAGATTATTATTACAATTGTAACATGTACATTCTAGACAACTTCGCAAAAACGAAGAGTATATTGCATTTAATCGGCAGATTTCTAAAACAGTAAATATCGCTGGTAGAGAAAAAATTTTCATATCATTATGTTAGTGAATGAATTCTGAACAACTTTCAAAATGTCCGTCTGTCTGTCCGTTCTTCTGTCCGTCCGTCCGTCACGTTTCTTGTAAGCACGATAACTTAAGCTTAAGCCTGATTGTATTGAAATTTGGAAAGTAAGTTAGCGTTAGCTAGAGAAAGAACCCTATTGTTTTTGAAAAAAATCAATCAGTAAATTTAAAAGTTATTAATAATTTATATTAAAATACGAATGATATTTTAAGTGAGTTTATACAAAACAATATAGTAAACGAACAGGACAAATATGAACAGGCAAACAAGAGAACTTATTCTGAAGTTCTTACAAAAAACAAGGAGGTTTTACTAATAAAGCCAATGAAAGAACAGCCAAATGATGAAACCAGGAAGGATCTGAAAATAAATATAGATCCAAGTAAATTAGCGGTTGGAGTGGAAAATGTAAAAAACATAAAAAATGGAGGTGTTGTAATCAATTGTGCGAATGCAAATTCCAAAGATATAATAAAAAATAAAGTAGAAGAAGTGATGGGAGATAAATATAAAGTAGAAGAAGGAACATTAAAAAAACCAAAAATTATAATTTCAGGAGCGGAAGAGGAATTTTTAACGACAGAAAATGAAGAAATATTAAAAGCAGTTGTAGAACAGAATGATAAAAACTTGGAGGGAAAATTAAAAGTAGTTAAAAAATTTGCAAACAGGAAGCAGAAAAATAGTACAAATATAGTCATAGAAGTTGAACCGGATAATTACGTAGATTTAAAAAACACAGGAAAAATCAATATTGGATGGAGAAAATGTAATATTTATGACTATTTCGATATAACTAGATGCTTTAACTGCGCTGGCTATAATCATAAGTCCAGTAAGGGTACAAATAGAATGGCGTGCTATAAATGCGGAGAAAATCATAAAACTAATGACTGCAAATCGAATACCTTTAAATGTATTAACTGTATATCAATAACTCAGAAATTAAAAATCAATTTGAATCCTGATCATGCTGCAAATGATTTAAATTGCCCTTGCTACAAAAGACATGTTGCAAGACAAAGTAATGAAACAAAATATACCGCATAGCAACCAAATAATTTTACAAATAAAATCGTTTATTTTAATTGTCAGGGTTTTTTAAATAATAAAGACGAAATCTGCCTTTTAGCAAAAAACTGGAAACCAATAGTATTATGTATGTCAGAAACCCATGTAGATGACAGTGTGAATATGAAAGAACTACACATAGAACACTACAAAATGGAAAACTGTGTTACAGGAAACAGAAGAACTGGAGGAGTGCTGATATATATTAGTAAGGAATATACATACAAAACAATATTGAATCAATTAGTTGAAAACTTTATCTGGATTTTAGGTATAGAAATTAAAATAGGAACAGAAAATTTTCAAATAATAACAATATACCACCCACCACAAACGAAAGACAATTTATTTATAGAATACTTTGAAAACCTGATTGAAAATATTGAATTTAATGGAAACTTAATTATAAACGGGGACTTCAACTTTGATCTACAAAGAGAAACACACTATAGCAAGAAAATAAAAAGTATATTATACCAAAATGGACTGTATCAAGTTATTAGAACACCGACAAGAATAACCCAGTATAGTTCAACAATAATTGATTACGTGATAACGAATAGAAAAGACATTTCGCACGAAGTGCACTTAACTCCAAAAATTAGTGATCATAATATAATAACGGTAGATACAAATGAAACACAAACAAAAAATAAACACCAATATGTAGTAATAAAAAAACGATTATTAAAGAATTATGATTTGGATTTATTTCAAAATTTATTACTAGACAAACCATGGAACAATAATATATCAGACACTAACACAGTAGCTTCTACACTACGAAGCAACATAATCAAATCGTTAGATGAAATATGCCCAATAAAGGAAACTAGTATACAAGCTAAACATTTTGATAATAAATGGATTAATGAAGAAATTATAGAAAACTTGAGGGAAAGGGACTTAAAGTATAAAAAAGCAGCGTTCACAGATGAACATGAAGATTGGGAAGCATATCGACAAAAAAGAAATGTAGTTAGTAAAATGATAAGAACAGGTAAAGAAAAATATTATAATGATGTAATTACCGCAAACTCTCATAATGGACGAGAACTATGGAAACAGTTAAAGAAACTATTACCAGATAAAAGTTCTGCTGCTAGTGAAAGTATTCGATTTTCGAATATACAAGAGACAAATGAGGAGATAATTGCTGATAAATTTAATACATTCTTTCTCACAAGTATAGATGAAATTATTGCCAATATTAACTTTGGCAATAATTATGAACAAATTCTAAAAAATATCGAACCGAAAGGGAACTTCCACTCATTTCAAGCAATAACTATGGCGAAACTACGTGAAATAGTTATGAATTTAAAGAATACAGTAGACTGTGAGGATATGTTAACAACCAAGATAGTACAAGATGCATTCAAGGTAATAGGAAATCAATTTCTCGATGTTATAAATTCATCATTACAATACGGTGAATTTCCAGAGGGGTGGAAAACATCATGCATCATACCAGTGCCTAAAGTTACAAACTCAATATTGTGCGAAGAACATAGACCTATAAATACAGTTCCAGTGTACGAGAAAATTTTAGAAATTGAAGTTAAAGATCAATTATTGAAATTCTGTGATGAAAACCGTGTTTTAGTGTCCAACCAATCAGGCTTCCGAAAACTTCATTCTTGTGAATCCGTGATTTTAAATATATGTGATGAGTGGTACAAGTCTTTAGAAAACAATCATGTAATATTAGCAGTATTTTTAGATTTCCGACGGGCATTTGAAACTATAAACAGAGAATTGTTAGTGTGTAAATTGGAAAAAATTGGCCTTACAGGTGATGTACTAAATTGGTTTAAATCATATCTTAATTCTAGAACACAAAGTGTAAAATTTAGAAATAGTTTATCAGATAAATTACAAACCAAGCATGGTGTTCCGCAAGGAACAGTTCTTGGACCAATCCTTTTTAATTTATACATTAACGATATTGTAAAATATGTGAAATATTGTAACATATCTATGTTTGCGGACGATACAATGATATATATTACGGGCAATGACATACCAGCAATGTATAATTCGATGAATTATGATTTATCTCTAATAAGTAAATGGCTATGCGATAATATAAGTTTAAATGTAAGTAAGTCTAAATATATGTTAATAGGTAACAAATTTAAATTATCTCATTACAATCTCTCATATCCAAATTTAACTATTGAAATTATGGGAAACAAACTAGATAAAGTAAATGAAATCAAATATTTAGGAATAATTATTGATGAACATCTTAATTTCAAAAATCATTTTAATTATATAATGAATAAAATGTCAAAAAAAGTATATTTTCTGAGAAGAATCAGCAGCTGTTTAAACATGTCTACAAAAATTTTACTTTATAAAAGCTTAATTGGTCCACATATTGAATTTTGTTCCACATTACTATTTAACTTAAACCAAAATGAAATACACAAACTCCAACTGATACAGAACAAAGCTATGAGAATAATTCTGAAATGTAATAAATACACACCGATAAGTACAATGCTTGAAATACTTCATTTTATGAATGTTAAACAGCGAATTCTTTTCAGAACAATAGATACGATTTTCAAAATAAAAACAAATTGACTCCAGATTATTTAAGTAATAAAATTAAATATGTGAGAGATGTACACTCTTATAATACTAGAAATGTAAATGACTTTTTCATAGACACTCCTCAGTCAAATAGATTAGCCAAAACGTTATTTTATAAAGGTTTTTCTATATTTAATGTACTTCCAAACAATATCAAACAATGTAATAATTACTTAAAATTTAAAAAACTATTAACTGCATATATTTTCGAAAATGGACATAATTAAAACTACTCAATACTTTATCGTCTAACACAATTCGAATAAATATATCTATTATGTAATATGTAGCTTTCATATATTTATCATTTGTAAGAAAATTACCTAGTAATGTAAAATGTAAGTTGTATTATTTAATTTACTAAATTTATACTCAACCTTTGTATGTTAATAGCTTATATGCTAAATAAAGAGATTATTATTATTATTATTAATAATATATTTTCTTAATTTTTGTCATTTGTACTTAAATAGAAATCTTGAAATGTTATTCTGTATTATAAAAGTAAAGATGGCCGACAATAATGTTGTGTCTGCCAAAGAGATGTGCAATTACTGCAATAAACCGGCATTAAAAAAGTTTATTAATTGTTCAAATTGTGAGAAAATTTATCATACTAGTTGTGCTGCAAGAATTTCATGCTGTGGCAATAAATTTGTTGACAAAAAGTCATTGCAAACAAAACCTGTAAGTGAGGAATCTACTGGTGAAAAAAATAATGATTTATTATTACTGACATTATCAAATGAGGAATTAAAAACAGAAAATAACAGTTTGAAAGCAGATAACAATAAACTAAAACAGCACATATATCATCTAGAAGAAAAAATCAGAACCTTACAGAATCAACTAAAAACACAAACAAATAATTCCGAGAATGACTCTCCTGCAAACACAGAAAATCTTCAACAATCACAAAAATTGGAAATCCAACAACTCATAGCATCTGAAATTGAGAGCAGATTTATGGTAATTTCAGAAGACTTAAAATTTATTAAATTAAAAATAAACAAATTGGAAGGCATGGAGAAAGATAATACTGCAGCAAAAAACACATATATACCTAAACAAGATGTAAAAAGTAATTCAAGGCTCATTCAGACAAAAAGTCACTTAAAGGAAATAAAACCAGTGACACCAAAACAAAAACCACAACAAATTAGTTCACGTGACCTAGAGGCTAAACAAAGAGAATTGATGACAGAGATAATAAACCTAGAACCAGGCATATCAACAAAGAATGATCATGGACTTAACAAACAAAATGAGACTATAAAGGAGAAAGATGTGGACCATATTACCAGTGACCTAGGAGAAAATGATAAAGAAAACTTCATCTTCCCAGAAAAAAGAAGAGGTTATAGACACAGAATTGTAATAGGACAAAACGAAAATGCTACGAAGATAAAAGCAGTAGACCCACTAAATTGGTTATTTATATCGAGACTTGAACCAGAAACAACAGTACAGGATGTGATAAGTTATTTAGACGATTATGATATAAAAGTTTCACAGTGTTATAAAATAAATACATTTTCCAATGAAATCGCTGCATTCAAAATAGCAGTCAAACCAACTGATTATGACTCTGTATTCTCTGGTAATATTTGGCCAAAGAAAACTATAATTAGACCTTATGACTCTAGTCTAGGAAGGAGAAATTTTCAGAAGACCCCTTTAGCATCAATAAGGAAATAACCGAGGATATGACAACTAACAAAGTACCAGGGGACTATCACAACAGAAGAAATAAACTGAATAGTAATTCTATTAATGACTTTAACTTAAGTATCCTCCACTTAAACATTCAGTGTCTAAGAAATAAAATCTCTGAAATTGAAGCAGAGACCTTTTCATATAATTTTTTATGTTTTAGTGAACACTGGATGACAGAATTAGAAATTAACCACTTAAAAATAGAAAATTATGTCCTTTTAGGCAGATTTTGTAGAGTGACTCACATTCATGGTGGGGTGGCAGTATTGGTAAGAAATGACATTGCAAATGTATGTAGTCCAAGAAATGATATACAGGGCATATCTCAAGAGATTCATTGCGAGATCTGTGCCGTCGAGTCAGACAAACTTAATATTCTTATAGCAACAATTTATAGATCACCATTGGGTGATTTTAATATTTTTATAGATATAATGACCAAACTCCTAGACTTAATATCTCAATCGAACAAGACAATTTTAATAAATGGTGACTTCAATGTAAATTTCAAAGTAGCAGACAAAAAAACAATGTATTTAATTGATTTATTGTCTACTTATGGGCTTCACATCACAAACAAAAACAATACCAGAGGAAACTCATGTCTTGATAATATTATAACTAATTTAACTAGAAATAATTATAAATCAACTGTCTTAAACACAGGCCTTTCTGATCATTCCGCAGTGTCATTGCATTTTAAATTATATTCCCACAAAGAAAAGAAAATTTCTTCTATTATTAGACCTGTTACAGAAATAGGTTTATTCATGTTTCATAACTTAGTTCAAAATTTAAACTGGGATTTTATTAATGATGAAAGCCTTGATGTTAATACGAAATTCACCTTATTCAATGAGGAAATAAAAAAAGCATCCGAAGTAGCATTTCCAGAAAAAACAATTTTCACAAATAACACAAAAACGAAAATAAATTGGTTTAACGATAATCTTCATGAAATGCGCGAGACTCTCATCTTTATGCATGAGGCTGCAAATATGTCAAATTCTACGGAGTTAAAGCAACAGATAAAAGAGTACAGGCAGAGATATCGACAGGCAATAGATCAAGCTAAAATTGTAGCTCATGACAATTTTATAAAAAATTCAAATAATGCCCAAAAATCAATGTGGCAAATCATTAATAAGAACAGGAATCATACAGAAAGTGAACATGCAACAGAGTTAGCTAGTGAGGACTTTAATGCCTTTTTTGTGAATGTGGTGCAGACCATTCTCAATGATCTCCCCAGTACTGACCTGAGCAGTGATGAATTTCTTACAGACATAAATATCGAAAATATTCCTCTCTTTGAAATTAGGAAGGTTACTATAAATGAGGTGAGAGATGAAATATTTAAATTAAACAACAAAAATAGTAAGGACATATATGGACTTAACACAAAAATTTTAAAATGCATTGGTAATTTAATAGCAGTGCCATTGACCAAACTTTTTAATTTATGTATTGCAGAGGGCATATTTCCTCTAGTTCTAAAAATATCTCGAGTTATTCCCATTTATAAAAAAGGCAATGTTAATGACGTGTCAAATTTTAGGCCAATATCCTTGATACCCATATTAGCAAAGTTATTTGAAAAACTATTAAAAACAAGAATTTATGAACATTTTGAGAGTAATAATCTTTTCAATAGGCAGCAATTTGGATTTAGAAACTCATTATCAACTACAGCTGCTATTAATAAATTAATTTCACTCATAAATGAAGGGTACGAAGAAGGCAGCCACACTGCTGCGCTCTTTTGCGATCTAACCAAAGCCTTCGATTGTGTGTCGGCTAGTATATTGATTAATAAACTAAAATATTATAATTTCTCGAGGAACAGTATTCAGCTTATCGAATCTTATCTAAAAGACCGACAACAACTTGTGTCCTTCAAAGGAAAAAACTCAGATCTTAGATCCGTTACTTAGGGAGTACCTCAAGGATCAGTGCTGGGTCCTTTGTTATTCTTAATCTATATTAATGATATATCTACTAGTGACCCCAGCACTGACTTCATCATGTTTGCTGATGATACTACTGTGATCAACAAAAATAAAAATGTAAACACATTAAAAATATCACTAGCAGATGCACAATCAAAAGTCACAAATTGGTTCCATGCCAATCAATTATGTCTCAACCACTCTAAAACGAAAACAATGTACTTTTCTTTACGTGACACATCATCAATAAACAATCTCCAAAGTGTAAAATTTCTTGGAATTTATCTAGATCAAAGGCTGACTTGGTATAATCATGTAGATATTGTTTGCAATAAGATATCATCATCCATATATGTACTTCGTAATCTATCAAAAATAGTGTCCAGACCTGTTTTAGTAACAGCATTTCATGCCCTAATTCAATCAAAAATATCTTATGCAATATTGGCATGGGGTCATGCGTCCTGTGTCAGTAGAGTTTTTGCATTACAAAGAAAAGCTGTTAGAATATTAAGTGGTCTCAGCTATAGAGATTCCTGTGTAGACAGTTATATTCAAATGCGAATACTTACAGTTCCATCTATATATATTTTGCAATGTCTCACACATGTAAAGCAAAATTTAAATAATTATAATTCTCACATCGAAATACATGATTATAATACACGTAATAGAACAAATATATATATCGATTATCACAGGTTGACAAGATCAAAAGCGGGAATAACTTATTACGGTCCTAAGATGTTTAATCTTTTGCCTCCTACCATGAAGGAATTGTCACAAATAAAATTTAAAACTGTGATGAAAAATTATTTAATTGATAAGTGTTTTTATTCTATTGATGATTATTTTAATAACAATTTTAGTAATATATGTATTTAAACATGTTTTTAATTTGTATTGTATAAATTTATAATGTTTTTTTAATCTGTCCTGTATTGACTTGTGTAAACCAATGGTAATAGCACCAATAAACTTACTTACTTACTTACTTACTTACTTACTTATATTTTTTTTGTTTATACATTTTACTAATATATATAATTCATAATAATATATCTAATTCGTTAAAATATAATACTCGAACGATATACACTAGACATTCCATTTTTATACTGATGTCTGATGGTCCAATGGGTAAAGTTTTGTCTTGGCAATCCATTGGTTTTGTGTTCAAATCCCTGACAGGGTGTTTTTTTTTTATATATATTTTTTTTCACAACAAAGTTGGTATCACAAAATTTAGAATGTCCAAAATCTAACATTATTTACAAGGAAACTGCAAAGAGTATCCTACAGAATGTGTAACAATTATACAATAAAAAGATCAGTAAATCGTCGAAGAGTATAATGCTTCCGTGGTCCTTTTATATCTATATTACTACCATCTACACTTTCTGAATCGGTTGCTCTTAAATTTGACTTTGGTTGGTTAATATAGGAAGCACGACATGAAATGTGATATTTAAAATTTCCTTTGCCACTTGAAAGTATTTTTTTGTGTTTCAGAATATTCTTCGCCAATCAATCTTTTCGTTCTTCGGTAACGTCTATTAACTTTAATAACCCTTCTTGTGTTGGTTTATTAACTGTATTTCTCTCAAAAGAATTACACAAATTAGACAATTATCGGACATGTTGCCAAAACTGAAATTAATGATTGTGTGATATTGAGAATGTTATCTATGCAGTAGCCCTATTAATATTTACGTTGTAATATTTACACCCAAAATATTGTTATTTAAAATTTTCAGACGGCTATATAATTACACCATCAAAAACTAATTTGCACGACACTTTAACAAAACTTCAGCAATTATTTTTTTTGCAAATATATTGTATTAAACAAGTTCATCACAAAACACAGCGTTGAAGTGTTTGATGAGAGGCGAGATGGTGACTAGCGAAGCACCGCCGCCGGCCGGCGCGGGATTACTATGTAACAATTTGTGTCACTTTAGAACTTAAAAATCGATAACTCGCAAACTAATAATACTATCCCCAAATTTTTTTTTTTAACTTTTTTCACTCTTTATGCTATATTTCATTCGCTCAATGTATATAGAAATTTTTATTATTTCATATAGCTAGCCGCAGAGTGAAGTTGTAGCTGCAAAATTTTGCAAATAACAAGTTTATAAATATTTTCTGGTTAATTGGTGATAATTTTGATAACATCAAATAAACCACTCAAAGCGCTGTAAAGTTTCCCACAAACATGTACAATATCAAAGTGATAGCTTATGTACTTTTTTTTAAAAGCCCGTGTGTGTACTAAAAAGCACCGATTTTCGTAGGCGAATTTAACGGCCATTTAAAAAAAATCGCTCTACTAAAAGAAGTTCTAATTTTGCATTTCATATTGCTTTACATAATCATGTGAATTTTATCTGGTTCTACGTTGGAGGTCACTTACTCATGAAATACACGAGCTAGCCGGGCGATATTACTCCACTATAGCTCTATATTTGGAAACTCTTACCACAATCTCCTCTGAGACGTTACCAGCTGGTAAAACTAGTGAAGTGGTCTGGCCGCATACAAAAATTTTTGAGGTATAAAGTTATATCACCTTAACTAAATAAATTTTGAATGGAGAATTGTTTGGCTGCAGCAATTTTATTTTATTTCATTGTTTTAACTTGTTTAATGAATGAATTTATTCAGCCTGAAGCTATTTACTTTACAAACAAATACCTGATTGTACAATATTAAAACAAAAGATTGTAACAACATTATAAAATAGTATATTCTGCAACGACCATTTAATGATGGCTATTAAGACACGAGCATGAGAATTATGACAAGAGCCGTGGGCATTCTGAATTTTTTGAGATATAAACAAATTTAAACTTACCCCCACTTCATTATTTTCATTTAGAATGGTAAATATTGGAGAAGACGTTAAGAAAAATGGCATCATTGGCTCTATTTCCAAATTGCCCTCTGAACTCTGAACAACTGAAATCACCTGCGAACCGTTACCTTCTGTATTGCAATCTGATTCTAATAATTCATTGCCTTCAGTTTCACATTCTCCATCTATTGTTTCAGATTTTATATATGTATCGTCCCCTTCTTCGTCCTCGTTGTAAACGTTCACGTATTCTACAAGACGTTCTAGAGGAGCTAGTTCTTTGGTTTCGCCACTTTCTGATGAAGAATCGAGGATTAATTCATGTCCTTCGCCGTCATATTTTAAATAAACCAACTCGGGTTTTACTTCAACATATTCTTCAACATCATCTGGTAACAAGAAAACAAGTATAATTTGATTATTTCAATAATAACAAAAGTACTTTATTGAACAAAACCCCAAATGGTCATTGACCGAGGTCCTTCAGCCTTTTTACAAAAATATATTGCTTAAATTTTATACATAAAATGTCAAGCAGATGAAAAAATGTTGAATTTAACAATAAACAAAAAATACAACCAAACTTTACGTAATCTTAAAACTTTAACTAATTAAATCAACAATCTAAAACAAAATCAATTAAACGTTATACAAAATGAAAACACGATGCAAGTTTAGCAGAGTGTCAAGCTGTGCGGGCTATGTTGCTGTAGAGAGAGAAATAACTATTTGGACTATCTTTTTTTCTTCATCGTATTCAATAGTGCTAGTAATGGGGCAAAGTGTTGATTGACACTTGATTGGTAAAAGTTGTATCTTATGAGATGGCTCTAATCGTTTATTAGTCCAAAGCACTGCAATCGATTAGCCCGCCCCTGTCAATATGAGTGCATTTCGATTTTAAAGGTCGCCTTAAATAATTTTCTTTGATTGTATTTGTGTGGAAGAAAGGGAGATATACATTTATCTGATGTTTGATGTTTTATTACAGCCTTCGCCTTTAGAAATTAATTACCCTATACTATGATGACCTATCTTCCACTTACATACTTTTTACTAGTAATATTATTATTGTTATATTTTATACACACTACCTTGGAAGATCCTGCAACCAGAGGAAAGTATGTGGTGTGGCTTCAGTCTATCGACTAAAAGTTATCATCATTAACACGCAAAAAACCTTTCAAAAACAGAAGAAAATTGACAACATCTAATACACAAAGAATTTTAACGTAAGGGTACCAAATAATGAATTGGGCAAAATGTGCTAACTGCTTTACTCAGTTTGTGGGATCTCTACTGTGTAAAAGTCTTAAGCATATTGGGCACTATTTGCGATTGAAATATAAATAAACTCACCATTTTCAATAGGTAGCGCATTTTCCTTTAACTGCCATGTATTATTTACCATTTCAAGCTCGTCTGATTTAAAATGCCTCTAAACATAAAACACAAATTAAAAATGTCATTCATTCATACTTCGTACATAATTATTAGCCTCTACTATTATATTGCTCATGACATAATAATGACATATCAGCTCCCGTACCAAATTTGAGTATCGTTCCCAATGTCAACTTGCCAGATAAGATAATTAGAGACATTTTCCATTAAAATTGGTATCTTAGGAGATATTCGTAAATAATAAGTAAGGTGGAGTGGGGCAAGTGGGTATTTTTATTATAATTTGTGAGAAAAATCCTATTTGTAAATTTAACGTATTGGGTATAGATTTTGGAACATTTTTAAGGCGTCAATTTGTTCATTTGGAAATTGTTTACATTTGATCGAGATTTTCAAGTTGTCTTCAAAAAATTCAAAATTTTTTATCTATGAAAGCAGACTAATATGTCAAACTTTCAAGACTGCTGATGTTGTATGTCACTAATGTTACTTCTTGCAATTTTAAAAAAAATTTATTACCCTGTTTCCCAAGTTTAGCCCTATAGTTCCCACTTGCCCCGCTATTTTTGTTGGCGGGGCAAGTGGGGGACTAGTCCTTAAGGGAAAGTGGGGATTAGTCCCCACTTGCCCCTTTTCCAATTTTTTATTTTTATTTTGTTATAAAATGGATACGTTTAGGGAACGCAATGGTTCCCTAAACGACAATGCTGAAAATGTGCCAATCGTCAACTGTTGAGTGTTTTATGCCACAACAAAAAGTCACACTAAGTTTAGTCATCGGTGAGACTTAACTCACTTGCAGTGACATTTATTATAAACTTGCTTTACATCGTTTAGCAAACTCATAACAATTGACTTGAATCAAAAAGTAATCATAGTCCACAGTACATCGCCCTTTTTTTTCAGTGATTAGTAACAGGCTGAATTTTCGTGAGTAGCTTCGTTTTGACGAGACGCCCAACTTTTCTCTCTGCGAAAATTCTCGGTAGTGGTAGCTAATAGCAAAAATTATTTTTTCTATTTCACACGAATTAGACAATTCGACAATCTGTCAAATTATTTTGGCAATATATTTTTCATTCGTTAAAGAGTTTGTTTTTCGATTGCCTTGGTTACGTTTGCGCGAGTTAATTATAATAAGCCTCGTGTTTGTCCACAACAACATAATTTGACAGATTGTCGAATTGTCTAATTCGTGTGAAATAGAAAAAATAATTTTTGCTATTAGCTACCACTACCGAGAATTTTTGCAGAGAGAAAAGTTGGGCGTCTCGTCAAAACGAAGCTACTCACGAAAATTCAGCCTGTTACTAATCATTAAAAAAAAAGGGCGATGTACTGTGGACTATCAGGTTGAGTGATTATTCTCAGCGGTTGCATTCCCTAAACGTGCCCAATGAACTCTTTCTTTGTACAAAACTTTAATTTAAATCATTTCGTTTTGTTTTTGCAATAAAATAGTTTAATAGCATTTTACTATTTTACTCCAGAAAAATACCTTAACTTAACTTAAGTTCGAAACTTTGAGAATATTTTAGATTTCAAAAAAACGTTTTGTAGCTAAAATCGTGCAGATTAATCCACTTGCCCCAATTGAGAATATAACTATTCATATGAAAAGTAGAGATGAAAAACCCACTTCCCCCGGTGACTACAGATGAACTTACAGAACTGATTTTTTTTTTTAGAACACCGCGTTCAATTAATAAAAATAATATATGGGTATTTTGTGAGTATAACATATTATTTCTTGTTCAAAGCACACCAATGTATCTTAATTTTCCATAAAGTTACGTGACTTCAAAGTCAACCTTTTAAATTTTTAGTCCCCACTTACCCCGCTCCACCTTATACATTTTTCGTTATTTTATAGAAATCGTAAGAAATAAGTTAATTTCAAATACACATTTCTCAGAGTAAAAACGGGTTAGAAAAGTATCCTTCCAGGCTTTTACAATTGAAATGTACTTCAAACTACTTTATTATTGCTTATTTCGAAAAACTCATTAAATGTTTATTTTGCAAAAATTGTGAAATTGACCCTAGTTTTGCCTTAAAACGCTCTTCACGCCAAAAGGACATAGTTTTTTCACAAATATTTTATCAGGTGCTGATTAAGTTGTGTTTTTACATCCTGGCACAAAACATAACTTCATATCAGTATATAATTTTATGTACCTATCGGTCCAGTGCAACTTTTGACATGTGGATCAAATTTTACCCACCTGGGGCTCAATGTGTTAATGACTACATATTTCTGAAAAGTCTTACATAACTTCTTACATAGAACCAGAGATGGCAATGGGTTTTTTCCCTCATCGGGAATTTTCCCAAAAATGTTTTTTTTTCTAGGAGAGTTAAAATGAAAAAAAAAGTTTTTTTCCCCATTTTTGAATTTGCCCCCAATTTTAACCTAACTTTTAGACCAAAAGTTAGGTTAGAATTGGCGGCAAATTCAAAAATGGAAAAAACAGAGTTTTTCTTCGTTTTAACCCTCCCAGGAAAAATCCCATTTTTGAGAAAATTCCCGATGATGAAAAACCAATTGTCATCTCTGAGTTATACTATTATTATATATTTTTAATTTTAAAATTTTGAAAGGACACCGCACGATTTATATGTAAATTGGTGTCAAATTTGATGAATTTTTGATATGATGCTGTTCAACTGATTCTGAACAAAACTTCAAATTATGGATAGTTTCTCCAATAGATGGCTCCAAAGACTGGACCTACCTCGAAACTGTACCACGATTTTTGAAAACCATTGCAGTTATTGAAACGATAACTGCTGGAAATGAATAACCAGACTGTTTACTATTATTTGGTCTTAGACTGATGTGCCTGAACTTCTGGTTTTGCCAGAAGTGACGTCAAATCACGTTTTTTCGAAAGACGTTACGACAATCTTTCTCCCTGCATAAAGGTCGTCACTTGGGAAAGCCCTAATAGTTGCTCCGGATGGATATATTCTTGCTGTTCACGGACCTTACTTTTCTCACAGCAGGAATAATGATGTTCAAATGTTGATCAATGAATTCGAGAACGATGTGAATGGTATTCGAGCATGGTTTCAGGAAGGAGACATTCTTATAGTCGATCGCGGTTATCACGATGCAGGAGATTACCTCGAGGCATTGAACATTTCTTATAGAATGCCGCACGTACTTCTCCGAGGACGAACTCAGTTCACTACTGAAGAAACAAATGAGACTCGTTTGATCACGAAAACAAGGTGGGTAATCCAGGAACGGTCATATAAAGAGCGTGTTCAAGTTTTCTGATAATGTTATTGAAATGCCACATGTCGAGAATCTCAAAGATTTTTACCTTATAGCGGTATATCAAATATCTTTGTTCAAGGATAATAAGAGTTTACTCTAGATTCAGGAACAGGTCCAAGTACGAGATATACATTTCATATAATGAAAATGTAGCAGAAGGTATGGATGAAAATCTCGATAATACCTTGGTTGATGGATATTATTGTACCTGCAAGACTGGAGCCAGAGGACTCTCGGCATATGCGCTCATGTTGCGAGTGTTCTGTGGTATCTTGGGTACGCTAGGTATGAGCAGAATGTTCATTATCCTTCAATTTCTTTACTGAATACAATTATGGATGCAGCACACTGACCCCCGCAGATAGATCTCAACAATCCATGAAAAGTTGAAGGTTAATAAACCTAGGGTGGCCCATCTCTATAGGGGGTAAATTTTTTTTGCGTATTTTTTAAGTCTCACCCCACGAAAATATACTATTATACTATAAATAATTTATGTCAAAGTTTCAGATAATTCGGTGAACGGTAACCCGTGCCGCATTCAGGTAGAAATTTGTAGATAAGATTTTATTACGGTAATACACTTAAATTTTACTTAAAATACAAATATCTACCTCTTTTCTCATAATGTTTTATTGGTGTAATTATTTCCTAGAAATTATTTGTTTTGGAAGTTTGGAAATATAATGCACCTACGGTAGGTTTTTATGTCAGTTTGCAATTGTGTTTTACAGTGGTGACATTATAAGTTCTAGCATACGTTCCTTTTTGAAAAAACATTTAACGATGGCTGATGTTAGATCCTTACGAAAGGATACTTTAATTTACTTAGTTGGACACTATTCGTCACAAATCATTGGCAATAAATTGCCGTCTAATAGACAAGTATTACAAGTGCTCTTTTATAACATTCGTGAAGTGAAGCTAAGTGTACATGAAAGTGCTAAATTAACAATAAAAGAGGTGTCAGTTTTTTTGGGATAAAGCTCGCATTCCGACACGTCAGGATTTTCATTGTGTTAAACAACTAGATAAACTTTATGCAGAGTGGAGGAACTTACAAAAATCGGCTAAAAGGGCCAGTGCGGGAGTAAAGAAAAAAATTTCGTTGAAAAATTGGACGATCTTTTTGACATTTCTCATGCAAATGCATTGGAGTTGATGAAAATAGATGAAGATAAGCAGTTTTTAATTAACCAAAGAAAAAAGGGACGTCCTGGATTTATGCATGGTATTGATTACCAACTTGCTTCTCAAGAAAAATCAGCTGAGGAGAAATTACAGAAATTATCCGAACGAATGCAACGAAGTCAACAAGAAAAAGCTAGATTAGAGGAAACAGTCACCTGTCCATCATCAAGTAGTAATTCAGCCGACTCCAACGAAAATGAAGATGAAATAATCGAAGCCCAAGAAGAGTTGTTACAAGACCAGCCTGGCCCGTCACAGCCAAAAAAGAGGAGATTGTATGGAACATGTAACATCATCACACCAAAAATAGCCGCTGCATTTGATGCTTGCAAAATAAGCGACAGGTATGGAGTCCATATTTTGACGGCAGTAGCAGAAGCACTAGGACATGACACCACATCTTTGTCCATCAGCAGAACCACACTTCAGCGCTCTAGACAACGCATCTGCGAAGAAAGAGCTGAAATATTAAAAACTGCCTTCGGTAATTCTGAATTGCCGGCCCCAGTCATCCATTGGGATGGAAAACTTTTACCTTCTCTCACTGGAATGGGAAATATCGATAGACTTGCTATCTTAGTTACTAGTGGAGATATTGAACAACTACTTGGAGTACCAGCTTTGCCCAATTCAACTGGAAGAGAACAGACTGAAGCAGTTTATGATGTGCTTTGTGAATGGAATTTGGACGAAAAGGTAATAGCTTTGTGTTGTGATACAACAGCATCAAATATGGGTTATATAAATGGGGCAGCCACACTATTGCAACAAAAATTAGAAAGAGATATTCTATATTTTCCTTGTAGACATCATATTTTTGAAGTGGTTTTGAGAAGTGTGTTTGACACAAAAATGCCTTCCTCATCTGGTCCAAATTTGCCACTATTTAAACGTTTTAGGGAATTTTGGCCTAAAATAGATCAAAATAAACTAAAAACTGGATTTCAGGTATCAAAAATTAAACACATTTTACAATAAGTTAAAGTCGAAATTGTAAAGTTTCTAAATGCAGCTTTAACTTTGCAACAGCCTCGTGATGATTATAAAGAATTTTTAATGCTTTCTAAACTTTTTGTTGAAGAAGAGCCCACTCACACGACATTCTATCAACCAGGGGCATTTCATCATGCACGTTGGATGGCCAAAGCCATTTACTGTCTAAAAATATTTTTTTTCCAAGATCAGTTCCAACTAACTAAAAAAGAAAAAATAGGTATTGAAGATATATGTCTCTTTATTGTAAAGGTTTATGTAAAGGCCTGGTTTACAGCGTCATTTGCTAGTAAAGCACCGCTTCATGACTTAGACTTTTGTAAAGAACTCATTAATTATCAAAATATTGACAAAGAAATATCTCAAGCCGCAAGTAGGAAAATAGTGAACCATTTGTGGTACCTTAATTCAGTAAATGTTGGCTTATCTTTCTTTGATGACGATATTTCAGTTACCACTAAAAGAGAAATGGTTAAAGCTTTGAATAGGAAAGCACCAAATCAAGAGGGTATTAAACGACTTATGATTAGTAACATTACTGACGTTGAAAACAAGGAAATTCAGGACTTCATATGCGAGAACACTAAACAGTTTTTTCAAAAATTAGGTTTGTCTATGGAATTTTTGGAAAATGATCCAACAACATGGAGGGAAAATGAAAGTTATACCCGATGTTTCAATATTGTAAACAAAATTAAAGTTGTAAATGATGCCGCTGAGAGAGGAATCAAACTTATTACTGACTATAATGACATTTTAACAAAAAATGAAGACCAAAAACAGTTTTTACTCCAAGTTGTAAATGATTATAAATCAGTTTCCAAATGTAAAAAAAGAAACCCTGTCGCATGCTTTGGCCTAGTGCAAAAAATATTGTTTTTATTACTATATGTCTTGTAGATTTAGGATAATATTTGGTACTATGTATGAAAAAAACGTTTCATAATAAAATACACAAAGATAAAACGAGAGTTTTATTTCAAAAACTTCTAGTCTAGTTTTCTTAGACTACGAATTTACAGTAGTATGACACATGTCATAGTCACAACAGATAATGTCTTTGATATTTGTATGACTTGATTAGTCATTCTAAAGATAAATGTTGCTGATTAAAAAAAAAAACAATGCATCAACCAAAGAATGTAAATAATTCGATTTACTTTTATTATTGCATAATAATGCATTCTGCGGCACCCCTTGCCTTCAATTTGCCTCAATAATATTTTGAGGGGACTGTTTTTTCTTCAAATGGAACCATTTGCAGGGGTGAGAAATAAAAAATTTCGATTTCGAAAAAGATGGGCCACCCTAATAAACACGCTTGCGTGACAACATGCACTCACCCACACACACAACACATACACACAAAATGGTCCTTATATTAGTCTTATATATAGTTTTCAACATATGTCTCATTGATACTGTTGGAAACGCCATGTTCAACGATCTCAAGGCTCTGCAGCTAAAAGTAAGGCATTTGAAGTGCAGTGTCCCTGGAGACTTTTGATCAGGACCTCGAAATATACAACATACTTACTAGAATTTGAAGCAATTTGACCGAAAGCCATTTTACAGGGGTGAGTGTGCGGAGTCCTTTTTTAAACACAGTTTTCCCTGCGGGACTTCAATTTAAAACAAAACAATTCTATTGAGATCTATATATACTTCTATTCAACACACCTTATAATATTCCATAAGTATAATTACAGAATTTACTTATTCATAAGATGTTTTTATTGAAATGTTATTACTTACGCTGCATAAACGTATATCTTTATCCTCAAAATCTTGAACTCCTAGTCGTTTAAACAATTCAACTTGCCATTTTGAACCACTGTCTATGAATAAAAAAATATAAAAATGTTAAATAACAAAATTGAGTGAGAAATATATCAGAGACAAATTTATAATACTGTTTGACACAAACAAAACATTAGTGTCGGTTCGAATACTAATATAGGTTATGTATAATTGAAATTGTAATCAAAATAGTTTCAATTTACTGCTAGCATAAATATATAAAAAGAAGCCAATAGTCAATATTATGATAATACTGAAAAACAACCTTATTTATTACATACTACAATAAAAGTACTTACTGGCTGGAATACTGAAAAGGGTAACGTTATCTTTCTTACTATTGCCTCTACCACACTTATAACACCACTTAACCATATTTTAATAAATAGAAATTTTAAATGACAAGAATCTCTTCAAAAAAGAAATATTTGATGGAAAAATGTAATCTCATATGGACTGATTGTCACTTGTCAGTAATGTCAGTGACAACTCTCTCAACTCTTATCAAATTCATAAGAGAAAAGTGAGATAGCAGATATACAGAGATCTGTGTATGAGAGAGAGGGGCGTGAGTAGATTTAGATGTATTGTCAGTTGCATAGACTTGGGGCTGGTTATTATACTCTTCGCAAATACGAAGACTAGTTCACAAGTTCAAAGCCGTGTTATGCTTCATAAAGCTCGTAAAAATATGAGTGAGGGAGGGCTCATTGGATTCGGAACGACGCGATGTTTAGAAAAATGTTCAAAAATTTTTTACCCGCTAATAAAGAAAAGTGCAAAAGTTATAAACAAATGAAGATTGAAAAAATAACGAGTTTCGTTTTTTTTGCAAATAACTCGAAAACTATTAATATTTAATAAATTTTAAAGAAAGATTCTTAAAAAGGAAGAAATTTCCAATAAAAAAGTCCCGACTCCCGAAACCCTATCTCTAATAACAATTTTTATTTAATGTTGAAAATGGGGACCGCGCTGGGATCACTAAGCCGTTGCGATATAAAAAAATTAAGTGCAATATTTATGAATTTACGGTAAGTTTTTGAGGTAATTCTGCATTTTAGCGTAACATCGGAATTTTTGCGAAATTTTTTCACTAATTTGGGGTCGTAGAACACGAATCTGAAGTCAGTTTTCGGTGCAAATGCATAGTTTTTCCAAAAAAAAAAATTCAAATTTTCCACCATAACACTCACTCTCCGTCACTGTAAACATTAAAAACCGTCCATTTCGGCCGATTTTCATGTCATGTTCACCGTGTAAAGTGTTCCAAGTGTTCCAAGCACACCAAAAAAACAAATTATTATTTACCAAAACTCTAGAAACCAGAAAATGAACAAGCTGAAAACGTACTATTCGCCAATTTACTGAGCTTTTTATATATAATTGTTACACATTCTATAGGATACTCTTCGCAGTTTTCTTGTAAATAATGTTAGTTTTTGGACATCCTAAATTTTGTGATACCATCTTTGTTGTGAAATAAATTGTATGAAAAAAAAATGAAAAAAAAATATCCAACCTGTGTGGGATTCGAACACGGGACTTTTGGATTGCAACGCAAAAGCTTTAGCCGCTGCGCTACCACCTACTGCTACGAAAATTAATTGTCTCTGATATATATCTTTCGACAAACATACATATTTCAACACGAACTTCTATGAAATATATATTAGTAAAATTCATAAACAAAAAAAAATATATTATGGAAATAATATTTCGCAAGATTTCCATTTTAGTACAAGCGACAAAAATTAAGAGAATATATTTTTTTAAATTAAATAATTAATAACATTTTTATTTACTATCGATTTTCTTCAAAAACAATAGGGTTCTTCCTCTAGCTAACACTAACTTATTTTCTAAATTTCAATACAATCGGACTTTTCTTTCTTAAGTTATCGTGCTTACAAGAAACGTGACGGACGGACGGACGGACAGACGGACATTTTGAAAGTTGTTCAGAATTCGTTCACTAACACAGTGATATGAAAATTTTTTCTCTACGAGCGATATTTACGATTTTAGAAATGCGCCGATCAAATACAATATACTCTTCGTTTTTGATCATCAAACTGTCAAACTAATGCACATGCGTATCCTCACATTAAAGTTGTGTCTAAGGTATTGAGCCATACTTCGTAGTGGCATTCCCTGCCTGCATGAAGGTGTGTGATTCTGTGGAAAAGATAACTGGGGTGAAGGGAGGATCCTCAGAGTAACACGTTGAAATGAGGGACTCTCGCCAAAAATGCGATGTCCAAGATGTCAACACTTTCAAATCGTGGCTGCAAGATCACTCTCCATGGTCTACAGAGTCAGATTGTCTTCGTTCACTGGCCTGTGGGATTGCAGGCGATGAGACTACCAATTGTGACAGAGCCAAAGCCGCAGGTGAAGCATGCAGCCGTCAAGATTTTGACTGGACAATTCTTTGGTGATGTGAAGCTCTCCAGGAAACATCGAGTAAAGCCGCTTGTATCAGTTCAAAGACGAAATCGTGCCTGTAAACCTTCAGCAACTCTTCATGCGGATAGTTTGTGTGATGAAATCCGAGGAAGACTTGAAGGAATACCTCAGTTTTGAACTGTCTACTGTCTACTGTCTACTAGACCACCTCTGCTTTCTTCGATGCGAAAGACTGCAAAGTCAGTTATTCAAAAGTTTTTTCCAAGCACTACACCTGAAGAACTTGCTGACAGTGGGGCTAGTTGCAGAGTTCTCGACGGTGGTTAGCTTCTTCACACCCTTGTCCAGGCATACGTCAGGTTTGTTCAGAAGCAATTTGGATCATCTATTACTGTGGTGTTCGATAGGTATGAACAAAATTTAACGAAAGCACAGGAACAGCAGCGTCGTTATTCCAAGCGGGCACCCGTAGAAGTGGTCTTCGATGAACACACGTCATCTGTGCAGACCAACCAGTCAGACTTCTTGAGCCACCCGCAGAATAAAATGCGTCTCATCAACCTCCTCTCTACTCAATTCCAAAATGCTGGAGTCACTGTCATCCGGGCTGTGGCAGATGCGGATTCCCTGATTGTTAGGACAGCTCTCGACGTCAGTCACCATCATCGCCCAAGACACAGACATCCTGGTCATGCTAGTCATCCGTGCTAGAGATGACACCTCCATCATAATGCTGAGTGCGGCCACGGGCACTTCAAGTGGACGAGTGTTTAAGATCCATGAGATCAAAAGCAGTCCTGATTAAATGAACGACTCCGTTCTCTTCTGCCATGACAGGATGCGACACCACATCAGCTCTGTGCAGAATGGGAAAGCAAAAGGCGTGGAAGCTCCTGAAGAAGAGACCTGAGCTCAACAACATTCATTCCACGCATACTTTCAGGTAAGGGCGTTAGGGAGAACAGTGTGAGGATTTAACCTCTCGAAAAGCTTGCAGCAATCAAGTAATGTGCATGTGCTTTTTTACAGGTCCAGCAATGGCTAGACGTCAACCTCAACCCGGAGGAATGGGGAAATCAGGAATCCAGGACTGGTTCAAGTAGATCAATAATTTCTTGCCAAATAAAATCATTTACTGAGTCTGACAATTAAATTCAATAAATCTTATAAAACACCAATAATATCTAAACAGGAATTCGCAACGCAGCCAGGGCAGATCCACCGGGAGCATGACGGGCGACACTCAGAGTGGCGTAGCTCCATAACGGGTGAAGCTACAGAGAAGGTAAAAAACCATTGGAAAGCCCAAAGTATGAAGAAAAATGTTTATTGGGGTACGTTTTCCCCTCCGAGTCTTCATTTATCCGCAAATTTTTTAAAATTTTTTAAATGTTGACAGAATTAGAATAGAAAATTATGAACAAAAATATGCACTGAACATCTGATATATGAACGGATATGCTTCTCCTAAACTTTTATGATCATTTCGACCTAATTGGACCAGTAATAACCTTTCTGTTGGACTTTATAGCTAGCTCTGCAATTTTTGCGACTTAGGCCCTTGTTGCTCGGAAAAAACAGGGAAGCCGACGGGGAAGAGTAGGGGACTTTTTGGTACGTGTTGTCCTGGACCAAACCTGCAAATATTCAGCTTTGTAATAATTAATTCCGGGTCAAAATCTAGAATTCCTGGGCTATGGGAACTTTTAGAACAAACTTGTTAAGATATTCCTGTTATCTCTTCGTGTACTGTTCGCATAGATAGCACAGATTTTTTAATCAAATTGGTAAGACAAAATATACCAGATCTACAGAGTCCTCAACAAAAAGTGGTGAAGTTTGAAGAACGAATTATTAGATTAAAAGATATAGATATAGATAGATAAACAGATATGTTTATTTATAAGACGAAGTGAAATATCCCATTCCCATTTTACCTTTAAACATATGACAATGCTCAACCTTCAAATTCAAGAAAAATATACTACGGCGATTTTTAATGTAATATAGGCAGTTACCAAATGTACAAAAACAAACTCTTGTGGAGTTCTTGATACACACACTGCATATAGTAAACAACCCCCAAATCCAAAGTCAAGGTTGCTTGAAAGCAGATTATGCCTTTGAAAATACGCAAGTACACACACATCTATTACCTACCGATATTACCAGTGTCGGAGCTGGGGATTGAATCCAGCACATGATAGACAGTGTAACTAAGCACATTAATCATGCAACACACTAAACACTGCGAAACTGCTGTGCCAGTGGATGATTGATGAGGCGAATATGGGAGTAGTCTCAGTGTCTTCATCGACTTTAAAGAAACATACATTCGATGGAGTAACTTCAAAAATTGTACATTTGGGTGCTACACAAAAAACAAAAAGGCCGCTATTGAAACATTTTTTCCATTTATAAGTAAAAAATGTTTCTTCTTCAATCCTGCACAAAAAGGGCTTTTTATGTAGGACCTACCTCCTAGACACATTACTACATGCTAAAGCACTTTCGTAGAGAGGAGTCAAAAATACTTATCCCTCGAGCATAAAGTATCGACAGTGAAATAATGCGAGTGGGAGATTTTAAAATTGAAACTGCACGTGTTTTAGAATACGTATGGTAGTATGCACGGCTGTCAGGCCAGAAAAGTGAGTCTAAGTCGGTACAGGGCAAAAAACAACTCTTCATCTCAAGAAATGCCTTATAGCAGACGAAAGTAGATTTTTTGAAAACTAACCGAAACAGGGACCGAAACCGAAATTAATTTCGGTTCGGTTTCAGTCATGGTTAACTGACGTACATCATTTTTATGGTTTCGGTTTTCAGAGCAGCGTTAATTTGGTTTTCGGTTTCTGTTTTTAAAGCAGCAACATTAACGAATCAATATATATATGAATGTTTAAACTACGCGAAAGAAAATTTCACTGTTGACCAAAATCGGAGGAATTACGAAACAGGACACAACCTCGTAATTCCTCCGTATTTTCAACTAACAAAAAACTTAAATCATTCACATATATATATATATCCACAAAACTGTATAATATGTTACCCATTGAATTGAAAAATCTGCCTCCCACTCACTTTTCAAAAAAGGTGAAAACACTCCTAAAAGAAAATGTATTTTACAACATCCAAGCAGTGGCGGATCTAACCGGGCGGCCAATGAGCAAATGCCACCTGGGCCCCCTGTGCAAAAGGATCCTTATACTGTAGATTATATAGGTTATCATCCGAAAAAATGGGCCCTTCAAAACGTTTGCCACCTGAGCCTTTTACCTTAGATCCGCCACTGCATCCAAGAGTTTATTGATAATATTGGAACTTCTTTTTAAAATGTTGTATCTCTTGCTTTTTCCTGTTGGTATATTCATTATTTATGTTTTTTTTTATACCTATGTATTTTTAAGTCTATATCTCTGTAATTTTATGTAATTTCTGACGTCTGTATACAATGTAAAATTGTCTGACACAAATAAACTCTCTCTCTCTCTCTCATCAATTTGGTTTTCGGTTACGGTTTCGGTTTTCCAGAATCTCACATTCCGGTTTCCAGGGAGTGAAAACGAAATTTTTTTCGGCTCGGTTTCGATTACGGTAACCTAACGTACACCATTTTGGGTTTTTGGTTACGGTTTCGGTTTTCAGAGCAGCGTTAATTTGGTTTTTGGTTTCGGTTTTCCAGAATCTCTTATTTCGGTTTCGGTTAGAAAAAATTGTAATTATGGTGCGGTTTTCGGTTACAGTCCCTGCTTAGAAAGTATTTTTTTACGTCCCCGACGACGTATGGCATCAAAGGCAAAAAAGTCAAAATTTTAATGGTCAGCGGGGGGAGAAATTCTAAAAAAAATATTTTCAATAAAAAACATCTCCAACTGCCAACTTTTGCCAAGTCTGGGGGGGGGTGGTGACGTACCCTCATACCCCCCCCCCCCCCTTCGCTACGGCCTTGTCTCTAGGTTCTAAAATAAAATGAATAAAACAACAATCGTAATTAATTAGGTTTTATTAATTTATAGAAATAGAATAGACATTTCTCTTCAAATCACAGTTAGAAATACTATTAAAGTTACACTATTCTACAAAACTTGAAATTTGATGTTCATTAAAAGTTTGTCTCTATCTAAATATTGAGGTCATAAAATGTTCTTTAACAAATCTTTAACTTTCTTATATTGCAAGAATAAACTCTCATCTGCAAATATATATTCTTCTTTAAACTGTCTCTCTTAAAGATTTTAATTTTCTATCAATCTCACGTTTATTATCGACAATAAAATTTAACATCTGAGGTTAGGAACACTCCTTGAGGGATTATGCAATCTACCCGATTAATTTATTTTACTATTGGCATTTAGTCAATAAATAAGTGGGAGAGCGATGGAAAATTCTTAACAAATCCAACTTAATCCCAATGTTTGTACAGTTTTTGATTTTCTAATTCTAACATTTACTAAAAGCAATTATTTTCGATGTACTAACTAATTAAAACTACAAGGCAACTAATATTTGTAAAGTACCGCACCTTGGTGAGCCGAGTTCATCACAGTCTTCTAAAATTAATATCTAAGTAGATATTACGTTTCCTATTTTAAGAAGGAATTATAAGGACCCATCGAGTTTCTTTAATAGTAAAGTTAAGTTTAAAAGTTAAAAATCCCAAAAATAATCTCAAATAAAACAACTTCTGTATCATACAATGTTGGATCTTTTGGGGATTTTAAAAGTAATTTATAAGGTATGTACAATTATAAATTATAATAGTAAAGTAAATAAGGGAACAACTAAAACTAAATAACGATACAGTTTAAAAGGTTTTTCACCATTAACCTAAAATATGCATTTACTTATTATTTCAGTTTTATCACAGTGTGTTTATAAGTCTGTTATAGGAATATGATATTTATAAAATGAAAATTTTACATTATACTTTTATACAGACAACAGCTAGAAAGTCTGATAATAAAATCCGTGCTTACTATCACTTTTTACTTTTAATATAATTCCCAATAATAAGTTTCTTTTATTAGGAATCATCTTAATTTTAAAAATATCTTCGTTTCCAAGATAAAGACTGTATTCAGATACCAATCACCCATCTTTTTCCAAAATGTATGTTACTATATTAATCTACAATTCTGTTACTATACTCCAGTCCAACTTGAAAGGTCACAGGCAACAGTGATAAACCATCATTTCTTTCTGAGATAAATGTGCTAAATTGCATTAAAAAAATTGATTTAGATTAATGGAATGGAAACAGGAAGATGCATGTAGACAGAACATTGCTTGTTGGTGAGTTATGAAAAAAATGTAACTCTGCATGTACTACAACAAGAGATATATTGCACCATTCAACCCATAGTCATTGATACATCTGGAAACAATCCAATTAAACTGAGGCCGAGACTACCCGAACTCGGAGTAATTCATTGAGCATTGTTTCCGTCATAGTTCTGTACATTTCTGACATATGCTGATGCAGGTACCTGTAAAGAAAATTTCAGAACAGACCTGGAGGTTGGAAAGAACCCCGGAACAAAACCGATCGAAATGGTGTTTTGATGAAATCGGCTGAAACTTTGCTATTTTCTTGTTAAAGTCATGCTGATCAAAAGTTCTCATCACATCGAGACGATCCTATGGACAGTTTTTGAGATACAGCTTGTCAAAGTTAGGTAATTTGCGTCATTTTAGACATTCAAGAATTTTTTACTCTTAAACCTTTAGCAAAAAATTGTAAGGGTTGAAATATTTTTGTTCAAGTCCAATAAAGCTCAAGAATTTTTTATCAACTTTTAGGTTAAGTAAAATATAAATATGTCATATTTCGGCGTGCTTTGGTGGAACTGTCTAAAACTTTGCTATTTTGTAGTTAAAGTCACGCTGATGAAAAATTCCTATTGCACTGAGTCGATCCTTTGAGTGGTTTTCCCTCCAGGAGTGCTTGAAGGTTCTAACAATGAGGTAATGACTAATCTATGTACATGTTTATGAATGGCTTAAAGGGGGTTTGTGTACTTGCACAAAGATGTAATGTTATTAATGTAAAAATAAGCTTGTATTATTGTCAATGTGCGTATAAAGTCGCGTATCTGTAAATCAAAAGGTTTCTGATATATAAAGTAATAATCAGTTTTTGGGTGCCATTTAAAAAAGGCCGCAGCGGACATATTTTTGCATATAAAATCTGTACCAGAAATTTGTCATTGATATTTCCGGAAGACCCTGTATATACTGGCACATACATGCACACACATGCACGCACGTAGACAAACATGCTGGAAGCCATTCATAAACACGGACATAGATTACCAGTTCCCTCGTTAGGACTTTCAAGCGCTCCTGGTGCGAAAACCATCGATAGGATCGACTCAGTGCAATAGGAATTTTTGATCAGCATGGCTTTAACTGCAAAATAGCAAAGTTTCAGCCAATTCCACGGAAGCATGCCGAAATATGACATATACATATTTTACTTAACCTAAAAGTTGATAAAACATTCAAAAAAAATTCTCGAGCTTTATTGAACTTGAACAAAAATATTTCGATCCTTGCATTTTTTGCTAAAGTTAATAGTTAAGAGTAAAAAATTCTTGAATGTCTAAAATGACGCAAATTGACAAACCGTATCTCAAAAACTGTCCATAGGATAGTCTCGATATGATGATAACTTTTGATCAGCATGACTTTAACAACAAAATAGCAAAGTTTCAGCCGATTTCACCAAAACACCATTTTCATCGGGTCCTTTCAAATTGTAGCTGAAGGATATATAGAAACATTCATTCAGAATAAAATGGATATTATGAAAAAAATACCATGAAGAAAATACAAAATCAGAGATGCTGATAAATGATTTTAGAAGGAAAAAACTAATGTCTTTATATCATTACTACTATTTTTCCTGCTGTGAAATCTCTAGATAAGAAATCATTGTGACTTTAGAATATGTTTCCCATATCAGACAAAATAATATGTCAACTCTCAGAGAGAAACTAAGGCCTGTCATCTTAAATTAAATAGAAGAAAGGATATCTTGATAGCGCTGGCGATAAATTAGGCTTTTTTTATTCGTCAAGAAAACGATCAAAGGAACAAGTTAAAATAAAAAAGAATTGGAGAGTTGAAATAATAATCAGATTTAAAAAAAAATTATTAAAAAAATGTTTTTTAAAATAACTGGTAGAAACATATTCTAATTATTGTTTATTGTATAAATGTTTATCAACAATATTACACTATTTGTATCAATATTTCTGTTTTGAAACAAAACTACTTTAATAATAAATTTTTACCGCCACAATCCTTCTTCGCTACTCCTACCTTTGATATGCCTATCCTAAAATAAGAACTGAGCAAACAGTTCATATAAACACACTGTATAAAATGAAAATAACTTAAAAACATTTCTTATTATGTAATCCGGTGAAAAGATGGGACTCCCCGTTAAAACGTCCACAAATTCCCTGCACCAAATATTTCGTTTCTTCATAAAAAATATTTCTTCAGTTAGTGTTTGGTTAAGTTAAAATCGTTTTAAAACTACTCACTACTTTTTTAATCTTCTATTCTTTCATACTTAATACTATCTTAAGGACTGGGCACAAAATTAATACTGATATTTTGTATTTCATAGGTATCTTGCCTGCTATTAAAATTACTACCTTTAGTATTGGATAAATTGGAAAGATATTGTTTCAATACCTATTCTAAAATATTTATTACCTATTGTGATTAAGTAGTTTAAAATGGAATTCATTTGTTTTTCAAAATATAGGTACCTACTTCTCAACTTTCACCATTGTTTTAGGTTTATATTATCAAAGGCTGTCCCACCTCATTTTTTCGTAAAAGCTGATATCCCATCATCAGGTACTTTTGTGGAGAAATAACTCCAGGCGTGGATCCAGAGTTGGATTCTAACAGTGCACATTAGGGTGGTCAAAAAATGACTTAATTTTTTATAGAAGGTCTCAATTCCCAATTTGTTTCCAAATCCGAAAAAAGTAAGTACGTATTTTTTTGTTTTTCAAAATTTTGATTTTAAATGGTGCCTATGGAGACATGAAGTTTCCCATTTAAGTTGCATGAGGGATTTTTTGAATAATTGTCCAGGGTTAGGTAAAATCTTGCATTAAACTTGGAGAGGACTATCCAACGAAGAATTTGATGTATATACATACGGGTTTGTCGCCTTTAACACACCTCCACGGTGCCCCAAAATCTACCCTCAAATCAAAAAATGTAAATTCTTCAGGTAGATTTGGGGGCACATGGAGGTGTGTTAGGGGTGATAAACCCATATGTATATACATCAAATCCTTCGTTGGATAGTCCTATAAGTTTAAAGCAAGATTTTCCCTAACCCTGAATAGTTAATCAAAAAATCCCAAAAAGTGATTTCTTCCCATGCAATTTAAATGGGAAACTTCATGTGTCCATAAGCACCATTTAAAATCTAAATTTTGAAAAAAAAAAAATACGTACTTACTTTTTCGGATTTGGAAACAAAGTGGGGGGGATTGAGACACTCTATAAAAAGTTAAGTCATTTTTGGACCACCCTAGTGCACATATATCACATGGGTAGAAGAGAAGCATAAAAAATTCTATCCCCCCCCAATGTTACCTGGATCCACCTCTGAATTACTAAGAACTGGAATTTTTTTGCCTAAAACCTTTCACTTCAAAAAAAGATTCTGACGGAAACTGACAATTTTTTTTTTTTGAAAATGGTACAAGAAATCACAAAATCATAGACTTTTGGTTCCAGTTCGTCCTACGTTAAAAGTGGAGAAAAAAAATCTGGTAAAATTCTGCCTAAAACAAACAATACAGTTTCTAAAATGCACCCATCCAATAAATCCCTTGGTCCTAAAATCATACCTTTCGAATTTCTTGATATATCGTTATTCCTCATGATCATATGTAAAAGTGGTTCAAAGTTAATCGAGTAAACTACACTTGATTTTCTATACAAAAAACCACCCTGTAATCCCAATAGTTTGTATATGACCTTTCAAAGTAAAGCATTTTCAAACATTTTTCCAGTCTGTTCGCAGGATTGCGGTTTTTAAAAAATAACTCTGTAAGTGCATCGACTATATGAGCGGATGTGTGAAACATTCCGCAACAGAAAACAGCAAGAGTTTATAAATCACAAATTATCACAAACTGCAATTGCTGCGGCAATTCCAACTAACATTTTAACTGCAGCAGAAATGCTTTTAAATTGACTGCTTTCCAAAATTTTTTCAAATAACACCCACTTTTACATATTCTTAGCTCGAAAATCATATTTTTCGGCAACCGTCCCGAAAACATCAATTTTTTGGGACTTTGTTTTGTTCCGAAGGTAGTATTTATCCAGACTAGTCCGGAAAGTAGTTGCATTCTGGTCCAGAAAGTGTCGAGTTTTTTTGACAACTGAATAATAAAAAAAATCGTATGCATGGAGAAACTTACATTTGAAGGCTATCATACGAACTAAGGAACAACACTTAGTTCTGTCATCATTTATTATACGATTTTCAGGTAAAAGTGGTTTTAAGCCAAAATTATAGAAAGCAGAAAGCGATATAGAAAACATGCCAGATGATATTTTTGAAGCTGCTGCTGCGGCTTAAGCTAGCAGCTAAAAAAGGGTCAAGACAATTACTGAAGATGTTATTTTGGCTTACATATCTGAAAAATCGAACACTTTAGCTCCATCTACCCTCTGGAGAGTCAATATTCAATGTTAAAAGCAACTGTTGTATTAAAAAAGAACGTAGATATTGCCAAATTCAAAGTAATTTCGTAAAGAAGAAGAATGTTGGATATAAAACACTAAGAAGTGTGGTGTGGTTTTTGACCAGAGCCCAAATTGACAATTTCTTGATGGAGGCAGAAGATAAATATCTATTGATAAAAGTAACTTAAAGTAAGAACTATGATTAAATATATTTTAAATTTTTAGTCCCTTATTCTGTGATCATACTATCGTAATACACTACACGATGTGGAAGGCTCATAGATTCATCTGTTCATGCTAACTTCAGACTGGTGTATTGAATTAAAATGACAGCAGAAAAGTTTTCCTAAAAGATTGGCTGGCCATTTTACTTAACTTCATGTTCCTATTTTAATACTTTTGCGCCGGATATTCTCTTGTGACATCACACAACTTAACATTTAAACTGAATTTATAGTCAAATTTTTTTCAGGTGCCCCATTGCTCAGGTCATCAGCGCAGTCATTCTTTCTACTGCCCTAGTGACGTAATGCTTCACCCAAGTTACCTGCCCTATCTTCCCTAGCGTAACCTGCTCTGCAGTTACAATACTATATTCATAAACGATTGCTCTTTTTCACCAAATAAACAGTTAAGTATCGCATTAAATCATCATATAGATTAGGAAAGTGTTGGTTTTGGTATTGCACTAGTCTCAATGACTTAACCGACCGCCCACAATAAAGGCGTCTACCAGTACTCTAGCAGAGGGGCAAAGAGTAACACGCCCCATCAAGAGAATCATGTACATCAATCCGCAAATTCCGCAGACAGAGCTGCCCACGCATATGTGGTGGGGAAAGCAGGTGGCACGATGTACGTTATACGATAAAAAAGAATAGCCTAGTTGCTTCGCTCTCGCTTGCTCTTATTGCCATAGCTAAATGAACACTTTCCGAACCTGTATATTAGTTAACTGCATTTTGGGCAGATAACTAGATAATTTTGAATTTAAAACTTCTTGTGACGTCAAATTGTCATATTTTGCCATCTCCACTGCCCTAAACAACTGCACTTGGTAAAGCTGGGCAGCTGAAAAGAATTTGGCTAAAGTTTTTTAATTTTTTAAGAGAAATTATGAGATTAATTTTTAAGTATATAAATAAATGAGTTCTTGTATATTATTTCCAACTGTTCTATCTAAACGCTTTTTAAAAAAATATAATAAATAGGTGAAAAGCCTATTATGTAGTTTGGAAACTATACTCAACTAGATAATATAATATATTTACTGTTTTACGAAAAATTTCATCCTCTGCCATTTTTGTTTAACATATATTTACTTTGGAGCACTTAAAAATTTTTTTAGGCTGTTTTTTTTTTCTCTTTTCTATTTCTTACAGGTAAATAATTTTAATATTTAATAGTCTTATTAAATATCATTTTGTTGAGATCAGACACATTAATACATTTGCGAATGGCTGCATATGGTTTACGACCCAAAGCCAAAAACAAAAAAAGAGCTATTTTTAAAAAACTGTGAACAGAGTCGAAAAACGGTCCAACATGGTCTACTTTGAGAACTCATAGTTTGGTTATTCTATTAGAGTTAGAGGATTGTTTCTTTTTTGGAATTATAGGAAATAGAGTGTCCTGTAATCGCCACGGATCGTGGCGAGTAAAGGGGAATCTCTATGTAGAGAGTGGTATAGGCCCAACGCATGCACCGTTATCATGATTGGTGTTGCACAAAATCGAAATATTATAGGAACTGGACATGCAGTTCTCCGATAGGCCGACTACGTTCCCCTGCAGTTCCTGCCGCTCGCCAAGATCCGCGGTGATTACAGTACCTTCGTTAACTCACCTTTAGACCACTTTTATGAATAATGTTCAAAGGCATTGGAGTTTTAGGAAATATAAAAAGTACGTTTTTTGGGCAAAAATTGAATTTTTTTGAGTAAAAAAATGAGATTGTCAAAAAAATTGGGATTTTTGATGAAAAGTATTTTGGGATCCGGATTTTTTTCAGTTTATGCAAAATTTTATGTTTTTTTTTCTATTAGAGCTACTTTTAATGTAAGATGCAATGGAACAGAACAATCCACAATTTGGGGGTTTTTCAAAAAAAAATGTCCTATAAAATTTGAATTTACAAACACAAAGTCTTTTTTTTGGACACCGTAATAAAGAATTTAGGCAAAAGAAAACTTCAGTCCTGAGTTACTTCCCCACTTCCACCATTACGAAGACAACTATTTCTATGGTAAGACCAAATATTTTAAAATTTCAGATATGGTTATTAATTTTTGGGATGAAAATAAAAAAGCACTTACAGTTTTTAGAAATCAAAATTAAATAATAAAACAAGAAAGATAATTGTGATTTTCTGTAAAAATGTAAAATTTTGCTATTAAAAGAGCACTTTCTAACTTCAGCAATCTAAATAGCGATTCAAACTAATATAATCACAGTACTTATTCACATAACATCTACTTGTAAATTTAAATTGTTTGGACTTCGACACCTATTTTTAATACACCACAAAATGACATGTAAATATAATAAACAATAAAATTCACAATGTTCTAATAAATTTGACTTTCTCTTGCATATAATATTAGTTTTGATTATTTATCAATTTGAAATATGTTACCTTTAACATAAAACTGAATTTGAAATATAATCCAGTCAACGAAAGAGTTGTAGAGAATATGGAGGAGGGGAGAGTTTTCCTCTTCAGGAACGTGTTGGGGGTAGTTAGGAGGTAAACAAACTAAAAGTCCCCGCCCCTAGTCCCGCCGCTTCAGGGGGGAAGGGGGTGGAAAGGTACCTTTTTTCGATTTATCGCTTGTAACTCGGAAACGATGCGTTGTACATAAAAAGGCAATCTAAGTAAAATTAAACATAATTAAATTTCCTATAAGAATATCTATATTCATTTTCTTCCTATGTGTTATAGTTTACGAGATATTCACCAGCCAAAATAGATAATAAATAAATAAATTAGGTACGTTGGATATTTCTATCAAAGCGTGGTCTCCTAATAAATCAGTCACAAAGCAATAATTATTTTACAACACTCGACGTATTTACTAACGTAATATTTTGTCGAGATCTATACATTTCCTTAAATATACAGTGTGACTCACTTAAAATGATAACACCCTTATAACTTTTTTATTTTGTTTCCGATTTGAATCAAATTTTACTCAGGTATAGAATAAATTAGGATCTACTCATGACCAGAAAAACAATCGCCTGCTACAAAGGCAAAGCCACCTGCGGTACCAAAATATGCTGAAAAAAATTAAAAATCATATCAGTGGGTCTTGACGAATTTCACGTATCCACCACAAATTGCGGACACTCCTTTGCCAGATGAGCTTATGTATGAGAAATACCCCATCAATAAGCAAATCAAATTTTGGTTTGTGGCGCCGGTCTCATGCATTTTTTAGAATTTTTAACATTCAAAAGGTTTTTATTTTTTCCGCATATTTTGGTACCGCAGGTGGCTTTGCCTTTATAGCAGCGAATGTTTTTCTGGTCAAAGGTAGATCCTATAATTTGTTCTATAGTTGAGTAAAATTTTATTCAAATCGGAAACAAAATAAAAAAGTTATAAGGGTGTCTTCATTCTGAGTGAGTCACACTGTATATTTAAGGAAATATATAGATTTCGATAAAATATTACATTAGCAAATACGTCGAGTGTTGTAAAATAAAGATTGTTTTGTGACTGTGATTTATTAGGAGACCACGGTAAACCGTTTTGATAGAAATATTCAAGTTACCTAATTTATTTATTTATTATCTATTTTGGCTGGCGAATATCTTATAAATTATAACACAGGAAGAAAATGAACATAGACAGTCTTGTAGGAAATTTAATTATGTTTAATTTTGCATAGATTACGTTTTTCCGTACGACGCACCGTTTCCCAGTTATAAGCGAAGAATCGAAAAAAGGAACGTTTCCACCCTCCTTCCCCCCTGAAGCGGTGGGGCTGTGGGCGGGGACTTTTAGTATGTTTACCTCCTAACTACCCTCAACACATTCCTAAAGAGGAAAACTCTCCCCTCCTCTACGTTCTCTGCAATCCCATTTTGGGTATTCATTGCTTGGACTAATAATGCAATTTTACATACGATGTAAAAGGGGTTTGACGTCATAACATTCACAGTCAATATTTAGTGACGTCAGAAAATGTATTTACTCCCGTCAGAGGCTTAATAAAATGAGACGTCGATTCGCAGTTCGGCATTAAGAAATATTTAGACAGATTTATCAATCTTAAATTAAAAGGTAAGACAAATTTACGAATGAATAAAATAAATAGTAATCTTATCACGCCACTGACAGAAGTAAATAAATTATTACGTCACTACACGTCGACTGTGAATGTCATGACATCAAACACTCTTTACCGCGTATATGTAACATTGCACTATTTCAAATTCCATTTTATACCAAAATGCAACGCATTTTAATGATCAAAACTGTTCTTATAACAAAAAATGAGAATCTACTTGTATCAATATTCAACAAATTAAAAATTTGTGCGCGAAAAATCGGAAAAAACATTTTTCCACCAACGCGCGCCTGAGAGTCAGTCGGGCCCTCTCTGCGGGGGCCTCGCAAGTCCGGGCCCCTAAACTCTGTACCCAATAGATCCCCCACCCCATACGAGTATTAGTATAAAACGCAACTTTATTATAAAGACATGTCTCACTCATAAATTAGAATAATATTAAAAACAACAAAAATAAATAATTATTTAAGTATAGAAAATATATACCTATTTGGTCTTTATCAGAGCTTCAGGAAGAGAAGTATCCCTCTTTAAGAATGTATGGGGCAGGTGTTGCCTAAAAACAAACTATTTCTGCCTTGCAACATTACTTTGTAGTAATATTACATTAATTCTACCAAACAAAGGTGAAAATTGTACAAAACTATTTAGGAAGTAGTATCTTGGTAAAGGAAATGTATTATTATTATTACGTAAGTTTATCTTAACCAGGAAGCGGCGCTTCTGCGTAGAAATCGGGTTCGTCGTCGTCGACATCCGGTTGGTCGCCATCAAGCTAAAACAACAACGTTTGTCAGTTATATTGCTTAAAAATGTTTCTTGGTGTAATAAAAATAACTTGGAATTGTATGCAAACTAGTGCATTGGAATTTAGGCACAGGGGCGGACTGAGCTGCATTGGCCCCAGTGGCTATGTAGCTCGGTGGCACCGGTTGCAAGTTAAAGTTTTCGGACTCTTAATTTAAAAACAGGTATAATACAAATAAACAAAAATACATTTTAGATAGATATCCTATCTCCCAACATTTTAAAAGCTAGGAGAGAAATTGTGATTCAGAAGCAACATCATCAGTTATCTTACCGTAAGCAAGAACGCATAATACCCCAAGGAACAATTTAAAAGTCATTTGGACTTGAGGAGGTTTTAAAAAAAGGTTTGTCAGGGTTAGGAAATAGTCTTGTGCTTTATTGATGTTGTAGTTAAGGCCTTTTAGGCTTCAAGTATACTTGCTCTTATATGGTAAGTTTTAAAGCATTCTGTAAGACCTAATTATAAAGCTAATTTGCTTCTAGGATAATATGTATTTGTAATGGCTTCATCATACCTACATAAAACTCTCCATAAAGCTAATTAGTTTTATGAATGTCTTAAATTCCATTTAGATTTAAAGAGGCTTTAAATTATTCTTTATGGTTTTAACATATTTGCAATAAATGCACTTTAAATCATTTTTAAAACTAGACACTTTCAATGCCTATTAGTACTTACTAAAGGCCATTACAAAACTAGACTCTTAAAACATCCTTGACAAATGTTGTGATGAAACCGTTATGAAGAAGAAAAGGCCTCTATAAATCTAAAAGGCAAATTTTAATTCCATAAAACACTTTCTAAAACCTCTTATAAAAATGATAAACAATATGTTTGCCTGAAGTGTCCTTGGTGCATGTGTGTGTGTGTTAAAAGCATTTCACGACTTACTGATGTGTAATTATGTCTTTTATGGAAGAAATTATTTTGAGGTTAAGTTTTAAGTTTTTTGTATCAAAGTCAACGCGGTTCGTCTTGGAGGCGGTTCTTTTAAATCCCAAACGTTTTATTACAGCTTTTATCAAGTCCATGTGGTCTTCGTCAAGTGCTTGCATTTATGTAAGGAAGGGATTATTTGTGATAGTATACAAAAAGACTAAAAGGACTTCATTTAGAGTAAATGTTCTAGGTCATTACCATTATTAGATTATATAGTTTAATGAGAGGACTGTAAAATGACAATTAGGTTTTTAGGTTTTTAGTTGGTCGGCCATGTTTTTCTTGTTATATAAAAATATTCAAGATCAATCTAACAATTATAATTAATAATAATTATCATTTTTTTTTTAGCAAATTGAGGTAGAATTACAAGAAACAACTGAAAATTATCAGGGGAACCGAGAAGCAGCCTACTTTTTTAAATTTGCTGATTACATGCAAATTTTGTATGAATATTAAAATTATTATTATTTCTGAGGCTCCCCTGCCAAAAATTCCACATAGAAACTTATAAAAAAAAAGTGATGCGGTTTTATCGTTCCTATAAGTTATATTAGTATTATACAGACAGGATTTTATCTGTTTTATTAAGTTTTAAATCGGTTATGAAACAGTAATTCCGAATGAGCTATTTGGAATTATCATGTTGCCCTTTCATGAGTACTTATATGAAATATACATCAACAAATCTACAGTTTAGTGTCTGCAAATGCACCCTTGCCCTTATATCTGTAAACATATGGAATTACAGATACAACTTTAAAGAGATTCTAAACTTTTCTATAAGTAATATCATAAGAGTTCCAGTCCGTCGTTTCTCCTGTATCTATCGTATGTAACACACCATTTATCAACATGTTTTTATTGTAAATTTCAACATTGTTTTTTATTAGTATTAATGTGGATATACATGTCAACAAATGTACAGTTTCAATTGTATATTTTACAGATGTATTTTTATTTTAAACTTCCATTTTGCTTTTTTATTAGTATTAATTTGGATATGCATGGCGACAAATGTACAGTTTAAATTGCATATTTCAAATAGAAATACTAATATTGTGGTAAACACAAAATTCTGCAAAGTCCTTATTTCCTCGGGTGTTCTTGTTCTAGCCTAGAAGCAATGAATGAGTTAGCAGTGAAAGAGACTGCTTTGTTTTTAATTTAACAATCACACTTCAGTTCCTTACGTCACATTAGAATAGATATGAATTAGCTACACGTATACAGCTCCCTCTACTGGAGCCTGGAGTAAAGTTGCTGCTGAAATTTCTATCAGTTTCTACCAGAATGGAGCAGCAAACATTTATTTATACCACATCAATGAGAATTTATGAGAACAGTATCTAAGGTAAAACGTGCGGCTTTCCGTGGTTAAATGGCAAGTGTTTCTATAAGAAACGAGCTGCATTAGGTTGACTTGCAATTGAAGATTACTAATTATAATGCTTGAATAGGGATTTATGAGATCAGTTTCTATGAGTATTAATGTTTTTTTTCAGTAATATATTAAATGTGTTTTCATTTGTTTGAATGGGTAAAAAGAAAGGTCAGTTTTCAACTGCAATTACAAATACAAGTTTAATCACTTTGAATGGGGTTATATGCGATTAATTTCTAAAAGTATTTATGCTGTTTTCCGAATATAATTGTGATGAGGTTTAATCAGTAACAAATTGTTCACTACTTGTTATGATATGGTCGGAAATTCCAAGTACACATTTAGTATTCCTTGAAAAGGATTGATGAGAGCAGTTTCTACGAGTATCTATTTGTTGTTCCTCTAGTAAATTATATAAGTCTTTACATTTACTTATACTATCTCAATGAGAATTTATGAGAACAGTATCTAATGTAAAACGTACGGCTTTCCGTGGTTAAATGGCAAGTGTTTCTATAAGAAACGAGCTGCATTAGGTTAGAACAGTTTTGATTTGCAATTGAAGATTACAAATTATAATGTTTGAATAGGGATTTATGAGATCAGTTTCTATGAGTATTAATGTTTTTTTTTCAGTAATATATTAAATGTGTTTTCATATGTTTGAATGGGTAAAAAGAAAGGTCAGTTTTCAACTGAAATTACAAATACAAATTTAATCACTTCGAATGGGGTTATATGCGATCAATTTCTAACAGTATTTATACTGTTTTCCGAATATAATTGTGATGAGGTTTGATCAGTAACAAATTGTTCACTACATGTTACGATATGGTCGGAAATTCCAGGTACATATTTAGTATTACTTCGAAAGGATTGATGATAGCAGCTTCTACGAGTATGTATTTGTTGTACCAATAGTAAATTATATAAGTCTTTATCAGTATGCATTCGGATCTAATTGAAATATGAAAATTATATCAGAATAAAGCAACCAAATATTTTAAACAGTATCTATTTGTAAATCCAGACATTTACTTATACTATATCAATGAGAATTTATGAGGACAGTATCTAATGTAAAACGTGCGGCTTTCCGTGGTTAAATGGCAAGAGTTTCTATATGAAACGAGCTGCATTTGGTTAGAACAGTTTTGATTTGCAATTGAAGATTACAAATTATAATGTTTGAATAGGGATTTATGAGATCAGTTTCTATGAGTATTAATGTTTTTTTTTTCAGTAATATATTAAATGGGTTTTCATTTGTTTGAATGGGTAAAAAGAAAGGTCAGTTTTCAACTGCAATTACAAATACAAGTTTAACCACTTCGAATGGGATTATATGCGATCAATTTCTAACAGTATTTATGCTGTTTTCCGAATATAATTGTGATGAGGTTTGATCAGTAACAAATTGTTCACTACATGTTACGTGTAGAAATTCCAGGTACATATTTAGTATTACTTCGAAAGGATTGATGATAGCAGTTTCTACGAGTATGTATTTGTTGTGCCAATAGTAAATTATATAAGTCTTAATCAGTATGCATTCGGATCTAATTTAAATATGAAAATTATATCAGAATAAAGCAACTAAATATTTTAAATAGTATCTATATGTAAATCCAGACATTTACTTATACTATCTCAATGAGAATTTATGAGAACAGTATCTAATGTAAAACGTGCGGCTTTCCGTGGTTAAATGGCAAGAGTTTCTATCAGAAACGAGCTGCATTAGGTTAGAACACTTTTGATTTGCAATTGAAGATTACAAATTATAATGTTTGAATAGGGATTTATGAGATCAGTTTCTATGAGTATTAATGTTTTTTTTTTCAGTAATAAGTATATTAAATGTGTTTTCATTTGTTTGAATGGGTAAAAAGGAAAGGTCAGTTTTCAACTGCAATTACAAATACAAGTTTAATCACTTCGAATGGGGTTATATGCGATCAGTTTCTAACAGTATTTATGCTGTTTTCCGAATATAATTGTGAAGAGGTTTGATCAGTAACAAATTGTTCACCACATGTTACGATATGGTCGGAAATTCCAGGTACATATTTAGTATTCCTTCGAAAGGATTGATGATAGCAGTTTCTATGAGTATGTATTTGTTGTTCCAATAGAAAATTTGTCTTTATCAGTATGCATTCGGATCTACTTTAAATACAAAAATTATATCAGAATGACACAACCAAATATTTTAAACAGTATCCACTTGTAAGTCCAAACATTTAAAGATATATTTTAATGAGAACCAATCAGAACAGTATCTAATGTAACGCGTGCGGCTTTCCGTGGCTAAATTTTAAAAGTATTTTTAATAAATAGCTTTAACGGATTTGAACAGTTTTAATTTGCAATTCCAGATGAATAGTTTTAATTGTTAAATAGGGATTTATGAGATCAGTGTCTTTGTGTAATGTTTATTTTCCAATAAAAACACATTTTATTGAAAAAAAAACATTACACTGACCTCATAGATCCCTAACAATTAAAACTATTCATCTGGAAATGCAAAACTGTTCGAATCCGTTAAAGCTTATTTATTGCAAATAATTTCAAAATTTAGCCACGGAAAACCGCACACGTTACATTAGATACTGTTGTGATGGATTCTCATTATAATATTATCTTGGATTTACAGGTGGACACTGTTTAAAATATTTGGGGTTTCATTCTGATATGATTATTGTATTTAAATTAGATCCAAATGCATACTGATAAAGACTTATATAATTTACTGTAGGAACAACAAATAAATACTCGTAGAAACTGCTCTCATTATCCTCTTGAAGGAATACTAAATATGTACCTGGAATTTCCGACCATATCGTAACATGTAGTGAACAATTTGTTACGGATCAAACCTCATCACAATTATATTCGGAAAACAGCATAAATACTGTTAGAAATTGATCGCATATAACCCCATTCGAAGTGATTAAACTTATATTTGTAATTGCAGTTCAAAACTGACCTTCCTTTTTACCCATTCAAACAAATGAAAACACATTTAATATATTACTGAAAAAAAACATTAATACTCATAGAAACTGATCTCATAAATCCCTATTTAAACATTATAATTTGTAATTTTCAATTGCAAATCAAAACTGTTCTAACCTAATGCAGCTCGTTTCTTATAGAAATACTTGCCATTTAACCACGAAAAGCCGCACGTTTTACATTAGATACTGTTCTCATAAATTCTCATTGAGATAGTATAAGTAAATGTCTGGATTTACAAATAGATACTGTTTAAAATATTTGGTTGCTTTATTCTGATATAAATTTTCATATTTAAATTAGATCCGAATCTTTACTGATAAAGACTTATATAATTTACTAGAGGAACAACAAATAGATACTCGTAGAAACTGCTCTCATCAATCCTCTTGAAGGAATACCAAATGTGTACTTGGAATTTCCGACCATATCATAACATGTAGTGAACAATTTGTTATTGATTAAACCTCATCACAATTATATTCGGAAAACAGCATAAATACTTTTAGAAATAAATCGCATATAACCCCATTCAAAGTGATTAAACTTGTATTTGTAATTGCAGTTGAAAACTGACCTTTCTTTTTACCCATTCAAACAAATGAAAACACTTTTAATATATTACTGAAAAAAAACATTAATACTCATAGAAACTGATCTCATAAATCCCTATTCAAACATTATAATTTTGAATCTTCAATTGCAAATCAAAACTGTTCTAACCTAATGCAGCTCGTTTCTTATAGAAACTCTTGCCATTTAACCACGGAAAGCCGCACGTTTTACATTAGATACTGTTCTCATAAATTCTCATTGAGATAGTATAAGTAAATGTTTGGATTTACAAATAGATACTCTTTAAAATATTTGGTTGCTTTATTCTGATATAATTTTCATATTTAAATTAGATCCGAATCTGTACTGATAAATACTTATATAATTTACTATAGGAACAACAAATAGATACTCGTAGAAACTGCTCTCATCAATCCTCTTGAAGGAATACTAAATGTGTACTTGGAATTTCCGACCATATCATAACAACTAGTTAACAATTTGTTACTGATTAAACCTCATCATAACTATATTCGGAAAACAGCATAAATACTTTTAGAAATTGATCGCATATAATCCCATTCGAAGCGATTAAACTTGTATTTGTAATTGCAGTTGAAAACTGACCTTTCTTTTTACCCATTCAAACAAATGAAAACACATTTAATATATTACTGAAAAAAAACATTAATACTCATAGAAACTGATCTCATAAATCCCTATTCAAACATTATAATTTGTAATCTTCAATTGCAAATCAAAACTGTTCTAACCTAATGCAGCTCGTTTCTTAAAGAAACACTTGTCTTTTAATCACGGAAAGCCGCGTGAATTACATTAGATACTGTGCTCATAAATTCTCATTGATATGGTATAAGTAAATGTTTGGATTAACAAATGGATATGGCTTGACTCATTTTGCTGGTCAATGCGGATATAAACTGATAACAATTTCAACAGCAACTTTACCTAACTCTTATAGAAACTTATTGACCATATAGGTTCTCATAGATACTTATTAATTTTTGATAATTTTCAATACGGATTGATGAGATTTTTTTGATAGGGTCCTTTGTTTTCTGGGTCTTTCTTTTGTAGTTTTAACGATAAACTGCCATTGGTATTAATTTTTTTGTCATACATGATTTCTCGAGGTGGGTCTGTTCGAAAATCTACTTATTTCGACTAGTTCTATTCATGGTTAAAAGGATTTGCTATTACTCAAAAGTAGAAATATCAAAACACCTAATTCACTAAGAAATAACTCGTTTTTTGATTATAATGACTTTTTGAGTAGGACATTTTTTGACAGCTTTGAGATTTTGAAACATCACTATATCATCATTAATTTTATATAAAATTCAGCTTGTAACAACGAAACCTCCACGGAAGATAAGCATATTAATGCACTCTACTAACACTGTTTACTATAATTTATCACTTGGTCTCACTCTCTGACCATCTGAACTGTACATCAACTCAACTCCAACTAAACTAGACTGTCCAACTCTGCTGTTCCATACTTTTATATACCCAAAAGATAAGGGTTCTAGATTAGTCTGTATGATGTCATCAATCTCCAGATGTTTCCAGAAGGCTCTTTACTACACTCTGTTTCTAGTAGGTAATTGAATTCTGTGTTGCCTACATAAGGGATGTCTCTGGGGGTATAAACATCACAGTATTTTGAACAGTAACAGTTTCTAGTAGGTAATTGAATTCTGTGTTGCCTACATAAGGGATGTCTCTGGGGGTATAAACATCACAGTATTTTGAACAGTAACATTTAGCCATTTGCCTAACGAAGACTATGTTTCATAGCGTATAAAACCAAACAATTATTATTAAAGCAAAATGATACATTGTCATCATATTTATAGTCACATACAGTGTGTCCCAGGATAGAGGAGTAATGGACAAAAAACTTTAAAATTCTGGAGTGGCACTTTGGTGATTCAGTCCTGCTTGGTGTATAACTATCGTATATCAAAAATAAGTTTAATCTGTGGTACAGGATGCTTTATAAGCAAAGGGTCTTGCCGGTTATGTATATGGAACTGGGCCCAGCGGCTATTCATTTACATGAATGTTGCTTATGACTAGGAATGCTCAATAAAATATGTAATAAACTTCCATCCCCTATATTACCAGAGTTATGGGGGTAACAAACCCCAACTTTAAAATTAATTATTTTCAAAACTATTGAAGATAATTAATTGAAATTAAGAGACGTTGATATAATATAGCTTTATATTTTACATTTTGTTTACATTCCCATTACGCCATTTAGTATATAAAAGAAATAATTTAATTTTTGAGGGTTCTGTTTTTATATCAACCCTTTGAGTGATACCTACCAAATAAATCAGTGGCGGATCCAGGGGGCGCCCCCCCCCTCGTACAACCCGAACAACCGAGAAACCTAGAAATCTCGACTCGCAATTGCAAATTGGTATATATAAATAGATTCTAAGACAGTATATGCGTTAGGAAACGTGTCAATTAATTGATTTTCTAAAATATATTAAGGGGCGCCCCCTTGGCATAATCCTGGACAGTATATGCGTTAGGAAACGTGCTAATTAATTGATTTTCTAAAATATATTAAGGTGCGCCCCCTTCCTTGGCATAATCCTGGATCCGCCACTGAAATAAATCTATATTATTTAACACTAACACGGTTACCGTGTGTAAAAATTACTTCAAGGTCAGATTGGTGGAAGATGCGTAAAAATATAAATCTAGGTAATGAACACAGACACACACAAAAAAAAATAAATGCGAAGACCTAGACCATTTAATTCCTACTCATTTGGAAGCTAATAATCGAAGAAATATACTACAACTTTTAGCTTGGCTCTCAGTTATTATACTCTTCGCAAACACGAAGAGTATATTGTATTTGATCGGCACATTTCTAAATCAGTAAATATCGTTCGTAGGGAAAAAATTTGAACGAATTCTGAACAACTTTCAAAATGTCCGTCCGTCCGTCATGTTTCTTGTATATCGATTTTCGTAATTTTATTCGTAAAAGTAGAAGACATTAATTGTTCAGTATTTCAGGGTGATTTCAACCCTTAATATTTTCGTCTCATAAGTTTTGATCTCACAGTCATATTCAACGACCTCAAAAACATAAGTATATGAATTTTCGTCAATTTATTGGTAAAAATAGAAGAGTTATTAATTTTTTAGTTTTTCGGGGTGATTTCGACCCTTAAAAATAAAAACCAGGTAATGCGACAATATAGATTTTGATGTACGTATTTTATAAAGCATTTTGCAAAAAAATTAAGGAAATTCCTTTCATCGTTTACTGTACTACTGCGGTGATATCACTATTTGTAGATGAAAATACCGATTTTTTGCTTATCTCCAAGTTAAACCTTATTTTGAAGATTAAATATCACTATCTATAGATGAAAGTACCGGGCCTTAGATAAAGGTATGTGCAAAGATGAAGTTTGGTGAGAATTTATCTTGAGACACCTTTATTCTGCCTAATATTACTGGACTAGACTCAACTCAATTGCCAATAAATTAGCGGGGTCAATCTTTAATTAAAGCTTGTTGAATGCGACTAAATAAGTTATTTTTACGTTACGATATGCTTAATTGGCTATTAAATCTTATAAATCTCAATCAGTTTCAGGGACACTGCTCAGTGCTGCCGAGTTATTAAATAAAATTGTCATTAGGATGACAGACAAATTGTAAGGATTTCACTTTATACTTAATATCATGTATGAGACTACAAGCCCATCGCAATTTTTAAAGGGTCAAGTGACCCAGCATGAATTATATCCAGCACGATGCTGGTATACGAAACCAGAACTTTAGGCACTATGCCGTCACTTTTGGGCGGTACAGGTAGGTGAGTACACAGGTAAATTGAATTTTCCATCCGAAAGTGCACTCTTCAGACAAAATATTCTTGTACGGCATTCCTCATGTTGATGGTTCATAAAAAAAAAATCACTTAGAACCTACCGCCGTACAAAAATAATGGGACCGGAAGCCAGAAGAATTTTTGATTTTCCGAAAAATTTTCCAGGCAAATAGGTAATTTAATACTGTACGCCGTCTAAAAATTATGGTAACTATACATAAATAAACAAGGTACGTTTGGGGTTGAATCTCATTTTTTGGCAATCAGATCATAAATTCTTATACGGCAACCGATTTTTTGACATGATGTAACTAAATATTATCGTTTTACATTATAGCCGGTTATAATTAATGGAACCAAATGAAGATATGAATTAAAAAAATAAATAAAATTTTCAAAATTTAAAACATTTTCATAATGCGCTGTGTATTAATAAAAGGGGTAATATTTCTAATATAATAGTATAATTCTTTAAAGATGGAAATATAAAGAAAAATAGATGCCGTACATTTTTACTTTTAGGATTTTCCACAACTGATGAGACTTTCCATAACATTTTCACCAGCCTTTAAGGTCATTAATTACTGTACCGCATTTACAAAATGTTATCGACTATAACACTTAGTAATCGAAAATTGTGATGCCGTTCATATTAGTTTATTCAATGTGGCAGCCATATTGACCTATTGTTTGCTTGAACGGGGCGATTATACCGTGTGTGTAGCCGCGCGCTAGGCATAGGGAGTAAGAATTACAACATCGCGTGTGCCAGCTGGCTGAAATGAAATAACCTAATGGGCAATTACACGCACGGTATATTAATCATTGTCATAAACAGAGCTCGGGAATTTTATCTCGGTGACGTGAAAGCCAGCGCGGAAAGATTTTTATGCAAGTATGACACAATATATCTCACCTTGTACTTTTTATAGGGAATTCCGTGATATCCAAAATTAATATGATCAGTTTATTAGAAAGACTCACTCGAAGAGGAGGTATTGGGGGATGTAACATTCTACTAACATTATCTAGTTTCGACCATGGTATGTTACATCTCACTATCACTTCCACTAAATCTAAATTAAAATTACGTTGACTGTCATTATCAGTAGAGCCACTAGTACTCATATGCTTTTGTGAGGAAATATGTCTATTAACATTTGTTTTAGATGTCCAAGAAATTGTTTCGTTGCAACTATTACAATAAAAATCTGTTCTATCAAATTGCAGTTCTGGAAAATAGTGAATCCACAAGTATACTGAGAAGCACTATACATTTTTCATACCGCCGACTCTGTATAATTTCACTCTAGGTTTGTAGATACATAAGGATATACATAGATTTATACTACGACACTGCGGGGTTTCTCACCCTGTAACCAGCAAATATGTACGGCTAAGGCGGTCCTTATTTTTGGACTTTATGTTTTTTTGCGGGCCACCCCCTAGATTGGTTTCAATACTTAAAAAAATGTTCTGTGCAAAATCTGAACTCAATCGGATAACGAGAAAACGTGCCACCCAACCCTTGATTTTGGAGATTCAAATAAATTCTAATAAATTTTGATATTTATTTTTTCAAAGCTTGCCACTGACAATCGAGTTAGTAGTGACTGAAAATAAATAATATACATACTTAAAATCACTTTATTTATGAAAAGTCGTTAATTTGATTATAATTTTTGGGATAAGGTCTAATTTTTAAAATCGGGAAATCGTGTTCTATAATCTTTTACAACTTGCAAGACGAAGTGTTTTTGTTCCTCATCTTTTGCTATTACATTATTGTAATCTGTCATTAACTTAACACCCCGCTCTGCTGTATCATTAACAACTTTGATTTTTTTAACAATATCCAACCCTTTGTTAAAACTATCGTTTTTAGACCAAGTTGAAAGGTGCGTTTCAAGAAAGTCATCATTTATGTGAAATCGTTTGAAAAACTTTCGGGTTTCGATAGTAACAAAATTTTCAATAAATGTGTTCTCCACAAACCAGGGTTGGCATGTTTAAAACAAAATATTTTAAAAACATTTTTTAAAACATCGTATCATGTTTAAAACATACTTAATACACAATGTGATGTTTTAAGCAACTGTTTAAAACACAGTTTAAAATATACCATTTAAAACACTGTTTCAAACAAAAAAAAAACTGTTTAAAACAAAAAAAACCGCTGCCCAAGGAATCACTACTTCCACATCCGGATTTTCTATCCAAGTCACACAACGAAAAAATTTTGTATCTGGAAATAATTGCTTATGGAACTTTAATAATACAATATTTGAAATCCTCTACCCCAAAAACCCATAAAACGATACCCCACATCGGTAGTAGGGTGGGGGTGGTGACAGGGGGTGGGAGTGGGGGGTGGATAAAGTAAAAAATATTTTGAGGTTTCTGGTTCTTGTACACACATTAGTAGTTAAGTAGTGAGAGAATGAGCGCAATTCAAGGTCAATTTCCCATAAGAGATAACATGGGGCGTGTCGCGGAAAAATCGAAATTTTCAAATGGTTCCAGCCCCCATGTATTTTCTTATGGGGCTAAAAATGAAATCCATCTTGTAACGCATTTCGATTTATCTAGGAGGCGTGTCCTGGAGATGATTGGGAGATGGTACTCGGTAATTACCCCCACTCCTGCAGAGGCGCCGCCTCTCATCGGTTCTAGAACCTATGACCTAGAGCCTAGTGTGAGGTGGTAGGGTGAGGTGGGATCTTCTTAGATGATAGGTGATAGGACCTAATGGGAGGGGGGAGATGAGAGATCCAATCCCCGAGCTTAGATATTAGATTATAGCTAAAGATAAGAGATTATATCTAAGAGGGCGTGGATAAGAGTATACAGGGTGTGTCTAAAATAAGATGGCTGCCGTTTATTGTTTATAGTTATTGACGAATAGTATTGCATGTTTACGCTAGAGGTTAAGAAAAATGGCTACAGACGTCCATCATTGAGTTTAAATAGACAAGTCTTATATATGGAATAAATATTCATCTACTTCAATACTTAAGTTTTTAGATTTACATGTAAAACTGTGATCAAATGCAGAGACGTTATCGGATTCCCGGAAATTGTTAATGTAAATAAATGCAGGCCGTCTACAGCTATATGTATATTTAAAACGTGATTAATTACCTTTAGATAACTACAGCGGCTAGATCAAAGGAAATATCGAGATCCAATATAAACGCTTTTCGGGCAAGACTCATTAGCCTGAGTTTTATATAAGATAAATATTCGTTCGGTTCTCTATGTTTAGATTTCAATTTAATAAGAACATAATGCATAGCCGTTATCGGATTCCAGGAAATTGTTAATGTAAATAAATGCGACTGTCTACGGCTATATGTATATTTAAAACGTGATTAATTGTCTTTAGATAACAGCATCCGGCGGTTATAATACAATGACTAATAAGTCACGTGATCCATTATAAGGAGCCTCTCAGGGTTTGGAGAGAAATAATGTAAACAATGAAATCATCATATTTTTTCCCATATTTTTCTGCTTACTCGATACGAAAAGTGGGGGTGGAATACAGCATAAAAGTAAAGACCTGAGATCGCTGCATTCATTCACAACCTTAAAGTTGATATATAAGCAGCAGCAGCAGCAGCAATGTCTTTCGCAAAAATTAATGTTGAAGCTCATGTCACACCGTTCACGAAAATCTATGAGCTGGAAGTCGATAGAAAATATAAAGTGCTAGATATATATAAAGCACTTTCACTTTCGTATGGTATCCAGGTCCAAGTAATCCTCGAAAATTGTAAAGTGAGTCTACCAGCCAGATACTCACGCATTATTTCTAATGATGATATCGTAACGCTACAACAAACCATTATACTAAAAGAAGTGTACTTAGTATATAGAGGGCTAGCAGGCACGACCACTAACATTGAATTCATCGAGTCCTAAAGATGGATCCCGAAACATATAAGAAGAGGTTACAGCACTTTATAAACAATTTAAAATTACTCGGAGAAGACGTTAAGTACGTTGAAGTTTTACGTACATTTCAACATGTCAGTATCCGGCCGAAGAAGTCCAAGAACAGTTCAGTTCAGCGAGGATGTTAAAATTCATCACATTTACCATTGGAGCTATGCCCATAGAACTGCTAGATGTGGTAACTGGATGCAAGACGCCCGCGATCGAGATCGTTTTCAAATTAAAATATTACGATACGCTCAAATAATTAATCCAGTACTTGAACATAAATATTCTGTTATTATATCACAAAACATGTAACCTCTTTCTTATATGTATTAATAAATTAATTTAAAAAATGGTTGACTATTATTACCCATTTCCTAATTAAATGAAGAATTCAGATTTTTTTTCAAGTTTATTGTAACGAAAATGTTCATGCTACATTTTATGTCTTTTTTAATGTCGAATTTAAATATGCAATCAAAAAAATTAAATCTTAAAAAATAAAGCCAGCCCAGGCAAAAAATGAAAAAATTCATATTTTTCAAGTTTATTGTAACGAAAATGTTCATGCTACATTTTATGTGTTTTTTAATGCTGAATTCAAATATGCAATCAAAAAAATTAAATCTTAAAAAATAAAAAATAAAAAAATAATTTAATTTTTATAATATATTTTATTTATCTGAACGCATAATACAGTAATAAAGCTTATATATGTACATGGAATACATAACCTATAACAATAATAGCAATAATAATAATAATAATAATAATAATAATAATAATAATAATAATAATAATTAATATAAGTGCATAAAAATTAAACAATGCTACTTTTTCAATCCAACTGTTATGGGAACAGTCAAATCCAAGCCATTTAACGAAAACCTTATTTCCTTTCTTCCTTAAAACTTTTTCAACGAGATACATGTCTGAATGTTTAACCTTCTGCAGTTCTTCAGTATAGAAGCATCCTTCTATTGGCTGTTTCTGTGCATCAGTCAGTAAGTATGTTATGGGGCTGGTATAATTAATTTTTGAAATAGTAAATATTTCATTAGACCAATTAGGAGTATAACCTTTATCGAACACGCCTCTGTACTTGCTTATTCTCACATGATCGTTAATTTTAAATTTAGGTAATTGCGAGTATGTAATTGTAGGATAATTGTAAACGGATTTCAAGAGTATTTTTTCATTCTTTTTATTTACATCTACAGGTTTCATGCCGATGGTACGATGCCTAGTATTATTATATTTCTTAATAATATCAGCAAGTAAATTATACCACCGAAAAGAACCATTTATACTAAATTCCTTATACATCATAGATTTTATAGTCCTATTTACGCGTTCGACTACTGAACATTTTTTAGTGCTATACGAAGAATAATGATTAATTTTTTATTTTTTCATTAATTTTTGAAAATTAATATTATAAAATTCGGTTCCATTATCAGTCTGTAAATTGACGGGGATTCGTTTATCTGCGACTAATATTTTTTCCATAGCTCGAGTAACATTTACGCCAGATTTAGATTTAACTGGTTCAGCCCATACGTACTTTGAAAAAACATCAATTACAATGAGAATATATTTATAATTTTTATTGTAATTAGCATATGGAATCATTTCGACTAAGTCAGCCTGAAGCAATTCATTTAAACCTCTAACTACGACTTTTCGTCTCTTAAAGTTAATTCTAGCCGGCTTATGTATTTCATTAACAATATCTCTTTTTATAGCAGACATGTTTACAGTTCAACAATAATTTACGTACTGTTAAATTAATCCAGCGGTTCGATTATTTTACTTTCTAATAGTTCCTCTAAAATTCTATTTATTTCATTCGTATGACTTGAATTGCCTGCCTCCTGTGAAGCTATCAAAAGCCTAAGACGATCAACGAGTTCATTAGGATCGTCCCAATATACGTAATCAATAGCATTATCGGTGACTTGCATCATTAATTCACCGCCTTTTACTTTACCAGGAGCACGTTGCCGAGGTTCGCGAGCGTAAAGCATCGGTTTAATAATATGCAGGTACTTCCAGCTCTTACTACCGGACTTTTGCTTTTCAGAATCATAATTTCTCTTATGTGCGCTAATCCTTTTTACAATATCAATGTACTGTTTCTTATCATCATAGTTATAGTGATGCGAACGTTTTTTAAATAGTAATTCATAAAGACCGCGAGTGCCCTGATACTCTTTATTATTTATTATTAAATTGTCACCGTCAAACTGAATGACAGAATTTCCAATATAATATTTATCTTCTTCGGGATTATATCGTACACCATATCGAAAATCATGTGTATTTTCAGTATCATGCATCATCTCAGATATATACGTTTTAGGCAGATCGCTAAATTTCTCAAGATACTTCTCATCTGACTGGTCGCCTTCTTCAGAGTCGACAATCGACGGTGACGGTGTAATATTAATATTTTTTTCATCCTCTGAGGGTTCAGACTTTTTCTTAATGTTTAAATTCTCGTCCGTCTCAAGCTTGATATGTTTAGCTATCGAATGTAAAGGTGCGGTGATTGGGGCAAAAGACTTTTCGATTTGCAGATCGTGCATTTTGAGTGCCTCTAATTTGCGCTTTACGGCTTTCCGAGCTTCGATAATTTTATTAGTAATGTCCATGTCGGCAGGTGCGTCAGATAACATGTGTAATTATCAACTGATTGAGATAGTAAAATCACAGGTATATATACTCATCAAACCCCTTTCTGTATCGGCCATGTTTAATATCGCTATCTTTATCTATCACTAGGAATCCGTATTTATCTTTCCAGCATAACGAGCACATATGTTTGAAATCCTCAAAGCTCATATCGGTATTAACGTGATCGGAATATACATGTCTAAGATTCATGTCATCCTGCTTGAATAATATCAGTAAATTTGCATTGTCTCTTATCAGATGTTTCGGAATGCGGGTATAGGTCTGACAGAGATAGAAGCTGTCTATCTGTTTATGCCGCCCCATGCTAAAGTAGTCACGCATCACACTTTGATTGTCGCAAGCTACGTCATCAAATATAAAAATGGAATTAATTTTAGCTTGCGCAGGCGTCATTATTACATCGCTATCCTTGAATTCATGATATCCCACGATCGAGCCGAGTACTTTTCTAAGATATTCATATTTAGGCTGGTAGAGAGATTTCGAGTAGACGTAAACATTCTTGAAACGCAAGCCGTATGGATGAGTCAGCAGGCTTATCACGATGTTTGTTTTCCCACAATTTGAAGGTCCGCATATGATACACCTGATGCTGTCGGGTAACAGAGGACCATGTCTACTATCTTTTTTCACATGACTATCAAAATCGAGATTATCGATTTTCAGACTGTTACCTGTCTTGATGAAACGCATGATTGACACTGAGGTATTTCCACCAGGAGTTTAAGTATAAATAGCTTTCGATCACCTGTAACACCTCAGTCTACTATTACATGTGATAGAGGTAACATGGCTGTAAACACTCTCATAAATAAATTACCTTTCGAAGCCCATATCCCTGGCTATCGTTTCTGCGGCCCGGGTACTAAATTAGAAAAAAGACTGGCGCGAGGAGATCGCGGAATTAATGGTCTAGATGAGGCGTGTCGTGACCACAACATACAATATTCTAAAGTCAATGATGTGAAAGGACGGCATATTGCCGATAAAGAATTGGCAAAACGTGCTCTGAAGCGTGTATTTGCTAGGGATTCGTCCATCGGAGAAAGAGCGGCAGCAGCCGGTGTAGCAGGCATCATAAGTGCTAAAGTTAAATTAGGCTTGGGATGTAAAAAAAGAAAATGTGGCGGTACGATGACGTTTAAAAAAATATCCAATAAAATTCGTAAACTAGTACGTGGAGCTCCCTCTGTCAGAGATGCTATTAAAAAGGCCTCTCGTGCAGTACAGCGTATTAAAAAAGATAAAAAAATATCACCGATGGCTGCTCGCGTTATTCCTATACCGAAGACGGGTGGCGTTCTACCGCTAATACCAATATTTGCCGGACTTAGTGCTCTGGGAGCGCTAGCCGGCGGATCTGCAGGTATAGCGAAAGCTGTAAGAGATTCTCAGGCGGCAGCCTCCCAGCTTAAAGAATCTAAACGTCACAATCAGGCTATGGAGAGTATCGCCCTCGGTAAGGGACTCTATCTTCGTCCCTATCGAACAGGACTTGGACTATACATGAATAAAAACGCCAACAGCAAGTGACTAGTAAAATTACCAAATCGAGCGCTCACCGACGTGGATCTGAAAAATATGTTAAGATGTTAAATATACCTAATTTTCGAGGAATATTTATGCGGGACCGACTACCTAAACGCGTACATAAAATTGAGACGGGCATTGTGAACTTGGATAGTGATAGCGGTAATGGTACTCATTGGACTGCATACTGGAAGAACGGTTCGAAAGCCGTTTATTATGATAGGTAATTTACAGCCTCCTCTCGAATTAATAAAATATTTAAATTGTTCTATTGAATACAATCACAAGCAGTATCAGTCTTATGACGCAGTAAATTGTGGACATCTGTGTTTACAATTTCTATATAATGCGTCATGCTTTTAAGTCACGTTCATTCTCAGAGCTAACCTTGAAGCCGCAACATGTCTTGTACGTTTACATTATCCGGCAAATCATCTAATTTAACCGCGCACTTTTCCCCACCCATAGACCTTGAAGACGGCGCTGAATATTCGCTTGCTTTAATAAATTTCGAGGCGTATAACTCCATACCGAACATAGACGCTACAAATAATCATATATATTATGATACAGACGATAAGTTTATAAAAATTCCGGAGGGCTCGTATGAAATAGAAGATATAAATAATTACGTAAGAAAGCATTTTATTCTGAATCATGGTAACGATGGTCATATTTCTATAGTATCCAATAAAAATACGTTAAAAGTGGAAATAAAATCCAATAAGATGATAAATTTTGAAAAGCTCCTCTGGTAGTTATCGACTGTTCGTGTCAGAATGAGGTTGTAAAGTCGAGTGCAGTGGACATTAGGCTGGAATTTAGCACTAATAAAAATATTCCGAAAGACACTGCTGCATATTGCCTTATAATTCATGATAGATTGATTTATTACAATCCTTTAACCAGTATAGTTCGTCCATACTAATATGTATATAATAGACGTGCAGGGCTTCCAGCATAAAAAGGAGTTAGCTTTTACATGTAAAGAAATTTCAATTTTTAATATTACCGATGTCTCGTGTGTACATCGGATAATTAAACCGACTGTTAGTTACGGGCTTCTTACACACAATATTCAGAAGCAAATTAATTGGATAACTGATCATGTGCACGGTCTCCAATGGTCCACGCATTATGATAATCTCCGGTACGGCGACCTGCAGGACTTCATCGACAGCCACGTACTTGAGAGAGAAGCAAAAGTTTATGTCAAGGGACTGGAAAAGAAGCGATGGCTTCAGCATTATCTGTCTAATAATAATAATAATATTATAGACTTATATAATTGTAATAATATGAATAGTTTAATGTTAAATAATTTAGAATATCATTGTCATAAACATATTAATAATCATTTACGCTGCTCTAGGCAGAATGTCTACTCGATATATCAGTGGTATATTGTAAATAAAGATAAGGATTTTGAATAAACAAATTTATGCTAACCATACTGGCTTTTATTTCTGTATACATGTGTGCGTGTATGAATGACGAGTCGGGTGGGGGGCAGAGAGAGAGAGAAGTGGGGGAGAGCTCTCGCCTCGAGTCAGAGCGCGGTGATCAGTTAGACGTTGCAAAGATGCACAATCAAACGGGGCTTAGAGAGCTGATAGCGGGCAATATTTGCCAATGTTCAATGTGCCAAGTCCCACCGGAGGGCTGGAGGTACCTGGGGCTGCCTCAGCCCCAGGGCCTCGTAACGCAACCACCACCACCACCACAGGAGATGCCCTGGCTGATACTCTTAGCCGACATCATGAAAGGTATTTAAAATATTTTTTCTGTTTCGTATAACTCAATACTTATAGATATTTTTTTAAATTGTTACAGACTCCGTTGAACTCAGAATTTCTTCGGAGATTTGGAGAAGTCGATCTGCCAGCCGGCGAGACCAATAAATTTCTTTTTTTAATTAACATACGATCTGCCCTCCCGCCGGATAGCCAGACCAGTGTTTTTATTATTTTATTAATTCTACACAATTTTAATTATAATTTTTTTATATTAATAAAAAATGTTATTAATAATCTTTTTTTATTTCAATGAGTTGATCGCATCTCATACTTATTAAGTGTCTGAACAGCTCGAACAGCTCCAACAGCTCCAACAGCTCGAACAGGTACCGTACCTGTTACACCTGTTGGAGCTGTTGGAGCTGTTGGAGCTGTTCGAGCTGTTGGAACTGACCATATATAATACACGTATATGTATATGTATATGGGCTGCTTGAACAGCTCCAACAGCTCCAACAGCTCCAACAGGTGTAACAGGTACCGTACCTGTTACACCTGTTCGAGCTGTTGGAGCTGTTCGAGCTGTTGGAGCTGGTCATATATAATACATGTATATGTATATGTATATGGGCTGTTTGAACAGCTCCAACAGCTCCAACAGGTGTAACAGGTACGGTACCTGTTACACCTGTTCGAGCTGTTGGAGCTGTTGGAGCTGTTGGAGCTGTTCGAGCTGTTGAAACTGACCCTATATAATACATGAGTGGTGGAATAGCTATGCTAAACTCCGCCAGGACTTAAATATCAATAAAGGCGATTTATTATTATTATTATTATTATTATTATATGTATATGTATATGGGTTGCTTGAACAGCTCCAACAGCTCCAACAGGTGTAACAGGTACCGTACCTGTTACACCTGTTGGAGCTGTTGGAGCTGTTCGAGCTGTTGGAGCTGGTCATATATAATACATGTATATGTATATGTATATGAGCTGTTTGAACAGCTCGAACAGCTCCAACAGCTCCAACAGGTGTAACAGGTACCGTACCTGTTACACCTGTTGGAGCTGTTGGAGCTGTTCGAGCTGTTGAAACTGACCCTATATATTACATGTATATGTATATGTATATGGGCTGCTTGAACAGCTCCAACAGCTCCAACAGCTCCAACAGGTGTAACAGGTACCGTACCTGTTACACCTGTTCGAGCTGTTGGAGCTGTTGGAGCTGTTGGAGTTGACCATATATAATACATGTATATGTATATGTATATGGGCTGCTTGAACAGCTCCAACAGCTCGAACAGCTCCAACAGGTGTAACAGGTACGGTACCTGTTACACCTGTTGGAGCTGTTCGAGCTGTTGGAGCTGTTCAAGCTGTCTCACCTGCCTCTCTCATGATCATCATGTCAGGATAGGTATTAGGAAATAAAAACACACATTTTATAAATAATTTAATTTATTAAATGTAAAATATTTATATTACAATACTTTAATACTAATTACAAAAAATGTAGACGAACTATGTCAAGCGTCTTAACATAATCTTCTAAGGTAGTCGATGGCCAGTGCCCGCTGTCTGGACCAGAGCTCCAACCAATCGGCTGCCCAGAGCGACCTTTGGATATATTATCCTCCAGCCATTTTATTAGCTGCTTATGCTCTTCATTGAAATTAATATCTAATTTGAAATGTATATTATTCCTACCAATTACTCGAAACAAAATATCATTAGTTCGAGGATGTTGATGTGAGGTGAGGTACGGTACAGGTTTCAGTGGTGAGAAATCAATCAGTGAAGTTAAGACACACCGTTTGAGCTCGGCTCCTCTCGTCGTCCTGAAGTGGTGAGATAGCATTAGCTAGACTTCGCCAGAACGTTAATATAAAGAAGACAAATAAAAATAAAAAATAGTAATGTAAATGTCTTTTACGAAAGATAAAATTAATTCTATTTTAACTTTTTGATGATGTAGCTAGTGACAAGCGAAGATTGATACAAGAGACCTTAACGTGGAAACCATAGATATACCGCTTCCATCACAGTCATGTCTATATGCACATCTGATAGAAAAAAATACTAATTTTGAATATTCAAGCAGGTTGCATTATTATTCTTGTATAGGTTATATATTTTTATTTCTGTATAAGCATCTCTATTACTGTATTATGTATTTAAATAAATGAAATATATTATGAATTTTTTTCATTTTTGTCAGACGGTTTTATTTTACAAAATTGATTTTTTTTTTTATGACATATTAGCTTCCCTAGAATAAATGTCAGGATCTGAACCTATGCTTCCATACGAAAATTAAAACTTAAATTCAACCTCTTAAGCCACCGACTTCTTTAGAGACTTTTAAATTTGATATTATGAATTAAGAAATTCCTCAAAACTGATATCTCAATCGCACTGCTTACAATTGTTTGTGCTAGCCTAATATTTTAATATTTCTATATTAATTATTAAAATATGACTATTCACTTCATTATCAGTATTTAATTTAGTCACTTAAGTTATATAAAGTACTGTCATGTACTATTTCTTGATATATTATAATGTCTGGTTCTTAACTGAGAAAATCTGCAGTTGCATTAAAAATGTCAATCATATTGGTTACACTATTTTTAAATTTTTAATTACGTACAGTTCCTTTCAATTCATTGCATTCATCTAAAGTAATTACGCTGTGCTAAGTATACTGCTGGGAGTTATTTTAATAATCGATTGGTTGCTGTTTATATTAATAAATTCCTCGAAAGTGATAACGCCTCTGCATTTGACTGCAGTTTATACATTCAAATCTATACCTATCTTTTGAAGTAGACAACTACAATTTTTCTCATATAAGACGCTGATTATATCATTCCTTTTTTTACATGAAAGCTTGACATGTTTAGGTATATCTTGAAATATATATCGATGATGTATGATGGTTTTATCATTATTATTATTATTATTATTATTATTATTATTATCATTATTATTATTATTATTATTATTATTATTATTATTATTATTATTATTATTATTACTATTATTTTCGCGCACACGATTCTGGGCAGTTCTCCCATGTCTCCAACATACTGCTTATTATTATTATTATTACTGGTATTTTTATAGATTATGTATTCATTTACATGTATAAGCTTTATTACTGTATTATGTATTCAGATAAAATAAAATATATTATGAAAATTTATTATTATTATTATTATTATTATTATTATTACTGCTAGTTTTATAGGTTATGTATTCCATGTACATATATAAGCTTTAATACTGTATTAGGTATTCAGATAAAATAAAATATATTATAAAAATTAATTTTTTCATTTTTCGTCTGAGGTGGCTTTATTTTTTAAGATTTAATTTTTTGACTGCATATTTGAATTCAGCATTAAAAAAACACATAAAATGTAGTATGAACATTTTCGTTACAATGAACTTGAAAAAAATCGGAATTCTTCATTTAATTAGGAAATGGGTAATAATAGTCAACCATTTTTTAAAATTAATTTGTTAATACATATAAGAACAAGGTTACATGTTTTGTGATATAATAGAATATTTATGTTCAAGTACAGTATTAATTATCTGAGCGTATCGTAATATTTTAATTTGAAAACGTTCTCGATCGTAGGCGTCTTGCATCCAGCTACCACATCTAGCAGTTCTATGAGCATAACTCCAATGGTAAATGCAATGAATTTTAACATCCTCGCTGAATTGAACTGTTTTTAGACATCTTCGGTTGGATACAGACATGTTGAAATATATGTAAAACTTCAATGTGCTTAATGTCTTCTCTTAGTAATTTTAAATTGTTTATAAATTGCTGTAACCTCTTCTTGTACGTTTCAGCATCCATCTTTAGGACTCGATGAATTCAATGTTAGTGCTCGTGCCTGCTGGCCTCTATTTACTAAATACACTTCTTTTAGTATAATTGTTTGTCGTAGCATCACCAATGAAAGACATTGCTGCTGCTTATATATCAACTTTAAGATTGTGAATGAATGTGGGGGTCTCTGGTCTTTACTTTTATGCTATATTCCACCTCCACTTTTCGTATCGAGTAAGCAGAAAAATATGGAAAGAAATATGATGATTTCATTGTATACATGATTTCTCTCCAAACTCTGAGAGGCTTCTTATAATGGATCACGTGACTTATTAGTCATTGTATACATGATTTCTCTCCAAACCCTGAGACGCTCCTTATAATGGATCACGTGACTTATTACTCATTGTATTATAACCGCCGGATGCTGTTATCTAAAGACAATTAATCACGTTTTAAATATACATATAGCCGCAGACAGTCGCATTTATTTACATTAACAATTTTCCTGGAAACTGATAACGTCTCTGCATTTGGTTACAGTTTTAACATTCAAATTTTAACATATAGAAGTAAATGAATATTTATCTCATATAAGACTTGTCTATTTAACATCAGTAGCTATTTCTTAACCTCTAACGCCCTCTAACGTAAACATGCAATACTATTCATCAATAACTATAAACAGTATAACGACAGTAATCTTATTTTTATTACTATAAACGCTCTACATACTCTCAACCGCAGTGAACCAGCTCTCCCCATTATTTTAGTGGAGTACCCTCCAATGGTCACAAGAAGCAATATTCTTCATTATTTTTTAACGGTAATAATAATTTTTTAAATTCTTTATAAAGTATGGTATTTCACCGTAGGTTCATATTTATTGGTATTTACTCTTAACCCGATAATTTCTGATAAGACCCAGCCTGAATCTTTTTCTTGAAAGTCTTCAAGATTTTTCAATAATTGTTCGGATACATTGTCTCTATACCATTCCTTTAAATCCGTATTTAAGTCTATCACGGTGTTCTTTGTAGCAAAAGTTTTTACTTCTGCTATGCTGCTGGTAGGCTGTACGAAGTTACATTCAAAAATAACATTTACTTTAATTAGTCCATCTTTCAAACATTTTTTAATTTGAATAGAGAAACTCCTAAATGCTTTTCTAAAAAATAATACCGGTTCCTTAATTTGTACGTTAGTTATTATACCAGACTTAACGCGATTTTTAAAACAAGATGCTACTTCTTGATATTCTAAATATTTTCGTGCTGCCGGCTTTAATGAACCGCCTAATATTTTATTTTTCAATTTAAATTTTTTTAATTGTCCTCGGCAGTATTTTAAAAGCGCTAAATTATTTTCCAATTTAAATATATTTTCGCTCTTATTATTGATATGAATTTTGGTTTTAATCGCTTTGGTTACTAGTCTAATATTTTTGTTAATTAATGAAATATGTTGATCGATTTCATCATTAGTTTTTAGTACAGGCAATGATTTTTTAGTTAAATTAATTATATCAGTACTGAGTTTAGATACGGTCTCGGTAGACGACATACTGTTTCAATTAGACAACCGTTCACCGCGAGAGATAAACAGCTAATGATCGAGGTGGGGAGATGACGCTGCTTTTATACTCGGCGGTCGAGGGTCACGTGACTTTGCAGTGAACGATTTCTAAAAGGCCCCCGAATTTTCATAATCTGTTCGTCTTTTACATATAAAACAATGTTAAATTGCTATATCGCTGCGGGGTGGCTACATATTCCCATAAGAAACCATGTATTGTAAGACACAAAATTCTTCGCATGCATCTTTACCGTATACCTATCTTATGTTAGTAGGCTATCAGAAATGATTTCATTTGTTTACATTAACAATTTCCAGGAATCCGATAACGGCTCTGCATTATATTCTTATTACATTGAAATCTAAACGTAGAGAAGCGAACGAATATTTATCTTATATAAAACTCAGGCTAACAAGTCTAGACTTGTCTGAAAAGCGTTTATATTGGCTCTCGATATTTCCTTTGATCTAGCCGCTGTAGTTATCTAAAGGTAATTAATCACGTTTTAAATATACATATAGCTGTAGACAGCCGCATTTATTTACATTAACAATTTCCTAGAATCCGATAACGTCTCTGCATTTGGTTACAATTTTAACATTCAAATCTTAACGTATTGAAACAGAAGAATATTTATCTCATATAAGTATTGTCTATTTAATGATGGACGTCAGTAACCATTCTTAACTCGCTCTAACGTAAACATGCAATACTATTCGCCAATAACTATAAACAATAAAAGGTAGCCATCTTATTTTAGATACATCTGGTATACTCTTAGCCACGTCCTTTCAGATATAATCTCTTATCTTTAGCTATAATCTAATATCAGGGTAATAATAATAATAATAATAATATCATCTAATATCATCAGCTCAGGGATTGGATCTCCCATCTCCCCCCTCCCATTAGGTCCTATCACCTATCATCTAAGAAGATTCCACCTCATGCTAAAACCATGATCATAGGTCCTATCATCTATCACCTGCGTTTGATAAACAATAAACGGTAGCCATCTTATTTTTATTACCGGATACACCCTGTATACTCTTAGCCACTTCCTTTCAGATATAATCTCTTATCTTTAGCTATAATCTAATATCTAAGCTCGGGGATTGGATCTCCCATCTCCCCCCTCCCATTAGGTCCTATCACCTATCATCTAAGAAGATTCCACCTCATGCTAAAACCATGATCATAGGTCCTATCATCTATCACCTGCGTTTGATAAACAATAAACGGTAGCCATCTTATTTTTATTACCGGATACACCCTGTATACTCTTAGCCACGTCCTTTCAGATACAATATCTTATCTTTAGCTATAATCTAATATCTAAGCTCGGGGATTGGATCTCTCATCTCCCCCCCCCCTCCCATTAGGTCCTATCACCTATCATCTAAGAAGATCCCACCTCACCCTACCACCTCACACTAGGCTCTAGGTCATAGGTTCTAGAACCGATGAGAGGCGGCGCCTCTGCAGGAGTGGGGGTAATTACCGAGTACCATCTCCCAATCATCTCCAGGACACGCCTCCTAGATAAATCGAAATGCGTTACAAGATGGATTTCATTTTTAGCCCCATAAGAAAATACATGGGGGCTGGAACCATTTGAAAATTTCGATTTTTCCGCGACACGCCCCATGTTATCTCTTATGGGAAATTGACCTTGAATTGCGCTCATTCTCTCACTACTTAACTACTCACATTAAATCACATTTTTTTTTCATCCCCTTTAATAATGGGGTGGGGGTGGTAATGGGGGTGGCTAATGCCAAAATTTTTTTTGAGACCTTAGCTTCTCTTGTCTATACTAAATATCAATTTTATGAACTCTTACCTGCTTGATTTACCTATTTACTCCAAATTTACCCCAATTTACCCCCCAACCCTTCGACGGAACAAGATGAAAATATAATCTAGTTCTAGATCTCGTTAAAGTACATATGTGTACCAAATTTCAAGTCAATATCTCAAACGGTTCTAGAGTAAACGTGCGCACAAAAAAAGTTACAGACCGACAGACAGACCGACAGACCGACAGACAGAAATTTTTTTTTCGCTCAAACTTGAAATCTCGACGTTTCATGACATTCTAAGCTTATTTGAACAATAAAAATTTTTAAAAATTTTTTTGTCGTTACTATACTTCCACTGGATGTGGAAGTAAAACAGTGTTTTTTCCAATCCTGCCACAAACTTTGGAATTTCATTTTCGCTTGATACTTTTACTATATGATGATTCTTCTTCTATATCTAATGGCTTTTCTTCAACATCCGATGATTCTTCTTTCACATCCAGTGTTTCTTCTTCCAGATTCTCTTTCTTACCTAGGGCTTCAACCATTTTCACTTTGGATTCCTCTGACAATTTTGAATCGAAGAATGCGAATGCTTCTGGACAACTCCAAAAATTCTCTATAATCTTCTCGAGGCTGCTTTTGTGGATTTTCTAGAGCAGATATCACAAATGTGACTACCTCTTTTGTATCATCTAAAAATGAAAGAACATATCCGTCTTCAAATCCGAACTTAAAATAATGTTTGTTAATCTTAGCCCAATACTGTTGAAAGCGTTTAAAGAAAATTCTCGGCCTTAAAAATTTGGCTGACTGACTGAAATAAGTTTTGTTTTAAGACCTTTGATACCGATCCAAATTTGGTTGAAATTGGATGACCAATAATTGAGTTACGAAGGTGTTTCCACTTGAGATGTATACTATTAATTTTGGTACTTACTTGCTTCTTCAAGTTCTCGTATCTTGCGTTCTCTTCTTTCTGAAGCTTCGCGTGCTCGTTTTTCAGCTCTTCTTTCTCTGCCTTCTAATTCATAATCTATACCGTACATTAATCCTGGTCGACCTTTTTCCCGTTGTTGAACTAAAAATTGCCTATCTTCCTAGATAGTCATCGTCTCAAGCGCGTTTTCGTGGGCTATGTCGAAGAAGTAAGTCATCAAACTTTGCTACAAAATTTGCCTCTTTCTGTTTTTGAAAGTTCGTCTGCTTCTTACACCTTTATTGAAGCGTTCTCCATTCTTCATACAAAGATACTAGCTTATCAATACAGTGGTTTTGTTTTCTAGTGGGAATTCTTGCCTTTTCCCAGAAAATCACAACTTCTTGTATTACAAGTCTGGTTTCAGCTTCACGTCTCTTAAGTTAAAAAAAGTACACTCAAAACTTGTTTATTAGAAGGAAGTTTACTTCCAGTAATCTCGTTTGAAAAATTACCGAGCAGATAAACACTATCACGACCACGCAAATTAATTTGGCGGGACATTGTGCTGCGTGCTGCTCTTTTCACTGATAATGAGGTACTGAAATGCTTTGACGCACTTATTGCCATACAGGTTGGCTAAAATTACAGTGAGGATTAAGGTTTATGCCGTTCAGGTAGAAACTCAAGGAAACTCGAGGAAATAGATCGCCTTGCGGGCGACCACCTATTAAAATTCCTTAATCCTAAAAGGATTAGGGAATTTTAATGTCAATATTTTCAGGTGTAGTGTTTAGAATTCGCTTTCCTCTTCCTAAACTAGTATAAATTATCTACAGGATGTCAATTATACCTATTGTTTACTTAGAAAAACCAAATATAACAATGTGGGGAATTTCAAGAAATATTAAATTTAGGGGTGGTGGGTGGCACGTTTTCCCCGTATCCAATTTCGCTCAAATTTCACCCACATTATTTTTTTAGCAATTGAAACCGTTGTGGGGGGTGGCCCAAAACTAAATTAGAAAATATTTCTTTCCTCAAGTATAAATAAGGACCGCCCTAATGTACGGCATTGCTAAATAACAGATCCATTAAAACATAAAAATCGAATTGTACAAACGGCGTACAGTATTAAATCACCTTTATGAAGTAGAAAATAGTTGCAAAAATCTTGGGGGTGATAAAGTACTTTTCCAGCCATCTGGAACCATTCTTTTTGTACGGCATTTAGTTCTTATTGATTATTGTATTAAGTATAACAAAGTATGCTAATGTCGTAAACAAATTTTAGGGAAATAAATTTTCCTGGCGCAGCCATATGTTCCATGAAAAATGTACGGCATGGCAAAAAATGCGTTTGTTTCATGAAAAAGCATTAAGATCTTTGAATGGTAGTGGGTTGCACTCGGGATTTCCCACCCTGTAACCACCAAATATGTACGCCGTTGCTGAATAATGAATATATGAAAGCATACAAATCTAATTGTACAAACGCCGTACAGTATTAAATTACCTATTTGCCTGGAAAAATTTGCGGAAAATCAAAAATTCTTCTGGCTTCCAGTCCCAGTTTGTACGGCAGTAGGTTCTAAGTGATCTTTTTTTATGAACCGTCAACATGAGGAATGCCGTACAAGAATATTTTGTCTGAAGAACGCACTTTCCGATGGAAAATTCAATTTACCTGTGTACTCACCTACCTGTACCGCCCAAAAGTGACGGCATAGTGCCTAAAGTTCTGGTTTCATATACCAGCATCGTACTGGATATAATTCATGCTGGGTCACTTGACCCCTCAAAAATTACGATGGGCTTGTAGTCTATGTTTCTCATTCATAGTTCACGTAGTCTATATGTTTCTTTCTTTGATTATATCGAGTAATTCGTTATTACGGGGATATTTCAGGGGCAAGTATAGCTTATGATAATACAAGCTAATAGAATAGATCAATATAGCACAATAAAAGTGATATAAGTCACACTTTTTTGGCTTCTTTACAATTTTCAAACAGGAATTATGGTTTACTGTTTTTTTTATAATGTCAGTATATTTTGTGACATACTCAAGTAGCACAAAAAGCTGTAAAAAAAGCTGCGCCAACGTTGTGGTAACAAGAACCGGCAGCAATGGTGGTGGGTGTTGATAATTCCCATTACAGGAATTTTCTCAACTCGTCAAAAAAATGTTCTCCAAAACGAAAATTGATGAGCGGGGGTGAAATTTTTCTTGAATTCTCCCAGCTCGAAGCTTGAATTTCCCAACTCGAACTTCAATAAAAAAAATTTCCTTCGAAAATAAAAATTGATGGGGGGGGGGGAAGCTTGAATTTCCCAACTTGACCATGATATTGGGGGGGGGGGGCGACAAAACTATTAATCTACTCAGAATTATGATAATTTATGTATTTCATCAGAAAATCGTTTCAAATTACTCCTTAACGGTATGTCCACAGCACTTTTTTATTACAAAAATTAAAGTAAATGGCAATAAATGTAAAAAAATTAATATAGTTCAAAATGGCTGTTTTGTTGGCAAAATGAATGTTTTGAATCTAGTTTTATTCAATTTCCACGGCATACTTACTTGATATTTTAATTATTATCCACCAAAGAATTTGTGCATTTGATATAATATCAAACCGGTTTTCGATTTGAAGGTATCAATGTATATGTCGCGAAAATTAGTACTTAACTACTGGGTGTCTAAAAGATGTTGCCATTTGAAAAAGTTGACATAATTACAAATTAGTGGTTTCGGAAATTTTGGTTTGTCGTCGCTACTAAACCAATTCGAAAAATTTCACGTTTACATTTTTCTCTTATTGTTTTGGTCCATTCGATTGATTTTAGTGCATTCACTGTACTCTAGATGCAAAAATAAAAATAGCCCTAAAAAAATCAAGTAGTCTCAAATTTTTTTTTTTTTCGAGTTACGCAGTCCTACTGAAAATCGTCTCCGCAATCAAAAAATGTAAAAATATACAGGGTGTTCCATTTAAAATTTCAAAGTTGGGGTCATTTCCGGGGAAACCGGAAGTGATGGAAAAGCGTCAAATTATGAAAAATTTGCCGTTTTTGGTATATATTACCCATGCCAAGTTTAAGACTTATATCTTGAAAACTCTGGAAACTCTGGCTTGTCTAATGGTTCCGTTGACACCCGGTATATAATATTTCAGACATTGGCCATGGAGGCCACTTCGCCACGTTTATCTCGCTAGATCCTTTACAATAAAAAAATATATAGTTGCATTCGTTAGAACAACAGCAAGTACTTATCTAAAACAGTTTCAAAGATTATATTATATTTGGTTTTTTAAATATTCATAATAAATCGAAAATAAACGCATATTTACCTCTCACTCTGCAAAATCATCCTTAAGTAACTATATCCGTTCGCTTGTGCATTACTGTTAAAAATTGTGGAAACGAAAGTGGCGAAAGAATGACATAGAGAGATAATTAAAATTGAATTGTTTTGTTTACTCATTTACATAATAGTGGACAGTAAATTGGGTGTTATCTGCAGGTATAAAAGCCAATTCGCAGCCACAAATGTGGAAACCAGAAATCTAAAGAACAATTGCATCCATTTGATTGCTTAATTATAATACAATATTATCGCAGTAAAAATATTTGGGATAACAGGCTATGAAATTCCAAAGCCAAATTACAACTAAACGTCGGTTATTAATTATTATTCTCGGGTACAAAATTTAGCTCTGAAACTTAATGGTCCGTACTGTGTTATATTACTTGGGTCACCTGTCGCCTGGTAATTTATTTTATGTTGAAATATATTTAAAGAAGGGAGAGTTTCATATACATGGATTAAAACTAGATTTTTCTCGAAATTTTTACACCTTTCAAAATTAATGTGTTTTGTAGGCAAATATCATACTAACCACCCATCAGATGACGTCACGTCACAAATATAATGACAGAATAAAAAGATCGACCAACCTAGACAGTAAACCATCGTTGATACAACCAAGAATTATACAGAAATGTTCTTTAAATAATTGTGATGGGCCTATTCTGAAGTTCAATGGAAACCAAATTCGTCTGGTTAAACATCTGTCGAAGCCGCATAGGTACAAAAATTAAAAATAGTTTACTCCAGGCCACTTACTAAAGATATATCTTGCAAGTAGTCGATGAAACAACTTTATTACATCCCGTCGAGATTCTATCTAAATCGCCGAGCATATAGCAATAACAAATTTATCCTGTATTAACAGAGTTCCTCCGATTTCACCACAAAACACATGATATGTTTATTTTTTCAGGTGCAGCAGTCAGTGATATTTAAAGCATTTCCGTATTTCTATAGATACCAAATGTTTTAAGAATTTTCAGTATTCTTCAGAAAATAAAACTTCGTGTTTTTTCAGTGGATAATAAAGCAATTTTTGTTATTTTTTATTGTTCCCTTCACTGAAAAAAATATTTTCGAAATATTAATGAATGCCTGTTTATTGGCTGAAAATGTATTATTATTTTCATTAATACAATGTATGTAAGTACGTGTACATCGGGGTTGCCACCCGTCCCGATTTCGTCGGGACAGTCCCGATTTTTACTGCATTGTCCCAGTTCCGACTGGATGGGCGTATGTCCAGATTTTTAGCATACATTATTTTATATGTGTGTATCGCGAGGTCGAGGATTGAAACTTATTTCCTTCTCATTCGTCAATCGCTATTTGTTTGCGGGCGAAAAATGTCCTTCTAATTCTTATGTAGAACGAGATTTTTCCCATATTTCTATAAGTGGAAGAACGTAAGGAATTGATCAAGCCAGAGCTACAAATAATAATGAATCTGGCTATAATATATGCCCAGTTTGCCGAGAAATTTAAAAGTGATAAATTTTTATTGGATCTCGCTCGACTTCGGTTCATTCCCCAGGGCGAAATATTGGATGTTGACGAAAAAGAACTTCGGAAACGATGGGCAGATAGATAGATCTTAATTACTATACTAGCTGTGCCCGCGATTACGTTCGCGTGGAATTTTGAAATTAAAAAAGCTTCTTTGTAAACGACGTTTGAGGTAGAATTGTAGAAGAACTTATTACCCTGCGTCTGAGTGACTCGACACCAATTTATGTATTAAGGGCGCTAGTCGCGTTCTCCCTTGTTCTTCCACTCCCAGGCGGATTCAAGACAAGATATGATTTGATAGGACAAGTAAAAGGCCAAGGCTGAGCTATGGTAGATTACACAGCTCCACAAAAAAAAGGTCGTGATCTGGATAACCAGCTATCGTATTCCTATGTATTTCTCGACGCTGAATCCGAATCCGAGGCCAAAAAAATCCGTTAAATTTTTGTGCAGAGCCAAAGATATCCCTTAAATAGGGATATCTTTATCAGTATCATTACGGAAAGGAGTATGAATGAGCATTTTTCAACCCTCGTGCTCTCATTTATTATTGCCAAGGGCCGAAGAGGTTGGTTGCTTTCTACACCCGTTCTATACCCTTCCGGACATAGATCTGCGTCATAAAAGCTTCTCGCTTACAAGCTCATGAGAATGCAAGGGAGACACGGTGGAGGGTGAACACAGCCAAAGAACCAACCCCCTAGAGGGGTGAAAACTACCCTCTGCTATATGAAAATCTGACAGATTTAATAACAGATTACTTGTCATTTTCATAGACTACTTTAATAATTGTAATTTCCGTTCCGTATAATAAATAGCTTAAATACGATTTACCATACAATTTTCATTATCTCGAAAATGGTTAAAGGTAGGACTGTCATATGTCATATTTTTGAAATCAGAAAAAAAAAGGATAATTCAAAAATTCAACAATACACAGGGCGTTCCATTAAAACAAATATTATTGCCTCTTGTATCCCTGCACGCCACTGTACTTCCATTAACTTATTAAAGGGGTTCATTATAGCCATACAACTTTTGTCTTTTCGTCCGAAACTTTTTATTCTATCTCCAATATTATCGATAATAAAGGGTGGCCTAAATATAATGAATAACCCTGTACATTGCTTTAATATTTATGTATAGTCTCTGCTGTATTACGTCATATAGACTAGACATGCAGTTGTGCACATTTGGCGATTCTCAAGAAAATCAAATTAAATAAATATTTCAATTTTAATGAATTTTTGCTGTTCATATTCATAACTATTGTTTCATATCATTTTTAAAAACCGATGGTTAATTGAATTTTCAATAAAGTTTTCAGATCGGTAAATAATTAATTGTTGATTTAAACTTATTGCAAAAAATAAAACGATAAAACCTTGAAAGGGGGAAGGGACCCTCAATAATAAGCAGCCCGGTGAAGCTGTAGACGACCCTGGCTGTAGGTACATTGTATTAACAAACAGATTCATAAATTTTCAGCTAATAAACGGCTACTCATTAATATTACGAAAATATTTTTTCAGTGTACCTAGTACGTGCCACTCGAATATTTAAAACTAGACATAGTCAATTACTTAATATTTAAAAATACTGTTTATTACATGTGAAATACATAAGTAAACACAAGACATTAGTCATTGCGATATTCAGTTTGTAATGAGAAAGTAGTAACGGAAAGTGAAGTTTGTGTTTAAACAACGAGTTTTAATGTCGTTAAAGAAATATTTTACCACTGATTCATTGGAATAAGGTTCATTACATCTAGAGAGATGTCCCACAGAACTAGTACAAAAATTAAGAAAAATCGGTTGACAAAATTAAAGGGTATAGATATTTTTGAAATTTACAATATACATATACACTATACACCCTAGCAACAAATGAAATTGCTGAAACTGTTTTAAAATAAATCAAATTTTGCCAACAGTCCTAATTATCTCTGAACCTTTATATGAACTAGACTGTAAACCTGGCGTTGCCGTAAAAGGAATATTTTTCAACCCCCATGAATGCAGCTAAAATTAAAAAAATATTCCTTGGAAAAGGGAAAAATTAGGGTAAATGAAAATTTAGGGATTTGAAGGTTTCACTCACATAATATTAAGAAACTCTAACTCCAAAGAGTGCAGAGAGGTGTTTCTTAGGGGAGTAAAAGGCTGAAAATGCGTTTTTTAAAATTATATCTTGCTTATTGTTGAGTCAAATACATTCAATTTGTTTTTTTATTGACCTCTGTACGATGAAAATACACTGATAAAAGGACTGGTAAAATTACCGAGTAATTGAGCACTTTTACTAAGTAAATGTCCCATGGCATGACTGTAAAAATACATTTTTTTCCAAATAATGTCGGTGTAAGTAATGTTCCATGTCATTGCACATTTACAGTAAAACTGTAATTTTACTTTGAAATTTTAATTCTTTATGTTGTACTTTTCCCTTGGCAAATTTATTTTACACTAGAAAATTATAACAACGAAAATTCAATCACCAGTACTGTAAAATACCATACGTATCTGCATTTTCCAACTCTGATGCCCTCACTTCCTCAGACAGATACTAGACGAAGAATTAAAAATTTAATTTTGGCCGCCATCTTTAACCGGATTTGGTGTGTTATATTTGACCATAGATTTTTGCCAACCTTGGTGAAATTACTCCTTCTTATCGAAAAGACATTAAATTTTGAGTTTTTCGGCCATTTTTGGTGTTTTGCATTTTTTTTCCAAGATGGCGGACTAATTTATACATATCGGACAGGTATATATTTTTTAAGAATTTTATTGGAAATAAGCCAGTATTTTTAAAATTCCCATTCGATTACCAGTACAAGATATATTACGCAGATAAGTAGAAAAGTGAAAGTGCGTCAAAAAGTGTATATGACTCCTGACGCACCAGGAATTTTTAGGAGCAAATATTTTTTTCGTAATCAGGAGGTCATAATACATAAGAAGCAACAATAAAATTTCTAGTGGAATGTTGTCGCTGAAAAAAAAATGAACTAAATCAATTAGACTTTTTTTAATATTTATACTAAACCAAAAATAAATGCCTATTTTTCTCAGACTTTGCAAAATAACAACGTTTCGATCGACCGGACATCATTTACAAACTCTTTTAGCTTTCATTTTTAAAAAACCGCTCAAAAGTGTGTTTTGTATTATTTTATTGTTTGGTACCCTAGATTTACAATTACTGTTTTGAGTTTTCTAGGCTGAGTTCCAAATGTATTCGTTTTCGTTTGTTCTCTAACAGTTCTCTTCACTATTATTCGATATGTAAATATAAGTTCTTTAATATTCCCCATACACTCTGGTTTTCAACATGTGAATTGATTTCTGATGGTATTCATTGAATTGTTCTGACTTGCATATTTTTCTTTCTTTTTCAATCAATTCCTCTTAAACAATGTTAATATACCAAGAGTTAGTTTCTTGGTACAGCCTAACACTATCTACATAAGGTAATTGATATTTGAAAATATTCTTTTACCCCAAAAAAAGAAATAATATTTCTAAGTAGTCTGGGACACTTTTAATCCCCAGTTATGGGAGTATAAGAAAATAGGAATAAAAACTGAAGTACAACACTTTTCCGGACAGTGTATTTTAATGCATACAAGGAAAAAAGTAATTTTTTATTGGAAAAGTAGTACACATTTTTCATATCATTGGGGGTATTGTTTTTGTTTAGTGTCTTCTTACGAAAGTTACATTTTGAACATTTAAAGAAATCTATAATATCTACATTTGTTTAATTTGCAATTTTATCTATTAATTCTTCATTTGATTTGAAACGAGTTACTTGTTTTCATTTTCGGTTATAATTTTTGGAAGCATTCCCGACACACGTTTACAGGAACTTTTTAACCCCCGACCACAAAAGAGGGATGTTAGAAGTTTGACGCGTATGTTTGTATGTCTGTCTGTCTGTGGCTTCATATCTCTTCAGCGGGTGATCCGATTTTGATGTAGTTTTTTTTATTTGAAAGAGTATTTTCTCGAGAAGGTTATAGGCCATATTAGATTTTGATGTTTGGTCGCCATCTTGAATTCGCCATGTTGAACTTCTCTAGAAATTGTCCGATTGAAGTAAAATTGAAAATGTGCATACAACTATGGTAGCCGAACATGATTTAGGCCTCATTTTGATTCGATCATATGAAACTGGTATGATTAGATACATTGATCGGGGGTTTTTAAAAATTTTCAATTTTACTTGTCTTACCAAGTATTTTAGCGTGTGAAATCAGCTCCTAAAAGGACCCTAACACCCTGTACATACCTATTCCAAACGTAAATGTGGTGTTTATTGTAATAATTTACAGAATGGTATATTAACATTTTTACAGTTATTTCAATTTTAATTTTAACGATATACACACCCAACACAAAACAGTATATTATATACAGAACATTTGTTTATCGTGAGTAATTATTGATAGTAAAACCACACGGGAATGTGTATTTCAATGTGGTTTAGCGTCACGTAATACATGCATATTATCGATTTTAGAACAAAAATATTCATATACTTAGGGATTTTAAAACGAATATATTTACATAATTGAAATACTGATACGAACTACAAAACCTCAATATCTAGAGTTATTAAATTTCACCTATAAAATTGATGTTATCCATCTGATTTAAAGTTTTACTTGAAAGCGATATTTTTAAACGAATTTAATTTTTTTTTAAGGCAAAGATCCTCAATTCGACACGTAAGTTTTTTATGTTTGTTCACTTATCATCACTCTGGATTGACTCCAAGCTATTTCTATGAAGTCTCTCGCAAACTGTAGAGTAGGGCTTGGTCAAAGGATAGATAATTATACAAGAGGAAACAGTCGGAAAAAGAATATACTTAAGATTAGTTCATTAGATAGCGATAGGCAATTTAAAGGGACACAGCTGTGCGTTACAATCAGCTGATTTCGGTTGTTTTTGTTTTGTAAATTTTGAATTTTTGAAAGCTGTTAAAACAGGAAATTTTTAATTCCAATGAAAGCGTATTAAATATTCAGGGCTCGGGAATCTTGTCTCGACGCCAGAGACGGCTCTCATATAGACATAATATTATATTGCAAACATCTACTGAAACATTCAGAAAAAAAACGACGAAATGGTGAAATGTTTATCATTGCCAGCTACAATGTATTTTTAGTAATAAATTTAACCTAAAAACGGTAATGGTTCTTACAAAAACATGTAATACATAGCTAGCAAATAAAGAAACAATATTGAATCAAACACATCCAGTTCTGTTTAATATGTGTGGCGTATTTATTATGTTTATTTTCATAATAATTATATATACAAACCCAAAAAGCTGCTGGCAACATAAAACATTTTTTTCCCAATAAAATAAACCATTTTTATATAATATTAAATCATACACAAACTTAAGGATTAATGGCATAAAACTGCCATGTACCGTGTGAATCATAAATGTACACAAAGTGATAAAGTGAATTTTATTTCATTTTAAAATGTTAATGCATAACCTACTTTTATCGGAAATCTACTATATTTGTGAAACGTACTGACAATTACCTAACAACGTAGTTGATTCTTTTACAATTGCAGTGTTGAAGGCATTCGATCCTGACTAAGTGCCTAGTGTAGGTACAAGGTAAGATATATTGTGTCATACTTGCATACAAATCTTTCCGTGATGACCTAGGCCAACACCGATTTTGAGGTTACAGAAATAAAATTCCCGAGCTCTTGTAACTGATGCAAGTCTACGTGGAGGGAAATGTAAGGGTAAATGTTGCCAGATTTAAGCAAAATAGGTCATATAGTGCAGTATGGAAAGTAGAAGTTCGTGATTAATTCGGTCGAAGACTTTGGTATAATCTATCAACATAATAATACATAATTTATTCTCGTCTACTGCGATATGTATGTCATTAGTTTAAATACAAAAACAGACAAATTGCATAATGCTATTTACATTACATTTACAGAAACCTGGCTCAACTCTAACGTTTTAAATTCAGAAATGTTTAACTCATCTTACTTCATAATCAAATCTGACCGAAATTTTAATGAAACTGGATATACCAGAGGTGGAGGTGTTATGTTAGCCGTAAGTAGTATATTTTTTGTACACCCTGTAGATATGAAGACTATTTGCAACAACAACCTATCACTTATTGACATGCTCGGAGCAAAAATAACTTTAAATCACTACTCTTTCTACATATTTCTATTCTATATTCCCCCAAATACCAATATAGAATTCTACAACTCTCTGTTTGATGTAATCAGTTCACTAGAGTACTTATATGGCAGTGACGTGTTAATCATAGGAGACTTTAATACTCCTGAATATTCTAATTATCTCGAGACAAATGTACTTAATGCTAGAGTATTACCACTTATAAATTTCCTTAATTTTTCCGATTACAAACAATATAATTTCAACTTTAATGCAAACCAGAGAATACTGGACCTAGTATTGTCAAATAAATATTGTGCCGTCCAAAAAAAGCATTAGATACATTACTACCCGAAGACAATCATCATCCTGCGATCGTAGTATATTTCGGTCTTACTAGGGAGGAAAAGAAAAATAGACAAAAAAATTGACAATATATTTTACAATTTTCGAAAAGCAGATTTCATGATTGTATGAAAATTTAACTCATATAGACTGGAGCTTCTTAAATATGTATACCGATGTTGACAGTTCTTGCGACGTATTTTATACAAAACTATATGACTTGCTTGATACCTTTGTACCTAAAACCAAACCTCATAGACGAATGTATCCACCTTGGTTTAGTCCTATCATTATAAAATGTATCCGTCTTAAATATAAAGCCTGGAGAGACTATAAAAGATATAAAGACCCTGTCGCATTACAAGAATACCAATTTTTGAGGCAAAGAATTAAAGCTGATATAGAAAACTCTTATAAAGAATATTGCAGTTGTATCTAACGTAATATAAAAAATAATCCTAAAGAACTATGGCATTTTCTTCTAACAAAAAAAATAATAGTGGCATGCCAAACAATATGATATATAATGATAGTATGATAAACGACCCAAAAAACATTGCAGATGCCTTTGCAGACTTTTTTCAAAGTTCCTATATAGATAGCACTCATTTTGAAGTTACCTCTCAAAATACCCTAACATATACCATACATCTAAAGCAATTTACTGAAACTGAAGTACTTAACTGTCTTAAAAAATTTAAACCCAAAGGTACTGTTGGCCCGGACAAAATACCTGCTTTCTTCCTACGAGACTGTGCGTATCTTCTTCCAATACCACTTACCATAATATTTAATCTCTCCATTAACTCTTCTTCATACCTCTTCTTGGAAGTTCTCTAAAGTAATACCCGTATACAAGAAAGGAGGGAAAAACCAAATCGAAAATCATAGACCTATTACTATTATCAACAACTTTTCTAAATGTCTTGAAATGCTTCTCCACGATTTCCTCTTTTTTCATTTAAAAAACAAAATCATAACTAAACAACACGGCTTCATGAAGGGTAGATCCACAACTACGAACTTATTCTGTATAACGCAATTCATAGCTGATATATTTGACACAGGTCTGCAGGTGGACGTTATATACACTGACTTCTCGAAGGCATTCGATAGACTTAATCATGGTATTTCGCTTAACAAATTAGATCATTTTGGCTTGTCAAAAAATCTGCTATATTTTTTCAAATCTTACCTTGAAAACAGAAAACAGTTTGTACAATGTTGCGGTCAATAATCTACTGAGATATCTGTCACCTCTGGGGTTCCTCAAGGGTCTATACTGGGACCATTATTATTTAATATATACATTAATGATATTATAAATGGGGTGGAAGCAAATTGTTTATTGTACGCAGATGATATGAAAATATACACTACTATTAAGTGCTGTGATGACTGTATTAAACTACAAATAGCATTAAACAAAATAAATAACTGGTGTACATCAAACAGTCTGCCTCTAAATCCTTCCAAATGTAACGTAATGTCCTTTTTTCTGAAACACAATGTCATAAAATATGACTATTCTATTGATGAAGTTTCCCTGCATAGACCTAACACTATCCGTGACCTTGGCGTAATTTTCGATCCTAAACTATCCTTTAATGACCATATAAATGATATAGTAACAAACTCCTTCAGATCTCTTGGCTTTGTGATACGGAATACACGCGAATTTAACGATATAAATACCATCAAGTTATTATACTGCGCTCTTGTTAGACCTCGCGTTGAATATGCCTCCATCATATGGTGTCCTCACTACAATATTCATGTGCAAAATATAGAAAGAGTTCAGAGACGTTTCCTAAAATATCTCAGCTTCAAGGATGATAATTTATATCCAGCAATCGGATTTCCATATAATGAATTACTGCCTAGACACTCGTTCGACGCTCTTGAAAATCGTCGTATTATAGCCCAACTAATTTTCTTACGCAATCTAATAGCGAATAACATTGACAGTGAGGAGATTCTCAGCCAGTTGAATTTCCTCAATTCCCCATGTAATCCTACGGCAATCCCTTACTCTCAATCTCCAAACACCCCGTATTAATGTAATGAAATTCTCACCGCTTCATCAAATTTGCAACAATTATAATTCTGTCCAAACCAAGTTTGATTTGTTCAACTGCAGTATAGCCTTGATAAAAAACCTAAAATTATAGTGTGTACCGACATTTATTATATCTGAACTTCTAATAATTTAGCGGCATTTAGTTTTTAGTCCTTAGCACTTTTAGTATTCTCTTTTTTAGTATTTCTTTTGTTACTGATTATTAGTTATTAGCATTGTTCCTTAGTACCTATTGTTATAAATATCACAACTCTGTATTGTACCCATTCAGTAATTGGTGTTATGCTGTTGAATGGTGTGTAAGTTAAATAAAATAAAATAAAATTAGTGACCTTGAAAAATGCTATGACACAACTATGAGCGAGCGAGAGCGGTGTGACACCCAGACTGATTATAAGGCAAAATACCAAAGGATTCCAAATAGAGAATTAACTATTTTTCAACAGCTTTTGATAAGGTTCACAGTATACTAATTAGTCTAAGATTCCGCTGGGTTAGTTTCAGGGAGGGGAATAAGTTTTGCAAGTTTCCATACTGAGGGATATACATTAGTTATACAGAAATTATATAGGACAGTATATAAGGGCAACTATGTAGTAATTCCGATATTGTCAGCACCAACCGCATTAGACTTAATTGATAGTACATACTGTATACCATATTGTCATTAGTTGAACTAATAATATATCAATAAATAAATAACAGCCAAAACAAATTATAGAATTTACGAAGCCCGTAAATTCGCACGTCAATGGATCTACTGTCAGGATTTTACGCTTATAATATGCCTGTTTCTGCAGCAATCACGGACTAGTCAGACATAACACAATTGGTTGAAAACAATTCGTGATTGACTACGTTAGACAGAGCTTATTGGCTCTGACTAGTATGTGATATCTTGCAGAAACAAACCTAGTATAATTAAGCAACGCAAAATAGGTTGTTTTCACAAATCAACGTTCATTTTAGTCCATTCTCATATTGACATTCGCTTGGATGCTCTGCCAATTTTAAAAAACCTACAGAGCACGAAAGTACTGCCCCAATATAACAATTTTTTCGAGGTTGGCATTCTGGAAAATTGTTATAAAAAAAAATATGGCGGATCAAAGATGGCGGCGCACGACTTTTTTGAATAAATTCTATCTCCGTTATTTCTCAACCGATTTTAAGAAACAAAAAAGCAAATACTCATTTTAAGTACACCTTTTATTAAAAAAATAGTACTGTCGTATAAAGTCATGACATTTTGTAAATTTCTTAGATAAATGAAAATATCGGAATTAATTTATTAAGTTATTTACTTTTAGCGGAAAATCCATTATAGTACATGAAAAACTCTTCAAATATAAGTTGTAAAGAATTTAATGCTGATTTTAAATATGTCCTCACTTTTGCTTCTACTTTAAATAATAATAATTTTAAACGTCAAAAACCATGCGCGTGTCACTTTGCGATCGAAAGAACCTAGCACAGTTCAGTAGCTGTTATGGACACTAGCAATTTAAAAACATGAGTTCTCAATGTTTCAAGAGATGTGCTTATTAAATATGCTAAGTTTGAAAATGTTTTCCTTAAAAAAAAAGTATGAAAAAAAAATAAACATTACCTATTTATTAGATATTAAATACAGATGAAAACAATACTTTATAAATATAAAATTTTCAGCAATGTCGTATATGAAAGTTCTTGCAGCTGTCAGCCAGACCGAAATCTTTTGCTAGTCTTCTGAAAGAATTGTATTCTTATTTAAGGTATTTTGTTTTTACCTAAAATATATTGATCTTACCCGATTCACCCTCAGATATATTAAGTTCCGCATCGTCGTCATCATTTATGTCAGATATGGGCATTGGTTCAATATTGGAACATTCAAATTCTCTACATGCACAAGCTTCGGTACAACATAAAAAAATTTTTTGCAACTGCAACTTTTGCTGACGCATCCCTTTTTACAGCCACATTTTATTAAAAACAATAGGCTTTCAGGAGCAGGTGGCTTTGTAATTGGAACTGCCGCATATAAACTTCCTTTCATTTTTTTCCATCCACATAGGTCTGAATTGGCAAGTTTCTGAATATTGGTATGACTTTACTTCCCCTCGCTATAAAATTTGCCCTATATAAGAAACCCAATATTACTAAATAGCGCAGTATTCGATTAAATTAATATATTTACCTAAGGTTATGCTGTTCAAGAGCATTAAGCGTAGGTGGCAAATTCTCTCCTTGCTGCCCTTTTATAGAATATAATTTCCATCGTAATTCCTTGACAGAAGTAATCGTTGTAGATTTGTAAAGCATACAAATGAATCTTTCAAAGTCCCTATTCATTTGATAATTTGGTTTTTCGTCCGAACCCAGTAAAGAAAACCATTTTAAAATCCTGTCATCTTCATTTAAGCCTAAATATATCCTAAAACATATTTCTTTGCTTTTCCTGAAAAATTTTCGGGTTATATCGGTTCCAGTAAATGCATGGAATCCAAGGATAGCTTCTGTAATACCCGGACCTAAAGTCACGGTAATATGTTTCAGCCAGCTTCCTCATGGTTATTTCTGCTAGAATTTCAGGGGGAATATCAGAAGACTTCGAATATGTTTTATTTCCATATGAAACGACTACATTTTCAATATTTTTGTTTGAATTGAAATTATGTTCCATAATTTTTTGACCAAGATATTTCGTTAACTCATCTTTTGTTTTAATACTCGATAAGAAATCTTTGAGACTTACGTTTTTGATCAATGTATTATCAGTTATTCTGTAATATGTGTTTTTCCTCTAGATCTTTGTTCTCTCATTTGGTTCTTTAATGAATTTTCTTTGTAAACATCGAACACAATATAAATATTGTTATAAGCAGAATACTCATTTTCTACTTTTTTTAAAAACGCTTGTGAAAAATCTCTACAATATTTTATTTCGTGTGCTTTGTTCATGGATTGAACCAGTGCCATGCCATCAATCAAAATAAAACTTTTCTCTTTGTAATCAACGGGTTTTCAATGCTAGATTCAGGATCTTTAAATCGTTTAGCCTTTTCTTCTAATTTCGATACTATTTTTGATTTGTCAGTTGCTAATAACAATCTTCCATCGGCAGCAAATAAAGATCGTGGTACAGTTCCAAATTCATATTCACCAATGCAGTCTCTTAAATTAATATCGCTTCTTGATCTTGACACTATAATCAGACGATGCAACATATCCCTTTCCTCTGTTATTTAATAGTTTTCTCTTGATAGGTAGGACCAAATTTGTAACAAATACATATTGATGGTATTAATTATATTCCGCTTGAAATTTTCTATATTTGCTGTACTGAACATTTTATTATTGAATTATAAATATTTAAGTTAAAACATCAGTTCGATAGTAGACCTCGTACAAGTCGGAGCGTTTACTAATAAGTGCGTTACATAAGTGAATTAGTGAATTTAGTAGTGTTAAGTTTAATTATTAGTGGTTCAGTTTACTTATTAAACAAAGTGTTTATTAAAAAAAACTACAGGCATAGACTAAAATAAATTAACTATGAGTGTCTTTAAGGGGGGTAACCCCCCCCAATGAAACTAACCAGTTAATAACTATGGAAGTGTGCGAATCTCTGGAAAATATACAAGAAGAGGGCAACACGAGTTCAAAAGATATCCAATATACACAAGAACAGGGTAGTAATCTAAAACAAAAACAAAATCGACATAATGTAGTAAGTAATCTTATTCATAATTTTGGACAAACGGAAAATAACCGTGAAGTATCCGATGATAATTCAACGATACCTCCGGCACAAAAACGAACAGAGCGACCAATTTATATATACAGACAAACCGATACCGGACCATTTCATGTTTACGTTGAAAATAATATATCAGATTTTAATGGAAAATTAAATCCAGTGAAGGTAGGTGATTATTGTTTTAAAAGTAGTACCAGAAATTGACAATAAAATAAAAACAATTGAATCAATTGGAAAGAATAGAGTACGAATTGTATTTAAAACCTCTGAATCGGCTAATAAATTGATCAAAGCTCAGTCCTTTTTAAGAGTTTATAATTTAGACATTTATATACCGAAATTTATACTACATAGACAGGGGGTTTTTCGAATAGATGCCGAATATTCTGTTGACTATCTTAAAGAAAAAATCAAACCGTACGATTTACATTGCAAATTTGAAGTAGAATCAATACGACGCATTCATAAAAAAATCATGGAAAATAACGAAGCTAAATATATACCCACGAAAACAGTAGTTGTTACATTTAAAGCACACGAATTACCTAAATATATTTCGATCAATCATGTTATATTTAATGTTGAACCGTATGTACAAAAAGTCATTTTGTGCCATAATTGTTTTCGATATGGTCACATGGATAGCCAATGTAAAAGTAAAGCCAGGTGCGTTAAGTGCGGAGACAATCACAACTCTGAAACCTGTACAAAATTTCTAGATGAACCGGAATGTCTTCATTGCAAAGGAAAACATTTTGCTAATCAAATTAAAGAATGTCAAGAATTTAAACGACAGAAAGAGATTAAAAAATATATGTCACACTCAAATTCGTCTTATAAGGATGCTGAGAAAAATGTCCCAAAAATGACATACGCCTCTATTCTTTCCAATGAACACAATCATAACGTAGATATAACCTCTTTATTATATAACAACAGTAATTCACATCAAAGAACAACAAACCGCTATACACAGATAACAACCACTCCAAGGAAAAAAACACGACCCAATACACCAGATATCACAGAAACACAAAGAAATCTAATAATATCACCACTCAACCTTCCTCAAACTTCTGGTGGAATATTCAACAGTCCCATATATAATTCAAATCTACACAATAAATCAGAACAAACACGCACTACCCAAAAAGAAAATGAACTCCCTGTACAAAAAATTTTAGAATTGGTTATTTTCCTAATAGATATTATTAAACAAAATAATTTTAAAGAATTAGAAGAAGCTGAAATATTTAGTATTATAAAAGATCGTCTTAAAACAAATTAATTAATGTTTACATTCACTTAAACATAAATACTTTTATTTGATGTGTTATGGACAAAAAAAATATATATCTCATTTTTCTCTAAATATAAAAGAAGGCGGTTTAAAAATTTACCAATGGAATTGTCGCTCTGCAGTAGCAAATAAAGGTAATTTAGAAAATTTACTGTCCACTAATAACATCAACATTGCCTTACTGTCGGAAACATGGTTTAAACCCAATGTATATACCAACTTTCATAATTTTAATAATGTTCACAAGGACCGTGCAGATGGAAAGGGAGGCGTTGCAATCCTCGTCCAAAAACAAATAAAATACTCGGAAATAGTATTACCTACAATCAACAACTGTATGCAAGTCTGCATTACAATAGATCTGGATAAAAATAGTAAGCTGACATTGGTATCATTATATATCCCACCGCAATCAAAAATCAATCCAAATGATTGGAATTCCTTTTTTAACTGTATACCAAAACCTTTTATTGTAGGTGGAGATTTTAACGCCCACCATATTGCGTGGGGTTGTGATTATAGTGATACTTATGGAAAAACATTATTAGATTCATTAGATAATAACAATTTAACAATTCTAAATGACGGTAGCCCAACATACATAGGTAACTATTTTAGACAGAAAAGTGCTATAGATTTAACAATATGTACTCCTCAAGTGTACCACAATTTAGAATGGTCTACCTTATCAGATCCTTGTGGTTCGGATCATCTTTCGATTTTAATTAATTGTCAATTAGTTCCAAACTGGATTGTGTTTAAAAATCAAAGAAAGTGGAATATAAAAAAAGCTAATTGGGACTCTTACTCTCTTGAGTGTTTAGATAATATAAGAAATGATGTAGTAAACTACGAAAATCTTACAAATGTTATCAACCAGTCTGCTGAGAAATCCATACCTCGATATAACAATACAGAAAATACCAAAAAAAATAAAGGAAAACCGTGGTGAATGACAAATGTGAAAATGCCGTTAAACATAGAAAATATTGCTTTTTACAATATAAGAATAACCCTAATATAGCAAATATAACTACTTATAAAAAATCTGATGCTATCGCTAAAAGAATAATAAAAGAAACCAAAAGAGAAAGCTGGCGTTCTTATTGTTCAAGTTTAAATAAGAATGTCCCAATAAAACACATATGGCAACAACTTAACCGTTTTAAAAATCGACCTCAAAAAAACACCGTACTCATAGATTCCTCAGCAGAATGGTTGGAAAACTTTCACTGTAAATTAGCCCCCCCAACTGTAACTCCACAACGCCCTCTTCTGGACAGCATAGACCAACCAAACGTTTTGTCAAATCCATTCACTCTTAAAGAACTAGACAGAGCTCTAAAACAAAATAACAACACGGCTCCTGGTAAAGATAACATTCACTATTCGATGCTTTCCAATTTACCTAGATCAGCTAAAATCACTCTCCTAAATATATTCAACGACATATATTTGAACGATGTTCAAATCCCAAAAGACTGGTATGAATACATTATTGTACCTATCCTGAAGGCTAACAAACCGGAAGACAGCTGTAACTCATACCGACCAATTGCATTGGCTTCTTGCGTATTAAAAACATACGAGAGATTAATAAAGAATCGTTTGGAATATTGGTTAGAAAGTAAGAATATACTTCCGAAATCGCAGTTTGGATTCAGAAAAGGCTGTTCGACTCAAGAAAATTTAGCTAGTTTAATTTCGGACATTCAGTTGGGATTCACAAAGAACGAGTCAACCAGTGTGGTTTTCCTAGATGTCACCGGGGCATATGATAACGTCAACCTTAATATACTCGCAGAAAAAATGAAGCAAATTGGACTACCCAACAAGCTAATTTTGCACATCCATAAGCTCTATTGCACTAGAAGTATTTTCATAAAAACCCATGACGAACTGATTGGACCAAGGCAGACATCAACAGGCCTACCTCAAGGAAGTATTTTAAGCCCTTTGTTATACATAATATATTCATATGACTTCGAACTGTTATTTACCAATACCAATATTAAAGTATATCAGTTTGCCGAGGATTATGGAATTAGAGCTCAGGGCAATGACATCAACTATTGCAATAGAAATCTAGCAAATGCCATTAGAAAAGCAGAAATATGGTTTGAGAAAAATGGATCTCCAATCTCCGAAAAAAAATCATCAATATGTACATTTACAAGAATAAAATTTCAACCGCCCAACACTATCAGAATATCTAATCTCGAAATTAAATATAAAACTTCAGTTAAATATCTAGGAGTCATTTTAGACAAGAAACTGAACTGGAAAGAACATATAAATTATATCTGCAAAAGAAGTGAAAAAGCACTTAATATTTTACGAGTATTTAGTCACCAAAAATGGGGAGCTAAATGAGGAGCCAACATATGTCTCACTTTCTATCGTTCTCTAGTAAGATCTATCTTCGATTACGCTTGTGTCTTTTACGGATCAGCAGCAAAAGTTCACCTTCAAAAAATTGAACAAATTAAAAACAAAAGTCTCAGACTGTGTGTTGGATTTCTTCAAAGCACCCCCTTGAACATCCTAGAATCCGAACGCGCTGAACCTGCTTTACACCTCAGAAGGCAAAAATTAAGCGATAACCTACTACTGAAAATCTACAGCAGGAATAAGGATGTTGTTGAAAATATACACAAATTAACAATACTGGGCCACACAGCAAAGTACTGGGAAAAGAAAAAATTGCCGTTATTAGTGGAAAGTTATACATGGATATCTCAATTTAAAGAAGAAATACATCAGTCGGACATTCTTCCTTGTTTCACACCAGAATATTCAAATTATGAAAAATTACCCAGAACATCATTCATAGATCTTCAAGATAACGTACTGTTAAACAACATAATATTTAAATCAAAACTAAACACTAACTGGACCAACTACGAGTATATATTCACCGACGGCTCACTCAAAAACAACAAAACCGGCTGTGCTGTTTACCATGAAAACGAAAATATATCTAAAAAGTACCTCTTACCAACCAACTCGTCTATTTACACAGCAGAACTAGTAGCAATCAAGGAGGCAATTAAATATTGCTCAGAATATGAGAAGAACAATAAATTTGTTATATTCACAGACAGTAAGAGTGCGGCGATGAAAATACAGAATTGTAACCCAAGGTCTGACGCAAACTATATAATAATTGATATTATAAAATATTACAACCAATTAGTACAACGAGACAAGACCCTTGAACTAACATGGATAAAGGGACACGCAGGTATTACACAAAATGAATATGTTGACAAGTTAGCAAAGGAAGCAACTGAAACTGGCAACATCATCCCTAACTTTAAAATTCCCAGCACAGATATTAATAGGCTGATAAAGGAACGACTTAGAGAAAATTGGCAGCAGCACTATCTAAATTACCCAGCAGGAGAAAACTACAAAAAACTTCAGACAAAAATTAAAATCAGACATCCTTGGTTTAATGGTGAAATTAATCGAAATTTCGTAAGAGTAATGTGTCGAATTAGAAGTTCACATTGTCTTTACCCTCAATACAAATACAAACTGAATCTCAAAGAAGATCCGTACTGCTCCTGTGGAGAAGAAGGCAATTTACAACATTGCTTGATGGAATGTCCTTTAAAGTTCCAGGAAATAAGTGAAATGTTTTTTAAACTTGCCCGCAACAATATTTCACTACCTACAAATCTCCCCAACTTATTAGCATTAGAAAACAAATATGTGTATAAAATACTTTATGAATTTATAATAAAAAACAAAATAGAGCTGTAAACCAGTTAGGTAAAAGTATATAAGTAAGTATGTGTATATATGTGAATATATACGTATGTATGTATATAGTGTATATATTATATTTTAGGATAGTAATTGTCGTAGGAGTTTTGAAAAAAAAAATAAAATAAAATAAAAAAAAGGGAAATATTAGCATAATAGAAGTATAAGGAAGGCACAAAAAAAAAACAAAAAAAAAACAAAAAAAGGGAATATACTAATAGGTAATAACTGTGGCCATGAAGGGTAATTAAAAAAATAAAGAAATAAAAATATTAAAAAAAAAAAAAAAGTTTAAACAAAAAAATATTTATATGTGTATATGTATGTAGATTTGTGTATATATATGTATGTATCTGAACAAATATTCTGTAACAAATGTTTGAAAACAATTCAGTTTATACTTGATAATTATTATTTGATTGGAATTTTTAAATGAAAATGTATATTAATTTTATTTATTACATATTTTAATAGGTGTAATTTTTATTCCACTCTCTCTTGATTATTTTTAACAATCCGTTGAATAGACAACAAATGTCTGGCTATTTGGTTTATGACCAGTGCCATTTAACATAACACACACACAAGTTAAAACATTGTAAAAACAATTATTATTTATGTTTTTGTTTAAATATATAGTTGATTATCTACATTATGCATAACGACTATAATATAATAATCCATCTGTTAGAAGTAATTTGTTTTGAAAAGTTTAGAACTGTTGCTATTAAATATATCCATAACCGCTACTACACCGTCAGATTTCGTTTTGGAAAACGACATGCGCAAGGTTTTTGACGTTTAAAATAATTATTATTTAAAGTCAACGCAAAAGTGAAGACATATTTAAAATCAGCATTAAATTCTTTACAATTTATATTTGAAAAGTTTTTCATGTACTACAATTGATTTTCCGCTAAAAGCGTTAATAAATTAATTCTGATATTTTCATTTATATAAAAAATTTACAAAATATCACGACTTTATATGACAGTACTATTTTTTTTTATAAAAGGTGTACTTAAAATGAGTACTTGCTTTTTTTGTTATTTAAAATCCGTTAAGAAATAACGGAGATAGAATTTGTTTAAAAAAGTCGTGCGCCGCCATCTTTGATCGGCCATATTTTTTTTTAAAACAATTTTCCAGAATGCCAACCTCAAAAAATTTGTTATATCAGAGTAGTACTTTCGTGTTCTGGAGGTTTTTTAAAATTGGCAGAGCATCCAAGCGACACGGGATTTTTGGCTATATGAGAATGGACTATATATACATACATGCATAACGTTTTCTGTTCACTATATTAATTGATCAGCATGTATTCCTTTCTTTTGTTCCAACAGAACCGATTATATTTATCTACATGAGGAAATGCATGGTCTAACAAGTACCAAGTACTGCACTGTTCCATCTATCGATTACCTGTCAATAAGTCATTTACGTAGGTAACAGATGACGAATAATTCCGGTAAATATGTAAACCGATAACAGATAAACCGACACCGAGCGAAGATATTAGATTTCATATGAAGGAAGTGCATGAAAACAAAACTTAATGAGAAAGGACAAAAGAAAACCTTGGATTGGTCTGTGGACGAGTGAGTTCGATGTTCCATAACAAACAGAACTTTTATGTCTTTTTAACTCGCTTAAAAATAACCGCTTTGGTTTCGTTTGAGAGCTAATAAACGATGAAAGACCTTAAATGTGGCATGAAAATAATGTTTGAATCGCATTATTTTCGGGAAGGCAAGCGAAACCGACATCTCATTGAAATTATTTTTAAATTAGTAGGCACCTCGGTTTTAAAATAAAATTTTGGTTCGGACGTTTATTACGTATCTAGTTAAGTAATACGACAGAATTGTTTACTATTCAAATAAATACAGAGAGGATCAAATCAACTGGAAGCAGAGGTCTGATGTAGCGTATTCGCATATATATTTAAGATATGAAATAATAACAGAAAATTAATTAATCAAAATGTTTATTTTGAATGTTAAATATTTAATTTTGCCATAAATTGGTGACCCCGATTTCCAGAACGCAACAAAAACGAATAATACAAAAAAGTCAACTATTGCATTCAAAAAAGCAGCACAACAAATTATCAATATGATAAATAATTAAAAGAAACCCTAATATCCAAGGATCGAAGTATCAGAAATTTTTTAAAAATTTATCATATGCCGAAATCGTACAACTTCATCATTTTGGTCAGAACTTCAACTTCAAACAAATATTCGTATTCGATAAGTAACTTAGTAAAGTTTAGTAAATGCAACAATCTTATCCCCTTCTACAACAAAGATGTAACGCTTACATTATCTATGGATTGCTCAAGTATATCCATGGGTGCAGTTTTAGAACAAAAAATTGGTGGCTTGTCCACTTGTCCAGTCCTTTAGCATTTTTCTCTCGCAAATTATTAAATTAAATGATTCACAGAAAAAGTATTTTATTTTTGACAAGGAATTACTGTCATTATATTTATCAATTAAACATTTTAAATATATTTTAGAAGATTGTACGTTTTTTTGTTTCACTGACCATAAACCATTAACAAAAGCTCTTTTTACTAGTGCAGAAAAGACTCCTCGTCAAATACGACACTTGGAATATATTGCACAGTTCACAAATGACATACGTCATGTTCACGGTAAAGAAAACATCATGGCAGATACCTTATTACGCATAAATGATCTTTTCTTACTCGAACAGCACGATCTTTTGTCACCTAACTCAATTTCTCATATAAACTCAATTAATTTCAATTTACAATTACTGAAAGATGCTCAATCTACCGATTGTGAACTTTCCTCCTCATTAACAAATCAATCAAATACCAATTCTAAAGTCAAATACCCTTTACAAAAAATTAATATTACTAATTCAAATCATGAAATTTGGTGCGATGTTTCTTCTTCTAAATGTCGACAATTCGTACCAAAATCTTTACGACGCACAATTTTTGAAATTCTTCATAACTTAACACCTGCTGGTATCCGTTCTACCTAAAGACTTATCAATTCTAACTATTTCTGGCCCAAAACGAATACTGATTGCACTTTGTGGACCAAGACTTGTTTGAGTTGTCAAGCTTCTAAAATAAACAACATACGAAAACTCATACTGGTCATTTTGAAGTCCCCAGAGGTCGTTTTGAGCATATCCATATAGATCTCGTTGGGCCATTGCCTTTACATGGTTTTTCTTACATACTAACAGTTATTGAACGTTTCACTCGTTGGTCAGAAGCTTATCCTTTATCAGACATTACTGCCGAAACCGTTGCTAAAACCTTATTTCAAAATTATATCTGTTGTTTTGGCATTCTACTGTCACTACTGATCAAGGAATTCAGTTCCAATCAAATCTTTTTCGTGAATTTTCAAAATTTTTAGGTTTCCATCGAATGCACACAACTTCATATCATCCGCAAAGTAATGGTATGTTGAAAGATTTCATAGAACCTTTAAAACTGCTTTAATTATCAGAACTAACTCCGTTCATTGGTTTGATGAACTACCAATTATTTTAGTAGGTTTACGAGCAATGCCCAAAGATATGCAGAACTTGTTTATAGCCAAACTTTACGTCTTCCTGGTGAATATTTTATTAAATCACATTTCGATACTAAAGTACCTTTATTTATTAACAAATTACAAAACTATTTCAATAACTTACAATTCACAAATCCTAAACGAAACCATTTTCAAAATACTTTTGTCAATCCTGACATTAAATCTTGTGAATTTGTTTTCATTCGAAAATATAGACTTAAACCAACTTTATCCCCTTGGTACGAAGGACCTTTTCGAGTAATTTCTCGAATTAACAAAATTATAACAGTTAGAGAATATTATTTAGGTATTATGCAAATCACAACTTACACACTTTTTATTTATTATGAAAATACCTACTTTCTGTATATTGTTGCCCTAATCTGGGCACGCTAATATACTAGTCAGGTAAATACTTTAAAACACTCATTATTGGAGAATCAATCAAAACAACTACTCTTCTAGCTAATACTGACGAAGTATTGAATTACATGATAGGATTCTTAGCATTTTAAAGAAAAAAAAATATATTGAAAATACTTAAATCATTTATTCAAATTTAATCATTCACACTTTTTTATTTAATATGAAATTATCTACTTTCTGTATATCGGTGCCTTAATCGGGTCACGCTAATATACTACTTAAGAAAACATTTTAAAACACTCATTATTGGAAAACCAATCAAAACAACTACTCTTCTAGCTAATACTGACGAAGTATTGAATTACATGATAGGATTCCTGTCATTTTAAGGGAAAAAAAATATATTGAAAATAGTTAAATTATTTATTGAAATTCAGTCATTCACAACAATTATTGAACCATACATTCATTGCAACTCTAGAAAAGTTGTACAAGTTTTTTCGAACTCGTTAGTTCACATCAGTAGAGTATAGAAACATTCATTCATTATTTACAAGCCTATTCTTGATTTATTTTTACAATTAATTATTTTTTATTTATTTGCTTTTATCATGATTAGAGAATATTATTTAGGTATTATGCAAATCACAACTTACACACTTTTTATTTATTATGAAAATACCTACTTTCTGTATATTGTTGCCCTAATCTGGGCACGCTAATATACTAGTCAGGTAAATACTTTAAAACACTCATTATTGGAGAATCAATCAAAACAACTACTCTTCTAGCTAATACTGAAGAAGTATTGAATTACATGATAGGATTCTTAGCATTTTAAAGAAAAAAAATATATTGAAAATACTTAAATCGTTTATTCAAATTTAATCATTCACATTTTTTTATTTAATATGAAATTATCTACTTTCTGTATATTGGTGCCTTAATCAGGTCACGCTAATATACTACTTAGGAAAACACTTTAAAACACTCATTATTGGAAAACCAATCAAAACAACTACTCTTCTAGCTAATACTGACGAAGTATTGAATTACATGATAGGATTCCTGGCATTTTAAGGGAAAAAAAATATATTGAAAATAGTTAAATTATTTATTGAAATTCAGTCATTCACAACAATTATTGAACCATACATTCATTGCAACTCTAGAAAAGTTGTACAAGTTTTTTCGAACTCGTTAGTTCTCATCAGTAGAGTATAGAAACATTCATTCATTATTTACAAGCCTATTCTTGATTTATTTTTACAATTAATTATTTTTTATTTATTTGCTTTTATCATGATTAGAGAATATTATTTAGGTATTATGCAAATCACAACTTACACACTTTTTATTTATTATAACAGTTTTTAAATGTGGAAAGGATTTTACTTTAGCTTTGAACAAAGTTAAGCCTGCATTCTTATTGAATGATATTGTCGATCTACCCGTCAATTGTGACTGTAAAAAAGTCCACTTTAATATTGAAACTTTGGTAGGTTGATTTGTTATTTTGCGGGGGGGGGGGGGGGGTATACGTAGCGTATTCGCCTACATATTTAAGATTCTGTTACTATAGAGATATGAAATAATAACAAAAAAATTAATTAATAAATAATTAATTAAAATGTTTATGTTAAATATTTAATTCTGAATATAGATCTTTTGAAATTGAATAATTTATTTATTATTATGGTTTATTACCATAAGTGACTACAGCATTCAACTCGCTCGATGGTGTTTTTTATTAACTTCGCGTATGTAATTTGTATCATTAATTAGTGCAAAAGTTGCCAGAAATATAATTATAGAATTAACAAAACAAAAATATTTTAGTATAAAATAAAAAAAATGAACCGTCAAAGGTCGCTAAAAATAAATCTTCATCCATATTGACCTATTTAATTGAACCTTATTCCTACCTAATATTGGATATTGAACTCTGTTAAAAATACGTTTGGTTGCATGTTACATTTTTATTTTTACGATTGTGTGCCACGACTGTTCCGATTTATTCCAATCTACCCATATAATGCTAGGAAAATCTAAATAACGTCGAAAGTATTAAATTATGTGATTTATGAAAAATATTTAAAATGATTCTTTGGATGAAACTCAAATAGGCCCACATATAGTCAGTTTTCAATTTGTAATTCGTGTGCAACTTCGTGAAACAATATTGTGTTATACGTCAAAATTTTTGGAAAAATATGTAAATTACGAAATTCTTTGGGCCGTTCCTTGCAGGTGCGTCGGGGGCGAGAAAACCACCCCAATTCACTCCCATTGGAAATAAATTCAATTCAATTCAATAGAATGCAATAATTGTGTATAAATTATCGAAAATAATTCAAAATAAGTCCTTTGGGCCGTTCCTTGCAGGTGCGTCGGGAGGTGAGGGCTGGGGGAGAAAACCAACCCAATTCACTCCCATTGGAAATAAATTCGATTTAATTTAATAGAATGTGTTGATTGTGTATACATTATTGAAAATAATTCAAAATAAGTCCTTTGGGCCGTTCCTTGCAGGTGCGTCGGGTGGGGGGGGACCACCCCAATTCACTCCCATTGGAAATAAATTCGATTTAATTTAATAGAATGTATTGATTGGTATAAGGTACTGAGAATAATTCAAAATAAGTTGTTTCAGACGTTCCTTGCAGGTGCGTGGAGGAAAACACCCCTTTTCACTCCCATTGGAAATAAACTCGATTTAATCCAATAGAATGCATTGACTGTGTATAACTTACTGAAAACAATTCTAAATAAGTTTCTTTTTAGTTTTTGACGCTGGGAATTGATATATGTAACAATCATCCCTTGGCCGACAGGGGTGGCGGTGTGAAAATACTATAAAGGTAACGGTGATTAAAATATTTGAGTCGTATTTCATTTTCGAGGTTTTTGGGATCAAGAAATTAAATATTGCTAAAAATTAATGTTTATTTATATTTATCATTCTGATAAATATAATAAGGACATTTATAAGTAAAATAAAGAGTCTTATTTTGTTTCTGTTTTAAATACTATTTTGATAAAGTAAAGAGAAGGTCAAAGATATTTTGCTGGTAGGTTCATAATATTTTCTGGTGCTACTCAGTGTCGGACACATCATCCAGAGAATCATCAGAATCATCACAAACTTGTTCTTCATCCCTTTTACTATTGGTGCAAATCTCTGGACGGCCTTCACATTCACACATCTCCGTCCAAAATATATTTTGCGATGAGCACTTGCACCGTACAGTACAATTATTTTTCTTACATGAGCACTTCACGAGGTTAACTACCTGATCTGGTGCACAAGGAAGGTCACAAGGAACAGCTCTGTACTCATCACTAATTAGTTTCCACCCGTAGTTGGTGGCTGATGGTAAATTGAGGTGTGCAATGGTGTCTCGATACCATTCCATGCACTGATAATGGCACCTTTGAATTGCCGGCCTTAGAGCTCCCAGTGTCGGAGGCAGATTTTCACAGGAGTTTTCCTTTTGTGTGAACTGCCACCATCTCAATTCTGCTAGTTTTTGAAGCTTTTGTTACTTGTAGAGTATATTGCACAAATAAAAGATTCAATCTCCTCAAAAACGGAAACATTCAAATCTTCGTCTTTTCCCAACAAAGCTAAAGCCTCCAAAGTTGATGTAGGTGATTCCAAGAATTTCTTCCAAAAGCTGACTTTAGATTTCCCCTTGAAAGCTTCTGTAACATCTACCTCTGACAGTGCATGAAGTCCTGGAAGTGCATTAATCTTCAATGTACCAAGACTACAATAAATCGTTTGCAAAGGGATCTTACGATTGCTTGAGCCAATGCTTATGAACTCGGTATCTAATGGTAATAGCGGAAACCTTCTCAATACTAATATAAAAACATCAGTAACGGGCGAGTAAATTCTTATTAAATTTGAACCTCTTTTTGACGCATCCACAGAATGGAAAATCAATTTGGTGTCAGCTTCTTCGTGGGAGCTTTTTAGATGTGTAACATCACCGAATGCAGCTGTAATCTTTATTGAGTCTTTGAAAGCACAAACAACCTTTTTATTGCATTTGTTTCCAGAAACTATCAGTTTGTTGGAAAAATATTCCGTAATAACCTCCTTAGTTGACGTATGAGACAGCAGTTTTCTAATATTTGTACTTTTCAGTTGCGTTGTATCATCAATGTGATATTGTACAGGTACTTCTTTCTAGTGACTTAAGAGATCCTTTCAAATATGTATCAAAAACTACATGTATTTCCGAGTACTCCGCATATTTTGTCAACATTTTCCTTGAAAATTGCTCTGCTAGATCTAAGACAAAAACAGCATTTTTAAATGACAGCGTTTGTACTGCCATGCCATCAATAACAGCAACACTACATAAGCTTCAAAAACTAAAAGAAACTTATCTTGAAATGTTTTCAATATTTTAGACATAATTCTGGTATTTTAATGAATTAAACTGGATTTATTTGCAATGGGGGTGAGTGGGGGTGGTTTTCTCCCGCCCGACGCATTTGTAAGGAACGGCCCAAACAATTTCGTAATCTACACCCTGTTCTGAAACTTTTGACGTATGGCACAATATTGCTTCACCTAGTTGCACACGGACTGCAATTTTCGACAAATTGAAAACTGACTAATATTAGTACTAAGGAAGTACTACAAATAAAAAGGAATTTTCTAACATAGGTACCTTTTTGCGTCTGGACCAAATACAACGGAAATTACAGACCATAAAAAATTAAATATTTAATTTTCTTCTAATTAACTGGCAAAAAGTAACAAGAGTGTCTTTGAAAACAATGAAATATTTAGCTTGTCAAACTTTTATATTGGCACAGTTTTCATTATAATTTTTTCGTCATACCTCCCTCGTGTAATCTAATTCCATTGTTTTGGCGATCGTAAGTAACGCTTTATATACCAAATACTTGTTGACATTATTTTTCATAACGTCCGGGAAATAAAGTAAATTTGGGAAAATTTACTCTTTTATACAAGTATAAAATTTAATGTTTTCACTTTTTTGGAAGTAAATCCAGACAAGCCTTATTTGCACTATCTCCTATATGCGACATTATTTTCAAAAATGTTCAGAGCTATTATGCCTAATATGATTTAATTTAACTTATAATAGAAGCTGCCTCCTAAATTTATTTTATTGGCAGTTGCCATGGATATTCCAAGCATCGCTACCTTTACTATTTGCTTAGCAAATATGAAATCTTCCTGAAATAATTATAGCTTTCCATTAGTTTTTCGCAAGTTTTTTCTGATATAATGATTCATGGGTATGACGAAAAATATAATATGCACCGCGTGTCGTACAGTGCGATTTTTTGGTCTCGAATACTTGCAAACCTCGGCCCTACGGGGCTCGGATTGCAAACTGTATTGTCGACCAAAAAAAGTGCACTTACGACCCTTGGTACATAAATAACTATAAAATCTCTTATAATTATTGTTAATTTGATTTAAAATACCGCAAAATACAAGAGATAATAAAGTGAACGTTGACATTAACAATTATTTACGGAAAATGTAAAAAAATGCAGTTGCTTCTACCGAGTTATACGTAAAACGATATCCTGATCGACAGTGCCCTGCTACAAAGTATTTTCATCGTGTTGAAAATGCAAGTTTCGAAGAGAGCCTAATAATGATCCCGAAGAATCTTTTATTATTGGGGAAGAAACGGAAGTTAATATTTTGGCGTCGCACAGTGGCACGAATCGTGATTTTTTCGTTTAAAATAATCTAGAGCACTTGTTTCGCAACCGATTGGGATAATTTTTTTTTAAAAGACTCGTAAATTCAAAAAACGTAAGAGAGCCGATTTTTGAATTATGCTAACCAAAATTATTGAGCTTATAGGCGAGGAAATATAGCAGTCAACCTTCAATTTTTTTTGCAGTAAGTCGGATTGAGATGGGGTTTTTTGCATTCGCTTCGTTAACTCGTCTAGAAACTTTGTGCCATATTTTGGTCTTGTACTTTTTTGAAATTGCATTGCTGCATCGAAAAGTGCATTCTTATAAGTGCATCTTTTCAAGTGATGAAGAAAAAATTCATATCTTCCAGAAAAAACTCCCGAATCATACGAATTTCAGTACCCGGGAGTTTTTTGATTGGCTGAACCCGAATGTGATGTCCAAATGAGCCCCATGTGCACCTGGAGGTCAGGACGGCACCCTGTAAACTTATGGAAAATCGATCGAAACTCGTTACCCGGGGGTTTTTCGTGTCGCTCGTCCCGAATCTGACATCGACAACCTCCTCTGGAGGACCTGGTGCGCGCGACCTGGTTAATAACGTCATCTCCTGGAGTTTTACTAGAATTACTTATCAAATTGATCGAAACTCGTTACCCGGGGGTTTTTCGGGTCGCTCGTTCCGAATCTGACATCGGCAACCTACTCCAGAGGGCCTGGTGCGCGCGACCTGGCTAATAACGTCATCTCCTGGAGTTCTACTGAAATTTTGTCGTCAAACTTTCTAACATTGCTTTAATGAATGCTGGTTAATACATTATTATAGTAGAACAAGTTTTCCACTGCAACCTTCTTCATCATTTCGACGTAAATATCTATGACGCAACAAATTATAAATAATTATTAATTAAAAATAAAAATAATTATTTTTATTACAAAAATTTATTATTTCATAGAATTAAAAATTGGCGCCTTCTTTATACGAGATTCCAAAATTCCGTTGGTTTAACTTTGTTGCGTTATAGATATTTTCGTTAAGTATACCGATATATAATTTATCAGTTCACGTGTATATAAATTACATATAGTGTTTATTAAATATTCAACAAACTTTATAAAGATATTTATTTTATCTATTAAAAATATTAATTTTATTTTTGACGATATTTAGAATAAACTGTAAAATTAAGAAAAGTTTTTTTGATAACTTAATGTATTTGTAAAAAGAAATATAAAGTTCAGATATTTTTGAAATTGTGCCTGCATATATTTGTACCCATACCTTTCATTTACTCCTCGAATAGTTTCAATTGAATTCTAACTCTGGTGATAAAGTAAGTTCATTGAAAAAGAAAGGACATGCCCATTTTGTATAAATAAATGTCAGATTCGGGACGAGCGACCCGAAAAACCCCCGGGTAACGAGTTTCGATCGATTTGATAAGTAATTTCAGTAAAACTCCAGGAGATGACGTTATTAGCCAGGTCGCGCGCACCAGGTCCTCCGGAGGAGGTTGCCGATGTCAGATTCGGGACGAGCGTCCCGAAAAAACCCCGGGTAACGAGTTTAGATCGATTTTCCATAAGTTTACAGGGAACTCCAGGTGATGACGTTCCTGGTGCCGTCCTGACCTCCAGGTGCGCAGGGGGCTCATTTGGACATCACATTCAGGTCCAGGGACTCAAAACACCCCCGGGTACTGAAATTTGTATGATTCGGGAGTTTTTTCTGGAAGATATGAATTTTTTCTTCATCACTTGAAAAAATGCACTTATAAGAATGCACTTTTCGATGCAGCAATGCAATTTTAAAAAAGTACAAGACCAAAATATGGCACAAAGTTTCTAGACGGGTTAATGAAGCGAATGCAAAACACCCCAACTCAATCCGACTTAACGCAAAAAAAAATTGACTATTTTTGGGTTATATTTCCTCGACTATTAGCCAAAATGCCCATGTTACACTGTGATCATGTTACTTACGAATAAAAACTTTTTTCCTTATCCAATTTACATAAGTCTTGTTACTTGGGAAAAAAGGGGGGTTCTTGAGGTCGCTGATTACGAATCTGACATCCAAATTGTCATAAACCAACCTGGCGGACCAAGATGGCGGAATCAATGGCGGCTATAAAAATGCTAAAAAATGATGAAAAATGAAATATTTTTGTGTAAGTTTATGCCGAAATCGGCTCTCTTACGTTTTTTGGAAATTAAATAACGAGTATTTAAAAAAAAAAATATCCCAATCGGTTGCGAAACAAGTGCTCTAGATAATTTTAAACGAAAAAATCACGATTCGTGCTACTGTGCGTCGGCATTCATTTAAATATTAATTACACTACCACTTGTACGAAAATGATCACGCACTGAGAGCTAAATATTGCAATTGGATTTTACAAAATAACGCACAGCAAATAATTAATATTTGGGAAAAATTTTTTGCTTTATTATTTTCGGATACGTTCGGTGAAAATATAAACCCATATAAGGCTTCAATAAATGCCTTATTTATTAAAAAGCAGCCCATCGTCTCGATACATTTTATTGTGATTCTGATTTATTCATATTAAATCGATGGAAATGCATATTTAGATGCAATTAAACATAAGCTGACAAACATATATTTTTTAGAACCACTTTTGTCGTATTTAATTCACGATAAATATTCATATGGGAGTTTAATTTGATTTATTATTCACATTACAACTCGTAGAAAACAGTTACGCGCGTGCGAGAATTTTTTGATGTACATTGCAAGGACTAAAACGACACTTATCTAATATATTAAAACGTAATTAGATTTCCGAAACAATCACTTCGTAAGTTACTTCTACACCTCTACCTAAATACAATCTGCTATTTTTTAAATTTTGTTATGAATTCATTTTAGTCCAGTCAAATTCGATTTTGCTTGAATAAAAACCTCCACCTAGCTGAATTTTTGTACGAAGCATGTTCTCAACATTTTAAACAAAATGTCAAAAGTCCTCATAGATATCACCAAAGATTTAAATGTTACAAGAGATTAAAGCTAAAAAAACAGTTTACAAACATCTCAGAAACTATTAGCTTTAAAAGCTTTAAGACAAAAACATTTACCTGATAGTACACCCGATACAAATGTTGCTGAACTGTACTGAAAGTTGGTGGACGTGCTGCAGCTAAGTTCACAATTTTATTGCGTTGCGTAGACTTAGCAAATAAAAGATATCTCGAAGTGACTATGAAATTCTCATGCTGTGGTTTTAAAAAAACTGCTACGTGGCACGTTTCTCCAGTAATTTTAAAGCGTTGCATTTACCTTTATTAAACAAAGACGATGTTGTATCGCATTCAGTAACTGCGTGTAAAAATAGAATGTGATCTTTACTTAATTCATGAAAATCAAAACTTTCTGAGGAAAAATTTTTTGTTCCTATTTTTACTTTTCCAGGCTTCGGTCTATCAGAAGGAGTTTGTGCAATCAACAATACTAATAAATCAACATCCTCCCCTACAAGTATGCTAAAACTTGTACCGGACTCCTCGAGTGCAGTTTCAATAATGAGATCGACGACGTTGTTCAGCATCTTTTGACAATTAGATTATAAGCCTAGAATACAATAATTGCATAAGGACTTTAATGTTTTTAATGTCTAGAAATGGCTATTTACGATATTTTTTTATGGTACAGATATTTTTTATTTCGAAAAAACTTGAGAAATTGATTGATTATAAAAATCATGTTTTTTAACATTTACACTGCCATATCTTCAAATCTAATTGAGCTATCGATCTGATTTTTTTTTAAATTCAAGTACCTACACAAATAAGCACTTTCAATGGTCTTTTTGTTTCTATCGATAATTGTTTATTATTTTCATTAAACAACAATGAACTTATTACTCGACTATTACTTCGCTAAAAATGTACTCATATTTTGACTAAGCGACAAACTTTTTTATTCTTGAAAATTTTCATATACAGGGTGTTATTAAAAAGTATGTCAATCACTTAACCACATATTCAGCACCTCAATTGAACCTAATTTACCTTTATCCAAAATCGCACCCCTATGAAAATACAGCCCAAAAACATATTCTTTAAATATTGTACAAATGGCTACAGATATTTTTTTCAATACTGGTAGGCTGTAACATATATGTCAGAGGGTAACAGTTTAAAGTAAAAATATTTTAAAATAAAGTTTTAGAAATGGCTGATTTAGGGTTAAACAACCCTTCCCCCTACCGCCTTTTTAAGTGATACGCCTATGACTTTTTTGGTATATTGTATTTTATAGAAAATTTAATTCTACAACTTTTTTGCACCTTGTGTTTTTTTAGTTTAAGTGATCATTTTTAAATGAAACTTAGAATACTAAAAGCAGAAATGAAAGAATCAGAAGACTCAGAAGAAGAAGAAGACAATCTGCAGAAGCAGAAACACAAAAAAGAGGTGCATAAACATCACGAACACAATGCGGCAACGCATTTCAAAAACAACTACACTGCCCACCCCATACTCCTGTACCATGCGTCATGTGGCTCTCGCTGCTGACAACAAGCACGACCCAAATCCAACCCAGCATTGGAAACCGAGGAATCAGAAGACTCAGAAAAAGAAGGCGAACCAAAAACACAAAAAAGGGAGCTTAAACGCTCCCTCACGATACAACGCGGTAACGCATCTCACAAATACCTACACCTCCCATCCCACATTCCTTTACCGTGCGCCATATGGCACTCGCTGCTGGCAACAAGCATGACCCTAGTCCAACCCAGCGTGGACGTAGCAGGCCCAGCTATATAATCCTTGGGAGTGGCAGAAATGCCTACCGCGCGCTGGTAAATCAATCAATCAATCAATCAATCAAACAGTAAACTAAAAATAGGGAGACCATGTTACACGTGGAAAACAACAATCGAGAGGATCATGAACAAACTGGGAAAGGATCAAACATACTGGGAAAGAAAAGCGAGGGGAAAAATGAATTTCCACAAAGAAATCGGAGCGAACCAAAAACACAGAACCAGAATCAAAAACGGAGGAATCAGAAGTCTCAGAAGAAGAAGAAGAAGGCTTGTAGAAGCAGAAGTACAAAAATAGGAGCACAAACAGCAGCGACACAACGCGGCAACATATCTCACAAGAAGACCTAGAATAGGCAGAAGTCCAGAACCAAAAATACAAAAAAAAAGGGAGCTTAAACGCTCCCTCACGACACAATGCGGTAACGCATCTCACAAATACCTACACCTCCCATCCCACATTCCTTTACCATGCGCCATGTGGCTCTTGCTGCTGGTAACAAGCATGACCTTAGTCCAACCCAGCGTGGACGTAGCAGGCCCAGCTGTATAACCTGGGAGTGGCAGCAATGCCTACCGCACGCTGGTAAATCAATCAATCAATTAATTTTTTCATAAAATTAATAGTTTAGCAGATATTTGCAAAAAACATTTTTTTTACATTTGACCTCTTGTAACAGTTTAATCTTAAGAACTTTTGACATTCTGTTTACACAGTCGAAAATATGTTTCATAAAAAAATTCATCTGGATGAACATTTTTATTCAGATTGGGCATTTTTCAATCTAATTTGATTGGATTATCTAGCTAAATTAGCACACTGAATAACTTTGTGCATTCCTCTTGTCTCTAACTGTACTATTATTATTTAATAAGTGTTCCTTCTACTTCACTTCCTGATTTATAATACGTACAATAAATAAAATTATAATTACGGAGGTTACACCGGAATTGATTACCTACATTATTATTCAATCAAGCTACCTATATTTTATATTTTTTAAGCCTTGCATTCTTATTGCCTCGTTATAAAATAAGTCTTTCTTAATTTTATACGGTACATGGCGGAGTTAATTATTTGTTTTTGTTTTATGCTAGAAACAATTATTAGTATTACAATTTTAATTATAACTGACGGTTACAGACATGCACCAATGCCTAAGGCAATGATACAACTGCTGTATCAGATTTTTTGCAGCAAAGATATAATTCATTAGATACGGGTTTCCGTTTCTTGTATCACAAATGTTCACAATACGTACAATGTTTTAATTCTGTCTGAAAAATATAAACAATAGAGAGTCCAGCAGTAGTCAGGACAAATAAGAACTGTTTACTATTACTTATTTATAAATAGTGCCATGAGTTCTTTAACTATTTACAGTGTACTCACAGATATAATAAATTGGTCATCTGCCTGATATTACACTCAAAGAAAGTGATAGGTAAATTCAACCCAAAAGAGCATATGAAATCGCGCCTGTCTAGTTTCATAGTTAAATCAATCAGAAAAGAATAGTCATACAACTTTATTTGTTTTCGTAAACAAATAGTAGTTTAATAATCATCTTCTTGTAACATTAAATAGTACAATGACATTTTTTTATGTTCACTAACCATTTTCAATTTGGTCTACAATTAAATAGTACAACGACTTTGTTTTTTGTTCACCAACTAATTTTTAGGTTGATCTACACTTTATGGTATGATGAAGTTTTTTTTGTTTAGCCAAAATCTCAGTATTGAGACATCAGACCACCCAAACCAAAGATTTGAGATCGTTTATAAGATCCATACAAATATATCGATGATCCCTGAGAGAATTTGAACATTGCAATCATGTTATTAATTTTCTATAAATTCATAAGAGTATAAGATAATGCATGATTGATCATTGTCAGTGATTTGTATGTGGCGTCATCTGGGAATAATTTCTGTAATAGACTACGTGGTAAGCAAGCAAATTTTATGGTAATTCTTTTAGAACTTCTAGAAGACGACAATAATATTGGTTTGTCTACCAAGTACAATAATACAGCGAACTAATACTGGGTTAGAATTACAATTCGATAATAGTTAAAAATAAAATATACTATTATCTAGTTTAATTTGACAGAATTCAACAAAATAATAGTCAGACGAACAAAATAATAGTCTTATTCATCTATTTTTTAAGTTAATGTTTGTTTTGTTGTACGACAACTTTTTATTAATTAAAATAACAATCACCTCTTGTTTAAAAATACCATCAATATAGTTTGGTTTAACAAAATTAACGATATTGTTAGTTAACCATTTTTTTTTTTGTTGAATTTACCCATACTATTTCTTTGAGTGTAATACTTAAAAACCGCCAGATTTCGCTGGCGACCCTGTAGAAGGTAAGGTGCAACATAAAGCTTTTTGATGTTTCAATACCATATACAACCTACCCCAAAATAATCAATTGCATGAGTCACAGAGAAGTCACCTCTCTAATTTTAGGTTGTTCAACTCACTGTTGAAATATGATGTTACGTAAATCTAGACCTAGATTGTGTCTAGTGTACTCATGCTTACGTTTTTGTCACAGAAATATTACATTATAGGACAGTACCTAGAGGTAAGAAATATGTAAAATTTAGAAATAATCTCGTATGTAACGATAATTTTTCTTTACGGGTTATTATTGTAGTAAAATGTATCATCTTTAGTTTCTATAGAGTTCGGATGTTTGCTCTTGTCCCTAAATTTAGATATTTAATACCTGAAAAAATATTACTGATTTATTTTTGAAAGTAGGATATGTATGTTTTTGAGATCACTGATGTTGAATCTGAAGTCAAAATTCAAAAAATTCAAAATGGCTGCTCCAATATGGCGGATAGAATTTTTTCTAAAGCAAGTGTTTTAAATGAACAAAAAATTATGTGCATCTTGCTGATGCTATATATTAACGAAAAACAGCATTAAAAAAAAAAATTAATTACTGGAAAATCACAATAACAGTAACTGAAATCGCTTATAACTTCTTTATTATTTATATACAGAAGCAAACAAAAATCGTTTTAAAGATTGATTAAGTATCTTTAATTTTGTTCCTTAGAAGTTTTGAAGAAAATATCATGGTTTGTAAGATATTCAACATTTAAACTAAATACTTCATCCTATAAACTTTCGGATCCCATCTATAAACTTAAATACCTCCGAAACTATTAATTTTATATAAATAGTCAGTTATAAGCTTTATCGTTGATATCCATCACTTTTTCGCTGAAACTAATATTTATTGAGATATTTGCAAAGGAATAAAATTTTTTTTTTTTTTGAAAATCCCTTTATAGTTTAAAATGCTGGCCAAAGAAATTTTAAGGCCTTTGGTTCTCGTACATACACTAAATCCCAATTCCATGGACACTTACTTGCGTGTTTCAACTATTTACCCCCATTTACCCTTCAACGGAATAAGATCAAAATATAATTTAGTTCCAGATCTCGCTATAATACTACCAAGTTTCAAGTCAACACCATAAACGGTTCCATCAGTGTAATCGCGCTCACAAAAAAAAATAGACAGACAGAATTTTTTTTCTCTTTAAAATTTCGATGTTTCATGACAACAAAAAAAAACTTCCATATCCAATGGAAGTATAGTAACGACAAAAAAATTTTTAAAAATTTTTATTGTTCAAATAGGCTTAGAATGTCACGAAATGTCGAGATTTTAAGTTTGAGCGAAAAAAAATTTCTATCTGTCTGTCGGTCTGTCTGTCTGTAACTATTTTTTGTGCGCACGCTCTGGAGCCGTTTAAGAGATTGACTTGAAAATTGTTACACGTATGTACTTTAACGAGATCTGGAACTAGATTATATTTTCATCTTGTTCCGTCTTGAGGTTGGTAAATTGGGGTAAATAGGTAAATCAAGCAGGTAAGAGTCCATAAAATTAGTATTTAGTATATACAAGAGAAGCTAAGGATTCAAAAGATTTTTTGGCATTAGCCACCCCCATTACCACTAGGGATGCAACGGGTAGTGTTTTGGCCGGATACCGAATACCGGATATCCGGCGTACTTCTTGTACCGGATACCGGATATCCGGCCAGCTATCCGGCTTACATTGAAAGTTGGATTGAAAACACGTTTTGGCAACATCGACGACAAAAAATACTTACTGGCAACTCTTCTAGACCTCAGATTTAAAACCAGTTTTTTTGATAAGAATCATGCTAAAATATTCTGTCAAATTATTCTGCTGGAGGGTTAAAAAAATAGTTGTGATGATTCATATTAAAGCAGTGATAGTGAAAGTGGTACTTCTCCTTCCGGTAAACAAAGTAAGAGAAACCTGGTTAATGTTACTGCTGATATTTAAAACACTTTCTGGGACTGTTTTGAGAAAGTGGCGAAAAAAATATTAGTTTCGGAGAAAAGTTCAATGGCCAGGGAGATTGATTATTATTTGAAAGGTGCACGGATTCATAGAAATAGTGACCTTACGCATGGTGGTGTACTAACTTCAATCAGTATATACTTTCGTCAAAGTTTGTAAAAATATATCTTTCAGCTCCTTGAAGCAGTGTAAGTCTTGAAGCAGTGTAAGTCTTGAAGCAGTGTGTAAGCAGTCTTTTTAGAAGCTGGCAACGTATACCAAAAGAAACGCAATCGTCTACTACCCCCCTAAACGCTGAAAAACTCGTCTTTATTCACCATAATTTACCATCGGTAAACTTTAAGTATTAATTTAGTAACTAATCTATAGATATTTCCAGTTTGTGGTAATAATTGTAATGCAGGATGTGAAAAATAATTTAAAGATGAAAATATAATCTAGTTCCAGATCTCGTTAAAGTACATATGTGTACCAAATTTCAAGTCAATATCTTAAACAGTTCCAGAGTAAACGTGCGCACAAAAAAGTTACAGACAGACCGACCGACAGACAGACCGACAGAAACTTTTTTTTCGCTCAAACTTAAAATCTCGACGTTTCATGACATTTTAACTATTTGAACAATAAAAATTAATTTTAAAATTTTTTTCTCGTTACTGGATGTGGAAGTAATATTGTTTTTATTATTTCACAATTTTCTCACATTTTTGACTATATCTTTCCTCTCGACCAACCAAAAGAGTCGTAATTTTTTTTTTCATCGAAGGACAAGCTTCTAAACACTTCGGTTAAGGTGATATTTCAGTTTACATCTAAAAAAAAAATTGACTGCTGAACTAGTTGACCAGTAAGTAACGTACCAGCGCAGACTGCGGTAAGGGGAGGCATGCGTGAGAGCATATCTCTCCTTTTAGTCCAGTCATCTTAGTGGTTTCACCTAGGAATTCAAGATAACCGGCTGTAAACTCGTATAAACATCCTAAAACTTGCCTCAAAACCTACTTACGATAGCATGGACGCAACTTGTAGATAACTAAGGTCAGAGGTCAAAAAATCGATTTTTTGCGCATTTTTTGCAAATATCTCGTTCCCTGTAAAATTTACGCTATTTGTATTTATTATAAATATTGTAGGGGATAAAATTCTCTACAACTTTTGTTTTAAAAATTTTTTTATACCTCAAACCGTTTTTGAGATAGAGGGCGGTCTTTCATTATGTACGGTGTCATTCAAGTTCGATCTGTAGTCTCGGTCAAAAACACGCCGTATAAAGCCCGTTAATTATTGAAAAATATATAATTATAAATAATTTACATTTTTTCATTAAATATCACATTTAATATAATAATTTTTTTCATAAATTAAGTATATCTTCATTTAATAACACTTACCTCTTTGTACAATTAGAAAATTATTAACAGAAATACTTTAATTACATTTTAATTATATTCAGATTTACACTAATTACTTCCTAAGTAAATAAAAAGACAATAAATAAATTTTTAATTTATATTTTTATTAAAAAATACGATTTCATACATTTTTCATGGTTGAAATTAAAAAAAATGAATAAAAATAAGAAGAACTCCATGTTGTTATTTTTAGTTTTCTTCTTCTTCTTCTTCTTCTTCTTCTTCTTCATCGTCGTCGTCTGGTCGTTGTGGAATTTTAAATTCTTCTTCGTTTTCATCTTCAACAACATTTGTCTCCAAGTCTTCTAGGATTTCGGGGTCAAATGTACCATCTCCATTGACATCACTCTGATAGGGTGAAGCATTGAGACAAGCTTGCCCATTACACTGGCCACAAGCTAAAGAGCACGGCAACCCCGATTTCCTGCATCCACATCGCGAACCACAACCATTCTTGCAGTTGCAGAATATTGTGTTCAGCAAATCTACTGGAGCTGGAGGTAGAATTGTAGTGGTAGGTTCCAGGAATCCATTACGCATTATCCAACCCCATTCCTGGGGTTCTAAATCATGCCCTAACCAAGTCTGAACTTGATAGTAAACACGGTTAAAATGTTGGTGAGCTGCTGCACTTGTTGGTGGAAGATTTGATAACTGCACAAGTTTATTAAGTTTGGTTGATTTGACGAGTTGTGTATAACGAAGATGATCGATACTGTCCTCAGATTTTGGAGCATTATAAATTGCCAACAAAGTTCGCACTCCATTCTCAAATAACCTTTGAACCGGACAGTTTTCTTCTTCAAATGCTACAGCAAGTTGATCCAACTCCGGAAGTTTGTCAAGTGTTCTTACAAAAGTTTTTTTTCCTTTTTTAAAGAGCGCAGAAGTCGTGTCACAGCCACTCACTGCGTGCAGAAACAAAATGTGTTTTTTCAATGTGATATTTAATGAAAAAATGTAAATTATTTATAATTATATATTTTTCAATAATTAACGGGCTTTATACGGCGTGTTTTTTACCGAGATTACAGATCGAACTTGAATGACACCGTACATAGTGAAAGACTGCGCGCGCTCACCGCCCTCTATCTCAAAAACGGTTTGAGGTATAAAAAAATTTTTGAAACAAAAGTTGTAGAAAATTTTATCCCCTACAATATTTATAATAAATACAAATAGCGTAAATTTTACAGGGAACGAGATATTTGCAAAAAATGCGCAAAAAATCGTTTTTTTGACCTTTGACCTTAGTTATCTACAAGTCGCGTCCACGCTATCGTAAGTAGGTTTTGAGACAAATTTTAGGATGTTAAAATAAAGGTTTATACGAGTTTACAGCCGGTTATCTTGAATTCCGAGATTCTTACCCCATTTTGACTAAGATGACTGGATTATTCATATCTTAATGAGTACTCCTTATAAGTCAGAGCTTGGCGTGATAGGTACGATCAGTGATCTGCGATATCGTCTTCCACATCATACAAAATGTATACCTCTTTTTTAAGAAGCATCATATACAAAACTATATTATTTGTTTATGATTATGACTAAAACAAGTTTATCTCAAGACAATAATAGTTTGTATACATAATACATAGTAACATTCCAATACTGAAAGCATTCGATTCACAGTGTCCAATAAAATTCCATTTTCAATAAAAATCATATTATTCACAGATTCGATAAACATTAAACATTAAATACAAACAAATAAACCATTTATAAAATATTATCAACATATGTAATTAAGAACGGATCTTTTCTGAAAAACGCAATTAAGATATTGAATTAGGCTAGTTCTAGGAAGACGTAAACTAGTGTCAATAACGTACGTAGTTTACATGCATTCGCTCTACTATCTGTCAACAAGGCACTTAAAACAAAAATTTTATCGCAACAGGCATTCCTGGGCGATAAAATTGTGAACTTCTTTGTGTTTGTTTACAAATATACACACATCCTCAAGTCTATACTTAGGTTGCCACGCGGTTAATGCATCAGAAATGCCAAATGAACACTTAACCAGATTAATTTTAGAATTAGAAACTAGGAATTTGTAAAATGAGCAAATCTACAAATAAAAACCCACCATAGTTCGTTGTCAAAATAGTTAATTACAGATTTTTAATGTAAAAAATAAGTACTGTTGTACTGTTGATAAAGGCACATTTATTTAGAACCACGGAAAGAAAACAAATTGTTAAATTCACATTCAGATTTCCTGTACAAGCCTCTTCTAACGAAAACAAAAAAACAATTTTGATACTATATTTGCACTCCCCTATGTGGAAATCATTATTCACAAAACTAATAATATACTATTTGAAATCATCTACCTCAAAAACCTTTAAAACGATATGCCATATCGGTAATGGGGATGGGGGTGTTATTGTAGGTGGCTGGCGCTAAAAGTTTTTTTGAGGCCTTTGGTTCTTGTATACGAGTACACTAAATCACAATTTAATTTTTTTACACCATAATGGGTGGTGATAAAGGGGGTGGTTCATGCCAAAAACAAGATTTTGACTTCTCGTACATACACTAAATTCTAATTTTATTAACTCTTACTTGCTTGCTTGTTTTACCTATTTACCACCATTTACTCACTAACCCTTTAACGGAATAAGGTCACAATACAATCTAGTTTCAGATCTCGTTATAATGCAAAGTGTGCCTACCAATTTTTAATATCAATATTGTAAACCATTCCAGAGGAATCGCGCAGATAAAAAGTTACAGGCAGACCGACAGACACAGAGAAATTTGAGTTGAATTTATTTTACTCTTACCGTACTTTCACTCTACGTGACTGGAAGTAAAAGACCGCTAAAAATTATAAAATAAAATTTCACCGTCCGTCGTGTCGCGACAAGGTAACAATTTGCTGTTTTTAACATCTTCATAACTTTTTATTTTTTCGGAGATGTGGAGGTTTAAAAATGGCGTCAAACATTTTTAAGTCAAAATACCTCTTTAAAAGTTAAATATCTCAGAAACTATGGCACTTGCGCCAAAAATGTTAGATGGCGGTACCAAAACCATATTTCATTTCTCTTTGATCAACTTAAAATAGAACATAAGGCGAAACATTGATAGTGTTCTCTTTGTCTTTCTGCATAACATGATTGGTCGAAACATGCCCAAGAACTGTTTACAGTGAAGTTTTGGACCAGTCAACAGCAGTCTATGCATTATAATACCTATGGTTCAAGGTATATTGGTTTATTGATTGTCATTACATTTAGAATATGAATAATTATATCTACTTTGTTCTTTATTAGATGAGTCGGTTCGGAAATATATTTTTATGTGACGTAAATAATGAAATTGAAAATAAAGGTCAGTAAACACTAAAAAATTGTAAGAAAACACAGACACATTATAAGAAAACGTCTGTTACAATTACGAGTCATAATAAATGATGGAAGTTATGCAAGGAGACCGGTGTACACGGAAATTCGACAAAGAAAAATATTTCTGCTTTTTGAAATTCATTCCAACCTTTTAAAATCAATAATTTAGATTCTATCGACTTACCGCCCTCAGTTCTCTCTGCGAAAAAATATGCTTGAGTTGTGCCCTCAAGGGAACCATAAGAATGAGGAAAAATGGAAAAGCCAAAGAGGCCTTAGTAGACTTCACAATCCACAGGATAACCAAGCATATCAGCTGGATGAAGGTGAACAGGTGCATCTTCGCTGTTTTAACCTGTAACAAAAAGGAAGCTATATATTGATTTACCTTGAGCTATTCATACATTTCGTTCCGCAACTTGCCTATGTATTAGTACTTATACGACTTCATATAAGCAATATTTCTGAGGCATTAAATAACATTGTGTTAAAAATATGTAAATAAATAGATTGGCCGTCCCCGTCAGACAGGGAATTTCTCAGCATTTTGAATACAAATTTTCTAAAACTTTTGTTATATTCTCCACAAATAATTAAGTTCATTTTCCAATTATATTTTATGGAAATCAGTATGTGTGTTAATCAGGCAAGGGCGTAAATATTTTTTTGTAAGGGGGGTAATATGAAAAATAAATAAAACAATTCATGAGCCATTTTTTTTTTGGCCCGGGAGGGAGGGGAGAAATGAAAAAAACTTTTTCGTCCGGGGTCTAATAATTGGTAACTGGTAAGCGGAAGGTGGCGAAATAGCCAAAAAAAATTTTTTTTGTCCTCGTCTGATAATTGATGAAAGGGTAATAGTTCAATAAAACTATGGTGTGGGAGCTAAGTGGCTTTTTCGGACACTCATCGTTACAAGCATTTTCTATGCGCTGATTAATTCTATCGAACTTAAATAACGACAAAATAGACTTCTGGCATATGTCAGCCCGTCGAGTTGGCCATGGTTCAAGATATAAAAATCAGTGGAATTATATCATCGTTACAAAGCCAATTTTTTTGTGTGTACACATTTTATGTTTATAATGAATAAAATAAGATCGCCAGAAAGTGTGGGCCATCAGGGGCGCAACCAGAAAGGTCAAAGAGGTAAAAAACGAAGTTATATAACATCATCGTTACAAACTTTTTAAGGTTGATGTTTATTTAAATGTTTTGAACACAGAAAAAAATTCCCAGAAATTCCCGTCAGTAAGGCTAGCCAGAAAGAAAATGTTTAGGATTTTTGAAGAAAATTGGATTTTTTTTTCGCATATTTCATCTCAGAACTCTAAACTCATCCTTACAAGTTCTGGCTCCTTTTTAAAACGTAAATATAAGCTCCTTCAACAATAGAATACCCTCCCCGTAAAGTTCTTAGTGTCAACAAAAGTACCATAGGCTCTTAAATACAGGAATTTAACACTTTCATCTAACTTGACTCAGATGTATTGTATCATTATTACCTTTCTGGCTGCGCCTCCTGACAGCCCACACTTTCTGGCGATCTTACTTTATTCATTCTAAACATAAAATGTGTACACACAAATACCTGTAGACAAAATTATTCCTTATAAAATTCTCTATCAAAAACGTATCTACACTTTTTTTTCCTAAAATTAATAGTACCGTGGGAAATAAGGCACACACATAAGGGTTGGTTCCAGTTAATACAATAAATTGTAATCTTTACTATAATCTACTTTAAAATTTAATGCTTAACGCAAAAGCAGTAGCTACTAAACTTCACTTAAAATTATAATAAATATAGCTCTTCCACCCTCTCGGACACTCATCGCAAATATCGCAATTTTTAAAGAATTATTTGCACAATTCATTCGAGTCTGCTTTAGTTTTGAACTAGCTTCGGTACCTCTTTCCCTTTTCGGCGACAAAGGCCTAATGAGAAAAACTAACAAGGCAACTTTATACCAGATTATTAATACTGTTCCAGAACGAGACCATATTTTCGAAATTAGTGAGTAGGTATGTGATTGATGGAGCACACCTGCTTCGCCACGTAATATGGTAAAAAAAACGAGAATTTAATAACGTTTACAACGCTTACGTGAGTTACATAAGAAAACATTATGGTAATAGAGTAACTGTCGTGTTCGATGGTTATTTGGATAATGCACGAAGAGCCTAAAACAACAAAGGCGGGTACTGCAAAAAACCTGTCCTCAGGGGCGGCTTAAGGGCCGGGTAACCGGGGCGCCGGCTTGAGGGTAAAGGAGGGAGGTGCGATAAAAAAAAAATCGGATTTCTAATAGCCCCCCCCCCATGAGGCGACGATAAAAATTTTTTTTCGGATTTCTATTTGCACAATGAGGGGATAAAAAGTAGCGATCGCGGAGTTCGAAGGGATATCCTTGTACGTTAGTATGAAGTACGTCCGTGATGACCTCAGGAAAGGGCGCCAAAAAGTACTCCCGCCCAGGAGGAAAATTTACCTTGAGCCGCCCCTGCCTGTCCTGAAATTATATTTGATGAAAACACTGTTGTTTCTGAAACTCAGCAGAAGTTCCTTAGTCATTTGTTTAACAAAGCACGTTTGATTGCAGAACTAGTGAAAAAATTTAGTAATGAAGGAATCGAGGTGTTCGCTGCTGCGGATGACACCGATTTATTAATGGTACAAACTTCTAACGAAAAATGTTATAAGTGCGACACAGCTGTTGTAGGGCAAGACATTGACCTGCTAGTCCTTCTTATTGCTCTTTCTCCCTCCGACAGACATTAAATTTTTAAAAGAAAAACAAGGTAATACCAGCAAAAGGATTTACAGTTCCCGAGATTTACAATTCTCAACTTTTTTAAAAAACTGTAAAGAAACAATATTATTTGCACACGCTATTAGCGGTTGCGACACAACCTCAGCGTTTTTTTCCAAAGGAAAGGTTAATGCAATCAATGTGCTTCTTAAAAGAGATGACTTACAAGACATCGTGCAAACTTTTAATAATGAAAAAGCTAGTCATGAAGAAATTGTAGACGTAGGAGAGCGATTTGTTCTATTACTTCCACATACATCAATAATCAAAATGTAAACCAACTTCTATTAACGCAGAGTAACTCTTGAGGGATTGTTTAGAAATTTTCTAAGGAACATTTTTTTTTTAAATTATTTGTATTGGTCAACTTTGATAGGCTCTAGGCGTTTTTTGGACTACTAACTACGAAAAGCCCCACTGTAATGGCATGGCAACAAGTACAATATACAACATTCTCGCTCCTTTAAAAATGCGTTATTATAGGGGTGAGAGGGTGGAAGTGCTTCATTTATTATAATTTTAAGTGAAGTTTAATAACTACTGCTTTAGGCTCATTTAACAATTTTTTATTATTACATATTCTGAAAGAGCTTGGTGAGTATAGTAAGTATGCCAAAAATTAGAATTTACTGACGCCGCCTTCATATATAAAAAAAAACCGCTGCCCAAGGAATCACTACTTCTACATCCAGATTTTCTACCCAAGTCACTCACAACGAAAAAATTTTGTATGTGGAAATAATTGTTTATGGAACTTTAATAATATAATATTTGAAATCCTCTACCTCAAAAACCCATAAAACGATACCCCACAACGATAGTGGTGTGGGGGTCGTAGGGATGAAGTAAAAAAATATTTTGAGGTTTCTGGTTCTTGTACATACACTAAATCACATTTTTTTATCCCCTTTAATAAAATTTTTTTGAGACCTTAGCTTCTCTTGTATATACTAAATACCAATGTTATGGACTCTTACCTGCTTGATTTACCTATTTACCCCAAATTTACCCCAATTTACCCCCCAACCCTTCGACGGATCAAGATGAAAATATAATCTAGTTCTAGATCTCGTTAAAGTACATATGTGCACCAAATTTCAAGTCAATATCTCAAACGGTTCCAAAGTAAACGTGCGCACAAAAAAAGTTACAGACAGACACAGACCGACAGACAGACAGAAATTTTTTTTTGCTCAAACTTAAAATCTCGACGTTTCATGACATTCTAAGCCTATTTGAACAATAAAAATTAATTTAAAATTTTTTTTTTGTAATTATTAAGGCTGCGTTTGCACGCCACAGTCAATTCTTAGATAGAAATAGCGAACTAATGGTTCTGTCGGTAAAACAGGAACCATGCAATTGTCCAGTTATGAGTTGAGATTTACTTATTTATTGTCGGCAACAGAAGTGTTGCAGGACCGTACGGCAAAGATGTTTTAGATCTTTGCCGTACGGACAGTATCGAAAATAGTCGACTAGATTTACAACAGTGAATTAAGTGAATTAAAAAATTATTCAGCTCCTATTCTATTTTGTAACTTTTGAAATAGGATTTGATGTTCGTAAATAATTAAACAATTCATGGTATCTAACAGTAATAAATTCAATTATTGTTGGATTAAATTTGACGCGTTTACGTGAAACAAAAAACATTTTATTGTATTACGGGTTGCGAGAATTATTTGCAATGTTTGACCTTGATTATAATATACACCCTGGCTATGGTAGTTTCTGTCTGCGTCTTTCTCATTACAATGATTTTGTGTGCATTGCACTTTTTTTTTTTTAACTGTTTAACGTCGGCCTATTTTCGCTACCAGGGCCTATCACCGACGCCAGGAGACGAGCTACCCCCAACCTGGAAATTTTGCCGAACCTCTTCCCTTAAGAAGAGTAGGGATCTTTTACTTGCCTAACATTTAATAGACGAGGGACCGCCCTGCTTTACATTCCCTCCGAAGGATGGTATATCCACTACGTAATCCTCGTCTGAAATTACGTAACTTCCGAGTATACACTGATATACAAGCCTCTAGAAGGTGGGACGAGAACGCTGTATTTCCCAAGATGGGAGCCCATCCAAGTACTAACCGCGCTCGACGTTGCTTCAACGGAATATCGACTGATATTCACATTGAAGTCGCCTCTACGCTCGCCCCTACGCATTGCACTTCAAATTGTACGTTGTGTATTGTTACCCAGTGACACTGGATGATCATTCCGTTGTCCTATTACAGTACAGTCACAGTAGAGAAGTTTTCTCTACTGTGGTACAGTGGTTACTGGTTACCTATTCGAATTTGCCTTTTGCAGGCAAACTCGGTGTATGTTTTAAACAGTTGATTATTTTTCAAGTGTTTCAGTGTTTTTAAGAAAATTAAAATTCTTTTAAAATCTATTTCAAACACTAGAGAAATGAAAAATAAGTCCGGGCCTGCTCATACTGTCTTTCTAGTATTATTATAGCAGTGTCACCACTTCGCATCTACTAGCAAAACGTCAAACTAATATAATTCCTCAAATTTTTCTAAACAAGTAATCTTTTATTGTAGCAAATATTATGCGGATTTTTAACTTTTTTTTACGTTAAATATATTTATTCTATTACGTATCACATTTTATTTGAATATTTGAGTTCCATTAAAAAATATAAAATCATTATAGATGAATTACGGACGATTGACGTTCACGTTTAATAATTCAGAGGAGGAAACTTTGGAAACTTAATTTGATGATACGTAACAGATTTAAGTTAACTAGTTTCGATAATTAAATCAAATCTGAATTCTGTTGGTTCGTTTTCAAGAATACTCTCCCCGAAATAATTACAAAATGACGAATTAATGAACGCGATATTTGACCTTGGAAACACAGCCTTAAAGTCGGTGCGCTTAAAAACGATCGGGATTACCATGTAATCGAGTTGTGACGTCAGATGGCTGAACTGCCCAGTGAACACGCTGTGAATGCAAGTGGCTAACTCGTTCTGTGCGACGACTTTATTATTCATTCGTTAACTGCTTTTAGTGACGCGGAGAGTAGTCGGCTATTTTGTTTATATATTAAGTATTATTATTAAGTTAAGTTAAGTTAGTTTAGTTAAGTTAATATTAAGTGATTTTGTGCTAACATGGAAAAGAAACGCAAGTATTGTGTAGTTCCTGGATGTAAAAGTACAAGCGTGACAACGCCAAATAAAATATTTATTAGTTTACCTCGAGGAGATAAAGATGTAAGGAGGTTGTGGCAACGTGCTATGCGAAGGTCTGACCTTTTAGGGGAAAGAACACATGCACACTGTTGCGAGGATCATTTTAATGTAAGTAGAATTTATTTTATATATCAGTAATATCACAAAGACACAGACATTTTTTATGTGTACAGAAAATCTGAGGTAAACTATAAATGGTTTGATATTGGTTTGTTGCTTTTAGCTTGAGGAAGATATGGAAAACTACGCACGTTTTAAATTAATGAAAAATATTAACATCAAAATGAAACCTGGAATAGTTCCACACATATTTGACTGTCAAAAAGATAGAAAAACTGCGCATAGTAAAAGTTCTCGAAAAACATTTCTGAAAAGACAGAGAGAAACAGTCCTAGATGAAAGTCTATCAAAAGCAAAAAAAAACAGAATTTCAAACAGTGATACAGATGTAGACAATGAGGAGAGAGAGTGTATCTCAAGTCAGGAACCTACAAATCAAGAATCTGAGGAAATAACACAAAACACAAGCGATAAAGCCATTCAAGTAAATAGAAAACCTAAAGCCCGTTCAAAATTCTGTCAATGTGATATACTGAAAATACCTAATAAAAGCAAAAATACAAAAAAACACGAAAAAAGTAGCGAATATACGTAGTTCACCCGAGAGTAGCAGTACCTCAGCGACACTGTCGACATCCAAAGAGACGTCTAGTAATTCTAGTTTATGTGGAGTATTTGTTAAAAACTGGAATGCTAGGGAAAATGTAGAAAAACAGGCTATATATATTATTGAAGAAACTCGAATCGTGTTGAACGCAAAGCGAGTCTGCCGTAATACTCAGGCCCTGCGCACTCCCACTATATTTTAAAACAGCGTGTTTAGTTTGAACTTCCGTCGATCTGTCGCTACTTGTACTTGAATCACGACGGCTGCGCAAATCTGAGGCATGTTTTTGCGCATAAGACGCTACAAACCGCGATAAGAGGAGCCATCCGAGTGAATAATCTGTGACGTCACGCTTAAAGCGGTATCGCGCGGTCTCACTAGGGCGCTAGAAAATGTGTAAGCGGAAAATAGTAGGGATATGACATAAGAACGTTAGAGATGGTTAGAACTAAACTGTTAAAAAAAGCTAAAAAGACATTCATTTTTGCGGAGAAAGATATGATGACGTAGCGCTTCAAGGCGCTTAAAGCATTGGGGTAAGACGCGAGATCGCAAAAATATGCCTTTGTCGCGCCATTATTGTTTACATGTCTGTGCTTTGTGTTTTGGACATTAAACTAATAATTATTAAATCCATAGAGCAGGAGTCCATTTGCTTATTTGTAAATAATGTGAGTTTCCAATGAAACTGTCTAGAAACGCTGTTCTGTTAAATATTAAAAACTGTAATGGGTTATAAGTGTTGTGTTCACGTTGTGTTGCGACTTCGAAAAATTCCAACATGCATAGGTATTATTGATTTGCAAAGAACGTGACTAAAGAACTGACCAAGAAATTGACTAAAAACGAAAGACTGACGGGTTGTACACTTCTGTGCAATGAAATCCCGTACACCTATTTTTCGCCTTATTAAATCATTATTTATTTGTCAGTGTCATATTTTCGCAATGCCAAACTGAACATGAAAAAATTTTAATTGTCTCTAAAATTAAAGAGAGATGGTCTATCAGAGCAGTTGCTAACCATTATCAATTGAACAAAAAGTACTGTTATGAGTGTGAAGAAAAGTGGGAAGAGGAAGGTAGCGTAAAGAGAAAAGACGGTTCAGGCCTATCGAGAAGTTCAAATCTCGTTCAAGATGAAGCACTCCTTGGCTATTTGAGGAAAAATCCGTTTCAAACAGCAGGAGACGCTGTGTTCATGACACATTTTCTAGTGTCGAGGTCAGCAGCTAACCGAAGGATAGGAAAATCGAAAATTAAAAACTGTACAAGTGCCAAGAAGACCATATTAACAGAAGAACAGAAGCAAGCCCGCGTTATGTTTTGTTTAAATTGTGTCTATCGCCCGTTGGAGTTTTGGACCAATGTTGTGTTTACCGATGAAAAAGTTTTTCAGTCTTGTAATGACGGACATGTACAAAATATTAGGTTACATTATTTACATAATAAATACAATCGCAGCTATGTGCAGTCGCATCGTATCTGTGAATTTTTCAACATCAGTTTTTACATTTGTTATAAATCGAAATCATTCCCATCGAATGGTGTAAAAAAGTAAAAAAAAACAAAAATACGTATGTTTTTCTTCTGGATTAACATTATTCAAATACATTACTTATGACGTTTCACAATCAATGTCAGTTTTTTGTAACCTATATGATAATGAAAAATCTAAATTCCAAAAAGACTGATTCACACCACTTAATGTTAGTAAAGGACGTGAAAATGTATATTATAGTGGGTTTATACGTGCATGGATTTAGTGACGCCAGTAGATATATTGGCAAGCTAGTAAAAAAATATTACACATATAAACAGTTACTGGCGAGCAAGCTTTTACCTTCCATGCATTGATGCATGCTCGCCAGTAACTGTTTATACACGCAATATTTTTTTACTGGCGTGCCAATATCTACTGGCTCCACTAAATCCATGCACGTATAAACCCGCTATTATTTAATTGTATTACAGGTATTTTGGTGCATTAGTTACTTTAACATTTTACTTATTTCAACGCAGTTTCAACATCTTAATACTTTTGTAGTAATTTTACTTACGTTAGTTAATTTTTAAATGTATTTTTAAATAATATTGTATTGTAATGATTTTCCGTTAAATTAATAAATGATCAATTTCTAGTTTTGAAATGACTTATTTAATTTTAAGGCCACTGTTAGACTATAAAAGTTCTTTGACAAAGATCTTTTGTAAAAGATATTTTATGAGTAATTTGATAGATATTTCATCTCATAAAATATCTTTTATAAAAAATCTTTGTTAAAGAACTTTTGTAGTCTAATGATGGCCTAAGCAATTTGTTTGAAAACCATTTAAAATTCCCGCCTGTGACAATCCCGCCTATATAAAAAAGGCGGGAATACAGCGCCACTCTCGACGTAAGTTTTGCTGTTCAAAAAATCCTTGAGAGTTGCCTATCTATAACATATAATATTCTTTAATCTATGGTAATACTGAGGCAGGCAGCTTATTATGTTCTCTCGGTGCTAACGGATATAGGTATCGGCGCACGCCAAGTGACGTCACTCTACGGACTGTTGGCCGGCCGAGCGTGTTGCTATTCAAATGCGAATATCTCTGGCTATTGATTCAATTGAGCTGAAATTTTTTTCTGAAGCTATTGGCAGAGCTGGGCGAGTAGACGGATACTTTACTCGTATTTTGTACTCGAGTACTAAAAGTACTCTTTTTTAATTATTCGTAAGTACTTTTTGGTTTAGAGGACTTAATACTCGTATTTGCAGCACATTAAAAATTACTCGTACAAAGTATTCGTCAAAAATTGTTACTTTTCACGAGTACTCAACCCCCTCTATTTCTCTGGTACAGTAGTCTCAGAGATTTAGTTTACTTTAGTGTGCCGCAGAGGCGCACTGAAGGGGAGGGCTTTGGGGGCTTAAGCCCCCCCCCCCCCCCCCCCCTGGAGGCTAGCATCACTTGCCCTCTTTGAGGAAAGTATTTCTTACGTTGTTAAGGCGACATTGTTTTTTGTACTTTTATCACTTGGCGAAAAATCTTTTTCAGATTTCATGAGGCACTTCTTATACGAGGTGGAAAAAGTTTGTTTTCGGATTTTTATTTGCACCCTCGAGGAAATAAATTATAATTTTTTTTAGGATTTCTATTTGCACCCCCCCCCCCCCCCCAAATGAGGTGATAAAAAGTAGTGATCGCGGAGTCCGAAAATGTTAGTGTCCCCTCCCAGTAACCTTTCTGGATCCGCCCTTGTTAATCATATTATTATTATTTTTAGTAGCCCCCCCCCCAGCAATTTTCTGGGTGCGTCCCTGGTGTGCAGTCATTAGTTTACCACTCAGGGCTCAGGCACTAACTAGTCAATTGTCATCTGTCGTCAGCTCAGCAGTGTATATTATATATATATTTGATATTGTACAGGGTGTCTCACTTTTTATTAGCATAACTTCATTAGGTAAAAGACCTAATTTTGGGAATAATAGTGCCCATAATCATCGATCCTAAGATGCTTCGTTTCTGTGACACAGGGCGTTGTATTTGTAAATACATTTTTATTATTATTATTTTTTAAAATAACTATTCGCAAAAAAATTCGTGATATTGCTGCGAATGACTTCTTTGAGAGCAAATAATTCAATACTGAAAACCATTGATTGCCTATTATTACCAATTGAGAAGATACAAAGATGGAGAGATATTTACTATTCATGAAACTTAAGAAAAAATTATCGCCGAATTGAAATTTTGCAAATATTTTCAAAAAATATTAAACAGCATTCAATTTTATTTAGAAAATGCCATTTTGCCAGAAATCGATAGGACGCATCGTTTTCAAGAAAAAGCGACAATACTGATTAGAAGCCAAATCATGATTTTACATTGTCTTATTTATTATTTTATTTTATTTTATTTACTTTCGGGATAACATTGAATGCCATTTCATATTTTTTGAAAATGTGTGGAAAATTTCAATTCGGCGATCATTTTTTATTATTAAAATAAATCATAAATACCCCTCTATTTTCGCCACCAGAAATAATATAATAGATAGGTGATGATTTTTAGTATTGAATTATTTGCTACGAAATACTAAGTCATTCGCAGCAATATCACAATTTTTTTATGAGCGATTATTTACAAAAATGATAATAAGGAGCAACGTTTGATGAGACTTTTATTTCAAAATGAGGTCTGAAGTTCTGCTAATAAAAAGTGAGATGTCCTATGCCTATGTTATAAATAATAATGTTTTTATTTTCTGTGAACCATACTGCCTAATGGTTATTTCGTTAAATTTGTTTTATTAAATAAAAGGTTTTATTTTATTTTAAACTTGACTGAGTGTCTTTTTATTGGTTCTTATCTATATAGTTAAAAAGTTCTATCTAAAGACTATGAAGAGAAAATATTAACTTATTTTAATGGTTATGGGTACTCGTACTCGTTACTCGAATTTATGATGGTTTTGCGAGTATTACTCGTACTTATACTTTCTTATTAATAAAATACTTACGAGTATTGTACTCATAAGTAAAATGAATCGGGTACTCGTACTCGAATTTTTGCAAGTACTTTTTTTTGGTACTCGGCACAGCTCTGGCTATTGGTTTGTTATACTTTAATATGAGGAAGAAAAAGTAGGAAATTGCCATATCACTAAATGACCCTGAACTTTAAAGTAGATTATAGTAGAGATTACAATTTATTGTGTTAACTGAAACCAACCCTTATGTGTACGCCTTATTTCCCACGGCATTATTAATTTTAGGGAAAAATCTATGGATAGAAAATTTCATAAGGAATAATTTTGTATATAGGTATTTTTATCAAAAAGTGCACCGTTCCCAAGATACTCAAAATGGGGGTGGAAACGACCTCCCAAGGGACGAAGCACACTATTTAGGGGTGAGAACTTTTCAGTTTACTAATTCTTATGCTATCCTTAACATTCCCACCAATTTTCAAAACTTTCTGCAACCAAAATAAAGTGTAGGCAGCAGGTGAACGTTTTTTTGGAAATTAAGTTTTAATTTTGAAAAACCTGTTCTGGACTCGTTTTACATTTAATATATCGGATCAGGCCAAACAAAAAATCAAAATGTTTGTAAATAACTCATGAATAAAACTGCATAAAAACCTCGAAAATTTCTAATTTTACATAAACTGAAATTCCCAAAGACACTTGATGAAATTATAGGTCTTGTAGATATAAACCATTATGTGAGGGGTAAGTCACGGGGCGATTTTTTGTCCCTTACCGAGGTGATCCAGGGCAATCCAAACGCGATCAGAGGATATATACTGGACGATTTGAGGTAATCCGGAGGCGATTCGGGGAGATATTCACCATAGAGAGAGGCGTCCTGCAGTTTTCGCATGAGTTACCCCTCGCCATTATGGAAAATTACAAATAATAATAGTTATTATCTTCCCTAAAAAAAAAAGATATTTTTGAAATTTGTTTAAAGCTTCATAAAAAAACTGCCGTTTGGTCACACTTAGACATTTTTTTTAAACTAGCTTTTTGAACGTGTTTTACTATGGCAATACCAACCAATTTTACTTCCACATTCACATAGTGGAGTGAGTCAGGGCCATAGCCAAGGGGCACGTTATCCTCCAAACTTTGTCAGACTTGGCAAAGGGTGGAAATTTGAGATATAAGTTGGCAAGGCAAGGAATATTTTTTATTTCTCATCAATGTTTATTTTTATGGAATTTTTTTTTTTCAAAATTTTTCCCCCAGCCGGGCCCCACGTGCGGGGGGCTATTGGGTACTGAATTCAGGGGCCCAGGCTTCCGAGAGTCTCGCCAAAGATCTTGACAATTTTTTTTTAAATCCCCCCCTGCTCATCAATTATTAAGCGCGCGGGGGGGGGGGGGGGGGCAGAGATCTTGACCAAATTTTTTACTACAAAACAGCATAGCCAGGGGTGAATTTCAATGTTTGAAACTTAAATTCCCTGACTTTTTCAGGTTTTCCAGGACTATACGGCGTCACTAAATAATCGGCACGAAACTAGAAGTACAAAATTCAAAATTTTTTTGATGAGAAAAATTATTTTTAAATTCCCTGACTCTTTATGAAAATATTAAAATTCCCTGACTTTTCCCTGACCAACTTCACAATCTCTGACTTTTCCAGGTTTTGCAAGTTTTCCAGGTTGCTATGAACCCCAGATTTACAGATATGCATAAGACGCTTTATGCGTAGGGCCCCAGAGCGAAAGGGGCCGAAGGGGCTTTTTACTTCCACATCCAGTGGAAGTATAGTAACGACAAAAAAATTTTGAAAATTTTTATTGTTCAAATAGACTTAGAATGTCACGAAACGTCGAGATTTTCAGTTTGAGCGAAAAAAATTCTGTCTGTCAGTCTGTCTGTAACTTTTTCTTGTGCGCACGATTATTTTGGAACCGTTTAAGATATTGATTTGAAATTTGGTACACGTGCTTTAACGGGACCCGGAACTAGATTATATTTTCATCTTATTCCGTCGCAGGGTAAATGGGAAGTATATATATAAATCAAGCAGGTAAGAGTCCATAAAATTGGTATTTAGTATATACAAGAGAAGCTAAGGTTTCAAAAAATTTGTTGGCATTAACCACGCCACTTACCTCCCTCACCCCATTATTAAAGGGGATGAAAAAAAATGTGATTTAGTGTGTGTACAGGAACCAAAAACCTAAAAGTATTTTTTTACTCCATTCACCCCCACCCCACTACTTATGTGGGATATCGTTTTATGGGTTTTTGGGGTAGACGATTTCAAACATTATATTGTTAAAGTTCCATAAACAATTATTTCCACATACAAATTTTTTTGGTCGTGAGAGACTTGGGTAGAAAATCTGGATGTGAAAGTGGTTATTCCTTGGGCAGCGGTTTTTTGTTTATTACCTGGAAATAATTTAATTAAAAATATATGGTATATCTACACTATTCTGGATTCTCAATTTCATTTTTCATATGATATTGTTTCTTTTATTTTTTAAATGTGTTTCGAAAGATATTTTCAACGCTTTCACTGTTATGTTACTTTTATTTATTTTCATTGTTATTAAAGTCTACATAATAAACATAATAAAATGGAGATACTTTATTTTGCATATTATACAGCAATTTTCGTTGACCTACTATCGCAGGAAATTTAAAAAATTAGGGAGCCGGGACCCCAAAATACATAAAACGTAGGTCCTAAGTTCTAGATCCGCCCCTGAGCCTAGCTATATGATATGAAACGCTTATCGTTTTATGCACCTACTCATATATGTATTATATATTTGTTTACACTTTGTAGATATAACAGTGAATAATCGACTAATCTCCGTAATGTGTCAAGAAGTTTGTCATGTACCGCGTAACCAATATTGCAATATATATAGAGAGGTACACGGTACACGTAATCAAGCAACAATTAAAATTGAAAACTACCTTAAAAATATCTTTTTTCAAAACCTTTCATACATAAACTTTTATTAATAATTTAAACATTAATAATAATAGAAAGTTCGCTACAGTTTTCTAAAATTTCGTCACTATTCCCGACCTTTGATATTTTGAAAATCATTAAGAAATATTTTGAAAATCATTAAGAAATATGTTGAAAAATAAGCCCGGTGGGAACATAAAATTAATCAACTTTCAGTAATACAAAAATTTTCGGAAAATATTTACGGCTTTTTGTAATGGCGGACAGAACGGCGCCCCCTACAATTAAATCCACAAGGTCTTTCCTACGGAAGCGCAGAGGGGCCACAGAAAAATAATTTTATGTTGAAATTAATTTCACTATACAAGGTGATCTATCATGACATGCGGAAAATTTATCAGTAGGTTGTCCCCCACCGAAAGTAGGGGAGCCCACCCTGCAAATCCCTGCGCCGCCGCCGCCGACTTGAGGCATCACGCCACATCTCTACGCTGGCGATGCAGGATAATAATAATATAAATGATAAATGTACAGTTTGTTTTTTTGCTAACTTCGTCTATTGCTGTACCGCCCGCCCTTTGCCGGCATCCGCCCACCCATTTCAAAAGTCTAGCGGCGCCACTGCTCCGTACATTCCAGATAACAGATAACCCAAGGAACAATTTAAAAGTCATTTGGACGTGAGGAGGTTTTAAGAAAGGTTTGTCAGGGTTAGTAAATAGTCTTGTGCTTTATTGATGTTGTAGTTAAGGCCTTTTAGACTTCAAGTATACTTGCTCTTATATGGTAAGTTTTAAAGCATTCTGTAAGATCTAATTATAAAGCTAATTTGCTTCTAGGATAATATGTATTTGTAATGGGTTTATCATAACCTACATAAAACTCTCCATAAAGCTAATTAGTTTTATGAACGTTTTAAATTCCATTTAGATTTAAAGAGGTTTTAAATTATTCTTTATGGTTTTAACATATTTGCAATAAATGCATTTTAAATCATTTTTAAAACTAGACATTTTCAATGCCTATTAGTACTTATTAAAGGCCATTACAAAACTAGACTCTTAAAACATCCTTGATAAATGTTGTGATGAAACCGTTATGAAGAAAAAAAGGCCTCTATAAATCTAAAAGGCAAATTTTAATTCTATAAAACACTTTCCAAAACCTCAATAAAACATTTATTATAAAAATAATAAACAATATGTCTGCCTGAAGTGTCGTTGATGCATGTGTGTGTGAGTGTGTGTTAATTAAAAGAATTTCACGACTTACTGATGTGTAATTAAGTCTTTTTTGGAAAGGTGGAAGAAAATAAAAAAGAGTGGCCATTTTAAAAGGACTGTTAAAACACACACACATACAAATTATTTTGAGGTTAAGTTTTAAGTTTTTTGTATCAAATGTCAACGTCCCAAACGTTTTATTACAGCTTTCAGCAAGTCCATATGATCTTCGCCAAGTGCATTTTCATTTTTATAAGGAAGGGATTATTTGTGATAGTATACAAAAAGACTAAAAGGTCTTCATTTAGAGTAAATGTTCTAGGTCATTACCATTATTAGAATATATAGTTTAATGACAGGACTGTAAAATGACGATTAGGTTTTTAGTTGGCCGGCCATGTTTTTCTTGTTATATAAAAATATTCAAGGTCAATCTCACAATTATAATTATCACTTTTTCTTTAGCAAATTAAGGTAGAATTACAAGAAACGACTGAAAATTACCGTAGGAACCGAGAAGCAGCACACTTTTTTAAATTTGCTGATTACGTGTCTGCAAATTTTGTATGGATATTAAAATCATTATTTCTGATGGGCCCTTGTTTTTTGGGCCTTTCTTATGTAGTTTTAACGATAAACTGCCGTCGGTTTTCATTTTTTGTCATACCTGATGTCTTTTTATTACCTTTTAAATCGGCCTTAGAGAGGTTATAGTGCCACTCTACACTTTATAAATTTCAAATTCCATTCTATCAATAAGTCTGATGGTGTGTTTGCTTAAATCAGTTTAGAAAAAATAAATGCAATAATAAAATTATTTGGATTCCTTCGTGGACATTCTTATAGCTTCTCAGTTCTAATATGGGCTTATAAGAGTTTTAAAAACCAGTTTTAAGGTAGCCTTCTAGGTGTTTCTTAGAAATGCAGGAAGCTAATAGAAAAGCTTCTGACACCTTTAAAATAGGTTTTAAGAGAGGTTTTAAAACTGCTCGAACAAGGTTTTCAAGAGCAGCATCTATGCCTCACTAAGGAGTTTTATGATGGAATTTAAAAAGGCCTTAACAACCTTCATAAGGGTGAGCCCTTTTAGTCTACAAGTCCCTTTATGATGGTATTAAGGATATTGTTACAGCAAAATAGATTTTTCAAGGCATTTTATAAATAGTTTTATAGCACCCTTGTATATATTTAAGAAACTAAAATTGTTCCTTGGGAATGCAGGGCCAGATTAAGGATTGGCGCGCCTCTAGGCTAATCATGTATTTGCGCCCTCTTCTTCATAATGAAAAAAGAATTGATGAGCGCAGGGGGCAGAAATCTGAAAAAAGCATTCAAAATTAACAAGCGCGGGGGGGATTTCGTCCGAGTTTCAAAATTGATGAGCAGGGGGGAGAAATCTAAAAAAAAAGTTTTTAACCAAAATTGATAAGCAGGGCGAAGGAAATAGAAAAAAAATTCTCGAAAACAAAAATTGATTGCGCGCGCCCCTTCACGCATTGTCGCCCCTAGGCTATAGCCTAGTTAGCCTTATAGATAATCCGGCCCTGGGATAACGCACGTATTTTTTCAAAACTATATCTTCCAGTGCACACCCTGACATTTTATGATAAGCGTCTTTTAAGAAGCTGTATAGGTAGATTCCTGACTAGTAATTACAATTAGTTAGTTAAAATAATAGGCATTTGACGACTAGCTGAATTCTTAAAACCGCATTATGTTCAGAATAACAGACCCCAAGGAAACGAACAACAGGATAAGATAGATAGATAATGGGTCTTATGACCTACGAACAACTCCACAATCTCCACATCCTTTGTTGGAGCAGTCCTAATTTAATAATAAAAACACTTCATTTAAATAATCATTTGCATATAGTGACAATCTTATTTAAATTCAAAAGGGATTGAAGCGAGCCCGCAAACCTTTTAAACACAAACCTGTTGTTGACTGTACAAACAAAACAACAAAAACACTAGTTATCTGCATCGAGACCAATGTTTTCATATTTTGTACATCATTGTAAAACAATATCTAGGTACATATCACTTTATCATTATAGGTATATAAGCACCTATATGTAGATAAGGGGAAACAATGGGGAGTATCACAAACACCAATGAAGACTATCAATTTTTACAATCGCCAAGATAAATGATATTAAGTATTTATTTAAGAAAGTAAGTACACATGTCTGTTGAGATGTACAGACACATTATTTATTTACATAACAAAGCGCAGATAAGTGCACGTGCAAATCATACAATTATTATGCGAAACGTGTCCTATTTTGAAAATATTGGCCTGACTGGAAATGTGCGTGTCCTCATTATCGATTCATTCGCAAAGCACCGCGCAAGGGCAACACGATATTTCTGTACCCGGCGTATTCCATAACGGGCTGAAATAAAAGCCGTTCAATATTTGTCTGGCTGCTTGTACTATCAACTCCCTCCAGTCTAAATCGTACTTGTAGTACGGGTGATTCGAGTTGAAATTGTGTTGGAAACTAGGAACAAAGATTGGAAGTAATTAGTAAAGCGGATTGCTTTTATTTTAGCCTGTAATTGTATCACATTTCTAAAAATGTCGGTAATAGCTATTTTTGACTCTAGATTGTGAAATGTCTCTTTTGCATTCGACAGTACATTTTTTTTTGCAAGCGCATCGAGCAGAAAAATTCATTTCAGAATGCAAAAGTTCGCATTCGAGTATCAAACAACTTTTTTCAAAAACTGCGTCCTAAGGTTATTAAAAATTTGAAGAGAAAATTTTGACATTTACGAATAATGAATTTTTCATCTAGTCATCCATGTAATTATATTACTATTAAGTCTGATGTAAAACGAGTGTCTTTGGTTTACAGAATGGAAATAGTATATTGTGCAACAAGTATTGAAAATATCACTTTCCACTTGAGTGTGACAGTTTGTGACACGATGCGTAGGCGATAGGCCATACGAGTATGAAAAGTGATGTGTTGCACACTGCACACTATACTTTTTCTACGACTGTCCTCAGTTTCCATATTTCAATAAATAAATTTCAGAATTAACTTGAACGTCGAAATACGTCGTTTTTAAAACGGAGATCGCGAAACAAGTTACTTTTCACATGCTGCTATAGTCTGTTTTTAAACCAGAAGGACCGTTTCAAATTTACCGCGCTAAATCATACATCTGTGGTTGGATATGCCTTCGCCAGTTTTACACAAGGCAATAGTCGTACATTTTGACATATATGTCAACTACTATTCAATTTTCGTAGTCTTTGCGGTTGTACATTAATAATTATCAGTTAATCTGTTTTTTATTTATATTAGTAATAAAAAAAAAGTTCTTTTTATAACTAAGTACTTGGTGTTTTTATAGTGCATAAACCCTCAACTATGGATAAAAAACCGCTGCTCAAGGAATTCACTACTTCCACATCCAGATTTTCTATCTAAGTCACTCACAACGAAAAAATTTTGTATGTGGAAATAATTGTTTATGGAACTTTAATAATATAATGTTTGACATCCTCTACCCCAAAAACCCAGAAAACGATACTCCACATTGGTAGTGGCGTGGGGGTGATGATAAGGGGGTGGTAGTGGGGGTGGATGAAGTAAAAATATATTTTGAGGTTTCTGATTCCTGTACACACACTAAATCACAATTTGTTTTCATCCCCTCTAATAACGGGGGTGGTAATGGTGGTGGCTAATGCCAAATTTTTTTTTGAGACCTTAGCTTCTCTTGTATATACTAAATACCAATTTTATGGACTCTTACCTGCTTGATTTTTCTATTTACTTCAAATTTACCCCAATTTACCCCCCAACCCTTCGACGGAACAAGATGAAAATATAATCTAGTTCTAGATCTCGTTAAGGTACATACGTGTACCAAATTTCAAGTCAATATCTCAAACGGTTCCGGAGTAAACGTGCGCACAAAAAAAGTTACAGACAGACCGACAAGAAATTTTTTTTCGCTCAAACTTAGAATCTCGACGTTTCATGACATTCTAAGCCCATTTGAACAATAAAGATTTTTTAAATTTTTTTCGTCGTTACTATACTTCCACTGGATGTGGAAGTAAAAAATACCTGGAGATCAAATAGAGGTCGATGTATTACATAATGTAATAAAATGCACACAAATATGTAGCGGTTGCTCAAAACGCCAAAATAGTTCTAGTGTATTTTCTGGTGACTTCTATGGTGTGAATGGGACTTCTATATTTAGTCCTCATGGTTTAAAAACAGACTATAGAGTGTATTAAGGATTTGTCAAACGCTGCTAGCGTATGTTAAGGAATTTGTCACATGCTATGTAAAATCAATAATTTTCAAACGTAGTTAGCAGTGTGTTTTCAAACACTTTTCAAAGCGGTCGTAGAAAAACACTTTTACGTCCTGGATGTAAAAATGTCTTGCATTCTGTAGACCACGCGCGCAAGCGCAAGCCTGTAGTGTCTACAGGTGACGTAGGCTGTAGACCCTACCGGAATCTTTGTCTCTGTCTATTGCACGGAAATCAGATATGTCTGTCTCTTTCATTCGATTTCCCGCCCCCCGCGTCTCTCTCGTCCTAAAGCTGCTGATTGAGGTAACCGTACCGTTTATTGACCATGGGACTTAGGAGTGAACTCTTTTCACTACACTCCGTAATGCCCGAACGCTAAAATATTGCAAATTTCACTCCAAATGCCAAAAGCCGAACGGAAATAGTACTCTTGGAGTGAATAGTGTTAAAAGAGTGCGTAGGTCGAACTCAGCTAAGTTGAATCCTGTCAAAGTGACATATGCAATTCAAGAAACGATGATAGCATAACACGTATAATCTAAAATTTAGTTTAGAAGTACAGTAAGTACAGAACAGTAACTACTTATAAAGAAACCACAAGTTTTGCCATCAGAAGAATATAATTACCGTATGCTCTCCATTTAAACAAAGTAAATTATACAGTGATTAATAATAGGTACTTGTCCGGAAAATGAAAATGTTTATTTATTACAGTTAAGTTAAATTTAATTCCCATAAAATGACTGCACTTTCACAACTATAAAACTAAAACAGGTACCGATATGATTCCTTAAAATATAATAATATGAAACGTACAATTGTTAGATGGTATAAAAGACACGCGAATATATTATGCTCAAATGCAAAACAAAATATTGACGTCTTCAACTATCGTATCGTATATTACCTTCATCTTCGATTTCGTATACTAAAAATAACTATATAAATAAGATCTACCTAAAGGAAATTAAGATCAAGGAAATAGGTTTTAACATTTTCAACCACTACGTGTCTTGTCACCTTTCTATTGTTGGGAAGTTTCTGCCTTTATTGGACAATACGATCATTTAATTAATAACAATAATAACAGAGAAATTGCAATATCTATTATAAAATTCTGGAAAAAGGAAAGTAATTAATGAGCATATGTCTGAAGATTTTTATAAATACCGTTATATAAAGAAATATATCTAAATTTCTCTTTTATTTCAGTTAAAATATCGTTGGAGCTCTTACCTAATGAGACGTATTATTTTAGAAAAGCACACGGCCTATCGTCACTCTCCCTACACACTCCGCAGCGCTCCAAGCTGACAGCAGAGCGGTGGAGGGGTACGACAAGTTTCGCCATCTGGGTTCAACAAGCGCACCACAAGTCATAACGAATCCAATGCAAAGTGTACGAACTGACCTGCATCTCTCATTGTTCAAACATAAATGAAGTAAACATCGTTTTTGCGAATGTGCTTTACTAATTGGTAAGTAGATCTGGAGCGCCTTTGGGACTTTTAATTGATGATCTCCTTTTGTATTTCCAGACTGAAACGCTCAGACGCTACGGGCGTGGCTGACCAGATAAACATTACTCATCGCCGGTGTAAAGTGACAGTTGAATGTAGAAAAACTTGAATTAACGTTCAGTGATCAACAATGTTCGTGTAGAAGTACACGGTGTTTTTGCAACAATGAGTGCCAATAATGTGAATGCTCAAGTCCCTACCACTCAAGCAACTGCCACAATTAAATCCAGACCAAACATAATGCCTAGTAGTTATATGTACACCTCGAGCAGCGCACTTTTAAATCGCAATTCGGAAAATAAACCCACACCGCCACCCACGTTACCCAAGTACACATCTAGCTTCAATGCTGGCAGTGGGTTAAATCGTGACAGAGATAAGGATAGTCTCGGAGGGTCCTACAGGCTGTCAAGCTTGGACCGATTAGCAATGAGGCAGAAATTCATGGACCAGCAAAACAATACTTCGAGTACAACAAATGGAACTCCACAAACTAACGGAAGTGAAACTACCTCAACTACGCTTCAAAGCAAGCGGGAGATGTTCTTCACCTCTACGGAATCCACAAATTCCCTCAGTAAAGATTCCAATCGATTGAACAAAACCCCTTCTTTGGATAAGCCACCAGAGCCTCCGATCAAACCTACATCTCCAGATTCAACGAGAGACGACACAAGTAAAGAATCCACACCGGAAATAGTAAAAGAAAGACCTAAGCCTAAAGAGCTCGATGGATACGTTGGGTTTGCGAATTTGCCTAACCAAGTGTACCGCAAGGCCGTTAAAAAAGGATTCGAGTTTACCTTGATGGTTGTCGGTGAGTCGGGCCTTGGCAAATCTACCTTGATAAATTCAATGTTTTTAACTGACATTTATAATTCCTCCGACTACCCCGGACCAACTCAAAGACTTAAAAAGACTGTGGCTGTAGAAACGACTAGAGTAATGCTAAAAGAAAATGGTGTGAATCTCTTATTAACCATGGTTGACACCCCTGGCTTTGGAGATGCCGTGGATAACAGCAACTGCTGGGCACCCATCATCGAGTTCATAGAGAGTAAGTACGAGGATTACTTAAACGCAGAGGCTAGAGTGACTAGAAAAATAACTCCGGATCAACGTGTGCACTGCTGTTTATATTTTATTCAACCGTCCGGTCATGGTTTGAAGTCCCTAGATATAGAGTTTATGAAACGGTTATGTGATAAAGTGAACATTATTCCGGTTATAGCGAAAGCCGATACATTGACAGCGGATGAATGCGCTTTATTTAAAAAACAGATCCTAAATGAGGTTGCTCAGCACAAAATTAAAATATACGAGTTTCCTGATACCTCAGAAGAGGACGAGGAGCACAAATTGAATAAATCGCTGAAGGACAGGGTGCCTTTTGCGGTAGTGGGCTCAAACGCCGTCATAGAAGTTGAGGGCAAAAAGGTTAGAGGACGTAAGTATCCCTGGGGGATAGCAGAGGTCGAAAACCTGGAACACTGTGATTTCATAGCGCTGAGGAATATGGTGATACGTACACACCTGCAGGATTTAAAGGACGTTACAAACAACGTGCATTATGAAAATTATCGATGTCGTAAGCTGGCCGGTTTAGGCTCGGATGGTAAGCCGACAAGGATTTCTAACAAGAATCCTTTAGCACAGATGGATGAGGAAAAACGTGAGCACGACCTGAAAATGAAAAAGATGGAAGCGGAGATGGAACAGGTGTTTGAGATGAAGGTGCGTGAAAAGAAACAAAAACTAAAGGACAGCGAGGCAGAATTAACGAGACGACATGAAGCTACCAAGAAGTCTTTGGAGCAACAAGCAAAAGAGCTGGAAGAGAAACGTAGACAGTTCGAGATGGAAAAAGAGTCGTGGGAGAAAGAGAACCAAGTGACGGTGGAGGAGCTGCGCAGGAGGTCTTTGGAGGGCAGTCGGGAGACCATGGACGGCAAAAAGGAGAAGAAAAAGAAGGGACTTTTTTAACAGTCATTGGAGAACTTCTGGTGAAGTGTGTAAAGTTTTCATGGTATAATTTATTAATTTATAAGCAGAATAAGTTTTTCCACATATAGTGAGATATTTAAAGAAACTGCAATAGAAAACCCAGAAAATTGTTTAAACTGCCATCATCGTGAAGAGTAGCGTAAGTGTTATATCTACTTGCCGATTTGAAATATTTTTTACCATGATAGATGCGAGCTGATGTATGTTAGATTATAATAAATTTAAAGTATTTGAAAGAAATTAATTATATATACATAAATAAATGGGATTTTATTTATAATTTATATCTCGATTTATATAATAAAGTAAAGAAAATATTATTTGACGAAATCCAGTGTCTTTACATGACATTTTGCTTGATGCAATGTGCCATTCATTATTTTTTATTATAATTTTTATTCAATCATATAAATGTATGTAAAATTGTGAAAATAAAAAAACCTTTATAAAAATATATTTATTTTTTCCCAAAATGGCTTACGAATTATTCCAAACCTATTAACTGCTTATGATTAACTAACGTGTAATTTAACAATTCTTTTATTAGCTTATTACTCGCCCATTAGCTTAGAATCAGATAGCTAATTTATATTTAATGATAGGAAACTATTGTTGTTAATAATTTGAAAATTGTATTTAAATGACTCGTGAAGCAAATAGAAAGGCGAAAATGACCTTTAAGTATGTACTTAGGTATATATAAGAAAAAAACAAACAATTTATATTATTTCAAAAGGGAGGAGTTCAACTTCTTTCACTTTTCTACCAATTTTTTAGTTTTTAAGAGTAGTTTTAATAAAAAAAAAACATTAAAATTTTTTTTTGCCAGAAATAATGTAATCTTTTTGCGAGCCTTTTTGATGCAGAGACATTCTAACAAATCAATTGTGATACATAAGGAGGTAAATTTCGTTTCACCTTCTTTTTTTTTAATAAAAGTTTGTATAAATGCTAAATCTAGGTAGGACATTTTAACAAAATTAGTTGAATAATCGTCGAGATAATCGTTAAGTTTTGGAATAGTTACATTAAGTTACTACAGTTACTGCACTGTCTTTTATTAAGAAAAATTAATTAATTAAATGGCTTTTAGAAAAACATCAGGTTTTGGATTATACAGTGTGACCCACTTTTCTTCGCAACTCGGTTATTAGTCACTCAATTTCAACCAAATTTGGATTGGTATCAAAGACTTTTAATATATATTTTTTTAATAAAACGAAACTTATTTCAGTAATTGGCGTGCATTTTTATTAAGAAAAAAGAGTCGATTTTTTGAGGAGTTACTTATATTAGACATTTTTTTTATGAAAAAGTAATGCAATATTATTTATCAGTATACTTTACAACCTCTACATCCAGAAGTTAACGACATTTTGATTTATGGTTTTTGAATTACGGCCCCCTTAAAATTACATATTTCATAATATATATTTTTTATATTTCATATTAAATACCTAATTAATAACTTGGAAACGAATTGTTTTTCAAAAAAAAATCGTTCCTCATTTTCCATTTAAAATCTGAATCACTTTTTCTACCACCCACTGTAATCGATACTTTCAAAGTCGGCAATCCGTAATGCCCGAATAATTTACAGGGCTGGCTGTTTTAATATTTTTGGTAATTTTAATTTTTCAATGAAAATTCTTAGCCTAAGAAATTTTAAAGTATCGATGACACTAGGCAGAAAAGGTGAATTTAAATGGAAAACGAAGAATGACTTTTTTTCGAAAAACAATTCGTTTCCAAGTTATTAATTATTTAATGTCTGAAAAATGTAATTCTCAGAGGGCCGTAATTCAAAAACCATAAATCAAAATGTGGTCAAATTTTGGATATAGGTTCTAAAGTGTGCTTAATATAGGTACTTAATATTTTATTAGTTTTTCATTAAAAAAAAAACTTAATATGACTTCTCGAAAAATCGACCCTTTTTTAAATAAAAATGCACGCCAATGACTGAAATAGGTTTTGCTTTACCCAGGGTTGGCATGTTTAAAACAAAATGTTTTAAATATGTTTAAAACATCGTAGTGTTTTAAACAAATTTTTAAAACATTTAATACATAATATGATGTTTTAAACAACTGTTTAAAACCTAGTTCAAAACACAGTGCAATGTTTTTAAACAAATGTATTATTTTTGAGGAAAAGTGCCGATGATGGTCCATTCCGATATAAACAGTAAACACTCATAAAAAAAATAGCCTCTGTTAAGACACTCATATGAGTCAAATGGTCACATGCACTAAACTGAGCATTTTACTTGTAGAATGCTGTAAAATCCGTTTAAGGGTCAGTTGTATAGGATCTGTTTAAAGTTTAATTTAAACCCAAGTTTAATTAAAAGTTTAAACTAGATTAGTTGCAGTATGCCCCTTGTATATCTTATAGTTAATTTAAGCGAACTTTATTAAAATATGAATACTTCCCTTTTTACGCAAACTTCGCTAAAATATCAATACTTCTTTTTATTATTACTGACAGCTGATAACCAAATTGTCTGCTAATTAGGTTATATTACGACATGTATTTTGTAGCATGCCGTGTTTTGTTGGTTAAAACATAGAAAAAATATATAAAATAATAATATATATGTTTTCTGTGGGTTGGGAATATTACTCCTTAAAAATGAATCCAGTGAAAAGGACTGCACAGAACTGAGGTTATAAAAACATCACACACAAATATTTGTCAATTTGCGCATGTATTTAACCGCAGCTTGGAGTTTAACCAGTACTCCATCCACCAGTTGATAGTTAAACTCTAGGTGGCCGTTACAGTCACTTATAAAATGGACATTAGAGGCTTAACCTAAGTTTTGTAGTTTAAAGAAACTAAACCTGTACAACTGGCCCTAAGGGCGCCATCTGGCATCAAGTAGTAGTAGCAGACACGGTAACTTGGCACCATTTAACATTAATTGAATAGAGTTTTAAACGTTTTAAAATTGTTTTAAACCAAAAAAGAAACTGTTTAAGACAAAAAAAAAACCGTTTTTTTTTTGTTTAAAATGAAAAAAACCTATTTTTTTCCAACCCTGGCTTTACCCAAAAGAGGTCTTTGATACCGATCGGTTGAAATTGGATGACCACGGGGCTACGGAAGTGTTACCGTAAAAAATAAGACACTGTACCGAGCACTGTACATATACAGGGTGTCCAATTTAAAACTCCCAGAACTATTTTCTCGATAACGAACAGGTATTTGAATTCCGTTAAAAGTATTTACTAGAATCGAGACTAGAATATATGTTAGTTCAATTTTGAGAAAAAAACTGACATAAGAACGAGATTAACAAAAAATCTCGTGAGATGTATTTACGCAAGTAATAATAATAAATAAATTTATTAAGCGTAGAGAAATTACATTTACAGAAGTTCCATGTGGCATGTGGGTATATAGGAAAAAGAAATAAATATAATTATTTAAATAATTTCGAGAATACCAATACAAATAAATGTTAAAGTTCAGTTATCAATTTTCTGCTTTACAAAACTTAACATTTCATAGGATCATAAAAAAATAGATAATATACTTAACAACTAATTTTAAGATGGTTTCCAACTATTTATACCAAAATCAACTTTACAAGCCTTTATTTAATTCGCTTTGTAATGTTAATATGTTTAGTTCAAATTCTGGAAGTCAATTTTGAACCTCTTAACGACGTCCAATTGAGCTGAAATTTTGAATAATAATAAAGAATTTTTTTTTAAATAAATAAATAAAATACCTACTTAAATAATTTTTTAAACTTTCTAAATAATTCTTGATCTGTCAAATTAACGTGAACTTGTTACCAATATGGTGGGTTGTTTCTAGCTACTAATCATTTATCAGAGCCTTCAAGGGAGTGAGGAGTAAAATATATTAATATACAATAACTACTTTAATATTCAACTTCCATTTCCATTTGAAAGTTTCCGGAACGAAGTTTTGATAAAAATGAAAGTTTCCAATAAAATATTTGAATATTTGAACATTTCCAAAATTCCGGGAAAGTTTCCTTTGGGAACTTTCAGAATATTCAAATATTTTATTGGAAACTTAATTTTTATCAAAATTTCGTTCAGGAAACCTTCATATGGAAAGTTTCTTTTACCCATCTTTGATTTTTATCAAAACTTCGTTTCGGAAACACCGGAAAATTTCCTGGAAATTTTCATTGGAAAGTTTCCTTTATCCATCTCTGGTTCACCCATAAGCCCTACTTAATTGACGTATAGACAATAACGTCAGTATTTATTAGTTTTTACATCACTTATTGAATTTATAAGGCAAAAAACAAGTCCAGTTTATGAAATATAATTGATAAGTTCCTCTAGTTCTCATTTTTAATTAAAATATTAATTGATCCAACTAATGTAAACTTGAAAGTCATCCGTTTACATACGCAGTTTGCAGTGATTGATATTCTCATGTGCATAAATGTGAATGCGAGATCTTAAAATTGATGTGTGGTGCTCTAGATTGTGGTGCTCTAGAGATGTCATAGTAAACAGAATATCTTACATAAGTACGCAGTTTGCAGTGATTGACATTCTCACGTGCATAAATGTGAATGCATGGTTCTAAAATTGATCCTTGCGGTGCTCTAGATGTCACAGTAAATAGAATTTAAGTTAATATTGCTTTTTTGAACTCTAGTAATAGACTAAGAGCCAGCAACGGATTTACACATGTTATTTCAACAGTCATAAGAATCGGTATGCATACCCTTCTTAACACACTAAACACGAAACGGGAGTTCTGGCACCCCGAAACGGCCGGGTTTAGTAACAAATTCAAATTATTTTTTTTCCATTTCCAACCTAGAAATTACTAAAGTGACGCAGGCTGTCAAATTCAAACGAAGTTATGACGGAAAAATGTGCGTATTTATATTTTTTTATATAAGAAGGTCGCCATTTTGTTACTCTAATTAGCTAGTAATTTAAAAAAATTATCTCAAATACAGTTTTTCGTTAAGATGTAGCATTACCTAGATGCTCAATTTTTTTTGCTCATTTAAAGCACTTGCTTTAGAAAAAAAAAAATGCATTTTAAACTTTAAAGGTAATTTCGAAACACTTGGATACCAAATATAAACTTAAATATCTCCGAAATTATGAATCCTACATCAATAAACAAAAAATATAATGAATTCCCAGTTTGTACTTTCTATAATTGGTCTGTAACCTTTTTTTTTTCGATAAAGTAATACTTTTCGAGATACTTGACGAAAGCCCTTTGGAAATACCTTTTTTTTTAAGCTAAAATCGCAATTACTTCCACGTCCAGTGGAAGTATAGTAACGACAAAAAAATTTTTAAAAATTTTTATTGCCCAAATAGGCTTAAAATGTCATGAAACGTCGAGATTTTAAGTTTGAGCGAAAAAAAAAAATTCTGTCTGTCGGTCTGTCTGTCTGTCTGTCTGTAACTTTTTTTTGTGCGCACGTTTACTCTGGAACCGTTTGAGATATTGACTTGAAATTTGGAACACATATGTACTTTAACGAGATCTAGAACTAGATTATATTTTCATCTTGTTCCGTCGAAGGGTTGGGGGGTAAATTGGGGTAAATTTGGGGTAAATGGGTAAATCAAGCAGGTAAGAGTCCATGAAATTGGTATTTAGTATATACAAGAGAAGCTGAGGTCTCATAAAAATTCTTGGCATTAGCCACCCCCATTACCACCCCCACCTTCTTATTAAAGGGGATGAAAAAAAAATGTGATTTAGTGCATGTACAGGAACCAGAAACCTCAAAATATTTTTTTACTTCATCCATCCCCCACTACCAACCCCCTATCACCACCCCCACCCCACTACCGATGTGGGGTATCGTTTTATGGGTTTTTGGGGTAGAGGATTTCAAATATTATATTATTAAAGTTCCATAAACAATTATTTTCACATACAAAGTTTTTTCGTTGTGAGTGACTTGGATAGAGAATCTGGATGTGGAAGTAGTGATTCCTTGGGCAGCGGTTTTTTAAAGTCGTTATAACTTAAAAATTATCAATTTATGTGAAAATTTGCATAGAACATTTTCTTCTTAAAATTTGGTTATTTTTCAGATCCAATAAATATATATTTTTTTTAAGTGCCACCCCCTGAGACGGGGTGGCATCCACCCTCTATAAATTAGCAAGCCCCCGCACAATACAGAAACTTTTCTGAGAAGCATTTATTATACTGCCAAAAATGAACGAAATCCGTTCAATATGACATTATTCCGAAGTTAAAACCTCTAGTTACTGTACTAAGAATATTTCTTGATTTCTTGAAAAAGAGGCTTTTTGCATTTGGCCGTTGGCGCACATCCAAATGCAGATGCACAGCACAGCAACAGCCCAATGAGTCAGTAAGTTGACGTAACAGGCCGGCCTGCCGAGAGGCGGGGGGCGTAAAAGGGTGATCGCGCCCGGGCTTGTTGGACCGGTTTTGAAATAATGAAAATTTGTATTATACTCCCCCGCTCGTCAAAAATGTTTTTGTGATTTCTAGCTCATCAATTTTCCAATTTGTTTCTCACCAGGCTCGTATTTTGTGTTTACCGCCCTGGTAACAGCCCCCCCCCCCCCCCCGTCAGGAATAATTTCTGGTTACGCCACTGGAATAATATTTTATTGAAATTGGTCATAAAATGTCAACATTTTTGAAAATTAAGAAATAGATTTTTGTGCAATCAGTACTACTTATATTTTTCTCTTTAAATGAGGCCGTATTAACGTTTTTGTGGTAAGCAGAAAAGTAAGCAGTATAAACAAAAATTTTAAATATATCTATTATATCCCGAAGTCCATCGCTCAGATCAACTGTCCACAAATATAAGTATTTCACAGTATTTTATGTGCTTAAGTATGTATTAACCTCCTCACAAAATTGTGGGAGGTTACTAAAATTGGTCCAAAATCGCAAAATTGAGATAACATCAAATCTTTACGTTTTGGAATACAAAAAAGTGGTTTTTGAAAAATGTCTGTGTGTATGTGTGTTAGCGCGATAGCGGCGAAACTACTAAACGGATTTGGATGAAACTTTGCGTGAGATCTGAAAAGGTTTTGATTGAGATCGGATTACGTTTATAGTGCCGTTTTGACACAACAAGTTGTTTATTTTATGATTATTTATAATTTGTAATAGCACCATTGACCAATTTCAACGATATATCACACTTGCTTGCTCCTTTTCGATTTGGCTTACGTGAAAAAAAAAAAAAATTAAAAACAAAGCAAGTTGAAATCGGATTACGTTTAGTGCCGTTACAGCACACAATTTAGTGCTCTTTTCGGCTTTAAAGATCCACCGGATGGGGAGGTTCCAGCCAGTGCCGGTTTCAAATATAAATTGCCCATAGGCCCAGGTCAATTTTGCGTCCTACGGTTTTTTATTTAACGGTTTGTTTCCGCATAACTTAGAAATAACTCGATTGAGTTAAATCCTCTCTCTTAATTTTCATGAATCACAAAACGTGAATATTAACATAATAAGAAGAGAACAAGCTATAGTTATAATTTTTTACAGTATACTTAATTGGGTTGAAGATGACAAAATATTATAAAGTTTCTGTTCTATGACGTGGTACAGATACCTAATTTTAATTTGTTTAATCGGCTATCTCCATGATAAGAAATTATATAAAAACATTATCATATCATTATTTTTTGAAGATGTTATTTTATTCTGAGGTAAATTTTTATAAAGATACGAGCTAGGATACTTGTCAAAATATTAAAAATATTTATTTATAAATTGACAGGAGAATTTTATCAAATGAAAAAAGAAATATTTGTCATACACTCAAAATATATTATACTTATCTTATCACTGTAATATTTATTTATTATTATGAAGTAGATACTATTTGTGTTATCTGCAATTAACTAATCAGATTATAAATTGATCGAGCGTCATCTACTTTAAGCCAGATGGCGTGTTATCAAGTCACATGACGTATGATTTCGATAACTTAACATTTATAGACAATAAATAAATGCTGTAGAATTACTACAGATTAATAGGCAATTATCTTTATAAGAATGCCGTTTAAATCGTAACCACGCACCAGGTTCGTGGTTCGGCGAACCACGCGCCGTGTAACGGCGCCTTAAATTGAGGGTGTCAATACGGTACGTAGTTCATTCAGATTTGTGACGCATTTGGTTGTATCCTTTGGTCCGTGCAAGCTTACCGACATCCGATGGATCGCGGCAGCACGCACCACGAACCGCGAACTAATAGCGAACCACCCCTGTCAGACGGCGTGTGGTTCGAGGTTCGTCGGGCCAGGTTCGGCGAACCACGCGCCGTGTAACGACGCCTTTATTAGGTTATGATTATATTTGACTGGGACCATCATGGGCGCTTCCACAAGAACCGTAAACGCCAAGAATAGCCAGATCAAGCAAATCTGTCCGCACGATGCCGCCATTAGTATGACGTAGTCGCGCGCCCTATTCCAGCACGCTACCGTTTAAAATGCATTGTGTGGAGCATATTCTTTCAATAATATTAACGCACACGCACAATTTATTGAAATAATTGAGGCATACAACATTTTCAGTATTTTTTGTATATAAATATCACTCGAAATATTGTGAACTACTTAAACGTGCGTGGAAAGTTTCAAGAATGTACCATTTTTTTCCTTTTTCGCTCAATGCCAAATTATAATATATTGTTGATTATTCAGTTTATTTTACTTAATTTTCGAATTTTTTTTTCTACTTGAATTAGAATCTGTATTTTTCTGAAGTTTCTGACAAAAATTGGCAAAATTATGTCAAGTTTATTAAAAGCAAGTCATGGAAATGAAATGCCTGATTCAAGGAAACATACATTTTTACTTTTCTATACGGCGGATATTGATCACAAAAAAAATCTAATAAAAAATTATATTATCTATCAATTCACAGAAAAATCTGATAACAATGATCTAAACAAAATATTAAATTATGAAAAATATATATTATAAAAATTAACACCCAGTATAACAAAACATCTCGGAAAATTAGGTACACATATAACAAAAAAAAAACAATCTTATTTTTATCCAGTAATTTATTTTGCAAGTCTCGTTCTTAGTCGGTCTTCATAAAATGAACCGAACAAATCCTACTTGTATCTGAGTTAAAATCCTGCCTTTTGCACCTGTTTATCCATTCACCTCTTATGATTTTGGACAACAGATCGTTTGATTTTAGAAAATCGTGGAAAATAATATTTTGACCAGTAAATTTCTTTGTACAATACGTGTTATAACAATCATACACTGCACACCTTGTTCCCGGCATTTTTCTTCATTTCTATCTGAATTGTAACAATATGTGAATAATGACATATACAAAATCACCATAGAACACTAATAATAATAATTGTCTTTTAAATCCTATAAAGGTCCAAAATAGTACAAGCAATAGTATGTCCCTGTTTTTGCACACAATTCCACTAATTAAGAATGTTTTTGTAACTCAAAAAAAAAAAAAACATATAAAACACACGAAGATGTACATATCAGATTTACAAAGAAAAACCAGTGAATAACTAGACAAAACTTAACAGTCACACCACTAAACACAGAGAGACAATGCCGTCAGAAACGTAAACAACAGATTTAGGTCTCGCCGTGACGTCACAGCTTTGCCAACAAGTGGCGAACATTGCAGCATAGGGAACTGGCTATCCTCCCTCTGTTTACTTACTGTTCTTGCCCACAACCCACAATAGACGAAATCGAACGCCTAAGTGCAGAATGGCAGTCGCATCTTAAAACGAGACTAAATGGACCAATGGTCAGGTCAGACCATAGACTGCTGATTCGAAGGAATTTGATAGATTCGCGACCGTGGTCCTCCGACCAGTCGAACGAGGCCTACGACATAATTGATTTGCCAAGTCAGTATTGCCAATCCTAATTCGCAAAGTGCTTTCCTTGAAGAACAACATCCTTACATTTTATTTGCGAATGATTGAAAATCCTTGGAAAATCTTAGGCTGTTTACAAGGAGAACTGGAAGAGCGTTCAGGAGTACGATCGAATAGGCAATTTCGCGATATTCTTCTCCGTAAAAAAGGGGGCGAAAACGTAGTTCGTGTGATGGCAGCACCGTTAGTAAGGCCAAAGAGCTTATTTGAAATAGTAACGCTATATCTGAATTTTTAACAATCCAATCCGTTGGCGACCGACTTTAGCGTCCGCGCGCCCTCTGGCTAGTTCCGGAAACTTTTAAAGTATTGCGATCTCTCTTTTGATCTCCAGTTCTTCTTGTGTTTAAAGTTTAAGAGATAATAACTAATATCCATAGACTTCCCAGCGCAAGGACATTATAGGTGGAAAAGCAATGGGCCATTATACTACGGGAGCCCACCCTAACTGCCCGTGCACCCCCCCCCCCCCCCCCCCCGATCCTTTAGGACAATGTTCTTCATAAAGATTAAAGCCTAAGGAATAATTTAAGACATGTCCTAAAAAAAAATTGGCTGCACTTTCAAAATGGCGTCCGTTAAAAAAAAATTGCAAATATGGTTTTTGCCATTTAACACAAAAACTAAAAAAGATGGAGAAAAACTTTCTGTACAAAAAATACAGTGCATAAAATTTTCTACAATTTTGTTCCTATACAATATTTGCATTGGAGTTACCATTTTCCAGATAAATGATTCAGCTCTTAAGATAAAATATAAGATTCAATATAAAACGTAATACTACGGAAGCCCACCCTAACTGTCCGTGCGATCCTTTAGGACAATGTTCTTCATAAAGATTAAAGCCTAATGAACAATTTAAGACATGTCCTAAAAAAAAAAGCTGGCTGTACTTTCAAAATGGCGTCCGTTTAAAAAAAAATGCAAATATTGTTTTTGTCATTTAACACAAAAACTAAAAAAGATGGAGAAAAACTTTCTGCACAAAAAACAAAGTGCATAAAATTTTCTACAATTTGGTTCCTATACAATATTTGGATAGGAGTTACCGTTTTCCAGATACCACTGTTACCGTTTTCGAGATAAATGTCTGCAAATTATAATATTATTATTATTAATTTTTTTCAGTTTATTTTATTTAATTTTTATGTTAATAATATAAAGTTATATTATACGCCTTACAATAATTGTCACAGTTATTTCCTTTAAGTGATTTACCGATATATGAATTTCCATGTTTTCTTAATTTTGGACTCATTTATCTGGAAAATGGTAACTCCTATCAAAAAATTGTAGAAAATTTTATGCACGTTATTTTTTGTGAAGAAAGTTTTTGTCCATCTTTTTTAGTTTTTGTGTTAAATAACAAAAACAACATTGGCAACAGTTTTTTTTAACATATGGCCGCCATTTTGAAAGTACAGCCAGTTTTTTTTTAGAATATGTCTTAAATTGTTCCTTAGGCTTCAATATTTATGAAAAACATTGTCCCCAAGGACCGGGCGGGGGGTGCACGTACTGCTAGGGAGGGCTCCCCGACTATTAGATTTATGACTGGTAAAGTGTTGGCAACTTATGCCAATACCTGAAATGCGAATACAAAGTACTGTTTAACATTATATCATCTGTCCTGTAATGGTAATTTGATGGTCCTATGTGTTTAATACCTTTTGTTATTGCATACTTGGAATTATTTCACCATCGTTGGTACGTCAAATATTTATAAAAGCACTCTTTTGTCAATACCAGAAAAGCTAATACAAAGTACTCTCTAACCATTATAGCTCACGTGTTGTAATGGTAAACTGATGGCTCTGTGTTTAAGACGCCAGTATCCTGACCGTACCATGTATTATTACCACGAAGAAAATCTGATATATTTTTAGTTAAAAAAAGCTTTCAGGGTGGTCACCCAACAAAAAAGATTAACAAACTAGAGGAAGCATTATACTCTTCGCCGATTTACTGAGCTTTTTATATAATTGTTACACATTCTATAGGATACTCTTCGCATTTTTCTTGTAAACAATGTTAGTTTTTGGATATTCTAAATTTTGTGATACCAACTTTGTTGTGAAAAAAAAAATATATGAAAAAAAAATCACGATGTGAGGGATCGAACCCGGGACCCTTGGATTGCGAGACAACAACAACAACAACAAGCATTTATTAATGTTTCACAAGGTACAATAATGCGCCATTCTGGAGTCCGGCCCGGAGCCAGCCAGAAAACCACGGCGAACATCGCCGAGGTGGGTGTGAGACTGGGCGGGGAGGGTCCGGTTTGGCGGTGACGAAAATTATTTACTGAGTTAAAACTCCTGCCTAATGGAAAAAGGCTTAAATTTAACGGTATCGTATAACGTAGTACACAAGGGTACTTAAAAATAATTAAAATTAAAACTAAAAAACTATCGATTTCGCGCACACGCGAACACTTAAAAATTTTGATTGCTGGCACGGGAAAACAAAACTCAACGAAAAAACCCGTTTGAGACAATTCCACCCTGGTAGTCTTCCTGACGCCAGGAAAGTGTCGTGGATAGTTAAAAGTGTGTTATGTTATGTGAAATTTTGGTTTGTTAAGAATTTATTGGTCGAGCCGAAACTCTTGCCGCTGCACCACCATTTCTTATTACTAAAATTGTTAATGAGTGTATTATATACCATTAGAAAATTCATTGTGATTATTAGGAAACACACACATTAGTAAAATGTATTAAAAAAAAATAATGATAGGTTTCTATTTATTACAAACCATAAAAAAATGTAAAAAATATTTTTTTAAATTTTAAATTATTAATAACTTTTTTATTTACCAATCTATTTTGTTAAAAAACAATAGGGTTCTTCCTCTAGCTAACACTAAGTTACTCTCCAAATTTCAATACAATCGGATTGTTCTTTCTTGAGTTATCGTGCTTACAAGAAACGTGACGGACGGACAGACGGACATTTTGAAAGTTGTTCAGAATTCGTTCACTAACATAACGATATAAAATTTTTTTCTCTACGAGCGATATTTACTGATTTAGAAATGTGCCGATCAAATACAATATACTCTTTGTTGTAGCGAAGAATATAATAAAAGGTGACAACAGATAAGGAAAATTTGTGTAAATATCTTCGCAGATCTTTTAATTAGGTATAATTGATTCCCACTTGTTTAATTAATTTAATTTTTGCAAACTTAAATATCTGGGTTTAATTTTTTACAATTCTTTAATTTATATATTTCTCTAAATATATCCGCCCGCTCGAGCGAGTGCGTGAACCAAATCTCCGAACCTGCGGTTCCTCTCGTATTGAACAGGATTACTATCACAACGACGAGTCATCAGTAGGGTAAAACTAACAAACCATCTCACGTACATATATACTATATACATGCAAACTCCCCATTAGGGCAAAGGGCAATAATATATTTGCTATCCGACAAAGGCAATGACGTGATTGATTTATTGAGTTGTTATGTAATGTTAAATAATTAAATATATTAATATTAACTATTATTACTATTAAGATTCCCATTACACACTCAGCCAGAGACGAACCCAGCTATTTTTTTTGGGGGGGGAAAGCTACAACTAATTTGCCAACTGCCCATTTTTTTTACAACTTATATTTCCTTATGTTTTTTTTTTATTTCAGACTTAATCTATAAGTAGCCTAGCGATACATATATTATGCAAAAGAAGTTTAACTAAACTACATGATGTAGGCGCTAGACCTAAGTTGACCCCGCGCTCTCCTTCGTCTAAAAGCTACTGGATGAGGTAACCGTTATAGTTTAATGACCGTGGAAAAAAACAAGATATAGTTTGTACCAACGATAATAGGGTCTACACACGATCCAGCGGCAGGGACCCGACATTGTCGGTACGCTGTGAAGATAATTGGAATTCTAGCGGACCAGTTCACTTTTACGAATGAGTTCAAAGCATGCCGACATGGCTGGGTCCCTGCCGCTGGATCGTGTGTAGACCCCTCAATCCAGCGATATAAAAAAGTTCGCAAAAAACGTAAAGGGTACCGACCTGTATCAATTTCAGTCTATTTACATAAAAGGCCATAAAAGTGTCACATATTTCCGAACAAAAATGTAGGCCACTCCCACTGAATATAATTGGTTTAAATTTTCTCTACCGGAATTATGATAGGTTGGTGGTCAACGTGGACTAGCGTTGTCAAATTGGACCGGCGGGCGGTACACTAACTAGAAGCGGTCGGCATCCTTTATGCTTTTTTGCGAGCTTTTTTGTATCGATGAAATATTTGTGGAATACACTATACAATACGATTACGCGCAAGTCGGGGCGCAAGCTCGTGAACGTCCGCGCTAGTACGGCTACCGGCCACTTCCCACTTCACATTGTGATACGCAATAGGTAGCATTAAGGGGTCTATACACGATCCAGCGGCAGGGAGCCAGCCTTGTCGGCATGCTTTGAACTCATTCGTAAAAGTTAACTGGTCCGCTGGAATTCCAATTATCTTCAAAGCGTACCAACAATGTCGGGTCCCAGCAGCTGGATCGTCTGTAGACCCCTTTAATAGTCCCAGATTCTGATTCAGTGTCCTCTAAGAATTTAATATTTTAACAATTTCTGACCGACAACAATTTGTTATTATTATTATCTCTCGTTGAGAGGTTGGTAACTGATATCTGTGATACTCAGTATAAACCAACAACAAACGACTTTATAGCTAGGACAAAGCATTGTATTGATAAAGGCAAAAAGGAGTAATATTCTAATATTTCTAATGTAAGACAGTCTTTGAGAATTGTATGCTCTAGCCGTGCTGTCTACTGGGTCGAACGTCGAATTTCCGCGAGTTGACGAGTTTATTTTGTTGGCCCGTCGCGTAGGCCCGTCGGCGTTGTCCGTTGTCCGTCGACTATTCTGTGGCTCTCACATCAGTCACATCTAGTCATAAATAATATCAATTAAAATTTTTTATAAAAAAATGGTCATAGTGACAGTGTCATTTAATTTTTATCAACTCATTATTCGTTTTTTTGCAGTTATACCCAATAAAGATTTTTTTACATTTTTGGTGATTTTCCCAACTCAATCAACATTGGGGGGGGGGCGTACCCCCCCATAACCCCCCGTGGGTTCGTCTCTGCACTCAGCATGAGCCTCATAATCACATAGTTATATCTAGACAGCTATGTAGTTAGGATTCGAGGTTAAAATTGCACAGAAGAACTGTTTATTTAAAAAAATGTAGAGTGCTCAAGCTATAAAGTTATCTTAGTCGTTTTACTTTTTGTACACAAACTTCCATAAATACATTACTAATTAATTTTGCAGTTAATTTTTACTGCAGGCTGTAAAATTGTTTACTCTTCATACCACTGTATGAACATAAAACGGGGAACAGAGTATACTGGATGAACTTTTACAGCTGTTTGTTACAAATGCATAATGCATGTTTTGTTTATGTGTACTGGTTTATGAAAATTAAACACGAGATGTAACATAATGTTGAAAGGGAATAGTGGGAAATAAACCGCCGCGCCGTTGCTGAGGAATATGTGGATGATTCTATTGCAATGAAAAACAATATCGCTATGTAAATTCTAGATAAAAAACAGCGATTGTCTGTTTTCAAGAGAACACCACAGTATCATCGTATTCACAGCAGCTCTCGGGCTTAAAATTGTATAACTGTAACGTAATAAAAGTGTTACAATCAGAGCTCGTATCTCAGGTTGCAATTCCAGATACGTATTTTTTTCTGAAATCGATCAAGAATGTCTACTTTCTCGGCGCAGTTTCAGATACCAAAATCCGCTATTCTAGTATTTTAGGCCGTTGCCAAGCAACTATCAGAAAACAGTCCGGGGAAGTTACTTTCTCGGCCTAAGCCGGGAAAATTAACTTGACGCGATAGCTTGTTTCCAAGATTCTGTCACAATGGCATATAATATCAATATAAATTCACCAATAATTTAAAATTAGTATAATAAATATTTGTAGTATTATTATATATTGCCAAAAATTGTAATAACACCTGATAAATATAAACCTTTCAATATTGTAAAATTAATGTTTATTTGTATTGAACAATATTGCTTAAACAATGAGTTTTTACGGAAAGTTCACCAATATGGGACAAATATGAATTTTACAATATTTAAAAATCAATATTCGTCATTATGAAATGATATTAGATGTTATTGACAATTAATATCGAAATAGCAGGAGTAAATAAAGAATGACCAATATTGTAATAACATTATTTATTTGTATGAATGAATATTTGTTAAACAGTATAGTTTAGAAAGCGCATCACAAACATAGGATCAATATAGATCATGCAATATTGTAAAATTAATGTTTATAGAAATTTATTAATATTTTCTGTACCTATGCATCTGGGTTGGAATGGATAAAATATATCACCAACATAGACATACCAATGTTTTACTATCAATATTTATGCAATATCAGCCCAATATTTCTTTTACATTTTCAATGTATTTATATTGACCCAACACTGAATCAGGTTCCAGCCAATATCATGTTCTAAGGTATGTGTCCTTCTTTTTCCGAGTTATTAACAATAATAGCAACTACATGTAAACATTATACGGATTATTGCATTTTTATATAATTGCTGAACATTTTATAGTATACTCTTTGCAATTTTTTGACAATAAGTAAAAATTTTTAGGTCTGATTGCTGTGCTTATAAGTTTAATCATCACCCGATTATGCCATCTTGATTAGCGAAATGTTCGTCAGCACACTACGCAATATTCTTCTGTTTGTAGAATTTTATCAAAGGTTACAACCTTCATGTGCATTTTTTTTTAATTGTTTCATAACTCTTATATTTACTAACCATTTTTCTTAACAGTAGGGTTCCTACTACAACCAACACTAACTTGCTTTCCAAATATGAATACGATCTGATTTTTCGTTCTTCAGTTATCAGTTATTATCCTTACAAGAAACGTGACGGGGGACATGCAGACAGACGACAGACGGACGGACGGACGGACATTTTGAAAACTGTTCAGATTTCGTTCACTAACAGAAATGACAAGCTGAGCGATATTTACGGTTTTAAAAATGTGGCGATCAAATGCACTGGGCTTCTTCGTTTTCATATTTTCGAAGAGTGTAATAAGAAAAGGGGACTTTTTATCCTTTTTCGTCAATAATTATGAAAACAAAGCAAAATACGGCAAAAAACTCTACGTACTTTTTTGGTAAAGGATATATTAACCTCCCCACAATAAAATTGTGGGAGGTTACTACAATTAGTCCAAAATCGAAAATTGAGATAACGTCAAATCTTTACGTTTTGAGGTCCCAGGAACTCAAAAAAGTGGTTTTTGAAAAATGTTTGTGTGTGTGTGTGTATGTGTATATGTGTTAGCACGATAGCGGGGAAGCTACTAAACGGATTTGAATGAAACTTTGCATGAGGGTTTCTTTAGTGCTCCAGAAGATCTGAAAAGGTTTTAGTTGAGATCGGATTACGTTTAGTGCCGTTTTGGCACAACAAGTTGTTTATTTTATGATTACTTACAATTTGTAATCGAACCATTGAAAAGTAGTAAAATTCCGATTTCAACGATATATCACACTTGCACTCTTTCGATTTGGTTTCCGTGAAAAAAATTAAAAAACAAAATAACAGGCTTCTTGTGTAAGATAAATTTTATAGTCTAACCTAACGTTCGATAGACTAGTGTCAGAGAACTTATACCACAAAATAATACAGGTACCCCTTACTCTTTGCAAATTTGCAGCCGCAAAGGCTTTTTAGAGACTACTGACGGAATCGGGACTGTACTGATCTGTCGAGAGTGAAATTCTACATCTCAACGCGACATTCCGAACGACTAATTATCTACGGATAATTAGTTATCAACGTACAAAGTCTGTCTATCTCTTTTTTGAGATGGAAGATGGACACTCTTCTAACACAAATTCGTGATCGAGAAACGTCAAACGAAAAATTCCAAAAATGTCACTTTTGATTCGTTCGTGCCGAGCTGATTTTCGAATTTTGACATGCAATTTACAATGCGGATCAACTACAAGTCTTCCTCTTTCCATCGCTATATTATACGGCCGTCGCGGTATCGTATTTTTTAAAATAAGAGTAAATTTAGATGTCGTGTTTTCGACCAACTCTGAAAACGGTTTTTCATCTGTAACTCGGAAACTGTTAGAGATAGCTAAAAAATAAAAAAACTCCTAAAGGAAAACTTATTAATGTGAGGAACGTTTTGCCGCATTCGAAATTTTAATGGGACTTTTCGTTTGGGCCCGGCGGGCCTTTCAAGATGACGGAGTCATGCACTTTTTTCATTAAATCGTTCGTAACTTCTAAACGACGGCGACTCCTACGGCAAAAAACTTTGACCTAACGAAATTGTAGAAAATTGAATTACCTACCTAAAAATCTTTTTTGGATTTTTATGCTGCTCCAAAAATTACCAAGATACGGTCGGCCAAAGTAGACTTTTTTGAAATTCGTCCAAAATCTCGATTTTTTCTCTTTAAACCTCCATAACTCTTAAACGGTGCCTCCTAGGCCAAAATACTCTGCCCTAATGAATTTGTAGAGAATTTAATAATATACAAAAAACTATTTTTTACTTTTTGCCGTAATACAAAAAATAAGGCCGCTACGAGCGATACAAGTGGAAATTTACATTTTCCAAGGAAACGTGTTTTTTTCTCTTCTCTTGCGAATATCTGGATAAATATTGGTTTTAGCAAAAAAATGGTAGAGGATGTATTAGAAAGATAATAAAACGATGATGAATTTAATTTGTCAAAAAATTTCTGTAGGATTAATGGTTTCGCTGCTGTCTATATACGTTTCAACACAAAATTTCGATTTTCCCATATCTCCAAATTATTACCGATTTTTAAAATCTCCGCCAAGTGAAATTTATAGTTTTTTGCCCTCAAAGCAGTGCAATGTACAGGGTGATATTCTAATAATGACAGCGGTGTTCACTGATTTCGGCTGATAACTCGGGAACGGTTGAAGATATCGAACTGTTTGAAACGTAGGTATAAATCTTGTAGACGAACGGATTACGAGTGAATTAATAATACACCTACGTCACATGATGTCACAAAAATGAAAAATTATTACAACAGACGAACTGGTACAGATATCGACTTAACGGTTGAAGTTATTGAATTGAAATTTGAAACATAGGTGGAAATATTGTAAATGGACGGAATAAAAGTGAATTAATAATACACCTACGTCTACATGACGTCACAAATAAGACAAATTCTTACAACAGGCGAACGGGTACAGATATTGATTTAACGATTGGAAACATCCAATTAAAATTTGAAATGTGGGTGGAAATATTGCAGACGAATGGAATAAAAGTGAATTAATAATACACCTACGTCCACATGACGTCACAAATAAGAAAAATTCTTACAAACTGGTGCAGATATCGACTTAACTATTGGAAACATCCATTTAAAGTTTGAAACGTAGGTGAAAATATTGTAGATGGATGGAATACGAGTGAATTAAAAATACACCTACGTTCTGATGACGTCATCAAAAAATAAAATTCTTATAACAGGCGAACTGATGATATCAAAAAAATATTTGTACATGAGTCACGAAAATTTTTTTAATTTCCAAAAAATGTCAAATTTTCGGAGAAATGTCACTTTTCAGAAAAATGTCAAATTTTCAGGAAAACGTCAAATTTTCGGAGAAATGTCAAATTATCAAAAAAAATGTCACTTTTTAGAAAAATGTTAGAAATTCAGGAAAATGTCAAATTTTCGAAGAAATGTCACCTTTCAGAAAAATGTCAAATGTTTGAATATTGTCAAATTTTCGGAGTAGTCACTTTTCAGAAAAACGTCAAATTTTCGAAAAAAATTCAAATTTTCGGAGAAATGTCACCTTTCAGAAAAATGTCAAATGTTCGAATATTGTCAAATTTTCGGAGTAGTCGCTTTTCAGAAAAACGTCAAATTTTCGAAAAAAATTCAAATTTTCGGAGAAATGTCACTTTTCAGGAAAATGTCAAATTTTTAGAAAAATGTCAAATTTTATTAAATGGACTCAAAGGAAAATTCCCAAAAAATACTACGGGTCCATCTGTGGTATAAGTTCTTTGCTAGTGTGTTAAAGCGTGCAGACTGTATGCTGAGTATTTTTGACGTGTCAAGTGCATCGAGAGATTACAAGTTTTTTCAACGTTTATAATGCCCACGGATGGTGTGAGAGGCCTTCCTGAACCGCTCACAAGCCCTACAAGTGTAAGCAACCCCCCGGAACCTTTTCGGTGAGTTTTGCCAATAAAACTTTAAAAGTGACATTATATTTTTAAAACTATTTCCGCTACTTCCGGCATCCCGCCGGAAATTCTTCCGGCAACATAACCTAAAAATAGTGCTACATAACCTAAAAACAAAGAAATACTTACATTAGGGACTTTCGAATTTACTTAACCTGTATAATAAATATGTCTCTATCTTGGCTTTGATATTCCCAGTCTACTGTTTTATTAAGTAAATTAGTTAATTGTAATGTTTGACCCACCATGGCATGTGGTATTGTATTTAGTCAATGTTATCTACAAATTTATAAATCTTTAATGTACTACTTGTTTCCGGTGGATGTCTATGGTTGAGTGGAAGAGCGCGGTTCCTCGAACTCCGATGAACAGCGAACTCTGCCATTTGATAGATATATAGTGTATATAATCTATTTTTATTTATGTTTTTTTTTATTAACAATGTAATCTAATATCTATCAATAAAAGCAATTATTATTATTATTATTATTATTAATTTAAAACATTGGTACCAACTTTAACATTTTTCAAAAACCAAATTCCCCAGAGAAATATTGCAACCAAAAATTTGACAGCTATCACTTCCCCGACCGATTTAGTGAAAAATCGGTCGAGGCCAAAAGATAAAACAAAATATATCAACACAAAGTTAAACGATCCACCATGAACACTACCCTGGCCACATCTGGCAGGGAAGCTGTCCACCAAGAGTTATATGGTTTTTTCCAAAGATGGCCATCCCTGCTATCCATCCCATTACCAATGAACAGGTTTTTTCGTTTAGTTGTTTCCCGTATCAATAATCAAAATTATTAAGTGCTCTTTCCTACGAACGTTTTTATAGTGTTGTGTTTATTTTTATATTAATTTTAGGTCCATGTGGACATATTATAATTTTAAACTAGTTTTTAAGCCTGCTTATAGAAGACAGGAGCTGCTTTTCTATTTTTCTCCAAACCAAACCGGACCTACCACGTCCAGCCTCACACCCGGCGGTGTTCACCGTGGTTGTCTGGCTGGCTCCGGGCTAGGATCTGATGAACCATATATTTGTATTAAACATTGAATAAAATGTTAATGTTGTGCAGATTATAAATTTAACACGCAAGTTCTTAGGTCCAAATCCCACCGAACGCAAAACTTTTTGTTCTGATTTAATATAAAAAAAATATCTCAAGTTAATAAATATAATTAAATGAGATCGTTCATATTGTTTAGTGTTCTTTTCGGCTTCAAAGATTCACCGGGTGGGGAGGTTCCAGCCCCTTCCAGTAGCTGCCGATTTTTTATTATAAGAAGTTGTTGTTAATAGTTTTCCATGGCCTCCTCACAAATATATTAAATTTTTCGAAAATTAACCACTTTTTCTAGAGATAAATATGACATGATATATCGTTGGATAGCTAAGTTGTGATCGAATAATGAAATAATTTAGAAGGCGTTCCATTTAAAAAACACAAGTTATGCGAAAACTGAGGCATGCATAATTTTCTTCTTATCAGCAACAGATTCTACTGAAAAAAGTGCCTTAAGAATGTGTTACTCGATTTTCGACTCGACACTTGAGAATTGAGATATAGAAGTCATCAAAAAATGCCAATTTTCCAAAACCCTCTGTAGCTCGGTAGTTGAAAAAGACAGACGATCGCGGTTTGTGCCACTGTTTGTTCTCGAAAATCGAGCTCAGGACACCTATATTGGTTTTTGTCTATCTAAATCTCATCTAATTTGGTCCACCCTGTACCCACAATTGTTTAAATCGAAGGTTGCTGAATACAATTTGAAATAAATTTCAAGATTGCATAAAATACTAACCGCAACCACAAACTTACTAATGTTTCGTTTGTTTACAAGTAAATATTCGATCTTAATAGTAATATAAAGAAAAAGTATTGAAAAATATATAGTTGCTCAAGTGTGGTAATGACAGCTTAAAAACTTTTAGGCAATACAATTGGCAAATCCATATTTTACAATATTTATTAAATTACTCATGTTAAATGTTTTTATAGATACACGTCAGCAGCAGATAATATAATCATACATATTTGAAATGCCTTTAAACAATTTCGGTAAGATTTGTTGCCGCATATTTTTCCGTAAATAGGGAAATTAAAACACATTCATGTTTTATCTCATCTATGAATGACTGAATACTTGTCGTCTAAGGCATCCATCCATATCTTTTTCTACGACTGTTAACAAAACTGCGCTTTTTTTCATTATTTTTAGTTCGTAACACATGTTTATAGTAAAGTGTGTATAGTAAAGTAAAAAACGTTAAAGACTCGTGAGAGGCAAGGAGACTCACGATAAACAAACACCCCATAATAAGTGGTCTAAAATTGTACTGTAACCTCCACGAGGTGGATCTTGGAGACTACAGTTCTTTGGTAGGCTGACTGCAAACGTCATCATTGCAAAATGTTCTGATTTTCAAACTAAATTTTGATTGATTCAACAGTTGACGTCAGGGAAAAAAACCAACTCATACCTTTACATTGCATCATTTCAATAAAATAAAAACTTTTTCTCTAGCTTCCATGAAAAACAGCCCCCTGATAAAATAAAATATTTACAGGGTTGCCAATCGCTTAATAATTATTATTGTTAATTTTGCGATTGTGGGAGTTACAATGAAAATTCAAATTTTATATTTGTATGTGATGTAGATTGTAGATTTTGCCAACCGTGTTTGGAACCAACTACTGCCCGAACTTTGGGGGGGAGGGACGCTCCCCCCCTGCCTCCCCCCTTGAGCCCGGCCTGGGTTGGTTGACGTCAGAGAATTTGAAAATATCTGCACCACACTTCTTGAAGTTTCATGCTGATTTGAACGGTAGAGGTGTAATGGCCGCCAGTGACCGCAGTAAGTTTTAGTAATGAACCCGCAGAGGCGTAACTATGGAAGGGCAAACCGAGGCAGTGCTCCAGGAGACCAAGGGCCCCAGCTGGCGACTGGTTTTTTTCGGATTTCTGATCCCCGCTTATCAAACAATTTTTTTTTAATTACTTCCCCTCGCTCATAAAAAAAATGCTGGGATGAAAAAATTCCCCATCCCCCGCTTATCAAAAAATGTTGGGATCAGAATAATTTTTTTTTTCCGGATTGGGATTAGGTATTAAGAAAATAATATAATAAGGGGCCCCCAACAATTTTTTGCCCTAGGGCCCCATGAGGTCTAGTTACGCCATTGGAACTGCGCCGCCCTCAGTACTCTCAAGATTATCAATTTTTTGAACACGTTCTCCCCTGCCGATCGCTTTGAAAAATGGATATGTTTTAAAGGAGTACCTAAACATTTATTTGAAAGAAAATTGTGGGTGCATCTCGAGAACAATTTTTTTTTTAATTTTCAACACTTTTTTGAAACATTTTACAGTAATAACGTTTGTTAGCCAGCCTATCAAAGAACTGTAGTTTCCAAGGTCCACCGCGTGGAGGTTACAGTACGATTTTGGACCACTTATTATGAGGTGGTTGTTTATCGTGAGTCCCCTTGCCTCTCACAATTCGGGGTGACAAAAAATGACAAGTATTCCCAGGTAGCAAAGGCACGTGAAAATGACGTGGTCAGGAGTGACGAGAAATGACGAGTTAGATGACGTAAATGAAACGTGAAAATGACTTCCTAATGTCTCACACGAATGACGTCTTTTTCAGGTTATATTTGGTAATCCCCCCACAGGTTTTTAGTAATAGGAACATATAAAACTACATACTAATTAGTAATCTACTTGATAAAAATAAAATAATTAATGCATAAATAAGTTTTGTCCTAATGAATTTGTTTGTTAGCAATCCGTAATTTTATTTACATTAACATATCTAATATTGTTTACCATCACTCCCACTTTTTTTCACAAGAGTTTCCTGCAAATTACAATGTTTATTAAGTTATTAAATTCATTTTTACTTACCTTTACCAATTGCGGTCCGTAGGATTCGAACCTACATGTCTCCCGTTGTCCGTATTACAGTACTGACGCTTCAACCGAGCTAGCTTGGCGACCGGTATTTCGCATGCTAAAAGCAGTATTTATGGTGGTGAATGTAGTCTTTATTATGTGAAATTGAATTTCTTGCCTTATTTAAAATATATGAAAATCTTTCAGGTTCTCGCTTCGAGTTACTAGTATTTTTATTTATTTATAATTATTAAGAAGAACTTATTTAATTTAATTAAACTGTCACCAGTGTCACCTGAGAAGTACGAGTAGTTGTTTTGAACAATGTAATTATTACATTAATTAGTATTAGTGGCGGTTCGTTAAAAAAAATATATTTTCCCCAGATCTAGAAATTGAAGAGCAGAGAGGGAGAAATCCGAGAAAAAAATTTTCCTTATCTCAAATTTGATGAGTGGTGGAGGGGAAGTCAGGAGTCAACTATTTTAAGAATTAAAGTTTTAAGTTGAGGTACTTATACAAACCTGGGAAGCGTGTTGGAGAAAAAACGGTAAAGGTGTAATATCGTCATCTACAACATAAATAGAATATTTAATGGTCTAAAACAGACCTAAAATTGAAAAAAACCAATAAGCAATTATTACCTTAAAAAAAAACAACTAAAATTTTTTTCGCAATAAAAAAAAAACGGAATGAGCAGGGGCCGAACCGCCGACCTCATGACTTGGAAGACGACGCCTTAAGCACTCGGCCACCAACCTTTCTAATGCTGCTTACCTAAAGACTTTATAGTTGGAACATTTTGCTTTTTTGCATTTTAATCTAATTTTATTATTAAAAGAATAGATAAAAATATAATTTAAACAAATAAATTGCCGAATCTTTGCAAACTCTTTCGAATATAAATTATTTTGGATAATGTTAAAAAACATTATATCCTCGAACAAAAACGCCAATACTTATCCCTCACGACACGGTTTATTTTTTTTTAAACTATACACTCTGCTTACGATAACAAAATGTCATTAGCGAGTTTTAAAGTTTGTAATCCGATAAAATATAAATAAATTTAACACCGAAAAAAGACGACAATATGACGTGATGTGTAACACGTCATTTTAATGTCATTTATAAGACGTCATTCTGTCGTCGATTTTTAGTGCCCTGACGTCTTTTTGACCAGAATCACCAGATTTTGACGTCATTATAACGTACCCTTGCTACCTGGGTTGTGTTATATTATGAAACGCTGACAGATTTTATAACATAATACTTGTCATTTTCATAGACTACTTTAATAATTGTAATTTCCCTTCGTATAATAAATAGCTTAAATACGATTTTCAATATTCAATAACTCGAAAGTGGTTAAAGATCGGACTATCATATGTCATGTCATATTTTTGAAATCAGAAAAAAAAAGGATAATTCAAAAATTCAACAATACACAGGGCGTTCCATTAAAAAATATATTATTGCTTCTTGTATCCCTCAATTTCTGCACGCCACTGTGCTTCCATTAACTTATTAAAGGGGTTCGAAACGTCCGAAACTTTTTTTCTATATCCAATAATAACGATAATAAGAGAGATAAAATATAATGAATAACCCTGTACCTACCTGTCAGATAATAACAAAGACGAAAATTGCTTAAAGAACTCCGCAACATTTTTTTTTGTGAACTTGAAATTCTAACTTTTCTTTATACCGTTTGACCATGAAAATTTTCGCCTGCGGCACATTTCCAATTTTACTTTCATTATTGTTATTATGTATGAGTCAGCAGAAACCTCTTCCGATAAAAATCCTGCATACGGACCTGGGTAGACATACAGGGTGTAATCAGCTTCATGTCATTAAAAAAAACTGGTGGTGGGGAACGACTAAACGAACAAAAAAACCTTATATAACAGAGGGTCTAAAGCCCATAGTTTTAGGGAAAAAAAATAAACAAAAATTTCGAAATTTTCAATAATATTGTTTGAGAACTGCTGGAATGTTGGGGCGTGTGTCGACGCCTCTAACCATCAAATACGCTAATACGGCTATATCAAAGTGTCGCGCTCCTTACAGACACTACTTACTTGTTCGTTCTTTTTGTGTTGCTTTTTGGATTATGGACCAAGTTTTTATTTTTATTTTCTTTATTGACAACGTTAGTTGATAGTTTAGTGATTTTGAACGCTATGGGAGATTACACTTACCCAGAACTCGCGGATATGCACTTGATTTATGGAGAATGTCGTGGAAATGCAGCTGTTGCGGAACAGCTTTATAACAATAATTTATTGGTAAGTTCTAGATTTATCGAATATTTTAATTTTCGATACCTGATTGGCAATTCGTTAAATAAATCAGATTTTTTCCTAACTTAAAATACACATTTCTGTTATAGTATCTCAGACTAACTCTTTATTTTCCCAATGTCTTGCAATAATTACTCATTTTTAGGCTTTTAACCCAGAACACTCATTTAGGTTACATATGCTAATAAATCACATTTAAATCTGATAAATTATAAACAACAATAAAAGCCTCTAATATTTTGTTCTAAATTAAAAAAACACACGTGTTGAAATTGTGTGTGGTCTGCTTTAAAAGTGATATGCAGTGTAAAGAGCTCTGCAATAGAATTGTAATTAACAACGTAAATACACTGTATTAAATTGTGGGAGTATTACACCAGAGAAAGATATTGTAAGTGTACTTATTCAGTACTTGTTGAAGAAATACAATCATTAATGCATGTAAATAACATCAAAAAGCAAAACTACACTATCAGAAAGCCATATCCTTATCAATATTTATGTTTCTTCTTTTTTGCTCTCCATTATTTCTAAAGGTAACCATACACTGCAAGGATTTTGTATTGAAATACCACTAAATAGCCTACCATTTCACTAGAGCAAATCCTCTTCTTTTTTCTTTTCTCCATAAAAGTATGGGTGAAAAAAAAAATGTATCGAATGATGAGATTTACAAGGCCCTTATGAATCTCTCTGCACAAAACGTTGAAATCAAAGAGGAAATAAGATCTCTCAAAACAAATATTGAAACAAAAACCTTTGAAATAAATAAGGAATACGAAAAATTAAAAGAAGAAAATAAAGAACTAAAATTTAAACTTAGGATTACTGAAAGAAGAGCTAAAAAGAACCATATTATTATTCATGGCTGTCGGGAAACTGATAATGAAAATACTCTAAAGAGGGTATTAGAGTTAGTGAATGAAAAATTAAAGGTGGAGTTAACTGTGCCAGAAATAAACAACGTATACCGCATAGGTGTCAAAGAAAATGGTAAAACTCGCCCGATTCGCCTGGAACTGTTATCATACTTGAAAAAAAACAGAGATAAACTCCCAAGGCCGCAGACTTAAGGGAAGCAGTGTTTACATGAGAGATGATTTAACTCCTGAAGACCTTGAGGAACGGAAATTACTCACAAAAAACACTTGGCCTATGCGAAAAAAAACAATATACCTGTTAAAATACAAAAATTTAAACTCATTGTAAATGGTGAGTCATTTTCGTACGAAGACCTCGAAAAAACTCCTCTGGATGATGATGATGACCAAACAGTTGAGACCAACCCCTCATCTCCTCTAAATCGTGACCAACATAGTGCTCCATCGACACCAACTGTGGAATCAGCAGAGGCCCTTTTGCCAGGAATATTTAATAATATAGGCAAAGAACTGGCTAAAATACCCTCAAAATCATCAAACAACGAGAAAAGTATAACTCCTGTGTTAAGTGGTCCTCGTAACCCGAAAAATAGTTCTGCGGGAGACAACCTTCGTGCTTCTGAGAGAATCGCCTCCGTCACTAAGAAGCCTTAAACTCATATTACTATCTACCTATTATTGAGTAAACTATATTATTGTCACATATATGTATAACTATTTATATTCTTTTTATTATTGTCTATATCCATTTTGTATCTTCTTTTTGTATGTTTTACGTATATCATATCTTATTTACTTTGTTTTGTGTGCTTTTAATTGAAATATAATACTTTATGCTATAGTAGAAGAGTATAACTGATTTTAAATTATAATTTTATATTTTTAATTTTTCACTTTGAATTTAGCTATGTCTTCTTTTAAATTTTGTCATATTAATACTAGATCACTGACGTCACATTATGATGAATTCAAGAGGGCTGTCTTTAACAAATTTGATGTGATTACAATTTCAGAAACATGGCTTACTGCTGATGTATTGAATGAAACGGTGACTCTTCCAGGGTACAAACTATTTAGAAAGGATCGGGTACGACGTGGGGGTGGTGTTGCTGTGTACGTCAAAACATGTATTAAAGCTTCTGTTATTTCACTAGATGAATGCGAGAGTGAACAATTATGGCTCTCACTTTGTTTTCAAAATAAAATATATGCTATAGGCACCCTTTACAACCCATCAATTTACCTTTCAGAAACATTCTTAAATGACTTTGAAAATTCTTTATCATTATTAGCACCAAAATATGATTTTATCGTATGCGGTGGTGATTTCAATATTAATGTGCTCGAGCCTCTTAGCAATGAGTGTTTAATGTTAACCAATATTCTTGAATCATTTAGCTTAATGCAGTTAGTCGATCAACCTACTCGCTATGCTAAGATGAAGGCAATTGACTTAATTATATGTTCTGATGATCTAGTGATCACCGATATTTCCATTTTGGATTGCTCCACCTTTTCAGATCATTGTTTGGTATCTTTTCGAGTTGGAATGGCTAAGACAAAATTTGAACCCATATTTTACACATATAGAGACTTTAGCCATTTCAATCAACATAATTTTGAGGCCGATCTTATGACAGGGAATTTTCAACAAATTCATTACTTGAATAATATTGATGCAAAAGTGGAAATACTTAACACTATTTTATTAGATATCTTTGACGTACATGCACCAATAAAAACAGTCAGAATTAGTAAGAGGAGAGCTCCATGGCTTACGAATAATCTGAAGTTTATGATGTCACTTCGTGACAAAGCTCTGGCTAAATATAAAAGAACTAAAGAATTGCATCATTGGAATTATTATAAAGATCTCCGGAATTTAACTAATGCTACAATTAAACTTGAAAAAAAAGCATACTTACAATATAGACTCAATGGTAACTATAAGAATGTTTGGAAACGAACTAATGTAAACATACCGGATCACCTAAACCAAGCCGACAAAATAAATGATTATTTTGTCGGCACAGCTCAGGGTAACGTTGTACCTAATGCTGATACTATTAATTACTTCTCCCAAAATATTAAGATGGGGACACGTAATTTTAACTTTCATACAGTAAACGAAGTTGAGGTGTATGAAGTCATTTTATCGATTAAATCTAAAGCTATAGGAGCTGACAAAATAGGCATAAACATTTGGCTGCACAGTTGTCCTCATATACTACCCCATCTTACACATATATTTAATTTTTGTATTGAAAATAATGTATATCCTTCTATCTGGAAACGTGCCCACGTCATTCCTTTACCCAAGATAAACATCCCCGAGAATTTCAAGGATCTAAGACCTATAAGCATATTATGCTGTATTTCTAAGGCTTTTGAAAAATTAATCAATAAACAGATTCGTACTTATACTGACAACTTTAATATCTTGCCAGTCCAACAATCAGGATTTCGCAATGCGCATAGTTGCATAACTGCTCTTCTAAAAGTTACGGATGACATTCATGAATCCATAGATAATAATAAACTTTGCATACTTGTTCTTCTCGACTACAGTAAAGCGTTCGATAAAATCAACCATAACCTACTTCTAGCACTCTTGCATTACTTAGGATTTTCAAACAATGCTGTCAATTTGATGAGATCTTATTTATATAGGCGATATCAGTCAGTAGTTGTCAATGATAGTACATCTGATTTTGTCCTTGTTGAGAATGGGGTACCTCAAGGTTCAATCCTGGGACCTCTCCTATTTTTATTATATACCTGTGAATTCCATAATTGTTTAAGGTTCTGCAACTCTCATTATTATGCCGATGATGCTCAACTGTACTATTCTTTCGAAGAAAATTATATTGACGAAGCCTGCGAAAATATAAATAACGATTTGAGTGCTCTAGTAACATTGTCTAAGAATTTCTGCCTGTCTATTAACGCATCTAAATCTAATGTTATTTTGTTTGGAAGGACTCTTGCGCGTAATCGATGTAAAGATCGAGTTAAAATCTTAGTCGATGATGAATTATTATCTTTAGTAGAGAGTTGTAAAAATCTGGGTCTCCATTTAGATTGCTCTCTTAGATTCTCCTCACATGTTACTGCTGTCATTCGAAGAGCATTTTGTAATTTAAAATTAATATACGCTAACCGTCATTTACTCGACAAGAAATGTAAAACTATGTTTTGTGATAGTTTAGTTCTATCGCATTTAAATTATGCGGACGCTGTATATGGCCCTAACTTATTGAAAAAAGACTCCAACGTATACAAAACTCCTGTGTTCGACTGATTTGCGGACTTAGGCGACGTGATCATATTAGTGTGAAATTAAAAAATATCGGATGGTTGAATATGGAAGAGAGGCGTATAGTTCATGCTGGCACTCTCTTTCATAAAATCCTAACTTCTCACAAACCAGCCTATCTTTATAATAAAATTCGATATCGCACGGATGTGCATAATGTAAACATTCGCTTTAAGTCACAGTTGACTGCACCGCAACACAGAACATCCTTGTATAAGGGCTCATTTTGATATTACATCACTTGGCTGTACAATAGGATACCTGATTCTTATAAGAAGTTATCAGTAACTTCTTTCAAAGTGAAATTAAAAAAAGATTTGTTTTTAGGCTCTGTTATGTTCAATAATTAATATTTTCATGTATTTTAGTGTTAGTGAATAGTGAATACATTTTATTGTACTACGTAGGACTTTTGTAAGTTACTGTTTATGTTAATGTTTATGTGTAATGATCATTGCCGATAATTCCTACTAAACTTTTATGTCATCTGTGCACTCTCGCACGTTCTTTATATTGCCGATTTCTATGTTTTTTTCCCTATTATATTTTTTAAATGTTGTAATTTCTCACTGCATGTACACGTTTGATGTGGATACTTTTTACTTCCTGGTTGAGTGGAAGAGCAAAATTCTGTTTTCGAACAGAAATTTTGAACTCTGCCTTTTGATGATCACTTATATACTGTTTACTTATCTAAGTCACATACTGTTGTTATTATTTTTGTTCATCAATAAAAACATTATTATTATTATTATTATTATTATTATTATTATTATGTAAAAAAATGCTGTGTTTAAACTTCTACGCCCATCATTTGCTTGCAGTTCTGCAAAAAGAGATAACGAATTATTTACATTTTTGTAATTGGTTCCGTTGAGGCGGTCATCAAAGGTGCCGCCCTTCTTTGCTTTGAAACCGCGGGCCGGCGAGAACGAGTTGGTCGGCAATCTTTGCACTTTTTTATGATAATTTAAAAGTTGTATAATTGGGAAGTACACATCCATTGACCCAGAAAGGCAGTGGTTCTCGAATGTTTCTTACCCTAATATTCAAATTGTTGACCTAGGTCAGTTTTTTCAGTGCCCCTAGAGGAAAAAGTCATAAAGGTTTTTTGTTTGTCTAGTCGGTCCCCATTACCAGTTTTTTTAATGACATGAAACTGATTACACCCTGTATTTTCCGAGCTTTAGTGCCGCCCAGTGAAAATTGTTTAAAATATGCACTGAGACTATTATTTCCTCTTAGTTATGCTAAGCTGTGTTAAATATTCAGATGACTTTGATCAAGTTCACTGAGACTAATAGACTCGGCTTGTTTGTTAATGCTTCAGTGAGTCCTGGGAAAGAAAATAGGAGTGGTGACGATACAGCGTAATATGAAAGAGGTACTGAAAAACACCGCACGGCGTGTTGTAAAGAGTGGGTAGCATTGTTTCCTCTTGTCCTCTTGTAGGATGTGGTTGTTGAATAGGGGCACTTAGAGGCTCTTTTATTTCTACATTGTGACCTAATTATTTAATGCAATTAAGGCTGGCATACTTTCAGGCTAATTTAATTGTCAGTGATGCGCTTTAAATGGTATTTTATAAGCCTAATTAATTGGGTTTAATGGAATTTTTTTCAGTGTTTACTCTGGATTTTAACAACTATTTAATTAAATCACCACAAATCATTTTCGGTTGGATTTACGGGGTGAAGAATTTAATATACAGTGAAAGCACGTCACGGCTTCGCGCATTCTATGGCGATGTTATCTTTTCTAAGTAATTTCACTCTACCAGTCCTGTCGATAGGGGTGATTCTCCCGAGGTCCGGGCTTGTTTGGAGGGTCCGGTCTTGAATTATAATTTTAGGAAAATTTTTTCTGATTTTTCCCTCCCGCTCATCAAAAATTGTTTCAGATTTCTCCTTCTCTTTCAACAAAAAAAAATTGTATTTATTCTTCAGTCACCTAATTACCAAAAGCTTGCTGCTTACTGAATGGTTTGTTTTGTCAAAATCGACAAAATAGGAGTATTGCACAGCATAACATTAAAAACACGACGGAAGTTGTATAATATTTTTAAACCAAAAATAGCCCTTTTGACAGAAAGTTGAGTGTGTTTCTCAAACCTAACTGTAAGATACTACACTTAGAATCGTTAAACCTAAATCTTTTGCCTCTTCTTTAAGCGACAAGTGAGTTCCATCAATTGCTAGATGGACATTTTGAGAAAAATCTCTATCAACAGCTCTGCCAAAAAAACATTGTAATACACTCATTTGGATTTAGATGTAAATAATGTTCTAATCATAGCTTGTAAATAATAATTCACAATCCGAATTTACAATATCACAACACAGCTGTTTTGTCTTTCACTTGGAAAAAAAGAATATAATATCTGCGTGTCATCCGCATCTATTTGCATATTATATATTCTTATGAAACTAGGTAGGGATGGGGCCTAACACTGACCCTTTGTGGTACACCCCTCAACACACCTAAATCATCAGAAGACTGACCATTCAGTACTTTAAAAAAAAGGATACTGCTTAATACTAATAAGAATAATACAGTTTGTAGTCCAAAGTATCAAATGCCTTAGAATAAGACAAGGCGAAATAACTTTAAGACTTGGTTCATGATTTTATATTAAAAAGGATTAGTTTACAGTTATTACTAACATCACAACCCACACACCTTCCATTTATTATGAAAACACCCACTTTCTGTACATTGCTGCCCCAATCTGGGCACGCTAATATACTAGTCAGGTAAATACTTTCAAACACTCGTTATTGGAGAATCAATCAAAACAACTACTCTTCTAGCTAATACTGACGAAGTATTGAATTACATGATAGGATTCTTAGCATTTTAAAGAAAAAAATATACTGAAAATACTTAAATCATTTATTCAAATTTAATCATTCACACTTTTTTATTTAATATGAAATTATCTACTTTCTGTATATTGGTGCCTTAATCGGGTCACGCTAATATACTACTTAGGAAAACACTTTAAAACACTCATAATGCCTAAATAATATTCTCTAATCATGATAAAAGCAAATAAATAAAAAATAATTAATTGTAAAAATATTACTAACATTTTATTTAATATTAACAACAAATAACAATATTATATTATTTGTTTTACCTCCAAGCTCAAACTGTGACGTCGCGTGCTGCACCAACTTGCGTGGTGTGCACTTTGCTTTTGTCAACGATTTTGAGATTTTTTTCTCTATAAACGAAAAAATACAGTATTGTAATCAGTAACGACTATCTTCACTATTTTTTTGGAGGAAAACGTTAGTCTTGGCTAAGACTTGGTCAACTGCCATATTGTTTTAAACTGTAACAGTGTGTCTACGTGCCAGAAAAATAAGGTAGGTACTAATGACAAATATTAAGTGTAATATTACAAATGTGTTGTCATGCGAGGGACCAAGTGATTGAAAAGCTATGTAATAAATATTCCTTGTGTGTCTATTAACTGCCCATATGAAGATGTTTTCTATCAATTGATTATTCAATTAACGCACTCTATGTGGGCTTCCTATTATGGCAAACGAGTTCGATAACATATTTATAAAAGTAGATATGTAGCGTTATTACTTAATTTTATTAATGGCCTGCCTGATGGCTTTGTCAACTAGCTCATAAAATTATCTAAAGGGTTAACATGCCGAATAGATACTCGTTTGAAATATTTTTTAATAAACAATGCAAAATTATGGAAATGCAATAAGACAAATTCTAGTTTCGCCATATATATCTCCAATATTTATATAAACAAAGAGATAGTGGTTATTTACTCATACCGAATGGAAATAAATATGTATATTGTATATACTATACTTTAATGTCATGTCAATTCCGTTATCCCTTATCTCATTTTAGAGGAAGTAAATATAATTTATACGTAAATTCGCAGTTCGCATTTTTTTTTATTGGATAATTTCCTTGGAACTGAAAAATATTTTATACGGAAAACTTTTGCTATACGCGTTTAGACATTAATAACGAGTTCAAAAAAAATTTCAAATGTCAATTTAAAAAATGTTAAAAATCGAAAAATTGGCCCTTTCTTTCATTTTCAAGGCCGTGGGGGCGCGGCTAGATATTCACCGATTTGGCTAAAAATTTCCCCGAATTAGTTTTAGATACATAGTAATAAATTAGAAACTATGATATCAGCAAATTCAAATTTTCGTGTTTTTCAGCCCACCCTAATGAACAGTTTCCACCTTTAAGTAAATTAGTTTAGTAAGTAATTTATGGTAGATTCTACATATCTTCATTTTAAGAATTTAAGATGTCAGTATAGCGACCGATGAGGGAGGTCCTTGAAAAAATCTTGTTGGGAACCACTGGCTTAGTAGATACAAGTGTTTGAAGTTAACTCTTAACGGTTTTTTTTTAATTCACGCATTTAAGATGAATATCGAAAAACTAACAACCTCTGTACTGTTTTGACCTACCTGAACTTAAAGAGGATTAAGAGACCTTCTGACTGCTTTTTTTCTCACAATATTTTCAATTACAAAGGAATAATCGTAATTTTTATACCTTTTTGATATTCACGTACATTTCTTAAGTCATTGGACATCGCATGCATGTGTGTAATTGTATAAATATGTATAAAGATGAAAATGACTCAAACATTGATGAAGATAAATAATTATATTAAATTTAGGTTAAATTTCTATATCTTCTAATATATAAAAATCTCGTGTCACAGTGTTTGTTATCGAACTCCTCCGAAACGGCTTGACCGATTTTTATAAAATTTTTGGTGTATATCTGGTAGGTCTGAGAATAGGTCGTAGGCTATTTTTTATACCCCTAGGTGATAAGGGTGGCCCTATCCAGAAATTTTCTTTTTATTTTTTGGACAAAAATTTATAATTTATATGGCAAAACAACGTTTACTGGGTCAGCTAGTAGTTAATAAAATTGAAAAAAAAGAATTATTGTTTTATTAATTTGCTACACCTTAACACAAAAATCCGATCCAAATTCGTAATCAGCAACACCAAAATTATAAATAATATTAGTTTCATTAATAAATTCCCAGCACTTCCTTTATACTTATCTTTTAACTTTGGGGGTGGTTTTCACCCTCTTAGAGGTAAGGGCAAATAGTTTTCTTATTAGGGAATGAGTTTTATGTCTCAAAATGTAACAATCTACCAAGAAAGTTATAATTTCTTAAAATAAACAAAGAAAATCGTCCATTTTACCCCTGTTATATCGGCCATATTGAGGGTGCAACATAAAATGTTTAATTTCTGACTTCACATTCGTGATCAGTGACCCCAAAAATATAAATAATGTAGGTTTCATTAAGATATTCTCAGTACTTCGTTAATTATTGATTTTGTTACTTTAGGGGGTAAAAGCACATCTACACCTTTTTAATATTTGAAGTTGAAAGTTTAAGAATCCGCAAAAATAAAAAAATTCCAAGCCGCTATAGAATTAATACCGAAATAATACCAATATATAAATCAGGTTGTACTCTTAAAGTTGAAAACTACCGGCCAATATATCTCTTAAGTCCGTTTTCAAAAGTTCTTGAAAAATATGTTGCAAAAAAAATTTTTAAATAAACACAAATTACTGAACAACAATCAATTTGGTTTCCGACAAGGTCTTTCAACCACAACTGCTATTATAAAATGTTTAAACAACCTATATGAAAATCTAGACAGTGTTAAAAAAAGCATAAGCAGCTTTCTTGATCAAAGTAAAGCTTTCTATTTGGTGTGTCATTCTAGACTTATTAAGAAAATGGAGAGGTATGGATAAAGAGCTACTTAAGTGGTAGAACGCACTATGTAAAAATCAATGATACCAAATCTGAAAGTCTTGCAACCTCAATCGGAGTACCCCAGGGATCAGTTTTAGGACCTCTACCATACATAACATACGTAAATGACTTTCTGGCTGATTCTATATTATTTGCTGATGATTCATGGTTCCTAATATCCGATAAAAGGATAGGAAACACTACACGCAAAGCTAATGAAACTCTTTTACAAGCTGATGTATGGTACATGAAAATAAACTTATTTTAAACAACAAAAAATCCTTATTTTTAAGATTTTCTAAAGTAAAAACCATGTATGAGGAAAGCCTTTTAATAAGAACAAAAAATGGCACAATTAAACAAGAACAAACTGTTAAATTTCTCGGCTTACTTATGCCTGACAACTGCTCGTGACACACACATATTGACAGTATTTGTAAGAAAATTGCACCAATTTGTTACTGAATTAATCAGTTACGTGATGTAGTCGATCAATCAGTGTTGATTATGTTCTATTATAGTCATTTCCACTCAGTAATTTCTTATGCCATTATTGCCTGGGGAGCCTCAGCTGATAGCAACAGAATTTTCAAGTTGCAAAAAAAGCAGTTAGGTTTATTGCTGGATTAAGAAAACGAGATAGCTGCAGGGACTTGTTCAAAAAATTGGGAATACTGACAGTACCATATATTTTACTATTATATGCCAAAATGAACTAAGTACAAATACACTAAATACTTATCATACATATAATACAAGAAACGCCTCAACACTTGAAATACCACTGCATATCTCAGCAAAATATAAACGAAGTCCAAAATACTTGGCTATAAAGGCTTACAATCATTTATCTTCTAAATATATGAATCTACAAGACAAGCGTTTTAAATTAGAAATAAAAATTCTCCTAGTAAATAAGAGTTATTACTCCCTTAGTGAATACCACAGTGATGATAATATGTGATTTTATTTTATTTTAGATTTATATATATATATTTTATACTTTTATTGCAATATGTTCGTGACGTGATTTTTTTTTTCTGTACTGTATACTATTTCTGACTTATCCTATATCATGTAATGTGATCGATTGGACAAATAAACTATTATTATTATTAGTCCGAAATTTGGGTACTTTTTGATACCAAGTGACTATACTATAACATTTCCTGCCAGTTTTTGCATAAAAAATATTTTTCCCACTATAGGTATTAATTATTGTAATAACAATTTTGGTTCGAATAATTTATGTACCACCCTGATAATTTCAGACGAGGAAGAAAAGGCTTGCGCAACATTTTTGTAGTTTGAAGTTAGCTGACATTAGAGGGAAATATTTTATTTATTTGACGTGCATGCGGTGAGCCAGGTTTTATATTCTTTTTCATTTTGCTTTTTAATAAATCTCGAGAGTATAAAGTCCAAATATGGACAATTTGGCTTTTTGACTCATCCTTTGGCTTTAAATTTAAGTAAAATTTACATAAGAAATAATTTGATGATTGCATAAGCTGATGTATATACAGATATGAACACAATGCATCAAAATTCTATGCATATACAACCTTGGCGTTCTTCTGCTGTATACACAGATGGTACTAACAATGTTATATTCAAATTTTCAGACTTGTCCATTTTATGATAATATAAAGAAAGCTTTGAAGGATTATACATATAATAACTATCAATGGCATTTTCAAATTTTGTGTAAGAAAATCTAAAAAATGTTGGCTATTTAAATTATTATTGAAGAAAAGTGGGGCAATAATTTGCTGGTTTAAAATGCCACGCCAGATACATATTTGCTTTTCCAGAATACTGACTTCTACAGCTAATTATGAAGTTTGGAATAACTACTGCCCACCATCTGCAATTCTGTGATGAGGCAAAGACAATAGCGTTTGTTGTAAACGTCGCGCGTCGCTTCGTTGATAAAAATTAATTTTTTATAAAATATGTCAATTAAAAATCCGCTGCCCAAAGAATCATTACTTCCACATCCAGATTTTCCATTCAAGTCTTTCCGAACCAAAAAATTTTGTATGTGGAAATAATCGTTTATGGAACTTTAATAATATAAATTGAAATCGTCTACCCCAAAAACCCATAAAACGATATCCCACATCGGTAGTGGGATGGGGGTGGCGATAGGGGGGTGGTAGTGGGGGGTGGATGAAGTGAAAAAATATTTTGAGGTTTTTGGTTCTTGTAGGTACACTAAATCATCATTTTTTTTGCCCCCTTTAATAATGAGGTGGGCGTGGTAATGGGAGTGGCTAATACCAAAATTTTTTTTAGACCTTATAGCTTCTCTTGTATATACTATATCCCAATTTTATGGACTTCTACCTCCTTGATTTATCTATTTACCCCCATTTACCCCAATTTACCTCTCAATCCTTCAACGAATAAGATGAAAATATATTCTAGTTCCAGATCTCGTTAAACAAACAGAAAATTGTTTTCGCTCAAACTTAAAATCTTGACGTTTCATGACATTCTAAGTCTATTTGAACAATACAAATTTTCAAAAATTTTTTGTCGTTACTGTACTTCCACTGGACGTGGAAGTAAAAACCGCTGCCCAAGGAATCACTACTTCCACATCCAGATTCTCTATCCAACTCACTCACAACGAAAAAACTTTGTATGTGAAAATAATTGTTTATTTATTTTTAATCCTTTTCCTCAAAAACCCATAAAACGATACCCCACATCGGTAGTGGGGTGGGGATGGTGATAGGGGGTGGTAGTGGGGGGTGGATGAAGTAAAAATATATTTTGAGGTTTCCGGTTCCTGTACATGCACTAAATCACATTTTTTTTTCATCCCCGTTAATAAGGAGGTGGGGGTGGTAATGGGGGTGGCTAATGCCAAAAATTTTTTTGAGACCTCAGCTTCTCTTTTATATACTAAATACCAATTTCATGGACTTTTACCTGCTTGATTTACTCATTTACCCCAATTTACCCCCAACCCTTCGACGGAACAAGATGAAAATATAATCCAGTTCTAGATCTCGTTAAAGTACATATGTGTACCAAATTTCAAGTCAATATCTTAAACGGTTTCAGAGTAAACGTGCGCACAAAAAAAAAGTTACAGACAGACAGACCAACAGACAGACGGACCGAAATTTTTTTTTCGCTCAAACTTAAAATCTCGACGTTTCATAACATTTTAAGCCTATTTGGACAATAAAAATTTTTAAAAATTTTTTTGTCGTTACTATACCAGTGGAAGGAATTACCTTGTGCCCACAAACAGTACACTCCAAAGAGTTCATTTCATCACTATCTTCTAACGTGTGTACAATTTTGTATTTAAATGCCTTACATATTCTATGTGCAAATTAGTAATTAGTAAAAAAATCGAATAATAATATTAAAATTTAAAGAAATCTAGATGTCTATGACATATATTGATATTTGCATGACAGATTGAGTTAAGTCATGGCATACGCGATAGTTTTGAAATCTAAATCGTCTTTTGTGATTGCTCCACAACTGTTGAGCTTCGTGTTGAGTAATGAAAGTGAATACTTGTGATTGGTTCTAGTCCATTGAGTATTAAATTATAACCCACGACCGTGAATAATGAACCCAATTACTTGTTGAAAAAAGTATATCGCGTTTAACAGGATCATGGTACACTCTCCTTTTTTTTCTTTAGTTTTAAAGATAAATGATTGAAATTTGGAACATCCTATACAGGGTGATTCTTTTAAGGCGGCCATAGAATATTTCCCACATGCAGATGTGATAGCCATTTGAAATTTGGGCCAATTTTTCGATTTTTAACATTTTTTAAATTGACATTTGAAATTTTTTTTTGACTCATTATTAATGTCTAAACGCGTGTAGCAAAAGTTTTCCGTATAAAATATTTTTCAGTTCCATGGAAATTAGAAATTTGTCACTAAAACGTAGAATTCGACGAAAATAAGGTTTTCTGTATAAAATTTCTAATTTGTCACTAAAACCGTTGATTGAAGAGTCGACCATAGTCGACCATTGCGGGTCCGAAAATAATAATTTCAAAATGGCGGCACTTCCGGAAATACCGGAAGTCGATATTAATTTGCTTATTTTAAATAGAACACCCTATATATTTTCGACTTTTCGAAATTATCACAAAATTCTGATTCAAAACATGTAGCACACCCTATACCTAAACCAAGCAGTTTCGGAGATATTTGACATTTTATAAAAAATTTCATAGGTGCAACGGTTTGCAAGAACCGCTATAACTTTCTTCGTGTAGGAGATCCTCATTTGCTCTTTGGCACGTAGAAAGAACACAAGATGAGCTATTCTCTACAAAAAAAAAAAAAATAGATTCCAAAATAGTATACCAAGTGTTTTTTTATTTTTCACGTTACATTTTGTCAAATTCACACCTCAAAAACTTTTTTATTTCAAATGGAACACCCTGTATTTTTTTACATCAAATGATGTTAAATTAAATTCCCTTTCTCCTAGTATAAGCATTGTAGGGGTTAAAGTTACAATTTTTCGAAATATTGGCGATTTTCTTAAATGCCCAAAAATGTGCCATCAACTTACCCATGATTAGAAACAATCATTAATGTCAGTCATTATTTTATGTTAAAAAACGCCAGCACGTTTAAATTACACCCACGAAGACTTTTAGGTTTGTTTATTATTTATGGAGAATGTGATAAAGTTATACCAAGAACATGTAACACATTTGCTACTCGATACCCACAAGAACAGAAACCATCCACCATACCTTGTAAAACGCATATTGGATAATTTTAGAATATTTGGCTCTGTCAAATGGCACGTCCCAAATTTTATTATGGCAATCGATGTAGAATTAAAGATACCAGCATGTCCTATATCTAACACATGTACTTTTTTAATTATTATTAAAATCGAAATTTTAGCGTTTTGTGGCAATACACAGTTATTGCACTTAACGCGGCCCGGGTTTGTAATTCGTAATTCAGTGCTCGGCGGGGCATTAGTCCGGAGAATAGCTGTTGGTTGCAGTCTGGTTTTTTATTCCTTATATATTTAAGGAAACGTATAGAGGAGTTCGACAAAAATATTTTACTAGTAAATATTCTGCCCTCTAAAAGCATACCTACTAACTATGCCCATGTCAGGGCTACTGCTGTTTCGATTGTAATGGACATTAGCCGCTAGATGGAGCCTGCCATTTTTGCTGCATGTCGTGGTTTTATAAATCTCGTCATGTACCAAGAGTGAACAAATGCCTCGTTCCAGCCATCTCAGACCTACCTTGCACTGACGAGAGCCAATAGCTCGAAACTGTAGTCTGCAAGTGGTATGGGATGGCTGGCACGAGAGCTCCTTTAAGTAGGAATAAGTCTTTCGGCTGGTGTCTGTTAAAACCGAAGCGTTTTGTGGCAATACACAGTTATTGCACTTAACGCAGCCAGGCTTGTAATTCGTAATTCAGCGCTCAGCGGGGCATTAGTCCGGAGAATAGCTGTTGGTTGCAGTCTGGTTTTTTATTCCTTATATATTTAAGGAAACGTATAGAGAAGTTTGACGAAAATATTTCACTAGTAAATATTCTGCCCTCTAAAAGCATACCTACAAATCTAAAAGTCTTCGTGGGTGTAATTTAAACGTGCTGGCATTTTTTAAACAAAAGAGAATGACTGACATTAATGATTGTTTCTAATCATGAGTAAGTTGATGGCAATGTTTACTAAAAATTCACATTTAAGAAAATCGCTAATATTTCGAAAAGTTGTAACTTTAACCCCCACAATGCTTATACTAGAAAAAAGGGAATTTAATTGATTGATGTAAAAAAATACAGTGTTCCGTTTGAAATAAAAAAGTTTTCGAGGTTTGAATTTGACAAAATGTAACGAGAAAAATAAAACACTTGGTATACTATTTTGGAATCTATTTTTTTCGTAGAGAGTAGCTCATCTTGTGTTCTTCCTACGTACCAAGGAGCAAATAAGGATCTCCTACACGAAGAAAGTTATAACGATTCTTGCAAACTGTTGCACCTGTCAAATTTTTTATAAAATGTCAAATATCTCCGAAACTGCTCGGTTTAGGTATAGGGTGTGCTACATGTTTTGACTCAGAATTTTGTGATCATTTCGAAAAGTAGAAATGATCAAATAAGCAAGTTGGTATCGACTTCCGGTATTTCCAGAAGTGCCGCCATTTTGAAATTATTATTTTCGGACCCGCAATGGTCGACTATGGTAGGCTACCAAATCTCAAATGGCTATCTCATCTGCAAGTGGGAAATATTCTAATGGCTGCCTTAAAAGAATCACCCTGTATACTTAAAAATGCAAAACATGTAAACTTATATTGACGTCTTAGAAAATTAATTTTTGGCTATTGTTACTTTGACAGTAGGAGGCGGCCTTTAGATGTTGCACACCAACAGCCAAATCTCTAGAAAAGGACGCCTCGAATGAAAGAAGCAAACATTTTATAATCATTTTAATTTTTTGTATGTGTATGTGTAAGTTCAACTAGATTCAGCAATAAACCAACATTAATTTGAAATATTTACATTTCTGCGATTTAAGTGATTTATACAATAAAAATCGTGTAAACAATCATATTTCAGAATATTGTTACTTCTGGTGTAACATGAGAAATGTAGATTAAAGAAATTAAAAAAATTAAGTGTGGGCTCTAGGGTTGGTCAAAATATGAGGGGCCATCTTGGTAAATTTCCATCCTGAAAAATGTGCCAGTCCGCCACTGCAAGTTCAAAATGAGCATAATAGGTACCATTGATTATATAATTTTTTTAACAACATAATATATACTGGTATATATTTAGTTCAGTAACCATACTAAAAAAATTTGCCTGTAACTTTTTTTTGTGTGCATGATTACTCTGGAACCATTTAAGATTGACTTGACATTTGGTATACGTATGTATTTTAACGTGATTAAGTGATTATATTTTCATCTTATTCGGTTGAAGAGTTGGGGGGTAAATTGGTATTTACTATATACAAGAGAAGCTATAAGGTCACAAAAAAAATTTTGGCATTAGCCACCCTCATTACCACACCCACCCCATTGTTAACGGGGGTGAAAATGTGATTTAGTGTGTGTATAAGAACCAAATACCTCAAAATATTTTTTACTTCATCCACCAACACTACCAACCCCCTTATCACAACCCCCATCTCACTACCGATGTGGGATATCGTTTTATGGGTTTTTGGGGAAGACGATTTCAAAAATTATATTATTAAAGTTCCATAAACAATTACTTCCACATACAAAATTTTTTCATTGTGAGAGACTTGGATGAAAAATCTGGATGTGGAAGTAGTGATTTCTTGGGCAGCGATTTTTAGATAACAGTTAAGTAATTAGTTTTCATTTTAAAGAAACGATAAAAGTTTTTATAATTTTTCGCAAAAGCGAATTCTGGTTAGCGGAAATAAGATTAATAATTCATCAAATAATACACCTATTTGAATTCTTCTTAAATTAAAATGTGTCTCATTAATTGATCAAGTACTAGGGAAGTCGTTTTTAAGCAGTTTTTATGAATATTTATTAGACTAATGACTGTGTGGATTGTCTTCAGATAAATCACGCATTTCAAAGAAAACACTTAAAGTATTCAAATTGTTGTAGTAGTCAGCTGCAAATTATGCAGACATATTTATCAAAAAATTAGGAAATACACAAAAACAAAGGAAGTAGTACGTACGATAACATGAGAAATAATTGCGAAACACTATCAATGAGCATTTTCTAACTTGACATTCATTCATGACATTCTTATACCCAAATAAGATAGTCATTGTTATTTTCAACTATCTACGAGATTTTAACTAACAATAAACAGAATAATAACCAAGATAATTGGATGAAAAAAATGACTAATGTAAACAAAATGTGGCGAAAATGGTGGCTCCTTTATTGTGGGTGATTTAATATAATCGGTGGCTGCTGTAGGACAACCGAAGCGGAATCGGGAAGCGCGGATTTCAATGATTAGACCGTGAGCCAGTAACACGGAGAGGTGTGATTTTTTTTGTCTGCCTTTTGGGGGATTGAAAAAGTTTGGTAATAAAGAAAATTGAGGTCTTGAGCGTGGCCCGAGTGTCGCCTCAATAGAAATTGGATTTTCTTTTGCTGATGTTTTTTTTTGTCTGCCATATACAGGGTGCGCCACTTAAAACTCCCCATGTTTGTAACTTTTTTATTTCTGAAGCGATGACCATGTTGGGGACATCAAATTGTAGACATTTTTAAAGTCTTTAAACATGCATACAGAGCGTTTTAAAAAAAAAATTGAAAAAATTGTTAAGAAAGGAAACTTAATTTCTTTGAATATTTTTTTACCTCACCCTGTACATGAACTGTGTTAATGTTTTCTTATAAAGGTTTTAATTAGCTTCAATTTATGTTATTAAAATAAAAAAAATTAAAAAAAAAAAATTTTGCAATTTCCCATTTAGTACATTTTAATGTAAGTTTGTTTTTAAAAATATTTACTTCTTTTGTTTCTTGTTGCTGTTTTGTTGCGTTGAATCTTGTTTGTGATATGTCATTTACAAATAAAGCATAAAATTATCATTTACATTCTTTAAAAAAAAATCAGTTTGGAATCGGAAAGAGTGTTTTTAATTTCCTTCTCTAAAACCAAAAAGAATTTCGAATATGACAATAACATAAATTAAAGCTAATTAAAACCTTTATTAATAAATCATTAGCTCAGCGCCACGTGGAAGTCTCTTAAAACCTTTATAAGAAAACATTAACGCAGTTCATGTACAGAATGAGGTAAAAAATATATTCAAAGAAATTAAGTTTCCTTTCTTAACAATTTTGTCATATATTTTTTAAATCACTCTGTATGCATGTTTAAAGACTTTAAAAATGTCTACAATTTGATGTGCCCAATATGGTCGTCGCTTAAAAAATAAGAAAGTTACAAACCTGGGGAGTTTTAAGTACCTATATGAAAATAAAGTTATTGAAAAGAAAATACGTAAAAGAATGGCAAGAGATTAGCAAGTATCGAAAGGTTTGAAAAAATAGGATGACCTTGTAAAAAAAAAAAGTATTTCTGCGTTTTTTTCGTGTCTGCCAATGGAAAGTACACAAGTTTTTATTATAAATAGTCGGTAAACAAATTGGCAGGTGGTTTGCACCTTACCGAGTTGGGTTTTCTGCGGGAAAGCTGCATGGAAATTTCAGTGATTTTTCCGTGATACTAATCTATAAAAAATGAATTCCAACATGAAGTTAACGTTATAAAATGTTGCTATGTAAAATGGCAGACGAGTCGAGCATGACCATCATATAAAAAGTAACAAAAAACATTGTAAAAAAACATATGAAAATTTCCGTGAGTTTTTTTGTTTGCTATTTCGTATTTAAGTTGAGAATATGGTTTTAATCTCAAGGTACAAATGGCAGACGGTTTTATAATAACCATCATATGAAAAATTATATAAAAGAGCCGCCCAAAAATAAAGTAGGTCGGTGCCAAATATCTTGCACAGGCTTATTTTATTTTTGCGCTCTTTCATATAATTCTTCATACATTGGTTATTATAAGACCGTCTGCCATTTACACTTAAGAATAAAACCATAGTCTCAACTTAAATACGAAATAATAGACAAAAAAAAATCATGGAAATTTTCATGTTCTTCAAAGGCTTTTCCTTTGTCTGCCACAAATTTGTGTGATTTCTCAATTTTGATAAGAAAAATCATAATCTGCGTCCCCGAAAACCCCCAGATATCGATTTTCAGTAGTATCGGATCATAAATTTTAAAAAACGGTCCGCCATCTTGGCATCGCCATTTCTGTTTTTCAATTTTCATCAAAAAATCGTAATCAAGATCCCGAAAACCCCCAGATATCGAGTTTCAGTCGTATCGGACCATAAATGAAGAAAAATGGCGCCATCTTGTAGTCGCCATTTTGATTTTTCAAGCTTTTTTTTAATAAAATTGCATTATGACCTATACAAGTGTGCAAAATTTCAGCTTGATAGGATAATAGGAAGTGCGATAAAATTTCATCACAAATTTTGAACTGGAAAGACATAATAAAAATGAACGAAATCAAATTCATATGATATTATTTTAATTGTTTATTTCAATTAGTAATAAATAATAATGTGTTGATTTTGATAAAGAACTGTACTTCTAGATTTTTAAAAGTGTTAAATACATTATTCAGAAAAAAAATTAAGCTACTATCTACCAATTAAAATTTTGTCTGCACATTCTTTTATGTTCATTATCCAATTTCAGCATGGTGTCATCAGCAAACAGAATATTAAAGAGAACTAGTCTCTTTGTAAAGTCATTGATGAAAATTGAAGACAAAAGTGGTCCGAGGGCAGTGCCTTGCGGAACTCCGTGTTTTACTTTCGCAAATATTCAATAAGTTTAATGTTACAGACCAATGTTCACTATAATCGACTTTCGACACACTGTGCGACGTATCGATACCTTTGAGATGTGGATATTTGTTACGCTTTCCCCGGATAGTTCATCGCACCAACAGCTCGATTTTTCATGAAATATGCCCCTCAGAACGACTCTCCAACACCTCATCATTCCTTGGTCACATCAATCAGAAAGAGGACATATATGATCCTCTCTCTAGTTAATGTTCAGGAAAAACCAGATGGTATGCGGAGAAAGGACGCCTTCTAAAGCGATGTAACCAACAAGCTGATGGAAAAGAACTTTGGTGAGAACAGGCAACGGTAGCAGAAGGCCTGATGCTATCAGACATACCATACAGCAAAGGGAGACCAACTAGAATAATATATGGATCACCTTGCGAACAAGAAGAACTATTAAAAAGTTGCCACATTCCTTTTAACATACTGGTAATTTTAAAATATGTTAAAGGACTTCGCACCATTAGTATTGGAAAAATCATTTCGGTGGAATGTTCGTCAATCTTTGGGAATAGATAGTTCAAGGGCTTCCGAACAAAAAATGTCATATGAAAAAATTGATTTAATGCATGAATGGTTTTTAATGTTTTCAAAGATTTTTAACTCTAGTCACTGTAATTCTACAGGGAAGGCATTAAATCAATTTTTTCATATGACATTTTTTGTTCGAAAGCCCTTCCTATTCCCAAAGTTTGAAGAAAATTCCACCGAAATGATTTTTCCAATGCTAATGATGCGGGGTCCTTTATTTTTACCATTTTCAGGAAATTACAACACATTTTTTATTCAAATATGCAAATTAAAATAAACATTTATTCCATTGTACGCATTCCTTTAAGATACTGTAAATCATTATATATATAATATTAAGTGTAAATATCATTTAAAGTACCTACCTGTCAGTCATAAATTACGTACCTAGGTAGAAAACAAGGAAAATCATTTACGATCCCTGAAAAATTGTGGACGAATAGCATTTTCAAATTTAAAGTAATGGAACTTTTATGTTTTTATTTCATAGCAAATAGTAATGAAAAGACAATAAATGATATTCCAATACAATTCGAAGAAATTAAATATTTATATTTACTTAGATAAGTCAAACACCATTTTTAAAAACAAAATATTAGATAATATAGGTAGTAAAGTTATATGTTAAATCTATTTTTAGAAATCAGTTTTGTTTACAAATATTTCATAATTAATATAAATAATTTTATAATGTCACATGATTAACCATAAGTACTTTATTATCAAGGAATTCTAGCCCAAACAGACAGTTGTTCTTGGTCAAAGTCATAAATCTATCCTTGAAATTATATCAATTTCATTAACAGTTTCTTCCTTTCAAAGGACCCCCCACAAATCTTATGGAAAGTGGCTCTCAGTCGAATTTTCTGAAATTTGGATATGTTGTAGTTCTTGCTTTTCTGAGTAAAAGTTCTCATGAGCACAAGTATCGGTTATGGCTGCTTTTCAGATGAGTTCTTGAACGCCACAATAAGCATAAAAATTTGGCGGAGTGAAGATAGTAATCTTTTTAGCAATCCTCCGTATTTTTCTTTCTTTTACGTTGTATAAATTATTTTCAGTGGAAAAATAGCTTTGTACATATATTTCAAGAAAACAGAACAAAAACAGATATAGATAAGGGCTGACGGGGTAGCAATCCACAAAATGTAAAATATTCTTTTTGTAACTTTTTTAATATCGTCTGTGCACTTTTGGTGGAAAATTAATTATAACTTTAAACAAACACAACAAAATTCGATATAGGACATACGCAGGGAATGACGGGGTAGCAATTCACAAAAACTAAAATTTTCTTTTTCTACGATTGTGCTGAAAGACAAATTTTCTAACTTCAAAATGACTGCAAAAAATATCACTTTGCCGCACGCCGCCGTGCGGCAAAGAATTTGCCACACGCCTTGATTACATCTTCACGCACCGGAATAAAATAGTGTGTTTACCTTAAATAATTTTATATTACTTACTGATAGTAACAATTAAATTCTATAAATGTACATTAATTACACATGAATTGCAATTACAAAGTCAAATTTTCTTACTTCAGAATGACAGCGGAAAATGTCACTTTAAATAAAATCTGACAAGCAGCAAATTTATAATTTTGGAAAGACTTTGAAAAAGGAAATAACTTCACAACCGTAGAAAAACTAGTATGTAACACACGTGTGGCAAGCTTCATTGCAAAACTCGTATGATAGGAACACTCGCTGCGCTCGTGTTCCTACTTTCAATGAAGCCTTTGCCACACTTGTATTACAATCTACTATTTTATAACTTTTTATAACTAAACCTATCATGCCATAAGTATTTTTGTGTGCTGAAACCGAATTTTCAATTTAAGAAATTTCCTACAGCGTAGATTTCGAGTAAACTCCGATTTTTAATGTCAAAGTACGGTTTTTTGAAAATAAAAACCGGAAAAGTTACAAAAAGAATATTTTAGTTTTTGTGAATTGCTGCCCAGTCAGTCCCTACCTATATCGGATTTTGTTGAGTTTTCTTTAAACATATGTATTAGCTGTTATTCAACCGAAAATGGTTAATGCGCAAACGATATTTAAAAAAGTTACAAAAAGGATATTTCACTTTTTGTGAACTGCTACCCCGTCAGCCTCTATCTATATCGGATTTTGTTATGTTTTCTTGAAATATATATACAAAGTTATTTTTTCTCTGAAAATAATTTATACGACGTAAAAGAAAGAAGAAAAATATGGAGGATTGCTAAAAAGATTGCTATCTTCACTCCGCCAAATTCTTTATGCTTATTGTGACGTTCAAGCCCTCATAACTTGAAAAGCAGTCATAGCCGAGACTTGTGCCCATGAGAACTTTTGCTCAGAAAAGCAAAAACTACAACATATCCAAATTTAATAAGGTTTGTGGGGGTTCTTTACAAAAAAATTAAAAATTCTTTTTTTTTTAATAAAAACAGGAAAATTTTAAGCAACTTACTCGACCTGTTGGGATATCGAAATATAGTCCGGTCAACGAGGGATAGAAATGCGAAAAAAAAAAATTTGTCAACATCTCTGGCGGGCCTCCGCACTTTAATTCAATAATTGATGAGCGGAGGGGAGAAAAAAAAAAGGGGAGGGGAAATGTAAAAGTTGAAAAAAAAATCTGAAAAATTCAGGTGAATGTATCATCGACTTTTTTTTACTTGCAACTTTTCTGTAAAGTTCGTTTTTACCGAGTATTTGAAATTGTAGCGCTTTAAAAATACGTAATTTAAAAATTTGAAAAAATTCAGACATGCATTGAGGCCTAAATATTCTTTGTCTCTTGGAATTTTTTTGTAACTTGCTAATTTTCCGAGTTACAGGTAGTTTTTCACCATAAATAATGTACATCTTTTGAAAGCCTTTTTAAATTTTAGATTTAAAAATTATACTGAACCTTTAAAAATGGTATAACTATGTAGGTTTCATATTTTACTTCCACATCCAGTCGAAGTATAGTAACGACAAAAAAATTTTTAAAAATTTTTATTGTTCAAATAGGTTTAGAATGTCACGAAACGTCGATATTTTAAGTTTGAGCGAAAAAAATTTTCTGTCTGTCTGTCTGTAACTTTTTTGTGCGCACGTTTACTCTGGAACCGTTTAAGATATTGACTTGAAATTTGGTATACATATGTACTTTAACGAGATCTAGAACTAGATTATATTTTCATCTTGTTCCGTCGAAGGGTTGGGGGGTAAATTGGGGTAAATTTGGGGTAAATACGTAAATCAAGCAGGTAAGAGTGCATAAAATTGGTATTTAGTATATACAAGAGAAGCTGAGGTCTCAAAAAAAATTTTGGCATTAGCCACCCCCATTAAAGGGGATGAAAAAAAATTTTGATTTAGTTTTTATACAAAAACCAGAAACTTCAAAATATTTTTTTACTTCATCCACCCCCACCACCACCCCCACCCCACTACTGATGTGGGGTATCGTTTTATGGGTTTTTGGGGTAGAGGATTTCAAATATTATATTATTAAAATTCCATAAACAATTATTTTCACATACAAATCTTTTTCGTTGTGAGTGACTTGGATAGAAAATCTGGATGAGGAAGTAGTGATTCCTTGGGCAGCGGTTTTTTTATAATAATATTACAAATCACGCTCATTTTTCGAATTTTCTTGTATTTTACTTCCACATCCAGTCAGGCCTGTAGCTAGGGGGGAGCCAGGACGGGCATTGCCCATCCTGGAATAAGTTTCACCCGACCTACAGTGATCGTAATGGGGGCAATTTTAACTGTCTTTTTAATATTTTGAAAGAGATTGGGTGAAAATTTTTTAATTTTTTCGGATTAAAAAGTTTTTTTTTGGATTTTTCTAATTAAAAAATTTTTCGGACAAAAAAATTTTTTTTGGATTTCTACCCCCGCTCACCAAAAAATTTTTTTGGATTTCTGCCTCCTTAAAAAATTTTTCGGACTTTTTTACGGGCCCGCCCTGAAAGCACTTTCTAGCTACAGGCCTGCATCCAGTGGAAGTATAGTAACGACAAAAAAATTTTTAAAAATTTTTATTGTTCAAATAGACTTAGAATATCATGAAACGTCGAGATTTCAAGTTTGAGCGAAAAGAAAGTTTCTGTCTGTCTGTCGGTCTGTAACTTTTTTTGTGCGCACGTTTACTCTGGAACCGTTTGAGATATTGACTTGAAATTTGGTACACATATGTACTTTAACGAGATCTAGAACTAGATTATATTTTCATCTTGTTCCGTCGAAGGGTTGGGGGGTAAATTGAGGTAAATTTGGAGTAAATAGGTAAATCAAGCAGGTAAGAGTTCATAAAATTGATATTTAGTATAGACAAGAGAAGCTAAGGTCTCAAAAAAAATTTTGGCATTAGCCACCCCCCATTACCACCCCCACCCCATTATTAAAGGGGATGAAAAAAAAATGTGATTTAGTGAGTGTACAAGAGCCAGAAACCTCAAAATATTTTTTTACTTTATCCACCCCCACTCCCACCGCCTGTCACCACCCCCACCCTACTACCGATGTGGGGTATCGTTTTATGGGTTTTTGAGGTAGAGGATTTCAAATATTATATTATTAAAGTTCCATAAACAATTATTTCCAGATACAAAATTTTTTCGTTGTGTGACTTGGATAGAAAATTCGGATGTGGAAGTAGTGATTCCTTGGGCAGCGGTTTTTTAATGTGCAAAAATGTAGTACATTATTTATCGTGAAAAATTGCCTGTAACTCGGAAAATTAGCAAGTTACAAAAAATTTCAAGAGACAAAAAATGTTTATAAGACCTGAATATATACGTTTGAAGTTTTCCAAAATTTTAAACTATATATTTTTAAAGTGCTACAATTTCAAAGAAAGGGGTAGTTTTTCATGTTTTTCCGGAATAACTTGGTGAACACGTACTTTACAGAAAAGTTGCAAATAAAAAAAGTCTTTTATTTTAACTTTTACATTTCCCCTCCCCACTTTTTGGAATTTTCGAGTTGCCATATCTCGAAAAATATGCATTTTTCGAAAAAATTCACAAGAGTAAAAACATCTTATTTTGGGCCAAAAAAGGTAAATACATTTTTTTTTTTTTGATTTTTGACCTAATTCTACAAGTTACAGAACCCGTGATAAAATGGGTGTTTTCTACCTCTTCCAATCATTTCCTACTCTAATCTTTTTTTCAACTTTTTTATTAACGTCATTACAAACACATTGCACAAGGTTTCATCAAAATCCATTTATTAGCACTCAACCGCGACCGCGCCCCGTACGAGGGCGTGGTATCCCACAGATTGAATGGCTTTTTCAAGAAAATGAACTCGTACTTTATTATTTTTCATTCTTCCGTAGAATTTTTTTGAAATTACGAGAAAAAATATTTTTGCGATTACAACGCCATCTTGACGTAATTTTTGCCGTAGAATCCGACTCTGCAATAAAAAAATAGATTTAAGATTTTAAAGTTGCCCCCCGCCCCACCCCAAGTGGTGGGTCGCGTTTGGTACACTGAACTCTACTATTTAAATGGAAGGTCAATATCCATACCAATTTTTACGTCAAATTGAACCTCGCGCAAGTATGGCGACTGGCGACCTGCAGGAGGAGCGCAATCGCACTACAAAATATTTCAGAACCGGTCTTATTGTTACTGCAACTATTTAAAACCCGGGACTTTGCCCCGATTCTTGCAACACAGTACCATACAAGATTACACCATATTGTCTCAATTAACTCTGTTTGTAACAGTCACAAAATACAAGGGCGGATCTGGACCTTGAGCTTGGGGGGAGGTAACACTGAACCCAAAATTTTTTGATGAGCAGAGGGGGGGGGGTAAATCCGAAAAAAAAAAAATTTTATCCCGAAATTTTTTTTGAAGAGCAGGGGGCAAAAATCCGAAAAACTTTTTTCATCCTAAAAAATAAAATTTTAAAATGAAAGTTTCTTGGGAAGGGAGTAATTACCCTGTTAAAAAAAAATTTCTTCCCAAAATTAACAAAAATCATAACATTTTAAAACAAAAGTTGATGATTTACAGAATCTTGGGGGGGGGGGGTAATTACCCCGTTACCCCCCCCCATAAATCCGCGCCTGCAAAATATTACACAAAATAATCAATTTTTAACAACTTTACACAAACGACAGAATAAACAAAGAATAACACCGACTCTGGAAATTGCATCTAATCCAAAACTTACGCTACAGAATCTCTGGGAAACAAATAAAACACAGAATTGCATCAGCCTGGCGTCGCACAGTGGGGCAAATAGCTCATTTTTTGGACAAGCGATAATTCCCAAGCCTGGAATTAATGAAATTAATTTTTTTTTTTTTAAACTCTTCGTTATAAAATTGCCTTTAATTCTATCGAGCCCGAATTTTAAAATTTCAAAATTAAAGGACTTAAATTTTGAAAGTAAATTAAAATTTTATCAAAAGATTGTTTAAAATTATAAAAAATTGTCACTTGGGGGGTTTTTTTGGTTTCTAATCTCATTTCTGATCCCCGAATTTTGCGATTCAAAAAACCAAGATAGCGGATCCAATATGGCGGCCATAATATTTTTTTAAATGAAATATACATGCACAAACTGTTAAAAATTGTTACTTAGGACTTTTAAGGGTTTCTGATCGAGAATCTGAAATCTAAATTACGTAATATCGTAATCTAAATTGGCGAATCCAATATGGCGGCCATAATATTTTTTTAATTGACATGTAAATGCGCAAATTGTTAAAAATTGTTACTTGGGGATTTTAGAGATTGCTGATCACGAATCTGAAGACCAAATTACGTAATATCGAAATCCAAGATGTCGGATCCAATATGGCGGCCATAATATATTTTTAAATGAGATGTACATGAGCAAATTGATAAAAATTGTTACTTAGGGCTTTTAAGGGTTTCTGACCATGAATATGAAGTCTAAATTACGTAATATCGTAATCCAAGATGGCGGATTCAATATGGCGGCCATAATATCTTTTTAAATGAAATGTACATACGCAAATTATTAAAAATTAGGTTTAAAGATGTCAACATTTTTGATTGGTTATCTCATTTTTTTATAAGATGGCATATTCGAATCTGCCATCTTAGAATTCGAAATTACGAATGCGTAGTCAGCAATCGCAAAAACCTGCAAGTAACAATTTCTAACTATTTTCACATGTACATCATAATTTTTTAAAAATTTATGGCAGCCATATTGAATTTAATTATCTGGTTTGCAAAATATCGAAATTTTAATATCCGAAACGAGATTAGCAAACTGCGAAACCCCCGAAAAACAAATTTTAACAGTTTCCTTCTTGATTTGTCATTCTTCTTCAACTTACGGACACCATATTGGATCCGCCACCTTGGATTTCGATATTACGTAATTTGGACTTCAGGTTCATGATCAGCAATCTCTAAGACCCCTAACAATTTGCGCATTTACATGTCAATTAAAAAATATATTATGGCCGCCATATTGGATTCGCCATTTTGGATTACGATATTACGTAATTTAGATTTCAGATTCTCGATCAGAAACCCTTGAAAGTCCTAAGTAACAATTTTTAACAGTTTGTGCATGTACATTTCATTTAAAAAAATATTATGGCCGCCATATTGGATCCGCTATCTTGGTTTTTTGAATCGCAAAATTTGGGGATCAGAAATGAGATTAGAAACCAAAAAAAACCCCTCAAGTAACATTTTTTTATAATTTTAAACAATCTTTTGATAAAATTTTAATTTACTTTCAAAATTTAAGTCCTTTAATTTTGAAATTTCAAAATTCGGGCTCGATAGAATTAAAGGTAATTTTATAACGAAGAGTTAAAAAAAAAAATTTTTAATTTCATTAATTCCAGGCTTGGGAATTATCGCTTGTCCAAAAAATGAGCTATTTGCCCCACTGTGCGTCGGCGCATAACTCCCGTAGACAGCTGTTTGGTTCAAGTACAGACATCAATTTCTCTATTGCGTCAACGCATGGTCTGCACTTTTTGAATCTGTAATATATTAATCTGTGCCGTAATTGTTGTATTTTGGCCTCCCATTTATATAGTAGAGTTCAGTGGTTTGGTATCATTGGATAGCGCTTTTAAAATTATTAAGGACGTGTTTTTTCTTTTTTTGGATCCAACGTGTATTTCTCGAGATATTTGACAGTTTCCAGACTTTTTGGACACCTGGTATATTCTACGAGTAAATATTTAGATAATTCATTAAAACCTTAAAGCTTTAATGAATAAAAAGAGGCATTGTAGGCCTTTCTCTAGGTGGGCCCCTGTACTCTTATAAGGGTTTTAAATCAGTTTTATAAAATCCAGAACATTTACGTTTTAAGTTTGATTTGTGTCTCTTATAAAAAAAATTATCTTATTAGTTATATCCTTATATATTTTAACTCCAGCCTTCAACTTGCCAGAATTATTCATAGTTTCATTCAAGACATTTAAATCATTATCTTGGGCTATTATTAATATTTCTCATGAAATATATAGAACAAACAGGCAAACAGATAAGGAATAAGTGGAGGAAACAATTGTAATACTTGTGTTTGTTCAGATAACAGTTGATTGTTTATTATTCATAATACATATTTTAAAATACTTATTGACCTATTGGCTTTATGAAGAAAACATAACTGATCCGACTTGTCCAAGTGAATGAACTTTTTATGATGACCGTAGGAAGTAAAATTATAGTTTAATTACTATTGGATTAGCAGCTAACTTACTAGGGACATAATTAACTACATTTTACAGTTTAACGAATCCGTTTATTTCTGACATTGTAATTAGAGGCATGCAATTATTAAGTAGGCCAATGCAATAAATCCTCATTAAGTTACAGAGTGGAGTCCTTTATACAAAATTGAGAAATTGTCAATTTCATAAAGACTGGTTAGTAGTTAGCAAAGTATTTAATATTGATTTTTGTAAAGCTACACAAAAAGTTATTTATATAAGTAAAAGTTATTTATATATGCAATATATGCAATAACATTGTATACATAATACAGGGTGAACCAAATTTGAAAGCATTTAGGGGTTTTCAGAATAACAAAAACATTTAAATTTTCATGGAAAAGTATATGAGACAAAAAAATATATATCGAATTTTATCATTTAGAATTAAATCATAATTTGATTGATCATTTAGAATTAAATAGTTATTTATGCAACAAGTCCAAAAAGCGAATGTTTATCCACAGTTAGTATCTGAGTTAAAAGTTCAGTTCCTTATGCAGCTAATGTAAATTCTAAATATCTAAGATCGGTAAACTGTGGCCAAATCACGGAAATTGTAAAAAAATATAAAAAATGTGGATACAGTTTTTCAGTAGAACCAGACTGGCCTTTCTTCGCTAATATTCAGCTGAACTGCTGTATAATTATTTTATAGTGGTGAAAAAATATTCTTTTATTAAAGTATTATTGTGAACTAATTAGCTCTCTGTGGCAATTTGGTGATATAGAAACACCCTAAGGATGTTTTTACAACATAATTATAAAACTATTTTATAAAGGCTCTATTATCCCCTTGTAAATGTTCACGATATATCTCTTATAGAGCTTCAAGTAATTATGCGAAACTTTTTATTTTATAACGATTCCATTAATGTTGGTTACAAAAAATTTGTGGGTGGCTCTTTTAATGTTGTATTACCAAGTGATATAAACATTCTTACATAACTAATTATAAAGCGGTTATACAGATACTTTATTAAGGTGTTTTAATGGAACCCAGTGATTGCATAAAGAACTTTTATACAGCCGAAAATTTCTCGTTGCAGCATTTCACCTGCAATAGTTATATTTATAAGACTGTGCAAGTGGGGGAAAACATTACTGTTCTTATTACAACATGTGAAATACGTTAGTCGATATACAGTTTCGATACCATCAGGACAATCAGTATGATGTCTACATGGAAAAAAATAAAACGCAGTGGAAACTTTCATCATAAAGTGAAAGTCAGACTTGATAGTATGTTACAGATATATAATGTAAATGTTAGTGAAAATCCAGAGAGCTCAATGACAATAATTTGTGCTCACATAATTTCAATTAAAATAAATATACAGAAATATTTTGAAACCACTTGACTGTTTAGTGAACATATTGAAATTCACCTGCTTTCAATAAACACTCTAGACAGCTATATGATACATATCTGTATAATTACCGCCAAACTAACCAAAAAGATGTATGGCTTTATAATGGCTATACTATTACGAGAGCTTTGTAGTTGTATAATGACTGTGTAAGAAGCTAAATTGTTCTCTAAGCTTTTATGCTACATAAAAACTTTGTCGCTATATAATGGTTACATAAAGAGTTAAATAGTTCTATAAAACAATCTGTCACAGTATTTATATAACAAAAAATACAGAAAGTAGATAATTTCATATGAAATAAAAAAAGTGTGAATGACTAAATGTAAATAAATGATTTAAGTATTTCTAATATTTTTTTCTTTAAAATGCTAAGAATCCTATCATGTAATTCAATACTTCGTCAGTATTAGCTAGAAGAGTAGTTGTTTTGATTGGTTCTCCAATAATGAGTGTTTTAAAGTATTTACCTGACTAGTATATTAGCGTGCCCAGATTAGGGCAACAATATACAGAAAGTAGGTATTTTCATAATAAATAAAAAAGTGTGTAAGTTGTGATTTGCATAATACCTAAATAATATTCTCTAAAAAATTGGAATATGTATAATTACCGTCGCTTAAACCGAATTGGTCTTTATGACACTTTGCATCTAAAAGAACTTCGTAACACCTGTTAAAAAACAAATGGTGTTGTAAAAGCTGTTTAATTGGATATGAAATTGTATTATTTCAGACGCCATATTTTTTAAAGACGTAAGGTTTTAGATATGGCATTGATCTTGAAACAACAGTTTTACTTGTATAGGAGTCAATATTTTGATTGATTTGATTTGATTTACCAGCGTGCGGTAGGCATTGCTGCCACTCCCACAGTTATACAGCTGGGCCTGCTACGTCCACGCTGGGTTGGACAAAGGTCATGCTTGTTGCCAGCAGCGAGTGCCATATGGCGCATGGTAAAGGAATATGGGATGGGAGGTGTAGGTATTTGTGAGATGCATTACCGCATTGTGTCACGAGGGAGCGCTTAAGCTCCCTTTTTTGTGTTTTTGGTTCTGGGTATCTGCCTCTTCTGAATCCTCGTGTGAAATATGTGTTGTGTCTTGATATGGAGTGTATATTATTATTTATGCTTCTCTTTTTGTGTTTCTGCTTCTTCGAATCTTCTTTTCTGAGTTTTCTGATTCCTCGATTTCCGATGCTAGGTTGGGTTTGGGTCATGCTTGTTGCCAGCAGCGAGAGCCATATGACGCATTTCTTTTTCACTTTTCTTTCCCAGTTTGTTTATGATTCTCTCGATTGTTGTTTTCCACCTGTAACATGGTCTCCCTATTTTTAGTTTGCTGCTGTTCAGTGTTAGCGTTTTCTTCAGTAGGTTTTCTGCTGTCCTTTTTGCTTTAACCTTCTTGATCCTTTCCCTTATCTCTTTGTTTACCAGGATATGGTCTATTTGTGTGATTGAGCTTCCATTACTCTAGGTGTCAATGTGTGTTTGACTTTTGCTCCATGTATTTATTATTGTTAAGTCAAATATGTGTGCTAGGTTTTTCAGCGCGTTTCCATTTTCCTTAGGCCATATGTGGAGTATATGTGCATTGAAATCACCAGGTATACGATTTCACTGCGCTATGTATATATGTATATAAACTATGATTTACTGCGTTAGAGGGAAGCACTGTGGAAAGTTTTGGTTTGTGTACCTAATTAAACACTAACTAATTAATATTTCTTATCAAGCTGACAATATTCCGAGGTATAAATTATTTTACAAACACATTCACTTATACAAACTTAAATATAACTTCTATACGTTGTCACTTTGTATTTAAATTTTACAAGCTTTTATGGGTATCCATGGCGACAGAACACTATAAGTCATCTCCCTGCCTACCACGATATGATCTATTTATTGAGTTGAGTTTCCGCTGCTCTAGGTATCAAGATTGCTCTTTTCTGTGTGTATTTTCTTGGAGACCATTTTCCTGAGAGAAACCTGTATCACGCATACCTACATTGAGGTGCATTAAGGATTCAGTTTGCACACTACACACCGACAGAGCCCCATTGATTATTTCTGGTCTAATCCAAATTAGACTCGTTTGAATATTTTTAGCAATTATGAGAACCTCACCAGAAAGATAGGTATACTTTAAGAGTATTGCGCCACTGATCATTACGTGTTCAATTTTGATTAAATTTGTTTGAATATTTTTAGTAATTAGGAGTCAATATTTTGAAGAAAAATTTTTTCTATAAATCTTGATCAGTCCCTTAATTTGAAAAATTTAGAAAGCGCCATTCAACCAAGAACAGTTATACAGCAGTAATATTGCATCGACAATGAAAACTGCAACAAAATTTCTAATTTGGGAACCTTTATAAAATAGTTCTTTAAGAGTTTCTTAAGATATTTTATACATGCTGTAAGAATGTTACTAAATAGTTGTAGAGTTGTATAATTATTGCTTTTGGGGCCTCTAATGATAAAAAGGTTTTATAAACCTGTGCCTATTCTGGTTATATAGTGGTTGCACAGATGCTAAGAGAACGATCTAAGATCTTAATTATAAAGCTTTTGTTTTTATATGATGGATGTTCTTATAATTATAAATTAATTAGTTGGGTTGTCTAGGGATAACAGGAGCAATGTCACTAACACCTACCACAATCATGGAAGCACTACATTTAGTTGTGGAGAAAGAGGCACTGTTAGCAGTATATAGGCTGAAAACAAACGGTCACGGGACCATTCCAAGAATAGGATGCCTCAATAAGATATTTCAATAAATAGAAAAGAATCAACTATTAAACATGCAGTCAGATAGAATCACCACAAGCCACAATCCTAACAGCACACGAAATTCGCCGGACGTCCGTTTTATGTCCATTTAATATACTGATGTCCATGGACATAAATTGCACGTCCACTCAACGTCTACCATCAGATTTACTTTGAAATTGTACGGAATGGACGTCCTCTGAATGTCCATTTTATGTATGGAAAGTATGATTTTATGTCCATATAGGGACAGGAGATGGGCGTTCATTTCGTGTCCGTTGATAATATCTCCATACCGCTTTCTCTCCAACACATTTCCAAGATATGTATACATACTAGCAAATACCACACAGAACGCAGGCCTGTAGCTAGGGGTGGGCCAGGATGGGCAGTGCCCGTCCTGACATAATTTTTCTCCATCCTACGGCGACCGCAGAAAATAATGAGGAAGTGACCAACTACGAATAAAATTTAATGCAAACTAGGGTTTTTTCGTTTATTGTTCGGTTTATTACCAACTAGTAACAAACTTTTACAATTTAATTGTTACAATGAGCCTCTAAATATTGCTTAACACGTTCACTGCTGATGTCGCCATATGGCGACGCAGTAGTATATTGCGCAATGCTGGTGTCGCCATATGGCGATCTGATCCTATGTATATTCTATTGTCAAGAACCTAGTCAGCACCTAGCGATACTTAACAAAATCCCATCAGCAGTGAACGTGTTAAACCTTTATTTAATATACATTATACATAGGAACTCCCTGCACATTAAATAATAATATTAAAGTTGTTTTTGGAATTAAAATTATATTTTAATTCAATAAACGGCACATATTTTATGGTATTAAATAGAAATGATACACCCTTAATATGATCCTTTTACCCTTTTACTCCTTACTTTTTGTTCCTCATGTTTCGAAATCTTCCATATTATGTAGTCAAATTTAGGAAAGCAATGTCTGCTCTTTATTATCACTATCCATTTTATTTTTTTATACGAATTTTAAATAAAAATCTAGGCTTAGTTCCATTTTCTGTTAAAAAATAAAATTGATCTCGGAAACTATAGGAAATATCACACTTTAGACAAAAAATTTTGCTATTCTTTTGATTTCAACGTTCTTGCAATTGTTTTATATTTTGAAGGCGTAATATATATTTTACGAGGTAAGTGGAAAAAAACGATAACATTTTTTTGGCCCACGGGCCCCCTCTGAAAAATTGTTTGCCCCCCTTAAAGCACTTCCTGGGTACAGGCCTGACAGAATGTCCAACATATGCGCCGCAACAGACTTCCTCTGGATGATCAATTTATGTACAGCAAGTACACACATTTTAGGACCCTACAGCAGCAGGACGTCTATTTAATATTCGCTGATGTAAATATTCTATTTATGATGTAAATATTCTATTTATGATGTAAATGACGATATTATTCCTTTACCGTTTTTCTCCAATACGTTCCCCAGGTTTGTATAAGTACCTCAATCATAAAACTTTAATTCTTAAAATAAATACTCCTCCCCCCCCCCCCATCAAACTTGAGATGAGAAAAAAATTTCGGATCCCCCCCCCTCTTCAATTTTGAGATCTGAGGAAAAATTTTTTTTTTAATGGACCGCCACTTAATTAATAATTAGAGAATATTATTTAGGTATTATGCAAATCACAACTTACACGCTTTTTTATTTATTATGAAAATACCTACTTTCTGTATACTGTTTCCCTAATCTGGGCACGCTAATATACTAGTTAGGTAAATACTTTAAAACACTCATTATTGGAGAACCAATCAAAACAACTACTCTTCTAGCTAATACTGACGAAGTATTGAATTACATGATAGGATTCTTAGCATTTTAAAGAAAAAAATATATTGAAATTACTTAAATCATTCATTTACAGTTAGTCATTCACACCTTTTTTATTTAATATGAAATTATCTACTTTCTGTATATTGGCACCTTAATCGGGTCACGCTAATATACTACTTAGGAAAAACTTTAAAACACTCATTATTGGAAAACCAATCAAACAACTACTCTTCTAGCTAATACTGATGAAGTATTGGATTACATGATAGGATTCCTGGCATTTTAAGGCAAAAAAAATATATTGAAATTCAGTCATTCACAAGAATTATTGAACCTTACATTCTATTTCAACTCTAGAAAAGTTGTACAAGTTTTTTCGAACTCGTTAGTTCTCATCAGTAGAGTATAGAAACATTCATTCATTATTTACAAGCCTATTCTTGATTTATTTTTTACCATTTATTATTTTTATTTATTTGCTTCTATCATGATTAGAGAATATTATTTAGGTATTATGCAAATCACAACTTACACACTTTTTAATCGAATTTCACATAATAAAGACTTATTATTACTGAAAATCTCATTAAATACATTTCCCGCACATTATACTCTACTACTTTCAGCATCCAAAATAATGGACAAATGATAACCCATGGCGTTTATAGTGAGTAGAACTGGTATAGAGATAACGCAGTCATGCAGGTTCGATCCCTACCGACAGCAATTCGTAAAAAGGTAAGTAAGTAAAATAAAATGAATTTAATAATTCAATAAAAATTATAATTTGCATTTGTGAGAATAAATTGGAGTTATGGTAAACAATATATCTCAATCTCCGCTGAGGATGTCCTTCGGATATCCATAGGACAATGTTTATGCATTACTTCATTTTTATCAAGTACTTACACTTCGAAGTTGTACTTTTTCGAAAAGCGCCCTATATCTACATAAATAAAGTAGGATGTCCATATATCGTATTTTATAGACATCCGTATCCTCAAGGATATATAAATATTGTTCAAAGTTGTGACATTTGGACGTCCCTTGGTTGTCCGTCGGATGTACTTTGAACCAAAAACAAACGTCCATAGGATGTCCTGTAGGTCCGTCGAGTACATCCTTCGGATATCCATAGGACAATGTTGTGTTATTAGGGGTATACTGAAATAGTATCGCAACAGTGTTTCAAGCAGAAATCACAGCTATAGAAATCTGTGCATAAGAAATGATATGGAGATCATATACTTACAAAAGAATAAACGATCAATTTCTGGTTTCGAAATGACTTGTTGAAATGACTGCACACATAACTAAACTCTCTTTAATTTGAATGCTTCAAAAAGTTTGATTTAAACATTTCAAACTTTGAAAATCTGCATTTTTATGCTTTTTGCGCACCTTGTACAACAAAATTGAAATTTCTCAACGTGAATATACAACAAGCAAAAGAAATTCTGAAGAATGACTTTTTTTCAAAATACTGAAAATAAAAATTTTTACAAAGTATTATAGTTAAGTCTATCAGTGAACACTAGGGTGGTACAAAAATGACTTAATTTTTTATAGAGTCTCGATCCCTCCAATTTGTTTCCAAATCCGAAAAAAGTAAGTTAGTAATTTTTTGTTTTTCAAAATTTTGATTTCAATTGGTGCCTATGGAGACCTGAAGTTTCCCATTTAAATTGCATGAGGAAAAATCATTTTTTGGGATTTTTTGCATAATTGTCTTGCATTAAACTTATAGGACTTGGAGAGGACTCTCCAACGAAGAATTTGTTGTATATACATATGGGTTTGTCACCCCTAACACATCTCCATGGTGCCCCGAAAACAAATCAAAAAATGTAAATTCTTTCCGGAATTTTGACCCTTTCGAACACTTTATTCTCGTTTTTTCTTCAAAATTTGTTACCATTGCTCTAGTGGAATATCTATCAACATTCTTTAGTCAATTTTCATTTGTAATACCTGCAGTAAATTCTGTATTAAGTATTTAATATTAATAACAATTGTTATTTATGTATTTGAGTTTTTTATTACGCCACAAAATAACTCATTTTATAAAAAGACTGGTCTTTTTATGAAATGACTAATTTTGCTATCTGGCTGCGACATATGCTCAAGTAATTTAAAACAAAAATAAAATGGATATATTAAAAGTACCGCCAATAACCACTTAGTGCTACACAGCATTTCACGGCGTTTATAGTGAGAGTTGCCTATCTATATCACATATGTATATGATTTCTTATCTATGGTAATAAAATGAGTGTTTACATACAATTTGCTAAAAAAATGTAGGTCAACACTGTCAACAGACAGAATAGAGAATATTTTATTTTCTTCCTTATCACTAGGTATGCAACTATGCTTGTGATAAAGCAATGCTGGTTGCATATACTATGATGAGCAAATTAAACAATCAGCTCTATGATGGAATGTTTACGTTAGTCGTAACGCATATGTTACGGTCATCTTTCTCTCTCTCTCTCTCGTATATTTTTTGGTCAGCACTCAACATAACAGGTACATGTTAAATAACGTAAACGTTCCATCATAGGCCTGATTAACTAACATACGATTCAAATGAGGATTGGGGTCCCCAATTTCAACACAAATATCTGCATAACTTCATTGACAATGCAGTCAAATAAGGCGAAATAAAGGCTAAACCTCGGAATGAAAGTTGGAAAGCTGAAAATTTGCATAGGCCTTCGTTTTGACATTCTAAAGACGGGCTGAAAAGTTTCATAAGATCTCGTGCCCGTTAGTCAAGATATCAAAGGTCAAATGTCAGAAAAATTGTTTTTTTTGCAAATATCTCGCTTCCTATGCGTCATTATGTCAGAGTTTATTACAAAACTTGTAGAATATAAAATTCTCCACAAGTTTGGTTAGATGCATTTTTTTCATATGATAAACCGTTTTCGAGATATAGTGCGGGGGGGAGTGGGAAACGCATATCTGTTTATAGGATAACGTCATATAAACTGTGAAGCCCGATGCATAGGACATTAGAGTGTTGTATAATGAAATCGAATTCATATTTTGCAGGGTCAAAAAATGAATGAAATTTCTGAGCAAATCAATAGTCATTAAATATTTGTAATAATTACATCATTACATGAGAGGGCACACTGATATGTCCCATGCTATTAAATTAAGTTATACTGCGAAAACGCTATTTTGCAGATGCCAAATGTATTTTCTTAACAGAGACATTAAAGAATCTGGCAACCGTAAATTCGTCCGTTGGTAGAGCATCCCAGCTCTGTTATTTCATTTCAGCCAGCTGGCACACGCGATGTTGTAATTCTTACTCCCCATGCCTAGCCCGCGACTACACACACGGTATATAATATATAATATATAATATATAATATATAATATATAATATATAATATATAATATATAATATATAATATATAATATATAATATATAATATATAATATATAATATATAATATATAATATATAATATATAATATATAATATATAATATATAATATATAATATATAATATATAATATATAATATATAATATATAATATATAATATATAATATATAATATATAATATATAATATATAATATATAAAATATTAACTAAATATTTTTCATTGTGGACTGTTGGTCTATTTTCCTGATTTAGATAAATGCACTGTTTCATAATAAAATTAATTATAGTAGTATATTATTTACTACTAGTATTTATCGTGTTTAATCAAACGAATTAGAATTTGATATTAAATAAAACAAAATAAAAAGCAACTAATATACTAATAGCTTATAACCTGTTGAAAACTAAACGGTGCAAAAGATCATACGTGCTTGCATCAATTATTTTCGAGGAGTTTTCACCAACACTTAAACCCACAGAGACCTTATTGCAAAATGAAAAAATGGTGACAAACGCAGTCTTTGAATTCTATATTAAAAAGTAGCTGCATGCAAATTTCAGCTTTCTAGGTCTTATTGTTTTCAATGTATTTTTAGGTAGACATTGGACACACAGCTGTTGTCTCCACAGGAGACAGATGAGGGTGAAGATCGTGGACAAGGTGTCCACGTACAGAACAATGGAGGCAGGAGTCCCCCAAGGCTCAGTGCTGTCCCCCCACTTGTTCTCCATCTTCACATCCGATCTACCCCGGACGGAGAGGACCTCCATGGCCCTCTACGCCGATGACACAGCCCTGACTGCCAGATCCTGGAGTGCCAGGCTAGCCACCAGAAACCTCCAGGAGGCGGCCACCCTCCTAGAGGACTGGTGCAACAGATGGAAGGTAGCCGTCAACGCCGAGAAGAGCAAGGCGGTACTCTTCAAGAAGGTAAGAAAACAAAACCCCACAGGTCACGTTTCCATGTTTGGTGAGGACATCCAATGGCACGACTCCGCCAACTACCTTGGCGTGGTCATGGACAAAGGCCTAACATAGAGACTGAACACGGAGGCCATCGTCAAGAAGGCCAGGAGGACGAGAGCCCTAATCTACCCGATGACGGGTAGACAGAGCAGACTCAACCTGAGGAACAAGCTCACGCTTATCAGGTCCCTCATCCGGCCTCAGCTGACGTACGCTTCGGTAGCTTGGGGCTACCAAGCAAAGAGCTACCTCCATCAGATCCAGAGAGTGGAGAACGTCGCCCTCAGAACGGCAGTCGATGCACCCTGGTTCATCCGCAACGAGGACATCTACAGGGACCTGGAATACACCCCGGTCACTGAGATCATCAAGCAGAGAGCCAGAAAGATGTACGCCCTTGCCGAGGAGCATGGGAACCCACTAGTCAGGGAGGCAACTGACTATGACCCAGCAGATGCTCCGAGGCACAAGCGGCCGAAGGTGCAGCTCCTGGATAACGGGTGAGTATGAGAAGCATACCACCAACCGACGATCCACCCCCACGGAAGAGACATGACGATACCCAACCACCCACCCAAGACCCTGCGGGTACCGGACAAACAACCGTCCAGTACCTGTAGTCCCCCTAGCTCCGGGCAGACCAAAAATGCTACCAAAGCAGTTAGGTCTGCCCTTCCTCGAGCTACACAGCTCATCCTTACCCTACCGATGATCCGGATGACAGGATGCCTCTTGGCATCTTGTGTACCGGCAGTCACTCCCGCCACAAACCTAAAACACCCAACAGACCGATGACTACCCCCCGGGGGGCAAACAAGCTGGCGAAGAACAGAAGACGAAGAAAGAAGAACGCCAGAAGAGGCCTTAGCCAGTAAGGTCCAACGAGCCAGGACCCAGGGAGGTGGACCGAAATCGTCTGCACCGCTCACATTTGTGAGTGGGGACGACGTAAAGTAAGTTCGCCCGCCCTGCACGAGGCCGGTCCCCGGTCTACAGCGATGTACTGGGGTAAAGGGCAATAGTCCTGCCCGGCCCCAGACATCCGAGACCGACATCTCTAGCCAAGAATATTGGCGACAGCTGTTGTGGGCTTGATTTGAAAGTGACTAAAGAGTGACGCTATGCACACAGCAAATCAAAAGCTGATCTTCGTACCAAACGTATCTCCTATTTCATAGAATCATGATCAGAGCTCGGGAATCTTATTTTTGTGACATCATAATCAGGGTTGGCTCTAGATCACCACGGAAAGATTTTTATGCAAGTTTGACACAATATATCTTACCTTGTACTTTTTCTAGGGAATTCCATAATATCCAAAGTTAATATAGTCAGTTTATTATAAACACTCACTCGAATAGGATGTAACATTGAACGAAGACACATATACACACATATGTATTTTTTACTACCTTAAAGTAACGCACACATGTAATTTTACCTAAACTTTAGAATCCACAAGTATACTGCAGCCTGAGAAGCGCGAGACATTTTTGTGTACCATCGACTCTATATAATTTCACGCTAGGTTTGTAGATATAGTTGACCACTTATTCTGCATATAAAAAATGACAGCGTCTTTGACGGTGTGGTAAAGATCAAAGGCGACGACATTTTTTGAGTGCGGAGTAAACCTGAAGGCAACTATATGTACATACATATGGCTAGATTTGTACTACAGATTGCGAAACTATGATCAATTGTAAAAGAATCAACTACATCTTTAAATTGTCAACACGTTTTAAAAATGTAGTAGATTTCCGATAAAAGTAAGTAAGTAGGCAGTTGTATGCTATTAATCCTTAATTTTGTTTGTTATGTATGATTTAATATTATATAAAAATGGTTTTTTTTTATTGGGAAAAAAATGTTTTATGTTGCCAGCAGCTTACTGGGTTTTCATATTTAATTATTATGAAAATAAACATAATAAACACGCCACATATATTAAAGAGAACAGGAAAGTATGTGATTGATTCAAAATTGTTTTTTCATTTGCTAGATATGTATTACATATTTTTGGAAGTACCATTACCTTTTTAAGTTAAATTTATTACCAAAATTATATTGTAGTTGGCAATGATGAATATTTCACCATTTTGTCGTTTTTCTGAATGTTTCAGTAGGTGTTTGCAATATAATATTGTTACATGTTCTACCCCCAGAGACATCTATGTGAGTTTCCTCTAAGTTCCAATGTAGCAACAGAGAATTAAGTTAGTTAGTTCAGCAATCGGCCCAGAGATGGTGCGCGGTGTCAGAGCCTAGAAGTTGTACAGAGCCCAATAGAAAGTAACAGAATAATCGAGAATATTCTGGAGCCCTCATCTTTGGAGGGAAGGAATAAAAGGGACTGAAGTAGTGAATTATAGTACACAGTGCAATATTAGTAAAGTAATTATTTGTTGTAATTTGTACCTAAGTTAATAAATTAGTGTTACCCTGGTGGTATAATTTTCGGATCCACAAACAGGGTATTTACAAAAGAGGTGTAAATATGTACTGTCTATAAGACAGCCGTCTCTGGCGCCGAGATAAAATTTCCGAGCCCTGACCATGATACCGTGTGTGTAGTCGCGGGCTAGGCATGGGGAGAAGAATTACAACATCGCGCGTGCCAGCTGGCTGCAATGAAATAACAGAGCTGGAATGCTCCACCAACGGACGAATTTACGGCTGCCGGTGTTGTCAAATCTCTCGCGCTACGTGAATGTACATGCCTAATGGGAAATTACACGCACGGTATATTATGCTATTAACCCTTTCACTGCGCACTACTGTTTCAAAGCTGCCCAGCATATTAAGCATTTTTTTACCACTTGCGTACATATTCGTCAAGAGCTGCGTGAACCATTCTATGTATTGGAAAAGTACCCATCGTTTTGCATGTTTAAGCGATTTGGTTCGGGTAGAGCAGCCTGATCCTATTTTTATTAAGAATGCGAGTATATTTGTCTAGAGCAGGTAACCGGTCGGCGAATATATACGTCAAGAGCAGTAAAAGGGTTAATGAAAAGCTGATTAGAATTCGTGTAAATATAATATTTTTATAGCATTTCAATTTATTTATTCTTAGCTCTGGTGAATTTCTTATATTATGTTTTACAGAAAAGTAGCAAAAAGAAACAATAATAATCTGCAGGCGCTTTATTTCTTTCAAGATACGTGTCCTCGTTGGACAAAGCTAATGTAATAGATTGTACTTATGGTTATTTGTGAGGCGGAAAGCAAAAAGGGACCTCTTGTCGGCGATGTCAATTTTTCAGTACAGTCGAATTAGTGGTTTGGGTCAAAATAATCGATTTTCGGATTTTTGCGATTTATTACCTTTACAAGTTGTAATCGATTACAAAACCGATATAATTGGATGAGACACTTAAAATAATCGATAAAGCAGTCGATGTTCAGCCCTGGAAAAGGTACCTCTTGTCGCTTATGGAGAAATAACATGGGACCGACAAGAGGTCTCTTTTCATAAACGCACTAGTAACTTAAACAAAAAAAAACATAGAGATATGATTTTTGCACCAAATTGTTCGGAATTAAAGCTTAATTCATTTAATATCAATAACTAAAAACTGGAATTTGCCGACAAGAGGTCCCTTTTTGCTTTCCGCCTCACATTTACTGTTTTTAATATATTTATACCCGCTTATTATTACTTACTAATATTTATACTTACCTAAACAACTTTTATCAAAACTTTTTCTTCATCAAATGCCACAATATAAGACGAACAATACTTCTATCAAACATTATTTCTTCTTACAGGCACGTTTAAGGAGACGAAAAATCATGATAATGACTTAAAAGTGAACATATATATTTTACGTTCCCCTCAAAGGTTTCAAATATTGTCAGCATTCATTAGTTTAATGCTCAGTGAGATGATACTAGTTTTTGAATAATGTCCGTAGCTCTAGTCCTGTTGTTTATTCTTTTGCTTTCATACTTTTAACAATTGTTTGTTTCATTTAACTGAACTGCACAAAATAAACTCAGACAAATGAATCTACTGAATGGTTACATGAGATCAAGTAGTTCAGGTTTTATTATCAATGCACAGATTCGGAAAATGTAATTTTATAAAGGGTGTAATCGGTTTCATGTCATTAAAAAAACTGGTGGTGGGGAACGGCTAGACAAATAAAACAAACCTTATATAACATGGGGTCTAAAACCCATAGTTTTGGAAAGAAAAAATAAACAATATTGAGGTAGCCTTTATCATCAAACATGCTAATGCGGTCCCATCAAAGTGCCGAACTTCTTTGTTTAAGACCGCGCGGCGGCGAGAAAATTAGAAAAGGAAAGACGGATATACTCTCACTACAATGCACACGCAATTAGAAGTGATAGGTATCAATGCCCCGTGTTGATTCACAACAAGGTGATAAAATAAGAATTTACGAATTGTGAAGTGTGCTTTCTTTTACTAATTTATCTGTTCTCTTTCTTGCACTTGTTGATCTTAGGATATATAAAACTACATTTGTCGAATCTGTATGTCTATGGCATTATATCATAATATGTCTATAACATTACTTTAGTTTGTGTTTAAAATGTAATGCCTGATATTATTTTTCCATTACCCAAGTAGGCGTAAAGCCATGAGACTAAATAATCCTATTTTTACTTGCTATTTTATTTAACTCTCACAATGTCTGCAACAATCACAAGTCCTTTGAAAAAATTCGGATTTATGATTAAACAAGCCACATGAAATGGGATAAGTAAATTAAAATGTTTAGAAAATCATGGATTTTAGAGAAAACATCAAATTTTCTATGTTTTCTTGTTATCTTTTTATGACTATTTTCTCGTTACTTATCTGTGATAATTCAGTTGCAAATGTTCATGATAAGATAGAGCACTCACCTTTCTGACGTATGAAGCTTGTGGGTGATGTTTCACAGGCATAAAAAGGAGTTTCATCCTGTCGAAGAACTGAATACCATCAATAGAGGCCACCCCCATGTACAAGAATATTCCTAGAACCACAGCCATAGGCACCAATTGTAGAAGAGAAGACATCAACACAGAGAGCCCTGGAAAAAAAATCCGTTCGTTTAAAACCGTTTTTGATCATTATTAGAGATCGGGAGGCAACGAGAAATTACGACAAAACCAGAGTTGGCAATGTCTCCCCATAATTAAAAAATAACAGTAGAATGCACAAATATCTATTAAGCGTCACTTAAATTTAACTACTTTGATGCCAAATTGCTATAATAAATAAGTTCTTGTTTTCTATAAAAATATTCAGCTTACAAATAATACTTTATGTATATTGTACAAAGCAAGACGGACAAGACGATCAAAGGCAATGAAATATTGCTAATATTTCATCAGTTCGTCGTTTTTGTGTTGTTTCGGAATGTTTCATTATAATTATATTATACCTTATCTGCTTAACAGCCGTTCCTGGAATTTACCACTTCTTCCCAATCTCAAGACATTATTCATACTCAATAAGGTTGAGGTTTATAATTAGCATATTTTTTTCATGCAAAGTAATACTCAGGATCTTTCGAGGGCTTCTAGATAAGAATTTTGCCTGGCAATAACTGGTGCAATAAGTACCACACTGTCAGCTGCTCTGGAAATCCTCCTGGATCTCCATATCTATTTGGAGAGAGAGGCCAGGAGGGCAACATACAGACTTCAACAAGCGATAATTACTATGCCGCAGGTTAGTATCATGGAACACAACAGGCTGTCAGATAACATGGGAGTGTCATGACATCCAGGGAATGCTTTCAGATGTGATGCCTACCGTGACCAACTATGAACGTCCTGTTTCCTGGAAGAAACGAATGGGATCTGAACAAAACCGACCTACAAAAAGTAGACATCTGTTGGTTTACAGACGGCTCCAATACCCCTGGAGCTGGAGCATACAATCGCAACCCAAAAGTAAGAATGACTTCAAGAGCAGCCTGGTTTGACGAAGAATGCAAAAAGGTGATTGAAGAGAGAAATAAAAAACACAAAAAATACTTAGCAAGAAGAACCAGAGAAAAAAGAGCAGAGTTCGAGGAAGCTAGAAAGAGAGCAGATAAAATGTGTAGAAATAAGAAGAGAAAATACGAACACGACCTTATCACAAAAATGGAAGAAGACTTCAGAGATAATGACTCAAGAGGGGCATATAGATACCTTAAAAACATCAGAGGGGGATACAAACACCGAACAAACCTATGCAGAAAAGAAGAGGGACAAATAGAAAGTGATCCCAAAAAGGTCAAAAATATTTGGAAAAAATATTTCCAAACTCTACTTGGGACGCAAGAGGAAAACGAAATCAGACAAGATATGAGTCTGAGGGCTGAAGCGGAGGAAAGGATAGAGCCCCCAACACTAGAAGAGGCCAAACAAGCAATTAAAGCGCAGAAAAATAACAAGGCACCAGGAATAGACGAAATACCTTCCGAAATCTACAAATTAGGTGGCGAGCACCTAACAAAAGGTATACATGCACTGATAACGAAAATATGGGAGGAAGAGACAATACCTAGTGACTGGAAAAAAAGTATTATATGCCCTATCTATAAAAAGGGAGACAAGCTAAAATGCGACAACTACCGCGGAATCTCTCTGCTATGTATGGCATATAAAGTACTAACCTATATTATCAATCAACGTCTGCAACCATTAGCGGAGAATATGATTGGCGAATACCAAACAGGATTCAGGTGTGGCAGATCCAAGATGGATCAACTCTTCACAGTAAAGCAAATTTTATGAAAAGCCTGGGAACATGACATAAACGTATATAACATCTTTATAGATTTCAAACAAGCGTATGACTCGATCAACAGAATCAAACTGTACCAGATATTACTAGAACTAACGATACCGCACAAACTAATTAGACTGATTAAAACAACAATGGATGACACGGTAGCCACGATACGTATTCAAAATCAATTAAGTGACACGTTTGACATCTCCAAAGGTCTGAAACAAGGAGACGGGCTGGCCCCCACCCTCTTTAACTTAGCCCTGGAATACGTAATAAGACAGACGGATATTGGAAAAGACAATCTACTGATTAACAAGACTCTACAGGTGGCTGCATACGCGGACAACATCAACATCATGGGTCGAAGAGCAGAAGCAGCAAGTCAAGCTTACTCGGAATTAAAAATGCATGCCAGAAATATGGGCCTTGAGATCAACACAACGAAAACAAAAACACTAATACAAAAAAGGGACAACAGAGTAGCACAAATGATCGTAGAAGGTAATATCGAGTCAGTGGACCAATTTGTGTATCTGGGAGTGGAATTGAACACAATCGGTACAGAAGATGGAGAAATCCGCAGAAGAATAAGTATAGCCAATAAAGCCTACTTCGCAATGTCCCACATACTCAGATAAAAAAATGTCCACTGTAACAAAAAATTTTGAGAGTATACAAGACAATAATAAGACCTATCGCAAGTTATGGTAGCGAAGCATGGACCATGACGGAAAAAATAAAAAGCAAGATACTGAGAAAGATACTGGGACCAGTTAAGGAAGATAATATCTGGAGATCCAGATATAACTACGAAATATATAATCTCTTTAAGGAACCCCCACTCTCAGAATTCATCAGACTACAACGGTTACAGTGGGCAGGGCATGTGGTCAGAATGGAGGATAAGAGGTTGCCAAAAAGAACTTTAACCAGCCGAATGCACGGAAAGAGGCCAGTGGGGAGACCCCGGAAACAATGGGAAGATGAAGTTCAAGAGGATGCACGCGACCTTCTAGAGATCCGAGTCTGGAAGAGAGCAGCAGGAGATAGACAGGCATGGAGGCAGAAGTTAGAGGAGGCCCGATTTGGGCCATAATAATAATAATAATAATAATAATAAGAAGAAGAAGAAGAAGAAGAAGAAGAAGAACTACTACCAGAGGACCTGGACAACCTCTCACCCAATAAAGTAGTCGGCATTATCAAAAAGCTAAACCTATTGGATGAAATATACTTATTAGTGAGCCACAATAGACCAGATGGTCGCGGTGGAGGGTCTGTTACTAGCCCACTCACATATCAACCTAACCTAACCTTTTTTAAAAAACTTTATTTTAAGTTATTATTTAAAGTTATTATTTAGTTCTTTTAACCCAAGATTTGTAGACCATAAAGCTTTTAGGCGAGAAGTGAGTGCGGGGGTGAAAACTCACACTATCCTTGTTCTTCTAACACGCAGTAATCTCACTCTAGAAGGACGGTTCGTACTGGCTCGAAATATGGCCAGAAGTATACTATGACCTGTATTGTTATATTCTACAACTTATCCTGATTACCACCATGCAAAACGGTGACTCAAAATACGAGGTAATTACTCCCTACCTCAGGCGGGTCATTGCGAGCTCATTCAAGTTACAAGTTCTTTGCTTAATTATTAACATTATACAAATTCTTACAATATCTTGAATCAGGCTCTGCATCTGGTGTGATTTCACACCAGCTGCTCATTGGCTAATGACATTTTTTGGTGGGGATCGTGAGTTACGAGGCCACCTTCGACTCTACCAATCTTGCTTTTAACCCAGGTCCGGCAGATGTTTCAGGCGGCATTTTTTTAAGGGCTGCATTTTAAGATTTGATTATTACCTTTTTATAAATTTCAGAAATTCAAAATTGCACAAAAGTCTCAAAAAAACATTTTATGACCCCGAATGGCTGTTTTATTGTGGAGCGTTACATATTCTAATCTATACTCCGTACTTACTCGTTTACTCGTACTAAACATGTCAACGCTGCACTGGCCATCGGCCGCTTTAGTCTCAAGGACAAGGAACAATTGCAATTTGTAGAAAAGTCGATATGTGATATGCGTATAGATCCCGTTTTGACATTATTTAGTTTCTTTCTGGTTTTTATTGAATATTTTTTGTTTTTGGTTTTATTGGAATATCTATCTGTTTTATTTTTTATAGAATGTTTCTTATAATTTCTGTCTGTTTTTTTTGCTAAAATATTTTTTAATTTATTTTTGTCTATTGGAATGTTTCTTTCATTTTCTATAAGTTTTATTAATAAATTTGTCCAAACAGTAGTAACTTGTAAATGTTTTTTCTTAGGGTGGCAAGCAATTATTTGCTTCAGGTGCCAAGTACCCTGGTGCCGGCACTGTTTTAACCCCCTCCCTAACACTTTTTAAAAAATTTTCAATTAATTAGTTTGCCATGAGAGAACGTACTTAAAATGTTAAATATAGCTGTTTTCCAATCAATTTTTTTTTGTCAGAATGTTCATTTTTTACATAAATTGCACATGATTTTGTTATGTGGGTTGTGTTCCTAATGCTTACCTATAAAGATGGAAACGCATAATGCGGACAGTCTCTGCTCCTTAACTTCAATCAAATGAGGTTTTTCACCAGGCGCATGAGTACGAGACATCACAGTTAGTGCTGAAGTGTGTACAATGGATCTTACGGCAGCTGCACATTGCCAGGGGAATCCGAAGAAACCACACATGATATTTGTTAGGCAAACTATGACGATGTCCAAATGCAGACCACTGCCTTTTTGCAATTTACGCTCTGGTTTGCTGATAATTAACCTGAAACAAAAAAAATCAAATGTGTAGGTGGGATTTATTTTAAAATAATGTTGAAATTTTCCAAAATGGGTAGTAAAGTATCCTTATTTTGTATACTGACATTTAAATCAACCTGACCAAGGTAGTTCAACACATTATTAAAATAGGCAAAATAATAATCTGCTTTGTTTCTGTTCTATAATATCAACTACTTAGATGAACAGACGAATATATAACACTACCATGTTACAGAGGTTCGAATTCTTCACCCTTCAGTGTGTTTTTTTTTTTTTTTGTTAAAATAATTGCGAAAAAGTTTTAGTTGGTTTTTAATAAAGGTTAATTGCTTATAAAACCAATATATTCCAGGAAGGTGTTTTTGAAACTTGAAGGTCTTTCTTGGGTCTAGAACAGACGTTCTGAGGACAGATGATTTGGTAACATTAGGTGTCCGTGGTACGCAAGGTTGGTAGACTTTAAGGTGGCCTAATAACTCACAATCCCCACCAAAAAATGGCATTAGCCAATGAACAGCTGGTGTGAGATCACACCAGATGCAGAGCCTTATTCAAAATATTGTAAGAATTTGTGTAATGTTAATTAAGCAAAGAACTCTGGAACGGGCTCGCAATAACCCGAGGTCGGTGGTAATTATCCTCGCATTTTGAGTCACTGTTCTGCATGCTGGTAATGAGGATAAGTTTTAGAATGAAACACTACAGATCATAGTAACGTCAGACCATATTTCGGGCCAGTACGGACGGTTCTTCTAGAGTGAGATAACTGCGCCGCTACTGAGCGTTCGAAGAACAAAGATAGTCTGATCTTACACCCCCGCACTGACTTCTTCGTCTAAAAGCTGTATACTAAGGAACCTCATAGTCTACCAATCTTGCCTGGTACGTCCTACGGACATTTTGGGACCGAATGTGGAAGTCCCTAGGACATACGAATGTCTTAAGCAAACTTCCGTGGGACGTTTTCAGTACCAATTTGTGCTATCTGGGAAGTGTCATATGCAAGATAACTGTGCCATTTCTTATCTTTTTATGTTCCTATACAGGAAACGAGAGAAACGATGATTCAGGTTGTGAGGACTTGGACATTTAGATATATAGTAGATATTGGAAAGGAAAAATATATACCGAGTACCTAAAAGCACATCAAGTAGAAAACGCTATAAACTAGATTGCACTTGATAGATATTTATTTCTGTGACTTATTTACATAAGTATAGATATTGTCATGGAATTAATTCTAAAAACAAGATAAGAAAAAAATATGGACAAATATAATTTGAATTGAATTATGGAAATGAAGCTGAGAATCTATAACTTTCTATACTCCCCTTATGTTGAATATAAGTGCAGCAGTAGCCAAATAAGTTTGCCTAGATGTCAACTTTCTTAAGCGTGTCATCGTTAAACGTTACAAAACTGTAAATTCATTTTTAATTTTAAAATGACTAAAAAAAAAAATTAAATTAGCTTGATATTACACAACACTGATATTATTTCATGCAAGGCTATATTGGGTAATGCTAATTAGGGGCTTCATCATAAATAAACAGGAATCATAAATAATTCATCATAATCATAGGTATTGCTGGTATTGTATTACTATGGTTCACTGATTATCTGGATAATAGATGGCAGAAATTAAAATTAAATAATATAACATTTTATTGTCGTTGCAATATTTGTCCTAAATTACAACAAACAATAACTTAACTTTTAACATTTCATGATAATACACATATTACATAAAGAAAATAAATTAATCGGGATGCAATATTTTTATCTTCCTTCTCTCTTGGCTCTCATTGCTGGGATATAATAAATTGTAGCAAATGGGAGAGACAAGTAAACGAAAACGTAAAGAAGTCCATGGAATATTCTCTCCGCGTGAGTTACTTTGCTCATTGGAGGGCTTGAAACAACATTAGACTGTCTTATCATCGACATCCTGAATTGTTAAAGTCAAAATGGTTTTCAATATTTGAGTTTACTAAAAAAAAATAACATCTTCTGAAATAAGTAATAATACTGGAATACCGCAAGGCAGTGTATTGGGGCTGCTATTATTTTTGGTGTATATAAATAACATAGTGGAGGTTATAGATAATTGCAAAATACATTTATTTGCTGATGACACCCTGATCTATGTTAGTAGTGTAAATAGTAGTGATTGTTTCACAATAATAAATAACACACTGGAAAACGTTAACAGGTACTGCTGTATTAATCTACTGAAGGTTAATTCACAAAAAACTAAGTGGATGCTTATTGGAACGGGAGCAAATTTAATAAATAGACACCTAATTCATATTGGTACAGATGAAATTGAGAGAATAACAAAAATTAAATATCTGGGAATAATTATTGACAACCTACTATCATTTAAAGATCACACTAAATATATATGTAAGACGATAGGTTTCAAAATAAATTTCTCAAGCAGATGCAGTGGTTATTTGAGCCACTGGACCAGACTTACAATATATAATACATGCATATTGCCCCATTTCAATTACTGTTCTTCAATTCTATACCTCGTTAAATAAAAATGAGAAAGGTAGACTTCAAAAGCTTCAAAACAGAAGTATGAGAATAATTTTAGGTTGCTGTAGACTGACATCTATTAGATTTTTATTAAATACACTAGGATGTCTTTCTGTAAAAAATTATTTAACATTTTTCACTTTGGTGTTTATATATAAAATCAAAAATGACTTAACTCCCGAATATCTGCAGGATAAGTTAGTTTATAATACAGATATTCATAGTTCATAATACTAGAAATAATCTAAACTTTCACTTGCAAACATTCAGGAAAAAATCAACCCAAAATAGCTTATTCTATAAGGGATTAAGTGAATATAATAATCTGCCACTAAGTATTAGTAACAGTCCCACATTAAATATATTCAAAAGTTGACTTAAAAAGTATTTGTTGGATGAGTAGCTGCTTGTATAGTTTGTCAAACCTCCTAATTAAAAACTGAATTAAGAGTCTTAATCTTGATGGGATATCGGTTGCTGTACTACTATTGTTATTCTAGATGCTCATTGTGAAATTTTATAGTGTGATGATGTGTAAAATTTGTCTGTCTGATGATTTGTATTATATATGTCGTAGTCATTTGATGAAATCCGTCATTTCGTGAAAAGCCTAGGCAGTACATGAACTGCCGGCATATCATGTAAATTTTTGACGTCGCAGAATCTGCCTGGGCATTTCGTGAAACGCCGTGGTTGTCTCGGCACATGATGTTTAAAGTTGTTCTACACGATCTGCCGCAAATTAGATGTTGACTGTTCATGAAGTGATTGATACCCGGCAGATTGTGTTGTGTTGTGTGTTTGAGATTAGGTTAGTTGCCGTTTCGGTCGCTTTGTTTGCTCGGAAGCCATGTTGTGCTGTTTGTTTTGTTTATTGTGGAAATTCAGAGTGAGAAAGACTTGTTCAGTGATCATTACAAGGAGGGAAAGATGGGGATGTAATTATTTTGAGGTTAGGTTCAGATTTATTTGGTACATTTGAGGTTTTAGAGTGCCAACGAAATTACGAATCACGCATATAATAACTTAATCTAACCTATACGGTCATTTATTGGGCTTTGCTCCATAATACTATTTGTAATGATCATTGAACAAGTCTTTTTCACTCTTACTTTCCGTAATATACAAAACAAAAAGCCTCAAGTAATAGAACACAATCTGCCAGTCTAATTTGCGGCAGATCATGTAGAATGACTTTAAACGTCAAGTGCCGAGATGACCACGGCGTTTCATGAAATGCCTAGTCAGATGCAACCTCAAGAATTTGCATGATATGCCGGCAGTTCATGTACTGCCTAGGTTTTTCACGAAATGACGGATTTCATCAAATGACTACGACATATATATTGTTTTATATCCATATGATGTTTATGTGTATTTATGATGTATTAGTCTTTTGGCTAAATAAAGGATTTATATATATAAATAGAGGCAGAGGAAGACTGGCGAAGTACATTAACTCTTTCGTCGATGATTACTGAACTTCGAATGACAATCAAAGATGTTTTAACTCCTAGATCGCTCAACCCTATCTCAATTTTGTATAAAACATATCCCACTTTTTCAAGCAAAGAACCGCACATTATCTCTCCCACTTTGCTTCCACTCCGGGCCCAACTACAAACACCCGTATTGTCTATGCGCATGCCTCGCGTCTAGTTGGTGTCCTGTCGCAAACCTTCGTGATGTTGTCAGAGATCAGAGACAAAATCCGCTTAAAGCGGGGAATTTTGAAGTGGTCAAACGCAATAACGTTGAGCGATCGGAAAATGTAAAGAAAAGAGTGACAGACCGGCAACACCGCTGGTTGCTCCGGTCAGTTGTTAGTGCAGGTTGAGATTTGATTGCGTTTGCGCTTTAAGAGCATAAAATCTTGTTGAGAAACTCGAACTGACCCGACAGTAGCAATGGTAAAGTCCGACAAGTCCAATATTGGTGTCTCGCTTTTTGAGGCGTGTTAATATTGCTCTCTTCATTGAGATCTTTGCAGCTTTGTCATATACAAATTCCTTATGGGTTAAACCATCTAGTAGTTAAAGATCTTTGATGACAATTGATAAATGCTTGAAACAGTGCTGCCCCCTACAGGAGAGATTGAAGCACATTTATAGCACAGTGACGTCGAAATATTCTATTGAGAGTAGCTCTAATTTATTCACTGGCATGGTTCCTGTGTGACAAACTGTAAAATAATAACAATAATAACAGACTTACTCAGAAATGTGTGTTTCCATAAATAACAAAATATAAACAAGCATCGCTGGAACTGCTGATGCGAACATAACCCAAACTGGCATAGGCATCTTAGTTCCTCCTGGAGGTATAAACCAGCCTCGGTTTATCGGATCAGATGGCGTAAATCCTGTAGGTACATTTAGCTTTTCGGTATATGTTTCGGGAACCATATAATCGACAAATACCATGCAAACGATGGCTATCGGAACACCAAAGTCTCCAAGAGCCCTTCTTGCCTACAAACAGACAAATCTAAATTAATTGAAACTAATGCAGCGGAGTTAAACTAAGCATAAAAAAAAAAGTGAATAAGCTGTGGTGATTTTATTGTTCAATTTGTTTTAGGTGTGATAATAAGTATAATGAGAAGTTGTGGATTAAATCTGGCCATTGCTTTATATAAAACAACAATTTTCGATTGATTTACTAGCATGCGGTAGGCATTTCTGCCACTCCCAAGGATTATACAGCTGGGCCTGCTACGTCCACGCTGGGTTGGACTAGGGTAATGCTTGTTTCCAGCAGCGAGTGCCACATGGCGCATGGTAAAGGATTGTGGGATGGGAGGTGTAGGTATTTGTGAGATGCGTTACCGCATTGTGTCGTGAGGGAGCGTTTAAGCTCCCTTTTTTGTGTTTTTGGTTCGCCTTCTTTTTCTGAGTCTTCTGATTTCTCGGTTTCGGGTTGGATTTGGGTCATGCTTGTTGTCAGCAGCGGGAGTCACATGACGCATGGTACAGGAGTGGGGGGTGGGCGGTGTAGTTGTTTTTGAAATGCGTTGCCACATTGTGTTTGTGATATTTAATGTTTATGCTCCTCTTTTTGGTGTTTCTGCTTCTACAGATTTTCCTCTTCTTCTTCTTCTGAGTCTTCTGATTCTTTCGTTTCTGGTTCTGATAGAGTATATGTCTGTAGGTATTTGTGAAATGCTTGGCCGCATTGTGTCATGATGTGGGGTGTTTGTGCTCCTCTTTTTGCTCCTTATTTCTGCTTCTACAAATCTTCTTCTTCCAAGTCTTCTGATTCCTCGGTTTCTGGTTCTGATAGAGTATATATCACTGCGATTTATTTGTGGAATTCATTTTTTCTCTTTGCTTTTCTTTCCCAGTATGTTTGGTAGTTTGTTCATTATCCTCTCGATTGTTGTTGTCCACATGTAACTTGGTCTCCCCGTTTTTAGTGTAGAACTTTTCACTTAGCAACGAGCACAATTTTGGCCTGAAAAACCTTACTTGATAATTTATCTAAGAAAATATTATGAAATCAGATTTTCAACACTATATTATAACACCCATAACGCAAAAACATACAATACCACAAAACACACTCCTATTAAACCAGAAACCAGTAAAACTCAAGGATCAACAACCCTTGTCTGTTATAATTCTTTTCCCTTCCATTGCCTTCCCTCTTTGACTTGTTCTATTGCATTGAACCAAAAACACTGTAGGTAGGTACCTATTTCTGGATTATGTACGAAACCAATCACTACTCACAAAATCGTCAATCGCACGTCTCGAGGTATGTATTATCCTTCAAACGCCCATCACCCACCTGACAACTCAAAATTTATCTACTACATCTGTTGTTTCCCTGCTTCCTGTACACAGCCTCAACTGGCATGTTGTCGTCTTCTTGTTGGTTGTTGGGGTGAAAAGTTATGATTTCGCCCTCCTCTTGGTGTATTATTATTGTCCTCCTCTTCAAGTTTGCTGTTGCTGCTATCGTCTCCTGCCCACCCCTGAAACCGTCTTTTCTCAGGTCTCCGATGAACACCTCTCTGTCTTTTCCTTGTTGGTACTGTGTTGATTTTAACAGTGTTCCAGTTTGTTGATGGATGCTAGCACGAACGGGGTGAAATAATGTATGTTATTTTGTATATAGTCCGCTACTTGTTTCCGTAGATTTTTCATAAGGTTGGTGTGTGCTGGGGTTGTTATGTTTTTTAAAATATAATTTGTATGTTTTCTCCTTCTAACTGATGGCTTAGTGCTCCGTCGCCGTCGATTTTTTTGTACCAGTAGTTGATGTATCTTCATTTCTTCTGTAGTGGGTACATTGTTTTTGCGTTTTCTGGAGAGTTGTTATTTCTTGCTTACTTTTCGCTTATTCTTACTGACCTAAACTTTTAATAAAATAAAATTCCTTAGCCTTACCAGAGCCGTACCAGACGTGAAGTGTAAATAGTCAGTATGTTTTTATAGCATGCATGAAGATTTTTTAACTTTTAAAGGCCCTGAAGCCAAGTCAATGGGCAACAATTTTATCCAAATTTTTATTATTTTTAAGTTGATTTAATTTGGCTAGGTGTGCTGTTACTCTAATGGTATGACCCTGGTAGTCCTATTTGCTGGAAGAGAATTGTTTATTAATTATTAACTAAGGCAATAAATTAGAAATAATCTAATTTATTGCCTTTTGGGTCTGTTTATGAAATTCTTTAAGCTGTCTACAAGTGCCTAAGGCATAAATGGTTTAAGGCTAAAGTGGACTTATCTTGATTGATTTATGGCTTCCTTTCTTTTCCTTCCTTCGGATCAGGTATGATATTTGTCAACTGTTTTTACTTTTTTACACTGCACTGAAGATTTAATCACCCATATTAATTAAATATTAGCACTTATCACTTAGTTGTTGTTATTCTGACGCTACCACTGTATGCGCAATTTTTCGTTTGACAACTAATGTAATTGTGACCTATTTGAGCCAGCTTATTACCGGTTTTTCTTCCGATTTTAAAGGAACATAACTCACAAGCGTCTATTAGCCATGAAGTTTCTAGACGGACTCCCACAACAACAATTTTTGGTGCAAAATTAAAATTATCTTTTTTCCTTATAATCTCCAGTCTTAATAATCGCTAAAATAAAAATATCAAAATGTGCGCTAAAAATCTGAATAAACTATGATAATAATTTGTTAACTTGCAAAAAAATAAAAACTATTAAAAACTGCCCTTTTGTATATTTTAAGAAATATAACGCAATAATGAATAGATCTTAACAAAAGTGGACGAAACTATGCCCTTTACCTAACTAAACCTTCATCCCAAATTTTCATTGAAAATATTTCTTAGGGCCGTTACTTTCGGTCCCGATTAAACCCGATTAAACGTTAACGGTGGGTCAAACCAATTCAGTTACCATGGAAACAATTGTACTTTCAATGATTTAGCCGACGGTTAAAGTTTAACCACTTTTAACGTTGACAGAAAGTAACGGCCCTTAAATAGCTGAAAATAAAAAGACTTCAATAGTTCAATTGGTTGTTGCTTAAGAGAATCGACTTGTAGTGGGAAGGCATTTTTTTTAAATGTATTTTGCAATGGCATTAAGAAAAAAAATTCATTTAAACTTTTTTTTTTTTGGAATATGTTTATAATTCTTGTATTGCATTTTATAAACAAATTCAATTAAAATTTGTGGATTTTTATGAAACTAAAAACAGCAAATGAATTATGAAAGCACATAAACAAATATTAAAAAAATATATCGATCTACTTGCATTTGGCGCCGAGATACGATAGTTTCTGCGTTTCGGTCACTTCTCAGTTCATCTCAAAGATATAGCAACCTAAGTCGTAAAAGTGTCCGGTCGAGCTACCAAATTCTGTCAACAAGTGAATTTAGTAATTGAAATTTGGCCATTTCTCGTTATCCAATTGAGCTGAAATTTTGTACACAGCTTTGGTTCTGATGACAATACAATATGAAAACTAAAAACGTTAAAAACAAGGGTACGCCGCGGCCTTTCACTGCATACGCTGGGAGAACCGTTGGAGATACGTTAAAATGTTATAGGATCAAAATTGCAGAGAATCAAATTCTCTAAAAGAAAGTCTGCGACAGCATATATCTATATTTTATAGTTTAGTCGTTATTTGTAAATTGAAAATAAATTATGTATTTTTGCAATTGTATAAAGTTAAAATAATTAATCAATTCTTTTTAGCCTTAAAATAATTAATTAACACTAAAAGGTAAAAAATAAATTTTTTTTTTTAAAACAATGGTGTTCTTTTAAATCCAAAATGTAGTAAAAAAATGTAATTTCATTAGACCACATGGCTTTATCGAAAAGCGTTCTTGTACCACAAATTTAGCATGCTTCTCTCAATACATCTCAGAGGCACTGGACAAACAGCTGCAAGTCGACGTAGTATATATGGACTTCCAAAAGGCATTCGATCAAATTGATCATTACATGCTTATCTCCAGACTAGAGAACATTGGCGTCTCTAACAGTTTTTTAACCCTATTAAAATCCTATCTACTAGATAGAAGGCAATTTGTTGAATATGAAGGACTTCAATCACATTATATTACCCCCTCATCTGGGGTCCCTCAGGGGTCAAACTTAGGTCCGCTATTGTTTCTCATATTTATAGATAACCTAGCTCAGATAGTAAACATTTCAAAACTTTTCTATGCAGATGATTTGAAGATTTTTAATACAATATCCACGCATCAAGACTGCCTAGTTATATAAAATTGTATCAATAAGATAGCCCAGTGGTGCAATAGTAATAACTTGCACTTAAACATATCTAAATGCTCCATAACATCATTCACTAAAAAAATCGAACATATTGATTATCAATACCAAATTAACGATATTGTCATCACCAGATCCCTTGAAATCAAAGATCTCTGCATATTCTTCAATCGAAAGTTCAATTTCATTACACATGTAAATAATATAGTGTCAACGGCTAATAGAATGTTAGGATTTGTTATAAGAAACTGCAGACATTTTCATAATCCTTTGTCATTAAAGCTAGTGTTTTTTTGCCTATGTCAGGTCCAGATTAGAATATGGCGCACTGATATGGTATCCATTATATCAATGCCATATTGATGCAATAGAATCAGTACAGAGACAATTTTTAAAATATTTATCTTACAAGATCAGTGGTACTTATCCGGAAATGAGAATTGAATACTCATTACTACTTAACCAGCATCAACTTATATCTCTAAAATCAAGGAGAATCTTGATCTCTATATCATTCTTATATAATCTGTTGCATAATAATATTGATTGCATTAATCTACTAAACAGGGTCAATTTTTTTATACCTAGACTAGCGGCTCGATATTTTCCAACTTTCTATAGCGATAATGCTAGGACAAACGTTTTATGTAGATCACCACTATCTCTAATGTTCAATAATTTTAATGCTATTTCAGAGGTATGCGATATTAATACCAACTCCTTGACTTATATTCGACAGGTTCTGATTGACAATAATTCCTAAAAGAATGACATGTTTTTTGGTAAGTTCTACTGGTCTTTTTTCTATTTTTGTTTTGTTATTCTCCCATACTGTGCTATCTAATGTTATTTAGTTTATTTACTATGTCAGTCAGTTACTGTGTTACAGTTTGTCTTATACATTAATTTATCATATTTGATGTTACCATGTGTTTCCTGGTAATGGGAAATAAAGATCTAAATAAATAAAAAATAAAATAAAAATGAGAAAACATATTTTTTCCACTTATAAGCTTATCAGAATAATTTTCAACATTTGTAGAGAACCATGTTGCCACACTACATTATAATTATTTTATAAAACAATCAGACCATTCTCGTCACGTGTGTTGCGTACAATTGCTTAGAAAAGAAAACGGCCTTGACATTACATTATTGAGTGAGCCTCTCCGAAAAATTTGACGCCGGCACGTTTGACTTGAAACGCTGCCAAAACCTTTAGAGTTACGAAAAAAATGCACGTAAACAATTTTACAGAGATTTAAATTTTCTATACAAAAGTCAGTGGTGGCATGTCTATCTTAAATGCTTTTGGCGAGAAGATGGTTGAAAGTCGCGCACTGGACAACTGTAAGATTGTATTCAACTTTCAATCACTCTCACGCCTAAAGTATTGAAGATAGGCATACACTTTTTTATAGAAAATTTAATTCTCCTTAAAATTGTCTATGTCCATTTTTTTCATAACTCTAACAGTATTGGCAGTCAAAAGTTCCGGCGTCCAATTTTACTCGTAGTTTTTTTTTTAGCACAGTAGCCGGTAATTTAGATCATAATTTTTTAATAATTGTATTCACTTCAAAAGTGCACTTTTTGTTTGCAAGTAAATGCCCAATAAGATTTAACTAACAAGAAATATTCAATAAGACTTCTGCCAATCCAATTTAATCAGCGAGAAAATTTACTTATGTGTCCCAAATTATTATCTGTAGCTTTGGTGTAAAAGCAAAATTCTAATATTTGAAGTTCTCGTCGAGTAGACGAACGTCATGTCTTTATTAGATCGAGCGCTTCTCTGCTTTACGACTCAGGTTGCTATAACTTTGAGACGAACTGTATAAATAAACTAATTGATGTTTTCTCTTGAAATTTGGACCAGTTAACCTCCAATTCTTATCTTTTTCTCTCAGCTATAGTCTATTCGGCGAGAAGTGACAGTGCGGGTAAACAAATCTGAACACGTGACAATCACTTCCCGATTTACTATTGGCTATGATCAAGGCTTCATCGGGAGAGCGTCTGATCATGTCCGATCATGTATTTCTCATATATATATTTGTTTACCCACACTGTTGCTTCTCGGCGAATAGACTTTAGTTGAAAACAATCCAGAACAACAACTGTTAAAAGGTAGTGTGGTTAGAAAGACGTTAAAGTCGTCAGATAGCTCAGTATGTCTATATTAAGTGAAAATAATTTTCTTTCGACTTTAACTAGCTCAGGTTGATGTTTCAAGTTCAAATCCTGATCGTGGCATCTTTATATTTATTGTATCAGTAATACTAAAAGTTTATTTTTATAAACAAAAGCAAAATAAATTAGCTAGTATTAAAACAGACAATTTAAAAAAGAATGTAAAACCACCCACTCCCTGAATGACAAAACATTCCGAAAATACTGCGAAAGGATGAAGAACGCTTTGCTTTGCCCTGTTTTCGAGGGCAAGGAACATGATGGTGACCATATTTTCTCTTCTACCCTCCCACTAAACTACCCATGTGATTGAGAAAATCATCCCTTTTTTGATTCAAGAATTTCTCACGTGAAAACTATCAAGTTTCAAGAAAATATGCAAAGAACGAGAAGTGTTTGAAAATTCTGTTTTCTACAAGCTGAGACATTTGACACTTGGGAAAAACAGACAACAGGGGCTCAATGTTCCATGTACTTTTTTGAAATATGAAATAAAAAATAGTTGTACAATACATAAGACAAGTGTCCAGGAAAGTTATTTTAAAGAATTCAATAAACAGAAAGATAAAAAAGCTCATGTCATTATTCTTTGGTAAATGAAAAGAAGAAGCACAAGCCGCATCTTATAAGTTTAACGCATGATAGATATATACACAGATTCTGCATGGAGATATACCAAATAAACACAAACATTTTTATCAAGCCTTCTCTACAAGTCGGCAAGCGATATAATATGGAATAAAATAAAAACAGGGTAATTAAAAAATATGTTCACCCCCTTGAAAACGGGAGGAAACCATTCTTTAACCCTTTCGCAGCATTTCTGGAATGTTTTGTCATTCAGGGAGTGGGTGGTTTCAACCCTCGGAAATTGTTTTGGCACCTCCTGGTCAAAAGATACTCGATTTATCAATATTCCCTGTAATAACCCTGATCTGTCAAGCATAGTAGGGAGAAATCAAAAAAAGAAGTTTTTAGTTTTTTTCCATTTGGACGTAGTTCAAGGGTGGGGTAAAATACTGCAACCATCATGTTTCTCGTCCTCCAAAATGAGAGGAAACTGTTCTTCAGCCTTTTTGCAGAATTCGCAGCATTCCCAGAATGTTTTGTCATTCCAGGAGAAGATGGTTCCAACTCCCAGAGGTTGTCTCGGCGTCTCCTGGTCAAAAGATACTCGATTTATCAATACTCCCTGTAATAACCCTGATGTGTCAAGCCCTCACAAACTTAGTATGGAAAAATCAGAACAGAAAGGGGGTTGTAGTAATTCTTTTGGGGGAAAAAGTATACCACCATCATGTTCATGGTACGATAGAACGTTGAAAGTATGTGACTAGAGCAATTTTAAACAATTCAGAAGTTTCATTTCAACGCGTGCTGTTCTATTAGATTTAATAGCCGGTTAACCCCAAATTTAGGGATGAAATGTCAATTTGTGAAAAGTTGAGCAATGAAACATATATTGTTGACGTGATATTTGGAATCAGCAGCTCAAAAAACATTAGGATAGATGCCTTTCACCTCTGGAAATTAAAATATTTTTTTTGTGTGCCTGCGTTATCAAAAAAAACGGCAAATTTTAACAGTTTTTATTTTTTGCAAGATAACAAACCATAGGAAAATTTATTTCTAGGTCTCTTATTCGAAATTTTATTGGAAATATATTGGTTTTTTTTTTTTTTTTGGGATGCCGATTACTATGACGAGATAATAAGGAAAATGACAGACAATTTTAATTTTGCAGCATAAGTTTAAATTTTATATAAAGCGATGGGTAGAATCTAAAACTTCTCATTGTACTTGTCCCACTGAAAATGAATTAAAACCATAAAATCGCCTCAGTCAAACGATTTCATTCAAAACTTATTTTGGCTCCACTAGCTTTATAATTATCTATAATATAAATATATGCATGCAGAGATGGGTAAAGGAAACTTTCCATTTGAAAGTTTCCAGAACGAAATTTTGATAAAAATGAGTTTTCAATAAAATATTTGAATATTTGAAATTTTCCAAAATTCGGGGAAAGTTTCCTTTGGGAACTTTCGGAATATTCAAATATTTTATTGAAAACTTTCATTTCCATCAAAATTTCATTCCGGAAACTTTCATATGGAAAGTTTCCTTTTTCCATCTCTGATTCTTATCAAAACGTCAAAACTCCCAAAAATTTCGTGGAAATGTTTATTGCAAAGTTTCCTTTACCCATCTCTAAATATATGCCTCATCCTTTCAGGACCCGTGCCACCATATATTCGACTTTGCGAAACTATTTCTTTGATCCATCGAATATTTTTGTGAAACATGGTCCTGATAGAACAGAAGCTTGGTTAATTAACAAAACACTTACACTTCTTCCCAAAAACTGGCTATTTCTGAACATCCTCAGATAATAGGCTATTGCAAAAGTTGTGAAAGTGAGAATGGTACAAAACAGTGCAGTGTTGGGTCGATTGATTGGGTTCCCATTAATATCCTCCTGAGGAAGCTTTACCATATCTGTAGGAGGTACCATAAGTTCGGTTGCACTTTCAGTATCGGTTGAATTGGCAACATATGATGAATCGTCCATGATGATTCCAAACTCGCAGTAATTCGGCAGTATGGGATGTTTATTGTACAAAAAGCAGACTTTCATGATACTTTCGATGATATAGAGCAGTACGATGAGAGTAGAAAATATGTCTTCTGTAAATCGTGTAAATAGTTTAACAAAGACACTACCCTCCAGACAGGCTACTAACACCCCAATTATTCCCAGCCATATGCCAATATAAACCCTTGTGGTTAAAAATTCAATTCCATTGGACTGGCAAAACTGGAACAGACTTTCATCAAACAGTAAAAGCGCCCCCGTAGTTCCAACAATCACAAGTGGCTGGGCAGAACATATAGCGAAAATAATTCCTCCAATGCTGGTGCTAAGTAGTGTCTCGGATATGCCAATATTATTATTCGTTTTATCGCCTGTTAGGCCACCGAAAGCGATTGCCCCTGAAACAGCAGCAAAGTACATAAAAATTGCCGCAGCCAGACATTGGGCATTCAGTCCATCCTTTAGATCGCTAAGGTAGTAAGGATAACGCCGCTTGATGTCGTTTATTAGGCCACCCCAAGGTCTCTTTGTTCTTTCGAGGGGGTCGGCGAAGGGGGGCTTTTTGTCATCTCCACCTAAAATAGCAGTTAATAAAACAGTAAATTATTTGTTTCTGTAAAATAAATAATAATAAATAATACAGAAAGTGATCTTGTTTCCAATGATTTTTAACTATATAGGCAAAGTTTAACTTTGCTTTAAGTACTCAACCAAATGTTTCTCACCTGTCGCTATTAGAGGTTTAGTAACAATTCCCTGGGCTTCCTGGGCTTTTTTCAAAGCATTTTCTTTCCGCCGTCTTATGGCCTCACTTTTGGCTTTGATTTCCTCGATAGGCAAAAGTGCCTGCCGCTCCCAATCGCCAGGGGGCAGCACTATACTGTCATCTAGAAAATCGTTGATTGCCGAAAGGAGTTCTTTCCTATTGTCAGCCTTATAAGCGATGTTGTGGAAATGCTGGTTGGCCATGAGTGTTGATATGGACCGACCGACTTCATGATAGTCTATGTTCGGTAGCTTGGGGCCCATCAGTAAAAATATAAACCTGTAGAAAAATTTAAAGCAATTTATATTCAGGTAATAAGTATAGGATATTACAAAAAGCAACATTTCTATGTGGTATGTTATATCCAAACAGCAGAAGCATAACCAATGTATGCAGAAAGACATTTGACTATATTTGGACATCTTGGACAATGGACGTCCGTTTCTATTGCAAGTTTTGCACAATTGATTTTCACTGCATGTCCCGATGTCACAACTTTCGATGATTACTGAATGTATATGTACGACGTACGTACTTGCACATTCAGTGTCCATGTATGTACAATCACACTAAAGCAGTTCTGCAACGGATATATGTGGATTTAACTAGATGTCATGCCCACTAGAGGTAATAAGTACACAAAGATATGAGTTCTAAACCTAGTAGCACAAAATATTGGATCACCGTACAATTTATGTAGAACCAATATAAATAATAATATTGTTCCTCTATGGACTGTACGTTGGTCGAATATTTGTGTTACTAGGAAAGGTACTATGTACCATACACACTTTTGTAGGCCAACAATTGAAGGGACAGTTTTGCATCTTCAAATTAAATCGGGCCAACGTAGACATGAAATATATATTTGAAATAGCGAACAACTGAGCAAACTTAGTTACCTACTACAAGAGAGAGAAAAAGATTGCTTGTACCTACGGCACTAACAATTTCCAACTATTAACGATCTAGTATCATCAATGAGTGGAGAGCAGATTGCTTGGAAAATTCTACCTGAAGATATCACAGTGGAGGATTTATATTTTAGATAGCCAATATGAATTAGGGATGGTACGAAAGAACCGAACCTGTTCTTTCGGAACAGGTACGAGCTAACAGTTCCGCGGAACAGTTCTCAGATTTAGAAAATACCAGTTCCGACTCCGCTGGACTGTCATGCGTTTGAGCTGAGCACTGAGCTCATGATAACGTTGTACCTTCGGACACGGAGCCGGAGTGGAGTGAGCAGATCAGACTTGCGGACTTTTTGGTATTGGTGGTAGTAGTAGAGTATTTGTGTGGGATGTATATAATAATAATAAATTCTGTTTAATTAGTGTTAAGTATTACAAAAATGTAGCTCTAGCATTTTTTAATTCGAGGAGTTTTAGGAATAGTTTGAAGCATTAGGCGAATATTTTGACTTATTTCCATGCATGTAACAATAAAATAAATTAAAGAAATGGAAAAACTTAGAAAAGAAATACTCACGGTTCTAGATCGCATTACAAAACAAATTAAAAGTATATTAATTTATAAGACACATCATCGACACCCTCTACTCTTATTCAGAATTCAAATACTAGTTCATATCGGTTTTGGTATACAGGACGCATTTTGTATTGACCGTGTTCTTTTCAAGAGCTTGGAGCTCTGGAGATTTCAAAATCAAAACTGTGAATGGAGCATAATTGACATGTCAGTTTTCAACTTTCATCAACCAATCAGCATTCTTGTTTAAAAAAAATCAGGACTCCAAGCACTTGAAAAGAAAGCGGTGTCATTATGGAGTATATGGAGCTGCGAGTGCGAAACAACGGACAATCACTAATGCCGGACTCGGAGCAGGTCGGAATCGGAACAGGTTTTTGGAACAGGTATACTTTTTTACCCGGAACAGTTCCGACCTGTTCCGAGAAAAATCCACTCAGTACCATCTCTAATACGAATTGCTGGGGGACTACTCAAAGACCAGTGGTAGGACTAAGTCAGCAATTTATAAGCAAATCCATCTACCAACAACTATTGCAAACTTAGAAAGGTCCAAACCAAAGGATATGCTCACAGAAAGTACATTGCTTACCTGACAGGTATGTTGACTTCTATAAGAGACGGCATCACGACACCTTCAGCTAATCTGATGAATGCTATGGCCGGTTGTTCCAGAAAATCGACCTCGCCTACAAGCACAGCTGAACCCTGAGCTCCAGCAGGTATTCTCCTCAAAATGGCGTCGTTTCTGGCTCGCCTAACGTCTTCGTTGCTCGCCGAGTAAAGTTCTTCTTTCATGTCGACAATCGTGTGGTTGTCGGTGAGCTTTAAAAGGGTGTCGGAGGCGTCTCCATTTTTAACAGGACCATCCAGAGGGAAGCTGACTTTTCGTTTTTCGGCGTCGTGAAGGTTCTGCGGACATAAAAGAGAAGTGAACAGCTTGAAGAGTGGCAATGAAGAAGTTGCAATTCTAAACTAATTTGAAAAATTATGAAAAAAGGCAAACAAAGGAATTGTTGACAATCACAGCCATGTCATGGAAGTTGACCAAATAGTTTTAGAATCACGTTTTAATTTTTGGAATAAATTGAATATTTTTTATAACTTAGTATTAATTACTAAGTATGATGTAAATTATTTATTTATAATAAATAATGTAAAATTTAAGATCGATCAGACATTAAGAAATTGAAATTTTAAGGTTATATATGATCTGACTAATTTAGCTAATACAGTAGGCATCATTAGGTGTCTTTTTCAATATTTTCATTAAAGTTCGACATCAAAAACACTTAAATATGATTTTTTGTATGATTTTATCCATACTTAAGCATCATTAGCTGTTTCATTATTTGTCTAATGATACTTGCTTTAATATCGGAATTTGGAAACAATATGCTTACAGACAGACGAATAAACGGACGGACGAAAGAACATTTTTCCCATTGTTCCCGAGTTGTAAGGACGTTTTGTGATGTCATTGGGGAGTTCCGGCTCTTTAGAAGTAATTTGTTACCGCGAGAGGCTCGTATCCCTGTAATGCCGCGTTTGAATCTCCTGCTGAGGTAGAGGGTTCTGGCTTAGTGCTCTCTGATTGGCTGACACTTCAGTAAAAAGTGATATGGTGGAGATGGTCTGAACTGATGCTATACCTACTACGGAGTCACCAGTGCAATATTTTCATTTGGTATTTCACTGTTTTCCGTTTCAAAAGGCCTCCAAAAAGCCATACTTATTGAATTAAATTATTATCAAATCAAAAATGACTAGAGCCACCTAAAAAATTTTTAATAATGTCAAAATAGCTTACAGAAATATACACATCTACGGCACTGCTACCGGTACGTTGAAGAATTACCCGATACAAAGAGACACGCTGCTAATGGTGAGTCAGTGCCAAGACAGTGCAAGGATCAACTACATTTAACAGAATTTATTAGCAGTTAGGTTATGTTTGAAAAAACCGAAAGGTACAATATATCAATGATATACAGGATAGATGTAACAAGAGGTGAAATGGACCAAAAATTTTGGAATGGTATTTGGAGATTGAGTCCTGCTTGTTGTAAAACTAAAGTATACCAAAAATGACTTGATTTGGTGTTCTACAGGGTGTTTTATAAGTAAACGGGCTCTTATAGTGTAACGAAGCAAAATTTGCTATGCAATTCTGTCCGTTAAAATTGCTTCTTTGCACACCCTGTATTAGAACCATGTCATGTCCATATATTTAATTTTAAAAATTTTGTCTTTCATACCAGTCACCTAGAAATACTAGTTTGTTTTCTAGTAAATTCTGTATGTTATAAGTTTCTGATTTCAATTGTTTATTTTACTGCCTTCAGAGTCAAAATAATGTTATCAGTTTATATTTAAAATTGCTAATAAAAATCCGTAATATAAAATGCATTCAGAATGTGTAAGCTGCTACCAGCGAATACGTGTTCACCGCGCGCAGGCCTACTCCCTCCATGCCCACGGGCTGGCTATGCACTACAACGCGAAGTTGAAATCATTCAGTTCTCCACGCACCGTACTGATCGTTAGCACGCGACGTCAAGCAGGTACCTCAGGTATGAAATATTTTCTGTCATTTAATTATAAATGAACTTGTGATTTTTATTCGTCATTTAATTATTTTCGAACTTATAATAAAATAAAATATTTCTAACTTAGTCGTTTGACAGGCAAACACGGAAATATTTCTATCATTTAATTATTTTCGAACTTAGAAAATTTTACTGAAACCTAGGAATAAAATATTTCTAACTTAACCGTTTGAAAAGGCAGATACGAAAATATTTTCTATCATTTATTTATTTTCGGACTTGTGATTTTAGTTGTAAATTCAAATCACGCGATATTTTAATGACTTAGTTATTTCCCGTGAACTCACCGCGCATTCACTCTGCGCTTACCCCCTCTCCAACCAAGCGCTCTCGCCCAAATAATACTAGAGAACCGGGCTGGAGAAATTCAATTCCGTCTTGAGTAGTGCTCCGTTTAACATCGTCGTCCGAGGCAGGCTAGCAAAGTGATCAGGAGTAAGTTAAATTATTTATAATTTAAGTTAACAGACTTGGTAGTCGGTGTAAATTGTTTTAAGTGTTTTACTGTCGCAGGTGCGAACTTTGATCATTTGGTAGACTCTTTATATAGAGTTTGGTGAATGTGAAAAGATGTACTAAGACATTTATTAATTATATTTTTGCATTGTTATTCTGTGTCCGAAATCTGTTGAATTATTTCAAAACTATAAAGACGCGTCTTTGTACCATTGTCCAGGCACTTAGATGAATCAGACAAATGGTATGAAGCGTGCCCTGTTAGCTATAAACTGTTTAATAATTTCTGCGTATGTTATAAGACTATAAAGATACGTCTTTGCACAATTGTCCAGGCACTTTGATGAATCAGACAAATTGTGTGAACCGTGTTCAGTTAGTCATAAAGTGTTTAATCATTTCTGTCCGTCCTAAGACTAGAACAATACGCCTTTGCACAATTGTCCAGGCACTTTGATGAATCAGACAAATTGTGTGAAGCGTGTTCAGTTAGTCATAAAGTGTTTAATCATTTCTGTCCGTCCTAAGACTAGAACAATACGCCTTTGCACAATTGTCCAGGCACTTTGATGAATCAGACAAATTGTGTGAAGCGTGTTCAGTTAGTCGTAAAGTGGTTAATCATTTCTGTCCGTCCTAAGACTATGAAAACGCGTCTTTGCACCATTGTCCAGGCACTTTGATGAATCAGACAAATTGTGTGAAGCGTGTTAGTAGTCGTACTTATAAAAGTCTGGTCTTTTGCTATTCACTGTTATTATTCTACGGTTTGATTTATTCTGTTTAATCTACACTACGACCCAAGTCTGTAACTATTAATCTGTAACTATTAATCTGTAACTATTAGTCTGTAACTATTAAGCTCGCAATATTTGCATGAGATATACATAATTTGGTAGTTTGTGATTGTGCTTTCTTGCTTGATATCTGTCACCGTTTGCCCGTTCTCACTAGTTTGCTTTAACGCATCACTATTTGCTTGCCTCACACCCCGCTAACCGTCCTCTAATTTCGCCGTTAAATCGTATTCACACCTGGGTAGCCTAGCTTATCAAACTGGTACTTTGGTAATATTATAAAACTGACTATTAACCTTAACTAAATATTTTGTTAGATTTGTAGATAGTAGGTTTTTATTTAATAAACACTGTTATTGTTTTTAAGTCTTAGTTTTACTGCTGTGTGTCTGTGATAGTCTGAACTTCCTTATCGACCTCTGGAATTACCGTTTCTTCACTGCAGCTATCCCAGCCCTACTGCAACAGGCTGTGTTAAGAGGCTAGTGTGGGACCTTTGCCCCACGTAAAAAATTGTAAAGGTGGCGCCCGAGCTATTCTGAAATAAATCTGTTAAAAAGCTCAAGCGCTAAAGTGACGCTTCCACTTGTCGAGTGCACAAGGCAATTGGAAGGAAGAAAAACGCGTCACAATAGCCCACGCCTCTGTTATAGAAAATCCTAGGATGCCACTAAGAGAGAGATCAGCTCTTATTAATATTAGCAAGTTTGAACTCCAAAAAATTTACAAGGCAAAGAAAATTAGGGCATATAAAGCAAATTATAAACATACGCTTGAAGAGGGAGATGACGGCCGTAGGTTGGATTTTTGTTTGACCATTGGAGAAAAAATCATGGAAGAGAGATTTTTTCATCATTTCATAATTTTCTCAGATGAATCCACATTCACAACCAATGGTGTTGTTTCATCTCAGAATTGTCGGTTTTGGGCTTCTGAAAATCTAAATTTTAGAATTCATTGTAGAAGACAATATTATAAAAAAATGAATGTGTGGTGTGCCCTTTCTTATCACGTTGGAGTTATTGGACCTTATTTCATTGAGGGAAGGTTAAACCAGCACACTTATTTATAGCTTCTCGAAATATTTTCTGAAGAACATTAAAATATTTTAAGAGATATGCCTTTAGTTCATTTTCAACATGATGGTTGCCCTGGCCACTCCACAGAAATGGTTAATCGGTGGTTGAATTTAAATTTTGGAGAAAATTGGATTGCCAGGAATGGACCAATCAAGTGGCTGGAGAGATCCCCAGACCTATCAATATTGGATTTCTTTTTATGGGGTCGCCTCAAGCAGTTGGTTTACGCTGAACCACTTCCTAACGATGTAGCAGTATTGAAGCAAAGAATTACAAATGCCGTAAACTCCATACCGTTAGATCATATTCGAAACAGTTTTAAGGACTTCAGGCAAAGGATCGAAATGTGTGTGGATGTGGGTGGTATCTCGTCGAATAATAAAAAAATTGTAAACATTGTTTTGTATTGATCAATAATTAATTTGTTTGTGAATCTGTTATGTTTTTGACATTTATTACTTGTTATAATTTTTAAACTCATCTGAACAGAATATTTTCACTTCAAAGGCGTGTTGTGAGAGTAATGTTGGGTTTACCTTTTAGAGAAGACGTCAAACAAAAATTTATCGAGTTGAATATCTTGACTGCCCCTAGTTGTTTCATTCTCGCAGCTCTTATGCATGTTAAAAAAAAATTAAATGACTATGTTTCACATGGTGAAATTCATAAACACGATACTAGGCAGAGAAATGAGGTTCGTTTAGATTTTACTAGGTTAGAAAAAAGTCGAAATGCAACAAATTATTATGGCCCAAAATTCTTTAACAAGTTGCCACTCAATATCAGGATGTTGCCGGAAAATAAGTTCCATTATAATATTAAACAAATTCTGCTGAAGGGAGCATACTATTCTTTTGATGAGTATTTATGTGATGCTACTATGTGTTAAATTATTTTCAATGTTTGTTTACCATTGTATGTTGTAATATACAATATTTGTACTTCTGTGTGATGTTATATACAATATTTGTAATTTTGACTTATGTAAAACCATTGGTTCTGAACATGAATAAATTATTTATTTATTTATTAAACCTCATTAATCTTCTGTTAGTAATTGTTTCTTGTTTTACAATTAGTTCGATTAACATTATACCTTCTTACATCTCGTATATTCAATTTTTTATTTACCAGTAGCCTACTTTTTGAGATGATTAACATTTGCTCCTACACAACTTTAAATATGAATTCAACTCTTAATTCACAAAAAATGGGAAGTTTCAAAAAAATAATTTTATATTCCTGAAATTTAGTATAGAGGTATAGAATTGCATTCTAAATAACTTTCCTTAGTGGAATTTTTTCATATTTTGAAAAATGAAGGTACTTTATTAGTGGTGATTTTTACAACTTTGCTTATAAAACACCCTGTAGAACACCAAATCAAGTCATTTTTTGTATACTTTAGTTTTACAACAAGCAGGACTCAATCCCCAAATACCATTCCAAAATTCCAAAATTTTTGGTCCATTACACCTCTTGTTACATTTATCCTGGGACACACTGTATATGTTTCTTTAGTTACAAAATGTATTATTAGAAGAATTTTTTATTCCTTTTACGCGGACCTAGATTTCGTACATATGATGGGCCGAAGAAAACAATCCAATAGTGGTTTATGCCGTTGGGGTGGTGATAGGGGGTGGTAGTGAGTGGAGGTGGATGAAGTGAAAAAAATATTTTGAGGCTTTTGGTTCTTGTATACGTACTAAATTATAATTTTTTTTCATCCCCTTTAATAATGGGGTAGGCTAATGCCAAAAATGTTTTGAGACCTTAGCTTCTCTTGTATACACTTCACACAGTGAATAGTTCTTTTTCCATTATCAAAACTTTCACTTTTAAGAATGTTAAACCAGACAGTTTGTTGTTTATGTATTTCCATAGTCACAATGTAAGTAATAGTACAGTAACTAGAGGTTTTAACTTCGGAATAATGTCATATTGAACGGATTTCGTTCATTTTTGGCAGTATAATAGTAAATGCTTCACAGAAAAGTTTCTATATTGTGCGGAGCTTGCTAATTTATAGGGCCACCCCCTCCAAGGGGGTGGCACTTAAAAATATATATACTTATTGGAGCTGAAATAGAATCATATTTTAAGAAGAAAAGGTTCTATGCAAATTTTCACATAAATTGATAGTTTTTAAGTTATAACGACTTCAAAATTAAGATTTTAGCTAAAAAAAACAGGTATTGCCAAACGGCTTTCGCCAAGTATCTCAAAAAATATTACTTTATCGAAAAAATGTTACAAGCCAATTACAGAAAGTACAAACTGGGAATTAATTATATTTTTTGTTTATTAATGTAGGATTAATAATTTCGGAGATATTTAAGTTTATATTTGGTATCCAAGTGTTTCGAAATTACCTTTTAAGTTTAAAATGCATTTTTTTCTAAAGCAAGTGCTTTAAATGAGCAAAAAAATTTGAGCATCTAAGTAATGCTACATCTTAACGAAAAACTGTATTTGAGATAATTTTTTTAAATTACTGGCTAATTAGAGTAACAAAATGGCGACCTCTTTATATAAAAAAATATATTATATACGCACACTTTTCCGTCATAACTTCTTTATTTCTTATACTACAGGAACGAGTAAAAAATAATTTGAAAGCGCAATTAATTGTTTGTAATTTCATTTCTTAGCATGCGTGACGTAGGTGTCACAATTTCTGAGATATTTAACATTTAAACTGCATTTTTCTTCTTATAAACGTTCGGACGCCGTTTGTAAACTTTCACATCTCCGAAACTATTAAATCTATGTAAATAAATAAACAAGCGAAATTCATTATCAGTCTATGAGCTTTATTTTTGGTCTCTACCCATTTTTCAATAAAACTAATATTTATTGAGATATTTGGAAAAGGAAAAAAAAAATTACGTTTTGTCGAAAATACCTTTATAGTTTAAACTGTATTTTTTTTCTAAAGCAAGTGCTGTATACAAACCAAAAAATTTAAGCATCTACGCCATGCTATATATTAATGAGAAGCAGTGTTTGAAATTCCTTTTTTTTAATTACTGGCTAATTACAGTAACAAAATGGCGACGTTGTTATTAAAAAAATGTGTAGACGCACATTTCTTCGGTCATAACTTCATTGTTTAAAAAAACAGTTGAAAGCTTAATTAATAACCTATTATTCTACCTATTAGCATCCTTGACGTAGGTGTCACAGTTTCTGAGATATTTAACTCTCACTCTAAATAATTATCTTATGAACACTTGGATGCCAAATGTAAACTTAAATATCTCCGAAATTATTAATCCTACGTCAATAAACAAAAAATATAATTAATTCCCAGTTTGTACTTTCTGTAATTGGCCTGTAACATTTTTTCGATAAAGTAATACTTTTCGAGATACTTGATGAAAGCCGTTTGGAAATACCTTTTTTTTTAAGCTAAAATCGCAATTTTGAAATTGTTATAACTTAAAGACTATCAATTTATGTGAAAAATTGCATAGAACCTTTTCTACTTAAAATTTGATTCTACTTCAGCTCCAATAAATATATATTTTTGTAAGTGCCACCCCCTGAGAGGGGGTGGCACTTACAGTGCAGCCCCCGCACAATATAGAAAATTTTCTGTGAAGTATTTACTACTATACTGCCAAAAATGAACGAAATTCGTTCAATATGACATTATTCCTAAGTTTTGCATATTTTTTACCTCTAAAAAATGATTTTTGTGAAATCTCAGTAGTTATAAAGTTTGGTTAAAAAAACACGATTTTCTTTCACACCCTGTATCTAGTAACGTGCTTTAAAATAAAAGAAATGGAAAAAACTCGCTGTTTCACAAATAAATTATCTCTTAAATCCTGAAAACCGCACACCAATATCTATTCTCTTTCTCAGAAAATGTGGATTTAAATTCAACCTAAAGATTCGCTTGGTCCGTTTCAATTGGCGAGCAGTTTAGACAAAAAAAAAATCGTTTAAACGCAATTTCAAGTTCTCTTCTTATAAACCTCAAAATCCTCAACATGTCTTGCAATTCTGTCAGTAATAAATCCTATAATTTCAATTGATTAACTGAAAAATTTTCTATCTGACTCAAGATGCCGTATTAAAGAAATGTGGTCGATAGACATTAATGTAGACGTAGGAGAACTTTTTCAATTATCGGATTCAAGGGTGAAAACAATTTGGGACCAAGAATTTCTTGCTCGCGGTGATTCGTAACCATTTTTTCCGGTTATAATAAATTTGAAATAAATTACATTCCATGTTCATAAAAAAGAAGACAGTCTCGTCCTTATTTATTACGACTAGGCCTTTGTTGGAATATATTTATGTCCAGAATTAGACTTCTGGTTTACTATAGTGATAAATTGTAACATAAAAAACACATCTAAGATACAAGAAAAGTAATATAATGGACTTTGGCATTCAATAAGAAAAGAATAGAATAAACATAACAATTTTATTGGACACTCGAAAATATGGGCGGAAAATGAGATCAGCACCAAGTTTGAAATATTGAAAAAATATTTTTGCGATTATTTGCGATTCGTTTGCGAACGTCTGCGATTACATTATTTTTGTTTGCGACGTTTTCCTGACAAAAATGTCCAATAATAATATGTTCCAGCACCACAACGTTGGAGTTTCGAAATAGTATATTGTGTATTTAGGTGTGAAAGCAATACATTCCCGGACGAGGATGCAATCGAAGTCTGGGAATGTGCTTTCACACCGAAGTACACATACTATTTTTTCTGAAATCACAATCAATATTATCATAAATTAAGGAATTTGTATTAATGCTTAATATTTCTTCATTACAATCTAACTGCTTACTAATAAATGCGATTTTAATGTAAGTTGGTTTGTCTGCGTGTATTTATTTACTGTCTAAAATATACCTGTTACTTTCCCGGCCTAGGCCGGGAATAGTAATTTACGTTATAAGTCCGGTAGGTGACTTATTACAGTACGAGTTGTTTTACGGACGAGGTGACGCAGGAGCCGAGTCCGGAATATAAACGAGTACTGTAATGAAACCTACCGGACGTGTATCGTATAATATTTTATTTCGTACTGTCCAGTAAATCCTTTTTAAAATGAATAAAAAGTTATAATTATTGAAATTTGAGAAATATTAGTTCGTAATCTGACAATCGCATCACCGTAACGATGTTATAGCCATTGTTTTCCATAGCTAATTATGATTGTCTCTAGCTTGTCACTGTCAACTAAATAAAACCATAATTTTTGCATTGTTTTGTATTATGGAGATTTCGGAGGAGACTTAAAATAAATGTGTTGAAGCAACCGGAAAATTATCCAGAAAAAATAATCATATTTAGTGTAAATTAAATAATCTGTATATTGGCTCCAAATAAAATAAAGAACTTTAGAACTAGAGAGCTTTATTTAATTAAAATAAAATAAAAATTACTAATTTTAGTTAAGCAAAATATTAACAATTTTGTAAGTAGAAGCCTAATTTGTAGTTATCTAACATTCTTCATTTACTAAAATTGGTAGAAAAGTATGTTTCATAGGTAGTGGTACGGGCCAAAGTGCTTACTTCACAATAGTATCAATATGAATTAATATAAGTTCAAATAAAAAAAAAATTACCAACTTTAGTTAAGCAAAATATTATAAATTTTGTAAGTAGAAGCCTAATCTATAGTTATGTAACATTCTTCATTTACTAAAGTTGGTAGAAAGTATATTTTACAGTAAAAAAACGCTATATAGCGGTGAATAATTTTCTTCAATAAAATACTTCTCGGGACGCATTTTTATAGTTGGCTATGACTCCATTCTTGTGTGTTTCTTTGAATTATGACAGTTGTTTTTGTTATAGATATTGAATAACCTAATAGATATTATTATATCCTCGTTTTTCAACAAAATGGCAAAAAGCTGTACTCAGTTTTTGTAGAATTTCGTGATATTAATCGTCATCATCATTTAACGTACTTAACTGACTTACTTCGTAATTGTACTTTAGAAGCGGATGATAAAATGTTGTTCCGGAAAATTCAAGAGGCTCTTTTAGAGCCTTCTGTCAAACAAGACGAAAAATCGAATTGTCTCAAGGTATTATATTATATGAAACATAAACATTTGATCGTCTACGATTTTCATTCCACATATTCACCATTAAGGAGAGAAATTCTGAAAGAATTTGAAAAGCATTCGAAAATAGTGTTAATAAATAATTGCTAAAACTGTGTATTTAAATATTTTATTTCTTATACTTTTAGGTGAAAAAGTCAAAAGTCAAAACTTGCTTACTAAAAACAATAATATGATAGTGTTGCTAGGTAACACATTACAGTATCAGATACCGTAATGTTCGCAAGTAACACATTACGGTATCAGATACTGTAATGTTCGACTTACCGGCCGCAAATGAGTCCGGGAAATAGTCATTTACCGGACAGTATGAAATAATAGTATATTGTGTATCTAGGTGTGAAAGCGATACATTCCCGGACGACGATGCAATTGTTGGCCGAGGCGCTAGCCGAGGCCAACAAGCATCGAAGTCTGGGAATGTGCTTTCACACCGAAGTACACATACTATTTTTTCTGAAATCACAATAAATACTATTTTAAACGTATAAAAATAAAAAATATAAACATTTAAAAAAAATAATTCTGAAATCACAATCAATATTATTTTAAACGTATAACAATCAAAAATATTAACATATTAAAATATATATAAAAAACCGTACGGGAATGTTACTTCCCGACCTAGGTCGGGAAGTAACATTCCCGTACGGCTTTGTTGATCGTTGCTTGACAACGGATCTTTTCCGGTCTGTTTTCTGATAGTTTCCTAACAACGGACTAAAATACTGGAATTGTGCATTTTTCGCTCTAAAATCGCGCCGAAAATGTCGACATTCCCGATCGATTTCAGAAAAAGTAACATTCCCATACGGTTATGTTGATCGTTGCTTGGCAACGGATCTTTTTTGGTCTGTTTTCTGATAGTTTCTTAGCAACGGACTAAAATACCGGAGTTGTGCATTTTTCGATATGAAATCGCGGAGAAAATGTAGACATTGCCGATTGATTTCAGAAAAAAGTAATTTGGGCACTTTTTCACAGATCATCTTGAAATGCTATGTACAATATCACGCTTTCTCAGCTTCTTTTTAAGTTTTTATGTGAATATTTATATTGTGTTTTTAACTGAATATAGTACAGTACCTAGAGGTAAAAAATATGCAAAACTTCGGAATAATGTCATATTGAACGGATTTCGTTCATTTATGACAGTATAATAGTAAATGCTTCACAGAAAAGTTTCTATATTGTACGGGGGCCGTGGCGGCCGGTGAAATTTCAATATTTTTTTTCTCGTCTATGGCGCATGGGACCCATACGAAATTTAGGTAATAACATCTAGAGAAGCACTTCTCTAATGACCCCTAAAAAATTTTGAAAAAGCAGTTTGCGAAAAAATTTTTGAAAATTCGTTAGCCTCCCCTGGGTCTAGGAGCTCCTGTTTATTTTTATTTTTTTTTGTCATATGCATTTGACTTTTCATAAAAATACAACAACAGTGTTTGGAGTTTATGAAAATATTTTCATTACTAACTGAAATACAATGAACTGAAATTTTGTAATTTACAATTTAACAAATTACAATATTTGAATTCGTTGTATCTCAGTTAGTAATGAAAATACTTTCATAAACTCCAAAATCTGTTGTTGCATTTTAATGAAAAGTCAAATGCATCTGACAAAAAAAAATAAAAATAAACAGGAACTCCTAGACCCAGGGGAGGCTAACGAATTTTCAAAAATTTTTTCGCAAACTGCTTTTTCAAAATTTTTTAGGGGTCATTAGAGAAGTGCTTCTTTAGATGTTATTTCCCAAATTTCGTATGGATCCCATGCGCCATAGACAAGAAAAAAAATATTGAAATTTCACCAGCCGCCGCTGTAACGGGGGTTGCCAATTTATAGGGGGTGGATGCCACCCCCTCTCAGGGGGTGGCACTTAAAAAATATTTATTTATTGGAGCTGAAGTAGAAACAAATTTTAAGAAGAAAAGGTTGTATGCAATTTTTCACATAAATTGATAGTTTTAAGTTATAACGACTTCAGAATTGCGATTTTAGCTTAAGAAAAAGGTATTTCCAAACGGCTTTCGTGTCTCTAAAAGTATTACTTTATCGAAAAAATGTTGCAGACCAATTACAGAAAGTACAAACTGGGAATTAATTATATTTTTTTGTTTATTGATGTAGGATTAATAATTTCGGAGATATTCAAGTTTACATTTGGCATTCAAGGATTCATAAGATAATTATTTAGAGTGAGAGTTAAAAATCTCAGAAACTGCGACACGTACGTCAAGGATGCTAATAGGTAGAATAATAGGTTATTAATTAAGTTTTCAACTGTTTTTTTATTTATTTCTGTAGCTGAAAAAACAAAGAAGTTATAACCGAAGCAATGTGCGTCTACACATTTTTTTTAATAACAACGTCGCCATTTTGTTACTGTAATTAGCCAGTAATTAAAAAAAAGGTATTTCAAACACTGTTTCTCATTAATATATAGCATGACATAGATGCTCAATTTTTTTGGTTTGTATACAGCACTTGCTTTGGAAAAAAATACAGTTTAAACTATAAAGGTATTTTCGATAAAACGTATTTTTTTTTCCTTTTCCTAATATCTCAATAAATATTAGTTTAATAGTTTCAGAGATATGAAAGTTTACAAATGGCGTCCGAACGTTTATAAGACGAAAAATGCAGTTTAAATGTTAAATATCTCAGAAATTGTGAACCTACATCACGCATGCTTAGAAATGAAACTAAAGACAATTAATTGCGCTTTAAAAGTATTTTTACTGGTTCCTGTAGCATAAGAAACAAAGAAGTTATGGCGGAAAAATGTGCGTATTTATATTTTTTTATATAAAAAGGTAGCCATTTTGTTACTCTAATTAGCCAGTAATTTAAAAAAATTATCTCAAATACAGTTTTTCGTTAAGATGTAGCATTACCTAGATGCTCAATTTTTTTTGCTCAGTTAGAGCACTTACTTTAGAAAAAAGTGCATTTTAAACTTTAAAGGTAATTTCGAAACACTTGGATACCAAATACAAACTTAAATATCTCCGAAATTATTAATCCTACATCAATAAACAAAAAAATATAATTAATTCCCAGTTTATACTTTCTGTAATTAGTCTATAACATTTTTCCGATAAAGTAATACTTTTCGAGATACTTGACGAAAGCCGTTTGGAAATACCTTATTTTTTAAGATAAAATCGCAATTTTGAAGTCGTTATAACTTAAAAACTATCAATTTATGTGAAAACCTGCATAGAACCTTTTCTTCTTAAAATTTGATTCTATTTCGGCTTCAATAAATATATATATTTTTTTTAAGTGCCACCCCCTGAGAGAGGGTGACATCCACCCCCTATAAATTAGCACAATATAGAAACTTTTCTGTGAAGCATTTACTATTATACTGCCATAAATGAACGAAATCCGTTCAATATGACATTATTCCGAAGCTAAAACCTCTAGTTACTGTACTAATAGTGTTTTGAATTATTTCATTGCTTGATGGAAGTCCGCCATATTGGAACAACCACTTTGAATTACCTTTTTTTGACATCATAATCCGTTTCAGCGACCTCGAAAACCACCTTATATGTCAATTTGAATTAAATTGGTTTAAAATTTTTCAACTTATAATTTTGTTAAAAAAAAAGTTTCTTTTTGTTTAAATAATTAATAAACAAGTTCCTCATGATTATATGTTTATAACTTTTTATTTTAAGCTATGTAAAAGTGATATCAAAAATCAAAAGGTTTTAGGAAAATCGATTATTCCGAAATAATGCATATTTTCAGCCTCCATTGACTCCACTAATATTTTGACAAAAATATCGAAGGAAACATCGACACAACTCGATACGTTTAGGAGACGACGAATAATTTTGTCGAAATAATAATCTTTTCTCAGACTAATTCCCTTTACACCGCGGTCGTACTACACACTACACGCGTCGAAAATCAAGAAAATATTACATAATACAATTAATATAATAAGTAAATGTAAACCAAATCAAATTTACAGAAATGCAACTTCTTCATTTTGGTAATGCATATTTTAATATCAATTCGTAAATGCACAGCACATACAAACAAATTCCTAATTGTAAAAATAAAACAAATACTATTAGCTTTGCTCAGACAGGTGAATAGCTATATTCTAATAACTGGGGAGGTGGGGGGTGTAAATTTGCAGGATTTAAACATGCTTATTATGTATATAGGTCAGGCTTGTGTGGCTTAATCCTCATATTGACTCCGTATAGGAGCACAAGGACATTTTACTTACCTCATACAAAGTTTACTTTAACCACATAAACAAATAGTCCTGCAAATATTTTTTTTCCGGGGACTCTGTTCAGAATATTATTACACTTTTTCAAAATAAATACCCACGTCCTATAAAGGTGAATTAAACAGATCTCTAACCTACCTCACTAACATAGTCCAGTCAATGACCTATTTCCAGTATAATTTTGCCAAACAGCACCGATTTTATAAAAATTTGGATTTAGTTTCTTCTTATCCTCTACTCCAAAGTTGACCCTGTACCGGGGGTTGCTTTTACCCTGGGGGTGGATGCCACCCCTTCTCAAAGGTGAAAAATGTTTCGTTGAAAATGGATAGACTGACTAATTCTAAACAACTTTTGTTCTATAAAGTTTTTTCTGAAAGTCAATACTTTTCGACTTATTCGCGAGTGAAAGTGTCAATTTTTCAACCAATAAACGCACGTTTTCAGACGGTTTTTCGCGAATATCTCAAAAAGTAAGTATTTTATCGAAAAAATCATTCTTAGCAAAAATGTAGCTTATAAAAAAAAAACAAAAAGAATGGTGGGTTTATGGTGTCTGTAGTCCCAATCCAAACGGAGTAATAGCTTGTTGAAGGTTGGTTCTTATTAGTCAAACGCCAAAATTGAAAGTTTCAACGTGAAGTTGCCAAAAATTAATGCATTTTTCGGGGAAACTCACGGAACTAAGCGAGTTATGACGAAAATAATGTTGGTCCCTATTTTTTTCGGCGTCAAAAAAATGTGAAAATCACTCCCTAATTACCAGCCCAATTGAAAATAATCGTTACCACTTTACAATTTACTTTATTTATGTACTTGTAACATGCTCTAGAAGTTTGACCGGTTTAAAGTGCTTAGTTTTGAAACAATTTGAGCTTAAACTGAAAAGAGCATTTTTGTAATTTTGCAAAAAATTGCCTTTTCTTCAAAATAACTCAAAAACTATTAATGATACGCAAAATTTTGTAGAGTACAAAATTGTAGGTTTTGCTTTTCTGAAAATGTTTTTTTTGGATAAAACTTGAGTAAGATATGGCCGTTTTAAGTTTGCATATGTTCGTAAATAGTAACTTGTTCAAGCCCTTTCAGCTCAAACCCTTTCAAAAATAAGGGCTGAAAGATAATTAAATTAAATTATATGCCTATTGCTCTTGAAAAAACCTTCAAAGTGATTTTTTAAAGGACTTGATAGCTTAAAAACTAAGCGAGTTATAGGTAAAAAACGAATCACATATTTTTGCAGATATCAGAACACGTATATTGAAGCATTGATGAATACACATTATAGCTATATTTAGGCACAGCATACTTACACCTATTCATAAAAAACAAAAATAAAGGTTTTTTTCAAGCACTTCAAAAAAGGTTCCATGAGTTTCCCCGAAAAATGCATTGTTTTTTGGCAACTTCACGTTGAAACTTTCAATGTTGGCGTTTGACGAATAAGAACCAACCTTCAACAAGCTATTACTCCGTTTGTATTGGGACTACAGACACCACAAACCCACCATTCTTTTTTTTTTATAATCTGCATTTTAACTAAGAATGATTTTTTCGATAAAATACTTACTTTTTGAGTTATTCGCGAAAAACCGTCTGAAAACGTGGGTTTATTGGTTGAAAAATTGACACTTTCACTCGCGAATAAGTCGAAAAGTATTGACTTTCAGAAAAAACTTTATAGAACAAAAGTTGTTTAGAATTAGTCAGTCTATCCATTCCCGGACTTATTTTCAATGAAACATTTTTCACCCACGAGAAGGGGTGGCATCCACCCCCAGGGTGAAAGCAACCCCCGGTACAGGGTCAACTTTGGAGTAGAGGGTAAGTAGAACCTAAATCCAAATTTTTCTGCAAATCGGTGCTGTTTGGCAAAATTATACAGTATCGCCGTATTTTATCTTCAATGACTGGACTAACAAACTAAAATTGCAAATTAACCCATTGCTACTTAAGAGTATTCTTATATACCCATGACAGTGGGTGGTAGTAGCCAATACATCAATATTTAGTAGTGATATAAGAAAGAACACTTTACTTTGCATATCACTAATTTATTGTGACATACACGTTACTGCAATTTCGGCATAATAAGGTGCCATTTTCAAACGTTGATTCAAATGAAATTTCATTTGAATCAACGTTTGAAAATTTATTTTCTATTTTTATTTATAATAAGAAAGATTGGGTTATTTTCGGTTATATCGAAAGTGATTTCCTTGATACTGGGTGGTCAAAATATGTCCCAAATTTCAACATTTCATTTAAAAACCAGAAAAAAGTGTAAGAGTAGGCACTTTCAATCGACAGGTAATCTGATTCTAAAATTACAATAATTTATAGGATCTGGTGAATGCGCCGGTATTACATATACAGACTGCTATGCTATGATCTCAATTGTTTACAACGCTCGGTAATCGAAAAAAATGCCTTTTATTGCCAAATATTATTTAGGTATTATTCAATAGTACTGTCGTGCGCAAAACAAAATGAGACAAGTCTTATAGTCTTATAAATTTATCATGTAAAAATATTTTCGAATGCTCGGCTATAGAGTGTTATCTGGAAGGAGCTACATCTGTCATTGTTTGTATTTACCGTCCGCCGAATGAAGATATGATTGACCAATTTTTTGTTAAATTAAATGCACTTATTGATACACTCTTTAATGAAAATAAAATAGTAATATTGACAGGCGATCTAAACATAGATTTTGCAACTGAAACCCTAGCTAAATGTAAACTGAAAAGTATTTTAGATTCATACGGTATGACTTCTGCTGTAAGCGAGTTCACTAGAGTTACTTCTCAGTCTCAGACAATGATAGACTATATTATTACAAATATGGCACAAGAACACTCGGTGGAGGTGAGAGACTCGCAAATATCAGATCATAAAGCTCAAATACTTAGCTTCGCAGCTGAGTATAGTCAAACAAGATTGCCCTTTGCTTATGGTAGATCATTCTCTGAGACAAATGTAAAACACTTTATAAATGATCTGTCCCGTGAAAACTGGCAGACTGTTTATGAGGCAAAAACAAGTGAGGAAAAAATAAAAGTATTTTTGAATACACTACAAGAAAGCTTTAATAAAAATTTTCCACTTCGTAAACGCAAATCGAACTTTAAATTAAACACCAAAGCCAAATGGGTCACTCCCGAATTGATTTCCTTAAGAAATCAATTAAAATTGTTACAAGACATTTCAAGATACAATTCAGATTATAAGTCAGCTGTTACACAGATGCGAAATTTGTATAGTAAAAAACTACAGGAATCGAAGGCTAACTATTATAACAACATAATAAACATATCAGACAACAAATCCAAATGTATGTGGGATCTTGTAAATCGTACACTAGGTAAAGAAACAAATAACTTATTACCCAAAACAGTTGACATACCACTCATCCCAAATAAATTCAATAACTTTTTTATAACTAACGTCTCAAATCTAGTATCAAATATAAAAACCTCAAATATTCATACAAATTATAATGATTTTATAAAAACCAATGCACAATCTATGTTTATATCTCCAACATCGTCAGAAGAAATCTGTGATATTGTTGATAATTTTAAATCAAAATCGTCTAGTGGATTCGATAGTATTTCACCAAAACTATTAAAGAGATGCATCGTTGCTCTTGCATCTCCTCTTGAAAACATTTACAATACATCATTCATACTTGGTGAATTTCCACAGACTTTAAAATTAGCACTGGTACTACCTATTTATAAAAAGGGTGACCCTAATGATTTGGAAAACTACCGTCCAATTAGCTTATTGTCCGTATTTTCAAAAATACTTGAATGTCTAATGTACAAAAGACTGATATCCTTTTTAAACAGTACCAACTTTTTTAATGAATTTCAGCACGGGTTTATGAAGAATAAGGCCACAGATACCGCTCTTTTTAATTTTGTTGATGAAATAATAAGCGCCTTGGATGGTCGGGAAATTGCCTGCGGACTATTTCTTGACTTATCTAAGGCGTTTGATACTTTAAACCATGTATGTTTACTTGATAAGTTGAACAAACTTGGTGTCAGAGGCACAGCGCACAAATGGTTTTCTTCCTACTTAAAAAATCGTACTCAACAAACATCAATTCTGATTCATGGGCAAAAATACGTTTCTGATTCTGTTACTAATAACACAGGAGTGCCACAAGGTAGTGTGCTTGGGCCCCTTCTCTTTGTCGTTTATCTAAATGATCTATCCAACGTATGCCCAAACAACAACAACTTCAGACTTGTGAATTACGCCGATGACACCAATATCCTCATTAGAGGTAAGAATATCTCTGACATAGAACAGTTTGCCGGGGATATTTGGCAAAATTTGAGAGATTGGTTTTGTATCAATCAACTGATACTCAACGAATCCAAATCCAATGGTATGTTTTATAGAACTGACAAATCGAATTTGAACTTTCCTTCTGATTTATTACTAGGGCACTTACAAATACCTGTCAAAGATAGTATAAAACTCCTGGGAATAACTTTGGATTCGAACTTAAAGTGGAACGACCATATAAAAAATTTAAGTCAACAGTTAAATTCCGTTTGCTATGCATTAAGAGTACTTTCAAGGTCTTTTGATACATCGGTACTTAAAACCATATATTATTCAAACTTTTACGGCAAAACTAAGTATGGAATAACTATTTGGGGTGGTTCTTCTAATCTTGGGGAAATTTTTACTATACAAAAAAGAGCAATTAGAATCATATATAAAATGGGCTTTTTAGCTTCCTGCAGGGGAGTTTTCAAAAGTAACAACTTACTAACCATACCGGGTTTATTTATTTATGAATGCATTTTATATGTAAAAAAACACAGTAACCAGTTTCGAGAGCACGAACAACATCACCCCTATAATACCAGATGCAAGGGCGACTATGCATTACCCATCCACAGTCTAACACTTCTTGAAAATTGTCCGCGTTATCAGTGTCTGAAATTTTATAATGCGCTTCCCCAACACATTAAAGAGTGTACAAATTTTAAAAAGTTTAAAAATTATACATTTGATTATATATGTAATCTTGAACCGTACAGTCTACAGGATTTTCTGTAAGTAAATTATTGATGTTTACTTTTAAACATTTTAATTGATTATCGTAATGTCCAATTTTTACAATTTTTATGTTTTTATATAAACGTACGATTTTCTGTAAGTAAATTATTGATGTTTACTTTTAAACATTTTAATTAATTTATCGTAATGTCCAATTTTTACAATTTTTATATTTCTATATATACGTAATTACTGTTTTAAACTATCTCTATTGACTTGTCTTATCTACAAATTTTGTAGCTTATGAGACCAATAAATGTATTTGTATTTGTATTTATTTGTAACGTATTTTTGCTAAAATCTAGTTGTTATTTATATCTAACTTTAATTTTTGTGACATTGTCAGTTATTTGTCAAAATTCACTGCAAGTATGTAAATAGAGACAGATTTACATTAGAAAGAAATAGTTGCCCTATTTTTTTTTTGCTCACGACAGTACCTATTTGAAATTATTAACGAAATAATTTTTGTTCACAAATGTAGGATGTATTATATAGGGTGTACTTAGTTTCATGTCATTAAAAAAAACTAGTGGTGGGGAACGACTAAACTAACAAAAAAAACCTTATATAACATGGGGTCTAAAGCCCATAGTTTTAGAAAAAAAAATAAACAAAAATTTCGAAAATTTTGCTGGAATGTTGGGATAGGCTTTATCTTCGCGTATGTCGGCGCCTCTAACCATCAAATACGCTAATACGGCTCTTTCGCAAAGTGTCGCGTTCCTTTCTTAGAGACCGCGCGTCGGCGAGGACACAAGTTGATAATCACACTTTTTCATGGCTATTTAAAACCAGCTAAGGTAAGGTCTTTAGATTCTGTGGGCACTTCGTTAAGCACACACGTCATTTTATTGACTTACCGTTCAAGTCGTTAAGTTCTTGATTAAGTACGGACACTACTTGTTCGTTCTTTTTGTGCTTGTTTTGGATTTTGGACCAAGTTTTTATTTTTATTTTCTTTATTGACAACGTTAGTTAATAGTTTAGTGTGGTATTTTAATGTGCATAGAAACCATAAAAAATGATCCTAATTTACCAAATGTGTTGAACGGAGTGCGTATGTCCTTAGTTCGACGTGCATTGATGCAGACGGAGGCCATTTCGAACAATTTATGTATATCAAAAATAATTTATTGGTAAGTTCTAGATTTATTGAATATTTTAGTTTCCGATACCTGATTGGCAATTCGTTAAATAAATCAGATTTTTCCTAACTTAAAATACACATAATTATTTTCTGTTATCGTATCTCAGACGTCTAACTCTTTATTTCCCAATGTCATGAAATAATTACTCGTTTTTTAAGCTTAACCCAGAACACTCATTTAGGTTACAAATGTTAATAAATCACATTAAAAACTGATAAATTATAAACAACAATAAAGCTCCAATATTTTGTTCTAAATTAAAAAAACACACATGTAAAGAAATGCTGTGTTTAAACCTCTTCTACGCCTATGAATTGCTTGCAATTCTGCAAAAGGAGATAACGAATTATTTACATTTTTATAATTGGTTCGGTTGAGGCGCTCATCAAAGGTGTCTCCCTTCTTTGCTTTGCACCGCCGGCCGGCGACGAGTCGGTCGGTAATCTTTGCACTTTTTTATGACCATTGACCCCCAAAGGCAGTGGTTCTCAAATGTTTCCTACCCTAATATTCAAATTGTTGACCTAGGTCAGTTTTTTTTTTCAAAGTGTCCCTAGGGGAAAAAGTCATAAAGGTTTTTTGTTTGTCTAGTCGGTCCCCATTACCAGTTTTTTTTAATGACATGAAACTGATTACACCCTGTATGAGTAAAATTAGGAAACAAATAAATAACTTAATAAGAACTATCGAATGAGCATTGTAAACAATCAATAAATAAGGGTTAAAACCAAGAACCGTAAACAGGAGGATGGCCAGTTCCCTATGCTGCAACGTTCACCACTTGCCTGCAAAGCTGTGACGTCACGGCGAGACCAAAATTTGTTGTTTGCGTTTCTGACGGGATTGTCTCTCTGTGTTTAGTGGTGTGATTATCAGGTTTTGTCTACTTATTTACTGGGTTTTCTTTGTAAATCTCATATGTACATCTTCGTGTTTGTTTCATATGTTTCTTTAAGTTATAAAAACGTTCTTGATTAGTGAAATTGTGTGCAGAATTTTTGGAAATCTGCATGAGCTCAAACGTGAAAACCCAAAGAAATCTAGTACGGTGATTTTTTGACAATTACAATACTTCCTTTCGGTAGATGAGGAAAGTCGCCACATGGTTGCTAAATGGAGTTGCATTCTAATAATATATTGTAAAATTTGTTTATATTGAAAAAATAAAAGATTTTGTTAAAAAATATGATTATTACAGCATAAGAATGAGAATATACTTATCTATAATTAAAGGATAGCACCAAGACTACAGGTTAACAAAGAATGCTATGCTCCGTTTTTTACTATAAATCTTTAAGTTCTCTGTTTATCATCCTAGTCCAAGTTAGGATAATCATAACTGCTTATACTTCTCTATAGTTGGAGTTTGCAAGGGGAAAAAAATGAATAATAAATAAATTCAATGTAAAGTTGTAGACCGAATTGGTAAAAAACCTCCGACGCGCCATCAAATATGAATTTTTGTAAGTAGATTTAGGGACAGGGTATTGAATTTTAAAATTTTGTGATACATTATAATTGCTAAAAGTAGATGATAAATAACTAACAAAGACTATACAAAAACTTAAGCCAGCCAAGCTCGCGTCTTATTTTAGCCACTTGCAATATTTAAATACTGCCATTCTCATCCAAGACAAGCATTACAGACGATTCAAATTAGACGGGACGACACAAGACTCAACGGCATGACAATCCATTCTATATTACCGAGTGTTCCAAAGGACTCGCACGTTTCTTATGAAAATGGAGTTTCGGATTTTTTTGAAATTCGGGGAAAATTTAGGTCGTGTCATGCTGATCAAAAGTCTCACTGGGAACAACTCTCAGAAATGCGATTTTCATTGTGTAATTGACGTCCAAAGGTGACTATTTGCGACTAAAGTATATCTCATTTATAGATCTATAGCAATTTTTTATAGCTTTTTTAGTTTAAATAAACCACTTTTATGTAATAGATGTTTCTTAACATCAGTAAATAGTGAATTGAACACAGTTGTATGTGCAGAAATGAATTTTGAGATATCCGTATTGACTTTTCTGTATAGAACTTCCTGGTGCAATCAGCACAATTTAACAATAAAAAATCAAAAACATACACGCAACAGTGTGTGTCCTTGTATGATTTTCTTCATGTCTACTGCGTCTATATCTTATTATGTAGTGCTGTTCTAATATAGTTTTTTGCCAGTCTATATCTTTTCGTGTCGCACCGTAAAATTTGAATCATCTCTTAAACAGTATGGTAATTTGCGAATGCGTAGAAAAAGTGGAGTCACATTAGGATTTCAATGTGAATTGTCTGGTCAGGGCAGTTTTCCTGTTTTAAAGTGTCCAGGGGGTCAACTTAAGTTCACAGCTCAGTTTTGCAGTTTCTGCGAGGCGTATTGTTTATTTAAACAATTTAATTTGTTAGACCGTGTTTTCCATCGGATTTCTTTAAATATCTCGAAATCTATAAGTCCTATGAAAAACAATAAAAAGAAGGAAAATGATCAGTGGGTCAAAAAATAGAACATTGTAAAATTATGCGTTTTTAAACAAATCACTGTTCTTTCAAAAGTAATGGATAATATTCAATGAAATTTTATATATAGCTCTAATAAAGTACAATCACCACTTAAAATTTCAAATCAAAATGATTACTAAAACGGCTCCAATATACAGTTGTTGCTAAAACTTTGCACCTTGGGAAATTCTTCCATCAAGATCAAGAAATGTGTACGATGGCTCAAATTGTAGCATTCTATAAGTACTTTAGATCATGGAGAAAAACATTTTTTTTTCAAAATTTAAACCCGTTTTATTGCAGTTGTTTATGATTTTCGAAATTTTAGTTATAAACAAATTCAAGTTAACTCTCTGGATTTTTTATGAAATCAAAAACGGTAAACAAGTAATGAAAGTAGATTAAAAAAGCCAACTTTTGAAAAGAAATAGAAAATAATGCTTTACTTGCATTTGGAGCTGAGATACGTTAGTTTTTATGTTTAGGTCAGTTACAAATAAGCAAGTCGATATATTTTCTTGAAATTTGGGCTGGTTTCTCCAATGCTTATTATTTAGTTTCTGCTATTTGAAGATAATCCAAAGCTACAATTGTTAAAATAACATCGAATTAATCGGCTTTGAGAACATAATGCACATTTTCAATTTTTTTTATAACTTATTTAATTTTTGTCACGAAAATGGTAAACCAACTTAACTTGAACAACTACCCTTATGTTCATGTGTACAGCTCTGTAAAAATTTTAGTATTACTGGTGCAAAAAGAAAATATATTTCGGGAGCAGGATTTGAACCCGAGACGTCCGCATTCTGAATAAAAAGTGCTAGTCACCTTACCCACTGGGCTATCTAGGGACTAAAGTCCGGTTTGTAAAAACATAATGGTGCGGGAGCTAAGTGGCTTCTTCGGACACTCATCGTTACAAGCATTTTCTATGCGCTGATTAATTCTATCGAACTTAAATAACGACAAAATAGACTTCTGGCATATGTCAGCCCGTCGAGTTGGCCATGGTTCAAGATATAAAAATCAGTGAAATTATATCATCGTTACAAAGCAAAACATTTTTTTTGTGTGTACACATTTTATGTTTAGAATGAATAAAATAAGATCGCCAGAAAGTGTGGGCCATCAAGGGCGCAACCAGAAGGGTCAAAGAGGTAAAAAAACGGAGTTATATAACATCACCGTTACAAACTTTTTTAAGGTTGAGCGAGCATGTTTATTTAAATGTTTTGAACACAGAAAAAAAATCCCAGAAAGAAACTCCTGTCAGTAAGGCTAGCCAGAAAGAAAATGTTTAGGATTTTTGAAGAAAGTTGGATTTTTTTTCGCATATTTCATCTCAGAACTCTAAACTCATCGTTACAAGTTCAGGCTCCCTTTTAAAACGTAAATATAAGCTCCTTCAACAATAGAATAGCCTCCACGTAAAGTTCTTAGTGTCAACAAAAGTACCATAGGCTCTTAAATACAGGAATTTAACACTTTCGGCTAACTTGACTCCGTACCGTGCCTCAGATGTATTGTATCACTATTACCTTTCTGGCTGCGCCTCCTGACGGCCCACACTTTCTGGCGATCTTATTTTATTCATTCTAAACATAAAATGTGTACACACAAAAAAATGAGCCTTGTAACGATGACATGATTTCACTAATTTTTAAACAGTGTTAGTGACGCTCCTGACAGGAGGTGCCCCGCCAGAAGTCGATTTTATGAATCGTTATCATCCATTAAACCATAAAAATATCTCAAAGTTCATAAAATGATGAGCTGCCGAAAAAGCCACCTAGCTCCCACCCTATAATATAACATTTATACATATTTGGTGATTTTCGGATCTCTAACAAAATCGCTGAAGACCGCACTTTCGGGCTTCTATAGAGTATCTTTTAACAATTATTGTAGCTTTCGACTATTTTCAAGTAGCAGAGACAAAATAACAGACATTGGTGAATTACCAGTCCAGATTTCAATAAGAAATATCGATTTGTTTATTTATAAGTGACCTAAACGTAAAAACTAACGTATCCCAACTCCAAATGTAAATAGAGCATTAATTTTTTTTTAAGTTGGCTTTCTTAATATACTTTCATTACTCCTTTACCGTTTTTGATTTCATAAAAAAACCAGAGAGTTATTTGATTTTGTTTAAACTACAATTTAGAGAATTATAAACAACTGCAATAAAAAGAGTTTAAATTTTGAAAAAAAAAAATTCTCTCTCCGTTATCTTAAAGCGCTTATAAAAAGCTACAATTTGAGCCATAGTACACATTTCTTGATTTTGATTGCAGGATTTCACAAGGGTGCAAAGTTTTAGCAACTATTGTATATTTGAGCCGTTTTAATACTTATTTTGATTTGGAATTTTAAATGGTGATTGTACTTTATAAGAGCTATATTTCTCCAAAATTTTATTGAACATTATCCATTATTTTTGAAAGAACAGTGATTTGTCTAGAAACGCATAATTTTGCAATATTCTTTTTTTTTTAAATAATAATAATAATTGAAATTAATTATAGTTAATGTACTTTTAATGTACAGGTCATGACGAACATTGTCCTTCTTTTTGTTGTTCTCCATAGGACTTATAGATTTCGAGATATTCAAAGAAAACCGATTGAAAAATGGTCTAAAAAATTAAATTGTTTAAATAAACAATACACCGACCTCGCAGAAACTGCAAAACTCAACTGTGAACTTAAGTTGATCCCCTTAACACGTTAAAACAGGAAAACTGCCCTGACCAGACAATTCACATTGCGAATTTTTTAGTCCTAATTTGATTCCACTAAAAGATGGTTTTTATTTTATAATTTATACTTTGAACTGCATAATTTACAGTTTGAACCAGTGGCGTATCCAGGGGGAGGCAAGGGGGCAAATGCCCCCCAGAGCTACAACTCGCTGACTATTAATTATTACTACTGAAACAATCAGAAACAATCACAAGTCGCCTTAATGGCTTGACCCTACTAAATATTCACCAAGAGATACCTGTAACTTGCGATGAAGTGTGTCAGGAGCTCGCAAAAGTCAAGAGAAGACTAAGTATTTAGTAACATCCGTTTTGTTCCTGTTATTCTGTTTAATTTTATAAGAGAATTTATGTTTCGTTAATTATCTTTAATTCAATAATTTACCAATTTACGCTATTTGCTAATTTTCATTGGTAACTGGAATAATTTTTGATTTCTTGAAAACAAAGCTTTTTGCATTTGGCCGTTGGCGCACATCCAAAATGCATATATGAACACTGTACACTGTATTGGGCTGCTGCTGTGCTATACATTGTACAGCACAGCAGCAGCCCAATGAGTTAGTAAGTTGACGTTACAGGCAGTCCTGTCGAAAGGGGGGGGCGGTTTTGAAATAATAAAAATTTGTTAAAAATGTTTTAAAGGATTTTTCCCAATGCTCGTCAAAAATGTTTTTGACCCCCCCCCGCTCATCAATTTTCAAAAATTTTTTCTCACCTGGTTCGTATTTTATATTTACAGGTTAAGTAAAAAATAAAAATTCAGTCAGATCAGGGTTTGCCCCATCCAGGATTAATTTCTGGTTACGCCACTGGTTTGAACTGGGAATTATGCATAATTTACAGTTTAAACTGGGAATTATGTATAATTTATACTTTTAACTGGAACTTATACAGTGTGTCCCAGGATAGATGTAACAAGATGTGTAATGGACCAAAAATTTAGGAATTTTGGAATGGTATTTGGGGATTGAGTCCTGCTTGTTGTAAAACTAAAGTATACCAAAAATGACTTGATTTGGTGTTCTACAGGGTGTTTTATAAGCAAAGTTGTAAAAATCACCTCTAATAAAGTACCTTCATTTTTCAAAATATGAAAAAATTCCACTAAGAAAAGTTATTTAGAATGCAATTTTATACCTCTATACCAAATTTCAGGAATATAAAATTATTTTTTGAAACTTGCGAATTAAGAGTTGAATTCATATTTAAAGTTGTGTAGGAGCAAATGTTAATAATCTCAAAAAGTAGGCTATTGGTAAATAAAAAGTTGAATATACGAGATGTTAGAAGGTATAATGTTAATCGAACTAATTGTAAAACAAGAAACAATTACTAACACAAGATTAATGAGGTTTAAAAATTATAACAAGTAATAAATGTCAAAAACATAACAGATTCACAAACAAATTAATTATTGACCAATACAAAACAATGTTTACAATTTTTTTATTCTTCTACGTAGCTACCAGCCACATCCACACACATTTCGATCCTTCGCCTGAAGTCCTTAAAACTCTTTCGAATATGATCTAACGATATGGAGTTTACGGCATTTGTAATTCTCTGCTTCAATACTGTTACATAGTTAGGTAGTGGTTCAGCGTAAACCAACTGCTTGAGGAGACCCCATAAAAAGAAATCCAATATTGATAGGTCTGGGGATCTCGCCGGCCACTTCATCGGTCCATTCCTGGCAATCTAATTTTCTCCAAAATTTAAATTCAACCACCGATGAACCATTTCTGTGGAGTGGCCAGGGCAACCGTCCTGTTGAAAATGAACTAAAGGCATATCTCTTAAAATATTTAAATGTTCTTCAGAAAATCAACCTACGGCTGTCATCTCCCTCTTCAAGCGTATGTTTATAATTTGCTTTATATGCTTTATATTTTCTTTGCCTTGTAAATTCTTTGGAGTTCAGACTTGCTAATATTAATAAGAGCTGATCTCTCTCTTAGTGGCATCCTAGGATTTTCTATAACAGAGGCATGAGCTATAATAGCCCCAACATTGTCTTCATCATATGCTTTTATTTTTCTTTTCATGATAAGAACACTACTAGTAGCCAGAAACTTTTTAATTACTCTCATAGCCTGAGTACATGACAAAGCAGTGTTTGGAAATTTCAAATTAAATTGGCTTACCACTTCTCTTAGCGAGTTTTCATCGCCAATTCTGTAGCATTGCACAATATAAATTTTTTCACGCACTGTGAGTACCATTTTTACTTAATTTTTTATGCTTGGTTCGTTAATTTGAAACAGAAATTAAAGATAATATTGACTACGTTTGACAGATATGTCAACAATAAATGATAAATGTGTACCCACTGCTTTTCTCATAGCCTACTTTTAGCTTCTACATAACTTTAAATATTAATTCGCAAAAAATAATTTCTATGCAGTTTTAATTGAATGGTTCAAAATAAAATACTAATTTATTGAAAAAATGGGAAGTTTCAAAAAAATAATTTTATATTCCTGAAATTTGGTATAGAGGTATAAAATTGCATTCTAAATAACTTTTCTTAGTGGAATTTTTTCATATTTTGAAAAATAAAGGTACTTTATTAGAGGTGATTTTTACAACATTGCTTATAAAACACCCTGTAGAACACTAAATCAAGTCATTTTTGGTATACTTTAGTTTTACAACAAGCAGGACTCAATCCCCAAATACCATTCCAAAATTCCAAAATTTTTGGTCCATTACACCTCTTGTTACATCTATCCTGGGACACACTGTATATACTTTATAATTTATAATGCACAGTTTAAACTGGGAGGTATGTATGATTTACAGTTTGAACTGCAAATTATACATAATTCCTATTTTAAACTGTCTTTTAAACTGAAATTTATTTGTAATTCCCAATTCAAACTATAAATTATACATAATTCCCAGTTTAAAAGGAAAATTATTCATAACTCCCAGTTTAGCAAGAAAATAATACATAATTTCAGTTTAAAATGAAAATCATAAGATAAAAAGCACTGTGGCCTTTCCACACCCTCGTAGTAATAGAAAACAAAAACTAGAAAAAAAAACTGAAAAAAAGCAAGCAAAAACTAGCCACACAAAAACAAAGCAAACATTTCTGTCGTGGCAAGCATTCAAAGTCCACAAGAAAATCTAAAAGGTGGATAAAAGAGACACACGTGTGTTGAGACATTACGTGTGGATAAGAAGGGCCGCGAGGCAGCGCGTGCGGCGCACACAGCTGTCCCTGTGCCGAACACACGGAGCAGCGCGCCATCATCATGGCGTCGTAGTTCACGCCGTCCTCCAGCCACAGCGACTGCAACCATTTCAGAGGTAATCAGAATGTGGGCGAGGGCGAAGGGTGTGAGAAATGAAAAATGATCAAGCCGTGAGACGTTGTTTTATTAGTTACTTACTGTGAAATTTATTGTGAAGTAACGCAATTCAGAATGAAGAAGCAACGTGAAAATTGTGGTGGTATAAATTTTTATTTAGTAGGAAGGTGAAATATTTACTTAATTAACAAAGTAAAAAATATATTAAAAATGGTAGTAAAGATTTATGGGGAAATGTTTTTTTATTACTACTCCCATAATATGAATAACTAAACATTAATTTAAAAAGGCAACTTATATTTCTCTCACGAGCACGAATTACGGCCTCTATACGCCTTGTGATTCCTTCGATAAGGCGTCGAATATGATTTAGGCAGCATGGTCATATTCAAGCCACAATTATTCTCAATATTCTCTTTTTTGAATTATCTCATTATCTGTTTTTTAGTAGGAGATACAAACTTTCAAAAGATGCTGACAATATTACAGATTTTTTTGACTTACGACAATAAATATAGGAAACTACTCCCCTACAAACACTAAAGGTCGGCCTTCCAGCAGGCCATCACGGGGCCAGAAGTACGATTTCGGGCCTAATAATGGCCCGCTGATGGGCCAACCTTTAGTGTTTGTTGGGTCCTATAATATGAATAACTAACAATTAATTTAAAAAAAAGCCAGCCCGAATTTCGGCCTCTATACGCCTTGTCATTGCTTCGAATGTCATCCTGTTCAATTTGTTTTCATTCTTCAAGCAGTGCTACCCTCAGCACCTGTAACCTGTCAGGGGAAGGAATACCGTTTTCAGCCTTCTACCCAGCATGTCCAAGACAAGCTCAATAAGATGCAAGTCTAGGCTATGCGCTGCAGTGGCGGCTCGTCAGGGGAGGCAGGTGAGGCTGAGCCTCCCTTTGGAAGAAGCAGCATATCTTCCAATCTTCCAAATTAAAATCTTTTACTTGCAGAAAATTCTCTATTTGTCTTTCAAAATATCAAGCCTCCTCTGCAGGCAATATCACGAGCCGCCACTGATGCGCTGGCTATATCATATCATCCAAAAATCTGTAAACAATTTCATGTATCAGCATGATGTTGTTCCCGATAAATGCTGCAAAAGGAAATGCATATGGCACAGGCCGACAAAAAAAAATGTTTTAGAGACGTAACCCATTAAAATTAAAATGTTTTAGCATTTGTATTCCGCAATCAATCAACAGGGCTTGAGCCCTGGGGTCACGTCAAGGCTTCTACCAACCCAGAGTAAGTTATAACCTGGATTTAGAAAATACCTTCCGTATGCTACCTAGCTTAAAGTTACTTAAAAGCTTAAAACATTTTGGAAAACAATAAACTTTCACTGAAAAATTTCATTAATGCTAGGATTTGCAAATGCTATCTGGGGGCGAGGTTAAAAGGGAATTTGTAGTTCAAAAAATTTTTTAGTTTTGGTTTTACCGACAGATTTTATAAAAGTTATAGCGGTTGCCACGTCTGATTTGTATTTATTTTTATTTCTGTAAGAAGCAAGTGAGAGATACGGATGAGTAGGGGGATCCTCACGTCCAAACAATTTTTTTGCCATTTTCGGATTCAGCGAATTTTACTAAAGATAGGTGGGTTGGATGGCCAGTTTGGATTTTTTGAATTTTTGGGGGGATTGAGGGTGTACGGGGGTAATCTATACGTCAGAAATTTTTTTTTTATCATTATCGGATTCAGCGGAAAATTTTAGCAAAGATAGGTAGAGTCACGTCTCTAAAACAAAACATTTTTTTGTTTTGTCGGCCTGTGTTATTAGCAACCTTTAACTTCAAACACTCTTGATGAACTAATCTGGCACCTGCAATGAAAACAAAAAAAAAAAACCTCCACAATCACCTGAATAAATCTTCAAACAAACAATACTGTAAAATTGTCAGTGTCTTATTTGAAAATTTGTATTTTCTACGAGAAGACATATATTGGGATGATTTAAAAAAGATAATGTTGATAATACACGTGGCTTGAATTTTAAGCATGTTGGAACATGACCGTGCAGCCTAAATACTCCACAGGGTGTTTCTAACCTAGTGATAAAAGCATATGTTTACCCTGGTATAATATGACACAATTCAATTATTTTTTGAAAATTATAAAACACGTGATAATCTCTATGAATGTCTACAACTCCAAGGATGAAATTTTTTTTAAAATTTCACTAAAATTATAAGTGGATTGAATTTTTTGCCCGTGACTATAGTGAAATTACTTAGAGAAGATGACATACGTCACAATGTGAACAGACCAATATTACTAGCGCGTGCCGGTTGTCTAGACAACGAACTTCTTTTTGCTACTGCAGTGGCGTCGCATGGTTGCGTTGAATAACTGCACTGCTTGTTATTCTAGGAATATATTTTCTAGTTTTCGTGTTCGGTATTTATTACACAGGGTGTTTTTAAAAGTATGTCAACCACTTAACCACAGACTCAGCGTCTTAAAAGAAGTTTATTGAACCTTATCCAAAATCGCACCTATGAAGATACAGCCCTCTAAAGTTGAAAATAAAAAAACATATTCTTTAAATATTGTATAAATGGCTAGAGATATTTTTTTCAATCCTGGTACGCTGTAACATATGTCAAAGAGCAATAGTTTAATGTAAAAATATTTTAAAATGAAGTTTTATAAATGGCCCTCCTCCCCCCTTTTTTAGCGGTACGCCTATGACTTTTTTGGTATATTCTATTTATAGAAAATTTAATTCTACACTTTACGTTTTTTACATCTTATGTTTTTTTCGTTTAAGTGATCGTTTCTAAATGAAAATTAGAATACTAAAAACATTGTCATGTGTTTCAAAGGGTGAAATGTTAAAAACTCTGGAAAAATCATTTATTTTATCGGTCATCTCTTAATTTAAGTTCTACATGTATCTGCTAAGAGTAAAAAAAAACAAAATAAAGTTAAAAAACAAAACAAAACAAAAATAAAATAAAAAAAAAACTCTTATAAATTTTCCTCCAGTTTTCAACATGACAATGTTTTTAATATTTTGTCTCATTTAGAAATGATCACTGAAATGAAAAAAACACAAGATGCAAAAAAGTTGTAGAATTAAATTTTCTATAAAATATAGTATACCAAAAAAGTCATAGGAGTACCACTGAAAACGGGGGTAGGAGGGAAGGGTTGTTTAACCCTAAATCAGCCATTTATAAAAATATTTTAAAATATTTTTACTTTAAACTATTACCCTTTGACATATTATGTTACAGAGTACTAGTATTGAAAAAAATATCTCCAGTCATTTGTACAGTATTTAAAATAGTATATTATATTACTAGGAGTAGAACGCACTCTTTTTTTGTGTTGAGCCCAGGATTTGCGGCTGAGGCGAAGCCGAAGCCGCAAACTGGGCGAAACACAAAAAAAGGCGTTCTACTCCGTGTAATATATACTATTTTTTCTTCAAGCGTATTAAAATGCAAAAATTCATTTATTTATCATAAATGTACAAATATTCAAACTACAGTCTTGCATGTTGACACAATATGACAAGTGGCTAGTGGATAGCGCGCCACCGGTGGCTTTCGGTATTAACATTATGTTACTAGTAAAACAATACCCACTGCGGTGGCGCTTTCGGAACTAACATTATGTTACTAGTAAAACAATGTCCACTACGGTGGCGTTCGGTACTAACATTTTGTTACTAGTAAAACAATGTCCTACTTCTACTTCTGTTTTTGGTGACATAATTTAAATATTTTAATACGCTTGAAGAAAAAATATATTTTTTTATTTACAACTTTAGAGGCCTGTATTTTCATAGGATAAAGGTAAGTTGGGTGCAATCAACTTCTTTTGAGGTGGTTAATTGATTGACATACTTTTTAATAACATCCTGTATATTTATAGTGAATATTCAACCATTTCTACGATTCTACGAATAAAACAGATGAAATGAAATTTATTTTAATTGCGACTGTTCAATATTAACGAACTAAAATAGTAAACTTAGAACTTAGTAGTTTTATTTTATTTAAAAAAGAATATAAGTACTCGATGCGCGAAGCCGTGACGTACGGTATCTTCTTTAAGTAATTTCACTTTAATTTCCGAGTTATACAATTATAAAGGCGGATGGTAGCTAAGGCCGGTTTTAGGATTATTTTATTTTTGAATTTAAATTTAAAAAAAAAACATTTTTTTCATGTCATCAATATTTAATTGATTTCACCCCAAACGGAACCTCCCTCCCACTCGCACATATCTCTTCTACCTCTTTTAAGTATTAGATAATCAAAATCCAGGTACGGTGTCGCTAAATTTTTTTTGCATTTAAAAAGTGTTCAGAACCATCCAAGTCTTTTTTTTTCAAAAAAGTTCATCTGAACTACCTTCCCCACTAATCCCTTTCCCCCACCTTGCCACTTACCCATCCACCCTCATCTTATAACTCGACTTTATAAACATACAGTTAAACAGGGTGATAAATAAATCGAAAAGACATACATACATACTAGTGAACTCTACAAGTAGATATAAAAGATATTTACTTAAACCGGGCGATTTTCAGTTTTTGTCATTATCTCGAAAATAGTTATGAGCGAAAATATTTCTTATAAAATTATACACAAAAAGGTCATTACACTTTTTTCGTAGGATCAATCGTTTCAAAGATATACAGTACGTACGTACAGTATGTACATAAAATGTTGTGTGTCTAATTGTGAGGACAAAGTTTTACAAAGACATCTATTCCCAAATCCAAGAAAGACATTAATCGATTTAAAAAATGGTTAGAAGTCATCAAGCAGTAGAAAAACAGTAATTAACAAATAGTAGAAGCAGCAGAAAAACAAACAGCAAATGCGGTTGCAGATAGATTAGTTCTAGTTTCTACTATTTCTACTGTTGTTTTGCTTTATAAATATTCTATTTGTCTTAGTAGATAATCCCCAAACAGCAATATTATATGTCAAAAGGGGGTGGAATGTATAGAAGATATACTTTTTGCAAACTAAATTTCATTCAGTCATTTAAATATTGCACGATAATAAAAAACAATAAAAGAAATGTAAAAACTGCATTTGTTCTTAAAATAAAGAGAAACAAACTATACAACTTTTTTTTATAATTTATTTGTCTCTTAACGGATGGACTTCATTAAGGTTACAAAATAAATATGGATACAAAAGTATACAACTGTACGTAAGCTGTCATTAGTATCAAAATAATCCGATCATTTAAAACAGAGTAAGTATTAAGCATTAATTGAATATTTTTATTATGTAAACTATTTGCATGTACAGTATAATACCAGAGCTTCAGAAACCTATTTTAATGCATATAATTATTATCAAATGTGGCACAGTCCTGCTTTCAAAATCACCCTAACACAATAAAGTACAGTAGACGAAGGGAGAGCTGGTAATTAAGTTGGTAAAATTTTATCCTTGGGAGAAATATGTTTTTATCTGTAAAAAGATGCCCGAATTTTTCTACAGTGTGTGCTACCATTTGAAAACACTCTCCATCCAGAGCGATTTTCAAATATAAATTTTCTGAAAAGTGTAAACCTTTGATTTTCATATTTTCTTCGTATGGAAAACATGATATCAAACAACTTTTATTCTTACCATTTTTTTTTCCAGAAAATTGCAAGGAAAAGAAATAATTAACATTATACATAATGTGCAATTTTTCAGCTTTCCGAAAATATTTCATAAGGGCCCATTTTTGAAAAATTTGAACATTACCATCGTGATATACATATACATAAAAACATATTTATCCCAAACCAAAATGATAACATTTTCCAACCTGTACTCCAGCTCTTCCTTCGTCTACTCTAATATTATATATTTTAAATTTTACCATCAAAACTATTCAACGTTTCCGCCAACCGCCGCGCGCCGTTTGCTTCTTACAACCACCAGAGGCGCGTCGGTTCTAGTCCTGAAGACTGGGAATGGAAGATCGTCAACAATAGATTGGAACGTATTTAAAACCTCTTGTTACCGGCTCCCGATCAGTTGATCAATACTATATTCTGCAACTGTACCGAAGGCTGTAACGCTCAGTGTTACCAATTGGTGGGTATTTACCCGAATTGCGGGGATTTTAGAGATGTGTGGGTATTTTGGTGGGTAATGACTTCATGTGGGTAAAATGCGGGTATTTTGAGATCTGGCAGCAGTGAGCTCTATACATAATAAAGTGTGCTTTCATAGGGAGTGAAGCTCGCATCCGCAGGTTCTCTGTCTCTGTGGCCCATTGCATAGTTTAACAAGTGCCAGGGAGACACAGAACCTTTCCGCTATTGTTCGAGTTCACTCCATTAGCTATTTTCTTTCGTGCTCGTTCAAAGTGAACACAATCAGTATGCAACCAATAGAGATCAAGGATTTAAAAAATACCTCGATCTGATTGGCTGTTTAGTGATTGCAATTAGTTCGTTCAGCACGAAAGAAAACCGCTATGTAAGTATAGGTATAGAGCTCACTGGCTGGCGCTGTGTCATTACTCATTATATTTATTTTTGTGTTATATTTATACTTTTTTGTTATTGCATTTTGTTAGAGTTTTGTTATTTTTTTAATAGTTTCTATCGCGTTTTATATTTGTTTTGTTTTATTATCTTCCCATTCCTTCGTACGAGCATCACTATTAAACCGGAAAAAATTTTTAGCACCAAAACAAGCCACAAACAACAAAAAAATTGCAATGCCTATCTGTTTTTCCCGTGTGGGTATTGTGGTGGGTAATTTCATATAATTGGTGGGTAATGCGGGTATTTTCTTTGTGATTTTGCGGGTATTTAAAATCTACTCGTTGGCAACACTGAGTAACGCTAGTTGTAGCTGCCGAAGATTAGTCTCCGCTGTTCTGCAGTATGCGGGCATTGCCGTGGGCAATCTTGTTTGAACGCCGCGAAGGAAGAAATATATAGTAACAACGGAGCTATAGATGAAGATATAGTTGAAGATACGATACCATCAACTGTTCAGCCAATTGACGAAGCTCTTTATGAATAGGACGATGAAGTTGACACGGAATTGGATCTGCTAAAAGAGAACGAATGATTTATGCACCGGGTTGTTTTGAGTGTCAAATGTGGATTGGGCCTACTGTTTGTAACTGTTAAAAAAATACAGACATTGTATCTTTCCGTAACTTTTAATCAAAAACGACTGATCCTACGAAAAAAAGTGTAATGAATTTTTTTCTGTAGAATTTTCTAATAAATGTTTTTGCTCATAACTATTTTTGTCGAAAAAGTGATACTTTTCGAAATAATGGCAAAAAACTAAAAATTTACCATTTAACCCCCCACCCCCCTTAAAAAAAAACCATGCTCGAACTTCTCAGGATGTACTAAGGGCACATGAAGGTCTCCACAAAAAATCAGCTTTCTCGTAATTTCTTCCAGTCGGAATGTCTTCATTTACTAGGCTATAATGAAACTACAAGGATTATTTATTTTTATCACAAAAAAGATGATTTTTTTATAAAATCGAGTTATAAGAGAAGTTATAGGAGAAGGGTATAGGTGTGGTGGGGGAAATGGATTAGTGGGAAAGTAGTTCAGATGAACCTTTTTGAAAAAAAAAGGCTTTTGGAGAGTTCTAAACACTTTTTAAATGCAAAAAAAATTAGCGATACCGTTCCTGGATTCTGGTTATCAAATACTTAAAAGGGATAGAAGAGATATGTGCGAGTGGGGGGGGGGGTTCCGTTTGGGGTGAAATCAATTAAATATTGATGACAGATGATAAAAAAATGATTTTTTTTTTAAATCTAAAAATAAAATAGGCCTAAAACCGGCCTTAGCTACCCTCCTTCTTTATAATTTTTGTATTTGCTTATTTAAGCAATTAATTTATAGACTGGACTATTATCTTACTTTATCTTCGCGTCCAGTGTTCCTTTAGGACTGACGGCTTCATAACTGACTAAGATATTTTTTGAAAGCAGTTCAGTTCTTGTTCCTATCATTCATTTTCGTTTATTTAGGGCAAAATAACCAATTACTTTTTTTTATTAGAAAAGCAAATATCTAAACTAATTATAAAACAACGACTCACTGGATTATGAAAGTTTGATTAATGCGACTTTTGAATGTTTGCATGATTTTATGATGCGTATCAGAATGACAAAAGATGACAACGACCACGTACGTTAATTCACTATTAAACGTAAAAAAGACTTACCTGTAGAGAACTGTAGCTATGTTTCTTATTCGAAAACCTAAAGCCTCTATCGTGGTGGTCATTGACGTGTCTGTGCCTCAGGAGCAAGGCCCTCATTATTTTCGCTTTGTCCTCTTCCGTTATCAAGTCTTCTTTAAATAAATCTTCCGATATCCTATATTAGAAATAATGGAATAATACAGTATGTCTCACTACGAGATAAATAGAGACCGCCGCAAAATACAGATGCATAATAAATATGTATCATTATTATTACGTGAAAAAGTGGTACCTTAGTGATATACCAGATCGTCATAAATTCCGAATTAGTCAGTATAAACCCAGAGCTAAGTTCAATGTGTTTTATACAGTCTTACCTGTAAGCGATGGCCGGCAAATCCTTCTCCTCCATATCGAGAACAACGAGACCATCTTCCAAGCATCTTCTTAAATTGAGCAAAGAGTGAAAACTCAAAGACGCCACGTGAGGCTTTCCCCATCTATCTACACCTTCTTCGACGTCTTCTTCGTATTTGATCCAACGTGCCGTTTCCTTCCATTCGCGTTCGTCACGGGACTCTACCATGAACAATTCGTCGAGTTGAACGAAAATCTGCAAAACGTGTTTTCAGGTAATCAGAATCAGAAGCAAATAGTGTTGCCGAAAAATTGACAAAATTTCTTTAGGAATTTCTTGTGAATTTATCAGGGGTCCAGCACACTTTTCAGTTTTTTTTTATGATTTTATGACACTTTTTCCAAAATTTTATGACGAATTTTATGACACTCATTTATTGTTGTTTATTGTTTAATAACATTCACTTCATAGAACAATATTTTTAATATATATTTAATTATATACAAAGAAAAGAGTACAATATTCTTAGGTACTGGTATATTAATATATAATAGTATACTATTCAACGAGCGGTAATGTAGGTAATAACTCACGCAGATGAAAGTTTACAGCACGAGTCGTAGGCGAGTGCTGTAATTCATCAAGTGAGTTATTACCATTACCGCAAGTTGAATACTATACTTTATCTACGATTATAACAATAAATATTAAATTGAGGAAACTTTGTTTAAATTACTCAGTTTGTTTATTAATAAAATTAACCGTAAAATTTAATTTCTGTTGCCACTTTTATATTTGTTCTGCGATTTTTCGGGTAATAAATTATGTATTGTATCATAGCTACTTGTTTTCATTCTGGTGGTGTACATATTAGTTCATGTTCACTAATAGACGGAGAGCCAGACTCAAAACAATTCTCTGAATTTACTAAACCTAGTTTTTTGCCAGTTGATTACAGTAGTTGTGTACACTAACATACTGCGGTCAGTCAAGCGAAATTGGAACAGGTGTCATAGGTACGCCATCAAAGGTGTCATAATTACGGAGGTAATAAAATGAATTTACTAAGGCTGAAAATCGTTATGCAAATTAGATATTGAATATAAATAGCAGTTAGGTCAGTCAGTCAGTTGAATGTGGGGACGGAGCTGGTCAGTCAGCCCTAATGTATCTACAAAAAATAAATAACGTGCAATTCATTTACTGAACTTCAAAATCTTTGTAAAAGTATTAAATGATATATTAATCATAAATAAAATGGTCAATCAACCATTTTGTGGGACAACGCCCGTCGGTCAGCGAAATGAAAAAATAATAATAATAATAATAATAATAATAATAATAATAATAATGTTTATTGGTCCATTTGATCATTACACAATAATATAGGACAAGTCAAGAATTAAGTATAAAACGAATAAGGAATAAAATATATACATATATATACACACATATATATACACTTATACATACACACACACATACACGCATAACTAAATAGGTACAACTAACACTTTAAACATTAAACTAATGTACATTAAAATGTAAAAATAATAAGAACATATATAATATAAATATATATTTACACATCTGATTAAATATTTACGTTCATACATAGTATAATGTATACATCATAATATTCAATATTAAGTAAATACAAAAAACGTATTGTATGAGTAATTGAAATTTAAAATACGTGAGGTTAAAACAATATAAAAAATAAAATAAAATTACAGCCTGTCATTAAGGAACTCGCTAACTGAGTAATACGCTTTACCAATGAGCAGTTCCTTGATACGTTTTTTAAAAAGATTTGAACTTAACAATTTGATTTCAACAGGTAGTGTATTGTAGGCCTTAATTGCTAAATACTTTGGACAGTGTTCATAAAGCGTTGTTTTATGTTGAGGTATTTCTAAAATATCGTTATTTCTTGTATTATACCGATGAAATTCGTTGAGAGTTTGAAAGTTTTCATTTTTAGCATATAAGAGAATACTCATAATAAATGTGCAGGGCAGCGTAAGAATATTTAAATTTCTAAAATACTCTTTGCAACTATCTCTTGATTTTATACCACACATATACCTAACTGCTTTTTTCTGTAGTTTGAAAACTCTCAAGCTCTCATTTGAAAAACCCCAAGCAGTAATTCCATACGAAAGAATTGAATGAAAATTCGCGAAATAGTATATTTTCAAGACATCAAGATTTACAGTATCTCTTAATTGCTTGATACAATAACAAACAGGTGCCAGTTTTTTACAGATCTGGTCAATATGTGTCCCCCACCTACAATCTTCAGAAATGTATAAACCTAAAAACTTAGTTGAATCGGCTTGTATAAGTGTCTTATGTGAGATCTTTACATAGAGGCTTTTATCGGAAGTCATCAAGGTGTTTTTGAAACTAATAAATACAGACTTGCCCGTATTTAATAAGAGTCTATTATTAGTTAACCAAATGTAAATACTTTCTAATTCCTCATTACTCATCTGTACAACGCTATTTAAGTTTTTATCCGCTACTACCATTGAAGTGTCATCAGCAAATAAAAATATGTTCGGGGCATTTAAGTCATTTATATAAATTATAAATAGCAAGGGTCCTAGAATAGACCCTTGTGGGACACCAATTGTAGTGTGTAGCGTTTCCGACTGATGGGAATCGATGCTAACTAGATGTGGTCTATTTTCTAAATAGCTATAAAACCAGTTTAGAGCTAGTCCTCTAACCCCGTATTTAGTCATCTTATCTAAAAGAATTTTATGAGAGACTAGATCAAACGCCTTACTAAGATCTAGAAAAATACCAATAGTTTTCTCGCCGTTATCCAGTTTATCATGAAGTAAGTTTAAGAATTTGTTAATACAGTTACATGTTGACCGTCCTTTTCGAAAACCAAACTGGTTTTTATTAAAAAGGCTATATTTTTCGAAGAATGCTATGATTTTATTCGATGCATATTTTTCAAAGACTTTTGCAAAAGTATTTAAAATTGCTATTGGCCTATAATTATTGATGTCATCAGCATTTCCCGATTTAAATATGGGTACTATTTTCGCAATTTTTAACTTATCTGGGAAAACTCCAACACTGAGAGAAAAGTTAATCAAATAAGTTAGTGGTTTAGTAATAAAATCTTTACATCTCTTTAATACATTTGAACTTATTTCATCTATTCCAGCGGAATTGGAATTTTTCAAATTAAGTAAAATATCAAAAATTTCATGTTCAGTTGCAGGTTCAAAGAAGAACGTATGCAGATTATTATTAATATTATTCGATGGGTCAGAGTTGCTAAGTGGGATGTTTTCCAGTAATTTAGTAGGAACTTTATTAAAGTGCGAATTAAACGTATTACCTAGTTCGACTGGATCATCTATTAATTTATCGTCAATATTTAATTTTAAATTGTTTACTTTATTTTTATTATTAGGTTTAATAATGTTCCACGCCGCTTTGGATTTGTTTCTAGCGTTTGTTAAAATGCAGCTATTATAGTTTTTCTTAGCTTTTCGAAGAAGTTGTCTATAGATGCATTTATACTTTTTATAATATGAGATTAAGTTAACGTCCGTTGAGGCCAATGTCAGTAAATAAAGATCCTTCAGTTTTTTCGACGATACACGCAAACCTTTCGTTAGCCATGGGGTATTTTTTTGATGCTTTTTAGTATTTTTTGTTTTTACAGGAAAAGCTAGATTGAAGTAAAATAAAAACGTATCACAGAAAATTTTAAACTTAGCATCAATATTATAATTATTATTAAACATATCTTCCCAATTTTCATCACGAATTAGTGAACAAAAATAGTCAATGTTATTTTTATTATTCAATGCTCTGCATATTACTTTTTTATTCTTTTCGGTTGTGTTTTGCACCTCCAAAGATAGCATCTGACCATGATGATCAGATAGAGCATTCATTATAACTTTGCTTTCGTAATGTTCACAATTTACATTTACACAGATATTATCAATACAATTTTGAAGTCTTGTTGGTTCATTTATGGTCGGTATAATACAATACGAGCTTAAGAAATCCAAGAGATCTGAACGTTGCTTACTATTATTTGTTAAAAAATTTATGTTAAAATCCCCACATAACACGATTTTAGAGTTTTTGTATTTACTTACTATCGAGTCAAGTGCAATGGTAAAATTATCATAAAAAATATTTAAGTCGCTATCAGGGCTTCTGTATATTACAATTACAATCACAAAGTCATTTGCGGTAACATAACATTTTAGTGCGGCACATTCAAAATGTTTTGCAACGGCAAGAGAGTTGATATATTCAAGTTTTTCACACTTGATGTTATTTTTTAGAAAAATTGCAACACCACCATTCTTTAGAATATTTCTACAATAATACGTACCAACACAATAATCATTTAAAATTAATGAAGGGAATTGAGTATTGGTTGCCCAATGTTCGGTTACACAGAAAATATCACAGTCAATATCAGATAAGAATATGTCTAAGTCTAACAATTTATTTCTCATGCATTGTACATTCTGGTGGACTATGTGTAGTTTTTTATAATTTGGTCCTTTACTAAAAAATGTTTTTCTTTATTATTTTCACAAGACTTGGTGTTGTCAGTAATAATAATTTCAGGTGACATTGAAGGAACACCTTCCGCTGAACATACAGAGTTTACCAACTTATCAAGTGTCAATTTAATATCAGTGTTTAAATTTGTTTGCAATTTTTGATCATTTTTTATTTCTACATCCGTTTTACTGGTAACTTCCACAAAGTTTAGTCTAGATATTTTATACTTAAAAATATATTTTAAAATTTTGTATTTAGCTAACCTACTTAAAATGGATTTATTAAAAATACTATGATCAGTTAGTAATGAGTTACTGTCTAAATAACACAATGAATTTTTTCCAATACTTTCAATAATATTTTTAATACTTTTGCTATGTTCATAAATAAAATTATTTAGAATATATCTGTTGTGGTGATAAGAGGCTCCTATAACCACAACATTTGTTTCTTTTAGTCTCATATACTCTAAAAAGTTTGTCAACAATTCTGTATTTATTTTGAGACCTTTTTGTGCATTTATAGAGGTGGTAAATATTGTAGCTATATCGCTTTTATTAAAATTCTTGAACAGAGATTTATAATCACCAATGATATTCTCCAACAAAGAGTTCGGTTTAAAGATACAACTAACCTCAAAATTATCGCCGTTTTCATTTTCCATAATAATTGATCTTAATATTCTAGCGCTATTTCTGCCGTTGTTGTCTGCAAGTATTAAGATATTCCTTTGTTTTGTCCTTTCTTCTTCTTCTTGTGGGAAATTTATAATTTCATTTTTTTTATTTTTATTTTTAGTATCGTTAATAGCTTTAGTTGAAACCTTTTTGGTACCAATCTGCGGTGAAATGCTAATGATCTCCTTTTTGTTCGGAGAGTGAGTTTGAGTCTCGACATTCTTTGAAGTATTGGTATTCCTGTTTGTTTGCGTTTTAGTATTTTTTCTGATAATTGTTGTCTGAGTCCCAGCGCTTGTTGTAGTGTGTCTGATTTCACATGTTTGAGTTTCGGCATTTGTAAAGTTAAGATGATTAGTAGTTTGGCATTCGGCGTTAATAAGAATTTTTTTTCTATTCATGGTTTCAATCGTGTCGGTTAGTTGTTTAATAAATTCGTTTTTGTGTCTAATTTCTAAGGTCAGTTCTTCATTTAACTTATTTTTTGTATTTAAGATGCTTTCTAATTCATCATTTTTTGATAATTCGTGTGCTAATTTATTTTTTAAATCATTTAAAATATTTTCTGGAGTATCCTTATTTTTGTCCCCATCCTCTTCAAAAATAATGCTAACATAGCTTGTGTTACACATATTCTTTTGCTCCTTAATTTTAATTGCTTTAGCAGTAGAATTTGTAAGAGTTCTACCAAGCGCCCTGTCATTTCCATTTCCCTTAGATTGCAATCTAGTTGGGCACGATCGGTGTGGCAGGCGGCGGCTCGCTCTTTTCCTTATTATTACTTAACGAACTATTAACTAACTTTATTTTAAAGTGTAATTCACAGCAATGTTGATAATATACATTTTGTAAATAAAATTAAAGGACCTCGCACGTTTCTTATGTAAAATAATGCCCGGTAGATTTGGTTGAAATTAAAATATGTTATTTATGAAATCATCGTGAATAATAGGGACCAAGGTCGAAAAATTAATATTTTTCAAGTTATGGAGCTTTGAAGTTGTCTATCCGGGGTATATCAAATTCGGAACGAATTATGATGTGGCTGAAGAACAGCTCGAGATTGACACGAATTTTCAAAATTAGAAATCCAAAAAACTAATTAGTCTCCTCCCTAGATATGGACCACAATACGAACCGGAAGTACGAATCGGAAGTTGCATAATTAAGTCCATTTTTAAGGGTGAAAACTTTTTCAGCTTATATACAGATCTGCGTAATAATTACGTATTCAGGTTAAATGGACTTAATTATGCAACTTCCGGTGCGGACTTCAGCCCCGTGTTATTGTGGTCCATATCTAGCGAGGAGGCCTGAAATCCATTTATTTACCCTTTATACGTACTTAACACACAGGTCTATACGGAGACTGAAAAAGTTTTCACCTTAAAAAATTGACTTAATCATGCAACTTCCGGTTCGTACTTCCGGTTCGAATTGTGGTCCATATCTAGGGAGGAGGCTAATTAGTTTGTTGGATTTCTACTTTTGAAAATTCGTGTCAAACTGGAGCTGTTCTTCAGCCACATCATAATTCGTTCCGAATTTGATATACCCCGGATAGACAACTTCAAAGCTCCATAACTTAAAAACTATTAATTTTTCGACCTTGGTCTCATGGAGACTTTTATTCAGGATGATTTCATAAATAACATATTTCAATTTCAACCAAATCTACCGGTCATTATTTTACATAAGAAACGTGCGGGTGCGGGGTCCTTGTCCTAATTAAATAATAGTAAAATACATAGTAACATTATTTAATCTCCGTCAACTTTGATTAAATGTCTTTTAAGAATTCATCTATACTGTAGAATGCTTCCTTTATGAAAAATTCTTTCAGCAGCTGCTTATATTTCACCTTCGGTAAGATTTTTACCCAGCCGGGAATTTTATTATAAAATTTGGGGCCGTAACAATTAAAACCACAGTCACTATATTTTAATCTATTTAAATCAATTGCAATATTATCTAGATTCCTTGTATTGTAGTTATGAATTTCCTCTTGTTTTTTATAAGAGTGTACGTTTTTATAGATATACGAAGCAATGAAATATGTAAAGTGAGGGGAATGTTAGAATTTGCAGTTCAATAAATTTTTGCCTCACGTCATCTCTATATCCCAAGTTAGTGATTATTCTAACGGTTTTTTTTATATTTTATGTTTTACAAATATCTTATTGATTTATCATGTTGTAATAGTTGTAACAGTATTGTAATAGTCTTTTTATAATAATAATATATGTTAAATATAATATTTTAAGTGCATACATTTTTCAATATTTCTTTCATAATGGTCTATTCAATGTAATTAGGACAAATTTAATTATTTACAAAATGTATGTTAACATTACTGTCAATTACACTTTAAAATAAAATTAGTTAATAGTTCGTTAAGTAATAATAAGGAAAAGAGCTAGCCGCGGGCCGCCTGCCACACAGATCGCACGCGCGCAAATTTTTTTTTTATTTCGCTGACTGACGGGCGTTGTCCCACAAAATGGTTGACTGACCATTTTATTTATGATTAATATATCATTTAATACCTTTACAAAGATTTTGAAGTATAGTAAATGAATTGCACGTTATTTATTTTTTGTACATACATTGGGGCGGACTGACCAGCTCCGTCCCCACATTCAACTGACTGACTGACATAACTGTTATTTATATTCAATATCTAATTTGCATAACGATTTTCAGCCTTAGTAAATTCATTTCATTACCTCCGTAATTATGACACCTTTGATGGCGTACCTGAGACATCTGTTCTCGATTTGGCTTGACTGACCGCAGTGTTAATGTACACAACTACTGTAATCAACTGGCAAAAAATCAGGCTTAGTAAATTCAGAGAATTGTTTTGGGTCTGGCTCTTAGATTATAACCGAATTCATCATTTTTGGCACATCTATTACTTAACTTGATTTGATAACGTCGAAACTATTCAAACATGATAAATGACCTTCCTCCCCTCAATAATAATAGACCGTTCTATGTCACCGTACCGGAAAAGAATTTCTCTCGAACAGAGCCAACTTCGTGTCGCGCGCGTTACGTCGATTGGACAGGCTAGGTATGAAGATAAAGGTGATTGGCTCTGTACCTAGTGAGTTTTAACAACTCACGCAATTTGTTTAAGGATACTATTAATTGATTAAAAGTTCATTAATTAACACATAACCTAATATTTTCTAAAACTGAAACATAAATAACACAGCCCCACAAAAAAAAAGTTTTGGAACTGCTATCGAGACAACTGTATTCCTATGTAATTTTCGACGCTGAATCCGAATCCGAGGTCAAAAAAAATCGTACACCCCCAAAATCAACCCCTAGCGCTAAAAAACACTCCCTAAACATGGTAAAAATGACTTAATGCTCCACGAATAGTCTTAAATCTCAATAAATCGAATTAAATATAAACATTCAAGTATATAACGCATAAACACTACTTTCCATTGAAAATCACCCCCATGAGTGGGTGAAAACTACCCCTTATACAACAGGAAACTTAAAAAAAAATGCAGTGATTGTAAAAAAGCTTACGATGCCCAGTTCTTTTGGAAAGAGTGAGTAACTGCATTAGTTCCGATGCGATGCTGAAAATTTACCCCCATATAGAGTGGCGGAAACCACCCCTAGATTAAAATTGTAAGGAAAATCGGGAAAAAAGGTAATAGAAACAATGAACGCCCCAATAAAGAGACCAACTTGACGTATACTTAATCCGCATTCAATACTCGTATGCGGTTGTCAATGCGCCACCTACCGGCTGGTCAAAAAACTATATAGTCAAAAAATTATATAGATGTTTTTTCTGAATTTTTAGACGATTCTTTTTAGAGGCCATATAAATAAGTAATAGTCTTTTTAGGAGTCATCTAAGCACTGCAATTTAAATTTAGGGGTGGTTTCCGCCACTCTATGGGGGTAGTTTTTGAGCATGAAGTATGAAAAACTTGTGCTCTGTCTGTTTTTTATTATTTTTATAACAAAATAAATAATTTAAGACATTTTATGACAGATTTCTTAATTTTATGATTTTTTATGGTTTTATGACAACTAGGACCCCTGTATTATGTAACAAATGAATGACGACCAGCGGTGGGAAAACGTGATGCTGAACTGGTGGTATATTCAAAAAATTTTGTCCTCGAACGTTTTTCTCGTAGGATCCAGCGTTGCCGAATTATTTGAAAATTAAATTTTTGCACTTTTCAATCAAGTTGGCGATCCCTCCCAAGGTCGAAAACTTGTATTTTTCACAGGGCCTCGACTTATACAACATATATCAAAATCATTTCTACACCACCTTTTGTAAGGCAAAGCCAATGTTTTGCTCATGCTAACTGGATTATAAAATGTGAAATATAAGAAAAATTATCTTATGAAGGAAATATCATGGCCTGGTGCAATACATGTATGATGAAATAAGCGAGAAAGTAATGTATTCTCCTTATATCATGCATCCTTGACAAGACTCATTCAAAGTTTAGTTTTCTAAAAAATAAGAGAATATCGCGAGGGCGGCCGGCCAGAGATGATTCGTAATTGACCGCATTATCGACCTTTGACCTTCCATATCTTAAAATTTGCTAATTTTTCACATATCAACATATCAAAAATACAGGCACCTTCAGTGATGTACAAAATCCTACTATTGTGTGCGGGGTCCTTGCGGTTCTCTTGTTTCTTCCTTATCTATTAAGTATATTTTTCGAACCACCAGCACTTTTTTCAGCAATTTTTTTTAAATATCGGGCTTCCGGAGGATAATTTAATCTGGCATCCATTATTTTCGTATTCAGTAAAGTCGAGAGAGAGGAAAACTATCAGATACTGAATTGTTATATCACTTGATTCTTGATCAATTTAAGTGCTATATTTATAGAAAATGCTCCCAGACTATGATAAAAAACAAAGTGAATAACTGAATAAGTTGCCTAGCAACTATCGTACAACCCTGGGACGTCCAAAAAAGGGGTTAAATTCTGAACATATGAATAATAAACAGTGAGAACTTACCGCGTGCGGGCTGTGATCATAAAGTTTCTTTAAGGAGGGATGTAGTTCAGCACCCTTGCCAATATGCATGAGAGAAGCATTGGAAGGTCTGGGAGCCTTGTGTCTTCGGAACACACGCGGATCATCCGATCTGAAACAAAGAATATTATTTTAATAATGAATTTTTAGAAGTTCTTTAAATATCAGAGCGATTTGGTCATTACATTTGTCATCAAATTAAGTCTGAAGTAAACTAAATCGTTTGAAAAATCGAGAGTAATATTTTCGATCCCGGACATAACTCACTCAGTTATTTGGAACGCAAGTTATCTATCGATAATAATTCTAAACGGTGGTAACCAGTTTACTAAGCATGCGTTTGTTGACAACAAGTTTATTTATCAAAAGTTATAACTAAGTACGGGCAGAAATGAAGTCACGTCCAATTCAGATACTCCTTCAAATATGGAAGCTATAAAAGTTATTTCATCTCTTTTACGTGATAAATCAAGAGTTGAATATGAATTAATGAATGGCCGGTACGAGAAATGGTGTGCAGAAAAGGAGGTAAATAATGTTACCAACGAGAAGTAGTGCAGTTGAATTGATTTTTTTCGGTGAGAACATTCCACCTGAAATTTTATTGTTGCTTCTTATGAATTATGACCTCCTGATTACGAAAAAAATTCCGTGTGCGTCAAAAGTTACACGCAGTTTTTGAGGCGCTTTCACGGATTTCAACTTTTCTGCTTAATATATCTCGTACTAGTAATCGGATGAGAATTTTGAAAATACTGGCTTTTTTGTAATAAAATGCTTAAAAAATATAAGCCTGTCCGATATGTATTGGTCAATGCGCCATCTTGATTGATTGATTGATTGATTGATTTACCAGCGTGCGGTAGGCATTTATTTATTTATTTATCATTTATTGGTCACAATTGCACCGTAGTGCTTTGACACGTCTAGTAATACATAAAATACAATAAAGAAACATTTTCACTATATATATACATATACACACACACACATAAACATATATAAAATAATTTTTTGACCAGAAATATAAATATGGTAAATCATTTAAAAATGTATAAAAATTTATATAAACGTAAAAGTACATGAGAATATAATCATAAGATACATATAGACAACATGAACAGACTTTTTGTTGTGTTTAAGTTAAAATTTAAAATGATTTATATCATAATAAGCATTCTCAATTAAATGATTCTTTATGACTGACTTGTACTTAATTAGTGGTGCCTCTCTCACAGTTATTGGTAGTTTATTAAATAATTTTATACCAATATAAGTTTTGTTTGTGCTCGTTAATCTGTGGGAAGGAATTACCAAATTTGACCTTGAACGTGTCAAGTGATCATGATATTCCATGTTTGTAACAAATTTGTGTAAATTATTTTTTATATAAACTAAGTTACAATATATAATTGCTGAAGGCAGAGTTAATATTTTGAGATTCGTGAACCATGGTTTACAGCTGTCACGATAAGGAACACCAGCTAATGTTCTAATAGCTCTTTTTTGGAGGATAAAAATTTTTTGTACGTGACAGGAAGTTCCCCAGTTTATTATTCCGTAAGTCATCGTACTATGAAATAAAGCATGATAGCTTATTAGAGCTGCTTCCATATTAATTTTGAACTTTATATTCTTTAGTACGTAGATAATGGAGGATAATTTTTTTGTAAGGGAGTCAATATGACTATACCAATTTAAACTTCTATCAATGTTAAGTCCCAAAAATTTTACAGTATCAGCTGTTTTTGGCTTTAGTGAAAACTCTAATGATTGAGTTTTGTTTCTGTTAAGGCATAGATAATTCGCACCAAACCAATCAGAAGCAGTCTCAATAATTTCCTCTCTAATAGGGTCCACATTTAAATTTTTTTCTATATTTACAGCTAAGGTGGTGTCATCGGCAAAAGTACATTAAAATAATTATTTGACGTAGAGAAGTCATTTATATAAATTAGGAAAAGTATTGGTCCTAGGACACTTCCTTGTGGGACCCCGTGCTGTATTCTCAAGCGTGAACTTAGCTCGTCCTTAAAAAATACTGACTGGTGCCTATTGGAGAGATAGGACTGTATTAACTCAAGTGCAAATCCCCTAAACCCATAATATCTTAATTTGGATAGTAATACTTCATGTGACACACAATCAAATGCCTTACTTAAATCGATAAATATGGCTAAACTATATTTGTTTTCTTCAAACCCTTCACATATGAAGTTTACTAACTCGTGTATAGCTTGTGATGTACTTCGGTTTTGTCTAAATCCGAACTGCCTTGTGGAAAAATAATCATTTGATACCATGTAACTTGTTATTCTGGTTAAAATTATTTTTTCTATGATTTTAGCCAAGATGGGTAGCAAGGCAATTGGTCTGAAATTTGAAGGATCATTTTCATCTCCAGATTTTAACAATGGAATGATCTTTGCCATTTTTAACTTATCAGGGAAAATTCCACTTTCTAATACTAAATTAACAATATGTGTAATTGGGGCAGTAAGAGAGGCTCTGTTATCTTTAAACATACTGACTGAGTGGTTATATATATACATTGCTGCCACTCCCAGGTACACAGCTGGGCCTGCTACGTCCACGCTGGGTTGGACTAAGGTCATGCTTGTTGCCAGCAGCGAGAGTCACATGGCGCATGGTAAAGGAATGTGGGATGGGAGGTGTAGGTATTTGTGAGATGCGTTACCGCATTGTGTCGTGAGGGAGCGTTTAAGCTCCCTTTTTTGTGTGTTTGGTTCTGGACTTCTGCCTATTCTGACTCTTCTTGTGAAATATGTTGCCGTGTTGTGTCGTAATATGGTGTTTTTGCTCCTCTTTTTGCGTTTTTGCTTCTTCGAATCTTCTTTTTTCTGAGTCTTCTGATTCCTCGGTTTCCAATTGTGGTAGAGTATATATCCTTGCGATTTGTTAGTGGTGTTCATTTGTTGATCCTGATCCTTTCAATTGTCGTTCTCCACTGTAGCATGGTCTCCCTATTTTTAGTTTGTTGCTGTGCGGTGCTAGCGCTTTCTTCAATAAATGTGCTGGGTCCCTGCCTTGGGTATGTCCCTAATACATTGCGTATATTTCAATTATATTGATGTTTTGTGTCGCTGTTTTCGTCTTGTTGTTTTAGTTGGACGATGCCCTTTCTGCTCTTCTCAAAAACTTCTTCTGTTGGCTTTTGTTGTTGCCGCGTTTTTGACTCCATATATCATCGTTGTCCGTATGACGGCTATGTACATACATTTGGTAAGGTCGAATGATAGTTTATTTTTCTCAATGAACGGTAAGTTACCCTTGTGCCGTTTTGATTCTCTCCTTTACTGTTTCTCTTCGCTCCAGCTGGTTCGTCCGGTCTGTTCCTAGGTACTTCAATTTGTTCGGTATTCTTAGGGAATATTCATCTATTTTGTGTTTAGGAGATTATCGACGTATGTGTGTGTTTTCTTAGAGAACACCATTTTTCTGAAAGAAACCTTCATTAGGCATACCTCCGCTGAAGTGATGTGCGAACTCAGCCCTGACGCAGTATATCAACAATACCTCATTGATTATTTCGAGTTTAATTTTAATTATTATCACTACCGTGATTTCTAGGATGGTGGCTTATTGAAGGGTCTTCTTGTATTAATTTGATTCATTCATGTTTCGCTTTCTCTTCTTCCTCCAGTTTATCTCCACTGTTGCCGTGGTATACCTCTTCTCGTGCATGTGTTATCATTTTTTCTGTATGCCCCCCTGCCGCCGCTTTACTGCCCCTAACTCGTTCCCCCGTTTCTTTCATTTTGTGGTCTTATGTTCTGTATTCGATTCATCATTCTTGTGTATAGATACCATTTCCTGAGAAAAACTATGCATTTCCATTGAACTGCAAGAAATTCAGACCCCAGCGTATTAAGCCAATAGTACGCCACTGATCAGATTGTCCATTTATTACCCAAGTCAACGCTTGTTTATCTAAGAAACTCTGTTTTTCTTAAGGAATAACACCATTATTGCCTTGCTATAAATTTACGGTGACAGCGGTCGATGATTTCATAATCACTTCTCATACTTTCGAAGAAAATCGTTTGAATCAGCCCCTCACCATTTTATTACAGCATTTATGATGCAGAATGCAACACCACAAAAACACACTCTTTTTAATACAAACACAAATTATGTACGAAATTAATCACTAATCGCACGTCCCAGGTATGTATTATTCCCTAAACCTATCACTCACTTTTGACACCTTAAAAATTTGCATACAAAACATGCAACACCACAAAACACATTATTTTTGATGCAAATATAAATTATGTACGAAATTATCTATTTATTCACTTGACACTTCAAAAGTTATATTTTTTACACTTTGTATTTAGCTAGGGCTTGGACCTAAAAAGCACTGCAATGGTTTTATCCGGCAGACACTTGTTAAATTAAGACATGAATAAACTTAGGTAAATAAACTTGGGTGGTACTTTAAAAATGAGAAGATACTTAGCTTATCTATTCCTCTTGTGTATTGCCTGGTCCTTTAAGCTTGTTTCTTTATGCATAGCACTGCACTATCGGTTCTGCCACTAAATACTCTATTAGCTATTTTCAAATATTAATTCTATTTCAATTTTGTTCTTTTGTTATGATATATCGATTTGCGCGGAATTCTTTACTCTACAAATTCACCTAATTTTTATCAAATTTAGCGGACTTTTAGCGGATGTTTTCACGTTTTAATGGCAGCGTTTTTCGGTGCGTCCATTCGCTCGGAAAGCACAATTCGACGTATTGGTCAATGCGCCATCTTGGAAAAAAATAGAAAACACCAAAATTGGCCGTAAAGATTAAAATTGAATATCTTTTCTATAAAAAGGAGTAATTTCCCCAAAGTTGGCAAAAATAAAACTCATTTATGGTCAAATATAACGCACCAATCGCGGACGCCGTATGTCAAATAGAACGGTCAAAGATGGCGGGCGAAATAAAATTTTTAATTCTTTGTCAATTATCAAGGAGACAATACATCACTTACGACACTACGTCAATACGACAATACGTCACTTTTTTCCTTTTCGATTGTACGTTATTTTATGTACTTTTAGGGGATAGATTTAATTTTTTTTAATTTTCAAAAAAAGTGCATTTTTACAATTTTCAAAAATTCATTTCTTTTGACCTCCTTTTACCTAATTTTCATCGAAACAAAATGAAACGTAATATAGTCTCGTATAACTTTAAAAATTATACAAATTATACAAATATATGGTCTGCCTTATTCTTAAAACTATACATTCTCTGTTTCAAGTTAGTTGAAAAGTTCTCTAATTTGCGTCAATATTATGAAGTCTTTAAAAATTATGAAAGTTAAAGTAAAGGTAAAAAACAAAAAATAACTCAAAATGAAAGTAAATATATATCGCTGCTGATTTAAGATTGGGAGGCAAGCAAACTCCAGGCCGTGGCATTGGGGTTTATTTTGAAGAAGGAATTATTAATCCCAGTATATTCGGATACTGGGTGTGTGTCCCTTGTCTCTAAATGTGTAGACCCTCCCGCACAAGGCTCCAAAGCCTTCAACAATAAAGTGGGACGTATTACTTTAGGTGTTTATTATTATATTATTATTATGATGATTCCATATGTTACTTAGTTGAGTCATTATAACCAAAGGTCAATATTTTCATCAACTATTATAAATTGATTGTTCTTCGGTTTTCAAATCAATAGCAGCTTTAACGATTGTAGTATCGGCGTCTTCCCTGGATATTTTAACGTAAAAGTCATTATCTATTAACTCTGCGCAACAATTTTATAAAGCTATCTTTATTTTTACTATTGGCTAGAATTTTTTTTACTAACCGAAGATTTCATAATGTCACTTGTGATTGAAATATCTACACAAAAATTTTTTTATAAACGACGAATGCGTTTGTTACTACATTTTGAAAAAAAATGTAGTATACGTTTTGCATTTTTCCGGTGGACCATCGAAACCCGAAAATAACGTCGGATCGAAACGAAAGTCGTACCTATCGACTCGAGAGCGAATTTAGAACAGTCGGTCAGTCGGTCTGTCACGCTCAGCCCCCCGATACGTTTTCGGATTTCGATGAAACTTGGGTGGTTAATAGGAGGCCTTTAGAAAACGCTGGAAGCTCGGCTCCGTTCGGAAACCGGAAGTACCCGATATAGACGTTTCAAGTTTTTCGGGAAAAATTGAATAACTCGGTAACGGGCAGTCGGATCGAGATATTTTAAAAAACCGCTGCCCAAGGAATCACTACTTCCACATCCAGATTCTCTATCCAAGTCACTCACAACGAAAAAACTTTGTATGTGAAAATATTTGTTTATGGAACTTTAATAATATAATATTTGAAATCCTCTACCCCAAAAACCCATATAACGATACCCCACATCGGTAGTGGGATGGGGGTGGTGATAGGGGGGTGGTGATAGGGGGGTGGTAGTGGGGGGTGGATGAAGTAAAAAAATATTTTGAGGTTTCTGGTCCCTGTACATGCACTAAATCACATTTCTTTTTCGTCCCCTTTAATAAGGAGGTGGGGGTGGTAATGGAGGTGGCTAATGCCAAAAATTTTTTTCAGACCTCAGCTTCTCTTGTATATACCAAATACCAATTTCACGGACTCTTACCTGCTTGATTTACCCATTTACCTCAAATTTACCCCAATTTACCCCCCAACCCTTCGACGGAACAAGATGAAAATATAATCTAGTTCTAGACCTCGTTAAAGTACATATGTGTACCAAATTTCAAGTCAATATCTTAAACGGTTTCAGAGTAAACGTGCGCACAAAAAAAGTTACAGACAGACCGACAGACCGACAGACAGACAGATCGACAGACCGACAGACAGACAGAAATTTTTTTTTCGCTCAAACTTAAAATCTCGACGTTTCATGACATTTTAAGCCTATTTGGACAATAAAAATTTTTAAAAATTTTTTTGTCGTTACTGTACTTCCACTGGACGTGGAAGTAAAAGAAATGGTGCCGCTGGCAACGATCTACAGATAAGTATACCAGAGAATCGGTACTATTACCAGTTCAGTCGATAAAATTATCGACCCTGATTAACCCATTTTATCTACTCGTCTGTAGAAATCTTATTACGAGTTTATGGCATCGGTAAAAATACATTTACATATTATTTTGAGCTAAGGTCACTCCATTATTATCGAGTAGATATAAATTAACCGCTCTCGGTGGAATTTATCGATGTTGGTTCTGTAATTGACTTTTAGGACAAACTCGATAAAAAAAATTATCTACATTAAAGTTATCGATGGTCGATATTTTTAGCGATGGAGACTGGTAATAGCACTGTATACCAGAGACTATGTCAAAAAACAAATGGAAATTAATAACTCTCGAACCGGACGTCCGATTTTCGTTTTAAAAAATGGCGATTGTAGGGCTCGATTAGGTCTATTAGGTGACGTTTGTGAGAAATTTTACAAAACAACAGCGAATCTACAAATCCTGGTAAACTTGATCTTTTTGATAAATTCTACAAATATCGAAGAGTTTCCTAATAAAAATCGAAAATTAAGTATTCCGTCGATCAATCTCTATAACCAGTATAAGGCACGGACCTTTTCGGGCAAAAAATTTGAAATAAAGATTTTTCGAAAAATTAAAAATAAACGAGTTATTTACAAAGATGCATGACCACGTTCGGTATATCAGAGCGGCAGTCCGCCCGAAAATAAAATCGTAAATCTGAAATCACTCCGCTGATGTTTCTGCATTTTATAATTTTCTATCGCTATATTCTTCTATTTTGGTAATACACGAAATTATCTATAGGTGTCTAAACCAAAAAAAAGTGAAGATCATACCGGGAAAAATTCTATCTCTATAAATATTTGACCGATTTTCATTTACTAAATAACAATAACCGATGCCCTTTCTGTATTTCAAAATGTAATTAGCCTTTACTAGTCAATGCAAAAAGAAAAAAAAAAGAAAAATAAAACATGTAAAAATGTACTGAGTCATCCTACGACTCTGCTGAAAAGGTACTGAATCATCCCCACAAGGATAAAAAGCATATCAAAATGTAGTTTTTAGCTTGTTATTCTTAGTGCTATTCTGCTCATCGGCATACCCACCAAAAATAATACTGCTCTATTCATGACTGCTTGGTTCTGATTATTGATCATATATTCATATATTATTATAACCATGCGTATGCTTAATAAATTTCCGTTGCAGATTAATGAAGTTTCAATTTGTATTCAATTCTTAGTTATACGAGACTTTATATATTATATTTCATTTTGGTTCGATGAAAATTGGGTGAACAGAAGGAGGGTCAAGAAAATGAATTTTTGAAAATTGTAAAAATACACTTTTTTAACTAAGTAGAACACTGCTAACTATTTGCAAGAAGCTGACGACAATAGAGCTTTAATGAAGAACGTTGCGCTGGTACATTATTGGACTTGCAGGAGCATGCAGAAAAGAAGAGTTGTCAAAACTATTGGTAGAATATGCAACAGTTGAAGGTATTTTCGTATTGTAGTACCTTTCAAGAAGACAAAAATTTTTTTAGAATTTTTGTAATATCAGGAGGTATTAATATGGTAGATATCCGAAACTAAGCCAAGCTACGCGTTTTGCAAATCGATCACAGTGGTTTCTTTATGTTTTAGAAGAATGGTAAATATACTCAGCAACCTGTAGGAATTAAGACCTGTGGTGGCATATCCAAGAATACTGCTCTGTTCCTTAAACTGTCCAATCCTGAACATTACTTCAGGAGGTTATCTACATCACTGTTAGTGCATACTGAAGTTGACATTTTAACTGTGAAGAGGCACGGAGTTCAAATACAGTGGCTGAAGGATACATCAAGAGTTGCAAAGAAAACAAGAAGATAATTGCTTTAAATATTCTCTGAATGCAATGATTTATAGAAACAGAAATAGTTTATAGACTTATAAAAGTCACAAGTCAAAAAGTTCTAATAATACAAAAATATTAATAATAATCGAAGATAGATATTCAAATGATAAACATAAATAAATCACGCACATAGTTTTGACAAAGAGGAATTAAAATAACAGTTAAGTTTTACACTTTAAAATGTTTTTAAAATTAGCAATAAAAATTTCATTCAATTTCATTCGCAAAATCAGTCGAAAAAAATTCTTCAAAATTATAGAAAGCTCCGTTTACGAGTAATAGTCGCGGCACAATCTGTTTGGACCTAGACATTTTAGGTACCCAGCTGAAATTTTCTGAATATGTAGCCTACGATACGTAAAGTTACATACTGAAAGTCCCGAAGAATCCGAATTGAGCGTTAGTCGCCATGTTGAAAAATGGCACGCGCGCGTAGATGAAGAAAACATTTTTTTCTTGCCTTATTTATTAGCCGATTTTAATATTCTAAACAGATAATTATAGCCAAAGAATGTAGCTTTAACAAATATTTTACACATTTTACTAAACTTTGTCTGTGTGGTAAAAAACTGACTTAAACTGAAAATTAAAATTTTGGAAAATTCTATTTATATGATTAAAAAGAAAATTGTAGGGTTTATGAAAATATGTTTTAAGTAAAAGTTGTAGGCCATCAATAAACAAACAGAACGTTTTTTAATCTCTTTTATAGCTTTAAAAATAACGGAGATAGAACATTTTAATTATTATAAAACCGTATATTAGTAGCATTAAAATCAAAATTGAAAAGTTAAAATGTGCAATTTTAGTCACAGCACAACTAACCCCGAACAAAAATGATTACCAAGTTCAGTTTTCAGAATTAGATGGTTTATAATAATAATGATAATAAATAATAATAATAATAACAAGGAGGTAAAAGGAAAAAAATTAACAATTAATTTTCATCTTCAACATCGCTATCGGTTATAATTAGAGTGTTTGAATTGACACAACTTATGCCACGGCAATTACTGCACAGATCAGAACATTTTGTGTAATAGACTGGCGGTACATGACCAGTCAGGTGCAACGTTTTTAAAATGCATGCCAATCATATATATGAATGAAATTACCGTGAATATGCCAGAAACGCAAATTTTAGGCAGTCATCGCGTGCAGAAGGCTGTGGAAATCGATTTTTTTTGTTTATTTTTTTTCAATTTAAAGTGGATGCCAAGAGTGCCAAACGAAAAGCCTTAAAAAAGAATCCAGCGAAAATTCACTGGCATGCAGTTTACGCGCGCAAAACACACGTTGATGTGCACATTAAATCGTAAAATTTTTTGGTGTTCTTGATTTTGGATGATTCTGGTTTTGGATTTTTTTTTAAGGCTTTTCGTTTGGCACTCTTGGCATCCACTTTAAATTAAAAAAAAAAACACAAAAAAAAAACCGCTGCCCAAGGAATCACTACTTCCACATCCAGATTCTCTATCCAAGTCACTCACAACGAAAAAACTTTGTATGTTAAAATAATTGTTTATGGATCTTTAATAATATAATATTTGAAATCTTCTACCCCAAAAACCCATAAAACGATACCCCGCATCGGTAGTGAGGTGGGGGTGGTGATAGGGGGGTGGTAGTGGGGGGGGGGGTGGATGAAGTAAAAAACATATTTTGAGGTTTCTGGTTCCTGTACATACACTAAATCACAATTTTTTTTTCCATCCCCTTTAATAAGGAGGTGGGGGTGGTAATGGGGGTGGCTAATGCCAAAAATTTTTTTGAGACCTTAGCTTCTCTTATATATACTAAATACCAATTTCATGGACTCTTACCTGCTTGATTTACCCATTTACCCCAAATTTACCCCAATTTACCCCCCAACCCTTCGATGGAACAAGATGAAAATATAATCTAGTTCTAGATCTCGTTAAAGTACATATGTGTACCAAATTTCAAGTCAATATCTTAAACGGTTCCAGAGAAAACGTGCGCACAAAAAAAGTTACAGACAGACAGACCGACAGACAGACCGACAGACAGACAGACCGACAGACAGACAGAAATTTTGTTTTCGCTCAAACTTAAAATCTCGACGTTTCATGACATTTTAAGCCTATTTGGACAATAAAAATTTTTAAAAATTTTTTTGTCGTTACTATACTTTCACTGGACGTGGAAGTAATAAACAAAAAAAATCGATTTGCACGCAACGACTGCCTAAAATTTGCGTTTCTGGCATATTTACGGTAATTTCATTCATATATATGATTGGCATGCTGACTGGTCATGTACCGCCAGTCTATAATTGCAAGGACAATTTTTATTGCAGTCATTTTTACAGTTGCAATGTAGAAGTTGTAATATATTGTCGGGTACAATTGACAAAGATGTTGGTACGGGTTTGGTTATATCGTTTCTTAATTCCCAGCCCCACTCAGATGAATTAATTTCCTTATTAAGCCATGTTTGCACCTGAAAATATACCCTATAAACATGCTGTTCAATAAAACCTACAAAACCCAAAAGAGTTTACCAAATGAAAACCACCTAATCGAAGTACAACAGAAGATAGTTCCTCACATGAATTTACAATTTCTAAACCTTTTTGATACAACGGCTGATCAAACGTTACAAAACAAGAATTATAATTTTGCTTTATGCATACATTGTTTGCAAAACTTAAGGTTGTATAAATGGTTGACATATCGCTGGGATTAAGATTGATAAATGGCAAAGGCGTTATAGAACTGACTTCAGTTGGTTTCTTCTTTTGGTGTTGACATATAACCACTCCAATTCATTATTTTAAACTGTTTCAATAATGGCCCAGTTGCCCACAATATATTTTGATAAAATGATTTACCGCTAATTGATAAAATGTCTTCCATAACGAAGTCCTGTAGTTTATTTACAGCAGGTTTTTTTGTAATATTTTATAGGAATATTCCCATAGTGACCAGTCAGCAGAGTTTTTAATTCGTGGAATTTTTTTTCAAGCAGTACATTCCCTCCATTGCATGAAATGAGCCATACCCGTCTAACGATCTAATATTGTAATCAGCGTTATCAAACACAAATTATCTAAAGGTACCATTAATTATATCAGGTTGAGGATAAGATATAGATTCTTCATATCTTTGAACTTCTCTATAACTTGCAAAAACTGCTAAAGAGATTTGAAGTGGTGAAAGATAAGAATTTGGTCTAGCTGCAGAAATAATTGCCTCTGCAAGAGCCATACTTTTCCTTTTAACATTATTGTCAACTTTTCTAAATTTTATTAGTGTCCAGCAATAACATTAAAGATTCTGGAATTTGATCATTATGAGAAAGATCTTCAGTTACCGAGTAATTATCTAAGTCAACCACTTTTTTTAATATTATTTAAAATCATTTTTCCTGCCGTTTCAACCACTCTTAGGTTTTCCTCATGGTCGTTTTCAAAATTTTTTTTGTACCATGTATCGGTTAATATTTTACCGGAAAAATCTTTCAGTGTAACAATATCACTATGGCCTGGTCTTGACGTAAAGAAAATCTTAGTTTTGTAATGATCTTCAAGTTTTCTTTTTAAATGTTTTCTACTAAACTTTAGGTCACCAAAACTTTCTAATTTGTCTTCTAATTCTGCTAACGTGTACTGGCACTCACTGTTTGAATTTAAAAATTCGATAAGTTGCTGAACTGCATCGCACTTTTGCGTATCAGTCTGTTTAGTGTTTTCCAAGTTCTTTAAGTAAAACTTGGATAGACAACTTTTGTGATACCTTGCTTCAGCTGCAACCAAATCAATTACATTTATAATTCTCTTTAAAACATTTTTAGAGCTCTTGGCAGCGAGAAATCAGAGATTCTTTAAATTCAAGAGTTTGCACTAACTGAATACGGCGCGGCGTCGTAAATTTGTTGGTTTTTTGTTTTCATTTTTTACATCGGCTATTTCTCCACAAATAACACAATTTTTATTAAAGTCAAATGATTCTCTGTGTGCCCTTTTTTGCTGTGCAATCATTTTTACTAATAGAGGCGGCTCTTTTGGTTTTATTACGAGTGTAATTTTTTCTACATTTTTTGTGAACTGTTAGTTCTTCAGAAATAATTTTTTTATGAATATCGTCATTAAGTTGTATACTTTTTGAAATTATCGTGTCTAATCCCCTTTTCACGATTACCGTTTCTTCCGCGGATAATGGAATTTGACAAAAAATACAAATACCTTCCATAATGACGGGTAAAATGAGGAAATAAAATGCCTTGATTGACCTTAAACAATAATAAACCTAAACAATAATAAAAGTAACACAATCCTTGCACGAACAAAATACTAATAGAAAAAATCCAACAATTCGTAAAACAATAACGAAATAAAAAAGAAAACATGAATTCGGTATAAAAATAAAACAATATCCTGAAGAAAAACTATGAGAATACTAAATATATTTAAAAATTTTATATATTCTAAACTCGATTTGAGATAATCCAGCTTAGCAACTTACTTATATTAATAACAATGCAGCGCAAATGTACGTGTAGAAATATATCTAAGCCTAACAACGTGTGGCAGTCGATAGGTGTATGAACATTTCTGTAAACATATTTACAGCTTTCACTCTCTTTGCGCGTGTCCCTAAATATTACAAATTTCATATCTCAGCTATTGTTTAAGCTAGAGAAAATTTTCAAAAAAAGTATTGTTTGTCCTTTAACGGCCTACAACATTTATCTAAAAAATATTTTCATAGGATGAGCGAGTATTTTTTTAAATAAAAAAATACAAATCCTCAAAAAGTAATTTTTACTATTAACTATAATTGTTACACTACTAATAAACAATTTATTTTAGTTTCTTAAATTCGTATCAAAGACATATGCTTTGGCTTTAATTTGTTTTTTAAAATATTAAAATCGATTAATAGAGAAGGCAAGAAAAAATGTTTTCCTCAGCGGCGAGCGCAAGCCATTTTTTCCATATGGTGGCTAACGCTCAACTCGGATTCTTCGGGACTTTTAGTATGGTATTATACGTATCAAAAACTGCATATTCTGAAAAATTCAGCTGGATACCTAAAATGTCTAGGTTAGGCCTATTTTTTACAGATTGTGCCGCCACTAGTAAATCTTTAACCTCGCCACAAAACTGTCTGTATGGTAGTTAACCCCGTTTTTACTTTTTTCTAATCGCAGATATCTCAAGGATATCTTATTATTGAACCTTGTATCATGGCCATGTATATACCTATGAACGACGTAATCGTTTGTTTTCTTTAACGTATATTAAGCACCTACAGATATAAAAAGAAGGAACTGAAAATATTCCATGTTCAATAAATTTATATTTTACGTCATTTCTATATCCAAGACTTGAAATCGATTTTACAATACATCTCTGTAAACTAAATATTCTATCTAAATCTACGCCCCCAAGTTAGAATTGCATAAGAAAAGGTGCCTTGGAATAATGAAAAAATAGGCTGTCCTAATCACATTTAAGGATTCTTCCCCCATGAGATTGTTTATCATACAAACACACTTTGCCAGTTTTTCTGAAACATAGTCCACATGTTGGTCCCAACATAGTTCTGGATCAAGAAGTACTTCCAGAAATTTTACATTATCTGAGTTTTCATATTTTTCAATATAACGAGTAGAAAATACCATATTTGTTGTTTTGGTATCATTTAAACATAAGACATTCGCTTGGACCCAGTCGGAAGTAGTCGACTATGTTTGCAGCATAATATTTTCCAACTCAATCTGGTTCTCATTACAATTTACTTTAGTAGCATCATCTGCATACAACACAAAATTAGCATTTAAAACATATTGTGGTAAGACTTTGACATAAATCAAGAATAACAGGGGTCCAAGGACGGATCCCCGAGGTACTCCATGATCTATGCTCGCCATTGTTGATGTCATAACGTTATAAGCAGTGACTTGGTTTCTATTTTCGAAATAACTTTTTATTTTAATGACCTTGGTTTTACACCATATTTGTTCTTTTTTCATAATAATATATTATGCCGAACACAGTCGAATGCCTTCGAAAGGTCACAAAAAGTGCAGCCTGCGTAATTTTTATTTTCATATGCATATGTGATGTAATTCGTTGATTTCTTTGATCTGAAACCAAACTGCCCACTGAAATAGAGGTCATTCGTTTCAAAATAATACATTAATCTTGTGTGTAGTAATTTCCAAGAATTGGTATAATTGATATGGGGCATTAGTTAGACATATCGTTTACCTCACCTTTCTTGAATATTGGGAAAACTTTGGAAATTTTTAAGCAGCTGGGAAAATACCTTCCATTATGCATTCGTTAAATTAGTAGGAGAGCTGGCAAGCATTATGGTGAACGATAAGATTCAAAATTTTCAATGATGGCAGTCCATTCTTTGGTCTTTGGATATGTCAAAACCGATCGTCTGCCGTTTCAAAGTGGCAGCATTAACTTAGGGGGATGTATTCAAGAAGCGGTGATTTTAGGTTTTAGTGAACCATATTGTTCAAGAAAATTTTTTGCAGGGGTGACTAATATAGTTAGTCTAGACGGCATTTCTACCCAGGCAGACGATTTTTCTGGTAGCATTATCATAGCAGACGCAACTCAAAATGGCAAAAAATCACATTTCGGTGAACTATTTTGTTCAAAAATAATTTTCGCGTCCTTCGATTTGTCTACTCATGGTTTAATAAATAACGAATCGGCAGACGACAAAATCGGTAGCGTCGCCCTAGCAGACGCTGTCAAAGTGACAGATCCGGTTTTGATGAACGCCATTTATCAAGAAAAATTGTGTAAGGAATGATAAATACAACAACTCAAGATTATATTCTCGCCCAGGCAGTCAATTTTTTTCGTAGCTATGTGTATGGCAGACGCCTGTCAAAGTGGCAAAAATCACGTTTCGGTGAATTATAGTGGTCAAAAATAATTTTTGAGTCCTTCGATTCGTCTATCTATGGTACAATAAATAACGAATCAGCAGACGAAAAAATCGGTAGCATTTTCCTAGCAGACGCTGTCAAAGTGAAAAATTTAAATTTTTTTTTCTATATAAATAGGTTTAGAATGTTGGCGACGAAATTTTAAGTTTGAATAACAAAAATCTGCCTGTAGGTCGGTTATCTATTATAAAGTCATACAATTTGTCCGCCAGAATTTTGATACTTCAAACTATCAGGATGGAAATATATTTAATATCACGAAGGGTCCATCGATTTTCGGAAACTTTAAAGATGTATTCCCCTCGGATCCCATAATTAGTTTCTATGGTACAGGAGCAAAAGCATATTCCATGCAATCTGTAGGTAGCGAGTTAAAAAAAGACCACCTTTTTGTTACTTTTCAAATAATATTTATTTGTTTATTGCGATATTACCATATTGTGATACTACCTTGTAGGTATATAGGCATTTTTATATATCAGAGTTTATGTTTTTTGTAAAGTAAGGATGTTGACTTTTTTTAAATGAATATTTAAGTTATAAGTTGCTTGTGATATCGTATTTAATCTTCCTTTTGGTAATATAAGTTACTGTTATCAATAAGTCATTTGTACGTTCCTTACAGTATCGCCTTATGATAGATTGATATTCTTATGGCTATACATATTATTTGTTACTTTTAGATTATTATGTTCTAGGCTTTTTGTTATGCTATTTTTTATTTGTATAGAAGTAATAAATCTGTTGTTTAAAGTCAAATTTTTATTTTATTCGCACAGGAAATATAACGAACGAACTGTCACCGATTTTTTGTATGCAGAAAAATTCTTTGTTTGGAAACTGCTGTCTAAGGAATCACTATTTCCACATACCATCAAAGAGGGTAATTTGATGATGGGACGAAAGTAACGGTGGCCGTGGCGGTGGTCGATGGCAAAATGTTTTGATAGTTTTGCTTCTCGTACACACACTTGATCACAATTTTATTTCTTTAGCCCATTTAATATGGGGTGGAGGTAGCGGCAGTGGCTGATGTCAAAAAAAAAAAAATTTGAGACCTTTGGTTCATTTAAATAGTAGGGTGGGGATGGCTGATGCCAACAAATTTTCAAGACCTTGGTTTCTCGTACATACACTAAATCCCAATTTTATTAATTCTTACTTGTTTGCTTTGCCTATTTAACTCTATTTGCCCCCAACCCTTCGACAATATAATCTAGTTCCAGATCTCGTTACAGTACATAGATACACCATAAATCAATATCTTAAACAGTTCCAGAGTAATTGTGCGCACAAAAAAGATTACAGACAGACCTACAGACAGGTTTTTGTTGTTCAAACTTAAAATTTCGTCGCAACATTCCAAACTTATTTATATAAGAAAAAAAAATTAAAATTTTTAACTTTGACAGCGTCTGCTAGGAAAATGCTACCGATTTTTTCCTCTGCCGATTCGTTATTTATTGTACCATAGATAGACTAATCGAAAGATGCAAAAATTATTTTTGATCACTACAGTTCACCGAAACGTGATTTTTGCTACTTTGACAGGCGTCTACCATACACATAGCTACGAAAAAATTCGTCTGCCCGGACGAGAATATAATCTTGACTTGTTGTATTTATCATTCCTTACATAATTTTGCTTGATAAATGTCGTTCATTAAAACCGGATCTGTTACTTTGACAGCGTCTGCTAGGGCGATGCTACCGATGTTTTCGTCTGCCAATTCGTTATTTATTAAACCATAAGTAGACAAATATAAGGACGCGAAAATTATTTTTGAACAATATAGTTCACCGAAATGTGATTTTTTGCCATTTTGAGTTGCGTCTGCTATGATAATGCTACCAGAAAAATCGTCTGCCTAGGTAGAAATGCCGTCTAGACTAACTATATTAATCACCCCTGGAAAAAATTTTCTTGAACAATATGGTTCACTAAAACCTAAAATCACCCCTTTTTGAATACATCCCCCAAGTTAATGCTGCCACATTGAAACGGCAGACGATCGGTTTTGACATACCCAAAGACCAAAGAATGGACTGCCATCAGTGAAAATTTTGAATCTTATCGTTCACCATAATGTTTGCCAGCTCTCCTACTAAATAGTTTATAACCAAGAAGTGAGCATAAATTCAACTTCTTCAAGCTTATTGTTGTCTTGTATCAATTTTACTAACTGTAAGGAATGCATTTTAATATTTATAATAATAAAAGTAGAGTTTGACTATTGTCCTGAAAAGTATATGAAGGCTGTTGTTTTACTATCTCATTCCCACACTAGTGCGGTAATATCGATCATTACCTAACTATAACAAATGATAATAAATCAGGTGTGAAAAGAGGCTCTTATCTACTGATTCTAGAAAAAATGTTATTCATTATATCATACCTATGGCTCTCCAGTTGTTCCCTATCAATGGGTTTGAGGCCTTGATCCTCGGGCTGTGTGGAAACACGTCTGTCGCCATGATGCCGTTTTCTTTGCGGATCGTCTGGGAGGGAATATTTCCTGAACTTGGCATGGTGACCATGGTGGTGACGGCTGGAACAAAAAAAAAGAGTTCTTACTATTCTATGATAATAATTAAATACAACGGTAACATTGCGAAGACAACGTAAAAAAATGGATACATTTTTATGAAATTGTACTATTCTTTTGCATGTTGAGATTAGCTAGGTTGACAGAATAACTTTACTAATGTCGAAGTTCTGAGAAGACCATAAAATTGCAGCACAATTCGATTTAAAAAGTCACCTCCGTCACATCAGCGCGAGTCTGTCGGGCATGACAACCCTGCGAAAATATAGTATTGTCAAGAAATGGATAGTCAAACATTTTTAAAAGGCTTATTAAAAAAGGAAATTAAATTTTAGTTTTGTAGATATATAATTAAATAATATAAAAAGAATTCACCTGTATAAATTTAAACCTAAAATATTACAAAAACCGTTGCCCAAGGAATCACAATTTCGCCATTCAGATTTTTTATTCAAGTCTCTCACAACAAAAAAAATGTGTATGTGGAAATAATTGTTTATGGAACTTTAATAATATAATATTTGATATCGTTTACCCCCCCCCCCCCCAAAAAAACTCATAAAACGATGATATGCCACATCGGTAGTGGGGGTGGGTGTGGTGGAAGGTGGAAGTATAGGCACTAAATCACAATTTTATTTTATCACCACCTTTAATAACGGGGTGGGGCTGACTAATGCCAAAAAATATTCTGAGACCTTGGCTTCTCTTATATATACCAAATAGCAATTTGATGGACTCTTACTTGGTTGATTTACCTATTTACCCCAACCTTCAACAGAATAAGATCAAAATATAAACTAGTTCCAGATCTCGTTAAAATACATATGTGTACCTTTCAAGTCAATATCTAAAGCAGTTCCAGAGTAATTGTGCGCACAAAAAGTTAATGACCGACAGAACTACAGACAGAATTTTTTTGTTCAAAATTAAAATATCTACGTGTCATGACATTCTAAGCCTATTTGAACAATAAAAATTAAAAAAAAAATTTTTACGTTACTATACTTTCACTGGATGTGGAAGTAATTAACAAATATAAAATTAAACAAAAAGTTGCTGTGACTGCTATTTATTTCGTATTTAAAAACAACTTATTTTCAATTGGAACTTGATTTCTATCAACAGGATTATGGTATGGCAATGGGGCCTCCATTGCATTTAAATAATGTATTTATGGAGGACCTTGAGACTAGACATGTTCAACCTTGAATATACATACCGATTAACTGGTGGAGATATGTTACGATATTTTTGCAAACTGGCCTCAAGGAGTTGATTTACTAGATATTTTTTTATAAAATATAAATAATAAGGAAGTTTCTATTTTTATATTAGAAGTAGAAAGTAGAAACGAACTACCATTTTTAGATGTTTTAATTAAAAGAGTAAATAACACAGATGAAACAAGCATCTATAGAAAACTTACACACACCAACAGGTATTTGAATTTTAACTCAAATCAGTTGATGCATGTTAAAATAAAATGTTTATATGATAGGGTCAAGATAATTTCTTCTAACGATAATGATGAAATATTAGACAATAAGAAACGTTTTATAATTGGTTTTTTTTATACATAATCTTTACCCTGAAGCTTTGTTGATAAAACTTTTACATTGAACTCAACTTTTTATGCCAATTATGAAAATGTAAATAATTCATTATCTCTTTCTGACAACTGCCAACACAGGATGGCCGCAGGGGTTTAAACAGTACGCGCCGGCTTATTCTTTTGTCGGCATACCCGGTGCACAAATCTGCACAAATCTAAGAGTATCATGGGCGATCAGACGCGACAATAATAAAGCCTACCCTAATATTCCAGTAGTTCTCAAACAATGCAATTAAATATTTTTGAAACTTTTGTTTATTTTTTTTCTCCAAAACTATGGACTTTAGACCCCATGTTATATAAAGTTTCTTTTTGTTTGTCTAGTCGTTCCCCACCGCCAGTTCTTTTAATGACATGAAACTAATTACAACCTGTATAGTCTGCCCATTTATCAGTTTGGCTCCATTTGCAAGAAACTGTTAAAGGGAGACCATATTAAGCTAATTAATTTATAAAACTGAAAACGTCACTCTGAAGAAAATAAAGAAAATATTTATTTATCTATAAATATTGACACTAGTAGATGATATTATAAAATTAGTATGATATTATAAAATTAGTTGAAGTAGTTAAGTAAGGCCGATTCTGGACCAAACCCGTCAGTAGAGTAGCAATCAGAGTTCTGTGTGACGTCAGCACGCCTGCAGCCCCGCGGGGGGCGGGCAGGTGATAGATGATAGATCCTATGATCTAGGTTCTAGTGTGAGGTGAGATAATGCTAGATGATAGATCCTATTATCTAGGTTGTAGTGTGAGGTGGGATCTTCTTAGATGATAGGTGATAGGACCTAATGGGAGGGGGGAGATGGGAGATCCAATCCCCGAGCTTAGATAAGAGATTATATCTAAAAGGACGTGGCTGAGAGTATACAGGGTGTGTCTAAAATAAGATGGTTGCCGTTTATTGACTAATAGTATTGTATGTTTACGTTAGTGGGCGTTAAGAAAATGGCTACTGACGTCCATCATTGAGATTAAATAGACAAGTCTTATAATTATGAGATAAATATTCATTTACTTCTATATGTTAAGATTTCAATGTAAAACTGTGACCAAATGCAGAGACGTTATCGGATTCCAGGAAATTGTTAATGTAAATAAATGTGACTGCCTACGGCTATATGTATATTTAAAACGTGATTAATTACCTTTAGATAACTACAGCGGCTAGATCAAAGGAAATATCGAGACCCAATATAAACGCTTTTCAGACAAGTCTCTTTAGCCCGAGTTTTATATAAGATAAATATTCATTCGCTTCTCTACGTTTAGATTTCAATTTAATAAGAATATAATGCAGAGCTGTTATCGGATTCCGAGAAATTGTTAATGTAAACAAATGAAATCATTTCTGATAGTCTACTAACATAAGATAGGTATACGGTAAAGATGCATGCGAAGAATTTTGTGTCTTACAATACATGGTTTCTTATGGGAATATGTAGCCACCCCGCAGCGATATAGCAATTTAACATTGTTTTATATGTAAAAGACGAACAGATTATGAAAATTCGGGGGCCTTTTAGAAATCGTTCACTGCAAAGTCACGTGACCCTCGACTGCCGAGTAAAAAAGCAGCATCATCTCCCAGTCTACATTGTGATGAGTGGAGCTATCAAATATTTATACTAGAGCTCGGTCTAAGAAGAGCGTGTGTTAATATATGAGTAAAATGGCTAATAGAAGCGATTATTTATGGTCACATGTCTATGTAAATAAATATTAATAATAATAATGACAATAATATTATTAATAATGATAAAACCATCATCGATATATGTATTCAAGTCTTATATGAGGAAAAATTGTAGTTGCCTGCTTCAGAAGATAGGTATGGATTTGAATGTATAAACTGCGGTCAAATGCAGAGGCGTTATCAGTTTCGAGGAATTTATTAATATAAACAACGGCTGATCGATTATTAAAATGACTCCCAGCAGTAGGTATATGTATACGCTTAGTGCAACTTAATTACTTTAGATGAAGACAGCGAACTGAAAGGAACTGTACGTAATTAAAAATGTAAAAATAGTGTAAACAATATGATTGAAATTTTTAATACAATTGCAGATATTTTCAGTTAAGAACCGGACATTATAATATATCAAGAAATATCAGTACTTTATAATTTAAGTGACTAAATTAAATACCGATAATGAAGTGAATAGTAAGATTTTAATAATTAATACAGAAATATTAAAATATTAGGCTAGGACAAACAATTGTAAGAAGTGCGATTGAGATATCAGTTTTGAGGAATTTCTTAATTCATAATATCAAATCTAAAAATCTCTAAAGAAGTCGGTGGCTTAAGACATCGAATTTAAGTTTTAATTTTCGTATGGAAGCATAGGTTCGGATCCTGACATTTATTCTAGGGAAGCTAATATATTAATGCAGTCAATTAATTTATTTTTCATTAATATATTTATATTTATAAGACATCGAAGAGTGGTGGGTGAAGTATCACATAAAACTAAACACTAGAAGCTCACTTTATTGGCAGTCATTAAGTCAAAGAAATTAGTATTCTAACATTCATGTTGAAGCCGCCTCGAATGAAATAAAAAAATCATTTTTTTAAATTCATCGAAATGAATATTGTACATGCTACAATGTATGTGTTTTTTAATGCTGAATTCAAATATGCAATCAGAAAAATTAAATCTCAAAAAATAAATCCACCCCAAGCGAAAAATGAAAAATTCAGATTTTTCAAGTTTATTGCATTAAAAATGTTCATGCTACATTTTCTGTGTTTTTTAATGCCGAATTCAAATATGTCATCAAAAAAATTCAGTCTTGTAAAATAAAGCCACCTCAGACAAAAATGTGAAAAACTCATAATATATTTCATTTATTTAAATACATAATACTGTAATAGAGACGCTTATACGGACGCTTATACGGAAATAAAATATATAGAATAATAATGGAACCTGCTTGAATATTTAAAAATTAGTATTTTTTCTATCAGATGTGCGTATAGTCATGACTGTGATAGAAGCCGTATATCTATCGTTTTCATGCTAAAGGTCTCTTGTATCAATCTTTGCTTGTCACTAGCTACACCATCAAAAGGTAAAATAGAATTAATTTTAGCTTTCGTAAAAGACATTTACATTACTATTTTTTATTTTTATTTGTACTATTTATATTAACGTCCTGGCGAAGTTTAGCTAATGCTACCTCACCACTTAACTAGGACGGCGAGATAAGATACGATCACCCATCCAAGTATCGGACTCAAACAGCGTGCCTTAACTTCACTGATCGATTTCTCTCCACTGAAACCGGTACCGTACTTCACCTCACATCAGCATCCTCAAACTAATGATATTTTTTAAACGAGTTAAGTACTTGATTATTTTATACATATGATTTGAATATCCCGCGTTCTGTTCTCAAGATAGAATACGAAGATGGTGAGGCAATGTGTCATGCATCAATCAGCTAATTGAATTTTCTGCAAAGACGCTGGTTAACAGGGATATATTATGGTGTTCTTATTATTTACATCGATTCACATTCATGAATTATCCTACTGGACTTCTGCTTGCTGTATGGAACGTATGACAGCATTACGCCATCTGTCTTGGTTACCTGTTAGACGCACAACATCGTTATGATTTTTACTATATTCCATCATATAATAATATAGCAGTAGTCATAGGTAGATAATGATATCTAGAGGTATCCATTCCTCTTAGATAATCAGAAAAATTACATTTGAAGACTAGAAATTTTGATCAAAGAGCAGCGATTAATTCGATCAAAGAAACATGAAATATATACTATCAAACAGAATAAGGTGGCACTCAGTCCGTATGATGATAAAAGAATTATAAATTATATAAATACCGATACGAAACCTTGGGGATATAATTTCCAACAAGTCTCGGCTCGTCAGATGACGTCATCGACGCAGTGAAGCGCTTGGCAGTAGCCGTTCGGATTCATTTACTTTAGAGACTTTGATCGCGATGGACGGGTTAGAAAAAGAATTGCAGTACAAGCTTGTACTTATCACTCGCGACGTATATGAGAGGTACATTCAAAATGCATTGAATCGGGGTAATTATCAATTAGTTCATAAAATTTTAGAAAAGATTGTTATACCGGACAAAGCTTTATACTGGATGGCTTTAAGAGATAGTTCTAATTTCGATTTAATGAAAAAAATATTTACGAAAAAACTTCAAAACGATATTTTTATTCAACAGTTGGAATATATTTTCCAAAGAGAATGTATTACTCACCTTACCGTATATCGATTACGAGAAGTAATTAACAGACATTATCCCGCCGCGAATAATAGTTATTTTAGAATTTTTTTAGAAGAATTATTAACGTGTAATGATGATTATATGTCAATTGATTTTTATTCGAAATCGTACCCGGCTAAAAATATTTCTGATAATTATAAAAGTATTGATTGGTCGATTAATAAAGCATTTTGCGAGGCAGCTTACTTTACACAATACGAATTTCTTGAAATTTTGTTTCGAGTAATTGGTAGGAATAATATACATTTCAAATTAGATATTAATTTCAATGAAGAGCATAAGCAGCTAATAAAATGGCTGGAGGATAATATATCCAAAGGTCGCTCTGGGCAGCCGACTGGTTGGAGCTCTGGTCCAGACAGCGGGCACTGGCCATCCACTACCTTAGAAGATTATGTTAAGACGCTTGACATAGTTCGTCTACATTTTTTGTAATTAGTATTAAAGTATTGTAATATAAATATTTTACATTTAATAAATTAAATTATTTATAAAATGCGTGTTTTTATTTCCTAATACCTATCCTGGCATGATGATCATGAGAGAGGCAGGTGAGACAGCTTGAACAGCTCCAACAGCTCGAACAGCTCCAACAGGTGTAACAGGTACCGTACCTGTTACACCTGTTGGAGCTGTTGGAGCTGTTGGAGCTGTTCAAGCAGCCCATATACATATACATATACGTGTATTATATATGGTTAGTTTCAACAGCTCGAACAGCTCCAACAGCTCCAACAGCTCCAACAGGTGTAACAGGTACGGTACCTGTTACACCTGTTCGAGCTGTTGGAGCTGTTGGAGCTGTTGGAGCTGTTCAAGCAGCCCATATACATATACATATACATGTAATATATAGGGTCAGTTTCAACAGCTCGAACAGCTCCAACAGCTCCAACAGCTCGAACAGGTGTAACAGGTACGGTACCTGTTACACCTGTTGGAGCTGTTGGAGCTGTTGGAGCTGTTGGAGCTGTTCAAACAGCCCATATACATATACATATACGTGTATTATATAGGGTCAGTTTCAACAGCTCGAACAGCTCCAACAGCTCCAACAGCTCGAACAGGTGTAACAGGTACGGTACCTGTTACACCTGTTGGAGCTGTTGGAGCTGTTGGAGCTGTTCAAGCAGCCCATATACATATACATATACGTGTATTATATATGGTTAGTTCCAACAGCTCGAACAGCTCCAACAGCTCCAACAGCTCCAACAGGTGTAACAGGTACGGTACCTGTTACACCTGTTGGAGCTGTTGGAGCTGTTCGAGCTGTTCAGACACTTAATAAGTATGAGATGCTATCAACTCATTGAAATAAAAAAAAGATTATTAATAACATTTTTTATTAATATAAAAAAAAAAATAATACAATTAAAATTGTGTAGAATTAATAAAATAATAAAAACACTGGTCTGGCTATCCGGCGGGAGGGCAGATCGTATGTTAATTAAAAAAAGAAATTTATTGGTCTCGCCGGCTGACAGATCGACTTCTCCAAATCTCCGAAGAAATTCTGAGTTCAATGGAGTCTGTAACAATTTAAAAAAATATCTATAAGTATTGAGTTATACGAAACAGAAAAAATATTTTAAATACCTTTCATGATGTCGGCTAAGAGCATCAGCCGGGGCATCTCCTGTGGTGGTGGTGGTGGTGGTGTCGGTTGCGTTACGGGGTCCTGGGGCTGAGGCAGCCCCAGGTACCTCCAGCCCTCCGGTGGGACTTGGCACATCGAACATTGGCATATATTGCCCGCTATCAGCTCTCTAAGCCCCGTTTGATTGTGCATCTTTGCAACGTCTAACTGATCACCGCGCTCTGACTCGAAGCGAGAGCTCTCCCCCCACTTCTCTCTCTCCCTCTCTGCCCCCCACCCCGCTCGTCATTCATACACGCACACATGTATACAGAAATAAAAGCCAGTATGGTTAGCATAAATTTGTTTATTCAAAATCCTTATCTTTATTTACAATATACCACTGATATATCGAGTAGACATTCTGCCTAGAGCAGCGTAAATGATTATTAATATGTTTATGACAATGATATTCTAAATTATTTAACATTAAACTATTCATATTATTACAATTATATAAGTCTATAATATTATTATTATTAGACAGATAATGCTGAAGCCATCGCTTCTTTTCCAGTCCCTTGACATAAACTTTTGCTTCTCTCTCAAGTACGTGACCGTCGATGAAGTCCTGCAGGTCGCCGTACCGGAGATTATCATAAGGCGTGGACCATTGGAGACCGTGCACATGATCAGTTATCCAATTAATTTGCTTCTGAATGTTGTGTGTAAGAAGCCCGTAACTAACAGTCGGTTTAATTATCCGATGTACACACGAGACATCGGTAATATTAAAAATTGAAATTTCTTTACATGTAAAAGCTAACTCCTTTTTATGCTGGAAGCCCTGCACGTCTATTATATACATATTAGTATGGACGAACTATACTGGTTAAAGGATTGTAATAAATCAATCTATCATGAATTATAAGACAATATGCAGCAGTGTCTTTCGGAATATTTTTATTAGTGCTAAATTCCAGCCTAATGTCCACTGCACTCGACTTTACAACCTCATTCTGACACGAACAGTCGATAACTACCAGAGGAGCTTTAGTTTTAAATTTATATTTAGTAAGCAGAGGTTCATTTTCTTTTTCATAATAAGATTTCTGAAATTGACAGAACATTTCATACAGAGTAGCACAGAAATTCTTCTGAAAATTAATATTCAAGTTATCATAGGGATATGATTCCGAATTTAAAAAAAGTTTAAAATTAGTCAACTCGCAGTGATCAAATTCACTCATACGTTTAGCGACTGCATTTTTACGACCCGTTTGAAGGCCGAAAATAATATATCGCGGTGTCTCTAACTGAGACGAAGTTTTAATATTCCAAGTATGCGTCTGCGATTCCATCAGCATGGGGTATTCATGTAATTCCCAGCTTCTAAACGGTACAGGCAAATCGATATTCCTCTCTAGATATTTCATTAATTTTAATCGCTCAACGTCAGATACAGTCACGTGTGGTACACGCCATTGAACGATTTCCAATTCTACTTTAATATTTTCATCGGCTACAAGATTTATGATTGCGTTTGTATCAATACTACTGCGAACGAGTACCAGCTCTTGACGGACATTTAAAATAATTCTTTCAAAGGTCTCTGCGAACCCCAGACATATTTTTAAAGGTATACATGCGTCAAAGTAACCGTTCTCGTCTGCAAAATTATCATCCACATCAGTCCACCCAGCATTTTCTAAGTGATTCGCGTCATTCGGAGTGAATGATGCATATCCCTTCATAACAGTCGCGAGGCCTGGATTTCTACTGCTGTCCACAATTTTACCGCTCACTTCGTATCGTATCTCGTCAAACAGATACAATAACCCCATTTTATCAAAGACCGCTGTGTTCGAAACCGTACCATCCTCTTTAAGTAACCGGCCCCGCATATACAGCGAACTAGCATACGGCGCAGTATACACATCCTGCTGCTGAATGGGTATACGAATTTCGTCGTTATTATTTAAATTTCTGATTGAATATGGTCCATGACTATGATTTTCAAAATTAGTTATCGCGGTTTCAAACGTAGGCTTCTCAAACACGTTTAAAATATTCGGATTCATATTAGCACTTTGTAACCGAGAGAGTAAAGAAAACGTCTATTTTTAGATGTTAACACCTTGAAGGTTGCAGGTGAACTGTTTCGAGCGCGAGCAGGTGTTCCTTTTAAACTATTTCGGAAACTAAGACCCATTCTTCTTCAAGTGCAGTCTTACCGTGATGACCTCACCACGGAAATTAACAAGATCACCGTCTTGATCGACTATCTTAATTGATATGCTATCTATATGCCTCTTATTAATCGGCAGGTAAATTGCATTAGCGGGACACTCTATTATTTTATAGCCGGGAGGCACGCTAGGAAAAAATTCATGAATAATGTGTACAGATCTATCATTCATGTAACTGCCCGTGATGAGATTACACTCCACGCATATAGCGTTTACTTTTTGAATTTTTGCCGGGAAATCAGATATATGTTTCTCGAGCGGTTTTAGACGACGAGATGTAAATCCTAACAAACTGCCAATACCGTCAGCCTTTTCAAAATTTATCATCTTATTGGATTTTATTTCCACTTTTAACGTATTTTTATTGGATACTATAGAAATATGACTATCGTTACCATGATTCAGAATAAAATGCTTTCTTACGTAATTATTTATATCTTCTATTTCATACGAGCCCTCCGGAATTTTTATAAACTTATCGTCTGTATCATAATATATATGATTATTTGTAGCGTCTATGTTCGGTATGGAGTTATACGCCTCGAAATTTATTAAAGCAAGCGAATATTCAGCGCCGTCTTCAAGGTCTATGGGTGGGGAAAAGTGCGCGGTTAAATTAGATGATTTGCCGGATAATGTAAACGTACAAGACATGTTGCGGCTTCAAGGTTAGCTCTGAGAATGAACGTGACTTAAAAGCATGACGCATTATATAGAAATTGTAAACACAGATGTCCACAATTTACTGTGTCATAAGACTGATACTGCTTGTGATTGTATTCAATAGAACAATTTAAATATTTTATTAATTCGAGAGGAGGCTGTAAATTACCAAAACTATCATAATAAACGGCTTTCGAACCGTTCTTAAAGTATGCAGTCCAATGAGTACCATTACCGCTATCACTATCCAAGTTCACAATGCCCGTCTCAATTTTATGTACGCGTTTAGGTAGTCGGTCTCGCATAAATATTCCTCGAAAATTAGGTATATTTAACATCTTAACATATTTTTTCAGATCCACGTCGGTGAGCGCTCGATTTGGTAATTTTACTAGTCACTTGCTGTTGGTGTTTTTATTCATGTATAGTCCAAGTCCCGTTCGATAGGGACGAAGATAGAGTCCCTTACCGAGGGCGATACTCTCCATAGCCTGATTGTGACGTTTAGATTCTTTAAGCTGGGAGGATGCCGCCTGAGAATCTCTTACAGCTTTCGCTATACCTGCAGATCCACCGGCTAGCGCTCCCAGAGCACTAAGTCCAGCAAATATTGGTATTAGCGGTAGAACGCCACCCGTCTTCGGTATAGGAATAACGCGAGCAGCCATCGGTGATATTTTTTTATCTTTTTTAATACGCTGTACTGCACGAGAGGCCTTTTTAATAGCATCCCCGACAGAGGGAGCTCCACGTACTAGTTTACGAATTTTATTGGATATTTTTTTAAACGTCATCGTACCGCCACATTTTCTTTTTTTACATCCCAAGCCTAATTTAACTTTAGCACTCATGATGCCTGCTACACCGGCTGCTGCCGCTCTTTCTCCGATGGACGAATCCCTAGCAAATACTCGCTTCAGAGCACGTTTTGCCAATTCTTTATCGGCAATATGCCGTCCTTTCACATCATTGACTTTAGAATATTGTATGTCGTGGTCACGACACGCCTCATCTAGACCATTAATTCCGCGATCTCCTCGCGCCAGTCTTTTTTCTAATTTAGTACCCGGGCCGCAGAAACGATAGCCAGGGATATGGGCTTCGAAAGGTAATTTATTTATGAGAGCGTTTACAGCCATGTTACCTCTATCGCATGTAATAGTAGACTGAGGTGTTACAGGTGATCGAAAGCTATTTATACTTAAACTCCTGGTGGAAATACCTCAGTGTCAATCATGCGTTTCATCAAGACAGGTAACAGTCTGAAAATCGATAATCTCGATTTCGATAGTCATGTGAAAAAAGATAGTAGACATGGTCCTCTGTTACCCGACAGCATCAGGTGTATCATATGCGGACCTTCAAATTGTGGGAAAACAAACATCGTGATAAGCCTGCTGACTCATCCACACGGCTTGCGTTTCAAGAATGTTTACGTCTACTCGAAATCTCTCTACCAGCCTAAATATGAATATCTTAGAAAAGTACTCGGCTCGATCGTGGGATATCATGAATTCAAGGATAGCGATGTAATAATGACGCCTGCGCAAGCTAAAATTAATTCCATTTTTATATTTGATGACGTAGCTTGCGACAATCAAAGTGTGATGCGTGACTACTTTAGCATGGGACGGCATAAACAGATAGACAGCTTCTATCTCTGTCAGACCTATACCCGCATTCCGAAACATCTGATAAGAGACAATGCAAATTTACTGATATTATTCAAGCAGGATGACATGAATCTTAGACATGTATATTCCGATCACGTTAATACCGATATGAGCTTTGAGGATTTCAAACATATGTGCTCGTTATGCTGGAAAGATAAATACGGATTCCTAGTGATAGATAAAGATAGCGATATCAAACATGGCCGATACAGAAAGGGGTTTGACGAGTATATATACCTGTGATTTTACTATCTCAATCAGTTGATAATTACACATGTTATCTGACGCACCTGTCGACATGGACATTACTAATAAAATTATCGAAGCTCGGAAAGCCGTAAAGCGCAAATTAGAGGCACTCAAAATGCACGATCTGCAAATCGAAAAGTCTTTTGCCCCAATCACCGCACCTTTACATTCGATAGCTAAACATATCAAGCTTGAGACGGACGAGAATTTAAACATTAAGAAAAAGTCTGAACCCTCAGAGGATGAAAAAAATATTAATATTACACCGTCACCGTCGATTGTCGACTCTGAAGAAGGCGACCAGTCAGATGAGAAGTATCTTGAGAAATTTAGCGATCTGCCTAAAACATATATATCTGAGATGATGCATGATACTGAAAATACACATGATTTTCGATATGGTGTACGATATAATCCCGAAGAAGATAAATATTATATTGGAAATTCTGCCATTCAGTTTGACGGTGACAATTTAATAATAAATAATAAAGAGTATCAGGGCACTCGCGGTCTTTATGAATTACTATTTAAAAAACGTTCGCATCACTATAACTATGATGATAAGAAACAGTACATTGATATTGTAAAAAGGACTAGCGCACATAAGAGAAATTATGATTCTGAAAAGCAAAAGTCCGGTAGTAAGAGCTGGAAGTACCTGCATATTATTAAACCGATGCTTTACGCTCGCGAACCTCGGCAACGTGCTCCTGGTAAAGTAAAAGGCGGTGAATTAATGATGCAAGTCACCGATAATGCTATTGATTACGTATATTGGGACGATCCTAATGAACTCGTCGATCGTCTTAGGCTTTTGATAGCTTCACAGGAGGCAGGCAATTCAAGTCATACGAATGAAATAAATAGAATTTTAGAGGAACTATTAGAAAGTAAAATAATCGAATCGCTGGATTAATTTAACAGTACGTAAATTATTGTTGAACTGTAAACATGTCTGCTATAAAAAGAGATATTGTTAATGAAATACATAAGCCGGCTAGAATTAACTTTAAGAGACGAAAAGTCGTAGTTAGAGGTTTAAATGAATTGCTTCAGGCTGACTTAGTCGAAATGATTCCATATGCTAATTACAATAAAAATTATAAATATATTCTCATTGTAATTGATGTTTTTTCAAAGTACGTATGGGCTGAACCAGTTAAATCTAAATCTGGCGTAAATGTTACTCGAGCTATGGAAAAAATATTAGTCGCAGATAAACGAATCCCCGTCAATTTACAGACTGATAATGGAACCGAATTTTATAATATTAATTTTCAAAAATTAATGAAAAAATATAAAATTAATCATTATTCTTCGTATAGCACTAAAAAATGTTCAGTAGTCGAACGCGTAAATAGGACTATAAAATCTATGATGTATAAAGAATTTAGTATAAATGGTTCTTTTCGGTGGTATAATTTACTTGCTGATATTATTAAGAAATATAATAATACTAGGCATCGTACCATCGGCATGAAACCTGTAGATGTAAATAAAAAGAATGAAAAAATACTCTTGAAATCTGTTTACAATTATCCTACAATTACATACTCACAATTACCTAAATTTAAAATTAACGATCATGTGAGAATAAGCAAGTACAGAGGCGTGTTCGATAAAGGTTATACTCCTAATTGGTCTAATGAAATATTTACTATTTCAAAAATTAATTATACCAGCCCCATAACATACTTACTGACCGATGCACAGAAACAGCCAATAGAAGGATGCTTCTATACTGAAGAACTGCAGAAGGTTAAACATTCAGACATGTATCTCGTTGAGAAAGTTTTAAGGAAGAAAGGAAATAAGGTTTTCGTTAAATGGCTTGGATTTGACAGTTCCCATAACAGTTGGATTGAAAAAAGTAGCATTGTTTAATTTTTATGCACTTATATTAATTATTATTATTATTATTATTATTATTATTATTATTATTATTATTATTATTATTTTTATAGGTTATGTATTCCATGTACATATATAAGCTTTATTACTGTATTATGCGTTCAGATAAATAAAATATATTATAAAAATTAAAATTATTTTTTTATTTTTCGTCTGGGGTGGCTTTATTTTTTAAGATTTAATTTTTTTGATTGCATATTTGAATTCAGCATTAAAAAACACTTAAAATGTAGCATGAACATTTTCGTTACAATAAACTTGAAAAATATGAATTTTTTCATTTTTTGCCTGGGCTGGCTTTATTTTTTAAGATTTAATTTTTTTGATTGCATATTTGAATTCAGCATTAAAAAAGACATAAAATGTAGCATGAACATTTTCGTTACAATAAACTTGAAAAAAAAATCTGAATTCTTCATTTAATTAGGAAATGGGTAATAATAGTCAACCATTTTTTAAATTAATTTATTAATACATATAAGAAAGAGGTTACATGTTTTGCGATATAATAACAGAATATTTATGTTCAAGTACTGGATTAATTATTTGAGCGTATCGTAATATTTTAATTTGAAAACGATCTCGATCGCGGGCGTCTTGCATCCAGTTACCACATCTAGCAGTTCTATGGGCATAGCTCCAATGGTAAATGTGATGAATTTTAACGTCCTCGCTGAACTGAACTGTTCTTGGACTTCTTCGGCTGGATACTGACATGTTGAAATGTACGTAAAACTTCAACGTACTTAACGTCTTCTCTGAGTAATTTTAAATTGTTCATAAATTGCTGTAACCTCTTCTTATATGTTTCGGGATCCATCTTTAGGACTCGATGAATTCGATGTTAGTGGTCGTGCCTGCTAGCCCTCTATATACTAAGTACACTTCTTTTAGTATAATGGTTTGTTGTAGCGTTACCATATCATCATCAGAAATAATGCGTGAGTATCTGGCTGGTAGACTCACTTTACAATTTTCGAGGATTACTTGGACCTGGATACCATACGGTGAAAGTGCTTTATATATATCTAGCACTTTATATTTTCTATCGACTTCCAGCTCATAGATTTTCATGAACGGCGTGACATGAGCTTCAACATTAATTTTTGTGAAAGACATTGCTGCTGCTGCTGCTTGTATATATCGACTTTAAGATTGTGAATGAATGCAGCGATCTCAGGTCTTTACTTTTATGCTGTATTCCACCCCCACTTTTCGTATCGTGTAAGCAGAAAAATATGAGAAAAAATATGATGATTTCATTGTTTACATTATTTCTCTCCAAACCCTGAGACGCTCCTTATAATAGATCACGTGACTTATTAGTCATTGTATTATAACCGCCGGATGCTGTTATCTAAAGACAATTAATCGCGTTTTAAATATACATATAGCCGTAGACAGTCGCATTTATTTACATTAACAATTTCCTGGAATCCGATAACGTCTCTGCATTTGGTCACAGTTTTAACATTCAAATATAAAATTTACGTATTGAAGTAGATGAATATTTATTCCATATATAAGACTTGTCTATTTAAACTCAATGATGGATGTCTGTAGCCATTTTCTTAACCTCTAACGCCCTCTAACGTAAACATGCAATACTATTCGCCAATAACTATAAACAATAAACGGCAGCCATCTTATTTTTATTACTAGATACACCATATCACTAGTACACCTTATATACTTATTTTTATTACTAAATACACCCTGTATACTTCTTTTATTACTAGATACATCCTATATACTCTTAGCCACGCCCTCTTAGATATAATCTCTTATCTTTAGCTATAATCTAATATCTAAGCTCGGGGATTGGATCTCCCCCCTCCCATTAGGTCCTATCACCTATCATCTAAGAAGATCCCACCTCACACTACAACCTAGACAATAGGATCTATCATCTAGCATTATCTCACCTCACACTAGAACCTAGATCATAGGATCTATCATCTATCACCTGCCCGCCCCCCGCGGGGCTGCAGGCGTGCTGACGTCACACAGAACTCTGATTGCTACTCTACTGACGGGTTTGGTCCAGAATCGGCCTTACTTAACTACTAGTTGAATTGATATAAAATCTACCAATTGGAGTGTTCACGTGGTAAGAGTTATATCGGACAGACAGGGCGTAGTATCCAGTGCAGAATCAAGGAGCACCAGAGAAACACAAGACTTGTGTACACAGATATGTCGGCAGGGACAGAATATGTCCATAAAATCGACTACGAGAACATAAAAAAAACCGTTGCCCAAGGAATCACTACTTCCACATACAGATTTTCTACCCAAGTCTCTCACAACGAAAAAATTTTGTACGTGGAACTAATTGTTTATGGAACTTTAATAATATAATATTTGAAATCCTCTACACCAAAAACCCATAAAACGATACCCCACATCGGTAGTGGGGTAGGGGGTGGTGATAGGGGGTAGTGGGGGTGGATGAAGTAAAAAAAATATTCTGAGGTTTTTGGTTCTTGTACACAGTACACACACTAAATCACAACCTTTTCGCATTCCCTTTAATAATGGGGTGAGGGTGGTAATGGGGGTGGCTAATGCCAAAAAATTTTTTGAGACCTTAGCTTCTCTTACATACTAAATACCAATTTTATGGACTCTTACCTGCTTCATTTACCTATTTACCCCCATTTACCCCAATTTACTCCCCAACCCTTCGACGGAACAAGATGAAAATATAATCTATTTCCAGATCTCGTTAAAATACATACGTGTACCAAATTCCAAGTTAATATCTTAAACGGTTTCAGAGTAAACGTGCACACAAAAAAAGTTACAGACAGACCGACACACCGACAGACAGACAGACAGAATTTTTTTTTTCACTCAAACTTAAAATTTCGACGTTTCATGACATTCTAAACCTATTTGAACAATAAAATTTTTTTAAATTTTGTCGTTACTATACTTCCACTGGACGTGGAAGTAATACTGGATAGAAATATACGCTATTACTCAAGGATAATTAAAGAATCACTAGAAATTATGAAAAACAGGAACAACTTCAATAGAGAAGATGGGTATCGACTGAGTAACACATGGAGACTGGCTTTGCCAAGCACCACATATGCTGACGTGTGTTTTGCCAACGAAGCTGGCATTATTGGGAAAAAAACCGCTGCCCAAGGAATCACTACTTCCACATCTAGATTCTCTATCCAAGTCACTCACAACGAAAAAACTTTGTATGTGAAAATAATTGTTTATGGAACTTTAATAATATAATATTTGAAATCCTCTACTCCAAAAACCCATAAAACGATACCCCACATCGGTAGTGGGGTGGGGGTGGTAGTAGGGGGGTGGTAGTGGGGGTGGATGAAGTAAAAAAATATTTTGAGGTTTCTGGTTCCTGTACATATACTAAATCACAATTTTTTTTCATCCCCTTTAATAAGGAGGTGGGGGTGGTAATGGGGGTGGCTAATGCCAAAAATTTTTTTGAGACCTTAGCTTCTCTTGTATATACTAAATACCAATTTCATGAACTCTTACCTGCTTGATTTACCCATTTACCCCAAATTTACCCCAATTTACCCCCCAACCCTTCGACGGAACAAGATGAAAATATAATCTAGTTCTAGATCTCGTTAAAGTACATATGTGTACCAAATTTTAAGTCAATATCTTAAACGGTTCCAGAGTAAACGTGCGCACAAAAAAAAAGTTACAGACAGACCGACAAACAGACAGACAGATCGACAGACAGACAGACCGACAGACAGACAGAATTTTTTTTTTCGCTCAAACTTAAAATCTCGACGTTTCATGACATTTTAAGCCTATTTGGACAATAAAAATTTTTAAAATTTTTTTTGTCGTTACTATACTTCCACTGGACGTGGAAGTAATATAGCAATTACACCTAAAAAAATAATTTATTTTCAAAAAAAAAAACTGCGAGGATTCTATTGAATATTCAAAAATTAATAAATAAATGTCTTCTTGATGTTCATATAGACAGTAAATTTAATCAAACAGATTAATGATACATTGTTTTAATCAGAAAATGAAATGAATGCAATGATTAAAGGATTAATAAGCGGCTAAAAGTAGACGTCAATTTACTAAAACAACAATAATGAGGGTGCAAAATTGATTTCTCAGCTGCACGTGTCGGTAATTCAAAAATAATGCCTCCATTAATGTCGGTGCACCGTAAACGTAAATGGAATTTATTCCGAACAGGTATTTCACGAGGTATTATATCATAGATTAGAGATGAAAGATAAAAGCCACTACAACACGAGAGCTCAATACTAGAATTCAGCAAGAACATGCAATCGTGCAACTGGTGGTGTTCTCGTAGGTATTTATAATCTAGAGATACCTGTTAATTAAATAGCGCGGGTGCTCATATATTCAGTATTCATTAGCACAAGGCTAGATATAAAGTTTATTTAAGCTGTAGAAAAATTAAACTACAATTGAGAACTATTGAATAACTAAATACATTTTACTCAACCAAACGGAATTCAAAATTTGTATATTTCATATGAATCCCGGTTTACCCGCGGTCTAAGCATTATTATTGTAAAAACTTAGACATGGCAGTTGTTCATTCACCGGGAAATAAATTGAAACAAGTTTTAGGCAATCCAAAGGTTAATATTGATTCAATAAAAAAACCGCTGCCCAAGGAATCACTACTTCCACATCCAGACTTTCTATCCAAGTCACTCACAACGAAAAAACTTTGTATGTGGAAATAATTGTTTATGGAACTTTAATAATATAATATTTGAAATCCTCTACCCCAAAAACCCATAAAACGATACCCCACATCGGTAGTGGGGTGGGGGTGGTAATAGGGGGGTGGTAGTGGGGGTGGATGAAGTAAAAAAATATTTTGAGGTTTCTGGTTCTTGTACATACACTAAATCACATTTTTTTCATCCCCTTTAATAAGGGGGTGGGGGTGGTAATAGGGGTGGCTATTGCCAAAATTTTTTTTGAGACCCTAGCTTCTCTTGTATATACTAAATACCAATTTTATCGACTCTTACCTGCTTGATTTACCCATTTACCCCAAATTTACCCCAATTACCCCCCAACCCTTTGTCGGAACAACATGAAAATTTAATCTAGTTCCAGATCTCGTAAAAGTACATATGTGTACCAAATTTCAAGTCAATATCTTAAACGGTTCCAGAGTAAACGTGCGCACAAAAAAAGTTACAGACAGACAGAATTTTTTTTTTTCGCTCAAACTTAAAATCTCGACGTTTCATGACATTTTAAGCCTATTTGAACAATAAAAATTTTTTAAATTTTTTTTGTCTTTACTATACTTCCACTGGATGTGGAAGTAATTCAACTATAGGTGTTCCACAGTGCTCTATTTTGGGCCCTGTGCTTCTTATTGTATTTATTAATGATATTGATTTTTTACCATCAATCGCACATTTTACAGTGCATTCTGGCGACATTTCTGTGATAATATCAAATCCATCTGATAATGTTTTGAAACAAAATTGCAATGCTATTTTAAAACTTAACTTAAATATTAAAATAGACAATACAAATATTTCTAATACTGAGGACAATGTCAAGTTTTTAGAGGTATATTTGGACGAATGTCTAAATTGGAAGCATCATTGCGAAACTTTGATACTAAAGTTTCTTCTGTAGTATAGTTAGGGGGGGGGGGGGGGGGGGGTTCTATCAAGAGAACAACTTATTAATTTATATTATGTCTAAGTTGATTCACGTTTAAGGTATGGTATCTGTTTTTGGGGAAACTTCACCACGTCTACAAATGTATTTATTGCTCAAAAACGTATCTTACTATGTATATTTGATATACCGAATACTCACACGTGCAAGGATATCTTTATAGAAAATAAAATTCTTACTTTACCTGGCATATATATTTTCGAAATGTGTATATATGTTTTTAGAAATAGAAATAGATTTATTTTAAATAGTGACTACCATAATGTCAATAAAAGACAAAAAAATAAACTCCATGAACCTTGTGTCAGATTAAACATCACAAGTGAGTTTTCAAGATTTATAGGCCCGAAACGATTTAACGTCTACCGGATGACATAAAACATCATGCAAAAGAGTATTTATTTAGAAAAAACTAAAGGTGTTTTTATCAGATAAATGTTATTATTTTGTATCGGAGTTTTTCTGCAATGTTCCGTTTTTTGTTTTTCCTTTTTACTCTCGTTTTGTTTACAAAGTATTGTACCGTACATTTTTCAGTATCTTTGTCTTCGTCTTATGCAACTGTGTATTTTACACTATATTTGACTTTTAATATGTGTAAAATAGCGTTTCAGTGACTTGTCTTATATCATGTACATGATCAAAAAGAACCAATAAATATTCGAATTCGAAAGGTTCCAGATTTAAAAAATTAAAGAATTGGAAAGTCTAATGTTGCCCAACATGCCTTTGATAACAGTCATAGTCTATGCTATGATTGTTATCAATAACTTAATGTTAATGAAACAGAAATGCAATAAATAGTGAGACAACTAGATCACAGAAGACCTATGGGTCTTCTGTGACTAGATGCTTTTGGATTTGGAGGTTAGAAATTACAATTAAGCGATCCAACCACCTTCAAAGTTTTTTTTCAATATGGCGTGGAGGGCAAACACGGGTTTATTTTTATTAAATTCCGGAAACGTAGACAAGATAACAGAAAAACACAAACTTTAACGAATGAAAACGAATGTTTGCCCTCCGCGCCATGTTGGAGGTCACGTGGTTTGGATTGCCTAATATCTAAAAATAGTATGAATAGTGACATCCCAAACAGTCCGCTGAGTTTAAATCGTCTGCAGATGGATATGGAACGCGTTCATAACTTTAAAACTACTGGTCCGGCTAGAATCTGGGTTTCATTAATACCAGGGGTATAAGCCAAGAAAGGTTATAGGTTATATCTGCACGACCACGAAGGTGTAGAGTGGCAATAGAAATGTAAATTTTAAAAAGGTTTTTTAATATCACCGCATCCTCCGCCATTTTCTAGAATGAAGACCACGTCTAGGTCAAATACAAATTACTTATTTTTTTTTCCCCATTTTTTAAATAAAATTTCCGTCAAAAGAATATTGAATGTCAAGGGAAAATTTAAAGCTGAGTTATCATGGATTCGATGTCTGAAATTGGCAGATATTTCTTGAAGAAGGTTGTTAAAAACATCTTGTAATTTTCTGCTTTTAAAAATATATACGAAAAATCTTCGTGGTCTTTCCTTTTTTTAGCGAAGTAGAATACTCAGGATTAAATTCGTTATAACCAGTTTTTGAGGCATTTTGACGACTCAGAATGTGCAATATGTCAACAGAAGTGAGGTTGAGATCTAAAAGATATCGGAAAAAGTGAGAAACGTTAAAATCATATCATCGTATCCATGTGTTATATATTTATACCTTTTTACAGAGATCTGTAATATACTCTCCTTCAGTAGAAACCTGCTGAAATAAGTAAGTGAATAAGTTGGTAGTTCATCAATAATCCGAGAGATGGCGTTGCTGTTCTCAGCCTACTAGAAAATTAAAGAATGTTTAGGAACATTCTAGAACCCTCATCTTTAGGTATATAAGGAAGTGCAGAAGCCAAGTGGACAGATGATATTTGAATAGTAGAATAGAATAGTGAAGCGAGTGTTTCCACCCCTTAGTAAATACCCTGTACTGTGGGTTAGTAAATTATAACACCAGGGTAACACTAAACACTAATTTATTAAATTACGTACAAATTACAACAAAAAATTACTTCACTACTATACCACATGGTTATCGGATCCATGATACCTCGGCGGCATACCTACGTAAGGAGTTCCTAACCTTTTGTCACTAAAGAGCTTGATTATATTTTTTCATGACAAAGCATTCTCAAAAAAAAAAAAGGTCACAAAAAATATGACGGAGAATTTTACCCAATCACCTAGTTTCTTGGATTCCATTACCTAATACTGATAAGTAAAGCTGGTGCAAAAATAAATATGAACAAATAATGCAACTACACGTATTTTTAACGACTTGAATATCAGTATTAGGAAACAAAGTCTAATTGAGTGATTAGGTAAAATTTTATTTCATAATTTATAGTCACCATTTTTATCTAAAAGGTTTATTAAAAATAAAATAAACGAACATGGCATACGAATTTATCAGAATATGACAAAGACACTTGCGTTCATTTGAAATAATGGGATTTAATGGTATTCTTATTTTTATAATAATCATACTCCATTTTTTTTTTAATAAAAACTTTAATTAGTCTATCCATTTTCTCGGACGAAGTTAATTTCTGGACTCTTTCTTCTCCAATGGAGAAAGATAATGCTAGCTTATCTGGCCCATTGACTCCTCAAGTAACGTTTCGTACAGAGAGCGTAAAAAACAACAAACAGGCAGTCTTCTTAAATAGTATAAGCATTGATTAACGTATTTCACTGGAAATACGTTAATTGGTACAAGCTCGCTAACTTTATAGCAGGAAAGTAAGTACAAAAAAGCTTGAAAAGGTCTTATGACAATAATATGAAAGATTATAAAATTATTATTTCATACCACTCAGTACACATTAAAATTAAGATCATGAGGCAAGGATACGAATCAAGATAACATTTTTGACTTTGAGCCAAGCGTCCGTCTGGTATTCGTAACCTTGCCCCAAACTGTCTGACACTGGCTTTGGCTAGTGTTACAATGAGAATGCCAGTGTTCATAAAGTGTGTGTGGGTGGATATAACAAATGATGCTTATACAATATAATATTGTCCAAACGCTTCCTTACGTTTAAGAAAACCGTGCGTAATTTGGCACGTGTCTTCTGTGTGAAAATTACGTATGTGTGGAAAATTATGTTTTATAAACATTAACTTTTTTATAGGTGCGCTGGTTATTGTTGGTTAACTGATTAACTGGTTTAATAACAGCTTTCGTCATAAAAGGATACACTGCATTTTTTGAAGGATGTATATAAAAGAAATCCCACAGAAAATTTAAAAAATTTGATAAAAACGTACAAAATTCAATACAAGTCAGAACTGTATAAAGCGAAAAAGCAGCAAATGATAAATATATTACAAATTCAAACTAGTGGAAGCATTATACTCTTCGTCGATTTACTGAGCTTTTTATATAATTGTCACACATTCTATAGGATACTTTTCGCAATTTTCTTGTAAATAATGTTAGTTTTGGACATTCTAAATTTTGTGATACCAACTTTGTTGTGAAAAAAAAATACATGAAAAAAAAATGAACATTATTTTGGTATTTGTAGAAATCACATTTGTACATTAATGGAGTAAAATAAATTTCTTAAAAACGTGTTTGGGGTGGGGAATTTTTTTGCTGAAATCTAAATTCAAAAAATTAAAAAGCAATAGGTACATAGTTCTTTTAAACAATTTAATATACTTAACTTGGTTGGTTTTAACGAACTTTTTTTGTTTATTTTGAGCATTTAAAATTTCTTTTTCAAGCGCAAAAAGTACGATATCTCTGCTTCCAATTATCACAAGAATAAATAAAATAAAATAAATTTTTGAATAAATAATCGTTTTATTTAGTTTTATTGGACTTTAAGAATGGGTATGCCAAGAGTGAAAAATGTTTAAAAACCCGCGGGAATTATTCAGCATTTTATTTTTTTCTTAAATAGTAATTAGTGAATTCAAAAAATTAATACGTTACAAACGTTAGTTAAACAATTCTTCTTTGGCTGATAATTTTTTTTATACGATTGTTAATATTTTTGTCACAAATAGTGTAACACCATAAAATAATTTGATTTTTTCGCAGCTAGCCTTTTTATGGAGATACTATTTTTATCAACGAGATTTAAAAAATATATTTCAACAAATTAAAGTATATTGTGCGTTTGTAACATTTTATTTTTATTTATTTAATTAGTCACTGTTTAAGAGAAAAATACAATTCAGCATAACCTTCGCGACTTTCTGAAAATTTTTCATTATTGGCATATCCACACTTAAGAATCTAATTATATTTGCAGTACAGCAAATAGACCTATAAATATTTTTTTAAACTGGATTTTCAACAACCTTGTCTTGAATCATAATTAATGGGCATAAGAAATTCCCCTGGCACGATATAAATTTACATTAATTGCTTAGCCTGGAAGCCCAGGTGTTCTACAATGATATATCGCATTTCTACCCGTGAAAATTTCATTTTGGTACAGGTTGACTTACGGCACGTGCCGACCCAAGGCCCTTTACTGACAGTACGCGAAATAGTTCCTTAGTTTGGATGTTCGCATTTCATAAATATTAATTCGGAAGAACAAGGATTGTCAATCAAGTTAATTTCGAAAAGTAGTTTTCATTAAAAAGTATGAACTTATCTACTGGATACAAGATAGAAATTAAATTGTGTTGTCGAAATTGGAAGAATAGAGAAACTTAAGTTCACCGTGCCAGTGAGGCTGTTAATTTCCATTTCGTTATAGCAGAAATTCCAATAGTGTTGTAAATGGTAATTTTCAATTAGACCTGTTGACATGCGTAAAATCACACAACCATAGACAAATAATAATTAATAAGTATGAAAATTCTGAAATTAAACAATCAGTGAAAAAGTCATTAAGATTTTTCTTCTTAAATAATCATTTATACGTAATCTCCCAGATTGTCAACAATATTTCAAAGAAATAAAATAATAATGTGATTTTTACTTTGGCCACAGAATTATTAATATGCATATGCAATATTTCTTTATGAAATTTCATTCGGGCCTATTTCAGAGGGCACTTAATCCAGTAGTGTACTCAGATTTTTTATAAAAAAAAAATCGCTAATACGATTTCGTGAATTTTCACTCCCAAAAAATTTCTTAGTAGACCTTGGTTTTTGTTAAAGAAAATGTGACACTTTGACCTAACGTGCAGTTTCCCATGCTTTCCAGCAAAAAAAATGTCAAAATCGGATGATAAATACAAGTTTTGTAGAGATGTCCCGCTATCAAGTGAGTCACACTGTATATAGAAAACTCGAATAATCTTGAATTTTTTAAAAATTATCTCAAACAGGCAGCAGAGGGTCGTTATTACTAGTCAACTATTTAATTATGTGAAAACTAACAAAAGAGTACCATAGGGAAGTATATTAGGCCCACTATTTATACAGCCAATTTTAACGTCTATTCTCAGTAATTGAGCAGATGACATGCAAGCTTGTTATTCGTTTAGATTTGTTGACCATGACAACTGTCTTAACAGAATTAATCTTGATTTGCATAGCATATACAGAGTGTCCCCGGATCGAGTTTGCGATAGTGTAATATACCAAAAAAAAAAAAAATTAGTGCTACTTTCATTTTCTGCAGACTCGATCTGCTGGACGTAAAATGGATTTTTACCAAATTTTAGTTAAAATGGTATTAACTCGCGGCGGAGTTAATCTAAGAAGAAAATAAAAGGAAATAAATAATTGTAGGTAAACTGGTCTTTCTGTTAATTTTACGGAAAAATTCTATTTGGATAAAATATTTGGCATTCAAAGTTGGAGCCATATGCCAACTTTCATTGCATTTGAACAAAAAATAATAAATAATAATACCTCTTGAAGAAATTAGAAGAAGTTACAAAGAATTAGAAGAAGGGTGGAATTATGTAGTCATTTAGGTGGGGTACTATTTGAATAAGTGTCGTTGAAATTGTTAATTGTGTTAAAAAATTAAAAGCTATTTACTTTACGTATTATTATATTATTATTATTATTTGTTCAAATGCAATGAAAATTGGCATATGGCTGTAACTTTCAATTCCAAATATTTTATCCAAATAGAATTTTTCCGTAAAATTAACAGAAAGACCAGTTTACCTACAATGATTTATTTTCTTTTATATTCTTAGATTAACTCCTCGAGTTAGAACCCATTTTAACTGAAATTTGGTAAAAATCCATTCTACGTCAAGCAGACCTAGACTGCAGAAAATAAAAGCCGAACCATTTTTTTTTTTTTGGTACATTACACCTATCGCAAACTCAATCCGGGGACACACTGTATATTACTTATCGCTGAAGCACATAATTTGGAATTAAATGAGACAAAACGGAGTTACTCGTGTTCGGTAAAGATAGTTAAATAATAATAGAAAATTCCAAATTTGAAATTAAAATAAATAATAAAGAAATAGAAACTAAAGTGAATTGTAAAAATCTGGACGTCGAACTAAGCTTTGTCATATATAAAGCATATTGTTCAAAAACCGCATGGAAACGAAAAATACACACAAAGTAATACTGAGTCTGAACATAAAACTTAAATTGTATAATTCAATACTTCGTCAGTAGTAGAAGAGTAGTTGTTTTGATCGATTCTCCAATAATGAGTGTTTTAAAGTATTTACCTAACTGCGTGCCCAGATTAGGGCAACAATATACAGAAAGTAGGTAATTTCATAGTAAATAAAAAAGTGTGTAAGTCGTGATTTGCTTAATAAGTAAATAATATTCTCTAATCATAATGAAAGCAAATAAATAAAAAATAATTAATGGTAAAAATAAATTAAGAATAGGTTTATAAATAATGAATGAATGTTTCTATACTCTACTGACGAGTTCAATTTAAATAAATGATTTAAGTATTTTTTAAATATTTTTTTTGCTTTAAAATGCTAAGAATTCTATCATGTAATTCAATACTTCGTCAGTACTAGAAGAGTAGTTGTTTTGATCGATTCTCCAATAATGAGTGTTTTAAAGTATTTACCTAATTATAGTAAGTTAGCGTGCCCAGATTAGGGCAACAATATACAGAAAGTAGGTAATTTCCTAATAAATAAAAAAGTGTGTAAGTTGTGATTTGCTTAATACCTAAATAATATTCTCTAATATTCTTTAATATTATAAACAAAAAACAAAATACTGTATTTTTTTGTTCTTGTACTCATTGATCGGAAATTTTGTTGCTAAGCTTCTTTTATTTATTCTTACTAATTAACTCAATCCCCAGAGGACGGACATTAGTTTTGAGAGACCCTATATATTTCACTAACCTGTAGTAATATTCATTTCAAGGTGACCCAAGCTTTAAATACGAAATATTTTATAAGCTTAAGAAATTAATTTCCGAGCAAAATATTTAATGATGCCTTGGTTGAACAAATTCATTATCTTAAATGGCAGTGAATGTATTACGTAGCATGCCTCTAAGAATGAGAAGAGAATAGATGGAGTTTTAGAAAATTACAGGATTTGCTGAATTATGCTTCATGTAGCTTACTACAAATGAATATTGCAAAAGTTCTACTTACAGTAAAGCGAAACGTTAAAAGGGTCTCGTATAATTCTCATCTTCCAGAGTATATTTATTATCAAAATACGGAGTTTGCTTTCTTCTATGAAATATAAGAAGCACTTTTACATTCAGCCCGAAAAGCCGACGTAATACGACAATACTTGTAGACACATTATTACATATACATACAAAAAAAATGTTGAAAACTATACCAAACGATTACAAATAATATTGCGGAGTAAAAAGACGATTTACATATTTTAAACTCGAAATAAGTATAAACTTAAATACATCGAGTTCAATAATACATTAAAACTATTTTTTTTTTGTCTATATAGAGTGTGTTTCACTTCTCGTGAAGACACCCCTGTATCTTTTTTATTTGTGGCCGAATTAATTTCAAATTTTTATCAGCCATACAACTCCATAAGGTGACTTTATTCAACACATAAATGCCGTCTAAATCTAAAACGCCGGCCTACTGCGATAAAAAGAAAATGTCAATTTTCGAGAAATCATAGTAGGCTTAGAGATAGACAAAAATTTTGTTAATGAAAGTTGTTCAGGATCACTTCATATGCCCCATGTCGTCTAAATCTAAAACACCGGCCTTAGAATAATTAAAATTAAAATCTAATTACTTTAATGAGTTTTAACATCTGTCAAGAATATGTAGGTTGGTAGGATGCTGTCATATAACGAATTCTTTTTGTATTAAATTGGTGGCCCTGAAAAGGGCCGTTGTTTTTACAGAGAAGACTACTAATAATGAATGATAATATGTCGGAAAAAAAAATACAGATAAAGCAAAAGCCGTAGTGTTAGAAAAGTTCAAAAATAAAAGAAGTTAATGGTTTTTTTTTACTTATTTATTATATTGGGTCCCTTTCCACTAACCCACCCTCAAGTGTAATACACTTCTCAATCCGTTTTCTGTTATTTATTACAACTCTTCGCAGTTCTTGAGCTGTAACTTCCAAACACGCTTGCCTTATTCTCTCACAAAGCTGCTCTACATTTTGAGGTCTGGTTATATAAACTTTGTTTTTAATGTGACCCCAAAAATAAAAATCCATTGGAGTGAGATCAGGTGATCTGGGTGGCCAATGTATTAGAGGGTTATTTCGTACTATCCATATTTGGGGAAAATGTTCATTCATCCATGCTCTCACTACTACGGAATTGTGGATAGATGCTCCGTCGAGTTGAAAATACAATTGTTCCAAAGGAAAATCAACTATTGCATTCCAAAGATCATTATTTAAAAATTCTAGCAAATTTAACAAATTTATATTTTGAAAAAAGAAAAACGGCACTATTATTGTTTCGTTAAAAATTCCGCACCACACATTTACCTTCTGGGAATATTGCCTTTTACAATTTATTATCCAATCAGGATTTTCTACTGCCCAGAACCTAGAGTTTTGTGATGAAAGAGAAAGTTGCCTCATCCGTGAAAATTATTTTCTACTGTTTAAATAATTACCTTGGATCCATAAACAATATTCTAGTCTTCTCTCTTCATCACCTTCCTCCAAGGTATGTAAAACTTTTTGTTTAAACGGTTGTAGCTTATGGCGTTTTAAACATCTCCAAATTTTTTATGCCGACAAATTAAGGTCACGAGCCATATTTCGAAGACTGGTAGTGGGATTGGCGTTAAACGCCGCTAATATAACATTGTCATCTCCGTGATTTCGATTAAGATGTACTCTCGGTTTAAGCACATTGCCAGTTGTATTGAACAAGTGACATATTCTTGCTACGGTACCATGGTGTACTGGTTGTCTTAGAGGATGTCTTAAATTAAATTCTTCTGCTGCTTCTCTTGAAGACCATACATTTTCACCGACTATCTTTATTATTTCAATTTTTTCATCAGTAGTTAAAAGTATTCTAACCATTATGAGCAAAGATATGAAATAAGAAAACTCTAGTATGAATTAAATTATTAAAACAAGAAAAACTAACAAACTCCACAGAAAATAACAACAATCACTTCTGTCATGAAAGCAATGACGAAATAAGTAAAACAATACATATTGACAGTTAATTCCACGACACTCTTAACATTTAAAACAATAAAACCGTCCATGTTCCTAAATTTCTGAGCCGATAAGGAGGAAGGATATGATGGAGAGTTACTCCTCCAGAACAGAGATAACAAAAAGAAAAAAAGAAAAGATATTTCATTCAACTTGATATGTAAAAATAAAAAGCCCTTTTAGTGTTTTATTGAATGCTGATTTTTGTTCACAACTTTCATTTGTTGAAAAAAGTTCTCTTTATGTGTTCTCTTTTTTTGAAAATATTCCGATTTTCACAAAATTTTACAGAGGGGCATATGAAGTGATCCTGAACAACTTTCATTAACAAAATTTTTGTCTATCTCTAAGCCTACTATGATTTCTCGAAAATTGACATTTTCTTTTTATCGCAGTAGGCCGGCGTTTTAGATTTAGACGGCATTTATGTGTTGAATAGTCACCTTATGGAGTTGTATGGCTGATAAAAATTTGAGATTAATTCGGCCACAAATAAAAAAGATACAGGGGTGTCTTCACGAGAAGTGAAACAAAAAATTTTTTTTTGAAAATATTCCGATTTTCACAAAATTTTACAGAGGGGCATATGAAGTGACCCTGAACAACTTTCATTAATAAAATTTTTGTCTATCTCTAAGCCTACTATGATTTCTCGAAAATTGACATTTTCTTTTTATCGCAGTAGGCCGGCGTTTTAGATTTAGACGGCATTTATGTATTGAATAAAGTCGTCTTATGGACTTGTATGGCTGATAAAAATTTGAAATTAATTCGGCCACAAATAAAAAAGATACAAGGGTGTCTTCACGAGAAGTGAAACACACTGTATATGGCCTTACAAGCTCAGTGTTTTGGCCACGAACATATTAAAAAGCTAATATATAATATTTTAGGTAAAATGTAATTGACAAATAATGCAATAATAGATAAAGTTATTATTATCACAGATTATTATGGTATATGAAAAAAAAAAAATTATGACTACACCTACACACAACTGAAACGTCATTCATACTCACTAACTCTGGATTGGTAATAGGGAATTAGACGAGAAGGACACGCTTCTCACCCAGGGCATTTTTATTATAAACATACAGGACCACGGTTCAGAGGGATTAATAAACAGTAGAAGAAAGGTTTTGTAGTAGGTTAACTAGATGTCTATATTGCAATTAATAAAAGAGGAGGAAAGAATTAAAACTCTAATAGTGATTTGTGATTTAATGAGAAAATGAATTTCTTTAATTGAAATTTGAACTGCTGGCCAATTGAAACAAACCAAGAGACATTTTAGGTTGAATTTAGCCTAATTTTTTTAAGGAGAACAGATATCAATATGTGGTTTTCAGGATTTAAGACATCATTTATATGTGAAACAGCGAGTTCTGACCGATTCTTTTATTTTTAAACACGTTACTGCCGACAGGGTGCTAAATAAAAGCGTGTTTCTTTTACCAAACTTTATAGCTACCGAGATTCCACAAAAATTATTTTACATTTTTTTTATAATTATTTAGTTACTAGGTTTTGGGGGAGAAACCAATTTCTCAAATTTTTGATAACTCTCTTATTTTATAAGATACCATTTTCTTTAAAAATCTGTAACTTTTTAATTTCATTGCAGTTGTTGTAGGTGATTATAATACCTTACGATTTTTTCTTTAAAATAATAATAATGAAAATCCACAAAAGAATCCTTTAATTGGAATGGTTTCTGCTTATTCAATGCCATCAAATTCAAAATAACAAATGAATACCAATTGCAACATTCATTAGATACCTAATCAAATACAAGATACAGTTGTATTTTAAATAGAACAGTTTTAACAATGGTAAGGATATTCAATTAATTCTGTTTTTCCTTTTCGAATCAGTTTTTTTTTAAATTAAATGAGTATTAACTTCATCTCTGCCAATATTCACAGTATACTTTTTTGCATTATTTTTAAATTCATAGATTATGTATATATATTTTTAATTCATTAGGTAGTTTCCCAAGGAACAATTTAAAAGTCATTTGGACTTAGGAGGTTTCAAGAAAGGTTTGTCAGGGTTAGGAAATAGTCTTGTGCTTTATTGATGTTGTAGTTAAGGCCTTTTAGGCTTCAAGTATACTTCGTTCTATATGGTAAGTTTTAAAGCATTCTGTAAGACCTAATTATAAAGCTATTTGCTTCTAGGATAATATATGTATTTGTAATGGGTTTATCATACCTACATAAAACTCTCCATAAAGCTAATTAGTTTTATTAACGTCTTAAATTCCATTTAGATTTAAATAGGCTTTAAATTATTCTTTATGGTTTTAATGTATTTGCAATAAATGCATTTTAAATCCTTTTTAAAACTAAACATTTTCAATGCCTATTAGTACTTATTAAAGGCCATTACCAAACTAGACTCTTAAAACATCCTTGACAAATGTTGTGATGAAACCGTTATGAAGAAAAAAAGGCCTCTATAAATCTAAAAGGCAAATGTTAATTCCATAAAACACTTTCTAAAACCGCAATAAAACATTTATTATAAAAATAATAAACAATATGTCTGCCTGAAGTGCCGTTGATGCATTTGTGTACACGTATATTTAGAACACATACGCGCGCGTCACACTGTCAAATTATTTTGAGGTTAAGTTTTAAGTTTTTTGTATCAAATGTAAACGCGATTCTTTTAAATCCTAAACGTTTTATTACAGCTTTTATCAAGTCCACGTGATCTTCGCCAAGTGCATTTGCATTTATGTAAGGAAGGGATTATTTGTGATAGTATACAAAAAGACTAAAAGGACTTCATTTAGAGTAAATGTTCTAGATCATGACCATTATTAAAATATATAGTTTAATGAGAGGACTGTAAAATGATAATTAAGTTTTTAGTTGGCCGGCCATGTTTTTCTTGTTATATAAAAATATTCAAGTTCAATCTCACAATTTATTATAATTATTAATAACTATCACTTTTTCTTTTTATCAAATTAAGGTAGAATTACAAGAAATGACTGAAAATTACCGTAGGAATCGAGAAGCAGCCTTTTTTAAATTTGCTGATTACGCGTCTATGCAAATTTTGTATGGATATTAAAATCATTATTATTTCTGAGGCGTCCTTGTTTTTTGGGCGTTTATTTTGTAGTTTTAGCGATAAACTGCCGTTGGCTTTAATTTTTTTGTCATACCTAATGTCTTTTTATTACCTTTTAAATTGGCCTTAGAGAGATTATAGTGCCACTCTACGCTCTATAAATTTCAAATTCCATTTTATCTTCAATAAGTCTGATGGCGCGTTTGCTTAAATCAGTTTAGAAAAAATAAATGCAATAATAAAATTATTTGGATTCCTTTTCGTGGACATTCTTATAGCTTCTCAGTTCTAATATGGACTTATAAGAGTTTTAAAAACCAGTTTTAAGGTAGCTTTCAGAAATGCAGGAAGCTAATAAAAAAGCTTCCGACAGCTTTAAAATAGGTTTTAAAAAAGGTTTTAAAACGGCCTGAACAAGATTTTCAAGAGCGGCACTATGCCTCACTAAGGAGTTTTATGATGGAATTTAAAAATGCCTTAATAACCTTCATAAGGGTGGGCCCTTTTAGTCTACAAGTCGCTTTATGATGGTATTAAGGATATTGTTACAGCAAAATAGATTTTTCAAGGCATTTTATAAATAGTTTTATAGCACCCTTGTATATATTTAAGAAACCAAAACTGTTTCTTATATAATCTAGGAGCTAAATATTCGTAACACTTTTGACCAATACATTTTTGAGAAGTTATAGTTTTATAATTATCATTTAATTTATTCCTTGTTGGATAATTATGATTTTATGGTGTAAGTCGGTTTTTATTTTTAAATTGCTAATTATAATTATAATACTATACAGTGTGTCCTATTAAGTCAGCACCATATGGGAAACTTTTTTATTATCGGTTTTATGAAAAAAAGTTATTCTTGATAAAAAGTTTTGCATGGCCTAAAACCCAAAAGGAAATAATCAGATATCAAATTTTTCCAGTAGTATACGGGGTTTGTCGAAAAATGTAAATTTTGCTCAGGAGTAAAGTACCTTTATTTATTACAATATCGACAATCGTTATTAAGATCCTAATTGAAAACTACGGTCAGATATCCAATATTATCTATCTATCATGAAAAAACGATCTTTAATAATTTTTGGGTATGATATCGTATAATATCTATTTTTTCATGGTAGATGGATAATACTGGATATCTGACAGTAGTTTTCAATTAGGATCAACTTTTCTTAATATCGACAATCGTTATTAAGAAAAGTTGATCCTAATTGAAAACTACGGTCAGATATCCAGTATTATCCATCTACCATGAAAAAATAGATATACCCAAAAATTATTAAAAATCGTTTTTTCATGGTAGATGGATAATATTGGATATCTGACCGTAGTTTTCAATTAGGATCAACTCTTCTTAATAACGATTGTCGATATTGTAATAAATAAAGGTAGTTTACTCTTGAGCAAAATTTACATTTTTCGACAAACCTCGTATATGACTACAAAAAATTGATATCTGATTATTTCGTTTTGTGTTTTAAGCCATGCAAAACTTTTTATCAAGAATACCTTTTTTTCATAAAACCGATAATAAAAAGGTTTTCATATGGTGCAGACTTAGTTGGACACACTGTATGTTTATTTGTGATAATAATATAAATACAAAGCAGCACTTACATTTAAATATAAATAAACATGAAACGAAATCACAGAAGGTCCAATCAAACCTTGAATGTGACTGTAACAAGGGGTATGAAAAATTTACAAATCAATGTACACATCAAGAAAAAAAAAATATTGTTTATATCTACAGGTAAAGCCAAACTTCAACTTGATATCTTTAACCGTTTCGGAGATAAACAGGGTTCCGCTTTTTACATTTTGATGTAGTGCACCCAGAAAAAGGTCACCAATTTGTGAACGATTACCGATTTTGGGTACTCCACTGGTCACCATAAACTGAATGCGCAAAACTGTATTTATTATTATTATTTTAAAGAAGCTATCACGAACAAAACACAATAAGACCTAACGGCAAAAAACTAGAAAAGTGACAAGTTTTTAGAAAAAAATATCTTATAAAATAGGACAGATATCGAAAATTTGAGAAATAGTTTTTTACTCGATAACTAAAAAAGATATTTGTATTCTGTAAAAGGTATCCACTAGAATATATACTTTTCCATTGTTTTCCATTATTGAATTTATGGACACCCCTCTAAACTTCGACTTTTACCATATTTTATTCTAGATACTAGTGTCAGATAAAATTTTAATTACCCTGGTTTTATGTTACATTTTACAGCGTCTTTAACTTACACAGCTTTAAATAATTTTATATCACAAAATGTAATTTTTTTTTCAGTTGCATAATTGTACACAAACTATGAAAAGTGATCAAATAAAGAAATAAAGAGAGGTGAGTTGTTATATTTAAAAAATTAAATAAAACAACTATTAAGTCTGAAAATTATATTTGAAGTTTTGCCGAAGGCGCCAGTACCAATGCCTGCGGTGGCTGCTTTAATATGTAATTAATAATGTCTTAATTTTTAAACACTTGGAAGTATTGTTTCACGAAGCAGCAACTATAATTTACATTTTACAATACTATGCTGGTTACTACAGGGTTAAACAAAAATTATATTATTTTCCCTACATTTTTTTTTAATATCAAACCTCTCTATATTCGAGCCCTTTTGCCAGAAAAGCAGTCACCCTCTCGGGACCTATTCTGAAGAAATTGAATGAAAATAAATACAAAATGTGCTTTTTATATCGAGTATCTCTTCTATATTGATTACTTGAAATTCTTTGGCAATATAGTGAAAGTTAAATGAAATATACTACGCTGATCCTTTATTCATTTTATAGGGGTAGCTACTAAAAATCGAAAAGCTATTCGCTTGTATAATTTAATGATCTAAATGTGAAATAAAGGTAATTCTTCAACTCTAAATTTCTTTGTTATTGCCAGTGATCGGAATTTTGGGTTTAATTCAGGTGCGTCGTTACAAAGATTTATTAAAATATGCTTACATTGTTAGTTGTAAATATGTATACATGTATTCTATTATGCCAAAATAAATGAGAAACTCGTAAGGTAGGTTCGTATTATATTTAATTTCGATTTCATTTTGTAATAAATAACAAACTTTAAGTTTTTGAAAAAATTTTATACCGTGTGTGTAGCCGCGGGCTAGGCATGGGGAGTAAGAATTACAACATCGCGTGTGCCAGCTGGCTGAAATGAAATAACAGAGCTGAGATGCTCCACCGACGGACGAATTTACGGCTGCCGGTGTTGTCATATCTCTCGCGCTACGTGAATGTACATGCCTAATGGGAAATTACACGCACGGTATACCTATCTATATGCGCCACTTGAATTAAACCCAAATTCCGATCATTGATTATTGCAGAGAATCTATTACATGAATTTAATATTATGTTCTGTACTGACATTTTGTTATCAGATTTAGGGATTGCATTACCGGTTAACTGGTAAACAGGACGAAAAACACATGACAATAATTACCGGTTATTTTAATTTTTTACCGGTTACTTTGGTAAATTCTGAACTTACGATGTGTCACGTATTCAACGTTTCTATTTATGTCAGTGACTAGTATTCACTAAATACAGAGTGACTGTCCCAACACTGAACACTTTTAACAATAAATAAATAATATTATAAAAAGTAAAACCCAAACACCAAGCCCTAAGAAATACAAGTAAGAGAGACATTGACAATATCTTGCGACAGGAAATTGAATATTTCACTGCCTCAAATATCCGTGGAAAACATTTAGAAGAATGTTATTACCAATTCTTATTCACTTATCGACCTACCAATATCGATAGAGGAAGGGCATTTTCAGTTGGTGGTATTCTATGTACAAATATCAGACGACTAACAGATACAGCTTTGAAAAACTAGCCCTTTTAATGGGCTATTTTTAAAAAATATTGTATTTTTAGATTAGGTATTCAGTAAATGACCTATTTGAGTTTATGTTTGTAATTTTTGTTATTTACAGAATAATTAATTATTTAAATTTATTTCATTTATACTTTTTCCTTTTGATAAAAAAACCTTTTGTTTGTTTATAATAATAATAATAATACATTTATTTTACTCAAAGTAAAAATGGTACAAATTGAACTGTAGAGCTCTTCTTCCATTTGCCCAAATAAAAATAACCTAAATCTAAGATTATAAAAAAATATTAATACATATAAATATAAAATTTCAAGAAAAAAATAATAATTATTTTATTTGTTAATATTCAATAATGAATTGTAATAATCTAACAAATGTTATATTTTATAATAATAATAACAATAATAACAACAGCAGCACTCAGTCATGCGAGCAGACAAGGGGAACGGGCAGACCCCACGAAGCGAAGCAAAAAGGTTAAAAGTAAATAAAATTATATCGGAAAAAGAAAAAGAAATATACGCGCATCCACAACGCAGCATCAAGTCTCCTGCTTTTGATCAGCCAAAATGTAATTTTTGACAACTTTAATAAAAAAAAATTTTGATTTATATTGTTTATATTCATTTGGAAGTTCATTCCAAAGATGAGATGCAAAATACGTAAATGATCTTTGAAAAATCGCAGTTTCATGCTGAGGCACCAAAAAATTTTGTATGTATCTTGTATTATGCAAGTGATCTCGTGAAATTAACTTATTTCTTAAGTACTGAGGTTCGTCATTATGAATTATTCGCCAAATAAGTGTGAGCATGTGTAAACGTCTGTGGTTTTCCATTTTTAATATGCTATGTTTATTTAGATGTGGTGATATATGTTGTCTATATGGGATACTGTAAATATAACGCATACATGAATTTTGAAGTTTTTGAATTTTCTTTTTTGCTGTCGCCAATAACAACTTTCCATATACAACATCACCATAATCAACTAAAGATAATACGAGTGAATCACAAAATTTTGATTTACACTCCCTAGATATGTATTTCGCAAAACTGTATAATTTTTTTAATCGACTGTAAGCGAATTTCAATTTGGAAAACCGCTGCCCAAGGAATCACTACTTCCACATCCAGATTCTCTATCCAAGTCACTCACAATGAAAAAAACTTTGTGAAAATAATTGTTCATGGAACTTTAATAATATAATATTTGAAATCCTCTACCCCAAAAACCCATAAAACGATACCCCACATCGGTAGTGGGGTGGGGGGTGGTGATAGGGGGGTGGTAGTGGGGGTGGATGAAGTAAAAAAATATTTTGAGGTTTCTGGTTCCTGTACATAGGTACACTAAATCACAATTTTTTTTCATCCCCTTTAATAAGGGGGTAGGGGGTGGTAATGGGGGTGGTTAATGCCAAAATTTTTTTTGAGACCTTAGCTTCTCTTGTATATACTAAATACCAATTTTATGGACTCTTACCTGCTTGATTGACCTATTTACCCCAAATTTACCCCAATTTAGCCCCCAACCCTGAGACGGAACAAGATGAAAATATAATCTAGTTCTAGATCTCGTTAAAGTACATATGTGTACCAAATTTCAAGTCAATATCTTAAACGGTTCCAGAGTAAACGTGCGCACAAAAAAAAGTTACAGACAGACCGACAGACAGACAGAAATTTTTTTTTCGCTCAAACTTAAAATCTCGACGTTTCATGACATTTTAAGCCTATTTGGACAATAAAAATTTTTTTGTCTTTACTATACTTCCACTGGACGTGGAAGTAAAAAATATGTTTCACAAAGCCTAATTATATTAATTATACGAATATAAAAATGTTTTTTGTTAAATTTAGATAATTTTGTACATGGAAAAAGACAATTGCCATTTTCGCCACCCTAATCATTCATTCTAAAATTTACCGGTAAATACCGGTTAACAGGTTATTTACATTTTTATTTACCGATTTACCGGTTATTAAAATTTCCGGTAAACTGCAATCCCTAATCAGATTACTAACTATTACTTTTCATCAAATCTAAAAATTTTTCAGATAAAAATTGTTTTGAATAGAAAATTATATCGATTTTTTTGAGTAAATCGAAATCCTACACTGATACAAATGATTAAAATTTACAGTGTAATTATACCAAGGCTAACAAAATATATATATAATATATTTAGATAAATATTACCCTCACTGGGGGCGAGCGTAGAGGCGACTTCAATATGAATATCAGTCGATATTCCGTTGAAGCAACGTCGAGCGCGGTTAGTACTTGGATGGGCTCCCATCTTGGGAAATACAGTGTTCTCGTCCCACTTTCTAGAGGCTTGTATATCAGTAGTGTATACTCGGAAGTTACGTAATTTCAGACGAGGATTACGTAGTAGATATACCATCCTTCGGAGGGGATGTAAAGCAGGCGGTCCCTTGTCTATTAAATGTTAGGCAAGTAAAAGATCCCTACTCTTCTTAAGGGAAGAGGTTCGGCAAAATTTCCAGGTTGGGGGTAGCTCGTCTCCTGGCGTCGGTGATAGGCCCTGGTAGCGGAAATAGGCCGACGTTAAACAGTTAAAAAAAAAAAAAAAATTATCCTTACTATCGAATTATAAACATGCGCCATGTAAATTTACATAAATCAGGTGACATTTCATTCACGCTAACAAATTTTCCACAAACCGAGTAAATATAACGGGTGATATTATACATGGTAAGTACAATTTCGTTAGAGATTAAAAATTCACTACGTCTGGCGTAAATATCCACACTTGTGGATCCTCGCATACGAGAGGATGACTGTACTGCAAAATTATATTATTCACATTCTAAGTTTGACGGTCTGCAAGTGCGTCTTGATTTGTATTTGCTGATTTAATTTATTGTTTTTTGTGTAGATTATTATGTAGATTATTATTGTTGCTTTTTGGTGTCTGCATCTGAAAAATAGTAAGTACTGATATTTTTTGATGTATATAATATGTGAAAAATTAAGTACATATTCATAGATAATGTTTAGTTGATTTAACCTAAAACTCATGCATATCATCAGATGCTTATTAAATAAATCTACAGAAACATAAAACAATTTTTTTTTTATCAAAAATGCTGTCTGTAGTTATTAGGTTCCTAATTATATACCAAAGGTACATTTTTTATATTACTTTTAACTGACAACGAAAATTCTAAAATTTCCACTCCGATATTCAATACATATAACTATCACAAACACTAATTAACTTTAAAAATTACGGTGTGTTCTGCTCCGTTTATTTTACTTTATATATGGATTTGTAAAGTTAAGTTTATTTTATACCTTACTATGGATTTGTATACCTATAGTAAGTAGGATTTGTAAATTTATATAAATTTAATAGTTATAGAACTCGTGTAAGTGATTTTCTAATGCACAAAACATTAACTTTTGTACAGTGCTATACAAATTAGTATAAAGAACCTGGATAGTCTTGATTAAGTTTTAACTAAAATAAAATAAAGATCTTGTTTACTTATCTCATGAACAAAAAATTCTCTCTTGCCATCTGTGGAAACATCAAACTGCACAACTTATTTAAAAAAGATTATGTAGGAGATATGTACCCCGCGGCCCCCGAAAAGTACACGTTAATATTTTATGTAGTTTCCGCTTCTAACGCTTGGTTCACAGCTTATTAGTAAAACATTACTGGCAAAAATCACAGTCAATATGCTGAAAATGAACAAAAAATGCCATGGCGACAAAAAATTGTGCCTTTCTGGGGGCTGCAACTACACATGATCTTGTGAGCTTACTCTTTAGGAATACATTTATGAGCATTTTAAAAGTTCTTAATTCATCAAACTATTTTTTTATATTGTATATGTTTAGAAAGATGAAAAACTGATAGTGCTTTAAGTTTTGACTTAAAATAAGTAAAAGAAAATAAAAATGTTACTAAGTTGTTTTTATTAAAAGTAAAAACTTTATAAGTAGTCCTGTCAATGAATGGTTTCTAGAGGGAAATGCCGAGATCACAATTTTTGACTTGAGAGCTGTGTTAGAACTTTTAGGAGGTAAACATACCAAAAGTCCCCGAACACAGGAGGTGCGGGGGTGCAGGGGGGCACGAAGAAGGTCCCAGTTTTTGGTTTTTCGCTCATATCTCGAAAATGGTTAGCCATAATAAAAAAGTGGCTATATGCAAAATGAAAGCTGACTAAATTTTCTACAATAATGTTTCTATTAATTTTTTTCGTATCTGTTATGGTTCAGTAATGGATTATAACATTATCTTTGCCAATTTGACTACGATCGAGTTTGGTGAAAAATATATGTTATTATATGTAATTAGTAAAAAAAATGGTGGTTAGTCGCTAACATGTAAGTACGTATTTAAATTTTTCAAAAAATTCAAAAGCATCAATTTTTGTTTTCCTCATGAAAAGATTTCCTGAAAATATTTTTAATAAATTGTCTTGAGTAGATTTATAATATATGTGAAATACAAACAAATTGGTTCACTTGATTAAGACAAAAAAAATTTTTCGGATTTTCGAAAAAAAATTTTTTCCCAGATATGAAATTTTTGAGGTCAAAACTTTTTGTGGTAATATCTTACGCAAAGATACATCACTGGAAGGAACCACACGCAAAGAGGTTGCACAGGCAGGGACATTTATCTTAACCTGCCATAGGCTTTATAAATTCCCTGTACTTAAAAAGTACATTAAAGTTAATTAAGTAATGAACTAGATACTATATAAACGTAAACCCATTGCTCATAATTGAAAGTGAGCAGGATCAAAATTTAATGACATAATCTGATTATACCCGCTTTGATGTCACCTCGCCTGAACGAATAATCAGCTTCACTTAATTCCAGGCTAATTAACTTTTCAATATTAATTAAAGTTTTTCCAGCTTATTATTACCAATACTCTTTCATCTACTTTTTAATGAAGGTGTGACATCTCATTATTCATCTTCAATAACATGTTAGGTTGACAGCTTTATTGTTTGAATGCGGGTACGCGTGAATTAAAGGCTGACCTTACAAATTAATCATTAAACTCTAAAAAAAAATACTGCTACCAACTGAATTAGTTATATTTTAAGCAGATGTTGAAAATTACAGTTCGATTAAGTCATTTAGAGAAAATATAAATAAACAGGCAGAAGGACCTTGGTCAATAGTCTGTTGAATCAATTTTGGTTCAATAAATTTCCTTAATGTTATAAATAAATTAACTATTATTAACTAAGAAATATATGATTAGAGAATATTATTTAGGTATTAAGCAAATCACAACTTACACACTTTTTTTATTCATTATGAAATTACCTACATTCTGTATATTGTTGCCCTAATCTGGGCACGCTAATATACTAGTTAGGTAAATACTTCAGAAAGATGTTTTATTTTAAGTTATTTACTACGTCTGTTTAGTTAAGTTTACTTAAATTCAGTTTACTATTTTGTGTATTTATATTTTATACCATAGTGCCTCGGGATGAAGTTTTATTTTGTTTTTGCCTCTGATGTATGTTTAGTTTAGTATATTATTTTGAGTAGGTTTTATACAATAAAAACAATATTCTCCTAACACGTGGTTTTATTGCTTACACTTATTTTTTCTGTTTGTGTTACATCAGGGAAAGCATGTACTTACTTTTATCTATACTTATATATTGTATATATGTATCAAATTTATTGTATTTAAGTATAATTTAGGTAGTTTTGAAACGTTACGAAACGTGCGAACGCGTGTTTTGTATTTAATCACTTCTGGAACGGGTAAATACAAAAACAAGTTTCTCTATTTTATAACTTAAATAAATTATACTTAAAAACAATAAATTTGAGCCATTCATGTCGAGAATGTATAACAAAAGTTGTTTGATATAATTCGAGATTCACTTGGGTGCCTTCAAAAATATTTAAGCACTAGTAACATTAAGTAAGTAGTAAGTAATTTATTTAAATAGGAATCCTAATATACATATATTTAAAGTACATTTCAACAAAACTAAAATACATTAATTACTATTGCTATTATCACAGAATGACTAAAGTATAAATGTAACTGGAACATTAAAATCAAAATATACAAGTATAAGAAATATAAAATCTAAAGATATAAAAATGCTATAACAGTTTACTAAGATTTTAATTAATAAATAATAACACTATCAAAGTTCTCTAATGTGCTTAATCAACTTATATTTGAACAGTTTAACTGAAGGGCTATTTTTAATTTCAAGAGGTAGTTTGTTAAATCGATCAATCCCTTTGAAGAACAAAGAATTCATGGACCTTTTTTTATGCATTTGATTTAAATGAAGATTATCCTTTGATCTTGTAAGATGGTCATGGATTTCATGATTAAATGTAATGAATTCATTAAAGTAACTGGGTTGTAGTTTGTTCACAATTTTATATATAAAAATCATTGCACTTAGGTACAATTTGTCTGACACATTTAGCCATTCAAGAGTCGACAGCATGGTATTAATTGGAGTGAACCTATTGCATTTAAGGATTATTCTCATACTCCGGTTTTGTAATTTTTGTAGTTGGGAAATTTTATTTAGGTCAAAAAGATAAATTATAGTTGCACAGTAGTCAAAATGTGGCTTAATAATGGTGTTATATACTGTAATTTTTGTTGCAATTGATATATGATGCGAGATTCTAGAGAAAAAGTACAATTTTTTAACAATCTTTTTATATATGTAATGGAAATGACTATTGAATGTTAATGTATTGTCAATTTTGAACCTCAAATATTTCATTTTAGTCACAAACTCGATATGTTTACCATTAATTGTTAAGTTATGGAAGTTCATATCAATTTTATTATATCTGAATTTAGTTGTTAATATCATTGCCTTGGTTTTATCTACATTCAATTTCAATTTATTTACATTAAGATAATTGTTCACTTTAGCCAAGACAAGATTCATGTTGTCTATTGTTTCCATCAAATTTTGACCCTTGCAAACTAACAATGTATCATCAGCAAATAGGTTAATAAGATCACAATCTATAAACAAGTTGATATCATTAATATATACAATAAATAAAAGCGGACCCAAAATACTGCCTTGTGGTACTCCATGTTTACAATACATTTCACTAGAAAATGAATCCTGCATTTTTACTACCTGCTTTCTGTCTGACAAATATTCTCTAATCCAATTTAATACATTACCTTGGATACCATAGACTTTTAATTTTTTTATAAGGATATCACGGTCAATAGTTTCAAATGCTCTACGTAAGTCATTACATACAATTATTTTTCAAATTAGTATACCATTTAAGGAATATTATTTAGGTATTATGCAAATCACAACTTACACACTTTTTTATTTATTATGAAAATACCTACTTTCTGTATATTGTTGCCCTAATCTGGGCACGCTAATATACTAGTTAGGTAAATACTTTAAAACACTCATTATTGGAGAACCAATCAAAACAACTACTCTTCTAGCTAATACTGACGAAGTATTGAATTACATGATAGGATTCGTAGCATTTTAAAGAAAAAAATATTGAAAATACTTAAATTATTTATTTACATTTAGTCATTCACACTTTTTTTATTTAATATAAAATTATCTACTTTGTGTATATTGGTACCTAAATCGGGTCACGCTAATATACTACTTAGGAAAACACTTTAAAACACTCATTATTGGAAAACCAATCAAAACAACTACTCTTCTAGCTAATACTGACGAAGTATTGAATTACATGATAGGATTCCTGGTATTTTAAGTCAAAAAAAATATATTGAAAATACTTAAATTATTTATTGAAATTCAGTCATTCACAACAATTATTATTGAACCTTACATTCTATTTCAACTCTAGAAAAGTTGTACAAGTTTTTTCGAACTCGTTTTCCAATAATGAGTGTTTTAAAGTGTTTTCCTAAGTAGTATATTAGCGTGACCCGATTTAGGTACCAATATACAGAAAGTAGATAATTTTATATTAAATAAAAAAAAGTGTGAATGACTAAATGTAAATAAATAATTTAAGTATTTTCAATATTTTTTTTCTTTAAAATGCTACGAATCCTATCATGTAATTCAATACTTCGTCAGTATTAGCTAGAAGAGTAGTTGTTTTGATTGATTCTCCAATAATGAGTGTTTTAAAGTATTTACCTAACTAGTATATTAGCGTGCCCAGATTAGGGCAACAATATACAGAAAGTAGGTATTTTCATAATAAATAAAAAAGTGTGTAAGTTGTGATTTGCATAATACCTAAATAATATTCCTTAATCATAATAAAAGCAAATAAATAAAAAATAATTAATTGTAAAAAAGTATACCATTTCATGTAATCTTATCATTTTGCCACATACATGTATATAAAAATTAGAGAAAACAGAGAAAATTACAACGATAATTTTGTAAGTTAATATAGCGAGGTGGCTTATTGAAATTACCGCTACCTGGCGAATAAAAGCACCAAATTTAGTATGAAGGTACCTTAGGGTATACTAATAAATATTAGCCTAAGAGCTCTCTGGAATTTCTAAAAATTTTCATGTATAGCACCAGAATCCAAAATGGCCGACAAATACGTTACGACAAAATATCACATGTGAGTCTTTTTTTTTCGAGACACCACTACTGCAAAAACCATAAAAAGTAGTAGTTTCTTGCACTCTTCAAGAGACCAAAGCTTAAAGCAACATCTCAGCAGGGGAAGAAGCTGAAAGTGCTTCAGAACAAAGTGGAGTTCTTTAGCCAACTATATATATCTATGCAGAATCGAGAATCTGATTTGGATGAGTTTTTTGTGCAAGAAATACAGTCATTCCCTCCTTTTATTTCAGACTTTGGTAAGCTTCGTTTGCCAACCAACAAAGCTGGAATACTGCAATCTTGAGCAGCCAGGTCAATCAGAGCCCCCTTTAACCTATCACTCCAAATTTCTGGACGGTGCCATCATCGTCCACTACCTGCCCACTACTTGTGTCGACATCTTCAATCAATAGGCTTTCTACCCTACCTTCATAAGCAACCGGAGAATGCCCAAAGATTAGATGTTGTTTGGGACACCTACATTCCAGACAGTTTAACACGAGAAAAAAGAAGCGAGGGGATTCGAAAGAAAGTATCTGGCAATACCAAATTGCCACGAAACTGGATGGACTTTCTCGTGACTCAATAAACAAGAAGGAATTGTTCAAATTTTTGACTTCCAAGGTTGACGAGTTCAGCTGGCCACCAGGCAAAGATGTATATGTCACAATAGATAAAGCAGTTGCACAAGTCGGTTCGAGCACATCCATGAAAAACTGGAATCATGAAGAGGCAGACAACATGCTTGTGGTTCATGTGCTCCTTTTACTACAGCAAGAAACAAAGGGTATCCTTGTGCGTACTGTAGACACAGATATGATTATCATCCTTGCTGGCACATTATATGATCTAATAATGATTCAACCTTTGACCGATATCTGGGTGGCCTTTGGCATGGGCAAGCGTTATAGGTTTTACCATACCAACGCCATCTGTGCAAGCCTGTGAGAACCAAAATCACGAGCATTACCCATTTTTCCTTCATTCTTTGATTGCGACACAACCCCCGCCTTCAAAGGTAAGAATAAGAAGTTCATTTAGGAAGCATGGCTAGCATTTCAAGACGTCACTGATACATTTGTGTATTTGGCCACCCATTCATTCCTCTGAACACTTCAAGAAGCTGGAACGACTGACTGTTGTTCTATATGATATTTCAGCAGTATCAACCAGATAAGAAAGGAGATTTTCTGTCAAAAGAATCCAGCAATGGACAAACATCCACCGACTGAGGATGCGCTTCTTCAACATATCCGAAGGGCAGTTTATCAAGCAGGTATTTGGACGACCAGCACATAAACACAGCAAGTGATTCCTTCTGCACAGGATTTTGCTTGGAATAAGGTTTCAGATTCATGGGTACCAGTTTGGATGACAATTCCGGAGGTTTCCCGATCATGCGAGGAATTGATTAAATGTTCCTGCGAATGAGCCTGCAAATACTGCAAATGTTGGAAAGCCAATCTAGACTGCTCACCACTTTGTAAGTGCAAGTGTAATTTATTTATAACTGTTGCATACTGAATTCCATCGAATGAATAACTATAAATATTTTTTTCTACTCCCTTATGTAAATTTAGTTTTCTGTACAGTCTGTAGGATGGATAAGTAGGCAATTCCAGTTAACTGAACGGATATATTTCATATCAGTTCTAGGATGGATATGAAATGAAACCGACCAATCACAGTTCGTGTATTAAGTACATAGACAACTATTCGTTTTAAAATCAAATTAGTGCGTAAGCTGTCAAAGTAACTGTCGGTGTGTACTGTTAGTGTGTATTTGTGTAAATATATTAATGTTTAATAAATTTTGTAGTTTTTTTAAGCTGGTCGTAGAAAAACTTTACTGTACAACTCGAGTGGATTATCTATATCGCACTCAAAAGATTTGAAGCACTCTGTCTACGGTGTCGTGCTCAAACTTCTTTATCGTGCGATATGGATATCATATCCACTCTTGTTGCATAAACTACTATTTTGTTATTGGGAACTCTTATTAGCGTTATATTTGGACTTAATTACTGTAATAAATGATATTTATTTATTTATTTATTTATTTATTTACTTTTACATACACTGCTCAACAGGTACAGGTACCCAATTACAGAACAGGAATTAACAGAAATACAAAACATACTAACTAATAAGAAAAACAAAAGTAGGTAACAGAACAACCAAGTATTTAATTCAATATTTTAGATCTTATATCCTTCAGGCGACAGTTAAAAATATCAAGGTCGCTGACAATTTATTTGAATTGTTACAGATGGTAAACAAAGGCGAGTTTTTTAATATGTTGGTATGAGAGGTGGGCATGTAGAAAACTTGGGCATTGCGAGAAGTCAATCTAGGGACTTGAAAATTTAATTTGTTGACTACCTCAGGTGCGTCAAAATCACTGTGTAACACTTTAAATAAGAATACTTGAGAGATTCGCCTGTCTTCAAGAGTAGACATGGAAAACCTTTCAAGCAGATCTTTCTGCAGAAAACCAATAATAGGGTAGGTACCATCAGATTTGAGCCAGAGTAATTTGACAAATCTACGCTGCACTGCTTCCAGGTTGTTTTTATGTACATCATAGCTAGGACACCAAATAAGTGATGCATACTCGAGTTTCGATCTAACAAATGATTGGTACAGAATTTTTAATGTATCAGTATTAGTGAATTCACGACTAGTGCGAACTATGAATCCAAGGCTCTTAAAGGCTTCAGAGATAATGGTGTCGATGTGAGGAGTAAAAGATAGCTTCTTGTCAAAAATTACGCCGAGGTCACGAAACACTGTGGGTCTCTGAAGTATGACATTATCCAAGTGGTAATCAAAAGCAATTGGTGATGTTTTTAATGAAAAGGACAGCACGTTGCACTTGCCGGAATTCAAGTACAATTTATTGGTTATACTCCAGTTAAGTACTTTATTAAGACAAGTTTGAAGTTGAAAGCAATCATCAATATTGTTAATAACCGTGAATACTTTTAGGTCATCAGCGTATAGCAGCCAAGGCAAATCAATTTCGTCTATTATGTCATTAATAAATATATTAAATAGCAAGGGCCCCAGAATGGATCCCTGGGGAACTCCGGAGGTGGCAACAAATTCGATAGACTTGAATCCATTGAGTACAACGTACTGAATTCTATTCATTAAATAAGATTTAAATAAGAAGAGTAGGGAATATGAGAGACCAATTTTAACTAATTTATCCAGTAGTAACCGCTGGTCAAGTCTGTCAAACGCTTTGGAGAAGTCCGTATATATGACATCTGTTTGACTATGCTTATCAAGACCCAAAATAGATTTGTTGTAGTTGAACGACCCTACATAAATTCATGTTGGTGAATAGAAATTTTGGTGCTGATTGAATGATATATTCTGTCATGAAGTAGGATTTCCAAGACTTTGCAAAAGTTGCAGATTACAGATTGGTCTGAAGTTCTAAATATCTAATTTATTCCCCTTTTTATAAATAGGACACACTTTGGAATATTTCCATAAGTCTGGAAACTGACAGTTTTTTAATATTAAGTTAAAAATTAAGGTTAAGGGATATGCAAATATAATTGGGTAATCCCTAAATAAGAATGCCGGTATGGAATCAGGACCTGTTGTCATCTTAGATTTAATTCCTTTTAAAGCCTGAATAACCTCAATCTCTGAGAATGAATTTATATTTACAACAAGGTTATTGTTCGATATGGATATATTTTATTGTATTTTATTTAATATGTAGAGTACTGTAAGTTAGGTGTGTACTTAGTTGGCGTAAAGCTGTAATTCAAAACTAACACTATAATAGATTGTGTTTAGTGAAATTTTGTCGTATTTGTCGGCCATTCTGAATTTTAGTGCTGTACATGAACATTTTTAGAAATTCCAGAGGGCTCCTAGGCTAATATATATAACTATACCAAGGTACCTTCATACCAGAGGTTATGCTTTTATCTGCCAGGTAACGATAATCTTGAAATCACCTCGCCAATACGATCTAGGTTAGTTTACCATATTTGATTGTCAAAAAATTGACATTAATTGGCTATCATGTCAATGAGTAAAATAATCGCCGTTAAATTTTAGCAAAAGCCCGATCAGTTTATTCAGTATAAATCTGTCATTGGTTGATTAAATTTCATAAAATATGATTGGTTGCTAGTGTATGACGGAAATAATAAAAAAATTAAAAAAAATACTGGTTTATTCCTTAGTGCCAAATACATCTGGCAACATGGCAATGAAACATTTATGCTAGGCCGAAAATACCACTGGGCTATGTTTCTCTTTAACATGGTAGGCGAACAAAAGGAACATATGTTGCACACAACATATTACATGCATGTAAAAAATGGAACGGTCCTGTTTTCATCACAATGAATGGACTATTCAACAAATATGTTCACAATAGACAACACCATCATCAAACTACATAGTTACATACCGTCTTCTAACCTCACCAGAACTTACGTAACCTACAGGCATTTTGATAGCAAGCACATAACAATTTTAATAATTAATATTTTTAAAACTTTTGTATATGCACTTCAGCATTATGATCTGGGCGTACTATTAAACAATAGTATAAGGTGGTCATCTTTTCTTGGCAGGCATATTAAAAAACGCTCCTTAAACTCACTTGGGAGCCAATAATTAAAAATAACTGGAGACTTTATTAGGTATCCTATTGGAATGAAGACAAATTGCATGTTTATATTTGCCTAAATTATATCATTAGTCGAAGGCGTGGAAAATGAATGTACAGAGTCCACACATGCACATCGATAGTAAATCTTTTTCTTTGCTCTACATTGCCAGAGGTTTAACAGGAAACTTGGAAGATGTCATGATGCGTTGAATAATAGGGCAAAAATATTATACAGGGTGTTTCACGAGGAAACGGACATGCTTTTAATGACAGATAGAGAACAAGAGTAATCATAATCATCCATAGAAAAAACTAGTTGGGCCCTCGTTGCTGAAATACAAGGTGTTTTATGTATTTTGCAAAAAATTTTTTGGTTGTTACTTTGTAAAGGAATGGAATAATAAAGTCATGTTTGCCACACTAGTGGTCCTGAATAAGTAGCTACTTGTACCACGCACAGAAAAATCCAGGTCCGGACTTGTTTTGTTGTTCTTAAAGAAAACAATACCTTGCATGTTTTTTTTTTGTTAATTTTAATATTAAATTCGAAAAGTACATAAAAAACTGAATAAAATAGCTTCATTAATTTTTTTGCCACACCTTTGCCGCTTTAGAAATAAATTCCATTCCAATAATACAACATGAGACTTCCGAAAATATCGATGAATGATACGCGCAAAAAATACTTTCACTATTAATTAGGCATTTACTTTTTTTTAGCAATAGCTATTGTGTTTTAATTACCATTTTTTATGGAGGGGGTAAATTAATAAAAAAAAAAATAAATGTTAGATGACACCGAATCAAGAATCTCATTTTTATTAAAGACTAGTAATACAGTAACATAACATATCTCTCAACAACAACAATTACTGTAATAACAAACTTGCATATCAATAATGCACATAGTAAGAAGTTAACAACAAAATATCAACAGAATAGTTGTACCAAAAACAAAAATGCAGATATTGTCATAAAATGTATTTACGAATTAGAATCAAATTTTATGTTAAAAATGTCCTCCTCAGCTTCAGTACATTTTATAGTGCGGTTCACGAGATGACCGATAGCTCTTATCATATATGAACTGTTTCTAATTTCGTTGCGACATTCTGTTAGATGTGATTTTGTTGTTTTTTGGTAAATGTGGACTGTAATTAATGTTCGCTGATACTGGTAACTTCCCTTTATTTCCTTTTAATACATTCACACAAAATGATGAGTTTACTTATTCTCTACAGTTACAACATAAAACATAAATTTGCTTCTACCCTCAAACATTGTTCTACTTATAATAATATTTTAATCTATGTCCTACTGACGGGATTTTTTCGTCCTCTGTCTTCCCTGCAATTCGCGCACATGCGCACAGAACTCCAGCGCGGAATTAACTTGTAATTTCAAAATAAATTGATTTAACACATTCAATAATCCGTTGAATTAACTGATCTATTAGTCTAGGAGATAGCTGCATACACTGTGTGTAGTGGCGGGCTAGGTATAGGGAGTAAGAATCACAACATCGCGTGTGCCAGCTGGCTGAAATGAAATAACTGAGAGCTGGGATGCTTCATATATACATACCTAATGGGCAATTACACGCACTGTATATGGGGCCTGGGATATAACATGCTGGCATTGCTGTTATGTTTTAGCAAATATTTTTCTGAGTATTTTATCTTATGTGAGTCAGACCTCCCCCTGACAGTTTTGGCGCTAACCGCCCCCGAAAATATTCAATTGTGGAACAAAAAATAACACGTTTGGGCCTGGTCTTTGTTGAAGAGGGTATCTTGGCGATCAAAATTGGACTTTTGGCCTAAAACGGGCTAAAACTGGTGCTTTCAAAAAAAAATGTTGGCACCTTCTCAAACTTGTAACTTTTGTACCAAAAAATAGTCTTTGTGAGTGCCAATATTTTTTTTCAATGTACCCCCCCCCCAAGACCCCCCAATATTTAAATACTTTCTTATGCCAAAAAGGATAAATTCTCGATCATTACTCGCTAAATGTGTCATTTTTTAATCCTCTTTGGCATAATAATCGGTATATATATGCCGTTAATGCCATTTTTGTTTTTGGTACAATTATTCTGTTGATATTTTGTTATCTTGTTACTATGTGCCTTATTGATATGCAACTTTGGTATTAGTTATTGTTGTTGCTAATAGGTATGTGCTATACGCTAAATGTAAATGTAAAATGAAAGGTAAAAATGTGCTGATTACGCCATTATATAATACTTGACGGGTATATACACCCCCGAAATTCGTTTGGCGATATCGGTGTCCAAACAACCGGTGAAAAACCGAAAAAAGCAGAAAATTAGATATTTGCTTCATCTTTCTAGCAGTTTTTTAATTTTTGATGAATTATCCATAATAACGAAGTTATGGCTATTTATATGCAAAAGAACTGCATTGTTTAAAGCGTAAAATATTTCCTAAAACCTTGCGTGGCTCTCTTATTATGCGAATATTTATTTTGTTATTTTGGCAAATTCGTTCCACTCGTGATTGTGGACAGACCAACTAAAATTTTAAAAATTTAATAAGAATAAAAGTTATAGCGTATACTTTCAAGATTCGATTACTTACTCAGTTTTAAATTTCGATCATAAATAAGCGAGTTATGAATTAAATAGTTAGTTGTTGTCAGTGGCGCAGCCAGAAAATTCATTGGGGGGGGGGGTAATAGAACCGGCCTCCCCAGAGAGAAAATGGTTGAAAACGGATGTGTATGTAGATTCCTCTTTTAGATAATATGGCATTAATTACAAAATATTTATTTCAAGGGATAATTTAGATACTGCTTTGTACTGCTTCTTTATTTTTTGACTCATGGAAGACGGCTGGGGGGGGGGGGGCATGGCTCCCCCCCTGGTTGTTGTCAAAATTATGCCACAACCCCAGTCGCATCTATCTCTACTTCAACCGTTTCCCGTCGCATTCTAAGATGCCTGCCCGCCCGTCACGCGGCCCGCGGAGCTCTATACACTCACGCGCGAATGCATATTTATAATAGGTACTGGCATGTAGAAAATTGAACATCTTTTTAGTGTTTTTTTGGTTAAGTACTCTTATATATTTATACAATTATTGTAAAATATGGAGTCTTCATCTAACAATACGGATTAAACGACAAATGTTTGTAAATCAAATTGTATAATTTAATAATTTGTAACTAAACTGGTAAATTATGTGAAAGTACTACTGACTAAAACTGTTTAAAAATAATAATTTTAGTAAACAATGTGGACTGTGCAAAATATTTGCCATTGAAAACTCAAAGGTAATGTGGCATAAAACTCTCACAAGCAAAAAAATATTTCTCTTTGAAATAATAGGAAGGTGGATATTATTATATTATATTAGAGAGACTGAAATCAGAACCAGCGGGAATAAATTACGGAATTATTGTAAACCAGACAAAAATACCGTAATTCGAGTATATTTTTTAAATAAATGTCATTTAAGCAAATATTAGTGAATTTTCTATAATATTTGATTTCAGGATGTGCAATAGGGGACGGACAATTCAAATTTGTAGTAAAAAGAAAGAAATTAGAGCAAAATCGGCTGAACACATGCTCGGAGGCATCTATTTTATTTCCCTGAATGAACCTCCATAAGATCCTTTTATAGACCGTAAGGGCAAACATAGAGTATCGCGTACTTTTGATTTTTTTTTGTTTATTTGTGATTTTTTTGTACAACCTATTATATTATATTATTAATTAGTGTTTGAGTTTTTCTAAACATTTTTAAGCATTTGAAATTGTTTAAACAATTATATTGTGATATACAGTAAATTTACAGCAAAATAAAATTGTTAAATAAATTATAATTGTTTGAACAATCTTATGAACATTAAAACATAGTGTATAGTGTACGCCAAAAATAAAAATAATAATTTTATTTATATTAAGTCCTGCCGGAGTTTAATATAGCTACTCCACCAGTCAACCAGGGAATTCGCGATACTCTATTTGTGGACTTAGGGGGTCACCTTTGGGACCCTATAAAAGAGTCTTATGGGGGTTAAATTTGCAGAGGAACAGTTAATTTTCGAATATATCTGGCGGTAAGACTAAAAATCGAACCTATTTTTTCTCTGGTATAAATTTGAACTACCCTATTGCGCATCCTGAAATGATATTTATTTAAAAAAATTTAGTTGTATCGATTTACGGCAGTATTTTCTGCTTTAAAACAATTCCTTAATTTTTTCCACTATTTCTGATTGCTGCAACGTCGCGTCGCTTTACAGAGCACCTTCCCATTATTTAAAAGATAAATATTTTTTTCTTGTGAAAACGGAGTAAAAGGTTTTATGCACTCTACCTTTGAGTTTTACTCACGATCCAGCGGCAGGGACCCAGCCATGTCGGCATGCTTTGAACTCATTTGTAAAAGTGGAATTCCAATTATCTTCAAAGCATACCGACAATGTCGGGTCCCTGCCGCTGGATCGTGTGTAGACCCTTTTAATATCCATAATAATGTTACACACTCCTCATTGTTTACTAAAATTATTATTTTTAAACAGTTTTAGTCAGTAGTAGTTTCACATAATTCACCAGTTTAGTTACAAATTACTAAATTATACAATTTGATTTACAAACATTTGTCGTTTAATCCATATTGCTAGATGAAGACTCCATATTTTACAATAATTGTATAAATATATAAGAGTACTTAATAAAAAAAAACACTAAAAAGATGTAATTAACAATTTACTACATGCCAGTACCTATTATAAATATGCATTCGCGCGTGAGTATATTATTATAGAGCTCCGCGGGCTGCGTGACGGGCGGGCAGGCATCTTAGAATGCGACGGGAAACGGTTGAAGTAGAGATAGATGCGACTGGAGTTGTGGTATAATTCTGACAACAACTAACTATTTAATTCATAATTCGCTTATTTATGATCGAAATTTAAAACTGAAAAAAGTAATCGAATCTTGATAATATACGCTACAACTTTTATTCTTATTGAATTTTTAAAATTTTAGTTGGTCTGTCCACAATCACGAGTGGAACGAATTTGCCAAAATAACAAAATAAATATTCGCATAATAAGAGAGCCACGCAAGGTTTTAGGAAATATTTTACGCTTTAAACAATACAGTTCCTTTGCATATAAATAGCCATAACTTTGTTATTATGGATAATTCATCAGAAATTAAAAAACTGCTAGAAAGATAAAGCAAAAATCTAATTTTCCGTTTTTTTCGGTTTTTCACCCCTGGGGGTTGTTTGGACACCGATATCGCCAGACGAATTTAGGGGGTGTATATACATATAAAGTACTATATAATAGCGCAATCAGTACATTTTTACCTTTCAATGTTCCACGGGACACGTTTCTAAACGACTTTTTCGAATTCTGAACCTCTACTAATAATAGTCTTTAATAAATGAGAGGAATGAAATATATTCTTGATTCGGTGTCCTTTAACATTTATTTTTTAAATAATTTTCCCTCTCCATAAAAATTGGTAATTAAAACATAATTATTTTTGCTGGAAAAAAAAAAAGAAATGCCTAATTTAATAGTGGAAGCATTTTTTGCACGTATCATTCATCCATATTTTCTAAAGTCTCATATTGCATTATTTAGTGGAATTCATTTTGAAGGCGGCAAAGGTGTGGCAAAAAAAATGAATGAAGACTTTTTGTCCAGTTTTTTATACTTTTCGAATTTAATATCGAAATTTAAAAAAATCATATACAGGGTATTGGTTTCTAGAAGTCCGGATTTGGATTTTTGGTGTGCATGATACAAGCACAGATTAAAACAAACCAGATGTTTCACTTATGACGTATCATGGTTTAGATAATAAATCAACTCCAGCAGGTACCAATTTGTGGAGTGATCTGCGCATTATACCAATCAGTCTTAACCAGCGAGTATAGAGTCACAGGAGGGAGCTGATGACATGTAACAATAATTAAAAGTCACCTAATAACTACTCAAAAAAACACTTAAATGTATAACAATAACAACTCTAACCTTCAATACAATACACCACATTCCAAAATAATTAATATCACCGGTGTAGCTGATGACTTCCGTCTCATATTTCAGTACTACTACTTGTTTTTATATCTTACTCAATCATTTCTCAAAAATTTTAAAAATGTTGTAATTATTACAGGTTTAATGCCCCCACTAGCTGGACTATCGTTATACAGTATTGACATACTTCGTTATATTTGTCGAGTGGTATTAGCTGTGTTTACTACTGCTCGAGAATAGCATTATAGAAAAGTATGTGATAATTTTCAGTGACATTTGTCGTAATCGAGAACTTTAATAGATATTGAAAGATAAACCTCTGGGTCACTAAGAGTTGTTTCAATTGGCATTAAATAATCAAGCTAATTTTCCACAGAAAGTTTGATGGTTTTAATATCTGTCTGAACAATTAGCCAAAGCAGCCATTATAATCCTAAATTTCGAGGAGAAGCCACTAAACGTGTCAATAAAACACCCACTTACCGCTTTCTCTTATCCTTCAGCCCGTCAACGTCGAATTTATCCGAACTTTCATTGAAGGAAACTTTCCGCTCTGGAGAGAAATCGTCCTCTCCGGGAGTGAGATAATTGCAGGGGTCCGAAAGGACGCATTCAGATTCGGAGCTGTTGGCGCCTGTGTCCGACTCTTCCTGGAGGATTAGCGAACTCGGGGGACCTGTGGAAATTCAAGATAAATTATTATTATAGTACAGTACCTAGAGGGGATACGGAAAGAAATGCGCCATGTATGATCTGTGATTGATCTGTGATTGAACTGTGTCAAAACCTGTTTCATTAGAACTAATCCAGTATTTTTAGGTATGCGTATAAATACGAATAATTAAATTAATAATGTTAAGAATATAATTATTAGGTATAAAAAAAAACGCAGATTAGCAGTCATGCATTATCATCACTGCAAATCCTGTAAGGCTAATATTTTATTCGGAGAGAGTAAGAGTTCACGTGTATACCATGTCTTGGGATTCGCAGACACCGCCAATATCTATTTAATTTTTTAAATTGTTTGAAGAAGGTAAAAATTATACCCGAAACATTTCACAATGCCGCATCTAAACTTAATCATTTGTAGTGTCGGACATAAAAATATGTATAATAACATGGTAAAGTACTACCTGAAATTGGGCCGTATCCGTCATCACGGGGTGATCACCAGGGGTGTGTAAATGGTCATGTTCAACATAATCTGTATTGTAATTTTGAAGCAAAATGTTACAGAGGTTTTTAATTAGACACAAAACTACGAAAATGTACAAGATATCAAAACTTCAATATGATGTCTCTCAGATTCGAATGAACTATACAGTTTTACTTTAAATGTTGTTAAGGTATTTTAAGTAAAACAATTACGAAGCAAACAAAAGTAAGTCGGGTGGTGCCGACTGTGAATAACTGTTAAACACGATGACTTCTGTTAGACTATTTTAAATTCGGAATATGAGTAAAATAGCATGGAAAAATACTTCCTATTGAACTTGTGCCATACGCCAGGGTGATCGCCAGAGGCACATAACTGTAACGTTTTATATAAACTAGGTACACTTCTGTGCAATGAAATCCCGTAGGTACACCCATTTTTCGCTATATTAAATCATTTATATAAATAATTATTTATTTGTCAGTGTCTTATTTTCGCAATGCCAAAATTAACTGAACATGACAAAGTTTTAATTCTCCCTAAAATTGAAGAGGGATGGTCTATCAGAGCAGTTGCTAACCATTATCAATTGAATAAAAGTACTGTTATGAGTGTGAAGAAAAGGTGGGAGGAGGAAGGTAGCGTAAAGAGAAAGGACTGTTCAGGCCGATCGAGAAGTTCAAATCTCGTTCAAGATGAAGCGCTCCTTGGCTATTTGAGGGAAAATCCGTTTCAAACAGCAGGAGACGCTGTGTTTAAGACAAATTTTCCAGCATCGAGGTCAATAGCTAGCCGAAGGATAAGAAAATCGGAATTAAAAAACTGTACAAGTGTCAAGAAGACCATATTAACAGAGGAACAGAAGCAAGCCCGCATTCTATTTTGTTTAAATTATGTCTATCGACCGTTGGTGTTAAATATGTAAAGAACAATGTTAAAAAAAGGGCTTTTTTGGTAATGTGTGGAAGCCATCTTGTTTTACTAATTTTGGGGTGCTGAAAACGAATCCGTCACCCGTTTTGACGAAAAATCTCGGAAAAACATTAAAACAACCCTTATTTGGGGGTGGCATTGGAATTGATATTAGAACTTCCACTAGAATTAGAACTACAACAGGTTATTCTTTTGCAAAAAATTCTCTTTAAATACTAAGTGTCGATAACTAAGTAGAAAAAAAAAAAGTAAAAAACCAAGAACAATGTTAAAAAAAGGGCTTTTTTGACCCATGCGTGGAAAGTATCGAAGCCATCTTTTATTACTAATAATTTTGAAAACGACCCTCATTTGGAAATTGATATTAAAACTTGCAACAAAAAGTTATTCTTAGTGAAGGAAATGTTCCCAAAATACTCAGTTTCGTTAGGTATGTAGAAAAAGAAGCAAAAATTCTAAATTCACCCCCCCCCCCCCCTCGTCTCCCTCACCCTTCACCACCTATAAGAACGGTGTACGTTACACTCGTTACAGTATCTAATACAGTATCAGCAAGTCCTGGATTAGGTATGTATAGTTTCAACGACTTAACCGACCGCATAAAACAATTATTTTTCCGCTTAACTATTTTTTTTTTCTAAGGCTATGTCGAAATTCCAACCGTGGAGTGACACTTTTAGAGATTGAAGTGGGAATACATGCAAACGGTCGGTTAAGTCGTTGAAACTATACATATCTAATCCAGGACTTGCTGATACTGTAACGAGTGTAACGTACACCGTTCTTATAGGTGGTGAAGGGTGAGGGAGACGAGAGGGGGGGGGGGGGGGGGGGTGAATTTAGAATTTTTGCTTCTTTTTCTACATATCTAACGAAACTGAGTATTTTGAGAACATTTCCTGCACTAAGGCTATGTCGAAATTCCAACCGTGAAGGAGTGACACTTTTAGAGATTGAAGTGGGAATACATGCAAAACCTATTTAATGATAAAGAGATCATAAAGAACGTGGACATCTAATAGCAATTGCAGTACTGGCCAATCACTCATTTACAATTTTCTCGAAAACTGCTAATTTTAGAAAAAAAAGTTTCAAATAAAAAAGTTACGTCCATCTTTTATCTTCGTTACTTCTCGATACACTTGGTGTCTATTTCGAAAGATAAAAAAGTTTTCCGCATGTTACATTTGAGAATGCAAATTTTCGACATAGCTAGAAAAAAAATAATGCTTTCTACACTTATTAAAATTTGACCTACATATTAACACATTATGCTAACAGATATCTAGTGATTACACGATAAAAATTTGAGAGTAATCCATTGTGCCGTTTTTGAGTTAGAGCGAGTTAAGCGGAAAAATAATTGTTTTATGCGGTCGGTTAAGTCGTTGAAACTATACATACCTAATCCAGGACTTGCCGATAGTGTATACGGTCATTTATTTATTGAAAACCAAAACTCTTCGTTAAATGGCTATTATCAGGTTAAATTGTGATTACTTCTGAATGGACCGAAATAGTGTGACATTTCACTCCCACTCTAACTATTCCATCCTATTTCTCACATCGACCTTATTGCCACTGTACATAAGACCATGGTTAAAATTGAATTTAAAATTTCAGAAAATCTGTGAATGTTTAACTATTGAATTATTATCCTAATGTTTTAGCTGCTAAAAGCTGCTGCGCCTTCTTGTAATAATACTGTAATTTTAAAGTTCTCTTGAAATTTTTTCAGAAATTATTTTTTTTATTGCGCACGCGTAATACGTATGTCCAGAATATTTCCATCTTTTTATTTTTATTTGTTTTCATGGACGAAGTTTAAGGTTATGTATGGTGTATGATGTATTATTTCTTTTATAATTTTCAAGGATTTTACAGTATTTAAACTGTTTGTATTCCAGATTTGTACTGGAGTCAATAGTAATATATTTTAACGGTATTGTATGTATGTTTGTGATTCAAATTATAACAAAGTGATTTTTAAATACGTATCTATCCATATACTTACCCATTTTTAGCATTGAAAAATGGTCCAAAAACACGTAGGTATTACATTTTTCTGCGATTGCTCAATTTTTTAAAGATAAAGAAAAACTCATGGTCAAGGCAGAAAGTTCTGTTGAAGCGGGCCACGTGAAGGGAATGATTTATGATTCTGAAGTACTGATTGTTAAGGGAGAAGTTAATACTAGCATGAGAGATAGAATCTATAAAGTAGAGGTGTGTGCATTTTTTTAAATAAATATATTTCAGTTTTAATGTAATTAATTGTTTTCAGATATTTTTGAATAACGATAAAAATATAACAGATGCAGAATGTACTTGTCCAAGGGGATTATGGTTATGACATCATATGGCTGCTCTGGCTCTCTTTGCACATTATAATATTTCTGTAAGGGTACGAACATGCCGAAGATGTTATGCAGCTATAGAAGTTCAAGCCGTAGTTTCAGTTGATGCATCGAAGTCATCAATTTGTGCTAGGAGCAGTTCACCCTATCTATCATCCACGGTATGTGCGGTCACATTTAAACGTATAGGTTTGTTTTACACGTTGATGGCTTCGATGCATCTACTGAAACTGCGGCCTGAACATTTAGCTGCGTAGCATCTTCGGCATGTTCGTACCCTAAGAGATGAAGCATGCTCATGGAATATGTCGTATTTACTAGACAGTTCAATTTTAAACTATTTTAATCATTTATAGATTTAATAGAAATAAGTTCTGAATAAATAATACAATATGTAATTTCTGTATTTATTTGCGTTTCTAAGTAAAAATACATACAAATAAATATTTAAACACGAGATTTGAGGATGAAAATCCATGATAAAGTATTGAATAATGGAAAGCAATTCAAATAAAAATAAATAAAACAAGCTTTGAGGTTAGAGCACGAAGAAATAATGTGGAAATGGAAATAATTAACGACCTACGTTTTCAATAATTCTTCAGACACTTATAGAACGCATGCGCAGAAATAGCCATGTAGAAAACATTTTTTTATTTATTCTGGGTAGAGAAACTTGATTACCACATATAGAAAACTTATAATCCAGCTCTATTTTTCTACCAGTAGTTAGGTTTCAATAGTTAAATATGAAAAATAACGTACCAATCCTTAGATACATTTGTAGGTAATTTATTTTGATCCTTAAAGCATATGTATATAAGGCATACTTCAAAGACTACATGGAAAGCAATTCAAATTAACCGCATCGTGCATGACGTCACGACTATTGTGATCCATATCCACCAATTAAGGCGGTGGATTTTATCTTTTTACAGTTTTTATTGGTTTTAATTGCAAAAGAAATCCCTAATCACCCAGTTTGATGTTTTTTTTATCATAATAAGGTGATTTAGTCAATTCAGATGAATATTTCTCACCCCTGAATATTTCTCATACTTTTGGGGTGCGGTGTGCATATCATTATCCAGAAAATATTACTTGTTTTTTATATTAAAAAAATCTTTAATTATTTAAATGACTTTTGGTTGGGAAAATGAAAATCTTCACTTTATATGATAAAAAACATCCAACTGAGTATTAGGATTTTTTTTGTAATTAAAACCGATCAATATCCCTGAGCGGTGAGACCCACCCCTTTTAGCACTCCTTTTAGTGGTGAGGAGGCGTATGAGTATACTCAGAAGTAATCAGATCATTATATTCTGATAGCATCACTCAATGAGGTGTTCTGGTTTTTTAAAAAATATGTAAATAACTATATAGTAGTTATAGTAGCTTACAACCTTCTTAAAGGTAGTGAGGGAATGGCGAGGAGAGTTGAAGGGGCGAATTTCGTTATTTTACTTCTTTTTCTACTTAGTTATCGAAATAAGGGTTATTTTTTAATGTGTTCCCGCGATTTTTCGCCAAAATGGGTGACGAATTAGTTTTCAGCACCCCAAAGTTATTAAAAAAAGATGGCTTCCACACTTTACGACGGATGGGCCAAAAAATGCCTTTTTTAACATTGTTCCAATTGGTTTTTATTTCTTTTTCTACTTAGTTATTTTAAGAGTATTTCCCGCAAAAGAATAACCTCTTGTAGTTCTAATTCTGGTGGCAAGTTCTAATATCAATTCCAATGTCACCCCAAATAAGGTGGTTTTTTAATGTGTTTCCGAGATTTTTCGCCAAAATGGGTGACGGATTCATTTTAAAATTAGTAAAAAAAGATGGCTTTCACACTTTACCACGGATGAGCAAAAAAAATCCCTTTTTTAATATTATTTGTTCTTTAGGAATAATCTCATATGGAATGGTAATTTTTTTATGGGTAATTGTTGTAGTAAAAGGTCCCATTTTCAGTTTCTATATGGTCCCCACACTTGCTCTTATCTCCAATGGATGAAAACCACTCCTAAATTTAGATGTTTAACATTTGATTGATTGATTGATTGATTTACCAGCGTGCGGTAGGCATTGCTGCCACTCCCAGATTTATACAGCTGGGCCTGCTACGTCCACGCTGGGTTGGACTAAGGTCATGCTTGTTGCCAGCAGCGAGAGCCACATGGCGCATGGTAAAGGAATATGGGATGGGAGGTGTAGGTATTTATGAGATGCGTTACCGCAATGTGTCGTGAGGGAGCGTTTAAGCTCCCTTTTTTGTGTTTTTGGTTCTGGGCATCTGCCTCTTCTGAATCTTCATGTGAAATATGTGCTGTGTATTGATATGGAGTGTTTATGCTCCTCTCTTTGTGTTTCTGCTTCTTCAAATCTTCTTTTGCTGAGTCTTCTGATTCCTCGGTTTCCGATGCTGGGTTGAGTTTGGGTCATGCTTGTTGTCAGCAGCGAGAGCCACATGACACATGTTTTTTCCTCGCTTTTCTTTCCTAGTTTTTTTTTATCCTCTCGATTATTATTTTCCACGTGTAACATGTCTCCCTATTTTTAGTTTGCTGCTGTTCAGTGTTAGCGCTTTCTTCTGCTGTCCTTTTTGCTTTAACCTTCTTGATCCTTGCCCTTATCTCTCTGCTTACCAGGGTATGGTCTATTTGTGTGATTGAGCTTCCATTACTCCAGGTGTCAATGCAGGTTTGACTTTTGCTCCATGTATTTCTTATGGACGTTTTTCTTGATTTTTCATAGCGTTAGTGTGTGCCGGTTTTCTTTTTCTAATTGATGGCTTAGTGCTCCATATAGACAGTCCTCTCTTCGGTTATTACTGATTTCTTTCTCCTCTTTGCCGCCTGGCACTATTTCACTGCACTATATATACCATTATTTACTGCGTTAGAGGTGAAGCACTGTGTAAAGTTTTGATTTATATACCTAATTAAACACTATCTAATATTTCTTATCAATTACTGAAAATGTTCCGAGATATGTATTATTTTACAAACACATCCACTTATACTTTTTTTTTAACTATATTTTTTACACGTTGTCACTATTTAACTTTTATAAACTTTTATGGGTATCCATTATAAAGCAGATCTGGTCGCCTTGACAGCAAGATGACAAGTCCAATGTGTTGTCGCATTGTGATCGTTATTTAATGATTATGCTCCTCTTTTTGTTTTTCTGTTTCTACAAATTTTCTTATTCTCCTTCTGAGATTTCTGATGCCTCGGTTTCTGGTTCTGGTAGGGTATATCGCTGCGATTTCTTTGTGGAATTCATTTTTCCCACTCGCTTTCTTTTCGAGTATGTTTGGTCGCTTCTCAGTTTGTTCATGATCCTCTTAGTTGTTGTTTTCCACGTGTAACCCGGTTTCCTCATTTTTAGTGTGAAATGTAATGTAGAATTTTTCACTTAATAACGAGCGCAATTTTGACCTGAAAAACTTCACTTGATAATTTACCTAAGAAAATATAAGAGGATATAATGACCATACTTTAAGAGTAACGCATTTGATTATAACGTGCGTTATGCTAATATGTACCACCCTGTAGAATTTTTCACTCAGCAACGGTTTTTGTCACCTTTTTTTCATTGTGATTAAAAATTATTTATTTGAAACCAAATACCTTAAAAAGAATTTTCGTCTGAACGATTATTTTTTATAAAAAAATATTCTTGCTTTATTTCCAACACGTATTAACAAAAACAGCATCTTGTAAAAAATTTTTAATTACTGGGAAATTACAATAGCAAAATGGCGACATTTTGCTTAAAAAAATGTAAAAAAGCACATTTTATTGGGTTATAAATTCATTGTTTCATGTGATATAGAAACAAAGAAAGAATCATTTTAAAGCTTGATTAATTATATTATCTTCAATTAATTTTGGCTCTTAGGATTTTTTATGAAAATGTCATAGTTTCTGAGATAGTCAACATTTAAACTAAATACGTCGTCATAAAAATCTTCGGAGGCCATCTTAAATATCTCCGAAACTATGGATCCTACATGAACATAATAAAAAAAACAAATTCATTCTCAGTTTATAAGTTTTATTTTTGATCTGGACCATTTTTTTGCAAAAACTAATATTTATTGAAATGTTTGCAAAGAAACAAAAAATTTATGTTTTTTCGAAAATCCGTTTACAGTTTAAAATACGATTTTTTTCTAAAGCAAATGCTGTAAACAGACGAAAAAGTTTTAAGTTCTAGGTCACGCAATATGTTAACGAAATAGTATATTGTGTATTTAGGTGTGAAAGCAACACATTCCTGGACGACGATGCAAATTGTTGGCCGAGGCGCTAGCCGAGGCCAACAAGCATCGAAGTCCGGGAATGTGCTTTCACACCGAAGTACACATACTATTTTTTCTGAAATCACAATCAATATTATTATAAATTAAGGAATTTGTATTAATGCACAATATTTCTTCATTGCAATCTAACTGCTTACTAATAAATGCAATTTTAATGTTAGTTGGTTTGTCTGAGTGTATAGTAATGTTACTTTCCCGACCTAGGCCGGGAAAGTAATATTCCCGTACGGTTTTGTTGATCGTTGCTTGGCAACGGATCTTTTCCGGTCTGTTTTGAGATAGTTTCTTAGCAACGGACTAAAATACTACAATTTTGCATTTTTCGATCTGAAATCGCGCCGAAAATGTAGACATAGCCGAACGATTTCAGAAAAACAGTATTTAAGAATTAATTTAGCCTACTTACAGTAACAAAAAGGCGACGTTTTTATTAAAAAAACGCGAAGAAGCACATTGTTTCTGTTATAACCTTTGTATTTTATGCTACAGAAACAGTAAAAAAAAAAAAAATTTGAAAGCTTCATTGATATTAATTTATTTTTATCGTCAGCATTTTTAATGTAAGTACTCTACTTTCTGAGATATTTAACATTTAACTTAAATACTTCGTCTTATAAACGTTTGGACAGCCATTTTTATACTTCCTGATACCAAAAATCATTAATTCTATAGAACTTAGAAACAAAACAACCAAATTCATCCTCAGTTTACTAGCATTCGGTACTGTAATATTTCTCGAATTATTTAACGAAAGCCGTTTTGAAATACCTCTTTTTTCAAGCTAAAATCGCAATTTCCAGTTCATTATAACTTAAAGATTACACAGACACACACAAAAAAAACGTCAATTTTCTGAGGTTTCACATATATACCCTCATGTATTTTTGACCGCTGAACACGATCCCGATGTCAGTTTTGCTCCATCAGGTCAGGATTTTTTGTTAACCACAAAAAACAGGTTAAAACAGGCCAGATAGGGCTGAAAATATAAATTAAAGATTTTAAATAAGTAGACCATGTATTCGATGTATTGTTTGCCGCTGAAGACGATACCGATGTCAGTTTCAATCAATCAGGATTTTTTTTTTGTGGCATTTCTCTGATGACTTATTGAAAACATATTTGTCGTGATATAATTATGAATGAATTCGATGAATTTGAACTTTACATGCTAATGGTGCATCTTTCTTTTTTATCTGTTTATATATTCATATTGGCCGAGGGAATTTGCATATTCTGCAGTTAAATTGTGGAAAAGAAAAACGAAATCTAATTCATATGACATTATTCCGAAATTAAAACCTCTGTTACAGTACTATTATACGTAGGTAAGTTTAGGCAAAATATATATGCATGGTAAACGTTTAATTAATTGATTAATTAATAGTAAGGTATAGTAATGAATAGTCCCTCGTGGCAGCAAGTATTCCCTCATTAATACATGCTAATCTACTTTATACGACTGATACTTGCGACGCATGATTAGTTAGAGTATTCAAGCTATTCATTTACTCATGACTTTTATATACCATAATATTGTTATATTATTTGTTTGCTATAGATTCTTTCGATTTCAATACCTACCTGTTTCTGTATCATAAATTATTTCTTTACTGAATTCTTGATATAATTAACTTTTACCTACTAATACCACCCTGAGCATGTTACGACGTGCATCTGAATTTATTTATAATTTTATAGAACTAAAAGTACGCACGCACGTTTCTAGCCAAAACTAATTTTGTCCGCAGGATGTTTAAAATTTCGTGTATACACGCGACTTCCTTTTTATATCTGCTCCTGCAGAATTGGGAAAATTTGAAATATTGTACTTTATTAGCAAATGTAGCTACAAAAGGAAGAAGATTGGGATTGGTTGTTATTGGGTTATAAATTGTAGGCCGACAGAACAAAATCTGGCAAAAATTCAGGTGCGCCACATCTAAACAAGTGAGTATATTTCTTACACCTCCGAAATTTATATCATATCATGATCTAGTTCTTGTTTATTTTATTAAGATAAGCAAATACTTTATTTTCCACACTGACTTCACATTTAACATTCATGTGACCCACACATCGTGATTTTCCTGACTGACTTTCTTGACACACTCTACTAACAAGCACAAAATGGGGATTAGAATAGACATGCTGTCATTATCGCAATGTTCTAAACATGTATTTATCATCACCTTGCACATATTACCCGCCTTCTTTTATTTAAAGTTGGCATTCACACGCCGGCGCCAGTCAGTTCATGCATTAAATGTACAACAGGGGAACAGGGTCATCCACTCATCCCGCACATCTAAATGACATTCTAATGTATGTGATGAACAGCTATTTTGAAAATCTTTATTAAGATGACATTTGATAGTTTTTGTTGGCGACAAATAATGGCAGCTTTAGTGAATATTTCTGTCGTAAAAATCCAAAATAAGCTCAGCTCACCTGTATCATCTTCATCTGGCTTAGATTGAGTGCTAGAGAACTGTGGGGTAACTGTGGGTACGGGCAGCTCTAAGGTAGGTGATTCGGTGATGGATTCTTTGGGAGTACTAACGGGGGTGGTGGTGGGTGGTGACGTCGGCTGTGAAGGACGACGTCTCATCGACTTTGATACGATTCTGATGGGAGCATGCATGTGCGGGTAACCCTTCTTGCGGTGCTCTGAAATGAAAAAAAAAAAATGGTAACAGAAATTTGTGTAAATAGTTTGCCAACTTCTTTTATCTAATCCTAACCATTTATTGAGAGTCATTCATTCTATTATTTATTTATTTATTTATTTATACTGGATATAAACAGGTATTCCCTAGTTACATATATACAGTGAAATACAAAAGAAAAAATAAATACAGGCTTGAGTACAACATAGTGTAAATAATAACGAATAAAAATCAACAATAATAACAATAATAAAAACATTCAGTATTAGTATATAACTATAAAAAGAAAACTAAATATTTAGGTTATCTTATCACAGATAGCTTTGACTTTAATTTGTTCCTCTTAATATTAAACATATCTCTGTCACAAATTATATCACTGACTGCCGATGAATATCTTTCAACAGATGAGTTTGTATTTGCAGAGGTGTTAAACGTACAATCTCTCCTCCTTAGCTTAAGGCACGTAGAATTTCAGGTGCATCTATTTCGTTATATACAATATCGAATATAAATAGTATTTGAATGTTTTTACGGCGTTTAGTAAGAAAAGTTACATTAAATTCTGTTAGCTGACTGATACGATATTAAGAAAGGCGATATTCTATGTTTCTTAAAATACAGAGATCTTAAAAACGTTTTTTGGACTTTTCAGAATGTCAGTGTAAAGGAATGCTCTTGGAGGCCATATAAGTTTAGAGCCTACATATGAATTAAACAACATAATGCAGATGCTATAACTAAAATCTTTACTCGATGTAAGCATAAATCCTAATTTCCTATAGCATTCCGAGGTCAGGACTATTATATCTGATTGTTAAATGAAAAATGATTGGTGAATAAGACTCCAAGATCTTTAATTTCACTTAGTCTCTCAATTTGAATATCGTTGATAACATATGCTACTACGATAGGATCTTTCTTTTTCGTATAGGATATAATCTTGCATTTCGATTCATTCAAGGCTAGGAGGTCATTGTCTTTACAAAACGTAGAAATGACCTCAAGGTCACTTTGTAACCTTTCAGTGTCTTTCAGGGTGTTAATTTGGAGAAAATTTTTTAAATCATCTGTATATAATAAAAATCTTGAGTGCTTAATATAAGTGGAGATATCATTGACAAACATTACAAAAAGCAACGGTCCCAATATTAAACCCTGTGGTACCCCAGATGTTAGTATAAAGGTATGTATGTGAACAACAGTTATTAAATTTGACAAAATGTGGTCGATTAATGAGATACGATAATAAAAACTGCAGTAAGTCGTCATAAATAGGAAAACCCTGTAATGTCGATATTAACTGTATCAAATGCTTTTGATAGATCATTATATACAGTGCCTATCTGGGATTCCCGTATTTTATGAGCGACATAATCAGAAAATACACATAAATTACTAACAGTAATCTTTTGCTAACAAAACCATGTTGTTGTTCAATAAGGACTGATGAGACATAGGAATACATTCTATTGTATATTACATGTTCGAGTATTTTAGATGGGGAAGGTAAAACTGTGATAGGTCCATAGTTTGTTATTACACTCATATTTCCTGCTTTGTGTATGGGAGTGACTCGACTAATCTTGAATTTATCTAGAAATTTTCTTTCATTTACAGAAGTATTAAATATCATTTGTAGTGGAAGCGCCAGTAAGTCAACATCGGGTTTTAGTGATCTCATTAGTCGTCATATCTTTAATAATAATTAATTGATCAAGATCATAGTGATAGTTCTTGAGATTTTCATGTAGTGTGAATGGAGCGCTTGTACTGTTGACGGATTGAAAATATTCTGCAAAAGCATTAGCAATGTCTTCATCGTTTTCAAAATTATTACTATTCATGGAAAATCTATATGCAATATTCGAATTGGTTCTTTTATTTTGTATGTATTCCCAGAATTTTTTGGGTTTGTGGCTAATATCAGTTTTAATATTCTCAATGTAATTAATTATAAACAATAAATTAAAAATCGAAACTGAATAAATTTTTTATACGTTAAAACTATCACAAATCTAAAATGCTAATATTTTATTATATTTTATTACCTAATTAGATCATAAAGAAATGTTAAACATATTTTTTGAGAATTTGCACTTCGGACGATTTCATTGTTAATATTCCCGGAATGACGTGAGATAGATGGAAACAGCAGTCTGACAATTTTTGTGAGCTTTAAAGGACAAGGGTAGATATGGGGCTTTTTTCGCCCACCGGCCATCCCAAGGAACAATTCTGGTTTCTTAAATATATACAAGGGTGCTATAACACTATTTATAAAATGCGTTGAAAAATCTATTCTTATGAAGGTTGTTAAGGCCTTTTTAAATTCCATCATAAAACTCCTTAGTGAGGCATAGTGCATAGTGCTCTTGAAAACCTTGTTCAGGCAGTTTTAAAACCTTTCTTGGAACCTATTTTAAAGCTGTCGGAAGCTTTTTTATTAGCTTCCTGCATTTCTAGAAAACACCTAGAACTGGCTAAACACCTTAAAAATGGTTTTTAAAACTATTATAAGTCCATATTAGAACTGAGAAGCTATAAGAATGTCCACGAAGGAATCCAAATAATTTTATTATTGCATTTACTTTTTCTAAACTGATTTAAGTAAACACACCATCAGACTTATTGAAGATACAATGGAATTAGAAATTTATAAAGCGTGGAGTGGCACTATAACCTTTCTAAGCCCGATTTAAAGGTAATAAAAAGACATCAGGTATGACAAAAAAATTAAAACCAACGGCAGTTTATCGTTAAGACTACAAAAGAAAGGCCCAAAAAACAAGGGCCCCTCGGAAATAATAATGATTTTAATATTCATACAAAATTTGCATAGACGCGTAATCAGCAAATTTTAAAAAGTAGGCTGCTTCTCGCTTCCCACGGGAATTTTTAGTCATTTCTTGTAATTCTACCTTAATTTGCTAAAGAAAAAGTGATAATTATTAATAATTATAATTGTGAGATTGACCTTGAATATTTTTATATAAAAAGAAGACCGGCCAACTAAAACCCTAATTGTCATTTTACAGTCCTCTATATATTCTAATAATGGTAATGACCTAGAACATTTATTCTAAATGAAGTCCTTTTAGTCTTTTTGTATACTATCACAAATAATCCCTTCCTTACATAAATGCAAATGGACTTGGCGAAGATCACATGGACTTGATAAAAGTTGTAATAAAACGTTTGGGATTTAAAAGAACCGCATCCAAGACGAACCGCGTTGACATTAGATACAAAAGACTTAAAACTTAACCTCAAAATAATTTGACAGTGTAACGCGCGCGTATATGTTCTAAATATACGTGTACACACATGCATCAACGACATTTGATCTAAACATACTAACATAAAGGTTCTGATATTTTTCTTCAAGTAGCGAAAATCACGAATTTTATTTTTCATATCATACCATATTTATTCGACAGAACCTTCCTTCTTTGGCTAAAGTAAAGAAATACTAGCATGCCGAAGTACCAAATTAATCAGCACTGGTAATCCGACCAATTTTATCCCCGAAGAGACCTCGACTGGGATTAATTTTTTGTTTAGAAAAAATCCCGACAGTCTTTTATTAACACTTTAGACATAGAACTTAGGAATTCCAAACAATTTTATAAATTTTGAGACAAAAGGCAAAAACAGGTTCGGAAACTCCCCTAGCGATAATCTGTGGTTAAACACCTGATAGAATGATACCAGACTATTGAAATTAACAAAAAAAAATTTTTTATTTTCGTACGAGAAAATTTTTTTTTCCTTCATTAGTTTTCAATAGCCTAGTACCATTATGTAAAGTTGTTACGTTCACCGAACCGCCCACCTTAAATGACTTTATTGACTCATCGACGCGATAGTGACGTTGGCAAAAAGACGGACAGTCTGAATATACATCTACATTGACGTAACGTTGTCGTACATACCGTATAGTGTGGATCGACCTTTGTCTTCTATTGCGTTGTGGTTTACAGTAAACTGCGTGATCGAGAGATAATAACTACGTCATCGATAGGTAAGCAAGAGAATTCAAACTACACAAAATAAATTACTGAGCTTATTAACCAACTCGAACAGATACATTAGAATACAGGAGCTGCATAGATTGACACGTATGACAAGGACCAAAGATTATATAAGGGAGACTGATCCAAAATTTATTACACATCTGAACTAACAAGCACACGAAAGACTGCATGACAACTGACCACATACACACAAACTACTACATGGAAAACTACCTATATACAATGTACGTAGGACGTAACTATCACACTACACAGATAACCTCTCATATCCTCTACACTACACCACCTCCCATATCACCCCCTCATTGCCCTAATCCCCTGAGGAGTGAGGCCTCCTAACAATAATATCTAAAATATAAAATACAAAGAACGGCAAATACCTAAAACTGACAATTTTTTCCTATTTAAATGAATGATGTACAATTTTTTTAAACAGGTTGTTAGTGACTGTTTTCCTGTACGTTGTAAAGTGAATTCCCGCGGATTCCTATTAAAAGTACTACATATAACTGAATTATACGAGCCATATCGTTTTACGAAATGCATGAAAATAGAGATAGTCATACTTATTGAGTATTGCTATACCTATCAGTTGTCACCAAAGGCGCTTCACGCCTCGCGCGAGTTTAATACCTGTGGAAATGCATTCAAACTGTATTCTATGAACGGAATGCTAACATAATATCTCTGAAGTTGTCTCGGGTTCGATTCCCGATCGGAGCACGCGGATATTTTCAGAAAAAGAAATTAACCCTACTCTACTCTGATACTGAATGTGTGTCCCTAGTCCCCTCCCGCACAAGGTCAATTCAAACGTTCAGGGATAAAGTGGGTTGTATTGTCGAAGGACCCTCTGTAAATTGTTAATTTCATTATCAAAATTTAGCAAATAATAATTGATACATTCGGTTCACGAAATATTAGCCTCACAAAATTCATTAAATATTTTATTTTCAGTAAATCAGAAATATTCCCGTTCTCTATCCGGGCTTCCGTCCGAACCGTTTCTCGCCAAGATCTTTTCTAGTCTATTCGACTGCTTATCGCAAAAATTCCAGAATCAATAACTTTTAATATAAATACCGACCGTTAAAGCCGCACAGTTTTCTCCGGATCATCAAATCTTAACATCGGGTGCAAAGAGGCAAATCTCCATGGATGTGTAAATGCTCTACACGGCCTGGTTAAAGGCATCGAAAAGACATTTGCAGCAAAGGAACTGGCTATGTGTGCCTTCATAGATATATATGGTGCCTCTGACAACACCTCTATGAATCTATACAAAGAGCCGCGGAAAAAAGGGGAATACAGTCCCCAACCATCAAATGGATACAGTCCATGCTAAGACTGGTTGGTCAATTAATAATTGTGGAGCTAATCCAAGCCAACCAAGCATGACTCATTGCCCGTTTGATGTACTGATTGAGAGCAGTCAAGCTAGTGGTTCGATCCTACACTGCGATTGGAGAAAAAGTCACTCATCTGGTACACAGATGGATCTAAGATGGCCGAAGGCTATCTAAAGCCCTTGGCAACACTCCAACCATCTTCCAGTCAGAAATCTATGCTATAAATCTGTGGAATGCCTTAACAAAAACATTCGAAGGGCAAAGATCTATATACTTTCAGATAGCCAGGCAGCAATAAAGGCCCTTAGGTCCTATACCTTCGAGTCTAAAATTGTCTGGGAATGCAGACAATCCCTGAAGCAACTGGCAAAAAACAACAAGGTTACCTTAATGTAGGTGCCATGGCATGAGGGAAAAGAAGGTAATGAATTAGCTGAAAGCCTTGCAAGAAAAGGGGATAAAGTTCCATTTTTTTGGGCCCGAACCGTTTTGTAGCTTATCTAAGGGACACATAACGGAGGAAGTACAAAAATGGGAAAAGGAACAGAAGAAGTCCTAGTGGAGGAATACTCCAGACCAAAGACAATCGAAAAGTTTATAACCTATTCGACAAAAAAAATTGGGAACGTTGTGCGGTGTTTCTCAAGTGCACGATTACCCTACAACATAAAAGGCATCGTGTTCAGTATTAACTGTGGTATATTATGTGTTAAATACTCAGATATAGCTTACGTTGTGGCGTACTGTTTATACCTCGGTTAATACCGACTAAGTAAACATTTTTTTTTTAATTAAAACTTCTTACCGCCAAGAATAAAATCATCATATGCAGAGACAATTACCATTTCTACCGAACTTATCCAAGGTAATTTATTCTAACACTTATCAACATTGCTTCAAATACATATTTTGAAACTCATCACGTTAAAAGTTTGTTCACATAATACAATCAACTTGCACTTGTCAAAATTCGCACTAACAGCAGTTATTCTCCCAATACAATTAATTAAAATACCGGCTTCAAGTCATTTATAATAATAATAACATTGATAATGCGAAACAATTAAATATAAACAAATAAGTGGCAGAACATTTACAAAAAGCTGAACTTCTCTTGTAGCCTTGTCCGATCCAATCAATGGCCATTGTCGCCAATGTTTATAAACAAATAAATCAATGTGGTGGACGTATCATCACAGAAAAAAGAACCTTCTTTACCTGAGGTGATTAAAAAAATGAGTAAAAAAATCAATTCAAATTAAAAAAACCGTTGATAATTTAAATATGAACCAAATAGCACGTTTACAACAGAATATTTTATTAAAGTTAATCTAGAGATATATATATTTCCAATCAAGGACAATTACCACTATTAAATACAATTATATTTACTTCAGAAAAAAACGCGAGTTATTCAAACTTAAAAATTCTATTTCCAGTATATTACGAACCACTGCCTAGCGGGATATTTTTTCTACCGTTCATGGTTATTTATGGAATTAGTGTTAAGAAAAAATAACCTCCTTTATCTAGAAGCTGAATCATAGAACGGCACAAAAACTTGTCAATAATTTAATTAATTGACAAAACCGATAATAATTAGCATATGACCGCTCACAATAAATTTAACCCAAATTTAGTTTTTATTAGAACAGGTAGCATATATCTTATATTATTAAAATAAATATTTTATATATTGTTTACTAAAAACTGTCTCCTAAGTAATCACTACTTCCACATCCAGACTTCCGATGGGAGCGGCCAAAAATTTTTTTGAAAATTTTGGTTCTTGTATACACGCAAATCACAATTTTATTTTTTTAACCTTTTCAATAATGGGGTGGAGGTGGTATAGGAGTCATAGTTGGGGCGGCTGATGCCAAAAAAAAAATTGAGACATTAGTTTTTCGTACAGGGTTATAATAATAATAAATCTCTTTATTTAGCATATAGCTAATTTTTTTTGGACAAAACAAAAAAAAAACAGTAATAATAAACAGTAATAATAAACATATACGATATAAAAGGAAACAATATGTAGGTGTATATGCACGTCAATACATTAACAAACATCACTAATGATAAAATTAATAATAACTTACTAATCCAATTACAGACAAAAGTATATAAGTCAAAATTTTAATACATATAAATTAAAATCGTGTGTAACATTCATCCTGCAGATGTACTTTTAAACTTGTTTTGAACCTTACCAGTGATGTTTTGTTTTTTATCGTTTCGGGGAGTTCATTGTAACGTAGTACACCCTTGTGAAAAATAGACCTTTCAGAACTTTTTTTATTTTTTGTCATTACATGAAATTCATTTCTCGTCCTTGTATTATAATTATGAACACTCGTGTTCTCAACTAACTTATCTGTCAAATATTTCGGTGTAAGACTATTTCTCATTTTATATATTAGTATCATCGATTGATATTCTATATAATACTCGACAGACAGCCAATCAAGAGAGCACAGCATTGTTTTAATTGGGGTATCCTTAGGAACATTTAAAATAATACGCATAGCTCTATTTTGCAACTTTTGTAGTCTATTTAATTCATTTCTATTAATGAGGTATAATACTGAAGAGCCAAATGTCAAATGGGGCAATATAAGCGTATTATAAACAGTAATTTTTGACCATTGGGTTAAAAATGGTGCCAATCTTGACAAAAAATTTATATTTTTGGAAATTTTGTTAATGATATACATAGCATGTTCTTTAAAATTCAGATTTCTGTCCACTATAAAACCCAGATATTTAATCCTATCTATTGTCTCAATATCAGAATTACCAACGTTTATTTTATAATTGCCACTCTTAAATTCGTTGTATACTGTGTTACTACTAATTAACATAAATTTAGTTTTATTTATATTTAGTTTAAGTAAATTAAGATTCAACCATTTATAGACATTATATAGCTCATTATTTAACGTATTAACGAGATGTTCTAAATTGCTGTGGCAGAAGTATATTAATGTATCGTCGGCAAACAAGTGTATTTTACAGTCTTTAATTACCCCTACTATGTCATTTATATAAATTAAAAACAACAACGGACCCAATGTACTTCCTTGTGGAACCCCATGTATGTTAGTTGTTTCTGTTGAGACGATTTCATTAATTTTTGTTACCTGCTTTCTATTATCCAGATAGTCTACAATCCAGTCCAATGCTAATTCCCTAATCCCATAATTACTAAGCTTAGTAATAAGTCTTTTTCTATCAACAGTTTCAAAAGCACGTTTCAAATCTAAGAAAACAGCTCCAGTTACAATGCTGTTATCTAAATTATGTTTCCAATCATATAAAACATTCTGAACTGCTATGTCACGACTATGCATCTTTCGGAAACCGGATTGATTAGGCGTTAATATATTATTTTCTGCGATAAAATCCATTAGTTCATCATATACTATTCTTTCAATAAGTTTTTCAATTGCTACTAACATATTTATCGGTCTTAGATCATTTGCTTTGTTTTTTTCATTATATTTATTTCTGTTATTACTGGAAATAAATGAAAAAGTTTCGTATAAAAGTGGTAGGGTTGTATATGTTGTGGTTCAAAAATGACTTAATTTTGTATAGAAGGCTCGATCCCCCCCCCCTCCTCCAATTTGTTCCCAAATCCGAAAAAAGTAAGTGCCTATTTTTTGGTTTTTAAAAAAACCTGCAGTTTCCCATTTAAATGGCATGGGGAAAAATCACTTTTTGGGATTTTTTGAATAATTGTTCAGGATTAGGGAAAATCATGTATTAAACTTATAGGACTTTGATGTATATACATATGGGTTTGTCGCCCCTAACACACCTCCACGGTGCCCGAAAACTACCCTTATATCAAAAATGTAAATTATTCAGAGAATTGACCCTTTTGGGCGCTTTATTCTCGTTTTTTCTTAAAAAATTATTACTATTGGTCTAGTGGAATATTTTCATCAACATTTTTTAGTCCTGTTTTCTAAGATAGGACTGGCCAGTCTATTATTATACCCTTCGCAAAAACGAAAAGTATATTGCATTTGATCGACACATTTCTAGCCTAGCAAGTACCAAGAGCGGCGACCTCTAGTCGTAGTGGGCTATACTCACTGTTAATGAAATAGGATTTGAAGGAAACAACTACTCAGCGGGCAAATACCCCGACCTGCATTGAATTATACCTTCAAATCGTGATCAGTAACCAACTATCATTTGTCTGTTTCTAACCAGACATAGACCGGTTTCGAACTTATTATGTTCTCCTCAGTCAGTCTATAATTTAACAAACCATAATTTATTTAAACAAAGTAAATTTGTTTAAACAAATGAGGGTTTATTACATAATTTAGGTAAGATATCAAAAACATAAAATGTTATGGGTTTGTCACAAAAAAAAGCTGACTTTTCCTAGCATAATTTTAAAAAAGTTGAAAATAAATAATAATTGATTGTTTAAACAATTGGAAAATATTTGAAAATAAATTGATGTCACTTAAAAATAATAAACTGCCAGTCCTACCTCAGACAACAGGATTTTTGACGAATGTTCGAGAAAGAAAATTATTTAAGCAAATTGTTTAAATAAAATTTTCATCTTTAAATTATTTGTAGTTTTTCTAAAACGTGTAATAGGTCACCAACTGTTATGCACCCTGTATTAATATGTAAAACTGTATTCAAAATATACATTTACAATCATTATGATGAAAAAGGGATTTGGTGAGGCCGAGCGCCCAACAGTCAACCGCGACACATTCTGTCATGCTGTCAGACATGTCATACAGCAGAGAGGGTCCAACTATATTAAACACAGATCACAAAACCTTTGCAAAGATCATATTTAAATTAAATTGTAATAATTTAATTTGACCAAATTAGGCACGTAATGCTACTGTTTATAAATCGACTAAATACATTAAATCATATATTCCTAAGATTAAAATAGACATTCCTGAGACGAGTTCATTACAGTTTCTTGTTTGTAGAAAAATAACTACGTGCGAAAAGGCCTGTAGCACATGTATTTAAATAATGTTTTTGTTTAGGTAACAAACAATTTCTTATTCTTGTTTGTTCTGTTTTGTTCACGAACAATACAGCTACTCAATATAGAGAGAATCTATCGTAGGACAACAAACATACTGATGACTGTATAAAAATAAACTCCCTTGAAAAGCCTCAGCTATTCTAAAATAGTTATAGTCCGTTTACCCCACCTAGAATAACTATGCAGAATTCATTTATGGGTAATTCTGATTTCGAGCTTTTTATTTTAGACTTGGAGCTCCCGTTCGAACTTTTAAATCAAGTCGAAAACCATACCGCAGAGTGGGTAGATAAGGTAAGAAAAGAATTTCCAATAAGTAATAAATATAGACATATTTTTTTGTATAATAAAATCGATAAATTTCATCTTGCACTTGTTGAGTAATTTGAAAATGCCAAACGGCTTGATGGGCGCCATATGGTTACCATATCTGTCTGACCCTATCAATTTTGGTACATTTAGGCATGTATACTAAAATGGTTCCAATATACCAAGCGGTCACTTTTAAACTTACATCGTTTATATGATGTTAAAGTTATTACATATAACATTTAATAAACTACTCACAATAATAGTAATATTGAAAAACACACTAATTAAACTTTACTAAGGGCACGGACAAGCCAAAGATGCTTTGCGGTGGATGTCGTGGTCGTGGTAAAGGTCGCGGTCTTGGTCGATACATCGCACCATCGATTCCACGAAGCTGGGTGGACATAGTAGGGTGACCAGATTTTTGTGCTGGACACTTCTGCTGGGAAAAAATTGATGAGCGGGGGGAGCAGAAATCCGAAAAATCATTTCTTGATCCCAACATTTTTTGATGACCGAGCGGAAAAATTTTTTTGATCACAGATAGCACTCCAAAATGCTGGACTGTCCAGTGAAATTCCGGACGTATGGTCACCCTATACCAGAGAGGTTAATCTTTTCAGTGTTAGAAACTTGGAAAGCGTGCAGTCGAGTGAAAGGATACCACGTGATTGTTGTAGAACTTCAGAAAATCGACCTAGGTCAAAAGATACTCAAAAAATTCCATTTAAGTAAAATTTATTAAAAAGGCACGTTCCAAAAAGACTCAAACACGTTTGCAGAGACGTAAAACACCAAAAATGAAATTTAAAAAGTTAGTATACACTAGGTTACTTATACGTTGAGGAGTTGTTGTATTTATTAATATCAATGTGTTCTGTTTTATTTTTCAAATCTAATATGACAAAGGAAAACTCACCTAAATAGTCCTGAGGATGTCAATAAATTTTGACGAAACGTAGACTATTTAAAAAGTCTTTTCCTAACACCTTCTGGGCTATATCCGTCAACCGTTACTAGCATTAAAGCACAGACCATCAACCACTAATAAAAATTGAAAAGTACGCCGATAGTAATTGAATTGTGGAATTAGCAAAAAAGAATGACCATAAAATTTTGGCGCGGCAACGTACTAAAAGGCGAGACTGAAAAATGTGGCAAAGGAGCGGAGAGTCTAAATGTAATTATTAAGCAAAAATTAGCAAAAATGGTCGAGGCCGGTTTTTCGAATAAAACAAATTTGGATTCATCCAGCGACTTGTTACTGAGGCAAGAACATTGGAGAATCAGCAGAAGCCGATGGTAGCAAGAACAAATGCAGGTATTTAAAGATGGCAAAATTAGAGAGAAAACCGCCTTCTGCATAAGCGGGGTCAAGGAGTCAAATTCATGAAGATCAATCGAAAACGATGTCAAAAAACCTTATTGGGTTACATGCCGCCAGTACGTCGCGTCGCCGTAAAGGGGGCAGGAAAACCTCGTGTAACCTATGTATTGCCTAAAAAGTATCCGTTGCATTTATCTATTGTGAATGATAAAATCCCTAAATTGCAGTAAAATATTTTTATATTATTTTCGTCAGTCCCAAAACCAAAGTGCCTTCAAACACTTCTAAGTTGTGTGAATCTTTTATGCCAAGTCGATTGTTATTGCATGCTGTCCATTGTATGGTGATTGAGACGTCCTCTAGAAGAGGCGATCGTCCTTGCCCTGTTTGGGGAGGCTACTTTCAAAAATATTATATTTTCTATATAGGCTATTGCATACACATTTAGTGTATTATTCTGGATCAAATCAATAAATGATATTATTTGAACTGTTGCATTTTACTGATTGAATGATTAACTTTAAGTATATCCTCTCGATGATAGACTTGTGCGTTGGATCGGCAGTGAATAAAGGGGATTCCCTCATGGGCCCGTGCGTCTGAAATTCAGAACACCGATCGGATCGCGAAAGCTCGGCGGAGGCATTCTATAAAAGTGATTGAGAGATCTCTAACCAAAGATCTAATACAGTGTTAAAAAATACAAAAATCAAAACTACTAACGTAAAGAACAAAATCCTATTATATAGTACTATATAGAATTAAATGCCAAAACTAAAAAATACAAGTTATTAATTCAACTTTTAATAAAGGAACAAAATACTGCAATAAACCAACTTCTTCAAAACTAAAAAAAAAAAAAACAATCTTCGACTATCACAGTTGCACAACTTTTCATTACGCGCGGATGTGAATAACTTTTCCCTGACTTTTTGCTGTTTTCCCTGACTTTCGGCCTAAATCTCAAGTCTTCCCTGATTTTCCCTGACCAAAACTAAATTCCCTGACTTTCCAGGTCTGTGGCAACCCTGGTTTTTAAAAAGTTTTTTTATTCATATAATCTTCTAAGATGTAATCATTGGCAACAAAAAGTCCAGTACCCTTCAACTTTTTCGCGTTTATAAGTATTTCTTTTTTCAATTGATAGCTTATAAATTCGATAGACAACGGACGATGTCTACCTCCAATTCTAAGAAGGTCTCTTATATCATTGAGATGGCAATTTATTTCTAATATGTTATTCATTAGTTTTAAAAGTGACTCGATTTCTATTGTGAGGTTTTCCTTTTCAGCTTTACCACAAACGATCAGATTGTACTTTTTGGCTTTTCGTTCGTTCATTAGTAGTCTATCTTTCAGCTCTTTGATCTTTCCTATAAGTTCTGTATTCTCCTCTTTTAGTTCATTTACAATATGTTCGTGTTGCGTATTTCCTATTCTACTTCCTCTTTTGTTTTCATTTTAATTTTGTAACTCTGAATTTTTTCCCTTACAGTTTTTAGTAATTCATAGATATTTTTATTCGAAACCATGGTCATTATTTTTTCCATTACTGCCCATTTTCTATGACTTAATGATTTACTGAGAGACACGTAAGTACAATTAATTAAAGGTGAAATATATAGTCCACAACTGTACTTTCCACTACTTTAAACTATGATTATTAGATTATGTTTTTGTTTTTTTTTCTTTTTTTTTTGTAGATATAGTTTTTGTTTCTAGTTGGAAGTTGATGTTTGTATAGGATGATTAAACTATTTAATTTGTTGAGTATCTACGGTTTAAACAGAATAAATACCTTCCATAATTTTCAGCTAACGCGTCTTCACTTTTTATCAAAAAAAGTCCCTCTTTTTAGATCACATTAAATCACTAGAAAACAGCCAAACTTGAGGAGCTATATTTTCGTGTATATAACTTTTTAACACATCACATATGCACCTATCACTAGTAAAGACGTGCACCGCATGATATATTGGAATTACTTTACCCATTTTTTGAGGAAAACATTAATTAATGATTGTGGTAATCCCTCCTACATACATTACAAAAAACCCTTATAGGAATTACTCACAGGTCAAATAACAGATTGACTGTATTAAGTTCGATATCAATTTTCTTTTTTTCTCAATTTATCTACAAACACAATATAAATATTAGTTTATAGTTTATAAAAACTAAATTTTATTCAATATGGCCAATGTTATTCTTTTTTATCTTTTGATAAAATAGCTCATTTCCCATATAAACCAATGGATTTATGATGAAAAGCATAGCAACGTATTCGAATGTAAAAGTAAGACTATTACACCACTAACCTTACTTAAACCCCAATATTTTTTAATAAGATGTTTCGTATGCAACTTGTCCCTTCCATTTCGAAACGCGATTATTATAATTATATTAGTAGGTACCTACTACCCACAGTTAACACAATATTTTATAGAAAATTTGTAAAAAACACAAACAATTGCTTAATTATTTTATGAAATGGTGATGAAGTAAAGGTTTCTCGGAAGGCAATATATTATATATTAGTAATATTCATTTTTCTATAATCTATAATGCCAAAGTGGGTTTGCATATGTTTCTGAAATGAATGAAAACAAAAATTTTAAGTGATTCGGTAGATGATTGAATAGTTTAATATCCAAAGAATTTTTTGTTAACTTCGAAAGTCGACAGCGTAGTGTTCGGAAATCACCTCCAGATCTAGCAGTTGTCTGTGAAACCCACACCAGTCACAATTCTGACAACTCGTTTCTATAACAGGAAAATTTCGTATACGTAACAAGAGTTACCCCACATAGTGGAGTTGCTTAATTCGAATTTTCTTAAGAATCGTTCAGATTGTGATACTAAATGAAATTGGGTGAGCATAGACAGTTTTTTGAGACGAACAAAATGGGATATAGTGCCACTCAGAAAGAAAATTGATTCGGCGTTATAACCTCAAAATCGTCAGAAAAATCAGTACTTCGACATTATCTCGAAAATGGCGAATTGTATCAATATTTTTGTGATTACACAAATTAAAGTAAACTGAATTTTCTACAAAAATCTTGTAATGAGTTTTTTTGTGACTCCATTAGTTTTTTGTAAGCTTTATTTTAACTAAATATTTCTACTCTAGTGATTTTTTATAAAATCGCAAAGAAACGAATGCCTAAAAGTTAAAATTTTCAGTCACTGTCGGCTTCACAACAGTCTCCATCACATAAACCCAGTACCGTACATTTTAACTCTGCACAAGCGCGTGAATATTTTTTTACTACATGTAACTCGACATTTACAGGAAACCAGCTCCTGGCAAGCTGAAGTAGCTTCTGGAGATGTGGTTCAAAGAGGGTGGTAAACTCCACCCCCAAGAATCAGGATCTAGATGATTATCATTATTATTATTATTATTATTATTTCACAACTATGTGTTGGATTTCTTAGTTCATAGTAAACCGGGGTCTAAATGACCAACGGTACCGCTCATGGGCCATCATCCTTCGAACAGTGCTACACGTAGCTAAGATTGTAGCTTTTTATGCAAGTCTTATCACCCTCTGATGGTCAGTTATACCCAGATGGTTAAGCGCTTTGCCGATATTATTATGGGCACTATGGACACCTTCTCAAGTAAGTAAATAGCTTTCAGTTCATTCGCTAGGTCTTGATACTTACTGATCTTTTCATTTCTCGGTTTTCTTACATTCTCATCAAGGGGAATTGTAACGTCTATAATGTGAGCACATTTTTCCTTTTTGTTTAGGATTAATATATCAGGTTTATTATGTCTGATTTCCTTATCTGTTACAATTCCTGTGCCCCAGTATATTTAGATATCTTCGCTCTCGCTCATTATTATTATTATTTTTTTTAATTTAATAAAAGCCAGTTATCCTACTCTGTGGCTCCGATCCTCACAGAGGGGAGCTGGTAGTACTGGTAGCCACTCCCCACGCCCGTGGGGTAAGTGACTACTGTGCCCGAGAATCGTGTGCCCTGAGCAGACGTAATGAACCGAGGATGACGGCCTTCTGCATTCTGCCGGCTAAGATCTCTGCCGAATTTCGGCATGCCGGTATGATCTTCAGTTCCGAAAATCATACCGGCATGCCGAAATTCGGCAGAGATCTTAGCCGGCAGAATGCAGGAGGCCGTCATCCTCGGTTCATTACGTCTGCTCAGGGCACACGATTCTCGGACCCAGTAGTCACTTACCCCACGGGCGCAAACTTATTTTTTTCAAGATGGCCGCCGAAAAAAAAATTTCCGCTTGGCACTATATCACATTTTGTTCGCCAAGAAAAACTTTAGCTCTCTCTGTGCCAAATTTCATGTTAGTATCACAAAGTGAACTATTATTATGCTTAGCAACTCCACTAACAGCAGCTCAGAAATAGCTCATTCTCAGAGTCTCCGTTGATAACGATCTTGGTTGATTACGACTTAGCTGTCCAACGTGTGAAGACCAATTTAGTCTGTCGTTAGTGGTGATGCCGAGCAGTTTTGCAGTTATATTTTGACTGGTAGAAATACTACATTTTGAATTTCTTCTTCATTAGGTTTTAAGTTATTGGATTAAACTATTGTTTGCTTTCAGAAATAGTACCGGCACTTTTCAAGATGAGATCTTTTATGTTTTAACTTGAATTTATTACAGTTTTATCATCGGCAAATGCAACACAGCTGTTCGGATATATGATATGGAATAAATAACTAACATAGAGAATAAACAACAGAGGACCCAAAACTCAACCTTGGGGTACTCCGTGTAACTGGACTATAACTGGAGAAATTATTTCTTGTACAATCAATTTCAAATTTGATCCAAAAAAATGTTTGAGATAAACCTTCATAACTGCATTCTTTCTTTAACATGTTTGTAGAAATATTAACCTTGTAAGAGCAAAACATTTTTTTTACCATCTAAAAAATGAAGTATAATATATTCCAAGAACAAGAACTCGTGTATTCTGAACGAAACAAGAAAATATTGACAGAAAATAGCTTCTGCTACATTTGGCACAACTTATTTATCTTCACCTATTTGTAAACTCATAAAAACCAAAACATAAAATATGCACTTCAATAGTTCCTTATAAATTTCAGATCCAACCACATGTGACGGCCAGTTTAGCTCGTAAATACATCGATGTCTAATAAATGTTTTCTTGTCTTCGAGCAAAATCCAATATCAATAAAACAATACATTTATTTGTTTTATAGTCCCTTCCACAGGATAACTTAAACATCAAGAATATACAAGTTTTATTGTTTACTGCCTGTTGGCAATGCAAATGTCAAAATAATTATAGATAGAGTTATATTACTCTGAGGATTCATGTTAAATTTAATATCATAGAGTAATCGTATTTTCAGGATACATTTACGATCTCAAACACGCAAACTGCAGTAATCGATTCGTGGGATACTGGTACGTCTCTCGTTAAATGCTTAAAATGATTAGGAATGAGTTCAGACGATTAATCATAATAATGAGCTGGGTTCGAGTAAAATATATATTTATAGATAGTATAATTGTAATATTTTCTAGTAAACTATGGGTGTAAGAGGAGGTAATGCAACATCACAAACATTAAATATATCTAAGATATTCTAAGATATTCGAGACTATTACATATAATTACCTGCATGAACATGCCAAAAAGGAAATATCTATCTTTCAATATGGGTTTCAAAAGAAAAAAACAGTAAATGGAAATCTAGTGGATTTTGTGACCTCTACAACGGATGCCTTGACAAATAATAATAAATAAATGAATGTGATCTATACCGACTTTGCTAAGGCATTTGACAAAGTTGACCATGGTATATTGCTAAATAAGCTTAGAAAATTCATTTTTGTCTACTTACCTTATAAATCGACAGCAATATGTTATGATCAATAATTTTGAGTCGAATTACTACACATTAGATTCAGGAGTTCCGCAGGGCTCAAATCTAGGCCCACTTTTATTTTTAATTTTCATTAATGATATTGTAGATCCCATTAAACATTCATTAGTTAGCCTTTTCGCTGATAATATAAAAATATTTAAACAAATAGGTGATTATCAAGATTGTTTGCTTTTACAAGATGACGTAAGGGAAATATATAACTGGTAATGACGTTCACGTTATGCAAAAATATGACTGATTATAAATACGAAAATTTGGAAAGAGTTTATACAAAAACTGATCTGGGTGTGATATTCGACTCGAAACTGACATTTAATGACCATGTGATAAATATTTCAAATAAGTGTTATAAAAATTTAGGTTTTATCTTACGCAACTGAAAGTCATTTAGGTGCGAAAAAACCATTTTAATGTTATATTCCTTCTTCGTAAGATAGAAACTAGATTATTGCTCCACGGTTTGGAGTCCTTTCTATACCAGGTACATACAAATGTTAGAAAATGTACAGACAGAATTTATGAAACATATTAATTTCATTTTGTATAAGAGGTATACTAGTACCCCTTCTTATTTAGATCAACTTACTAAGTATGACTTAATGACACTAAATAGCAGAAGAACTTACTTTGACATTGTTTATTTGTATAAACTACTACATAATCTTTCGTATGACGTAACTTTTAAATTTAACTAAAATAATAATCAATGTGCCAGATGAAAGAACACGTTTTTAAAGAACGTTATCATACATTATACTAACTAGAAACTATGAATTAAAGTCACCTCCTGTGAGATTGGCAAAGAGCTATAATTCATTACAACGATATTTAAACATATTCAGAGATACATATAGAATGTTCACAAATAAATTAAAAAATAGATTACATAATATTCAGAATGAAATAGAAATTTTGTAAGCATTTTATCTAACCTGTCAATAATTTATTCTCTCGCTCATGTCATGTGTCTTATTTTAGATATTTTACTTTAGTTTAAGTTAGGTTAGGTTAGGTTAAGTATATATGTAGTCTGTAAAAAAACGAAATCTATAGTGAACACGTGATGCGACGTGTGCTGGAGATTGGCAGGGTGCAGTAGCTATAGGCGGATCCAAGATTTCTTGAGATTTGCAGATGATTAGCTACAGCAAGCGAAAATGAGCTCATACACCTGTCGGACAGGCTTCAACCAATAAACTCTGATTATGGTTTCAGTGTAAATTATAACAAAATGAAAATTATAATTGTACTAAACAAATGATAACTACACAGACATGTCAAGGATTGGTGACTGTGAGGTAATATACAAGATGTTGATGCCCTTGTGACCAATACTAGCGACTGCGAACATGATATTTGGTGAACAATACCACTTCACAGTGATATCAGCATAACCTGGGGAAAATGGATATGTGAACGGGAACAATTTCCATTATTGTTTCAGAAAATTCTCACTTTTTCAGTTAAGTTGATAACTAGCACAGATGGTCCATAAACGTTTGGTGAGGAGTTATTGGAGAACGTGTAATACGCCCACATTTCTTTGAAGGTGTATTGATTAGAGTTATTTTTTGGAGAACGAACTGCCACAATGATTGGTGAAGCCGAAATGTGGCTTTAGCAAGTAGCTCCACCACATTATTCAAATGCAATAAACCCACCTAAATAATATCTATCCACATAAATGGATTGGAAGAAATAGTCCCAATATATGGCTTGTTAAATCCCCTGATTTTACAAAAAATGGATTTCTTTTTATGGCGATACTTGAAGGAAATTGCTTATGAACGAAATGATAATAAATGCTTTTAGAATTGTGACACCAGCAATTTTAGGAATAGTAGACATAGTCCAATTAGTGGGGGATTTTGCCCTGCAAAAGGTGGAGTAGTAATAATTTTGACTTAAGGCCCTGACGAAAAATACAAGTTTTCGAAGGGGGGAGGCGCGGGCCGCCATCTTGATTGAAAGGTGCAAAAAATTGTTTTTTTTTAATAATTCGGCAACGCTCGATTCCACGAGAAAAATGTTAGAGACAAAGCTGAAGAGAACAAAATTTCCTACATTTTTTGTATATACATTTTTATTGTAAGTCTAATCTGTACCAAGTTACAGCAGCAGAAAGATGGATTTAAGATTTTTTTTATTATATATATCTATTATGCAATCTTTATTAATATTAGATATTTGAGAATGAATTAATTAATTAGTAGTTACATTATTGGACTTGCAAATAGGTGGCATATTAAACATACAAATAAAATACTGCATAATACTAAAGCAAGATACAAAAAGATATAAATACATTAATTTAGAATATAAAAAATGTCTCCCAAGTTGGCAGAAGGCGGTATGGTGCCCAGAATTGTTGCGGTATTCCCTCTCTGAATCGCCAAACTGATTCTCTGTATGAGGTAACAAGTAACAAATCTTTTCATTTATCATTAATGTTGAAAGTTACCTTTTTGCCGATAAGGACAGGACATGTCAAAGTACTATTTTAAGCAGGAATTTAAAATATAATCAAGGTCGAAAACTTGAATTTGATCGTTAGTTAACGTTGTTAAAACGTTAAATAGCGGTCAAATTCAACGTTAAGTAATATTATAGACATAACGTTACAAAAACGTCATCCTATAACGTTCACTAACGGTTAAATTCAACGTTAAGTAATATTATAGACATAACGTTACAAAAACGTCATCCTATAACGTTCACTAACGGTTAAATTCAACGTTAAGTAATATTATATATGTAACGTTACAAATATATTATAAAATACTTTGAAATACACGTTGAACCGCGGGACATTCGTCCGTTGATTCAACGTCGTAATACAATGGTTACTAAACGTTCGGTTATCGTAAATTTTAACGTCTTTTAAACGTTTGTGTTCTCATTGGGACTTCATTCCAAAGATTAGTTTTTCAGTTCTATATCACATCGTCGAGAAATATACAGGGTGTTTCATTTGAAAACATTGAGAATATTCAATTTAGACAGTCGTAAATTTAAAAATCATTTTTGTTGATTCTGTATACTGCTAGGGAATGAAAATGATTCAGAAACATCACATACGTTTCAAAATTGGTATTAAGATATTTTTTCTTAAAATCCATAATCGTGATTGTAGTGATTTTTCAATATGCATGTCTAGACAACAAAGAAAATAATTACATCCAAGTGGTTGGGAGATAGTCAATAATAATATACAAGTGAAAGAGGGATAGAAAGGGGCTATAAAAAATGTACTCACTATATAGGGTGATTTACCACGACATGCGGAAAATTTATCAGCAGATTGTCCCCACCGAATAGAGTTAAAAAAAATGAAAAATAAAAAAAAATGACCAAAAAAATTACGTTATTTTTTGTAGACTAGTATTACTATGAGAAGATGACAGGGCGGAGCCAAAATGCGCGAATATTTTTATCAGTAGCATAGCTTTATCTGGGGTATAGGGATGTGTAATTGCAATAAAAGTTTCGCGATCAAGGAACTGTGAAAATGGAGTAGATTAAAACCTGCCAACTTTTACGAGTAACCTTTGTTCAGGAGAAGTTGTACTTAACTTTGCCTAATAAAGTTGTTTTATTTTTATTATTACCGTCGCCACCGCTCTACTGTAGGGCACCGCCGCCACTGCTGTTGAGATTGAATGTCACGTAATTCTTTCTCATTGGCTTAGAATTTGGAGCGTACAAACTCGTTTCTGCGCATATTTTTTGCTGTCATCTTCTCATAGTAATACTACTTTAGTAATGTTTCGCCTATTACTTTAACCAATCTAATGTAACGCGGTCCAACTTCCCCTCCCCCTTTATCAGACTTGGGACTGACAGCAAAGCTGGAGAGGGTAGAAGTGTGACTTTTTGGTTTTAATCATACTACAAAAATAGCAAAATAAGTCGGAAAGACATTGACTCAATGCCAGTGAACTCTACAACAACAAGTAGATATATAAAGATATTTACTTAAACCCGTCCATAACACAAAAACACTAAACTTCCGCGGTACTTTTTGTACCTGCCACGGTGTCCTTTTTATGCCAATTAAGGAACTGTTAACATCTCCGATATGTTCTTTCCCAAATAAGTTCACTGCCCTATTACTGACCTCACAAAAATAACAGTAGAGTATAAGCGCAAGGTTTAATGCAACAAAAATTAGTAAATTACCTCGGATCACTCTAATACTTTGCAGGGACTTTCCCACATAGAAGACTAGTACACCATTTTATTTTCCGCGTGTCGTGGTAAATCACCCTGTATATATGGCATTAAATTATATAAAAAGGCACTTGATTCTGTAGACTCATATTGGCTTTCAATTATAGATTCTTATAGTTTACTTATGTTTTTAAATCGAATTTCTAGCCATCATATAATTCGAGATAACGAAGATTTTGTATTTTTCTGATAACAAGGATATTTTAGACAATAGAGATTTTAGAGAATATTTTATTAGTCAAATTTCTATTTCTATTAGGTGATAAATTATTTCCTTTCGGCTTTCTGCTAAATATTATGAAAATATTTATAACCTAAGTATTTTTATTTGTAAAACAATAATTAAAGGGAATTCCAGTGCAATTAAAGCTAAAACGATTTACACACTAATAACGACACGACACATTTCACATTATAATTCAGGCCCCTCGGTTGCTGTGTCGGTAGGCAATCATTAATCATGACATTGTTTGCAAGTTTCTGAAAACGTATCACTTTAAAGAGACGCATAAGAAAGGAAAATGAAAAAATGATTTATTGTGTAGCTAATACGTACCAAATTTATCCTGTAGGATTTAAATAAAGTATGATGAATATCAGCTTTGAGTCTAATCAGTGTATGTTATAAGCATTTTTTCCTTGTGTCTAAAATTATATCGCTAATGATCTTACCACCCACGTTATACGAAATTAACCGTTCTTTATTTACTTTTAAAAAAACCGCTGCCCAAGGAATCACTACTTCCACATCCAGATTCTCTATCCAAGTCACTCACAACGAAAAAACTTTGTATGTGAAAATAATTGTTTATGGAACTTTAATAATATAATATTTGAAATCCTCTACCCCAAGAACCCATAAAACGATACCCCACATCGGTAGCGGGGTGGGGGTGGTGATAGGGGGTGGTAGTGGGGGTGTATGAAGTAAAAAAATATTTTGAGGTTTCTGGTTCTTGTACACACACTAAATCACATTTTTTTTCATCCCCTTTAATAACAGGGTAATGGGGGTGGCTAATGCCAAAATTTTTTTTGAGACCTTAGATTCTTTTGTATATACTAAATACCAATTTTATGGAGTCTTACCTGCTTGATTTACCTATTTACCACAAATTTACCCCAATTTACCCCCCAACCCTTCGACGGAACAAGATGAACATATAATCTAGTTCTAGATCTCGTTAAAGTACATACGTGTACCAAATTTCAAGTCAATATCTCAAACGGTTCCAGAGTAAACGTGCGCACAAAAAAAAGTTACAGACCGACAGACCCACAGACAGACAGAAATTTTTTTCTCGCTCAAACTTAAAATCTCGACGTTTCGTGACATTCTAAGCCTATTTGAACAATCAAAATTTTTTAAAATTTTTTTGTCGTTACTATACTTCCACTGGACGTGGAAGTAATATTAGAAATCGACGGACTAATATTTGTAAGTGTATTAAGAGAAAAATTTTCAAGAGGCAAAACCGGACAATATAAAAAATAATACCAAAGTACGCTCTTTAATTAGAATAGAATAGAACAAAGTATATTTACGAGTAGATGTAGACTGTAGATTGTTTAAGCTCTGGGTTGGCCTTTCTTCACTTCGACCTAAAAGGTGTTTTGTGAATTACTCTGCAACTAGTTGTTGGCCAGGATTTCAAGACTTTTGCAAAGCTTGCGATTTTCCTGGAAGCTAATTTCCCTATGTCTTCGGGCGTTAATTCCGCCTGTTCTAGGTACTTTAGCCTAATGCGGATTAGTACCTTGCATTCACAAAGTACATGTTCTGCAGTTTCAGTTGCAGCTTCATAGTATCTGCATTTGTCATCTTCTGCCATGCCCATGTTCTTGAGATGATATCTCAAGGGGCAATGGCCAGTTAGAAGGCCGGTGATCAGTCTTAGGTTGGACTCCTCAAGTTCGAGAAGCCTTGTGGCTTGTCTTTGGCCTGAAGTATTCTGCAGTAGGACTTCTTTTGTTCCTTTTCCCATTTTAGGACCTCCTCCGTTATGTGTCCCTTAGATAAGCCACAGAACGGTTCGGGTCCAAAAAATGGGGCTTCAGCTCCTTTTTTTTGCGATTCGTTGCCTTCTATTCCCTCATGCTCTGGCACCCGCGTCAAGGTAACCTTGTTGTTTTTTTGCCAGTTGCTTGAGGGATTGTCTGCATTCTCAGGAAATTTTTGACTGAAGGTATTGGACCTGAGAGGCTTTAATGCTTCCTGGCTATCTGAAAGTATATAGATCTTTGCCCTTCGAGTGCCTCTATTTAGGCATTCCTGGGCACATTGATCTATAGCACAGATTTCTGCCTGGAAAATGGTTGGGGTGTTACCAAGGGCTTTAGATAGACTGCATTTAGGCCCTGATACGCCCACATCAACCCCTTCGTCCATCTTGGATCCATCTGTGCATCAGATGTGTGACTCTTTCTCAAACCGCAGTACCTACTTCGATCCCGCTCGCCTGACGGCTTTCAATCAGCACATCAAACGGGCAGTCAAAGTCATGCTTGATTGGCGTTGGTCATGGATTCGAATTGGATTAGCTCCAGAATCCTTATGTAACCAACCAGGTCGCCTGGTCTAAATTTAAGTGCCTGATACAGCCTTAAGGGACTAAGTGCTGCCTCATTCCATACATATAAATGCAGAGGAAGTAAGTTCAGTATTACCTCCATAGCTGCTGTGGGACACGAGCGCATTGCTCCTGTAGTCCCTAGACAGGCAAGGCGTTGCAATTTCTGCAACTTTCCTTGTGTTTTCTCTTCTGTTTTTGGCCACCATGTACATGATGCATAGTTAACCATGGGTCTGACAACCAAAAGGTAGGACCAATGTATCATTTTTAGCTTCAGACCCCAAGTCTTACCAAACAACCTACGGCACGTCCAAATAGCCGTCGTTGCTTTGGTAAGTGTTCTTTCTAAGTGTGAGTTCCAGGTAAGTTTTTGGTCCAGGATTAAGAGTAGATAATAATACATATAAATGTAAATATAAATAAATATACAGTGTGTCCCAGGATAGATGTAACAAGAGGTGCAATGGACCAAAAATTTTGGAATTTTGGAATGGTATTTGGGGATTGAGTCCTGCTTGTTGTAAAACTAAAGTATACCAAAAATGTCTTGATTTGGTGTTTTATAAGCAAAGTTGTAAAAATCACCACTAATAAAGTACTTTTATTTTTCAAAATATGAAAAAATTCCACTAAGAAAAGTTATTTAGAATGCAATTTTATACCTCTGTACCAAATTTTAGGAATATAAAATTATTTTGTTTGAAACTTCCCATTTTTTGCAAATTAAGAGTTGAATTTATATTTAAAGTTGTGTAGGAGCAAATGTTAATCATCTCCAAAAGTAGGCTATTGGTAAATAAAAAACTGAATGTACGAGATGTAAGAAGGTATAATGTTAATCGAAGTAATTGTAAAACAAGAAACAATTACTAACAGAAGATTAATGAGGTTTAAATATTATAACAAGTAATAAGTGTCAAAAACATAATAGATTCACAAACAAATTAATTATTGACCAATACAAAACAATGTTTACAATTTTTTTTTATTATTCGACGTAGCTACCACCCACATTCACACACATTTCGATCCTTCGCCTGAAGTCCTTAAAACTGTTTCGAATATGATCTAACGGTATGGAGTTTACGGCATTTGTAATTCTCTGCTTCAATACTGCTACATCGTTAGGAAGTGGTTCAGTGTAAACCGACTGCTTGAGGCGACCCCATAAAAAGAAATCCAATATTGATATGTCTGGGGATCTCGCCGGCCACTTGATCGATCCATTCCTGGCAATCCAATTTTCTCCAAAATTTAAATTCAACCACCGATTAACCATTTCTGTGGAGTGGCCAGGGCAACCGTCATGTTGAAAATGAATTAAAGGCATATCTCTTAAAATATTTAAATGTTCTTCAGAAAATCTTTCAAGAAGCTGTAAATAAGTGTGCTGGTTTAACCTTCCCTCAATGAAATAAGGTCCAATAACTCCAACGTGATAAGAAACAGCACACCACACATTCACTTTGTTATAATATTGTCTTCTACAATGAATACTAAAATTTGGATTTTCAGAAGCCCAAAACCGACAATTCTGAGATGAAACAACACCATTGATTGTGAATGTGGATTCATCTGAGAAAATTATGAAATGATGAAAAAATCTCTCTTCCATGATTTTTTCTCCAATGGTCAAACAAAAATCCAACCTACGGCCGTCATCTCCCTCTTCAAGCGTATGTTTATAATTTGCTTTATATGCCCTAATTTTCTTTGCCTTGTAAATTCTTCGGAGTTCAGACTTGCTAATATTAATAAGAGCTGATCTCTCTCTTAGTGGCATCCTAGGATTTTCTATAACAGAGGCATGAGCTATAATAGCCCCAACATTGTCTTCATCATATGCTTTTATTTTTCTTCTCATGTTAAGAACACTACCAGTAGCCAGAAACTTTTTAATTCTTCTCATAGCCTGAGTACGTGACAAAGCAGTGTTTGGAAATTTCAAATTAAATTGGCTTACCACTTCTCTTAGCGAGTTTTCACCGCCAATTCCATAGCATTACACAATATAAATTTTTTCACGCACTGTGAGTACCATTTTCACTTAATTTTTTATGCTTGGTTCGTTAATGTGAAACAGAAATTAAGGATAATATTGACTACGTTTGACAGATATGTCAATAATAAATGATAAATGTGTATTCACTGCTTTTCTCATAGCCTATTTTTAGCTTCTACATAACTTTAAATATTAATTCACAAAAAATAATTTCTATGCAGTTTTAATTGAATGGTTCAAAATAAAATACTAATTTATTGAAAAAATGGGAAGTTTCAAAAAAATAATTTTATATTCCTGATATTTGGCATAGAGGTATAAAATTGCATTCTAAATAACTTTTCTTAGTGGAATTTTTCCATATTTTGAAAAATAAAGGTACTTTATTAGTGGTGATTTTTACAACTTTGCTTATAAAACACCCTGTAGAACACCAAATCAAGTCATTTTTGGTATACTTTAGTTTTACAACAAGCAGGACTCAATCCCCAAATACCATTCCAAAATTCCAAAATTTTTGGTCCATTACACCTCTTGTTACATCTATCCTGGGACACACATATATTAGCTTTTTAACATGTTCGAGGCCAAAACACAAGGGTGTAAATAAACTTAATACTTGAAAGAAGTGCCACACAGGCACTGTACATGAAGAATACAAACAAGTAAGTATAGACATATTAACTAAACAACTATAATGTATAAACTATAAATACCTAATTTTAATAATATAAAAATATAACACATCTATGTATATAGGCATGCATACTACATAAATAAATTAAAAACAATGAAGATCTGAGACCTTCCCAGTGATGAATACACAAAATAAACATTTACGTGAAGTGGAGGACCATAATATTGTTATCAACTTAAAATAATCTGTTGAGGTACGGTTTGGGATTTACGACGTAATGAATTTCTTCAGTAAGTAGGGACTTCTAAAATGTATGTTTTTACTTTATTTTTTGCTCTATTAAAAACAGTAAAGAGCTTAATGTCACTGGGTATTTTATTAAAGGCGCCGTTACACGGCGCGTGGTTCGCCGAACCTGGCCTGACGAACCACGAACCACACGCCGTCTGACAGTTCACGGTTCGTGGTGCGTGCAGCTGCGATCCATTGGATGTCGGTAAACTTGCACGGACCAAAGGATACAACCAAATGCGTCACAAATCTGAATGAACTACGTACCGTATTGACACCCTCAATTTAAGACGCCGAACCACGCACCAGGTTCGTGGTTCGGCGAACCACGCGGCGTGTAACGGCGCCTTTTTTTTATATGCCCGCGTACTAAGGTATGTGAAGCATCATTGTCCACAAGTAGTATTTGTTTTGGAGACTCTGATATGGTTTCTTCGATTTTCTCTTATTTTTGCTGATGCTGTGCACCTTCGTTTATGTGTGCACTAGAATGCCATTGATATATTAGACACTGTAAAAAAAATGTAATATCCATTACCCGGGCATCTTTAAACACCATTTGAGAGGTAAGTTTGTTTTTTATTGGGAACAATTTTCAATAGTCTCTTCTGCAGAGAGTCTAGGTGTTTCAAATGTGAGTCGAGAACTCCTTCCCAGCCTAGAATCCCATATACTAGATGTGATTCAACAAGAAAACGGTACAGAATTTTTAATTGTTTAATATCTAAAATTTGTTTCAAATTTTTAAATCTATATATTAATTTTCTTACTTTTTTATTTATTTATTTTTTTATTTATTTAGATACATCATCCAACAGTCAGAGACCAATTACTGGATGAGAAGTACATTCAATTATTAAATCATTGACAATAATAAGTGTAACAAAGAAAACAATACATAAACGATACATAAAATATAAATTATTGTGTGTACACAAAACACACGTACACACATATGCATACATGCACATATACATCTACCGAATGTCATAAGAGAAAAAGCTTATTGCAGCTTCAGTTTTTTAATGGAGTAATGGAACAGTTGAAGGTTTTCCTGCAGGCAGTTGTAAGTACCACACATAAAATATAGAGGGGAGAAGCTTAAAGCATTTGTCCGAGGCGTGGTAAGGTAAAAAGTCATATGATGCCGGGTGCTCGAACGTGGTACATGAAACATCAGTTTTTCAACTATTTCAGGGCAATTTATGTTGTTGTTAATCACTTTATGTAAAAATATGAGTGCCTGTCTTTTCCTACGTTCCTCTAAACTATCTGCAGAAAACCTACTTAATAGCACCTCTTGGGGATATCCAATTGGTGGATATATACCGTCCATCTTATACGACAGAAATTTTAGAAATCGTCTTTGAATGCCTTCAAGTAGGTTTATATAAGTAACATACCCTGGGTGCCAGATTAAGGACGCGTATTCGAGCTTGGATTTGACATATGCATTGAATAAAAGTGTTAGTAGATTGGTGTCCGTGAAGCCCACCGAATTTCTGATAACAAAGCCAAGGTTTCTATTTGCAGAGAGAAAAATATCTTGTATATGATTTTTGAACGTTAATTTGGTGCCGAAAGTTACACCAAGATCTTTAAAACAATCAGTTCGTTTTAATGGTTTGAGATCAAGTTTATAATCATAAAGAAGAGTTTCTTTCCTATTAGTGAATGACATTATATTACATTTACTGACGTTGAGTGGCAGACCATTTTGATTGCACCAAGCTTGTATTTTCTCGAGATTTCTTTGCAGCTTATGACAGTCGGTTGACGTATCTACAGTAGAAAAAATTTTCGCATCATCGGCATATAACAAGACACCGACCTCCAGGTTATCTACAATATCGTTTACAAACAACACAAACAATAGTGGTACCAGTATAGACCCCAGAGGTACCAATGACGTGACGGCAATTTCAGCCGACCTTTGACGACGGTACTCCACATATTGTATTCTGTTGTTAAGATACGATTTAAAAAAATTGGCAAGCAACTGGGAAAAGCCCATGGTTTCAAGTTTGTGTAGCAATACACCGTGGTCAAGCCTGTCCGAAATGTAACATGTATGTAGATCCCATTTAACTTGTGAATTAATTACTATTCTAAAATATTTTATATGTGTGGTAGAAGCTATTTGAAACTGTTCATCAATTGTAAGTTCTTGAAAAGGTGGGGCAGAAGTTTGATACAGATAAAAAGGTACGTAATACGTTTTTGACACATGTAGACACATTTAGGGTGAGTAATTTATTACTGAAGCATTTTTTAACGTTTTTTTAGATCATGTTCAACTTTATTCTTTAAATCGTTCCAGTCAGAAGCTGTATAAAAGAGGGCAATCATATAATTAACCTAAAAAATATTATACCATCTAATTTATGTGTATGGGAATGGCAAAACTTACATTTACAATTTCATATTGCTATAGAAAATTTATTCTTGCAAACTTCAATATATTGCTTTACTAAGCATGCCTTGGAGCTTTTGTGTAATTGCTGACGTCAACGGAACAACGAGTAGAAGAATTGTAAGAAATTATTCAAGTTTAGTGGAAGCTATAGTATTATTTGTAGGGAGGCAAAAGTATATGATGATGTAAATTAAAAGCTGCAAACATGAGACGTTATACCGGGTGATTTTTTGGAAACGATCCAAACTTAATAAGTTATGCATTTTTTAGACCTCAAATTGTATGAGAGAATCACCCCCCAGCAATTCGTGGTATAATAAGAATTGTACTCTAGAGGAAAATGACATATGCGGGGTGTCCGGATACAAAGTAGAAAAAAATTAACTGTAGATTCTTTAGCCCAAATGAATTGGGGTTCTTCATATAACATTTTTCAAAATACCCCTTCGTTGTCAAGTCATTTTTTCACTCAAAAAATAAGATCCCAAAAAACAAAATATTTGGCGTATCTACTACACTTATTGAAAAGCATCTTGTGATTTTTTTTCATCCCCTTGAGTGCTTCACCAAGGGGTGGAATGGGCAACCCTTAATATATTTTTAAAATCCATTCATTTTACGTTTTTTGATTCCCTTGTTAATTCTAAAACTTTTCTTCACTTTACAAAATGCGGTGTTTTCAACCGTTTTCGTAGTAAAAAATACATTTTACGTCCTTGCATGTGCCATATATTTTAAATTGATTTATATATATTAATATAGTGTTACTAAACATTAGCAATTATCAAATCTGTTTTCAAAATTTCTAACTGGAAAATATTTAACCCTTTCGCGGCGGGAAACGGACGAATCCGCAAGAATTTTTCGGGATGGTCAGCCGGGAACCGGATATCTACGCACGACAAGAGGCGCACTTAATTACTGGAAACAAACGTATCCGCTTATTACACATTATTGGTTAGACCATTTCCTTACTCCTCCCACCGTTAGTTCAATTTCTATTTTTTTTTTGCTATTTTATATATTTATATTCTGTGTTTGGTAAATACAAGTTTTATGTCTATTATTAGCATTTTTATTGACATTTCCGCTAAATTCATAAAAATGTTGAGTTGGTATCTGAAAAAATCCTTATAGTTCGCGGCTGCAAATGGACAAATCCGCAAACGGCGCAGTTCGCTGCCGTCTGTGCAGCGTGGCGTTTTAAAACCGTTGCCGCTCTGAAAGGGTTAAATCAACGACTAATGTCCGGGAGAAGGGACGTGTCTGAGAACACACTCATATTGGACGTGACGTCATCTAAGAGTGTATCTCTGCGAGTGTAATGATTCGGACATATAATTCGTGCAGTTTGCGGTTATTTCCTAAAATTATTCAGTCGTATTCGATCTGCGATATTAAGAGTGTGCAATGCCTATGCTTTTACAAGGGAAACTTTGTGATTTTTTTCAAAGCTCCCTGTCCCACAAAAAAAAAAATTAAAAAGGAATAAACATTTAGAAGTATGCGATGCACAAAATAAGATTTTTGTTGTTTTAAATAAACCACACATTTGCCTAAAAAGCTGGGAAAACGAATACATGTAAAAGTTCATTCATAGTTTCATAGATGGCGACACCTTGACAATTAGAGTCAGGGAATGGATTACAAGTGTTTATTTAATTTAGACCACAACAGTAAATATATCAAATATCTAACTTCGTAACGACAAGCACAATATTTTTCTACATAATAAAATATGTTTTCTGTATTTTTTATGCAACCTGTTTAGTAATAAATCCTATAAAACGAAATATATAAATAACACTCTAGCCACACCTACTTGTTATCGCTGGCAATTCGACCAGCATAAACTGCCCGACTTAGTAAAAGAGTCCTCTATTTGACATTCAAGCATAATCCAACTAGGATACTATCAGTTGTAAATGTACTGTTATGAGCACTTCGAACAAACAAAATTATATTTAATATCCATAACTATAATAACTTCTTCTTACCAGACCTATATCACATATTTTAACTAAAAAAGTGTAGAATATATGCGTATAGGACAGAAAATGTGAAAATCTAAAATTAACAATTTTTGTAGATAGGATGCTTTTACTTAAGACGGCAGTAGAGTAACATTTTCTAGGAATGCTTTATATTTAAAAATGCAGCTGTGTAGAGAATATTATGTTATACATTCTATCTTTGAGGCAATAAAATCCATGAAAAATCTGGGTAATTATTTATTTTTTACTTCCACATCCAGTGGAAGTATATTAACGACAAAAAATTTTTATTGTTCAAATAGGCTTAGAATGTCATGAAACGTCGAGATTTTAAAATTGAGCGAAAAAAAAATGTCTGCCTGTCGGTCTGTAACTTTTTTGTGCGCACGTTTATTCTGAAACCGTTTGAGATATTGACTTGAAATTTGGTACACATATGTACATTAACGAGATCTAGAACCAGATTATATTTTTATCTTGTTTCGTCGAAGGGTTGGGCGGTAAATTGGGGTAAATTTGGGGTAAATAGGTAAATCAAGCGGGTGAGAGTTCATGAAATTGGTATTTAGTATATACAAAAGTCAATGTCTCAAAAACATTTTTGACATTAGCCACCCCCATTACCACCCCCACCCCATTATTAAAGGGGATGAAAAAAAATTGTGATTTAGTGTGTGTACAAGAACCAGAAATCTCAAAATATTTTTTTACTTCATCCACTCCCACTACCACCCCCTATCACCACCCCCACCCCACTACCGATGTGGGGTATCGTTTTATGGGTTTTTGGGGTAGAGGATTTCAAATATTATATTATTAAGGTTCCATATACAATTATTTCCACATACATATTTTTTTTATTGTGAGTGACTTGGATCGAAAATCTGGATGTGGAAGTAGTGATTCCTTGGGCAGCGGTTTTTTAACAAAGAGTGTTTTGATTCGGGATTATATGTAGCCAGTAGCGATTACACTTAAATGTACATGGTCTATCATCTTTATATTTTACTCCCCTCGCTTACTGAAGACGAGTTCGAAGTATTGTAAAAATTAAAAAGCACTCCGAGATTTTCTCTCATTTTTACGCTTCAGACTAAAAATATTGGGAAAATTAAGATTTTTCAATTCCGTCTATGTCTTGGCGTTATATCTACAAGACTATTTGACGGAGAAAAATAATATTTGGTAAATAGTTGACGCTATCGCCAACAAAGAAATGGGGTATATTTTTAGTGAAAAATATAGATGATGGACATTTACCTATCTGTACATAAACAAAACTCCGGTAAAGAAAATCGACTTCCGCTTCCCACACAAGACACCACCAACATCCCCTCCCTCAAATTTTCCCCCTGAGGAATCCAGCGAGAGGAAATATTTTATCGTCATACAATACAACATCTAATTTGCATTATCCATACATATATCTTTTACCATATTATCATCCTGTAGTTTTATTACTTTGACAGAAGTGTCGTAGAGCAGGTTTTTCCTCAATTTTTTTTTCCTGTGTATTTTTTATCTTAACGGTTTATCACACCAAATCTCAACCCATCTTTTAATTAATTTAAATGCCTGTATACTAAAAGAAATTCACTTCGATTGTTTCGGAGTACGATTAATTTATATAAAGCTCTGGCGGTTTGAAATTCTTCCTCGTCTAACATCGGCAGATTGGGGCGCTTCACGTCCCTGCGACGTATGTAGCGTTCTAATATGTGGTTGTAATAATGAGATACATGAGATAATCAAATATAGCCCATGACATGTCAACTTAAGAATATTTAATAAATACTTTTAATGGGTTAATGGATTTCCGCTTGTTCTGGAAACTTGAAATTTGGTGCGCTCTTGGATAATGATCTGAAATGAATGGGAAAAAATCCAATAAGTGAAAAATTCAACTAGTGACAGAAGTTACGGAAGTTTAAAATTAATTGAAAACAACGTTAATATGTGTATCTGTTTTACTTAATATACAGCTGTGTGGTAAAGTGGCGTTGTGATTAGAGTCTCTGCCGCATGAAAAACAGTCCGGGTTCAATTCCCGGACGGGATTAATTTTTTTTTAGTTTAATTGATTAAAAAAACTATTTCACGGACAACACCATGAAATAGTTTTTTAATAAAGCCCTAAATAAAATAAAGGAAAAAATGCAGCATATTTCAAAAAAACAAAAAAAGGTAAACTTTATTACCCGCGCGGTATATCTTAAATCCTTTACGTTTAGGACATATGTTTATGGGAACTTTTTGTCTTAAAATCATACAGGAACCACCACTTAAAGTATGTCTATGTACTCAATTACCACCCTATATATAAGAAAAAGTCTTTATTAAAAATGCACAAAAAGTAGAAAATAATTTTTCCAGCAGCACAGTATTTTTAGGTCTATATGATTAAATGTTGCTTTGCTCTCACGGAATTTTTTCGATAGATAATAAAAAAATTGTAAACACTCCTGATTAATACAGTATCTAGAGGCAAAAAATATGTAAAATTTCGGAATAATTCTTTATGGGTTAGTACTGTAATAAAAGGTATCGTCTTCAGTTTGTATATGGTCCGGATACTTGCTCTTACCCTCAAGGGTTGAAAACTACCTAAACTTAAATATTCAATATTTGAAAAAGTATTAGTAATTTATTTTTGAAATATAGGACAGTTATGTTTTTGGGATCAAAGACTACGAATCTGAAGTAAAAATTAAAAAATTCGAAATGGCGGCTCTCATATAGCGGATGGAAATTATTTTTTTCTAAAACAAAAGTGTTTTAAAAGGATAAAAAAATAAGCATCTAGGTATTAACGAAAAACAGTATTTTTGAAAAAAAAAAACATAATTACTGAGCAATTACAATAACAAAATGGCGACAATTTTGTTAGAAAAAAACGTAAAAACGCATATTGTATCGGCCATAACTTCTTTATTTTTTGTGATGAAGAAACAAACAAAAAATAGTTTGAAATATTGATTAATCATCTTTATCTTTGTACTTTTTGATAGAAGTGTCGTGCCACAGTTTCTAAGATATTCAATATTTTAAACTAAATACTTCATCCTAAAAACGGTCGGATGCCATGCCATCTATAAAATCAAATGTTTAAATAAAATACATTCATGTTCAGTTTATAAGCTTTATTTTTGATTTCCACGAAATTTTCTCTAAAACCAATATTTATGGAGATATTTGCAAAGAAACAAAAATGTTAGGCTTTTTCTAAAATTCCTTTACAACTTAAAATGCAATTTTTTCTAAAGCAAGTGTTGTAAGCGGACGTAAAAAGTCATACTATATATTAACGACAAACAGTATATGAGAATATATTGCTTTAATTAGTGACTATACTTACATTAACAAAATGGCGACGTTTTTATTAAAAAAATATGAAAAAGTATATTGTTTCCGTCATAGCTCCTTTGTTCTTGATGCTATAGAAATACAACGAAACCGCTGCCCAAGGAATCACTACTTCCACATCCAAGTCACTCACAACGAAAAAATTTTGTATACGGAAATAATTGTTTATGGAACGTTAATAATATAATATTTGAAATCCTCTACCCCAAAAACCCATAAAACGATACCCCACATCGGTAGCGGAGTGGGGGTGGTGATAGGGGGTGGTAGTGGGGGTGGATGAAGTAAAAAAACGTTTTGAGGTGTCTGGTTCTTGTACACACACTAAGTTACATTTTTTTTTTCATCCCCTTTAATAATGGGGTGGGGGTGGTAATGAGGGGGGTGTGTGGCTGATGCCAAAATTTTTTTTGAGACCTTAGCTTCTCTTGTATATACTAAATACCAATTTTATGGACTCTTACCTGCTCTATTTACCTATTTTTCCCAAATTTACCCCAATTTACTCCCAACCCTTCGACGGAACAAGATGAAAATATAATCTAGTTCTAGATCTCGTTAAAGTACATATGTTTACCAAATTTCAAGTCAATATCTCAAACGGTTCCAGAGTAAACGTGCGCACAAAAAAGTTACAGACAGACCGACAGACAGAAATTTTTTTCGCTCAAACTTAAAATCTCAACGTTTCGTGACATTCTAAGCCTATTTGAACAATAAAAATTTTTTAAAATTTTTTTGTCGTTAGTATACTTCCACTGGATGTGGAAGTAATATACAAAAAAATATTTGAAAGCCTAATTAATAGTATTTCATTTTGGTTATTAGAGTTTTTGACTTAAGTGCCATGGTTTCTAAGATATTTAACATTTAAACTAAATACTTCGTTTTATAAACATTCGGACGCCACCTTTATATCCCCAGATCTCCGAAACCATTAACTCTACAGAAATTAGAAAAACGAAACGAAATTTAATACCATTCGAGTTATTTGATGAAAACCTATTTGAAATACCTCTTTTTCAAGCAAAAATCACAATTTTCTAGTGGTTATAACTTAAGATAGGCGGTGCCGTGAACGTAACTCGACAATTTCTCCTACAACCCTGAACCGATTCAAAAAATTTTTTGATAGGCTTTTAAAGACAACTGTATAGAATGGTACTAGGCTAATGAAAAGTAAAGAAAGAAAATAATTTGTTTCATGTGCGAAAATGAAAAAAAATATATATTTTTTTGTTGACTTCAATAGTCTGGTATCATTCTATCAAGTTTTCTCTAAAAGTCTATCAAAACATTTTTTCAATCGTTTTAGGGATGTAGGAGAAATCGTCGAATTACGAAATAATTTTTGTAAGCACAGCACCGCCTCAAAGACTATCAATTTGTATGAAAAGTTGCATAGAACCTTTTCTTCTTAAAATTTTAGTATTTTTCAACCCCAATGTTTTTGTTTTTTTTTTTTTTAGTTGCCACCCCCTGAAAAAGGCAAATAAAATAGCAAGCCTCCAAATATTAAGTTACCAAAAATGAACGAAATCCGTGTCATATGACATTATTCTGAAGTTAAAACCTCTAGTTACTGTACTAAATGTTAAGTAGAGAAAATTGGTACTATTCTAAAATTCATTAGTTCCAAAATTCCAAGTTCCAATTGACGATTTGCACGAAAGAAAGTTTGGTAAAAAGTGTCGAGATTGGTATCACTGTAATTCACTGCACATGTTGACCAACTCGTCTAGTCCAGTTTTTAATGTTCAACCTACTTCCATTGAATATAAATTATCTTTATTAGGTTGTTCGTAGTCTACAATATTTAAAAAATGTCGAATTATGCAATTTGTCAAACACTGTTTCCAACTCTCAGTTTAGAACAGTTGGCAGCAGTGATTGACAAATTGCATAATTCGACATTTTTTAAATATTGTAGACTACCAAACAACCTAATAAAGATGATTTATATTCAATGGAAGTAGATTTAACATTAAAGATAATGAAAACAATGTTATGATTATTATATTATAGGTATTTAATTGTTGCAAAGTTTGGAAATTAGACGAGTTGGTCAACATGTTTATACTGTGCGCCATGACACTTTTTACCAAACTTTCTTTCGTGCAAATCGTCAATTCGCCCTATGCTCCTCACACCGAAAGTGTGACGTAAAGGAAAGCTGCCTCAAAATGACCCGTTCCCAATATGTATAGGTTTAGATCATGGTTTCAACAACTAAGTTGGCATCATAAAATTAAAAATGCCTAAAATAAAAAAACTTCGAATTCGAATAGTATCCTATAGAAGATGCATTAATTATATAAGAAGTAAAAATATAAATTGGCCATAGAGTATAATCATTACCCTAATTATTTTTTAAAGTGGTTCATTTTTTGTTACAAAACAATTTACCAACAGTGAAGGAATGGCAGATTCAGTGGAGATTGAAGACAGGGTAAACGGTGGAGGAACGTATGAAAAATCAAAAACTGTTCATTTTAGAAAAAAATATTCAAACAAAATAGTTACGTCCATCTGTTATCTTCATTCTTTTTCATATATTTGACCCTCATATTAGCACACTTTGTCAATAAATCTGTGATAATTCGGTAAAAATTTAAAATCGATGTATTGTTCCGTTTTAGGCTTAGGGCGAGATAAACAATAAAATAATTGCTATTTGTCCAGCAAACGCCGAGAACGAGAAAAATGGTCCGCGAATACTCGTGAAGGTGTTGAATAATTATTTATAATAATTAAACTACCCGACGGATCATTATAAAATTCAATATTTTCTGGTTTTCGGGTTCTATTCTGATAATATACGAAGCAATAAAAAAAAATCAAACCGGGCGCGCAATACTGGTAAGTATAAAATAATCTCATAAAAACTTGGGTACTTTGATTACATTCGAAGTTTTTACATGACTTCCTACATGTAAAACAAAGCTGAATATACACTTATAACCTTTATTGTAATGTATTTATTTGAATTATATTGTACGTAATATACAAATATTTATAAACAGTTAGATTTGTAAAACAAAGCATCAGCAATGAATTATTAAGAAAATATAAATATAAAGTAACACCTCAGATATTGGCGAGCAGTGTATTGTATGTGGTTTGCTTTGCTTATTCCTTTTAAACTCTATAAATATGTGAGGAAGGCCTATAAAGCCACGCCCATCATCCGTACTTCTCTCTGCTCCACTTCCTCACAGGTGAAACTGTTTGATTGGCATTCTTCCCTCTTAAATTATATTAAATTATAGTGTGTACTTAAGTGTATCATATTTAAAAGGGTTTAAATTGTTTTAAACATGACTGAAAAAGGTTATTTCAAAGGTCAATCGGATAACACATTGTGTTTTGTATTAAGTAAAGATCTTAAAAATACTAAAATTACATTTTTTGCAAGGGGCCTATTGAGTTCATCTTCAATCATTACTGAACGATAATGTATTAAAACTTTTAGTTTGCTGTTATAATTGAATAATCTAAATATTCATTAACAACTTATATGCAATAATAAACGTACATATATTTTTAATCAAACTGACAAATATTATATTTATTAATGGAATAATTTATTAAATACAAACAATAATATTTAAAAAAAAAAGTGAAACAAGTTTGATAAACATGAGCATTTTTTTCCAAAAAAATTCACAAGATGCCTTTCAATAAGTGTAGTATAGTAGATATGCCAAATATTTTGTTTTTTGGAATCTTATTTTTTGAGCAAAAAAAAATTAAAACGGTTTTCAACGTACCAAGAGACTGTAACTTGAAAAAAGTTATATGAAGAACCACAATTAATTTGGGCTGGGGAATCTACAGTTAATTTTTTTCTCTACTTTGTTTCCTGTAGGTATATGTTTAAAACGTTGACGAGAAACGTTTGATATTTCTTAATTTAAAATTCTGAATCTTAAATTTGCATACATATATCCTTAAACGAGGTCGGTATGAAAATAATCAAGGACATTTTATTACTTTTCAGCAATATTTACTACTCCTATCAGGGTATAAAGGTAATAGTATTCCTTTTTTTAATTACATAGGTTAGGATATTACACTGATAGTTATATAAACATAGTAACAATATTACGGATATAATTCATATTTGTCAGTGTAAATTCCTGCTTGGAAGAATAATCTCCGATAGTCTGGGCAACACGTTCCATGAACGAGACTGGAATATAAAGCAGGTTTCCCTTGATATTTCTCAAGAAAAATAATAGCCTGCCTGAGTCAAACACGCTTTCATTCGCTGAGAAAAGGTTTCGTTTTGAAAAATTGCACATCATGTTACAAATGTCGCCTGAACAAACAATATAGTAGAGTGTTAACAGGAAATTTAATATTTTCCCAAATTAGACGTTATTATTAATCATCCATTTTGGGGCCCTCGTTAAGACTAGGTTGAAGAGATTGACTATACAGTCTGAACTTTTTAATTCAGGCCCTTAATAACAAAAAACAAAAACAAATAATTTGATATTGTAATGATAAAATGTCACTTTTTCTTGTTCGGTATAGTGAGATGATTGATTCTCACACTTATTTAACATTATATGCCACATGAAATATTTAAAGTCACCTTGTGAGGGAGGGGCTACATATTTTGAAAGATCAGCCACATACCCAATATCTGAGTATACTATACTAGATTACATTGTTTTTTAAATTCTAACTACACCGCGGCTCCCGGGACCTACAGATATACTATTGACAACCAAGATTCTAAAAAACCGCTGCCCAAGGAAATCACTACTTCCACATCCAGATTTTTCTAATTATCCTAATTTCCTAATTACCCCCACTAATTACTCTCAAACCACGCCCCCTCGTGACGTCACAAAAAGGGTGGAGGGAGGAGGTCTAGGACTTACTATAATACCCTACTCCGGCGAACTTTCGAAAAAAATTTGATGTACTTTCGAAAATATATGGAAAATAGTTATTCATGATATAAGTGTTAACAGTTTATTTTGTGGAGTGAAGTTTGCGGAATAAGCGAAACGAATGAAGCAACCTCACGAACAAAATAAAATCACTTTTAATATAAAATCACTCGCAATATACCGGGTGATTTTTTTAGTTGGTACAGCACCTTTTCCTCACTTATTATTAGATAGAGTTTTGAAATTTTACAGGCATACTTAGTGACATTTTTTGCATCTAACGCACTTTTTTAATTTTTACTTCCACGTCCAGTGAAGTATAGTAACGACAAAAAAATTTTTAAAAATTTTTATTGTCCAAATAGGCTTAAAATGTCATGAAACGTCGAGATTTTAAGTTTGAGCGAAAAAAAATGTCTGTCTGTCTGTCGGTCTGTCTGTCTGTAACTTTTTTTTGTGCGCACGTTTACTCTGAAACCGTTTAAGATATTGACTTGAAATTTGGTACACATATGTACTTTAACGAGATCTAGAACTAGATTATATTTTCATCTTGTTCCGTCGAAGGGTTGGGGGGTAAATTGGGGTAAATTTGGGGTAAATGGGTAAATCAAGCAGGTAGGAGTCCATGAAATTGGTATTTAGTATATACAAGAGAAGCTGAGGTCTCAAAAAAAATTTTGGCATTAGCCACCCCCGTTACCACCCCCACCTCCTTATTAAAGGGGATGAAAAAAAAATGTGATTTAGTGCATGTACAGGAACCAGAAACCTCAAAATATTTTTTTACTTCATCCACCCCCCACTACCACCCCCCTATCACCACCCCCACCCCACTACCGATGTGGGGTATCGTTTTATGGGTTTTTGGGGTAGAGGATTTCAAATATTATATTATTAAAGTTCCATAAACAATTATTTTCACATACAAAGTTTTTTCGTTGTGAGTGACTCGGATAGAGAATCTGGATGTGGAAGTAGTGATTCCTTGGGCAGCGGTTTTTACTTCCACGTCCAGTGAAGTATAGTTACGACAAAAAAATTTTTAAAAATTTTTATTGTCCAAATAGGCTTAAAATGTCATGAAACGTCGAGATTTTAAGTTTGAGCGAAAAAAAATTTTCTGTCTGTCTGTCGGTCTGTAACTTTTTTTTGTGCGCACGTTTACTCTGAAGCCGTTTAAGATATTGACTTGAAATTTGGTACACATATGTACTTTAACGAGATCTAGAACTAGATTATATTTTCATCTTGTTCCGTCGAAGTGTTGGTGGGTAAATTGGGGTAAATTTGGGGTAAATGGGTAAATCAAGCAGGTAAGAGTTCATGAAATTGGTATTTAGTATATACAAGAGAAGCTGAGGTCTCAAAAAAAATTTTGGCATTATCACCCCCACCTCCTTATTAAAGGGGATGAAAAAAAAGTGATTTAGTGCATGTACAGGAACCAGAAACATCAAAATATTTTTTTACTTCATCCACCTCCACTACCACCCCCCTATCACCACCCCCACCCCACTACCGATGTGGGGTATCGTTTTATGGGTTTTTGGGGTAGAGGATTTCAAATATTATATTATTAAAGTTCCATAAACAATTATTTTCACACCCAAAGTTTTTTCGTTGTGAGTGACTTGGATAGAGAATCTGGATGTGGAAGTAGTGATTCCTTGGGCAGCGGTTTTTCTGCTGTTTCCCGTCTAACTGGAAGTGACGTTAACTTTCGATTTTCAAATGAAACACTATAGTTTTTCTTTTGGATTTCAAAACTAGATTTTTTGAGTTAGAATATGTAAAAAAAGTATTAGGTTGGAGAGGAAAGTTTTTGAGATAATGCGATTTTAAGGTTTCAGATGTTGAGAAGCACTAAAAATCGAGTTACCTATGGAATGATTTTGTTGCAAATTAAAATTGCCGTCAAAACGCGTAGTAGACGCATGTCAAGTCAATAGAAGTTTGCGTTGTCGTCTTTGAATTTAGCATTTCAAACAATAAAAAACAAACAAAACAATAAACATTTTTATTTCAAACAGTGACAAAAATTTAAACATAAAGCTGCAATAACAAGGAAATTATCACAAATAATTTTCAAATAAGCCACCATTTTGATCTGAACCCTTTTCAACTCTTCTCTTGACTCTTTCTGTTGTGTTTTCAATAAACTGGGGGTTCATCTCTTGGCAGATTTCACGAACACTTGCTTTCAAAGCCGCCCTTGTTTCGCGTTCGAATTCATAAACTTTATCATTATCTTTAATGTAACCCCATAAAAAAAATCCAATGGATTGAGATCCGAGGACCTCGCTGGCCATCTAATCGGCCCGGAGGTTCCGATCCACCTGTCCTCAAAAATAACTGTTACAAGACCGTCCTTGCATTGTGAGGTGGGGCTCCATCTTACATAAAATAGATTTCTCTAAGTGCTGCCAAAGGAAATTATCTAGATAATTTTGTTCCAAGAAAGGCAATATGTTTTGAGAATAAAACGCCGCATTGAGATTTTGATCATAAACAGTTGGTTGTTAATAACCCCAACCCAAACATTGAACTTCCAAACTAACTGAAAGTTGCTGGATTTAGTTAAGTGTAAGTTAACAGTGGACCAAACAACAACAAGCATTAATTAATATTCACATACAACAATGCGCCATTCCGGAGTCCGGCCCGAAGCCAGCCAGACAACCACGGCGAACATCGCCGTGGTTGTTGGGCGGGGAGGGTCCGGTTTGGCGGTGACGAAAATTAGTTTTGAGTTAAAAGTTCTGCCTAATGGAGAAAGGCTTAAATTTAACAGTATCATGCAACGTAGTACACGAGGGCACTTAAAAATAATTAAAATTAAAATTATAAAAACTATTGATTTCGCGCACACGCGAACACTTAAAAATTTTGATTGCTGGCACGGGAAAACAAAACTCGACTAAAAAACCGTTTGAGACAATTCCAACCTGGTAGTCTTCCTGACGCCAGGAAAGTGTCGTAGATAGTTAAAAGTGTGTGACCAGTAGTGTTAGTTATGTCATTTGAAAATGCCGTTATTGGTAAAACTGGCCTCGTCACTCCAAATTACTTTGCGCCAACACCCCGTGATTTTTTATCATGAACCATTCACAGAACGCAGTTCGTCTGGGAAAATCTCCAGGAAGTAATTTTTGATGTATCGAGTATCTGTAAGGATGCTGCCCGTATCGTTTCAATATTTTCTGGATGAAGGAATATATGTCAAATTGCACTTCTAGTTGACGAATTGAAATACCTGAATTTTCCGTAACGGCCAACAGAATATTTAATTCATTATCCTCTTGCCTCGTCACATAGCAAGTTCTGTTTCGTTTCACTTTAAATTGTCCTGAAGTTCTTAAATTTGTAATTTTTTTTTTTCAAATCGACGATCAAATCTTCTTTTCTCGGGATATTCTGCATTGAAACTACGACAATTTGGTAAATATCTTTGACAATTTTGGTTAAAAATCATAAGGATGTTAAAGAAATCTTCGTTTGTATAATCATTTTCCATTTTCTTCACTAATTTTTTGTGAACTGACGCCAGAAAACTTTGAAATGCTAAATTTAAAGACGACAACGCAAACTTCTATTGACTTGACATGCGCCTACTACGCGTTTTGACAGCATTTTTAATCTGCCACAAAATCATTCCATACTTCGATAATATAGGGGAAAATAGAGGTTGTCAAACAGCTGTTTGTTTGTTCGTGTTACAACTGTAAACAAGCAAATTATTAATCCCCGATTCCTTGGCTGGTGCAAAATAATGATCTCATCCCCGTAGGGGATCCTTTCTAATATAGCGTTTAGTATCATTTGCGTATTATTTACTTTCGTTTTCTATTGTGTTTTGTGGGTATTTACTACAGTGTTTACTACGCCTCTCACGTCCTTCGCCCATGTTAAGAACAAACCATACGCATTGTTGTAAAATAGCTCTATTTTCCCTCATATGCTCGAAGATTCCATAGGAAACTCCATTTTTAGTGCTTCTCAACACCTGAAACCTTAAAATCGCATTATCTCAAAAACTTTCCTCTCTAACCTAATACTTTTCTTTTACATATTCTAACTCAGAAAAAAAATCTAGTTTTGAAATCCAAAAGAAAAACTATAGTGTTTCATTTAAAAATCGAAAGTTGACGTCATTTCTGGTTAGACGGGAAACAGCAGAAAAATTTAAAAAAGTGCATTAGATGCAAAAAATTTCACTAAGTATGCCTGTAAAATTTCAAAACTCTATCTTTAATAATAAGCGAGGAAAAGGTGCTGTACCAACTAAAAAAAATCATGCGGTACAATATTTTTTGTATAAACACTACACTACTAAAACATAATATCTGCATATTATTGCAAAATGTTAAAATTTTGTATTTGTATTTGTCTATCAAAAATCACATTGTGTCATGAAGCTAAACAATCAAGGATGATAAAATTTCCTTTTAACACTAGTGTTAAAAGTAACTCACTTTTAACATTGGTGTTATAAAATGACTTTTTAACATAGTTAGCAAACGTTAAAAAGCTTACTTTTAGTAGCGTTTATACAAAAAATTGTTTATGCAATTTTAATAACATAATATTTGAAATCCCCTACCAGAAAAACCTATAAAACGATATGCTACATAGGTATTGGGGATGGAGGTGGGAGTAGGTGGAAGGTGGTGGATGAAGTACAAAAAATATTTTGAGGCCTTTGGTTCTTGTACACACACTAAATCACAATTTTATTTTTTTCACCTGGCCAAACAATTTTGAGACCTTAGCTTATCTTATATATACTAAATACCAATTTTATGGCATCTGTCTTATTTGCTTGATTTACCTATTTGCCGGAATAAGATCAAAATATAATCTAGTTCCAGATCTCGTTAAAATACTTACGTGTACCAAATTACAAGTCAACATCTTAAATGGTTCCAGAGTAATCGTGCGCACAAAAAAAGTTACTATTTGATGCCTTCTCCTTTTTCATACGACTTTTTGCGACAACGACTGCTTTATCACGATTTTTGTAAAATCTTCTTTAAATATAACGTTGTATTAACCAATCCAAGAGCAAAAAATGTATTCAATTACAATTTAATGAAAATTTCCAAGTTTATATTGACAATACTTTTAGTAGAACACAACTAACATAGGTATAGAAATACGTCAATGCTCCCAGTATTACTTTATTTATAATACGATACGGATTCGACAGACAAACCCGCATTAGAAATGTGAGAAACGTATTTCATTCCACGACTATTCTTACAGAAATATACATTTTGCGTATTGTAGATGTAATATGAAAATGTGTCTCAAGAATATACATATTTACGAAAATGGAATTATTTACGTTTTGCCGAAGGAAAAAAAATTACAGTTAAACACAAATAAAATTATCAACTCGCTTCAATAAGAAAATTAATTAAGGACTTGCCACTTAATTATAATCGTAGTCGATTCAAAATCATCCAAAGGGTCAAGTTAAGATTTTCATTAGTCGGAATGGAATCCTTAAATAAATGCTCGTTCAGAAAATACTTCAATTTAACTTCTCATTCTAAATTGAAAGCAACGAGATTCTCTGGAAGGCACTAAATTATTAATTCAGACAGGGATTTTCATTCACTTTTGTTAATTTTTAGAGTACAAAATGGGTAAAAAAGTTTGCAATACAACTACGAAGGAAAGTTTTAATTAACATTAAGTACAGATACGTAATTCCGAGCACATTTTGGCCTTATAATCACGGAAGGGGAAATTATAGAAAGTAAAGGATTTTATTCAAGTAAAAAATATACAACAAACCAAACTAGTCCAATCAGAGAGGTTTGCCCTGCAAAAGGTGGAGTAGTAATGATTTTGATATACGTTGTTTAAGTCGAGGCCCTGATGAAAAATACAAGTTTTCGACCTTGGGGGAGGAGGCGCGAGCCGTCATCTCGATTGAAAGGTGCAAAAAATGTTATTTTCAAAATAATTCGGCAACGCTCGATCCTACGAGAAAAATGTTGAGTTTGAGTTTACTTTAAGTCTGTCGTTGACTAGTTGAATTTTATTGTTTTTACCAATAAAAGTTGCTTTATTTAATATTTTTTCAAATTTTTTCATCATGGGTTTTTGTGGGGCAGGTTTTTGGGTTTTCGATAAACAGTTTTTGTCAAAAACCCACCCGGATTTTTGTTGCTAACGGAGATTGTTTTTTCTTCTATTGCCAAGTTTGGGCAGCGTCAGAATACAGGACCAAGATTTTCTCATCGCGTTGAGGTGGAAGGCAGGGCCAGATATAAGAGGGGGGGGGGGTGTCGCAATTGGTCACCATGCGGCATTTTCGGCATTTGGCAATTATGTACATTAAATCAAAAAAACTCAAAACAATGAAAACTCAATACTATAAAATTTATGGTATTGAATTTTCATTGTTATAATTATTACTGTTATGTGTTGCAACCCCCAGAATGTAGGCAACACAGAATTCAATTAGTTCGGATGTCTGAATGTAGAGATTTGCACCTACTAGAGAAAGAACCTACTAGTGTGTGTACAAGAACCAGAAACCTCAAAATATTTTTTTACTTCATCCGCCCCCTCTTCCGATGTGGGGTATCGTTTTATGGGTTTTTTGAGGTAGAGGATTTCAAATATTATATTATTAAAGTTCCATAAACAATTATTTCCACATACAAAATTTTTTCGTTGTGAGTGACTTGGATAGAAATTGAAAATAATGGTCTTAAAACAGATAGTATACAGTATCGGAAAGTGTTTCTTTTGGGTACGGCAATAAGAGCAAGCGAGAGCAGCAACTCTTGGAGGATTGTGTCACTGTTTGCTTCTGTTAGAGTACTGGTAGACGTCTTAATTGTGGGCGGTCGGTTAATACCGCAATGCCAAACGAAGGACTTTCCGATACTGTATATTTAAACGTTGTTTACGTGCATTTTACGTAGAAATTACAGAAGTAAAAAGTGTTTTAATATTGTAAGGAAAGAATTGTTAAAAAATTAAGTACAACTTTTTGTCATTATTATTTCTACACAATTATAAAAATTGTTGACTTAAAAAATATATAAAAATATACATTTGATTAAACACCATTCTTTAAAATAATTTTTTTCAATTTCATTTGAGTTTTTTATGAAAACATTGCTCCCCTTGTTCTTCGTTTTCATTTTTTTCTTCTTCTTAAACATCGTCGATTTCATTATCGTAAAATAATGTATTCAACATATTATTGAGATAAATATTATCTCTTCCTATTGAAAAGTTTGGTACTAATATTAATGAGGTATTAAGGAGAGTGTCTTTATCGTATATAAATCCCGGGATCAAGAAAGCGCGCTGTATTTAAAATTTGTATGCCCTTTGAATTAATTAACAGTAAAATTAATTCAGTAACAGGTAATTAAATTACATCTATTTAAAATATGTTTACTAAAAAATTTTTGAGTGATTTACCCGAATATTTTAAAAAATAGTTGCTTTATTTAATTAAATTAAGGTTTACCCCCAATTGGGGTGAAGGAAAGTTACTCATAAATCGTATGTTTAGGTACAAAATGGCATTCTAAACACTTTTTCATTCTTGTAATTTTTCTCAAAAATGTAAACTTAAGCCAGAAAATCTCATTTTTATACACCATAGCCGCCATTTTGGGCCAGCCATCTTGAATTTTCCAATTTTCAAAATTGTAATCAGCCGAGTACCTATATATTTTCAGTCGGTTTTCTCAAATAGTTTCCGAGATAGCAAATTAACAAATTTAATTAATTTGTTTAGTGCTCAAAATTGTTTGTTTATCAATAACAAAATGAAAAAAGTCCCAGTGGCCCTTTTTTTTACCAATGTTCCGTTCCTTAGATAATAAACAATTTGTAAGAAAAAAACCGCTGCCCAAGGAATCACTACTTCCACATCCAGATTTTCTATCCAAGTCACTCACAACGAAAAAATTTTGTATGTGGAAATAATTATTTATGGAACTTTAATAATATAATATTTGAAATCCTCTACCCCAAAAACCCATAAAACGATACCCTACATCGGTAGTGGGAGTGGGGTGGTGATAGGTGGATGAAGTAGAAAAATATTTTGAGGTTTCTGGTTCTTGTACACACACCAAATCACATTTTTTTTTTCATCCCCTTTAATAATGGGGTGGGGGTGGTAATGGGAGTGGCTAATGCCAATTTTTTTTTTGAGACCTTAGCTTCTCTTGTATATACTAAATACCAATTTTATGGACTCTTACCTGCTCGATTTACGTATTTACCCCAAATTTACCCCAATTCACCCCATTAACCCTTGGATGGAACAAGATGAAAATATAATCTAGTTCCAGATCTCGTTAAAGTACGAACGTGTACCAAATTTCAAGTCAATATTTTAAACGGTTCCAGAGTAAACGTGCGCACAAAAAAAGTTACAGACAGACCGGCAGACAGATTTTTTTTTTCGCTCAAACTTAAAATTTCGACGTTTCATGACATTCTAAGCCTATTTGAACAATAAAAATATTAAAAAAATTTTTTTTGTCGTTACTATACTTCCACTGGATGTCGAAGTAATTAGGCCGATTAATCCTTTGCCAGAAAACTTCTCAAAAAATATCTATCTTGACAGTCTTGACACAGATAATCATATATAAAGAAAACAAGCTAAAAACGTACTCTTCGCCGGTTTACTAAACTTTTTATATAATTGTTACACATTCTATAGGATACTCTTCGCAGTTTTTTGTAAATAATGTTAGTTTTAAAAATTTTTAATTTTATAGAACAAACTTGGTTGGTGAAAGACTCAGTACAAAATAAAGTAAAAATTAAAAAAACATGCCATACCCCATGTGGGTTTCGAACCTAGGACCTTTGAATTCCGAGTCAAAAACGTAAGAATCACCTAACACGTAAAAAAATGTAAAAAATGTAAATTTTTATAAAAACATAAAAATCAAAAAAAATTCTCAAATTTAAACCATTAATAACATTTTTATTTACTGATCGATTTTGTTCAAAAACAATAGGGTTCTTCCCCTAGCTAACACTAACTTAGTGTCCAAATTTCAGTACAATCGGATTTTTCTTTCTTAAGTTATCGTGCTTACAAGAAACGTGACGGACGGACAGACGGACGGACAGACGGACGGACAGACGGACGAACAGACGGACGGACAGACGGACGGACGAACAGACGGACGGACAGACGGACGGACGGACGGACGGACGGACGGACGGACGGACGGACGGACGGACGGACAGACGGACATTTTGAAAGTCGTTCAGAATTCGTTCACTAACACAATGATATGAAAATTTTTTCTCTACGAGCGATATTTACGGTCGGCCCTGGTGGAAGGGCACACAAGAGCAACAAACGATGTAGAATGCTTTTCTATGAGCCATCTTGTAAGTATCTGTGCCTAGTCGGCGTAGATCAATTTCCGGCTATTTAACAACAAGGAGTAGAGCAGAATAGGAACAGTAAGTTATTAGTTCCAAACACGTTGTCTTTTTCCGAAAATTTGGAAGACCAAATCCTTGGGTCGGAATTTGCACTTGCCACGGAAAGACCCAATCACCTTTATACATCCTGAATGTGATTTTGTTGCATTACTAGCTACGTGTAGGTGCTCTCGCTTGCTCTTATTGCGGTACCCAAAAGAAACACTTCGATACTGTATACTATCTATTTTAAGACCATTATATTCAATTTTAAAAACCGCTGCCGAAGGAATTACTACTTCCACATCCAGATTTTCTATCCAAGTCACTCAGAACGAAAAAATATGATGATACTGTCAGCTACCATATCTTCAGATACCTTGAGGCGAATGATTGCTCATTTACTTACCCCGAATTCCATTTCAATTGCTCTCGCCACACCGTCTGATGTTATGAGGTGAGTTCTCCAGAGCCGCACAATAAGTGAACGAACAAGACTGTATAATGTTTAGAGGTTTTAATCAATCGAAAACATATGAAATACTTCATTTATTGGGACATGCATGCGGTGAGCGAAATTATATACCTTTGTTCTTTGTGCTTTTTAATATTTTTTGGCTTTGAAACGTAACAAATGTTTGATTGTGATGTAGGATCCTAGGTAGGGCTAGATATTCTAGAAAGAATTCCTCGTAAAGGAGGCTTCTTATACTATATTGGCATCATCAGACTTGAATCCTCAATATATAGAAAGAATGGTTGTTTTATTGTTTTTCATGCTGAATGTTAGAAAGAAGTCGACAAGTCGTTTCGTAGGGGGAACTCTTGTTGATTCTCTATTTTGGTCAGACTTGCACCAATGGTATATGAAAGAAACGAATGGTTTCTTGTTTCTTTGAAGTTATCTGCTGAATATCCAAAATAATAATTTTTAACAATAAGTGGTACATCAAGACATTGAAACAATCACAGACAACCTATTTTATGCCCATATGAAAAATCATTCATACCAGCTTACAAGATTAAAAATCTTTCTTAACCACTAACTTTAAGTCAAATTACAATTAATATTTAAACAGAAAATTAGTACTAAACAGTGTTAAAACTTTTAAATAGAACAAAACTGTGTTAGTCTGTGCCAGATTACCTAACAATATAATGTCGAGAAAGTAAGTCGAGGAGTGAAATGAGCAAAGTAATCGAATGCATTGTACCCAGCGACCCATAAGTGGCCTCTATATTAATCTGACTGTGCTGTCTTTTAATTAGCAATGTAATGTCCCTATAATATTTTGGATTTTGTCCAAATTTTATGTTACATATGTTCACCAACTATTCCGCATCATTAACATTAAGGAATGCAATATGCAGGTGACTTGCGGACAGACACATTTAAATAATGAGACGAGAACATACGGAAATATAAATCAAAAAGCTAATTTATGAATGCGAGAATTTGAGAAAAAGTCAAAACATTAATTTCTATTATTTGACAATAATAAGTACTTATACTATAATCAGACAAACATTGTTATTAACGAAAAAATTAACTGAAATTCATATCACAATTTTCCGAACTCAAATATCGAAGACAGTTTGTTGGTCCAATAATTAATTATTCTTGTAATCAGTAGTTGCTTAGATATGTTTATTGTCAGCGTACAGATCCCTTCACAACTTAAACTAGAATCATAAAATACTCCAAAAGTTAGAATTCTTTTTAAATCGAATTTAGACAATTCAGGTTGGGGATTGTTTTGTTATTTTGGAGTTGTTCATTAAAATCCACCTCTGCTATCGGGTCTGTGGCAGGGGTAGATGAGGTCAGTCCAACCGGCCCTGTCAATTTTAGGGAAAAGGCCCAATCAGGCACGAAACTAGAACCTTAAATTTGGGTAGGCCGGGGTAGGACCAATTTTTTTTTGTGGGCCAAGGCCCGAAGAGGAAAAAATGCGCCGTTGTATTTTTCAAGGCCAAACGCTCTAAATAGAAAAGTTAGAAATTCGAGTTACAAAAACATTTTCTTCGCAAAATAGGTTTCGTCGAATTTTCATTTTTTCATGTAATTGCAAAAATTATTTAAAGGTTCAAGGTACTAACACGTAGTCTGACTCAACTACGGTCTAGAGCAGCCTGCTACCATCTCGGTAACAGGTAATGGTATCTAGAAGCATTATTGTCAATACCGATCTATTTTGCAGAATTTGGGACGAACATGCAAAATTAGGTTATTGGCTTACTAACTTTTTATAAATGACATCTAGCATTTATGTCAATAGTGGCCGATTTTTAAAAATCACATCTGAGATTTCTTTCGTTCTAAGTAAGGACTAGGGAGGGAAAAAGCTGCCGTTTCAATTTTTTTGACCACTAGGTATTTTATTCGCCGGAAGCCGATACCAATGCCTATTTACTTCGGCCCCAGAGCCACCCCTGCTCAGTAGGGGATGATAATCTGTCGCAGATGTAAAAAAAATGTGAAAATAATGAATGATAACGACAATGATAAGAATGACGAATATAATAATGAACATGACGATGACAATGGAAAAATAACTTATCCTTTTATATTGACGATACACAGATAAATTATTATTTAATAAGGAAACAGCTTCAATTTTAATTGATGAAGATTTAGAATGTTTTGCTGAAGCTTCAGAAAACATTTACAGTGGGCGCGGTAAGAATTTTTTTATGGCATCTCAACTCCACGGGTAAAACATGGGTTTGTTAATATTTGCGCATGGTGGCTGATTTTTGATACGTCTGTCTTCTCTCTAGAACCGCGAAGTCAGCCTGCCATTTACATTTTCGTAATCTAATGATCATGTTACAGTCTATTTTCACCTATAATACACCTAGAGTATTGATAATATTGAGATAATTTTGTCATAGAGACTGCTGAAAGCGTGTTGCTTGGTAATATTACCTTTAAGCAACACGCTTGAAGCATTCTCTACGGCAAAATTTTGAGAATTTATCAATGCTCGAGGTGTATTCGGTAAGATAATTTTTTACTCTCCATTCAATTCGTATTTTCTGATCTAACAAACTTCTAAAAACATTTTCCACATATCCTTTTTACTTTTAATGGTGTTTTGGGTGTATTTTCTAATACAATTTGATTAATTGAATCGTTTACCAAACTTTTGTAAATTGATTTTCAATTTGACATTTGTTGAATTTTAATCTGACATTTGAACATATCATGTGTGCCTTGCCTGATAATGTTGTAGAACTCTCCAAAATCGTCCTAAGTTGAAGACAGAATCAAAATTCGACTTAGGCAAAAATTTCATTTAAAGACATTTTTAAGAGTCTGCAGAGGCACAGATCAGTCCATAAGGACCGTTTTGGATTCTATAAGGCGTTGGAAATGACCAGGTGAAAATTCAAAGAAACACCGAATTTTCACTTAGGAAAAATGTTTTTGGTTCAGGATGTGAGAGTAAAAGTATATAATGACAAAGATTTATGAATAATATACTTTTTCAAAGGTACCACAAATTGGACTTTGAAAAATAATACTTTTGAAAGGGCGTCGAAATTTGGCTCAAGAATCGATTTATCAAAAGTACGCCAAAATTTCACCCGCAGATTAATTTTTCAAAACTACGTTGAAATTAGGCTTGAAAATTGATTTTTCGAAAGTACGCCGAAATTGGTCTAAAATAGATTTTTCAAAAGTACCACAAAGTCAATTTAAAAAGTACCACGAAAATATACTTTGAAATATTTTTTTGTTTTTTTTTATTCCTCCACCAAAGACATTGACCTTTGCTGTACGATCATTGAATGTGTTTGAGTACGTGAACCTCCACGATACAAGAACTTTAAAGCTAAGTAGTCTCTAGCGAAACTAAATTCACCAAAGACATTGATCTTTGCTGTACGGTCATTGAATGTGTTTGAGTACGTGAACCTCCACGATACAAGAACTTTAAAGCTAAGTAGTCTCTAGCGAAACTAAATTCATTTAGTAAAACTTTTTTAAGTTAATATCAGTCAGCCGTAATTATGAATTACAAATAGTCTCAGACTTCTCTAAAAAAGCTCGCATTCTGATTCTGAGAAGGTATGCATGAATCTTTTCTACCTAATCGATCGTTAGCGTAAGCGCTCTCGCTTGTATGGTCTGAAAGCCATTACCTTGATTGGGGAAGGCACGATTCTTATCTTGAGAATTTTGTATGACCATTTCTGTTAAATAAACGGATTCTTTGAACTATTGTTTCTTAATTGATCTTGAGGCCTGTTGGCGGTCTATAATCCCTGGAACTTTCGTATCGAAAACCGGTGTCGATTTAATTTCGAGTTAATTCACATTAACACTTGACCTTCTGGTTGCTTACGGAGGTTTGATAGGGATTTTTTTATGCGTTTTTTGAGAAATAGAGTCCGTTATTAACAGGTAAAAACGTGGATACCACGTACCAAAATTAATCCCTCCGCAGAGAAATTCTTCGGTTGGGATTTTTTTATGCAAAAATTCAGAAAATTAAAAGGTGCCTAAACAACCAACGAGGAAATTCATGTCCAGAGAGAGCGTCATTACCGATCTGTGGTAGTGCAGCCTTGGTCCATTATCCGGCTATCGAAGTGCATCTTATCTCGAATCCGCCTGGGAGGTAGAAGAACGGGGTAATACGCGACTGGTGCCCCCTGAGAAATAAATTGGTGTCGCGTCATTTTGACGCCCGGTAGTGCGTTCTTCTACAATAACACCACATGTAGTGGTGTTATCGCTGTAATCTTTTACTGATTGGATGAATTTTGACACATGACATGAAATGCAAAATTTTTATTGGTTAATAGATAAATTATCACATTTAGTAATTTCCGGAATTTTATGTACTAATTTCGTGTTTGCCCAAATTTTATTGTGCATTTGAGGAAAATAGATATTTCCTTTGGCTCCAAAACGAGTATAAATTGATTGCCTAATAGCGCTACCTAATGCTTTATTTCGGCCATTAAATGCGCTGTTGGTACAGGAAGTAGCCGGACAAGGTGCGTTCAAATATTCTTTATGGAAGCGCGTTGCAAAACGCCTTGGTAAAGCTTCCACAATGGCCGGTATTGTTAATTAAACTTTCTTGTGGTGTGTAGACTTATGAAAGGACGGCCTTCGGAGTATATAACGATATTATTGGTGGATGTAAACGAAGTTAGGAAAATCTATTCAGAATTGTGGAGAACGCCGTGAATTGGAAATTCTGAACGTACCAACGGAAGTTACAAGAACTTGACATTTGATAGGGGGACATCTTCTAGGTCATTTTCCTTTTTGGCTGGCTTGAAAATTGAGTCGTGCGAGTACACGTTTTAGCAATATTGTTAGTTTTGCTCCATTTATGGGATTTAGTACTCAGCACGACAAAATTAGCCGTATTTTCATTTTGGTATGTGAGTATCGTTTTTGGGGAGATACAACTACGGATTTCCGGATTAAATCAATTTTCTGAAGCACATGGCGTCTTTCGACTGCAAGATTTCGGAGTGCCATTCGACAGCAAAGGACCTCTTTCAGCCCACATCACGTTTCTGAAACCCACTTAAGGTTGAAATAGATTGGTAATTAAGGTTATTTATTTTATTGCAGGGTTGTTTGTTAAATTACGAGTATTGAGATCTGTTGTTATTTGGGATTGTTATTCTACATTCTAGATTGTTATTCTACATTCTATGTCACCTTCTAGATTTTACGAGGAACTTCCAGTCTGACTCTGGTTTCGACTTCCAGTCCAAATTTTGGTGTCTAGCTGTTGGATTATTGCCAGTCATCTTGTGCTTGTATGGTACTGGGGATCTCGTCACGTTATATTAGACTCAACGTAGATGGTCTACAACCTGTGGCTGCTATCACATCGAATTACGCTACCCTGGTAGGACGGGAAAAGGTATTCAGACATTGCCAAAGGTAAGCGGAATCATATTATCTTAACGAGGGATCCGGTACATCAACACAACGTCCACCGTACAGTAAAATAATTAGGGATTGTTTACGAGAGACAAGAGAACGAAGAGTACCGTTCGTCCTATTTTGTATATAGTTAGTTCATAGTAGTGGATATGCTACCGTTCGTCATAACTTGCATATGAGTTTCAGTAAATTGCAGTAGTATTATAGTCATATTTTGCACATAATTAATTCAATAAATGTCAAGTAATATTGGTAATAGTTTGCTCATAACGATCCCAGTAGATGTCAGTAATATTTGGCATATCTTGTGTATCGTTACTTCAACAACTAAATAGTTTTGCTCTATTTTACAAATAGATTTCAATAGTTTTAAGCCATTTATGTTTTACCGTACTTTGGGTCACATATAGTTATTCTTTTCACTCTTCCTGTATTTACGTATATTTATGAAGTTTATTAGTTTGTAAGATATTTTGTTTATGTTAGGTTAAGGGTGTGGGCCCCACTTATTGGTACACTATATATTATATTGTGTGATATATTGAACTACGTATCGAGCTATCGTTATTAATTGTGTAATATATTGCTATGGTATTAAAGGTTTAATTAGAACGACGTTGTCTTTACATATTTGAACATCCTGCACCACCCCAAATTATCGAAACCACCCCCAAGGACCTGACTAGTCGGCCGTGTGAGACCTCTTCCTCACCAGTGTATTGCAGAGGAGGTATTGCACGTTAAACGTTAAAATTTTGTTCAGGGCACAGGGTGAGTACTACGTTAGCTGTTTAGCAGCCTTTGGGTTTACAAGTGGGCCCAGGCCCCATAACGCCTTTGGGGCCCTCTTTACAAGTGGGCCCAGGCCCTGTAACAATCAAAATTAAGAAAATAAAGCAAGAACCTATTCTGAAACAATTTAATTTTTTATTTTATGGTTAGAGCGTTTGCCCTCCACCCAGAATTGCAGAATCTATCTGCCTCTCGCATTTTCTTGTTTTCTGTGATGAAACATTGCAATTCGTAACTGGATAATTCCGTTAGCGTTAAACTTTTTTCCTTCATAATAGAGAGTAGCTGTCTGGAAAGTCTAATATTTCTTTAGCGACTCTGTCAAGAACTTGAATATGAAGTAAATAATGTATTTCGTTTCACCAGCATATAGCGATAAATGAGAAAGGACTCGGGAGGAATTTTATTTACTCATATATCTTCACAAATTAAAATGGTTATCACTCACATTGGCTGATATTGTTTCCCACTTCATTTACAGATGGATGTAGAATACCTAACGTATAATAAAATATGTATTCAACTACCACTGTTGGTGTAATTATTATTATTGATCTTTCATGGGTTCATTAGATTTTCGTGATATGTCGACATCAATATGTTTCTTGGTTTCATCAAATGACGCCTCTTCGAAATATGTTCTGCAAACTTTGTACATGTAAATAACGGTAGACAAATAGATGCTATTACATTTTTGGAAAAATTTATATATTTTTTTAATTTTACTGCCTTATTTCTATTACCATCCTGACCGAGTTAAGCCATAGCTATTCCACCACTCAACCAGGGGACGCACACATAGACAACAACACAACAACCATTTCCTGCGACATTGCCATCTGGCCTAGCTAACACTCAAACTCAGGATAGATAACAGCGACTAGCATTTGTCTCACTCAACAACGGACCAGCTCACTGTTACCGTCTAGGTAACACTTTAAAAACGCCACTAAACATTCATACCCTAGCCAGGATTCGAACCCGAGACCCCGTGGTCTAATGCGTGAGCAGTGAACCGGCTTCTAAACCCTCAAAAACAGATCCAATTTTGATGAATTTTTTAAAAATGTTATATTCAATTATTCAAAATCAGAAACATGAGTGATGGGGCAGATAATTTTTTGAATTTTTTGCAATAACAAAATGGCGACATTTTGTAAAAAAAAATGTGAAAACGCACATTGCTCCGGAGATAACTTCTTTATTTTTTATCATACAGAAACAAACAAAAAATCATTTAAAAGACTGATTAATTATCTTTAATTCTGTTTCTTAGAAATTTTGATAGTTTTCCAGTTTTTTAGATATGCAACATTTAAACTAAATACTTCATTCTATAATCTTTCAGATGCCGTCTATAAACTTAAATATCTCCGAAACTATTAATCCTACATAAGTATTAAAGTAAAACAAATTAATTTTTAGTTTATAAGCTTCATTTTTGATATCTATAATTTTTTCCCTTAAACTAATACCTATTTATTAAGATATTCGCTAAGAAAAAAAATTTTACGTTTTTTCGAAAATCCATATATAGTTTAAAATGCATTTTTTTTCTGAGCAGTGCTGTAAACGGACGAAAAATTTTGAGCGTTTAGGATATATCATATGTTAACAAAAAACAGTATATGAGAATATACTTTTTTAATTACTGACTATTTACGGCGTTTTTATTAAAAAAAAATGTAAGGAAGCACATTCTTTCTCTCAACACTTCTTTGTTTTTATGTCATAGTCAAAAAAAATCATTTGAAAGCTTAATTAATAGTATTGCATTCTTAGTATTTTTGATGTTAAGTGCTATAGTCCCATTAATTTTACAGAAATTAGAAACTACGAACTTCATCTCCGATTTAATAGCTCTCTTGACACATGTCTCGAGCATGTTTTCGCTCAATGCAATAATACTGTTCGAGTTATTTAACAAAAATCGTTTTGAAATACTTGTTTTACTTCCACATCCAGTGGAAGTATAGTAACGACAAAACAAATTTTGAAAATTTTTATTGTTCAAATAGGCTTAGAATGCCATGAAACGTCGAGATTTTAATTTAAGCAAAAAAAAACTTTCTGTCTGTCGGTCTGTCTGTCTTTTTTTGTGCGCACAGTTACTCTGGAACCGTTTAAGATATTGACTTGAAATTTGGTACACGTATGTATTTTAACGAGATCTGGAACTAGATTATATTTCTATCTTATTATGTTGAAGAGTTGGGGAGAAATAAGGGTAAATAGGTAAATCGAGCAAGTAAGAGTCCATAAAATTGGTATTTAGTATACTCTATAAGGGAGGCTAAGGTTTCAAAAAATTTTTAGGTATTACCACCCCCCATCCATTATTGAAGGAGGTGAAAAAAATAAAATTGTGATTTAGTGTGTATACAAGAACCAAAGGGCTCAATTTTTTTTTTTTACTTTATCCTCTCCCACTACTGATGTGGCATAGCGTTTTATGGGTTTTTGGGGTAGACGATTTCAAATAATGTATTATTAAAGTTCCCTAAATAAATTTTTCTCATTGTGAGATTTGGATGGAAAATCTGGAAGTGGAAGTAGTGATTCCTTGGGCAGCGGTTTTTCAAGCTAAAAATCCCAATTCTCATTATGTCGTTATAACTTAAAGCCCGTCAATTTAAATGAAAAGTCATAGAGTCTATTCTTCTTAAAATTTAATTCTTTCAGCACCCATATTTTTGTGTTTCTTTTAGGTGAAAAGGGGTGGCATCTACCCCCTATAAATTAGCGCCAGCTGGAATGTTTTTGATTTTGAATAATTAAATATAACAAACATTTAAAACGAAAATTCATCAAAATCTGTTCTGTTTTTGAGAGTTTAGAAGTAAAACCTTCATTGACTCGGCTATTCATGCACCTTTAAATCGTTTGCATAAATACTTACTCTTATTTAAATATTGCAAATTTCAGCAAGTTACTGCACATCCAGCGGAAGTATAGTAATGACAAAATTTTTTTTAAAATTTTTTATTGTTCAAACAGGCTTAGAATTTGATACCTATAGTAATTTTTATATTATGCCTTTTATACCAATATAAATTACCGCCATTACACAGCTGCAGATTTTAATGTAACACCCACTGAAATGAAACGGAACTATTTATTAATTAACGTAATTAGTGCCGGTGTCGCATTGCTTTGACGTATCACGTTCTCATTAGTTTAATAATTAGTACTGTTATGTAACTATTAATTAACGCTGAAATTTTGCCATTTAATTGGAAACACTAAAGTGCTTGCAAATGGACATTTTATTGTTATAATCATAAATAACTTACGTCGCCTCATAAACTAAAATAAAACTATGATGACATTTACTCAAGTGTCTATTATGCACCTACTTTACTATACAAGATGTTTTATTATTGAGGAAGAGATGGAAATTAATGATTTTTGATTTTAGTGGAAATTGAGAAAATTGTTTCTTTGAGGCCAGTTGTTTTTTAATTAGAAAATAGTCATCAAAGTGTAAGCAGAATTCTTCGTAAGCCTTTTTATTGTTGCAGCTTTATACCCCATCTATGGGAATTTCTCCTAAGTTCCATATGTAAGCAACAGAGAATTAAATTGGTTGGTTAGTTTGGCCATCATCCCAGAGATGGCGCGTGGTGTCCTAAACTAGAAAGTTACAGATTAGTTGAGAATATTCTGGAGCTCTCATCTTTGGGTACATAAAGGCATCGAGAAACCGAGTGAGAACAGTACAGTTCAGTTAGCAGAGTAGTTCAGATGAGATCAGAAGTAAGCCAAGTGATCAAGTGACTGAATAATTGTAGCAGAGTTCTCAGTGTTATATTAGTCAACTAATTAATTGTTGTAATTAGTACGTAAGTTGATAAATTAGTGTTTAGTGACACAATGGTGTTATAATTTCCGGATCGACGATACAGGGTTTTTACAAAAGGGTTGTAAACACGTAATATTATAAATCATTTAAATAACATAACTATTATTTAGATACAATTTACCATTATACCATTACTTGAACGAAAATGATCACGCACGGAGAACTGAATATTGCACTTGGAATTTGCAAAATAACATACAGCCAAATAATGAATTTTTGGGAATTTTTTTTATTTTCCATTGAATTCAGATTTACGAATCTGGAGTCTTATTAAACCGACAAAGTACAAGTTACTGGTCTCAAGAAAATCAGCATGTCTTGAGGGAGGGTAATTTTCGAGAGCGTTTTGCATTCAAAATTTGGCTTTGGAATAATCGGTAAAATAATATTTGAAGGATTTTTGAATGGTGCCAGATGTTTAGGTTTTCTACAAAATGAGGTTGAGAGTTTTTTTTTGAGGAATTTAGAATTGAATTTAGAACAAGAAATTTATTTTCAGCAACATGGCGCTTCTCCCCATAACTGTAGAATAGTGACTAATTACCTTCAAGAGAAATTTGGAGAAAACTTAATTGCAACGGAAGATCTAGTATGATGGCCTCCAAGGTCACCTGACCTATCTCTTCTGGATTTTTTCCTTTGGCATTATTTAAAAACTACTGTTTTACTCCCTCCAATGACGCTACAGCCCAAATTGAGCCTTGCCAACTCCCATGTATCACTACCTCCACCTCCAGATTACCTATCCAAGTCCTTCACAGCGAAAAAAAATTGATACTATATTTGCACTTCACTATGTGGTAATAATCGTTTATGGAACTTGAATAATACAGTATTTGAAATTGTCGACCCCAAAAACCCAGAAAACGATATGCCACATCGGTAGTGGTGGTAGTGGGGCTGGGAAGTAAAAAAAAAATGTTGAGTCCTTTGGTTCTCGTACACACAGTAAATCACGTTTTTATTTTTTTTACCCCCTTTAATTATGGGCGCAATTGATCAATCGCCCGTTTTTAAATCGGATTTTTCAATCGGGTTTAAAAGAAAACGATACGTTCTACGAGGGGCGAGCGTAGAGGCGACTTCAATGTGAATATCAGTCGATATTCCGTTGAAGCAACGTCGAACGCGGTTAGTACTTGGATGGGCTCCCATCTTGGGAAATACAGCGTTCTCGTCCCACCTTCTAGAGGCTTGTATATCAGTGTATACTCGGAAGTTACGTAATTTCAGACGAGGATTACGTAGTGGATATACCATCCTTCGGAGGGGATGTAAAGCAGGCGGTCCCTTGTCTATTAAATGTTAGGCCAAGTAAAAGATCCCTACTCTTCTTAAGGGAAGAGGTTCGGCAAAATTTCCAGGTTGGGGGTAGCTCGTCTCCTGGCGTCGGTGATAGGCCCTGGTAGCGGAAATAGGCCGACGTTAAACAGTTAAAAAAAAAATACGTTCTACGAATTTTCACCAAGAGTACATTTTCTTTAAAAATAAAAAAAAATGTCAAAACAAAAAAATATGGGCATTTTAATTAGGAGACCCCATTTCGTACGCCCCTGGTCGTTGCTCCTCATTTTCATCAGCACCAAACGATTTCTCATGATAAAATTATCACCTATAATAATACATCTAGAGCATTGATAATACCGAGATAATTTTGTCATAGAGACTGCTGAAAGCTTGTTGCTTAGTAACTTAACATTCGGCCAACGGCCTCAGACCTTTAAGTAACACGCTTGAAGCATTCTCTGAGACAAAATTTTGAGTATTTATCAATGCTCGAGGTGTATTCGGTAAGATCATTTTTTACTCTCCATTCAATTCGTATCTTCTGATCGAACAAAATTCTTTTCACTTTTAATGGTGTTCTTGGGTGTATTTTCTAATACAATTTGATTAACCAAACCTTTGTGACATTTTTATAAACTGATTTTCAATTTGACACTTTTTGTTGAATTTTAATCTGACATTTGAACATATCATGTGTGCGTGTTATCGCTGTAATCTTTTTCTGATTGGATGAATTTTGACACGACATGAAATGCAAAATTTTGTTGGTTAATGCATTTAGTAAAAAATTATCACATGTACGACATTTCATCCCTCTAGTAGTAGTAGTTTTTAAAATAATTAAGAAAAACCGTATTTTTATGCCATCTTCGGAGGGGCGTAGCTCCGTTAGGAAGAATTTCCGAACCCCCGTTCATATGAACTTTTCTTCATATTTTTGGATGTAGAACCATCCACCATATTCGAACGTTATTTCCGGACAGCCTGTATATACTAAATATTAATTTTATGGACTCTTACTTGCTTGATTTATCTATTTACCTCTATTTACTCCAATTTACTCCCCAATCCTTTAACAGACAAGTTTCATGTGGGATGTTACCACTATGTGTTAAAGGTGCCTGCCATCTATGCAAGATGGTAAAGATTGTTCAGAAGAAAATGTTTTACAACGTTCTTGCACTTCTGATACAATCCACGCGTAGTGCAAGATGTAAACAATAAATCTAGCGTACCATAAACGGCGCACTAGACTCTTCTGACTTTTTAGTCTGGTTAAACATCTACACTTTTCAGCGCAGCAAACCATAGAATTGAAAGTGTACGGAGCTGGTTGAAGCCCATTGCATGGTCATTCGTTTCTCAACAGTTGCAGACACGTTTCGCTTTCCCAGGCTCATCAGTGCCACACACCATCTTGCATAGATGACACCGTTAATGCCTGGTGGTCATGTTGTAGAACTCTCCAAAATCGTCCTAAGTCGAAGACAGAATCAAAATTCGACTTAGGCAAAAATTTCATTTAAGGACATTTTTAAAAGTCTGCAGAGGCATAGATCAGTCCTATAAGGCGTTGGAATTGATCAGGTAAAAATTCGAAGAAACACCGAATTTGTTTTTGGTTCAGGATATGAGAGCGAAAGTATATAATGACAAAGATTTATGAATAATATACTTTTTTAAAGGTACCACAAATTGGACTCAAGAATCGATTTATCAAAAGTACGCCAAAATTTCACTCGCAGATTGATTTTTCAAAACTACGTTGAAATTTGGCTTGAAAATTGATTTTTCAAAAGTACCACAAAGTCAGTTTAAAAGTACCACGAAAATATACTTTGAAATATTTTTATTCCTCCACCAAAGACATTGACCTTTGATGTACGGTCATTGAAAGCCTAGTTCTAAAGTATGAGCATAAAATTTTAGCGATGCACTGCATCCAAAAGGCAAGATAGAAGATTTTGACAAGGCCGGCGTAGTGTCGATAAGCAAAAATGGATAAAAATCAATGCACATGCACAAGGCCGGTTTCTCGCATAGAAAGAGTTTGGATTAACTCAGCGGCTCGCAATTTGGTCGAACGCGTTGAGTGGTCGAGACAAAGCGATGGTAGGAAAGCCAATAGCAGGGCTTTCCAAATGACAAAGTTATAGAGGAAAACGCCTTGTCCATAAAAAACCAAAAATTCAATTTTGCCTAAAAGTCGCTCGAACATGGGTTGCTGCCATATCGATAATATTGAACAACTGCATAGGAGCAAGTAAATTGTGGACTGATTGAACGCCATTAAACTTATGCCGTTATAAGTCCTCACGAATGTGTTTGAGTACGTGAACCTCCACGATACAAGAACTTTAAAGCTAAGTAGTCTCTAGCGAAACTAAATTCATTTAGTAAAACTTTTTTAACTTAATATCAGTCAGCCGTAATCAAGGGCGGATCTGGACCTTAAGCTTGGGGGGGTAACACTGAACCCAAAATAATGAGCGGGGGGGGGGGGGAGAAATCCGAAAAAAAAAATTTCGTCTCAAAATTTTTTTGAAGAGCGGGTGAGAGAAATCCGAAAAAAGAATTTTTTTCCTTCAAAAATTTTTTCATCCTAAAAAATAAAATTTTAAAATGAAAGTTTCTTGGGGGGGGGGGGGGGTAATTACCCTATTAAAAAAAATTTTCTTCACAAAATTAACAAAAATCATAACATTTTAAAACAAAAGTTGATGATTTACACAATCTGGGGGGGGGGGGTAATTACCCCGTTACCGCCCCCCATAAATCCGCGCCTGGCCGTAATTATGAATTACAAATAGTCTCAGACTTCTCAAAAAAGCTCGCATTTTGATTCTGAGAAGGTATGCATGAATCTTTTCTACCTAATCGATCGTTAGCGTAAGCGCTCTCGCTTGTATGGTCTGAAAGCCATTACCTTGATTGGGGAAGGCACGATTCTTATCTTGAGAATTATGTGTAACCATTTCTGTTAAATAAACGGATTCTTTGAACTATTGTTTCTTAATCGATCTTGAGGCCTGTTGATAGTCTATAATCCCTGGAACGTTCGTATTGAAAACCGGATGTGTCGAGTTAATTCACATTAACACTTGACCTTCTGGTTGCCTTACGGAGGTTTGATAGGAATTTTTTTATGCGTTTTTTGAGAAATAGAGTCCGTTATTAACAGATAAAAACGTGGATACCACGTACCAAAATTAATCCCTCCGCAGAGAAATTCTTCGGTTGGGATTTTTTAATGCAAAAATTCAGAAAATTAAAAGGTGCCTAAACCCCTAACGATTGAATTTATGTCCAGAGAGAGCGTCATTATCGATCTGTGGTAGTGCAGCCTTGGTCCATTATCCGGCTATCGAAGTGCATCTTATCTCGAACCCGCCTGGGAGGTAGAAGAACGGGGTAATACGTAGTGCGTTCTTCTACAGTCACACTCCATAACTAACTTATGGAGTACTGCTTGAAGGGTTTGCATTTTTTGTTCCTTCTCTACCGTGTGACACTAATAAGCCGGGAAGGCGAAACCGTCTGCCCCTGTTAAGCAGTGAAAGCCTATGCAATGGGTCTGAACCAGTTCCTAACACTTTCAGTTCAATGGTTTGCACTGAAAAGTGTAGATGTATAACCAGGCTGAAAAGCCAGAACAAGTCTAGTGCGCCATCTATAGTACGCTAGACTGCAAAAATAAAGAAAAAATTGGTGGTGTACCATGTCCGTGTTACACGCGGTATATAGGAAGACCAGTCACGGTTAGGACATGCAAGTGGATGGCAAAATTTCTTAGTTATGTCAAGAATGTTTTGAAACAAGTATCCAACAAACGTCTGCTGAATTGAATGTTAAGTTATAAGATCGTTAAAAGTTGTAAGATCCTGAAAGAATAACGACTATTGCATCTTTAACTATACGAAAAGTAAGTAACAACTAGGAACAAGAACAGGAATAGGGCCAAAGCGGTAATTTTATTACCCACTTGACAACTCGCGTCGTTTCCTAATTTATTGACACACTTTCTTAAGCTAAGCTTGAGATAATGAGTTTTTGAACATATACGACTGTTATAGCCAATACGACTATTAAATAAATATAGAAATAAGGTTTCAAAAGAATTGTACAAAATTTTGAAATATAATTTTTGTTAACTATTTTTGTTATTCTAATAACCATAGTTATGGAACATATACTCATATGTAGGTGATAACGCTACAACTGTCTTTTATTGAAGTAGGATTGCAACAGGTCGTCTGAAACATTTTAAATATCACTTTTTTAGTAGTTCTAAAATGTGTATTTCTGTTAACTTAGGTTATTGATTCCGCTTTATCCTTTATATTATCCGTTTGGGATATATTTGGAGAAAATATTAAAAATGTATAAACTACTGCGATTTTCACCACGAATACCTAGTAAATGTTATTTTTCAATGTGCCAAATTTAAAATATAATCCGTGGCAACTGATCACACATATGACGTTCACAACGTTAATCCGAACTTGGAAAGACACATTTTAATGCAGGTGTAAAATTTCCATATATGTACAGTTTTCACCTAAATACACCTACACATTCGTTTCATAAATTAAATCACGTATGCCAGGTATTTACCGTTTCGCCATCGTTTGTTTTACGAATTTATCCAGTTTGCACATTGAAAGCTTTTTCCCTGGAAATCCTACGACATCGCTATGAAGGAGAAAATATATGTATATACCAATTAATTAATATCAACCTTAAAAAAGTCCAAGTGTAAAAAAAAAATATCTGAGTGAACACAAAACTAGGTTTTTATTCGTTTTAACGCAAAAATTTTAAAGTTTGAATATCTATTGCGTATAAAGACAATTTCTAAAAAATACAAATGATAAACTAAACTGTAGTGGTACAGAAATATGTAATACTTTTAATAACGATTTTTCTAATATTGGGCATAAAATGGGAGATAATAAACTCAAATAAAAATACAGAAATAAGAAATGTCCAGTTTGAAGGAAAATACAAGCAGTTTCAAACTCCTTATTCTTATTTTCGGTATCAAAAGTCGCTTTCTAATTAAACCTCCGCAACGTATTATCAATCTAATATTTCAATGTGGAAAATTCCCCAATATATTGAAAAGTCCCTCAATATACTGAGAAAAAGCAAAATTAAACGAATATATAAATCTGATGACATTCTAGAAGTAACAGGGCTGCAACGATATTAAAATGGCGAATCCAATATGGCTGCTATAGTTGTAATATTTCTGCAGAATTTAGTTTTCAATATTCCAAGAGAAGCCTACGAGATAGAAGAAAATTGTAATTATATTTGAATTCGGTGAATTATGTTGATACACCATGATCATAAAAATTGAAAATCTGCGGCAAAATTTATTTCTTTCAGGCCAGTGTCATCGTTCAATTTCTCTTATTAGTAATACTTCCAAAATAATAGAAAAATTGATAAAAATTAGACTTCTAGAACACCTTAACAAATATTATGGCATTGAAACACGGTGTTCCACAGGGTAGTGTACTGGGACCACTGCTCTTTTTAATATACATAAATGATTTAACGGTCCTCTTTGCAGATGACACCACTTTTGCGGAGCACTTGAAAGACACTAGCAGCAATGCTGCTGATTTGAAAACCAACATTTTAATGAAGTCTTTGGACTGATTTAATGCGAATAAATTATGTTTGAATACTAAGAAAACAGAAGCATTACTTTTTTCCCTCAAACCGTAAAATTCCTAGGACTTACATTGGATAGTAAATTAACTTGGCACACTCATATAAATGAGTTGTCAACTAAACTCTCTAAAAAAGTATATGTCATCAGACAAATAAAAACAGAGTCAATATAGATGCGACGCTTATTACATATCATGCTTTGTCTCATAGCGTAATGATATATGGTTTGTTGAACTGGGGCACATCAAACCATATACAAACTACCTTCACTATTCAAAAAAGGAGCGATTAGAGCTTTGGCGGGTTTGAGTCAGCATGAAAGTTGTAAATCATGGTTTATAAAACTTAATATATTAACGTTGCCATCAGAAATTATTTTCTGTAATTTAGTAAATATATGGGAACATTTAGGTGAATATGCAAGAAATGGTATAAATCATGACTACAACACTCGAAATCGTAACGATAACAGACACTACATTAGAGATTAGAGTCGACAAAAAGAAACAACTTTGGTATTGCTTTGTTCAATTCTCTACCAAATAGTTTAAAATATTTACCAAATAAACAATTATTTATTTTTTCCTGAGGTTTGACTTGTTCTATATTGTTGACCATACTAGGACCATTTCCTAGCGTGCGATACATTTTTTATGTCTCGTTTTTTATTTACATTTGTATGTTTTGTTTGCTATTTACATTCTCTGTTTCCACGACGTGTCAAAACACTACGGTGTATTTTTTTATGACCAACAAAATTATTATTATTATTATTATTTATTATTAATACCTAACTTTTAAAAACACGCATGCGTAAATTTCGTGGTCTGTTTTGATCGTTCTTGTTGCATGTTAGTTAAGACAAGAATTTCAAATCTAGGTAAGCTAAGATTGTTGGTAGAAAGAAAACACTTATTACGTCAACTCAGTTTGGATTTAGAAATAAACTATCGACAGTAGAAGCCAGTTACTCATTCAGACGAGATTGGTGGTACATTAAACTAAGGTCAGAAGCCGTTGGTACTCTTTCAGATCACGCAAAGGCTTTTGACACAGTCTCTCACTCAAAATTGTTGGAGAATTTGGAAAAATATGGTATTCAAGACGTAAGTAATGAATTATTCAGGAATTACTTGACAAAATAGCATCAAATTGTTTCAAACAATGGTATTCGGGGGAATTCCCTAAGGAATAGTTACAGGTCCAATTGAATGTGAAATATACATAACCGACATGCTGAAATTGAGGATACCTGGAAATTTTGCACTGACGACAAAGCAGAATTCTTCTGTTGTAAAACAGTGACTTAACTTAAATTTATTAACTTTAAACAAAAATAAACCATATTCGTAACCTTTTCGCTGAAAAAAGTTAATGCTCGATGAGTATAGAAATGGTATAGTACATCGAAAAAAATCAAGAGTAAATAAAGAACACTGCTTGATACATTTTATATATTTCGCAACATTTTAAATAAAAAGCTCTTGTCAATATCTATAAATCACTTGTTGAATCAATCATTAATTACGGACTTGAAACTTGAGGTGGCGCATATAAAACATATTTAAATTGCTTAGACATCGTTCAAAAACATGATCAAAATAATGTTTCAAAGATTAAAATTATATCCAAAACATTTACTCTTTACGGAATTAAATATATTTGCTATAGCAGAAGTTATAATATTATTATAAATATAGAAGTGGTAGTGATAGACGAAGCGACGACCACCGTCAAAAGACTTACCTGATCGAGTACAAGACAAAATATTAATGTGGTATATTGTGGACCAGACAACGCCTGTTTAGTATGAAAAATGACTAGCATCTAACTGCTTCGTTTTTTATAAAAAGGAGAAAACCAACAATTAACAAATTGTTCAAGATGTTTCTACTTTAAGATCGGGTATCAGTAGTGTTTAACCTGAAAATATTATGAAAAAAAAAAGAGGACTGGGGACTCGATTATAATAGCTCCGTGACACATTTTAAAGTCCATTCTTATTCGAATATAGATAATGGAGATTGTTACTCACGCATATAATCTCTTTCTCCAAATTTTGGCTGTCCAGCAAAAGGAGGATCGTGAAAGTCAAAGCCAATGGCGTCACTGTCCATGGCAAAGACTTTGGCGCATTCTTCGTCCAACTGGACTTCTCCGCCATTGCTGCTGCCATCATTCTGTAACAATGAAAAATAACAGTTAGTAACGTATAAGATCGTTCATTAAAATGCAATCATAGTAACTTTAAATATAGTAGAATATAAATAATTAATTGCATGTTATTTAGATTGTTAGAATCTTCATTAAATGTCGCTTCATATACACACTTAGTTTAGGCACGAGGATGGTCATATCATTTTTAAGGGAAATTACGAATGAAGAAAGAAAACCGTTAGATTATATTTTGGTTTTTCAACTCAATTTGAGCAATTATTTTTTGTCTATTAATTACATATTTTTTAAATTCTATTTTACACTTGTGTTCTGTTAGAGATTTTATGTTTAGGGAGCGCACTGAAACATCTTGGACTAAAAAAACTCCAACTACGTTGTCCTGTGTAGTAGTATTAATTTTTGGAACATACATACACCCTTTAACAGCTTGCCTAGTTTCTTCTAAGGAAGTTACATGTGTGGCGTTTTCCAGATATAATTCCAAAACATATTTTATAAAAGTTTCAAGTTTAGTACATTGCTCCTGTCAGACAGACGGTTATATGAATACAGTCGACTTTTACCTAACAGTATTTTTTTCATTTCATATGAATGTTTAGAACTCCACCAATGCGATTATTCTATAGCTCAAGTGAGATTCAACTAGGGCTGTGTACGCTGAACTAAGTTGAAAAGTATTTTTTAAGTTGCTTAAATCTAAATAATATATATCTAAGTTTATATATGACAGATTTGATATGCTCGTTCCACCTTAGGTGGAAGGTATAGTTACACCTAGGTATTCAATACTACTTGTCATCAGTATATGCTGTGTTTCTAATTTTTAAAGAACTAAAGTCTGGTAATTCATTTATATTATTGCATGTTCTACCCCCAGAGATATCTATGCGAGTTTCCTACAAGTTCTATAGTATTAGAAACTGAATTAGTTGGTTTGGCAATCGGCCCAGAGATGGCGCGCGGTGTCAGAGTCTAGAAGTTGTAGAGAGCCTACTAGAATAATTCTAGAAGGAGGAGAGAACATTCTGGAACTCTCATCTTTGGGTATATAAAGGTATAGAGAAGCTCAGAGTGGACAGCTTACTACAGATAGTTAGTGAGAACAGATCAAGGAGTAAACAAAGTGATAAAGTGACTGAAGTAGTGAATTATAGTATCTAGTGGAGGTCTGTGAACTTAGCACCACAACCATCGGTGCTAATTGCAAAATCTATATCATCATTTAGCACCCATTTAGCATCCTCTGTATATGTAGAAAAAACAGAGGTGCTAATTGTTTTAACAAACTTATTAATAATTTTATAAATTTGGTGCCAACTTCACACCAGCACCACAACCACCGGTGGTAATTGCGAAACCTATACCACTATTTAGCATTTATTTCGCACCCTCTGAATATGTGAAAAAAATAGAGGTGCTAATTGTTTTAAAAAAAGGTATTAATGATTTCATAATCTGGTGCCAACTTCACACCAGCACCACAACTATCGGTGTTAATTGCGAAACTTATATCATCATTTAGCACCCATTTAGCACCCTCTGTATATGTAAAAAAAGAGAGGTGCTAATTGTTTTAACAAGTTATTGATAATTTAATTACCCTAATCTGGTGCCAGATTCACATCAGCATATCAATATCCCAACTATCGGTGCTAATTGCGAAACCTATATCATCATTTAGCACCCTTTGTATATGTAAAAAAACCAGAGGTATTAATTGTTTTAACAAAGTTATTGATAATTTTATTATATTAATCTGGTGCCAACTTCACATCACTATATCAGTACCACAACTCTCGGTGCTAATTGAGAAATGTGTACCTTCGCCTAACACCTATTTAGCACCTTTTTAATATGTAGAAAAAACAAAGGTGCTAATTGGTTTAAGAAAGTTATTAATGATTTCATAATCTGGTGCCAACTCCACACCAACACCACAATTATCGGTTTTAATTGCGGAACCTATGTCATCATTTAGCACCCATTTAGAACCTTCTTTATATGTAAAAAGAACAGGTGCCAATTGTTTTAATTAAATTATTGATAATTTTATTATCTTAGTCTGGTGCCAGCTTCACATCAGCATGTCAGTATCACAACTATCGGTACTAATTGTGAAACCCATATAGTCATGTTGCGCCCATTTAGCACCCTCTGTATATGTAAAAAAACTGGAGGTGTTAATTGTTTTACAAAGTTATTGATAATTTTATTATCTTAATTCCGTGCCAACTTCACATCAGTACCACAACTGTCGGTGCTAATTGAGAAATGTGTACCTTCGTCTAGCACCTATTTAGCATCTTTTTAATATGTAGAAAAAACAGAGGTGCTTGTTTTAAGAAAGTTATTAATGATTTCATAATCTGGTGCTAACTCCACACCAACACCACAACTGCCTTTATATGCAAAAAGAACAGGGGTGCTAATTGTTTTAATAAAGTTATCGATAATTTTATAATCTTAATCTGTCGCCAACTTCACATCAGCATTCCAGTACCACGACAATCATTCCTAATTGCGAAATGTGTATCATCACTGGCACATGGCACTTATTTAGCACTCTCTGAATTTGTAAAAGATCAAAGGTACTAATTATTAGCACCTCAGAGGGTGCTAAATGGGTGCTAAATGATACGTATTTCGCAATTAGCACCGATGGTTGTGCACTGATATACTGACGTGAAGTTGGCATCAGATTAATATACAATAAAATAATCAGTAGGTTGGTTAAAATAATTAGCACCTCTGTTTTTTCTACATATTAAAAAAGTGCTAAATAGGTGCTAGACGAAGGTACACATTTCTCAATTAGCACCGACAGTTATGGTACTGATGTGAAGTTGGCACGGGATTAAGATAAAAAAATTATCAATAACTTTGTTAAAACAATTAGCACCTCCGGTTTTTTTACATATACAGAGGGTGCTAAATGGGTGCTAAATGACTATATGGGTTTCGCAATTAGTACCGATAGTTGTGATACTGACATGCTGATGTGAAGCTGATACCAGATTAAGATAATAAAATTATCGATAACTTTATTAAAATAATTAGCACCTCTGTTCTTTTTAGATATAAAGAGGGTGCTAAATGTGTGCCAAATGATGATATTCCGCAATTCCGCAATTAACACCGATAGTTGTGGTGTTGGTGTGGAGTTGGAACCAGATTATGAAATCATTAATAACTTTCTTACAACAATTAGCACCTCTGTTTTTTCTACGTATTAAAAAGGTGCTAAATAGGTGCTAGACGAAGGTACACATTTCTCAATTAGCACCGACAGTTGTGGTACTAATATAGTGATGTGAAGTTAGCACCAGATTAATATAATAAAATTATCAATAACTTTTTTAAAACAATTAGCACCTCTGGTTTTTTTTACATATACAGAGGGTGCTAAATGGGTACTAAATGATGATATAGGTTTCGCAATTAGCACCTATAGTTGGGATATTGATACGCTGATGTGAATCTCGCACCAGATTAAGGTAATTAAATTATCAATAACTTGTTAAAACAATTAGCACCTCTGATTTTTTACATATACAGAGGGTGCTAAATGGGTGCTAAATGATGATATAGGTTTCGCAATTAACACCGATAGTTGTGGTGCTGGTGTGAAGTTGGCACCAGATTATGAAATCATTAATAACTTTTTTAAAACAATTAGCACCTCTGTTTTTTTCACATATTCAGATGGTGCGAAATGAATGCTAAATAGTGGTATAGGTTTCGCAATTAGCACTGATGGTTGTGGTGCTGGTGTGAACTTGGCACCAAATTTATAAAATTATTAATAAATTTTTTAAAACAATTAGCACCTTTGTTTTTTCTACATATACAGAGGGTGCTAAATGGGTGCTAAATGATGATATAGATTTCGCAATTAGCACCGATGGTTGTGGTGCTAAGTTCACAGACCTATCTAGTGGTATATTAGTAAAGTAATTAATTGTTATAATTAGTTAATAAATTAATGTTTAGTGTTACCCTGGTGTTACAATTTCCGAATCCACGATACAGCTTAACAATATATAAAGAAAACGGTAAGTACTTTGTCTTTTTAATATTTATGGTTAACAGCTTTCTATCAAACCAGTTTTTAAATACTATAAGATCTTTTTCAATTTCATTTTTGCGAGTCTTAAGAGTTGCCTTATAAAAACTGTTATACCGCCGGCTAAGAAAATATTTGACCAATTGAATGAATATCAAAATAGAATTAATATACAATATAAATAGGATTCGAATTAAAACTGTTCCTTGGGGCACCCTAAATTCAATTTTTCTTGTGTTACTGTAGGTATTATTCACATAAGTTCTTTGCTGTCTATTTTCTTTAAGGAATTATTTCGGAAACTGTAACTCAGATGATAAAAAGTTTGTCGTGGCTAACAGTATAAAAAGCTTTTTGAAGATAGAAAAAGACTGTTAGACATTTTTCATTTTTCTCGAATGTCTTAGGCATTTAAGTAGTTAAATCTATGATCGCATCATTAGTATAATTTCCTTCCATAAAACCAAACTGTGACTTCAGAAATTTTATTAAATTTTTTTTTTAAAACTATATATTTTGATTTTTAAAATTTTTTCAAATACCTTTGTTAGAGACGAGATAATGGAAATAGTATGATAACTGGAAATGTCTAGTGGATCTTCAGTCTTAAATAAGTATTTTATAATGCAGGAGAAGCAATTAAATACGACAAGCCAAATTTGGACTCTATAAACAGGCAGCCACGAACCCAGCCGCAACGCGAAGTAAAACACAACACCAAATACAACAAGACAGCAGCAGGGGGACGGACGCTTAACACATCAAGCCGTGGAGGTAGATCTTAGAAAATAATAGTAAATTTCTGCTAAACAAACATAACTAGATACCATTTCATTTTACTGCTAAAAATTAGATATAAGTAAATAAGATAAAATACTCAAATAAGTTTAGTTTTAATTAAAATAGGTATTACATTTAAAATAACATAAAGTATAATTAAGTATATAAGTATAATTAAGTACGAATAAAAATGGATCCATTCATAAGAGATTTCACTTATGAAATTGTTGAAACAAAAGAAATTAATCATCCCAAGGAAATTAATGAACATTTTTATTGTAGAGATAACAAATGCACAGATTTAAATATATTCCATACTAACATAAGAAGTATCGCAAAAAACTTCGACGAATTAAAAATATTCCTAAAAGTAATAAATGAAAACATCCATTGTATAATACTAACGGAAACCTGGCAAATACCCGACATAACACTATATAAATTAGATAATTACAATATTATATATAATGAAGGAAGACTCAATCAAAATGACGGTGTTGTTATTTTCATTAAAAGCAACATAAACTATAACTCTAAAGTAATAAACATAGATCAATTAAAAGTAATCAACCTAAAATTCTCCTTCCAAAATGAAAAATATGAAATAACGGCTGTATATCGACCACCTTCCACCTGCCCATACAATTTTAATGAAAAATTGGCAGAATATCTAAATAATAATATAAATAAAAACATAGACCACCATCTATTAATCGGGGACATAAACATAAATTTACATATAAACGATGATTTTTGCGATCAATACCTAAATATACTTGCCGAAAATGGATTTGTATCCACAATAAACAAAAGCACAAGAGTACAAGGAGAAACAAAGACATGTATCGATCACATTTTCATTAGAAATAACAAAACTACGAACTTCATACCTATAGTAATAAAAAACTGCATCACAGATCACTACCCGCTATTCTTCAAAATACATAATCTAAAAAACATGACTCCTGAACCAAGAAAAAATCAAAGGGTAATTAAAAATATAAATTACAAAAAACTTAAAGAAACATTAATCAACACAAAATGGGACAGCGTGTATGATAACGATGAAATCAACTCGGCCACAGACATATTCATAAATAAAATAACAAAGTGTATAAATGAGTGTACAGTTAATAAAATTATTAAGACGGAGAAAAAGAGAAATGAGTGGATCACGGAAGGGCTAATGAAATCGGTAAACACAAAATATGAACTATATACAAATATGCAGAAAAATCCTACACACGAAAACATCACACGCTATAAAAAATATAAAAATCAGCTCACGTTACTACTTAGAAATACAAAAACAGATTACTATAAACAAAAAATTAACCAAAATACGAATAATTCTAAAAATCTCTGGCAAGTAATAAGCAGTATGTCACAAAAGGATAGAAAAAACACAGACACAACAAATATCAAAAATGAAAATGGCGAGATACTTAAAGACGATAAAGAGATCTCAGAAAATTTTAATTTATACTACACAGAGTTAGGCGCCACCTTAGCAAAGAAAATAGTAAAACCAAAACGTTCCTTCCCAAATACTCGCATGACTCCAAACTCAATGTACTTGTCTCCCACGGATGAAGCTGAAATTAAGCAAATCATTAATCAGTTAAAGTCAAACAAAAGTCCAGGCATAGATGGTATAACAGCAGAGACAATAAAAGAGATACAACACGAAATTGCTCCTATACTAGTATACTTAATAAATTTAATTATCGACAAAGGTGACTGTCCATCACATTTTAAGACAGCTGTAATCAAACCAATTTACAAAGCTGGTGATAAACATGATACCTCAAACTACAGACCTATTTCCCTCATAACAAACTTCACCAAAATTTTCGAAAAAGTTATAAAAATCAGATTAACATCCTATTTAAATAAATTCAAACTGCTATCAGATCAACAATTCGGGTTCAGAGAAGGTAAATCGACGCAGGATGCAATTGCCGCACTAATGTCAAAAATATATAACGCTCTCGATGACAAAAAAGCAACCCTGAGTATTTTTGTTGATCTAGCAAAAGCCTTTGACACAGTTAGCCACTCCCAACTAATAGAATCATTAAATAACTACGGAATTCGTGATAAAACGCAAGAATTAATAAAAAGTTATCTATCCGAGAGGGAACAGTGCGTAAAAATAGGAAACAGTTTAAGCACAAAAAGAGTTGTAAGATTTGGCGTTCCCCAAGGAACTGTTCTCGGACCCTTACTCTTTACAATCTATATAAATGACTTGTTTGCACTTACAACTAAAGGAAATATAATCAGTTTCGCCGACGACACAGCCATTTTTTATACTAGTGAAAACTGGACTGACTTAAAATCTACTGTTGAAAAAGATATGGTACTAATTAAAGACTACTTTGATCATAAACTGCTAACCATAAACTTCAAAAAAACAAACTACCTCTACTTTACTAGCTATAAATCCAACATACCGGATATTGAGTCTCTTACTATAAAGTGTGACGAGAGTGAATTTACAATCAAAGCAGCAAAATCGGTCAAATACCTTGGCCTAACACTAGACCCCCACCTTAGATGGAACACTCACATCGACTCGCTTATAAGAAAACTAAGAGGATTATTACCTAAATTCAAACTATTGAAAACAATTATTGAAATAAATCAACTAAAGATGGTATACTCCGCCTTAGTAGAATCTCAATTATCCTATGGTATTCTTGCATGGGGCGCTGCTACAAACATATATATCAACAAATTAGAAGTAATTCAAAAATGGATACTGAAAATAATATTTAACAAGGAACCTACCTTTTCCAGTGATAATCTCTATAAAGAAGCTCGTATACTAGACATTAGACAATTATATGCATTAAGAACATTAATATTTAACTTCAAAAATAAAAAAGCTACACCAAATATTGACCATTGCTATCAAACTAGATACAAAATAGGTTCTATAAAAATACCCAAAATGTCAAAAACTATAGGGCAACGAAGTTTTATATACTTATACCCAAAAATATATAATAATTTACCACATTATATTAAACAAATAAATTCAAAAAACATGTTTAAAAAACACACAAAAGGATGGCTATTAGATAATCCTCGACTGAAAATACATGCTCTTATAAATGAGAAATATTGAACTAGCAGGCCCAGGTAAATGGTTTTGTGCATTCTAAAAATGGTATATATTTATAAAATGCTCCCACATGATAAATAAACCACAACATAAATATATGTCTACATATGTATATGTGTACATATATTATAACAAAAACTAGATAACATCCTAATATCATGTCTCTAAAATGATTGGATCCATTCTACTCGATAAAATAAAATTAAAAAAAAAGCTACATAAGGAGGTCCTGTACTTGCAATATTACATTCATAAACAAGATTTCTTCTGTGAATTGTAATGTTGACAAACAACCTTAAATGACTTTTTTATCAAACTTATATATAATCGCTATAGTTCTACTACTCTCTAGTTTATTCTTAACTTTAGAAATTGTAAACGCACATGTGTAACAGAAATAACAGGATGAATAAACTTATTATTATTATTATAATGGCACACTTAAAAGCGGAGGGACAATTGAATTATTCAATCATGTTGTTTATTAAGTTAAAGTAAACTAGTGGAAGCATTATACTCTTCGGCGATTTACTGAGCTTTTTATATAATTGTTACACATTCTATAGGATACTCTTCGCATTTTTCTTGTAAATAATGTTAATTTTTGGACATTCTAAAATTTGTGATACCAACCAACTTTGTTGTGAAAAAAAAAATATATGAAAAAAAAAATCACGATGTGAGAGATCGAACCCGGGACCCTTGGATTGCGAGACGAAACTCTTGCCACTACACCATCATTTCTTATTACTAAAATTGTTAATGAGTGTATTATATACCATTAGAAAATTTATTCTGATTATTAGGAAACACACACATTAGTAAAATGTATTAAAAAAAAAATAGTGATAGGAAATAACATTTCGCAAGGTTTCTATTTATTACAAACCATAAAAAAATGTAAAAAATATTTTTTAAATTTTAAATTACTAATAACTTTTTTATTTACCAATCAATTTTTTTAAACAATAGGGTTCTTCCTCTAGCTAACACTAAGTTACTCTCCAAATTTCAATACAATCGGATTTTTCTTTCTTGAGTTATCGTGCTTACAAGAAACATGACGGACGGACAGACGGACATTTTGAAAGTTGTTCAGAATTCGTTCACTAACATAACGATATAAAATTTTTTTCTCTACGACCGATATTTACTGATTTAGAAATGTGCCGATCAAATACAATATACTCTTCGTTTTTGCGAAGAGTATAAAAACTGAATTAATTCCATTCAAGTATGTTGATTTTTTGTTTTTAAAGTAATTGATAATATTTTCAATTTCTAGGAAGGAAGTGGGGGATAAAAAAATAGAATTAGAATATATTCCATGTTTAAAATTAGTTACTTGCTTAGTCTGTATTTTATTATCTAATTAGCTCCATATCCAGTGGAAGTATAGTAATGCAAAATTTTGAAATTTTTTTGTTGAAATAGGCTTAGAACGAAACGTCGAGATTTTAAGTTTGAGCAAGAAAAATTTTTTTTGTCTGTCTAACTTTTTTTTGTATGCACGTTTACTCTGGAATCGTTTAAGATATTGACTTGAAATTTGGTCCACGTATGTATTTTAACAAGATCTGGAACTAGATTATATTTTGATCTTATTTCGTTGAAGGGTTGGGGGATAAATTGGGGTAAATGGGGGTAAATAGGTAAATCAAGCAATAAGTGTGCGTAAATTTTTACCCATATCAGTGAAAATTTACAACTTCTTCGCAATTTTTAAATTATCGTGAGTTGTTTCCGGAAATTCGGTTTTTATACAATTTATTTCGGTTATGGATAACTTCGAGGTGTTAGTTATCAGGTTAACGGTCTTGCATAGGTCTTTGGAGCTATTTTACTTCCACATCCAGTGGAAGTATAATAACGACAAAAAAATTTTTGAAAATTTTTATTGTTCAAATAGGCTTAGAATGTCATGAAACGTCGAGATTTTAAGTTTGAGCGAAAAAAAATTATGTCTGTCGGTCTGTCTGTAACTTTTTTTGTGCGCACGATTACTCTGGAACCGTTTAAGATATTGGCACGTATGCTCTTTAACGGAATTTGGAACTAGATTATATTTTCATCCTATTCCGTCGAAGGGTTGGGGGGTAAATTGGGATAAATGGAGAGTGGATAGGTAAATCAAGCAAGTAACAGTAAATAAAATTGGTATTTAGTATATAGTATATACAAGAGAAGCTAAGGTGTAAAAAAATTTTCTGGCATTAGCCACCCCCATTACCATCCCCACCCTATTATTAAAGGAGATGAAGAAAAATTGTGATTTAGTGTATGTACAAGAACCAAAAACCTCAAAATATTTTTTGACTTCATCCACCACCACACTGTCACCCCCCTATCACCACCTTCACCCCACCCCACTAGATAGATAGATAGATAGATATTTATTTCTGTGACTTATTTATATAAGTATAGATATTGTCATGGTGTTAATTCTAAAAAAAAAGATAACATACAAGATAACTACCGACGTGAGATATCGTTTTATGGGTTTTTTGGGTAGACGATTTCAAATATTATATTATTAAAGTTCTATAAACAATTATTTCCACATACAAACTTTTTTCGTTGTGAGAGACTTGGATAGAAAATCTGGATGTGGAAGTAGTGATTCCTTGGGCAGCGGTTTTTGTTTTGTTTAAGCAACCTTTATATAAATCTTCCTTGCGTTTTTTATTAGTGTGTTTATAACATATTTATAATTTGTATATTATTCTTTTAATAAGGCATTATCAGGATTTTCCTTTATTTTAAGAAACAAAAGATCTCCTATATTTATAGAGGGCACCAACCAATTAGTGATCCATTTTTTAAGTTTTACATTTTTATGGTTAATGTGTCTTGGTGCAACTATTTATGTGATGTGTCAAAATGCTAATAAACTCATTTGTTTCAGATTAGATGTCGACCTCTACAATAAAATAAATAAAAACAATTTCGCTATACTGAAACCAACCCTCAAACACATTGGTCCACAACAATGAGACACGTTGTATATAACAGTATCTCTATATTAAATGGATAATTGAAAAGCCGAAAACAAATAACTATTTAAAAATTTTGTAAATTCTATTATCTCCGTTTTCAGCAAAGCTGTCATATTTCTTGAAATTATTTACATTCAAAACGCAAATGTATGAAACTCGCTTCCGCTTATGGAATTTATGCAGGAATCCTGGAATGGTTTACCCAACAGTCTAAGTGAGATAAACGACCTGTAATAATGTGTTCCTCGTGTCATTCTGAAATACGGAATGAACATGTTTTAGAAATCATAATCGGACTTAAAATTAAAGATATAGTTTTGCCTAAGGCTTGTGTCCTAAAAATATATGAAATAACCTACTAGTTAACACACTTATCTAAAAAAAACATTTCATTAGTCTGGAAAGTTCCTACGGCTTGATAAATAAAGGAATTCCGGTTTTTGTCACTTAATCCTCGTTCTCACATTACGGAGAGGATTTTTACAGATATTTAACTATTGGTTCGAGTTTCGACTTAAGTGTGATATTCGATCCATATGTATAGATTGTTCACGAACATTTTTCACTGATGATTTCTTACACAAAATTAATGCCTTTGCTTTGTTTAATATATGTGCTGTATGTACTGACACTTACACTTTAACAACTTTTGAAAATTAAAATTTCTTACTTTTTACGTCTTGCAATAAATGAATCAAATGTCTGGATTATCGTCGTTAATAACAGGGACAATTGTCATTAATAAAAAATTTCAATTACGCTTCAAGTGCCTTTGATGAATAATTCAATAATCACCCATTTTTGTCATCTCACGCTCCACAAACACACTGGTGGTGATATGATATGATATGATAGTACCACAAAGCACTGGGACAATAATAACAATAGCTCGTGCGTCGTGCGGTCTTGCGAGTCGATAAACTGAATCCTGTGTAACAGAATAATCTCCCACCAGGTTCTTTGTGTGTTCCTTGTTTCCCCGTTGCTGGAAAATGTAAGCGGCTGATATGATTTTTGATTAATTCCAAACGGTGCATTGTGCTCTCTTACTTGTGTTACGTTGTGTGGTAATGGACTATCGTCCAGTTTGTGCTTGTAGAACTTCCGCGATGTCAAGCGGACGTAATCCACCAGTGGAGAATAGGTAGAGGTGTACCTTTGAAAAATTGTAAATGCGGCGAAGATATTTATTCTCGAGAGCAGGAAGTTACCTTAGTGTCGTGGTCGACGGGCTGCGCCACGTCAGCGTCCGGTATGTTAGGGGCAGCCTCGCTACAACAGTGTAAATCAAATTTTTATTTTGACTATTTTGTTTCCTATTCCCAATCATGAGCGAGTGCTGACCTCTGGACAAGGAATAGAGAGTATAGTTTCGTTAACAAGTCGGTTAAACGTCAGTCTCTTGCAAGGTGTACTTCACTTCCCTTGTTGAAATTTGGTTTCGCCTTATCGATATTGATGCTATTACTGTGTTCTTGGTGAATTTACTTGGCAAGTCTAATGCTAGGAAACGATGGGAAGTCGGAGACGTACAAATTGTAAAGCTTAGATGCAAGGCATGACCCCTGCAGGCCACATGGACGTATTTTCTGCTGCGTTGGAAACTTGTCATCACTCGCACCTCTGGTGATCTGCTTGTCAGATGTTAGTGAATAAGTTTCGTGATGTGGATAGGAGTCTTGTTTATAAAACTGTCCCGGTGTCCAGACGGCATCGAAGTCCTTCGTAATACCTAGTAGCACCATGGCAGTGCTCCTCTTTCCGAGGTTGTACAGTACTCAGATGTAGTTAATGGTTCTTACGATTGCTAACGATAACCACTGAGCTACTGACCCAACCTAGTAAAAAATAAAATTCAAGAAACTGATTTGATGACAAAACAAAATCTTAATTCTACTAAACGAATGACCAATGTAAATGTAATTTATCCCCATAAAGATCTAAATAAGATGGATAAACTTTACAACAAACACAAACATTTAAGTTAATCTTAAACGTATAAAAGAGGGCAAACTACTTTAGTAATACATCAATATTCAACAGAAGGACACCAATAGAAACGTTTGCAATTTTCTGGAACTGTTTATTGAGGCGTGTTTGAGTTACTAATTTTCTACAGTTTCGCATTCACTGTAAACAGAATAAAGTAACCAAGGACGGAAAAAGGGGCCACGAACTTACCCTTATACAGACGGATAAGACACTTAGTTTTCTCCTCAATTAATTTAAATAATACTTTAATGACTTCGAGATATGTTTCAGAAAAGAATATGAGCGGTGTCTGATTCAGCTTCAGCTTCAAAAGCTTATCGTTCTTTAAGAATAATATCTTTTATTTCTGTTTTCATAATTATTGAAAAATGTTATGTTGGATATTTAGCAGATACACTCAATATTTAATGTACACTCAATATTTAATATTTAAGAGCGATTTTTGTAATAAAATATTTAATATACAGGATAACTTAAAAGATGTGTCTTTAGGAATTCTTTTTCGTTGTGACAGACTTGGATGGAAAATCTGGATGTGGAAGTAGTGATTCCTTGGGCAGCGGTTTTTTTAATACATAAAGCATTAAAATCTAGTTTAGTACAAATTTTCATAAAATAATTTTTATTTTCAAGGCATTCTCTGACTATTTTTCGATGTCGAAAACAACAATTTTTTTTTAGCGATTTTTTTATGAATAATCTGACTTCACCACTGGATTCACAAGGTCTTAAAATAGTATTACCCAAAAATAAAAAAGTCATAAGAGAATCAATTTTTAAAAATGCACCGTGAATTAGTCCGTAAAATGGCTGCCAATAACACATATGGTTACCATGACAACCAAAAAATTTCAAACAATTGCTAATTCCAAAAGCCACCAAATAAGAAAGAAAGAAAAACAATTTCATTTATTTAGTAATATAATTTAATAATTTATAATTTTTATTAATAGCAATGTATTTACACTACTATTATTTATTTCTAAGAAAAATTCAATGTAGGCCGTAATAATGATTATTTGATTGCTTGCAAATAAGTTGACAATTTATTCACCAAGTGCGAAATTAATTTATTTACGTTTAACAAAAATAAGTTTTACGTAATGGCTGCTGCATTAACTTTGTAAGAAAAAATTTAAATTGAGCGTTTTTCTGGAGACAATGATAGAAGTGAAAAAGAAGTGTGTACGGCATTCAAGGCCGTACTCAGATTTTTATTTATTTTTAGGACGTTTATTTTTTAATCCTGCCCAAAATAAGGGGGCCCGGAAGATTTACTTAGCCCGGGACCCGCCAAAGCTGAGTACGGCCCTGACGGCATTCAAAGATAGACGTAGACATCAAAATCGTTCCTCTATTAGCAGGAGTACAGTTCATTGAGTAAAGAAGATTTTTAATGAAGAAAAAAAAAGTTGAAGCTTTTGGTTCTTGTACACACACACCAAATCACAATTTTATTTTTTCACTCCCTTTAACAATGAGGTTGGGGTGGCCAATGCCAACATTTTTTTTGATACCTTAGCTTCTCTTATACAGTGCGCCACTTAAAACTCCCCAGACTTGTAACTTTTTTATTTTTGAAGCGATGACCATGTTGGGCACATCAAATTGTAGACATTTTTAAAGCCTTTAAACATGCATACAGTGATTTAAACATTTTTTTTTGAAAAAATTGTTAAGAAAAGAAACTTAATTTCCTTGAATGTTTTTTTACCTCACCCTGTACATAAACTGCGTTAATGTTTATAAAGGTTTTAATTAGCTTCAATTTATGTTATTACGTCATATTCGAAATTCTTTTTGGTTTTAGAGGAAGAAATTAAAAACACTCTCCGCTTCCAAACTGATTTTTTTTTAAATAACTTTGAAAATAATGTAAATAATAATTTTATGCTTTATTTGTAAAAGACGTTTCACAAACAACATTCAATGTAACAAAGCAGCAACAAGAAACAAAAGAAATAAATATTTTTAACAACAAACTTATATTAAAATGTACTAAATAGGAAATTGCAAAATTTTTATTTTTTAAAATTTTTTATTTTAATAACATAAATTGAAGCTAATTAAAACCTTTATTAGAAAACGTTAACACAGTTCATGTACAGGGAGGTAAAAAAATATTCAAAGAAATTAAGTCTTTTTTTAACATTTTTTTTTCAAAAAAATGTTTTTTAAATTACTCTGTATGCATGTTTAAAGGCTTTAAAAATGTCTACCATTTGATGTGCCCAACATGGTCATCGCTTCAAAAATAAAAAAGTTACACGTCTGGGGAGTTTTGATTGGCGCACCCTGTATATAATAAATACCCAATTTTGTGGATTCATACTTGCTTGATTTACCCCCATTTACCTCAATTTATCCCCCAACTCTTCAACGGAATAAAATCAAAGTATAATTTAGTGTCAGATCTCGTTAAAATCAATATCTTAAGTCAATATTTTATACTGTTCCAGAGTAATCGTGCGCACAAAAAAAGACTTAAAAATCGATGTTTCATGACATTTTAAGCCTATTTATTTGAACAATAAAAATGCTTGCAATTTTTTTTGCGTTACTACACGTCCACTGGAAGTGGAAGTAAAAAGCGATATGACAAATGTATTGAAATACATGGAGGTTTGGTGGAAGCAATAAAAATTTATTGGAGAAAATGGATATTACAGAGGTGCTCCCATTTCAAATGGACCACATTGTGTAAACTGTCGAGCTAATTCTGATCAATCTAATACACCAATAAAGCTAATGAATGCCATCACAGAAGAGATTTTGTGCGAGAGGGGGGGCTGTAGATCTAGAGACAACGAATACGTATCCAATATCCGAGTATACTGCGATTCATTTCTAAAAAAATAAAGTGCGAGGAGTGGGATTCGAACCCAGGACCTCAGGATGAGAGCCAAGTATGCTTACGTCTCGATCAAGTAGTCATATTAATTAGTTGGGTGTGTTCTCTTACATAGTCAATATTTTTCCCACAATTTAGAAAGGTTATAAGACGTAAATGTAGAATTTTGTTTAGTATACATAGTCCACTTGTAAGCTATCAGAGTTATCTCCTGAGAATCAATAATATTAAATATTTTAAGATCTTCAGCAAGAACTAGTTTATTACAATTCATTTACTACCACAAATCATTAACAAATAGCAAAACAGGAGAGGTGTAAGATTGGAGCTTTGTGGAACTCCAAAAGTGATTAGAAAACTTCCGATCTGTAACCATTACATGAAAGATATTGATTCCTTTTTTAGTAAATGTGATTTAAAGATTATTAATTACTTCCACATCCAGTGGAAGTATAGTAACGACAAAAAAATTTTAAAAAAATTTTATTGTTCAAATAGGCTTAGAATGTCATGAAACGTCGAGATTTCAAGTTTGGGCGAAAAAAAAATTTCTGTCTGTCGGTCTGTAACTTTTTTTGTGCGCACGTTTACTCTGGAACCGTTTGAGATATTGACTTGAAATTTGGTACACATATGTACCTTAACGAGATCTAGAACTAGATTATATTTTCATCTTGTTCCATCGAAGGGTTGGGGGGTAAATTGGGGTAAATTTGGGGAAAATATGTAAATCAAGCAGGTAAGAGTCCCATAAAATTGGTATTTAGTATATACAAGAGAAGCTAAGGTCTCAAAAAAAATTTTGGCATTGGCCACCCCCATTACCACCCCCACTCCATTATTAAGGGGATAAAAAAAATGTGATTTAGTGTGTGTACAAGGACCAGAAACCTCAACATATTTTTTTACTTTATCCACCCCCCATTCCTACCCCCTGTCACCACCCCCACCCCACTACCGATGTGAGGTATCGTTTTATAGGTTTTTGGGGTAGAGAATTTTAAATATTATATTATTAAAGTTCCATAAACAATTATTTCCAGATACAAAATTTTTTCGTTGTGTGACTTGGATAGAAAGTCCGAATGTGGAAGTAGTGATTCCTTGGGCAGCGGTTTTATTTAAAGTAATGATAAATTTTGTCAAAACACTTCGGGAAAAGCATGTACACCGCAGCTACCTGTCCAAGTTCATCAATATGATCAGATATAATATATCTGGACTAGAGCAATTTATTGTTGTATTGAAACTTTCATAAACAGAACCCTAACTACCAATTTAGATAAGTATTTTCCTATCTTAAAAGCAGACTGTTAGGAACTCATTTATATTGTAAAGAACGATGCTAAAAGCTTATCACATTTATTACAGGCACGGGTCTAAGCTTTATATTCCTCGACGTTAAAAAATGCGTTTCTACGGCGAAGGCATTCATCAAAGGTAATTTGTGTTGCCATTTTGAAATGTTGAGATATTTTTAAAGGCATGTTAACAATGAAGAATTACAGTGTACACAGCGTCTTAAAAAAAGTACTATTTGTGATACTGCTATTACGATAAAGTATATTTTCCTTTCATGTGGCTTCGATAAATTGATTGTTCAATATTTCTCCATTGACATGACGGTTCGACAGCAGTATCTAAATCGATTTCTGTCGAGTATGTTAAAATCTAACTTGAGATGTGTGTAGCTTGTTAGCTCGCGTACGATTTCAATGTACAATAATACGTAACAAAATTGCAAAAAATAAAAATTTTGATTCTTGTATATACACTAAATCACCATTTTATTTTTTTTACCCCCTTTAATAATGGTGTGGGAGTGGTAATGAAGGTGATAGTGGAGGTGGCTAATGACAAAAAAATTTGAGACCTTGACTTCTCGTACATGCCTTAAATCCCAATTTTATGGACACCTGCTTATTTGCTTTATCTACTTACCCCCAACGGAATAAGATCAATATATATAATCTAGTTGCAGATAATACATTGGTGTACTAAATATCAAGTTAATATCATAAACCGTTCCAGAGCAATCGTGCGCACAAAGTTACAGACAGGAACGACAGACTGAAATTTTTCTCAAACTTAAAATCTCGACATTTCATGACATTTTAGCTACTCGAGCAAAAAAAACCACTACGTGGGCGTGGAAGTAATAATGATTAAAACAAAATAAACATTTTAATTTATGCAGTTAATAGTCCCCTATCAAATGTACATTAGGGTGGCCCATCTTTTTCGAAATCTAAATTTTTTATTTCTCACCCCTGCAAATGGTTCCATTTGAAGAAAAAACAGTCCCCTTAAAATATTATTGAGGCAAATTGAAGGCAAGGGGTGCCGCAGAATGCATTATTATGCAATAATAAAACTAATGGAATTATTTACATTCTTTGGTTGATGCATTGTTTTTTTTTTTTTAATCAGCAACATTTATCTTTAGAATGACTAATCAAGTCATACAAATATCAAAGACATTATCTGTTGTGACTATGACATGTGTCATACTACTGTAAATTCGTAGTCTAAGAAAACTAGACTAGAAGTTTTTGAAATAAAACTCTCGTTTTATCTTTGTGTATTTTATTATGAAACGTTTTTTTCATACATAGTACCAAATATTATCCTAAATCTACAAGACATATAGTAATAAAAACAATATTTTTTGCACTAGGCCAAAGCATGCGACAGGGTTTCTTTTTTTACATTTGGAAACTGTGATTTATAATCATTTACAACTTGGAGTAAAAACTGTTTTTGGTCTTCATTTTTTGTTAAAATGTCATTATAGTCAGTAATAAGTTTGATTCCTCTCTCAGCGGCATCATTTACAACTTTAATTTTGTTTACAATATTGAAACATCGGGTATAACTTTCATTTTCCCTCCATGTTGTTGGATCATTTTCCAAAAATTCCATAATTTTTGAAAAAACTGTTTAGTGTTCTCGCATATGAAGTCCTGAATTTCCTTGTTTTCAACGTCAGTAATGTTACTAATCATAAGTCGTTTAATACCCTCTTGATTTAGTGCTTTCCTATTCAAAGCTTTAACCATTTCTCTTTTAGTGTATCGTCATCAAAGAAAGATAAGCCAACATTTACTGAATTAAGGTACCACAAATGGTTCACTATTTTCCTACTTGCGGCTTGAGATATTTCTTTGTCAATATTTTGATAATTAATGAGTTCTTTACAAAAGTCTAAGTCATGAAGCGGTGCTTTACTAGCAAATGACGCTGTAAACCAGGCCTTTACATAAACCGTTACAATAAAGAGACATATATCTTCAATACCTATTTTTTCTTTTTTAGTTAGTTGGAACTGATTTTGGAAAAAAAAAATTTTTAGACAGTAAATGGCTTTGGCCATCCAACGTGCATGATGAAATGCCCCTGGTTGATAGAATGTCGTGTGAGTGGGCTCTTCTTCAACAAAAAGTTTAGAAAGCATTAAAAATTCTTTATAATCATCACGAGGCTGTTGCAAAGTTAAAGCTGCATTTAGAAACTTTACAATTTCGGCTTTAACTGGTTGTAAAATGTGTTTAATTTTTGATACCTGAAATCCAGTTTTTAGTTTATTTTGATCTATTTTAGGCCAAAATTCCCTAAAACGTTTAAATAGTGGCCAGATGAGGAAGGCATTTTTGTGTCAAACACACTTCTCAAAACCACTTCAAAAATATGATGTCTACAAGGAAAATATAGAATATCTCTTTCTAATTTTTGTTGCAATAGTGTGGCTGCCCCATTTATATAACCCATATTTGATGCTGTTGTTCACAACACAAAGCTATTACCTTTTCGTCCAAATTCCATTCACAAAGCACATCATAAACTGCTTCAGTCTGTTCTCTTCCAGTTGAATTGGGCAAAGCTGGTACTCCAAGTAGTTGTTCAATATCTCCACTAGTAACTAAGATAGCAAGTCTATCGATATTTCCCATTCCAGTGGGAGAAGGTAAAAGTTTTCCATCCCAATGGATGACTGGGGCCGGCAATTCAGAATTACCGAAGGCAGTTTTTAATATTTCAGCTCTTTCTTCGCGGATGCGTTGTCTAGAGCGCTGAAGTGTGGTTCTGCTGATGGACAAAGATGTGGTGTCATGTCCTAGTGCTTCTGCTACTGCCGTCAAAATATGGACTCCATACCTGTCGCTTATTTTGCAAGCATCAAATGCAGCGGCTATTTTTGGTGTGATGATGTTACATGTTCCATACAATCTCCTCTTTTTTGGCTGTGACGGGCCAGGCTGGTCTTGTAACAACTCTTCTTGGGCTTCGATTATTTCATCTTCATTTTCGTTGGAGTCGGCTGAATTACTACTTGATGATGGACAGGTGACTGTTTCCTCTAATCTAGCTTTTTCTTGTTGGCTTCGTTGCATTCGTTCGGATAATTTCTGCAATTTCTCCTCAGCTGATTTTTCTTGAGAAGCAAGTTGGTAATCAATACCATGCATCAATCCAGGACGTCCCTTTTTTCTTTGGTTAATTAAAAACTGTTTATCTTCATCTATTTTCATTAACTCCAATGCATTTGCATGAGAAATGTCAAAGAAATCATCCAATTTTTCAACGAAATTTTTTTCTTTACCTCCCGCACTGGCCCTTTTAGCCGATTTTTGTAAGTTCCTCCACTCTGCATAAAGTTTATCTAGTTGTTTAACACAATGAAAATCCTGACGTGTCGGAATGCGAGCTTTATCCCAAAAAACTGACACCTCTTTTATTGTTAATTTAGCACTTTCATGTACACTTAGCTTCACTTCACGAATGTTATAAAAGAGCACTTGTAATACTTGTCTATTAGACGGCAATTTATTGCCAATGATTTGTGACGAATAGTGTCCAACTAAGTAAATGAAAGTATCCTTTCGTAAGGATCTAACATCAGCCATCGTTAAATGTTTTTTCAAAAAGGAACGTATGCTAGAACTTATAATGTCACCACTGTAAAACACAATTGCAAACTGACATAAAAACCTACCGTAGGTGCATTATATTTCCAAACTTCCAAAACAAATAATTTCTAGGAAATAATTACACCAATAAAACATTATGAGAAAAGAGGTAGATATTTGTATTTTAAGTAAAATTTAAGTGTATTATCGTAATAAAATCTTATCTACAAATTTCTACCTGAATGCGGCACGGGTTACCGTAATAAAATCTTATCTACAAATTTCTACCTGAATGCGGCACGGGTTACCGTTCACCGAATTATCTGAAACTTTGACATACATTATTCCTAGTATAATAGTATATTTTCGTGGGGTGAGACTTAAAAAATACGCAAAAAAAATTCACCCCCTATAGAGATGGGCCACCCTAATGTACATCCGTGGGATCTTTGATGATACAAGTGTGGTAGTGGTCCCAATCTCTTTGTTTGACCTTGGACAAACATACTTTCGATGTTGGCACTCTCAAAAATGGTGCGTTTGAGTGCTGCGCGCGAAGAACAAAATGGCCGCCATCGTAAACACTTTCTCCAATTTATCTAAGTAACCATTGGGATTACGAAAAAAGTTTTATATAAAAAGTATTGCTAAATCAATTTTACAGAGAAAAGGTTATTACAACTTTTTATGTAGATCGTTCTCTCAAAAAGTTTCATTTCATAGTTTTCAATAATAAAAATAATATGTCGAATGATGAGAGATTTGCCAGTGCATATTAACATATTTGACACTATTTCTCGGGTCACTGGAAACAATAATTATAACTAAAACATTACAAACATAAATAAATTAACAAATACCCCATCTCCCCTATGTTTTACAGTATAGATAGGCATAGGAAAGTACCTATATAATTTTAACGTTTCCTTTTTATTTCCTTCTCTTTCCCCCATCTGTGTAGCTGGCTGATCCAATGCCAGAAAAGGAGAAAAAAAAATTTAACGTTTAATGAAGAAACTTATAGAAGTACAGTAGTTACAGATTTATATAGACAAAGTACAGACAAGCAATACTTTTCACTTCTACAATGATATTTTTAATTAAAATCATCGTCACTTTCAATGCAAATCTCACTTAGCCCCAAATCTTCATCATCGCCTTGCTCGCACTCTCCCATATTATCACATCGGTCGAGATTACCTTCGTACTTACACATTTCGGTACACCGGAGCCCATTCGACTGACACGTACATGGAGGAGAACAACGCCTTTGGGAGCATGAGCAGCGACAAAGTTCCAAGATAAGCTCTGGAGCACAAGGTTTGGTACAAGCAACTGGCTCGTATGTGCTCCCTACTTTCTTCCATCCAAAATCTAAGGGTGATGGGTTATTAGGATGCTGAATTAGGTCCTGATTCCACTCAAAACACTGAAGGTGGGCCCTTAGCAAAGCCAGATCCAGTGCAGATCTTGTTGGAGGAAGGTTCTCATCTTGACATTGTTTCTGGGTGAACAACAACCATCTCACAGCTCCTATGTCGGTCAGTGATGTTTTTGGGATATAAAGCTGACAAACGAACGCTTCCAAGTTAGCCCTGACATCTTCTGTGAGAGATAGTGTAGTCCCCAATGTAGCCAAAGCTTCTAGCAGCTTATCACTTGCAGAATTAAAAGTTTTCCACCACTTTATTTTACCTTTGCCAGCAAATGATCCTGTTACATCTGCTCCTGAAAGTGCGTGTAATCCAGGAAGTGCAGAGGCTTTCAGAAGTCCAAGTGCTCTGTAAATTGAACCAACCTGAACAAACCTTTTCATGCCATGGCCAAGGAAAAATGCAAACTCTTTCGAAAGTTGGGGATACCGTCTTAGTGCAAAAATTAGGACATCAGTAACGGGGGAGAATATATGAGTAGTTTTAATTCCTTTCTGTGCTAAATATACTGCATGTAATATGATCTTTGTGTCCGCCTCCTCCTGCGGACTTGAAAGACTGGATACATCATCGCCATGTGATGAAGCCGCTTTGTCCCTCCAACTGATTACAAACCTTTTGTTATTGGTGACGCCAAATTGAAGAATCTGACCGGAAAGGAACTCTGTCAGTTCATCCTTCGTCTTATCGTGGGACAAGAATTTATTCATTGCTATACTTCCAATTTTCGTTTCTGGGCCGATTTTGTACTGGATTGGATCTGAGCTTTTTTGCCGAATCACTCTCATGGCTTTCTTCAACGAGTTTTCTTTGTAAGAGTCAAAAACAACATGGACCTCACTGTAATTGGGTTGTTGACGAATTTTCAAAAATGGTGAAATATGGTAGTGGAGGACTTAATTTAGTTATATATTTAATTTGGAAGAAAAATTCTTAGCGCAACATATTTTAAAAAATTGTTAAACTTCGACTATTTGAATGTGCCGAGAAAACGGTAGTGACATCATAACGGCAGTTAGATGTGAACTTATAAGCAGAACAGATGAAGACGAATAAGTTGACATTGCTGACAAGAAAGAAAATAACCTCATATGTCAAAAGTAAATTTGACGTTTAGCTAGCAGTGATTGATGTTTGCAGTTATTGTTAATATTTTTTTTTACAAAACGACTAAGGCAGTATAGCTGTAAAAGCTAATTCTGACATTCTACTTGCGGTAGGTACATTTATGGTCAGCGAATTTTTAAAAAGAGACGATCGTTTTGACGTTGCAATGGTTGGAAGTGCAAAAGCTGCAAGGTACTTACGTTACAGCTGCTAGACAGTAAAAACTATTGTAATTTCTGCAAGAACTTCCTTTATCTTATCTTATTAATATTACATAATATGTCCAATATGTATTTTATTATTTAATTTAGATGAATTTGTTAACTATACTTTGTATTTTATTAAATATTTCCTTTTCATTGTTTTATTTCCTATTAACTATATACATGCGTATCTAACTGAAAACAACAAAATAAGTTTATCTACTAAAGCAATTATTTATTATCCATTGATACTCACTTCTAAGAAGAGTCAGAATGAGACTTACGAAGATATCAAGAAAGGTCTGTATTATAACAAAAAATAATAAATAGGTAAGTACTTTATGTTAGTATCTATCTAAGCAATAAACAATGATATGTATTTATAACACACATAATTCAAAGGGCATTTATAACTAGAATCCAACGCATTCGTAGCCATTTCCGACTGATTGTGTTTACCGACTTTAGACGACTTTCACAGTTTGTTTCATATAGTTTTTCAACGGCAAGTTTTTAAATTTCCTTTCTTAATTTATTGATCATATCCTAGTATTATGGGGCGTCTAGGGAGCTTCATAAATAATCAATAGCTAACAAAAACAACTGCACTTTATTCCAACATGGGACGAGCGTAGAGGCGACTTCAATGTGAATATCAGTCGATATTCCGTTGAAGCAACGTCGAGCGCGGTTAGTACTTGGATGGGCTCCCATCTTGGGAAATACAGCGTTCTCGTCCCACCTTCTAGAGGCTTGTATATCAGTGTATACTCGGAAGTTACGTAATTTCAGACGAGGATTACGTAGTGGATATACCATCCTTCGGAGGGGATGTAAAGCAGGCGGTCCCTTGTCTATTAAATGTTAGGCAAGTAAAAGATCCCTACTCTTCTTAAGAGAAGAGGTTCGGCAAAATTTCCAGGTTGGGGATAGCTCGTCTCCTGGCGTCGGTGATAGGCCCTGGTAGCGGAAATAGGCCGACGTTAAACAGTTAAAAAAAAAAAAAAAAAAATTATTCCAACATAAACTAGATAAAATACATAAAACCAGATTAAAGCCATTTCCCTCCTTTTAGGAAGTCAAAGCATGAATAACATTCTAATCTAGAGCCGTTAAGAATACAGTAATATACCCTGTTTTATCCACCAGTTTGGCGGGTAATTTAAATTTGTAACAGCTAGAATGCCACACAAGTCTTGTAATGCGGCCGTTTTTCCTACAACATAAACCCATATTAAAAATCAAATTCCTACATTAAGATACAACTTACCACAAATAAAACGCTTAGAATACATTGTAATTTGTTACTTTACTTGACATTGAAATGGTTCCACAATAAGAAGACTTGGTCCTTCTCTGGTGGCTTTGAATCATCCATTATTACGTTCAGCGTTTATTATTGGAAAGCAACAGTTTTTCTGGTGAATTGGTAGTATTATTTACACAGTACGGCAGAAAACACTATCTGTACTTATATTTATCCATAACTAGATGCTGTTAAACTATACCGAATTGTAACCTATGAACGTCAGTTGAATTTGACGTTAAATATAATGTCAGATTAAACTATCGTGATTGTCTTTTTTCTCCATCGCTATCAGCGAGTTTCTAAATTAGTACCCGTTTCTCGTCGTTTTATAACTAACTTCTCTACATACTGCCGTTATTATGTCATCTCCGTTTTAAATGCATGTATTTTTGTAATTAATATTATAATATTATAAAACTTTCTTTTCAACTTCTACATGTTTCTAATGATTTTTTATGAATAATTGCTATTGTTTAACATAGATTCTCCTCAAATTTTAACTTAATGCAACAACCCAATTGCTGAATTTTTGTCCGACCCATTTGCTGAAGCTTAAACCGAGGTCACGGCATGTCTTCACTCTTCACTGTGCTAGGTTTGTGGTAGGTGTGAAAAAGCGCCATGCCATCTATTATCGCAGCTTTTTCCTGTAGCTCCTAATTTTCTTCTAAAACTGCAGGTGTGGTGGAAGCATGATCATCATCGTTTTCTTCGGCAGGTATACCTTGCATTGATTCAAGAGCATCCATAAGTTTGTACTTAGCTAGACAATGGTGCATACTCCCGTCAACTGCAAACAATGACTTCAGTAGTGCTGAGAACTCGTAGTTGCTCAAATAGTATCACAAATCTACGTCAGGTCTGCTTCTGGATGCTATCAATAATCTTGAAATAAGAGATAAATCTGTCTGTATGACTATAGACTTGTCTTTGAGGGTAATTTTAACTCTTTGATTTTTAAGGAATCTAAGCAACCTGGGACACGAAATGGCCCGTTAACGTATTTTTACCCATTAATAGATATAAAACCATGAAATAATTTTAAAAGTTAAGTTTCTGGGAAAATGGTTAGTCCTGCATACAAACTTATAATGACATTTTTTGTGTAAAATTGATTTAGCAGTATTTTTTGTGTAAAACTTTTTTTTCGTAATCCCAATGGTTACTTAGATAAATTGGAGAAAGTGTTTGCGATGGCGGCCATTTTGTTCTTCGCGCGCAGTACTCATGCGCATCATTTTTGAGAGTGCCAACATCGAAATTATGTTTCTTCAAGGCCTAACAAAGAGATTCAGACTACTACCACACTTGCATCATCAAGGAGCCTACGGAAGTCTATTTTTGCACACTTGGCAGGGGACTATAATCTCTTTATCGCAGCTACATTGCAGTAGAAGATATAATACTGATTTTGAAGATTATTATAGTTCCCACGCATCTTGTATATTAGACTGAATTGTTTACTGAACTCCCTGCGCGACGACAAGCTCTCTATTTATACTCCTGGGTAATTGATTCTGGATCCTTCTGAATCTTTCTACAATGTTCCAGTAGTTGTCACTATGACGTTTCTAGATTATGACACTGCGCCCGCCATCTCTGGGACGATAGCCCAACTAACTAATGACATTAGATAACTTAGTTTTCTGTATTTCTGTTACTTATACATAGAACTTGGAGGGAATTCTCATAGATGGGGTACAAAGCTTGAACAGTTAGTTCTGCGAATCGGTAGATAGAATAAGGTCCAGGTGTTCGAAAATTTAGTAAACTTAAGGGAGCACCATAATGTATTTTTTTTATGTGTTACTTTAAAAAGAAATATTTGTTGTGATGTAGTTCTGCGAGTTTCCAGACTCGATAGTGAAAATCTGTTTAAAATTGTAGTCTGGGGAAAACTAATAGCAGGACAGACACCGAGGTAAATCTTCCCTTAAAAAACAGTGCTGGTAATAAAAAAATGTTGGTTTATATACAATTTTAAAAACTTCAAAACGATCAACAATTTCTTCAATAAATTCTCTTAATTCGCAAAAAATGGGAAGTTTCAAAAAAATAATTTTATATTCCTGAAATTTGGTATAGAGGTATAAAATTGCATTCTAAATAACTTTTCTTAGTGGAATTTTTTCATACTTTGAAAAATAAAGGTACTTTATTAGTGGTGATTTTTACAACTTTGCTTATAAAACACCCTGTGAAACACCAAATCAAGTCATTTTTGGTATACTTTAGTTTTACAACAAGCAGGACTCAATCCCCAAATACCATTCCAAAATTCCAAAATTTTTGGACATCTATCCTGGGACACACTGTATATCTGTCGGTAAATTATTACTAGTCTTCTTACTGTCAATAGTTGTGTATAAACATTATTCTCGACATTATTATTCCCTTCTATTTGGTTACGACCTGTGTTCATAATTTTGAACCAGTTTGTTTGTGGGAATAGTATCTTGATTAAAGAAAACAACGTAAAAATATATTTCGTTTTTCGGTTTATTGTATTTATGGTCATTAAGGTCATTACAATTCAATTGTCCTTGTTAAAAAACATGGCATAAAGAGTATGTCATTTTGTTAAAAAAAAGACACAAAATAATAATTTGTGCTAGCACATATGAAAAAGAACTGTAACTTCTTATATAGTGGTTGGTGTTCCCAGTAATCAGACGCCTTTAGGCAAAACATCCAGTCCACGTACAAATTTGTCAAAAATATTGTTATACTTTCTTTAGAAATAACACTAATATATGGCACAAAGGTCTTTTTTTTAACTAAAAATATTGCACATATCACATAAGCTATGAATCAATAACAATTACCATAAATTTAATACAAACGACCTCGGTAACGCGAAGCCGACTTCTAACCAAAACGGTATAATTGTATTCTGAAAATAATTAATTGAAAAAATCTCTAGAGGATTAATTCCGAAGTAACGAATTTCAATTTGTCAATTCATTTTCATACATATTAGTATTAAATAGAATTTATTTTGTGCGATTTTTAATGAATTATTTTATTTGTCTAACAATACAGTCTCAGGTTTTTAATGAATTTTAGATTACTTTTCTTGTTTAAATATGGCCTGTAACTTCTTTATTTTTTGGCCGCAGAGCGGTAAAAGTTCTATCCGTAGGTGACACTAATTATTTCCACATCCAGCGGAAGTATAGTAACGACGAAAACAAAAATTGAAAATTTTTATTGTTCAAATAGGCTTAGAATGTCATGAAACGTCGAGATTTTAAGTTTGAGCGAAAAAACTTTTTGTCTGTCTTTTTTGTGCGCAGATAATGACTTGAAATTTGGTACATGTATGTATTTTAACGTGATCTGGAACTAGATTATATTTTCATCTTATTCCGGGGTCAATTGGGGTAAATGGAAGTTAATAGATAAATCAAGCGGGTAAGAGTCCATAAAATTGGTATTTAGTATTAGTCTAATAACATTAGCCTTTTACCCGGACATTCAAAAAACAAAGGTCTGATTGTCCCACGATGCTTGTTACCCTCCCCTCTGTACGCCCTGAAATATCCAAGAGGTTACAGCGTCGGGTTTGGGGGGGGAGCCCCCCCCTCCCCCCCAAACCCGACGCCGGTGGAAAGGGTCAGAATGTGACTTTTTTTCTCTTTTTCTCAAATATCTCAAAAAGTATGAGGTTTAGAGCAAAGATGTTTCTATACAAAATCAAAGTACATTAAATTTTCTACAAAAAGGCCCTTTTCGTTTTTTTTTGTAACCCTAACCGTTTCTGAGATATAGGGAGTGGAAAATGTGGATAAAAAATCAATTTTTGCGAAAATCGTAGGTAAAATTTTTTAAAATCGTTTCTAAGTCTTTTTAAAATTATTGTTCTTGACCTATTGGTTATTACGTTATCAGTTTACAGTTACATTCTTGGTGTAATTGCGATATATGTCAGGGAGGGAGGAGGGTGAATTACTGAACAGGAAAAGAGTGGGCATGTTTATTGTTCATATAAAACTTGATTTTATTTTCTGAATTTAAAAATCAAACAAATTTTATTTGTTAATATTAATGGAATATAAGTATTATAAACATGGTAGTATAGTCTCTAGAAGGTACTATATCATCAGCTATGTCTCTGTTGCTACAACCATGGCCTGCATAATTGGCACATATGGTTGAGCACTTCACCATTTTTAAAACACTCACACTTTTTCGTGCAGTCATCTCTGCAGCTGCAGCTGATTAGGTTCATCAGGTGCAGCTGCCCTGAGAGTGGTGACTGGACGTAAATTTCCACAATTTCCAGCCCCATTTTAATAGGTCCATGTCAATTCCACGCCACTGTTGAACTTGGTGGAACACTCGGAGAGAGTACTGACGAGCTGTCCCTGATGTAGGAGGGAGTGTAACCAAATTCAATTGCGTGTGCACTGGCTGCTTTGCAATTATTTTCGTGTACAACTTGTGGCGGAGTGAATCCAAGTTTTTCTCTGTAGAACCATAGAGAGCACAGAACAAAGCTTCACCTTCTTCAGCTACTGAATCTGGTGAGGCATCAGCATTGTTGAAAATTTCAATGATTTTTTTGAGGTTTCTATCACGCCTAATTTTTGACAAAGCAAGGGTTTTACCCTTCCGAAAAATGAATGAGGTAGAATCGCACCCAGTGAAGGCGTACACCGGAAGAACAGCACTCTTCAAAGCTCCCAATTTATGCTGAATGTTACTGATTACATGAATTTTATGTGGTTGGTTTCTTCTGCCGGGGACAAGCATTTTCAAGTCTGTGTATTCTGATGGTGAAAGTGTAACCAGCAAAACTAACAAATCAGTGTCTTCCCCAATTACAACAGTTTGATCACCTGTGTTGCGTGCCTCAGCAATAGCCGTTGAAACAATTAAGCGGTCTACATCTCCCTCAGCTTGAGTCCTTGCTCCCTGTAAGTGATCCGTTAAAAGTGAAATAAATCGCATTTTGTTTGTGGAATTGGCAAGGAATTCTTCTTGCTTTAGGGTTATTGAAATTTGGTCTTCCACTACAACATTAACGTGTGATGTTTTGCCAGAGCGACGAAGGTGTTCTTCATCTTTTGTGTTCATTTCACTATATCCATCAAACACTACTATTTGTTTTCCGTAATGGGAAAGTACATAGGCAACATATTGTTTGCATATGGACTGAAAGGAAGCAGGGCATTGCCACACGACACGATGAAGAAGATGTCCTCCATCTATGATGTATCTCGCACCACTTGGAGGAGCAAGGACTTCATCTGATGAGTTCTCTACTTTACCTACGAGTACATTGACAATAGATGATTTGGAACTCTTTCTCATCAAGCCACTTTCATTGAAAAGGGATGGAGGGTAGGCACACATCTCATACTTAAACATCTCCTTCAGCTGAGCCTCTGTTTTCATTGTGCAAACCATACGATGCAAGAGTTGATTGGGATTTACAGGAATAAAATCACCACGCACTGAGACAGATTTAGTAGAAGAATAATTTAAATAAGACTTAGAAACGATTTTAAAAAATTTACCCACGATTTTCGTAAAAATTAATGATTTATCCCATTTTGCGCTCCCTATATCTCAGAAACAGTTGGGGTTACAAAAAAAATGAAGTGGACCTTTTTTGTAGGAAATTTAATGTACTTTGATTTTGTATAGATACGTCTTTGCTTTAAACCTCATACTTTTTGAGATATTTGAGAAAAAGAGAAAAAAAATCACATTCTGACCCTTTCCGCCCCCCCCCCCCCCCCCCTCCCCCCAAACCCGACGCTGTAACCTCTTGAACATTTCAGGGCGTACAGAGGGGAGGGTAACAAACATCGTAGGACCATCAGACTTTTGTTGTTTTGAATGTCCGGGTTTGGCCATTTTTTTGCGTAATATCACTACACTACATATAGAAGTAGACCCATTTTATGGATTATGATTATAAAATACCCTCCCTTAGTGGGGCATGGCACCAATCAGACACGACTTCCAGATGTCCATCAAGTTGTTTCACGTTCCAGGGGGATAAAGAGATAAAACAAAATTTAGTATTTGCTTGTAACACTAAGCAGTACACGGGAATACATTTTTGCTGCCGCACTAATGCGACTTGTCACTCATTTTTTAAGTTTTTAATTCTTTTTAAAACCAAGAATTGACCCATATTTTAATATTCTATTTCGAAGCAAATGGCATCGCCGAATCAAAAGAAATAGCAAAATATAAAGCGAAAAGAAAGTACTGCTTGACGAACTAAAAAAAGAAACGTAAAGCTTACAAAACGGCTGAAAATTTATGAGCTACCGTAAAGATTTTATGTCTACGCGATTCATAGAAAAATATGCTACAACCGTTAAGTTGCCTCGTATTTTCCGACAAAAATTGGATAGATACATCTGTTTTATGTAATCAGAGAGAAATAACCCTTTACAACGAATCGATAAAACTGCGAGTGTTCACCGCTGTCACTATTTTATTTCTTCAGCTAAATTTGTTTCAAACCCGAACGAGCAAATTGATCTTGAACATTAATTAAAATAAAGAGATTGTTGTATCGATCAGCCGCCACAGGATTCGAACATTTAACAATATTTAAAAATAACCTAGTCAAATTTTGCTTACTAAAATATCCGATTATTAACATAATGACTTAGCGGATGACAGAGCTGAGGTTTTATCATAAATATGGTGATAAATATGAGATAATAACGATTGGCAAACTTTTTAAAAGAAATTGTTTCAAGCTCACTTTAGTTGTATATATTGGAAAACACAACTCAGAATAGAATTTAAAACCGTAGGTATTTTATTGATGGATGACGTAGAACATGTCTTAAAGATGTCATGTCTTTATTATGGATGTCTTGATAATACTTTTTTAAACATATTATGTAGACTTACGAAAGCATGTAAAAAATTACATATAAACTTTTTATTGCTTTTAACATAAATAGGTGGGTACAATCTAATGTATAAAGTAGATATTTCACACTCAATATTACCAGCAACATTGTGTCAAACATGTTTATTGGGAAGTTCTCTTTCTACCTGCAAATTTTCTTCAATATTTTACTTTCTAATGGAAAAATAACTAAATAATTTCAATATAATGTTTTCCCATTTAAGACAGTGATAGCTTAACACAGCGGCGCGCGGCGTTCCGTGCTTTAAATAAGGCTTCTGATTGCTTTTAGTTTCTGCCTGAGATAAATTTCTTCTGAATCTTTGTAAATGCTAGATGAAGGTTACTAAGAAACAAAGGAAGCTATTGCAAAACTCGAACTAAATTACGATTTGGTCCCATCGATGTTGAATAGAATTTAAATTTGGTCTTCCTGCCGACCTTTCATTGTTCAACTCATTGGAAATGTTCAGTCACCACTTCAGCGCAATACATGATCTTACATTAACATATTTTAATGTAAAATTATCTCCTATAGAAGACACAAAGGTTGTCGATATACCTGGGTGCTTTGTTTGTTACAAAGTTTCTACATACGTTTAAAGATATTCTATTCCACATAGTAACTAATCGTCCTCCGTGACTGTCAGCAACGATTCCTATTACATTAAGCATATTTGCTACCGGTCGCTTATCATGCATATTTAAGTAGAGTGGAACACAAGCTGCTGAACTAGTTGATTTTTTGACAATTTGTTTGCAACCGTATTCTTCGACGGTGTTCGATCAAAACTGGACCTGCAACGCCTTCTAAGGATGAAGATTGTATTCATTTCACTGTATCCGAGTCAGTTATGCAGTTAAAGTTAAAACAAACTGTTGGAGAATGTCTAACTTCTTGCAGACGTAGAAAACGATCCTGTCTAACAGTTGTCACTCTTTCACGGGCTTGGCCAAGTCTTCTACTATTGACACCAGTTCGTTCAAACCGTCTCCACACTAAAGGAATGATTAGATGTGAGACTAGGCCAGAAGTCTCAAAGTTTTGGAGTCATTTAGCTTCAAAAATATTGCATATTTCTCAGCCACTGTTTTAAAAAACACCGTAAATAGAGGCGTAAAATGTTGGTAAGACAAATAATAATATCGAGATAATTTCTAACCTGTTATTTCCTGTAGAAAATGCTGTGTATAGTTTTTTAACGTCGAAATATAATTCTATCTGAGTACACGTGTATCAGTTAGTTGTTTACCTGTATAAACCGCGTACAGTGAAACAGACGTATTCATTAAACTGTAGTACAAATATTTACCTTCCTGACTTTTAACCACTACGAAAGCGTTTACCTCTATAGTAGCTTTTTACAAATCGATTACACATCTGGCAAACATTTGATCCGTATTAAACGTCAGACTGTTATATGACTAAACAGTAGCAAAGTGAAGGCAAACTAATAGAATTACGTAACATCGTTCGGGAATAAAACGGAATCTCCTATAAAGGCTTTGGATTTCGCTTTGTCTTTGGTTCAAAGGCATGTAGGCTTGGAATTTTGCGCTGATGTCGATTATTATTACAAAACTATTTCAAGAAGGTAAACGCGTGAAGTTCATTTTATTTATACGTAATTACATGAGCAGTTTTCCTTTTACTTCTCTCGCTTTACTGGGGGAGAAGTAATGTAATCGTAAATAATTCACCCTCCGAGATTTCATCCAATCTCCACGTTTCAGACGACGCGTGACGTAGGAAAGTTCAGGTCTTTTAATTCCATTGGTCTATTTGTTGGTCTATAGCTCTGACAGACTGTCTACTGGCACGAATTCTTAAGGACGATTTGATGGTAGGGTTTGTAAATTTACCGGAAATTTTAATAACCGATAAATCGGTAAATAAAAATGTAAATGACCGGTTAACGGTATTTACAGGTAATTACTTCCACATTCAGTGGAAGTATAGTAACGACAAAAAAAATTTTAAAAATTTTTATTGTTCAAATAGGCTTAGAATGTCATGAAACGTCGAGATTTCAAGTTTGAGCGAAAAAGAAATTTCTGTCTGTCGGTCTGTAACTTTTTTTGTGCGCACGTTTACTCTGGAACCGTTTGAGATATTGACTTGAAATTTGGTATACATACGTACTTTAACGAGATCTAGAACTAGATTATATTTTCATCTTGTTCCGTCGAAGAGTTGGGGCGTAAATTGGGGTAAATTTGGAGTAAATAGGTAAATCAAGCAGGTAAGAGTTCATAAAATTGATATTTAGTATAGACAAGAGAAGCTAAGGTCTCACAAAAAATTTTGGCATTAGCCACCCCCATTACCACCCCCACCCCATTATTAAACGGGAAGAAAAAAACATATGATTTAGTGTGTGTACAAGAACCAGAAACCTCAAAATATTTTTTTACTTATCCACCATATAGATCTCGTTAAAGTACATACGTGTACCAAATTTCAAGTCAATATCTCAAACGGTTCCAGAGTAAACGTGCGCACAAAAAAAAGTTACAGACCGACAGACAGACAGAAATTTTTCACTCAAACTTAAAATCTCGACGTTTCATGACATTCTAGTCTATTTGAACAATAAAACTTTTTAAAAAAATTTTGTCGTTACTATACTTCCACTGGATGTGGAAGTAAAATTATAAACATAAACTCAGTTAGGCCATTTACTGATACCTAATCTAAAAATACAATAATTTTTAAAAATAGCCCGTGAAAAGGGTTAGTTCTTCAAAGCTGCATCTGTCAGTCGTCTGATATTTGTGCATAGAATACCATCAGCTGAAGATGCCTTTCCTCAATCGACACTGGTATTCGTATCATTGTGTTAGTGAACGAATTCTGAACAACTTTCAAAATGTCCGTCTGTCCGTCCGTCCGTCATGTTTCTTGTAAGCACGATAACTTAAGAAAGAAAAGTCCGTAAGTATATTGAAATTTGGAAAAAAAGTTAGTGTTAGCCAGAGGAAGAACCCTTTTGTTTTTGAAGAAAATCAATCAGTAAATAAGAAAGTTATTAATCATTTAATTTAAAAAATATATATTCTCTTAATTTTTGTCGCTTGTACTTAAATAGAAATCTTGCGAAATGTTATGTCTATAATATATTTTAATAATATAGAGTTGAAATATGATTCCCGAAATATGATTCGGTAGTGGGGGTGGGTAATGCAAAAAAAAAATTGAGACCTTTGGTTCTTGTACACACACACTAAATTACAATTTTATTTAATAATGGGGTGGAGGTGGTAATCAGTAGTACTGATTATTTGCTAGTAAGTAATAGTAATAAGCCTATTATCTATTAAAGGACAAGGGTAGATAAGGGAATCTTTTCGCCCATCGGCTGTCATGTCATTTATATTTTCCGAGTAGTATATGTCTTGACAATTAATGAAAAACAGTTCTTTGAAATAGTACATTGTGTATCTAGTAGTAAAAACAATACATTCCCGGATGACGCACAGTGGTCCCAAAGTGACTTTGTTTTCAAATCAGTCTGCAGGTCTTAATAATTAAAAAATCGAAATATATTTTTCTAATCTTCGCTTTTCAATTGCCTATCGATTTGTCAAGCCAGAGTTTCGATTTCTGTCCATGGTTTTTCAAAATTTTCAAGAGGTTTGAAATTTCATAAAAAATTTAAAAAAATTTTAGCTTGATAGATCGATAGGAAATTAAAAAACGAAGATTAAAAAAAAAAACTTTCCGATTGCTAAGTACTAAGATCTGCAGACTAATTTGAAAAAATAAGTCATTTTTGGGCCACTGTGCGACGCTGTAAATTGTTGGCCGAGGCGCTAAGCCGGGGAAAACAAGCATTGAAGTCCGGGAAATGTGCTTTTACTACGAGATACACATACTAGTTTTTCAGAAATCGCAACCAATATTATTATAAATTAAGGAATTTTTTAAATGCATAAAAAAAAAGAAAAAGTCAGAGATTTAGTGCTTGTTATTTACTGCCTAAGCCGAGAAAGTAACTTTCCCGGACTGTTTTCTGATAGTTGCTTAGCAACGGACTAAAATACTAGAATAGCGTATTTTGCGATCTGAAATTGCGCCGAGAAAGTTGACATTCTTGACCAACTTCAGAAAAAAAATATTTTTCTTCAATACACACGACAATATGTGGTTTTGAGCGCTGATAGGTTTAAATTCGCACGCAACGTCGACACCACTACGACTCCCGCGGAAACGATTTTGTTTTTTATACACTGAAGCGCTTGACGAACCAATATAAATTGACCATTAGTCAACAGCTTAAATACTCAACAATGAAATGAGGTGTGAATTTTCTTGGTTCATCGAGCGCATTTAATAAAATATACATTAACAACAACATTAACATACAAATTAAAAGTTCGAAAAATCGTCAAAAATTACAAATAAACTGTAAACATGCTTACTCTGAAATTATTACGACTTACTGTTGTTTTTCAAATGTAAAACGTATAGAAACGTAAAGATCATATGTTCAACTATAAGTAAATAACGTTTAAGATTTTAAGAACTTTTTATTTTTATGAAATTAGTGGGCGAAAATATATAGCATATCTACCCTTGTCCTTACCTGGGCTATTATGTAAACTTTTACGATAATAATATGTGGCAAAGACTGCAATAATAAAATAAAAAAGAAGAATTAAGAAAACTATAACCTTTAATCGATATCTTAAGGGAACGATGCAGATGTAAAATACATTTGCAGCGAAAAACACGACATTGTTCATTAGAACTTTAAGTTCGAGTCCTCCTTACTTTGAAAAGTAGTTATTTGATATTTTTAATTACATTCACACCATATATGAGTGCGAAAAAGAACGTAAACAAGATATGAAATGAAACGATAATAAATGAAATGAATCTACGAGTAACTTTACTGCGAGTCCCTGTTCAATATCTCTAGAGGTGAAACTCTGAAGCTTGACAAAATAGTCACAGAGATAAAGAACGAGAATAGAGAAAATATTTGTTTAATTTAGTACTCCTTAAGGAGTTCCCAAGACTTTTCCGAGTTCCATTTGCGGATTAGTTACGCCTTGTCGCACCCTGTTGGTTTTTACTACGGTATTAAGGTACGTGTCCACATGGGACAACTGCTCTTGGGATAATTCCTTTCAAGTGGGCACACTGAGACTAATTTACAGGAAGCGAAGGTAGTGTGATTTGCCCCCAAATGGCTATGTCATAATTATTCTGAGAGTGCTAGCAGATAAATACAACTAAATAGAAAGACGCTCAGAAAAAAGTGGTCTTAAAATATTCATTCGCTTCCACGACGAAAGAATTCAGAAAGTAGAGTACGGTAATTGGAAAGACGACACGGAAAACATTGAAGGAGATTGTGATAAAGCTTAGTTCTCTGACAACGTATAAGGCAAACTGCATAGTTTGAAAAGGCACGAAGTGTACACTGTCAAAATATCGAACTGCAAATATTATCTGCGAGCTCTTAAGATCTGTAAGTTACGGGTATAAGAATGTATAGTGGAAACGGTCCATCAGCTGCATGTCTGCTTTAGTGTTAATCTCGATATATATTCTCAACTACTTGCCCATTTGATCGTATTTTTCGAAAAATTTTAAAATATGTTGGACAAACGAAACGTCAAATTATAACAAGATTCAAGGTGCATATGCCCCCTCATTTTGAGTGCCTTTTAATTGCACAAATTGGAGTCTATTTACTAAGTAAAATTTTATACATTCACTAGCTATAACTCTCGCTATAACTTTTACATCGTAGGCCTTCAATTTCTTATCAATAAATTATGGTCTATGACATCAAACGCTTTTGTCAAATCATAATAAACCGCTGTTGTTTTGTTCCCCTTATCTATAGTCTCGGTAATGTCATTTGTTGGGTTAAATAGAGCTGTTTTTGATGATTTTTTTTACTAAGAAAGCCATGTTGAATGTTACTCAAAAGGTTATATGTTATGAAATGTAATATTTTAATTTAAAATTGGATTTATTAACAAATTATCTGTTGAACAAAGTAATTATTATAGATGTTTACTTATTAATTTATAATTATTTAGTACAAATAGATATTTCTATTTCAGGATAATTTAACCAATGTTCACATATACCGATTAGTTTAGGATTATAATGAATTATATATGTATTTATTAATAAATGTCTATTTTTTAAACTTCTAACATTTAGTTGTAGAATTTTAAATAACTATCTATCTGTAGTATCTTGTATAACAGAGTCCCCAGAATTGGTAGAAAGGATCATAAAGTTCAACTTTCCCTTGCATTTGCAAAAAAAAAAACGAAAAGCAATCAAGATGTTCAAATACTTTCAAAACTTCTCCCTTTAATGCCATTTTTAACTGTATACCACATGCAACAACTTTTTAAATAACATGAGAAAATTGGTGGTAATTTGTTTAAAAGGATATCTATCTGAGTTACATTAGGGGAAAATAAAGTAAAAACAAACAAAAAACTTGTTGCAAATTTGTTATTCATTAATTTTGCTCAAATTGCGCTCCCCCATTTCTTATACATACGCGACATCTTCGGATTTCTACCGTTTTGTACAGAGCCGCATCACTTCTCTCATCGTTGCGAAAGCGGCGTTAATTCTTTCAAGTAACTGGTTTTGGTTGTGAATTTCTTGTGAGTACACAAGTTCTTTAGCCCGTCCCCAGACGTGGAAATCAAGAGGTGTCAGGTCTGGGGACCGTGCGGGCCATGGAATAGGGCCACGTCTACCAATCCACGAATTGGGAAATACATTATCTAAGTGCTCCTTAATGGTTATTCTGTAGTGTGCCGGACAACCGTCATTTTGAAAAACAATAGGCCCCTCTAGGCCAAATTTTTAAAACAAATTACCACGAATTTTCTCATGTTATTTAACAAGTTTTTATTGCATGTGGCATACGGTAAAAAATGGCATTAAAGGGAGAAGTTTTTGAAGGCATTTGAACATCTTGATAGCTTTTAGTTTTTTTGCAAATGTAAGGGAAAGTTGAACTTTATGATCCTTTCTAGCAATTCTGGGGACTGTTAGCTCATAATAATTTTTTTCTTTAATTATCAGCGTTCCATATGATTTTGTTAGAACACATATGCATTGCAGAAAATAATAAAAGTTATTTTGAACTGTTACAACCATGAAAAAAATTGTTATACATGCTAAAAGGCTGATTTGAGGGAAATTAAAAAAAAATGACATAATAATATCTCAAAAACGGCGGTACTTTGAATAGAGGTCATTAGGGCTAACTAACTTCTAAATGGCCCCACCTATCCACCCTTCCCATTTGGCACACTCTCTGCAACACCCTATATAAGCCAGATCTTGATCTAGTAAAATCACGTTGCTTTCCTGTATCCATTTGACCATATTTTTTCCCCAAGAACTTGCTTCTTAGTATCTGCGTCTAGTCCAACTTTTAATGCATTCGTCAGTTATTTTTTATCTGCATACATATAACATTTTTTTCCGGGAATTTGTTTTTTAAGTAGGTTTTGAGTAGTTCAGCTGTATAATCATTTCGGTATTTTGTTTCAAACAACCATTCCATTGTTTTTTTTTTCATTTTCTATTATTTTATTATCAAATTTTTGTTAATTTTAATGTCATTTTCCAGTTGTATTTCCTTTATTTTTGTTCTCTGGTATGCCTCATATATCTTCTGGTATATATTCTGGTTATTGAGAGCATTTTTAGTTTTATTTACATCAGCATTACATGACGCCGTCATCCATGTTCCTTTTTTGTCGTCCATGTTCCTTTTTTGTCGTCATCAGTCATCATCGACTAGCCACTAGTATAGTAGGTTCCGTATATAATTCAGCGATATAAAAAAGCTCACAAAAAAGCACACTTTCAGTTTATTTACAAAAAAGGCCATAAAGATGTTCGGCTTCTTTTATTATAATCACAATAAATGGTCATACATATTTCTTAACAAGAATGTAGACCAATCCCACTGTATATAATTGGTTGTTTACTCTAGCCGATTGATGATAGGTTGAAATAAACAATGTAGTCAACGTGAGTACATTTATTCCGCCGAAGGGTTGGGGGTAAATTGGGGTAAATGTGGGTAAATAGGTAAATTAAGCAGGTAAGAGTCCATAAAATTGTTATTTAGTATATACAAGAGAAGGTCTCAAAGAAATTTTTGCATTAGCCACCCCCACCATCCCCACACCATTATTAAATGGGATGAAAAGAAATACGTGATTTAGTGTACAAAAACCAAAAACCTCAAAATATTTTTTTATTTCATCCACCCCCGCTACCACCCCCCTATCACTACCCCCACCCCACTACCAATGTGGGATATCGTTTTATGAGCTTTTGGGTTAGACGATTTCAAATATTATACTATTAAAGTTCCATAAACAATTATTTTTGTTGTTGTAACTGACTTGGGCAGGAAATCTGGATGTGGAAGTAGTGACCTTGGGCAGCAGTTTTTTATTTTGGAAAAGTGTTATTATTTCTGGTAAGTTTAAAACATGTTTTATTTGCAACATTTGAAGAAATGTTTTTATTTTATTTATTTTACTGTAGGAAAATGCTATTAATTTTCTTACTAATTTAATGTTTACTTATATTGTGTTGTTGAGTTTAGCTATTTATTTATTTATTTTTATTCAATTTTTACTTTGAAACTTTATTATGTTATTTTAATAAGAAAGTTTATACATTGTTATTTTGTAGAATAGTTATTTTTAACTGAAAAATGCTGGTTTATTCATTTTTTTTAACCTCTTACTTCCTAATTAACAATTCTGTGACTATCCTATTCTGGCAAGGGATATGCTTATACCTTCTCGTTGGATTTTGCTGGGCAATAAGAAAAACTGGTATCGTTGAAGTTTGTGTACATATTTGTAAACATACTTATTTTACAGTTCTGATGCCAGATATCGTATTATTCATTGTTAAAAAAATTATGTCCTTAAAAGAACACCAGTTTTTGTTTTCGGCTAAGATGAGCATAAAAACGTGGATTTAATTGTATCTTAATTTATTGTTTGAAACTAAAAATACATTTTAAGTCCGGTCTTGTGTATTGCTCAACCTAACGCCGGCGGCACACTAACCAAAAGCGGTCGGTGTCCTCTACGCTTTTTTGCGAGCTTTTTTATATCGCTGAATTATATACGGAACCTACTATACTCGATTAGTCAGTAGTGAAACAGAAGCGAGGGTAAGGGAATATTTATGTGGTTAAAACAAACAACTGTTTAATTCGTGTATATAATTTGTTTGAGAGAACCCTTTTAAATATTCCATGACGATATGTCCAATGAAAAGTCTATGATGAATACTTGCCTATAGGCTTCAGACTTTTCAGGCTCGTGGTAATTTACGAGAACAATTAATATTGAGGTACATATTAATTAACGTCAGAAATTAACCTTGAAAACGTCTGGTGTTGATCTTCCATTAAGTGGACCTTTCCAGACTTGATTGTAACCATATTTCCAGTTTTATTTTACCTATACATTAAAAATCTAAGTGTATTTAATCTTCAGAAATGGTTTACATCTTTAAACAACACTAAATTAAATAATGTATTATAGTACGTCGGATGGCTGGCTCTATCGTTCACTAACCCAATACCGAGGTATAACCAAATAAAATCTATTTCATTTTATTCAGCAGGTTTTTTTACATAGCAAATCACTTTTGACGACACTTTCCATTGGTCGAGACTGAAGTTACAAGAAAAAAACAAAAAAAAATGAAAATAACAAAATTCAAATTCAACCACGAATAACTTTCAAACGAAAAAAGATAAAATTATATATTTTTTTGGTTTTATAGTACAAACGATTCTCTTTAATTTGGTGTATAATTTATTACAAAAATAATAACTTTAACATTAAAAAATTTACGTTGATTTAGATGGTACACAAATTGTCAATTTTTTTGAAAGGTCTAACTCATTGTAACTCGCTTATGTATTGAGCTGTTCGAATGTTTTATTCCCCAAAAACTGCCAAATTTCATAGACTTCATTTTGTCTCAATTAATGCAGGGTCTAGCTCTGTAAATAAAAGCGGTACAGCCTTTTAAACACAACGAAACGCGCTACGGCGACGGAGTCGCGAGGCTTCCCCACTCGTTCCCGGTACATCCCGGGTTCACCATAAATCGCACAAGGCTACAATCAGAGGCCTTAACAAAAGCTTTAGAATTATCTTCCTTTATTGTAAGATGATAAAATTAACAAATCAAATTGAATAATATGATATTAATTGTAATAATCTGCTATATATGGTGTCGTACTACGCGGGTGGTGCATTAATAAAGTGAAAATAATAGGTAGGTATCAGACAGATATAACTGATTTTCAGATATATCATTGTAAAAACCGCTGCCCAAGGAATTACTATTCCATATCCGGATTTTCTATCCAAGTCACACAACGAAAAAATTTTGTATCTGGAAATAATTGTTTATAGAACTTTAATAATATAATATTTGAAATCCTCTACCAGTAAAAAAATATTTTGAGGTTTCTGGTTCTTGTACACACACTAAATCACATTTTTTTTCATTCCCTTTAATAATGGGGTGAGGGTGGTAATGGGGGTGGTAATGGGGGTGGCTAATGCCAAAATTTTTATTGAGATCTTAGCTTCTCTTGTCTATACTAAATATCAATTTTATGAACTCTTATCTGCTTGATTTACCTATTTACTTCAAATTTACCCCAATTTACCCCCCAACCCTTCGACGGAACAAGATGAAAATATAATCTAGTTCTAGATCTTGTTAAAGTACATATATGTACCAAATTTCAAGTCAATATCTCAAACGGTTCCAGAGTAAACGTGCGCACAAAAAAAGTTACAGACTGACAGACAGACATTTTTTTTTTTTGCTCAAACTTGAAATCTCGACGTTTCATTACATGCTAAGCCTATTTGAACAATAAAAATTTAAAAAAATTTTTTTGTCGTTACTATACTTCCACTGGATGTGGAAGTAAAATCATGCCAGCTAGTAAAGTTTTTACTTTGCATCGTATATTTTAATATTTTCCATAAAATGTCAGAGGTAACCACATAATCAAAACAACTATTTGCCATGCTTTCACTAACTCGTAGAGGCTCTGAACGATTAGTTGGATTTTTGTACATAACTATATTTTTGTTTTCATGTAAACTGGAAGGGTTAAAATCGGTTAAAATTGGATAGACGATCTAAATATGCTTGTGTAAATAGGCTGTTCTTTTTTTTAAATAATACTATTCCTAGTGGGATTTTTACCATCTAGCCTGTCTTTGTTTTGATCAAAATTATCGCTGGGATAAATGTAATTGTTTTCTTCAGAACTTACTGGAGGAACTCCAGGTGGTATAAAAATGTCGTCACCAGTTTTCACTAATACGTGACTAGCTAAAGACGTTAAAAATGTGCGTATTTCATCGTAGAAATAACCATAGCCAAAAGAATAAAGCATATCATTAAGTTCTTTTTCTTCTGACGGCTCGAAACACATGTAGTGATATGTAAAGAATTAAAAAAATGGCCTAAGCCGATTGTTTTTTTTTTCCATAAGTATTAATATAAATTCCATTACTATAGAAATAACGTTTAAATCAAATTTGTCTGTCCTGACATATTTAGTATCCACGACATAAATGTTTATAACAAATCTGAAACTTCTTGTTTACATTTATGTTCATTCAGATTAGTAGTCATGTTTTTTTTTATAGTTTTAAAACATCCAGCTATAGCTTCTCTTAAGATACCGGCAGCTTTATCAGGAATTGTCAATTCATTCTCATGAACCAAGTTTTCTTCGCCTGATTCACTTGTGACTGACAACAAAAATCCTTTTAGCTTTATTATCACTTGAACGAACTGTTGTTGTATTTTCTTTGTGTTCACAAAACACTTTGTTTGCTTAAATGCTCTTCTAATCTCTTTCTTATATTTCCACTGCTATAATAATCTAATTTTTCTTCCGTCATTTCTTCAAATATATCATTAAGGCGTGTTTTTAGAAATATTAGAGTTAAGAATTCTTTTTTGCAAAACAGCAAGATAAACCTCTTTAAATAAAATATTTAACGCTACTTTAATTCATTCATTCATTCAGTTGTTTAGTTTGTACACATTTAATTTTTTTTTGCTAATATATTTTGCATAATAAATTTTATAATTTCCATTAGCCCAAATAAATCTGAATAAATGTGTAACCTGCCTTGTATTTCTGTATCACAATGCGACACTGCAGCTTTAATATATATTTTTTTCTAGTTTCCGCACCCGTTCCTGTACAAACTGATACTTAAAGATGTTCTTAATTTATTCTTAATTTTTCTGGATTTTCCACAAATCAGACAATGCCATTTTATTTTAAACTGATTTTTTTTCTTTATTATAACTACATGAAGGCTCACTTGCATTTTTTTTTATCACATTACTAATATCAGAGACAATACATATTATCTTTGCTAATGTTATTTATTACAAAAAGATGTCAGACAAGAATAATGAAATCGGTATCGAAGGGTGTGCAAATAAGTGCCACCACTTTGTTTTATAAAAATTTTAATGAAATTGCATATTTTCTTTCATTTGCACAATTAATAATAGACCTGATGCCAGTAACAGTTGGTTTTTTACCATTAGATTTTCACTGCTTTCAGCAGTTTCGTAAAACAAACATGTAGTTTTTCTCCATTGATAAAAATGAATCTACAATATACATAAACTGTAATAACCTACATGTAAGTAAAATAGTATATACTTATTAATATTTATCCAGACAATAATGAGGCCAGCAGCCGATACGTTTCTTGATGGGCCGAGAAAGTAGCGGGGGTGGGAAAGGAAGCCTCGCGTCTTCGTCGCCGTACCTGTGCTTCGTTGTGTTTCAAGGGCTGTAGCGCTTTTAGTTAAAAAATTAGATCCAGCATTAATCGAGACAAAATGAAGCCTATTAAATTTGTCAGTTTTTGGTGAAAGAAAAAATTGAATACCTCGTTATATAAGCGAGTTATGGCGAGTTAAGAATTAGAAAAATGTTGCTGATTTGTGTATCTTTTTGAATTTTGCTAGTTTTTTTATGTTAATTTTTTAATTATTGCAATAAATTATACTTCAAATTAAAAAGCAATGTTTATTTGTCAAAACCAAAAAAAAACTGTATTTTTATCTGTTTTAGTTCTAAAGTTATATTTGATTAAATCTTAAATTTCTTTTTTTTTAGTTTTTTTCTTATATCTTCGGTCTCGACCAATGGAGAGTGTCGTCAATTTTGATTTCCTATGTAAAATAACATGCTTTAATAAGTAGTGAAGGTCCCATCTGGTTATACTTCAGTATTGGGTAGGTCAAGAAAGAGAAGGCTTTTCGCGCTCTGCCCGACGGGCTATTACAGAATGTCACCACTAGATATTACAACTTAGGATTTTGCAGAGTGAGAGGGAAATATGCGTTTATTTTCGGTTTATTATAAATATTTAAAAAATTACAAATGGTGCAATCTTTAAAGTAGTTTCAGATACTTCCTATTGCTCTAAGGAATACAACCATATAGTTTTTATCGTAAATTTTTTATATAGGTAAAGTTAGTTTTATATAGTTAAGGTGGGCAGTGGTGAATGTAATTCGACAATTTCTTCTTCATCCCTGAACCGATTCAAAAAATTTTTTGATGGGCTTTTAGAGACAACTTTAAAGTATGGTACTAGGCTATTGAAAACTAAAGAAGGAAAAAAATTTCTCGTGCGAAAATTAAATTTTTTTTTTTTTTGTTGATTTCAGTAGTCTGGTATCATTATATCAACATGAGGGAAATAAAATGGTTTTCTATGTGGGAAAGCCTCTGCAAAATTTTAGAGCGATCCGAGGCAATTTATTATAATTTCTTGCATTCAAACTTGAAAAGATATGCTACTATTATTTCATTTGTCCGTGGTCAGTGCATACGGCAGTGAACTTAGTTGGGAAAGAACATATAGGAGATGTTTACATTTCCTTAATTGGATAAAAAATTAAGCTGGCGCGTGCCGGTCAAAGTGCCGCGTTTTTGCTTTCGGTCGAACAATCACAGGCCGCCGCGGCAGGTACAAAGTACCGCCGAAGTTTAGTGTTTTTATGTTATCCACGGGTTAAAGTAAATATCTTTTATAACTTCGTCCAGCACTTGTCCAGCTAAAAGTAGTAGAGTACACTGGCATAGGGTTAATGTCTTTCAGACTTATTTTACTATTTTCGTAGTGTAATTAAAATCAAAAAGTCACTTCTACCCTCTCCAGCTTTGCTGTCAGTTCCAAGTCTGACAAAGGGGGAGGGGAAGTGATATAGTTGCACCACGTTACGTCAGATTGGTTAAAGTCATAGGCAGTGCATTTCTACAAAAAAAGGTAATTTTTTTGGTCATATTTTTTTGTTTTTTCATTTTTTTATCTCATTTCGGTGGGGACAATCTATTAATAAATTTTCCGCATGTTGTGATAAATCACCCTGTATACATTTTTTTTATGGAAGTACACAGGTTGATAAAATAAAAAAGCACTAACGCGCGATTAGTTGGCCCTTGGCTCTTCTTGGGGGATAAGTTCCTCGCCTAATAACAGTTACAAGATTATCGAAACTTAATTAATGTGAAACAAAATAAAAACAGTTTTATTAACTTTTTAATCGATGTTTTATTTTCCTGACACCCATAAATCCGATAAATCTATATATTCTTATAGAAGTGACACACTATATAGGGGCTCGTATCAATTATTCTAAGAATATCTATCAGTTTTGTTATTGTTATTGTATCGGAAAAATCGATTTGACATGTATTTATTAGTTTAAATAAAGACCAATAAAATTAACGGTTATTTTTAGCTCAACAAGGTCCTGACAATGGCAATTCATATATTATAATGAATATTCGAATATGTTTCAGCTTAAATTACTACGAACGATAGGAACTCGAAGTTATCTCATTTGTTATCAAGTAATCATACTAACAAGCCAGTGGAGGTGGACCAGAGAAAAATGATATCATAGTAAACAAATGACTGACAAACAACAGAAAATGAGTGATTACAGCTTTTTAAAAATAAACTGGAAATTAAATTTTGCAGTAATTATTTTGGGTAATGGGCTACTCTGCCCAAAAACGGCAAACGGCAATAAGTGACAAATGCTGAAAAAATGTAAGGAAAATTATACTTTCGAAGTAAAAGAAAATTGAGGCCTTTGGTTCTTGTACATACACTAATTCACATTTTTTTTTACCCCCTTTAATAGAGGGGTGAGGGCACTAATGCCAAAACATTTTTTGAAACCTTAGCTTTTCTTATATACAGGGTGATTTACCACAACATGCGGAAAAGAGGTGAGGTACGGTACCGGTTTCAGTGGCGAGATCTCGATCGGCGAAGTTAAGGCACGCCGGGCGAGTCCGGCACTTGGGTGGGTGACCGTATCTCATCTCGCCGTCCTGGTTAAGTGGTGGAGTAGCATTAGCTAAACTTCGCCAGGACGTTAAAATAAATAAGCCAATTAAAAAAATAAATAAATAAAATAAAATAGCCTTCTATTTGGGAAAGTCCCTGCAAAATCTTTGAGTGATCCGAGATAATTCAGTAATTTTTGTTGCATTAAAAGTTGCAAAGATACGCTACTGTTATTTGTCTGTGGTCAGTGATGGGGCAATGAACATACTTGAGAAAGAACATATCGGAGATGTTTATTTAAATTTCCTTAATTGGCATAAAAAGTTAACCTGGCGCGTACAGTCAAAGTGCCGCGTTTTTTGCTTTCCGTCGAACAATCAGGACATCGGCAGGCAAAAAGTACCGTCGATGTTTGGTGTTTTTGTGTTATCGACGGATTTAAGTAAATATCTCTTATATAGTAGTCTTCAGGTCTATGAAGCACTCAAAAAATGTCGGCACCTTTGATCATCAAACACGCCGCATCGCACCGCCAAAGACGCCGACATTTTTTGACGCCTAACAAGTGTGCAGTCAGCTATATTTACTTGTTTTTGTAGAGTTCACTAGCATAGGGTCAATGTCTTTCCGACTTATTTTGCTATTTTTGTAGTGTGATTTGATTAAAACCAAAAAGTCATTTCTATCCTCTCCAGCTGTGCTGTCAGTCCCAAGTTTGATAAAGGGGGAAGAGAAGTGATATGGTTGTACTGTCGTGCGCAAAAAAAACGGGACAAGTCTTATAACGTATTTTTGCTAAAATCTAATTGTGTACATCTAACTTTGATTTTTGTGACACTGTCAGTTATTTGTCAAAATTCATTGCAAGTGTGCAAATAGAGACAGATTTACATTAGAAAAAAATAGTTGTCCTATTTTTTTTGCTCACGACAGTACCGCGTTACGTCAGATTGGTTAAAGTCATAGGCAGCGCATTTCTACAAAAAATAAGGTAATTTTTTTGGTCATGTTTTTTTAATTTTTCATTTTTTTAACTCCTTTCGGTAGGGACAGCCTACTGATACATTTTTCGCACGTTGTGGTAAATCACCCTGTTTACTAAATACCAATTTTATGGATTCCAATATTTCTCTTATTACTCAAGACGATGGTGTAAGTACACTTAGAACCTTGTGAATTCAATATGGCGAACTGTTTTACTGTTTTTGGCCGTAAACCGAATTTGGTTAATGTAATTGACTATAAGTCTTACATTACCGTAAAGTTTTATTTTTGACAGTGATGGATTCGCTAAATTATGTAACAGTAACTGACGAATATCTTAGTATTCTGCATGTACGCGAATCCGATTACTATAATGAAAAAAAAGTGTTTTGCAAGTACTATAGAAAATCCAACAGCCACACAAAAATTGAGAAATATCTTAAGAAGAAGAAATATCACTAAGGTGAAAATGCTACGTTTTTAAAAGGAAAGTACACAGAAAAACTTCAACGGATGTCAACTCGTTCCTATAAAACTGTATATTCTACTCGCATCTAAACTAGATCAGGGAATCAATATTTGTTTATCGTGGGACGTGAAAAAATAAACAGGATTTGTTACTATTTCTATCATTTGTTTAGATGTCTGAAATAAAATAGACTTGTGCCATTGTCATTACGTTCATAATTAATGTGGGCCCTGGCTTTTGTACGTTTGTTTATTCATCACTGTTATTAATATTTTGTGTGCAAAAAAGGCGTAAAGTTATATTCCAGAGTAAATCCTAAAGGAGATAAAGGGAATGCGAAGGATTAATCATACAGAATACTATATCTAAATTATATATTCGTAGCAAAAGCAGTCCATTAACGGCTTTGATAAAGCTGAGAGCACACAGAAATAATGCTGCCTCTAGGAAAGTAACATTTAATTAACATTGAATTTTTAACTGGAAATAAATCGTGTTTTGTCGAATTTTTAATGTCTCTGCAAAATGTCCTTTCAAATGAACACATCTATGCTGTAATGTAAAAGAAACGTAAGTCGTTTATTTTCTTTCAGCACACAATTAGTTGAAGATTTACTCAAAGGGATTAAACGAGGAAAAATTATTAATCTTAATAGTACACTGAGAAAATCCCTTCAACTAAAAATGTTAGTTGGGATTTTCTTAGTTACTATAAATAAATTTCCATGTAATTTGTGTTGCAGTAACACGGCCTTGCTATTTACCACTACTAAAAAATCTATTTTTCAACCTCTAGTAGCAGTAAATAAGAATATTGTAGCCACAATTAAGTATGTGTATTATTCTCTTTATTTAATAGCCCAAACTTGTTACTGTTAAAATATTTCTATTTGGAACAACTAACAGTAAATATTTAATTTACTTTGGTTTGTGACAACTAGTTGGACATTTGTGATAACTAAAAGACAACTGCATTTTTATTAGCTATAACAAAATAAGTAATTGTAGTAATAAAAATGTTTGTAATTTTATATTCGGCTGCTTCCGATATTTTACGATCTCGATCTAGTTGGCCATTCCCCGCCATTCTGTCTGCTCGTCGAAGTGTTAGGTCGTGTTTCTCTTGTGTTGTGTGCCAAGTTTTCTACTTTTCAGTGTCGAGTGGTGAAATTTGAGATGTTCATATGTTGATAACAAAACGTGGGACCCACACCATATTTCACGTGATGACTGGCCCGTATAACAACGATTTATAGCGAAAAATCTTTTATTGATATTTGCAAATAAATATAAGAATATTTGCAAAAATTTTTTTTACAATCAAGAGACTTATAATACAACACGTTTTTTCTGTAATTATTTATTATACAACTTGATTTTTCTAAAAGTTACCTTCATCATGATGTTAAAATTTGTGAAATATAATGAGTTGGTTCCAAATTAAAATTCAAATGGCATAACTTTCAGAAAAGTATAAATTTTGTATACTTACAATAAATAAACATATGTTCTTGTTCTAGTCTCTTAATTATAAAAAATATTTTGCAAATATTTCATTGACCATAGTGGAGATAGGCAGGTACCGGCGCGGCGGCCACATTTTTGTACCATTTTTTCCCAAATTCAATAAAAATAAAATAACTATAATGCTATGAGGCCCTAATAGTCATTACCTAAAATATAATAAGTGTCCCTTGTTTCGTAATCGCGATATGAGGATCTCAAATTTCATCAGCCGCCGCTGCACTTTTATGCTTCTATTTTACTATTTCTTACTAATAGTGGCAAAGTGGCGGTTGGTGAAATTTCAATATTTTTTTTCTACTCTGTGGCGCATGGGACCCATACGAAATATGGGAAATAACATCTAGAGCAGCACTTCTCTAACGATCCCTAAAAAAATTTAGAAATAGCAGTTTGCGAAAAAAAGTTTCAAAATTCGCCCCTGGTCTAGGGACTCCTGTTTAAAATATTTTTTTTTGTCATTTTACTTTTCATAAAAATACAACTCCAAAACCTATTGTTGTATTTTTATGAAAAGTAAAATATATATGACAAAAAAAAATATTTTGAACAGGAGTCCCTAGACTAGGGAGGGCAACCAAATTTAGAAAAATTTTTTCGCAAACTGCTATTTCAAAATTTTTTAGAGATGGAAGTGCTTCTCTAGATGTTATTTCCCATATTTCGTATGGGCCCCATGCGCCACAGACGAGAAAAAAAATATTGAAATTTCACCAGCAGTCACTGGTGGCAACTAAGTGAATTAGTTACCACACCTACTATATTTTTTAGCCACAACTAAAAAATATAGTTGTGACAAGACTTTGTATTTCTTGTGACAACAAAACCATTTATTATTGTAACCAAAAGTATTTAATAAGCGTTTAGTCACAACTAAAAAATGTAGTCATAACATTTTTCATTTGTTACAGTAACACAATATTTGTTAAGTGCAACTAGTTGATTTTAACTAAAATTATTTAGTAATGGCTACAAAGATCTTCTAACAAATTGAATTTAATTACGACAACAAACCTACCGTCCTGTCCTCTATTTTATTAGGAAAATTTGCTGTGGTTATGAGTTTTTTAGTTGTGGTTACAAATATTTTTCCTCAGTGTACTACATCTGATATGACCATTGTGATAGGACTGCATCAAATTCAGTTATTGGCGAATTTTAAAAAATGATGGAATATAGTAGTGGAAGCGTTAATTTCGTTATGTATTTAATTTGAAAGAAAAAATTGTTATTAAAAAAAAAGATCAAACTTCGACTATATAAATGTGCCGCAAAAACGGCAGTGACGTCATGAGAGTAGTTAAATGTAAACTTATATAAAGAATAGAAGAAGAAGAACAACAAGTTGACAACAAAGTAACCTCATCTAGAGTGCCTTTGACAGTATCTCATTCGACTCGCTAAGTGATCAGTGAAGAGACGCAGAGTCGAGAAGTCGATTACAACATGCACTTAGTTTTAAACTAAGATTAACACTATATTTATTAAACAATTGTTTTTACACATTAGACGAATTTTTTGTAGCATAATTGTATGCCAAAATGTGACGATTCCTATACATGTCTGTACTGTCTGAAAGGAAAATAAAGGTATTGTTATTATTATTATTAATTACTTCTCTATGAATTAGTGAGACAATAGTCGATCACGGTCAAAAAGATAACTCTAAGGTAAGGTAAGACAGTAGACAATTACATTAGCCAAATTTGGTTTACGGCAAAAATAAAACAGTAGGAGAGTTGTCAGTTATTGCTGCATATTTTAGTGAGACAATAATCAAAACACTTATTAAATTAGATGAAAAGTTGTAGGTTTTCGATGATAAATCCAAGGTTCTACATTGGTTTTCGGTTGGTCAATTACTTCTGTATAAATTAGTGAAGCAATAATCAATCACCGTCAAAAAGATAATTCTAAGGAAATGTAAGACCATAGTCAATAACATTAACCAAATTTGGTTTACGGCAAAAAGAAAACAGCAAAACAGTTGTCAATTATTGCTGCATATTTTAGTGAGACAATAATTAATCACTTATTAAAAACCGCTGCCCAAGGAATCACTACTTCCACATCCAGATTCTCTATCCAAGTCACTCACAACGAAAAAACTTTGTGTATGGAAATAATTGTTTATGGAACTTTAATAATATAATATTCGAAATCCTCTACCCCAAAAACCCATAAAACGATACCCCACTTCGGTAGTGGGGTGGGGGTGGTTATAGGGGGTGGTAGTAGAGGTGGATGAAGTAAAAAAATATTTTGAGGTTTTTAGTTCTTGTACATACACTAAATCACAATTTTTTTTTTCATCCCCTTTAATAAGGGGGTGGGGGTTGGTAATGAGGGTGGCTAATGCCAAAAATATTTTTGAGACCATAGCTTCTCTTGTACATACTAAATACCAATTTTATGGACTCTTACCTGCTTGATTTACCCATTTACCCCAAATTTACCCCAATTTACCCCCCAACCCTTCGACGGAATAAGATGAAAATATAATCTAGTTCTAGATCGCGTTAAAGTACATATGTGTACCAAATTTCAAGTCAATATCTTAAACGGTTTCAGAGTAAACGTGCGCACAAAAAAAAGTGACAGACCGAGAGACAGAAATTTTTTTTTTCGCTCAAACTTAAAATCTCGACGTTTCATGACATTTTAAGCCTAATTGAACAATAAAAATTTGAAAAAAAATTTTTGTTGTTACTATACTTTCACTGGACGTGGAAGTAATTAGAAGAAAAGTTGTCGGTTTTCGATGATAAATCCAAGATTCTACATCGGTTTTCGGTTTGTCAATTACTTATGTATAAATACACTCAAAGAAAATGATAGGTAAATTCAACCAAAAAGAGCATATGAAATCGCGCCTATCTAGTTTCATAGTTAAATCAATCAGAAAAGAATAGTCATACAACTTTATTTGTTTTCGTAAACAAATAGTAGTTTAATAATCATATCTTCTTGTAACAAATTAAATAGTACAATGACATTTTTTTCTGTTCACTAACCATTTTCAATTTGGTCTACAATTAAATACTACAACGACTTTGTTTTTTGTTCACCAACTAATTTTTAGGTTGATCTACACTTTATTGTATGATGAAGTTTTTTTTGGTTAGCCAAAATTTCAGTAATGAGACATCAGACCACCCAAACCAAAGATTAGAGATCGTTTATAAGATCCATCCAAATAAATCGAGGATCCCTGAGAGAATTTGAACATTGCAATCATGTTATTAATTTTCTATAAATTCATAAGAGTATAAGATAATGCATGATTGATTATTGTCAGTGATTTGTATGTGGCGTCATTTGGGAATAATTTCTGTAATAGACTACGTGGTAAGCAAGCAAATTTTATGGTAATTCTTTTAGAACTTCTAGAAGACGACAATAATATTGGTTTGTCTACCAAGTACAATAATACAACGAACTAATACTGGGTTAGAATTACAATTCGATAATAGTTACAAATAAAATATACTATTATCTAGTTTAATTTGACAGAATTCAACAAAATAATAGTCAGACGAACAAAATAATAGTCTTATTCATCTATTTTTTAAGTTAATGTTTGTCTTGTTGTACGACAACTTTTTATTAATTAAAATAACAATCACCTCTTGTTTAAAAATACCATCAATATAGTTTGGTTTAACAAAATTAACGATATTGTTAGTTAACCATTTTTTTTTGTTGAATTTACCCATACTATTTCTTTGAGTGTAAGTTAGACAATAGTCGATCATCAAAAAGATAACTCTAAAAATAGTCAAACTCAGTAACCAAATTCGGTTTACGGCAAAAAAAGTTGTCGTTTCTCTATGTTTTATATATCTAATTTCACTTTGCATGTGACTTTTAATAATCCACTTCCATCTAATTTTATCATTTTACAAAGAAAAGTACCATCTTAACTGTATATGCACTGTATATAGTTCTGATCTGCATAAATCTATGCAAACTGCATATTGTAATAATCACGTAGGACAACAGGGCAGAATAATTAGAAGTTACACGTGGTATCGAAACAAAATCCCTTAATTAATGTGAAACATTATACTCTGTTGCATAACTTAAGCTTTATAAGCCAGCGAGCTCATAACCGTAAAATAAACAGATATTTTGTCACGTTTCATTTTAGTAAAACAGATTTCAGAGAAGGGTTAGCGTGCGTGCGTTGCTTAAAAACGAAAAAAATATGAACACACAGAAGAAGAAGAGAATAATACGCATGGCAGAGAATCCAAGAAAAAGAAACAAAAATTAGACAATATGTGGGTACACACATGCATATGAAAAAAACCGCTGCCTAAGGAATCACTACTTCCACATCCGGATTTTCTATCCAAGTCACATAACGAAAAAAATTTGTATCTGGAAATAATTGTTTATGGAACTTTAATTATATAATATTTGAAATCCTCTACCCCAAAAACCCATAAAACGATACCCCACATTGGTAGTGGGGTGGGGGTGGTGACAGGGGGTGGGAGTGGGGGGGTGGATAAAGTAAAAAAATATTTTGAGGTTTCTGGTTCTTGTACACACACTAAATCACATTTTTTTTTTCATCCCCTTTAATAATGGGGTGGGGGTGGTAATGGGGGTGGCTAATGCCAAAATTTTTTTTGAGACCTTAGTTTCTCTTGTCTATACTGAATATCAATTTTATGAACTCTTACCTGCTTGATTTACCTATTTACTCCAAATTTACCCCAATTTACCCCCCAACCCTTCGACGGAACAAGATGAAAATATAATCTAGTTCTAGATCTCGTTAAAGTACATATGTGTACCAAATTTTAAGTCAATATCTCAAACGGTTCCGGAGTAAACGTGCGCACAAAAAAAGTTACAGACCGACAGACCGACAGACAGAAATTTTTTTTTCGCTCAAACTTGAAATCTCGACGTTTCATGACCTTCTAAGCCTATTTGAACAATAAAAATTTTTAAAAATTTTTTTGTCGTTACTATACTTCCACTGGATGTGGAAGTAATTAACAAACCACTTTTGGGTCAAATTCAGCCTTACCTACTTCTGTCCATTAAGGATAGGATTTTGCAGAATGAGAGGGAAATATGCGTTTATTTTCGCATTAACGCATTTATGCGTTAATTATTATAAATAATTAAAAAACCAAACTAGAGGTTTTAACTTCGGAATAATGTCATATTGAACGGATTTCGTTCATTTTTGGCAATATAATAGTAAATGCTTCACAGAACAGTTTCTATATGGTGCGGGGGCTTGCTAATTTATAGGGGGTGGATGCCACCCCCTCTCGGGGGGTGGCACTTAAAAATATATATATTTATTGGAGCTGAAATAGAATCAAATTTTAAGAAGAAAAGGTTCTATGCAATTTTCCACATAAATTGATAGTTTTTAAGTTATAACGACTTAAAATGTGTGATTTTAGCTTAAAAAAAAAAAGGTATTTCCAAACGGCTTTCGTCAAGTATCTCGAAAAGTATTACTTTATCGAAAAAATGTTACAGACCAATTACAGAAAGTACAAACTGATAATTAATTATATTTTTTGTTTATTGATGTAGGATTAATAATTTCGGAGATATTTAAGTTTATATTTGGTATCAGAGCTGGGTAAAGTACTCTGGTAAAGTGCTTTGAAGTAGTACTTGAAGCACTTTTAGGGCTTCAAGCACTGTACTTCAATTACTTTTAAAAGAGAGTACTTGGTACTTGACATTTGAATTACTTTGCCTAAGTACTTGGGGCTTTAAAGCCCTTTCAGAGGGCTTCAATTACTTTCGTAAGTGCTTCAATTACTTTAGAAAGTAATTGAAATCCTTTTGAAGTGCTTGAAGTATTTTTAATGTACATGCAAGCTCTTTTTAAAATTAATTCAAGGCCCTTCTAGACAAGCCTCATCATGAATTGTAAGGAACTAATAGAAAAACAAAGTCGCTTGTGTTCACTGTTCAGTGTTTAGTTATCCATAATTGGTAATGCAAGTGTGCGATTACCATTCCTGTTGTGTATTGTAAAATAAAGAAAAGGTTAAGTCTTAGTTTTAGAATAATTGAGGACTGATGAGATGAGATAGTTAATTTATTTTCGCCTTAATATATTGCAATAATTGAATTTGAAGCAATATTTTTTTAAACTGTTACTTTTAATTGGTTTTAACGAAATAATTGTTTTATGTTTAACCATGCTTTGTAATTTTAAATTTTTTAAATTCGTTTAGCGCTTGTAATTTTGCGATTATTTTTACAAAACTGAAAAGTTTTAACATGTTTAAAAAGTAGGTACGTACAAAAAATAATAATTAAAAAAATAAATTTTCTAAAAAAGTAAACGTAAAAAAATATTTCGTTAAAACCATTCAAAAGTATCATTAAAAACCTACCTACAGTTTAAAACAATATTGTTTCTGTACGACTTAATGGCATAAATTATTATGAGCCCGCAAACTTTTAAATAGTTTATGGCTTTTGGCTGTTTAAACAAATATTTGTAGTGAAACTTTCTGTGGTTGTTAACATCCATAAAGAGTATGTTTTTTCAAAATTTTATGTAAATGGATAGATCATTATTAAAGCTATATTAAATTATTTAAAAAAGCTATATATTGGCTTATTCATTTTTTTTTTGAGGTTAGTCCATATTTAATAGAGGTCTTATATATCTTATTAATCTGTTTGAAATTTTGTTATGAACAATCTCTATTTTATATTTTTTGCAATACAACCAATACGACAGGAGATATTCATAAGAATGTGAGAAAAAATGATATTTTGTAATTTCTTGCCCCTAGCCAAAAATGTACAGTCATACTTTGTTATATGCCAGATTCCAACAAAAAAGTTTCCCCCCAAACACTTTTTAAGAAGTTTATTTTTGCCCACTATAGTATTAGTATAGTATAGAATAGTATACCTAGTATATGTTTTACTTTTTTAGATATGTTTTTATATGAAATGTTTATTTTAATTATTATATGTACTATGTATATTATTAATATTATTATGTACCTAGACCTAGAATAAATACATAAATAATTTTCTTTTAGATTTTTCCTGAATTTTTGATGATTGTCACATGATGAAGGGGTGATTGGCGTGACAATAATCTTGCTTTTGTATTTTAATCTCATTACCGCTTGACATTTATATTTTTGAGGTTGTTAACATCCATAACTTGGTGCTTTACTTTGTCAAGTACTGTACTTGGTAATTGAAGTACTTTTGTAAATAAAAGTACTTGATACTTGATGCTATAAAGCACTCTAGCCAAGTGGTTGGTACTTGGTGCTTGAAGCACTTTATCAGACTACTTTACCCAGCTCTGTTTGGTATCCAAGTGTTTTGAAATTACCTTTAAAGTTTAAAATGCATTTTTTTCTAAAGCAAGTGCTTTAAATGAGCAAAAAAACTTGAGCATCTAGGTAATGCTACATCTTAACGAAAAACTGTATTTGAGATAATTTTTTTAAATTACTGGCTAATTAAAGTAACAAAATAGAGACCTTTTTATATAAAAAATTATAAATACGCACATTTTTCCGTCATAACTTCTTTATTTCTTATTGTACAGGAACGAGTAAAAAATCGTTTGAAAGCGCAATTAATTGTCTTCAATTTCATATCTTAAAATGCGTGACGTAGGTGTCACAAGTCCTGAGATATTTAACATTTACGTTCGGACGCCATTTGTAAACTTTCATATCTCCAAAACTATTAAATCTATATAAATAAATAAACAAGCGAAATTCATTATCAGTTTATGAGCTTTATTTTTGGTCTATTGGTACCGATTTTTCAATAAAAATAATATTTATTGAGATATTTGGAAAATGAAAAAAAAATACGTTTTATCGAAAATACCTTTATAATTTACTGTATTTTTGTCTAAAGCAAGAGCTGTATACCAACAGTGTTTGAAATTCCTTTTTTTTAATTACTGGCTAATTACAAAATGGCGACGTTGTTATTAAAAAAATGTGTAGATGCACATTGCCTCGGTCATAACTTCTTTGTTTTTTATGCTACAGAAACAAATAAAAAAAACAGTTGAAAGCTTAGTTAATAACCTATTATTCTACCTATTATCATCCTTGACGTAGGTGTCACAGTTTCTGAGATATTTAACTCTCACTCTAAATAATTATCTTATGAACATTTGGATGCCAAATGTAAACTTAAATATCTCCGAAATTATTAATCTTACATCAATAAACAAAAAATATAATTAATTCCCAATTTGTACTTTTTGTAATTGGTCTGTAACATTTTTTCGATAAAATAATACTTTTCGAGATATTTGACGAAAGCCGTTTGAAAATACCTTTTTTTTTAAGCTAAAATCGCAATTTTGAAGTGTCGTTATAACTTAAAAACTATCAATTTATGTGAAAAATTGCATAGAACCTTTCCTTCTTAAAATTTGATTCTACTTCAGCTCCAATAAATATATATATATTTTTTAAGTGCCACCCCCTGAGAGGAGGTGGCATCCACCCCCTATAAATCAGCAAGCCCCCGCACAATATAGAAACTTTTCTTTGAAGCATTTACTATTATACTGCCAAAAATGAAAGAAATCCGTTCAATATGACATTATTCCGAAGTTTTGCATATTTTTTACCTCTAGGTACTGTACTATATGGCATTGAACTATATACAAAATGTATGATAAAAACTGTATATGGTTGTATTTCTTAGAGCAATGGGAAGTATCTGAAACAATTTTAAAGATTATACCATTTATGATTTCTTAAATATTTATAATAAACCGAAATAAACGCATATCTTCCTCCCACTCTGCAAAATCTTATCCTTAACATTTAACATTAAAGATATTAAAAACAATGATATGATTATTATATTACAAGTATTTCATTTTTATGAAGTTTGGGAATTAGACGAGTTGGTCAACACGTGCGGTCACTTTTTACTGCTTTTACAGTGGAGGATTTATACTTTTGCCGCCTAGGGGCTATCGTAACTGTTTTTCTGAAATGATTTTTGAAAAATACATGTGATTTCTCATAATTTTTTCCAAAAATAACGAAGTTAAATGAGGTTCTAATGTTCGCGCGACCACCCTGTACAGTTGACTATAATAAGAAACTCTAGTCTAGTTAAAATAAAAAACACGTTCTCAAAAAAATTAGAAATGTTTTGATAGTACATAATAATAACAATAATTTTTTGTTTTTGGTATTTTTTTAAAAATTTGCCGCCCCTGGATTTTGCCACCAGGGCTATAGCCCCCCCTAAATCCGCCATTCTGCTTTTAATGATACCATAGTTTTCACCATGACACTTTTAACCACATTTTCTAATATGAAATAGGTCAATAATGAATGATGATTTGTTGTGAAGCCCATTTCAATGTAAGTAGGACAATTAGCTCTATTATAGTTCTAAAAAATGTTTATTGTAGCTTGAAGAAGATCTGGCAAACTACCAGCAATGTAAGCTAATAGATGGCCACATTTTCATAAAACCACATAAGTTTTTCTTAAAACCCGTAATTGTGATTTTGGTGATTTTTTCAATATGCAGCTGCAGATGGCATTATTTCAACATCCAAGTGGTTGCGAGATAGTCAATCTAATATATAAAAATCTCGTGTCACAGTGTTTGTTATCGAACTCCTCCGAAACGGTTTGACCGATTTTTATGAAATTTTTGGTGTATATTTGATAGGTCTGAGAATAGGTCGTAGGCTATTTTTTATACCCCTAGGTGATAAGGGTGGCCCTATCCAGAAATTTTATTTTTATTTTTTGGACAAAAATTTATAATTTATATGGCAAAACAACGTTTGCCGGGTCAGCTAGCAATAATATAGAAATGAAAGGAGTTTAGAAAGGGGCTTCAAAAAAATGTACTGATATACATTCATTTAAAAAAAAAAGGAACTTGATCCTGTGATTTCGTCTTGGCTCGCCCTGTATATTCGAAAATAATTTCCGGTTATAGACTTTCTCATCTAGTTTATTTGTATTAACCTGCCCACAATAAAATTGTGAGAGGTTACTACATTTAGTCCAAAATCAAAAATTGAGATAATTTCAAATCTTTACGTTTTGAGGTCCCAGGAACCCAAAAAAGTGGTTTTTAAAAAATGTCTGTGTATGTGCATGTAATCGAACCATTGAGAAGCAGTAAAAATTCCAATTTCAACGATATATCACACTTGCACCCTTTCGATTTCGTTTCCGTTAAAAAAATTAAAAAGAATTCATTATATGTGCACACATGACAGCATCCAAAAAATATTGTTGGTATTATTGTTAGGGGAAAATGTATTTTGCCATCTGTCAAAAATATTTGGGTTGGTAACCACTGTGAATTTTGATTTATAGGTTATGATACGTGACGTCACAGCTAACCTGAAAAATATATATTTCTTAAGATTCAAGAATATTACGTAGCTATTATTAAAATTTCTGCCTGGCTCCCGTACTTTCAATTAAAATCTAGTACAGTGTAATGTTTATGAAGTTCTAAATACTTTGTCCTAATAAAATAGGACTCTTTTTGTAGTTTGGAAATCTAACCTGTAATTAGCTGTCTATTTTTATTAATCAACAATTAGGCAATTCAAATCACGTGACATCTAACTTTGCGTTGCGGTCAAACATTTGTTGACAGTAGTTAAAAGTTTGTCAAAACAGTTTGTGTTTTTCCGTCGGCCTGGCTAAGTATCTTGAAATTTTAACAATATAGTGTTTTTTGTGGATTGTGGCAAGGCGTTTTTGATTGTTTTCAAATAATAAACTTTAATTAATTATGCAAAGTGAGCATTTTAAGAAGTTGGTGTTGGAAAATCAAGATGGAAAATCGAGATGTAAAAACGATGGAAGGTGTTAAATCATCCCTTTTAATCGCAGCTATCCATCTTTGACGTCGTTTTCTCGACAGATCATTTATATGAGGGAATATTTAGAATTCACGACGGTAAAAGCTAACCGTGTCATGATTTCCACGATGTCCCAACCCACTACTATGCACATATCAGGCATTTTTTCCAATTATAGCCAATAATAATATTATCACGAAAAAAGCTAATAAGACACATTAAACAATTCTTTACAAAAAACTGATATTAAAAAACCTTTAAAACGCAAAAACTACATGAAAAAAATGCTGCACTACAAACCAACCCAAATATTTTTGACAATGTCAAGACTCATTTTAGTTGGTTTTTTAAAGGTAATAATTGTTTATAGCCGTGTTCGGATATTACGTCTGATTGATGGGACGCATCACAATCGTTCATTTAATGCAAATCGAGTTAACCGAGCTAAATCTGAAACGTTCGAATATTACAAAATAAAGGAATCATACGAAGCTCGACTTGCTCGGGCCTTTTTGGTCATGCAGGAAGATTTTAAGTTGACGCATACGTAGTCCGCTTGAACTGTCCATAATGTTATTGACTTGTTGAGGTTAGAGTGTTATTTTTGCTAAATTCTGTATTATTTTTATTCGCTATTCAATGTTCTACAAAATCTTCGAAACGTTATCTGTTAATACCCTTATAATATCCGGCAATTGATTAACCTGCAACATAAACAAACATGAGAGGTTATGTTTTAACAGATTGCTTGTAGTCCACTTCAGTTCGTTCGATATTTGTCCATGAAATAAATGGCTCCAAAGTCACGTGTAATTTATCTGTTTGGTCAATGCTCTGATTTCCGATGTAAGATCCAAACACTGATTTGGATCCACCGTGTGGGGAGGTTCCAGCCGCTTCCAGTAGCTGCGGATATATTTTTTTAATTTCTAGCTATCGTAGAACTTGAGATATCGAAGTCCGACGCACTATTGCCCAACCCTGTATAATGAAATTAACCTCTCCACTACCATATTTCACTATTTTTGAAAATTCGTCAACAACCAATTCTAGTCTTACTGTGCAATAAAAAGTTTGTGGGTCATTGACTTAACGCAAACATTCACGACGGACGGGCACATGTAGAACATTTGTTTTATGCTGTACATAGCTCCTACTCCTTAAATAAATTGATGAATAAATTTTTATGTTACTATACATGTGAGCCACCAAAACAGAGGAAAACAATATTTACACATGAGGTATTCTAAATTGGATCTAGGCTAGATAATCCTTAGTATAGTATATCAATTACTGCTAATAGTCGTTTAAAAGCTAATATAACTAAACAAACGATGTTAGGACATGACATTTAGTTTAGGACAAATTTACTCTTGGAGAATAAACCGCACTCCTTGTTTGAAACCGGCATCAGCCAGTAATGAATTGCCAAGAAACTGCTTTGAAGGATTCGTATGATCCTTGTAAAGATAGAGTTGTATTAAATCTTATCTAAGTAAAGCATGGAGTGAGATTAAACGCAGAGAACTTCTCGGTTCATCTCAAACACAAGGAACTACTAGTAGGAGAACCTAACTTTCCTACAGTAAATGACGTTAGAAGTTTCGGCATGCACCTTATTACACCTATTTAATTTAACAAATACAGTCAATCTGTCGGGAATAATTCCTACAAGGTAATGTATAATGCAGGGGGGGGGGACACAATCAATAATTGAAGACCTAAGTGGATAAAGGTGTTATGTCGCATTTTTAAAAAAAATTACTTTATGCAATTTTTGAACACCCCTGATATAGATTTAACACCCAATAAACGGTGAATTCTAAATTTGTAATATTTTATAGAAACTTTTTAATTATAAAGGCGCCATGTCATACATACAATCAGTAATTTTAGTGGATGTACACAGTTTTGGACAGAAAAATCTAGTTTCATAACAGCTTGATATTGTTCTTTAATATTAGTGTAAACAAAATAACACAACCCAAAATTATCTATTTTATGAGGTATTATTCATTTGAATCGAAGACAAAATAAATAAGTTCCAACTCAAAACCGTTTTGTTTAATTTACTCAAAACTTTAAATGTGTGACATAACACCTTTATCCACTTAGGTCTTCAATTAATATTCCCCATAAAAATTCTACGCCACTACGACCGCAGTGTTGAAAAAATTACGCTCAAAATATGTATTTCTCAATTAATCTCCTTTCCTGTCTACATAATGAAGCATTATAAGACGACTTTTTTGTAAATATTTCGACGAGATAACCCCCTCTCTCAGACCTACCTTGCACTGACGAGAGCCAATAGCTCGAAACTGCAGTCTGGAAGTGGTATGGGGTGGCTGGCACGAGAGCTCCTTTAAGTAGGAATAAGTCTTTCGGCTGGTGTCTATTAAAATCGAAACTTAGCGTTTTGTGGCAATACACAGTTATTGCACTTAACGCGGCCAGGCTTGTAATTCGTAATTCAGCGCTCGGCGGGGCATTAGTCCGGAGAATAGCTGTTGGTTGCAGTCTGGTTTTTATTCCTTATATATTTAAGGAAACGTATAGAGGAGTTCGACAAAAATATTTCACTAGTAAATATTCTGCCCTCTAAAAGCATACCTACTAACTATGCCCAAGTCAGGGCTACTGCTGTTTCGATTGTAATGGACATTAGCCGCTAGATGGAGCCTGCCATTTTTGCTGCATGTCGTGGTTTTATAAATCTCGTCATGTACCAAGAGTGAACAAATGCCTCGTTCCAGCCATCTCAGACCTACCTTGCACTGACGAGAGCCAATAGCTCGAAACTGCAGTCTGCAAGTGGTATGGGGTGGCTGGCACGAGAGCTCCTTTAAGTAGGAATAAGTCTTTCGGCTGGTGTCTATTAAAATCGAAACTTTAGCGTTTTGTGGCAATACACAGTTATTGCACTTAACGCGGCCAGGCTTGTAATTCGTAATTCAGCGCTCGGCGGGGCATTAGTCCGGAGAATAGCTGTTGGTTGCAGTCTGGTTTTTATTCCTTATATATTTAAGGAAACGTATAGAGGAGTTCGACAAAAAAAAATATTTCACTAGTAAATATTCTGCCCTCTAAAAGCATACCTACTATACCTACTAACCCCCTTCCCCTCCGTTTTTGAGGGTGCTGAACACGATGGAAGTAGTGGGAGAAGTTTTTGACCTCTGCAATCCCCTTTTATGGATCCCTTTATGTTTTCATATATAAACGGGCCTGGGGAGTGATTTATCGACTGGTTATACTTGAAATAGCATGGAAGGGGGTTATAGAGTAAGTGGAATCCTGACAGCAGGCTTGGGAGGTTGATTAAACCCTCCCGAGGAGCGGAACATCATTTTTTTTCAAATGATTCTGTTCAAACGCGTATCCCCCCGTTTTCGCTGATCACGGGAAATATATTCATTTTTAGCTTCAACCCCTCCTCCTCCCTCACTCACCAGAAAGCATGCTATCCAGGATTTACAGATTTTTCGGCACATGATCGTTATTCCTGTGTATACCTCTTCATTTTTCACGGAAGAGAAGGTGGTAGCGACCTCGGGGGTTGTTTCAACCTTTCCCAGGGGTTCCTCAATCCCTGGACGGAAACTTACCCTCACCAGTTATCGCTGGAGCGATGATTGTGTAGATCAGGACCGGCGGAAGGGGTGAAACAGCGAAGCAGATGTTTCAGGTGGCATTTTTTTAAGGGCGGCATTTTAGGACTTGATTATTACTTTTTTATAAATTTCAGAAATTCAAAATTGCACGAAAATCTCAAAGAAACATTTTTTGATCCCGAATGGGTGTTTTATTGTGGAGAGTTACCTAATCTAATCCGTACTCCGTACTTATCTGTTTACTCGTTAACATGTCAACGACGCGCTGGCTGTCAACCGCTTTTGTCTCAAATTGTCTAAAATAATTTTTAATTTATTTTTGTCGTCTATTGGATTGTTTTTATTGGTAAATTTGCCCTAATAGAAGTAACTTGTAAATGTTTTTTCTTAGGGCAACAAGCAAATATTTGCTTCAGGTGCCAAATACCCTGGCGCCGGCACTGGTGTAGGTTGCTGAGTAGGCTATAATGATTTCTTCATCGAGGAGTAATGAATAATAAATTTTGCCGTCAATGGAAATGTTGTCTATTCAAAGAATTACATGAAAATATGAGGATTGTTATGCTATTTGTAAACGACCTAGGTTTCTTTAATTAATTGAAAGCAAATAATTTATTTTGTCATAATAATATTTTCATGTAATTCTTTGAATAAACAACATTGCCATTGACGACAAAATTTATTTATTACTCCCCGATGAAGAAATCATTATACCATACTCAGCAACCTACACAATCTTCGCCCCAGCGATAACTGGTGGATGACGGTAAGTTTCCGTCCATTATAGGGGTTGAGGAAAGTCGGAGATGAAGGTGTATTGACGATCCAAATTAATGAATTTTACAGTTTCTTGAAAAAATGCGAGGATCGTCTCAGATCGCCAGTGTATTAAGTCGAATCGCCTCAGATCGCCCGTGGATCGCCTCTGCATTACCTCGGTTCGCCCCCTATTCGTATCATCGCTATTTGATCTTTATCGAATTCATTGTCGACGCATTTGAAACGTCATCTCTAAATTGGAAATGGAGATGAAACGAACTATACATATTTTTTCGATGCGTTGTTTGCAGAGCTGGGTAAAGTACTCTGGCAAAGTGCTTTGAAGTAGTACTTGAAGCACTTTTAGGGCTTCAAGCACTGTGCTTCAATTACTTTGGGTATTTGGTACTTGGTACTTGACATTTGAATTACTTTGCATAAGTACTTGGGGCTTTAAAGCCCTTTCAGAGGGCTTCAATTACTTTCGAAAGTACTTCAATTACTGTTAAAGTAATTGAAGTCCTTTTTAGTACTTCAATTACTTTAGAAAGTAATTGAATTCCTTTTGAAGTGCTTGAAGTATTTCTAAAGTACTTGTCCAAGCTCTTCTTAAAATTCATTCAAAGCCCTTCTAGGCAAGTCTCATCATGTTGCCAGGAACTAGCAATATTCAATCGGAAAGTGTTGGTTTTCGTATGGCAATAAGAGCAATCGTGTACATGCTTCTCTTGATGGGCGTGTCACTCTTTACCTCTGCTAGAGTACTGGTAGACGCCTTTATTGTAGGTGGTCGGTTAAATCGTTGAAACTAGTCAATACCAAAACCAACACTTTCCGATTCTGTATACTCAGATTGATTTTTTGGGGAAATTAATCCATAGCAACAAATAAACACATTTGTATTGTCACTGTATCTCGTTGTCTGTGCATCATTTGTACAAAATTTCCATTGATGTACAGGGTTATTCATTATATTGACCGCCCCTTTATTTCTGTTATTGGAAATAAAAAAAAAATAGTATAAAGGTTGTAGGGTTGTATATTATTATATTTTTAAATGCAATTAAAAAACAATTTCTTGCATAGGTCATGTGATATAACAATGAAAGTTGTTTTTTAAATGGAATACCCTGTACGTCTTTTTTCCTTGATTTCAAATATATAGAAAAAAATAAAATATAAATAAAATATTTAAAAAAATCATAATAAAATAATTAAAAATCCAGTAGACCAATTCCATGGCCACCAAACAGCCCTGATTCACCTTTGGATGCATTTTTGTGGGGGGGGGGGGGGTATATAAAGGACAAAATGAATTATGGTTATAACCATAAAATAGTTACAAAATATTGTTTATCTTAGGATATTTTGGAATTTAGTTTCCCGAAGCCAGTGAGGATTATCCTGCGACCAATAATGGCAGTTATGCCTATTGACTATTCCATTATTATGGAAACGGGATTCATCTGACCACATGATGCGATCTAATATAGTCATTTCTTGAGCAACTGCCAGCCACGCTACAAAATTTAGACGTCTCTCGTAATCTCCAGGAAGCAAGCCCTGATGTAAATGTATTTTATATGGTCGCAGTTTATTGTCTCTCAGAATTCTTTGAATTGAAGAATATGAAATATCAGTTTCTGTCGCTAACTGACGAATAGAAATGTACGAAAACACGGGCTAAAACTGCAACTGTATGTTCCTCATCTCGTGCGGTTCTTGGTTTAAAAACGTTTCTTTTTTTCTCAAAACTTCCACTTTCGCTCATATTTCTTGCCAATTTTGCAAACATTTTGTCTGATGGTACCGGCCTATTTCGAAAGCGATCTTGATATAAACGTTTGGCTCCATAAATTAATATCATGTCCAATTTTTCTTCATTAATGTAAGATACCATTGTGTAAATCTATTTAGAAGTATAACATAAAACAAACGAATAACACAGTCACAAATAACAGTATTTTTCAATCTGACATTACTAACAATGTCAAAATTCAATTGTTTCCATGGATAACTATGTTGAATCAGAAATAAAACCTTTAAATGAAGTTTTTTCATATTTTTTCTACAACAATCGGCAAAAAAATGTATAGCATACCATTTGAAAAAAAAAGTTGACTATCGTTATTTTGGCATATGTGATCAAAGAGATGATTTAAGGACGTCATTCGATAGAGCTTGACAAACGATTTACAAATATATATGGTTTATTGCAGTTTCCTGTTGAAATAAAAAAGATACAGTGGCGCGAATACCAAACTGAATCACCCGGTATATATATTTTTTTTGACGTTAGTACATATTTACTTAATAGAGGTCTCGTATATCTTAATCTGTTCGAAATTTTGTTGTGAACAATCTACATTTTTTATTTTTGCAAAAAGACCAAAACGACAGGAGAGGTATTCATAAAAATGCGGAAAAAACGATATTTTGTAATTTCAATTGTTTGGCAACCTCGTCCGAAGCCAAAAATGTACAATCATACTTTATTATATGCTAGATTCCAACAAAAAAATGTCTTCCCCAAACACTTTTGAGAAGTTTATTTTTACTTCACTATTATTATTAGTATAGTACCTATAGAATAATATAGTATGGGTTTTATTTTTTTTAGATAGGTTTTTATATGTTTATTTTAATTTTAATATGTATTATGTAAAGTGTGACCCAATTAAGGTCGCAACACTCTTATAACTTTTTTATTTTTTGTCCGACTTGAAACAAATTTTAACAAAATATAGAACAAATTAGGATCTACTTATGGCCAAAAAAACAGTCGCTTCCTACAAATGCAAAGCCACGTGTGGTACCAAAATAAACGGAAAAAAATAAGGAAATCATATTAGACATTTTTATATCGGAAAATTTTATTAATGAAAGTAGTTCAGAATTATCAAAAACTTCATCAAAATTAAAAAAAAAATTAAATATCATTTAATAGTTTTTTTCTTTGGAAATTTCTGCTGTGACGATTTTGTTTGAAATTAAACGCAAGCTTTAGCTAGCTGTCAAGTGATTTGTATTTTTTTTTGTTTTAATATTGTCGAAATTTTGGACTTCAAAAAATAAAAGTCAGTATCTTGTATTATTGATGAAATTTTGTATTATTGATGAAATTTTGAATTCTAGGTTCTTGGACAATTCGGAACAACTTTCATTAATAAAATTTTCCGAAAAAATAATACCTAATATAATTTCCTTATTTTTTCCGTTTATTTTGGTGCCGCAGGTGCCTTTGCTTTGTAGGAAGTAGATCCTAATTTGTTCCATATTTTGTTAAAATTTGGTTCAATTCGGACAAAAATAAAGAAGTTATAACGGTCTTTCGATCTTAAGTGGGTCACACTGTCACACTACATATTAATATTATTATGTACCTACATTATTTACCAATAAATACATAAATAATTTTCTTTTAGAGCGTTTATTTTTCCTGAATTTTTCATGATCGTCATATGTGCGATAATAATCTTACCTTATTTTTTTTAATCTCATATTACCGCTAATAATAAGTAGATATTATATTCTCCATTTCAATAAAGAACTTTTATAAATTGAATAATAAACAGACTTGAGTTGTTATTTAAATATTCCTACTTTCTATACTAATTTATACATTTATATTTCTGAGGGCTTGGTACTTGGTGCTTTACTTTTTCAAGTACTGTACTTGGTAATTGAAGTACTTTTGTAAATAAAAGTATTTGATACTTGATGTTTCAAAGTACTTTAGCTAAGTGCTTGGTACTTGGTGCTTGAAGCACTTTATCAGAGTACTTTACCCAGCTCTGGTTGTTTGTTACACTTTTATGTCAACAGGATTTTCATATTATGCTAGGAGGCCTCAGGATATATACGGCAACATTTCAGAAAAAACAGCGAGCATTGTATCTCATCATGATTTAAAAATTGCTTCAAAACTTTCACATCATTTGTATTATGCTAAAGATACAACTAAGTAATGACTTGCAAAAATCTGGGGTTTATAAGTTAAAGTGCCCAGACTGTGATGTCTTCTATATAGGACAAACGGGTCGTTCATTTAAAGTTAGGTACAATGAACACAAACGCTCCTTTAGACTTAACAATAACGATTTTTTCAAACCACACTTTAGAATTAGGGCATGTTTTTCCACGATTACAACATATCAATATACTACACAGACAGCAAAAAAGTATTAAATTAAATCTATTGGAGTCTATTGAAATATACAAATCTAAATTAGTTCAGAATAACCACCTACTTAATAATTAGGTAGAATTTTATTATAGCCCCCTTCTTGATGTATTCATATTATATAATCAATAACAAAAATCGTATTACTGTACCTTTCTTAGATAATCTCTTTATTGTTTAACTATATTTCCTAGTAGGTATAAATTATAAGATTAAATTATTAGGTATAAATTCTCGTAAAACCCTCAATCTATCATTCAGTATCTATGAATCAACCGTTTGAAAATGACACGCTAAGTTGTCGAAACTGCAGTAACGTTTAGTTATAATAAATTAGTGATAAAAAACAAAGAAAAGTGTTTGATGTTTTTTTCTTTAATTTCTTTTTTGTACTATTTTGAGTTATGAAGCCGTCAACATCAAACCGCACAATACTCGCCTACTAGGGACTAAAAATTTCTACCACACAAGTAATAAATGAGTTTCTTATTTGATGCAAACCTTTTGTACCATCCTGTATATGAGGGGGTTTACATCTTCTACTATGGTCATACGAAATGTTTCATAGTATATGAACAATACTAAAAGGAACTATGTTATGTTCATCCAAAGCGATGTACATCTTTTAATTGCCATGAACATGAACTGAAACAACATGAAATGATTCTTTAATCTTGCATGATAATTAAACTATGTAAAATAGTTCTAACTACGTCTATATAAATAAAATATTCAAATTACCATGACATAGTTAAGAAGTAGCGTAAAGTGAGGGCTTTGTTTAGAAACAGAACTGACGAGTGTAATCTAATTTAAGAGCGAGACAAACATGCAACTATTAATTTAATTAGGAAAAAAACGGAGGTCTGAAAAAAAATAATAGTAGTTTATTTTATTTATAGACAAGACCTTGATCGCAAAGGGGCAACAATCTAAGATAGTTAATTTAGCAAATAAACTCACGATTTTTTTGCACTCGAAAGATAAAGTCCGACTAGATACAGGTTAAGGTAATGTTTATAATGCATAAATTTTGACAGTATGTAAGTATCGTTATACCCAGGGTTATTAAACTTGCACTTCCATCTAGTTCTAAATAAGTATTTTTTTGCTCTATGGTTTATATGTGACGAATCCAATTCAATACAGGTGATTGATGATACTATGACATTTTTATTGTCTGACATTTTGTATTATTATTTCATCAAAATCGGTAACACAGAAGCACATGGCCACCAAACAGCCCCGATTTAACACCTTTAGATACATTTTTGGGGGCGTTTTCAAAGGACAAAATTAATAATTATTTTAATTAGAAAAATTGAGGTGCTTAAGCTTAAGCGGAGAGGATCATCAGTGCTGGTTTAAAGTGGTCCCGTTTTATACCTTTGCTGAAGAGTTTAAGCTGGACAGTTCTTCTTGGGGCATGCTGCACATTATATATACCTACATTAAACATGGTGTATTAAAGTCTATGAAAATAATACTAACCTGGTGACCCAAGTGACGAATCCAATTCAATAATTTTTGACGTGCTCTTTGCAACAACGATCGTTGGGCTCTGGCTTTCTCCGTAGGCATAACACTTGCATTTTAAAACAAATCACATGGTGTTGTGTCCATTATTAAAATAAACATGTTCTTTTCTTTTAATTTAGGTTTTTGACGATTTAGATTATACAGTTTGATGTTTACGATATCACTTTACACGTAACACTTTATGATTATTTGCATTATATTTGATTTATTGTATTGTTCTCAAGTAGAATTCTTGCAAAGTATATTCTACCGTGGCCAAGATAAAATTGAAGAGCTTAAGGAGTCTATCCTAGAGAACCAAGAGAGAATAATACCGAAATTATATTTTCAGGGTTTAAGAAGCAATCTTTTGAAGTGACAATTTTTTATGAAAGTTATTGAAAATTTCACTTCACTGTGATGTTTTACGATCTAATAACATAAATGCACACGTTACATATACAAAACGTGTATATACGTTAATTTAAGTAATAATAACCAATTTGGTATTTGCCAAATTAGATCTAGATCAACAGGCCCCCCACATCAAATCATGGGCTCCGGTACCAAATTCACTGGCAGCCCCCCCCCGCGCCTATTAATTGATGAACGGGAGGAGAAATTTGAAAAAAAAAAATAAAACCTCTGGCGGGCTCTCGCACTTAATAATTGATGAGCGAGGGGGAGAAATGTAAAAAACTGGGTCCAGGTCTCATAATTAATAAGCCCCCCTTTGTGGGGGCCCTAGATCATACACATATGTGTAGATCATACACATTCATTCAGGGCCGTGCCTAAACGTTTGGCCGCCCTGCGAAAATAAAATCGGCTGCCCTCCCCTTGAAGAGCTAACAGGTTATTCGGGCAAATTGACCTTGATTTGACGCGTTAGTTCTTAAGCGGCAATAATGAATTAACGTTTATATTTAAGTAGGTGTGTATGTGTAATGCTTAAATTAAATTTGGACTTCGATTTCGCTGCCTCTAAAAAAACGTCAGTAACATTGATTTGGCCGCCTCTGAGAAATTAGCCGCCCTATGCGGCCGCCCGCCCGCACCGGCCTTCAGCACGGCCCTGCATTCATTGAATACACGCCTATAATTAGTATGCCAAAATGGTGTAAAGAAAATATAAAACAGGTAACTTATTTGAGAAGGGTTCGTTTTTACACATCATAATCCTACACATGACATTTCCTACACATAATATCCGACCAAAAATTTTCTAGACACGAAATGTGAAGGAAGCACATTTTTTTGCTAAACATCATCACTTTGGCAAGCTTAGTAGTTCCTAAACACGCACGGTTCGAAATATTTTACTCACGGATTTGCAACATTCCCGTTTTCGACACATCAGATCTCGTACCAGACTTTCTACACATCATATTTTTCTGACTTTTATTTCCTACTCATTATGTTTTGAAAAGGGATACAAGACTGTCTGGTGAGTCTCTGAGCAGTTGCATGGCACATGCACAATGAACTGTGCAACAAGAAGCCCGGATTTAAATCCCATTGAGCATCTATGAGACTAAACACAAATGCGAGTTCTGCAAGCTACCACATTTGAGAAAGAAATAGTCATTAGATTATAATTCAATTTATAACAAAAAAAATAGTATTGCAAACATATGCGTTACAATTCTTCACTAATAACAAACTTATTCTAAACAGTACCTCGAATCTAGAACACGACTAAAAAATAATCATCATCAAATACGAAATTTTTAGTAAAAACTCAGCGTCCTGTGTACTGTTCATCGAAAAGAGTGCATACCAGGACAAAGAGATAGAAATATTTGCTATTCCGTCATGTAGTATTATTTCCTTTATGTATGTCGTGTCGTTATTGTAACTCCCTGGTGCGCCGCGCCGCGCCGGTTGATACATTTCTTGACAATTAAAAATATACATACAAAGCCTTTGTGCATATGTAATGTGTATTTACAATTGAGGGAATTGAATACTTACTACTAATTATTTTAACAGGATTATAATTGAGTTTATAGAATGAATTAAACCTACTTATAATCCTTTTTTATTAGGTATTGTAAGCACTTCCTCTATATAGTTTTAACATGGTATTAATTATTTAATTTGGTTAATTTCCACAAGTCTACAAAAAAATAGGGTTATGATTTAACTTTTCTTAAGTATTCTGACGCGCTGAAGCCAATATTAGACACAAGTGTAAATCATTCAACCCCCATCACCCCCTACTACCCTCTCAGATAAAAAAAATCAAGTGGTTTTTGAAATTTTGACCTAGGATTCGTGTTCAGCAGATTCAAATATATAGGAGTATAGTGATAGTATTTCTGGAGCAAAAATGTTCTCTTGGTGTATGCTTGTATAAAGAATATCACGCTTTTACAATCGTACACCATACTTATGTAATAATCGGTTGAAGGTATTTTACTTTACCTGTATAATAATATATAAAATATGTTGGGTTAATCAGTTGCTACTGGTTGTCTGAATGCCAAACTTCTGAAGTTGCGCTGTCTTCATATTATCCCACTTATTACCCACATAGCCAATGTTTGCTTGAAAGAAAATGTTTTCCTCATTTTATAGAAAAGTTCATTAGTAACAGTGTTGACAAAAAAATCCAGTCCTTGAGAATTCAAAGATCTGCGTGGTATAAGCATATTACCAATTTAATCCAAAGTAGCTCAAAAATCATGGGCCAACAATTAAGAGAGTACTTAGTGTTACACAATTTACTAAATGATTCAATCTGGATTTAGGCCTGGCTACAGCTGTACTACAACTCTAACTTATTATTATTTCTGCCTCTGATAAAGGGAACTGCACTCTGTTAGTTCTGTTGGACTTAAATAGTGCTTTTGATACACTTAATTATGAGATATTATTATATATTCCTGTATTGTAATATATCGGACTTTCTGAAAGTACAATAGGATCATTTGTGAACTATTTACAGAACAGAGAGCAGAAAGTTTGCTTAGATGGTTCAACTTCAGAAGCTATCACCTCAAAAGCTGGAGTACCACAGGGATCAATTCTTGGTCCCTTACTGTTCACCATTTATACCAGTCATTTTATTAATTGTTTAAAATATTGTGAAATTCATTTGTATGCTGTATTTACTCCTTTCCCCCGTCAGAGGTTGAAATAGCCTGTACTCGCATAAACGAAGGCATCAATAATTTAGTCAAGGAAGCTAAGAATCACTGACTGGCTATCAACCCAGGCAAATCAAATGTTATTGTTTCGAAATAAAGAGAAAATTAAAGATAAATTAAACATAACCATAGAAAATACTCAACTGGTAAAGACTGATAATGCAAAAAGTTTGGGTGTGATTTTGGAGAGTGAGATTAGATTCATTGAATATGCTACAAATAATAAATTATAAACAATATTCATTGGACCTATTAATAAATTATTAAAAAAGGCATACTCAAATATTAAACTAATACACTATCGGCAAGTCCTGGATTAGGTATGTATAGTTTCAACGACTTAACCGACCGCATAAAACAATTATTTTTCCGCTTAACTCGCTCTAACTCAAAAACGCACAATGGATTACTCTCAAATTGTTATCGTGTAATCACTAGATATTTGTTAACATAATGTGTTAATATGTAGGTCAAATTTTAATAAGTGTAGAAAGCATTATTTTTTTTCTAAGGCTATGTCGAAAATTTGCATTCTCAAATGTAACATGCGGGAAACTTTTTTATCTTTCGAAATATACACCAAGTATATCGAGAAGTAACGAAGATAAAAGATGGACGTAACTTTTTTATTTGAAACTTTTTTTTCTAAAATTAGCAGTTTTCGAGAAAATTGTAAATGAGTGATTGTTGGCCAGGTACTGCAATTAATTGCTATTAGATGTCCACGTTCTTTATGATCTCTTCATCATTAAATAGGTTTTGCATGTATTCCCACTTCAATCTCTAAAAGTGTCACTCCTTCACGGTTGGAATTTCGACATAGCCTTAGAAAAAAAATTAGTTAAGCGGAAAAATAACTGTTTTATGCGGTAGGTTAAGTCATTGAAACTATACATACCTAATCCAGGACTTGCTGATACTGTATATGCCATGCCGGCAGGCACTGTCTACCTCAAAAAACTAAAATCATGTTATGCGAGTCCTTGGTTCTATATTTGTTTAATTATGCTGATTACTTTACTGGTACTTTATTTAAATTAATTATATATACATACGATCCAAAAGGTTCAAAACTCTTGTCTCTATCTAATATATGGTAAACGAAGGTGCCAAATATATAAATTAAAAGAAGTTAAATGGCTGAATATGCAAAATCGAAGACAACTTCACTCAGCAACCTTATACCACAAAGTTATTACATTAAAGTCCCCATCATATTTGTATATACTGTTATGTGTTTCAACCCTCTAGAGACATATAGAACAATCTAGAACATCACAGACATCCTGTGGAACATTGTAGAATGTGCAGGAATGTTGTGGAAAGATCTAGAACACATAACCTGGGTATATAAAGGAATGACAAGCTGTGTGTAGAGACAGTTAAGTTAGTACAGTTCTAATGGTCAGTTGAGATGGTCAGAGAGTAAGGAGTAAACACAGTGATAAAGTGACTGAATAATTGAATTGTAGTATACAGTACATTATTAGTCAAGTAATTAATTGTTGTTGTAATTAGTAAGTTAATAAATTAGTGTTTAGTGTTACCCTGGTGTTATAATTTCCGAATCCACGATACAGGGTGTTTACAAAAATGGTGTAAACACGTAACAATAAAAATTAAATTTAGAACGGAAGTACATACTCTAAATATTAGATTCAGGGGAATATTAACGCCTCCATGCATCAAATTGGCTCGTTGCAAAAAATATATTTTTAGTATTTTTAGAATCTTTACTTAATACAAAACACTGTATAAAGGATTTTTTCTTATTTTTTCTTTTACAAACGATATTCGATATTAAAGTTTGAATAAATCCGTTAGGCGCGCAAACAACGCGTGACCTCATGTAACAGGAGACGCCACAGCGTAAATTAATTCCATTTATGGACGTTGCCCTTGTAACAACTTTATAGTGGAACGAAATAGACTATAAAGGTCTCTCTATCTCGAGAAAAAAAAATCAGCGTAGAACCAGACCAGACCTTATAGTTTTTATGAAGTGAACAATTCTACATAAGGAATGGCAATTTACGATATTTTTTTTATGGTACAGATATTTTTTATCTCGAAAAAACTTGAGAAATTGATTGATTATAAAAATAGTGTTTTTTGACATCCATATCTTCAAATCTAATCGAGCTATCGATCTGTTCTTTTTAAATTCAAGTACTCAAAGAAGCGCTTCCGATTGTCTTTTTGTTTCTATCGATTACACAGGTCAACATTTGATCTAAGAACAATCACCAGACTTTACCAGAGTATACATAGGTTTTTTGGGTCGCTGATTCCGAATCCGAGGTTGGTTAAGCTTCATCACGTCAGGTTCTTGGTCATTTGAAGGTCAAACTGAGAAAAAGTTTTGTAAAAAATTTATGTTTATGTTTCTGAGGCCACTGAATTCAAATCCGCTGTTACTTTTACCCTTCAAGAACATCTAGGCATTTTGAGGTCAAATTGAGAAAGAGCGACTAAAAAATCTGAAAAAATGCTTAAATGGGTTTTGTGGGTCGTTGACCTCGAATCCGTGGTTGGCTGGACTCTATTACATCGGATTCAAGGTCATTTAGAGGTCAAATTGAGAAAAAGTGGTGTAAAAAATTTGAAAAAAATTATGTTTATGTTTTTGGGATCACTGAGTTCAATTTTGTCGTTATTTCATTTCAAGGTTTCTTTAAGGCCATATCATGGTCAAATTAAAACAAGAATGTTAAAAACTAAGAAACTGAATATTTTTAGGTATAGGTGTGGTTGCCATGACGGCATGATCGCCGTGACCCAGGGTCTTTGCCGGTTAGTGAGACAACTCCGTTGCCCACCGTCACCACGTGGAGGTGCCCTGGGTGCAACCACACATATTATTTGCTATTGAACTGTGTTACAGATTACAAAATTTAGGGTGCAGGTACAACATTTATTAATTCTTGTCTGTAAAAGCCTACATTATACGACCTTGAAACAAAACAAGTAATAGAAGCAATGACAGCAAGTTTTGCCTCCTGGCCAGGACCCAATTTCCATAAGAAAGGTGCGGGGTCCTTTTTAATCATCATTTTCTAATTTGACCTCATATGACCGCGAAATGACTTAGAAATAACCTCTAGGGTATCCTTCAATGTCAAAATGAATGATTCGAACTGAGCCGACCCCAAAAACATACAAAAACGTTTTCTCAGCGACCCAAAAAATCTATGTAAGCATTTTTCCAGATTTTTTAGTCGCTTTTTCTCAATTTGACCTCAAAATGCCTTGAAATGACCTCTAGATGTTTTTGAAAGGTAAAAATAACAGCGGATTTGAATTGAGCGACCTCAGAAACATAAGCATAATTTTTTTTAAATTTTATACAGCACTTTTCTCAGTTTGACCTTCAAATGACCTTGAATCCGATCTGATAGAGTCCAGCCAACCACGAATTCGAGGTCAGCGACCCAAAAAACCCATGTGAGCATTTTTTCAGATTTTTTAGTCGCTTTTTCTCAAAATGAAATGATCTCTAGTTGTTCTGATGTTCTTGAAGGGTAAAAATAACAGCGGACTTGAATTCAGCGACCTCAGAAACATAAACATAAATTTTTTAAAATTTTTTACAACACTTTTTCTCAGTTTGACCTTCAAATGACCAAGAACGTGACGTGGTGAAGCTTAACTAACCTCGGATTCGGAATCAGCGACCCAAAAAACCTGTATACTCTGATAAAGTCTGGTGATTGTTCTTAGATCAAATGTTGACCTGTGTTATTGTTTATTATTTTCTTTAAATACCAATGAACTTATTACTTCGCTAAGAATGTACTCATATTTTGACTAAACGACAAACTTTTTTATTTTTGCAAATTTTCATATGCATGCAGCGAAGCGATTGAAGCCAGGAGAAGTTTTTGAAAACAAACATTTTCGTCTAGGACTTATATTTTTTATTTATGAATATTTTTGTGACGCAGTAGCATATGGCATACACCCGGCAGGTGTACGGCGTAAATTATCTGATTGACCTTTGAAATAACCTTTTTCAGTCATGTTTAAAGTAATTTAAACCCTTTTAAATATGGTACACTTAAATACACACTATAATTTAATATCACAGACCGAATACAATTAAATAATTTTAGGAAATAACCGCAAACTGCACGAATTATATGTTTGAATCATTGCACTCGCAGAGATATACTGTTAGATGACGTCACGTCCAATATGAGTGTGTTCTCAGACACGCCCCTCCTCCCGGATATTAGTCGATGACTTAAATATTTTTCAGTTTGACATTATGAAAACAGATTTGATAATTGCTAATGTTTGGTAACACTATATTGATATATAAACGGTCTTACAGCTACCAAATCTGCAAAGTTTATAATGCACTCGACAATGATTTAAAGCAAATAAGCATCTATCAATTTAAGACAAGATGCACAAAAATACTACTCCAAATTTAATTTACTACTTATGTTTCTTCTTACAATATGTACCACAGAATAGCCTTAGAACAATTTAATTATAATCGTACATGAATTGTACTACTACATTTGTTATTTCGTATGGCATAAGCGCCAGTATACATTTATTGAGATAAATTGGGTTAGATTTTGGTTAAGTGGAAGAACAGTGACCACACATCCTTCATGTGGGAAACTGAACTTCGCCATGTATTTTTGTAATTGAAACAAAACAAAATTATGTGTAATTATTGTACATTTCCTTACAAAAATATTATTATTTCCAAATTCGGACGTTTTACACCCAATTTTAGAATTTTATAGATATTTAGACACTTTAAGCACAGTTTGTGAAAAATCTACGCGTGGTAGGAGGTGAAAGATTCAAACTTTGAGAATGTTGACATAATCATGTTCATACAGCTTTACAAAATTTAAAAAATGTCTATTAACTGTTGATATATGAAGGAAAATCTAATTTTTGCTCTTTTTAGGGGATAAAAGAAGGTGGTAGAGAGAAACTGACACGTTAGAAAAAATTTTTGGCTTCAGCGCGTCAAAATACTTTAGAAAAATTAGGTCAGAACCTTAGGACAAGCCTTTTTTGCTGACCTATGTTATTAGTAATACGAGTTTAAACACCCATTATTATATTCCACAGTTTGAACAAATAAGCTATAATTTTATGCAACAGAAAACTGAAACATCCCGTATACACAAAACTTACGTATTCTCCAATTTCTCGATAAAAACTTTTTTAATAAAACTAACCACACTTTTACGGAGGAGGGAGCGGTAATCAATCCTCCCACGACGTAAGTATTACTTATATATTCTTACTCACACATACTTAATTCGCCGGAAAATTGCCCTAAGATCGAGGTCTGTTTATCGATTAAATGTTTGAGCGTTTAACAAAGTAAACGGGTAGGTACCTATTTCAATTTAGGTGGAACTGAGGACTGAAGACAAAACAGTAGATTGGTATATTTTATCGATAGAGATATCTCGTCGGATAAAAAGAAAACACTCACTCAGATGCGTTGTATAAACGACGGAAGAAGCAAATTTTACTTTTTAATTCAGTCCGGGACAAGAGAGTGTTGTTCAATATATTTAAGTGAATTGCAATTCGCCAGCTTGGCGAATTTAAATAATATAATTCATCTAATGACGAGAAATGCGAAAAATACTAGTTGGAATAGATGCACCGACCGACCGGGGGAGATTTCGAAAATAATAATAATAAGTGGAGAGTCTCCATAATAGAACGGTTTTGGATGGAGCCTGCAAGGTCATCAGGAGTTCGGATCCAATCCTCTGCTTGGTCCGGGACCATGAAAATGCAGGGGTAGTAGCTTTTTGTTTAAGACAGCACAGAGAGCAGCCAATGAACTTGGTCTCTCCTTCGACGTCGAGCGGGTAAATCGCGACTCTGTCACCGAGTTGGAACCTGCTCGGCGAAAAGTCCAAATTAAAGCTGCAGAACACAACATCTTTCTGCAGCTTCACACGGATAAGCCAATGCATGGAGTTTTCTATAAAAATATAGAAAACCTTGGCTTATCCGAAAGGCTGACCTTTGCCTTCTTAAGGTCAGCCGGGCTGAAGTCTGAGACCGAGGGATTCATAACGGCTGGCCAGGATGGTGTATTCAACACCCTCGTCTATCGAAGTCGTATCATGGGAATGTCAGTCTAGGGCGCCAGAGACTCCAATGCACTTGCTGTCGGCTTGTTCGACATATGCAGTCTCGGTCTATATCCAAAGGCATGACGGAGCATTACGAGTGCTTTATTACCATTTAAGGCACTCGTATGGGGACAGACGAGACACCAGTGCTGCCTTATGCTCCGGGGAATATTGAGTCTGTTGTGGGAAATGAGAAGTGTCTAATTTATTCGAACTATTCGTTTCCCACCGTCGCGTCAAGCAAATACAAGCCAACAAGCATGACGTAGTCCTCCTCGACCACCAACTCAAGACAAGGTTTGTCGTGGAGTTCTCGGCTCCCGCGAAGAACAACATTGTCTTGAAGGAGGAGGAAAAACGGACAAAATATTCAGATTTGTTCTTCGAACTCCGCAGACTCTATCCAGGCCTTACTGTTAAGATAGTGGCACTGATTATAGGAGCCCTCGGTGGAGCGAGACACACAATGCTTTCGGAACTGAAGATCATACCGACATGCCGAAACTTGGCAGAGATCTTAGCCGGCAGAATGCAGAAGGCCGTCATCCTCGATTCGTTACGTCTACTCAGGGCACACAATTCCCGGATACAGTAGTTACTTACCCCACGGAGTTGGGGAGTGACTGACGGTACTACTCTGTAAGGGTCGGAGCCACAGAGAAGGGTGACTGGTTTTTAACAAGATATCAACTTGGTGATTCGAGAGTTAAATGAAAATCTCGAAATCTCGTGGTTTAAAAGAAACGGTTTACAACTGAACGCATCTAAAACAGTGTACATATGTGTGGGATCTATGATTTTATTTAAAAAGCAAAACAAAATCAAACAGTAAATATAACACTGAATAATTGTGTGATTGAACTCAGTAGTGAGGCGAAAAATTTAGGAGTCACTGTACACCATAATTTAACATTTGAAAATCACGTGTTAAAAAAAATCGCTGCCCAAGGAATCAGTACTTCCATATCCAGATTTTCTATCCAAGTCACTCACAACGAAAAAAATTTGTATGTGGAAATAATTGTTTATGAAACTTTAATAATACAATAATTGAAATCCTCTACCTCAAAAACTCATAAAAAAATACCCCACATCGGTAGTGAGGTGGGGGTGATGGTAGGGGGTGGTCGTGGAGGTGGATGAAATAAAAAATGTTTTGAGGTTTCTGGTTCTTGTACACCCACTAAATCACAATTTTTTTTCATCCCCCTTAATAATAGGGTGGGGGTGGTAATGGGGGTAGCTAATGCCAATTTTTTTTGAGACCTTAGCTTCTCTTGTATATGCTACATACCAATTTTATGGACTCTTGCCTGCTTGATTTGCCTATTTACCTCAACTTTACCCCAATTTACTCCCCAACCCTTCGACGGAACAAGATGAAAATATAATCTAGTTCTAGATCTCGTTAAAGTACATATGTGTACCAAATTTCAAGTCAATATCTCAAACGGTTCCAGAGTAAACGTGCGCACAAAAAAGTTACAGACCGACAGACAGACTGAAAATTTCTTTTCGCTCAAACTTAAAATCTCGACGTTTCATAACATTCTAAGCCTATTTGAATAATATAAAATTTTTAAAATTTTTTTGTCGTTACTATACTTCCACTGGATGTGGAAGTAATTGATTGATAAATATCTTCTACCGCAAGATACGAAGTGGAGACTCGTGAACTCAATTATTTTCAGCAATATGGAATATGGTCTTCCCATTTATCTTCACTTACTTACTTTTAAATTCGTATTTGTAACAGTGAAAAAACCGCTGCCCAAGGAATCACTATTTCCACATCCAGATTCTCTATTCAAGTCACTCACAACGAAAAAACTTTGTATGTGGAAATAATTGCTTATGGAACTTTAATAATATAATATTTGAAATCCTCTACCCCAAAAACCCATAAAACGATACCCCACATCGGTAGTGGGGTGGGGGTGGTGATAGGGGGGTGGTAGTGAAGGTGGATGAAGTAAAACAATATTTTAAGGTTTCTGGTTCTTGTACATACACTAAATCACATTTTTTTTCATCCCCTTTAATAAGGAGGTGGGGGTGGTAATGGGTAATGCCAAAACATTTTTTGAGACCTTAGCTTCTCTTGTATATACTAAACACCAATTTTATGGACTCTTACCTGCTTGATTTACCCATTTACCCCAATTTAACCCCCAACCCTTCGACGGAACAACAAGTAAATATAATCTAGTTCCAGATCTCGTTAAAGTACATACGTGTACCAAATTTCAAGTCAATATCTTAAACGGTTCCAGAGTAAACGTGCTCACAAAACCGACAGACAGACAGAATTTTTTTTTCGCTCAAACTTAAAATCTCGACGTTTCATGACATTTTAAGCCTGTTTGAGCAATACAAATTTTTAAAAAATTTTCTGTCGTTCCTATACTTCCACTGGATGTGGAAGTAAAATTGCCTTTGGATCCCTTAGTAGTCAAGTCAATGAACGCTTAAAAAGGGGGGGTATTGATGGAAATGTTTGGGAACAGAATTTTTGACTTCACGACTGTATCTGGAGTAGTTGTAGGTAAACATACTAAAAGTCCCCGGACCTACGAGGTGAGCGGTTGCAGGGGGGTGGGGGTAGGGGGGCCACAAAGAAGGAAATTTTTTTTTGTTTTTTCGCTTATATCTTGAAAACGGCGAGCTGTAGCTAAAAAGTAATTAATACTTAAAATTAAAGCTGGCAAAATTTTTACAAGAATGTTTATATTCATTTTTTTCATATCTCTAATAGTTTTCGAGATATCCGCTAGTTAAAATCGCAACGTTTTAAAAACGTAATTTTTCCTCACGATTTTTGAACGTTGCCTTTAATTTGAGAATAAAGTGCTGGGAGAAGTTGTAGAGCATTAAATTCCACTTTAAAATGAGTATAACATCGACTATGTTAACTTTAACTGATCAAAACTTATAGCAATTTGAAAATGTTTCGCAAATTTCGAGATATATGGAACAAAACCGTGTATTGCATGCACATTCCTGTTTTATAATTGTTATATCATTGTATAAATGATATATATAGTGTGCATCATTCAACCAGGACACACGTTCACAACAAATGACTACACAACAACTACTCCTTACGGCATTACCATTTTCGAAAAATAAATAAAATTAGAAGATGAGTTCTTTATTGTGTGCAGTTCCTAATAGATAAGATAGTTCATGTTTATTTGTGAAATCTAATCACAAGTGAACATGAAATATCTTAAAAAATGCGATATATTTTTCAACACATTTTAGAGACAATCGTTTCCTAAGCAGTCAGTCACCTTGAAATTGATTTTGTAGCCAAATGAATGCGCTATCAGAGAAAACAAAGTCGAAAGAAATCGTCTCAAAAATGATGGAATAAACGCAGGAAAGAATACATTATTATTTGAGCGTTGGGACAATTCTTTGGTGGAGCGTATTTTTTTCTACAAACAGACAGGTATACTGCCCTCCTTAGTAACAGAGTCCTATCGACTATTCAAGGATAATGCAACTAGAAAATGTACTGTTATGTGCACTTAGAACAAACAAAATAATGCCTAATATCTAGACCATTTCTTACTATATATCAGACATTTTAACCAAAAAAAGTGTAGAACATATATATGCGTATAGGGCAGAATATGTGAAAATATAAAATTATCAATTATTGTAGGTAGGAAGCTTTTCCTTGGGAAGGCAGTATAGCTAATCAACTTCTCCATGAAATTGACAATTATGTTCCAAAGAAAGCTAATATTTTAAAAGAAAATAAAACATCCATGGAAAATTTTGAATTAATCTAGCTAACACAGTAGGATCGTATTTTTTTAATACTGGAAATGAGAAAAAAGCTTTTAATTTTATTTCTTTATTACGGAAAGCAAATTAATCTTTACAACATTCTTGTTTTGCAGCCAGTAATATATAAAAAAACTTTTTAACATGGGCATTTCGGTCGCTGTTAAAGGAAACTTATTAAAATGAAGTTACTACAGCAAAGATCTTTCAAAATTTAATTAAGTTATATGTTGAGTAGGTGGTTACATGGAAGGCTGATGGCTGATGATATTTCAAACTTCATACTTCGTATAAGGAATGGTAAATTAACTAATTACTTCCACATCCAGTGGAAGTATATATAGTAACGACAAAAAATTTTTAAAAAATTTTTATTGTTCAAATAGACTTAGAATGCCACGAAACGTCGAGATTTTAAGTTTGAGCGAAAAAAAAAATTGTCTGTCGGTCTGTCTGTAACTTTTTTTGTGCACACGTTTACTCTGGAACCGTTCTAAGATATTGACTTGAAATTTGGTACACATATGTACTTTAACGAGATCTAAAACTAGATTATATTTTCATCTTGTTCCGTCGAAGGGTTGGGGGGGTAAATTGGGGTAAATTTGGGGAAAATAGGTAAATAGAGCAGGTAAGAGTCCATAAAATTGGTATTTAGTATATACAAGAGAAGCTAAGGTCCCAAAAAAAATTTTGGCATTAGCCACCCCCCATTACCACCCCCACCATTATTAAAGAGGATGAAAAAAATGTGATTTAGTGTGTGTACCAGAACCAGACACCTCCAAACGTTTTTTTTGAGAGGATTTCAAATATTATATTATTAAAGTTCCATAAACAATTATTTCCGCATACAAAATTTTTTCGTTGTGAGTGACTTGGATAAAAAATGTGGATGTGGAAGTAGTGATTCCTTGGGCAGCGGTTTTTAAAAATATTTTACAGTATTTGGCAAACTGCATTGCATCTCCTCGCCTCAACTCCTTGGACTAGCAGACAAATTATTTCAATGGCTATAAACACTCCACTCCACTCATGTGTTAAAATGTTGACATATCAAGAATTATTTAGCAAGTGATGATTTTTTTATTTAAAATTATTGAGAAATTATATTAATTACCACTTTCATGAAATGTTCAACAAGCAAATTTCATGAAATTAAACAAAACAATTTGCATTAGTAAAAAAAGTCAAACCACGGCTTGTAATTAAATAATGACAAGTAAAATATTAGGTATCATGACCACGACTTTATCGATTATAGTCCTACATCAAACTGTAGCCGTGGATGATTTCACATCGATTTTAAAACTTATTTTGAGTTGCAGTCCCTTCTTTAAATGGAAAAAGGATTTATTGCACAAGTTGATCACGTGTATTTATTACTATCCTTCTTTTGCGGATTTAGTATAGTCGCCTTGCTTACTCTTAAGTTTGAGTTGTTTGTATAAATATTAAAGAAAAGGCTGAAAAATTCTTAGTAATGCCCTATGTTTTTGGGAAACTGTATAAAATGTATATTTAATAAACATATTAATAACAATAACACAGCCATACAAAAAAAAATCAGAGCAGCGAACCAGACCCATGTATCCCTATGTATTTTCGGTCGCTGAATCCGAATCCGTCAAAAAAATCGTACACCCCCAAAATCATTAGCTAGAGCCAAGAAACACCCCTGGAATGGGGTAAAAAGAAGATTAAGCTACGACAATAGTTGTTACATCTTAATCAATGGAATTATACAAAACTAAAGTTAAACAGTAGCATACACACAATATATATATAATATATAAAAAAATCGATCCAAAACAGCAATGACTGCTGAAAAAACTCGAAATGTCTAAATTTTGTTAAGAAAGCTAAGTTTTGATAAGAAACTGCATCAGGTCCGACGTAACTTTCATAAACTGCCCCTATAGGGTTGAGAACAACAAGGACATAAGAAGAACAATAAAAACGTTAAATCCAACAGGATTTCTATTTTCATAGATGCTATGATGGCTGAAATTGCATAGTACTCTAAAATAGAACTAGAAAATTACGTACCACCAACGTCCTACAGTGTCAACCCTCAGAGGGTGTGAAAACTACCCCCATTCAAGATTGAACTAGAAAAAAGCTGAAGTGACCCTTGAAAAAGCTCGAAACTCCGGAGAGAGAAGAGTCTGCAGTAGTTTTGGCACAATTATTGAAAACTACCCCAACAGCGCTGCCAAAAATCACCCCTTATTTTAATTGACCCAGAAAAAAACACTGATCTAAAAGTATTTCCATTTTTACGCTATGATTGGTTAAAATTGCGTAGTACTCAGAGTTAGACTTAGACAGTCACGTACCACTGGTGAAAACTACCCCCTGTGTAAGAAACAACTATAAGAAGTTACAGTGACTTCTGAAAAAATTTGAAACGTCTGCGTTTTGTGGGGGTGAGAAGAAGTTCGACTAAGTTCGACGCTGTGCTTGAAACCTCCACCCTCCCCCCAAAACATAAACTTAGGGGGTGGTTGTTCTCAACCCTATAGGGGCAATTTATGAAGATTACGTCGGATCAGACGAAGCTTCTTATCACTTTAACAAAACTCGAGCTTTTTCAACAGTCATTTCTGTTTTGGATCGATTTTTTTATACATGGGGGTATTTTTCGCCCCTCCCTGGGGGTGTGTTTCATATCTATTGTATGTACGCTGCTGTTTAATCTTAATTCATATAATTCGATTGATTAAGATGTACTTAACAACTACTCTCGTAGCTTAATCTTCTTTTTACCCCATTCTAGGGGTGTTTTTTCGCTCTAGCTAATGATTTTGGGGGTGTACGATTTTTTTGACCTCGGATTCAGCGACCAAAAATACATGGGTCTGGTTCACTGGTCTGAATTTTTTTTTTGTGGGGCTGTGCAATTTATTGATGTCAATGCCCAGTGGGTATACATAACCCAAAAGGTACAAATATTATAAAATACATCACATGATATCCATTATCTAAAGACAAACTAATAATAACACTGAAAAATAATTTAGTATAAAACATGAGACAAAAAATTGTCAAATGAGTAGTATGCTCCATTCAGTAGAATTTCTTTTATTCTAAAATTAATTTTTTTTTCCGGTAACTGCTTGATGTTGGCGGTAACTTATTAAAAAACCGCTGCCCAAGGGATCACTACTTCCACATCCAGATTTTTTATCCACGTCACTCACAACAAAACAATTTTGTATGTGGAAATAATTGTTTATGGAACTTGAATAATATAATATTTGAAATCCTCTATCCCAAAAACCCATAACACGATACCCCACATCGGTAGCGGGGTGGGTGTGGTGATAGGGGGTGGTAGTGGGGTGGATGGAGTAAAAAAAACATTTTGAAGTTTCTGGTTCTTGTATACACACTAAATCAAATTTTTTTTCCAACCCCTTTAATAATGGTGGGGGTGGCTAATGCCAAATTTTTTTTGAGATCTTACTCTTGTATATTCAGTTCAGTTCCATGAGTTGGTAGTTCTGGTCGTTTGTTGTTTGGGTTATGCTAATAAATAGTGAAAAATATCGTGAAAAAACAAAGAAAATAAATCCAAAAACTGATCAGTGTAAAGTTAAATAATTTATTGTACTCTTAACAATAAAAGGTATGCTAAATATTGTTTTAAATAATTAGTAAACATGAAATAAACAAACACTAAAATGGTGCTGAAGTTATAAATCATCAAGACATCTATAATTTAGTAGCCGAACATTTAAACTTAGATACAAAAACTATATACAGTTATCACTCTAAAAAAAGTCCCCACAAACTATACAGCATTCTTCAGATAAAACTTAGCACTGGCATGGATGAACAAAATGATATTAGAAATCTGCTACAAGTGATCATTACACAAAACGAAGAAATAAAAGCAGATATTTCACAAATAAAAGTTGATTTGTCAACACAACATAGTAAAATTGAAATAATAAATAGTAAAGTTGACGCTATAGAAAAAGAAAATCGAGACCTTAAAAAAAGATTACTAGCATCAGAAAGAAAAACAAAAAGAAATAATTTTATCATATTTGGAGTAAATGAGGAAATTACAGACATTCTGCCATTTATAACTGAATTAATACAGGTAACACTACAAATTCCATTTAGTGTGGGAGACATAAATAATATATACCGTGTAGGTCAAAAGTCTATAGAAAAACCAAGACCAATTATATTAGAATTAATATCTAACCTAAAAAAACAGAAGATTTTTCATGTAGTAAATAAACTGAAAGGTACTGGGATTACTTTCTCAAACGATCAAATACCCGAGGATAAGGAGGAACAAACGTTCTTGTACCAGCAACTCAAAATTGCTAAGCAAAAACAGCTTAATGCAAAAATTGTTAGAAATAAGCTAGTAGTTAACGGCGAATCATATTCTTACCAAGATCTTAAAAACAGTACCACAAGTCCACTAGACGAAGGTTCAGAAACTTTTAAAAATAATTCTGCTCCGGCCACTCCCGTAACAAGTAATAAGAGTCCATTTGGAAAAAATCCTCAATACCAAAATAAGCAATTGGATATTGAAAAGCAGGGAAACAAGGAAGTACTGAAGAAAAACAATACAGAAAAAAATATTGTAGAAAATAAATCCTCTACTCCAGGTCAATGTGAAGCAAGTTCCAAGTCGAAGAGAAACAACTTGTCAGAGGAAAAAGAGCATGGTCTTCGATCAAAAAGAAACCTAAAGTGAACATGAATTGATGACGTGTCTGTGTCTAATAATAAATCTGTTCTATATTGTTAAACCTTTTATATGTTGCTACTTTAGATAATATTTTAATACTTTTAATCATAGCATTAACTTATTTTATTTGTATAACTAGATGTAATTTCTTATATAGTAACCTCTTTTATGTTAATATATACACACATACATTTAACTTGGTATATAAGTATAAAAAATACACTTATCTCAAAATGGATCAATTTATTAGAGATTATGAGAATGAATCTATTAAGACAAATGAGATCAGTGATATGGAACAATTCAATAACATTTTTCATATATCTAACGCACAAAGCTCCTTTTCTATATACCATAACAATATTAGAAGCATCCAAAAAAACTTTGATGAGTTTCTAGTGTATATATCACAGTTCCATAATTTTTTTAGCTGTATAATCCTAACGGAGACCTGGAATATAACAGAAACAAACTTATATAAAATTGAAGGATACGAAATCATACACAACAATAATAGATTCAATCAGAATGATGGTATATTAATATACATAAAAAGTGAGCTGATATCTGATCATAAGTTTATAAAAATCGGGTTAGTTAATGCAATTGACATAGATATATTATTTAAAAACTATAAAATAAAAATATTTGCAGTCTATAGGCCACCTTCTACATGTGTGTACGATTTTGTAAACAATTTAGCTGATATCTTACATAATTATAATTTTAATATTTATGATAATACGATTATTGTGGGAGATATTAATATTGATATCAATTGTAAAAATGTTGACTATACGGAGGAATATCTAAATCTATTATCTGAAACTGGTTTTGTATCTATAATAAATGAAAACACAAGAGTAACTAATCAATCTTCTACATGCATTGATCATATATTTATAAAAAACAAACCAGGAGTAACTGTAGATTTAATTCCAGCAATCATTAAAACAAATATTACTGATCATTATACAATTACAGCACAAATTATTAACAAAAATATAAATTTTGAGCATATTCAAAAAATTAATGAATCATTCAAAAAAGTTAATGCAGATAAATTATTACAACTTATAAAAAATGAGACCTGGGATGATATATACAAATGCAATGACTCAGAAGAAGCTTCACATATATTTTTTAAAAAGTATGAACGATTATTACAATTATCAACAGATATTATTCAGTACAAAGGCTTAAAAAAAAAGAAGCCGTGGATATCCAAAGGACTAGTAATTTCTATCAAACAAAGGGATAAATTATTTCAAGCTCATATTAGATACCCCCTTGATGAAAACCGAAAAAATATGTATATTAGTTACAGAAATAAATTAAATGCCCTTATAAAAAAAACAAAACATAATTATTTTAAAACTAAAATTGCAAAAAATCAAAATTGTTCAAAAAATCTTTGGGGTACAGTTAAAGAATTTACAAACAACTATAAAAAAGATGATAAAAAAATTACTAAAATTATTACAGAAGGAGGAAATGAAATAACTGACCTTAAAGATATTGCTAATAATTATAATACTTACTTTTGCCAAATAGGAGAAAAGCTCGCCTCAAAAATCCAGCAAGGAGTTTCTGTGACCAACAACGAGAACATAACTAATAGCATGTTTTTAGAATGGACGGATAAAACTGAAATAAAAAACATTGTTTTAGAACTTAAATTAAATAAGGCTCCTGGGCCAGATGGCATAACCAATGAAAACTTAAAGTTAACAATTGACTATATTGCAGACCCGTTATGCTTTATTTTTAATAAATGTATAGAGTGTGGAAAAATTCCTACACATTTTAAAAAAGCAATAGTGAGGCCACTGTTTAAAGAGGGAGATAAATGTAATATTTCAAACTATCGTCCCATTTCCCTAACATCATCAATAGCAAAAGTATTCGAAAAAATCATTAAAAAGCGGCTGTGTAATTACCTAGAAAAAAATAATATTATTTCTGAAATGCAATTCGGTTTTCGAAAAAATCTCTCAACACAGGATGCGATAGCTAAATTAACATCTTTAGTCTATAGCGCGATTGATGGTAAGAAACCATGTTTGGGTGTGTTTGTCGATCTGGCAAAGGCCTTTGACACTGTGAGTCACAGGCTTTTGCTAGATAGACTTGAGCACCTTGGTATTAGGGGTAATGTACTAAAATTATTTAATAGTTACTTAGAAAATCGTAAACAAATGGTAGAAATAAATCAAGTGCTCAGTGACGAGGAAACCGTGACTTGTGGAGTACCACAAGGAACGGTCCTAGGACCCATTCTATTTAGTATATATTTAAACCAGTTACTTACCTTGGAATCATCCGGAACCATTATCTCGTATGCTGATGACACGGTTATTCTCTATACGGGGTTCTCTTGGACCGATGTAAGAACAAAAGCCAAAAATGACCTAGAAAAAATAAAGACCTGGTTCAATGCTAATTTGTTAACAGTAAATGTCAACAAAACAAAAGTTATACCGTTTGCGTCGTTGGAAAAATACTTACCGGATTACAGCACTGTACCTTTTGGTGACCAAAGTATTTCAACCGTATCCTCTGTCAAATACCTTGGCATATATATTGATTCCTTTTTAAAATGGGATGTTCATATACAAAGTGTCATTAGAAAGCTGCGAGGTATAATTCCTAAAATGTATCAACTTCGCTGCATTCTTTCATTGAACCAACTCAAGATATTGTATTATGGTTTGGTAGAATCAATTGTACAATACGGAATAATTGGGTGGGGAGGTATAAGAAGAACTAACTTATTACCTTTAGACATAATTCAAAAAAGAATATTAAAAGTCATGTATAACAAACCCTTGAGATATCCTTCCGACCAGTTATATAAAGAATTAGGTATATTGGATGTTAGGCAGTTGTTTGCAAAAACCACATGTTTATTTTTATTTAATAACAATCAATACATCACCTCAATAAACCATTTATACAATACTAGACTTAACACGGGAGCTCACTTATTTTTACCCAGAGCACAGAAAACAATCGGACAAAGATGTTTTTCTTATATCGGACCTAGATTGCATAATATTTTACCCGAATTCCTTAAACTTATGAATATAAGACATCTCTATAAGAAACACTTGAAACGTTGGCTTACTCTATCCGACCGAAATACGGTGCATAATATTATAGATCCTTAAAAGAGAAGAAAAAAAAAGAAGAATGTGTATTGGCCCTTTAAAAAATGAAATCACAGTTTATGTTCGTTTGTACGCTTATGTTGTGCATATTTCTGTTTGTACGTGTGTATTTTGGTTATTTGGTTAAGTAAAGTATTTATTTGGTGTATTATCACCCAATTGTTTAAACTGTTTTTTTATATTGCTGTCTACATTGTTTATATTGATTATATTGTTTATACTTTAATATTGTTTATACTAAGTCATCATTCCATCCAGCCACAGTGTTGTGATGGAATGATTAGCCCATAGACAGGCCCTTATGTGGACCTAAATGGGCTTACACTTCTTTGTATACCTTTATTATCGTTATATTTTATTATTATCAATAAACATTATTATTATTATTTAATTTTATTATATACTAATAAATACCAATTTTATGGACTCTTACCTGCTTGATTTACCTATTTTCCCAAAATTTACCCCAATTTACCCCCCAACGCTTCGACGGAACAAGATGAAAATATAATCTAGTTCTAGATCTCGTTAAAGTACATATGTGTACTAAATTTCAAGTCAATATCTCAAACGGTTCCAGAGTAAACGTGCGCACAAAAAAGTTACAGACCGACAGACAGAATTTTTTTTTTCGCTCAAACTTAAAATCTCGACGTTTCGTGACATTCTAAGCCTATTTGCACAATCAAGATTTTTAAAAAAAATTTTGTTACTATACTTCCACTGGATGTGGAAGTAAAAAGACCATAATTGTTTATTGCATTCTTTTAACTAATCTAGTGTAGTTTGAACAAACTTAATCTCTGTGTCCGGTATCATGTTCGTATATTTCTCTGTGCAAATCATCTTTGCCTATTTTGTTTAACATAATGAGCGCGGTAAGAAGTAACTAGGAACTATTAGAATATTCAGCTCTATAAATTTTAACTTTGAAATAAAGAGAAATCAACTGTTTTTATAATAATTTCAGGCAATTCTGTCAATAAATTGCTTATCAAATGTACAACTTTAGAAACTATGCACAAGTAATCAACATGTTGATCCCAACGTAGATGCGGATTCATGAATACTCCTAATGATTTTAGAACCCAATGAATTTAATAAAGGTAAGAAACCTTTTTTTGTTTGAATTACTTTCACATCCAGTGAAAGTTTAGTAACGACAAAAAAATTTTTTAAAATTTTTATTGTTCAAATAGGCATAAAACGTCATGATGTCTGTCGGTCTGTAACTTTTTTTGTGCGCACGTTTACTCTGGAACCGTTTGAGATATTGACTTGAAATTTGGTACACATATGTACTTTAACGAGGTCTAGAACTAGATTATATTTTCATCTTGTTCCGTCGAAGGGTTGGGGGGTAAATTGGGGTAAACTTGGAGTAAATAGGTAAATCAAGCAGGTAAGAGTTCATAAAATTGATACTTAGTATAGACAAGAGAAGCTAAGGTCTCAAAAAAAATTTTGGCATTAGCCACCCCCATTACCACCCCCACCCCATTATTAAATGGGATGAAAAAAAATGTGATTTAATGCGTGTACAAGAACCAGAAACCTCAAAATATTTTTTTACTTTATCCACCCCCCACTTCCACCCCCACTACCGATGTGGGGTATCGTTTTATGGGTTTTTGGGGTAGAGGATTTCAAATATTATATTATTAAAGTTCCATAAACAATTATTTCCAGATATAACATTTTTTCGTTGTGTGACTTGGATAGAAAATCCGGATGTGGAAGTAGTGATTCCTTGGGCAGCGGTTTTTTTTCTGAAATTCTGAAATTTTGGGCCTCAGGGATTGGCCTATACCCTTAAAAGAAAGGAAATAGATTAGTTTTGGTGCAATTTTTGTATTAAAATTTATTATGACAAAAAAATATACAATTATTTTCAAAGAAGCATTTGTTTAAGTTCAAGTATTATTGGATTTTACTGTACTATAAAATCTAAGGCCCACTCAACTTCAGTAAGGGGTTCTCAGCAATCTCGTGAGATATTGCCAACAAAAGATTTTTTTGTAGCTATTAATGGGTGTAAGGGGAACTATTTTTAAACCAGCTTAATTCGCTAATGAATATAAAACCCTAAATTTAAACGCAAACAAATTACAAAACGTTAATTTCCATTAACGATGTCGGAATTAAAACGTCTTTAAAACTATATCAAGTAAGTAGGTTGTGGAATAAGGCAAAAGACAAACTGTTATTTGACATTTCTAATAATTAGAACTAGTTGTATAAAAATAGTTAATAAAATTTTTGTAAATGTGTTTTTAATTTAATTTTTAAATTTTTTTTATATTTCTTGTTTAATTTTAATTTTTTTTATCAGAAATATAACCTAGATGTAAACAATAAACTCATTGTCAGGCTATTGAATTTTCCATACAGGATGCTTCACGACCTAGTGCAAACGGCACAATCATGGATAGAGAACATGAAGGCGATTTATAATCATCAGAGCTCGGGAATTTTATCTGTATGACGTCAAAATCAGGGTTGGCTCTAGGTTAGCGAAGAAAGATTTTTATGCAAGTATGACACAATATATCTAACCTTGTACTCTTTTTAGGGAATTATATAAACACTCACTGTCGCTATCAGTAGAGCCACTAACACTCTTATGCTTTTGTGAGGAAATACGTCTATTAAAATTTGTTTTAGATGTCTAAGAAATTGTTTTGTTGTAACTACTACAATAAAGATTTGTTTCATCAAATTTCAGTTCTGGAAAATCACGAATCCACAAAAATACTGCAGCCTAAGAAGCACGAGACATTTTTGTATCCGTCGACCCTGTATAATGTTACGCTAGGTTTGTAGATACATACATACATTATAGTTAGATTTGTACTACGGATTGCGAAACTGCGATCTCGGATGGTCTACCTTTCCCTTTATTAAATGTTGACGAAAATGCGCAGAATTGCCACAGTGTAGGTATAGTAAAAGGGATTTTGTCAAAGCAATATTTCAAAATCTCAGCGGCGTCGCCTAATTAAAGGAGATAATAAAACCGCATTAATAAAAAACATAGAAAATTATCGCTGTACACTGGAATCTAATGTTCACACTCGGTCAGGATCGGAAGCCTTCAACACAGCAATTGTAAAAGATTTAACTATGTCTTTAGGTAACTGTCAGTATGTTTCACAAATGTAATAGATTTCCGATAAAAGTAAGTTACGTATTAACATTTTAAAATTAAATTAAATTCACTTGATCACGTTGTGTACATTTGTGATGCACACGGTACATGGCAGTTTTATGTCATTAACCCTTACTATATTTGTTATATATGATTTAATATTATATAAAACTGGTTTCTTTTATTGAGAAAAAAATATTTTGTTGCCAGCAACTTATTGAGTTTTTATATTTAATTATCATGAAAATAAACATAATAAACACGCCACACATATTAAACAGAACAGGAAAGTTTGTGTTTGATTCAAAATTGTTTTTTTATTTGCTAGATATATGTATTACATGTTTTTGTAAGAACCATTACCGTTTTTAGGTTAAATTTATTACTAAAAATACATTGTAGCTGGCAATGATGAATATTTCACCATTTCGTCGTTTTTCTGAGATGTTTCAGTAGGTGTTTGCAGTATAATATTATGTCTATATGAGAACCGTCTCTGACGCCGAGTTAAAATTCCCGAGCCTTGAATTAATCATTCATGAACATGCCCTCTGGAGCCGTTCTTTATAAAGATACATGATACGGATTTTGGAGTTCTACTTTTCCAACGGTTTAATAGAATTAAACAAAATTCACCAATACTCATCATCATCATCATCGCCATCTTTGTACGAAGCGATATCGACGGATTTTTTAATGTAGGTCCGAACTTATTTATATAGAAATATTCGTTTTCTATTTGCTGAAAAAAAAAACCATCACACTGTATACTAGGGTGGCCCATCTCTATAGGGGGTGAATTTTTTTTGCGTATTTTTTAAGTCTCACCCCACGAAAATATACTATTATACTAGGAATAATTTATGTCAAAGTTTCAGATAATTCGGTGAACGGTAACCCGTGCCGCATTCAGGTAGAAATTTGTAGATAAGATTTTATTACGGTAATACACTTAAATTTTACTTAAAATACAAATATCTACCTCTTTTCTCATAATGTTTTATTGGTGTAATTATTTCCTAGAAATTATTTGTTTTGGAAGTTTGGAAATATAATGCACCTACGGTAGGTTTTTATGTCAGTTTGCAATTGTGTTTTACAGTGGTGACATTATAAGTTCTAGCATACGTTCCTTTTTGAAAAAACATTTAACGATGGCTGATGTTAGATCCTTACGAAAGGATACTTTCATTTACTTAGTTGGACACTATTCGTCACAAATCGTTGGCAATAAATTGCCGTCTAATAGACAAGTATTACAAGTGCTCTTTTATAACATTCGTGAAGTGAAGCTAAGTGTACATGAAAGTGCTAAATTAACAATAAAAGAGGTGTCAGTTTTTTGGGATAAAGCTCGCATTCCGACACGTCAGGATTTTCATTGTGTTAAACAACTAGATAAACTTTATGCAGAGTGGAGGAACTTACAAAAATCGGCTAAAAGGGCCAGTGCGGGAGGTAAAGAAAAAAATTTCGTTGAAAAATTGGACGATCTTTTTGACATTTCTCATGCAAATGCATTGGAGTTGATGAAAATAGATGAAGATAAGCAGTTTTTAATTAACCAAAGAAAAAAGAGACGTCCTGGATTTATGCTTGGTATTGACTACCAACTTGCTTCTCAAGAAAAATCAGCTGAGGAGAAATTACAGATATTATCCGAACGAATGCAACGAAGTCAACAAGAAAAAGCTAGATTAGAGGAAACAGTCACCTGTCCATCATCAAGTAGTAATTCAGCCGACTCCAACGAAAATGAAGATGAAATAATCGAAGCCCAAGAAGAGTTGTTACAAGACCAGCCTGGCCCGTCACAGCCAAAAAAGAGGAGATTGCATGGAACATGTAACATCATCACACCAAAAATAGCCGCTGCATTTGATGCTTGCAAAATAAGCGACAGGTATGGAGTCCATATTTTGACGGCAGTAGCAGAAGCACTAGGACATGACACCACATCTTTGTCCATCAGCAAAACCACACTTTAGCGCTCTAGACAACGCATCCGCGAAGAAAGAGCTGAGATATTAAAAACTGCCTTCGGTAATTCTGAATTGCCGGCCCCAGTCATCCATTGGGATGGAAAACTTTTACCTTCTCTCACTGGAATGGGAAATATCGATAGACTTGCTATCTTAGTTACTAGTGGAGATATTGAACAACTACTTGGAGTACCAGCTTTGCCCAATTCAACTGGAAGAGAACAGACTGAAGCAGTTTATGATGTGCTTTGTGAATGGAATTTGGACGAAAAGGTAATAGCTTTGTATTGTGATACAACAGCATCAAATATGGGTTATATAAATGGGGCAGCCACACTATTGCAACAAAAATTAGAAAGAGATATTCTATATTTTCCTTGTAGACATCATATTTTTGAAGTGGTTTTGAGAAGTGTGTTTGACACAAAAATGCCTTCCTCATCTGGTCCAAATGTGCCACTATTTAAACGTTTTAGGGAATTTTGGCCTAAAATAGATCAAAATAAACTAAAAACTGGATTTCAGGTATCAAAAATTAAACACATTTTACAACCAGTTAAAGCCGAAATTGTAAAGTTTCTAAATGCAGCTTTAACTTTGCAACAGCCTCGTGATGATTATAAAGAATTTTTAATGCTTTCTAAACTTTTTGTTGAAGAAGAGCCCACTCACACGACATTCTATCAACCAGGGGCATTTCATCATGCACGTTGGATGGCCAAAGCCATTTACTGTCTAAAAATATTTTTTTTCCAAGATCAGTTCCAACTAACTAAAAAAGAAAAAATAGGTATTGAAGATATATGTCTCTTTATTGTAAAGGTTTATGTAAAGGCCTGGTTTACAGCGTCATTTGCTAGTAAAGCACCGCTTCATGACTTAGACTTTTGTAAAGAACTCATTAATTATCAAAATATTGACAAAGAAATATCTCAAGCCGCAAGTAGGAAAATAGTGAACCATTTGTGGTACCTTAATTCAGTAAATGTTGGCTTATCTTTCTTTGATGACGATATTTCAGTTACCACTAAAAGAGAAATGGTTAAAGCTTTGAATAGGAAAGCACCAAATCAAGAGGGTATTAGTAACATTACTGACGTTGAAAACAAGGAAATTCAGGACTTCATATGCGAGAACACTAAACAGTTTTTTCAAAAATTAGGTTTGTCTATGGAATTTTTGGAAAATGATCCAACATGGAGGGAAAATGAAAGTTATACCCGATGTTTCAATATTGTAAACAAAATTAAAGTTGTAAATGATGCCGCTGAGAGAGGAATCAAACTTATTACTGACTATAATGACATTTTAACAAAAAATGAAGACCAAAAACAGTTTTTACTCCAAGTTGTAAATGATTATAAATCACAGTTTCCAAATGTAAAAAAAGAAACCCTGTCGCATGCTTTGGCCTAGTGCAAAAAATATGTTTTTATTACTATATGTCTTGTAGATTTAGGATAATATTTGGTACTATGTATGAAAAAAACGTTTCATAATAAAATACACAAAGATAAAACGAGAGTTTTATTTCAAAAACTTTTAGTCTAGTTTTCTTAGACTACGAATTTACAGTAGTATGACACATGTCATAGTCACAACAGATAATGTCTTTGATATTTGTATGACTTGATTAGTCATTATAAAGATAAATGTTGCTGATTAAAAAAAAAAAAACAATGCATCAACCAAAGAATGAAAATAATTCCATTTACTTTTATTATTGCATAATAATGCATTCTGCGGCACCCCTTGCCTTCAATTTGCCTCAATAATATTTTGAGGGGACTGTTTTTTCTTCAAATGGAACCATTTGCAGAGGTGAGAAATAAAAAGTTTCGATTTCGAAAAAGATGGGCCACCCTACTGTATACAGCTTTTAGCAAATTTCACTTCTGATTCTGAAAGTACATGAAAAATTGCATAAAATCGGTGTTTTCATTTTTTGGCACGCTTTTACTGTTGAAGTAATAAAATAACAAATACAGAGAAAACGCGGCAACATACGAAATCAAAAAATATTAAATTAAATATTTTATTTCATTTTGATGTAAGTAATGTCTACTAATTAGTATATATGCAATTTAAAAAAAATGGTTCAAACTTGCGAATGCACAAATTTAATCGCATTTGATAGAATTATTTAGTTATGTATGCATGCCAGCTATCCGGAAATTATTAAAATATATTATCATATCTACGTTGTTTAACGATGTTCCTTAAATTTTCCAAATAAAGTACATATTTTTAAATGACTAACCCAAACTAGGCGCAGGATTTATTTCCGGCTAGATTGTAGATTGCTCGGCTCTTTCAGCCCTACTTCACATCGACCTGAAGAGATCTTTTGTGACTTACCCTACAATTAGTTGTTGCCCAGGACTCCCAAACTCTTTATGAAGCTTGTGATTTTCCTGGGGGCTAATTTCCCTATGTCTTCAGGCGTTAGTTCCAACCTTTTCTAGGTACTTTAGCCTTGTGCGGACTAGCATCTTGCATTCGCAAAGAATATGTTCCGCAGTTTCTACTGCAGAATTGCAGTATCTGCACATATCGTTGTCTGCCTTGCCCGTGTTCTTAAGATGGCATCTTAAGGGGCAATGGGCTGTTAAAAGGCCTGTCATCAGCCCTGAGTCGGACTTTTCGAGTTCGAGAAGCCTTGTGGCATTCTTTGACCGGAGTATTCCTCCAGACTTTCTGTTCCTTTTCCCATTTTAGGGCCTCCTCCGTTATGTGTCCCTTAGATAAGCCACAAAACGGTTCGGGCCCAAAAATGGGGCTTCAGCACCTTTTTTTTTTTTTTTTGCAAGGGCATCAGCTAATTCATTTCCTTTTATTCCCTCATGCCCTGGTACCCACATCAAGGTAACCTTGTTGTTTTTTGCCAGTTGCTTCAGGGATTGCCTGCACTCCCAGGCAATTTTAGACTCGAAGGTGTGGGACCTGAAAGCTTTTAGCGCTGCCTGGCTGTCTAATAGTATATAGATCTTTGCCCTTCGAATGCCTTTATTTATGCATTCCTGGGCACACAGGTCTATAGCATAGATTTCTGCTTGGAAGATGGTTGGGGTTTTGCCTAGGGCTCTGGATAGCCTACAGTTAGGCCCCGCTATGCCCGTGCCAACCCCTTCAGCCACTTTCGATCCATCTGTATACCAGTACCAGATGAGTGACCCTTTTTCCAACTGCAGGACATCGACTTTGCTCGCTTGGCAGCTCTCGATTAGCACATCAAACGGGCAGTCAAAGTCCCGCTTAATTGGCATAGAGTCAGTGGGTTTGGTCATGGATTCCAGTTTAATTATTTCTAGAATCCTTAGGTGACCAACCAGGTCTCCTGGTTTGAAAGAAAGTACCTGCTGCAGCCTTAAGGCACTAAGTGCTGCCTCCTTCCTTACATACAAATGTAGAGGAAGCAGGTCTAGCATTGCCTCCATAGCTGCTGTGGGAGAGGAGCACATTGCTCCTGTAATCTCTAAGCAACCAAGGCGTTGCAACTTCTGCAATTTTTTTTCAGTTTTTGGCCACCACACACATGATGCATAGGTGACCATGGGTCTCACAACCGATAGGCTGGACCAGTAGATCATCTTCGGTTTTAGACCCCAAGTCTTACTAAACAGCCTGCGGCACGTCCACATAGCCGCAGTGGCTTTGGTAAGTGTTCTTTCTAGGTGTGAGTTCCAGGTAAGTCTATGATCCAGGATTATTCCTAGATATTTAACTTCACTGGAAAAATTCAGCACTGTTCCATTTAGCATAGGAGCTCTTAAACTTAGTTTTCTTCTTTTGGTAAACGGAACAATAACTGTTTTGCTCGCATTGACGCTGAGAGCCTTTAGCAAGCACCATTTGAATTTTATGTTTAAGGCGATTTGCACGAGATTTGAAATCCTGGGGTAAATTTGGGGTAAATGGATAAATCAAGAAGGTAAGAGTCCACGAAATTGGTATTTAGTATATACAAGGCCTCAAAAAAAATTTTGGCATTAGCCACCCCCATTACCACCCCCACACCCTTATTAACAAAATATTTTTTTACTTCATCCACCCCCCACTACCACCCCCTATCACCACCCCCACCCCACTACCGATGTGGGGTATCGTTTTATGGGTTTTTGGAGTAGAGGATTTCAAATATTATATTATTAAAGTTCCATAAACAATTATTTTAACATACAAAGTTTTTTCGTTGTGAGTGCCTTGGATAGAGAATCTGGATGTGGAAGTCGTGATTCCTTGGGCAGCGGTTTTTTTATCGTAGTGGGTTTTACTAAGAACTAAGAACCACATTGTAGAGAATTAAATTCTTTCAGCATTAGAAATGAACATATTTTTCGTAAAGCCCTAGTTTTTGAGTTAACGACGAAAAACGCAAGTTGAAATTTGAAACTTTAAAACATATCTCGGTCAACTTTTCACCTAATTGGACGGAACTAGTTCCAAATTCAAGATAATTTCAAAGTAATCAAATTGTTTGTTTATATTTTCCGATAAAATTCGTAATTTTCAAGATATTTGAAAAAAACATTTTTAACCATTTCCCTCTCCACAAAAGATTTGCCACCAGCTGCATTTCATCGAATTTTACATGTTTATAAGACCCAAAACAACAGTTTTCTACAATAAAATTTCAGGTTGCGCCGATTTCATAGTCAAAATCTAAGTGTACCCCACTATTTATAATGACTTTCTTTTACTACTTTTGAGTGTAGAATCAGCTCCTAAACAGAGGATGGCTATTTCTCTGTATAATACTCTATATTTATAGCACAGGAAAACTTTACTTTATCTCGAAAAAAATTTGTGCAGACCTTAGCAGCAACTTTGATTATATGTTTAAAATAGGCCATAGTTCACGAAATAAAAAAGTTTTAGTTTTAGTTTTACGGATCTACGGGAACCTATAGGGAGGGTGAAAAGGGATATTTTTAAAAAATTCAAAAAATCGTTTTTTTTCTATTTTCTCGGGAAATATGGCATTTACAAAAAAATTGTTCAAATAAAAGTTGTTTCTGACAAAATTATCTGTAATTTGATGTTTTTAAATTTATTTTTATAGCAACAATTAACCGAAATACTAGAGGTTAACTTCGGAATAACGTCATATGTATTAGATCTCGTTCATTTTTGGCAGGTTAATAGTAAATATATAAAAAAGACAAGTTTCTATATTATGAGGGGGTCTTGCTAATTTATAGGGGGTCGATGCCACCCTTCTTCAGGGGGTGGCACCTAAAAAAAAAAAAAAAAAAACAAAAAAAAACAGAAACATTGGAGCTGAGATAAAATTAAATTTTAAGAAGAAAAGGTGCCATTCAACTTTTCATATAAATTGATAGATATGATATAAGTTATAACTACTAGAAAATTTGGAATTTTAGCTTGAAAAAGTGGTATTTCAAATACGTTTTCGTCTAATAACTCGAAACGTATTACATTGAGCAAAAACATGCTAGAGACGAATAAAAAAGCTACTAAATTAAGAATGAATTTCGCTTTTTTCTAATTACTTCCACATCCAGTGGAAGTATGGTGAAGAGAAAAAAATCTATAAAAATTTTTATTGTTCAAATAGGCTTAGAATGTCATGAAACGTCGAGATTTTAAGTTTTAGCGAAAAAAAATTTTCTGTCTGTCTAACTTTTTTTGTGCGCACGTTTACTCTGGAACCGTTTGAGATATTGACGTCGAAGGGTTGGGGGGTAAATTGGGGTAAATTTGGGGTAAATAGGTAAATCAAGCAGGTAAGAGTCCATAAAATTGGTATTTAGTATATACAAGAGAAGCTAAGGTCTTAAAAAAATGTTGGCATTAGCCACCCCCATTACCACCCCCACCCCACTACCGATATGGGGTATCGTTTTATGGGTTTTTCGGGTAGAGGATTTCAAATATTATATTATTAAAGTTCCATACACAATTATTTCCACATACAAAATTTTTTCGTTTTGAGTGACTTGGATAGAAAATCTGGACGTGGAAGTAGTGATTCCTTAGGCAGCGGTTTTTTTGTAGAGTTAACGGTTTCGGATATCGGGAAGTCTAAAGGTGGCGTCCGAACGTTTATAAGACGAAGTATTCAGTTTAAATGTTAAATATCTCAGAAACTATGGCACTTAAGCCAAGAATGCTAATAACCAAAATAAAAAACTATTAATCAGGCTTTCAAATAATTTATTTCCTATTTTTCGTTAATATATAGTGTGACCTAGACGCTCAAATTTTTTCATCGGCTTAGAGGGCTTACTTTAGAAAAAAAATTGCATTTTAAACTGTAAAGGGATTTTAGAAAAAATGTAACATTCTTGTTTCTCTGCAAATATCTCAATAAATATTAGTTTAAGAGAAAATATGGTGGACATCAAAAATGAAGATTGTAAACTGAGAATAAAATTATTTTGTTTATATATTTGTGTAGGGTCGATTGTTTCGGAAATATTTAATTTTATAGATGGCATCCAACCGTTTTTAGGATGAAGTATTTAGTTTAAACTGTTGAATATCTTAGAAACTGTGACACTTCCATCAAAAGTTTTAAGAAACAAAATTAAAGGTAATTAATCAATATTTACAATGATTTTTTGTCTGTTTCTACATCACAAAAAATTAAAAAGTTATGGCCGATTCAATGTGCGATTCCACATTTTTGTTAACAAAATGTCGGCATTTTGTTATTGTAATTGCTCAGTAATTAATTTTTCCTTAAAAAAATTTAGTTTTTCGTTAATCACCTAGATGCTCAATTTATTTTGTCCCTTTAAAACACTTGTTTTAGAAAAAATTTCCATCCGCCATCCCGCCATCGAAAAATGGCAGTATCTCGGTTAATTATTGCTACAAAATGAATTAAACACCAAATTAAACATAATGTTGCCAGAAACAACTTTTATTTGAACACTTTTTTTTGTAAATGCCATATTTCCCGAGAAAATAAAGAAAAATCGATTTTCTTTATTAAAAATACTCCGTTTTACCCCCTATAGGTTCCCGCGGATCCGTAAAACTCCTAAACTTCTTTGTTTCGTGAACTTTGGCCTATTTTAAACTTATAACCAAAGTTAAAGTGATTTTTTTCAATTTTTCCCTGTACTATTATCTTATGCAACATCGAAGCATCTAATTTCCGCAATCAACTAAATGCATTTATTTTAATCGTTGATTCCTCTACAGCATAAAGATGCGATTCATCGAATAAAGTGACTACATAGAAATCTAGTTATTTAAGGATTCAGTGACCCATTCATTCATAAAAAACTAATAAACAACAGAAATAACAACCGTTTGATTTAGAACATTTCCTGCTGCAGCAGGAAGAGGACGACGCACCTACAGCAAGAGTCACGCGACCAGCACCGCAGGTGACGGCGGCGTCCCCGATGCACTGTTGCGGCACGAGCGAACGATTCGCTGGACTCCCGGCACTTCGCAGGAGGCCGCCAACAGGACGAGAGTTGGGTTTGAGCACTGCGGCTGGCAGAATCCACACCGAGTACTGACCTAGTGCCGCGAGAATCCTATTCATCCTAGACCTCCGTGGGTCGATACGAGGCTGGCGCGCATGCAGTGCCATGCGAACGGTCCCATCGTCAAGGTCATTACCACTTTCCTCTTTGCCCTAGCTGCCTGGCTGCGCCGCTTATTCTGTGCTGCTTGCCGGCTCAGCCAGCTGGGCAACATTCCCCTAATTAAGGGTGTAATTGTTTCCAGAGAAATATGGATTGGATGTTTCATTAGTAGAACAGTGAAGAAATAATCAGCAGAGTTGGGAAGTTTTGGACCGAGAGATGAACGTATGAAACGTATGAAACCCTAACTCTACGTCATCGAACATCTGATTAATTTATGATAAATTTGATAAAATATACAGGTCGTCTCAATTGGGATTGCAAATAGGCGTGGCTAAGTACGTCACTATGCTATAAACGTACTTTAATCCTTCCTGTAGAAGGGGGTGAACTGTTTAAAGTTTTTATTGTCTTTCGACGTTCAGTATACTTCGCCCAGTCTTTCTCTGCCACTATTTGTCTATGATGAAGCCCCTAATTAACATTACTCAACACAGCTTACATAAAATAATCAACTATACTGTGTGATGTCGGGCCAATTTGATTTTATTGTTACGAGTTTGTAAACACCCTGTATCGTGGATCCGGAAATTAACACCAAGGTAACAGTAAACACTAATTTATTAACTTACTAATTACAAAAAATAATTACTTCACTAATATTACACTGTGTACTATAATTAGGAGGTTTCCATTTTTCTCATTTTCTCGTAATAAATAGTCGTAAAAATTTAAAAAATACCTGTAATTTTTTTTAATTATCTCGATAAATAAAAATCTGAGCTGAGGCTCGATTACGTCACAGAACATGAATCCGTCAACAGCGAACGGGCGCGGGCACCGGCAATTTAGTTCATTCGGTGTTATTCTTACCGGACACAGCGTAAGATTTTTTGCAGTTGGGCTTGTTTAACGTTTTAATCGTTTGAAGAAGTAACTTATGCCTAAAATAACAGCGAGTTGTGTACTGTGACGTCACAGTCGAACGCGAAGTATTCAAATAAGAAATTAAATAAGTTCGTGAGTTTTTCAGATATCGAGATGATCTTTTTTTTGTTTGACTAGGTAACTGAAAGACTACTAAATGAGGTTGAATGTACATGATATTTATAAAATAGGAAATTTCATAATTTGATCACTTTGCCTAGTTGTTCTATTCCTCTAAACTGTCTCTGAACTGTACTACTCTGCTAACTGAACTGTACTGTCCACACTGGGCTTCTCCATACCTTTATATACCCAAAGATGAGAGCTCCAGAATATTCTCAACTAATCTGTAATTTTCTAGTTTATGACACCGCGCGCCATCTTTGGGATGATTGCCAAACTAACCAACCAACTTAGCTTTCTGTTACTTATAGATGGAACTTAGAGGGAATTCCCACAGATGTCTCTGGGGGTAGAAACATTATTGTTAGTTATTTTAAAATCATAAAACGAAATACAGTAAAAACGAATTTACAGTTTCGTAACGTATTACAATGACACTTTTAAGAAAGTTAATATCGGACTGGAGATCGGGCAGCGAGGAGTGAAAGTATAACTAATAACTATGTACGTCCCATAGACAAATTAACTTTAGCAAGACAGCCAAATATACGTTAATATTCTGGTCCATCGGTGACACTAGTGCACCTCCAACTAGAGATGGGCACGTGACGTGAATTTCACCGTGTCACGCCGTGTTACGGCGTGAGCGTGTACATTTAAGGTACCAAATCACGGAAGATTTCGTGAGTGTGCGTGAGTCAAAAGATCCCGTGCGTGAGCGTGCGTGAGATAATATTCACGCCGTGACACGACGCCCCATCTCCGCTTTAAAACTTCAACCTGTCGTGTCGTGACAAGAATAAGAAGCGAAGCGATAGACGGAAGACGGAACACGAGCGCGAGAAGGGAGGGAAAAAGACAGGAGACAGGATGAATGACGCAACATTCAAATCAAACGGCGTAATTGCAATCTCTCTCTACTGCATTCGCCAGTCGCCTAGCCCTCCTGGCCTGGTCTGGTCACTCTGGTCCAGAGATGGGCACGTGACGTGAATTTCACCGTGTCACGCCGTGTCACGGGGTGAGCGTGTACATTTAAGGTACCAAATCACGGAAGATTTCGTGAGTGTGCGTGAGTCAAAAGATCCCGTGCGTGAGCGTGCGTGAGCTTGCCTTAACATATATCAGTCGTGCGTGAGTGTGCGTGAGCTAAAGGTTTAAAGTCGTGAGCGTGCGTGAGCGTGAGTCAAAATCGACTCACGCGCCCATCTCTACCTCCAACATCTGCCAGAACCTAAGAGCATGGCGGGCGATTTTGAAATCCCAGCTGTATGAGCTGGCTTTAAAATCACTTACTTTTTATTGATAAATGGGTAAGTAACGATGATCCGTTTGCTTTCTATGGTTTTTGTATGGAAAATGAACTGCAATCACGTTAGTGTCCCAAGGAAAATTTTTTGGATACTGTTAATAAAATAAAATATACGATTCAAATTAGTTATTTCATTAGACAAAACTATTACAAAATAAACAAACTCTGTCTAAGATCCGACCGCGTGATTACTACGTCCAACTGTTTTTTAATCAAAATACAATTTTTATAGATAATTATTAATAGAGAAATACGGTCCTGCAGGGTTGCCTATCAAAATATGGCCGCAAGTACTTTTGATTAAAATTTAATTAATTAATTTTTTTAAACAATTTCAAAGAGAGGTAAGTATGTGAAGAACTTAAAAAGTTTAGGTTGCCGCTTCTCACTTGGCCGCCACCTCTTGCCAACCAGATGTAAATAGGTATAACTTCGTTAAATTTATACTCATAATTTTATATCAAATGAGAGCTAATTTTTATCTCTACACGATGGTATACGGTTGCTTATGTAAAAGTGCTCGCAAATAGCTAACTGTTAAAGATAGATAAGATCGAGAGAGAGAGTTAGCACACCACACCGTCCATCAGACAAGGCCGCAGTGTGCCATAAAAATATATAAAAAATAGAAAATAAAAAAAAATAAACAAAAAAAATAATTATTAACAAGCTAAAAACGTACTCTTCGCCAATTTACTGAGCTTTTCATATAATTGTTGCACATTCTATAAGATACTCTTCGCAGTTTTCTTGTAAATAATGTTAGTTTTTAGACATCCTAAATTTTGTGATACCAACATTGTGAAAAAAAATGTGAAAAAAATATATAAAACAAAATTGAAAAAAAACACATCCAACCTGTCTGGGATTTGAACACAAGATCTTTGGACTGCAATGCAAATCAAAAGCAAACATATTTATTTAAAATTACATGTACAGTGCCTCGCCGGATCCTGGCCGGGAGTTAGTCAGACAAGGACGGCGCGTAGCGCCGTGGTGATTGTAAGACTGGATGGAGCAGGTCCAGTTTGGCTTAATAATAATAATAGACATAGTTAAAAACTCCCTCCTGCCTATGGCAGGTTTAAAATTAGCAATACAACATCACTTGGCAAAACACTTAGAAACTTGGGCTATTGGCAGGGGAAAAAGCTGAACGTAAAAACCCGTTCGAGATAACTGCCGCGCCGCCCTGGTAGTCTCCCTGCCGCCAGGAAAATGTGGTGGATAAAAGTTAAGATTTAAAATGTTTGAATTTTTAAAGAATTTATCGGTCTAAAAGGAATTGATAGACAAAAAAGGACAAAAACAACAAAAACAGAAATAACGGCAACAAACCAGAAAGTAGAAAAGGGAGGATTGGAAAATTGAAGTTGAGAAAAGATAAAATGTAGGGTTTAAGTAAGTTATTGTAGGGGAAAGTGTGGTTAAAGAGGTTGCAACGCCTGCGCCTGATATGGTAGGGAGTGTATTATCTGGAATGGGGTAATATGCATTCTGATTTGGGTTATGTTGCAAAACTTTAGCCACTGGACCATCACACATTACTACAAAAATTGAATGTCTGTAATATATATCTTTCGAGAGTCATATTTCAACGCAGATATATTATTATGAAATATATATTAGTAAAATGTATAAAGAAAAAAATATATTAAAGAGATAACATTTCTCAAGATTTCTATTTAAGCACAAGTGACAAAAATTAAGAAAATATATTTTTTTAAATTAAATGATTAATAACTTTCTTATATACTATACGTTTTCGTATTTGCGAGGAGTATAATAATAAATAAAATATCATTAAAAAATTCATATATAACTATCATACATAGGGTGACCATATGTACTTATTTTAGTAGGACGGTACTCTTTTTTCGAGTAATGTCCTACTGTCCTTAAAAAGTTCATTAAGTACACATAAATGTACTTCCTTTTTCTTGAGTTATACAAACATTCTAAATAAATATTTTCATTTATTTTTTATTTTTATAATAAGTACATATAAAATAAAACGTATTCGAGCTCGGAAATAAACTACTTACTTACTCCCAGGCAGAGCTGGAGTACTTCAAATAAAAGTAATTGAAAAAAGTATTTCAAATACTTTCAGTATTTGAAGTATTTTGCTTCAAATCCTTTCGATTCTTAGTATTTAGTACTTGGTATTTGAAATACTTTGCTTCGAGTATTTGGATTTGGTATTTGGTTTTCAGAAATACTGGTATTTGAATTACTTTGCTTGGTATTTCAAATACTCTCCGGTATTTCAAGTACTGTCTCTGTATTTGAAGTACTAGACTTAACAATTTATAGTATTTGAAATATGTTTTTTGATATTTCAATTAGTTAAAAGTATTTGAAGTCCTTGTAGTTTCATGTTTTAGATATTGTAAAAAACAAATTTCACTAAAAAATTGTTACTGCATAGCTGCTTTTATCCAGTAATCAGTGTTAACATTATGTGGGCAGTGAGGGATTTAGGGGGTTGGCTATAGAGGCTATAGCCCAGGGCGGCAAAATCCATGGACGGCAAACTTTTTGAAAAATAGCAAAGGCACATAAAAACAAGAAAATATTATTATTAGTATGTACTAAGCATCAGAACATTAATTTATTTAAGAATGTGTTTTTTATTTTAACTAGACTAAAGCTCCTTATTATGGTCAACTGTACAGGGTGGTCACGCGAACGTTAGAACCTCATTTAACTTCGTTATTTTTGGAGTTACGTAAAAACGTTTAAAAATAAAAGTTACGAGAAATCACGTTTATTTTCCAAAAAACATTTCAGAAAAACAATTAAAAGTCAAATTTCTGAGATACGAGCTTTACTTTGATTTTTTTTAAATGGAATACCCCATATATTTTTGCACCATTAGAAAGGCCATAGAAAAACCTTTTTCAATGATGTATGACGTATGGAATTTTTCTTAAAAATTATAGTAGATATTATAAGTTTTATATTTTCTTACATTAAGTCATGGTAGTCCGAAATAGTAGTTTGTGCAACAAGAGTGGATTTGATATCCATATCGCATGATAAAGAAGTTTGAGCACGACGCCGTAGGCGGAGTGCTCAAATTTTTTAGTGCGATATGGATAATCCACTCGAGTTGTATGTACAGCATACTTTTTCTACGACCAGCTTAAAAAACTACAATATTTATTAAACATTAATATATTACACAGATACACACTGACAGTTACTTTGACAGCTTACGCACTAATTTGATTTTAAAATGAATAGTTGCATATGTACTTAATACACGAACTGTGATTGGTCCGTTTCATTTCATATCCATCCTAGAACTGATATGAAATATGTCCGTTCAGTTACCTGGAATTGCATACTTATCCATTCTACAGACTGTACAGAAAACAGTAAATTTACATAAGGGAGTAGAAAAAAATATATCAATTATTGAAATTCTCCATTTTATTTAAAATAAAAAAGTGAAATTAGATACTAACATGTATCTTGACAGAACTAACATATTGTTTATTTTAATTTACATACTTTTGTTTTCCATGGATAATTTGATAAATTGTAAATTTATAGTAAATTAGACAATTTTTTTTTAAGATAAATACCATGTATATAATTAAAGAGCTTTTTTTTATGGCTTTTCAAATGGTGTAAATATATATTGGACATTATTTTAATCAAAATGTATACATTTTTTTATTTTGATTATATTTTGGACTTACGGTTTTTGGACAATTCTGAACAAGTTTCATTAACAAAATTTTCCGATAAAAATATGCCTAATATGATTTTTTTATTTTCCCCGCATATATTGGCACTGCAGGTGGCTTTGCATTTGTAGGAGGCGAATGCTTTTCTGGTCATAAGTAGATACTAATTGGTTCCATACTTAAGTAAAATTTGATTCAAATCGGAAAACAATAAATAGTTATTGGGCTGTTACCATTTCAAGTGAAACACACTGTATAAAAGCCAGTGATAAAGAAAGAATTAAATTAAAAATTTTTCAATACTTAAATGACTCTGACACCCAACTTGCTTCTCAGTAAAAACAGTTTTTTATCGGTTTAATACATGCCTTGCATCATCAGCTGTAGAAAGACTCTTTTCATTTACTGAAATTATAAATACTCCTGGAAGAAATGCATTAACTAATGGAAATTTCGAAAATTTGGTGCTATTGAAAGCTAATGGAAATAGATAGATCTCAATTTTATTATTTGTACTTGTACTTACCTAAAATTATTACTATGTTTTATATACAGTATCGGAAAGTCCTGGCTTAAGTGTTGCATAGTTTCAACGACTTAACCGACCGCCCACAATAAAGGCGTTTACCAGAGCTCTAGCATAGGGGCAAATAGTGACACGAATCATCAAGCATCAAGGCGGAAACAAATTGAAATTCCACAGACTGGCTGCCCACGCACATGTGGTGGGGAAAGCAGGTGGCACAATTGTAGGATGTGTTATATGATAAAAAAGAATAGAATAGTTGCTTTACTCTCGCTTGCTCTTATTGCCCATACCAAAGCGAACATTTTCCGATAGTGTATAAGTTGATTTTCTTTATTACTTTCCTGACATTTGAAGGGAAATCGACCGCAGCAATATTTATTTTTGTTGGTTTTTATATTTATATAATAATAAATTATTTTTTCTATTGTTTTTGAATAATGCTGAGTTAAAGAAAGCTGTTAATTAATAATAATAATAACAAATTATTAAGAGAAAAACTTAATAAATAAACTTTTTTATGGGTATTGGAAGAACTGTGGAGCATTTGAAATATGTTACAGTACTTGAAATACTTGAGTATTTGAAATACTTTAGAGTAATTGAACTACTTTGAGATTTGAAGTACCTAGTGAAGTACTTCAAATAATGTGAAATATTTGAAATACGGTACTTGCGATTTACTTGAAGTACTTTCGACAAGTATTTGGTATTTGAATTACTTTGCTTCAGGTCATAGTACTTGGGAATTGGAGCAGCAAGTACTTTGTCAGGTACTTGGTATTTGGTACTTCAAGTACTTTCATTGGGTACTTTCAACAGCTCTGCTCCCAGGGAGGAGGCCGGGTATCGGTATAATACATCTACTACCAAAGGCAAAAATATTAATACCGCATAACGATACCGACTCATAAATAAACATCGTCTTCATGAAAGTTATTTGATTTTCAATAACTGGTGATTTAAATAACTGTTAAAAATAACGGTTATTTCTCAATAACTATATCCGTTTTACCGGTTATTCGAAAATCACTGTATTTCCCAACACTAATAATTTAATTTCATTAAACTACGAAAAAACCCGTAACTCAGCTATGGCTTTTAGTGTGGAGCGAATGCCTATTTGACATCCTCGAGTTCCCCTAGGATACGTCCCAAAACATAAAAAGACAAAATAAAAATATTATTAGGTTCAAAAAGAAATAAGAAGCACTATATGTAGGGTGACCATATGTACTTATTTTAGTAGGACGGTACTCTTTTTTCGAGTAATGTCCTACTGTCCTTAAAAAGTTCATTAAGTACACATAAATGTACTTCCTTTTTCTTGAGGTATACAAACATTCTAAATAAATATTTTCATTTATTTTTTATTTTTATAATAAGTACATATAAAATAAAACGTACCGAACGAAAGGAAATCAAGTGTTTCTGGATCACGTATATCGTATATCAACCGATTGCGATGCCACGGTGACGCTACGTGAGTCTAGCATCGACTGTCGAATGTGTCACTTATCTCGTTATCTCGCTCTTTCATTTTACTGCAGATCAAAAGCGCTTAGGTCGGCTGCAACGTAGTTCTTAGCTTAGGATTTACCGCCGAATGTCAATACTAGTTTAGAGTAGATATTGTGACTAAGTAGAGTACGATATTTTTTACCTGATATAAATATATTTGGCATTTTATATTTTTAAATCTTGCGTACACGAGACCTACATTTTGAAGACAATATAATTTTTAATCAAATATCTAACTTTTAATTTAAGGCCGTTTAACCTTGAAAAATTCAAAATTTTCGCCTGTGGCGCATTTTTAGTAACCGTACCCTCACCTTTAAATAAGGGACCCCTTCTATCATTATAGATACTCTTTTTTCTAGAAAAAAATATGGTCACCCTAATCATACATCAAGTTCCAGGAATGGCCTGCAGGATCAACGGTTTTTCAGAGTTTTTTAAATTTTTAATAAAGACTAATTTTTTTTATTTTATAAAAAATAAAGGCGACATGATACTTGACTGGAAAATAAATTTATTGATTATGATTTCTTTTGGAGTATTTTTAAGTCGATCTTACTGCTTGCGCCTTAAGTTGAACGAACTCCCTACCTAACGACGCATGCGCAATAGTTTTAAAACGACGGACAGGTGACACACTGCGTCCTTGTCTGATGGACTATGGACGGTGTGGTGCGCTAACTAGGGATTGCATTACCGGTTAACCGGTAAACAGAACAAAAAACACATGACGATAATTACCGGTTATTTTAATTTTTTACCGGTTATTTCGGTAAATTCTGAACTTACGATATGTCACGTATTCAACGTTTTTATTTATGTCAGTGACTAATATTCACTAAATATAGAGTGACTGTCCCAACACTGAGCACTTTTAACAATAAATAAATAATATTATAAAAAGTAAACTCCAAACACCAAGCCCTAAGAAATACAAGAGAGACATTGACAATATCTTGCGACAGAAAATTGAATTTTTCACTGCCTCAAATATCCGTGGAAAACATTTAGAAGAATGTTATTACCAATTCTTATTAACTTATCGACCTACCAATATCGATAAAGGAAGGGCATTTTCAGTTGGTGGTATTCTATGTACAAATATCACACGACTAACAGATACAGCTTTGAAAAACTACCCCTTTTAACGGGCTATTTTTAAAAAATATTGTATTTTTAGATTAGGTATTCAGTAAATGCCCTATTTGAGTTTATGTTTGTTATTTTTGTTATTTACAGAATAATTATTTATTTAAATTTATTTCATTTATATTTTTTCCTTTTGATAAAAAAACCTTGTTTTTGTTCATTATAATACATTTATTTTACTCAAAGTAAAAATGGTACAGATTGAACTGTAGAGGTCTTCTTCCATTTGCCCAAATACAAACAACCTAAATATAAGATTATAAAAAGATTATAAAAAAATATTAATACATATAAATCTAAAATTTCAAGAAAAAAATAATTATTACTTTATTTGTTAATGAATTGTAATAATCTAACAAATGTTATATTTTATAATAATTATAATAATAATAACAATAATAACAATAATAACAACAGCAGCACTCAGACATGCGAGCAGACAAGGGGAACGGGCAGACCCCGCGAAGCGAAGCAAAAAGGTTAAAAGTAAATAAAATTATATCGGAAAAAGAAAGATATAATATACGCGCATCCACAACGCAGCATCAAGTCTCCTGCTTCTGATCAGCCAAAATGTAATTTTTGACAACTTTAATAAATTTTTTATTTGATTTATATTGTTTATATTCATTTGGAAGTTCATTTCAAAGATGAGATGCAAAATACGTAAATGATCCTTAAAAAATCGCAGTTTCATGCTGAGGCACCAAAAAATTTTGTATTTATCTTGTATTATGTAAGTGATCTCGTGAAATTAACTTATTTCTTAAGTACTGAGGTTTGTCATTATGAATTATTCGCCAAATAAGTGTGAGCATGTGTAAACGTCTGCGGTTTTCCATCTTTAATATGCTATGTTTATTTAGATGTGGTGATATATGTTACTTATATGGAATACTGTAAATATAACGCATACATGAATTTTGAAATTTTTGAATTTTCTTTTTTGCTGTCGCCGATAATAACTTTCCATATACAACATCACCATAATCAACTAAAGATAATACGAGTGAATCACAAAATTTTGATTTACACTCTCTAGATATGTCTTTCGCAAAACTGTATAATTTTTTCAATCGACTGTAAGCAAATTTCAATTTGGAAAAAATATGTTTCTCAAAGCCTAATTATATTAATTATACGTATATAAAAATGCTTTTTGTTAAATTTAGATAATTTTTTACATGGAAAAAACAATTGCCATTTTCGCCACCCTAATCATTCATTCTAAAACCGCTGCCCAAGGAATCACTACTTCCACATCCAGATTTTCTATCCAAGTCACTCACAACGAAAAAATTTTGTATGTGGAAATAATTGCTTATGGAACTTTAATAATATAATATTTGAAATCCTCTACCCCAAAAACCTATAAAACGATACCCCACATCGGTAGTGGGGTGGGAGTGGTGCTAGGGGGTGGTAGTGGAGGTGGATGAAGTAAAAAAATATTTTGAGGTTTCTGGTTCTTGTACACACACACTAAATCACATTTTTTTTTCATCCCCTTTAATAATGGGGTGGGAGTGGTAATAGAGGTGGCTAATGCCAAAAATTTTTTTGAGACCTTAGCTTCTCTTTAATATACTAAATACCAATTTTCTGAACTCTTACCTGCTTAATTTACCTATTTACCCCAAATTTACCCCCAACCCTTCGATGGAACAAGATGAAAATATAATCTAGTTCCAGATCACGTTAAAATACATACGTGTACCAAATTTCAAGTCAATATCTTAAACGGTTCCAGAGTAAACGTGCGCACAAAAAAAAGTTACAGACCGACAGACAGAAATTTTTTTTTCGCTCAAACTTAAAATCTCGACGTTTCATGACATTCTAAGCCTATTTGAACAATAAAAATTTTTAAAAATTTTTTTGTCGTTACTATACTTCCACTGGATGTGGAAGTAAAAAATACCGGTTAACCGGTTATTTACATTTTTATTTACCGATTTACCGGTTATTAAAACTTCCGGTAAATTGCAATCCCTAGCGCTAACTCTCTGTATCTTGTATCTTTAACAGTTAGCAACCCCCATTTGCGGGCACTTTGACATAAGCCGTATACCATCGTGTAGAGATAAAAATTAGCTTTCATTTGATATAAAATTTATTAAGATACGTAATGAACGTATAAATTTAACAAGAGTTTACACCTGGTTGGCAAGAGGCTGCGGCCAAGTAAGAAGCGGCAACCCAAACTTTTTAAGTTCTTTACACGCCTCTCTTTGAAATGAATTATTTTATATCTTCAAAACAAATGAACGAAATTGCTTAAAAAAAAATAGTTAAATTTTAATTAAAAGTACTTGCGGCCATATTCCACATTCAGTGGAAGTATAGTAACGACAAAAATTTGTTTAAAAATTTTTATTCAAATAATCTTAGAATATCATGAAACGTCGAGATTTTAAGTTTGAGCGAAAAAAATTTCTGTCTGTCTGTCAGTTTGTGTCTGTCGGTCTGTCTGTCGGCCTGTCTGTAACTTTTTTGTGCGCACGTTTACTCTGGAACTGTTTGAGATATTGAGTTGAAATCTGGTACACATATGTACTTTAACGAGGTCTAGAACTAGATTATATTTTCATCTTGTTCCGTCGAAGGGTTGGGGGGCAAATGGGGGTAAATTTGGGGTAAATAAGTAAATCAAGCAGGTAAGAATCCATAAAATTGGTATTTAGTACGTACAAGAGAAGCTAAGGTCTCAAAAATAATTTTGGCATTAGCCACTCCCATTACCACCCCCATTATTAAAGGGGATGAAAAAAAATTGTGGTTTAGTGTGTGTACAAGAACCGGAAACCTCAAAATATTTTTTTACTTCATCCAACCCCACTACCACCCCCACCCCACTACCGATGTGGGGTATCGTTTTATGGGTTTTTGGGGTAGAGGATTTCAAATATTATATTATTACAGTTCCATAAACAATTATTTCCACATACAAATTTTTTTCGTTGTGAGTGACTTGGATAAAAAATAGGAATGTGGAAGTAGTGATTCCTTGGGCAGCGGTTTTTTAATAGAGTGAATTACATTGGCAATGTCTACTTTAAAATGTTTTTTGATCTTCGTCATTTGGTCTTGTCAATCAAAAGTTATAACACCTTCTGTGTAGCGAACGCGCTCGCCCTCGAGTACCGTGCTGCTGAGCTTCGCTCTGAGCATTAATTGCAAAATTTCTAGCTCCGATAGTTTTGCTTAAATGAAAAAAGTGATGTACAATTTTTTTTTAAGTAAAATTTCCTCCTTTTCTTTTACTTCCACATCGTGGTATAGTAATCGTAAAATAAATTTAAATATTTTAAGTTAGAGCAGAACAAAAGTGTCTGTCTTTCTGTCGTTAAGTCTGTCTATCTGTAACTTTTTGGTACGCATGATTACTCTAGAACGATTTTTCCGAAAAAAATCAAACTAACTAAGCCACTAAGAAAACTAAGAAAACCATATCTGTGCATACCCAATTTGTGAAAAAAAAAAATGTACATGGGTTAAATCGGTAAACTTTTCGGATTATCATTTCTACCACTTTTAAAAATATCCTTTCAAATTTTCAGATAGTTCAGAGAATCAAAAATCTAAATGCATTGGATTCATGATAGGCAAAGAACTATTTTTTGCTAATGCTATACGTAATAATGTTCTGCGATATTATCTTTTTTTTTAACCAAAAGAACGGAGTAGGTCTCGCTAATGTGAAAGAGAATATTCAGAACCACTCCATTAAATGTACCCTTGAAGACACAGGCGTCTTGGAAGGTAGTTTTTATAGACGGATAGGATACGGGACCTCCTTTGGCTGAAACTTTCCTTTATAAAGGCCGCTGGTTTTCTTAGACCTTCCTTCCCACGCGCCCTGAAGTTACAAAGGGCCGATATGTCGTATTGCTACGGATTGTCGAGTCTGCTCGCGTATTATTTGTGTTGTGCCGTCGAAAAGGCCTTTATAGGAAAATTTCTGAACCAAATTTCAACTTTCTAGTTACACAAGATGATTCGCTCATATTGTAGAACAATTTCATCGATAAAATCAAGGGCATATGGAGTGGATAACATTAATGCAGAAATGTTAAAATTAATTTTGCCGTATTGTATACATGGTTGGAAAAAAACAGTTCTTTTCATTTTAAACAAAAAAAACTGTTTTTTTTGTTTTAAACAGTTTTTTTTTATTTAAAACCTTTTTTTGTCAATGTTGTAAATGATATGTTTAAAACATGTTTAAAACAGGTCTAAAACGTTTGAAACTCTATTAAGCTAAAATTAAATGGTGCCAAGTTACTTTGTCTGCTACTACTACTTGATGCTAGATGACGCTCTTAAACGGATTTTACAGCACTCAACAAATAAAATTTTCAGTTTAGTGCATGTGACCACTGACCATTTGACTCATATAAGTAAGACTACACAGGCTATTTTTTTGTTGTTTGAGTGTTTACTGTTTATATCGGAATTATTTATAGGAATGGACTACAAACCTACAAACTCTACGTGAAATGGGTTTTATTTTAATTTCAGAGCAAAATATTACTAAGGTTTTTTGATTAAGCACACAAAAATAAGATGTATAAGGTTTATAAAACGCAATATACCGAGTGTATGTTGGGCAAACCAATTTTATTTAAATTAGATGATTATATCAATGTTATCCTAAAATATGGAACATGATATTTTTAATAAGATTATTATGAAGTGAGAGTTTGTAGGCCTCTGGTTATCACCATGTATTATAGATTTGGCCCAATTTCAATAGGGATCATTGTAATATGCTGTTTTACATATGTTCCAAATTGTAATTAAATATTTTAAGTCTAACAGAAGTTATCGTGTTTACAAGAAACGGTATACATGCACACATACATACTGTGAAACGGATATCTGTATAAGAAATTTTTTTGTACGATGATTATTAATTTTTTTTTCAATTTATAATAAAGTTAGAATACAGTCAAAAGATTTTCAATTCATTACTGAATCATAACAGATACGAAAAAAATTAATAGAAACATTATTGTAGAAAATTTAGTCAGCTTTAATTTTGCATATGGGCTTTTTGATTAGGGCTAACCGTTTTCGAGATATGAGCGAAAAACAAAAACCGCCACCTTCCTCGTGCCCCCCTGCAGTCCTCCCCCACCTCCTACGTTCGGGGACTTTTGGTATGTTTACCTCCTAACTAGTCCAAACCATTGAGTTAGAATATAAGGAGATGGCATCCTGTACAAATTTCCTATACAGAAACGGCACCGGTAGGCGTGGCTAAATGTAGGAAAAAAATGGTGATTTTGTCAGACCCGGACTATTTAAAATTATAAGAACTTTGTTCCCCGACGAAACGGCCTATTTGAATAACGCAAAAAAATGTTGAATTCAATAAATGCAAGATTTTTAGCAAAAAGATTTAGAAGAAACATATTCAAATAAAACACAAAATAAACAAATTAATATATATTCGTTGACCTCTAAATAATAAAATTTTATTACATTTAATTAGCTGTTTTTTTAATGCGGCTCTGTTTGTTGTTTACACTACCTATGAAATGTTATTCCCGTTAATTTCTTCTTGTAAAAACCATCTCTAGAAGAGCAACATCTTTTGCCACACGACACTATAGTCCTTTTAATGTTTATTGTCCAAAATTGAACAAACTATCAGTAAAAATCACAATAAATCGCACGGAAAACAAACTGTCACTATTTGACGGAAAAGAAGTAACACCTTGATGAAGTGATGCCGTTTTTATCACGTGACTGCTTCTCCCTTCCTTCTAACTCAATGGTCCAAACACAGCCTTCAAGTCAAAAATTGTGCTCTCAGTATTTCCCTCTAGAAACCATTCATTGACAGGACTAATAGGAAATTGAATTTTGTTTTCTAAACCTAATTGATTTGAACATCTTATGACCAAATATGGTGCCGCAGTTGTACCATAAGTGACAGTGTTTAATTGAAGAACAGAAATGTCATCTTGAGAACTTTCTCGCCAAATTATTCTTTGTAGTGGTCTGTCATTGGGGTTTATAAGAATTTGCTGATACCGTGCGTGTAATTTCCCATTAGGCATGTACATTCACGTAGCGCGAGAGATTTGACAACACCGGCAGCCGTAAATTCGTCCGTTGGTGGAGCATTCCAGCTCTGTTATTTCATTGCAGCCAGTTGGCACGCGCGATGTTGTAATTCTTCTCCCCATGCCTAGCCGGCGACTACACACACGGTATATCTTTGTGGTGTCTGCAGAAACGACAAATGAATTTTTTCGAAATCGTAACAAAATAGAAAAAATGTCGTTTTGGACTTTTGGACCAACAAATTGTAAGTCATTAAGAGACCACCCCGATGTAGTTGAACTTGATCCATCAAATACTACTCTAAATTTGGTGGTTAAACTAAATTCTTTAAGTATCCCATGACGAGGTAAATAATAATAAGTAGAAATGTCACTGGAAACGTCAGATTTATCTTTAACTTAGACAAATGACCTAATGATTCATATTCATCGATAAATTGTTTGTATTGATATTTAAAATGAATATCAAATAGCTTATGTTCCAAAGAATAAAATCATTTAATTGCTGTAGCTTTAAGGGGTCTACACACGATCCAGCGGCAGGGACCCAGCCATGTCGGCATGCTTTGAACTCATTCGTAAAAGTGAACTGGTCCGCTGGAATTCCAACTATCTTCAAAGCGTACCGACAATGTCGGGCCCCTGCCGCTGGATCGTGTGTAGACCCTATTAAGACCATCCAGCTGCCGGAACCCAACATTGTCGGTACTTACGCTTTGAAGATAATTGGAATTCCAGCGGATCAGTTCACTTTTACGAATGAGTTCAAAGAATGCCGACAAGGCTGGCTCCCTGCCGCTGGATCGTGTGTAGACCCCTTTAGAATCGCCAAGTAAATTAATTGGCTAGTAGGACCGGAAATTTCAAAAAGGTTGGTTTTATTTAGAAAGTTGAATTCTTGGGGACTTTACTATGTACACTTCTGTGCAATAAAATCCCCTACACCTATTTTTCGCTATATTAAATCATTCTTTATTTATTTGTCAGTGTCAGTAGTAGAGTAAAATCTGGAAGTAAAGTCGCTTAGTTTTCGAGAAAAAAAAAACCGGCGTAGAACCAAACCAGACTTAGTGGGATTCTTAGTAAGATAATCGTGTACACGAAATCGTTTTTTACGACATTTTTCGGTGGTCGAGAACTTTTTTATTTCGGAAAAACTCAAAAAAATAGATTTTTAATGAAATATGTTTTTTAACGTCTCCACCGCTATATCTCTGAAAATATTTGTGCTATCAAGCTATTTTTTTTTTTAGATTAAAGTAGACACAATAGCGCTTCGAACAACGTCCCACGTGAACCCGATTTATTTTTTTTTAAGTTGGTAAAATAATAGGAAACTCAAACTTGTTATTTTCAGTAACGTAATTTTAGGCAATCGAGAAAAAAAGTTTATTTATGAAAATTTGTATATACATGCTGCGTACAAATTGAAGCCAATAGTTGAAAAAAGTTTTTAGGATAAAAATTTTTCATGTCCCGTTCATAGTATTGAGTCAGCGATTTTTTTTAACGGGCCAAAGTCATATTCTTGCGCGCTCGGCTGTAGCAAGCCTGCCGACTGCAACGATCTGACGATCCCGGCCGGGGTGTATATAATAGTTTAACTTATATCAATAGGTACAAAACCAGTAGTGATCAAAAGCATCTAGGAGATCAATATTATTGTTCAATATTTCATATATTGTACAGTAGTATTGATCATGTGTTGTTAATATTAAGAAATTGTATAATAAATATTAAATAGTCTCCTTTTAATAATAGAAACCGCTGCCCAAGGAATCACTACTTCCACATCCAGATTCTCTATCCAAGTCACTCACAACGAAAAAACTTTGTATGTGAAAATAATTGATTATGGAACTTTAATAATATAATATTTGAAATCCTCTACCCCAAAAACCCATAAAACGATACCCCACATCGGTAGTGGGGTGGGGGGTGGTGATAGAGGGGTGATAGTGGGGGGTGGATGAAGTAAAAAATATTTTGATGTTTCTGGTTCCTGTACATACACTAAATCACAATTTTTTTTTCATCCCCTTTAATAAGGGGGTGGGGGTGGTAATGGGGGTGGCTAATGCCAAAAATTTTTTTGAGACCTTAGCTTCTCTTGTATATAATAAATACCAATTTTGTGGACTCTTACCGGCTTGATTGACCTATTTACCCCAAATTTACCCCAATTTACCCTCCAACCCTTCAACGGAACAAGATGAGAATATAATCTAGTTCTAGATCTCGTTAAAGTACATATGTGTACCAAATTTCAAGTCAATATCTTAAACGGTTCCAGAGTAAACGTGCGCACAAAAAAAAGTTACAGACAGACCGACAGACCGACAGACCGACAGACCGACAGACAGACAGAAATTTTTTTTTCGCTCAAACTTAAAATCTCGACGTTTCATGACATTTTAAGCCTATTTGGACAATAAAAATTTAAAAAAATTTTTTTGTCGTTACTATACTTCCACTGGACGTGGAAGTAAAAGACAGGTGGTAGTAGTACAGTACCTAGAGGTAAAAAAAACTTCGAAGTAATGTCATATTGAACGGATTTCGTTCATTTTTGGCAGTATAATAGTAAATGTTTCACAGAAAAGTTTCTATATTGAGCGGGGGCTTGTTAATTTATAGGGGGTGGATGCCACCCCCTTTGAGGGGGCGGCACTTAAAAAATATATGAAGTACAATCATATTTTAAGAAGAAAAGGTTCTATGCAATTTTTCACATAGGTAAATTGAAGTTTTTAAGTTATAACGACTTCAAAATTGCGATTTTAGCTTAAAAAAAGGTATTTCTAAACGGCTTTCGTCAAGTATCTCAAAAAGTATTACTTTATCGAAAAAACGTTATAGACCAATTACAGAAAGTACAAACTGGGAATTAATTATATTTTTTGTTTATTGATGTAGGATTAATAATTTCGGAGATATTTAAGTTTACATTTGACATCCAAGTGTTCGTAAGATAACTATTTAGAGTGAGAGTTAAATATCTCAGAAACTGTGACACCTACGCCAAGGATACTATTAGATACAATAATAGGTTATTAATTAAGCTCTTAACTATTTTTTTATTTGTTTATGTAGCATAAAAAACAAAGAAGTTATGACCGAAGCAATGTCCGTCTACACATTATTTTAATTACAACGTCGCCATTTTGTTACTGCAATTAGCCAGTAATTAAAAAAAAAATAATTTCAAACACGGTTTCTCATTAATATACAGCATGACGTAGATGCTCAAATTTTTTGGTTCGTATACAGCACTTGCTTTAGAAAAAATACAGTTTAAACTATAAAGGTATTTTCGATAAAACGTATTTTTTTTTCCTATTCCAAATATCTCAATAAATATTAGTTTTGTTCAAAAATGTGTAGAGACCAAAAATAAAGCTCATAAACTAATAATAATGAATTTCGCTTGTTTATTTATTTACATAGATTTAATAGTTTTGGAGATATGAGTTTACAAATGGCATCCGAACGTTCATAAGACGAAAAATGCAGTTTAAATGTTAAATACCTCAGAAATTGTGATGCATGCTAAGAAAGGAAATTAATGACAATTAATTGCGCTTTCAAATTATTTTTTACTCGTTTTGTTATTTTAATTAGCCAATAATCTAAAAAAATTATCTCAAACACAGTTTTTCGTTAAAATGTAGCATTACCTAAATGCTCAAATTCTTTTTGCCCATTTAAAGCACTTGCTTTAGAAAAAAATGCATTTTAAACTTTAAAGGGAATTTCGAAACCCTTGAATACCAAATATAAACTTAAATATTTCCGAAATTATTAATCCTACATCAATAAACAAAAAATATAATTAATTCCCAGTTTGTTTCTGTAATTGGTCTATAACATTTTTTCGATAAAGTAATACTTTTCGAGATACTTGACGAAAGCCGTTTGAAAACACCTTTTTTAAAACCTTTTATTTTAAGCTAAAATCGCAATTTTGAAGTCGTTATAACTTAAAAACTATCAATTTATGTGAAAAATTGCATGGAACCTTTTCTTCTTAAAATTTGATTCTATTTTAGTTCCAATAAATATATATATTTTTTAAGTGCCACCCCCTGAGAGGGGGTGGCACATTTTTTCTGAATGATATCTAATTTTTTAGATGACAGTAAGCAACTCCACCCCAACCTAGAATGCCATATATTAATATAGATTCAACTAACGCTACTTCTACGCTACTAATCTGACCAACCTGCATGCGAGGTGTATTAATTGCGTCCCAATGTCGCGTTTAGCGCTGATAAAAAAAATCGCTGTTGCCAAACGGTACACTTTAGGCAAAAACATATTTTTTCAAAAACTTTTGTGATTATTAAGCTTTATTTTCTTCGCTGCATGTATGCAAATATTTTCGAAAATAAAAAAGTTTATCGATTGGTGAAGATTTCAATACACAAAATATGTATTTTTAGTTTATTTGATTTTTAGAGAAATGAAAGTGCGAATTGTGCCCAAACCGTTTATATTGGTAAAAGCGCTACAGTGTGTGCTTTAATTTGACACAAAACAAATTTCGGTACCTTTAATAGTTTTAAAGATATGGCGGTGGAAACAAAAAAAAACAATTTTCTTTAAAAATAAATTTTTTTCACTTTTTATTGATTTAAAAAGTTCGAGACCACAAAAAAATGTCGTAAAATATGATTTCATATGCCCGGTGACATACTCAAAAGAACCTAATATGTTTGAACTGGTTCTACGCCAAAAAAAAAAAAACGACACGATAGACTTAAGAAATCGCTGCTCTACAGTGTCATATTTTCGAAATGCCGAAATTAACTGAACATGAAAAAATCTTTAATTCTATCATAGCAGTTGCTAACCATTATCACTTAAATAAAAGTACCGTTATGAGTGTGAAGAAAAGGTAGGAGGAGGAAGAGAAAAGACGGTGCAGGCCCACCGAGAAGTTCGAATCTCGCTCAAGATGAAGCGCTCCTTGGCTATTTGAGGGAAAATCTGTTTCAAACAGTAGTAGACGCTGTCCATGACAAATTTTCCAACATCGAGGTCAACAGCTAGCCGAAGGATAGGAAAATCGGAATTAAAAAACTGTGTAAGTGCCAAGAAGACCATTTTAACAGACGAACAGAAGCAAGCCCGCATTATGTTTTATTTAAATTGTGTCTATCGCCCGTTGGAGTTTTAGAAAAAAGTTGTGTTTACCGATGAAAAAGATTTTCAGTCTTGTAATGACGGACATATGTACAAAATATTAGGTTACATTATTTACACAATAAATACAAACGCATGTGCAGTCGTATCTGTGAATTTTTCAACGTCTATTTTTACGTTTGTTATAAATCGAAATCATTCCCATCGAATGGTGTAAAAAAGTAAAAAAAAAAAACAAAAATACGTCTGTTTTTCTTCTGGATTAACATTATTCAAATACATTACTTATGACGTTTCACAATCAATGTCAGTTTTTTATAACCTATATGATAATAAAAAAAAATCTAAATTCCAAAAAAACTGATTCACATCACTTAATATTAGTGAAAACTGGATTGCTTGATTTTTCAAGTGTACGGGATTTTATTGCACAGAAGTGTACAAATTTGCCTTCACTTATTTTTAAAAACGAGAAGACAAAATATTTATATAATTTTATCTTTAAAGATAAAAACATTAGCAATAATTAATTACAAACATTTATTTATGGTAATTATTACATGCAAAAGACGAGTCCTGATAACCTCTGCGTTAATTTAAACTGTAGTGGTAGTCTTATTTGCTTAAATTTAGTTAAATCTCATAACTCAGAGGTGCAACATATCCAACTTTCTTGTTTAAAACAATTGTTCTCACTTAAAACTATGCATTAAAATGACCTATACGTACATTGTATTGCTTGTATTATGTGCATCATGCCAAGTTAACACGTTATCCTTATCACGTTATCGTTATCCTTACACCACAACCGGTGACTATACTGATGTTTGGAGTCACCTTTCATCACCAAAAAATATAACTGCCAAAACGGGAGACACAGTATTCCTTCCATGTGTCTTTAAATGTAGATGCCTTTTTCTTAGAGAATGGAGAGATTCTAACTATCGTGAATATTCAGATTCATCTCCAAATACTAAATTGTTGTCCGGTGGAACTCTACAAGTAGTTGTTGGATCAGAAGATCAAGAATATAGATGTATTGTGCATACGTCTTTTGAAGAAACGAGAACTGTTACACACAGGATTCACGTCAGAGAATCGTCAGTTCAGCTAAGAATATACGGAAGCTGGGCATTAGTTTTGTGTTCATACTTTACCCTATTTTTTTCGTGAATAAAAGTGGCGATTCAAATATTGCACCAAGAGAAATGTTTATTTATCTCAAATATCTGTGTATCGTCTATGTATCCGATTTTTTATAGCTATTTTGATGAATAAAGGGCTTTAAATTTAACAACAAGAATTTATATGAATTGTTTGAATGTACTGGATTTTAAGAAAAAAATTCAAGAGGTCGTTTTTGAGGCAGAGTTAAAGCAAATAAATGTTTTTACTGGAATATTTTCTCCCTAAAATGAAAAATAAAACAATGTAGTAAGAAAAATGACGATAAATACTATTTTACAAAAAAAAATCAAATTTACCTTTATTATTCAGGGTACAAAATTCTATGTTTTGTAGTGTAGCGGCGTGAGTCCCCAAAGATGCATATTTAGCGAGCAACCTATCAATGGGGTAGAACAAAAGAAACTATATATGAAAATGTAGGTCATAACTTATCACATCAGGAAATGCATGTTATCCAATCTATAAGTTGGTATAAGGGGTAGTTAGAGCCCAGAAAGTATTTTTTTTAAAACGTGTTTTTACTTACCATTTTTACTCTAATTCGATAAAAATTCATGACAGAGGATATTTCTTTATGCCAAAATGTTCACAATTATTTGCTGAATTCGTCCATATATACCAACTATATAAAAATCGCAAAACTAATCATTCACGGTAAATCAAAGGGGGAGTAACAGTGTGTGTGCTACGGTAAGTCTAAACTTCTATTGGCCATAACTTTTGATTTCATGCTTACCAAAATTCTGATACATACATAGAAAACTTTGTTATTCTCTTAGCTTTAATTTAAGTACAAATACATGGAGCCTCGTATTTCACTTTGTGATAATAATAGTATAAATTATAACGCAATGTCACGAATTTCTGCGCACCAAACCTAAGTCGGTCTTATGAATGCATGCCCATGCGCGCTCGAAAAATCGACCTTATTGCTGATTTGCATAAGGGTATGGAAGGGAAATATGCCGTTAACTCATGTTATAGGGTTTTGAGCTGTAATAATGAACAATTAAAATTAAGTATGTAAAGTAAAATGTTTATCTCATGACTTTTTAAACATATAAACACTTTTACTTAATAATAAATTGACAGTTACAAAATAAATAAAAAGTTCTTGTAGGAAACAAAACTTAAAAGCGATTTTACATTTTTAGGATTATTATTCCGTACATATAAGTCTATACAGCAAAAGCTGTATAGACAGAATTTGTGAATAAAATAGCATTGCTTCATTCAAAATGAAAATGTTTATTTCTAATAAAACTTATTTGCGATAATGTCAAACAGTCAAATGACAAGGAAAACCATCACTAAACCTCATCTCATGCAATATACACATGTATAAAAGAACAGAGGTGTCAACAAATATTAGGCTACAAGCATGAGCGTCCACAAAAATATTTTCAGGGGGAGCATAAAACTAAAGTGAAAAAACTAAATAAAAATAAAACTAAAGTAAATAATAAGAGATCTACTAAAATTACTAGTTCGTATGGGGTACCACAGACCGCAGGGCAGTGTGGTCTCTTTTATTCATTATATATGTGAATGATATAAATCCTGTCCTAAGAAGTTCATATATAAGCCTTTTTGAGGATGAGGCATATATGTATCTGAAAAAAATCAAATTGAAATCACAGATATAATGAATAAAGAGCTTTGTATGTTATATATGTGGTTATGTACAAAAAAAATTGAAACTCTATAATGACAAAACTAAATGTATGGTTCTTGGAACTAAAGCTAATTGCCGAAAATATTTAAATGATCAACTGTTTCTGTACATTAATAATGCGAAAGTTGAATTTGTAAGTGAAATTAAATATTTAGGAATTATTTTAGATCGATAGTTGACGTTTTCAAAATATATTGATTATCTATGTAAGAACATTGGCAAAACCAACCAATTGGGTTGGATTTCAGTGGAACAAAGTATTGAAACAACTTTAATATTTAAAATCGAGAAAAATCTAATACCTACCTACCTTAAACCCTTCTTAGTTAAAAGATCGAAACAATTATTTGGTAAGGGCTGCTGAAAACTGCAACATGAATACAAAAATATCATTCTTAAAAAAATCAACTGTTAGCGATGGCCTACGCGTATTCAATGCTTTGCCCACGGAAATCAAATATTTAGTAATTTAAAATTGTTTACTAAAATGTTACTAAATTGTATATAGACGACAAAGCACAAAATAATAAATGACTATGTACAAATATATGTTACTTTTGAAGATAGCTTATGCTAAATAAACTTTATTCTATTCTATTCTAAATACATATTCACCTACGACATATAAAATACGACATATAAAATATATACCAATTCGTAATAATGTACGGATTGGTATTTGCTTGTCACTGCCCACCATACATGCTTTAACTGGATGCAACACGACTAGTGCTTTATACGGGATTGGAAAAAAAAATTGCATATACCTTTTTAAAACAAAATAAGAGCACGCTTGAACTTGATAAAGCGACAGGCCTTTATAAACGATGCCGTCAAAATTTCTCGTAGATATGTTCCGTTGCTATACAAATCAAAAACAACTTGTAAAGATGTAGATGATTTAAGGTACAATCTTATTCAAAATTCGACAATTGCTAATTTTCCACCAATTGAGGATTCCTTTATACATCACGTAAGACGTTTCTTGTTACAAGCAAAAATTTGGTGTAATAGTCATGACTCATCGTATAGGGCAAATCCTGTTGGAATGGAAATTATATTTTACCAGTGATGTCTATTTGGAAACAGCGCATAAGGAAGTACGCGAACTTACCTATATTATAAGGACAAGGATGCATGTGATATTTTAAAATGTGAGTGTTTTAAAGCTGGTTTAAAATGTAGTGATATATGCAAATCTCCCTTATTTTGGAACAATATGGAATTGGAGGTTTTATACGCATCTAGCAGCGAAGATGAATTTTAAACTGTATGTTACATCTGTAGACATGGTTACACAGAGCAAATCTAGTTATTTGCGATACTGTTAAGTTTTTCACCAGATAGGGATATATTTTACTCTAATGTCGTAGGTGAATATACATATTTGCTCCCCTTAAGAATATTTTTGTGGACGTTCATGCTTGCAGCCTAATATTTGATGACACTTTTTGTTTTTTTGTTATGTATGTGTATATTGCAAAAGATTTAGTGATGGCTTTCCTTGTCATGTGACTGTTTGACATTATTTCACATTAAAATATTATTAGAAATAAACATTTTCAACTTGAATGGACAAAATAGAGCAATAATGGCTGTCTGTACAACTTTCGCTGTTTGATGCTTTTACTCTTCGAGAATTTTCATTACACACTATATATACGAAATAATAATTCTAAAAATGTAAACTCGCTTTTAAGTTTTGTTCCGTATACATACAATAACTGGTACTTTTAACAAGAACTTTTTGTTTAGTTTGTAACTGTCAATTTATTAATAAAAGTGTACCTATATATGTTTAAAAATCATGAGATAAAACATTTTACTTCACATACTTAATTTTAATTGTTCATTATTACAGCTCAAAACCTTATAACCTGAGTTAACGGCATATTTTCTCTTCCATGCCCTTATGCAAATCAGCAATAAGGTCGATTTTTCGAGCGCGCATGGCCATGCATTCATAAGACCGACTTAGCTTTGGTACGCAGAAATTCGTGACATTGGATTACAATTTATACTATTATTATCACAAAATGAATACGTAGATCCATGTATTTGTACTTAAATTAAAGCTAAGAGAATAACAGTTTTCTATGTATGTATCAGAATTTTGGTAAGCGTGAAATCAAAAGTTATGGCCAATAGAAGTTTAGACTTACCGTAGCACCAACACTGTTACTCCCCCTTTGATTTACCGTGAATGATTAGTTTTGCGATTTTTAAATAGTTGGTATGTATGGACGAATTCAGCAAATAATTGTGAACATTTTGGCATAAAAAAATATCCTCTATCATGTAGTTTCATCGAATTAGAGTAAAAATGGTAAGTAAAAACACATGTTTTTTAAAAAATTACTTTTTGGTCTGTAACTACCCCTTATACCAACTTATAGATTGGATAACATGCATTTTGTGATGTAATAAGTTATTACTAATATTTTGATATATAGTTTGCTTTGTTCTACTCCATTGATAGGTTGATGATACAATTTGAATGGGCGGCCCCTGCATTATTGGTGCAAGATTCGTATCTCTAACTTTAAAATTAAAGGAGATAAAAAAGTTTATACATTTGTTTCTATAAACACAGCATTTAATAAATATCTTTTTACGTAGAAACTACGTTGACTTTTCAACCAGCAAATTTGTTTTATAATTTAAGTGTTATTCGACTATTTTTTATTGTTATTTTATTAATGCTTCTAAAATGCTAATTGATTATATTAGAGTTGCAGAACATATTATTTGGTTGTCTGCAACTGAACTGTTTTATAAATTTATCGTTAAAACATCTTTACAGCAAAATTATGAAATATCTTATTTTGGGACAGTTTTGCTATGGAAAGTAAATTGTTGTTCCAGGGTCTTATTATACAGCGTTGCAATCTCCTGCAATATTGCAACGGCAATAAAGAAGTTACAAAATAAAATTGTTTACGTGAACATAAAAGTGCTGCTGCTAACTACCCAAGGAACAATTTTGGTTTCTTAAATATATACCAGGGTGCTATAAAACTATTTATAAAATGCCTTGAAAAATCTATTTTGCTATAACAATATCCTTAATACCATCATAAAGCGACTTGTAGACTAAAAGGGCACACTCTTATGAAGGTTGTTAAGGCCTTTTTAAATTCCATCATAAAACTCCTTAGTGAGGCATAGCGCCTCTTGAAAACCTTGTTAGGGCCGTTTTAAAACCTTTCTTAAAGCTTATTTTAAAGCTGTCCGAAGCTTTTTTATTAGCTTCCTGCATTTCCAGAAAACACCTAGAAGACTACCTTAAAAATGGTTTTTAAAACTTTTATAAGTCCATATTAGAACTGAGAAGCTATAAGAATGTCCACGAAGGAATCCAAATAATTTCATTATTGCATTTATTTTTTCTAAACTGATTTAAGCAAACACACCATCAGACTTATTGAAGATAAAATGGAATTTGAAATGTATAAAGCGTAGAGTGGTAGTATAACCTCTCTAAGGCCGATTTAAAAGGTAATAAAAATACATCAGGCATGATAAAAAAATAAAACCAACGGCAGTTTATCGTTAAAACTACAAAAAAAGGCCCAAAAAACAAAGGGACTTCAGAAATAATAATGATTTTAATATTCATACAAAAATTCCATAGACTTGTAATCATCAAATTTAAAAAAGTAGGCTGCTTCTCGGTTCCCACGGTAATTTTCAGTCGTTTCTTGTAATTCTACCTTAATTTGCTAAAGAAAAAGTGATAATTATTGTGAGATTGACCTTGAATATTTTTATATAACAAGAAAAACATGGCCGACCAACTAAAAACCTAATTGTTATTTTACAGTCCGCTCATTAAACTATATATTCTAATAATGGTAATGACCTAGAACATTTACTCTAAATGAAGTCCTTTTAGTCTCACAAATAATCCCTCCCTTACATAAATGCAAATGCACTTGACGAAGATCACATGGACTTGATAAAAGCTGTAATAAAACGTTTGGGATTTAAAAGAACCGCCTCCAAGACGAACCGCGTTGACATTTGATACAAAAAAACTTAAAACTTAACCTCAAAATAATTTCTTCCATAAAAGATATAATTACACATCAGTAAGTCGTATCGTGAAATGCTTTTAATTAACACACACACATGCACCAACGACAATTCAGGTAAACATATTGTTTATAATATTTATAATGAATGTTTTATTGAGGTTTTAGAAAGTGTTTTATGGAATTAAAATTTGCCTTTTAGATTTATAGAGGCCATTTTTTCTTCATAACGGTTTCATCACAACATTTGTCAAGGATGTTTTAAGAGTCTAGTTTTGGCCTTCAATAAGTACTAATAGGCATCGAAAATGTCTAGTTTTAAAAAGGATTTAAAATGCATTTATTGCAAATATGTTAAAGCCATAAAGAATAATTTAAAGCCTCTTTAAATCTAAATGGAATTTAAGACGTTCATAAAACTAATTAGCTTTATGGAGAGTTTTATGTAGGTATGATAAACCCATTACAAATACATATCATCCTAGAAGGAAATTAGCTTTATAATTAGGTCTTACAGAATGCTTTAAAACTTACCATATAAGAGCAAGTATACTTGAAGCCTAAAAGGCCTTAACTACAACATCAATAAAGCACAAGACTATTTCCTAACCCCGACAAACCTTTTTTAAAACCTCCTCAAGTCCAAATGACTTTTAAATTGTTCCTTGGGTATGCAATAAAATGTATTTGAAACAATTGATTTCCTGTGTCAGCTGGGTGTTTATATTTTATCCTAAGTGTATATGTAACATTGAGTACACTGGTGTAGATGGTACGTGCAAGAGTAGAAATTAAAAATGTCAGATTTAGAACAATGAAACAAAAGTAGTGCTTTTCGAGGTAAATGAAGTGTTATGAAAATATTATGTATATTAACAACAGTGGTATTGGCAATAAAACACAACGGTTAAATGAAACAATAGATTCCACTCACTGCACTACTAATGTATCAGGTCAAAAATCAATAGGCCAAAATACTGATTATGCTTCAACTAGTGCAATAAGTAACTACGTGTATTCTCGATGACACTACCAGCAATCAATTATTAGTTCCAATGATTTAAGAACAGTGTTTAAAAAAAAATGTATATTACTTATTTCGCCATGCAGAACTTTTTATAAAGGTTGGGATTTTGCAGAGTGAGAGGGAAATAGGCGTTTATTCTTGGTTTACCATAAATATTTAAAAACCAAAAAACTATTTAAAACTATTTTAGTACTTGTAAATTTAGTGAATTTATTAATTTTGTTAGGAATATTTTTTTAATAAAGAACCCCGCTGTTTTTCTTATATATAAATTGAATTTCGTTAAATTGGCTAAATTTTCAATGGGTTGTAGATTTAGACTTTGCGATCAAATGTTCTCATGGGCCCAACTTGATCCCGTGCCTCTAGTTTCCCGAGACACAGCTCAAAAAATGTACAAGAGGTCAAGTTAAGAAATTTCCGAATTCATGATTTTTAAAAATATTTTGCACTAAAAAGATTTTTTGTTTTAATTTTGTCAACAAACTGAGGTGCCAGCAGCTGACTTTCACAAACAGTATTTAAGACATCACATTATGCAGATTTTTGGAACACAAGGGTTCATATTCTAGGAAAGTTTACATTATATGTTTCTTAATGCGTCTATAAAATATGAAAACCATTCAATCAACTTGTAAAATTTCAATTTTGGGAGTTTTTTTTAATTTTCGGGCCACTGTGATGCGGGTTGGTATTTACGCTTTTCTTGGAATGGTGAAGGATTTACTTATAACAAGGCATTCTGTACACTAAAATTTTAGTAACTTTTACGGAAATGCATCATCTATCTAAGCAATTTTTTTCTGAATGATAAATCTAAAAATATTATAAAAGCCGATGTGGGTTCTGGGTATTGCGTATGTTCACTGGAACGCTGCCGGTGTGAGATAATTTTCAGGTTCAAACATCCGGCAAAGGATAAAATAAAGTTTAATATAAAAGTTTTAACTCCCTCAAGATAAAATTGGTTTGTTGATGTGAAAACACCGATGTGCTTTCAAGGTTCGTTTCGTCAAAATTAAAATAATAAATTAAACTTTTTTTTTCAATAGGATAACATCCGGATATGAAGCGCGGAGTTGAAGTTTACAAGGAAATTTAACGTGTAGTATATGTGTCAGGGTTAAATGAACGTAAAATTATAACTTTTAATAAGGTTGCGCTGCAGCAGTTTGTCCATTCTCTTAAGCGTGTTCGCAGATTTTCAAATAGGTGACAAAGAACAATATTAAAAAAAGGGTTTTCTTTGCCATTCTGACAAAAGTGCAGAGATAGTGGCGTAGCCAGGATTTTTATTCGGGGGGGGGGGGCGAAGATTTCGAAGATACGAGCAGAGTGATCCCGTTGGGATATACAGTATGTTTCACTTGAAATGGTAACACTCCAATAACTTTTTTATTTTTTTTCCAATTTGAATCAAATTTTACTTAAGTATAGAACAAATTAGGATCTACTTACGACCAGAATAACGTTCGCCTCCTACAAATGCAAAGCCACCTGCGGTACCAAAGTATGTGGAAAAAATCAAAAAATTATATTAGGCATTTTTTTATCGGAAAATTTTGTTAATGAAACTTGTTCAGAATTGTCCAAAAACCTTCTGCCCAAAATTCAATCAAAATTAAAAAAATTAAAAAGATTAAATTTTAAAAATGATTATTTAAAATAAAACTGTCAATTGCTCGAGAACTACCTGGCAGCTTGGGTTTACTTTCAAAGAAAATTGTCTTATTACAGTTTTCTAAACAAAAAAGCCATTAAAATGATATTTTCGAATTTGGCCATTATTTTAATCAAAATTTATGTTTTTTTATTTTGATTTTTTGGACTCAAGGTTTTTGGATAATTCTGAACAAATTTCACTAACAAAATTTTTCGATAAAAATATGCCTAATATGATTTTTTGATTTTTTCTGCATATTTTGGTGCTTTCAGAGGACCCCGCACCATTAGCATTGGAAAAATTATTTCGGTGGAATTTTGTTCAAACTTTGGGAATAGCTAGAACAAAAAATGTCATATGAAAAAATTGATTTAATGCGTAAATTATTTTTAATTTTTAATTTTTTTCAAAGATTTTTAACTTCCAGTCATTGTAATTCTGCAGGGTAGGCATTAAATAAATTTTTTCATATGACATTTTTTGTTCGGAAGCCTTGAACTACCTATTCCCAAAGTTTGAAGAAAATTCCACCGAAATGATTTTTCCAATGCTAATGGTGCGGGGTCGTTTCCGCATTTTAAATGTCCCCTCAGTCGATTTATATTTTCAAGGCGTCGCGACCTACAGCTTGTTGAAGGAGATGAAATTTTATCACTTTGAAAAAATGTTAGTTGCTCCACCTATAAACCCCTTTTTACAGAATTCAAATATCTCCATTTCTTTTCGAGAATTGGAGGTCAGAGTTTTGAGTGAAAAATCCTATATTTATAGTTCTGCTAAAAATCGAAATTATTTCAAATGTAATATCACATTGAAATGCATTGTTTTACTTCCACGTCCAGTGGAAGTATAGTAACGACAAAAAAAAATTTAAAAATTTTTATTGTCCAAATAGGCTTAAAATGTCATGAAACGTCGAGATTTTAAGTTTGAGCGAAAAAAAAAAAATTCTGTCTGTCTGTCGGTCTGTCTGTCTGTAACTTTTTTTTGTGCGCACGTTTACTCTGGAACCGTTTAAGATATTGACATGAAATTTGGTACACATATGTACTTTAACGAGATCTAGAACTAGATTATATTTTCATCTTGTTCCGTCGAAGGGTTGGGGGGTATATTTGGGGTAAATGGGTAAATCAAGCAGGTAAGAGTCCATGAAATTGGTATTTAGTATATACAAGAGAAGCTAAGGTCTCAAAAAAATTTTTGGCATTAGCCACCCCCACCCCCTTATTAAAGGGGATGAAAAAAATTGTGATTTAGTGTATGTACAGGAACCAGAAACCTCAAAATATTTTTTTACTTCAACCACCCCCCACCCCACTACCGATGTGGGGTATCGTTTTATGGGTTTTTGGGGTAGAGGATTTCAAATATTATATTATTAAAGTTCCATAAACAATTATTTTCACATACAAAGTTTTTTTGTTGTGAGTGACTTGGATAGAGAATCTGGATGTGGAAGTAGTGATTCCTTGGGCAGCGGTTTTTTAATGATAGTGCCACACGCAGGCGATGCAAAGGCACGTTGTTGACTTCGCCCTATCAATATGGCTGCAATAAAATGCAAGAAACCATACCACGATTTGTGACAAGGCTGGCTGGAATAGAAACTTGAAGTTAACCAGAAAAATTTTCAACAAAAACCGAAAATAAAATTAATATAATAATTTTCAATATCATGTGTGTCAATTATTTAAATGTCAATTAATTTCGGGGGGGTCCGGACCCCCTGGACCCCTCCCCTGGCTACGTTACTGACAGAGACAGTGTTTTCCGACTAATTTTTGGTCGCTGAACACGATTATGGCTTTAAAATGTATCGAAAATGATAAGACATGGTCAAATTGACAGTTTTTAACTGTCAGTGACTCCCAACTAGCAAATTGTTTTATAATTTACATGTTATCGATTGTTTTGTTTTATTGTCATTTTATGAATGCTTCTAAAATGCTAATTGATTATATTAGAGTTGCATAAAACACTATTTGGTTGTCCGCAACTGAATTGTTTCATAAATTTATCATTAAAACGTGTTTACAGCAAAATTATCTTATAAAGCAGTTAAGAAATTATTTTAGAAGCGTTTCCGTGACTAAGCTATAAAACATTTGAGCTTATAAAACTAAATAATTTTATAGTGCTTTTTTAGTAACGTTCGGCAGTATTTTTAGTACCATTATAAATGTATATTAAATTTATTTTATAGTTATAAACACGCCACAGATAGTAGACAACCCCCAAATGCAACGCCAAGGCTGTGCGGAAGGGGGTTACACATTTGGAAAAACGCAGACATACATCCACACCCACCGGTGTTGTCAATACCCGAGCGCGGTAGACAGTCGATCAGCATATTCGCCACTCAATACGCCTTAACCCATTGAACTACCGCGCCAGTTGCTTCCTATTATCTTATAAAACAGTTGTATTAAATTATTAGGACAATTTTTTCTATTGAAAGTAAATTGTTGTTACAGTAATTATTATATAGTGTTGCAATCTACTGCAATATGGCAACGGCAATAAAGTAGTTACAAAATAAAATTGTTTACGTGAACATAAAAATTCTGCTGCTAACTTTTCAATATAATATGTTTGAAACAATTGATTTCCTGTGTCAGCTGTTTATATTTCATCAGAACTATATGTCTATTTTGGAAGTTCTGTAGTATCCACGTTGAGAATTTTGTTTGTTTGTATATTAGTCTAAATTTTGAGTCAGTCACTTTAACGTAATTTTTTTCTTTTTCTTCTACTGGTTTTTTAACACATTTTCCCCTTTTACATGTAAATCCTTGGACCAGCTGAAGAGGAAACATGGCTAGTACAAGTGCCCATACATCAGTTGATTCGATTGATTTGGTGGCCTGGAATTAAATCCACGTTGAGAGGACACGAGCCTTGAAATCTATTTTCCGCTCAAAGATAAGACTCTCATCTACTGCTCATCAATACCTTTCTAATTTTTTGGTCAGAAGCTTAGTTGTAAAAAAACAGTAGCTTTATCAAATTTGATTCCTTATTTTACTTCCACGTCCAGTGGAAGTATAGTAACGACAAAAAAATTTTCAAAAATTTTTATTGTTCAAATAGGCTTAAAATGTCATGAAACGTCGAGATTTTAAGTTTGAGCGAAAAAAAATTTGTCTGTCTGTCGGTCTGTCTGTCTAACTTTTTTTTGTGCGCACGTTTACTCTGGAACCGTTTAAGATATTGACTTGAAATTTGGTACACATATGTACTTTAACGAGATCTGGAACTAGATTATATTTTCATGTTGTTCCGATGAAGGGAGGAGGGTAAATTGGGGTAAATTTGGGGTAAATGGGTAAATAAAGCAGGTAAGAGTCCATAAAATTGGTATTTAGTACATACAAGAGAAGCTAAGGTCTCAAAAAAAATTTTGGCATTAGCCACCCCCACCCCCTTATTAAAGGGGATGAAAAAAAATTGTGATTTAGTGTATGTACAAGAACCAAAAACCTCAAAATATTTTTTTACTTCATCCACCCCCACTACCACCCCCACCCCACTACCGATGTGGGGTATCGTTTTATGGGTTTTTGGGGTAGAGGATTTCAAATATTATATTATTAAAGTTTCATAAACAATTATTTCCACATACAAAGTTTTTTTCGTTGTGATTGACTTGGATGTGGAAGTAGTGATTCCTTGGGCAGCGGTTTTTTTTGTTGTTATTAATTTTTAATACTACTTAGCTAATTTGTGATATTAAAATTAATTGTAAAAAAATTGTAAACCTTTTTTAAATTCTTTTAATATGTTGTTCAAATTTTACTTCCACATCCAGTGGAAGTATAGTAACAACAAAAAAATTTTATTGTTCAAATAGGCTTAAAATGTCATAAAACGTCGAGATTTTAAGTTTGAGCGAAAAAAAATTTCTGTCTGTCGGTCTCTCTGTAACTTTTTTGTGCGCACGTTTACTCTGGAACCGTTTAAGATATTGACTTGAAATTTGGTACACATATGTACTTTAACGAGATCTGGAACTAGATTATATTTTCATCTTGTTCCGTCGAAGGGTTTGGGGGTAAATTGGGGTAAATTTGGTGTAAACGGGTAAATCAAGCAGGTAAGAGTCCATAAAATTGGTATTTAGTATATACAAGAGAAGCTAAGGTCCCAAAAAAATTTTTCGCATCAGCCACCCCCATTACCACCCCCACCACATTATTATAGGGGGATGAAAAAAAATTGTGATTTAGTGTATGTACAAGAACCAAAAACCTCAAAATATTTTTTTACTTCATCCACCTCCACTACCACCCCCCTATCACCACCCCCACTACCGATGTGGGGTATCGTTTTATGGGTTTTTGGGGAAGAAGATTTCAAACTTTACATTGTTAAAGTTCCATAAACAATTATTTCCACATACAAAGTTTTTTCGATGTGAGTGACTTGGATAGAGAATCTGGATGTGGAAGTAGTGATTCCTTGGGCAGCGGTTTTTATCTGTGTAATTACTCTTACTCGAAACAATACTTCAAGAATATTATTTTCATTTTTTTGTTTTCTTCTCCGTTATCTCCATTTTTACCAAGTAGTTTGATTAAAAATACGCTGGTGCCCTTTTGGCACATTACAACAGAGTGAAATTTTATAACATAACAAGGTTACAAGAACCCACAGACCTAGTGTAGCCAGCTGGAGCTAAGGTGACACACCTCTTGTTTGGGTTAGTGCCACAACAGCTTTCGGCAGCCCCCCCCCCCAACCACATTCTTTAATTAGATTTATAGCTTTACTTTTACTTTACTATTGCAATCTATATATATAAAAGAATACTGACTGACTCACTGATCTATCAATGCACAGCTCAAACCGCTGGGTCTAGAAACTTCAAATTTTGCATAGAGGTTCCTAGAATGGCGTAGGCAACTACTAAGAAGGGATTTTTCGAAATTCCACCCCTAAGGGGGTAAAAAGGGGGTTGAAATTCCACGCGGACGAAGTCGCGGGCATCAGCTAGTATAAAATAAAATGAAAAATACGTCAAGCTTGTTTCACCAAGTAGCATACGATGACATACGCGCCCATACTAGTATGTAGTTTTTCAAATAATCGATGTATTTCAATATAAATACTTACAGTATACAAAATGTCTTTCATTTTGGGTGTATTTTATGTAAATTTTTAAAGCACTAAACAAATCCGCCTATCTTAAAATAAACTAAAAAAAAAAAAAAGATATAACTTCAATTACGAATTTAGTTGCAACTCTGCCGTTAATAGATTATAAATAACATCACTATTTACTATGTATATATCGAACGTTGATCTTGATCAAGACATGAAAGTTTTAAACTGAACTTTCTTTACAGAAAAAATATTTTTTGTCGACATTCTTATTTGCATTAATATTTTTATTTGCAATATTTAAATTTGAATGACATATAGGTACTTTATACGGGGATATAAAATTTACAACGAAATAAAATGGGAAGCCCGCCAAGCATTGTGATCAGTAGCGATACGTAAATTTTTAAATTCAAATAAAAAAACTGTCTTATGTGTCAATAGTCAGTGCTCATGAGAGAGAAAATCAAGGTGGTGTGATAAGCAAATCGTATGATTATGAAACGTGCAAATATGTTTAAATCAGATAGTAGTTTCATTTAATTTTTCGATCATTTGGAAGTACACACAGTCTTATCATTACCCGACGCTGTTTATTGCACACCAGTCCGCACCACTGATTCACATAAAAATAAATGTTGCCACAGTGAGTAATTATGAAACCGCAATTTCACCGTCTTTTAACTTATGGTGAAGAAAGTTTATATAAATAGTATACAAATCACTAATTCTACGAAAAACTGTTTCAAATGTTTGAAAATATAATAATAAAAATAATAAAATGTATATTCAAAAAAGTATTGTACATTGTACATATGTCGTAGTCGTTTGTTGAAATACGTCATTTCGTGAAAAGCCTAGGCAGCAAGGCAGCGCATGAACTGCGGGGCTGCCGGCATTTCATGCAAATTCTTGAGGTTCCACATCGCATAATCTGTCTAGGCATTTCGTGAAACGCCGTGGTAGTCTCGGCACTTGACGTTTAAGTACCGTAACACGAGCGTCAAATTTCCGTTGACCCAGCGTTGCTACATTTGGTAGATTTCTACTTTTTTAGTAGAATTTTAAGGATTTCTATTCTTCAAATCCACAGTTACCAAAAAATATAAAAAAGCTAGGAAACAATTGTTTCACTAATATAGTAATTAGTAATGTTAACTTTATATAAATAATTTGTTATTGTTAGTTTTTTTTGTATATAAAGTAGGTTACATTCTGTTTCTTATATGTGATTTTATTTATTGTCTAATTTCTGGGGTGTGCTATTTTTTTAAGTTTCAATACGGTTAATTTTTTCAATTATTTTATTTTACCCTTTTAAATACAGTAATCATATTGCTGTAAACCTTATCACTAAAAAAAAAAACCATCAAGAATATTCAGTAGGCGACTCTTAAAATGTTAAAAAAATATAAATAACGGACTGAAAAGATAGGGTCAGGCGGGATAAAAATGAGACAGACAGGTAGCGGGGTAAATAAAAGACAAGGTGATATCCAACCCAGATTGAAATAAATTAAACTTAATTTTTTATTCGGGTTTGTTTTGTACATTCAGAACTGTTTTATGTTATCCAATCAGATCCTATGCCTACTGTTAATGCAGGCAAAAATATTATTCAGTAAACTCTTTAATTCACTTTTAAAAAAATTTTGAACGCACCTTAGTACTTTTTGGGGGCTTCTATAGTTTATCTATTTGCATTGTCCGTATTTGGCAGACGTCAACTAGAAGTGACATACTTCACATTTTGTGATCAAGTTTATTAACTAATCTGCTAGTTTTAAATAATCAAAAACTTTTTAACGAAAAAAATTAAAAGCTGGGTAAAAAAGAGACTAAAGAGACCAAATGGGCAAACTGAAGCAGGCACATTTCAGCTTCCTAATTTAGGAAAAGCTAGCCCTTCTGCAAGCCCCTTCTTGTTTAGTAAAAAATCTGAATAAATTACATATAAATGTCTGTCTTATTTTTGCACTTCTATTTGTAGAACGTCAATAAGAACGGGAATAAATTACGTGTCTTTCATTTGCCCTCCACTGTCTTTTTTTTACCCCACTTGGAGGGTAAAAATGAAACACTGTTTATTTTTGTTTATCAATTAACGGTACTTTTTAGTAAAAAAATACAGAAATTAGTTTTTTCTGTCATTTTTATATATGATACCAATCTTTTATTAAATACGACTCGATTCTAAGCAACCTAAAAATTGAAAGATGTCATTTTGTCCAATTTTTACCCAGCCTGATCCTAATGTTATTTATATAAGAGAGGGGCGGCAAAATGAAACTGTGCCCGGGGCGGCAAAATACCTGGAGCCAGCCCTGCGCTCGTGTGTTACCGTACTAAAGTCATACTTCACAATCTGCCGAAAATTAGACCGTCAGATTGTGTTCTATTACTTGATGCCTATTTTTTTGTTTATTATGGAAATTAAGCGTTGAAAAGACTTGTTCAATGATCATTACAAATAGTACTATGAAACAAAGCCGAATAAATGACCGTGCTCAAGAAAATGATTTAGTAATTCGACAATTTCTTCTATATCCTTGAACCGACTGAAAAAATTCTTTGATAGGCTTTTAGAGAAAACTTGATAGAATGTTACCAGATTATTGAAATCAACAAATTTTTTTTTTTTTTGATTTTCGCACGAGAAAAAAAATCGTTTCCTTCTTTAGTTTTCAATAGCTTACCATTCTATAATGTTGTCTCTAAAAGCCCATCAAAAATTTTTTTTAATCGGTTGAGGGATGTAGAAGAAATTGTCGAATTACTTTCACCGCGCACCGCCCCCCTTAAACCTTCAAATGATTCTTTGTTTTTTCCGTTTTATTATAAGCTACTAAGAAGATTAGAGAATATTATTTAGGTATTATGCAAATCACAACTTACACACTTTATTCTTTATTAGGAAAATACCTACTTCCTGTATATTGTTGTCCTAGTCTGGGCACGCTAATAAACTAATTAGGTAAATACTTTAAAACACTCATTATTGGAGAATCAATCAAAACAACTACTCTTCTAGCTAATACTGACGAAGTATTGAATTACATGATAGGATCCCTAGCATTTTAAAGAAAAAAAATAATAAATTGCGTAAAGGTGAAAGAGGGAAAAATAAATATGTATGTACATATAAATTATTATTTCGTTGCTACGTAGAAAATTGTTTCAAAAAAAAATGTTGACAAATGGGAAAACGTTGATATGAGGAAAAGTTAGTACTTTCAATAATATAACATCGCCTAATATACATATATATTTACTTCCACATCCAGTACAGTAACGCAAAAAAAATTGAAAATTATTATTGTTTAAATAGGCTTAGATCATGAAACGTCGAGATTTTAAGTTTGAGCAAAAAAAATGTTCTGTCTCTCTGTAACTTTTTTGTGCGCACGATTACTCTGGAACCGTTTAAGATATTTACTTGTTTGGTACACGTATGTATTTAAACGAAATCTGGAACTAGATTATATTTTGATCTTATTCCGTTGAAGGGTTAGGGGGTAAATTGGGGTAAATGGAGGTAAATAGGTGTTAAATCCTGCAAGAGTTCATAAAATTGACATTTAATATATATAAGAGAAGCTAAGGTCTCAAAATTTTTTTTGGCGTTAGCCACCATCACCCCATTATTAAAGGGAATGAAAAAAAAAAAAATAAAATCGTGATTTAGTAAACCAAGGGCCTACCACCTACCGATGTGGCATATCGTTTTATAGATTCTTGGGGTCGACAATTTCAAATATATTATTAAAGTTCCAAATATAGTATCAAAACGTTTTTCGTTGTGAGAGACTTGGATACAAAATCTAGATGTAGAAGTAGTGATTTCTTCGGCAGCGATTTTTTGTATTACAATACAAGATAGTTTTAAATTATCCGAGCCAAAACAAATTAAACTTTATACGATAATATTATTTTAAACTATTAAACATATTCTGGTATCTATGTCACGTAATTTAATCATAGATTTTGATGAACTGGGACAGTCTTATAAGTCTACCAGCCAATACCTACTTTAAATCATTTAAAGCTTCATTTTTTCCAACCTTTATCGAAATCCGCACATTCGTCTGTGAGGGGTAGATAAATGTTAGGTTCGATTACGCTCAGGGAAAATGAATATTAAATTAGGCAGTAAATCTTTCAGCATATTGAATGGATTTTTTTAGTAGTCAATATGCGTAAATTATTATCGTGTAAGAAATTCAGGGCTGGCAAGAATTAATTCGTATGGTTTAATTCAAGACTTATAAAGATATTTTTTATACAGTAACAGGTAGTGAAAATCATAACATGAAAATCTGAATGAATTAATGTTCCTACATGGAATTTTCAGACTGAGAGGAAAATGAGATTTATTTGTTTGAAAAGAAACCTCTTTTAACTTTGCATAAAAGTAGGTAAAACATAGGCTCCGCGAAAAATATAAAATCCAATTTTAAAAATCCAAATATTTTTTAATTCGATATTTTTAAACTAACCAAAACAAAGTGTACCCAAACACAAGTAAAAAAGCAGTTGTTCCTGTTGTTCCTGTCATGTATGTTGTAAAAAAAATATTTTTCCTGTTTTTTTTTTAAATTCCTCATTAATTTATTTTAAAATCGTACAATATATACAAAGGACCCCGCTTATGTCTTATGTGAAGTGGCCCCCGGTGAAATTGACTGAATTTTTTTATATGTTGTATATTTCGACTTTCTGATCAAAAGTTCTCTTGGGCCCAACTTGATCCTATTTCTAGTTTCGTTACGTTATTTTGGTTGCTCAACAACGTTCTATCATTAGTGCATGCGTTCTGTCAATCTCTCGGTAAATCTAGATATGTAGAATTGAAACGATTTAATAAAACTTCGTTTCTCGGCAAAATTTCCTGGTGTCGGTGATAGGCCTTGGTAGAGGAAATAGGCCAACGTTAAATAAATAGATTAAAAAAAAAATAAACCTGTGGTCAAATCCTAACCATTAGTTAACCAACGATTGTGAAAATGGCTGATAGTTTACTATATGGCTGTCAAATCGATGCACATTGAGGAAATTTTGTCGTTGGCAGGTTCGTCCTCAATGAAACACGCTGTATATTATGCAATTGGCTAATGGAGAAAATCCTATGCAAAAAAAAATTCTAATCCTAAAACAATCTAATATCTACAAAAAAATAACAGTCGGTATTTTCAAACAGCAATAAAGTTATTTACTTTATTTCATACAACTGGCCAAACAGAAAAATGCAATTATCGGGTAGGAGCTAAATATATATATGTACACAAATATGGAAAGATAACGTAATATTGATACAAATATTGTTTCAATATGAGGTTATATTTGCGATCCAAGAGAATGGGGCTATATTATTTGACTAACATATTCTGAATAAATGACATGAAAGGAAAAAGCAAAGTATATTTGTAGGCGGTGTAAGCAAATATGCATAGAAAACAGATTTTCCCAAGAACCTTGTGGAAATGTATAAGATTGTTTAATATTCTAAACAAGAACACTAAAAGGGATATTAGATCTTGAATATTATACAGAAGCTCGTTATTATCAAAATCTATTGTTGGGTACACTCTGTCGTTCTTGTACGAAAAATACTTCATGGAACAAGGCAATCTTAGGTTTAGTTTATGTATTACATAGCCTGAACTGCACATAACAGCTCAAGTTCAAATGTAATGAAAGGGTTAAAATTAAGTATTATAATAATAATAATAATGTTACAAGTATCCGCCCCTTGGGGATAGGCAGCACTAAATACATGTATAAAATACATGAAATACATGTTGTACTGCCATTTGTGAGACAGTAGAAACACTAGAAACGTTCTGGAACATTAGAGAAAAGAGACTTCTAGATAACGCCGCGCCGTTTCTAGAATAATTCAGGAAGCAATCACTAGAGGTGTATAAGGCCGTGTTCTCGGCAGAAAGTTATGAAGTCTTGGAATTGACAAGTGAGGTTAAGAAAACAAAGTGATAAACATTGCTATTTTTAGTCAGTAAAGTTCATTTAAGTTAATAATAGTATTGTGAAGTATCCAGTAAAATTATTTAATAAAGTGTGTTAGTGGTTATAATTTTTGGAACGGAATTTGCAAGGGTGGTTTCCTAGGGGTGGAAACACGTTACAATAATAACACACAGTTGCCATGGAAATTATACAGAGTGATGGTTTTATAAGCTTTTAAAGTGATTACTGCGCTTTATCGAAATGCTACGAAAAAAATAATGATTCACAAAGTAGACTACGGAAATAAAAGACAACATATCACTTGTAAACGTCAAATTACTTTATTGACAACTCGGGTATTTGAGTTACTTTAAGACAAATGTTTACTTTAAGTGAAAAAGCTAAATGTGCAATCTTTTTTGCTGAAACTAAATCTTAAAAAACAACATAAAGAAGATTTAGAACTATGTTTAACAAGGAACCTCCAACAAAAAATTGAATTAGAAAATGGGATAGAAACTTACAAGTGATGCTGTTTTTTATTTCCATAGTCTACTTTGTGAATCATTATTTTTTTCGAAGCATTTCGATAAAACGCAGTATTCACTTTAAAAGCTTTTAAACCCTCATTCTGTATAATTTCCATGACAGATATGGACTTTTTGGAAAGGAGAAACAGTAGGCTTTCCAACTGTGGAAAAATATACAGGGTGTTTCATTTGAAATAACAAAGTTGCTCTATTCCCGAAAATGCGCTGTCATTTCCGGTTAAACCGGAAGTGAGCAAAAAAATAAAAAGACTCAGGAAATAACTTACCAATATTAGAAGAAGACTGGCGAAAACCTCATTTCATTGTCTCAACTAGTTCAAAAGTTATATAGGTTTAAAAAGGGTAAAAAAAAATGGGGCACCCGGAATAATATAACACACACATATATAAAAATATTATAAAAATAAATTTCAACATGATTTTAAATGAAGCAAAACGTACCGAACGATAATATATATTTCTAATCCGGCGATGTATTACTTCCACATCCAGTGGAAGTATATTAATGCAAAAAAAAAATTGAAAATTTTTATTGTTCAAATATGTTTAGAATGTCCTGAAACATCGAAGATTTTAAGTTTAAGCAAAAAAAAATTCTGTCGGTCTGTCTAACTTTTTTTGTGCGCACGTTTTTTACATGAGAGCCAGTACTTATTTGAGGTTTGTTTACGTTGTAATAATGCAGAAATTTTATATTACCATTTGAAAATGAAACGTTTCATTGAGAGCGTGCGAAAATATCAATATTTATGGAGATCAGATAAGGAATATAAAATGAATGAAATTAAAGAAGCAGCATGGAGAAGTGTCATTAAAAAGAGCCACGTTATTTTCTCATTCTAATATGATTTGCTATCCAAAATCTTTTTTTCTTTTACACTTGGTACTTCGCACCGCTAGGATTGCGCCAAACTCACTGTCAGATTCATCTTCTGATGAGCTGTCAATTAAATTTAAAACTATAAGAGAAACCATTGTGACGTTATTTTCAAACTACAGTCATCGAAAATATCACAAGATCTTTGCTCGTGTGTTGATCTGCTCCCGACAAGAAATATTAAATTTCTATGCAGTTTTAATTGAATGGTTCAAAATAAAATACTAATTTATTGAAAAAATGGGAAGTTTCAAAAAAATTATTTTATATTCCTGAAATTTGGTATAGAGATATAAAATTGCATTCTAAATAACTTTTCTTAGTGGAATTTTTTCATATTTTGAAAAATAAAGGTACTTTATTAGTGGTGATTTTTACAACTTTGCTTATAAAACACCCTGTAGAACACCAAATCAAGTCATTTTTTGTATACTTTAGTTTTACAACAAACAGGACTCAATCCCCAAATACCATTCCAAAATTCCAAAATTTTTGGTCCATTACGCCTCTCGTTACATCTATCCTGGGACACACTGTATATTAGATACCAATTTTATGGCTTGATTTACCTATTTACCCCCCATTTACCCCAATTTATCCCCCAACCCTTCAATGGAATAAGATCATATAAGCTAGTTCGAGATCTCGTTAAAATATATGTGTGTACCAAAAAGGCCAATATCTTAAACGGTTCCAGACTAATCGTGCGCACAAAAAAGTTATAGACTGAATTTGTTTTTGCTCAAACTTAAAATTTCGACGTTTCATGACATTCTAAGCTTATCTGAGCAATAAAAATTAAAAAAAAATGTTTGCTATAGTTCATTGTTACATATGAAGTCAATCTTGATATTCAATGTTACGCCAATATTTGATTGTAATATTGGGCGTTTATCGACAAAACTTGTCGTTCACTATATTGGCCCAATCAACTTATGCTACAGGGGAGAAGGTAAACATGGAACATTTTGGGGGCATAATTTAAGCGTCGCTTAAAAGTTTTAGGTTCAAGATTTTTGATATCATACTCGAGTTCCCAGAAAATTTTATGAGGAATTTAAACCTTACCTTACGAAAAAAATCTCTGGAAGGAAAAACAAATAGCATGGATTTTATACAATAAATATTTATTTGGCTATAATATCTGTATTTTATATAATCAATATCCTGAGAAGTTCTGTAGATACTTATCTGGTATTCACAAGATATTAACAAGAAAGAAGAGGATGACAATTGTTCGAAGTTACTCAGGTTTTAATGTAGATTTGATTGTTTTAAGAATTCTATTCAGTGTAGTGTAAAACATGATGGTAATGCTGGTAACTGAGAACATTTAAAATGCAAGGAATTCATAAAGTTAAAGTTGAGCTCACACCGTACAAGTTAATTCTCGTGATGAGTTTAATGATTTTCTGGGAAGTTTCTTAATGAGAAATTAAATTTAAATACGTTGTACTGGTCGTAATTGACTTAAAAGATTAATATTCCCCTGGGAAGCTCAAAAGTTTCAGGGAAAAAGTTTATTCGAAGTGTCGCATGTCGGCCTGCGAATTTACTTAATTAATATTGAGTTATATTTGAGGACACAAAAATTTAAAAAAATTAAAGACCATTTAGTACACGCAAATTAGATTAAAAAACACTGAATGGGAGAAATAATTTATAAAGTAATAATATTTGGGATGCGTATTCTAGATAGGGTTAGAAATAGATACCCTTTTCTTTGCAAAAAAACCACCCCCAACGGAGACTTAACGCTGGTTTTTCACTTTCATCTTGTAAACCGTTCGTCGGAAGAAAAAAAAGTATAGGAAATAAAAAATTTGTCGTTAAATTCTGCATAAAAAATGTCCTATTAACCTTGTAGCTTATCCTCACGCTTATCTTCGCGCTATCAGCGTTCGAACAGAAGATTTGGAGTCATGTTTCAACTTTGAGGTGCTTCAATTCCTCTTCCTCTCTTCGATGAGAAAAACCGCTGCCCAAGGAATCACTACTTCCACATCCAGATTCTCTATCCAAGTCACTCACAACGAAAAAACTTTGTATGTGAAAATAATTGTTTATGGAACTTTAATAATATAATATTTGAAATCCTCTACCCCAAAAACCCATAAAACGATACCCCACATCGGTAGTGGGGAGACCTTAGCTTCTCTTGTATATACTAAATACCAATTTTATGGACTCTTACCTGCTTGATTGACCTATTTACCCCAAATTTACCCCAATTTACCCCCCAACCCTTCGACGGAACAAGATGAAAATATAATCTAGTTCTAGATCTCGTTAAAGTACATATGTGTACTAAATTTCAAGTCAATATCTTAAACGGTTCCAGAGTAAACGTGCGCACAAAAAAAAGTTACAGACAGACCGACAGACAGACAGAAATTTTTTTTCGCTTCAACTTAAAATCTCGACGTTTCATGACATTTTAAGCCTATTTGGACAATAAAAATTTTTAAAATTTTTTTTGTCGTTACTATACTTCCACTGGACGTGGAAGTAAAATTAAGAAATCGTCTCTGTATGATATTTTCAATGCTGTACGAGAGAGGCCAATAGATTTTTCCGATTACCAGTTCATTCGATTCATCGTGTAGTATGGCCGAAGCAGGGTACCTTTGACGACGTTTATACAGCCTACGTCCGCTTTATTCGTAATCATTACGGCCAAAAAGTGACTGTAGTGTTTGACGGATATGCTGACAATGCCTGCAGTACGAAGAGCATCGAAAGACAGCGACTTTTGTAACGCATTTCACCGGAAATTATTTTCAGTGAGAACACGCCACTGACTGAAATGCAAAATAAAATGATAAATAATCTCACAAACAAGGAACGGTTTATTTCGCAATTGGTGGAGAGATTTAAAAACAAGGGAATCAAAACAATTAGACGACGCTGACGTACTCATAGTTCAAACCGCCTTAATAGTACACGGAAATTAGGCAAATTTATGTGGAATAGAAGAAAAAAATTATAATAAGTTGAAATATATTAGTTAGCTTATATAGCTTATGCTTACCTAAGGGTAAGCTTCATCCCTAGCTCATCCCCTTTAGGGACACCGCACTGGTTTTTTTACAATCTCTTTTAAAAGCTTTATCTTAGGGAAAAACCATAAGTATAAAAAAAGGTTTGTCACAAAATTCTCTACAAAAAAGGTTGTGTTATGTATCGATATTTCTATTACTTTACATGTTATTAAATCGTAAACTGTAGGGTTAAACAAAAATGAAAGTCTGATTATATTACATGTAATAAAATTGCCCCTTATCCAGACAGACATAAAATTTTATTACATGTAATAAAATTGCCCCTTATCCAGACAGGATTTTTTTTCCATAGTAAATTTACCCCCAATAGTAATGGAATTTTACCCGCAAAGAGAGTGGGAAATTTTTATTTACCTTATATTTTGGGGTAATCCTCCATGGTCAATGGAGATTTTCCTGTCTCTTTGCGGGTAAAATTACATGGGAATTTTACACGCAACGATGGTAAATTTAAGTCATTTTTTACAGTGTACTTGATCGAACATGTGTGCCTGATAATATTTCAAATGATCCAACACAATCCTAACCGCCTTATTTATAAACACGCTAGAGAGAGAGAGAGAGAGAGGGGGGGAGAGAGGGGAGGGAGAGAGAGAGAGAGAGAGGGGGGGGGGGGGGGAGAGAGAGAGAGGGGGGGGGGGAGAGAGAGGGGGGGGGGGGGAGAGGGAGAGAGAGAGAGAGAGAGAGAGAGAGAGAGAGAGAGGTTGTTTTGACCTGCCTATGACCTCTGAGCCAACAGAGAATTTTAAGAAGGACATCTACCACAGTTATTTTTGATCAAAATACGCCAATTACAGACCCTAAAGAAAAATTATTAAGCAACCTAGCCAACAAAGAACGATTAATTTCTCAACTAGTTCAGGCCTTTCAAAATGAAGAGATACAAACTGTAACTGCGGATGATGATGCTGATACAGTTATAGTTCAAACTGGTATTCAAAAAAGTTTTAAATCCGAACCGGTCGTAATTGTAGGACAAGATGTCGATCTTCTTACCTTAATTATTACAGTTCTTTTTGCTCATGCATTTAGTGGTAGTGACACACCGTCTGCTTTTTTTGGAAAAGGCAAACTCCAAACTATATAATTATTATTTTTTTTTTTGTTTTTTTTTGTTTTATAGAAAATTTAATTCTCAATATTTTTCAATACCTCTAGTTTTGTCGTAGAACATCACATTTCCAAAATATTATTGAAAAAACCAGCACGGCGTCATTATAAGGGTGAAAAGGGGATGAAGCTTACCAGTTAGGGATGGGAACTTTTTGATCCTGTATTCCTACATCTATCAACTGTCGATTCAGAAAATATCAGCGTATTATAATTTTTTTCTTCTATTTTTGCTAATTTCCATGTACTATAAATGAATCTCATGAAAACGATACAGTAGTCATCGTCGGACAAGATATTGATCTTCTCGCATTGATTATCTCTCTCGCACCTGAAGATAAATATATCCGTTTCTTAAGAGAGGCTCAGGGAAAAATAAAAAATAAAGTCTACAGTTCTCGTGACTTGCAGTCCTCGGAAGTTTTAAAAAGCTGTAAGGAGACAGTTTTGTTTGTCCACGCGTTCAGTGGATGGGATACCACTTCAACTTTCTTTGGTATAGGAAAAGTGCAAACGGTGGAATGCGTCAATAAAAGAAAAGATCTCGAAGAGGTTGTCCGTATATTCAACAACCGTAAGCTCAACGAAAGTGCTGGAGAGCAATTCGCGCTAGCAGTATACAAACCCCCAAAAAGTGACATCTTTGAATCATCAAAGATTCATTATCTTCAATAAGTTAGTCGGTCAATCTAGTACTGCCGGGATTCTACCAAGACTACCACCAACATATGAGGCATTACGTCAACATTCTTACAGAGTATTTCTCCAAATTCATGCTTGGCGAGGAGAAACTTGGAACCAACGGAATGGGGTTGGAAGAAAGTAGGCAACATTTTAGCACCTATTTATACCACCAAGTTACCAGCACCAATTTCCATCCTAAAGCTAATATCCTGCAGCTGCAAAAAGGGTTGCGGAAAACTATGCAGCTGTGTTAAGGTTGGATTGCGCTGCTCAACAATGTGCTCTAATTGCCATGGGCAAGGATGTTTAAATTCTGAATTCGAAGGAAGAAGAGTTCGTCGATGAGTAAATGAGTAAAATTGGAAAGAATTTTAGTGAATAGGCCTACAGGGGAAACCACCTTTAAAAAAAACGCACCGAGAGCTCTACCTCGTAGGTGGTGTGGAAACGAGCTCAAATTGAAAAACACAGCTTTGTGGAAAAAAAGGGGAAAATACATAAAAATCACTTGCGTCAAAACCCGCTATAGGTATATGCATCTTATAGAGAAAATTCCGCTCTATAAATTCATTCCTGAGCATTTTTCTCGTTAAAGTAACCGGTTTTAAGATATTCGCTATGAAACTTGGAATAGGATCGATTTTTACCCCTGCGCCCCAAACTACCTCTGTTCGGACGCTGTTAGCGCGAAATAGGTGAGGATAAGCTACAAGGTTGATAGAACGTTTTTTATGCAGAATTTAAGGACAAATTTTTTATTTCCTATACTTCTTTCTCTTCTGACGAACGGTTTACAAGATAAAAGTGAAAAACCAGCGTTAAGTCCCCGTTGGGGGTAGTTTTTTGCAAAAAAAAAGGACGTTCCACCCCTAAATTGGGGGGGAACTTTTCGGATATCCATTTTTAACCCCAAATATTATTACTTTATAAATTAATTCTTCTAAAATATCTAATTTGTGGACTAATTCCTTTATAGATATATCTAATAAATATATCTGTATTGAGTATATTTTTGAAAGAATCATATATTATGGAAGTTTAAGTTTCCTAAATAGACACAACATTTTAACATATCTTTCAACTGAATCTGACACTGCTGATTTTATTCAACATATTCACAACAAAATGGATCAAAATCATTCTGTGGCAGATACATAGATATATCGTTTGTAATCAAATAGGTACATAATGTCGGTTTGAGAAGACCTATTAATTTCTTGTTTGTTGGGTATTTTAAAGAAAGGAGAAATCATCCTTATCGGGTAGAAAAATAATTGTGAAGATAAATGAAATCTTACATGTACAGGGTGAACCAAATTAGATGGGATTTGGGGTTTTCTCTAAAACTGTGTTAGATAGACAAAAACCAATTTTTCGAAAATTAATCATTTTTTCTAGAGATAAATATGACATATGATATATTGCTGGATAGCTAATCTGCGTGAATAAGAAGAGGACATATACAGAGTGTCCCACTTAAAACTCCCGGCGCCATTTTCTCGATAACCAAAAGCGATATTTGAATTCTGTAAAAGGTACCAATTGTAAAAATAAATCAAGAATAGGCTTGTAATAATGAGTGAATGTTTCTATACTCTACTGATGAGAACTAACGAGTTCGAAAAAACTTGTACAACTTTTCTAGAGTTGAAATAGAATGTAAGGATCAATATAGTTGTTGTGAATGACTGAATTTCAATAAATAATTTAAGTATTTTCAATATATTTTTTTTGCCTTAAAATGTCAGGAATCCTATCATGTAATTCAATACTTCGTCAGTATTAGCTAGAAGAGTAGTTGTTTTGATTGTTTTTCCAATAATGAGTGTTTTAAAGTGTTTTCCTAAGTAGTATATTAGCGTGACCCGATTAAGGTACCAATATACAGAAAGTGGATAATTTTATATTAAATAAAAATGTGTGAATGAGTGAATTTAAATAAATGATTTAAGTATCTTTAATATTTATTTTTTCCTTTAAAATGCTAAGAATCCTCTCATGTAATTCAATACTTCGTCAGTATTAGCTAGAAGAGTAGTTGTTTTGATTGGTTCTCCAATAATTAGTGTTTTAAAGTATTTACCTAACTAGTATATTAGCGTGCCCAGATTAGGGCAACAATATACAGAAAGTAGGTATTTTCATAATAAATAAAAAAGTGTGTAAGTTGTGATTTGCATAATACCTAAATAATATTCTCTAATCATGATAAAAGCAAATAAATAAAAAATAATCAATTGTAAAAATAAATCAAGAATAGGCTTGTAATAATGAGTGAATGTTTCTATACTCTACTGATGAGAACTAACGAGTTCGAAAAAACTTGTACAACTTTTCTAGAGTTGAAATAGAATGTAAGGATCAATATAGTTGTTGTGAATGACTGAATTTCAATAAATAATTTAAGTATTTTCAATATATATATTTTTTTGCCTTAAAATGTCAGGAATCCTATCATGTAATTCAATTCTTCGTCAGTATTAGCTAGAAGAGTAGTTGTTTTGATTGTTTTTCCAATAATGAGTGTTTTAAAGTGTTTTCCTAAGTAGTATATTAGCGTGACCCGATTAAGGTACCAATATACAGAAAGTAGATAATTTTATATTAAATAAAAATGTGTGAATGAGTGAATTTAAATAAATGATTTAAGTATGTTTAATATTTATTTTTTCCTTTAAAATGCTAAGAATCCTCTCATGTAATTCAATACTTCGTCAGTATTAGCTAGAAGAGTAGTTGTTTTGATTGGTTCTCCAATAATGAGTGTTTTAAAGTATTTACCTAACTAGTATATTAGCGTGCCCAGATTAGGGCAACAATATACAGAAAGTAGGTATTTTCATAATAAATAAAAAAGTGTGTAAGTTGTGATTTGCATAATACCTAAATAATATTCTCTGTATCTACTAGAATATATAAATGACTTCAGTTTTGAGTAAAAATGGTTATTTTACACATTGAGGTATAGATGGCGTTGCGATGCAAAGACATTTTTCGATCCTGGTCGAGAAAATGGTACCGGGAGTTTTAAGTGGGACACCCTGTATACAGTTTTTTAGATATTTATAAAAAAATTGCTTCACTCTCACATTCTGTACTGGGGGATGTAACTAACTCCATTAAGCCAATCGAAATATAAGTTTATTAGAAATATTCTGCCTGAAATAACTTCAAAATTCTAGAGTCCTGAGGTTAAAACCCCTGTATAAAAGGTATAAAAAGTTATCACTTGATTAGCACCTAAATATTTTCCTTTTGTTCTACTGTTATTAGACTTCAAACTGACACAAACCTTCGCAAACGCCACCGGCAAAGGTGTTCTTGAGATTCACAAAAGAGTAGCAAGTAAACATCTAATATAAAATAAATTACAAGAAAAATGAGAGAATACGAGAACCAAACAAGAAAAAAGGAAATGACTGTCCATGTTCTAAAAATATAGTAAAAGGTAAAGTATCTTCTTCGGTTGAATCCATCCAAGCAGGGAATTGGTAAAAGAAAATAAATCCCTTTTTATAAAAGTGGATTAGACACTTTAAAAGAACTGTTTGCAACTTCTGTAAAAACTAGTGCCGTGTCGTGTACCTCGTGCGGCCTGAGCTTTTTTAAGTTCTGCCATCAATGAACGGTTCAATAAACGTAACTATGTTAGTCAAATGTGACAGTAGATCGTTGAAATAACCATAATTGCTTATAATCAGAAGCTTCACTTTAGAATTATCAAATTAAGTTATGGATAGAATTTTACAAAGTTTGAGGGAAATATGCGTTTATTTTTTCAGAAATGGTATAATCTTTAAAATAGTTTCAGATACTTACTAATTTCTCTAAGGAATGCAACTACCATGCAGTTTTATCATAAGTTTTATATGTAGTTAAATGTCATGCTCTAATAACGAAATTAGGAACTATTTTCTTTGACAAACTACAAGATTCAAATACAACAGAAATTTACAATAAAAAAAATATATCTGTGTATTCGTTAGAATAATGGCAAGTATCTAAAACAGTTTTAAATCGAAAATAAACGCATATTTTCCTTTCACTCTGCAAAATCCTACCCTTAATACCATCATGAATGCCATATAGAGCAGCGAAAAAGAGGCAATATTGTGTCGTTTTTTTTTATCAGCTTAGAACAAGATCAGACACAGTAGGTATTACCGACAACACCATTTTACATATAAAAACACGAAATACGACATTTTTTAGTGGTCACAGATATTCTTATTGAAAAAAAAAGGTGTAAAATTTAATTTTTTTTTAAATCATGTTTTTTTGTACATCTATTGCCATATCTCAAAAATGAATTGAGCTATCGATGTAAACTTTTTTTTGTTATAAAACACACACTTAAGCGCTTCTTTCTATACATAGGATTGCTAATAAAAAAAAAATGTGAACATGCCAAAAACGTAAATGACCCTGAAAGTTTAGAGAATACGCCATCAAATTTTCACTAAGCGAGGAACTTTTTTGTTTTTGAAAATTTTGTGTAACATGCTATGAAGAAAATGAAGTCAAAAAAGTTTTTAGAAAAAAAATATTTTCATTATTAGCAATAGTTTGCTAGTTACGAATTTTTTAGTATGGAGGAATTGTCGAGCGTACGCGCGCCGCACTTAAGAATAATAATGATTATGTATTGTGCGTAACGGAACTTTTCATTATTATTTATTATGTTTAGGACTGTTTTATCACGTTTAAGGATCTGAAAGGATAACTTATTTTTTCCACTGGCGCATTAAGGACTAAGGTTGAATGCAAAAAGGAATTAAAAATCTTAAATAGAGTATCTGGGATAAGAATGCATTGTATTGGGATCTCGGAAACGGTAAAAAATAATATTATAGTAAATGGAAAAAAAAGTTGCGCAACTAAGAGGCTAATAAAATTCCATAAACAGAAGTTTAGGAAAAGTAATAATTTTGGAGTGTTTTGATAAAAACTATCGAGTTCCTTTTTTGCGTTATTATTGTAGCTAAATAGAAAAGACAGTTTCTTAAAGCACTTTTTTTTAACGTGGCAATCTTAATATTTGTATCCGACATTTCCTGTGTCAGAGTCCCTATCCGAAACTTCCATGCATTACATTTTTACGCTAGATAATTGAGTAAACGTGTTATTTTCGCCTAAATTAGGTAACAAAAAAGAAAAAAAATATCCTAAATTAAGTCTCTTTTAATTTCCGCAGCCCTAATTATAGAAATCCTGTTTCCATGGCTTGTGCACAAGTTTATCGTTCTCCTCTATTACTACGCCACATAAAATCCACTTCATTTTACAATGAAACTTAGATTGCTTTTTTATCTTAAATATTTTTTTAGCAGATAATCCACGCTTAATTCGCACAATGGCCATACGTTCTACAATATAATACAAGTAGTAATAAGGGAAAGAATATCGTTATACATTTTACTTCCACATCCAGTGTAAGTATAGTATCGACAAAAATATTTTTTAAAATTTTTATTGTCCAAATAGGCTTAGAATGTCATGAAACGTCGAGATTTTAAGTTTGGGCAAAAAAAAATCTGTCTGTCGGTCTGTCTGTAACTTTTTTTGTGCGCACGATTACTCCGGAACCGTTTAAGATATTGACTTGAAATATGGTACACGTACCTATGTATTTTAACGAGATCTGGAACTAGATTATTCCGTTAAAAGGTTGGGGGGTAAATGGGGGTAAATAGGCAAATCAAGCAAGTAAGAGTCCATAAAATTGGTATTTAGCATATAGAAGAGAAGCTAAGGTCTCAATTTTTTTTTTGGCATTAACCACACCCCCCATTACCAACTCCCACCCCATTATTCAAGGAGGCGAAAAAAATAAAATTGTCATTTAGTGTGTGTACAAGAACCAAAGGCCTCAAATTTTTTTTTACTTTATCCACCACTACTACCACCCCCCTTCCACCACCCTCAGCCCCATTACCGATGTGGCATATCGTTTTATAGGTTCTTGGGGTAGACGATTTCAAATATTTTATTATTAAAGTTCCATAAACAATTATTTCCACATTCAATTTTTTTTCGTTGTGAGAGACTTGGATAGAAGATCTGGATCTGGAAATAGTGATTGCTTGGGCAGCGGTTTTATAATTTGACTTTCGACGAAAACGAATAACGTTGATCGTAGGTACACCGCCCTGAGATTAGTTAGTTTTAGTGGACGCGGGCGTATTAATATTCAATTTCTGCAATTCGCGCGCTCCAAAAATAATCACTGTACCTAGACTATCAAAGATACAATAAGAATTATGCTATCAAAAACTTTTTTGGTCTTTTGGCTTTATTTTCTTCGCAGCATGTTATACAAAATTTCCAAAAACAAAAAAGTTTGTAGCTTAGTGAAAATTTGACTGCGTATTTTCCGAACTTTCAAGGTTATATAAGTTTTTAACATGCTTAAAAATGTTTTAATTAACAATACTATACACAGATAGAAGCGCTTAAGTGTGTGTTTTATAACAAAAAAAAGTTCATGTGGATATCTCCATTCATTTTTGAGATATGGCATTAGATGTTCAAAAAAACATGATAAAAAAAAACTAAATTTCACACCTTTTTAAAAATAACAATGTCCGTGACCACTAAAAAATGTCGTATTTCATGATTTCTAACGAACATCGACCTACTTAACGAAATTGTATATGTCTCAGTTTGTTCTAAGATAAAAAAAAAACTCGAGAAGGAAGCGACTTTTCCCCTGTTTTTTACTCCACTAATATTTAATCCAGTCAAAAGGTGGAGTAGAAATGATTTTGATATATATTGTTTAGGTCAAGGCCCTGATGAAAAATTCAAAATCTTCCACCCTGGGGGTCCTAAATCTTTTGGATAAACATTTTTATTGTATCGTATTGTAAAAATGCAAATGACCTTATTTGTAGTAAATTTTATATACTGTTGGCCAACTGAAAGCGAATTTTTGGGTTGAATTTAAATACACATTTTTTGAGAAAGAGAATAGATATTGTTACGTGTTTACACCTCTTTTGTAAATACCCTGTATCGAAGATCCGAAAATTACAACACCTGAGTAACACTAAACACTAATTTATTAACTTACGTACTAATTACAACAGATAATTACTTCATTAGTATTACTCTAAGTACTGTAATTCACTACTTCAGTCACTTTATTACTTTAGTCCAGTCGACAAACGTATTTATCGACAAGAACTTGCAAAACGAATAATTGTCTTTTTAATGAGTTCCTGAAAGTGTATAGAATAATATCCTGAAAAGTTTACATTTCATTCGGATGCAGAACATAAAAAAAAGTGAAAAAAAATTTTTTTTCCTCCATTCTTTCAAAATTTTGAAATTAAATCAAGTTAGAAAATAAAAAATACAGATGAATAGATTATGAACAAAAAATGGCCTAATAAAATTTATCACTAAAGCCACGGTTTTCCCGGAAAAAATAATGTGTGTGAAAAAGTGTAATGTTATAACTCGGAGCGAGATCCATGCGTACGTGCGCTTGAATACGCATGCTTGTGACACCGACGCACTGAATTACAAGTCACTAAATCAGAATTTGTTCAATCTATATGATAGGCCACTCAAATTATGAAAAAAAACGCCGTTTTAGAGAAAAATTTTGAACAGCAGTTTCTCTGCATAGATAGTAAGTACTCAACTTTTAGACCAATTTTTTGCTTATGCGCAGAAAAAAAAGACATGATTTTTGAGATATATACATACATATACGTTTTTTCGTGTTTTTCTTCATTTAGACTTTTATATCTCGAAAAATACGAGTTTCTAAGGCTAAATGAACATAGGTAAATGTGTTCATAATACGATTTCTTACAAAAAAGGTTCTATACATTTTTCCGATTATCCTATCGGCTTTTCCGGAAAAGCGACTTGAAAAATATATCAATGTGTTTTTTCGTGTTTTTTATATTTTGATTGCAAATATCTCGAAAAGCACGCGGTTTTCGGGCTAAATGAACATACTTGTTCAGAATGAGATTTTCTACAAAAAAGCTCTCCTACATTTTCGATTATCTCATTGGTTTTTCCGGAAACGCTTCTTGAAGAATATATATATTTGCTTTTTCGTGTTTTTTTTTTTCATTTGGACGTATCTCGGAAAGTACGCATTTTTAAGGCTAAATGAACATTAGTAAACTCGTTCAGAATGTGATTTCCTACAAAAAAGGTTCTATATATTTGAAAGATATATACGTCAAAATAAAAAAAAGACACAAAAAAGCAAATATATATATTTTTCAAGAAGCTTTTCCGGAAAAACCAAAGGGATAATCGGACAAATGTATAGAAGCTTTTTTGTAGGAAATCTCATTCTGAACCAGTTTACTTATGTTTATTTGGCCCTAAAATCGCGCACTTTTCGGGATATTTGCATTCAAAATAAAAAAATAACACGAAAAAAACAATCATATATATTTTTCAAGTCACTTTTCCGGAAAAGCCAATGGAATAATCGGAAAAATTAATAGAACCTCTTTTGTCGGAAGTCGTATTCTGAACTTTTTCGTTTAGCCTTAAAAACGCGTACTTTTCGAGATATATGTCTAAATGAAAAAAACCATGAAAAACCGTATATATATGTATATATCCCAAAAATGATTTCTTTTTTTTCTCCGCATAAGCAAAACCTTGTTCTAAAAGTTGAATACTTACTTCCTATGCAGAGAAACTGCTGTTCAGAATTTTTCTCCGCTTTTTTCCTAATTTGAGTGGACTATGAGTGTTGGTTCATTTAAAAGATGGAAATTGTAGCTTTCTGATACTTTTTTGTTTTAAACAATACGAGCAAAGGATGGATGGGAAAAATATACTTATATATATTATCACACCTGAAATCAATCGTCGCAATAAAAAATATAGAAAAAAAATTATGGTCATTTTCTAGAACACCGCCCTTTGGAATTTTTCGAAATTTTTTGCATAGATGTGTTAAGAAACATTATAGTAATCATTTCTGATAGTTGAAATGTTGTGCTTATTTTGGAAAACTACCCCCTACAATAATGGCTGTTTTGAAAAAAAATTATTTTCCTTGCCCTAAATAAAATTATTTAGGGCAAGGACAATATACTACTTCCGGCATTTCGCAATTTTTTCGCAATTTTTTTTTCAAAACACCCCTATTGTAGGGTCTAAAATAAGCACAACATTTCAACTATGAGAAACGATTACTATAATGTTTCTTAACACATCTATGCAAAAAATTTCGAAAAAATTCCAAAGGGCGGTGTTCTAGAAAAAAATTACCAAAATTATTTCTTCATTGAAAACTGTTAAAAAGTATATACACTTCATGATTATTATGGTTTATTAAGTTGTAGTAACGTGGATTCAAAAAAAAGTACATCTCAAATCATTTTAATTTCCTTGCTTGATGATTTTCTTGATATATTATATTGGAGGCTGTAACCTGCTGAGAACTTGACCCATTGGAAAAAATAAAATATCACTATATCGGAAAAAATGTATACTTTTCGAATGTTCAAACACAAATTCGTTTACTTGTATGCATTTTTTCGAAAATATCAATGAGATCATGATAAGAAATTGCGATTTTCACGATCTTATCCTTATAACCATGAAAATATCTTTGATTGTTTTGAATATAAATTCTGAAACATTAACAAATGTATAAGGAATCCATTGAATATAGTTGAAATGTGGATAGGTGTATCTGTAATAAATACAATAAGTAAAGGCACGTAAAAATTCATGCGAGCGATTCAGCGGCTATGTGTGGTATCTGTATATGCGTTCATAATTTCGTATTTTCCCTCCATACTCACTATTTACCCTTCTATTCACTAAGAAAAATGTTAAAAATGTGTAATCAGAAATAGAAAAAAGCTTTATTTCATTCGTTAGAACTGCTAAGAATTTTTTGAGGTTCCATAGTATGCGCTTGACCGCGCAGAGTGACAAAGTTACTTCACTATTACTTCCACATCCAGTGGAAGTATAACGACAAAAAAATTTAAAAAAATTCTTATTGTTCAAATAGGTTTAGAATGTCATGAAACGTCGAGATTTTAAATTTGAGCGAAAAAAAAATTTCTGTCTGTCTGTCGGTCTGTAACTTTCTTTGTGTGCACGTTTACTCTGGAACCGTTTAAGATATTGACTTGAAATTTGGTACACGTATGTACTTTAACGGGATCTAGAGCTAGATTATTTTCATCCTATTCCGTCCAAGGGTTGGGGGGTAAAATGGGGTAAATGGGGGTAAATCAAGCAGGTAAGAGTCCAAAAAATTGGTATTTAGTGTATACAAGAGAAGCTAAGGTTGCAAGGAATACCGTGGCTTTAGCGATAAATTTTATTACATTTTTTGTTCAGAGATACGTGGTCTATTCACCTCTATTTTTTATTTTTTCCTCCCCTGACTTAATTTCAAAATATTGAAAAAATTTATGAAACAAAATGTTTTTTTCACTTTTTTTTATGTTCTGCATCCGAGCGGAATGTAAACTTTTCAGGATATTATTCCATACGACCTCATTAAAAAAATATATTCATTTTTTAAGTTTTTGTAGGTTTCACTAAAAATGTTCTTTGTCGTCTGGGATACTTTGTTCACTTCTTGATCATCTGTTCTCACTAACTGACCATATGAACTGTACTAACTAAACTAGACGTCCACTCTGGGTTTCTCCATGCCTTTATATAGTCTAGGTAGTTCGCTTCTGGATTATTCAACCAGACGTCACCTCGTTCCTCGACGTTTCTCGTCGTTCCTAGACCACGACACCCTGCGCGCCATCTCTGGGACAACAGCCGAACTAATTAGTTAGCTTAGTTTCTGCTTACTGTCTACCTTTTGAACTTAGAGGGAACCCTCATGGATGTCTCTGGGGTAGAACATGGCACAATATCTTTATGAGGTTTTCAGGATTTATAATTTATTTGTGAAACAGTGAGTTTTGCCCGTTTCTTTTATATTAAAGCACGTTATTATTTACAGGATGTCAAGGAAAGCTGTGTTTTAATATCTCTCTTTTTTATAAGATATCGATTTTTTTTTCTAAAAACCCGTCATTTTCCCATTTTCTTGCCGTTAGGCCTTGTTGTGTTTTGTAAGAGCCGATCACCTACAGAGAAGTTCGGCAACATTTCCATGTTGAGAGTAGCTCGTCTCCTGGCGTCGGTGATAGGAATTGGTGGCGAAAATAAGTAATTAAATTAAAAAAAAATTCTATATTTTCTAAAATCTGGTATTTAAAATTTGTTGATAATATGCTTTCTTGCCGCTAACTCTCCTTTTAAGTTAAATATCTCTTTAAAGTGTTGATAATACCGACAGTAATTGTTTCCTTGACAATACTTTACGCTCAATCAAATTCTATGAAGCCCGCATTAACACAAATGAATCGTTTATTATCATAACGTATTAATGGTTGAAGTTCACTTCACTCAAGTCGACGAATCAGTATGAATTAAACATTTTGACATCAAGTTCAAATGAAAGCGTCAATCGATTCTCGATGATTAAAACCCCTTCGCGGAGCATAGAAGGAATTTATTGGGAATGGGACATAATTGGAACTGACAACGTAACTGGCACATGTAACCAGATGCCGATACGATGTATTCAATAAACGAATAAACGATAAAGCACTTAATAGTTTGCTATAGAAAATTGTAATCAAGGCGAATGCATTGTTTACTCGATTGTTTGTAACTTGTGTGTAGGTTTTGTATTCGAAATATCTTCGAAAATATCTAAATAATAAATAATAATATCAATAATTAGTCAAGTAAACTTTAATTTGGTCTATGTATGAGTTGGTAACACAACGCATAGTGGTTCCAAATGGACATTGGACATTTCAACTTTCCGAGAGCAATTTTTGACCAAATAAATAGTATTTTATATAACAAGTGCCAAAAATGGTGTTTTTTTTACAAGTGGGGCGTTTATAGTACGAGCCGAAGGCGAGTGCTATAAACCACACGAGTAAAAAAAACACATTTTAGTCTCGAGTTATATACAAAATTTTTTTGTATCGTCATTCGAAATTGGAAAACAATATAATTTTGTAAAAATAGACTAAATTATATTGCTGTAACCAATAAGTTTTATTTCACACTGTGAAATAAAATGTCTTTATTTCACTCTTTTTTATTTATTTTAGACATTGTTTTGATTCATTGAAACTGTCAAATAAATGTCATTTTAGGATATGGCGTTACAAAAAAATAATTATTATATTCTGTTATTATTAGATATCCAAGCAACGTAACCTTAAATATGTAAGTGAATACGCTACAGGGGATGATGTCAAAAAGTGATTATGGGCAAAAACTGGCAATTGACAAATGATATTGATATATATAAATTGTGAATTTCAAGCCAACCTAGCTGTTGTAGTTTCGATGACATACTGGTGTACTTTCTGATTCTATACAAGATTACTGATAAATCGAACTATTACTGTCAAGGGGTATCGGAGGACCTAATATGCAATCATTTCAACTGTGTTATATGCCAAAGTTTTTAGTTTTCGAAATATTTAAATTTTTCACTTTTTATTGAAAACCCCAAATTTGCACATTCAAAATTCAATTTAAAAATTACCACAAATTCAGTGGCACTGATTTTAATTTTCGTACTTAGATAACTTCAACAATGCATTGCTAGGTCCTCTAACACCCCTCGACAGGAATACGTCGAGTTATCAGTACCCTGTATACAAATCTAAAATTAGACTTAATATTTTTTTACTAATGCAAAAATCTTTTGTTAAATTTCGTGAAATTTGCTTGTTGAACATTTGATGAAAGGGGTGTAAATTAATATCATTTCTTTATAAGTAATTTTAAATACTAATAGGGTAGTGGATTATTCCTAGACTGAAATCATTCGCAAGAGCCCATATTATTGACATGTCAAGACTGACATAAACTTAAAAAGCCATTTTTACACTATATATGTTGAGAAGAGAGATAGTGTCTCGTTCAATTTATTATTGCCTACAACTAATACCTGCATACACTGTCACTGGTACTTTCATTTTACGAAATAAGAAATGACATTTTGATTCGACGAAAAATTTCAGTAACTCGTTAATATTAAATTGGGCATATTTACCATGAAATGTACAGGCTTCAAAGGATAACTCTGCTCATTTGACATAGTTTTCTCTTCTAGAACACATTGAATACCACTTCACAGAAGTTCTAAAGGAATCCAGCGCAGATTTAAAAAACAAGAACTACTTTTTGATTCCGCCCGAACTCTTACCTAACAATTCTCTAGGATTTCTATTAAGCCGGAAAGGCAAGGGGTTTAGGTACCGCGTTATCTTCTGATTATCATGAATTAGTAAAATTTAAAGTCAATTAAAATGTCATAAGTGTGTGTATAATATAGTGGTAAAATTTATCAGGGTCTTATTTTCTCTTTATCTGTCTGATCCGATAGGATATGTACGTTGTATATAAAAATTGTATTTGATAAACGGAAAATTTTTTCTCCTAGCATGTGTCTTAGGGCTATAAACGAGGCTGAACGTTTGACAAACTAGTGCAATGGCAACGCTGCAGAGATCCCGGCAACAGTGGATCAATAACATCAATGTATCAGAACTAATTAACAACTAACATCCACATATATCTGAAGAACTTAAACTGTACTGATATCTGTGTGATTGTGGAATTGAATCGAAATCAGAACCGAGTTAATGTTTAGATTACTTGTCAATATAAGTTAGTGACTGATCATTCTGCAGATGATTTAATTGAACAAAGATCATGCGATTTAGATAACTGTCTGTCTTCTGGCTTAGTACATTTTTGCGTCAACATTTTATTATTTTAGAACAAATCTCGGAAAACGGTATATTATTCAACGAGCGTGTAATGGTAGCTATTACTCAAGAAGATGACGTTTACGGTACGAGCAGAAGGCGTGTCTTAAGAAGGAAAACAGGAAATTATACAGTAAGAATACCGCCACTTTTTGCCCATATGAGTGGTACTTTTCGATGTATTTTTTAGCTCTACTTTGATCATGTATTTTTTCCGTATCTGTAATAATTTTTCGAGTTACGAGAATTTTTTGAAAGTGCAAAAATTGACCACCATCTTGAATATCAAGCTTCCGATGCAAAATTCACTTGCAAAAAAAGTTTAAAACCCCAAAAGTGCAAAAATGACTATCCCCCCTGTTTTGGACGACGGCCAACACGATGGAGACAGTCGCGCGGTCCCTACCCCCCTCGATCTACCCCTACTCCTAAACGCAAAAAACTACCCCCTTTTTCCGTTTTTTCTTATCAGGCATGCGAGGCTTGTTGGATCGTTTTTTTTTTTGAGGAGTTCAATATGTCCAGCAAAATTTCGCAACCAAACATTCTGACGACCTCAGAGGGATTAAACCACCCCCTCCCTTAATACCGAAACATGCAAAAAAACATCCAAATAAATATATAATAAAAAAGTGGACTATGCACATACATGCGGATAACCCGTCCTATCAAACTCCTTTTAAGCTGCAATAAAAAAAATTCTGTCCCTAGAAACATTGATCCAATGAGCGCTTGTGATCTCACTACAAGAAAAACCGATGTTTTGGGCATGCAAGGGTAGTTTTTGAGGACTAAGAGAGAAACTGACGCAATTATCATATTCTCCAACCTTGAAAACGGGGGATAACTTCTTCTCTTTGAGGGACACTTCAGGATTCAGGGAGGGAGTGGTTTCAACATCCTGGTGTCGTTAGAATGTCTGGTTGCGAACTTTCACGGGATATATTGAGTTTCCTCAAAAAAAAAAAAAAATAGCCGATTCAACAAGTCCTCGCATGCCTAAAAACGAAAAATGGGAAAAAGGGGAGGTTTTATGCATTTAGGGATAATTGGTTAGGGGTGGGAGGCTAATTAATATCAGCATCCTGTTCCCCGCCCTTGAGAACGTGTAGAAAACAATTTTCAGCACGTTTGGATGTTTTTTGCATGTTTTGGTATTGAGGGAGGGGATGGTTTCAAGCCCCGTGGGTCGTTAGGAAGTCTGATTGCGAAATTTTAGAGGACATATAGAGTTGCCTCAAAAAAAAAACGATCCAACAAGTCCTCGCATGCCTGACAACGAAAAATCGAAAAAAAAGGGGGTGGCTTTTTGGGTTTAGGAGTAATTCGAGGGGAACGCGCGACTATTACCATCGTGTAGGCCGTCCTCGAAAACGGGGAGGTAGTCATGTGTGGTCGCTACCCCTGCACTTTTGGGGTTTTTGCACCTTTGGCATGGACTATTAGTTCAGTAATATTGTAATATGTCGGACAAAATTCATAAAGTTTTGGCAATTGGTAGAAATGTTAAGGATAGCATAAAAATTAATAAACCGAAAAGTTCCCACCCCTAAATAATGTGCTTCTTCCCATAGGAAGTCGTTTCCACCCCCATTTTGAGGTTTTCTAGATTATCTCGGGAACGGTGCACTTTTTGATAAGAATAGCAAAATTATTCCTTATAAAATTCTCTATCAAAAACGTCTCTACAAATTTTTTCATAAAATTAATAGTACCGTGGAAAATAAGGCGCACACATAAGGGTTGGTCCCAGTTAACACAATAAATTGTTATTTTTTCTGAAAGCTATTTTAAAATTCAATGTTTAACGCAAAGGCAGTAGTCATAAACACCTCTTAAAATTATAATAAATGTAGCGCTGCTACCCTCTCACTCCTAAAAAATATCGCACTTTTTAAAGAATTATTTGCACAATTCATTCGAGTCCTGAGTTTTTTTTTTTGGCATCTGGCCACTAGCCATACAGCCAACCACTACCTTAAAAAACCATTTATTCCAATTAATCTATGTCGACAATGAAAAAATAAATATTGAAGGTAACCAAAGGAGAAAAAACAGATGTCTCGTCCTGGGGTATATAAGGACATTTATTTTTTAAACACGAACAAAATTAGAGGACCAATATAAATTAAGGGATGCAACAGAGGAAAAACAACAGAGGATACGAAGCTAACCTACTTAAACATTCACTCACAAAGTTCATAATAAAATATTCGTTTCTTCAAAAAAACAGATGATACAATCAAAAATTTGTTTATTATGGTGGCTGAGGAGAGAAAGTATATTAAAAGGAGCCTGAATATTATAATTAATAAGATTGTTATATAATCTGTCACTTGCTGCTCTATAGAGTCTGGAGTTGAAAATGTGCTTTAGTTTTGAACTGGCTTCAGTACCTCTTTCCCTTTTCGATGACAAAGTCCTAATAAAAAAAACTAACAAGGCATAAAGTTGCCAGATTATTAATACTGTTCCGGAACGAGACCATATTTTCGAAAATAGTGAGTATGTGATTGATGGAGGATACCTCGGAGGATACTTACTTGCTTCGCCGCGTAATATGGCCAAAAAAGGAAGAAGAATTTAATAACGTTTACAACGCTTACGTTAGTTACATAAAAAACATTACGGTAATAGATTAACTATCGTATTCGATGGTTATTTGGATAATGCAAACAGCACGAAGAGCCTATAACGACAAAGGCGGGTACTGCAAAGAACCTGTCCTGAAATTATATTTAATGAAAACACTGTTGTCTCTGAAATTCAGCAGAAGTTCCTTAGTAATTTGTTTAACAAGGAGAGTACTTGGTACTTGACATTTGAATTACTTTGCAAAAGTACTTGGGGCTTTGAAGCCCTTTCAGAGGGCTTCAATTACTTTCGAAAGTGCTTCAATTACCTTTAAAGTAATTGAAGTCCTTTTTAGTACTTCAATTACTTTAGAAAGTAATTGAAATCCTTTTCAAGTGAATGAAGTATTTCTAAAGTACGTGCAAGCTCTTTTTAAACTTCATTTAAAGCCCTTCTGGACAAGCCTCATCATGAATTGTCAGGCACTAATAGAAAAACCGCTGCCCAAGGAATCACTACTTCCACATCCAGATTCTCTATCCAAGTCACTCACAACGAAAAAACTTTGTATGTGAAAATAATTGTTTATGGAACTTTAATAATATAATATTTGAAATCCTCTACCCTAAAAACCCATAAAACGATACCCCACATCGGTAGTGGGGTGGGGGTGGTGATAGGGGGGTGGTAGTGGGGGGGTGGATGAAGTAAAAAAATATTTTGATGTTTCTGGTTCCTGTACATGCACTAAATCACATTTTTTTTCATCCCCTTTAATAAGGAGGTGGGGGTGGTAATGGGGGTGGCTAATGCCAAAAATTTTTTTGAGACCTCAGCTTCTCTTGTATATACCAAATACCAATTTTATTGACTCTTACCTGCTTGATTTGCCCATTTACCCCAAATTTACCCCAATTTACCCCCCAACCCTTCGACGGAACAAGATGAAAATATAATCTAGTTCTAGATCTCGTTAAAGTACATATGTGTACCAAATTTCAAGTCAATATCTCAAACGGTTCCTGAGTAAACGTGCGCACAAAAAAAAGTTACAGACAGACAGACAGACCGACAGACAGACAGACATTTTTTTTTTCGCCCAAACTTAAAATCTCGACGTTTCATGACATTTTAAGCCTATTTGGGCAATAAAAATTTTTTTAAATTTTTTTGTCGTTACTATACTTCCACTGGACGTTGGAAGTAAAACAAAGTCGCTTGTGTTCACTGTTCAATGTTTAGTTATCCATAATTGGTGATGCAAGTCTGTGATTAGCGTTCCTGCTGTGTATTGTGAAATAAAGAAAAGGTTAAGTCTTAGTTTTAGAGTAATTGAGGACTGATGAGATGAGATAATTAATTTATTTTCGCCTTAGTATATTGTAACTAGCTGACCCAGCAAACGTTGTTTTGCCATATAAATTATAAATTTTTGTCCAAAAAATAAAAATAAAATTTCTGGATAGGGCCACCCTTATCACCTAGGGGTATAAAAAATAGCCCACGACCTATTCTCAGACCTACCAAATATACACCAAAAATTTCATAAAAATCGGTCAAGCCGTTTCGGAGGAGTTCGATAACAGACTGTGACACGAGATTTTTATATATTAGATAATCTCGGTAATAATTGAATTTGAAGCGAGGGGGCAATCACTTGAAACTATGTGTCCCACAATTGCAATATTGCACACATATTGCATACATATTGCACACATATCGCACGATATTGCACACCACTGCACATATACCTGTCCCACATACTGCATAAGTGATTACCCCCTCAATTTGAAGCAACATTTTTTTAAACTGTAGGTTTTAAAGGCACTTTTAATTGGTTTTAACGAAATAATTATTTTATGTTTAACCATGTTTTGTAATTTTAATTTTTGTTAATTCGTTTAGCGCTTGTATTTTCACGATTATTTTACAAAACTGAAAAGTTTTAACAGCTTTAAAAAGTAGGTACGTACAAAAAAATAATTAAGAAAATAAATATCCTCTTATGTTAATTGGAAGCCGATACCGTACCTTTCGCATTAAATTAAACAAAATTAATTTTCTAAAAAATTGTTAAAGTAAACGTAAAAAATTATATGGTTAAAACCATTTAAAAGTATCTTTAAAAACCTACCTACAGTTTAAAACAATATTGTTTCTGTATGGTTTAATGGCATAAATTATTATGAGCCAGCAAACTTTTAAATAGTTTATGGCATTTGGCTATGTTTAAATAAATATTTGTCGTGAAACTTTCTGTGGTTGTTAACATCCATAATGAGTATGTTTCTTCAAAATTTTATGTAAATGGATAGATTGTTATTAAAGCTATATTAAAGTATTTAAAAAAGCTATATATTGGCTTGTTCATTTTTTTTTGAGGTTAGTACATATTTAATAGAGGTCTTGTATATCTGTTTGAAATTCTGTTGTGAACAATCTCTATTTTATATTCTTCCAATACGACCAGATACGACAGGAGATATTCATAAAAATGCGAGAAAAAACGATATTTTGTAATTTCAATTGTTTGTCAATTTTGCCGCAAGCCAAAAATGTATAGTCATACTTTGTTATATGCCAGATTCCAACAAAAAAAAGTTCTTCCCCAAATTCTTTTTAAGAAGTTTACTTTTACCCACTATAGTATTAGTATAGTATAGAATAGTATACCTAGTATAGGTTTTACTTTTTTCGATATGTTTTTATATAAAATGTTTATTTTAATTTTAATATGTACTATGTATATTATTAATATTATTATGTACCTACACTACTTATTAATAAATACATAAATAATTTTCTTTTAGAGCTTTATTTTTCCTGAATTTTTCTTGATCATCATATAATGGTGTGATTGGCGTGACAATAATCTTACTTTTAATTTTACTTCCACGTCCAGTGGAAGTATAGTAACGACAAAAAAATTTTTAAACATTTTTATTGTCCAAATAGGCTTAAAATGTCATGAAACGTCGAGATTTTAAGTTTGAGCGAGAAAAAAATTTCTGTCTGTCTGTCGGTCTGTCTGTCTGTAACTTTTTTTTGTGCGCACGTTTACTCTGGAACCGTTTAAGATATTGACTTGAAATTTGGTACACATATGTACTTTAACGAGATCTAGAACTAGATTATATTTTCATCTTGTTCCGTCGAAGGGTTGGGTATAAATTGGGGTAAATTTGGGGTAAATGGGTAAATCGAGCAGGTAAGAGTCCACGAAATTGGTATTTAGTATATACAAGAGAAGCTAAGGTCTCAAAAAAAAATGTTGGCATTAGCCACCCCCATTACCACCCCCACCCCCTTATTAAAGGGGATGAAAAAAAAAATTGTGATTTAGTGTATGTACAGGAACCAGAAACCTCAAAATATTTTTTTACTTCATCCACCCCCCACTACCACCCCCCTATCACCACCCCCACCCCACTACCGATGTGGGGTATCGTTTTATGAGTTTTTGGGGTAGAAGATTTCAAATATTATATTATTAAAGTTCCATAAACAATTATTTTCACATACAAAGTTTTTTCGTTGTGAGTGACTTGGATAGAGAATCTGGATGTGGAAGTAGTGATTCCTTGGGCAGCGGTTTTTAATCTCATTACCGCTTGACATTTATATTTCTGAGGGCTTGGTACTTGGTGCTTTACTTTTTCAAGTACTGTACTTGGTAATTGAAGTACTTTTGTAAATAAAAGTACTTGATATTTGATAATTTAAAGCACTCTAGCTAAGTGCTTGGTACTTGGTGCTTGAAGCACTTTATCAGAGTACTTTACCCAGCCCTGGACAGGGTGGAAGTTTATTATAATTTTAAGTGGAGTTTAGTAGCTACTGTTTTTGCGTTAAACACTGAACTTTAAAGTAGATTATAGTAAAAATTACAATTTATTGTGTTAACTACAACCAACCCTCATATGTGCGCCTTATTTCCCACGGTACTATTAATATTATGAAAAAAATTGTAGAGAAGTTTTTGATAGAGAATTTTATAAGGAATAATTTTGTATATACTTAGGTATTTTTATCAAAAAGCGCACCGTTCCCGAGATAATCTAGAAAACCTCAGAATGGGGGTGGAAACGACGTCCCAGGGGATGAAGCACACTATTTAGGGGTGGGAACTTTCCGGTTTAGTAATTTTTATGCTATCCCATTTCTACCAATTTTCAAAACTATGAATTTTGTCCGATATAAATCGTTATATTACTGAAGTAACTGTGGCATCTGTGATATTCATATTTAGCGGGGTCAAAATAGGTAGAACACGACAGATACCCAATTTTTACATTTCATGCTTCTATAGAATGCCCAATATTAGAAAATGTCCCTAGTTTATTTATATCATAGAGTTTATTTATATTATTTCATATACTTATATACATTAAGGGAAATGGGTGCCTTCAACAAACAATATTTTAATGCATTAAGAAGGTGGACATACCCTTTTAATACATTAATAAAATTATTCTATATAGCATACGAAATTGCACACCCACCCATTAGGTGTGTACGCTCTCTTCTTGGTCAATCCGCTCAAACTCAGTTTCGTTGACAAAAGTATATTTACTTGTTTAATGCCGCATGGAATCGATTTTAATTATAACTTCTAGAAAAGCGAAGATGATATTCTAAAAAATGGTACCATATTTAGATGTTCATATCCGGCTCGAAGGATCATTATGTTGGTTCGGTACTCCGAAGGACTACTTGGACTGTATTATAGTACCACTTTTTTAATTACGGTAAAGGATGGAAATAATAGAAACTTGTAATTTTAGAACACTTTGTGCTTTACTGTAATCTCGGACTAGTATAATATATAGGTATGTAAACTGTTATATTCTAAATCTTGTGTGAGATTCTTAAAAACTACCCTTGCACTATGATATCTTATCTACCTACTTCCCCAGTCCCTCATTTGGCGAGTGTTATGCAAATTGCCGGCCAGACCATAGCGCTGACAGCTATTTCAAATTTAAAGTAAACAAAAACAAATGCCTCTGCGTAGCCTCACCATGCCATGCCGGCCACCTTGAAATATGGATATCTATGCATTTTCAACAAATTCAAATATGCTAAACTAGTATAATACAAATTGGTTCTGATTTCAAATAGACAATTCAGCAGATTAAAATTAAGTACTATTGTAGATTACACAGGTCTACAAAAAAAAAATTCTGCTCTATCATGCCTTAAGTATTTTTGTGTGCTAAATCCGAATTTTCAATTTAAAAAAATTTCGTAGTAGTTTTCGAGTAAATGTCAAAAATTGACAAAAAACTGTATTTTGACGATAAAAACCGGGATTTACTCGAAATCTATGAAGTAGAAAATTTTGTAAATTGAAAATTCGGATTCAGCACACAAAAATATATAAGGCATGGTAGGAGCAGATTTTTTTTTCTTGTAGACCTTTGCACAGATCTGTCCACAGGTCTACAAAAAAAAATCTGCTCCAAGGACCTAAACCTAACTATCATATTTTTATGTGCTGAATCCGAATTTTAAATTTAAAAAATTTTCTACCTCATAGATTTCGAGTAAATCCCGGTTTTTATCGTCAAAATACAGTTTTTTGTAAATTTTTGACATTTACTCGAAAACTACTACGAAATTTTTTTAAATTGAAAATTCGGATTCAGCACACAAAAATACTTAAGGCGTGATAGGTTTAGTCCTTGGAGCAGATTTTTTTTTTTGCTATTGAGAATTGTCATTGGTCTCCGTCAGTTGGTCTCTACGTACGTACGTTCGTACGGAAACACTCTACCGGTCGCATTTCTTGACTGATCCACTTGAACGTTTTTTAATTTGGTGCCTTTGTGAGCAAATAAATAGCTCATATTTCGGTTTAAATGTTTAAAAACATATTATATAGTACCTATATAGTTTTCATATATGCAATTTCTTACGAAAAATCTATTTTTAATCTAAATCATGTTCCATCCGAAGCCTTTATACTGGGATGCTTAACTCAATGGACCAATTTAGCGGAAACCACAAAAAGTAATGTAGCGGTTTTCTTGGTGTTGCAAAATCAATAACCCGTTGAACGTCCAGGACTGGCAGTTTTACTTCGGGCTTTACCCTAAGGAATATTCAAAGGTTCAACGTAAATATACTCTGACAAATATTTTGTGGCATGATTTTAACAGTAAATATTGAAAACTGAAAATTTGTACTAAAATACATATTTTAATAAGTGGTTTAAGTTTTGTATCCATAAGATGTACCTATGCTTGGAAGTCAATGTTTCAACCCACTTTATTGTCCTTTTGAGAACTACAAAACATAATAAAATAAATTTAGCAATATTCCATAAATCTATTAAACGATAAAATAATCGTTTAGAAATAATCAATCAACCGCAAATAAAGAAAATTGAAACTGATGTTATCCAGTAGGGCAGAGGGCCCATATGGCCGCTTCAAGACGTTGTCTATACTTTTCTTGTAGTTAATTCTGGAGTTTATTTAAAAATATTACAATAATTAATCCTTACTGTTAAAAAAATTATTTTTGGTATTCAGCAGATAACTTTCAAAGAAGCCATTCGTTCCTTTGAAATACACGGTACCGGCACGGTAGCTCAATCGGTTAAGACGTATTGAGTGGCGAATACGCTGATCGACTCGCTACCGCGCTCTGGGTTCGAGCCCCAGCCCCGGTATTGACAACACCGGTGGGTGTGGATGTATGTCTGCGTTTTTCCGAATGTGTAACCCCCTTCCGGACGGCCTTGGCTTTGGATTTGGGGGTTGTCTACTATCTGTGGTGTGTTTATGTTTTTTATGTTTATGTTTACATAAGAATAATAGTTGTTAACAGGGGCGTAGCGAAGGGTGGTATGGGGGGGAGGTACGTTACACCCAACTTTATCAGACTTGGCAAAAGTTGGAAATTTGAAACGCAAGTTGGCAATAATTTTTATTGAGAAATTTTTTTTTAGAATTTCTGCCCCCACTCATCAACTTTTATTTCGGCGGAATTTGGCAAAAGTTGGAAATTTTATTGAAATTTTTTTTTTAGATTTTCTCCCCCCGCTCATCAACTTTTCTTTCGGCGGAACTTGGAAAAAGAAAAAAACTAATAAATGCAAATAGATTTTTATGTCACTCCACAACGTAACCACAAAATTAGAAAATACGCTCAATATGGATTTGGATAATTACTTCCACATCCAGTGGAAGTACTTATAGTGACGACAAAATTTTTAAAAAAATTTTTATTGGTCAAATGGGCTTAGAATGTGATGAAACGTCGTGATTTTAAGTTTGGGAAAAAAATTTCTGTCTGTCTGTAACTTTTTCTGTGCGCACGATTAGTCTGGAACCGTTTAAGATATTGGTTTGAAATTTGGTACACGTATATTTTCATCTTATTCCGTCGAAGAGTTCCGAGAAGAAATTGGTGTAAATCAAGCAGATAAGAGTCCATAAAATTGGTATTTAGTATATACAAGAGAAGCTAAGGTCACAAAAAAATTTTTGGCATTAGCCACCACCACACCTTTATTAAAGGGGATGAAAAAAAATGTGATTTAGTGTGTGTACAAAAACCAAAAACCTCGAAATATTTTTTTACTTCATCCGTTTCATCTCCTGCAAGTGATCGCTTGAAACCTGACGTTGTTTCTAGACCCGTGCGTCTGTCGGCCCGTCTGTAACCAGCGACATTTGCGTATATTAGTATTATGTAAAATAATGGCTCTCAAAGATGGGGCAGGTGTCATTTTGTAAAAAAGGGGTTGGCTCCAGTAGTTAGATATGCTTGTTGGTTTTAGTATTTCCCCATTTTTAAAATTGGGATACATATACGCTCGTGGTGGAAGAACTTGTATAAAATTTAGCGTCTCACCCTCTATTTTTTACGTGCATGGCCTAATTTCAAAAAAAATTATAATAACATAACTTTTTCAGCTTATTCACATCAAATAAGTTTGATTTGGACATCTCACACAATTTACGAGATATCACATTTTTTCACATTATAATAATTTTTCTGGATCATTTATATAGGATAATAATAGTAATAGGTATACTAATGTTCCTACGGAACTCCCATGCATAACCGAAATAGCACCTGAACGAGTTCTTTTTGTACACTGGCCTCAGAAAATTCAATAAGACAATTTTTGTTAAAAGCGCTCGTGAATCCTTATATACAGACGAAGTAGTCCCGGGTCCAAGCACTCCAAAATCAAGATGACCTGTTCCGATATGACGTACAAATGTTGATAAAAGTAATGAAGAGAGCATTACCTGGGGCACTAGAAAACACTTGTCGGATTAATTTTTGCTCTTGCGCAACTTCAGAAATCGCAAAAAAAGATGGCGGATTGATAATTACAAAATTATGTTTTACAATGGTTATTCTCCATTAAAACAAAAACTATGTAACCTACCGATCTGATTTTTGGTATGTATACTCAAAAGATATACGTGATTCTAACTAAGCTATTGCTATTTTTGAAAAGAATATTTTTTTTGGAAAAAAAATAATTAAAATCAAAAGGTTGATATTTACGTTCTAAAAATTTCGATATGCGGGCAACTATGTTAAATTTATGAAATTCTTATATACAATTGCTTACCAAATATAGTCCATATATTGAAAAAGTTTTTTTAAAAAAGATCCTGTCGATAACGTATACAGTTTTTTGTTTATGATTTTTTTGTGAGGCGCGTAATTATGCAGCATTAAAATAAAAATAGTCTACATGATAATTGGCACAGTGTAACAGTAAAAAGCACTATATTGTTCAATATAATTGCACATTTGAATTACTTTATGTTAATAATACAACAAAACGAATGAAAGTAGTAGTCGGGAGTTGCCGATTGCGGCCACTCATTTAAAAAAATAATAATCGATACAAAGTGAATTGTGTGTTCGAGCAAAATGTTAATCAAATAGGTATTCGCAATTGGCCATGCCCGAGTACAACTTCTACTCGTTTTTATATTGTTTAAGAAATAAAACATTAGTGAGAAATATTATTTTAGGTATTTAGCATATTTAATAGAAAGCAGAAAAGCGGATATTTTAAATAAAATATTAATGTTGTATATTATGTAATTTTTGTGTATAACTATTCTAACATTTTAGTCAGAATCACTATCATTATAAAATGATGCATATTGCTTTTTCCCTTAAAACAATTTTCAGGAAAAGCAGCACACGAGCACACAACTGAATACCACTCACAAGAACATTTGTGTCGCATTTTATTTTACAGTTGTACTTTTTAATTTAAGTTCAGATAAACTTTTTTTTGTCGACATTATCGGTACCAGCTCCTGATTTCCAATTCTGCATCCAAAATTTTGTGCAAGAGGTAATTTGAATGACGGTTCACAACACTGTTTAAAAAAAAGTAATATTTGCAACATGTTGTTGATAAGCGTCTTCCGTCGGTGGGAGGGAGCGTAAATCACTTATTAAATTATTTTACCTTTTAATAATTTTCAAACGTATACATATAATATATTTGTAAAGTTGACGTGTATGTACATTGAAAATATTTGCAAAAAACTGATGTGGGGGAGGATGTAAGATGAGTAATGGAATACATTAAGACAGATTTTGGAATTTTTCTCTGTTTGTCTGCTTGTCTGTTTGAACGCGCATCACGCAGAAACTACTGAACCAATGAGGTTCATCTAAGCTTGGAGTAACATTTAGTTCTTATTTCATCGAAATCGGCCTGGACTAAGCCAAGTTTTATGAAAATCGGTCTAGTAGAACAAAAGATACAGCTTGATCTCTACAATAAGCGTATTTGCACGCCATAAACTTTTAAGATTAAACTTCTGTAATATTCCAGAAAATTCGAGAGTACTCTGGAATATTCCAGAAAATTTGTAAGTTTTCTGAAATATTCCAGAATGGTGATTCTACCTCAAACGTCGTTTATAAAGAAGCTTTTTAGTCAATTTCAAAATTCCACGCGAACGTAACCGCGGGCATAGCTAGTAAATAATAAATATGAACCGCAAACCATAATCAATCTATTTAAACAATCAAACACAAATAGTTTTTATAATGTTAAAATGTTAAGACAAATAACTTCACATTATATACATAAGTACATAACATACGCCTAGTAAACATAAACATACCAGCTAATTCCACTGTAAACTGTTTTCATGCGCTTTATGAATTTTAGGAGAGCTGTCGCCTTTATTACATGCGCCGCATCATGCACCCATTTTAAAAATTCACAACTCCAATACTATATGCAATATCAACTTAGTTCTTGTCTTAAAAACATTTTCAATATATTGGGTATGTTTGTTAGCATAATTTATACACAAAAAATTTAAAATTGAAGTACTTGCTCGTATGTTGAAATTCTTACTCCAATATTGTATAGTTACAGATTTCATATTTTTTTTCCCAAAAAACTAAACATATTTAAACAGTGCCATCGAGCCTCATCCAAGCGCTTATGTCTTTAGTGTATACTATAAAAAAATTAGATGGATAGGACGAGTTATATATTAAAAAACATTTTTTCAGGAATTATCATTTCGTCTCTTTTCTTATCATTTAAGAAGTTATGCAAGAGCTGATAAAAATCCGACAAGTCATTTCTGGTGTCCTGTATAACCCTTTTTGTAAATCTGAAGTTGAAAAATGTACGTCATGTCGGAACAGGTTACTTGGAATTTAGAGCGATTTCGTACTGTTGGACCCCAGACTAAAGTACAAATACGTACAATTTATAAATTTAGAACAAAGTTAAATTTATTAATTGTATATATAAAATAAAAATAACTCAAGTATGTCGGTATTAAAACCTTAACAAAATTATACAAACTGTTATTTTTAGTCACTGATAAAACTGTATTAATCTTATAAAATTAGTGACGGTACCTGCGTTGAATCATTCACGTGTTTATATTATTAACATATTAACAGTCTTATTTCGCTATGTTTAAACAAATATTGCTTCACACTATGTTTTAACCTCCCCACAAAATTGTGGGAGGTTACTAAAATTGATCCAAAATCGAAAATTGAGATAACATTAAATCTTTAAATTTTGAGGTCCTAGGTTTTTGAAAAATGTCTGCGTGTGTATGTGTGTAGCATGATGGCTGCGAAACTACTAAACGGGTTTGGATGAAACTTTGCATGAGGGTTTCTTTAGTGCTCCAGAAGATCTGAGATCGGACTACGTTTAGTGCCGTTTTGGCACAACAAGTTGTTTATTTTATGATTACTTACAATTTGTAATCGAACCATTGCATTGAAAAACAGTAAAAATCCAAATTTCAACGAAATATCACACTTGCACCTTTCGATTTGGTTTCCGTGAAAAAAAATTAAATAACAAAGCAAATTGAGATCGGATTACGTTTAGTGCCGTTATGGCACACAATTTAGTGCTCTTTTCGGCTTTAAATATCCACCGGGTGGGGAGGTTCCAACGCCTTCCAGTAGCTGCCGATTTTTTACTCAGCTTTCTCTTAATTCGTAAATTATAGTTAAAAAGTACGTCTAAAAATTGAATGGGAGGGTGGATATAGGGGTTAATTGACATTTTTTCAAAAATTGAGTTATATTAGATGAAGCTGTTAAGTGATGATACAACTTTCGCTTCATCGACTACATTCTTAGATATCAAATTGATAAAGTCGCTAAGGACAGCATACCTCAATGCTTATAGTCGATAAGGGTGTTAATAAGTAACATTAGCACCTGTATCTAATTTGTCAATTTACGCCTTTACCCATCCTTCAATTAATATCTTAAAAGTGAATATATTTATTTTAAAAAGTTGTCTTGAAAATATTTATAATCAATTTTCTGGGAAACTTTGAAAGTACGTTCAATAGGCTCATTTAACATTTTTTTATTATTACATATTCTGAAAGAGCTTGGTGAGTATAGTAAGTATGCCAAAAATTAGAATTTTCTGACGTCGCCTTCATGTATAAAAAAATTATTAAAGTCGGCGCGCTTAAAAACGCTCGGGATAACCATGTAGTCGAGTTGTGACGTCAGATGGCTGAACCGCCCAGTGAACACGGCTGTGAATGCAAGTTAGTAGAGTAAAATCTGGAAGTAAATTCGCTTAGTTTTCGAGAAAAAAAACCGGCGTAGAACCAAACCAGACTTAGTGGGATTCTTTAGTAAGATAATCGTGTACACGAAATCATTTTTTACATTTTTTGGTGGTCGAGAATTTTTTTATTTCGGAAAAACTCAAAAAAATAGATTTTTAACGAAATATGTATTTTAACGTCTCCACCGCATATCTCTGAAAATATTTGTGCTATCAAGCTATTTTTTTTTTAGATTAAAGTAGACCCAATAGCGCTTCGAACAACGTCCCACGTAAACCCGATTTATTTTTTTTCAAGTTGGAAAAATAATAGGAAACTCAAACTTGTTATTTTCAGTAGCGTAGTTTTAGACAATCGAGAAAAAAATTTATTTATGAAAATTTGTATATACATGCTGCGTACAAAAGCCAATAGTTGAAAAAAGTTTCTAAGATAAAAATTTTTCAAGTCCCGCTCATAGTATTGAGTCAGCGATTTTTTTTAACGGGCCAAGTAATATTCTTGCTCGCTCGGCTGTAGCAAGCCTGCCGACTGCAACGATCTGATGGTCCCGGTCGGGGTGTATGTAGTAGTTTAACTTATATCAATAGATACAAAACCAGTAGTGATCAAAAGCATCTAGGGGATCAATATTATTGTTCATTATTTCATATATTGTACAGTAGTATTGATCATATATTGCTAATATTAAGAAATTGTACAATAAATATAAAATAGTCTCCTTTTAATAATAAAAAGACAGGTAGGTAGATATAAATACCTAATCTGTAAATATCAATCAGTGTTACTAACTACCCACCTAATTAGTAAGTAAATTAGACATTTTTAAATGAATGAAAGTAAAAACGCCAATATTCTTGGCTAGAGATGTCGGTCTCGGATGTCTGGGGCCAGGCAGGACTATTGCCCTTTACCCCAGTACATCGCTGTAGACCGGGGACCGGCCTCGTGCAGGGCGGGCGAACTTACTTTGCGTCGGCCCCACTCACAAATGTGAGCGGTGCAGACGATTTCGGCCCACCTCCCTGGGTCCTGGCTCGTTGGACCTTGCTGGCTAAGGCCTCTTCTGGCGTTCTTCTGTCTTCGTTTTCTTTTCTTCGCCAGCTTGTTTCCCCCCGGGGGGTAGTCATCTGTCTGTAGGGTGTGTTGGAAGTTTTGGCAGGAGAGACTGCCGGTACACAGGATGTCAAATGACATCCTGTCATCCGGATCGTCGGTGGGGTAAGGATGAGCTATGTAGCTCGAGGAAGGGCAGACCTAAATGCTATTGGTAGCATTTTTGGTCTGCCCGGAGCCAAGGGGACTACAGGTACTGGACGGTATGTTGTCCGGTACCCGCAGGGTCGTGGGTAGGGTGTTGGGTGTCGTCATGTCTCTTCTGGTGGCTTCTCCATCGACGGGGTGGTCCAGGTGGCGTCACTGGGGGGTAAGGTGGGGCAGGTTTGCGAACAGGGCCCCCATCATGGTACACATCTGCTGCATCTGGGTCAGTACAGCAGCGAGTTGTCCAGCCTCTGGGGGGGCCTGTTGTGGTAGGACAGGGTTGGTAGGTGTCCCTGCTGCTCCCTGGGCTGCTCTGGCGTAGCTTAGCCCGGGGGTTGTCCTGGTGGTTGCTGACTTGTGGGCGGGTGGCTTCCGGGGGGCTGGTGTCTGGTGGCTGGCTGGCCTTTTGGGGCAACGGGGGCATCCTCGGTAGCTTGCGGGGTGCGCACCCTGACAGTTTGCGCACTTAGCGGGGGTGTCCTTGGGCTTCTGGCAGTCCTTGGTGTGGTGGGTCTCTCCACACTTGACACATTTGGGTTGTGCCGTGCACCGTCCTTGGGCATGGCCGTATGTTTGGCACCGGTGGCACTGGGAGATGGTCTGTTTTGCCCGTTGTTTCTCAGTTTTGACTACCAGGAAGCAGCAACGGTTGACTGCCAGGATGCTCTCTTGCGTCGGGGGAACCAGTACTAGCACCAGGGGGATTTCCTGTCTAGTCCTTCGGGAGGTCATCCTTTGGACAGAGATGGGTGTGAATCCCTGTCTCTCCAGGTCCAATTTGACTTCGTCTGTGCCTACGCCGCTGGGAATGCCCCGGATTACTACTCTCAGCATCCTCTCCTCGGGCAGGGCGTAGGTGTGGAATTCCCGTTGTTCCTGGGCGAACAGCGTGGTCATCCTGGCGTGGTCTTCTTTTGACGCAGGTTCAATGGAGATGCCCTCTCTCACCACTTTGGCTTTGTTGAAGCCTATCCGGGCGTGGTGTAGCTTGTTTGTGACTTCGGTCCAAGTCTCCTTTTTCCTCAGTACAACGGGGGGCATCCGGGGGGTTGCAGGGGTCTCCTCGTCCATGGTCGCCGTGCTCTCAACCTGGCTGGTGGACGGTTTGTCGTGGCTGGGGGTTGGCGTCTTTTTTATTGTGGGGGGTGCCTCATCGTCACTGTCAGGGACGTTCTTCCTTTTCAGGGCTTCTTTCGTCTCGGGGACCTTCATGGTGTTGTTGCAGGCTATGAGGAGTGCCATTAGCTCTTCATGCTGTTTGTTGCCTTCTTCTCTCTGCAGTTCCGCCTGCTTGGTTTGATTTTGCATCTGTATGGTGAGCTGTTCTAGCTCTGCCTGGAGATTCGCTATCTGGGCCCGTAATATCCTGTTTTCTTCCTCGAGCCTCGCTTTTATTACATCTCTCTCCTCTGTTTGTGACCTCGCTGGAGTTGACGCTCTGGACGAGTCGTCCGTCTCCATATCGAAGCTTCTGTCCGTGTTTTTCTTCCTCGGCATGTCGTCCTCTTGTTAACCTAAAAAGAAAAATAGGAAAGGAATCGGGAAAGGTATAAATACAAGTGTCCCCAGGCGGGGGACTTTATTTATCTTTTATATCAGCGTCTTAATAAAGACGACTGATATTTCTCCTCTTGTACTCTCTGTGGGGCTGCCACTTCACTAGTTCGCTTCGCACTGTCTTCAACTGCACACTGGTGGTCTGCACTCGTCGACTGCCACTTGAACTATGAGTAAAAACGTACGCATAAAATGAGTTTTATTGTTGAAATAAATTTTCTTTTTGGATAGATAAATATGTAGTATGTAGTTTATGTAGGCCCTACATTAATAGCATTCTAATTCGTTCATATCTGCCTCGAAATCTTTAATAATGTTGTTACAGGAACGACATTTGCACTCGTTGCAACATTTTAGGCCTTCCTTAAAACAAGCACATTTTCGATTGTCACAATTTTTATCCAAACAATGAATACTTAATGATTTTCGACAACCGCCACTTCTACGCGACTAATCTGACCAACCCTGCATTCGAGGTGTATTAATTGCGTCCCAATGTCGCATTTAGCGCTGATAAAAAAAATCGCAGTTGCCACACGGTACATTTTAAGAAAAAATATATTGTTTCAAAAACTTTTGTGATTATTAGGCTTTATTTTCTTCGCTGCATATATGTAAATATTTTCAAAGATAAAAAAGTTTATCGATTGGTGAAGATTTCAATACATAAAATATATATTTTTAGTTTATCTGATTTTTAGAGAAATGAAAGTGCGAATTGTGCCCAAACCGTTTATATTGGTAAAAGCGCTACAGTGTGTGCTTTAATTTGACACAAAACAAAGTTCGGTACCTTTAATAGTTTTAAAAATATGGCGGTGGAAACAAAAAAAAAACAATTTTATTTAAAAATACATTTTTTTCACTTTTTATTGATTTAAAAAGTTCGAGACCACAAAAAAATGTTGTAAAATATGATTTCATATGCCCGGTGATATACTCAAAGGAACCTAACATGTTTGACCTGGTTTTACGCCAAAAAAAAAAACGACACGATAGACTTACGAAATCGCTGCTCTAATATAGGTATCGGCGCACGCCAAGTGACGTCACTCTACGGACTGTTGGCTGTCCGAGCGTGTTTCTATTCAAATGCGAATATCTCTGTGGCTATTGATTCAATTGAGCTGAATTTTTTTTCTGAGGCTATTGGTTTGTTATACTTTAAAATGAGGAAGAAAAAGTAGGAAACTGCCATATCACTAAATTACCCTATTCTTTATACATTCCCCGATTATTTATAGTTTATAGTAATATCAATAGTATTATAGTAGGTACTAAATATTTTGAGGTCGCCTATATCTTCGGTCAAAGGAAATTGAAGATTAGAAACAACTAGATAATTTACCCTGCTTCGTTCTAATTAACACATTAGTTAGTATTTTGTTCACCCTCTTTGGCACTTAAAAACTATATTCATAGTTCGGATGATTCATATCCTAGATTGCGTTGTTTGTTATCTGCCAAAGAGCAAAATCTGAAAGTACATCGAATTTTGAAATATTTTAATTTCTAAAGAATTTTCAGCGTGAATAAAGGTGAATGAAACTTTGGGGGTGCATTGCTGACGTTAAATGAGTAGTTGTGACAAAAAACCAAAGTGGTAAAAAATCTTCATGCTCTTTAACGAATTTTTGTATTCAAGGGAAGTGAACGTTCAAAACTTCAGGTACATAATCAAATATGTATTCGCAATCGGCCACGTCCGACAGTAACTTCTACTCGTTACTTTTTTACATGGGTGCAATATGCATCTGAATGCAATATGGGTCATTATCTGTCACGCCCAAGAACAATTATATCACTCGATTAAATCAATTTGATGCTGAGGTCAACCAGTACAGTACGTAGCCCTTTCTATTGTGAAATTTGTCATACTACTAAAGAATAATGTACCTGAAGTTTCGCACGTTCACTTGAACGAATTTCATATGAAAAAGCAAAGTTAATAAAAACCACACTGTGATTTAGGTGTACTTAAGTATTGTGGATATTATTGTGAGCACATGTGGCAATGAAGTGTTTACGCCTAAATCGATGTGTGGTTTATATTAACTTTTCTTTTTCATCTAAAATTCGTTCAAGTGTACGTTCGAAACTTTAGGTACATTAAGGTACATCTGATGACTTTTTTTGTGTTGTAAAAATTTGAGATGCGTCAATTCCTTTCTCAACTGTTATTTTGTAATGAATTTGCCGAGGGGTCTCACTCCGGAAATCACATGTACATTTACTAAGAAATACTTTGGAAATACCAGAAATATTTGAGAAGTACCAATAAAAATTAGGAAATACCTAGAAATACCATAGAAATACCACGGAAATATTTGGAAATATCAGAAGTATATAAAGAATTACATCATACCTTTCCATAGGGTTATAATAATAGGGTCGTTGACCATTTTTTGAAAATTTTATGTTCAAATACTTTATTAAATTTTATTTGACCCGTATTTTTTTATTTTACAATCTAAAGTCATTTTAATAGTGAAATTAATTATTTAAATTAAGAAATTTTGAATTCGCGCCCATCGCCACGTCAGATGTGAGCGCATGCGCAGTTAGATAAAGGAATAATCGACGGGCGTCGTTTGCTTTACTTATTTGCTGTTAGCATATAGTCCAGTCAACTTTCCCCTCTAATTTGAGTGCTAATGAATGGATTTTGACGAAACCTTGTGCACTGTGTTTGTAATGACGTTAATAAAAGAGTTAAAAAAAAGATCAGATTAGGAAATGGTCGGAAGAGGTAGAAAACACCCCTTTTATTATGGGTTCCGTAACTTGTAGAATTAGGTCAAAAATGAAAGAGAAACAATGAATTTACCCTTTTCTGCCAAAAATAAGATGTTTTTACTCTTGTGAATTTTTTCGAAAAATGCATATTTTTGGAGATATGGCCTCTCGAAAATTCCTAAAAGTGGAGGAGGTGAAATGTAGAAGTTGAAAAAAAAATCTGAAACAATTCAGGTGAATATGTTATCGAAATTCAAGACTTTCTTTATTTGCAACTTGTCTGTAAAGTGCGTTTCCACCGAGTTATTCCAGAAAAACATGAAACACTACCTTTCTTTAAAATTGTAGCACTTTAAAAATATGTTATTTATAAATTTGAAAAAATTCAGACGTATGCACTGAGGCCTTATAAACATTTTTCTCTCTTGGAATTTTTTTTGTAACTTGCTAATTTTCCGAGTTACAGGCAATTTTTCACAAAACAGATAATGTACCATATTTTTTGCACAAAAAATACATGAAAATTCGAAAAAAGAACGTCATTTATGTATATTATTATAAAAAAGTATGGAACCTATATAGTTATACCATTTTTAAAAGTTCAATATGATTTTTAAATTTTCATGTATTTTTTAATGTGCAAAAAATGTAGTACGTTAGTTATCGTGAAAAACTGCCTGTAACTCGGAAAATTAGCAAGTTACAAAAAAATTCCAAGAGACAAAAAATGTTTGAAGGCCTCAATGCATACATCTGATTTTTCAAATTTTTAAATTACATATTTTTAAAGTGCTACAATTTCAAAGAAAGTGGTAGTTTTTCATGTTTTTCCGGAATAACTCGGTAAAAACGCACTTTACAGAAAAGTTGCAAATAAAAAAAGTCTTGTATTTCGATGATACATTCACCTGAATTTTTTCAGATTTTTTTCAACTTTTACATTTCCCCTTCCCCACTTTTAGGAATTTTCGACTGGCCTTATCTCCAAAAATATGCATTTCTCGAAAAAATTCGCAGGAGTAAAAACATCTTATTTTGAGCCAAAAAAGGTAAATTTATTGTTTCTTTTCCATTTTTGACCTAATCCTACAAGTTACGGAACCCGTGATAAAAGGAGTGTTTTCTACCCTTTCCGATCATTTCTTACTCTAATCATTTTTTCAACTTTTTTATTAACGTCATTACAAACACATTGCACAAGGTTTTATCAAAATCCATTCATTAGCACTCAAATTAGAGATTTTGGTCATTTTAGCGCTCTGTTGACCGGACTAATAGATCAAAATTAGTATCGACGTGAGTCATATAGTATGTATTTTAAAGAAATACTAACCTCAAATGTTTAACATTTCGGGATTCGGCACTTAAATAGTTCAAATTGTCCACATAAAACTCGTGTACCATATAAAAATCCACTATAGGTAAATTCTCTGAAGTTCCTTTCACAAAATTAGGTTCCATTATAAACAAATATTAAATATTAAACACACAATGTAAATGTAAACAAATATTGAATGTAAACAACAGAGCACTACTACCAACATGAAAATTCTCTAGAATTGAATGTTCATCAGATACGTCATCGTTTACCGCCTTTTTATTTTCAAAACCAATTTGTTCTTGCATGTGATGATTAGAACTTTTTTTAATATGATATATGCAATGTATATTTAATATACTTTTTGATCATATAACAATATTTTGTAAATTTTGTTGAAGGAAACGACCCTATTGTGTAAATACAGTATATAGTTTGATGCCTAAATATTAACTAAAATACTAACTAAAATATCTATTTTGAGCAAATTTTACCACTTCGCTGAAATATGATTATAATTTATAGCCCAGTGAAATTAGACTTACGAATGGAAATAGTTCGGGTATAGTAAGGTATTATTGCTGGAATGAGCTACAGATGAGGTACTCATTCAACGTTCAAAGAGTTCGAACGAAAATATTTCAAGAAACGCTCCCAAATTATGAGTCACAATGGCTAAACATTTTTTTCTGCAAATATCTACCTAATTAATGATTTTATTGGAAAAATATCTAAATAAAACATTTAAAGCTTATTAAGTATTTAATTTTTCATTTAAGACCAATGTAGGCTAATTTGGATAAAGATTGACCGAGATATACATACAGCATGTTTCACTTTTAATGGCCCCCATCAATTTCTCAGTTATTTGTCATCCGATTTCAATCAAACTTGAATTGGTATCAAAGACCTTTATTATGTTCCGATTATGTAGTTTTTAAGTAAAACAAAACTTATTTCAGTCATTGGCGTGCATTTTCATTAAAAAAAGAAGGGTCGATTTTTCGAAAAAATGCCTAATATAAATTAGGCACTTTTTTATTGAAAAACTAATGCAAAATTATTGAACAGAATGCTCTAAAACCCCATCTATATCAAACATTTAACAATATTTTGATTTATAGTTTTCGAACCTCGGATCCATTAAAACTGCATTTTTTAAACATTAAATAATCAATAACTTAGAAACTATTTGTTTTTCGAAAAAAAAAGTAATTCCTTATTTTCTCTTTAAATTCATTATTTTTTGTCACGATTCGATACTTCGGTAATCCCTAATGCCAAAATAATTTATAAGCCTGCTGGTTCAAAACCTTCGGCAATTACTTCTACATAAAGTGGAAATATAATAAGGCAAAAAAAATTTTGGAAAATTTTTATTGTTCAAATAGGCTTAAAGTGTCATGAAACGTCGAGATTTTACATTTCTGTCTGTCTGTCGGTCTGTAACTTTTTTTTGCGCACGATTACTTTGGAACCGTTTAAGATATTGACTTGAAATTTGGTACACGTTTTAACAAGATCTGGAACTAGATTATATTTTAATCTTATTTTGTTGAAAGGGTGGGGAGTAAATTGGGGTTAATGGGTGTAAATAGCTAAATTAAGCAAGTAAGAGTCCATAAAATTGATATTTGGTATATATAACAAAAAACTATTTGCATTACCCACCCCCAGGCGCGCAGCCAGAGGGGGAGCCATGGGGCCCGGGCACCCCCCAAGCCGTCTTCCATGAACCAAAAAAAAAGAAAAGAAGTATAATCTCTATCAGTATAAAGTATCCAAATTATCCCTTAAAATAAATATTTTGTAATTAATGCTAATATTATCTAGGTTTCAACCATTTTCTGAAAAGTTTTCCTCATCCTCTGGGGAGCCGGTTCTATTGCCCCCCCCCCCAGATGAAATTTCTGGCTGCGCCACTGCCCACCCCCCACACCATTCTCGAGCCCATTATTAAAGGAGGTGCAAAAAATAAAATGATGATTTAGTGGTGTACCTACAAGAACCAAAGGCCTCAAACATTTTTGTTACTTTATCCACAGGCAGTTGGTTTTTTCAATGAAAACTCTTGGCCCACGAAATTTAAAAATATCAATGGCATTGGATGATGAAAAAATGAATTTAAATAGAAAATGAGAAATTGCTTTTTTTCGAAAAACAAGTCGCTTCCAAGTTATTGATTATTATTTAATGTTTAAAAAACGCAAGGACTTTCACCTACAGGATTATTCGTCAACAGCACGTAAAAAATGTAACAATACATTGTGCCTTAAAATAACAGTAAACGGAAAAGCATTAACAGTGAAAAAATCCTCACTCAGTTGGTTATTTATGAATAAGTCATTTATGTAGTGACAGAATACTGCGTGTTAGAGCAATGGCACCTTAAACCGATAATATTAATAAGAAAATTACAAGGGTGAAAAAGACATTTTAAAAAGTTAAATAAACAAACGGCAAAATCAAAAAACTTAAAGTCAGTTAAATGAAAATATCAGTCAATTGAGTGAAACATTATCAGAAACATCATGTGACGAAATACATGAAGTTAATAGCGAAACAGAAACAGAAAATTTTGATATTTCAACACCTGATTCGGATTCCTTGGATTTGGATCAGGTTTTAGATGAGGTCCATAACCCAAAAATTAATATTGATATCGAAAAATACTATGCCAGGTATTGATCCATACTTGGCATATAGGGAGAGTAACTAAAATTGAAAAAGTTGACTACGAGGTAAAACTGTTAATAAAAGACTTATATAGTTATAAGTGTTCAAGCAAACACCACGAAAACATTAAAAATGTTAAAAAAGAATTTATTTTTATGGGCTACTAAATCTCATAGGAGACGGGCCTTTTCATTTAGATTATATGGAAACTAAAAGTATAGAAAACAATTTAAAGCTAAAAAGCAGGAATTAAAATGATAATACATGTATTTTTTTTTGTACTTACCTGAAGTTTCGAACGTTCACTTGAACGAATTTCATATGAAAAGGAAAAATTAATAAAATTACAAATTGACTTAGGCGTACCATTTTTCTGGTAATATTTTCTGGCAACGATAGTATTGTTGTTAGCAAAAAAAAATTGTACGCCTAAGTCGATTAATTGAAAATTTTCATATGTAATTCGTTCGAAACTTCAGGTACATATTTTTTTAAATAAATATTTTATTTCTCTTAAAGTATACTTTAATTTCATTCGTATTTCCTACCCAACACAGAGTTTTACATAGCCTGTAAATTTATGAACAGTATCTACCTAATGTTAAATAAGTAAACTCAGCTACAAAGGATGATAAAACAAATTTAAACCAATGATATCTAAGTGGTTTTAAAATTTAAATCAGTCGAAATTTGCTTGAAAGATTTTTCGTAGTTTGTTATATTCATAGCTCGATTTTTGACAGGGTAGCAAGCTTATGAACTAGTAAACCCTGTTTAATCTACATTTGAAAAAAAATCAAATGGAGTTAATTTTGCAGTAATAATAAGCGAAATTTTAAATCAATATTATTCACCAAAAAACTGATAAATACCAGAAATGCTATGGAAATACTGGAATCTTTTGGAAATATTGGAAATATTTTGGAAATATTGGAAATAAGTTAGAAATTCGGGAAATATCTTAGAAATGTACCGAAATAGGAAATCACTAAATTTTTTCCGGAGTGAGACACCCCTTGGAATTTGCCATTGCGGCAGTCTTTTGCTTTTTTAAACCTTTCTACACTTTTTTTCTTTTCAAATTTAGGCACACCGGGGAGTATTTTTGTATCAAAATAATTAGGATTATACCAATCTATTTTTATCCATATAACCTTCTGCTACAATTTGGACATACCTGTTACAAGCACCCTGTATATTTTTCCCCAAATATTTGCGATGTTAGTTTAACGTTATCAGATTCGATTTTTTATATTTGAATACTATGAAAGGAACATTTATACAGCTGTGAACTGGCAAAATATCTTATATTTGGTTGTTTTTGTGGGTGTATAAAAACGATAAATGAATTTACTTTTCAAAGCGTAAATAATTTTATATATAGCATGTAATAAAAATTACCTGTCAAGTAGCAAACAGAAATATATAATTTATGATCAAAAATGGTTTAGATTAAAAAGTATTTAAAAAAAATATTACCTTATCGCTTCTACTTCGGAATCCCAAGAAGGATAACTTCCTTAAGTTAGTCTTCTGTGCGTTATTCATCTCGGACCAAAGTTAAAACACTAAAACTATATAACCACAAAACTAACAAACTAAAAGTAAGTCTTAAAACAAGTCAGTTTTACACTACTACGTATTCACAAGCAACACACTACGGCGACAAAAAAACTTTTTTTCTAGGCGATCTCCCAAGACGAGTGATGGCGAATAAAACTTGAAAAAACATGGGGTACCCCAAGTCCGACGTTTCGACCTTTTTGAGGGCCCCCCTGAAGAGCGAACGGGAGGGCGCGTACGAACCCGTCTTGCGGACTTGACGACTCTGGACGACGTGGATATCTGAAAATAAAAAATACAGGATTAACAAACATCATCTCTTCTATGAGCTTTGTGATGAGGTGAAAAGAAAAACTATGGTTTACAGCCAATTTAAAAGAAATTATTTATGATTTATTGTGTTCAGTTGTCACGTGGTTAGATGGACTTCGTAACAGATCAGAAGGCAGCACATTAGAAGGCACGCGTCAATTTTTATATTAATCAACGTTATTGTATTTGGTGTATCTAACTGAGGCAAGCGAGACACATCGATGAATATCATTATACCGTGTGTGTAGTCGCGGGCTAGGCATGGGGAGAAGAATTACAACATCGCGCGTGCCAGCTGGCTGAAATGAAATAACAGAGCTGGAATGCTCCACCGACGGACGAATTTACGGCTGCCGGTGTTGTCAAATCTCTCGCGCTACGTGAATGTACATGCCTAATGGGAAATTACACGCACGGTATATAAAAATAAATTGTAGTGGGCGTTTTTATCACATGGTCTATTTTGCTCATTTTTAAACAGTTTAATCAAAACTCATGTATTTGGAATGTTTTTCACGTTCTTTTCAGTAGTATTTACAGGGCTGCCACAAAAATTTCAGTTTCAATTTCCCTGACCTCTGACCAATTTTCAAAAATTTCCCTGACTTTCTTAGATTTTTTGCTGTTTTCCCTAACTTTCGGCCTAAATTTCAAGTCTTCCCGGATTTCCCCTGACTTTTCAGGCCTGTATTAACAAATTTTTTGGTGGGCTTTTATAGAGACAACTTTAGAATGGTACTAGGCTATTGAAAACTAAAGAAGGAAAAACATTTTTTTCTCGTGCGAAAATAATAAAAAAAAATTTCTTGTTGATTTCAATAGTCTCATATCATTTCTATTAAGTTTTATCTAAAAGCCTATCAAAGAATTTTTTCAATTGGTTCAGGGATATAGGAGAAACTGTCGAATTGCGAAAAAATTTTCTTAAGCACGGCATCGCCACCCTTAAATCTCTAACGCCTTAAAAAGTATCTTGAATAAATTTTTCATCTAATTCTTTCTCGCATAACGAAATTGAACAGCACTATCATATACACCCCAGGAAGCCAAAACTCCACCTTCCACAGTGGCTGGTCCATTATCAACCACTCAAGATAGGCAAATAGATATTACTCAAGAAGCTTTAACTCTACCTACCATAGTGACTAGTTCAGTATCGACCATTCAAGATACGGAGATAGATATCATTCAAGTAAGTGATGACGAGGACACAAATTTGTCTTCTAATTTTTATACGCCAGCCTTGCCGAGATGAAAGAGTTAGCCAGTTAGGGAAATATATTGTAAAAATATAATATAATGTAAATGTACAAAGTCTATTCAATAAAATCAAAGATGTTGAAGTACTATGTATACAAATGAAAAATATAGATATAATTTGTATTACGCAACACTGGCTAATAATATTGAAAATATAAATGTAAAAGAATTCAAATTATCATCTAATTCTTCTAGGAAAAATTGTGGACATGGTGAATCTTTGATATATAGTATATAGTAAAAATTGTTTAGATAACATTCAAGCACTTTCCAATTTCACGGAAATGTCTATTGAGTGCCATATCGTAGTATCCTATTTGAAAATATTGCAATAATATGTATTTATCGTCCCCCAAATGGTGACTATGACCTATTTTAACCTCCCATAATAAAATTGTGGGAGATTACTACATTTAGTCCAAAATCAAAAATTGAGATAATATCAAATCTTTAGGTTTTGAGGTCCAAGAAACCCAAAAAAGTGGTTTTTAAAAAATGTCTGTGTGTGTGTATGTTAGCACGATAGCGGAGAAGCTACTAAACGAATTTGGATAAAACTTTGCATGAGGGTTCCTTTAGTGCTCCAGAAGATCGGAAAAGGTTTTGGTTGAGATCGGATTACGTTTAGTGCCGTTTTGGCACAACAAGTTGTTTATTTTATGATTACTTACAATTTGTAATCGAACCATTGAAAAGCAGTAAAAATTCCAATTTCAACGATATATCACACTTGCACCCTTTCGATTTCATTTCCGTTAAAAAAATTAAAAAGAATTCGTTATATGTGCACACATGACAGCATCCAAAAAATATTATTGGTATTATTGTTAGGGGAAAATGTATTTTGTCAAAAATATTTGGGTCATATCTGTCAAAAATATTTGGGTTGATAACCTTTGTGAATGTTGATTTATAGGTTATGGTACGTGACGTCACAGCTAACTGAAAAATATATATTTCTTAAGATTTAAGAATATTACGTAGCTATTATTAAAATTTCTGCCTGTTTCCCGTACTTTCAACTAAAATCTAGTACAGTGTAATGTTTATGAAATTCTAAAAACTTTGTCCTAATAAAATAGGACTCTTTTTGTAGGTTGGAAATCTAACCTGTAATTAGCAGTCTATTTTTATTAATCCAAACCACGTGACTTCAACATTTGGTGACAGTCGTTAAAGGTTTATCAAAACAGTTTGTGCTCTTCCGTTGGCCTTGCTAAGTTTCTTGAAATTTTAACAATATAGTGTTTTTGTGGATTGTGGCAAGGCGTTTTTGATTGTTTTCACGTAATACACTTTATTTAATCATACAGAGTGAGTATTTCAAGAAGTTGATGTTGGAAAATCGAGATGTAAAAACGTGTTAGATCATTCCTTTTAATCGCGGCTATCCATCTTTTTTACTTTCAGTTAGATGCATGTATATAGAAGTTCAACATAATCGACTATATCAATTTACTGCTAACGATAATAGGACCGATAAATAAAATTTATAATAAAAAAAAGTGATAAAGTGAATATATTTAATAAAATACAAGAGATAGTTCCAATTAACCTACATGAAAAAAATAAAGTACATGTTAAATATATTCTATAACATTAATAAGACATGATAACGAAAAGTTCTTGCACAAATTAGGTACAATGATCTGTATAGTTCAATCTATAGGTGTAACATAGGTATAACTGGAAGAAATTGTGACACCTTTTTGCGTATTTCAACTAGTTCACAGTACTTCAGTTCTTTTTTTCTATTTTAAGATGAAAAAAATATTTCAACTTAATAATAGTATATTATTCAACGAGCGTGTAATGATAGCTATTACTCAAGAGGATGATGATGTCGTAATTCATCCGAGTGAATGAATATATATATTATTTCTCATACAAATAACAAAGTGTGTGTTTTTTTCATGAGACGTGAACTTTTTTTCATTATAAGAAAAAAGTGAAAAAAAATTGTTTTTATTTTTGGTCTTTTTTCGATAGGCACCCCCTCAAATAAAGTAAAACAAGCCTTCTCTTTCACAAAACGTAGTAAAAAAAACAAAAACTACCGACAAACCCTCGTTGGACAAGAACAATCATATGTTTGTTTCAAGATAGCCATTTATATAATGAAAATTGCAAAAAAAATTATTTACGTTTTTAAAAATTTCTCAGAAAGTAAAAAGATTTATTATCATAAAAAATACTTGGTTGCATGAAAAAAAGAAAATTTGACGAAAAAGAAAATTGCCCACACCGAGGATCGAACCCGCCACCCCATTGCGCGTCAAATCTTACTATTTTCACGTTGCGGGAGAGATTTTTTAAGGGTCAAAAACGCGTATAACTCTTCAGGGATTGAATATTTTTTGTAGAACTTTTTGTGGCTGATGCTTGCTAGCTTTCATTTGCACCAAACCTCGTGTCAAAAAAGCCTCTAACGCAATATCATTTATATTTCCACCGTCGCGGTAGCTCAATCGGTTAAGGCGTATTGAGTGGCGAATATGCTGATCGACTGCCTACCGCGCTCTGGTTCGACCCCCCAGCCCCGGTATTGACAACACCGGTGGGTGTGGATGTATGTCTGCGTTTTTCCAAATGTGTAACCCCCTTCCGCACAGCCGTGGCTATGGATTTGGGGGTTGTCTACTATCTGTGGTGTGTTTATTTCCGGTTCCGGTTATCCGATCAAGTCCTTTCTAGTCTCAAAATTTTTCTTTTTACGAGCACTTTCATATGCACAAAACCCCCATTTCGATACGCTTACAGAGAGAGCCGAGATATTCCATTTGTTAATTTGCAAAATTAATTTAAACTTTAAATAAACAAAAGCAAAAAGTTGCATTCGTGCAGGCTTCTATGGGGGTTATGCCCGACCTCAATATTTATCGTTTAAAGTCGGTTTGAAGTCGATCAAACTTTCGAAAAAAAAGTTATTTGCTAATTAACAAATTATGCCAATTGCTTAAACAATCAAAAAGTATTGAAGATATCGGGCCAAAAAAAATAAGGAATATTTTTTGGTATAAAAGGCATGTTTTTTGAAAAAAACAATATCCTGACCTCATTAGTTTCGGAGTAATCAATTTGTTAATTAAGAAATTTATTTTGGTTATAAAAGATGAACGGGTTGACAAAATGAGTTGTGCCTGGCGCCAAATGACGCGTATTGAAAATATCTTTCGATTAAATCAAGATTTTTTCGGATCTGTCAAACCGTTTCCATTTTATTAAATAAAAACGAAAAAAATTTTGTTTAAACAATTATTTGACCGTGAAGCTCGCGGTTTAGGAACATTTTTCATAAGAAAATCTTGTTCAGCGGAATTTTTCCTATAAGAATCCATGGCTAACTCAAATGGTATAGAAAAGTTTTGGGAAAAATCCCAGGCAGACTCGACTACTGTACGGATAATCCGTTTCAACAATCTTCTAATTTTATTTGCAGAGCTGCTCCATATTCCGGCCTGCAGCGGAGATCGAACAGTTTTACTACCGCATGTGACGGGCGATTTCCAATAACGACAGCTTTGTAATGTTGTATCGAGTGTTATATGTACTTTTAATTGACCATCTGTTGAGAACATAACCACAGTACCACACTTCTGGAAATCGAGAGAATTAACGCATTGGCGTACAATTTAAGAATTGGTGCACGTATATACAGGGTGCTAACTATAACTCTGGCCTTACTTTATGGGCTTATATTATTATACTAAATAATATCTAAAAAAATAATTGTGATTTAATGTGTACAAGGACCAAAGGCCTTGGCATTAGTCACCTCCACTACTGATGTGACATATCGTTTTATGGGTTCTTGGGATAGACGATTTGAAATATTCAGAGATGGATCGAGGAAACTTTCCACATTTGATAAAAGTCTGTAAAAGTCATGTAAATAATGCAATATGCAATTGTATGCACTTATTTGGTATCACAATGAAGCTTACATCATCACGAATCAGATTTCATCATCAAATAGCGTATCGATATACCCAATTGAAAGTTAGAAAGAAAACTGGAAGTATTATATATTATTAAAGTTCTATAAACAATTATTTCCACATAGTGGAGTGCAAATATAGTATCAAAATTTTTCTCGTTAAGACACTTGGATAGGAAACCTGGAAACTTACTTATAAAATATTAATAAACCTTTAGTTATCGCATTACCCTTACTTAAATTATAACTTTGGTCTACTATTGTGGGTATAATTTTTTCCATTTTGAAACACATGTCATTTGTTAAATATCAAGATAAGTTGCTGATGTCACATTAGTGAAATAAATTGTTAGAACCTTGAATAATGCTGATGTTTCATATATCGGTAGAAATAAGGATTAGGATCATTAAATTTTAAATCTCTTAAGAAGAATGTGTAATTAATAAATAGATGAGTTCATAAAAGACTGTGCGTGTTTATTTGTTTATATTTGTGATTATTGTTTATAAGATTTTACACATTGTAGTGGCGGAATTTAACAATGACCTTTATGTCGTTGTCACGTATATCTACATAAAAAAATCTACTTAATATAATGTATTCCAAGTAATGATAAAATATAGTAATACTCCTGGTCTAGATGATAATTTTAAAATGACACTTATTGTTAGTTTCGATTACCTGGCTAAACACTATACCGTTATGTTTTGGGTATTAGTCATTCGCAATATATATTCTAAGAAACTCTTGTTAAACAAATATGCTATTTAAATCTGTTTATGTTATGACTGTTTTTATTATACCTCGCTTTATTCTGAGACAAAGCCGATGAAGTACTTGGTTATAATGATTTAAAGAATTCGAAAGAAATGTAATTTTCCCTGTAGTCATACGAATGCTATACCGGGCGTCAATGAAATCATTAAACATTAGCTTCCAGAGTTTTCAAGTTATAAGACAAACTTGGCAGGGGTAATATATACTAAAATGGCCAATTTTCCATTATTTGACACTTTTCTACTTCTGGTTTCCTCGGAAATGACCACAATTTTTAAATTTTAAATGGAACACCCTGTACATTTTTACATTTTTGGGTTCCGGAGAAGATTTTAAGTACTATTGCATAGTTTTAAAAATGTATTGACACTACTTGATTTCTTAAGGTCATTTTTATTTTTGCGTCTAGAGTACAGTGAATAATGTACTCAAATTTATCTAATGGACTAAAACGATAAGAAAAAAAAAGTAAATGTGAGATGACACCCAGTAGTTACATATTAATTTTTATGACAAATCCATTGATAACCTTCAAATCCAAAATCGATTAGATATTAACAAATGTGCATAAGTTTTTTGAAGAATAATTAAAAAATCGAGAAAATACCATTATCAAGTATGCCGTGGAATTGAATAAAACTAGATACCAATTTACAATTTTGAAATGAATATAAGGTAGTTTTAATAAATTTGCCCTGACTTTTTTATACATTTATAAAGTCCCTGACTTTTCCCTGATTTTCCTTAGTAGAATCAACGGAGCGCTAAAATGACCAACATCTCTAATTTGAGTGCTAAAGAATGGATTTTGAAGAAACCTTGTGCAATGTGTTTGTAATGAAGTTAATAAAAAAGTTGAAAAAAAAAATTAGAGTAGGAAATGATTGGAAGGGGTAGAAAACACTCCTTTTATCACGAGTTTCGTAACTTGTAGAATTAGGTCAAAAAGGAAAAACCGCTGCCCAAAGAATCACTACTTCCACATCCAGATTTTCTATCTAGGTCTCACAACGAAAAAAATTTGTATGTGGAAATAATTGTTTATATTTGAAATCCTGTACTCCAAAAACCCATAAAACGATACCCCACATCGGTAGTGGGGTGGGGGTGGTGATAGGGCGGTGGTAGTGGGGGTGGATGAAATAAAAAAATATTTTGAGGTTTCTGGTTTTTGTACACACACTAAATCAAAAATTTAATAATGAGGTGGAGGTGGTAATGGGGGTGGTTAATGCCAAAAATTTTTTTGAGACCTTAGCTTCTTGTGTATATACTAAATACCAATTTTATGGACTCTTACCAGCTTGATTTACCTATTTACCCTAAATTTACCCCAATTTACCCCCAACCCTTCGACGGAAAAAGATGAAAGTACAATCTAGTTCTAGATCTCGTTAAAGTACATATGTGTACCAAATTTCAAGTCAATATCTCAAACGGTTCCAGAGTAAACGTGCGCACAAAAAAAGTTACAGACAGACAGACCGACAGACAGAAATTTTTTTTTCGCTCAAACTTAAAATCTCGACGTTTCATGACATTCTAAGCCTATTTGATCAATAAAAATTTTTTTAAAATTTTTTGTCGTTACTATACTTCCACTGGATATGGAAGTAAAAAGAAATATATTTACCTTTTTTGGCCCAAAATAAGATATTTTTACTCTCGTGAATTTTTTCGAAAAACGCATATTTTTCGAGATTTGGCCCTTCGAAAATTCCTATAAGTGGTGGAGGGGAAACGTAAAAGTTAAAAAAAAAATTGAAAAAATTCAGGTGTATCATCGAAATACAAGACTTTTTTTATTTGTAACTTTTCTGTAAAGTGCGTTTTCACCGAAAAACATGAAAAATTATTCCTTTCTTTGAAATTGCAGGGCTTTAAAAATTGCAATTTAAAAATTTGAAAAAAATCAGACATTTTTGTCTCTTGGAATTTGGGGGGGTGCCACCATAGAAAGTGTCTGTCTGGCAGTGGAGGACGTGAATTATTATAGCATCTCGTAAACAATATCAAAAAATTACGCTTTATAGTATGACGATTTGAGCAGCAATTCTATACACCTTTGCTACCTGTTATCTGTCAAAGCCGCCGCGACCGACTGTTCATAGTAGCCAATTCTTCTTACCTGTAGTGGTGTACTTTCGTAGAAAAATTTTCAGATTTTATAAAATAACGTAGGTCTGGCGTTCACGGGATCTTGCTCTATGACATTTTAAGCCTATTTGACAATAAAAATTTAAAAAATTTTTTTTGTCGTTACTATACTTCCACTGGATGTGGAAGTAAAATAGTACTACATTTTTCGCACATTAAAAAAAAACGCTGCCCAAGGAATCACTACTTCCACATCCAGATTTCCTATCCAAGTCACTCACAACGAAAAAATTTTAATTTAATGTTTGAAATCCTCTACCCCAAAAACCCATAAAACGATACTCCACATCGGTAGTGGGGCGGGGGTGGCGATAGGGGGAGGTAGTGGGGGGTGGATGAAGTAAAAAAAATATTTTGGTTTCTGGTTCTTCTACACACACTAAATCACAACTTTTTTTCATCGCCTTTAATAATGGGGTGGGGGTGGTAATGGGGATGGCTATTGTCAAATTTTTTTTTGAGATCTTAGCTTCTCCTGTATATACTAAATACCAATTTTATGGACTCTTACCTGCTTGATTTACCTATTTACTCCAAATTTACCCCAATTTACCCCCCAACCCTTCGACGGAACAAGATGAAAATATAATCTAGTTCTAGATCTCGTTGAAGTACAATGTGCACCAAATTTCAAGTCAATATCTCAAACGGTTCCTGAGTAAACGTGCGCACAAAAAAAAGAAGTTACAGACAGACAGACCGACAGACAGACAGAAATTTTTTTTTCGCTCAAACTTAAAATCTCGACGTTTCATGATATTCTAAGCCTATTTGAACAATAAAAATTAAAAAATTTTTTTTATACTTCCACTGGATGTGGAAGTAATACATGAAAATTCGAAAAATGAGCGTGATTTATACATATTATTATGAAAAATATGAAACCTATATAGCTATACCATTTTTAAAGGTTCAATATAATATTCAAACTGAAAATTTGAAAAAGTTTTCCGGAAAAATTTATTTTATTTATCGTGTAACTCGGAAAATTAGCAAGTTACAAAAAAGTTCCAAGCGACAAAAAATGTTTAGAAGGCCTCAGTGTATACGTCTGAATTTTTTCAAATTTTTAAATTTTCACATTTTTAAAGCGCTACAATTTCAAAAAAGTTTTTGATGTTTTTCCGGAAAACCTCGGTGAAAACGCAGAAAAGTTGCAAGTAAAAAAGTCTTGTATTTTCGTGAATACATCCACGTGAATTTTTTCAGATTATTTTTTCAACTTTTACATTTCCCCTCCCCCACTTTTAAGAATTTTCGAGGGGCCATATCTCGAAAAATATGAATTTTTCGAAAAAAATTACAAGAGTAAAAAAAATAATATATTTACCTTTTTTTTGCCCAAAATAAAATTTGGGCAAAAAAAAGGTAAATATATTATTTTTTTTCATTTTTGACCTAATTCGTTAGCATTCTTTCGAAAAAAGATTCACAAACATATGCTGTTTTTTTTTGCCTAAAATTTACACTTCCGGGAGATTGTCACACATATTCTGGGACACCCTGTATATACGTAGACACGCATGGCAACAACTAAAATGCAAACTGTCTTAAAAAATAGATTTTGTCAACAGGCCTGCTTATTTTTAAACTTTAAATATGGGATACTAGACTGAATAGAAAACTGGTACGACGTTGCCCATGAGAAAAATGTTCTTCAACCCATATATTGCATCCCTCGGGTAAAATTTTAAGGACCTTAAATTTTGTCTTTATTTTGAAAGCTTTGTCTGCGTATCTGTCAAATTCGAAGTCTTTAGAACTTTGCGTTTTCAGTTTCGGACAAAGATACTTCAGTCTTTTGACCGACTTCAAAGAATTTCTTTCTCAACTCTACCAACATGTATGTTTTTTTAAGTTTGTTCAATCAGGATTGGCATAAACGATTTCTATGAAATTTTTCATGACTTGGCGTTGCAGCTGGTCAAATGATAGCTGCATCAAGCAACGTCTTCGTCTAGAGTAGTAAGCAAAAATTGAAAATAACATTTTTTAGTCGTTAATTTCGCGAATGCACTATTAATAAGAAATTAAAATATTTCCAGAGTTGTATTAAAATTTATAGGTATTCTACGAGTAGCTGATACCGAATCTGTGCCCAAAAACATTAATTATTATTTAATCACGGTTTTAATATTCGAGGATATTTCAATACGGCATATAGCAAATGAACTCATATCTAGAATGTATAAACGCAATAATATAATGCAATTAAATGATTATTAGGATTAGTGGAAATACTTTGGTTATTACACTCTAGTTATCAGTTTTTGGTTAAGTATTTTATAATCCTAATTGCAAGTATATAATTAAAAATGAAGTAATAATAACCTTTTGGCGGCTATTTAGATATATTCGAATTCATTTACAAATTCTGTTCCATATCTTTAGGTTTTAAGGACGTTGGCTAAATGACGATCCAGCCAACCAGCCAACCGTCCTTCTCGGTACACTTTGAAAATTGCCATAACAACTCTCATAATAATGAACTGGTCTGCTGGAATTCCAGGTCTTCAAAACGTACCGACAATCGAGCACACCAATTCAATCTAGTAGACCAGCTCACTTTTACGAGTTCGCATGGCAATCTTCAAAGTATACCGAGAAGGTCAGTTGGTCTGCTCCCTGGCGCTGGGTTGTGTGTAGATCCCTTTAACTTAAGAATAGATTCTTGGGAACACAACCCTGGGCAGTTTTTATGACCGCGGCATTGTAATAGATTAAATTGTTTGAAAAATTACTCAAAATTTAAAAAACTAGTAAATGTTCGTCGGTTAGAACAACTCAACAAAGAATACATGTTTAAGTTTCAAAAAAATTGGAGCAATAATGAATTTAACGATTGTATAGACCTCTAGTCTAGATCTAACTTTAGTGCACTCCTATACTAACTCTGAAGTAAGTAGTATGGTATGGTATGGTAAGTTCTAATTAGTAGTAGTCATAAATAATCAATCTCGAAAATCCCGGGATTTGATTGATCCTGGGATTTTATTCTTGTCGGAATCCCGAAACTTTAGAGATTAGAATACTTGGACTTCATTCCCTAAGATATGCATTTTGCAAAAGATGTTACGATTAATTATTTTTCATTTATTTGCTTTTATCATGATATTACGGTTTTGTAAAGTTTTATTAAATGTTAAGTGTTTGTTTGTATTGACGATTTTTAAAGATTCAGTTTAGGACTATCCGAGAGACCTGCTAGTGAGGGGTCACAGGTTAATTTCACTAGGCGGAGAATTAAATAGTTAGCGGTACACGTGAGGTTTTGATGAAAGTATGTGCAAAACTAGTTAAGGCAATACGGCGAGCATAAGAGAAATAGAGAGGTTTGTAGGGTGCAAAGATGGCCAGCGACGCGTGCATTTGGGAATATTATCGCCGATAATTTTCGTATTTATACGGATAGTTGCACACGTTTTGCAAAGCAAGACGTCGTCCATTGTTGGATTTATGGATATAAGGCATCTTCGTCTTGCTCAAAATTTGGATAGCCATCTGAGACACATGTTGTGAACGTCTCCAAACTGTGTAGGGTTTCGGCGTTTGGAAGCGTTTTTTATCTTCTGCCCCCTTTTTGCTATTATTGTTGTGACGTACTGACGTCGATGTTATATAAGAGTTTGGAAATACTGCCCCATAGATTTAAAGAAAAGTACTGGATATCAATCTATGTAACCGATATCGAGCCTGTCGTGAAGTCTTATACGGACTTTTAGCTGGAAACCCGAAGGAAATCGGACGAGTATATCCTTTAGGTATCCCAAATCTTTCTAAGGAATTAGCTAGCATAGAACCAACGTTTTTGGGTTGTCTTTTCATTTCCGGGACGTATTCTAGGGATAGGAGGGTAACTCGAGGATGTCAAATAGGCAACCGCCCCACACTAAACACCGGGTGGAGTTAGAGATGTATCAAGATTCAAAGAACATAGCTAGGTTACGGGTTTTTTCGTAGTTTAATGAAATTATTGAGGGCAAGTCTAAAATCTCGAAACAGTTTGGAAAATTATGCATGCAATGATCTCAGTTTTATTAAGAATTTATTTGTCGGTATAATTTCCATGGATGTGAGGAGAAATAGTAGTACGTCGCACAGTGGTTCAGGGAGCGGATTTAGCTTATCAAAAGTGCTCGACTCATGTCGCGCCGGATGACGTCATTACCCACCATAAGCCTTTCGAAGACGATGGACTGTCGTACACAGGTAAAAGTATTTGCTTGTATTCGATACGATAAGCAGTGGCCGAATAAAAACATAACTAGTTAAACCCACCCATTTTCAACCCGTATCGGTCACTTGTTTTTAATTGCTGTTGTTACATGTGTTTAAAGAGAAAAGTGAAAACTTTTTATTATGTCGCGGTATGTACTAGTATACTGTATATTATACTGTATATTATTTATTGAAATCACTATCGTTTTTCTTGGCTGTTGGATAATAATTAATCGGAAATAAAAACAATAAAAATGAAAAGTTTGACAAAGCTTATATTTTGTGGAACTTCATGGAACCTTCTAATTTCCTATGGATATTAATCCAGTCCTTAGATTTCAAAAGCTATCTAGTAAGATGCTCTACTTTTTACAACTTTTACTGTTATTTTTATTTTAGTTTTTGCCAGCAACAGAGTCCGACGAGAGTTGTTTGAAATTTGGCATGCAGAAACGCAACACAGCGAAAAAACGTTTGCTGTATATCGATATATAATTACTAAATTACCCTCAGTGGATACTAAAGGAAATGTTGGAGAAAAATGACTTGAGAAAACGGGTAATATCTGCAAACTGTTTATAAGAAGATGGAAGCAATGTCACGCCAAAATTAACTATTTTAAAATACTGACTGATGCTGTAAAATTGTACATAGAAAAGTATAACTGGTATTATATGCCAATCACTTTACATAAAGTACTGATCCATGGATCGGAAATCATTAAATCTTCTATAGTGCCTATAAGAAGAATGTTTAAGGAGGCTCAAGAATCCCGCCATAAACATGCGAAAAGATTCAGAGAACATGGTACTATCGGCGTCAGCTTAAACTCACCACCGTTAGAGGTGCTCCCTTTCTAACCTTATTCGTAGTGGCGTGTGCTAGAAAGGGAGCATCTCCAACAGTGGTGACTTTAAGCTGACGCAGATTGTACTAGGAAGGCATCTCGAATTAACACCATGAAAGGATTTAATACACATGTTATTGGTAACAAGCGATTCATTGATCAATTTTTTCAGAACATTGACGAAAAAACCTAAAGGATCACTTTCCCAGAAGTTGTTAATTCGCTCGAAATTGATAAGTTTCAAAGTATGTCCTACACATGAGACAAAAAAGACAATATGTACATACGATCATGATTTTAGCTTACTATTCGTAAAAAAAAAACCTTATTGTATAACAAACATTACTTCTTGTAGGTAAACAAATTTCATTACTAATTAATGTTTTTACAATTAATTGTTTTTTATTTATTTGCTTAGAAAATATTATTCAGGTATTAAGCAAATCACAATATACAGTTTTTCATTTATTATGCATAGCCAATTTCATAACAAATAAAAAACCGCTGCCCAAGGAATCACTACTTCCACATCCAGATTCTTTATCCAAGTCACTCACAACGAAAAAATTTTGTATGTGGAAATAATTGTTTATGGAATTTTAATAATATAATATTTGAAATCCTCTACCCCAAAAACCCATAAAACGATACCCCACATCGGTAGCGGGGTGGGGGTGATGATGGGGGTGGAAGTGGGGGTGGATGAAGTAAAAAAACATTTTTAGGTTTCTGGTTCTTATACACACACTATATCACAATTTTTTTTCATCTCCTTTAATAATGGAGTGGGGGTGGCTAATGCCAAAATTTTTTTTGAGACCTTAGCTTCTCTTGTATATACTAAATACCAATTTTATGGACTCTTACCTGCTTGATTTACCTATTTTTCCCAGATTTACCCTAATTTATCCCCCAACCCTTCGACGGAACAAGATGAAAATGTAATCTAGTTCTAGATCTCATTAAAGTACATATGTGTACCAAATTTCAAGTCAATATTTCAAACGGTTCCAGAGTAAACGTGGGAACAAAAAAAGTTACAGACCGACAGACAGAAATTTTTTTTCGCTCAAACTTAAAATCTCGACGTTTCGTGACATTCTAAGCCGATTTGAACAATAAAAATTTTTAAAAATTTTTTGTCGTTATAGAGTGAGATCCCAGAGCCGCCAGACCTACGTCATTTTAGCAAAGCTAATATTTTGACAACAAATAGTGTAGTATCTAGTTAACAACGTATGCGTATTTGCTAGTTTGAAAGCGGGGCCCTTTTGCAGAAAACAGGTATAAAAGGTACATAAAAATTTTACTCAGTACGTTAAAGTATGATAGCTGGATTATTTTACAAATGGCACGCTAACTACATGGTGTAAGCGTCAACCTCCGAGGTTCGATCCCTGAGCGTTCTCAGTTTTTTTTCAAATATACGTACTAAAAAAAAAGTTATGGCCAAAAATAATAAATATTTCCCTATCGGTTGTCTCTTTCTTGGTAATCGCCACTTTACGCTCAGGATCGAACCTCGGACCTTAAGATTCAGAGGTTGACGCTTACACCACGTCGTTAGTGTGTCACGTGGAAAATAAACCAGCTATCATACTTTAACGTACTGAGTAAAATATGCATGTACCTTTTGTACCTGTTTTCTGCAAAAGGGCCCCGCTTTCAAACTATCAAATACGCATACGTTCTTAATTAGATATTACACTATTTGTTGTCAAAATATTAGCTTTGCTAAAATGACGTAGGTCTGGCAGCTCTGGGATCTTGGACTATTACTATACTTCCACTGTATGTGGAAGTAAAAGTGTGTAAGTTGTGATTTGCTTAATACCTAAATAATATTCGTTAATTAATGTTATTGGATACTTTTCCCATTTTATTCTATATTAGACATTAATTACAATTATTATGAATTCATGTTTGTTTATTAACAGAAAAATTTTGTTCATCAATTTTAATTGCTTTTAATAACAGTGGCCGTTTATTTTTTCGTTTCAACCATTGTTTGGAATCCCAGGAACACAGAACAGTTCAGTAAAGTATACTAAAATAAAAATTTTTATTCATAACGAATATTTTTGATAAGCTAAATCCGCTCTCTGAACCACTGTGCGTCGTATTATTTGCCTGGGTGATTTATTACTCTATCTCTCTTTCACTTTGTTCTTCAGAAAGAGTATAGAATACATTTTCACTCACGTTAGAAATAAACCAATATCTACTATTTTTCTGATCATTACAGAATGTAAAGAAAATTAAATGCTTTTTGTTTACAATGTAATGAGATAAATATGTATGTAATAAGAATACTCGTATTATCCGGACATGTCGTTAAACATAAATTGTCTATGCTCATTTTGTATAAATTTTATGCAAGTCATAAAGTCTTTGTGCGTATAAATTTAATACGCTTTATTCATGGTAGTTTATTCATTTATGTTGTAAAATGTGGCACACAATTTAAATAGAGGAAGAAAATAAATAATATTCAACTGTTTTTAGATAGTGATCCAGATGAAATACGATCGATTTCAAAAAAATCGACTAGACTAGACAACGTCTAAAAGAGGTTTTACACTGCCTTCACTTTAAAAGCTCAAAAAGGAGGAGGGCCTATAAGGTCCTTTTTATTTTTGGTGAAAAAATTTCGATATTTTTTAATTATATATATTCAATATCTAATCTATTCCACTCCAAATAGAACTTCCCCCAACCCTCCCCCCGTCCATGTATCCCCCTTAAATTATTATAGAATCAGTTCACATTAGCACACATACTTAGATGTTTTTTAACTTAAAAAACATATTAACTGCCATAAATATTAATAAAAATATGATTTTTAAACTTTTTATGTCTTGTCATATTTACGACCTCGAATGCTGGTCTCATGAAATACTTTTGTGTTACTAACAAGCATTTTAAGATAATTAAACTAAAAGGCGATTCCTACAAAACATCTATAAAATAATGTGTCATAGAGGTGACGGACTTGTGACAGGGCCATATCTTAAATGAACCAATTTAACATTTTTTTTTTTCAAAAAAGGGTTATTTTGTATTGTTATTATAACTTATAAGTGAAGAAAAATAATTGTAGCCAGAATCACAAACATTTTGATAAAAACTATAATTTATTATAGTAACTATTACCGTTAAATTGCATGTTTTCAACACCCTTGCTCATTTTATGAAAATTTTCACTAGTAACCTCCCTAGTGCTTGAAAAATGTCTGGTAATTAGTTAAAGCACGTGGGGATACGGTAAGAAAATTTCATCATTCCTAAATTAAGTAAATGAAAAAATAAATATAAGAATGACAGCTAGGTTAGATTATGTTAGTTAGTAGGCTGTGTACTACATAGAAAGGTTAGGTTGATCTCTATTAGTCTTGTTTGTTGACAGGTTATAGGAAGGTTTATAATTATTAATTACATTTGCAACTTAAAATGAGTAAGTAGAGATTAAAACCGCTGCCCAAGGAATCACTACTTCCACATCCAGATTCTCTATCCGAGTCACTCACAACGAAAAAACTTTGTATGTGAAAATAATTGTTTATGGTACTTTAATAATATAATATTTGAAATCCTCTAACCCAAAACCCCATAAACCGATACCCCACATCGGTAGTGGGATGGGGGTGGTGATAGGGGGGTGGTAGTGGGGGGTGGATGAAGTAAAAAAATATTTTGAGGTTTCTGGTTCCTGTACATGCACTAAATCACATTTTTTTTCATCCCCTTTAATAAGGAGGTGGGGGTGGTAATAGGGGTGACCTCACCTTCTCTTGTATATACTAAATACCAGTTTCATGGACTCCTACCTGCTTGATTTACTCATTTACCCCAAATTTACCCCAATTTACCCCCCAACCCTTCGACGGAACAAGATGAAAATATAATCTAGTTCTAGATCTCGTTAAAGTACATAGGTGTACCAAATTTCAAGTCAATATCTTAAACGGTTTCAGAGTAAACGTGCGCACAAAAAAAGTTACAAACAGACAGACCGACAGACAGACAGACCGACAGACAGACAGAAATTTTCCATTCGCTCAAACTTAAAATCTCGACGTTTCATGACATTTTAAGCCTATTTGGACAATAAAAATTTTTAAAAAATTTTTTGTCGTTACTATACTTCCACTGGACGTGGAAGTAAAATAACTTAAGAGTTTCTTCATTTTAAGCAGGTTGAAGCTACTAAAATTGGGAAAACTTTCACTTTTTTAAATAAATATACACACCTTTTAATTACAGGCTGGATGCTGGTACACTATTAGTTTAATACGTTTTTAATATACTATTTATCAACATTAGTAACTTTTGAATTATTAACTAGAGGTTAAAAATAGCTTGAGGGTTTCTTCTTAATTCAGTTTGAGCTACTAAAATTGATAATTGTTGTAGATTTCGACTTTGTGATTAAGAGTTCTCATGGGCCCAACTCGATCCCACGTTCCTCAAAAAATTTAGGTTAAGTTAAAGTTAAAAAAAAATCCGCATTCATGATTTTTTTTTATACGTTTTATATTGTGATGCTTTCTTTTTAGAATATTTTGCACTAAAACGATTTTTGTTTTAGTAAAAATACCGTTGAAAAAAAATAAAGTTCGGACCTAAAAACAACAAGTGAAAAAAATATTCGGTCAAATTGGCTAAAACTTTTTTCACATAAAGTATGTGTCTTCCTGGTCAAAAAATCTTTTAAAAATATTTTATTTTGTAACTACTTTATTGTCGTTGCCATGTTGCAGTAGATTGCAGCGCTATATAATAATTATGTAACAGATTCTGGAACAACAAATTACTTTCAATAGCAAAACTGTCCCAAATAGTGCTTTAATATAACTGTTTTATAAGATAATAGAAAACAATTATAAAATAATTTTAACATATATTTATAACGGTGCTGAAAATACTGCCAAACGTTACTAAAAAAGCGCTATAAAATTATTTAGCTGGAATGTTTTATAGCTTATTCACGGTAACTAAAATAATTTCTTAACAGCTTTATAAGATATTTTATAAAGACGTTTTGATGATAAATTTATAAAACAGTTCAATTGCAGGCAACCAGATAGTGTTTTCTGCAACTCTAATATAATCAATTAGCATTTTAGAAGCATTAATAAAATAACAATAAAACAAAATAATCGTATAACATTTAAATTATAAAACAAATTTGCTGGTTGGGTCGGTTTTTTAACAAGTATGATTACTACAAAATGGCTCACACCTAAAAATATGTGAACTAAAAAGAAATTGTTAAATAGATTATTATATAATTAAAATGAAATTAAAAGCGTTTCGAAGAAAAAAATGCTCGCTTTCCAAATAAGCAACCATGAATACATAATTATAAACAATATTTAGTGTTTATTCGATGAAAACAGTAGCAATAAAGACTGCGAAACAGGTTAATTACAATAAATTAAATATGCACATTTGCAATAAAAACGAATTTAAATATTGTTCTTGATCACGCGTAGCAAAATTCAAATTGTTTTGGTTAATGCATATGAACTTCTACACTTATTTTAAATGGCTTGTTCATGCACGAAAATCTAATTTATACAAATATTGAATAGGTGCGCACATCGTGTCTACCCACATTATTTAAATAAAGCAAATACCAAAGAGGTCAAATACAACCTTAGAAAGAACCAGTACATGTGTTGCATACTAGTTCAATGTACATTGATTAAGAAATGCTGGGAATTACCAGAAAATATTAATCAAGTTTTGTTAGAAAATCCCATCCGTATCAATAAACAATACTCAATACTGGGTTTTATAAAAAAATGCGGCAATTCTCAGTCTGGAAATGCACACACAAGGTCTCAGCAAGCATGAACACCATCCATAGCTGATCAGCCTGCTAAAGGAATATGTGTCAATATGTACACTGTTTTGCTAAAAAAAAAAAAATAAATGTAAAAAAACTTTTTATAAGCAATTAATATATTTAGGTGTATTTATTTATTTATTTATTTAGTGTATGGCTATATGCAGAATATAGGTAACATAAATGTGTATAAAATGTAATTTAAATATATTTGGATTTGTAAGTAACAAACTACAGGTGTATTAAAAATTTGTCGCGTGCGAGAAAGTTCATCCATTAATTTTGTTTAACAGAAATTATAAGTACATAAGTAAGTATTTTTTTTCTATTCACCCAACAAGCTTTTAAGACAATAATTAATTTTATTTTTTTTCGTTTTAGTACACCTAGGTACTGTGACGTGTTTCCACCCCTAGGAAACCGCCTTTACAAAATCCGTGGGTTCCAATACTATTATTAACTTAAATACACTTTTACTGACTAAAAATAACCTTTAACAATGTTTATTACTTGATATTTACACTTTTATTCACTTAGTACTTTTAACCTCACTTATCAATTCAAAACTTGCACTTCCCGCCGAGAATGCAACCTTATATACTCCTCAATTGTTTCTAGAACTCCTTCCTAGAAATGACGCGAGCGTCTTCTAGAACAGTGTAGAAGTTTCGATTTCCTTCTCCAATGTTCCGGAACCGGTGTCTCACAGATGTATTTAGTGTCAATAATAATAATAAGAGCTTGTCTCTTAAAGGTTTTTTTTTTTATCTATTTATTTAACGTCGGCCTATTTCCGCTACCGGGGCCGATCACCGACGCCAGGAGACGAGCTACCCCCAACCTGGAAATTTTGCCGAACCTCTTCCCTTAAGAAGAGTAGGGATCTTTTACTTGCCTAACATTTAATAGACAAGGGACCGCCTGCTTTACATCCCCTCCGAAGGATGGTATATTCACTACGTAAACCTCGTCTGAAATTACGTAGCTTCCGCGTATACACTGATATACAAGCCGCTAGAAGGTGGGACGAGAACGCTGTATTTCCCAAGATGGGTCACCCATCCAAGTACTAACCGCGCTCGACGTTGCTTCAACGGAATATCGACTGACATTCACATTGAAGTCGCCTCTACGCTCGCCCAATTTAAAAGGTTCATTTACTATTTAATTTAATTTTTAAATTTTTAGTTGAGTACGTCTTAATTATTATAAAATTGACTTGAATGTTGATAGGTTAGACTTATCTTACGTAGAGAATAATTCTCCATCTATCAATCTAGTTGCATGTAAACTTTATCTCAACTCATGTTCAATTTTTATTTATACAAGTATATTTGAAAAACACGTTCCAGCTTTTGTTAACTTTAAGCGTAAATATCCATCATGATACCCCTTATAATCAATAATATCAAACTAAAAAGCTATTACCATAAAAAATACAAATAAACAAAATTAGCTAAGCATTTAGAGCAATTTAAAAGATCAAGGTCATCAGTTAAATCAGAAATCAAACTAGCTTATAAATTATACCCTAAAAGCGTTGAAAATAACATAAAAAATGATTCCAAATACTTTTCATACCTACATTCACTCAAAAAAACAACAAACCAGAAACCAGGTAAAGTTGTTAACAGCGATGTAGTTTTTGAAGCTCCTGAATCCATTGTTGACGGATTTAGTGATTATTTTAGCAGTGTCTACTCATCTTCAACTAGCCTAGATACTGATACCGAACTCAATTGTTTTAACTATTTAGCTACACTTAATATCAGCGAATTTACTGAAAGTAACTTACTGAATTCTGCCAATATAATAAGTGAAAAAACAAAATGACATTAAGTCATGACCAAATTCCCAGTTTCTTAGTAAGATTGTAGATATGCCTTTATAACTCCTCTGTTAATTACACTGGCCGACAAAAAAAAATGTTCTGTCTTTACAATCAAACATATAATTTCCTATGTATTTTGATTTCCAAAAAAGATAAAGAGATGATGTTTAGTATATGCTGATATTAAGCCAAGCTTAACATAATTATGTTAAGCTTGGCTTAATATGAGCATATACTAAACATTTCTTTATCTTTTTTGGAAATTTTGACAGTTTGCTAACGCTGTCATTAATTCAAAATTTATTTTTGACTTAGAATTTGCATTCAGCGACCTCAAAAACTTAAGAATGTGCATTTAATATCAATTTTTTACATTTTAGTAAAATTTGACAGTTTTTTGACAGCTGTCATTAAGCCCTAATTCATTTCTGACTTCGGATTTGTATTTAGCGACCTAAAATACTTATGAATATACGATTAATATCAACTTTTTACATTTTGGTGAAATTTGACAGCTTGTTGACAGCTGCCATTAAATCGAAATTTATTCTTGATTTCAGATGCATGATCAACGACACAAAAAATCCACACAAAAATCATAAAAAATAATTTAAAAAAATTTTTCAAAAAATATCCTCTATAAGAATTTATGGGGGTTATATGGGGGTGGAGAGAAAAATTGACAGGGTAGAAAAATTTTTTTTTGCCAAATTTGGTTTTAGCGCATCAAAATACATAGGAAATGATATGTTTGATTGTAAAGACAGAACATTTTTTTTGTCGGCCAGTGTTATTTTCAATCTGATTCTTAAAACTTCTGTCTTTCCTGCTACGTTTAAAATTGTGAGAGTATGTACAAAACTTAAATCTGGCAGTCCCTCTCAAATGACTAATTATAGGCCCATTTCTATTCTTTGTAAAACTTTTGGAGATATGACTATCCTGCGGTAAAAAACCCAATCTCACCGCACCAGCATGGATTTATGGAGAGCCGCTCCACTGTAACAGATTTACCAGTATTCTGCCAATACGTGGCTTCCGTATATGATAATCATGGACAGATTGACGTTATATATACCAACTTCGCCAAAGCTTTCGATCGCATAGACCACGGAATAATTTTGATTAAGTTAAATAACTTTGGATTTGATGAATCTCTTATAGTACTTAACCAACAGGATTCAGTATGTATCTTACAACGGGTTTGATTCTAAACAATTCATTGCTGCCTCTGGAGTACCCCAAGGTTCAAATCTTGACCCCTTACTATTTCTGCATTTCATTAATGATTTGGCAGAAATTATTGATTGTGAAAAAGTGCTATTTGCTGATGATCTCAAAATTTACCATGCTGTAAAAATATTGAAGACTATATATTTATTCAAAGCCAGTTGATAAAGATTGAAGATTGGTGTAAAGAAAATAATCTCCAATTAAACATTCAAAAATGCACCAAAGAAACAGTACACAGAATTCACTTATCAGTTTAAGTCCACAGACTTAACCCGGTGTGAATACATAAAAGATCTTGGTATAGTATTTGATCCAAAAATGTCATTTAATGTCATAACAAGCAATGAAAATTTCTTAAGTTCTTACAATACAAAGTCTCGGGTGTATATCCTGTAAGAGGATTCATTTAACTACCGAATCTTATTTAACTAACTTGCTTGTATACTTTTTTATCTAATGTAATTCCATTTGATAATTTTTTAACTTTAACTTAGGTTAGTTTAGCTTATTAATTTTGTCATGTAACTGGATTCATTGTGATCTGTTGGGCAATAAAGGTGCTTATTTATTTATTAATTTATTTAGTATTATTAGTTTTATGTTGCATTCATTGCGTCGTCCCTTCTTAAAAAACCGCTGCCCAAGGAATCACTACTTCCACATCCGGATTTTCTATCCAAGTCACACAACGAAAAAATTTTGTATCTGGAAATAATTGTTTATAGAACTTTAATAATATAATATTTGAAATCCTCTACCCCAAAAACCCATAAAACGATACCCCACATCGGTAGTGGGGTAGGGGGTGACAGGGGGAGGAGTGGGGGTGGATAAAGTAAAAAAATATTTTGAGGTTTCTGGTTCTTGTACACACACTAAATCACATTTTTTTTCATCCCCTTTAATAATGGGGTGGGGGTGGCAATGGGGGTGGCTAATGCCAAAATTTTTTTTGTCTATACTAAATATCAATTTTATGAACTCTTACCTGCTTGATTTACCTATTTACTCCGAATTTACCCCAATTTACCCCCCAACCCTTCGACGGAACAAGATGAAAATAATCTAGTTCTAGATCTCGTTAAAGTACATATATGTACCAAATTTCAAGTCAATATCTCAAACGGTTCCAGAGTAAACGTGCGCACAAAAAAAGTTACAGACAGACAGACAGAAATTTTTTTTTTCGCTCAAACTTGAAATCTCGACGTTTCATGACATTTTAAGCCTATTTGAACAATAAAAATTTTTAAAAATTTTTTTGTCGTTAGTATACTTCCACTGGATGTGGAAGTAAAAGTAGTGGATTCTTCGGCATTTCTTAGAACGCAACGTCTGAGTGAACAAACTATGCCATCAAATTATAGTTTAAAAAACCGCTGCCCAAGGAATCACTACTTCCACATCCAGATTTTCTACCCAAGTCACTCACAACGAAAAAATTTTGTATGTGGATGAAGTAAAAAAATATTTTGAGGTTTCTGGTTCTTGTACACACACTAAATCACAAATTTTTTTTGAGACCTTAGCTTCTCCTGTATATACTAAATACCAATGTTATGGACTCTTACCTGCTTGATTTACCTATTTTCCACAAATTTACCACAATTTATCCCCCAACCCTTCGACGGATCAAGATGAAAATATAATCTAGTTCTAGATCTCGTTAAAGTACATATGTGTATATCTCAAACGGTTCCACAGTAAACGTGCGCACAAAAAAAGTTACAGACAGACAGACAGACATTTTTTTTTCGCTCAAACTTAAAATCTCGACGTTTCATGACATTCTAAGCCTTTACAATTGATTATTTTTTATTTATTTGCTTTTATCTTGGTTAGAGAATATTATTTAGTGTATAAGTTGTGATTTGCGTAATACCTAACACTATTCTAAGCCTATTTGAACAATAAAACTTTTTAATTTTTTTTTTTCGTTACTATACTTCCACTGGATGTGGAAGTAAAACTAATCTCGCTTACAGCCAGTTTCACAATCGTTGGTTATCTTTTTGGCTGACTGACCAGAACCTGAAAGTTAGAATTATTAGTAAAAACAACTTTACCAGATATTCTTACCTTTATAGTAATAAATCATTGATCAAATCCTAACTATTAATTAACCAACAATTGCAAAACTGATTGTTAATGTCACATATTTTTATAACAAACTATTGGTCAAATTCTAACTATTAGTTAACCAACGATTGTGAAACTGGCTGTAAATATGTCTATTGTTGAAGAAAAAAGTTTTAGTAAAAGTTATCCCAATTTTTGTGAGCTTTATTTCAGTAAAATGAAATTCGAAATACATAACCTACTTTGTGAGATAATAGTACAAAATCATGAAAAATGGGAAAACCCCAAACGCTTATTTCTTATTTGAGAAGATACAAAAAAAATTAAAGAGATGAAAGTTGAACGGCAGACTATAAGAATAATATGCATAAAAAAATTCGAAAAACGAAGTTGCTTTTGACATACGCTTTTGTACAAAAATAGAAAGAACAAATCTCAAGGTAGGCCATAACACCATTAAATCCGTTTCTCTTTCCAGCTGTAGTATCAAAATAAATTTTCAGTTTAAAAATATTGTCATTTCGCCCTCAATCAATACAGCGGAAATATTGTGGAAGATTATCAGTCACATAAAACTTTAATCACACCAAAAACATCCATAACAACGGTTGTAAAAGTGCTCACAACTACTAAAACCGCAAAAAAGGAAACAAACATCCGTTTCTTTAGAATTAAATTTCTATTTTTATTAAATTACACACTTACGATGAATTTCTCTAGTAAATGATTTGCTGTTTCAGGCATATTAGCATATCATGGTAATTTGATAATACTGGTAAAATTTGATAACAGACGTAAACAAATAAAAATGATAGTACGGGAAGGTACGTCAGGATAAATCTTGCATATTGTGCGATTTCATCCTTTCGAAATAATAATAAGCAAATAAGACGTTCTTTGTAGCATTTGTTGTAAAAAAATTATAGTTTAAAAAACTAAAAAACACGCCTTTATGAGTAGCGCTCTAAAAAGTTAAAAATAATCAGTTAATTAATTGATTATTGATCACGTGATTCAGCATATTATGCTGGGAGTGCAAATAATTAGTTTCAAATCTAAAAACTTCGTTAGACTTATTTTGGATTGGATTGGAAAAACATGGAGAACTTTAAAGCTACGAATGATTCGAATTAATGTAATTCTCTGGCAGAAGAAAACGAAGATTTTCATGAGCCTGTTTTAGAGAAACCAAAGAATTTAAAACCTTTTACTTTTGTTATATTGGTCTTCATATCATTTTTATAATGTAGTGTATTCGCATAAGAGTTTCAAACATATTTTATTTTGATAAACTTTGTTTCTATACTTACCCAAAGAGTTTTTTCAAAATGCGCCTTATCCAGTCTGTTGCTCCAAAATGCTTCTTATCCAAATTTAATTTAAAATTTTTGAGAATACAGAGCATAAATGATTTAAAAGACTTGCGTTTTACTGATCTATTAATAATACTCTTTTATTGCAAAATCTAACTAGGAACAAACAGATGTGTTGAAAACGGAACACTTTTTTTCGATTTGCTGTAATTTTCGTCTAGTGGACAAGGCGTATTTTGAAATGACCCTCCTCATATGCTAACAGCAAATAAGCAAAGCAACCGACGCCCGTCGGATTATTTCTTTATCTAACTCATGCTCTCACATCTGACGTGACAATGGGCGCGAATTCAAAAATTTCTTAATTTAAATAATTAATTTCACTATTAAAATGACTAGATTGTAAAATAAAAAAATACTAGTTAAATAAAATTTAATAAAGTACTTGAATATATATATATATATATATATATATATATATATATATATATATATATATATATATATATATATATATATATATATATATAAAATCAGACGTAAAAACGATAAAATCACGACTACAAATGAAAAAGAGCTCGCCAAATATAATTCCGTAATTCATAAGTGTTTATTAATGTTTACTACACAAATATGCATTTTTATTAACTTCCCCATAAAAATGGGGAAGTTACTGCAATTGACGATTTGCACGAAAGAAAGTTTGGTAAAAAGTGTCTAGATTGGTATCACTGTAATTCACTGCACATGTTGACCAACTCGTCTAATTTCTAAACTTTGCAACAATTAAATACCTATAATATAATAATCATAATATTGTTTTCATTATCTTGTTATGTTAAACCTACTTCCATTGAATATAAATCATATTTATTAGGTTGTTTCGTAGTCTACAATATTTAAAAAATGTCGAATTATGCAATTTGTCAAACGCACTGTTTCCAACTCTCAGTTTAGAAGAGTTGGCAGCAGTGATTGACAAAATGCATAATTCGAGATTTTTAAAATATTGTAGACTACGAAACAACTTAATAAAGATGATTTATATTCAATGGAAGTAGGATTAACATTATAGGTAATGAAAACAATGTTATGATTAATATATTATAGGTATTTAATTGTTGCAAAGTCTGGAAATTAGACGAGTTGGTCAACATGTGCAGAGAATTACAGTGATACCAATCTAGACACTTTTTACCAAACTTTCTTTCGTGCAAATCGTCAATTGGTCCAAAACCGAAAACTGAGATACTTAAGTAGATAGATCACTTTTTTGTACCGATCGTTCTGCAGTTACAAAAAAAAATGTTTGGTACTAGAAATAAAACTATTAGTTTACTATTAGTATAGTAGAAGTAGTATTGGAGGTGGAACTAATTGCAACAAAAATGAATAATTGTAAATGGTAGGTAATACGCTCCTAATCAACATACTAAAAATATACAAAATGCGTTTATTTGCCCTCCATCTTGAAAAAACATAAAAAAATGTTAAAAAAATCATCAGTAATTAGGTAAACGAATTTTGATTTTCTTTATTATCTGTTTCAGGTAGATAATCTTTGTTTTTAGTGAAGAAATCATCATAAGGGAAGTCTGCCTTTTGTGTTCCAATGTGCTTTGTGACGATACTCCCAATGTCACATTAACAGCTAAAGGCTTGACGGGAATTATCAACGCGAGCAAACAAAGAGATGATAAAATTCATGAACTTTTCAATCCTATGACTACTGGTGCTGTTAAAGTACATACAGAATGTCGACGTGTATACTGTATACATCAATCCTATTAAAACTAAAAGAAATATAAAACATCGCAAGAAGATATTCCTTCGACCAACTCGAGAACGCTACGAGGAAGTGGTGGATCGCTCAACTTCAAAGATAATTGTCTGTTTTGTAGCCAGATTATTATGGATTATGAAAAGCGTAAAAAAATGGCAGTCATTCCTGTGCGTAATTTCCAGTTTCGCGAGACAATTTTGAAACTATGCAGCAAATGTACACGCGAGAATGCTTTTCGTCATAAATTTACCTGCTGCAGAAATTCGATATCACCAAGTGTGCAGTGTCAATTTAGGTGCGGCAAATCCATACCTGTGAAGTATACTCCTGAAGGTAGTAGAGGATTGCCCACATCAGTAGGCCACCTGGTTGACAATGATAGTTCAGATGCTTTTGTAAAGACATGAGAGTGGTTACAAGAAAACTGTGAAGAGCCAATATCTGTCAGTGACTTGGTGGAAAAAATGCGTGGTTTTTTACACTTCTAGACATTTGAAGAAAAAATTGCAAGACTGGTTTGGAGACAACATCCATAGTATCAGGCATAAATGGGAAATGTAACATGATAACATTTGGAAAGGAAAAACTGTATCAAACATAATCTTGGACTATCACGAACAAAAAAGACTCGATGACCCTGATGAAGAACCATGTGACATCATGAAATGTACATGTCACCGATATGAACTTCAATGTTCGGTAGTTTGTAAAAACTGTTGTGGAACGGGCTGTACAAACACAGGAGACAGTTTTGATTTAGATGAAGATGAATGATGATTTGATTTTAATGAATAAATATCATTTTGTTACAAAAAAAATCTTTTTCAAATTTTAGATTTTGTTTAATGTGAAATTTTAACTTTAAATATTAAAATTTTAATCATTTTTCTTAATTTAACACTTTTTTTAAATTGTGAGCGAAATTAAAGCTATTTAGGATTTCTAAGCCGCTTAGATTAATAAAAAGATGTTTCTCAACACCGCAAAAGCTTTCAGTTTTCCGGCCACCATTTTGTTATTTCCTTTTACTTTTAAAAACTAATATCATATTCTTTTTCAGCATGAAATTTCCGGTAATTTGATACCACACATGATTTTTTATGATTTTTTTAAAAATTGTTTCATGTTTTTTCAAGATGGCGGCCAAAAAAACGCATTTTGCGCAACAGTACGGATGTATATTTCTAGTAGGTTGATTAGAAGCGTGTTATCTATCATTTACAACAAGAATCATCTTTGTTGCAATTAGTTCCACCTCGAGGTGTTTTTTCGCTTATTTCTATTATACTATACAGAGTGTTTCGAAAAGATTGGGACAACGCTTAGCCGTAGATACTTGACATCAAAGCAAGTCGATTTAACTCAAAAAGTAGTGGTCTAACTCTTTTCGTTTTCAAGATACAGGGTGGCAAAGTAAAAAAATTGTATTCGTAATTTGTCTCTATCTTGGAGACTATTATACGTATCTACTTCAAAGTTGCTAACGACATATTTTTCAGGTCGCTAATTACAATGGTGATATTGCCGATGCTGTATTTTATAGATGGCGCTAGTTACAGGACTTTTACGTGACACTTTAAGCCATAACTTTTTTGAGGTTAGGTTTCAGACATCGTCTTCTAGTATAATCGAGACGAAATTTAGTTTCCTAAAGAAAAGGTGTACTTGATTAAACGCGATAAAATGCACCCTTTCAGAGAAATACACGATTTACAACTTTGTCACACACCAGTTCGAAGAAATTCAACATTTCGGGTGTTTTGAAAAGATTGGAACAACGCTTAGCGTAGACTCTTGACATCAAAACAAGTCGATTTAACCCAAAAATTAGCGGTCTAACTCTTTTCGTTTTCAAGATACAGGGTGGTATAATAAAAAAATTGATTTCGTTTTTTGTCTCTATCTTGGAGAATATTATACGTATCTACAACAAACACTATTGACGATTTCAAGACATCATACTTAACGTACACCTACTAGGTAAAAAACCGCTTTTAGGTACAATTGAATTTACTCGAACTGGTGTGATAAAGTTGAAAATCGCGTATTTCTCTGAAAGCGTGTATTTTATCGCATTTAAACAAGTACACCTTTTCTTTAGGAAACCAAATTGCGTTTCGATTATACTAGAAGACCTAACCAAAACCTAACCTCAAAAAGGTTATGGTTTAAAGTGTCGCGTAAAAGTCATGTAACTAGCGCCATCTATAAAATATGGCATTGGCAATATCACCATTGTAATTATCGACCTGAAAAACATGTCGTTACTAACTTTGAACTAGATACGTATAATAGTCTTCAAGATAGAGACAAATTACGAATACAATTTTTTTACTTTGTCACCCTGTATTTTGAAAACGAGAAGAGTTAGACCACTACTTTTTGAGTTAAATCGACTTGTTTTGATGTCAAGAATCTACGGCTAAGCGTTGTCCCAATCTTTTGGAAACACCCTGTATGTATTTCGACTTGCTAAAAACGAATCTATATCCAAATTGCTAGATTTCGTTTCCATTTTTCTTAAAACACGAAAAATGCCTTTATACTTTTAAAGTTGACTACACACTTGTTAAGCGTGTAAAAAATGTCTGCGTCTTTGATGGTCAAAGGCGCCGGCATTTTTTGAGCGCTTAGTAGACCGAAAGACAACTATAATATTATTTATTACTGTTATTTTTAAACATGTAACTATTACCAACTACGTTTTGGTTTTTATATTATGCAGTACACTCTCGCCGAGGCGTTGCGAGGGCAGGCGAGCGCGAGAGTGTACTTGCTGCTCCCGCATCGCCCCGTGTGCCCTCGCCTTGTCTCGCTAATGCACTCGCCTGCCCTCGCAACGCCTCGGCGAGAGTGTACTTGCTACGCTCGCATCGCCCCGTGCGCCCTCGCTTCGCCTCGCCTCGCCTCGTTAACGCTCCGATTTGTGTCGGTTTTTTGGCCACGAGTCAAAGGGAACACAAGCCGCGAGGCCGAGGGCACCTAGTAGATTCTCGCTTGCTCTTGTCTGGGGGAGCTGAATTTTTGCAAAAAGGGCAATTGTTAATTAAAAATTTGTTGCAACTTACCTAATTGACGAAAAAATTTGAAAATTATCGACCATAAAGATCTTCCAGATGAATTCAGAAAAAAATATTACGTCGAAACGCGACAAAACTCAAAGGCAAATTTTTACTCTAGTGCTTAACCAGTCGTTCTATTTAATCGTACTAATTAACTAATCGCTCTAATTAAGTTCTATCCAACAAAAATCAAGTATTGTGAGAACGTTAACAAAAATAAAAACTTACTTTATTTTCTCTCGTGAAAAGTGACTTTTATTTCAAACTTAACTCATATACAGGGTGTTCAAAATTCATGGAACAAAAAGTGGGTGATAGTGCAGTGTCTTATGTGCACGAATTAATTACAGACAGACAGAAATTGGTACCAAGATTCTTGTTTCGTTCATGGCCCGAAACAATAAAACTTTCTTTTGGCCCAATAAGGAAGATAGGCAGGAACTGGAGTGCACTGGAATTTTGAGCAAATTAAAAGATGCACCGGTTCCAATTTCATCAAAATATTTTAAAGTTTTAAATAACGATGAAATTGACACACTTTTTAACCAAATATTTAATAAGTAGTACGTAGTAGATTTTGTAACTTCTTGTTTTATTTCATTTTTTTAAATAGGTATTAAACATTACAATGTTGTTCTATTTTGTTTTCATTTGTTTATTTTCATATCAATTCGAAAGTTTATTATACTGTTAGTAATTAGGTCATTCTGATGACGAGAGTCATTCTGTGTCATTCCGATGATGCATTGTTAACATAATTTTTGTACTACATTACACAAAAAAACGTTTGGAAACCATACTTCTTGGAGAAAAATTAAGTAAACTTAACCTGAGAAACCTAAAATCTGGTGCCCTAAAACATCATACATAGTTTAGAAGCATTTATAAGGCTAATTTGCTTATTAATTTATTAATTTTATTTAAAAATATGGTCTGGCTGGGTTATTAGGCTACAGATGAGGGGGTTGATTGCCGTTCTGCAAAGATTACCTCATAACTAACATATTCTGAGAATTTTATCGATTTGGATTTCTGGAATAATATTGTAACAAATATTTTTTTATAGTCAAGGGAATATTTTGATGTCCATTTCATGGAATTTCCTTTATGGGCATTCTTCATATGCTTAACCGGCTACACCTTTTATTAATTCAGGCATGTTTCATTGTTATACAGTGAGGTAAATAATAATAATTAAAATCACATTTAAATTTTCAACACTCACTATTTCGATGAATTGTTTTCATCCACCATCTTCTTGGTTTCCAAGGATTTTCAATTTTATATTTTTTGTATATATGCACATAATTAAAATATGCAAACGCACAATAAGCTGCAGCAGCGGCAATTTCAGCAACGTCCATGTCGTTATTAGAAAATATTATTTTCAACATAATTTTTTTCTTTAAAATGCTAGGAATCATGTCATGTAATTCAATACTTCGTCAGTATTAGCTAGAAGAGTAGTTGTTTTGATTGATTCTCCAATAATGAGTGTTTTTAAATATTTACCTAATTAGTATATTAGCGTGCCCAGATTAGGGCAACAATATACAGAAAGTAGGTAATTTCGTAATGAATAAAAAAGTGTGTAAGTTGTGATTTGCTTAATACCTAAATAATATTTTCCAATCATGATAAAAGCAAATAAATAAAATTAATTAATTGTAAAAATATCCATGTCTTTCATTCACATTACTAAAAACAGACATTCGCCGAGCGGTCTCGGCGAGAGTGTACACATCGCCCTCGTGCTTTCTGGTCCCTTGGTAAATGTCTCGCCGAGACATTCGCCGAGCGGTCTCGGCGAGAGTGTACTGCAGGCATTAGAATATAATTTTTACTACATAATATATAAAAAAAAAACTTTTTCTACTAGGCTATTTTGTAGCAAATGCATCAGAAATTAATTATTTGGAAAGAGTAAACAAAACTCGCTAATTTTGTACACGGCACTTGCTTTCGGAGAATGTAACGTTAGATGTGAACAACAAAAATATATAAATCAGGTTTGTTTCAGATTCATCTAAGTGTTGATTACAACCTTAAACAATCCATTATGATAAACGGTAATAATCTATTATCACTGTTGAATTTTATAGGTCTATGATTATATCTTTGTAATTCCAAACCATGTAAACATTTACATAAAAATGAATCAACTGAGTACGGGAGTAGACCATTGTTAGTCCCTTGAGGTAAAGCTTAAGACATGTACCCCCCCGTTTTCGAGGGCGGGGAACACCACTACCCCCGAGCCGAAAAAAAAACCACCCCTATTTCCGTGTTTCCGGTGCTCGGCATTTTTTTTATCGGAAAATTTTATCAATGAAAGTTGTTCAGAATTGTCCAAAAACTTTAAGCCCAATATTTCGTCAAAATAAAAAAAAATGAAAAATTGAAAAAAATTAAATTGAGAAAACTGATAAATTTAAAAAATATAAAACAAGCTAATAATTACTTGACAACTACCTGACAGCTTGGTTTAATTTCAAACAAAATTGTCATGAATTTTTTAAACAAAAAAAAAAACATTTTTGGGCTTGGACATTATTTTTAAAAAATTTTGGATTTAGAATTTTGGGACAATTCTGAAGAACTTTCGTTAATAAAATTTTCCGATAAAAAAATGCCTAGCATCGGAAAATCGGAAAAGGGGTGGTTTTTCCGGTTAAAGGGTAGTTCTTGAAGGGTAGGTCGGAAAATATTCTCACCATCGTGCTCCCCGCCCTCGAAAACGGGTGGAAGATATCTTGCGGTCCGGCCGCAAAACTGTTGGTCTTTTTGCCTTTTTCTGGTTTACCTCAAGGGACTATGTCTAAATTAAATGCCCTTAATTCAAATTTCAATTGGAGTAAGCTGTGGAAAAAGGGAATTTTGTGGTATGAATTCAAATAAATACTGAATGGGGTGGTAGATGATACAGGGCTCGGGAATTTTATCTCGGCGTCAGAGACGGCTCCCATATAGACATAATATTATATTGAAAACGCCTTTAGTGGATTTTCCCTAAAAATGCAAAATTGTGCTAAAATTATTAAACTTATCCCCCCCCCGTTTTCGAGGGTCCTGAACATGAATAACAGTGTGAAAAAAGTTTTTAGTCATGCGCACCCCCTGAAAAGGCCAAAAATCACCCTTTCTTGCTTATTTCTCATATAACAACTTGGCATCGACTACTTTTTCATGGGGATATAACAGATGGTGAAAGGTGAATAGAGCGCAGGTAGTAGACTGAAACCGCCCTTGGAGGTGAAATCTACCCTGTCAGAGGGTGTAAAATTGCTTCTTTCTTTTTTTTTGTTAAAGACGTTTACTCCCCATTTTCGATGACGTTGATTAAGAAAACCATGGTTATACGCTGGTTCGACCCTTCCTTTACCCTTAAACTGTTGGAAACCACCCTTATCATGATAATAATAATAATAATAAGTAGTGACTTGGCTGATATTAGGGACTCGTACCATCATTTTATTTGTTTTTGCCGCCTTTACTGTTTTCTAGGAAAATCATGTGTCCTCAAGGTATCCGATCCGTAGTCGGAGGAATCTGATAATAGTTATGATAGTGCTGTAAACTTCATAAATTTATACCAGAAGTGTATATTTCCGAAAGCCCTTGCTTGGTATATCCCGACACCGTAGGCGGAGGGATATTACCTAAAAGCAACGTGCTTGAGGAAGTTGTGATAAAATAATGAGATATTTATCAACATTCAAGAAAATTTTCATTCATAGAAAATTTTTTGCAATTTATTTTATTTATTTGTTCAGAACTATTTATTCAAAACACAATTATTATTATTAAAAGAGAAATTTGTAAAATTAAATGTAGATTATCTATTATGTATTATTTGATGTGTTTTCCTCTATTATTATATTCATTAAATCGTTATTTGCAGTTGCAAATCGACATTGTCAAAAAATAAATTTTAAATTATTGAACTATCAAACTGGATGACAGAAGTGATAAGGGATCTTTTCAGTGTAATTTTGAACTTTAGTAAAATTTAAAAAATATTTCAAAATTTTCGTTTCTTTGAATTTACTCTCCTGACCTAATAAAGCTATTTTAACGTTCGGGGGCTCATTTTATATGATTCTTAATACCTTCAACTTTCTCATTTGAACTTTTCCTCTCAGAATGTTAGCCTTCTATTTAAACGCGAAAAACCGATTTTTCAACCTTACCACTCTCCTCCTCCCTTATCCGGTATATAGTCCAATAAAGATATCATTTTTTCAAAAAAATTTCTCCCGGTAAGCTGATTTTTTCAGGATCGATGGAGGGGTGTCTCCCGAGTATCACACCAAAAAGTCACAGTCCGCACCCCTTGGGGGGGTGGGGTTGCAATAGGGGTGGTTTCTTATTTATTTATTTTTTTGAAATTTTCTTTTTCCAGTTTGTACATAATAATATTCTCTACAACTTTGCCTAATAAAATTTTTTGTAACTTTCATTTTTGACGGCCCAGCGCCCATTATATGGGAAAACATTCACCATATATTTATTTATTATGGTGGCTGAATAGCTGGTTTTTGCAGGGTTGATTGAGAACTGTCTCCATAGTATCAAAAAAAAAATTGGTTGGAGACTCAGGAGACAGTTCTCAAATAACCCTGCAAAAACCAGCTATTCAGCCTTTTGTTTGTATATTTCCTGAACCATAATAAATAAATATATGGTGAATGTTTTCCCATATAATGGGCGCTGGACCGTCAAAAATGAAAGTTACAAAAAAATTTTATTAGGCAAAGTTGTAGAGAATATTATTATGCACAAACTGGAAAAAGAAAATTTCAAAAAAAAAATAAATAAGAAACCACCCCTATTGCAACCCGCCCCAAGGGGTGCGGACTGTGACTTTTTGGTCGGATACTCGGGAGACACCCCTTCATCGACCCTGAAAAAATCAGCTTGCCGGGAATTATTTGTGAGCACCCCCTATAGAGAAGGTCTACTTTTACTGTATTAATAACACCACTTGGCAAGCTATAAAGGCTTGTTTTGGATGTCCGATGAGCTCATGATTTGGAAGATTCGAAGAATCTGCTTTATTAAAGTTCGCGTCATACATTTTTTTTAATCACCACAAAAAATAATAAAAGATATTACCTAATTTAACGCACAGAACACTGAGAAAGATTCGCCGATCTCAAACGGAATGCCGAATGACCGTTTATATGTTGCGCGACCGTTTCGTTTCCTATTAAATGACGTCACGATGTTAGTCGCACAGCGCTTTAAATTCCCTCTTTAAAAGTCTCGTATATTTCGAAAACCACATATCGGATTCATTTGAAATTTTCAATATCGCCTATTTTTAAGTAATATTTTATCCACAAGAAGTAACAATTGAAGAGCTAAGTGGATAAAGGTGTTATGTGACATTTTTGAAAATTTTGAGATTTCTACACAGACAAATATTTTAACTTATAATCTATCATTTCAATAAGTTTTTGGGATAATAAACCTTTCCTAAATGCGTTTTAATGTTTGATAAACGTGTTATGTAGATATGGTTTTTATATAATTTAATGGATAAAGGTGTCATGATCACATACCACCTTTATCCATTACTGTGCGATATTAAATTCTTTTAATCCAAAACACTTTGCTTTTAAAGTTATGTTATATTGACATTAATGTGACAATTTGTGTTAAGTGTTTCTTACTATTATAGTGAAAATGACCAGTCGTAGTAAACTGATATTACAAATGGCAATGAATAAACGATTTCATGAATCATGTAAGATGTTTATAAATTAGCTGATATTTGGAAATAGTGCTTATAGTGTTTTAATCCATATATTCATTTCGTTCAATTTCGAAATGGTATGAGATGGTACAAGAGTCGAGATGGTACTTGAGTATCTAATTGCTGTAAACACATTTATACCTTTTGGCAATTCAGCAGAAATCAGTCACATAGTGGCAATTTCTTCCCAGGCAAGTTTTAATGTTTTAAAAACAAAACATTATCAATATAAAATGCAATAATAAAATACGAATTTACCAAAGTATTCTAGCAAATTAGTCTGTAAATCAGAAATACTGGAAAGTGACGCTTTGCGGTATTGATTTTTGTACAAACATTTTTATGCTGACAAGTAGAAGAAGGCTGGACCGTAGAAATTTTTATGACAAGAGCAAAACTGATATCTGGTATGGCTTCTGCCCACCTAATATTTTGAAAGAGCATTAACTTGTTTAAGGCAAATCTCTCGAATTCCGAAATTCTTGCGGAAAAAATAATAAGTATGATAATTACGCCAATCAAGTCAAAGGTCATTTGGGTTTGTAAGGTTGTCGTTTAAGAATTACAGGGTTCGCTATGCTTACATCTATTGGGTTAAAAAAAATAAAATAAATAATACTAAAGAATACGGAGAAAATTACAAACTAGCTTTCGAACAACAAAAGCGTGACGGAGCAAAAGTTACAGTAGATAGAACGATTTGCTTTCTTACTTTAGATCTTCAGCAAACCATGCCGCTGCCAAAATTAAGTACATCGAAAGCATTTTACCTTCGTCAAATGTGGTTTTACAACCTTGGCATACATACATTGAGGAATACTGAAAAAAAAACCGTTCTTTTTCACATGGTCTGAAGATATGGCCAGCCGTGAAAGCCTAGACATTGCTAGTTGCTTACATACCTTTTCACAAATTTACAATGAATATTTCCAAGAAAAGATCGATCACATTATAATATGGCCCAACTCCTGTGGTGGACAAAATAAAAACTTCAATATCATTACACTTTACCAGTTGTTGATTTTAATGAGAGAATTTAAAGTTATCGACCATACATTTTTGGAGGTGGGACATTCATATTTAGATTCAGACAGAGACTTTGGCAGAGTCGAGAAAATTTTAAGGAAACATCAAAACATCTACGTTCCGGACCAGTATCGAGAAATTTTAAGAACTCCCAAAGACGCCGTTGTCATAGATATGAAGAATCATTTCAAGGATATTGATGGAATTGCTTCCAAACTCAATTTGTACAACAGGAAGAAAAATTCGAACAATGAAAAGGTTTATTTTCACGACGCTGTAAAATGGAACCTATGGGTGCTACTATTACATCACTAGATGAAATGACTCCATTTTACAAAGTCGATATTTTAACGAAAAGGAATATGCATAAGATAAATTCCGACTGTATTGCTCTAACGGTGTTTAATGAAAACAAGGGCAGCCTAAGTGTAGGAAAACTGGCCAATCTTAAAGAACAATTACCATTCATAAATGAATGGTAAGGCCGTATTATCACAACATACTTGGAAATGACCAAACTGTGGCTCAAAACCGTAGAACTGTCCGACTACCTAAAAATTGTACAATGTTTTAATAATAATAAAATATGTTTAATTTTTTAACACTTTTATTCATTAATTCCTTATTCATTTCAGAGAAACTTATGAACGTACATTAATTTTTTAAAATGTTCGAAAATAATGACAACTGACAACTTTAGTTATTTGTCTCTGAAAAGTACATCAAATGTCAATATCATCGCAAAATGCAAGCTATATGGTCGTTATAACAAAAAAGTTCTCGCCTAAAAACTTTCGAGTTAAATTACTCAATAACGTGTTTTTGTGACATAACACCTTTATCCACTTAGCTCTTCAATTACTAAATGAAATTCATTAAATGAGCCCATTCGACTGGACTATTGATACTGTCAGGTCCCGACTTCACTGCTTAGTGCAAAAATCTGAGCATTCTACATTACGTTTACAGTAGCTCAATGTCATAAAAACTCTCGAGTTATATTTTTAGACACAAAATTCCATTTCAAAAGTTCCCATCTTAGCTTCTAAGAATTGTCTTGTTGTAATTATATAAACAATAATCCACTTGAGTTAAATTTTTAATCTAAATCTAATTTATTAGGCAGCTTATCTCTCCCTTAACGGCGTATTAACGTATTGGAACATGTTTGATAAAGATTATCGAAATTTTCAAAGATAAAATATTATCGTCGTAATGAGACTGCCTAATAAAATTTGGCAAACGTTGCACGAGTGTGGTATTCATAGTCCGGGAGATAACAGAAATTTTAGGTAGATTTCATTACCATTCTTTTTAGCACACATTAATTCCGGTGCTTTGCACTGATGATTTTGTTACGGCTACCCTAACAGCGTCAACGGAAAAGGGGACAAAGAGCTGGGTTATATGCCCCGCCTACTTTTCGGCCGATGAAAGATCCTGTCCTACGCAATTACTAAGCGACATAGTTGCCTATTGCGGTGGAAGGAACCTTCCAATGATAACAGGATATGATGCCAACGCACATCACATGGTGTGGGGAAGCACTAACATCAACGTAAGGGGTGAATCTCTGTTACAATTCATTTTAAGTGAAGGGTTACTAATAGCCAACATAGGCAAGAGCCTCACTTTTGTTACTTCAGTGCGTAAAGAAGTCTTGGATATAACCTTATGCACGAGTAACACAAGCGATATTATAAACTGGCGTGTGTCAGAAGAGCCATGAGGCTGCGATAACAGGCACATAAGATTTGATATTACGCCCCATCTCTGATGGAGACAAAGTTCAAAAATCCCCGTGAGACCAACTGGTAAAGATATTCAGAGTCCCTCAGAAGGGATGAACAGCATCCGGAAGAGATGTAGAGAGCTTTGAGGTGGCATTAGAACAGGTAAGCGAGGCGACAATAGCCGCTTACCAGGAAAACTACCAACAGAAAACAAGGAAAAACAGCGGTGAAACAATCTAGTGGAACAAAGATCTAGAAGGCCTTAGAATAGAAGTGAGAAAACTGTTCAATAAGGCCAAATCCAACCAAGATTGGGACACCTACAAAACTAAACTCGCGCAATACAACAACGAAATCCGCAAGGCCAAAAGAGACTCATGGAGGAGGCTTTGTGAAGAGGTCAATGATGGCCCTGCAGCCTCCAGAATCCATAGACTCTTGGCCAATAATGGTCGTACTGCAGATGAAGTAGGCTTCCTCAAGAAAGAGGATGAAACCTATACAGAAACATTCACGGAGAGCATCAAAGTGCCCATGGAGGCACACTTTCCGGGCTCACTGATATTGCAGGGTTCGGAGGCCGTGGAACTCCCAGATCAAAGGCCCCAGGGGCCCAGACGGATTGGAGGCTGGCCAATGAGGTAGCAAAACCCGACAAAATCAGATAGGCAATTAGCAAGTTCCAACCATTCAAGTCTCCTTACCCAATTCTGCTCTAAAAAAGGGCAGAATATAGTAATACCACACTTGTGTAAAGTATTCAGAGCCTGTCTGGCCTGGAAGCACATACCACACATATGGCGGAAGGTGAAGGTCGCGTACCTACCAAAAATACTACGAATGAATTGTAATAGGGAAAACCCCCTTAGTGAACGTCAATTTGCATACCAGCCGGGAAAGTCAACAGACCTCGCGCGTAAATAGAGGAGTCCCAACAGTACTCTGCCAGTGGATTAAAGCCAGCCTAGAAAAGAGGATAATAGTATCCAATCTAGGCGAGGCTACCATTAGGGCAAAAGTGAGCACAGGCTGCCCTCAAGGAGAGGTATCATCTTCACTGCTGTGGCAACCCTTGTTGACGAACGCCTCCGAAAAATTTCCGCAGAAGGCTTTTATTGCTTAGGATATGCTGACGATCTAGTGGTAGTAGTCAAGGGGCGACACAAAGAGCCCTAAACATTGTCGACAGGTGGTGTAGTGAGGAAGGACTTTCCATACATTCCCACAAAACTACAGTCGTCACCTTTACACGGAAAAGAGCCTTGGTAGGCCTAAACCCCCAAGGCCCAATGAAGTGGAAATTCCATTTGCCAGCGAGGTTAAATACCTAGGAGTAATTTTCGACCAAAAGCCGACATGGAATTCCATCCAAAAAGTCACACAGAAAGCAACCATTGAACTGGGAAATGCAGGCAGATGTGTGGAAAAAACTGAGGGTTAAACTCCAAGATGACCCCATGGTTATACACTAGAGTTGTAAGACCCATGACAACCTATGGATTGGTGGTATGGTGGACCAAGATACTGCAGCTTGGAGCAATAAGGCTATTAAGTTGCGTACAAAGGCTTGCTCGCCTGTGCGCCACTGAGGCCATAAAAACCACTCCCACGGCTTCATTGGAAGTCCTTTTGCACCTGACACCACTACTACATTTATCCAGGGGAAGCTAGTTGAGTGGTACACAGGCTAATGCAAGGCACAACGCCCATAAGGCAACAACACGGGACAAAGCACCAAAAGTTATACTCAGAGCTGAAACCAGATCCCATATTGCGAATGCCCAAGGACAGCATGGTCTGAATGTACAACAAAAATTTTCAAATCAAAATACCAGACAGAGAGGACTGGAAAAACAGTCCTCCAATATCGATCTGGTATACGGACGGCTCCCAGACAGAATAGGGAGTCGAAGCTGGAACTTAGGGGATAAGATCGAAAAGAAAATCTCGCAACAATATTTCAGGCTGAAGTGGCCGCTGTACAGTGGCGTGCAAAGGAAATAATGGGACAAGGAACTGTAAACTAGCCAACTGCTATTTTTTCCGATAGCCAAGCAGCGCTAAAGGCATTCGACTCCTTGCAGTTCGATTCAAGATTAGTATGGCATTGTACAAATGCTCTTATGGACCCAGGAAGTCAGAACGAAGTAACCGTGGCCTGGGTACCAGGACACGAGGGACACAGGGAAAATGAGAAGGTTGATGAACTGGCTCGGAAAGGCGCATTTAAAGCAATAGAAGGACTCGAAGCCTTTTGCGGTAAGCCACGGATACGGACATCCATTAATGCATGGGTACAAAATAAATCTCTAGAGTGGTAGAAGAATTTCCCACGACAGGACTGGCCAAACAAACAGTTGATTAAAGAGCGATCGGCAAAATTCACGGAAGACCTACTACGCCAAAATAGAAAGGCTATTAGGAAAATGGTAGGTCTTCTAACTGGACACTGTAGGCTTAATAGAGTCTAATGGGCCTGGCAAAGAACGCAACATACAGATTCAGTCAAGAGGAAGAGGAAACCTCAGTACATGTGCTGTGCCATTGCGAAGGCCTAGCCAGACTGAGGTTCCAACCACTTGGCGAAGAGAAACCAAAGGCAGATAGCTACACCACCGAGCATTTATCGAGCCTATGGTGTCTCAAAAGACAAAGCTGGATAAGGAGCTCTAAGTAAAATTAGACAAGGAGTGCCACAATAGATCCACAGAGGTCGCGATGGTCAAGGTCAATCAGCCAGCTACTTTTTCAAATCTAATCTAAAGCTAAAGGTAGAAGAAAAAACGGCAACAGACATAATACTTGAAAGAATCGTGATATTTCGAGCAGATACTGGGATACCCAATACATATATAGCTATAGAAAAAAGTTGTATTACTAAAAAGTTTGAGTGTACCTTATAAGTAACAAAGAAAGTTATTATTATACTTAAATAATTAAAAATGATAAGAGGACTTGTCGACGTATTCATATCAGCATTAACAGATCTTGAAGGTTATTTACCACTGCGAAAACGTTCACTTCGTAGTTAAAAAGATTTAGATTAATTCGTTTCTGTTTACTTTCGTCCACTTCAACAAACTTTTTCTCTGTAAAGGCGCGTTTGCACGCATCCAGTAATTTAGTCGAGTCGTTTAGTAATTTAGTACTCGACCAATACTCGGCCAATGTGGACAGCGCCTTCCACAAAGTCACTCGACTAAAACACGCTGTCCGCATTGGTCGAGTACTAAATTACTAAATAGTGGAAGACCAGACCCTCTGAATTCGACACCCTCTATACAACTCGCGAACACCCACCTAAAAAATACGGAATCTGATGTAAAATAACCTGCTAAAATTGATTTTTGAATTCGCCCATTGATTTGAGATTGCCAAAATGACCAAATTGGCAATTTTCTAAAAAAAAATAAAAATTATGTGTTATTTTTTGTTTTTCATATAACACGTCATATATTTTTTATTTTACTTCAGAATTTTTTAATTTTTTTACATAATATTCTCTAACTATTCTTTGATATGTTGAAAGTAAAAAAATTTACCTAAAAAATAATTAGTTGGCAAAAAAAATAACAACTTTTCTTTGGCGCAAAATCTTTAAAATTTGCAGGGTAAAATGTCCGATCGAGGTATCTTTTTTATTTTTAAAGTTAGGTGCCTACTATAACCGAAGAAAATGTTCCGAATGAACTAAATAAAATCTTTTATAAGAAGTTTTTTTTGAAATTTTGCTCCCTTATCGAAATATTCATTGATTGTTTCAGCGTCCGAACGAATGCGCGCTACCATGAATCGGCCGCAATCGCATCTAGAGCTAAACGCAGACACGTGCCGGGTGATTATTATTTTCCAGTGTCAATTTATGTTAAGTTGAAAGTGCTTTTTGTCTCAGTCCTCAGTGCGTTATAAACACATAGTTTGGCATAATAAATTATAATTACTCGGATAGGAAATCAAAGGAAACAAGCTAAAAACGTACCTTCGCCTGTTCACTGGATTTTTATATAATTGTTATACATTCAATAGGATACTTTTCGCAGTTTTTTGTAAATAATGTTACTTTTAGACATTTTTAATTTTATAGTACGATCTTAGTTGGTAAAAGACTTGATAAAAAAACTATACCAAACCCCATTTGGGTTTCGATTCCGAGTCAAAAGAACTACACCACCACCTTACACGTAAAAGAATGTAAATTTTTACATTATAAGACACGAGCTAAAATCATATTTTCACGGTTGTATATTACATTATGAAATGTATATTTGTAAAATATATAAATATTTAGATATTAAAATGAAATATCATTTCACCAGATTTCTATTCAATTACAAAAACATAAAAATTAAAAAAAAAATTTTTCAAATTTAAATCATTAAGTAATAACATTTTTATTTATCGATCGATTTTGTTCAAATAGGGTTCTTCCTCTAGCTAACACTAATTTACTGTCCAAATTTCAGTACAATCGGAATTTTCTTTCTTCAGTTATCGTGCTTACAAGAAACGTGACGGACGGACAGACAGACAGACAGACAGACAGACAGACAGACAGACAGACAGACGGACAGGCGGACATTTTAAAAGTTGTTCAGAATTCGTTCACCAACACAATGGTATGAAATTTTTTTGTCTGCGAGCGATATTTACGGTTTTAGAAATGTACCGATCAAATGCAAAATCCGATGACATTTCTGTGGCTCTAAAACAATATTTAGAACAGAAAAAAAAATTTTTATCACTAAATCCAGTTTACCATGCACAATGTAGAAGATCGTATACCCGAACTGCTTATAAAAGAAAATCAGAAATTGTAGTACAGAGAATATAAAAAGGGCATTTCTGCAATGTGCTATTTACAAGACAGCCTACCAAATTAAGCCCAGAATTCCAAATGTTTTAGATTTTGGATGGTACCTAAAGGAGGAAATCTTATTTCCAAAGATGATTTCAAAAAGCCCAAAACCCAATTTTATTGAGTTAATTCCATTTTGTAAATGTAAATTATATAACTGTACTACAAGCTGCAAGTGTAGCAAAGCAAACGTGCAATGTAACATAAGTTGTTTATGCGAAGGAAAATGTAATATTTAGTACCCACTTGCTGTTATAATTAATAAAAATATATTTTTTAATGTGTATGTTTCGAGATTATCTACATAATTTTATAACATTTAATTGCAAATAGAAACTAAATAATTCGTAGACTCACTTGATCGCTTAAACGACACCACAGATGGGCGACGTTAACAGAAGTTATGCTTTAAATTAATGCGGACGAGTTTGCGCGGCCGCATTCAACAGCGTCATCTCGTTACATGAGCCGAATTTCAAAAAAATCTCTTTATAAAAAAGTTTGTTTAAAGTATATGGAACATTTTTCTCGTTTATACTATAACTCTCTCTTTAAAAATAAAAGTTACCTCGATCGGGTATTTTTCAATGAAAATATTAAAAAACCGCGACAATAGAGGGCAACTATATTTTTTTTAGGCACTATATTATTAGTTACACTATATTCTTTGTCATCAGCCTGTACAAGAATATTGGAGGGATAATGTGTAAAATATTGGTCTAAATCGGAATTAAAATAAAAAAGATATGATGTGTTATGTGCAAAACAAAAATTAACGCATAATTTTAAAATTTTTCAAAAAATTTGCGAATTGACCGATTTGGTAATCTCAAATTAACGGGCGAACTCAAAAATCAAATCCAGAAGGTCATTTTACATAATATCATCTGTTTTTTAGGTGGGTGTTCGCGAGTTGTATAGACTACTTTTAAAATGCTTCCTACAGATTGGCTGCTCTTCGACTAAAACGAGTCGACTAAATTACTGAATGCGTGCAAACGCGCCTTAACGCTCTGCACAAATTATTCTATATATTTCATCAATTACATTACCCAAACGAAACTTTAACAAATACGAGGCTATTTTTGCGGGTGACGGAACACCATTTCTCCGCCACATCCGCATAAAAAATGCTAGGAATAAACTGTACAATAATATTCACCTCTTCTTAATTTAAACGACAGATCACATTAATCATCAGACACTTAAACTGCACTGAACCAAAAAAATACGCTACTAATCGCAATATTTGATAACCTGTTTTTTTAATACTTAATATTAAATGCACGTCTCATAAATATAGCTAACGCAGATAAAATGTTAGAATCCTCAAAAATAGCTTTAACAAATCCTGCCTGTTTCATTCAGATAAAAAATGTAATCGACGGGATATAAATAAGAACACGGCGGAAACAAACTGAAGATAACTGAGGATAATAACGTCTTCCAATACGCCTTTTAATGAATGTTCTTTATAATTACACTGCCAGCTACCAATATCATATCATTAACGATTTCCAACTAATTTCAAATAGAAAATACAATCATTTTATAAGTTTACATTCATAGATTTTTCTCCAGAATCAAATATATACAGGATGGCCATAATTCAAGGGCAGATTCTTTGGATCAAAATATGGGGATATAACCCAACATGCTTTAATAAGTTGTTGCCGTGGCAAAAGATACAGGGTGTCAAAATTGTAATTTTTCTTTATTTTTTTGCAATATCTCAACTACCTCTTGACCGATCTTCTCCCAATTTGGTAAGGAAACATTTTTTAGGCTAAGAAACAATAATTTATGTATTACATTACGTTCCCGTGGAGGGCGCCAATACCTGATGATGAATTTTTTTTTTCTTTTTTTTATTACGAAACGTAGTGGCACTTTTGACTAGAAAATCTCATGCAGGAGTCATTTCTACGTAAAAAAGGTACACTTGATAAAACTTGATAATTCCAACCGTTTTCGAGAAAACTGCCGCATAGATCTCAAAAAGTTCTTGAAAACAAACCCAATTTGAAAAGGAAAAATTGTATTTATCGAAAAGTGCTTTGGTGACGTCTTAGTTCTGTCAAAATGTCAAACTAATGAAATTGTACGTAAATGGCAGAACTAAAACGTTACCAAAGCACACTGATATTGCAGGGTTTGTGAAATAACGGTAATATATATTATATTAATTTTACTTACCGGTAAGCAAATTACTTACCGACTTAGCAATCAGTAAATATAACCTGACGTCTTGGCAACAGATATTGTAAATAAGCAAATAAGCTCGATCGTACAAAAAATAGATTTTTTTTTGAAATCGAAAAAAACCTCAAAATTGTCATTGAAGTGTTAGAGATAGTCACTAAAGTGAGGAGGTGGCAGGTAAACGTCAACACAAATTGTCTATTGAGATTTGAAATTTAAATAATTGACATTTCTTAATGTCACTTAAAATTATTCATTAAATAGATTAACCTTAATTTCACAATTTCTGGATTTCAAGAAAAACTTAGTTATGCACCTTGGCACTAAAGTTTCTTTTTATCATTTATATGGTTTATTTAATTAAATTCTACATTGTGATAAAAAGTTTAACTTTAGTGCCTAGTTACATAAACAATTATTATCGCGTGTTTCCAAATAATTAATAAATTATACCTACCTATTTTATTTATTACTTTTTCCGTTCATCGTGTATTTGTAGCTTTGATAAATATATAAAAAATAGTTCATTAATAACCCCTATTAATAAATGATTTTCTATTAATATACGATTTTAGTTTAGGTAACTAAGGACATAATTGAAAACAATTAATATGACAATACATGTCAAAACTCTAATTATCAAACGTATAAAACGTGTATGAAACTTTTATAATTTGTTAGTTATGGACATCGAAGACATATTATTAACTCCCCCTGAAGTGCTAGAAAGTGCAAATATAGCATCTCTAAATTTACTTCCAGATAAAAGCAGAAAACTTTTCCAGGAAAATTAATGCGGATTTTATTTCATGGTGCAAAAAGAGAAGCAGGTATCGCGCTATTCGGAATCGGTGCTATTGGCATATTTCTCATTAACATACTTGTTTGTTAAATAACTATTATCTTATAGGTGTGTATTGTCTCTAAATATATGGTGGAGTGAGGTGAGAACAAATAGCAAAATAAAACATGTACTTATTTTATTTTTAAATTTTTAATTAATCTTATTTGAAAAGAAATTCTATTTGAAAGGAAATTGACAATATTTATTTCATATTTATTGCGGATAAGGAAAAGTGGTAGAGAACTTCATATTTGATTATAGAAAGCCATTAAAAAAGTTTTCAGGGAAATTCATTCAAATCCAATCGATTTTCTAGTAACTTACTTTTTTCGTCTAAGAGCACCCCACACTATTAGTGGAGTGAAAATAAATTTTGAATGAAACTGTTTGGCTGCAGGAATTTTATTGTTTTAATTTGTTTTATGTATAATAACAAGTGCTAGCTGGCTCCCTTTAGTTGTTTTAATGGATTTATTTTTAATAAAAAAATATTCATATGGATGAAATGTACAAGGTTTTATGTTTTTTTTGGTCGTAGAATATGGTAAAAAGTTGAGTGCAAAAAAGGTAAATGTATTTTGAAGAATAACATTAAAACTTCAGAAAATTTCCTGTCAAATTTTTCTCCTGAACCTCCTTAATATAATTAATAAAAAAGGTATTTTTTTTAAGCTATTTAAATTTAACAACGGCAATTAATAATTGAAAGTGTAAAGTGCAATCTACATTCTTTATTTAGACTAAATTATGGTAAATGACTGATTGGGACAAAAATATTTGTTCTTCTTCTTTGGAATAGGTAATTTCGAAGGTAGTACTCTAGGTACTGTAGTACTCAATGTTACAAAGAACAAGGGGCTGATTTGCAATGCAAATTAAAAAAATACAAATGTATAAGTCTTAACTATAATACCATGTTAGATAATAATAATTATTATTCCTAAAGATGTGAAAATAATTTATTTAAATAAAAATGTCATTCGTTATTCAATTCAAAAACAAACAGTTAAACAAAATTATATCATGTTTTTTTTAATTTTTTTTTAATTTAGGGGTAGTTTTAACCCTCCCTAGTTATCCTTCCTATAAATGTTTACACTCAAATAAGGGTGGTTTCAACCCTTGGTAGGGTGAAATTCTGTTTCTAAAGTTTTTGTAAGCTGACTCATCCAAAATCATAAAATAATACTGAAAACCCGTTCTGCAACTTATTTTTCAAGTTAATTGTTATTTAAGGGTAGCTACACCCTAAGGAGGTGCATTTTTTTCTTTTCAGTGAAAATACGTCAAAATTTCATCCGTTAATTGGTAAGGGCAAAAAGTTTTAAAAAAATACATCATGTAATTTTCATTTTCTTTATTAAGGGATTTAGGAATTTTTTATTTAGGGATAGTCTTTACCGCTTTTACTTTGTATTAAAATTTTGCTAAATTATAATGAAACCAAATGAATTTTCAAATTACTAGTCAAAAACCGCTGCCCAAGGAATCACTACTTCCACATCCAGATTCTCTATCCAAGTCACTCACAACGAAAAAACTTTGTATGTGAAAATAATTGTTTATGGAATTTTAATAATATTATATTTGAAATCCTCTACCCCAAAAACCCATAAAACGATACCCCACATCGGTAGTGGGGTGGGGGTGGTGATAGGGGGGTGGTAGTGGGAGGTGGATGAAGCAAAAAAATATTTTGAGATTTCTGGTTCCTGTACATGCACTAAATCACATTTTTTTTTCATCCCCTTTAATAAGGAAGTGGGGGTGGTAATGGGGGTGGCTAATGCCAAAAATTTTTTTGAGACCTCAGCTTCTCTTGTATATACTAAATACCAATTTTATTGACTCTTATCTGCTTGATTTACCCATTTACCCCAAATTTACCCCAATTTACCCCCCAACCCTTCGACGGAACAAGATGAAAATATAATCTAGTGCTAGATCTCGTTAAAGTACATATGTGTACCAAATTTCAAGTCAATATCTCAAACGGTTCCAGAGTAAACGTGCGCACAAAAAAAAGTTACAGACAGACAGACAGACCGACAGACAGAAATTTTTTTTTCGCTCAAACTTAAAATCTCGACGTTTCATGACATTTTAAGCCTATTTGGGCAATAAAAATTTTAAAAAAATTTTTTGTCGTTACTATACTTCCACTGGACGTGGAAGTAAAAATATGTTTATGTGATAATTTAAGACTCGCAGTAAGAATATTGCGGAAACAGGTGTTTAATTCAAGGGTGCTGAGCATATTTCCAGGCTATTCGACCCCGAAATTCGTAATCACCGACCCAAAAAACATTTATATAAGTCACAAAAATCCATTTCAAAAAAGCTTAGAGTACACAAATTATAAAAATTTTAAAATTTTTATAATTTTCGCGGGGTTTTGGCAGCTGACATTAATTTCACACTGTGCGCCGGATGACGACGAAGTTTGATTCATGCTGAATGGAAAGTTTTAATTTTAACAAAAATAATGAAAAGTTGTCTATTACATGATTGATAAAAATACACTTTTCAGATAAAAAAAACAAATATTTTATACAAAACAATAATATGATTACTGAAAGTATATAAATATACGCACAATTAAAGATATTCCTTATCAGACTGAAACATAGAAAGCAAAAAAATTATTAACTAGTGTTTATCGAGATAAACAAAACTTCAAGTGTTCATTATCGGTAAATAGCAATTATTATTAACTTTTAATCCACAGGATTAAAATATTAATCATAATGGATAATTTAAGGCGCAATTGAGGTTTATTAATAGAACAACATAATACGTACTTGTTATTTTTTAGCAAATATCGGGCTATTTGAAAAAAGCCAACATGAAAACTAGTAAAATTCATAATTATATAATTGTAACTAAAACAAACAGGAAAAACCGAATAGTTAATTGTAAAAAAATATAAAAACTACGTATAGAAAATTTTACTAAATACAAAAAAAATCTAATTTTTTTTTAGGAAAAAATACGAATTAAAATATATCACACACAAGTTGTCGACAGAAATACACAAAACAAAATTAGAAGATTCTAACAAATGCATTAAATCAATTTTAAGGTCGATGGATACAATGAGCCTCAAGGTTCTGTCTTGGGTCCACCACCGTTTATCATTTAGATTATTTTTTAAAGGTACCTTCTTTCTAGTAAATGTGACTTATTCGCTGATGGCCCATTAGTTTGCTAATAATATTAAATTTTCAAAAAGCTTTATGCATATCACTGGAAGAGGAGCTCAAGAATAACATATAAGAAGGTTCAAATTGAAAAATTCAGTCTCAGTAGCTTCTAACAAGCTTGTTATGGGGCACGTGACTGGTTAGCTGAGAGGCAAGCACCCTCACCCAAGAGCCTCGGATTTGACTCAGAAGAAATTAATCCCAATATATTCGGATATTGGATGTGTTTCCCTTATCTCTAAATGCGTAGCAGTTTCCACATAAAGTCTTCCAGAGCATTCAGGAACAAAGGGTGTCATATTTCATGACACCACTGTTTAGAGGCCATTACGTTCATTATTAACACTTCTATCGAAGGTAGTATATTTCTGGATTAATGGAAACGGATCCTTGTAACACCTATAGCAAAAAATAATTTTTACTAGAATTATTTAAAGACTTTGGACCAATAAGCCTACTACCTGTTTTATCAAAGGTTACGCATTATCTATCTGCAATTTACAGAACACTTAACATCAAATAGTCTCTTACCACCCCGTCAGTCAGGTTTTCGAGCTAAACATAGCACAATAACAGTATTGACCTACATTATTAATAACTACTTCACAGCCATAGACCACTCGCAAATCACTACGACAATGCTATTAGACTAGAGCAGGGATTCCCAACAGGTGGTCCGCGGACCCCTAGAGGTCCGCGGGCGATGTCTAGGGGGTCCGCGAAATGTCACTGAGATATTCAACTGTTTTGTATTTTACTTGACTTGCAATGGTAGATTCTACATAATCTTCATTTTAAGAAGAATTTAAGCTTTTGAGCTTGTCAGTATAGCGACCGATGAGGGGGTCCTTGAAAAAATCTTGTTGGGAATCCCTGGACTAAAGTAAAGCATCTGACTGCTTAAATCATATCTTGCTACTTGCAAAACTATTCTAGTTGGGAATATCAGAAAACGCAGTTCATTGGTTCAAATCTTACCTAAATAACCGAAATCAGCAAGTAAACTCCAAAACGAATTTTTAGACAAAAAAAAGTATTTTGAGCCCTTAGCGAATAAACAACCCTAAAATAGGGTAAATCATCGCTGATTTGTGGTAACAATAAATACATGCAAAAAGTAGTTAACAAGCGCAAACGTATTGTATTTAAATATAGATTTTTGGTATATCGCAAAGGATTTTCTACTCTGAGGTAGATAAGCAACCCCTCGGTAGAGGAGAACCACCCTTATATAAAAATAAAGTTCATGAGAGAGGTGAGGTCATTTTCCATATTTTAATGGTAATCATGTATTTTATTTTTATATAAGGGTAGTTTTTACACTTACATGTACTTTGATAAACGGGGTGAACTTTAAGCCACTGCAGTTCTACATAATTCCAAACTTTCAAATCTTGATTTTTTAGCATTTATATACTCTATGATGGTACGATGGTGTATATTCTTTACAAGAACAAGAAAGACCACGCCAAGAAGAAAAAGAGGAACAAGAAAGATGCCAGGAAGAACTGAGGAAAATCCTGAGCGATGAAATGAAAATCCAATAAGACGCTATGAATTCAATCACAAAACAGAAGTCAGTCAAGTCAAAGGGGAAGTAAGCGACATCAAAGAAAAGATGAGTGAGGTCGAAGAAGTGGAGCGCCTTAAACGACAATTGAGAGAGAAAGGAGGCCAGCTGGTAGCATCATCAGGTCCTCCTTTAAAACCTCCGTCATTTGACGGCCAAAGCTCATGGACAACGTACAAAGACAGTCAGCATACGAGACATCTTATGGAAGCCATTTTAGTTGAGTAGGTGCGGGGGCACTTTTTACATTGCTACCCGCTCATACTCTTTGGCACACGTGTATAAGTCCGGTAACAATGCAACATTGTATAGCCATTATCGGTCTAAATCCAATATGGCGGACGCCCCAAGATGGCGGATCGACTTTTTAGTTGATATGGGTCTCAAATGAAAGGGTTTAACGAGTAAAATACGGTAGTGTTAGATAGGTGAGAAGACGGGAGAGGGAAGGGGTGGATGGCGGTGGCAAATGAAAGGGTTTTGTCTGTAAAATAAGTAGACTAAAAAGTAAAAAATAAAATTATATAAAAAAAATTTTTAAGAAAAAGCTTTTATTTGAAAAAACTACTAAAAAGTAAAAAGATTTTTTTTAAAATTCATACACCTGGAAACCAAAAGATTTGGGGGCGGTCAATTGAGCAAATTAACTATGCAATGGCGCTATATGACCGCCCCCAAAGCTTTTTGTTTCCAGGTGTATGAATTTAAAAAAAAAAATTTTTTACTTTTTAGTAGTTTTTTCAAATAAAAGCTTTTTCTTAAAAATATTTTTTTTATATAATTTTATTTAGTCTAATTTAAGAGTAGTTGTTCCGCCATTATTCAGGGAGATGACTGCTAAATATAATATAAACCATAACCCTTGTTTTGATATTCTTTACCATTCATTCACATCAATTTATAAATCCTGAAATGTGGGTTAGTTCTGCCTCGTTTTAGGGTGGCTTCCTTCTATTTTGGGGGTTGTTTAACCACCTCAGAGTAGAAAATCCTTTGCAATATGCCAAAAATCTACATTTAAATACAATACGTTTGTGCTTGTTAACTACTTTTTGCATGTATTTATTATTACCACAAATCAGGGATGGTTTACCCTATTTTAGGGTTGTTTATTCGCTAAAGGCTCAAAATTTTGAGGGCACATGGGCTTTTCTGAGATTGGATTCGAACATGAACTCAACAAGTTCAAAACCTCTAAAAATATAATTTTAGAATCTAAATTACGTGTTTTTTCAACTTTTAATTTCTACACTTCTTTCAACCACTAATTTACTCTATTTTCAACCTAAGAATAAATTCTAGGCCTTTTTCATGCCTCAAAAACTCCTACAAATATACTTATGGAATGAAAATTACGTGTTTTGTCAAATTTTCATTTTTACACCCCTTTCAACCTCCATTTTACTCGATTTTTACCCTGAGAATCAATTTTTGGTTTGTTGAAATTTGAAATTAGCAACCTCAAAAATCCTATGATTGTACATTAGGATAGGGTGACCATACGTCCGGAATTTCGCTGGATTGTCCGGAATTTTGGAGTACTGTCCAGCATTTACAAGTGTCCAGCGAAAGTCCAGCATTCTGACCATATGTCCGGAATTTTGCTGGAAGTATTATAAGTGTCCAGCATAACTTCAGTATTCAGGTTATAGTGAAGTTACAGTATTACATTTTGTTTGGATAACTTTTTTTTTGGATATTTGCTTTCCGTTCATCAAAACAATTTTTTTCGGATTTCCCCGCCCCGCTCATCAAAAAAATTTTTTTTCAGATTTCCCCCACGCTCAAAAAAAATTTTTTGTTATTTTCAGCCCAAGCTCAAGATCCGCCCTTGGTAGAAGTGTCCAGCATTCACTTAACAAAAATCTGGTCACCCTACATTAGGAGTACTTTTTGCATGTACTTATTGTCACCATATATAAGGGGCGAGTTTATCTTATTCGCGCTAGCTCAAAATTTTGAAGGTATTTGGGCTTTTCTGAGGTCGGATTCGAATTCGGCGTCGAAAAATACATTGGACTTCTCTGGTCGAGTTCCAGGATCAAGACTTTTTTTTGTTTGCTTCTTCTGACCCAAATCTTGAAGCCGCCATATTGAAAAAAAAACTCTGCAGCAAAACTGAATTTAACATATCCAAATACTTAACTTTATCAAGTTTCCGATTTTTGACGTATGTCTTGAAAAAAAGCACCGTGTGCCGTTCCAAACCACGTGACGTCATCTTTTTGCAGATTTGAATGTATCTTTCTGGCAAAGACGTTTATTGTTATTTTTACTCGTAGAAAAAATATAAAAATAAAAAGTTAAAAATAAAACGTTTATCTAATAAAAAAAAAGTTTCATATTTTTAGGATTCGAATTCACTACGCCACATGTTAAGGTTCGGCGCCTAGCATAGCATATACCCATCAATTTATTTTTAAAAATTACCACTAGATCTCAACAATTTTTAATTTTATCTAAATAACACTCAAGTGATTCCGGTTATTACTGTTCATTGATATTGAAAATCGTAAAAAAAATGTTCCCTCGAAAATGAAAATTGATGATCGGGGAGAGAAAATCGGAAAAAATGTTTCCTCAAAAATGGAAATTAATGAACAAACATTTTTTCACGAGCAAGCACTGGCAAGATTAGAAACAAAAATTTGCTTATGGGGGCCCAAAGTGCCCTGTCATAAATCCGGCTCTGCAAAATACTCATTTTCTTTTAGGGTAATTAAAACTTTATTATTTGTCATTTTAGTTCAGACGTGGACCAGGTTAGACCTGCAATTAGAGAGCTCCTACGACCCTTTCAAGTGGTTGCTATTAAATAAAAGTTAAATACCAAGTGTGCTTATAGTCTAGTTTCATAAGTGGATGACATATGTTTATAAATCAATACATCGAGCTATATTCAGTAAAAGGAGATAAAGTGTCTAACGTTAAAATATTGTGTGAATGTTTATAGAAAGAAGAGATAATCATACAAATTACTATCGCGAGTTAAAGGGAGCGATCTTAAGCAGAGACAGTTTAAAGTATACTTATTCTAAATATCAAAGTAAATCAATAAAATAAAATAAAATAATATTGAACTTATAGTAAACATACTGGTGTTATAAAATTATATAAATTCTAAATAATATAAAACAATAGTGAATGAGTAAGATGGCTATTTGCAATACGTGTACCAAGTCTCTAAATGATAAATCGCCTGGACTTCAATGCGGTTTTTGCCAAGTGTCCTATCATTATAAGTGCGTCGATCTGCAAAAACATAAAATACCAGAAGGTTTTTATTGGAAATGTCCCAAGTGCCAACAAGAGGGATCTCCTTTAAGTGGAACAGGTAATCTCGAAATAAACAATCAAAACTACTTATTAAAAGCAATCGAGGATCTTACAAAAACAGTTGTAAACTTGCATAAGGAAATTCAGAGCCTTAAAGAAGATAGAAAATTTGATCCAGAAATTAATATGGAGATGGTAATTAGCGAGATTGCCGAAAGAAGAAAACGGGAGAATAATATCATAATATTTAAACTTGATGAAGAGAAGACAATGAAAGCCTCAGAAATAATTCACAAAATTGCATCTGATGTGGATCTGACTGGGATAAAAACAATAAGGTTGGGTAAAACAGCGAGAGGTGAAGGTCCGAGGCCACTGAAGGTATGTCTGAACTCCCGGGAAGATGCACTAAAAATAATTAAAAATAAAAGCAAACTAAAAAATCTAAACCTAGGAGTCAATATATCTCCAGACTGCACCATACAACAGCGAACATATTATAAAAAGGTAAGAACAGATCTGGAAGCAAGAGTGAGAAATGGAGAAGACAATTTATATATTAGATATGTTAATGGTACTCCAGCTATAGCAAAGTCAACCGAGGTGTACAATAATCAGGAAAATGCTGCAAAAAACTAAAAAGACTAACAATTTCGCATATTAATATAAGGTCACTTCATTCTAATTTTGGATTATTTAAAGACTTAATTTTAAGAGAAAATTATGATATTATATGTGTATCTGAAACTTGGTTAACGCCAGATGACTCAGACAACAGTTTCTTCCTACCAAATTATACACTCATTAGAGCAGATCGCAATACTAGAGGTGGTGGTGTAGCCATATATCTTAAACCTAATTTAAAATTTGAAGTTGTCTATTCACAACTGTCAGTTAGCTATGACCTAGAACAACTCTGGGTTAAAGTTCAAATTCAAAATAAAAGAATTGGTGTTGGTGTCGTATACAAACCCCCAAGAGTATCAGTGTCTAGTTTGGAGAAGGTTAGTGCAGTGCTAGAAGAATTAAGCTTAGTAGTGGATTCAATAATTCTAACAGGTGACATTAATATTAATTTATTAGATAAAAATGCATATAATACAAAAATATTCGACTCATTTATGTCTAATTTTAAACTAAAACAACTAATTAGTTCGCCAACTAGAATTACTAATACAACAGAATCATTAATAGACGTTATTTGTGTAAGTGATAATTTAATTGTACTAGAATCTGATACTATAGACCTAAGTAATATAACGGATCACTTATTGGTATATAGCTGCTTAGACATAGATATTAAAAAATATAAAAGTGAACCGTTTTATTGTAGATCGTATAAATATTTTAATGTAGTTGAGTTTGCACAAGATGCCACCAGCATCGAATGGAATTTAATTTTGGAAATAGAGGACATAAACGACAAAGTTGAAATTTTAAATAATTATATAACGGAACTATTTGACAAGCATGCACCATTAATATTAGTTAAACCTAGAAAACATAATCCGCCCTATATTACTTATAATATTAAAGAAATGATCAAGACAAAAAACAAAGCGCATAAAAAATATTTACAGACAAAAACAGAGAGAGATCGAGCTTATTATATAGACTTAAGAAATTATGTCAATAGTGCTATTCGTCGAGAAAAGAAAGCATATTATAATTATATATTAAAAAAGAATGAAAAAAATCCGAGTGATATCTGGAAAACTTTTAGGGATATGGGTGTCGGAGATTTAAAAAATAAAAAAGATTTGCCTGAATGCTTGCAAAATTCGCAACTGTTGAATGATCATTTCTTAAATATCGCTGGAAGTACAGCTGTTGACGAAAACCTGTTAGAGCTTTATGAAAATAACAAAATAAACAATTCAAGTTTTCAATTTAATGAGGTAACAGAAAGCGATATTTGTAGAGCAATTTCATCAATAAAATCAAGAGCGTATGGGGTGGCGTATGCTGAGATGTTAAAAATGATTTTGCCGTGCTGCATACATATTTTAACTCATCTGGTCAATTATTCTTTAAATACCGGTACATTCCCGAACATATGGAAAACAGCAGCCGTGCTACCGATTCAAAAAAATAATAGGCCTCTAACATGTGACGACCTACGTCCTATAAATATTTTACCCTCCTTATCTAAAGTTATGGAAAAAATTGTAAGTTTTCAGTTTAAAATTTATCTAGAAAATTTTAACATTCTTCCTTCAATTCAATCAGGGTTTCGACAAAAGCATAGTACCAATACAGCAATGTTAAAGGTTGTAAATGATATTAGCAGTGCAATGGATAATTCCATGCTTACTGTTGTCATTTTACTTGATCAGAGTAAAGCTTTTGATCTGGTCAATACAAATTTACTGATTGCGAAATTAAAATATATTGGAGTGGAGAATATTGCATTGCAATGGTTTGGAGATTATTTGAGAAATAGAAAACAATTTGTTAAAATAGGTACAGATAATTTCTTGTCCATGCAGCAGGTGTTAAGTGGTGTACCTCAAGGCAGTGTACTGGGGCCTATTTTGTTTTCAGTATTTACATTTGACCTTCCAAATGTTGCCTCAAGTTGCCACTTGCACTTGTATGCAGATGATATCCAATTATATAAGTCGTCAAAACTTGATGAATTTCCAAATTTAGTGAAAGATGTAAATGAAAATTTAAATCGTATTTGTACATGGTGTATCAAAAATGGACTTAAACTTAATCCAAAAAAATCACAAGCACTTTGCATCGGAAATGAAAGGATAAGGTCTAATCTCCATCTAGATAATTTTGATATCACAGCAAATAATACTAAAATACAATGGGTAAATAAAGCTAAAAGTTTAGGAGTAACAATAGACGAGAATCTTAGCTTTGATCACCACACTAGTAATATATTCAGAAGCTCATATGCTACATTAAAATCAATTTACAAGTTGAAACATGAAATAGATGAAAAAACAAAACTAAAACTAGTAAAATCTATTATTTATCCAAGAATCGAATATTGCAGTTCAGTATATTATTTTCAGCTAACAGAGTACAATAAATATAAAATACAGAAAATACAAAACGCTTGCTTAAGATTTGTTTGTAAAATACCATATGGTGAGCATGTAGGTCCATACTTGCAAAATTTAGGTGAATTGAATGTTAAGCAGCGTACTAATTACCTTTATAGTATATTTTTGTACAAACATGTTAAAAATAAACAACCACAATATCTTTCAGATTTATTAATATTAAGATCAGATATACACGATGTGAATGTTAGAGTGGATAGTTATACCACACCTAGACATAGAACTGCGAAATTTGAGGGGAGCTTTGCATACACCGCGCCAACAGTATTAAATTATGTCCTACAAATTTTAGACAAGTCGATAGGTACATTTAAGAAAGAGTCGAAACTGTTATTCTTAGGGAATGATATAAGTGTATAAACTACATAAATATAACTTTATTAAATTTGGTGCACATTAATAAACTATTTGTTTTGTACAATTTAATACTATTTTTTTATAAATATTTTTTTACGTGTAATTAAGTCAGTAAGTAATTAATTAACAAGCATTGTTTTTCATTATTGGATAAAATTATTGTATTTAGTGTAAGTATTTATATAAACTAATTAATATTTTGTACGTTTTAATATAAGTAACGAATATTGTTATTCTTTATGGGAAAGTGGAAGAGCGGCTATGCCGAACTATCTCCCATTTGTGTACGTCTCAATGTTCACAATAAACGTTATTATTATTATTATTATTATTATTATTATTTCCGCCAAATTTTCACTCATCTGCTAAATGTTTCCCACACATTACTGTCTTTAACTAATCACTAAATAAGTTAGTTATGTTTATATCAAGACCTAAATCTTCTACGGTGTTTTCCTAAGAAAAACCGAATGATATTGACACAGGGACCATTAATATTACGATCAAACAATGAACTTGACATATTTGCTTAAAGAACCTGTATATCAAGACTTTGACTATTATAAACCAACCTCAAACTGGTTCTTATGAAATAACAACAAAAACAAACCGTATAATATGAAATGTGCAGGCGGTGTAGCGCCTAGGCCAAACACTGATCTCGATCTAGATTCATTCATCGGGTAAGGATAAAAATAGTGTTAAAAGTATAATGGAAATTTCCCATTGATCGTTTAGTCTGGAAAAAGGAGAGTTTTTGATACGTTCCTTTACTTCCCCATCCAGTGGTGGTAACAAAAAAAAAAATGAAAATTTTTATTGTTCAAATAGGATTAAATTGTCATGAAACGTCAAGATTTTAAGTTTGTGCAAAAAAAAATTTGTCTGTCGGTTTGTAACTTTTGTGCGCTCGTTACTCTGGAACCGTTTAACACGTATGTATTTTTACGAGATCTGGAACTAGATTATATTTTGATCTTATTCTGTTGAAGGGTCGGGGGGTAAATTGAGGTAAATGGGGGTAAATTGAGGTAAATGGGAGGTAAATAGGTAAATCAACCAACTAAGAGTCCATAAAATTGGTATTTAGTATATATTAGAGAAGCTAAGATCTCAAAAAATCTTTTGGCACTAGCCACCCCCATCCCATTATTAAAGGGGGTGAAAAAAAATAAAATTGTGATTTAGTGTGTGTACAAAAACCAAAGACTTTTTTTTTACTTCATCCACCCCCACTACCACCACCACCCCACACTATCGATGTGGCATATCGTTTTATGTGGCATATCGTTTTATGTGGCATATCGTTTTGGGGTCGACGATTTCAAATATTATGTTATTAAAGTTCCATAACTTTTTTCGAAAGTACGCCAATTTTTTTTTTTGAAATTACGTCAAACTTTTTCCAAAGTACGGCGAATTATTTACAAAAGTACACCAAATTCTTTTGGGAGGTTCGCCAAATATTTTCGAAAGTACACCAAATTTTTCCCGAAAGTTCACCGGAGTAGGATATTATAGTAGGTCCTAGACCTCCTTCCTCACCCTTTGTGTGACGTCACGGGACCGGGTCCGGGGAGAGTGGTAATTAGTAGATGTAATTAATAATAATAATAATAATAATAATACTTCATTAACCATTTCGATACTTAAGTACATATGGCAGGTAGCGGGTACTCAGTGGGAGGGTAATTAAAGATAATTAGAGGGTGATTATCCCAACTGTGGAATATTCGAGATTAAATTATTAAAATATTTATTATATATATATATAATAAGAGAAGCTATTTAAGTCTAGATTTAACAAATACAGTGTAAAGCAAATTCAGTAATTCAACATCATCAAAAACATTTGAATTTCTAATCACAAAACCTAAACTTCTCTAAGCGAAAAAACAATACTTTCAATATGTTTGTTAAAATTTAATTTCGAATCAAAAAGAACACCAAAGTCTTTAAAAGCATCTGATATATTCAAGACAGAACCGTTCAACTAATAATCAAATAATGCTGAAAGATAAAACGTTTATTGAGGTAAACGGGGATTATGTTAAAAATTACAAAATTGTTTTATTTATGTCAGCGGAAATTTTTGGAGTCTACTGCGTACTTATGCAAATACATATTAATTTTATATCCAGGCATCTAAATAAAAAATATATTTAAGTATTTCAAACTTTGTAACCTATAAATTCTTCGGTTTTGAACTTTTACGATGTCATTCCTACATGAACTGATGAAAAATTAAAATATGTTTAGTTTCAATGTCAATGTGAGGATGCTTAACTGTAAAGCCAAAAAAATATTAATATGTTATGCAATACTGAATGCGGGGATATGAATAATGGAATCATCATTAATTAACCTTGAATACGTAGGCAGACATGTCTATATATTTTTAGTTTAAAATTCTTATCTAGCAAATAATCGATTCGATTTAATTCCGCTTCTAATTAATGCACATTGTTTATTACCATATTTTGTTCATTCCTCTAGGCCAGATTAAAATACGTTACCTATAGATTAGGGATAGATTAAGGCGGCGGCGTTTTCATTAGACATTCGATATCATACTGTAAATCTCTCTTAAGCCGGCTGATGACTAGACATGTTTGTATTTATACAAATATACAGGGTGTTCCTCAATTCCTTAGGTCATTTTATGAAAAAAAGTTCATATGAACATATGTCCGCAGCGGCATAAATTTGCTACAGGGTGCTGAATGTTTTTTCTTTAAATCGTTATTTTTACTTCCACATCCAGTGGAAGTATAGTAACGACAAAAAAATTAATTTAAAAAAATTTTTATTGTTCAAATAGGCTTAGAATGTCATGAAACGTCGAGATTTTAAGTTTGAGCGAAAAAAAATTCTGTCTGTCGGTCTGTCTGTAACTTTTTTTGTGCGCACGTTTACTCTGGAACCGTTTGAGATATTGACTTGAAATTTGGTACACGTATGTATTTTAACGAGATCTAGAACATGATTATATTTTCGTCTTGTTCCGTCGAAGGGTTGGGGGGTAAATTGGGGTAAATTTGGGGTAAAGAGGTAAATCGAGCAGGTAAGAATCTATAAAATTGGTATTTAGTATATACAAGAGAAGCTAAGGTCTCAAAAAAATTTTGGCATTAGCCACCCCCATCACCGCCTCCACCCCTATTATTATAGGGGGATGAAAAAAAAATGTGATTTAGTGTGTGTACAAGAACCAGAAACCTCAAAATATTTTTTTACTTCATCCACCCCCACCCCACTACCGATGTGGGGTATCGTTTTATGGGTTTTTGGGGTAGAGGATTTCAAATATTACATTATTAAAGTTCCATAAACAATTATTTCCACATACAAAATTTTTTCATTGTGAGTGACTTGAATAGAAAATCTGGATGTGGAAGTAGTGATTCCTTGAGCAGCGGTTTTTAATATCTCAGAGAGTACTTTAGATATTATTTTCAATTTTGGTACGTATTAATAGGATATAAAACCACATATTTTAGTTAGAAAAGTTATTTTATCGCTCCACCAGTGGCGTCCCTGAAAACATGTCCTGTGATATATTTTACAAAAAAAGTGGTACGCCATGTGGGTATTTTTTCTGATTAGCCTGGTCAATCCTACATGAACACGGTCTCTTGCGTTTTTCTCGTCAGACGCACAGTTCTTGATTAATACAATTAAATTCAAATTGAAACTAATTATTATTAGCATTGACAAATTTTGTTTTACAAAAATTTTTGGAAATGGCCACCTTCATTTAAATTTTTTTACAAATATTGCTGAAGATATTACTAAAAATTTACCAACTTCAGATAAAGACTTCGATGGTATTGATCCTCTAATCAATTTCAAATTTAAAGAAGTCTTACAACGAAATCAGAGATATAACAAGCTAAAAACTTACTCTTCGCCAATTTACTGAGCATTTTATATAATTGTTGCACATTCTGTAGGAGACTGGTATATACACGACAATTTTGCCACATGGACAAGATACAAAAAAAGTTGAAAATTAGATATAATGCAATTAGTAGCCAATTAAAAATTTAACAATTTAACGATACAGCTGTGTAGACATTCACAGTACAATTTTAAAATTTAGGATGTAAAATAATCATAAAATTCATGTACATCATAAAATACATGTTCCTTCAGAAAACTTTTGACTTGCTTTTGAAACTTTAATACACTTTCACTTCCATTCACGGGTAGTAGGTTAAAGAATTTAACAGATAGATATCTATACGAGGAGATATTTTTTGTGAGCTGAAAATATGGAGCAATCAGAGGCTTATGTGTCTAGTGTCATGTGTATTTACGATTTGGTAGTTGTAAATATACTACTGGCATAATTTATACATTCATAAATATATTGATTTGTGCATGTTAAAATTCCCAGGCTTTTAAATAATGGTCTACATGAGTCAGTGCTCTTAGAATTTGTGAGGATTCTGATTGCACGTTTTTGGAGGCGTAGTATTTTTATGGCATGTGCAGAGCCACCCTAGAGTATGATCCCATAACACATAACACTATGGAACAAGGCATAGTACGCCATTAATATAACATTACTATTTACTGAGATGGTTAAGCTTTTTAAAAGGTACACACAGCTGGATAATTTTTTTGACAGAGAAATAATATCCGGTTCCCAAGATAACTTGCTGTCTACGGTAATACCTAGACATTTGGTAGGCACACTGATAACCTTGTTGTAAGAATTAAGATTGAAAATGATGGTTTTAGTTTTCCCGTTATTTAGGCATAATTCAACATTATCGTGGTAATCATTGGCCTTAGGTTGTATTTCGTGATCTATTTGAGTCAGGATGTCCAATTCTCTATTCGCTGACGGCAAGGTGAGATCATCTGCATATCCAACAGATTTAGTTGTGATAAAATCGGCAATGTCATTTATGTAAACTAGAAATAGGATCGGCCCTAGTAGTGAACCCCGTGGGACACCATAATTAAGTGGTTTTAAAGAGGATGTTTTCCCGTTCATGTATACACACTGATACCTATAATTTTTGATAAATGACAAAGCTGATCCCCTTACTCTATACGTTTCCAATTTAATAACATATCATGCGATACACAGTCGAATGCCTTTGATAGGTCTAACGTTGATGCCGCCGTCATATTGCCTTTCTCAAACTCATCAGTTATAAAATTGACCATCTCTATTAAAGCTGTGATGGTTGATTTACCTTTCCTATATCCATATTGAGTTGGATTCAATAATTTTTTATTTTTCAAGTAACCTAATAATCTTATTTTGAAAGCGGCTTCTAGTAATTTTGATAATATAGGGATTATTGATATAGGTCTATAATTGTCAGATACATTTTTGTTTCCTTTTTTAAATACTGGAGTCACTTTAGCAAGTTTGAAATTTTCTGGAAATATTCCTTTTTCAAGACAAATATTAATAAGATATGTTATTTGACTTAATAATTCTTTTTTAAGCTTAAAACCTTCACAATTTAAACTACGAAAGTCCCTAAATTTGTCAATCTTCAATGTGAATATCAGTCGATATTCCGAGCGCGGTTAGTACTTGGATGGGCTCCCATCTTGGGAAATACAGCGTTCTCGTCCCACCTTCTAGAGGCTTGTATATCAGTGTATACTCGGAAGTTACGTAATTTCAGACGAGGATTACGTAGTGGATATACCATCCTTCGGAGGGGATGTAAAGCAGGCGGTCCCTTGTCTATTAAATGTTAGGCAAGTAAAAGATCCCTACTCTTCTTAAGGGAAGAGGTTCCGCAAAATTTCCAGGTTGGGGGTAGCTCGTCTCCTTGCGCCGGTGATAGGCCCTGGTGGCGGAAATAGGCCGACGTTAAATAGTTAATAAAAAAAAAAAAAATTAATTTGTCAATTAAATCACTGAATTCAGTTTCCGTGAAGGGTTCTAGATAAAAAGAAAATACAAGTCTATTTCTTTGTAGTTTCTCAACATATGTTGCATTATTAGGATTAATGTGAGCCTTTATATCATCCACCGTATTAATAAAAAAAGTATTTAGGTCTTCTACAGAGATATGGATGTTGTCAGCATCGTCACTTTTTTTATTTTATTTATTTAGTTTTTGGACATCCTAAATTTTGTGATACTATCTTTGTTGTGAAAAAAAAAAATGAAAAAAAAAATCCAACCTGTGTGGGATTCGAACACACGATCTTTGGATTGCAACGCAAAACTTTAGCCACTGCACCATCACATATTGCTACGAAAATTGATTGCGATATATATCTTTCGACAATCATAGATATTTCAACTCATTAGATATATTTGTATGAAACATATATTAGTAAAATGCATAAACAAAAAAAAATATATTATGGAAATAACATTTTGCAAGATTTTTATTAAAGCGCAAGGGATAAAAATTAAGAGAATGTTTTTTTTAATTTAATAATTAATAACTTTTATTTACTGATCGATTTTCTTCAAAAACAATAGGGTTCTTCCTCTAGCTAACACTAACAGCAAAAGTAAAGACTCCTATGATATAAATGTACAGATCATAAAAACGTTAAAGAGCATAATTGTTTACCCTCTTACTAATTTAATAAACCAGTGTATTAGAGACAAGACTTTTCCAACTGCTCTCAAATTAGCAAGTTATTCTTATATACAAAAAAAGGCTGCAAGGATGACGCTGTTAACTACAGACCTATTTCTTTAACACCGATCTTAGAAAAAAATTTTGAAAAAGTTCTTAAACAACAAATTAGCAAATTTTTTGAAGAGAATGGACTCTTTCACAGCAGCCAATTTGGCTTTCGCAACCAACGGTCTACTACATTAGCCATAAACAACTTAACACAATTATTATTAAATGACTTTGAGAATAGCAATTTTACAACCTTCTACCTTACCCTCTACCTTACAAAAGCCTTCGACTGTGTAAATCCCATCAATCTATTGCAAAAGCTCAGTTATTATAACTTTGATGATAGTAGTATAGCCCTAATGAAATCATACCCCCCTGTCCGACAGACATCAATATATGTTTCCTATAACATGAGAAATTCGAACAAATTGCTACTGAAATACGGAGTACGACAAGGTTCTGTCCTAGGTCCGATACTATTTTTGATATATATCAACGATTTAGCAAAATGCGATAAAATATCTAATATCATACCATTCGCAGATGACACTATGGTTTTGAATAGTCATAACCAATTAGATACTTTAGCAGAAAATACCAATACTTCCCAAGCTAACATCAAGCAATGGTTTCATGCCAATAGTCTAAACTTGAATGAAAACAAAACCCAAACCCTGACATTTTCTTTAAGAAACTAACATGAGTAATATCAATGAACCCAATCATGTTAAATTTCTAGAGGTGGACTTGAACTCTGTACTGACCTGGGAAAATCACATACATAGCTTATCACAAAAACTAACCAAAAACATATTTTTTATTCGTACTCTGTCCAATTCAGTATCTGAAAAAACACTAATTGTAGCCTACTATGGATTTTTTCATGCCAATATGTCCTATGCGATATTAAATTGGGGACATGCGCCTCACAGTGCACAAATTTTCGGTCTTCAACGCAAATGCATTAGTCATTGCACAAGTTAAATTTAGAGATGATTGCAAAAAACACATTGTCGATCTCTAATCGATCTCTAATTCTTACGCTACCATGCTACCATATCTTAAAATGACTACTTTATATTAAACGTGACATCAATATGTTTTCTACACACACAGACTCACGAGTATCTCACTAGAAATAGAAACAGTGTAAAACAATCCTTTCTCCGTCTAACAAGGTCTAGAGATGGCACGGGCTACTATGGTGTCAAATTTTTCAATATACTACCAGACCACAGTCAGATTCCGAACTCACGATACGATTGACGATACGACACCAAGTTGAACGTGACGACTCCTATATGGTATCGTCGGTCAACATAGGAATTTGGTAGTAATTTTACATTTTAAGAAATAAGAAAATTTTTGAAGTAGCGGGACGAGTTTTGCTTACCTACCTAAACTATATTTTTGTGTGTTCATTTTATTGAAGTATTTTTGTTTTGTTTGGAGATATATCGACTACTATTAATAATGCTTTCAATTGTCGCTGCTGGAATCTGGAATGGCCAGAAGAATTCGAAGAGCTGCTAATATACGGCTGATACGTGAAAGAACAAGAATCCGAAATACAATTTGATTCGTTTGAAACCTTAGTGACCTCCGCATTTTGACCTCTACCACTCCTACCAGATAGGAGATTTATAGAATAATTTAGGTTGAACAAACCGTTAGCGAGAAAATTTAATAAGTTTGGTACAAAATTCACTTAGATGACGGGATTTTGAGTTTGAATTTTAGCCACAGAAGACCTATACTCTTCTGTGTTTTAGCCTCCAAAAAAATCGAAGTAGGCAGTGTGATGGCGCAGTAAATAAAATGTCACAGTTTAATATTATGGACAGAGGAAAGTTGATTGCTCTTTCCTGTCTTGGGAACGTAGCAAAACTAACAAAGACAAGTACAATATTGAAATGAAATAGTCAATCCCCATAATCGCACGACTGACGACAACTCAAATGCAGTCGTTGAAATATAGACTATCCGCAATACAGTAGACGATTATCTTCCACGACCATAGAGCGTCAGAATCGACTATCCGTCGCAGAGAGGAATTATGTCGATAATGCGCGCTTAGTAGTCATTTTAAAGAACTAAAATTTTTGTTGGTTCAAAATTGAAAACGCCATATTTGCGATTTATGCTTGCCCCAAATAAAATTATTTAGAGCAAGGATAATCAGAGAGAACCTCACAAGATTGACAAATCGCAAAATATAGTGTTTTCAATTTTGAGCCAACAAAAATTTTAGTTCTTCAAATGATTACCATGCGCGCATTATCGCGACAATTCCTCTCTGCGCCCTTGGTGTCGGATCGTCAATCGTGATCGTATCGTGAGTTCGGAATCCGCCTGCTGGTCTTAAATTTGAATGCATTCCAAGTGTTAATAAAGAAATACTTGAAAAGAAAGGCTTTCTATAATTTAAATGAATGCCTCCAAAATGACTTCTCAGATATGCTTTTACTGTAGTTTTAAAGTGTTTTATTATTGCAACTGTTGTATTTTAACTTTAAATAATAAAAAAGTATTTATTTTGCCTATACTTTCAAGCTACGGAGCGGAAGACGAGAGCTCACTACCTAACCAAATTAATGCCAGCTCTTAGACTACTTCACGTGTATATAGAATACATTTAACATAAATAAATGAACTATACAAAAACATTAGAAAGGCGACGACAATGTATTCTGAATCGAGAATATAAATATCAACAACCTCACCTTCCCTTTTGATTACATCATCCTAAATAATTATAATCGTGTGCATATGAAATTTGATTGAATTAGAATCTAGTGTTAGAAATATAAGGGGGGTGCCGATAACATGATGATAAATTATTCCAATCACACACAACAATAAATTAAATTCGATTTAACCACGTTATAAAATTTATTAATTTGAATTTAATGCACAATTAATAATTCTCAAAATCAGGATTATCGAAATAATGTTAATTAATAAAAATAACTTGAAAAATGGTAATTAATACTCTGACGACTGTCTAAGCCAAGCCAGCGCGATGAAGATAATGTCCTCGGCGCCCGGACAGGCAAGTCGCTTATCCCTTATTTCACTGACGTAGCATCTTTACGTCGGCGGACGGGACTTCGCTAACACTAGCAATAAATTATTTATAATAGGTACCAGTAAGTTACTGGCGATAGTGATAATGAATTGATAACAATTAAAATCAATTAATTAATGGGTATATTATTTATTTATTTAGTTTTGTTATACTCTTCGCAAATTCAAAACCAAAGAGTATACGGCATTTGATCGGCACATTTCTAAAACCATAAACTTAGCTCGTAAAATAAATTGTTGAAAAAACAACTCCGTCTGTCGGTGCGTCTGTCACTTTTCTCCTAAATACAACAACGTACCTTTAAACTTTAAATTGCATCCTTACCAATGTTCCGATGGGGGCTTGATCAGTAATTTATATTTTAAGAATTTAAATCTGACGTATATCATTACACTGTATCTACATCTAAAATCTGGTCTGCATTTTTATTCGTAAATTATTTATACACTGACATGTTTTTAATTCATCATAAACATCTTGTCTAATAAGTTCGTTGAACGCTGTTTTGTTGGCAACCTCAGATTCTTGTTCCAAACGGAGATTAATTAGGCATAGACATAGCGATTTATTCGAGATAATGATCAGTCACGGTATTAGTCGCGTGCAAACTCGTGGCGAGCTCAATAGTTGTTTTTGTCCATAAACAAACATGCCAAACTAGCATGTTTTCTGGCCGATGGATTCATCGCGTAAAAAAATGTGTGATAAAAATAGATAGAAAAAAATAATTTTAATAATCATTTTATTATGAAGGAGCGGTTAGTAAATTGGTCAGATACCGAAAAGAAAAGACAGGGATAAATAAATAGTGTAATACTTGTTTCAGTGAAAATGTCTTTCGATATATTGTTACGAAACATATCGGAGCACATATTTTCTTTGGGGGGTAATAGGCTCATTTAACATTTTTTTATTATTACATATTCTGAAAGAACTGGGTGAGTATAGTAAGTATGCCAAAAATTAGAATTTTCTGACGTCGCCTTCATGTATAAAAAAATTATTAAAGTCGGCGCGCTTAAAAACGCTCGGGATAACATGTAGTCGAGTTGTGACGTCAGATGGCTGAACCGCCCAGTGAACACGGCTGTGAATGCAAGTTAGTAGAGTAAAATCTGGAAGTAAAGTCGCTTAGTTTTCGAGAGAAAAAGCGGCGTAGAACCAAACCAGACTTAGTGGGATTCTTTAGTAAGATAATCGTGTACACGAAATCATTTTTTACATTTTTTGGTGGTCGAGAACTTTTTTATTTCGGAAAAAGATTTTTAATGAAATATGTTTTTTAACGTCTCCACCGCTATATCTATTTATTTTTTTTTTTAGATTAAAGTAGACACAATAGCGCTTCGAACAACGTCCCACGTGAACCCGATTTATTTTTTTTTAGTTGGAAAAATAATAGGAAACTCAAACTTGTTATTTTCAGTAGCGTAATTTTAGACAATCGAGAAAAAATTTATTTATGAAAATTTGTATATACATGCTGCGTACAAATTGAAGCCAATAGTTGAAAAAAGTTTTTAGTATAAAAATTTTTCATGTCCCGTTCATAGTATTGAGTCAGCGATTTTTTTTTAACGGGCCAAAGTCATATTCTTGCGCGCTCGGCTGTAGCAAGCCTGCCGACTACAACGATCTGACGGTCCCGGTCGGGGTGTATGTAGTAGTTTAAGTTATATCAATAGCATTGAACTCGTTATGTTTAATATAGAGTTCAATGATCAATAGATACAAAACCAGTAGTGATTAAAAGCATCTAGGGGATCAATATTATTGTTCAATATTTCATATATTGTACAGTAGTATTGATCATATGTTGTTAATATTAAGAAATTGTACAATAAATATAAAATAGTCTCCTTTTAATAATAAAAAGACAGGTAGGTAGATATAAATACCTAATCTATAAATATCAATCAGTGTTACTAACTACCCACCTAATTAGTAAGTTTATTAGACATTTTTAAATGAATGAAAGTAAAAACGTACGGATAAAATGAGTTTTATTGTTGAAATAAATTTGTAGTATGTCGTTTATGTAGGCCCTATATTAATAGCATTCTCATTCGTTCATATCTGCCTCGAAATCTTTAATAATGTTGTTACAGGAACGACATTTGCACTCGTTGCAACATTTTATGCCTTCCTTAAAACAACCACATTTTCGATTGTCACAATTTTTATCCGAACAATGAATACTTAATGATTTTCGACAACCACCACTTCTACGCGACCAACCCTGCATGCGAGGTGTATTAATTGCGTCCCAATGTCGCATTTAGCGCTGATAAAAAAAAAACGCTGTTGCCACACGGTACATTTTAGGAACAAATATATTGTTTCAAAAACTTTTGTGATTATTAGGCTTTATTTTCTTCGTTGCATGTATGTAAATATTTTCAAAAATAAAAAAGTTTATCGATTGGTGAAGATTTCAATACATAAAATATATATTTTTAGTTTATCTGATTTTTAGAGAAATGAAAGTGCGAATTGTGCCCAAACCGTTTATATTGGTAAAAGCGCTACAGTGTGTGCTTTAATTTGACACAAAACAAATTTCGGTACCTTTAATAGTTTTAAAAATTTAGCGGTGGAAACAAAAAAAAAACAATTTTATTTAAAAATACGTTTTTTTCACTTTTTATTGATTTAAAAAGTTCGAGACTACAAAAAAAATGTCGTAAAATATGATTTAATATGCCCGGTGACATACTCAAAGGAACCTAACATGTTTGACCTGGTTTTACGCCAAAAAAAAAAAACGACACGATAGACTTACGAAATCGCTGCTCTAATATAGGTATCGGCGCACGCCAAGTGACGTCACTCTACGGACTGTTGGCCGGCCGAGCGTGTTTCTATTCAAATGCGAATATCTCTGTGGCTATTGATTCAATTGAGCTGAAATTTTTTTCTGAGGCTATTGATTTGTTATACTTTAAAATGAGGAAGAAAAAGTAGGAAACTGCCATATCACTAAATGACCCTATTATTAAAAAATATGCACTTTAAAAATTTCGCATGTGGTTCCATTATTAAAATTAGGTGATCTCTTAGATATAGATAATTATAGACTGATATATTTAGTTAGTTCTCTGTCTAAAATAATGAAAAAGGTAATTTACGATCAGTTATCGATATATATTGAAAAATACCATATTCTTACATCGTGTCAACATGGCTTCAGGGGTGATAAATCCAAGGCGTTTGATACCTTGGATGTGGATTTTATTACATTTAAACTCTTTAACATTGGTATACGTGGAAATATTCTCTAGTGGATTCATTCATAATTAGTAAACCGTAGAATAATTGCGAGGACTGGTAACCACTTCTCAGAAGAATTTAATGTATCCCGAGGAGTCCCCCAGGGGTCAATACTAGGGCCCTTACTTTTTATATCATATGTCAACGATCTGCCAAACCATATAAAAAGTGGGTCAGTGACTATGTTTGCTGACAATAGCACAATAACTGTGGCAGACGCAAATATTGATATTCTCCATGAAAGAGTTAATAATGTACTAGATGAATTTTCTGCGTGGCGTGACCGTAATAAACTCATACTAAATTCGTCCAAAACAACTTTCATGAACTGCATTATACAGAATTTTACATTTTGCTACAAGAGTAAATTCTTAGGCGTTGTCTTAGACGCAGATCTATCCTGGAAAGCCCAAATTGATATAATATGCAAGAAATTAAGCCAGGCTTATTTTGCAGTTATACAATTGAAAAATATATTTGATCTTAAGGCAGTACTAAATACTTATTATTCACTTGCATACTCGCATATAAGTTTTAGTATATTATGTTGGGGTATAGCCAGTGAAAGAGAGAGTTTTTATTTGCCCAAAAAACTTATACGTTTAATATTTATCTTAAAAACAGGGGAAAGCTGTAAACACAGTTTCAAATCAAATAAATTACTTACAACTCCATCAATTTTTACTTATAAATGTTTATGTTTCGTAAAAAAAAACTTACACCTTTTTGATAAAGTTTCATCTTCTGATATAATTATATCACGAGAAGTAGTGACCTCCTAATACGATCGCATAATTCTACATTATTTAAAAAATCATCATTCTAGTGATGTATTAAATTGTATAATTCTTTGCTTCTTGATTTAAAAGTTATTAACAATTTTAATTCATATAAACTTAAAGTCAAAAATATGTTATCAGACGGTGCATTTTATAGCGTTGATGCTTTCCTGAATAGATAAATTTATGTTTACTAGTGTTAGTTACTCTTAATATTTTGTGTACTTGTATTTTTATGTTTTACATATGCAGACTATCTACAAGGCATGTAGGTATATTTATACAAAAAATGTTAACTTTTACCTATTAATTCTATTTTTTTTTCTCAATGTATTATTGGTTACTATTCCAATTACGTTATTGACGTATTAAATACATATTTTTGTCCAATTGACTTATCCTATATCATTATTATGATCTAAAGGATTAATAAAGTATTATTATTATAAACTATCTATTTGATTATACCGATTACAAAAAATAGTAAAATGGTAATAAGCATTCCTCTATTTATGTCCTTATCAAATTTTTCATTGTTATATTAGACAAGTAGGTATACGCTAAACAGGCCCGATGAGAAGGGAGGGAGGATTCCCCCCACGAGCCCGGGCTCATAATGTTTTTCGGATCCCCCGCTCATCAATTTTCAAAAAATGTTAATACACTTCATAAATCCTGTATATATATTTTTACGAAATTTTCTCCCCGGACCCGTATTTCCTCCACGGCCCTGACGCTAAATCTGTTTTCGCCATACGTTGCCGTGTTTGTTAAGGCTGTGGTTTCGATACTCTGGAAATAAGTGAAGCTGTAATAGCACCTTTTATTTTTGAAATATTTTTTTGGATAATTTCTTTTTGGAAATTTAGTAAATTAAATTAACTTTCAGCCTACATCATCAAGATATATACCAATTTTTCTGAAAGTCATATTAGACATGCCATATTGAATGTTCCGGATTTTTCTCATTAACTTTAGGTGCCAAAGAACGTCTGTAATGAATTTCAGGATTCTAGGTGTTCGAGGAGCAGGGCCGTGTAGAGAGGATGTGCGATGGCACACCTTAGGGAATTTTTAATTTTCTCCCCCCATGTTCATAAATTTTTATTTTGGTGGAATTTTTTTTTTTAGATTTTCTTTCCCTCACTTATCAATTTTACTTCCACATCCAGTGGAAGTATGGTAACGACAAAAAATTTTTTAAAAATTTTTATTGTTCAAATAGGCTTAGAATGTCATGAAACGTCGAGATTTTAAGTTTGAGCGAAAAAAAATTTTCTGTCTGTCTGTAACTTATTTTGGTGCGCACGTTTACTCTGGAACCGTTTGAGATATTGACTTGAAATTTGGTACACATATGTACTTTAACGAGATATAGAACTAAAAATAAACTAAATTTGGGGTAAATAGGTAAATCAAGCAGGTAAGAGTCCATAACATTGGTATTTAGTATATACAAGAGAAGCTAAGGTCTCAAAAAAAATTTTGGCATTAGCCACCCCCATTACCACCCCCACCCCATTATTAAAGGGGATGAAAAAAAAATGTGATTTAGTGTATGTACAAGAACCAGAAACCTCAAAATATTTTTTACTTCATTCACCCCCTACCACCCCCACCCCACTATCGTTGTGGGGTATCGTTTTATGGGTTTTTGAGGTAGAGGATTTCAAATATTATATTATTAAAGTTCCATAAACAATTATTTTCACATACAAAATTTTTTCGTTGTGAGTGACTTGGGTAGAAAATCTGGATGTGGAAGTAGTGATTCCTTGGGCAGCGGTTTTTATTCTGTGGAAAGATTTTTTTTTTTTATTTTCTTCATCAATTTTTATTTCGGTGGAAAATTGAAGTAGGGGGCGGCATTTTAGATTTTCCGCACCAGCAGCCAAACCTCTAGAAACAGCCCTGTCGGGGAGTACCGAAAGAGTCCCAACCATCTTTTAAAAGCAGAAATCATACGTCAGAGATTTTATATTGTAGATAAGAAAGTATAGTAATATTTTTTTTTACTACGATATTTTAGCTGATATGTTTTGACCACAAGAACTCAAAAAGTGTTTATAATCAATCAAATGTCATATTTAAGATTTCCAATAATATTATGGATGACACATTAAATTTGGTAAACATAGTACTACCAGAAGTGGTACTTTACTTGAAGAGGTTTTCAGTTTTAGACGATTATTTTGAGATTGGAACAATTTGCAAGATTTTTCTAAGAAAAAAAATTTAAAAATACTCTTGTGTACATTTTAATTTAAAAAAAGAATAAAAATAAGATTAGTGAAATGTGTATTTTATCAATTTTAGCGATGTTAAAAATTTAATTGGTAAATAATTCCTAATAATTTTCTGTTAGTTATGTGAAGCAGAAAGTGAACAATATTAGCTCACAGATCATGAATCATAAAATACCGGTCATATTTGATATTTGTTACAGAAAGGAAAATTTTTAAGAACTATTTAAATTTTTAAACTGGATAACCTTACCTGATGAAAGCCTTCTAATGAAGATGGCGTTTTTAGAATGTTATAAATTTGGATACGTTCTGGCTTTTTTTAGAATAATATTATCGAATGGAGAGTTTAGAGTACTGATTTTTCAAGATGTTGAATAATATAATAAAAAATTTCTCTGTGTACGTTCTTTTATTTTATTGGTCTAATGGGTTCATTAATTACTTAATCTGGTTCGATGTCATATTATGTATGCTGTGATATAAATAAAAGCTAATTTTTAAAAATAAGTTCCCTTATCATATTAACTTTCCTGATAAAGCTTTCCATGCCATTATTTATTGCGTAATTAATTATCTATCACTTCATTTGAAATGAACACAATCGACACTACATATTTTTTCTAGACACTGACACAACATCGACTATGGAGATATTTTAAGTATGCTTAATTTTCTAATTCCTAGCAGCATCTACAGTCTATTCACTTTAAGAATGGAGTACTCCTGAGAGAAGTTTACAAAGCCACACCCTTAAAGCAAAATAATACTGAACCGGGGCACATTAAGGGCCGGTGGTACTGTTGTAGAACTCTCCAAAATCGTCCTAAGTTGAAGACATAATCAAAATTCGACTTAGGCAAAAATTTCATTTAAAGACATTTTTGGGAGTCTGCAGAGGCGTAGATCAGTCCACAAGGGCCGTTTTGGGTTCTATAAGGCTTGAAAATGACCAGGTGAAAATTCGAAGAAACACCGAATTTTCACTTAGGAAAAATGTTTTTGGTTCAGAATATGAGAGTAGAAGTATATAATGACAAAGATTTATGAATAATATACTTTTTCAAAGGTACCATAAATTGGACTTTGAAAAAAATAATATTTTTGGAAGGGCGTCAAAATTTGGCCCAGGAATCGATTTATCGAAAGTACGCCAAAGTTTCACTTGCAGACTAATTTTTCAAAACTGCGTTGAAATTTGGCTTAAAGATCGATTTTTCAAAAGTACGCCAAAATTTCACCCGCGGATTAACTTTTCAAAAGTACCTTGAAATTTGGCTTGAAAATCGATTTTTCAAAAGTATGCCAAAATTTCACGCGCAGATTAGTTTTTCAAAAGTACCTTGAAATTTGGCTCGAAAATCGATTTTTCAAAAGTACGCTAAAATTGGTCTTAAAATGGATTTTTCAAAAGTACCACAAAGCGAGTTTAAAAAGTACCACGAAAATATAATTTAAATTATTTTTTATTTTTATCCCTCAACCAAAGACATTGACCTTTGAGGTACGGTCATTGAAAGCCTAATTCTAAAGTATGAGCATGAAATTTTAACGATGCGCTGCATCCAAAAGGCAAAATAGAAGATTTTGTCAAAGCCGGCGTAGTGCCGATAAGCAAAAATTGATAAAAATCAATGCACATGTACAAGGCCGGTTTCTCGCATAGAAAGAGTTTGGATTGACCCAGCGGCTCGCAATTTGGTCGAGCGCGTTGAGTGGTCCAGACAAAGCGATGGTAGAAAAGCCAATAACAGGGCTTTTCAAATGACAAAGTTATAGAGGAAAACGCCTTGTGCATAAAAATCCAAAAATTCAATTTTGCCGAAAAGTCGCTCGAAGGTGAGACGCTGCCAAATCGATAATATTAATCGACTGTGATAAGGGTTAGTAAGTCGTGGACTGATCGAACGCCACTCAACTTACGCAGTAATAAGTCCTCTGAATGTGTTTGAGTAAGTGAATCTCCACGATACAAGAACTTTAAAGCTAAGTAGTCTCTAGCGAAACTAAATTCATTTAGTAAAACTTTTTTAAGTTAATTTCAGTCAGCCTTAATTATTCATTTACCCAGAGTCTGAAATGATTCTAAAAGCTCACATTTTGATTCTGAGAAGGTACGTATGAATCTTTTCTACCTAATCGATCGTTAGCGTGAGCGCTCTCGCTTGTATGGTCTGAAAGTCACTACCTTGATTGGGGAAGGCACGATTCTTATCTTGAGAATTTTGTATAACCAATTCTGTTAAATAAACGGATTCTTTAAACTAATATTTCTTAATTGATCTTGAGGCCTGTTGACGGTCTATAATCCCTGGAACTTTCGTATAGAAAACCGGATGTGTCGAGTTAATTCGCATTAACGTTCGACCTTCTGGTTGCTTTACGGAGGTTTGATAGGGATTTTTTTATGCGTTTTTTGAGAAATATATTCCGTTATTAATGGACCAAAACGTGATTTTCGCGTACCAAAACTAATCCCTCCGCAGAGAAATTCTTCGGTTGGGATTTTTTTATGCAAAAATTCAGGAAATTAAGAGGTGCCTAAACCCCTAACGAGGGAATTCGGGTCCAGAGAGAGCGTAGTTTCCGATCTGTGGTAGTGCAGCCTTGGTCCATTACTCGGCTACCGAAGTGCATCTTATCTCGAACCCGCCTGGGAGGTAGAAGAACGGGGTAATACGCAACTGGCGCCCCCTGAGAAATAAATTGGTGTCGCGTCATTTTGACGCCCGGTAGTGCGTTCTTCTACAGTACCAGCGACCAAGATCAGTGCAATTGAACTGAAGTTCAGCACTGATCGCTGTTCAATAATCATTACCAAGTAAAATTGAATTTATCTGGTAGTAGTCCTGCATACTGTCATAATCTCTGATACAAATGTCAGCCGGCCACAATTTCGCGACGTTTTCTCCACATAAAGCGAGCACTAGTTTGATTATTTTAATGAAATTCTTAAAAATATACATAATTATGATGCCTTGCATGCTTTAAATAGTGTATTGTCAATATAGAAACTACCTACGTGCTCATTTAATAATTCGGTTTATGGTTAAATTCTAACTCATTATTGGTATTTTAGTTTGTGTGGTGATCAGCATTTGGTTATAGTCAGAGGTGTTGGTACAGAACACAGGACTATTTGTTTTGTGGTGCTAGTGGCAATACCAACTACTAATCAAAAGAACCCAAAATTTTCAAGAGCATCCAGTTTTAGAACATATGAGGTGGAAGTGTTGATCATTTTGATCAACAAGCATAAAAGATAATAATGGCGTCATGGGAATTTGCGAAAGAGTTTAACTGTAATAGTGGCCGTTTTCTATATTCCTGTTCTTTTCCTCTATTCAACTTGTCACTTGGACAACAGCGTTGGAGAATCCGCAGAAAGCGATAGTAGCAAAACCAAATGCAGGTCTTGGAAGATGGCAAAATTATAGAGAAAACCGACTTGTGCATAAACGATCATAAGGGATCATTTTCAAAAAGGTCACTCGAAAGCGAGGTCATGGCACACACCCTATATTGAACCTATACATAGTTGAACTCCGCTCTTGTTAATGATATAAACACTATAAAGAACTTAAAAGCTAATCCCCAAGTTTTAGTAAAATATTTTAATACTATTTTCCATCAGTACCAAAACCAAGGTGCCTTTATCGACTTTTAAGAAGTTGTGAATATTTTATGCCGAATCTATTGCTATTGCACGCTCTCCATTAAATGGTAGTTGGGATATAAACGCCCCTTAGAAGAGGCGCTCGTCCTTGTCCTGTCTGGGGAGGCGATTTATTTAAATTTTTTTATATTTTCTTTAGATAGGATATTACAAAAAATAAACCTTGACTGTATTAATTTGGATCACACCAATAAATTGTATTAATTGAACTGTTGCATTTTACTGATTGAATGATCAACTTTAAGTCTCTCTCCTCGAGGGCTTTTGTTCGGCGTTGAATATCGGGAGCCTCCTGGTCCCGCAAGTCTGAAATTAAAAACACCGATTGGATCGCGAAAGCTAGAGAGGGATATTCTATAAAAGTGATTATGAGATCTATAAGCAGAGATCCATCCAGTGTTAGAAATATAAGCTAAAGTGCATCGAAAGAGAAGCCAGTCTTGGAGAGAAGGCAGTTAGAAACCCACGGTAAGTACAACTTTTATCTTTTTCGTCCATCAAACATCCCATAAATATATATAACTCGCTTGGATGTGCAAACAACCACACACAATCAAGGGAGAACGTGACTGGCGCCCTTAATAAATAAATTGGTGTCGCGTCCATCAGACGCTGTGTGCTAGGTTCTTCTACATCCACTCTGCGTATTTTTCACTAAAAGTATATCCAATTTCTTCGCTGACAATAACGTCAACCATAATTAAGGAAATACATATAGTAGAACGAAGGAGCGAGCAGAGCTTTTGTTAGCTTTATCTGGTTTATCGGCAAGCTTTTCTATGACCCCCTCTTGTTCCGCTAGCCCCTCCACAATATTTCCTGTCTTTACTATATTTACCAAATATAATTTTTCTCAGTCAAATAGTTTTGTAGATATGGCGCACAGTGGAGAATTTTGCTATACTTTTTTCAAAATTCTGTAAGTCGCTCATTTTTGAACGGACTTTGATGCGGTTGGGCTTAAAATGCTTGGAAAGTTTCACTCTTTGACGTGCAAGTGCCACTTTCTCATAAAATATCACGTACAACCCCTAGAAAATGTAATAGCAATCTCTAAAATAGGGAAAATTAAAAAAAAATTCAAAATCAGTTTAAAAGTTAATGCATTTTGAGCCCCCAATATTCATTTTTTTCCGAGGGGTATTCCGCAGGGGAATTTTGGTGTACAAGCTCCAGGAATTAGTAGGAATTAGTGGGAATTAGCAGAAATTAGTGGGAATTAGTAGGAAATTAGAAGAATTAGTGAGGAATTATTAGGGAATTAGTGGGGAATTAGTAGTAGTAGTAGTAGGAATTAGTAGGCAATGAGTGTGGAATTAATACGCGGTGCGTGCAACTCGAGACATAATAATATGCGCTGAGACGTGCGCGCTCTATAGCTCTATCATATACAAATTCGGCAAATCTAGTTTCATATATGCATCCTGAGTTCAACGAGTGCAAGAAAGAAAACAGAGAAATTAGATAAGAAAGACGGATATTATCCCAGTACAATGCGCTCACTTTTAGAAGCGATGTTGACACACCACAAGGTGATTCAAATAAGATTTCACGAAGTGTGGAGTGTGCTGGGAGCAGTGTATCCGTCATTCTTTTCCTAATTTTCCTGCTTTTTCTCTTACACTAAATTTGCCGAATCTCTATGTGATTTGCACGTGCACCAATTTCACAGTTTTAAGCAGTGAGCAAAGCTTAATTAAATCATGGTAAGTTAATGCACTGGTTTATTTATCAATCTCGCAATTAGGCCGCGAGGAGAATCCATTCCAGCAATTCAAAAATTATAAACAATCACAATCTTCAGTCACTGAAATTCTGGGGTATGTTCTTAAAAGTTTAAGAAAGAATTATATGAAAAGTATAACTCATTATTTGCTTCATTTGTTTATTTAACAAATAAACTTAAAAAAAACAGTTTTTTTTTTTTAATAAAACAACTCAAAAAATATTGCCTTTAGCGAAAAATAACAGGAAATTGTTTAAAAAAACTCAGTCTTTCACTGTTTTCAAAGAAGCATATTTTGTCGCCCTCCATTAAACTGTGGTCCATACGTAAAAAATGGGCTAAATAAAATCAGAAGCTTATTCAATTACCTTTAATTTGTTTTTTATCAATTTAAGATGAAAATTAACTACCTTTAATTCAGAACTCCCAAAAAATCCAGAAAAATAAATATTGAATGAATATTCGTATATAACATGTTAATAATGCGTGCTATCTAAAAATTGCTTGGAATCATTTTTGTTAAATTTTTATAGATAAATTCATCAGTGTATGCAGTTATTACAAAATAAATATCTCGATAAATATCTTTGGCATAAATCCCTTTGGTTGACAACAATCAAGATTTTTTATCTGTTATGAACAATTTTTTTGTGGCAGACAATTAGATTATTTATCATCATTTTCTTAGCTTTTATAGTAGTTTAAATTATGGCACAATGTCTAAGCAAACTGCGATTTTCATATATATTGCAAAAAATATACAAATTTTTGAAAAAATATTCAGGGTTTTATTTGCTCATTTTATCGAAATATGTTTTCGAAAAGGGCATATTTTTAATCATTTCCGAGAGAAACAGGAAATTTCTTGCTGCCAAACTATTGGTTTTACAGAAAAATGTCAAAGGTGATAAAATTCCCTTTATTATACTCTTTGCAAATACGAAAACGAAAAGTATATTGCAATTTGATCGGCACATTTCTAAAGCAGAAAATACTGCTTGGAAAGAAAAAATGTTTATATCATTGTGTTAGTGATCTAATTCTGAATAACTTTCAAAATGTCCGTCCGTTTGTCCGTCCATTCGTCACGTTTCTTGTAAGCACGATAACTTAACTGAAAATCCGATTGTGTTGGAATTTGGAAGGTAAATTAATGCAGGAAGAATCGTGTTGTTTTTTTTACAAGCTTTCATTTAACTTGCAATTTTTGAAACTAGGTCTTTCCCGTTCAAAATTAGGCAGTGTGATACTATCGGTGTTAGCTATTTATGGATGTAGTGCATTAGGGGAATTACTAGGGAATTAGGGGAATTACTAAGGAATTAGTAGGGAATTAGGGGAATTATTATCTGTTTTGGGAATTAGTGTACACAATATTTTTCTGCGGAGTACCCCTCGTTTTTTTCATTACATCCAAAATTCACCCCCCCAAAAAAGGGTGCATATAATTAATTTGCATACCTATATATGATTATTTTACTTTCAGGAAATACCCAGTGACCTTTTTCTTAAATGCAATAACTTAAAATGATTTTGAATTTTTTTTTAAATTTTCCCTATTTTAGAAGTTGATATCACATTTTCTACATAGTTAGTCAGTTACAGGTCAACTTAATAAAAGCCTGTTAATAATAAAAAAAAATAGATAAACAAGCTAAAAACGTACTCTTCGCCTGTTCACTGAACTTTTTATATAATTGTTACACATTCTATAGGATACTCTTCGCAGTTTTCTGTAAATAATGTTAGTTTTAGACATTAATTTTATAGTATGAACTTAGTTGGTAAAAGTAAAAATAAAAAGAAAACTATACCATACCCCATTTGGATTTCGAACCCGGGGCCCTTGGATTCCGAGTCAAAAGCGTAAGAACTACACCACCACCTAACACGTAAAAAATGTAAATTTTTTCATTATAAGAGGAGCTAAAATCATATTTCCACGGTTGTATATTACATTATGAAATGTATATTTGTAAAATATATAAATATTTAACTACTAAAATGAAATATCATTTCACCAGATTTCTATTCAATTACAAAAATATAAAAATCAAAAAAATTTTTTTTCAAATTTTAATCATTAATAACATTTTTATTTACTGATCGATTTTGTTCAAAAACAATAGGGTTCTTCCCCTAGCCAACACTAACTTACTGTACAAATTTCTGCACAATCGGATTTTTCTTTCTTGAGTTATCGTGCTTACAAGAAATGTGACGGACGGACAGACGGACAGACAGACGGACATTTTGAAAGTTGTTCAGAATTCGTTCACTAACATAATGGTATGAAAATTTTTTCTCTACGAGCGATATTTACTGATTTAGAAATGTGCCGATCAAATACAATATACTCTTCATTTTTGCGAAGAGTATAATAACAGTGCGAAAGCCATGATAAGTTAAATCATAAAATATTTTAGCATACAACAGAACTAGAGAATTGGAGGTTTAAAATATTTCTACATTTTGAAATTAACCATATTTTTTATATTCTAAGAAAAGACTCATTTTCTCGTGCGTCTATAATTTGGAATTCATTAATACATTTTAAAATTCATGATCAAGTAATAAAAATGTCAACATTTTGGTAGTAATCCAAACTAACTACCACATTGTAAGATATAACGATGAAATATGCGACCTTCACAATATGTTTTGGCTAGAGATTGCGATTTACCGGACATTTCACTACCGGTAATTCGGTAGATAAAACAAATTATCAGCAAACCGGTAAGTAATTTCGGAATTTACTTTGTAAGACGAATGTATTCAAAAATAATCTAAAGATATATAATAATATATTCGCATAAGATAAACAACAAAAGAACGACTTGTCAGTAAAAAATAAAAGCAACATAAATAGGTTAAGCACTCTAAAAATAAAAAAGTAAGAATAAAAAAAACGAAGTTCTTGCAAAATAAGTCTCAGAGGTTGGATTTTGATTTGTATACCGTGTGTCTACGAATCGGCGCAATAAGAGCAGAAACTTCTTTAAGCTCGATTTCTTCGAAAATAAGTAATAAGAAAATAATTAGTCTTCATAAAATTTTGCTTATATTATCTTTAAAAGTAAGCTGATATGGTATAAAGTCCAAAAATATGTACCAGCTGTTCAAAAACATGGAATATGTAAAAGTCAAAAAATAACTACTCATATTTTTCATTTTGGAGAAGGGTTATTAGAAAAAGTTGCTTCAAATGTTAAAACACCACTGTCTGAGTAATCACTACTTCGACATCCAAATTTTCGGCGGGGGTGGTAGTAGTGGTTCACACCCCAAATCATAATTTATAATTTCATGGACTCTTACTTGCTTGCTTTACCTATTTACTCCCAACCCTTCAACGGAATAAGATCAAAATATAATCTCGTTCCAGATCTCATAAGGAAATCAATATCATAAACCGTTCCAATAATCGTACGCACAAAAAGTTACAGACAGATAGGCCGACAGACAGGTGTTTTTTGAACAAAAATAAGTTCTACTTTTTTTTATCGTTACTCTGTCTCTACGATGTGGAAGTAATAAGCCTCGATACTTTTCATTGATTTTATTCTTTAAAAAAATATTTTTTTAGAAAAACGTCAAATGTTTTTGCTCAAATAAACTTTCTATTTCTAAATTAAATAAAAACCAGAAAATAACATTATACGGCAAGATTGCACTGGACTTATCAAAAAAGTTTTCTTCTTGCGCCTTATACCTTTTCACATTTTTCAAAAATAAAAATCTGTGAAATTTTGTATCGCGGCTTATCTTCACATTTCAAATTAAAAGAAAGTGCAAGAACGAAAACAGATACCGGGTGATCTTTTTATCCTGAAACTTTCAAATATCTCGAATAATAAAGCACTACGAAAAAAGTGTCCATAATTAAAATTCAATCATTTCGCGGAGGGGATACATTAGTGCTAAAATTAGTCACCCCCCCCCTCCTTGCAGGTCGAGAGGGGGTAACTTTGCAATGTTATCGCAGATTCGGATTCTGCACTCAAAGAAAATGATAAGTAAATTCAACCAAAAAGAGCATATGAAATCGCGCCTATCTAGATTCATAGTTAAATCAATCAGAAAAGAATAGTCATACAACTTTATTTGTTTTCGTAAACAAATAGTAGTTTAATAATCATATCTTATTGTAACAAATTAAATAGTACAATGACATTTTTTTATGTTCACTAACCATTTTCAATTTGGTCTACAATTAAATAGTACAACGACTTTGTTTTTTGTTCACAAACTAATTTTTAGGTTGATCTACACTTTATTGTATGATGAAGTTTTTTTTGGTTAGCCAAAATCTCAGTATTGAGACATCAGACCACCCAAACCAAACATTAGAGATCGTTTATAAGATCCATCCAAATATATCGATGATCCCTGAGAGAATTTGAACATTGCAATCATGTTATTAATTTTCTATAAATTTATAAGAGAATAAGATAATGCATGATTGATTATTGTCAGTGATTTGTATGTGGCGTTATCTGGGAATAATTTCTGTAATAGACTACGTGGTAAGCAAGCAAATTTTATGGTAATTCTCTTGTAGAACTTCTAGAAGACGACAATAATATTGGTTTGTCTACCAAGTCCAATAATACAGCGAACTAATACTGGGTTAGAATTACAATTCGATGATAGTTAAAAATAAAATATACTATTATCTAATTTAATTTGACATAATTCAACAAAATAATAGTCAGACAAACAAAATAATAGTCTTATTAATCCATTTTTTAAGTTAATGTTTGTTTTGTTGTACGACAACTTTTTATTAATTAACAATCACCTCTTGTTTAAAAATACCATCAATATAGTTTGGTTTAACAAAATTAACGATATTGTTAGTTAACCATGTTTTTTTGTTGAATTTACCCATACTATTTCTTTGAGTGTGCTAAAAATACGTAGGATTTGTCTGAAACAATTTTTTCGATTCAAGATAGATGTTGTAATCGACGAAATTCAATTTTTTTCGATTTCTCCTACTGAGAACCTATGCATACGATTCTGCAATACGAAAAAAATACTGTCACCTGATTTATAAATTGGTGTTATCTTTAAATTGGGATGGACTCATTCTTAAGTGACATTACTATCTCAATCAATCAGTTTATTTTCATTAACCGGGTTTAAAAACATTGTGTTAGAGTTGGTAGGTTGTGTTTGGTAGTTTTGATCAGATTGTCAATCTCTTTTTATTTTCTATACGGCACCCCCTCCCCGATACTTGGGGACAATGTTTTTCATAAAGATTAAAGCCTAAGGAACAATTTAAGACATGTCCTAAAAAAAAATTGGCGGCGCTTTCAAAATGGCGTCCGTTAAAAAAAAATTGCAAATATGGTTTTTGTCATTTGACACAAAAACTAAAAAGGATGGAGAAACATTTTCTGCACACAAAACAAAGTGCATAAAATTTTCTACAATTTTGTTTCTATACAATATTTGGATAGGAGTTACCATTTTCCAGATAAATAATTCAGCTCTTAAAATAAAATATAAAATTCAATATAAAACGTAATACTACGGGAGCCCACCCTAACGGTTCGTGCACCCCCCCCAATCCTTGGGGACAATGTTTTTCATAAAAATTAAAGCCTAAGGAACAATTTAAGACATGTCCTAAAAAAACTGGCTCTATTTTCAATGGCGTCCTTTTAAAAAAAAAATGCAAATATTGTTTTTGTCATTTAACACAAAAACTAAAAAAGATGGAGAAAAACTTTCTGCACAAAAAACAAAGTGCATAAAACTGTCTATACAATATATACAATTTACTATACAATATTTGGATAGGAGTTACCGTTCTCCAGATATCATTGTTACCGTTTTCGAGATAAATGTCTGCAAATTACAATATTATTATTATTAATTTTTTTCAGTTTATTTTATTTTTTTGTTATGTTAATAATATAAAGTTATATTATACGCCTTACAATAATTGTCACAGTTATTTCCTCTAAGTGATTTGCCAATATATGAATTTCCATGTTTTCTTAATTTTGGACTCATTTATCTGGAAAATGGTAACTCCTGTCAAAATATATATAGTCAAAATATATACGAACAAAATTGTAGAAAATTTTATGCACGTTGTTTTTTGTGAAAAAAGTTTTTGTCTATCTTTTTTAGTTTTTGTGTTAAATGACAGAAAGAATATTGGCAACAATTTTTTTTTAACATATGGCCGCCATTTTGAAAGTACAGCCAGTTTTTTTTTTGGGACATGTCTTAAATTGTTCCTTAGGCTCTAATCTTTATGAAAAACATTGTCTCCAAGGATCGGGCGGGGGGTGCACGCACAGCTAGGGAGGCCTCCCCGACTAATAGTGATTATTAAAAATTGAGCAATTTCTTTTCCATCCGTAACATTTTTGTTGTTTATTTTTTATTTCAATTATGTTGTTACTGTTTGTTTGTGGACTGTTTTTATATTCTTTCATTAGGTGCCAAATTGTCTTGATATTGTTTTTATTTTGGAAAATGACACCTTTGTAATAATTTTGTTTCGGTTTTGTAATTAAATAATTTAGTTTACTTCCATAATATTTGTATTTTTTAAGCGAATCATCATTTGGGTTTTTTGTATCACTTTATAATTATCATCTGTGTATTAGAGAAAATTGACACCCAGTTCCACTGTGATGTCATTAATGAAAATATTGAAGAATAATGGACCTAACACATAACCCTGGGGTACACCCGAAGTAGATACAAATTCCGCAGATTGTCGACCACAGTATACAACATGGCGGTGTTTACTTTCAAGATATGATTTGAAAAATAACAACAAATTTCTTAAGAAACCAAATTTCTGAGATTTTCCTTTATTACAGTGGTACGGAAGTAAAATGGACCGCACAGAGACAGCACTAGTTCCGAAAGTTTTTTAGACACAATTACGACTAATTCACAATATATTGATATGTACACGACATAATAATTATCTATAGATAAGTAATTTATTGGTGTGACGAAATAAAGATGTTTGTGGGCAATAAATTATTTTATGTCATACTGTTTTATTATTGTGTTTTTATTGCTTAGTTACCAACTACATAATAGTGTACTTTATACCTTTGCGGGCATAAAGTGCATTTTACGGCCTGCGCGGGTATAAAGATAAAAAAAACATTTTTTGATTAACTTATTAATAAACTTTATTAATTACAAAATATGAAATTAGTATTATGTAAATAATCTACTTAACTTTATTTCGTCGAATTCACATTAAACTGGCAATTCTCGAACCGGTGATAGTTAGATTGCCTGCAGCAAATGTTGATTCGTGTTTTATTGTCTGGGTATCAAGTTTCTGTAAGGAAAAGCCAGATCCAGAAGGTATGCCTGCCAGCATGCTTGAAACAGCATTTTTTTAAGATATACTGTCCTCTAAATATCCTTCAGCAACCGACGTACTCTTCCATCCACCATGGCGCTTCAACGTGGCCATACTGGCTCCAGCCTCTGCCAGAAGAGTTGCCAATGTTCGACGCAGACAGTGTGCTGTATACTTATCAAGATCGCTCAAGCCCAGATATTTCGCAGTGATGAACGGGATTTTTCCAAATGTGTTTTTTGCAACTGGCTGTACAGTACAGCGACCTCTATAGATCAGAAAAAGTATTTTTTTCTGAACAACCACGTGGTGGTAAAGACATGTAGTTTCTTATCAGCTTCAAACTGTTCATTTCGTCTTCGTCAACAATTGTAAAAAAGCGCTTTTTATCGGTTTTTGTCTGTGGTACATTTACCACGAAAACTGATTTTCTATCTTCTACGTGAGTAACTAGCATATTCACAAGTTCTTGTCGTCGACATCCATCAAACACACCAAATATTAATGCAGTTTTGTTCATTAAAGACATCTCATGGATAAATTTTAAAACATCTTCTCTAGATAGAACTTTAGACTTCTTTGGCTGGTATCCTTTTGACTGTTGCTTCAAACATTCGCTTAATTTATGGTAATTAGCGATGTTAATATTCTTATTTACCATTAAAATCTTCTTTACTATTAAATATTTGGACCATAAAGAAGTCGAAGAAAATGTTTCAGCGAGATCGCCGAAGTATGCAAGCAGCACAGTTTCATCAATATATTCTACACAGTTTTCTGCCATCCAGTTTAGTAATTTGTCATATTCTTTGTTGTAGGCGTCTCTCGATTTATTCGGTAGCAAGTTTTGTGTTCTTTTTCTGCTTTTTTTGCAATTTCGTCAGAAATTGCGCGTAGCAAGGAAGATTTTCGAATACCATATGCAAGACTCGATATAACTTGTAATTTCCTAAATTACATAGGTCCAAAATTGTTTAATCATTTACCTACAGAATGTAAAATAGCTAGAAACTAACTGAATTTTAAAACAAAGTTAAAATTGTTTTTACTGTCAAAATGTTTTTATTCTGTATGTGACTTTTTTACCTAGTTTTTAAGGTATTGGCTTGCAAACTTGACTATTTCTATTAGTACAGGAAAACTTTACTTTAACTCGAAAAAAATTTGTGCAGACCTTAAACTTTGGTTATAGGTTCAAAATAGTTTAGGAGTTTTACGGATCCGCAGGAACCTAAAGGAGGTGAAAAAGGGTATTATAAATTAAAAAATCGATTTTTCTCTATTTTCTCGGTAAATATGGCATTTACAAAAAATAGTTCAAATAAAAGTTTTTTCTGACAAAAATTATTTTCAATTTGGTATTTTTAAATTTAATCTTATAGCAATAATTAACCGAGGTACTAGAGGTTTTAACTTAGGAATAATGTCATATGAATTAGATCTCGTTCGTTTTTGGCAGCTTAATAGTAAATGCATAAGAAGAGAGTTTCGATATTATGCGAGGGCTTGCTAATTTATAAGGGGTGGCACCAAAAAAAAACATCGGAGCTGAGAGAGAATTAAAATTCTATGCAACTTTTCATAAATTGATAGATTTAAGTTATAACTACTAGAAAATTTGGTATTTTATGAATTTCGTTTTTTTCTAATTTTTGTAGAGTTAACGGTTTCGGAGATCTGGAAGTCTAAAGGTGGCGCACAGTGGTAAATTTTTCAATTTTTTTAGACAAAAATTCGTCTACAATGCAATTATTAAAGGATTTGGAATTTTTTTTTTTAATTAATTGTTAGGTATCACCCGATGTTTGAGCATTGCCCAAATTTTAAAAACGTTCAACATAACCTCAAAAATTCCTATAAATATACAGTGTGTTTCACTTTTCGTGAAGACACCCTTGTATCTTTTTTATTTGTGGCCGAATTAATTTCAAATTTTTATCAGCCATAGAAGTCCATAAGACGACTTTATTCAACACATAAATGTCGTCTAAATCTAAAACGCCGGCCTACTGCGATAAAAAGAAAATGTCAATTTTCGAGAAATCATAGTAGGCTTAGAGATAGACAAAAATTTTGTTAATGAAAGTTATTCAGGATCACTTCATATGCCCCTCTGTAAAATTTTGTGAAAATCGGAATATTTTCAAAAAAAAATTTTTTGTTTCACTTCTCGTAAAGACACCCCTGTATCTTTTTTATTTGTGGCCGAATTAATTTCAAATTTTTATCAGCCATACAATTCCATAAAGTGACTTTATTCAACACATAAATGCCGTCTAAATCTAAAATGCCTGCCTACTGCGATAAAAAGAAAATGTTAATTTTCGAGAAATCATAGTAGGCTTAGAGATAGACAAAAACTTTGTTAATGAAAGTTGTTCAGGATCACTTCATATGCCCCTCTGTAAAATTTAGTGAAAATCGGAATATTTTCAAAAAAAGAGAACACATAAAGAGAACTTTTTCCAACAAATGAAAGTTGTTAACAAAAATCAGCATTCAATAAAACACTAAAAGGGCTTTTTATTTTTACATATCAAGTTGAATGTAATATCTTTTCTTTTTTTCTTTTTGTTACCTCTGTTCTGGAGGTGTAACTCTCCATCATATCCTTCCTCCTTATCGGCTCAGAAATTTAGGAACATGGACGGTTTTATTGTTTTAAATGTTAAGAGTGCCGTGAAATTAATTGTCAATATGTATTGTTTTATTTATTTCGTCATTGCTTTCATGACAGAAGTGATTGTTGTTATTTTCTGTGGAGTTTGTTAGTTTTTCTTGTTTTAATAATTTAATTCATACTAAAGTTTCCTTATTTCATATCTTTGCTCATAATGGTTAGAATACTTTTAACTACTGATGAAAAAATTGAAATAATAAAGATAGTGGGTGAAAATGTACGGTCTTCAGAGAAGCAGCAGAAGAATTTAATTTAAGACATCCTCTAAGACAACTAATACACCATGGTACCGTAGCAAGAACATGTCACTGGAAATGTGCTTAAACCGAGAGTACATCTTAATCGAAATCACGGAGATGATAATGTTATATTAGCGGCGTTTAACGCCAGTCCCACTACCAGTCTTCGAAATATGGCTCGTGACCTTAATTTGTCGGCATCAAAAATTTGGAGATGTTTAAAACGCCATAAGCTACAACCGTTTAAACCAAAATTTTTACATACCTTGGAGGAAGGTGATGAAGAGAGAAGACTAGAATATTATTCTTCTTGAAGAAAGTAATTTTCACGGATGAGGCAACTTTCTCCACCAACGGGGTAGTGTCATCACAAAACTCTAGGTTCTGGGCAGTAGAAAATCCTGATTGGATAATAAATTGTAAAAGGCAATATTCCCAGAAGGTAAATGTGTGGTGCGGAATTTTTAACGAAACAATAATAGGGCCGTTTTTCTTTTTTCAAAATATAAATGCGTTAAATTTGCTAGAATTTTTAAATAATGATCTTTGGAATGCAATTGTTGATTTTCCTTTGGAACAATTGTATTTTCAACTCGACGGAGCATTTATCCACAATTCCGTAGTAGTGAGAGCACGGATGAATGAACATTTTCCCCAAAGATGGATAGGACGAAATAGCCTTCTAATACATTGGCCACCCAGATCACCTGATCTCACTCCAATGGATTTTTATTTTTGGGGTCACATTAAAAACAAAGTTTATATGACCAGACCTCAAAATGTAGAGCAGCTTTGTGAGAGGATAAGGCAAGCGTGTTTAGAAGTTACAGCTGAAGAACTGCGAAGAGTTGTAATAAATAACAGAAAACGGATTGAAAAGTGTATTACACTTGAGGGTGGGTTAGTGGAAAGGGGCCCAATATAATAAATAAGTAAAAAAAAAAACATTAACTTCTTTTATTTTTGAACTTTTCTAACACTGCGGCTTTTGCTTTATCTGTATTTTTTTTTCCGACAATATTATCATTCATTATTAGTAGTCTTCTCTGTAAAAACAACGGCCCTTTTCAGGGCCACCAATTTAATTCAAAAAGAATTCATTATATGACAGCATCCTACCAACCTACATATTCTTGACAGATGTTAAAATTCATTAAAGTAATTAGATTTTAATTTTAATTATTCTAAGGCCGGCGTTTTAGATTTAGACGACATGGGGCATATGAAGTGATCCTGACCCACGGTCAATAAACGATACGGTTGCATCAATCAGCAGCTTTAGGACGAGAGAGACGCGGGGGGCGGGAAATCGAATGAAAGAGACAGACATATCTGATTTCCATCTGCAGAAGACAGAGACAAAGATTCCGGTAGGGTCTACAGCCTACGTCACCTGTAGACACTACAAGCATCTTTGTCTCTGTCTTTTGCACGGAAGTCAGATATGTCTATCTCTTTCATTCGATTTCCCGCCCCCCGCGTCTCTCTCGTCCTAAAGCAGCTGATTGATGCAACCGTATCGTTTATTGACCGTGATCCTGAACAACTTTCATTAACAAAATTTTTGTCTATCTCTAAGCCTACTATGATTTCTCGAAAATTAACATTTTCTTTTTATCGCAGTAGGCAGGCGTTTTAGATTTAGACGGCATTTATGTGTTCAATAAAGTCACTTTATGGAGTTGTATGGCTGATAAAAATTTTAAATTAATTCGGCCACAAATAAAAAAGATACAGGGGTTTTCACGAGAAGTGAAACAAAAAAATTTTTTTGAAAATATTCCGATTTTCACAAAATTTTACAGAGGGGCATATGGAGTGATCCTGGACAACTTTCATTAACAAAATTTTTGTCTATCTCTAAGCCTACTATGATTTCTCGAAAATTGACATTTTCTTTTTATCGCAGTAGGCCGGCGTTTTAGATTTAGACGGCATTTATGTGTTGAATAAAGTCGTCTTATGGACTTGTATGGCTGATAAAAATTTGAAATTAATTCGGCCACAAATAAAAAAGATACAAGGGTGTCTTTACGAGAAGTGAAACACACTGTATAAAAAATACACTTTACTAGACTATTATACATTTTTAATAAGAATATTTCGAAAAAATCCTATTGGGGGTGTTTTTCGGTATTTTAAGGGTGTTATAATCAATTTTTGGTTAACCATTTTTCTTAATCAGGGACCAAAAAAACATATAGTAAAGGATATTTTCTGAGTAAAACTTTTAAAAAACAGAAATTCGCATTTTTACTTAAGTAAAATACACGAATTTCATATATTTATAGGATTTTCTGAGGTTATGTTGAACGTTTTTAAAATTTGGGCAGTGCTCAAACATCGGGTGATACCTAACAATTATTTAAAAAAAAAAATTTTTCAAATCCATTAATTTGTAGACGGATTTTTGTCTAAAAAAATTGAAAAATTTCCCACTGTGTGGCGTCTGAACGTTTATAAGACGAAGTATTTAGTTTAAATGTTAAATATGGACATCAAAAATGAAGCTTATAAACTGAGAATAAATTTATTTTGTTTATATATTTGTGTAGGGTTGATTGTTTCGGAGATATTAATTTTATAAATGGCATCCGACCGTTTTTAGGATGAAGTATTTAGTTTAAAATGTTGAATATCTTATGAGTTTTTTGTTTGTTTCTACATCACAAAAAATAAAGAAGTTATGGCCGATTCAATGTGCGTTTTCACATTTTTTTCACAAAATGTCGGCATTTTGTTATTGTAATTGCTCAGTAATTAATTTTTCTTTAAAAAATGCCGTTTTTCGTTAATATATAGTATCACCCAGTTGCTCAATTTTGTTTCTTTCAAACTTGTTTTAGAAAAAAAATCCATCCACCATCCCCCCATGGCCGTATTTCCAAATTAAAGATAATTTTGCCAGAAACAACTTTTATTTGAACTATTTTTTTGTTAATGCCGTTGTTTCCCGAGAAAATGGAGAAAAATCAATGTTTTTAATTAAAAATACCCCTTTTTACCCCCCATAGGTTCACGGGGATCCGCAAAACTCCTAAACTTTTTTGTTTCGTGAACTTTGGCCTATTTTAAAATTATAACTAAAGTTTAAAGTCTACACAAATTCTGTAATATATAGAATGGATAATGTTGTCATTATGAAAAATAAATAATGATTATTATAGATTTAGCAAACGGCACACTTTTTCAACCTTAATTATTATTATGTTATTAAATAGTAACACGTATTAGGGGAAGGCAAAACGGTTGAAATCTTATTTCCAAAAATGTTTAATTACATGCTTTCCAGCGCGGAAGTAAAAAATCTCAAACTAGAAAAAATACCAGCAGCTTTTCCCGCCTTTGAACTACATTGACATTACGAGTGGAAGTGAGATTCAACCACACTGAAAAAGGTTACGATGACGTCTCATACAATGATTGGCCATCGCTAACAATTGCCTACCCAGTTAGTTTACTAGAAATGGCCTTCAGCTGTCAGCATTTGCCATTGACCTAGTGCTACCACATGCTTTGCAGTGTCAGTGCATTTATCAATGTCAACATTGACAATGTTTCTGAAATTAAAAAAATACACACCCCGTACAGGCCGATTTTTCAGTCATAATCGCACCTAAACAAACGCGTCTGGCAATTTGACATTAGCTCCAACTCCAGTTTTTTTTATCATTATCCAACATACAGATGTATAAACATATGACAATTTTCCGGGTACGATGCAAAGATCCTATTATTAAGCCTTTAAATTTAAAATAAGTGAAATCTACCAAAACCAATCTATGAAACTAAGAAAAATATATTTGAAATAGATAATAGTGAAATACTGACAGAGAAGTATTCGGTCGTGTATTGAAAGATTTATGTAAATACCCTAGATATCAAAAGTCTGCGTGGTACACTTAAGCAACGATATGTTTTACTAATTGCTAAAACAAACATCCAAAACTAAAAATACCGTACCAAAAAAGTCCAAACTGTACACCGTCCGTCGTGTAGAATACCGGCTTCTAAAAATAAGATAACTAAATAAACACAACTTACCGATTAATCGCTATAAACGTACCATCAGAGGAGAAGCATTTTTCTATTAATAAACTTCACCAAGCAAGACTATTTAATTGAGAACAAAACGCGACCGAAATGACATAAATAGCGTGAGCGCCAAGCTCAAAAACACGTGCTCTGTCGACAGGCGAATGCACACTAACTATAGTAAAATGTGTTTAACTCGACAGGCCAATGATTGTCTGAAATATAAAATAGTATCTCTACATACCTATTTTCTGATTATTTATTATATGCGATGCGAGATAATTGTATTTATGGATTTTTCACATATCGATCTGATGTTTTCTATTATTGAGAGCGGAAATATTTGCTATTAGTATCGTACGAAGCAACAGCAATATTAGTTTTGTTGTTCCAAACGATGCACTAACATATAAATCGTGCAAATCGTGCAGTGCTTGTGGCTTCTGGTAGAATGTGGTCGTTTGTGAATTCACGATAAGAATTTCACTGGATATAAGCACAGTAACCACGTGAGCAGTGTTGTATTAGCTGTTAGTGTTTGCCAAAATAAGATTTACCTTTAGAGGAACGGTATGAATCTTTTTCTTTGACCAAAACATACGGGACAAATGTACATAGTAAAATAAATTACAAGGTAAATAAATGACCAAACAAGTTTTATATTACCAAAAATTAATCTTTAATATACGTGCGTAAGCATATAAAATATTTGTCTTCCCAGATCGCCGTCATAAAAAAAATGGAATTATTTTGTTTTTAGCCCAGGAGTCTTATACAGCGGGAGCTAGGTGGATGTTTCGGCAACTCATCGTTTTATGAACTTTGAGATATTTTTATGGTTTAATGGATGATAAAGATTCATAAAATCGACTTCTGGCGGGGCACCTCCTGTCAGGAGCGTCACGAACACTGTTTAAAAATTGGTGAAATCATGTCATCGTTACAAGGCTCATTTTTTTGTGTGTACACATTTTATGTTTAGAATGAATAAAATATGATCGCCAGAAAGTGTGGGCCGTCAGGAGGCGCAGCCAGAAGGGTAATAATGATACAATACATCTGAGGCACGGTACAGAGTCAAGTTAGCCGAAAGTGTTAAATTCCTGTATTTAAGAGCCTATGGTACTTTTGTTGACACTAAGAACTTTACGGGGAGGCTATTCTATTGTTGAAGGTGCTTATATTTACGTTTTAAAAAGGAGCCAGAACTTGGAACGATGAGTTTAGAGTTCTGAGATGAAATATGCGAAAAAAAATCCAATTTTCTTCAAAAATCCTAAACATTTTCTTTCTGGCTAGCCTTACTGACGGGAGTTTCTTTCTGGAAATTTTTTTCTGTGTTCAAAACATTTAAATAAACATGCACAACCTTAAAAAAGTTTGTAACGATCATGTTATACAACTCCGTTTTTTACCGGTTTGACCTTTCTGGTTGCGCCCCTGATGGCCCACACTTTCTGGCGATCTTATTTTATTCATTCTAAACATAAAATGTGTACACACAAAAAAAATTGGCTTTGTAACGATGATAATAATTTCACTGATTTTTATATCTTGAACCATGGCCAAGTCGACGGGCTGTAGTCTATTTTGTCGTGTAAGTTCGATAGAATTAATCAGCGCATAGAAAATGTTTGTAACGATGAGTGTCCGAAAAAGTCACTTAGCTCCCGCACCATTAGTCAATATACCGCTTCTACCCGGAATTAATTATTGTAAAACTGAAAATTTGCAGGATGTAGTTTTGGTCCAGGACAACACGTACCAAAAAGTCCCCTACTCTTCCCCGTCGGCTTCCCTGTTTTTCCGGAGCAACAAGGGCCTAATTCGCAGAAATTGCAGAGATGCTTATAAAGTGCAGCAGAAAGGTTGTTACTAGTCCGATTTAGATCGGAATGATCATAAAAGCTTCGGAGAAGCATATCCGTTCGTATTTCAGATATTCCATGCATATTTTGGTCATAATTTTCCGTTCTAGTCCTGTCAAAATTTTAAAAATTGAAAAAATTCCGAAATGGTGCCATTGCAGATAAATGAAAACTCGGAGGGGAAAACGTACCCAAATAAACATTTCTCTTTATTCTTTGGACTTTCCATTAGTATGTCTACCTTCTCTGTAGCGTCACCCGTTACGGAGCTACGCCATTCCAAGTGTCGCCGCGCGGCGGCACTTGGACAAAGTGCGTTCATTGTTGAGTCGATCACGTCTAGTCTAAACAATCATGTAGGCGTACGGCGAGCTATGCCTTCTTAGTTCAGTAGCTGTGTCCTAGGAGTGTGTGCATGGGTTCATTGGTGCAGGAAAATTGAGTAATCGTAGTTTAGTCATGGTGGACACAGGCGTTTGCGTTTTTTATAAGTTGTTTCTTGAAGATGGAAATGTTGTGGTTCAGGGTGGGCTATCAACTTTGCTTCAGGCTAGTGTGGAAAGAGGAGAAAATGAGGAGTTGTTTAAAAATTCACGTGACATGTAGGTAAGTCCAACGATACTCGCTAGTTCTAGAGAAATGTTCTGAGTAGCCCAAGACGCCGGTGTCTTAGTCATATACGTAGTATTGCAGTGCCATTTTTGCAATGGCTAGACGTCAACCTCAACCCGGAGGACTGGGGGTGGAAATCAGGACTCCAGGGCCAGGCTCCTGATAGCCCCCTACGGCTAATTTCCTGTGGTTTCAAAGCGGACTGCGGTGCCCGGTACGAATACAGGAACTCTGGTCTGAATTGCAGCATCATATGCAGCAGCTGTAGAGGATCCAGCTATACAAACAACCAGCCAGTGGATATGAATGATGATCCGGATGGCCCTATTTCTCAGTATATCAATAATGTCTATTGTCTTGCCGAATAATGTAATTTTCTGAGTCTGACAAGTTAAATTTCATTCAATAAATCATATAAAACACCAATAATATATAAACAGGAATTCACAACAAGTCTCATCAGCGCAGCCAGGGTAGTTCCACCGGCACCGGGCCCATGACGGGTGCGGCGACACTCGGAGTGGCGTCGCTCCGTAACGGTTGTCGCTAGAGAGACGGTAGACATACCAAAGGAAAGCCCAAAGTATGAAGAGAAATGTTTATTCGGGTACGTTTTTCCCTCCGTCTTCATTTATCCGCAATGGCACCATTTCGGAATTTTTTCAATTTTTGACAGCACTAGAATGAAAAATTATGAACAAAATATGCATCTCCGAAGCTTTGATGATAATTTCTACCCAAATCGGACCAGTAACAACCTTTCTGCTGCACTTTATAGCCAGTTCTGCAATTTCTGCGACTTAGGCCCTTGTTGCTCCGGAAAAACAGGGAAGCCGACGGGAGAGAGTAGGGGACTTTTTGGTACGTGTTGTCCTGGACCAAGACAACAATCCTGCAAATTTTCGGCTTTACAATAATTAATTCCGGGGATACAACTTGAGGCCCAGAACAATCACCACATACAAATGGAGCCAACGAATTTCACTCAGAATGACGTCAAAAGAATCTTGTCGAAATTAGCTAACTGGAAAGCGGCTGGTCTAGATGAAGTTCACAATTTCTGGTACAAAAAAAATTTTAAATACATGCATGCCTACTTGACGTCGCAATTTATCCTCGTCACAAATGACCCTAGTAAAATGCCCAGGTTTCAGACAAAAGGAATCACTTACCTTCTACCTAAGCCGAAAAGCACCCTGCTCGGTATTGCCCGATTTCCTGCCTTCCAACACTGTATAAAATACTGTCCGCGATGATATATATGTGAGAAAATCTATACCTACCTGGAACACAACAATATCCTAACTGAAGAGCAGAAAGGATGTAAGAAGAGAGCAATGGAATGCAAAGAACACGTAACGATAGACTCCATAATGCTGGAACAAGCAAGGAAAAACAGCAGAAGTTAGAACAGAACAGTTTGCTCGTTAAGGTTATTGAGATATATAACATCGATACAAGTATACCGCGGTTCTTGAGAGACACTATAAAGGGGTGGTCTACAAAGCTATGTTTGGAACACCGGATACCCTTATTGAAACTAAGAACATCGATATAAAGCGAGGCATCATTCAGGGCGACTCACTGTATGCCGTTATGTCTGGCGTTAAATCCCATCTCGCAAATCCTCAACGGAACAGGCTACGGATTTTCTATACAAGCAGGCAATGAAAGAGAAGTAATCAGCCACCTCTTCTATACGGATGACTTAAAAATATATGGTGCAAACAAAAGCAGCTAGAAACTGTATTTAAACTGACTCACGAACTCAGTTCAGACATTGGAATGACCTTTGGAGTCAAGAAATGTCAGACGGTCACCATAGAAGAGGAAAACTGAAAGAATCACCACCCATGCAGCCAGATAACTACTGTCATCGAAGCTATGTCTGATGACCCATACAAATATCTGGGAATCCTCCAAACCAATGAGGTTGAGCATGGGAAAATTAAAGAGATACTAACATATCAGTTTCGTAAAAGGCTTCGCAACATCTTGAATGCCAGGACAGGGTGTATACTAATCCACAATTTTGAAATTCTCTGACTTTTCCAGGTTTTCCAGGACTTTTCAATAAAAATTTTAGAAAATAAATTTTTCTGCTCTAAAATGAAAATTGATGAGTGGAGGGAATGGAAAACATTTTTTTGATTGACGAGTAGGGGGAGGGCGCAGTTTTAATAAATTTTCCCTGACTTTTTTATAAATTTATCAATCCCTGACTTTTCCCTGATTTCCCTAAATAAAATCAAATTCCCTGACTGTTCCAGGTTTTTCCCTGTTTTCCAGAAAGTATACTACACCCTACAGGATCAACTCTAGAAATATAGTAAAGCCAATCAATAGCTATGCCCTCTCTGCTTTGCAATTCTCCTTTGGTATTGTAAAATGCTCAGGTCTGGAAGCAATCAACAGACAGATCAGAATAAGAGCTTACCCGGGTCGGAATGCACCATACAAGATCATCAATTAGTCACAATACCTAAGGAGAAAGGGAGTAGAAGAATCACAGATCGACAGTCTTAGAAAATACTTTTATTAAAAAACCACCAATCTACATAGGATAATAATACGACTTAGGATACACTCCACTCAACTTGGTCACTAGAGAACACCAACCATTCCCAGTTATAACAACTGACGAAAAGATACAGAAGTGAGGTTCGAAGGAACTCCATGGAGGGTCTTTGTACGATCTCCAAAATCAGGCCATAGACTCGGCATACTCGGTAGAGTGGTTAAAAGAGTGGAAAACTGTATCCGGAGACGGAAGGATTCATGATCAGTTTCCAGGATCAAGTAGTGAACACCAGAAACTACAGGAGATACATAATAAAAGAAGACATTCCAACTGATAACTGTAGGAAGTGTAACCAACACCAAAGAACCACTGAACATATATTATCTAGCTGTCCATACCTAGCTGGTACCAAGTATCTTGACAGTCACAACATGTAGCTGCGATAGTGTATCTGGAAATCCCTAAGCAGCTGAAGATCCCACCTGAAGATGAAAGTCCGTACTTATTATAAATATATTATATATAGTGTCACTGTCTACTAATACAATTGTTAAAATAGCAAATAAAATTTTTATTCGCGTGCCTGAAGATAAAAATCGCCGATCAAAATGGCTAAAAGCATGCAGAAGATATACAGGGTATATTTCTGAAAAGAACAACGCCATTTATGTATGTAAAGATCATTTTAATGTAAGTATATTAAGTATAGTTAAAATATCAAGAATTGAGTTTTTAGATAAGATATTAGAGGTCAGTGTTGAAGCTTATTTTATTTTACTACTGAATAGAGAATATTGAAGATCTTCTTCTAACGCATACGTATCTGGCTATGGGCTTTTACACGGCGGAGTATTTAAATTTTAGGTTAGGTTGTGTGTTCACTGCTAGTTATTTCTGACAAAACTAAAACGCAAATACGGATGCGGAATTCTCAAAACCAACGTTAGACGCCACTCGCTCGGTCTGACGTCACGTTTCAAGAATAGGTCAAATCAGGCAGAATTTAATCGCTTATATTTTTGGAAGAGATTTTTTTAAATTTGTTTGTTGTCTATGGAGTTTTTAATGAAGTTAGTTTACGATTTTCAGTGTTTTAATTCAATTTTATTTTTTGTCCAATTTCCCTATTGCGTATCTGTTGAATTATCTCCACAACTTCATCCACTTTTAGGTCCGACCACGCATTGGATTCACTCCTTCGGTGCTGCCTACACTTTTGTTCGATCCACGGAACATTTTCATTGTGAATCACTTCGCCCTCCAAAATTCTACACCAAAAGTCCTCGACGTGTTGCTGTGAAAGCGGTGACTTCGGTCTGCTGGCCGTTCATTTGACGGTAGATTTTCTAAGCGTCCTCCTTAAAGAGCTTGTTGTGTTCGTAATGGTTACTTGTTTTGGTATACCTCAACCTCTGTTGATTTTGCTTGCAGTTTCATCTACAGGTTCTGCTTTACCAAGTTCACTTCACTGGATCTGTATTTCTTTAGTACGCTTTCGGCCTTTTTGAGTACTTGGTGCGTCGGTATTCCTTTTTATATTCTTCGAGAATCGCGATTTTTTTCCGGTACGAATGGTACGAATCTATGGTGTCCCGAATCATCTACTTCCAATAAGGTTTTCCCTGGGATTTTTGTGGGTTTACCGGTTCCTCAGTTTCTCCTGGTATAAATCATGCAATTGATGTAGGTAATGGATCTTCTTCAAAAAATCATATGTAGCAATACCTGAATGTGATTTGATTCACATTGTCAACGTAACTTTGGATGCTTTTTATTGAAAGCATGTTGGACTGCGTTTCATGAAGATTATTTGCATAATACATATCTCCATTCCACATCACTGCTGCATTCATCAACTATCAAAACATACAATTCTTTCTATCATAATTCCAAAATGTTTTTAGTAATTTTAAATCAACTATAAAGAAAATATGTAAAAAACTGTAATATACTAACCACACATTATAACCTTGAACTAAAAAAATATGTACGTTTTAGGTTATTGCAACTAAGAAAGTAATCAGAACAGTGAGAAAAACTGCATCACAATTAAACATATGGATACAACTCATTATATTGGAAAACAAACAAACCTATTAAAAATGAATTAAGGCTTGATATAAACAAATCAATCGTCATCAAAATATCATTTGAATACATATCCACTTTAATGATTAATTGTAACAATAAAAGTACTGCGAACATAGCAACATACCAAACTGGGAGTCGTAAATTGTCAATTTTATTACCAAATTATAAAAATAATGAATTTTTTTCTATAGATATTTTAACAGAAGCAGGTGTTGTTTATATTAGTAAAACTTAAAAGGTGTATTTGTTTAAGCAAGGAACATCTGAATATAGGTGATATATTGTGGTGTTTTTAAAACTGTAGTAAATTCCATTAAATATTTGGAAATAAAAACAAAATAAAAATTAGAATATGCAATTTATTGCTATAACAACTGTTTTAAATAATTTGGTTTAAATGAGCTTCGCTACGTATACATTCTTGTAATCTATTAGTAACATTCTCCAATGGGACCATTTAATGTTTAGTTTCTCATTATTTATAGGTATATTATTTTAAAAGTACATTATCCTACAAAAATTGTAGATCCATATTTAAATTAACAACTGAGCTACAGCATTCCAAAATTTAAAAGCAGATCACGTTACGCGTGACGTCACATCAGGCGAAGTCTTTCCCGTGTTGTGCGCCTATATACGTTTCGCATGTTATTCATCGACGTCTGTTCTTATAAACAGCACATGTTTGTGAAGTTTTTCACCTGAGTTTTGAATCATTTGAAAGTTTATAGTAATATAAAGGTTTAAGAGCATTATGTGTTCCGTAGAAAAAAGAATTATTAATGCCGATTCGGATTTATCTGAAGTTGATATTTTCGTGGTAATGGAATATCTGAATAGCAGTAAAGACTATCTATTGAAGCGCGAATTCCAGTTTTGTACAAATATTCCAGAATAGTTAGAACCTGAAGTTACAGTATTAACAAAAGACGTGTCCGATGCAGGTACTTGAATTTTCACTGTTTCCTGGTAAGCTAGCGAGAACCCTCGAAGAACAGGTGATAGGTGGTGATGCTGCAACAGAGGAGGACCTAATCAGGGCGGTTGCTAGAGCTTGCGATCAAGCAATGCCGAGGAGGAGAGTCACAAGGCCAACCGGCTTGGTATATTGGTGGACCGAAGAAACCGCCGATCTCAAGGAGGAATGTGTTGCGGCAGAAGGAGATACGTTAGGGGAAACGGGAGACAAGGAGTGCAAGAGCAGAACGTGGTCATATAACATTACCGTGAGGCAAGGAAGAGATTATGAGACGCTATCATGAAGTCAAAAAATGACAATGAATAGAGTTGTGCCAAGACATAAATAGGGACGTATGGGGGGATGGGTTCAAGATTGCGGCGAGGCGCTTGAAAGCCCCGTCTCCGACTACACCAGCCGAAAAGATGGTGAAGATCGTAAATGTCCTATTCCCAAAAAGGGACGAAGTAATGTGGAGACCGACGGAGGTGGGAGAGGTTCCCCTCTTTACCGACCAGGAAATGTCCGAGGCGTGTGGCAGGCTTAAGAACGGAAAGGCTTCGGGGCCGGATGAAATCCCCCCCGGAAATAGTAAAGCTGGTCGCGGAAGTACAACCTAGGGTTATCCTCTGGGTTATGAACCGCGCACTAGAAAGAGGAAACTTCCCCGAAAGATGAAAGAAGGCCAGACTGGTGCTGATAAAGAAAGGGGATAAGCCACCGGATAATTGTGACTTGTGTAAATGCCATGTGACTTGTGTAAATGCCAAATGGCATGAAAGCATCAATAAAGTACTTATACTTATCGAGACAGCTGGGGAGGATATGAGGTCCAAGAAGATCTGTGCGCTAGTAACGCCTGGACGTTCGGAATGCTTTCAACACTGCAGATTGGGACGAGATAGTTAAGAAGTTACGAAAGTTGAGAACAGCCCCATACCGGCTCAGGATAGTAAAGAGCTACCTCGAGAACAGGTGGATAGGGCTGGAGGTAGAGGACGCCACCCAGTGGAGGAAGATGACCTGCGGTGTTCCACAGGGATCGGTCCTGGGCCCAACCTTGTGGAATATAATGTTCGATGGTGCGCATTACGCCTACCCCAACCGAAGAACATGAACCTTCATGTTCTTCGGATATGCCGACGATATGGCAATAACGGTCATGGTCAGAACCGCGTGGTAAATCGAGGAGGTGGCTAACTGCAAAAATAGAAAGATGGATATGGGGCAAGAAGCTAGAGCTTGCCCCTAGAAAAACCGAGCTGATGGTCATAACCAGAAAGAAAAACCTCCCTGTGGTGAAAATAAGGGTAGGGGAGCTGGAAATCGCCCCGAGCCAGGCATATGGCTTAATTCGAAGTTGACATACGGGATGCATGTGACGAAAATGAAGGAAAAATCTGGGCGAGTGGCAACGGAAATAGGCAGGCTGAGGCATAACACCAGCGGACCGAAGGCCAGCAAAAGGAGGGTGCTGTGCAGCGTGATGCACTCTGCTCTCCTATAGGAGGTCCCAGTATGGGTAAGTGCGATGGCTGTGGAAAAAACGCGAAGACTGGCCAGGGTACAGCGATGTGTGGCACTGAGAGTCTGCAGGGCATACAGGACGGTCTCCTACGAGGCAGTGCTAATAGTGGCAGGGTTCCCCCTGTCGACCTCCTAGCAAAAAAAGGTGGGAGATATACGAGGGAATTGGCAGGAAAGAGGCCAACAATAGCCTCTATCAGAGGTGGTAGGAGAGATGGAATACCTCGAGTAAGGGAATATGAACGAGGAGACTCATTCCAAATATTAAAAGATGGGTGGAGAGAGGATATGGGGAGGTATGGTACTACCCTACACAGGCCCTAACAGGGCTTTGCAGAGTACGTCTACGACATCGGGAAGATTGAGGATCGAGAATGCATGTATTGTGGGGAGATAGACGATGCGGAGCATACCGTGTTCCGATGTAGCAGGTGGAGAGAAGAAAGGCTTCGAGTCATAGATAGGCTAGGCGGCCCAGTGACACCCGATGACACGGTGTTGAGAATGCTAGAATCAGAGGAAAACTGGCAACTACTGGAGGACAGGATAACATCAGTCATGAAAATCAAGGAAGTAGGCGAAAGAAACTTGAACCCCAAATAGTTTTTAAAAAAAGGCAAGCAAGCGAACCGCACAGTAGCATTTTTTTTTTCGAAAGTTTAGCGCATTCACTACTTTCTTGGAACGATTTCTTTTTAGGAGTGTAATGTTTAGTCCGGGTAGCTCTTAATCTTTAAAGAGCCTGTAAATTAACCTAAGTACTAACATCAATCGACTGGAGTACTTGCTTTACCAGGCATATATTGACTTTCAGAAACCGCATTGTTAAGAAAACTAACAGAATTAGTTTTTATAATTTTTTTTAATGACCGAGGCTTAGAACTACGGCTAGTCGGTATATCATTTTCATATTGAAATATATGAGGAATTACTTCGAACTTTCTCGATTTAAATGGTTTTGATGTACATGTAATTTTCTTTTCTTCTTCGGGCTATAAAAAAATCCGTGTAGTATAATAAATTCTAACACTTGTTTAAATAATTTACATTAAAGTTATCTTCACAACAAAAGTGAGTTCCTTTTCCAGTTTCGACAGCAGTTCTTCACATAGCCTGCTGCCATAACTTTTGTGTTTTTAAGTTACTTGGTAGCGAATTTTATCTGATGTAGTTACTGTACTGTAACACAACTTCATTATGGCGCACGTATTACCGATATGTGGATCGACTGATGTGACGTCAATTTGGCCAAGCCTTGTCTTGCGTGTGAATGTGAAGCAAAAGTGATAAAACTGTTTGAAACATAAATGTTCAAATTATGCAATATTGTTTTTTAAATGAGCCCACTTTTCCCTGGCATACCTTTTTATATAGAGTGATTTAATTTGGTATATCTCGGTGCGACCACACACCAAAGATGCAACGATGCACTTTTCGCCATATAATTGCAAATGTGGTGTTAAACACGCTCACCAGCCTGTAACCATGGCATCATGTGTCATCAGAATATAATTTATTAATGGGGCAATTCATATGAAAACAGGAGATGTCGTTATTGGAATCATTCCCACAATCACGATTGAGTAAGGATTGACAATTTCAAAGTGCAGCGAGTGTCTCAAACTGGTTTGTTTAGATTCAGTATGAACAAGTTTAGAAATCAAAACACGAAGAACAGAGCACCAATGAGCAAAATGCATACATTTTTTTGACATCACCGAATAATAGATCACTAAAAAGCGTTATTTTCTATGTATTTTTTATTTTTTTTTTATCGGAATTAAAGGATAAAAAAATAATTCAGTTTCGCTGAGAATTTAGACACGTTCAAACGAAGCAAGTTTCCCGCCATTTGCGTGTGACGTCATCCGGCATTTAGCATTGGCAATGTTTATTAGTATTATTTTCAACAGATATTTAATCTATGTACTTAGTGGTGGCAAACTATTTAATATAAAAAAGTTATATAATCTGAGACGAAAAACAATAGTTAATATTGATAAAAATATTAAAATAATGCATTATGTTTACATATTCTGAGGTTAGGTATCTAAATCTAACTGCAGTAAAAGGATAAAAGTGAGCGTAAACAAATTTATTGTTACGAACAATGAATGATGCATCCTTGTCGCTTTTCCACCTCCAATTTCTGCACTGATATAATCGGTATTATTACCAAAAAATTGCTCATCATAAACACGTCGATTTTCGGCAAATTGTCACTTTGAGCTTGCACAAAGTCGCTGTTCGTCATTTTTACCACTTAGATAAATTAATACACTAATAATTTTTACAAAAATAAACAAATCGATATTTAAAGGTCAGCAGACTAAAATTTAACATTTAATTAACACACAATTTAATATTTCAGCACTAGCAGATGTAAACTGTCAAAGCTATCAAACTTGTCACTTGTCTCCGTACTTTTCTAAATTTACCGCTGGGTGGATAAAATACGAAGCTGATTGGCTGTGTTTTTCAAATTAGCCAATCATATAATGGTATTTCCTACTGATGCGCTCCACCGGTGAATTTAGAAATCTGCGGTCTATGGATGAAACTAAAACGTTGTGCCAGATGACATCAGTACCGTTTATAGACACGTGGTTTTGTTCCGATAAAATTTTAATTTTAAAATGATTTTTTTTTACAAAATAACTTTTTTTATAGTTTCCTTTTATTATATACTCGGCTTATATAATATGTATAATGAAAAAATAATAAATTAATGCATTTTTAAAATTCATGCATATTGCTCATTTCTTCTGAAGAACGATCTAATCATATTAACTTACAAAGTAATGGGAGTTATAGTTTTATATGAACACTTTGTAGGTGACGCATTTTAATTGTTTATTTTATATTTACCTAATTACGAATTATCGCAACATTCCAACTTACGTTGATGTATATATAGTCGTTAAAACTTTCATTTACTATTTTCATGTATACTTATATTTTTTATTTATTTCGAACACATTGTATTGGCATATTATGCTTTACCGCTGTCATAAATCGTATAGTCCTATTATTGATATACACACACATGCTCCAATACTGTAATTATGCAATTTGTTTATTTTTAGTTAGTGTACAGGGAGAGTCACGTAAAGTATTCACCGCACGGATCTACTGGTCTGATTATTGAGACATAAATACACATTTTAAAAACTAATTAGAGTTTCCGTCATAGATTTGAATTCAATAAGAAAATCACAATCGGATTTTAAACATAACAAGGGGCGATTAAGAAAACATTTATCTGAAATTTTGACACCTTATTTACTAAATTCTAATTGAAGTAAAAGCCAAGAAAAATTTGATGGCCCAAGGTATCAACACTGCCTTAGATTCAGAACAGTATAACAAACTGACGCGAAGAATTCAAATCCGTAAATAATTGGAACCACATAGTGACCACAACAATAGCAAAGATCTTTTTCGAACAATAAGGGTGATTACACGTAAATTTAAACTGAAAACGTGGCCAATTATGGTCTCCACCGGCATAAATAATGATGGGGATCAGGAAAATGTTTCCTTCAATCCAAGTCAAACAGCACTGTTACTCTTCTAGGAAGTTGCGAATCTTTTTGTGCCAAGTCGATTGCTACTATATACTCTCTGGTTGAGATGCACGTCCTCTAAAGGAGGCGTCCCCCTTGCCATGTTTGGTAGGCAGATTCTTATATATTATTAGATAGGCTCTTGCACATATTACTGTACACTTGAATTACCCCAATAAATGGTATTAGTATTAGTTGCATTTTCTTGATTGAATGATTAATTTTAAGTTTAACCTCTCGGGAGCTCTTATGTGTTAGGTCGATAACTAAATGTAAGGGGCCCTCATAAGGCCCACAAGTCTGTTGATCGGGTCACAGAAACTGAAGGAAGGAACTCTATTAAAGTAATTAGGATATTAAGAAGTGATAGATTAATAAGCAGTGTTAGAGATAAGATCAGTGCATCGTAAGAAGGCGGAGATATTGGAGGAAGCAATAAGGAATAGGGCGGGCCGAAAAAATAGAAATTGTTCAAATTGAAAATTAATAGTGCGGAAAACTTGCATTTGGTGCTCAGTAGTATTACTGCAAAATTTCACTAAAATTAATTTAGGTCTTGAGGTTCTACAGGGCAATTTTTGATTTTTTTTTCTTTTCAAAATTTATATTTAATAGGATTCAAGAGTTATATTGGGTCTTTAACAATGTGTTTCCAAATATTCGCTAAATTTAAATGATGTTTACATGTTTCAAAAATTACTTAAGTTTCGAAAAAATTAAATCATTTTAAAAAATTGGTTGCTGAAATTTAAAAAAATTGTCTAAATACGTTTAACGATTGAATGAGTAACTGCGCAGCTCTTAGTTTACATTGAGGTTTTTTAAAGCAATCCCGGCCGGAGCCCCGGGCCCACCACGAAGAGGTGCTGCGCCTCGAGCCAAGCCCGTGCTCTCCCAACCTCCCTTACCCTTGGGGGACCTTTAGAGAGTATTGTATACTTTATAGTGTGCTCCAACTTGGGCATTTTTGTTCTAGAATGCAACCTGCTTCTAATGAAACCATCTCGATTTTCGGTTCCAAAAATTGAGGTAGCAACTTCAATAACAATATCTTAACACATCTTCCACACCCTGTGTGTGGCAGTAAATTCTAGTATATTAATTTTTGCATTCCCTAAAATACACAAGTATAGAACCTCATCTGAAATACTACGTAGGATGAACGGCTTACTTTGCGTTCATTCCACTGAATCATTTCGCTATAATCCGTTGTATCAAAGTTAAGCTTCGAAATTATAAACTGTCTCACTTCAGTCCTTTCTTTTCTTAATTTAATAACATGTCTCAGTCCTAACTCTTAATACATGTTTACGATCATCAGCAATCATGGCTAGAAGACTTTCAGGATGGGAAAAACGCGTTTCGCTGAATAACTTGGTCAATAATATCTTGATCTCTTTTGAAATATATCTGGAATAGTGAATCATTTCCCACAGATGTACTGCTCTGTTTGTGCAAGAGGACTCGGTTTTAATTTTAAACCATACCCTGGTATACACTTTCACTACTAATTCTGCGAGAATTTTAAGTTCCGCAGAAGGGTCCTCATGCAGAAGCAACGTAAAGACGCAAAATTCTGTTGGCAGCTGTTACCCATCTACTGTGTGATAATTTTTCAGGATCTCTATGCGAAAGATTTTCTGAGCAAGAACCAGAATTAATTGCTTTACACATTCGTAATAAATATTTTTTATCTGAGCCTAGATTATCCACTTTGAAATTGTCAAGTTAACGAATATCTGTTGCAATTGCTTGAAAATCAATAACAGGAAGTTGTTCATTGAACTACTTCCTATTATTAAATTAAGTGAGACAGTTTATAATTCCGAAGCTTAACTTTAATGCAAACGGATTATACCGAAATGATTCAATGGAATGAATACAAAGTAACTGAGCCGCCCATCCTACGTAGTATTTCAGATGAGGTTCTATACTTGTGTATTTTAGGGAATACAGAAATTGATATGCCGGAATTTGCTTGTCACACAGGGTGGGGAAAGATGTGTTAAGATTGTTACGGATGCTGCTGCCTCAGTTTTTGGAACCGAATATCGAGATGGTTTCATTAGTATCAGATTGCATTCTAGAGCAATACGGCTGTCCCAAGTCAAAACACTTAGGTTTTGAACACATTCAGTGTTTAGATTTGGGAAAAATCGGCTGAAAATTGGAAAAGTTCATTAAGCAAAACACATTTATATCGAAAAATAGCTAATTTATTTATACGTTTCTTAATAAACAAAGTTGTATTGTTATTCATGTGTTAGGGTCTCCGATTCCCGATTTAGTTGCTCTAACCCATAGTCTGGATGAGATTTGGTTCGGCGTCGTTAACAGGTAAATTTAACCAAAATTCCAACACTGTATATCCCAAAACCAAGTTGAAACACGGTATATCCGACACATGCAGTGTTTATATTTAGGAAAGTGGATATACAGTGTTTTAAATTGGTAACTTGATTCGGTTAGTGGATATACAGTGTTTACACATGAACTTTTTTCACAAACTCATAGGAATTTTAGTTTTCCTCAATCACGGATTGGTAGATGTTGATACTTTATATCAAAAAATGTAAAAATATGATTTTTGATGAAACTGGCTTATACAGTGTTTTGACTTGGGACAGCCGAATAATGTCCAAGTTTGAGCACAAAACAAACTATAAAGTATTCAATATTCTCTAAAGGTGCCCCAAAGGTAAGGAAGGTTGGGAGCGCACGGGCGCTACTCGAGGCGTAGCCACCTCCTTGTGGTAGGACCTGGATTGCTTTGAAAAACTCCAACGTAAACTAAGAGCTGCACAGTTACTCATTCAATCGTTATTTTTTACTTTCAGCAGCCAATTTTAAATTTAGCGAATATTTGGAAACACATTATAGTACAGTACCTAGAGGTAAAAAATATGCAAAACTTCGGAATAATGTCATATTGAACAGATTTCGCTCATTTTTGGCAGTATAATGCTTCACAGAAAAGTTTCTATATTGTGCGGGGGGCTTGCTAATTTATAGGGGGTGGGTGGATGCATCAAAAATATATATATTTATTGGAGCTGAAGTAGAATCAAATTTTAAGAAGAAAAGGTTCTATGCAATTTTTCACATAAATTGATAGTTTTTAAGTTAAAACGACTTCAAAATTGCGATTTTAGCTTAAAAAAAAGTATTTTCAAAGAGCTTTAGTCAAGTATCTCGAAAAGTATTACTTTATCGAAAAAATGTTACAGACCAATTACAGAAAGTACAAACTGGGAATTATTTTTATTTTTTGTTTATTGATGTAGGATTAACAATTTCGGAGATATTTAAGTTTACATTTGGCATCATAAGATAATTATTTATAGTGAGAGTTAACTATCTCAGAAACTGTGACATCTACATCAAGGATGCTAATAGGTAGAATAATAGGTTATTAATTAAGCTTTCAACTGTTTTTTTATTTGTTTCTGTAACATAAAAAACAAAGAAGTTATGACCGAAGCAATGTACGTCTACACATTTTTTTAATAACAACGTCGCCATTTTGCTACTGTAATTAGCCAGTAATTAAAAAAAAGGAATTTCAAACACTGTTTCTCATTAATATATAGCATGAAGTAGATGCTCAAATTTTTTGGTTTGTATACAGCACTTGCTTTAGAAAAAAATACAGTTTAAACTATAAAGGTATTTTCGATAAAACGTATTTTTTTTTCCTTTTCCAAATATCTCATTAAATATTAGTTTTATTGAAAAATGGGTAGAGACCAAAAATAAAGCTCATAAACTGATAATGAATTTCGCTTGTTTATTTATTTACATAGATTTAATAGTTTCGGAGATATGAAAGTTTACAAATGGCGTCCGAGCGTTTATAAAACGAAAAGTGCAGTTTAAATGTTAAATATCTCAGAAATTGTGACACCTACGTGACGCATGCTAAGAAATGAAATTAAAGACAATTAATTGCGCTTTCAAATTATTTTACTCGTTCCTGTAGCATAAGAAATAAAGAAGTTATGACGGAAAAATATGCGTATTTATATTTTTTTATATAACAAGGTCGCCATTTCGTTACTCTAATTAGCCAGTAATTTAAAAAAATTATCTCAAATACAGTTTTTCGTTAAGATGTAGCATTACCTAGATGCTCAAATTTGTTTGCTCATTTAAAGCACTTGCTTTAGAAAAAAATGCATTTGAAACTTTAAAGGTAATTTCGAAACACTTGGATACCAAATATAAACTTAAATATCTCCGAAATTATTAATCCTACATCAGTAAACAAAAAATATAATAATTTCCCAGTTTGTACTTTCTGTAATTGGTCTGTAACATTTTTTCGATAAAATAATACTTTTCGAGATACTTGACGAAAGTCGTTTGGAAATACCTTTTTTTTAACCTAAAATCGCAATTTTGAAGTTGTTATAACTTAAAAACTATCAATTTATGTGAAAAATTGTATAGAACCTTTGAGTCTTAAAATTTGATTCTATTTCAGCTCCAATAAATATATATATAAATTTTTTAAGTGCCACCCCCTATAAATTAGCAAGTCCCCGCACAATATAGAAACTTTTCTGTGAAGCATTTACTATTATACTGCAAAAAATGGACGAAATCCGTTCAATATGACATTATTCCGAAGTTAAAACCTCTGGTTACTGTACTATTATCCTTAGGATCAAATATAACTTTTGAATTCTATTAAGTATCAATTTTGAAAAGAAAAAAAAATCAAAAATTTTAAATTTCTAAGTGCCCCGTGGAACCTCAAGACCTAAATTAATTTTAGTGAAATTTGCAGTAATGTTACTGAGCACCAAATGCAAGTTTTCCGCACTATTAATTTTCGATTTGAACAATTTCGATTTTCTTGGCCCTCCCTAATAAGGAATCCACGGTAGGTACGAACTGAAACCTTTCTGGACTATTACAGGCCATCGGTCTTAGGTCATCTCTTATCTTAACCGAACCCCACTGAGAGTAGAAATTAGCCACTCTAAGTCAAAGAGGGGAGCGCGACTGGCGCCCATAATAAATAATAGTGCCATGTCCTTCAAACGAACGGTGGTGAATTCTTCTACAGTCGTATCCTTTCGGGTAAAAATAAACTAAGGACATCATAGTTGAAATGTGGCTAGTGAAAAAGTAAAATTAACATGCTTTAGGATTTTTTACAAAATATTCTACATTCAAATTACAGAATTTATTCCGGACTATATTAATAAATCAACAAAATTTTCTTTGTGAACTAAATAAAACTACATTACATAGGGAAATTTGCATATTTTGAACACGTTAATTACGATATGATAATAAATTGTAATTATCATTTTATTTCTGGTTACATTGACTGGGAATATCACGACCTTCACTCTAATGAATTTTCATAGTTATAGAGCTGCGGTCATACATTTATAAAAAAGTAATGTTAATTAGTCGGTCACTTACTAAATATGAATACTATATTTCTAAATTTCTTTTGTAAAAAATACTTATAAATAAATAATTAAGTGTGTCTTACATTATATTGTTTTAGTTACATTAATGCACCCAAGCAGTTAAATGTCTATATTATATACTATATATAGATATACAAGTGACACAAAACAATTCGTTGCGTCTTTATCAGTTATCGTTCTGCCTACTCTATAAATACGCCCTTATCAACTACTACCACGCATTATATTGTAATCGAACACATATAACAGCGATAAAATTATGTACCCACTGAAAAAATTCGGCTCATTTTTGTTCAATTTTAATATTTTAATTTAGTGTAGTCAGAAATTGACGTGGAGTAGTAATTTTTCACAGATGAGAAGATTTGGTATTCCTGTCGAAGAGTCATAGTCGACTTGGGGATCCGAATTTTGTAAGTGTGAATATCGACACACGTATTCACGATTCCAGCTAAGCGTTACGCCCTCTGGGCCAGGTGGTGTAACGCTTAAGATGTAGCGCCAGAGGCCCTGGCGTTAAGCATTGGAACTACGAAATTGACGTTACGCCGGGGTTAAAGCATCTTCTTTACACCTTTTTTCGTAAGGCAAAGTTGTCTTCTCAAGTTTATTATTAAAGTATATGCTTATCTAATAGGCCCTTTGCAAAAAATATAATTTTTGTATTTTTAAAATATTTACTTAATACAAAACACACTGTGTAAAGGATTTTTTCTTAATTTTTCTTTTACAAACGGTATTCAACATTAAAATTTGAATAAATCTGTTAGGCGCGCGACAAGGCGTGACGTCATGTAACAGGAGACGCCAGCGCTAGAGTACAGTTAAATTAATTCCATTTAGGGACGTTGCCTTAATAGTGGAACGAAATAGACCATAAAAGTCAGCGAACCAGAACCAGACCTTATAGTTTTTATAAAGTGAACAATTCTACATAAGAAATGGCTATTTACGATATTTTTTTGTGGCACAGATATTTCTTATTTCGAAAAAACTTATTTTTTTTTTTAATTCAAGTACACAAACAAACGTTTCCAACGGTCTTTTTGTTTCTATCGATTATTGTTTATTATTTTTTTAAATAACAATGAACTTATTACTTCGCTAAGAATGTACTCATATTTTGACTAAGCGACAAACTTTTTTATTTTTTGGAAATTTTCATATACATGCAGCGAAGTAATTGAAGCCAAGATAGAGCAGAAGTTTTTGAAAAAAAAAAATTTTCATCTAGGACTTATAGTTTTTTATTTATGAATATTTTTGTGAGGCAGTAGCATATGGCATACACCCGGCAGGCGTACGGCGTAAATTATCCGATTGACCTTTGAAATAACCTTTTTCAGTCACGTCTAAAACAAGTTAAACACTTTTAAATATGGTACACACTATAATTTAATATCATAGACCGAATACAACTAAATAATTTTAGGAAATAACCGCAAACTGCACGAATGATATACTATCTGCAAAATAACTAGAAGCGCCGCGCGCGGAATTTTTCATAACTTTTGTACAATGGATTTTGTATTGTGTTATATGCGAGTCGGTTTTTGTACTGTTTTGGGATGAAGAAAGAATTTTACATTTTTGCAAATGTTATTAATTGCACGGGGAAAAAATCCTGATAAAGTAATAGTCTAAGAGCCAGTGACAGATTTTCATGACCAAGTCCCTCTCAAGCGGTAATTAGTGGAATGCATCAGGGAGTTGTATTATAAAGCCTCGTAAACGTCAGCTGCGGTTCCGTGGGTGGGATGAGCGGCGGTAGCCTCCCACGCACGGAGAAAAAAAATATTTTTAGTCATTTCCTCCTGACTAAAAATTTGTCAAACTATAGCTAATCCAATATCTTGAAGAAAAAAAAAGTCAGCTGACTATAACGTGGTGTATTATACGTCAGCTGGTCTCTTGAACATGAAAAAAAAAATTATACATTCAATGATTTCCTCTCAACTAAAAATTTACCTGATGACAGCTTATATGCTACTGTTAATGAATATAAATGTCAGCTGGCTGTACCTCGGTGGAAAGATCGTCAGCTGATACCTTGAAAGCTGTAACGCAGAAGTTTGGCGGGAGCATAATTAAGTAGGGTTCGTTTCTAAAGAAATATTGATGAACTTTTCTCCTGATTGCATATCGATCGAAGTCATCCACCATATCAACAATTTTTTTATGGTTTTGATTGGTTTTTGGCACCGAAAATTTATGGTTAGTGGTATACTCTCTGACAATTTTGTAAACACTGCGGCCACACACTCCTGTCATATTTGCCACTTTGTTTACAATTTCATCTTTGAGTAATATAGGATTTTCTTGAATCTCATGCTTATACACGCTTAAAATCATTTCCTTGGTCTTTACGTCGAAATTAGACTTTTTCGACCTTTATTTAAGAGACAAACAAATTTCTGTGGGCTCATCAGCTGTATCCGTGCTACTAGATATTTTTAGGTGTCCTTGATATATTTGATACACCGAAAAAGTATTTAAACAAAACACAAAGTCAAAGTCTTGGTATATGCCCGAGAGGCAAACACACTTATTTAATATACTCTGAAAGCATATATATAAAACACAATAATCATATCACAAGGTACGGTATTTACAAAGATGCAATTTAAACAATGACATGAAAAGTAAACAGATACAACAACGATGTACTTCCAACTGCGTCTGAGTACCCACCTGTACCGAAACCGCGATTATCAGCCATTTGACCAATAGCATTACAGAATCCAGCACGCGAGTAGGCGATCACAATAGAATGCGAAGTCAGTCGTAGAGAGTGTTCAAGAAGAATTAGTATAGTGACCGTTAAACACAAGTTGCCCAAAAAGGGTATTGATGGCTCTTCTCTACCACCATGCAAATGGGAGCTATATCAGCAATTTTTAAGAGCATGTTACATAGCTCAAATTTGGTCGCACGCACACCTGAAAGTCCCAACTACTGATGAACCTTCAGACTATGGCTGGGTAGAAATCGACAACAGATTTGAATTCATCTGGTTTTCTGGAACTCAGTTACCAGAGTCGATTGAAGAAATAACTATTCAGCCCGAAAAAGGTAACATTTTTTTGATCATTTTGATTATGTTACACTAAATATTCATCTTAATATTTTTTTAAAATTTTTGTACAGATGATGAAGACATGATGGCAGACAGCTCTGACAGCGACTCTGACAGTGAATCAGATAGAGATGAGAGTGACACAAGCCAAAGCGAGAACGAAAATGATTAAATTACATTATTATTTTTAATCACTTCTTTAAAATGAATGTTATTTATCGAACAGCTAAGTTACAATAAACTATAAATTGATTAATTTACTTATCTAAATATTTCTTCAGTTATTCAATTATATACTTATTAGTGTTAAAGTATCTATACAGAATATTGATTTAATCGGAACACTCATATCGGAGCGTAATGCCGAATAATTTAAGATACGTCATTTCCTCCCGGATAAAAATTTGTAATCTGATTGTTAATATACTTCTGTAATTAACAAAAAAAATCAGGTAGCAGTAAGTCGAGGGAAAACACGTCAGCTGATGCATTTAAATAGGCGATAGATGCTCCCGCCTAACTTCTGCGTTACAACTTTCATGAGATTCAAGAAAATCCTATATTACTCAAAGATGAAATTGTAAACAAAGTGGCAAATATGACAGGAGTGTGTGGCCGCAGTGTTTACAAAATTGTCAGAGAGTATACCACTAACCATAAATTTTCGGTGCCAAAAACCAATCAAAACCATAAAAAAATTGTTGATATGGTGGATGACTTCGATCGATATGCAATCAGGAGAAAAGTTCATCAATATTTCTTTAGAAACGAACCCTACTTAATTATGCTCCCGCCAAACTTCTGCGTTACAGCTTTCAAGGTATCAGCTGACGATCTTTCCACCGAGGTACAGCCAGCTGACATTTATATTCATTCACAGTAGCATAAAAGCTATTATCAGGTACATTTTTAGTTGAGAGGAAATCATTGAATGTATAATTTTTTTTTCATGTTCAAGTGACCAGCTGACGTATAATACACCATGTTATAGTCAGCTGACTTTTTTTTTCTTCAAGATATTGAATTAGCTATAGTTTGACAAATTTTTTGTCAGGAGGAAATGACTAAAAATATTTTTTTTTTCTCCGTGCGTGGGAGGCTACCGCCGCTCATCCCACCCACGGAACCGCAGCTGACGTTCACGAGGCATTATGATACAACTGCCTGATGCGTCTCACTAATTATCGTTCGAGAAGAAATAATTGACCAAATTTTCACCTGGCTCCCGGTCTATAAGTAAAGTAAGTAAAAATAAATAATATGGATTTCGTTACATACACATGTATGCATTATTTTAATCTTCAAATTTGAACATTTCTCATTTATATTAATTTTGTACAGAAATATATTTTACTAATCCCTATTCCTTTATCGGCAAGGGTGGTCCTAGATTGATATTCTGGAGGGGAGGGGGAGGGGGTAATTTTTAATAAGTTCGTATTTTTTGTTCGTTTTTGTTGTATAGAGTTAATAAAGTTATAAAAAACTTTATATTTTCTTCCTTTTGTGTCCCTTCTGGGGGGGGGGGTAATTACCCCCCATTCCCCCCCGTAGGACCGCGCTTGTTTATCGGCCATAACAATGTCTCCAGGTTCCAAAAGCTTACCACTCTCATTTGTTATTTGAGCATCGGTTGTTCTCTCGCCATACGTTTTTGATAAGAAAGAAATATACCCATTTGGTGTGCAACCAACTATAACAGCTTAATTGCAAATCCTTTTACTTCCACATCCAGTGGAAGTATAGTAACGACAAAAACATTTTAAAAAATTTTTATTGTTCCAATAGGCTTAGAATGTCACGAAACGTCGAGATTTTAAGTTTGAGCGAAAAAAAAATTTCTGTCGGTCTGTCTGTACCTTTATTTGTGCGCACGTTTACTCTGGAACCGTTTGAGATATTGACTTGAAATTTGGTACACATATGTACTTTAACGTGATCTAGAACTAGATTATATTTTCATATTGTTCCGTCGAAGAGTTGGGGGGTAAATTGGGGTAAATTTGGGGAAAAGAGGTAAATCAAGCAGGTAAGAGTCCATAAAATTGGTATTTAGTTTATATAAGAGAAGCTAAGGTCTCAAAAAATATTTTGGCATTAGCCACTCCCATTACCACCCCCCACCCCCATTATTAAAGGGGATGAAAAAAAATGTGATTTAATGTGTGTACAAGAACCAGAAACCTCAAAATTATTTTTTTTACTTCGTCCACCCCCACTACCACCCCCTATCGCCACCCCCACCCCGCTACCGATGTGGGGTATCGTTTTATGGGTTCTTGGGTAGAGGATTTCAAATATTATATTATTAAAATTCCATAAACAATTATTTCCACATACAAAATTGTTTCTTTGTGAGTGACTTAGATAAAAAGGAAATGTAAACTTTTCGGGATATTATTCTATACACTTTCACTAACTCATTAAAAAAAAAATTAAAAATTAATCATTTTGCAAGTTTTTCAACGGCTGGGCTATTATAATACATCCGGTAAACGTATCGTATCTCACACCACATCAATTACTCTTTATTATGAAAGTGCTTGGTATGCAATTTTAACAAAATTTCATAGTAGCTTTAGTCATGAGAAAGATTTAATTCTCAGTACGATAGTTGATGTAAAAAACAATACAGTCCGCTGATTGCGTTGTTGCAACGTATTAATTCGCTGATACCCGCATATAATAATTTGCATGGTCGCCGAACGAATATACCTAATCATATTTGGTGATTTTTATTTTTTAGTAAGTAAAAAAATTGACACAAAGTATCCCAAGTAACATATGCTAGTCCCCCCCATCCCCCAATTTTTATTGGGTTGGGAAAATCGCCAAAAGCCCAAAAAATTTTATTGAGTATAATCGCAAAAAACTAAAAGAATTGATAAAAATAAACACCTAGTGCCTAATGACACGATGTCCACGATGACTTTTTTTTAAATCATTTTAATTGATATTATTTATGATTAGATGCAACTGATGCGAGAGCACCGAAATTCAGTTGCTACAATGAGCGATGGTTTAGCGTTTTAAAATTAATAACGCTCTAGAATGGCAGATGATCGATTGAGTGATTTATAGGTTACAAAAAGCGAAACTGATATATGTGACAATCTTGTGATGAACCATATTATTCCGCCCTGGGTTGAATTAAAGGAGATAAGAATAACAGGTCTAATCTAGATTGAACTTTGAACTAAACTATAGTCCATCTACAATCATCATTACAATCTCATCATCATCATCATCTACAGTCCCCAAAAGGGGATTGTAGACGACATGGAGTAGGGGAGAATTTTCCTCTTCAGGAATGTGTTGGGGGTAGTTAGAAGGTAAACATACTAAAAGACCCCGCACCCAGCCCCGCCGCTTAAGGGGGTTGGGGCGGTGGAAAGGTTCCTATTTTTCGATTCTTCGCTTATAACTCGGAAACTATACGTCGTACGGGAAAAAGTAATTTATGCAAAATTAAACATAATATTTTGTCAAAACTATACATTTTCTTAAATATACAGTGACTCACTTCCTTGTTTCCGATTTGAATAAAATTTTACTTAAATATAAAACAAACTAGGATCTTTTTATGACCAGAAAAACATTCGCCTGCTACAAGTGCAAAGCCACCTGCAGTACCAAAATATGCGGGAAAAATAAAAAATCATATTAGGCATTTTTTATTATTTTTTTATTTCTCACAGTGAATTAACATTTATTCCTCTCCAATCAGCACAATAAAGATAGTCTGATCAACCTACTGAGGTCCAAACTACATGAAAACGGCATCACAACGCAACAAGCATCAGACGATAAAAAAATGCCCAATATGATTTTTCATTTTTTTCCACATATTTTGGTACCGCAGGTGGCTTTGCATTTGTAGCAGGCGAATGTATTTCTGGTCATAAGTAGATCCTAGTTTGTTCTATATTTGAGTAAAATTTGATTCAAATCGGAAACAAGATAAAAAAGTTATAAGGGTGTCTTCATTTTAAGCGAGTCTCATTGTATATTTAAGAAAATGTACAGATTTCGACAAAATATTACGTTAGTAAATACGTCGAGTGTGGTAAAATAGAGATTGTTTTGTGACTGTGATTTATTAGCAGACCACGGTAAACCGTTTTGATGGAAACATTTCAGATATCTAATTAATTAATTTATTAATTATCTATTTTGGCAGGCGAATACCTCGAAAACTATAACACAAAGGAAGAAAATGAATATAAGCATTCTTCTATGAAACTTAATTTAATTTTGCATAGATTATCTTTTTCCGTACGACGCGTCGTTTCCGAGTTATAAGCGAAGAATCGAAAAAAGGAACCTTTCCACCCCTCTCCCCCCCTGAAGTGGCGGGGTTAGGGGCGGGGACTTTTAGTATGTTTACCTCCTAACTACCCCCAACACATTCCTGAATAGGAGAATTATTCTTCCCTACTCCATGTCCTCTACAGTTCTTTCGTTGACTGGACTAATAGCTTCACATTTTATATTCCTTATAACATATTGTGATGTGTTGCAACCCCTTCAATTGTATTTGCACCTACTCGAGAAAGAACCTACCAGTAGTAGTTCTAGAGTGATGACATCTGGAATTATCTAGAGAATGGTGGCGTCATCACAGAAAAATCGAGATCTGTCATTTTTAGGTGTAAAAGACCGCATTCTCGGCGGGTAGTTCAGAAAGTATTGAAGTAGTTTTGAAGTTTTGACAAGTGAGGTTAAGAGTACAAAGTGAAAACAAAGTGATAAACATTATTATTTTTAGTCAGTAAAGTTCATTTAAGTTAATAATCAGTATTGTGAAGTATACAGTAAATTATTTAATAAAGTGTGTTAGTGGTTATCTCTTGTTATAATTTTTGGAACCCACGAAATTTGCAAGGGTGGTTTCCTAGGGGTGGAAACACGTTACAAATTGGTGTCAGAAAGCTGAATTTTATGACAAGAGGAGCTCTGAAGTTGTGCTGGAGTGTTCGAGAAGTATTCTCGAGGGTTAGTGCTAACACAGAGGACTAATTTACTGGACATTGTTCGAGAGTTATTTTCGGACAGAAAAATAGTGTTAAGTGCATTTTTGAGACATTGTAGAACATTTTATTAGGACAATAGTGTGATAATTAAATCCTTTAAACTGACTAGTGATAGAGACACTGAAAAATACTCATTTGTGTTAGTGCGTGAAAAATTACTAGGACTTTTCTATTTGGACATTAGTGAAGATTATTAAATTTTCTGAACTGGATAGTGACAAAAGACTCTGGATAGACTTATTCGTGCTATTTCGAGATTTTTCTGGAAAGTTCCATTACCCATATTGACGTGACAGTTAAATTTATTTTATTTTAACATAATCTTATGCCCATAGAAACAAGAAGCATGGCAGCAGAGAAACAAATAAAGGACCTATTTGCGGAATTTACGAGGATGATGGAGCAGCGTCGTCAGGAAGACAAAGAAGAGCAGGAAAAGAGACGCCAGGAAGAGAAAGAACAAGAAACACGACGTGAAGAAGAAAAAGCCGCACTGAAAAAAATTATGGAAGACCTGAAGATACGACAGCAAGAGGAGAAAGAAGAACAAGAAAAGCGACGTCAAGAAGAAAAAGAAGAGCAGGAAAGAAGACGTCAAGAGGAAGAAGAGCGGCGTCAAGTAGAAAAAGAAGAGCAAGAAAGAAGACGCCAAGAAGAGAAAGATGAACAAGAAAGGCACCAGGAAGAATTACGGACAATGTTGAGCAACCAAATGAAAATACAGCAGGACGCAATCATTTCCGCCAAGGAAGAATTAAAGGTGAAGTCAAAGAAGAGATAAATAAGGTTGAAGATATAGTAAGCGAAGTCAAAGGAGAAGTAAGTGAAGTTAAAGAAAAAGTAAACAAGTTCGAAGAAGAAGTCAAAGGAGAAATAGACCGGTTTAAACGACAGCTGAGAGATAGAGGAAGCCAGCAGGTGGTATCATCAGGTCAGCGATTAAAACCTCCTTCTTTTGACGGCCAAAGTTCCTGGACGACGTACAAGAGGCAGTTTGAGGCAGCAGCTTGTGCAAACAACTGGGATAATGAGGAAAAGGCCATGGCATTAGTTCTGGCATTAAGGGGCCAGGCCTCAGAGTTGCTTCAGACTATCCCAGTGGATAAACAAAGGGACTTCAAAGTCTTGGAAGCTGAATTGGACTTGAGATATGGCGACCAACACCTCGCCCAAGTATACCAGGCCCAGCTAAAATCACGGACACAAAAGGCTGGAGAGAGTTTACAAGAATTCGAGGCTGCCATAGAGAGACTGGCACACCTGGCGTATGCGAGTGCACCTAGAGAATTTCAGGAACAATTAGCCGTAGGGGCCTTTTTAGATGGTATAACATTTTATATTCCTTATAACATATTGTGATCAATCAATTCAGATGTATTTGCACCTACTCGAGAAAGAACCTACCAGTAGTAGTTCTAGAGTGATGACATCTGGAATTATCTAGAGAATGGTGGCGCCATCACAGAAAAATCGAGATCTGTCATTTTTAGGTATAAAAGACCGCATTCTCGGCGGGTAGTTCAGAAAGTATAGAAGTATTGAAGTTTGATTGACAAGTGCGGTTAAGAGTACAAATGTTCAAATTTTTCAAAAAACAAAGTGATAAACATTATTATTTTTAGTCAGTAAAGTTCATTTAAGTTAATAATCAGTATTGTGAAGTATACAGTAAATTATTTAATAAAGTGTGTTAGTGGTTATCTCTTGTTATAATTTTTGGAACCCACGGAATTTGCAAGGGTGGTTTCCTAGGGGTGGAAACACGTTACAATATTTTAAATAAAACCAACATTTTGTTTTGTTTTTGTTTGTATATTTTGTATCTAGTCTACCTATAGATTATATGTGTATAGATTATGATTAGAATAAAAAACTCGAAGAATACGAATTTTACAGTGAAATAATTTGTCTTGTGTATTAAACAATTAATTCTATAAAAGCAGCAAACGTACTTTTCGAACATAATATAACTTTAAATAAAATTTACTAACTTGTAATTTAAGACCTTGAAAAATTCCAAATTTTCGCCGGCGCCACATTTTAACATCCCTCTGGCCCAACATTTTTTTTTTCAGAAAATTGCAAGGAAAAGAAATAATTAACATTATACATAATTTTTCAGCTTTTCGAAAATATTTCACAAGGGCCCATTTTTGAAAAATTTGGACATTACCATCGTGATCGGCACATTTTTTGCATTTAAAAACATATTTATCCCAAACCAAAATGATAAAATTTACCAACTTGTATTCCAGATCTTCCTTCGTCTACTGTAATATTATATATTTTAAATTTTACCATCAAAATTATTCAACGTTCTCGCCAACCGCCGAGCGTCGTTTGCTTTTTCTTACAACCACCAGAGGCGCGTCGGTTCGATTCCCAGTAGAATGAGTTAAATCCTGAAGACTGGGGATGGAAGATCATCAACAATAGATTGGAACCTATTCAAAACCTCTTGTCACCGGCTCCCGATCAGTTGATCAATACTATATTCTGCAACTGTACCAAAGGTTGTAACGTTAGTTGTAGCTGCAGCTGCTAGGTCTCCGCTGTTCTACAGCATGCGGGCATTGCCGTGGGTAATCTTGTTTGAACGCCGCGACAGAAGATATAGGTAGTAACAAGGAGCTATAGATGAAGATATAGTTGAAGATACGATACCATCAACTGATCAGCCAATTGACGAAGCTGTTTATGAAGAGGACGAAGCAGTTGACACGGAATTAGAACTGCTAGAAGAGAACGAATGATTTATGCAAAGGGTTGTTTTGAGTGTCAGATGTGGATTAGGCCTACTGTTTGTTACTGTTAAAAAAATACAGACGTTGTATATTTCCGTAACTTTGACTCAAAAACGATTGATCCTACGAAAAAAAGTGTAATGACCTTTTTTGTGTAGAATTTTATAATAAATGTTTTTGCTCATAACTATTTTTGTCAAAAAGTGATACTTTTCGAGATAATGGCAAAAAACTGAAAATTTCCCCTTTACCCCCCCCCCCCCCCCAAAAACCTCGTGGTTCAAATTGCTCGAACTTCTCAGAATGTACTAAGGGCACCTCAATGAAGGTCTCCACAAAAAAACAGCCTTCTCGTAATTTTTTCCAGTCGAAATGTCTTCATTTACTGGACTATTACGTGTGTCAAAGTTTTTGAGTTTGCTGCCTTAAGGAAAGGGCGGCAAATTTTCTGAAACCTAGAGTGGCCAAAATTATAAATCCGCCTCTGGGTTCAGAGTGGCATTCATTTCATGTAATTTATTTTGAATTATAGACAACCATTTTGTGATTATTACTATCAATAATTTGTTCAAAGAACTAGGTAAAAAAAGATGTGTTGCTCATACTTTTTCGATTTTTCGCCTCGCGTCAGACAAAACATGATTGGGAGCAATGTAAATGCCTAAGTTTAGGCTACAATTTATATTTTTTTAAACTTATTTTATGGTGGTTGCGATAAAATTATTAAAATTTACGATTTTTTGTTTTTTTTCTACTTTGAGCGCATTTTGCCTCGTGTTTTGAAGTCGAAAATAATTACACAGTAGGTATAATTACTAATTACACTCCTATTTAGTGAATGATTTAAAATGATTAATTTTTATAATTAGATTTATGCAAATCATACATAAATACACAAACAATAAAATTAACCAGAAACTAATAAAAAATGCAATCTACAACTGTAATAATAGCTAAGTGAAACTAAACGCCTATTAAACTGTTAGCTGTAACTCACCATTTGTTTAAAAACATCACTTTTGCCAATTTAACAATTAAGCATGAGTTATAAACTTACACAGTCGATAAATGAATAAGCATTAAATAATAACAATTCCGAAAAGTATAGTAAACAATAAAGGGAATTAGCTGACATGTTTTTCCGAAAATCATCACAACTGCACTTCACCGCGTAGGCAATACTAAATTATTTTAGACCAACAATACTTTAACTAGCCGGCATGGTAAAATGCATGCCAAAAACTAAAAAAAAAAAAACAGTAAATTAGTTAATTAATGAATGCTTATTTATAGGTTAGAGGACAAACAAGTCAAAATTAATAAAATTGTTACTGTGCTATTTTAGTCACATTTATGAAGTACCTACTACAGGGTGTGCGCAACTGTACATTTTAGGAGAAAAAACGTACCAAAGAAAACATTCATGCCCACTATCTGGTTTTCAATTTCTGTTTTTAAATCAAGTTTACTCGTTTACAGTTTGCGAAAATTACAAGTATTTCAGCGGGCTTGCTATATTTAGGACCGATCAATTCCTAGCTGCATCTGGAGTGCCCCAAGGATCTATACTGGGACATCTATTACTTATCTTATTTTTTAATGATATAGTCACTTGTGTTGATGTCAGCTGTCTGCTAAATGCTATAGCTTTGCTATTTTCTAGAAGGTAAATAAACTAAAGGACTTTTGAAAATAAAAAAAACTAATTAATAATAACAAAATTTATTGTAAAGATAAAAGAGATGAAAAGCAATAGACAAATCAGGGGTGAGCAAATAAAACTGCTTGGATTACGATTACAAAAATCATACAGAATAAAACATAAACGGAGAGACAGACAGACTTATAATACACTAAAAAGGCAAACAGATACGGTAACGTAAAAAGATAAAAACATATTTGTTGGCAAAAGGCCACAAGACACAACATATTACTGCCAAAATAAGTGATTAGTTGGCCAACGTATTTATCATTAAATAAACAGGTTAAATGACATCTTACTAATAATCCAATTGTAATATTTTTTATCAAACAAATCTCTAAACGTAAATAAAGGTAGAATATAAAAATGAAATACATGGTAGCATTTAAGCTACGAGGTACATACAAAAACGAAAGGTACAGAAAATTATTTACAACTATTAAATAACAAATTTTATTAATAGTCTTTAAGAGACAAAACTGCGGATCTCACGAAAAAACGAAATGCCGCACAAAGCACTGATGGTTGAACCAAATTGGCATCTTTGGGTCACAACATAAAAGAAAGTTACTGTAATTTCGCCGCGGTTGCTACCAGTTGGCCGGTAAACACAAAATAGAAACATAAAGTACTTTTACAGAATATCTGCAAAAAGGGATGAAGGCACTGCACACTACAAACTCAAATTATAAGTTGGTATCAGCTGTAGACTCTATATAGTACTGCATAAATATTAGAGATGCAACGGATAGTGTTTTGGCCGGATACCGAATACCGGATATCCGGCGTACTTCTTGTACCGGATACCGGATATCCGGCCAACTATCCGGCTTACATTGAAAGTTGAATTGAAAACACGTTTTGGCCACATCGACGACAAAAAATACTTACTGGCAACTCTTCTAGACCTCAGATTTAAAACCAGTTTTTTTGATAAGAATCATGCTATAATATCCCGTCAAATTATTCTGCTGGAGGATTAAAAAAATAGTTGTGATGATTCATATTCAAGCAGTGATAGTGAAAGTGGTACTTCTCCTTCCAGTAAACAAAGTAAGAGAAACCCGGTTAATGTTACTGCTGATATTTCAACACTTTTTGGGACTGTTTTGAGAATGTGGCGAAAAAAATAGTAGTTTCGGAGAAAAGTTTAATGGTCAGGGAGATTGATTATTATTTGAAAGGAGCACGGATTCATAGAAATAGTGACCCTTACGCATGGTGGTGTACTAACTCCAATCAGTATATACTTTCGTCAAAGTTTGTAAAAATATATCTTTCAGCTCCTTGAAGCAGTGTAAGCAGTCTTTTCAGAAGCTGGCAACGTATACCAAAAGAAACGCAATCGTCTACCTCTATTGATATTGACTCTAAATGCTGAAAAACTCGTCTTTATTCAACATAATTTACCATCGGTAGACTTTAAGTATTAATTTAGTAACTAATCTATAGATATTTCCAGTTTGTAGTAATAATTGTAATGTAGGATGTAAAAAACAATGAAACTGTTTCATTATTTATACCATTTTTTATTTTTTAACTATCCGGTTTTGGCCGGATATCAGGTCACTATCCGGTGCTCAGCCGGATAGTAATAAAGTGGCCGGATAGGCCGGATACCGGATAGTAACCGGATATCCGTTGCATCTCTAATAAATATACCATTTTTGGTATATTTCACACTTACACTTAGCCCAGTCAATGAACGTTCAATAAGGGGGTCTAGAGTAGGGATTGCAATACCGGTTAACCGGTTATTAGGACAAAAAACACGTGACGATAATTACCGGTTATGTTAATTTTTTACCGGTTATTTCGGTAAATTCTTAACTTACGGTATGTCACGTATTCAACGTTTCTATTTATGTCAGTGACTAGTATTCACTAAATACAGAGTGACTGTCCCAACACTGAGCTCTTTTAACAATAAATAAATACTATTATAAAAAGTAAAACCCAGACACCAAGCCCCAAGAAATACAAGTAAGAGAGACATTGACAATATCGTGCGATAGGAAATTGAATATTTCACTGCCGCAAATATCCGTGGAATACATTTAGAAGTATGTTATTAACAATTCTTATTAACTTATCGACTCACCAATATCGATTGAGGAAGGATATCTTCGGCTGGTGGTATTCTATGCACAAATATCAGACGACTAACAGATATAGCTTTGAAAAACTAACCCTTTTAACAGGCCGTTTTTAAAAAATATTGTATTTTTACATTAGGTATTCAGTAAATGCCCTATTTGAGTTTATGTTTATAATTTTTGTTATTTAAGTTGATATTTTTGTTATTTACAGAATAATTATTTATTTAAATTTATTTCATTTATATTTTTTCCTTTTGTTAAAAAACCTTTGGTTTGTTCATTATATTAAATATACGTATATCATAGTATATTATTCAACGAGCATATAATGATGGCTATTATTCACGAGGGTGAAGTTTAAGACACGAGCTGTAGGCGAATGTCGTAAATCACCAGAGTAGCCATTATATGCGAGTAGAATACCATACTTTGTCCACGATTATTAGATATTTTTGTTAAATTGTTTACTGAAGAAGTTAATTAATGAATTATTTATATTATTCTTTTTGAGTAATATGTAAAATTATTGTAAATAACGTTGACGTTTAAATTTAATTTGACAAGCCGTTCTTTGACACATAACGGCCTACTCAATCAAATTTAAAAACGAAATTGTATGATAAAAGAGGGTCTGTTTCTGAAACGCTAAATAAAGTTATCTATTCATAAATTTGATAATAACAGTAACATTGTTCACACAATTGTAGCTATGACAGTTAACGAATAATTATATTTAAGGTATGAGAAACTAGCCATAAATTCTACTAAAAAGTTGCGAGATTGCACTCGAATTGAAAAAATACCTGCCCGTGACTTCTTATAAACAACTGACTGTCCTTATTATTCACTAGTGAATACTGAAATCGTTATTTACTGCAGGGAATAATGGATAGCATTATCCTTGAGGAAACACATACATAATGAGTACATTATTTAATAGTTGTGGACAAAAATTTTTTTTGTTTTGTACATGGAAAAAGATAATTGCCATTTTCGCCACTCTAATCATTCATTCTAAAAATTACCGGTAAATACCGGTTAACCGGTTATTTACATTTCTATTTACCGATTTACCGGTTATTAAAACTTCCGGTAAATTGCAATCCCTAGTCTAGAGGGAAATGCCGAGATCACAATTTTTTACTTGAGGGCTGAGTTTGGACTATTTAGGAGGTAAACTTACCAAAAGTCCCCGAACGTAGGAGGAGGGGGGGGGGCACGAAGAAGGTCCCGGTTTTTGGTTTTTCGCTCATATCTCGAAAACGGTTAGTCCTAATAAAAAAGTGGCTATATGCAAATTAATTTTCTACAATAATGTTTCTATTAATTTTTTTCGTATCTGTTATGGTTCAGTAATGAATTGTATATCTTTTGACTGTATTCTAACTTTATTATAAATTAAAAATAAATTTTAATAATCATCGTAGAAAAAAATTTCTTGTACAGATATCCGTTTCACAGCAGATTGAACTGAAATATCGAATAAAACATGTCTTTGCGTCTGTAAGTGTGTGCGCGCATATATATCTATGTGTACGTGTATACCGTTTCTTGTAAAAACGATAACTTCTGTCAGACTTAAAATATTTGATTTCAATTTGAAACATATGTAAAACAGCATATTACCATAATCCCTATTGAAATTGGGCTATATCTGTAATACATGGTGATAACCAGAAGCCTACAAACTCTCATACGTAAAATACGTTTTATTTTAATTTCAGAGCAAAATATTACTAAGCATACAAAAATAAGATGTATAAGATTTCTAAACCGCAATGTACCGGGTGTATGTTAGGCAAACCAATTTTATTTAAATTAGATGATATATCAGTGTGATCCTAAAATATGGAACATGGTATTTTTAATAATATTATTATGAAGGGAGAATTGTAGGCCTCTGGTTATCACCATGTATTACAGATATAGCCCAATTTCAATAGGGATTATTGTAATATACTGTTTTACATATGTTCCGAATTGTGATAAAATATTTTAAGTCTAACAGAAGTTATCGTGTTTACAAGAAGCGGTATTCACGCACACACACACTTACAGACGCAAAGACCTTTTTTATTCGATATTTCAGTTCAGTCTGCTGTGAAACGGATATCTGTACAAGAAATTTTTTTCTACGATGATTATTAAAATTTATTTTCAATTTATAATAAATTTATAATAAAGTTAGAATACACTCAAAAGATATACAATTCATTACTGAACCATAGCAGATACGAAAAAAAAAATAGAAACATTATGGTAGAAAATTTAGTCAGCTTTAATTTTGCATATAGCCACTTTTTGATTAGGGCTAACCGTTTTCGAGATATGAGCGAAAAACCAAAAACCAGGACCTTCTTCGTGCCCTCCTGCATCCCCCCCACCTCCTACGTTCGGGGACTTTTGGTATGTTTACCTCCTATATAGTCCAAACACAGCCCTCTAGTCAAAAATTGTGATCTCAGCATTTCCCTCTAGAAACCATTCATTGACTGGACTAACTGTAATATTTTCTATAATTTACTTCGCTTAAAACAAACATAATCTTATATCAGATTATGCCCATATTTATGAGACATATTATACTGAATATTTAGTAGTTGAACTAATTGTATAATTCACCATAGTTCTTTAACTACACAACTTAAGATCAAGGCTCAAATTCTAGCCATCTTGACCGAAACAGGCGACCCTCTAGACTGGTCCAAAATCCATATGGTTCTCCATAATTTTTTTATTTATATGACCCCCCACGGAGAGGGTGCAAAGACCGCGTCAGTGTTAAAAGTCACCAATCAGATTTCTTCGTGCCTCCGCAATACCTTATATGGAAGGATGGTGTCATCGGCCGCGGGCTCTTTTCCCATCGCAGTAGGAGGTAAACAAATCCCGCGTTTGACCACAGGACCTATATCTATAGTCGGAATCACCAAACGTACATAATACACGCTTATAGTCGGTTTCACGGAAAATGCACGTTACAATGATATGAACATTTCTTCATAAAGCTTATAATTTATTAATTACAATGGCAACTGTTTGAAAAAAACATTTTTTTATAAAAAAAATGGCACCTAATTACATTTTTATAAAATGTATTCTATTTATTCACTTTTCCTTCAGGCTAAATGGAACTTTGCGGCATGTTTATCATTTTTCCAAGAGTTACACTAACTTGAATCAAAGAATCACAAATTTTTGCTTTACACATCAGAAACTATAGATTTTAAAAAACAACTAGAACGCAACTGGCCATGTTTTCAATTTCTAAGAAATTTTTCTAAAAAATATCCTCGAAAATATCTAAGTAGGTAAAACAAAATTCATGCAAAGAAACAGTCATTTTTTAAATTAGTGAGGAGGAAATTTTACTTTAACAGTAGCCCAGTTCCATGCAATCTAATTTTATGTTATTACCTGTATTAGGTTTTTCTAATAAGCATACAACAGAGCTAGTTTATTTAAAGTTTTTCAAACTGTGCTGTTGCCACTTTTTCGGTTCTCATTTTATGATTTCGACTGCAGTACCAGTCAGTACAATAAATCTTGTTAGAAAATATACAGGCGAGACAGCGCCCCCAGTGCTAAAGTGCATGAACCACGGAATACGTATTTTGCAGTTATTCTATCAAAGTTAGGTCCATATGTTTTCTACACCAGGCCCTGCGCACTCCTATTATATTTCAAAATCATCGTGTTTAGTTGGAACTTACGTCGCTCTGTCGCTACTTGTACTTGAATCGCACGACGACTGCGCAAATCGCATCTTGCCCGACTATCACTACTGTCAATTGTCACGGCATTATTGTTTACATCTGTGCTTCGTGTTCTGGACATTAAGCTAATAATTATTAAATCCATAGAGCAGCAGTCCATTTGCTTATTTGTAAATAATGTGAGATTCCAATGAAATTGACTAGAAGCGACGCTGTTCTGTTGAATATTAAAAACTGTAATGTGTTTTAAGTGATGTGTTTACGTCGTGTTGCGACATATTCCAACATGTATAGGTATTATTGATTTGCAAAGAACGTGACTCCCAAGAAATTGACTAAAAACGAAAGACTGATGGGTTGTACACTTCTGTGCAATGAAATCCCGTACACCTATTTTTCGCCTTATTAAATCATTATTTATTTGTCAGTGTCATATTTTCGCAATGCCAAAATTAACTGAACATGAAAAAATTTTAATTCTCTCTGAAATTGAATAGAGATGGTCTATCGGAGCAATTGCTAACCATTATCAATTGAATAAAAGTACTGTTATGAGAAGAAAAGTGGGAAGAGGAAGGTAGCGTAAAGAGAATAGTATATTGTGTATCTAGGTGTGAAAGCGATACATTCCCGGACGACGATGCGATTGTTGGCCGAGGCGCTAGCCGAGGCCAACAAGCATCGAAGTCTGGGAATATGCTTTCACACCGAAGTACACATACTATTTTTTCTGAAATCACAATAGATACTATTTTAAACGTATAAAAATCAAAAATATAAACATTTAAAAAAAAAAAATTCTGAAATCACAATCAATACTATTTTAAACGTATAAAAATCAAAAATATTAACATATTAAAATATATATAAAAAACCGTACGCGAATGTTACTTCCCGGCCTAGGCCGGGAAGTAACATTCCCGTACGGCTTTGTTGATCGTTGCTTAGCAACGGATCTTTTCCGGTCTGTTTTCTGATAATTTCCTAGCAACGGACTAAAATACTGGAATTGTGCATTTTTTGCTCTAAAATCGCGCCGAAAATGTAGACATTCCCGATCGATTTCAGAAAAAAGACGGTTCAGGCCTATCGAGAAGTTCAAATCTCGTTCAAGATGAAGCACCCTCGGTTATTTGAGGAAAAATCCGTTTCAAACAGCAGGAGACGCCTGTGTTCATGGTACATTTTCTAGTGTCGAGATCAGCAGCTAGCCGAAGAATAGAAAAATCGAAAATAAAAACTGTTCAAGTGCCAAGAAGACCATATTAACAGAAGAACAGAAGCAAGCCCGCATTATGTTTTGTTTAAATTGTGTCTATCGCCCGTTGGAGTTTTGGACCAATGTTGTGTTTACCGATGAAAAAGTTTTTCAGTCTTGTAATGACGGACATGTACAAAATATTAGGTTACATTATTTACATAATAAATACAATCGCAGCTATGTGCAGTCGCATCGTATCTGTGAATTTTTCAACGTCAGTTTTTACATTATTTGTTATAAATCGAAATCATTCCCATCGAATGGTGTAAAAAAGTAAAAAAAACAAAAATACGTATGTTTTTCTTCTGGTTTAACATTATTCAAATACATTGTAATTTTATTTTATTTTTTTATATTGTTTTAACCTCACGTATTTTAAATTTCAATTACTCATACAATACGTTTTTTGTATTTACTTAATATTGAATATTATGATGTATACATTATACTATGTATGAACGTAAATATTTAATCAGATGTGTAAATATATATTTATATTATATATGTTCTTATTATTTTTACATTTTAATGTACATTAGTTTAATGTTTAAAGTGTTAGTTGTACCTATTTAGTTATGCGTGTATGTGTGTGTGTGTATGTATATGTGTATATATATGTGTGTATATATATGCATATATATGTATATATTTTATTCCTTATTCGTTTTATACTTAATTCTTGACTTGTCCTATATTATTATGTAATGATCAAATGGACCAATAAACATTATTATTATTATTATTATTATTATTACTTATGACGTTTCACAATTAATGTCAGTTTTTTGTAACCTATATGATAATGAAAAATCTAAATTCCAAAAAGACTGATTCACACCACTTAATGTTAGTAAAGGACGTGAAAATGTATATTATAGCGGGTTTATACGTGCATGGATTTAGTGGCGCCAGTAGATATTGGCACGCTAGTAAAAAAATATTACACATATAAACAGTTACTAGCGAGCAAGCTTTTACCTTGCATGCATTGATGCATGCTCGCCAGTAACTGTTTATACGCGCAATATTTTTTTACTGGCGTGCCAATATCTACTGGCGCCACTAAATTCATGCACGTATAAACCCGCTATTATTTAATTGTATTACAGGTATTTTGGTACATTAGTTACTTTAACATTTTACTTATTTCAACGCAGTTTCAACATCTTAATACTTTTGTAATAATTTTACTTACGTTAGTTACTTTTTAAATGTATTTTTAAATATTATTGTATTTATTGTAATGATTTTCCGTTAAATTAATAAATGATCAATTTCTGGTTTTGAAATGACTTATTTAATTTTAAGGCCACTGTTAGACTATAAAAGTTCTTTGACAAAGATCTTTTATAAAAGACATTTTATGAGTAATTTGATAGATATTTCATTTCAAAAAATATCTTTCAAAGAAGTTTTGTAGTCTAATGATGACCTAAGCGATTTGTTTGAAAATCATTTAAAATTCCCGCCTATGTCAATCCCGCCTGTATCAAAAAGGCGGGAATACAGCGCCACCCGCGACGTAAGTTTTGATGTTTAAAAAATCCCTGAGAGTTGCCTATCTATATCATATATAATATTCTTTAATCTATGTTCTACACCATATGATTTGTTACTTTGTTAGGAGTCTGTAGGAAGAATTTACAAAGTGAGGTCCATATACGGATCTTACTTTGTGCCGGACCTCACATCCAAAGCAATTTTTCCTCGTTTTGTACTAGGGAAGTAAATATGACAATGTTTTAAGTTCATTACTGTGACATTTCCTTCTATAATTAGTAGTAGAAATTGAAGTATTGTATAATAAATAATTCCATATGAGTATTAAAAATGTATCCATGTGTTCAATATTACTCTGTATTACATAATTATGTTGCACTTTGAAAATCAATATTTACGGTAAGTTATCTACAGCTACACACAAATTGATACAAGGTATATCGTACATATACATAGTATATTATACCCCTGATAACTTTCCGGTTTATGAAGTTGGAGCCGCATAGTCTAGCACCGAATAACCGGTTGGTATTTATAATTTACCCACCGCGGGAGAGTTTTGCCGGCCTCAATATTAGCAGTTTATGTAATTTGTATAGAGAACAACCACAAGCTCAAGGAGAACCTCATTGTTTCAGGTGGCTGCGAGATTAATCCAGGTTAGGTCGAAAACCTTATCACGTTGTACAACACAAGTAAAAACTGATGACTTGTACAGTAGTCGTTTATTGATTGGATATGTATTAATAAGCAATGTCTGTAGTACGAGGGAAACAAAAAAAGTGTTTTATTGCATTTCATTGCCTTGACCGGCATAGCAGTTTATTTATATTTTTAACCGACTTTATAAAAGTATTTAAAAAAGGACGTTCACAATTCGGTGCGTATTTTTTTTATATTCAATCATTACTCTGGATTGTCTAAAGCGATTTCTATTAAATTTTTCTCAAAGGGATGGCAGTTGTTTAAATATCACTCGATTACTCCAAGGCATTCGACATCATTAATAATGCTCTATTATGTGCGAAATTAGTCTTTTATACAGTGAGGGAAATAGACTTGAAATGAGTAAGAAGCTTTAGTTTTTACAATTCAATAAATATTTAATATCAGTTATTATATTTAGTGCAGCCAAATAAATATTTTTGAAGATTTTGTTATAATAAGAATATACCAAATATTCAATTAATTGACAAAACAAGATGATTTATTTCAGTCATATTTGCTTCTCCTTACTAAATTACTACATAAAAGTAATAGATTTAGTTGAGAGAAATATATTCGTTTCTCCCAAATCTATACCAATATTTCAATTATTTCCTAGAAAGAAATATATTAGAGTAGTTAATCATAATATATGTATGTGACATAAATATTTATTTCTGAGGAGTAATATTTATTTCCCATTATTAAATTTACTTTATTAAATATTTAATAAGAAACCGCCATTGCTCCATCTCGCATGCGCAGTCACAGTGCTCTTCAAATGTTCCTTAGTTAGTAGTGAGTGTATATGATGCTTACTGTGTGTATTATAATATAATGGATAATAAGTATAGATTAGGTTACTCATATGTTGAGGAGTTTTGTTGTATTTGTTTATATCAATGTGTTTTGTTTTATTAATTAAATCAAATGTGACAAAGGAAAATTCCCCTAAATAGTTCTGAGGATGTCAATAAATTGCGACGAAACGTCGACTATTTAAAAGGAAAAAAATGAAAGACGGTGTTCCACAAGGAACAGTTTTAGGCCCGTAATTATTCTTCTATATGATATTAGAATTGGGCGTTTGGACACATTCTCGTGTATGTCGCTGACACTGCTTTAACATTTCATGGTATAGATTGGTCTGCGGTCACCAAAAAAAGTGAAAAGGGGCTATTTAAAATTAAATGTTCGTTGAACAACAATCTATTAAGTCTTAGTCACTCAAAAACAAAGTTCATCACATTTAGAACCTAAAATTGATAATTTAAAGTTTTGCGCAAAATACGACTTAATAAACTGTATATGCTAAAATGCAACTTAGAACAGCACAAACACTAAATATCTGGTCTCATAATAAATGAGACAATAAGAGGGAATGATCATACCGAATACCTTAATAAGAAACTAAGCTAATACTCGTTTCTCGACCTAACTCTAGACAAAATATAATCATAACCTAGCTGAGCCCATCGAAATTTGACGGAATAGGTTTGTTTAAAAATGTATTCTAGAAATTGTTCTTTGAACTTACTACCAGCACTCACATTTTCGAGAAATTCGCGGTTCTATTTCAACGTAATGATCTCACTTTTTCAATTTTTGTTGCTCCAAACAAAATTGTTTGAAGCAACAAAAATTTATTAACATCAACCAATAAATTGCTTTGTATATACGCAACAAAATTTTTGTTTGCTCCAAACAATTTTTTTTAGCGTGTACTCTACTGGACCGCCGCTATACTAATGAAAACAGGTTTGGTGTCTAGTTGGCTGATGTTAATTTTTGTGATGTCAATTTTTAACTGTACGACTCGACCACTATTTTAATTTCTGCGTGAAAACGGGTACTCTCCCAAATCCGGAAGAGTAGAGTAGTTTGGCTAAAAAGTATGCCAGTATACTCTACCGCTAACTCTACTAATAGTCGGAGAGCAGCCAATCTGTAGGAAGCATTTTAAAAGTAGTCTATACAACTCGCGAACACCCACCTGAAAAACAGATGATATTATGTAAAATGACCTTCTAGATTTGATTTTTGAGTTCGCCCGTTAATTTGAGATTGCCAAATCGGTCAATTCGCAAATTTTTTGAAAAATTTTAAAATTATGTGTTAATTTTTGTTTTGCACATAACACATATCTTTTTTATTTTAATTCCGATTTAGACCAATATTTTACACATTATCCCTCTAATATTCTTGGACAGGCTGACGGCAAAGAATATAGTGTAACTAATAATACAGTGCCTAAAAAAAATATAATTACCCTCTATTGTCGCCGTTTTTTAAAATTTGCATTGAAAAATACCCGATCGAGGTAACTTTTTTATTTTTAAAGATAGAGGTATAGTATAAACGAGAAAAATGTTCCATATACTTTAAACAAACTTTTTTATAAAGAGATTTGTTTGAAGTTCGGCTCATGTAACGAGATGACGCTGTTGAATGCGGCCGCGCAACTCGTCCGCATTAATTTAAAGCATAACTTCTGTTAACGTCGCCCATCTGTGGTGTCGTTTAAGCGATCAAGTGAGTCTACGGATTACTTAGTTTCTATTTGCAATTAAATGTTATAAAATTATGTAGATAATCTCGAAACATACACATTAAAAAATATGTTTTCATTAATTATAACAGCAAGTAGTGGGTACTAAAGATTACATTTTCCTTCGCATAAACAACTTATTATATGTTACATTGCACGTTTGCTTTGCTACACTTGCAGCTTGTAGTACAGTTATATAATTTACATTTACAAAATGGAGTTAACTCAATAAAATTGGGTTTTGGGCTTTTTGAAATCATCTTTGGAAAAAAGATTTCCTCCTGTAGGTACCATCCAAAATATAAAACATTTGGAATTCTGGGCTTAATTTGGTAGGCTGTCTTGTAAATCGCCCATTGCAGAAATGCCCTTTTTACTTGTATTCTCTGTACTAGGATTTACAATTTCTGATTTTTTTTATAAGCAGTTCGGGTATACGATCTTCTACATTGTGTATGGTAAACTGGATTTAGTGATAAAATTTAATTTTTCTGTTCTAAATATTGTTTTAGAGCCACAGAAATGTCATCGAATTTTGCATTTGATCGGTACATTTCTAAAACCGTAAATATCGCTCACAGACAAAAAATTTTCATACTATTGTGTTAGTGAACGAATTCTGAACAACTTTCAAAATGTCCGCCTGTCTATCCGTCCGTCACGTTTCTTGTAAGCACGATAACTCAAGAAAGAAAATTCCGATTGTACTGAAATTTGGACAGTAAATTAGTGTTAGCTAGAGGAAGAACCCTATTTGAAGAAAATCGATCGGTAAATAAAAATGTTAATGATTTAAATTTGAAAAAAAATTTTTAATTTTTATGTTTTTGTAATTGAATAGAAATCTGGTGAAATAATATTTCATTTTAATATCTAATTATTTATATGTTTTACAAATATACATTTCATAATGTAATATACAACCGTGAAAATATGATTTTAGCTCGTGTCTTATAATGTAAAAAATTACATTCTTTTACGTGTAAGGTGGTGGTGTAGTTCTTTTGACTCGGAATCCAAGGGTACCGGGTTTGAAACCCAAATGGGGTTTGGTGTAGTTTTTTTACCAAGTCTTTTACCAACTAAGATTGTACTATAAAATTAAAAATGTCTAAAAGTAACATTATTTACAAAAAACTGCGAAAAGTATCCTATTGAATGTATAACAATTATATAAAAATCTAGTGAACAGGCGAAGAGTACGTTTTTAGCTTGTTTCCTTTGATTTCCTATCCGAGTAATTATAATTTATTATGCCAAACTATGTGTTTACAACGCACTAAATATAAGGACTGAGACAAAAAGCACTTTCAACTTAACATAAATGGACACTGGAAAATAATAATCACCCGGCACGTGCTTGCGTTTAGCTCTAGATGCGATTGCGGTCGATTCATAGTAGCGGGCATTCGTTCGGATGCTGAAACAATCAATGAATATTTCGATAAGGGAGCAAAATTTCAAAAAAAACTTCTTATAAAAGATTTTATTTAGTTCATTCGGAACATTTTCTTCGCTTATAGTATTCACCTAACTTTAAAAATAAAAAAGATACCTCGATCGGACATTTTAAAGATTTTGCGTCAAAGAAAAGTTGTTATTTTTTTTTTGCCAACTAATTATTTTTTAGGTAAAGTTTTTTACTTTCAACATATCAAAGAATAGTTAGAGAATATTATGTAAAAAAATTAAAAAATTCTGAAGTAAAATAAAAAATAAATGACGTGTTATATGAAAAACAAAAAATAACACATAATTTTTATTTTTTTTAGAAAATTGCCAATTTGGTCATTTTGGCAATCTCAAATCAATGGGCGAATTCAAAAATCAAGTTTAGCAGGTTATTTCACATCAGATTACCTATTTTTTAGGTGGGTGTTCGTGAGTTGTATAGAGGGTGTCAAATTCAGAGGGTCTGGTCTTCCACTATAATGAAAACTTGGCTTTACTTTACCACCGTTAAAACCTACTCTATTCGACCATGATCTAGTACTCACCAATTACGTTTTCATTGGTAGAACTAGAAGGATAGTTAGTACTTGCCCAAATTACTTGACCGCTAACTCGACTAATGAAAACTAGGCTTTTAGTCTTTTATATGTTAATTTAATTACTAATTTATATTGATTTATTTACTACCATACGGTATATAAAAAACAACTTTCAATTTCAATATAAAAATTATTTTCTTGATGTAGGCCACAAATTTATCGCAATCAGCAATAAATTATATAGTTTACTGATAATCCTTAAGCTATAATCTACCAAAAACATGTCTACAAACTTGCAATTCATCGTACACAATTATTTTATAGCAAAAAAACGGAAATTATGACTAAATCTAAGTCGGTAGATTAAAACGAGTTTTACACAGATACTTTTAGACGAATAATCGTGCAGAAACATTCCTGTGAGATTTATTAGATCAAAATTGCATCATACATTAACAGTTAGATGCCTATAATAAAGCAAAATCCTAAATTGAATCTAGGATTAATGAACTTCTGATTACACTCAATTTCTTAAGTATAACCTTAGACTGATCACACAGATATAGTGAAGCTGCTTTAATCCAAATCGTTTTAAGTTTCCGCATTTTTCATAAAAATAATGCAACTCATTATAGTCCAGAGCCAGGTGGCTTTTTCGGCATGTCATCGTTTTATGCACTGAGTTTTTTACGTCACAATCACCGTTTAAAAATCAGTGGAATTATGTCATAATGCCATCGTTAAAAGGCTCATTTTTTGTATACGTATAAGGTGGACCAAATTAGATGGGATTTGGGATTTTCTCTAAAACTATGGCAGATAGACAAAAACCAATATAGGTGTCCTGAGCTCGATTTTCAAGAAATAAACAATGGCGTAAACCGCGATCGTCTATCTTTTTCGACTACCGAGCTACAGAGCGTTTTTGGAAAATTGGCATTTTTGGATGACCTCTATATCTCAATTACCAAGTGTTGAATCGAAAATCGAGTAACACATTCTTGAGGCACTTTTTTGAATAGAATCTGTTGCAGATAAAAAGAAAATTATGCATGCCTCAGTTTTCGAGATATAAGGGGTCTACGGACGATCCAGCCAACCAGCCAACCGTCCTTTTCGGTACACTTTGAAAATTGCCATAACAACTCTCGTAAAAGTGAACTGGTCTGCTGAAATTCCAAAGGCGTACCGACAATCGATCAGACCACTTCAATCCAGCAGACCAGCTCACTTTTACGAGTTCGCATGGCAATCTTCAAAGTGTACCGAGCAGGTCGGATGGTCTGCTCCCTGCCGCTGGGTCGTGTGTAGATCCCTATATACATAACATGTGTTTAAATGGAACACCCTGTAAATTATTCCATTATTCGATCACAACTTAAATTAGCTATCCAACGATATATCATATGTCATATTTATCTTTATAAAAAGTGGTTAATTCTTCTTATAATATAAAATAATTTTGCCAAAAATAGGAAAAACTAAACTACAATAATAGTCCAGGGAAATGAGTAAAAAAAGTACCATGTTCGGGACTGTGACTCATCCAGGCAGAGACCACGATTTTTAGGTAGTATAGGTGTCAATAAATGAAACCTATATAAAATCTGCGGTCGATTTTCTGCATATGTTTATTTACAGCCATTTTAATGCAAAAAAATGGAAAAAACGTGTTTTTTCACACTTTCTCACCTGCCAGTAAAAAGTAAACTATCTTACAGATAAATCAAATGAATCACCTTGTAGGAAATTAAAAAAGCTTCAAAATGGCGGTTGTTAAATGTCGATATAGTTAATTGTTGCTAAGATAATTGCAAAATGCGGAATTTTATTCAATAAACAATATCTTGTGTAAAAAACAATCTACTGTTTTGTCCTTGCGTAAATAGTTGACTCTCATAGTGCTTAATATCTGGTAAAAATTTCAAATCGATTCGTCAAATAGTTTTTGCAAAATTGCATTAATTTATCCCAGAGACCTTTTTTTTGCAACCCCACCACGTCCAGAGAAATCAAAATACAATGATTCTACGGCCTCCATCTGAAAGAGAACGACTTGATTTACCAAAATGCTTTGTTAGATATCGAAAAAATTAATTTTCAGAGCTGCAAAATGACGTTGCAAAAGAACTCAGATTTTTACCTTATAAACAAATAGAATAATTTTTTAACAATTGATTGTAGAGCATCGGTTTTTCGATATTTGAAAAGCTGATATTTTTACACGAATTTTGAAAAAAAAAAGAAGGTCCTAGGTCAATTTGGGGCAAAGTTAGCAATTTTTTTTCAAAAATTCATAGCTCCTTTGTTTATAATAATTAAGAAACGTAACAAGCGCCATTTTAAAGGGGAAGAGTTCAACTTTTAGTGTAAAAAATTTGAAAATGATTGTGAAATTAATTGTAATGACGACGATGATGATATTGAGAATATTAATTTAATGTTAGATAACTTTGATCATGTATAATGTTGATGATAATGAGCCGATCCTAAAAAAAATACGAGTTGATTGATTTTACCTTATTAGAATGTGTATAGGTATATTATTAAGTAAATTTATATGTGAATCGACAAATATTCTGTATTATTATAAATTACAGCGTTATTTATATCGAACAATGTGTTTCTTTTCACACTTTACAAATTCTATTGTTTATAACTTAATATAACAGTAATTTATATATTTAATTGTACACAAACCTTTCCTATAATTTCCAATAAGAATAATACAAACATTTTGATAATGTATGAAAATATTTTTTTGTAAAATGTTTAAACAAATTACAGGTAATTATTACTCTCTTATTATTTTGGAGCAGATGTGTTGAACAATAGAAAGTTTCTACTGTATCATACAAACCATTATACATGACAAACGCTGTCACTACATGTACATTCACACGCGTGTTGTATACTTCTACGAAGGAAGTAATGGTTTGTTTTATTATTTATTAATAATTAATAATACGCAAATTAATAAGAGCACTTTTCATAAATTGTATGGTAATTTTGCATTTGAAAAATATCTTAAAAATGTAAATTATATCGAATAGAGTGTTTTTATTTTATAAATTTGAAAAATTCAATTGTTTATAACAATAAGATATATATTTACGTGTACCTTTTCTACAACTTTCAACAAGAACAAAACAAAAAATTTTGATATTTTGCAAAAAAAAAATTTTTTTTAAATGTTTAAACAAATTACATTGTTAATATTAATGTTAATAGTTTAACAGATTTAATATTATTAACGTACGCAAAAAGGTACCCCAAATTGAAAAAAGAAACATCAAAATCGGTTAACAAACACCAAAGTTATGACTTATGTGGTCAGTTTGAAGATGCTGTTTCAATTTTTGAATGCGCGGATTTGAGGGTTCCCCCTCCACAACCTCCGAGCTAAATTGATTCGAGCCTCATTTTAGAAGCTTTGCCAACAGTTTTGAGAAAGTGCAATCATTTTCAAATTTTTTACACTAAAAGTTGAACTCTTTCCCTTTAAAATGACGCTTGTTACGTTTCTTAATTATTATAAAGAAAGGAGCTATGAATTTTTGAAAAAAAATTGCTAACTTTGCCCCAAATTGACCTAGGACCTTCTTTTTTTTTTCAAAATTCGTGTAAAAATATCAGCTTTTCAAATATCGAAAAACCGATGCTCTACAATCAATTGTTAAAAAAATATTCTATTTGTTTATAAGGTAAAAATCTGAGTTCTTTTGCAACGTCATTTTGCAGGTCTGAAAATTAATTTTTTCGATATCTAACAAAGCATTTTGGTAAATCAAGTCTTTCCCTTTCAGGTGGAGGCCGTAGAATCATTGTATTTTGATTTCTCTGGACGTGGTGGGGTTGCAAAAAAAAGGTCTCTGGGATAAATTAATGCAACTTTGCAAAAACTATTTGACGAATCGATTTGAAATTTTTACCAGATATTAAGCACTAAGAGAGTCAACTATTTACGCAAGGACAGAACAGTAGATTGTTTTTTACACAAGATATTGTTTATTGAATAAAATTCCGCATTTTGCAATTATCTTAGCAACAATTAACTATATCGACATTTAACAACCGCCATTTTAAAGCTTTTTTAATTTCCTACAGGGTGATTCATTTGATTTATCGGTAAGATAGTTTACTTTTTACTGGCAGGTGAAAAAGTGTGAAAAAACACGTTTTTTCCATTTTTTTGCATTAAAATGGCTGTAAATAAACATATGCAGAAAATCGACCGCAGATTTTATATAGGTTTCATTTATTGACACCTATACTACCTAAAAATCGTGGTCCCTGCCTGGATGAGTCACAGTCCCGGCCAAAACCTCATTTCCCTGGATTATAAATGCTCGAATTGTCTTCCATTGACATCTATGCATTTTTATCGCATTTCTAATATTTATTGAGAAGGGCATGGTAAAAAAAAAAACGAAATAATCGTAAATTAGTCCATGTAAACGCGGGGTTTGACGCTCGGAATGTCCCCCTCATCGGGACCACTTGTATTTTGTTTTTTTAGTCGCTGATCACGAAAATCTGAGTCCCGCGGCTCTAAAAATAGTGCATCACCTCTAAAAATGTTATGAATGTGCTAAATGATATTTTGCCAGTTCAGTATGTTCATGTAAAATAAGGACAAATTTTATGCTGAGAGTTAACCTGAGGGGGTAAAACTACCGCTAAATTGGAAAAATGATGGAATTTTTTCTTTCACTTTTTAATTTGAGTTTAAATGAATGGAGACTGTACAATGAAGAACCCTATATCGCCTTTAAATTGAACTAATGGTTAGAAAATAAGTAGAGATGTATACTTTTTAGTTTGCTTGTAATTTATGATAAACTTCCGTCGAAAAAAATACAAAAAAATTTTTTAGAGGTGAAAACTACCCCCATCCTTGCAGGGAATTGAAAGAGAGGGTAGAAATATTCTTGATAAATGAACACTTCATATTGTTTGCAGCATTTTTAATAAAAAAATATAAATATGATAATCTAAATATAAATGGGCGCAAAATCGTTTTTTTTTGCCTTTTTGAACCTCAATTTGGATGAATGGGGATTGCAAAATTAGAAAAAATTATTTTCTCGTGTGAGGATATTCGAATTGAATCCAGACCAAAAGAGTCAAGGACCCTAGGTAACTCCCTAGACCCAGTATCTTGACTCCCTCAACACAACCATACGTACTCTATTCAAGCGCGGATTTACGACCCCCCAAGGTTCTGTAAGCCATCAACTTTCGTTTTATAATTTTTATTATTTTATTATACAATTTTGAATATATATTCTATTTAGTTGTGTTCATAAACTTTTTCTGATTGTCTCCCCCCCTCTCCCTACCCCGCTTATCAATATTGGTTCATTCTTTTTTTGTGATTTTCAGCACGCGGCTGTGTCCCCCCCCCCCCCCAAGCTCAAGGCCCAGATCCGCCCTTGACTCTATGTCTATGAACACAACGCTGCATGCAAGTTAGTGAGGTACATGTTTCTAACTGTTTGTTGGCTTTTCCGTAAGATAATTCTACTTCAGTTAATTTTCTGAAATACTTGAAGTATCATTAATCCCGTAAACCATCAGAATCTGTCGTTTTCATCGTGTGTGGTTCCGAATCAATTCCCTTTCACAGAAATTGAGAACACTTTAACCACTCAAGACTTTGCTGATGATGATTTTGATGAAAATTGGGATATGCAAATCGAGCCGGAGATTTCTTTTCAAGAAGGAGAAGCAGGTGAATTGAATCTTAGCTATGACTGGTATGAATCGGGAATCAATGCATCAGCCGAAGTATATGAAGATGAGCTAATTGATTTTAGCGATAATGAAGAGGGGCTCATTTTCATGTACCTGAAGTATGGATCGTTCCCGCGGGAACGAAATGCTAACTCAGAAGAAACCTTTATTAAAATTACATAATAATTAGCAAATCTTGGTAGTATTCCCACCCAGTACAAAAGATTTGCTAATTATTATGTAATTTTAATAAAGGTTTCTTCTGAGTGAGGATTTCGTTCCCGCGGGAACGATCCATACTTCAGGTACATTCATTTTCTCCCATAAGAGACCAAGACTGGAGAAAACTTAGTACATAATGTGTATATTTTAATAGCAAAATTTAGTTATTTTAATGTTGCACCATATTTATATTTTTTTATTAAAAATATTGCAAACAATATGAATTGTTCATTTACCAAGAATATTTCTACCTTCTCTTTCAATTCCCGGCAAGCTTGGGGGTAGATTTCACCCCCAAAGGGGGTGTAGTATTTTTTTCGACGGAAGTTTATCAGAAATTACAAGCAAAAGTATACATATATACTTATTTTCTTAGCGTTAGTTCAATTTAAAGGCGATATAGCGGTAGTTTTCACACCTGAAGTTTTGGAAAAGAATTTTTTTCATTGTACAATCCCCATTCATCTAAACTCAAATCAAAAAGTAAAAAAAAAAAAATTCCATTTTACATCAATTTAGTTTTACCCAAGGGGTTATCCGCTCGGCAACAGGTGTACAAATTTATCGGCAATAGCCGGCAGTAATCAGCAATAGAAGGCAATTATCAGCAGTACCCGGCAATATTCGGCAGTGATTGGAAATAACGCGGTAGTGCTCGGAAATAACACGGCAGTGTCGGAAATAACCCAGGAATACTAGGAAATGTTATGGCAGTGTCCGACAATTATTCGGCAATGCGCGGCATTGTTCACAATAATCTGATGTAGCTGGTAAATATATCATAATTTCAACCGATCGTTTTAGTTTCCTATAGTGAAATAGTGAGAAAGTGTTAATAAACAGTGAAGAGCATTACAAATTGTTAAATGGTGAGTAGATAATCAAATATTAGTTTATAATTCACTAGCTTTTGATTTTTTAAATCATTTTATAATTTTTGGTTTCAATTGTATTTAAATATAGAAAATTAGATATTAGAATATTATTTTTTTAAATAAGATTTATTCAATTTTAATACGTGCTGGTCAATTTTCATATGTGGTCTAATTTTCATTCTAAACTACTTTTACTTCTCCCGCTTACCGAAGGGAAGTGTTGTAAGTAATCGTAAAAGCGATTTCTTCGGATATTCACGTTGCAGATTATGTAGATTACGAAAATTAAAAGTGTTGTTCAATTCCGTTATTCAGTCTGCCTGTCTGTCTGTCGGTTGCCGTTATATCTAAAAAACTAGGGCAGATTGTTGATGCTGTTGCCAAGGAAGAAACCTGATATAGTACTTATAATAAAAAATAAGCAGGGTGGACACTGGACACTAAAAAAATTTATTAATAAAATATGACGGAGGACAATAATATTTTACCTCGTATTTGACATGCGATTGACATAATTGCCAAAGAAGAATGCCGCTATACTTTTAATGACAAATATACAGGGTAGTCATGCAAACAAAAAATAAATAATAAAATAGATGTACCAAATAGAGCAAAGTTTTGTGTAAATCTTTTACAGACTTTTTGATTTCGTATTTTTCGCATTTTTTAAAAATTAAAATAATATTGCTAGACCGCAAAGGAACAAATTTAAAAATCAAAATAACTATACAGGGTGTTTAATTTATCGTTCTACAGTTCTATAACTTTTGAACTAATTGAGATAAAAAAAAACAAAAAAGCATCGTTTCATATTCCAACAATTGAAAAGGGCCGCCCTAAATTTATTTTTTTTTTCAAATATCAAAATTTCCACAACAGATTTAAAATAACCATCCAAATTCAAAATTCCAAAATTTTTTACGTTTTCAATTTTCTTCGTTGCGTTTTTCTGATATCCCAATTAGTTCAAATCTTATGGGCTGTAGAACGATAAATCGAACAGTAAAGATTATTAAAATCGAAACATCGAAAAAAATGCAGTTAACTGTGATTTAATCTATAAACTTTATTACCAAATTGGGATCGAATTTGGACGGTTATTTTAAATCTGTTGTGGAAATTTTAATATTTGAAAAAAATAAAATTTAGGGCTGCTCTTCAATTTTTGGAATATGAAACGAAGCTTTTTTTTTGAAAACGTCATAACGTAGCTTGAGGATAACATAAAAATTTTGTTACTAGCGTTTTATCTCAATTAGTTCAAAAGCTATAGACTGTAGAAAGATAAATCAAACACCCTGTAGGGTGAAAAATAATTCTAACTTTTCTAACTTTACTAGTAACTTCTATTGAAACCAAAAAATAGATGCCTTGGTGTACTAATTTACCTAAATTCTACGTACTTGTTTGCTAGGTAATAGTGAACTGTAAAATGGAGATCAATACAAGTGCATTTGAAGACATTCTTAAGGAATTAAATATAACTTGTTCTCTATATTTAATGAAAATTATGAGTTTTTGTGGATGGGACAATAGAACTTCTCTTGCAAGCTTTACTGAGGAAAATGTTGAAGGTGTAGAGAGATTTGCAAGGGAAGATTTGTCTTTGCTGTTAGATAAAGAAGATGATCGAAAATCTATACATGGTATATACGCAAAAAATATGAACATTTTAAAAATACCTGATGGCCACAAACAACTTTTAAAGCTTTTAGTTGAAAAGTGCAAAAAGTTAGAGGAAGAGGCAAATAAGAATGCAAATAGAGCCGTTAAAAGAAAATGCAATTGCAAATGCAGCAGTAGTGAAAAACCGACAAATTCAAAAAAACAAAATTGGCACGCACTGATAAAGAAAAAACTGAGAAAAGAAATCGTCAAGAATTGCAAGAAGTTGAAGTTAACCAAGAAGAAGTGCACTCTTTAAAATGAAAGGTAATCGAACATATACAAAAAATAGCAAAAAAACTATATAAAAACATACTGCGAAAAAGAACTGAAACATGTTTGGGTCTAACCCGTTTCAAATTAAAATATACGACAAAAATACAATAACGAGGATTTATAAAAAATTAAAACGATATTAAAAACTAGTGGAAGCATTATACTCTTCGCCGATTTACTGAGCCTTTTATATAATTGTTACACATTCTATAGGATACTCTTCGCATATTTCTTGTAAATAATGTTAGTTTTTGGACATTCTAAATTTTGTGATACCAACTTTTTTGCAAAAAAAAAAATATGTGAAAAAAAATCACGACGGAGGGATCGCACCCGGGACCCTTGGATTTACTATTAGTAAATTTATTGTGATTATTAGGAAACACACATCAGTAAAATGTATAAAAAAAATAGTGATAGGAAATAACATTTCGCAAGATTTCTTTTTATTACAAACCATAAAAAAATGTAAAAAACATTTTTTTAAATTTTAAATTACTAATAACTTTTTTATTTACCAATCTATTTTGTTAAAAAACAATAGGGTTCTTCCTCTAGCTAACACTAAGTTACTCTCCAAATTTCAATACAATCGGATTTTTCTTGAGTTATCGTGCTTACAAGAAACGTGACGGACGGACGGACGGACGGACAGACGGACGGACGGACGGACAGACGGACATTTTGAAAGTTGTTCAGAATTCGTTCACTAACATAACGATATAAAAAATTTTTCTCTACGAGCGATATTTACTGATTTAGAAATGTGCCGATCAAATACAATATACTCTTCGTTTTTGCGAAGAGTATAATAATGTAAGTTAGTTTTCAGTTATTATCCTTTCCTACTGTAATAAACTATTAACAAGGTAAGCTTTGTTTTTATTTTCAATCAAATTAACATCTTGTAGGTATTGTAATCTATAAGCACGAAAAAAAAATTAATGGCATGTCACAGCAGTTATTAACAAGTCGGCAATACGTTTGGCTGTGAAAATGCGATAGCAGTGCGACAATATTGCCCGCAAGGTCAATTGGGTTGTTGACGAATTTTCAAAAATGGTGAAATATGGTAGTGGAGGACTTAATTTAGTTATATATTTAATTTGGAAGAAAAATTCTTAGCGCAACATATTTTAAAAAATTGTTAAACTTCGACTATTTGAATGTGCCGGGAAAACGGTAGTGACATCATAACGGCAGTTAGATGTGAACTTATAAGCAGAAAAGATGAAGACGAATAAGTTGACATTGCTGACAAGAAAGAAAATAACCTCATATGTCAAAAGTAAATTTGACGTTTAGCTAGCAGTGATTGATGTTTGCAGTTATTGTTAATATTTTTTTACAAAACGACTAAGGCAGTATATCTGTAAAAGCTAATTCTGACATTCTACTTGCGGTAGATATATTTATGGTCAGCGAATTTTTAAAAAGAGACGATCGTTTTGACATTGCAATGGTTGGAAGTGCAAAAGCTGCAAGGCACTTACGTTACAGCTGCTATAGACAGTACAAACTATTGTAATTTCTGCAAAAACTTCCTTTATCTTATCTTATTAATATTACATAATATGTTTAATATGTATTTTATTATTTAATTTAGTTGTTAATTTGTTAACTATACTTTGTATTTTAGTAAATATTTCCTTTTCATTGTTTTATTTCCTATTAACTATATACATGCGTATCTAACTGAAAACAACAAAATAAGTTTATCTACTAAAGAAATTATTTATTATCCATTGATACTCACTTCTAAGAAGAGTCAGAATGAGACTTACGAAGATATCACGAAAGGTCTGTATTATAACAAAAAATAACAAATAGGTAAGTACTTTATGCTAGTATCTATCTAAGCAATAAACAATGATATGTATTTATAACACACATAATTCAAAGGGCATTTATAACTACAATCCAACGCATTCGTAGCTATTTCCGACTGATTGTGTTCACCGACTTTAGACGACTTTCACAGTTTGTTTCATATAGTTTTTCAACGGCGAGTTTTTAAATTTTCTTTCTTAATTTATTGATCATCCTAGTATTATGGGGTGTCTAGGGAGCTTCATAAATAATCAATAGCTAACAAAAACAACTGCACTTTATTCCAACATAAACTAGATAAAATACATAAAAGCAGATTAAAGTCATTTCCTTCCTTTTAGGAAGTCAAAGCATGAATAACATTCTAATCTAGAGCCGTTAATATAGTAATACACCCTGTTTTATCCACCAGTTTGGCGGGTAATTTAAATTTGTAACAGCTAGAACGCCACACAAGTCTTGTAATGCGGCCGTTTTTCCTACAACATAAACCCATATTAAAAATCAAATTCCTACATTAAGATACAACTTACCACAAATAAAACGCTTAGAATACATTGTAACTTATTACTTTACTTAACATTGAAATGGTCTCCACAATAAGAATACTTGGTCCTTCTCTGGTGGCTTTGAATCATTCATTATTACGTTCAGCGTTTATTATTGGAATACAACAGTTTTTCTGGTGAATTGGTGGTATTATTTACACAGTACGGCAGAAAATACTGTCTGTACTTATATTTATCCATAACTAGATGATGTTAAACTATACCGAATTGTAACCTATGAATGTCAGTTGAATTTGACGTTAAATATAATGTCAGATTAAACTGTCGTGATTGTCTTTTTTCTCCGTCGCTATCAACGAGTTTCTAAATTAGTACCCGTTTCTCGGTCGTTTTATATCTAACTTCTCTACAGACTGCCGTTATTATGTCATCTCCGTTTTAAATGCATGTATTTTTGTAATTAATATTATAATATTATAAGACTTTCTTTTCAACTTCTACATGTTTCTAATGATTTTTTATGAATAATTGTTATTGTTTAACATAGATTCTCCTCAAATTTTAACTTAGTGCAACAACCCGTCTGCACTATCTGCACTAGTGCAAATGTATCTCTTTTCAACTTATGTATAATCTCTCTCTATCTCATTTTTTTATCTGCACTGGTGCAGGTAGTGCCGACGAAAAGAATTCACCTATTGAAGCAGTGATTTCGCTAAATTGGCAATAATTTCGGCAATACGGAAATACCCTCAATACTCTCGGCAGTTCGGCAATAATGCGGACTATGTGGCAGTATTTTGGACACTGCGGCAATTGGTGTACAAATTTCGACCAGCGGATAACCCCTCGGTTTTACCCCCTCAGCATAAAATTTGTCCTTATTTTAGATGAACATCTGAAATGGCAAAATATTACAATTAGCACATTCATAACATCATTTTACAGTATTATTCATATTACCGCGAAAAACTCCCTTTTGGCATTTTTTTTAGAGCCGCGGGACCCCGATTTTCGTGATCAGCGACCCAAAAACATAAAATACAAGTGGTCCAGATGAGGGGGCATTCCGAGCGTTTTACATGGACTAAATGTCAAAAATTAATTTGTGAGTTAATTCTGAGTGAACATTGGTAAAAATGGTTCAATTTAGTAATGGTGAAAAATACGATATGATTAAGTGTTTTATAGAATGCGGAAATAATAATAAAAGCTTGTTTTTAAAAATATTTTTTTACATTTAATTTTATTTTCAAATTTTTAGTTACGTCTTAATTAGTTTCATATTCATTGCATCGTCCTTACTTAAAATAATACCGGATCCTTCGCCATTTCTTAGAATGCAACGTCTGAGTGAAAACACTATCCGATCAAATTATAGTTCAAAAAAGTAAAAAAACAATTTTTGGTACCATATTATATTATTATATTGTCACCAGAACTACACGTAAGTAATGCAAAATTTCAGCTCAATTGGACGTCGTTAACTAAACATACTAACTAATATAGGGTCAGTTGTTCAACAGTGAACCAAGCAGGAACAGTGAACCACACCATCTATCTAGCAATTTTTAAACATTACGCTTCCAGCGACACCTGTACTAAGATACTAATACTAACCTTACATCACGTGTTAGTTTAGCAACGGATAACGAAGAAGTTAGTCGATTGGCAGACCGTTAAGTGATTTGTGTCTCCGAAAGTAAAAATCAAATCGTAAGTTTAACGTTTTAAAATATCTTTGTTTTTGTAGAAGTTGATAATATTTTTGATTTGCTGTTATTCTTGGTTAATGCTTCATGGTTTTAGGTATTAAAATGAAATGTTTTGTTATGCAGTTTTGTTCCATAATTTATTTTTTGTAAAATTGCTAGGGCGTACACACTGAACCATTTACAGCTGTTCAACAGTGAACCACTGGTTCACTGTGTACCTAGAGGCAGATACATTGAACCATCTATTAATTTCGTATTTTTTATGTATTAAAGGATGGCGCGTTTAAAGAAGCCAATGAGAAAAATAGGCAGTCATACAGCAGAGGTAATGGGAGCTGCCTTGGATCTCGTATCTCAAGGAATGAGCATAAGGAAGGCCGCGAAAGAAAAAAACTTACCTTATCCAACACTAAGACGCTACGTTACTAAGAAGCGAACTGATGAGAACATTTCATTAGTACCTAACTACGAAGTGAACAGGATATTTACACAGCTGCAAGAAGATATTCTTAAAGAATATTTAAAGAGATGTGCTCTCATGTTTTACGGGCTGACGACAAAAGATACAAGAAAAGTGGCATATGATATGGCCATCATTAACAATATTAGAATACCAGAATCCTGGAAACGAGAAGAATTAGCTGGTAAAGAATGGCTACGCTCCTTTAGGCAAAGACACACCGATCTCTCCTTAAGGAAACCTGAACCTTGCAGCCTAGCTCGTGCTACATCGTTTAACAAAGAAAATGTAAAGACCTTTTTCAATAACCTAGAAAACTCCATACGTCGAAATCCTTCATTTGCAGATGGGACTCGTATCTTTAATCTAGATGAGACTGCTACAACTACGGTACAAAAACCGCAAAAGGTCATTGCACCTATGGGTAGAAAATGCGTGGGTAAGGTAACAAGTGGGGAAAAAGGAACATTGGTAACTACCTGTTGCATAATTGGTGCTGCTGGTATAGCTTTACCACCTGCTATAATTTTTCCCAGAAAGAACTTTAAAAATCACATGTTAAAAGGGGCCCCACCTGGATCTTTAGGGTTAGCGACGCAAACCGGTTGGATGAATAGTGAGCTTTTCATAGAAGTAATGAAACACTTTATCAAGCACAGCAACAGCTCTACTGAAAATCCCTCACTTCTAATTTTCGACAACCATGAGTCGCATCTTTCATTACCAGCTTTAAATTTGGCAAAAGATTCTGGCGTAACAATACTTACGTTACACCCGCATACATCTGCAAAACTTCAGCCACTTGATGTGGGGGTGTTAGGGCCTTTTAAATCATGTTATAACAGTGCAGTGGATTCTTGGCTTCTAAGGAACCCGGGTAAGCCTATAACTATTTATGATTTGGCTGAATGTATTGGAATTGCCTATAGTCGTGCCATGACCCCAATTAACATTATGAGTGCTTTTAAAGCATGTGGTATTTTCCCCTATGATCGAAATATTTTTTCTGATATAGATTATTTACCAAGTGAGGTTACTAATCGACCCTCTCCTGTGCCACTAGCTACAAATATAGTAGTACCAGGCATAAATGCAGATGCGGAACCCTCCAATATTGACAATGAAATCGAAATAAAATTAGGTTCCTCCTCAGAACAACCGGACTTTGTACCACCAGAAGCTTTTAGACCCCCGCTGCGGGCAGGACCTCGAAAAAATGTAAGAAAGCCTAGAAAAACTGGCAAAAGCATGATTGCGACTGATACCCCTGAAATGAGTATGATCGAAGAAGAAAAAAATGCATCTAAACGCAAGAAAGAACTGGCTAAAACGAAAAGTGTCAAGCGCAAAGTTTTTCAGGAGGAAGATAGTGACGTAGAGTCAACATGCAGTTTCTCTAGTCATTCTACTGATGGTGGATTTTGGATTGAGGAATATGATGTTGCTGATTATCCTATTATACTTAGTCGTGATTCGTTTGAACCATTAATTCGAAGACCTGCAGAAGGAGAATACGTCCTAGTTGAATTCGCGACCAAAAAACAAGTTGTGTATTACGTAGGAAAAGTTGTGGAATGTAAAAATGAGTTAGAAGAATATCATATTAGTTTTCTGAGGATTAAATCTAAAGATATTGAGCAGTTCTATATGCCACTAACACAAGATATGTCTTTTGTCAAAGAAGAAGATATAAAATATATTCTTCCAAAACCTCAATTAAATGGTGGCACATTGAGACAGCAATCTTTTTGTAAATTTGATGTGTCATTTAGCGCATTGAATATGCGTTAAGTATATACGTTCAGTTTTAATTAATATTTTTAGGATCAATTACCACAACCAGTAGAGTAATATATTTTTTTAAAGATAAGATTTAAGTTATGTATTTTGACCATTTTCTAATAAACATTGTTTATTTTTTAATAAAACGGTTATTTATTATCCACTCTTGACTAAGGCCTAGGCTGGTTCACTGTGTATACAGCAATGGTTCACTGTGTGACAACCATGTCTCACAGTGAACCAACATGCATTTTTTTTAAAAACGCTTATATCTCAGAAAATTTTTATTTTTTATAAATACAATGGCACATACAAGTGAAGATTATAAGTTACACTTCACAGCTGAGGTAAGTTCATATACTTATCTTTCCTAGGAAGGCCACACTTCTCGTCAGAAGAAAAGGTGGTTCACTGTTGAACAACTGACCCTACATACAAAGCAAGTTAAATAAAAGCTTGTAAAAAGTAGGTAATGTAGAATGACCATCCCAGGAAGGAAGGAGACAAGGGATGAAATGGCACGCAAAATAAAATTGATTACATTAAATTAAAAATCCTTCAATAAATAAATACGTGATCCATTAGGAATGTTTTAATTAAATTCTAAATGAGGAAATACCAGCCAGACTTATATTTCAGCAAAGAGTTATAGTACGGTTGTTTTTATAAAACGAACAATTATAAATTGGAAAATCAAAATCAAATTTTTATTAAAACATTGTTCATTTCTCTATTTCGAATGAAACGTAAAAAACTACCGCTAATCGTCAAACTATAACAGTTTTAATTACCACTAGATGATGCCAAATTGGTTAACGAAACGCGGGTCGAGTATAGTATTCAGTGTTTTAGTGTGTGTGGAAACTAGTTGTGTGTCTGTGTCAAAAGAAGTTCATGCGCTGACTCTTTAGAAACTCGATGAGTCAGAAAGCAGAATTTTCAAAATATTAAAATTATACTAGAAGTGTAGTAACTACTTAAATCAAGAAGTTTTGTCTTATGAGATTATCTATACAATGAAGTGGATTTGTGAGATTTTTTCTAGGAATAATGGTTATTTATAAATACATTTTGTCTACATGTCAACTAAAATAGATTAATATGACAATTATTTTATGAATATAGAAATTCGAGAATGATTGATTGATATTTTTTTAGCAATGACAACGTGATATTTTTTGTATGGTCAGTGGTGTAAAATGAAAAAGAAACATTAAGTATTAAGAAAAAAAATTCTAAGAATAAAAAAGCTTCAAAATTAAATTCTGCATAACCTGAAATGTTAATTTCAATAACTTAACATTAAACGTAGCATACGTAGCGCCCTCTAGGAGCTAAACAAAAATCGAAGATGTGTTATGACTGCCCACCACAAATAATTTCCACTTACCAATTTTCAAAAGAAAATTTTAAAAACTCATTAAATTACATAGGAAAATAAAAAATAAAATTTAAAATATGACACCCTGTATCTTTTTACTTATCAACATTTCATTAAGGCATGATTAGCTAAATCTTAATACCTATCTTGACTCCTATTATGCACAGTTAAGTGTTGTACCATTAAGTACTTATGAATCACCCTGTATATTACGGTATGGTATTACTACACTGAAAGAAGATTTAACTCGAAAACAGGCCATTTTTTAAGGTTGTTCCCATTGTAACATTTGACCAGGACCAAGTAGCGAGGTCATTATGACGTCGTTTTAAGATGATCTGCCGTCAGTAGACGTCATTCGACCAGTTAATCGTATTAATGACGTGACATTAGCGTCGTCATATTGACGCCATAAAAATGCTGTGTCAAATAGACGTCATTTTTAGATGTAGCTGTGGTAGAGTAACATGGTCACGTACACGTCATTGTTAAGTGATGCAACGTTACAAATTAAGTAAGGAGTAAGTAAACATAAATATTACACCTTGACATTGCAAACAAAAAATGTCGAATATAACTAACATTTTTTCCGAGAATTTTTCATATGGAAATATGAAATATACCGAGAATACACACTATTTTTTACAGTACACAGTACATATAATAATAATAATAATAATATTTATTTATATTCCAAGAAATACATATTACTAGTGTATAATATAAAAACCGCTGCCCAAGGAATCACTACTTCCACATCCAGATTCTCTGTCCAAGTCACTCACAACGAAAAACTTTGTATGTGAAAATAATTATTTATGGAACTTTAATAATATAATATTTGAAATCCTCTACCCCAAAAACCCATAAAACGACACCCCACATAGGTAGTGGGGTGGGGGTGATGATAGGGGGGTGGTAGTGGGGGGTGGATGAAGTAAAAAAATATTTTGAGGTTTCTGGTTCCTGTACATGCACTAAATCACATTTTTTTTTCATCCCCTTTAGTAAGGAGGTGGGGGTGGTAATGGGGGTGGCTAATGCCAAAATTTTTTTCGAGACCTCAGCTTCTCTTGTATATACTAAATACCAATTTCATTGACTCTTACCTGCTTCATTTACCCATTTACCCCAAATTTACCCCAATTTACCCCCCAACCCTTCGACGGAACAAGATGAAAATATAATCTAGTTCTAGATCTCGTTAAAGTACATATGTGTACCAAATTTCAAGTCAATATCTTAAACGGTTTCAGAGTAAACGTGCGCACAAAAAAAAGTTACAGACAGACAGACAGACAGACAGACCGACAGACAGACAGACAGACCGACAGACAGACAGACAGAAATTTTTTTTTCGCTAAAACTTAAAATCTCGACGTTTCATGACATTTTAAGCCTATTTGGACAATAAAAATTTTTAAAAAATTTTTTGTCGTTACTATACTTCCACTGGACGTGGAAGTAAAAATAGGTATCAATAGTTAGATATATTTATACAAAAAATAGTTTTTACTTGCCAATTCGAAGAATAATCCAATAAGTGCGGAAGTGTTTAGGTAAAAACTTGAGTGCACTCCTCAATCACTCGTACGCAACCTTTTAGATAAAAAAATGCTTACTTCTAGCTTACTATAATTTTAGTCTAATTTTTTATTTTTGTTTATTTATATACTTTTTTTATACATTTCTTTTAACTTTCCAAGGTATATTCACAATTAAAATATTTTTAGACAATAATAAACTACGTAAAACCCAAAAAAAAAATACAAGAGAAAAGACAATAACTTAATCATATTTTTGCTCGTATTTTTGTTGTTTATTTATATCTTTTTTATTTTATTTTAGTCTGTACAAATACTTGCCTCTTCTGCTTTAATCCAGTTCTTTACAAAGGTTTTGAATTTGTGTATATTGGCATTATAACGATGTAACAAAATCAAGTTGAAAACAAAAGAAGGAAATTGGCATAAAAATTTAAAGGTAGGTAGGTATCTTTAATAAATTAATAAAAATATTAAAAATAGACCATCAGCAGGTAAAATGTATAACGATATGGGCAAAGTAAATATTTCTTAAATAGAGAAGTATATAGGCGACGGAAGACTACTGGTAATAATGAAAAAGTTAAAAAAAAATCGATTCCTGATACATGGTTTCATCTAATAGTATTAACGACCACGTTCCTTATTTGAAAAGTCTTTGGAAATTATTAGGTACTCTGCAGCAGAGTACATTTCTAAATTTAAAATACCTTGTAATTATTCTCATAATAATTATAAAACAATTAAGTCGGTTAAAAAAATATCTATAGATAAGCATAGCAATATTAATCAACAATCAAATAAACTCAATTCAAGCTAACAGTTTACTAAGTGGGTACAACAAAAAATGGTTAAATAAATTATTAATCTATTGTTACCTACCTGAAAAACATTCACATGGAACTAACTCACTACTAACCTCACTTTTTTAGCCGACGATAACGACACTTTAAAACAAACTAAACTCGCGGATAAAAGCAAAACTGTTAAAATTAAACCGGTTTTCTAGTAACATCGATAAGAGAGAACAATTACCACTTCACTAAGATTATTCTTTTATTTAGAATTTCGAAGAAAACTCATGTTAAAACTTGTTGAATTCCAACAATGTATTTACATAGATTTAAAAACTAGACACCGGCTACCGGCTGACGAAGCAGATAAGCAGACTATTGTTGCGACATCTAGTAGGAGAACTATACAGCATTAAAGATTTCTATATATTTCTTCAATTTCCTCAAAATATGCTAGCAGCACAGATTAGGCCAGTATACCTGGTCGTAGCAATTACGAATTTAGGCATCTTTTTTTAGACATTCAAATCAAAAGCTGTGTCAAAAGTGTGACCTGAATAACCTAGCCACATTTTTATCAATCATCTGCTATTTTTCTGCATTGGGTATACTTAAATTCTTTTGGTTAATATAATAATTTAAATAATACTAATACTAATGTACAGGGTGAACCAAATTTGGTGGGTCTTGATATAGGGTAGTGTGTAAAACGAGAACAAGAAAGTAGATACCCTAATAGCACAACATTGTCCTGTGGACATCTGAAGGACGTCCTCGACGGGCATACGAGACATCCGATGGACGTTCGTTTTTGGTCCAAAGTGCATCCGACGGGCAGCCGAGGGACGTGCAAATGTCACAACTTTGGGCAAGATTTGTACTTCTAATTAATTTAGAAAAAAAACCGGAATGAGCAGGGATCGAACCGTCGACCTCGTCCTTTGTAACTCGATGTTCTCTCACTCGGCCACCATCCTCAGCTTATTAGTTTCTACTTAAAGACTGTACAGTTGACTATAATATAACTATTTATTTCAAATGTAGAAAGTATTTGACTGTTTAATAAATGTTTAGTATCAAATAATATCATTAATAATTTACAAAAAATATTAAAATTAAATTATTAATGATAAATTACTATAAAAAATAAACTACAAATTTTACAGAAATAACGGTCAAATGTAAACAAAAACATTGTAAAATTGAAAAAACAGTTTTGTTAATATATTAAATAGGGACCTAAAATATGTGTACTTGCCGAAGGACGTCCGTTGCGGCACATATGTTGGACGTTCAGTGTGCTATTCGCTGGTATGTGTACATATTTCGGAAACGTGTTGGAGAGAAAGCGGTATGGAGATATTATCATTTATTGCAAAAATATAATATTTAAATCAACGGACACGAAAAGGACGTCCATCTCCTGTCCCTATATGGACATAAAATGTGCATACTTCCCGTACATAAAATGGACATTCAGAGGACGTCCATTCCGTACAATTTTAAGTAAATCCGATGATAGACGTCCGGTAGACGTCCAGTTTATGTCCACGATCGTCAGTACATTAAATGGACATAAAACGGACGTCCGGCGGACATCGTGTGCTATTAGGGTAACTATAGCAGATGACTATCTACTTTTCGAGACAAATTCGAAGGCGCAATATATTTTTGCTATCTCTTTTAAACATTTTCTGTCTCTTATCAATTTTATAGCTGAAAATTATCTATTTATATAATTTGATCTAACCAAATTAGATGGAATTTGGGGTTTTCTCTAAAACTATGGCAGGTAGACAAAAACCAATATAGGCTGAGCCGAGCTGAGCTCGATTTTCGAGAAACAAACAAGGGTGCAAACCGCGATCGTCTATCTTTTTCGACTACCGAGCTACAGAGAGTTTTTGGAAAATTGGCATTTTTGGATGACCTCCATATCTCAATTACCAAGTGTCGAATCGCAAATCGAGTACTATGTTCTGAAGGCACTTTTTTGAGTAGAATTTGTCGCTGATCAGAGAAAAATTATGCATGCCTCAGTTTTCGAGACATAGACATAACTTTTGTTTTTTTTAAATGGAACACCCTGTAAATTATTTCAATATTCGATCACAACTTAAATTAGCGATCCAACAATATATCATATTTATCTCTAGAAAAAGTGGTTAATTTTCGAAAAATTTAATATCCCAGGTAGCAAGGGTACGTTATAATGACGTCAAAATCTGGTGATTCTGGTCAAAAAGACGTCAGGGCACTAAAAATCGACGACAGAATGACTGACGTCTTATAAATGACATTAAAATGACGTGCTACACATCACGTCATACTGTCGTCTTTTTTCAGTGTTAAATTTATTTATATTTTATCGGATTACAAACTTTAAAACTCGGTAATGGCATTTTGTTATCGTAAGCAGAGTGTACCCACACAGCACAGGATGACCCCGGGACATCCTAAAATGATCCCGTATATCCGATAAATGGATTGTTCATTAGGGATGCCGATAGGAAGTTCAATGGCTATCCTTCGGTCCTAATAACAGCCAGAATAGGGATATCCACTGGATAACCTATACGAATATCTTTAGGATAGCCTTTAGGGTTGATATGATGTCCTATATAAAACCTATATAGGGATGACCAAAGGCTATCCCAAGGGCCATCCATAGGTCAACCTGTTGGGCTAATGTAGGTTCCAAATACATGGTAATTCATAATTCACGCACGGTAAAAATAAGAAATTCTTTATTTAGTTTTTATTTCCATTATATTTTCATCGTGACAGAATGAATTTTATTAGTGGAAGGCATTACTTATAAAATATGGTCTTAATAACAGCCAGAATAGGTATATCCACTGGATAACCTATACAGATATCTATAGGATAGCCTTTAGGGTTGTTAATGTCCTATATAAAACCTATATAGGGATAACCAAAGGCTATCCCAAGGGCCATCCATAGGTCAACCTGTTGGGTTAATGTAGGTTCCAAATACATGATAACTCATAATTCACGTAAGGTACCTACTTACAAATAAAAAAAAATTTATTTAGTTTTTATTTACATTATATTTTCGTGACAGAATGAACTTTATTAGTGGAAGACATTATTTATAAAATATGGCCCTAATAATAGCCAGCATAGGGATATCCACTGGATACAGTAAATATATAAAATAAAAAATTTATATTATCAGCACAAATAGTAACTCTTGATGTGGCATAAAAATATGTAAATAGGATGGTAATATATATCGCTATTTTTCCGATAAATACACATCTGCATGAAAGGCTTCAAACAAAGTAATAATACCAAACAGCGGCGGCTGGTGAAATTTCAATATTTTTTTTCTCGTCTGTGGCGCATGGGACCCATACGAAATTTGGGAAATTACATCTAGAGAAGCACTTCTCTAATGACCCCTAAAAAATTTTGAAAAAGCAGTTTGCGAAAAAATTTTTGAAAATTTGCTAGCCTCCCCTGGGTCTAGGGACCCCTGTTTACTTTTATTTTTTTTTGTCATATGCATTTGACTTTTCATAAAAATGCATCGACAGATTTTAGAGTTTGTGAAAATATTTTCATTACTAACTGAAATACAATGAATTGAAATTTTGTAATTTACAATTTAACAAATTACAATATTTCAATTCGTTGTATCTCAGTTAGTAATGAAAATATTTTCACAAACTCCAAAATCTGTCGATGCATTTTTATGAAAAGTCAAATGCATATGACAAAAAAAAATAAAAGTAAACAGGGGTCCCTAGACCCAGGGGAGGCTAGCGAATTTTCAAAAATTTTTTCGCAAACTGCTTTTTCAAAATTTTTTAGGGGTCATTAGAGAAGTGCTTCTCTAGATGTTATTTCCCAAGTTTCGTATGGGTCCCATGCGCCACAGACGAGAAAAAAAATATTGAAATTTCACCAGCCGCCACTGATACCAAAATATCTTCATTGCAAATATAAATACAAGTGACCAATACTTTGGGATTTACGTATGCTTTTCATCGTGAAATATTAATATCGTTTACAAACTACTTATCTGTCTAATTTTCTTATTAATCCAGGCGTTTTTTTGAAAAGTCTTGCCCTCAACAAAAAAAAAAACAAAGAGACGTATAAGTTTCAATTCACGATTTTGCAATGAGTTATGTTGTATATAACCAAAAATATATTTGTGTGTGTGTTATGTGTTGCATACAGAGTCAGGGATGAATCTTCAGTTATTAAGCGAGTTCATTGTAATCAACACGTTGTAAGAAGTTGATAATAAAAACTATTAAAATATTAATTATCGTTAATTTAACAATGAGATACAAGTTTGAGTTGAATATAGGTAAGTATATTGGATACCTGTATATTTATATATTGGCTAGCTTGTTCTTAGCGCTAGTTTCAATAAGTCATGGTAGATGGCTCTCCTTGCAATTTGCAAATTACTTCTGTTGCGATACTCATCTAGTCAGCAGTGTTTACTGCCAAAAAGTAAGAAACTAAAGTGTAGTCTATCCACTACATAAAAAATGCACATATTGCAAATGCATATTTTATTATTTATTATGTTTTTGCAATATGAGATTTATTTATTACCCAAGGGAGGGTGAGTGAGTATACCCAGAATTTCAAATTGTTGTCTACAGTAATCACAATATTTTCGAAAGAGAGATACGTATGGATAACCGGATGCAACTTTTGTAGATGTTCTAGATTTTAACCTAAATTGGTCCATTTTTCTTCCTATGGGGACAACCATGGGCTATCCCATTGTGGGTGTCTGTAGGTTGTCGATATTTTAACCTAAATTGGTCCCTTTTTCTTCCTATTGACAACCATGGGCTATCCCATTGTGGATGTCTGTAGGTTGTCCAGATTTTTACCCAAATTGGTCCCTTTTTCTTCCTATGGACGACCATGGGCTATCCCATTGAAGACATCCATGGGCAAACCCGATTTGCACCAAAAGGATATCCACAGGAGGTCCGAAATCGGGATTAACCCAGTTTAGCACGTCCCCAGGACGTCCCGCTTATCCTCCAAGGATGGCCAGTGGTTGTCCTAAGGCTATCGAGTGCTGTCTGGGTAAAGTTTAAAAAAAAAATAAACCGTGTCGTGAGGGATAAGTATTGGCTTTTTATTCGAGGATATAATGTTTTTTAACATTATCCAAAATAATTTATATTCGAAAGAGTTTGCAAAGATTCGGTAATTTATTTGTTTAAATTATATTTCTATCTATTCTTTTAATAATAAAATTAGATTAAAATGCATTAAAAAGCAAAATCTATCCGTTGCGTGTTCCAACTATAAAGTCTTTAGGTAAGTAGCCTCAGAAAGGTTGGCGGCCAAGTGCTTAAGGCGTCGTCTTCCAAGTCATGAAGTCGGCGGTTCGGCCCCTGCTCATTCCGTTTTTTTTTTATTGCGAAAAAAATTTTAGTTGTTTTTTTTTAAGGTAATAATTGCTTATTGGTTGTTTTCAATTTTAGGTCTGTTTTAGATCATTAAATATTCTATTTATGTTGTAGATGACGATATTACACCTTTACCGTTTTTTCTCCAATACGCTTCCCAGGTTTGTATAAGTACCTCAACTTAAAACTTTAATTCTTAAAATAGTTGACTCCTGACTTCCCCTCCACCGCTCATCAAATTTGAGATAAGGAAATTTTTTTTTTTCGGATTTCTCCTTCTCTGCTCTTCAATTTCGAGATCTGGGGAAAATATTTTTTTTTTAACGAACCGCCACTAATACTAATTAATGTAATAATTACATTGTTCAACAACTACTCGTACTTCTCAGGTGACACTGGTGACAGTTTAATTAAATTAAATAAGTTCTTCTTAATAATTATAAATAAATAAAAATACTAGTAACTCGAAGAGGAGAACCTGAAAGATTTTCATATATTTTAAATAAGGCAAGAAATTCAATTTCACATAATAAAGACTTCATTCACCACCATAAATACTGCTTTTAGCATCCGAAAACGCGGTCGCCAAGCTAGCTCAGTTGGTTGAAGCGTCAGTACTGTAATACGGACAACGGGAGACATGTAGGTTTGAATCCTACGGACCGCAATTGGTAAAGGTAAGTAAAAATGAATTTAATAACTTAATAAACATTATAATTTGCAGGCAACCCTTGTGAGAAAAAGTTGGAGTGATGGTAAACAATATTAGATATGTTAATGTAAATAAAATTACGGATGGCTAACAAACAAATTCATTAGGACAAAACTTATTTATGCATTAATTATTTTATTTTTATCAAGTAGATTACTAACTAGTATGTAGTTTTATATGTTCCTATTACTAAAAACCTGTGGGGGGGATTACCAAATATATCCTGAAAAAGACGTCATTCGTCTGAGCAGACATTAGGAAGTCATTTTCACGTTTCATTTACGTCATCTAACTCGTCATTTCTCGTCACTCCTAACCATTTTTTCACGTCATTTTCACGTGCCTTTGCTACCTGGGATATTTGTGAGGAGGCCATGGAAATAAGCTATTAACAAAAACAACACTTCTCATAATATAAAATAATTTTGCCAAAAATAGAAAAAACTAAACTACAATAAATATTCGAATTGTCTTCCATTGACGTCTATGCATTTTTGACACCCTCTCCTTACAGCATTTGTTGCATTTCCAATCATGACTGGAGTTATTTTCTGAAACGCAGCTAATGTTTTGTTTTCCACTTCTTCTATGCTATTAGAATGTTCTCTATATATAATATTTTTTAATAACCCCAAAGCCAAAAGTCGGCAGGGGTTATTATTGGGAGAACTAGCTGGCCACAAAATAGGACCAATATTTCCTAAAAATTAAACATCTAAACTACTTTGTTGTTTATTAATGTCCATAGTTAGCTAAATTAATTGTTAGTTATCAGTTTAATTAACTTAGCTAACTAGACATTGATAAACTAGTCCTAAGTGATATATAGATACCTATCCAATGGGCTCATTTAGCACCTTTTTTTATTTAATTATTTGAAAGATCTTATCATTTTAAGGATACTACCCTGTGCAAAAAACTAGAATTTTGTGAGACCTATAAATCGTCTACAAAAAAATCATAAAAATGGACCGCACCCACCGTCAAGTATCGGTCGTGACGTCACTTGATAGGAACCCGCTAACTGAAGCGGCTAGCTGCAGCGCGTTATTACAATTTCACAATATTACAAATCGTTAATTTAAGCAGTGTGTTTTGAAACTTTTGCGTGTTTGTGAAGAATTTCAGTTTATCAACTATTTTCACCGATTTATATTACTATCATCTGACATCACGATGTTGGTCACACCTTTGATTTTACAGTACAGTACAGTAGTGTAAAATCAAAGGTCACACCGTGCTCTTTAAAAGTTGTATATTTTGAGAACCACATATCGGATTCATCTGAAATTTTCAATATCGTCTAATTTTAAGTAATAATTTATCCACAAGAAGTAACAACTACTAAATGAAATTCATTAAATGAGCCCATTCTCCCAAAATTGAGCATTTAAATAATTTCATGTTTCATTTGACGTATGACCCGGGCCGTCATCGTGTTGGTAAATTAATCTTTGAAATTGTCTCACAGGCTACAAAGGGCTCTACCCAGCAAACACACTAGAGGTGGCAAAGCAATGGGCCATTAGATTTATGACTTGTAAAGTGTTGGCAACTTTTGCCAATACCTGAAAAGCGAATAGGAAGTGCTGTTTAACATTATATCATATTTTCTGTAATGGTAAGTTGATGGCCTTATGTGTTTTGTTATTACATATTTGGAATTATTTCACCATCGTTGGTACATCAAATGTACAAAAGCACTCTTTTGTCAATACTAAAAAAGCTAATACAAAGTGCTGTGTAACCATCATAGCTCCTGGAAATATTTAACCATCACTGGTATAGTAAATATAAAAAAGCACTTTTTTACCAATACCTGAAAAGCGAAATCAAATTACTTGTCTATGATCACTATAGCGCCATAGTAGTTTAAATAAACCTTTTCAAACAAATATTGTTCCTTTTTACTGTTATGTTACTATGTTTCTCATCTATACTGACCATACTACTACTATACTAATCTTTCAGAGGTCTGAGTTATTAATAATATAAAGATGTAAAAAATATATGTTACCTTCATGGACCAGGAGCCCGCCGACCACTAATTGGGTGTCATAGGTTTACTCCCAAAATGTGTGAATTGTTGTTAATTTGGGGCAGTAGAGCACAGAAATGAGCATGCCAGCCCTTTTTTTGGGACAGGGGCGGCAGGCCCCCAAAGGTGTAAGAAATATGACTTAAACCAAAAAGGTTTCAACTAAAGCTATAAACGATACTAAAAATAAAAATAAAAAAAATGAAATTATAAATTTCCCACAAGAAGAAGAAGAAAGGACAAAACAAAGGAATATCTTAATACTTGCAGACAACAACGGCAGAAATAGTGCTAGAATATTAAGATCAATTATTATGGAAAATGAAAACGGCGATAATTTTGAGGTTAGTTGTATCTTTAAACCGAACTCTTTGTTGGAGAATATCATTGGTGATTATAAATCTCTGTTCAAGAATTTTAATAAAAGCGATATAGCTATAATATTTACCACCTCTATAAATGCACAAAAAGGTCTCAAAATAAATATAGAATTGTTGACAAACTTTTTAGAGTATATGAGACTAAAAGAAACAAATGTTGTGGTTAGGAGCCTCTTATCACCACAACAGATATATTCTAAATAATTTTATTTATGAACATAACAAAAGTATTAAAAATATTATTGAAAGTATTGGAAAAAATTCATTGTGTTATTTAGACAGTAACTCATTACTAACTGATCATAGTATTTTTAATAAATCCATTTTAAGTAGGTTAGCTAAATACAAAATTTTAAAATATATTTTTAAGTATAAAATATCTAGACTAAACTTTGTGGAAGTTACCAGTAAAACGGATGTAGAAATAAAAAATGATAAAAAATTGCAAACAAATTTAAACACTGATATTAAATTTACACTTGATAAGTTGGTAAACTCTGTATGTTCAGCGGAAGGTGTTCCTTCAATGTCACCTGAAATTATTATTACTGACAACACCAAGACTTGTGAAAATAATAAAGAAAAACATTTTTTAGTAAAGGACCAAATTATAAAAAACTACACATAGTCCACCAGAATGTACAATGCATGAGAAATAAATTGTTAGACTTAGACATATTCTTATCTGATATTGACTGTGATATTTTCTGTGTAACCGAACATTGGGCAACCAATACTCAATTCCCTTCATTAATTTTAAATGATTATTGTGTTGGTACGTATTATTGTAGAAATATTCTAAAGAATGGTGGTGTTGCAATTTTTCTAAAAAATAACATCAAGTGTGAAAAACTTGAATATATCAACTCTCTTGCCGTTGAAAAACATTTTGAATGTGCCGCACTAAAATGTTATGTTACCGCAAATGACTTTGTGATTGTAATTGTAATATACAGAAGCCCTGATAGCGATTTAAATATTTTTTATGATAATTTTACCATTGCACTTGACTCGATAGTAAGTAAATACAAAAACTCTAAAATCGTGTTATGTGGGGATTTTAACATAAATTTTTTAACAAATAATAGTAAGCAACGTTCAGATCTCTTGGATTTCTTAAGCTCGTATTGTATTATACTGACCATAAATGAACCAACAAGACTTCAAAATTGTATTGATAATATCTGTGTAAATGTAAATTGTGAACATTACGAAAGCAAAGTTATAATGAATGCTCTATCTGATCATCATGGTCAGATGCTATCTTTGGAGGTGCAAAACACAACCGAAAAGAATAAAAAAGTAATATGCAGAGCATTGAATAATAAAAATAACATTGACTATTTTTGTTCACTAATTCGTGATGAAAATTGGGAAGATATGTATAATACTAATTATAATATTGATGCTAAGTTTAAAATTTTCTGTGATACGTTTTTATTTTACTTCAATCTAGCTTTTCCTGTAAAAACAAAAAATACTAAAAAGCATCAAAAAAATACCCCATGGCTAACGAAAGGTTTGCGTGTATCGTCGAAAAAACTGAAGGATCTTTATTTACTGACATTGGCCTCAACGGACGTTAACTTAATCTCATATTATAAAAAGTATAAATGCATCTATAGACAACTTCTTCGAAAAGCTAAGAAAAACTATAATAGCTGCATTTTAACAAACGCTAGAAACAAATCCAAAGCGGCGTGGAACATTATTAAACCTAATAATAAAAATAAAGTAAACAATTTAAAATTAAATATTGACGATAAATTAATAGATGATCCAGTCGAACTAGGTAATACGTTTAATTCGCACTTTAATAAAGTTCCTACTAAATTACTGGAAAACATCCCACTTAGCAACTCTGACCCATCGAATAATATTAATAATAATCTGCATACGTTCTTCTTTGAACCTGCAACTGAACATGAAATTTTTGATATTTTACTTAATTTGAAAAATTCCAATTCCGCTGGAATAGATGAAATAAGTTCAAATGTATTAAAGAGATGTAAAGATTTTATTACTAAACCACTAACTTATTTGATTAACTTTTCTCTCAGTGTTGGAGTTTTCCCAGATAAGTTAAAAATTGCGAAAATAGTACCCATATTTAAATCCGGAAATGCTGATGACATCAATAATTATAGGCCAATAGCAATTTTAAATACTTTTGCAAAAGTCTTTGAAAAATATGCATCGAATAAAATCATAGCATTCTTCGAAAAATATAGCCTTTTTAATAAAAACCAGTTTGGTTTTCGAAAAGGACGGTCAACATGTAATTGTATTAACAAATTCTTAAACTTACTTCATGATAAACTGGATAACGGCGAGAAAACTATTGGTATTTTTCTAGATCTTAGTAAGGCGTTTGATCTAGTCTCTCATAAAATTCTTTTAGATAAGATGACTAAATACGGGGTTAGAGGACAAGCTCTAAACTGGTTTTATAGCTATTTAGAAAATAGACCACATCTAGTTAGCATCGATTCCCATCAGTCGGAAACGCTACACACTACAATTGGTGTCCCACAAGGGTCTATTCTAGGACCCTTGCTATTTATAATTTATATAAATGACTTAAATGCCCCGAACATATTTTTATTTGCTGATGACACTTCAATGGTAGTAGCGGATAAAAACTTAAATAGCGTTGTTACAGATGAGTAATGAGGAATTAGAAAGTATTTACATTTGGTTAACTAATAATAGAATCTTATTAAATACGGGCAAGTCTGTATTTATTAGTTTCAAAAACACCTTGATGACCTCCGATAAAAGCCTCTATGTAAAGATCTCACATAAGACACTTATACAAGCCGATTCAACTAAGTTTTTAGGTTTATACATTTCTGAAGATTGTAGGTGGGGGACACATATTGACCAGATCTGTAAAAAACTGGCACCTGTTTGTTATTGTATCAAGCAATTAAGAGATACTGTAAATCTTGATGTCTTGAAAATATACTATTTCGCGAATTTTCATTCAATTCTTTCGTATGGAATTACTG